>CM060913.1:877777959-880382126 GCA_030737875.1 Allium sativum | reverse complement strand
TTCATTCAATAAAAATATTATTTTTATTATTCAAATATTTTATTCTATCACATGAATATTTTATATAGTTTATTTATACATCACTATCAATCTTCACAACACAATACAATCAAACAAGTCGTCCATGGTCGGTGGACGATGGGGAGCAGTTCATATATGCAATTGTAAAATAAATAACTGTACAAGAAATTATAGTGAGAAGTTCTCACTTTTGGTTTCCACTCCGCTAGTTTTATTTCTGAACTTCTGTACCGCTTGCATTTGAAATTGCCTTAAATTCTAATTCACTCCGTTTCCATTCTGGTCAGTTCTATGTTGTTGTGCTCGCCACCACGATCGCAACGGATCTGAAATCATTGAAATCCAATCTCGTATGAAATAGTTATGGCGTTACGAACCTTAATGACATTTTAAAAGTAATTAATAAAATAACTAATTAAAATTAAACCTTTCTCCCTCATTATAGCTCCAGCTGTCAAAACCCATCTTCCTTCAAAACTAGGTTTCCACTTTGCCGCCCCTAGACTCAACCGGACGTCGATCCCTCGCCACCGCCACCTTGGCCTCCGCGTCACTGACCAACGCCGCCAATGTGGGCCCGCTCGCACCTTCCAGGCTCACGAAAATTAAGGGAAAACACGCCGCCTTTTGCACAATTTCTAGCCAAATTTCTTCATGATAATTTATCAACCCTATACGGATTGGAAGCCCTCACTTAGCACTTCAATTTACCCTCAAGAAGTATTTGAAATTATTGAACGGATTAGAATAATTTTTAGACAGAAGTTTGGAGTGGTTTCCGCCGTATATCGGCTTTGAACGGGAGCATTGAGCGTTGAACAATTAATGAATTTCTAGGGTTTTTAATTTTTATTTATATATATTTGATTTTCCATAAATAGCAGGTTTTTCATTCGAACTCCGAATCGAACCCAACGACTAACGCCCCTAGCTAATTACCCCCATTTCGAACAAAATGGGATATGTTTCATAACCCAATTGGGTTGTTATGATCGGTTTTCGTCAAATTTAAAATATAATATAATATACCTTTTAAATTTAAATTCAACGTACATTTTTAATTTACCAGGGCCACATACTGACTCCAAAAATTCCCAAAAAAAAATTAGCTATGTTTTCACGATATGGTCCTAACAAAACTAATTTTGCTGAATTTGGAGATCGTTTGAAAAATGGCCAATTTCTGGTCGATCCAAATTGACTGAAATTGACAAAACACGTTTTCTTTTGCCACGCTCACATATTGATTCCAAAATTTTTGAAAATTAGAATCCAGCAATAATTTGACATTCCAAATCCAACAAAAAAGGTCTCGTCGAAAACGGAGATCGTTTGCAAAAATCGCTATTTTTAAGGGTTATATAAAATTCCATAGTGTCCATTCTGAATTTTCAACTGGACATAACTTTTTATTCCCGCTATGAAATATAGATTTTTCACATTCGTTGGAAAGATAGTTTCAAATAGATACAAATATTTCTAGTTTTACTAAAATCCGGTTTATCTTGAATCTTGTACATTCATTTGAAATTCGAAATCGAAATTTCATACTACCGCGCCATTTCCAATTCCTTTTATAATTAAAATAAAATTTTATATTCTAATTTCAATTTAAATAAATGTATATGTTCTAATTCTATTCAAAATAAATTTCTAGTCATTATTATTTAAAATAAATCATTTTAAATATTCAAAATTCATTAAAATAGCCAAAATAAAAATTTTAAATTGGTTCTAATTTTTCGGGTTGTTACAATCTCCCCCACTTAAAATCTTTTCATCCTAAAAAAGGAACAGAGCTGAAATTTGTTTAATTAATCAACTCAACTTTCAGTTTGACTTTCATTCTTCAACTTTTCAGTTTTTAAGAATTTTCAAATTCTTCAAAAATTTGGCTAACACCCTAAATTTTTGAAAAATTTCGTCATAATCTCTTTTGTACAGGGAGACGTTTAAAGCCACAACTAGCCACGCAGGGCCCTCACAATCCAAAAAGAAAAAGCCAATCGGCTCGTAAAATCATCCAAAACCCAATAAATTTGTAAACATGTACCTATTTGTTGGGCATACAATTTTAATCCTCTGCTTAGCTTCACTGCTATGACCTGTTCAATGTATATGCATGCAATTTCAATCAATTTCCTATTTAGTTCAATAATTTGATACAATTTGTCTTAATGGTTCAAAATTTTAATTAATCAAACCAATAATCAAATAACACAATCAGCAATCAATTAGTTGATTATCGTTTCAAACACATAACTTTTATATATATACCCAAAATCATGTTTTTGATGCCAAATCACCACAATAATCCCTATCTAGTTTTGGTTCTCACACTAGTTAATTGGAAATATATAGACATCCCACCTCCGAAACTCGAGCACATACGCTGATGATGTGGCCACATCATCAGAATCATCCCCGGGCGACTAGGGTGTGATTCTATATCTATCCAGTATATTTGAGGCTTCAAATACACATTAATTACGCATATATTCAAAATCTCCATATACTCGATTGACCAAATCAATCTAAAATAAATATTCAAATATCTATAATATAATATATTTTTTCAAGACAAAAATTTGCTTTCATTTTTATTTTTAAAAACAACACTCTTTGCACTCGTTCTAGGATACAACTGATCCCATCTCTAACAAGTCATTCTCATTGGATATTACTAATCCAATCTCTGATGAATTCTTTCATTTGGTTCTAATGTGTTTTGTTCTCGAGTTCTATAAACCAAAGCTCTGATACCAAAATGAAATGACCCGAACTTCCCCGGTCTCCGAAGAGAAGAGAAAGAATAGATTGTCTGAGAACACGACAAGTCAGAACACAAACAGAAGAACATTTCATTGCTATTACAACAATTTACATCAGAGTACAAGAATATACAAAGTATGAAAAAATAATATACATTTGATAAATGACAGAGATTTGCAAATTACAATGTAGTGGAAAATAATACAAAACACAACTGAAAGAGATACACGGATAAAGAGCTTTCCGAATATCATTCACTTGTAAATCAGGATCCTGTGAATATAAATCTGCAAAACTACTAGTTGCCAGTGTGGGAAATAGGGGCACCCAGAGCTTAGGTTAAAATAATAAACTCCAGGTTAGTCATGTGACTGGTGTGGGAACTAAAACAGTCATTAAATCTTTACTTTGAAAATAAAGTAAATCAAGGGCATATAACACGAAATGGGTTTCCTCCCAAGAATACCAGTGCATAAAACAAACAGCGCAATGCTTTTTGGAAAAAATGAAGCTATTATAAGACTCAGGTCCCATCACACAACGCAACGAAAGCCAGAGGATAGAATTTTACCTTATAATAGCCAAACATGCTTGGTATGTTTTAAAACAAATCATTTTGATACTATTATAGTGTAAAGTCTATGAAAACAACTTCAAATATAAATGTATCAATCATAGACGGCATAGAGCCCATCCTACTATGTCGCCATACTAGGCTTCATAAATAAAACCGAAATGTCGTATTGGAAGTTGGATTTCAGTTTGTGAACCCAGGCAAAGGATTGTCCTTACCGCTTCGAGACAATCTAGCCCATATCTCAAGAAAGTGCTTAGTCAAGCCTTTAGATCGTCAGGGATGGTCCACCTTGGTGGATTAAAATGCCTGAACAATAAGTTTACCCGCCCTATGGGGCGCAAACTGGTCAGTATATCGACCAAACCATCCATTGGCCCCGTAGTGACCGATATAAACGAGGTGCTTCACTATCCATCGTCCACATAAGTAATACGTCTGGGCTTGCAAAACCCTGACACCACTCCTAGCTAGAAGGAAACGCATGCCCTCCATGAAGTCCTCTCTTGTTTCTAGTTCACAGCGGGGTGTGAGGCTCGCGAACTAATACTATACACAAAGCTATGCTATATTAAAACCATGCTTTGATCATCAACCACGAGACTCTGCTTTTCAATAGAAGCCTTGATCATTTGCATCTCAGCATGCCACACAGGCAATTTACGCCATGCGACTGATGTCTATTGATATATAACCTCTGAGCTCGTACGTCTCAGAGAAGGGTGTTAAGCAAGAGAATAAATTCTCTGCCACCAAACAGATATATGTATAATAGAGATCAATCAACACGGAATAAATTCCAATGTTAGACACACATCCATTTACAAGTTCGTTCTGGGTATGAATGAAACCGGAGGCACCTTATTCCTCGTCCTGTGTCCAATACAGGAGAGAGGTCCTCGCATATCCCGTCGATCTCCAAGTACATCTGGACGATCACCACTTATTACCTTGTCTTGGGTGCACAGCCCAATCAAGACATCAGTAATCATCCAAATGATGTGAAGACCTCCGCGGTTAAACCACCGTCTTCATCGTCGACTCATCGCCGATTCAGCTATTCAGAATGGGATAAACCCGGTCTTTCCGAATAACTCACGTATATAATAAACAAGTGCTATAAAAACACAACATACGCCTCATTCCAATCATGAATATTCTTTTATTTAAATTTTCATATCCTTTGGGAAAGCTTCCCATTAATTTTATCAAAGATAAATTCTTTAAATTTATTCTTTAATCTTCATTTGGATATCAATCCATACCAAATTAAGGTTTATCCAAACTAGTAGGGATTAGCGCACCTTACCGAAGTAATTATTTGTTATATTTCCCAATCCCAACCTGTTCTTCCCATGAAGCAAAACTGGCAATACTTCATATCTAACACCATGGTGTTATCGGTAAAATTAATTACCATTTCACGTTTAACTCTAATTGAAGATTTAACTATCGCTTGGAGCAAAACTGGTGATACTCCATTCTCGATCATTCCATGAATTCAATAAATTTATTTATCCCATTCACATTCCCATCTAATTAAAGATTCATTAAAACTCTAATTCAGTTTTAATCCCAAAAATCATTACTTAATGATTATTCAAAGTTATGAATTTAATCTTATCTTTAACTAGGTTAAAGAACTAATGTCATTTAAAACACTGTTCACGATAAACCCTAATTACATTCCATTAATTATGGAATCTTCACGGAAAATAGATCAATATATATAATTGATATAAACTTCCATATCCAACCAATAATATAAATGGAATAACGACAAAACCTTTTAAATTCCATATATATTAACAGTCTTCCTCTGTAGAAGGTCACTTCGATTATTACCAAATCGAACTCCATTCAATTCCAATTTAATATGTTAAATTGGAAAACTATACTTTGGAAAATCTCTTTAAAATATTAACAAAATGATTTATAAATTCCAAATCACATTTCACTGTAAATCGGGTTAAAGAACGAATGTCATTAAAAACATAGTTCACGATAAACCTGATTCACATTCCATTTTATTCCAATTACCAGATGTAACTGGAAGCTTGTAAGAACCCGGAAAATCTGAACCAATTAAAAAATTTTATTTTGGCAATTTTATTGAATTTTGATATTTAAAATGATTTATTTTAAATAATTACAACGGGAAATTTATTTCGAATAGAATTAGAACATATATATTTATTTGAATCGTCGTTAGAATATAAATATTTATTTTATAATTTTAAAAGGAATTGAAAATGGCGCGGTAGTTCAAAAATTCGATTTCAAATTTCAAATGAAAGTACAGGATTCAAAATAAACCGGATTTTAGCAAAACCGAAAATATTAGAACTGATTTGAAAATATCGTTCCAACGAATCTGAAAAATCAAAATTTTATAGCGGGAATAAAAAGTTATGCCCAGTTGATAATTCAGAATAGTCGCTATGGAATTTTGGCCTTTAAAAATAGCCATTTTGCAAAGGACCTCCGTTTTCGACGAAACCACTTTTATTGGATTCGGGATGTCAAGTTATTGCTAGATTCCAAAATTCATAATTTTTCGAATCAATATGTGAGCGTGGCGAAGTAAAATGTGTTTTGACAACTTCAGTCAATTTAGATCGACCAGAAAATGGCCATTTTTCAAACAATCTCAGAATTTTATGAAATTAGTTTTATTAGGACAGTATTGTCAATTCAAAGCTAGAAATAATTTTTCTGAAAATTTTAGAGTTAGTATGTGGCCCGGGTAAATCAAAATATGTGTTTGAATTTAAAATATAAGGACTTATATTTTGAATTTTACGGAAGCTGATCGTAATGGTCGAATTGGCTTACGGTACATATCCCATTGTGTTCAGAATGGGGGTATTACGCTAGGGAGGACAGTCGTTGGATCTCATTTGGAGTTCGAATGCGAAAACACACTTTATAGAATTAATTAATTATAAAACTTTTTACACATCAGCCCCCCTATACCTTCTCTCCAAATTTACAAATCGCTCAATGCTCGATTCAAAAAATAAAATAAAAAAAAAGAAAAAAAACCTCCACTGCGATCCGCCGTTGGACCTCGCCGCAGCCCCCAAGCACGGTGCCGCCCCCACCGGTCAACCGCACATCCATCCCCCTCCCCTCCTTCTCTCTCTCCTCGCCATTGGGAGGCCAAAACCCTAAACCCCTTTAACCCTCCGCCGTGAGCCACAGCGCGCCACCCCCTGCGCCATCCTCCACCGTGACCATCATCAGACTGCCGACCGGACATCACCCCCTCCTCCTCGATCCGCGCAGACAGCACCCCCTTTCGATTTACACAGTAAGCTTTATAATTTTTGGTTATATAAATTCTGATTATTCAGTTAAATGTAAAGCTTCGATTTTTTTTAAAGTATAAAGATTTTGATTTTTCTTTATAAAACAACCTTGTTTTTTATTCAATTTTATTTATATAAATTAAAAGCACTATGAAAAGATAATATTTTTATGTTGAAAGCGAAAATATAAAAATATGATTTTTGTATACATAGGAACGATATAAAAATATGTTTTCTATATATGTAGTAGCAAAAGAAAAATTATATTTTTGGATCAAAGAAAGATTATATTTTTGATCATAGAAAGATTATATTTTTAATTATAAAAAGATTAGATTTTTAATTATATAAAGATGAGATTTTTATAATGTAAAGATATGATTTTTGAAAATATAATAATATGATTTCTATGTTGAAAGCGAAAATATAAAAATATGATTTTTGTATACATAAGAACGATATAAAAATATAATTTTTATATATGTAGTAGCGCTGCTAAAAATCTGATTTTTTAATACAAATGCGTGAAACAGACTGCGTTGGAAGCACTGTGAAAGACGCTACGCATTGGGAATAAATCCGAACCATTCAGAAATAAAGAATGGAGGAGTGGATCCCAAAACTGATAACTCTCTCACTGAATTTATTTATGCAGTTATTTATTTTGTAACTGCATATATGAACTGTTCCCCGTCGTCCACAGACCATGGACGGCTTGTGTGATTATTTAGTTTGTTTGATTGAATTGTTTGGTTGCATTTGGTCTGGGAGATGAGATGGAATTGATTTGATTGGTATGTGTATGGCACAGGCCATTATTAGACTGAGGATAAGGCTAGGCCTTATCCCGTTTCAAGTATCGTGCCGTTATGCAGCTGAAATTTTCTAAAATATGTTAGAACAATAAAATATCATTTTTATTGTGTAAATGAATCGAATAAATATTTTATCATTAAAAATATAATTTTTAATGTGTATATGAATAAAATAAATATTCATCTACAAATCAAATGATTTGATTATGTACACTGATTTGATTGATACTGATTGGGACGATAAATTTTACACGTTGTGTAATGACCCGGATTTTTAGCGACTTTGGTTATCGACATAAACACGACGACGACTAACCAAACATCGAAAAATCCTGGTAATTAATGAAAGAAATTAGAAGGTGAGGATAGATAAGATAGAAACTTAGAATAGAAGAAGAAGAAGAACTTACATCATCAGAGTAAACACGAAAATCAAAGCGGAACGAATAAAATATAACATAACTTTGAAATAAAATAGTTATGTACACAACAGCACTTATCAGAGTACAACACTTACAACACAGCGGAAATAAACAATAGCCATATGATCTTGAAGCCTCCTACTCCAAGCTCTCCAAGTATATTTGTAAATCCCGACTACTTGACCGCCCGTATAAACTTAGGCACCCAAGAGTTTAGGGAAAACAAACAAAATACACTTCGGGTCAGTCATGGACTGGTATGAGTAAAACGTTTAAAACAGTTGAACAGGTATATGATATCTCATAAGACCACGCCATGAATACGGAACAGGTTTTTCCCTTATGAGAATCCAAACATCTTTGATAAGCAATATCATTCTGATATTATAATAATGTCTAAGTACAGATAGATATCAATCTAGCAGAAACGCTTTCATCTCACGTTCTACATATATAATATACAATCAAAATCGCAAGCACGTATTGGATAATGGATTTCCAACTATGACAAGGTATGGAACCACCTTCTGCTAGTGTACCTCCAGAGAGGAATACACTGGGTTCAACAAGAACATCTTGCAACCCGGCCACACATGACCGACCACTCATTTCGCTGAGTGTATCGAATGTATATCACTAACGATTGGGATCAGCAACCGTTTCCCGAATGGGACAGCATCAACAATAGATTTTTTAGAAGTAAATGAAACTCTAGATCTGGTGATTATACACCCTAATAGGTGCGACCTACATAGCCATGCTGCCTGCCCGATTTCTGTCATTTACCGGATGTGAGGCTAGAAGCTACGCTTATCTTTTCACATGCCACATCTTCATTCACTTAGAATGTCCCATCGTCATACCCTCTAAATCACAAATTGATTTTCCCAAAAATACCACGGGTATAAGCTAAGAGAAACGAATTTCTCCATCACCAACGTAAATACGTTTGAAATGATCAACTTACGTGATCTACCAGATATACTCTGTCAGACCTTCGTCCATACAAGTTGTCCTAGGACTGGACAAACCAAAGGCACTATTCAGTATATCCATCTTAGGCACAGTTATCTGATACTTATACAATAGCCCTTGCACTTTACTCCGTCTTCAATTATCTTTAGCATATATGATTCACAATGCTTATGCCAATACAGAGTGGTTCTCTGGATAATAATCCAATCGGTCTCTCCATAATAGCAACGTTAAATGGTCAAAAACTTCGATAGTCTATGATTTAACTATCGAAGGAAATTATGTGTACAAACAAAGATATTATTTCCAAAAGGAAATTCTATCTATCAATCATCAATCTCTACCATTCCATAACTATCATACTCTAACTTTAAACTAATAAGAGAACAACTTCCTAAGTATAAACCCCGAAGGCCGAAACCAACATCAGATCGATACTCAGGAAACCATTCAACTTATTAATCTCTAGTCATTTTCTAATTTTGCTTAACTCTATTTCTTTAACTCTATACGATTAACTCTAGTTCGTTTTTAACTCTAATCGATTAACTCTATTTGATTACCTCTAACTGGTTAACTCTAACTGATTAATTCCTTTCAAATAAACTATATTCGATTTACTCCTTTAACACTAACTGGTTAATTCTAACACCTTTTATAATATCATATTTATTTTCTAAATAAATATTTACTTTATTCTATTTATTTTCTCAAATAAATATTCCTTTATTCTAATTTTATTTATTTCCTAAATAAATAAATAAATAATCCCTTTTAACCTATTTGTAAATGTTCTACAAATATTTCTCTTTCTATTTGTTTGACAAATATTTTCCTTTATATATATTGTTTTACAAATATTTTCCTTTATATTTGTTGTTTTACAAATAATTTCCTTTATATATATTGTTTTACAAATATTTTCCTTTATATTTGTTTAACTAATATAATTCCTTTTATTCCAAATCCTTTTTCTTTTATAATATAAAATCCATTGATTTTATATAAATAAATTATTTTCAAGATATACTTTGAAAATCCCTTTATTACATTCTGGTATTTCTTATGGTATTTAACACACCATATAACAACGATAAATATCGTCCAAACACACATAATCAACAATAGATTATATATCACATCATATATCATAATATATGAAATCACAGTAAAATAAATGTTGAGGAATCCGGTTGGATTCCTCCAACCTGTCTCCCTGCATCACATATGTTAAACAATATAGATGACATCACTTTCAGTTCCATATGATATATTCTATTAAACAAAATCAATATAGAAATTTAACTAACTGGCTAGCAGCTCAATCAAACAGTCAACACACAGTCAATCAGCCAATATTTAACAGTTCTAAAAATACAACATGAAATTATAAACTGTTCAGAGTTTGTGAGATTTACTCACATTGGACTATCATTGTTAATAACGATAATTGTCGTTTATTCAGATTGGACAATTTATTTCACTATAAATTGTAACGAGCTCTGATGTACTTTCTGTCAGTTCCATGACGTAGCCACCGTCCATACGATCCTAACGCAACTTACGGTTCTCGATTCTGATCTCGTATGGGTGAGATATCACATTCACAAGTTAATACAAATTTTGATTAAAATAAAACTTGTTTTGTTTTTAGCATTTGGACCTCACCCCTATGTACCGGCCTACTCCTCCATTTAAAAGCTCAATCCGCCCGCTCCTTAACACCATCCTCCCCAAATCCAATCTTTGTCGTGACCTGCTTCCAGTATTTCCTCCATTTCACTGACCTTAAACCGCCCGTCCCCCATGAATCCTACCACCGAATTCAACAAGGATACCACCGACTCTCTCCTCATCAAACCCTCAACAAACTCATACCTAACACTCAAGGTTCGATCCCCCCCTTCATCTCGCGACACCCACGCCTCCAGTTAAAGACAACGATGAATTTCACCACCGAATACCCTGAATCTTTGTGTATAGGTGTGGTTTTCAATGGCGACCCCAAATCCAAACTCGATGTCATGAATCCATCACCACACAAATACCAACGTCGAACCCTAGGTTCTGTATATATATCGAACTCAATAAAGAAGACGTCGGACCAACCAACAAGTACACAGAAATGAAGCGCATCCATCCATGATCACAACAATGGTTGAATTTTGATTTAGCTTTTACTTGGATTTTATTTGATTTTAGAAGAGGATGGTATTCACGTTTTAGGTGTTTTTAACCATTTGGGAACTGGCGGCACTAACTTGATTTTATAGGGAGGATTATATTTTTGTGTGGCTTTAAACGAGAATGGTGTGGCTATGTTTAGTCCATTCATTAACTAGGATATTTTCTTTTTTATTATCTTATACTCGTTTCAGTCTTCTAAAAATCCGTGTGCTCACACACGATTCCTAAAAATCATGAAAATTGACATGCAGCTAGAGTTCGACATTACGGTCCCAACGAAACTGGTTTTGTCGAATTCCAACTCCATATGCTCACACAGCGTATTTTTAACCGTCAAAATACTGACTGTTTCTAACTTTAAAATCAGTACGGCCACATACTGACTTCAAAAATCACGTAAATTGAAATCTAGCAATAATATAATATTGCGGATCCAACAAAATTAGTTTCATCGAATTCCGACTTCGTTTGCAAAAGTGGCTATTTTTAAAGCTCTAAATAGCCTATTTAAATATATAAATATATTTAAATATAATTAAATTTAGTATTTAAAAATAAATATTATCGTCTATATTCACAGTGGAATACCATACAGCTCTAGAATATTCGTATTTGAATTTCTAACTTGATATTCACTTCTGGGTCAATCCGATATTCGATTTATATTGAAATTCCTTTTTAGAATATAAATAATTCCTTTATAAAATATAACGGAATTCCACATTGACTTTTCTAAAATTTGATTTGGACATATCTCAAAATCTACACGACGAAATCCCGATTTTTCTCTTCCACTAGAAAGATATACTCCACCTGCTCCACACTTTTCTTGTTTCACAGAAATCCGATTTAAAACGAATCCTGTACATTCAGTTGAAGTTCGAATCGCCAAATATCGAACTGCAGCGCCATTTCAAGCTCGATTTTAATTATATTATAATTCTATGTTCAAACTGTCGTTTATATAATTTATTCGTTGTTTAAATTCAATCCCAAGCTAAATTAAATATCACAAACGATCTGGTTCACACCATATCGTCATTTCAGCCAATTCTGATTATTTCAGAATTAAATATATTATTTAATTTATTATATTTATTAAATATTCATCATTATTTAATCCCACGATCATTAAATTCACTATATCACTATTTATATAATTAAATAAATTAATTATAATACCTCTGCTAATGCGGGTCATTACAATATTTCCCACTTAAAATAATTTCGTCCTCGAAATTGCTAAAAGGTAGAGGATGACCCTATCGACTGGTTAGAATACATTTGTTCACTTCTTAACTTCAATTTCAACTGAACCAATTTAATTCAATTAAATATTAATTAATTCTTATCAACGAAAATTTTCAAAAATTCTGAAAATTTTCTAACACTTTAAATTTTCAGAAAATTTCGCCATAACCTCCTTTGTACAGCCCTATCGGTAAAACTCCAACTCGCCTCTCTAGGCCTTCTCCAACCTAAAAGAAAATCAAACAGCCAAGCGGCTTGATAATTCGGATCATAAATCTCATGCTTATATCAAATATAAACTTGTACCTTTTTGTCGGGCATATCAACTCTATTACCTCACCTGTCATCAATTCAACATATACCAATGCAATTCCAACTTGATCCCAAATCAATTTATCTTTAACACAACCATCTGCTTATACCTAAGTCGAATTTTATTTCAAATTTAAGCACTATTCTTGATTTAAAATCCATAACTCACCAGTCCAATATAATTCCAGATTATCTCTAATGAAATATAATTCTACTTGACACTAATCTATTTCAAATGATTTTCACTTACTGGCTTTTAATTCAATCCCAATTCTATTGGATTTTACAAATTTTACTTTAATTTGTTTAAATTCAAACAACCTTTTCTTCCTGGAAGTTTTTAAACAGTTTTCCTCTTTCAAAAATCAAATTTTCCTTTTTGAAATTCAACACAACTTGTTTTCCCAAAACAAATTCAAAACAAAATCCTTGGTAGTAATCCGTCACTTACATACTCGAAAATGAACACCAATGATGTCATGATCAACATCGGAATCTATTTTCCAGCAACCGAAGTGAGTTCAATACTATAGCACTTTCAAAACCCATTTTTAAACATTTCCACCTTGAAATCAATTCCAAATATCCTTTTAAATATTGTAAAAAAAAATTAAAATCTCCTAGGATCTTAAAATTCACATATATTAAATCCAGATTCATTTACAAAAACCTTTCCCATTTCTGGGATTTTAAATTTCAATTCTGATCTAAATTCAGATTTAATTCATTTCAATTTCATATAACTCACTTGTATAAATTCTAATTGGTTATATATAACCATTTCACATTTTATAATGTTATCTTATTATAATTACTACCAACACAACCAATTATACTATAATAATTTCAAGGCATATATTTCCTTTATCACAAAATATATTTCGGGTAAAATTTATTTCATTTACCCTCTTACAAAACATACCATGTCGGTTCATCGTATTCAAGTGTTTATAAAACTCCTACCGATTCAGTGGATCAAACTGATCGTCCAGAATTCATAAGCCACTCAACCAATAAATCTCCACAATATAAAACCATTTTATATTAAATAACATATACGCGCTCATATATATACACTCAACTCAATCTAGGGTATTACTAACCCCATCTTTACTGAGTTACGCCACAGAGCCAAGGTAATCACTTAACTTAAGCTTTGATACCAACTGTAATGACCCGGATTTTTAGCGACTTTGGTTATCGACATAAACACGAATTCCGACTTCGTTTGCAAAAGTGGCAATTTTTAAAGCTCTAAATAGCCTATTTAAATATATGAATATATTTAAATTTAATATCTAAAAATAAATATTATCGTCTATATTCACAGTGGAACACCATACAGCTCAAGAATATTCCTATATGAATTTCTAACTTGATATTCACTTCTGGGTCAATCCGATATTCGATTTATATTGAAATTCCTTTTTAAAATATAAATAATTCCTTTATAAAATATAAAGGAATTCCACAGCGACTTTTCTAAAATTTGATTTGGACATATCTCAAAATCTACACAACGAAATCCCGATTTTTCTCTTCCACTAGAAAGATATACTCCACCAGCTCCACACGTTTCTTGTTTCACAGAAATCCGATTTAAAACGAATCTTGTACATTCAGTTGAAGTTCGAATCGCCAAATATCAAATTGCAGCGCCATTTCAAGCTCGATTTTAATTTTATTATAATTCTATGTTCAAATTGTCGTTTATAAAATATATTCGTTATTTAAATTCAATCCCAAGCTGAATTAAATATCACAGACGATCCGGTTCACACCATATCGTCATTTCAGCCAATTCTGATTATTTCAGAATTAAATATATTATTTAATTTATTATTTTAATTAAATATTCATCATTATTTAATCCCACGATCATTAAATTCACTATATCACTTTTTATATAATTAAATAAATTAATTATAATACCTCTGCCATTTTGGGTCATTACAATCTTTCCCACTTAAAATAATTTCGTCCTCGAAATTGCTAAAAGGTAGAGGATAACCCTTTCGACTGGTTAGAACATATTTGTTCACTTCTTAACTTCAGTTTCAATTGAAACAATTTAATTTAATTCAATTAAATATTAATTAATTCTTATAAACGAAAATTTTCAAAAATTCTTAAAATTTTCTAACACTTTAAATTTTCGGAAAATTTCGCCATAACCTCCTTTGTACAGTCCTATCGGTAAAACTCCAACTCGCCTCTCTAGGCCTTCTCCAACCCAAAAGAAAATCAAACAGCCAAGCGGCTTGCCAATTCGGCTCATAAATCTCATGCTTATATCAAATATAAACTTGTACCTTTTTGTCGGGCATATCAACTCTATTACCTCACCTGTCATCAATTCAACATATATCAATGCAATTCCAACTTGATCCCAAATCAATTTATCTTTAACACAACCATCCGCTTATACCTAAGTCGAATTTTATTTCAAACTCAAGTACTATTCTTGATTTCAAATCCATAACTCACCAGTCCAATATAATTCTAGATTATCTCTAATCAAATCTAATTCTACTTGACACTAATTTATTTCAAATGATTTTCACTTACTGGCTTTTAATTCAATCCCAATTCTATTGGATTTTACAAATTTTACTTTAATTTGTTTAAATTCAAACAACCTTTTCTTCCTGGAAGTTTTTAAACAATTTACCTTTTTCAAGAATCAAATTTTCCTTTTTGAAATCCAACACAACTTGATTTCCCAAAACAAATTCAAATCAAAATCCTTGGTAGTAATCCGTCACTTACATACTCAAAAATGAACACCGATGATGTCATGATCAACATCGGAATCTATTTTCCAGCAACCGAAGTGAGTTCAATACTATAGCACTTTCAAAACCCATTTTTAAACATTTCCACCTTGAAATCAATTCCAAATATCCTTTTACAATGTGGTAAACAAATTTAAAATCTCCCAGGATCTTAAAATTCACATATATTAAATCCAAATTCATTTACAAACACCTTTCCCATTTCTGGGATTTTAAATTTCAATTCTGATCTAAATTCAGATTTAATTCATTTCAATTTCATATAATTCACTTGTATAAATTCAAATTGGTTATATATAACCATTTCACATTTTATAATCTTATCTGATTATAATTACTACCAACACAACCAATTATACTATAATAATTTCAAGGCATATATTTCCTTTATCACAAAATATATTTCGGGTATTTTTTTTTCATTTACCTATTACAAAACATACCATGTCGGTTCATCGTATTCAAGTGTTTATAAAACTCCTACCGATTCAGTGGATCAAACTGATCGTCCAGAATTCATTAGCCACTCAACCAATAAATCTCCACAATATAAAACCATTTTATATTAAATAACATATACGCGCTCATATATATACACTCAACTCAATCTAGGGTATTACTAACCACATCTTTACTGAGTTATGCCACAGAGCCAAGATAATCACTTAACTTAAGCTCTGATACCAACTGTAATGACCCGGATTTTTAGCGATTTTGGTTATCGACATAAACACGATGACGACTAACCAAACATCGAAAAATCCCGGTAATTAATGAAAGAAATTAGAAGGTGAGGATAGATAAGATAGAAACTTAGAATAGATGAAGAAGAAGAAGAAGATACATCATCAGAGTAAACATGAATCTCACAGCGGAACGAATAAAATATAACAAAACTTTGAAATAAAACAGTTATGTACACAACATCACTTATCAAAGTACAACACTTACAACACAGCGGAAATAAACAATAGACATATGATCTTGAAGCCTCCTGCTCCAAGCTCTCCAAGTATATCTGTAAATCCCGACTACTAGACTGCCCGTACAAATTTAGGCACCCAAGAGTTTAGGGAAAACAAACAAAATAAACTCCGGGTCAGTCATGGATTGGTATGAGTAAAATAGTTTAAAATAGTTGAACACGTATATGATATCTCATAATACCACGCCGTGAATACGGAACGGGTTTTTCCCTTATGAGAATCCAAACATCTTTGACAAGCAATATCATTCTGATATTATAATAATATCTAAGTACAAATAGATATCAATCTAGCAGAAACGCTTTCATCTCACGTTCTACAAATATAGTATACAATCAAAATCACAAGCACGTATTGGATAATGGATTTCCAACTATGACAAGGTATGGAACCACCTTCTGCTAGTGTACCTCTAGAGAGGAATACACTAGGTTCAACAAGAACATTTTGCAACCCGGACACACATGACTGACCACTCATTTCCCTGAGTGTATCGAATGTATATCACCAACGGTTGGGATCAGCAACCGTTTCCCGAATGGGACAGCATCAACAATAGATTTTTTGGAAGTAAATGAAACTCTAGATCAGGTGATTATACACCATAATAGGTGCGACCTACATAGCCATGTTGCCTGCCCGATTTCTGTCATTTACCGGATGTGAGGCTAGAAGCTACGCTTATCTTTTCACATACCACATCTTTATTCACTTAGAATGTCCCATCGTCATACCCTCTAAATCACAAATTGATTTTCCCAAAATACCACGGGTATAAGCTAAGAGAAACGAATTCCTCCTTCACCACGCAAATACGTTTGAAACGATCAACTTACGTGATCTACCAAATATACTCTGTCAGACCTTCGTCCATACAAGTTGTCCTGGGACTGGACAAACCGATGGCACTATTCAGTATATCCATCTTAGGTACTATTATCTAAGACTTATACAATAACCCTTGCACTTTACTCCGTCTTCAATTATCTTTGGCATATATGATTCGCAACGCTTATGCCAATACAGAGTGGTTCTCTGGATAATAATCCAACCGGTCTCTCCATGTTAACAACGTCAAATGGTCAAAAACTTCGATAGTCTGTGATTTAACTATCGAAGGAAAATAGGTGTACAAACAATGATATTATTTCCAGAAGGAAATTCTATCAATCAATCATCAATCTCTACCATTCCATAACTATCAGACTCTAACTGTAAACTAATAAGAGAACAACTTCCTAAGTATAAACCCCGAAGGCCGAAACCAACATCAGATCGATACTCAGGAAACCATTCAACTTATTAATCTCTAGTCATTTTCTAATTTTGCTTAACTCTATTTCTTTAACTCTATATGATTAACTCTAGTTCGTTTTTAACTCTAATCGATTTACTCTATTTGATTACCTCTAACTGGTTAACTCTAACTGATTAATTCCTTTCAAATAAACTATATTCGATTTAATCCTTTAACTCTAACCGATTAATTCTAACTCCTTTTATAATATCGTATTTATTTTCTAAATAAATATTTACTTTATTCTATTTATTTTCTCAAATAAATATTCCTTTATTCTAATTTTATTTATTTCTTAAATAAATAAATAATCCCTTTTAACCTATTTGTAAATGTTCTACAAATATTTCTCTTTCTATTTGTTTGACAAATATTTTCCTTTATATATATTATTTTACAAATATTTTCCTTTATATTTGTTGCTTTACAAATAATTTCCTTTATATATATTATTTTACAAATATTTTCCTTTATATTTGTTTAACCAATATAATTCCTTTTATTCCAAATCCTTTTTCTTTTATAATATAAAATCCATTGATTTTATATAAATAAATTATTTTCAAGATATACTTTGAAAATCCCTTTATCACATTCTGGTATTTCTTATGGTATTTAACACACCATATAACAACGATAAATATCGTCCAAACACACATAATCAACAATAGATTATATATCACATCATATATCACAATATATGAAATCACAGTAAAATAAATGTTGAGGAATCCGGTTGGTTTCCTCCAACCTGTCTCCCTGCATCACAGATGTTAAACAATATAGATGACATTACTTTCAGTTCCATATGATATATTCTGTTAAATAGAATCAATATAGAAATTTAACTAATTGGCTAGCAGCTCAATCAAACAGTCAACACACAGCCAATCAGCCAATATTTAACAGTTCTAAAAATACAACATGAAATTATAAACTGTTCAGAGTTAGTGAGATTTACTCACATTGGACTATCATTGTTAATAACGATAATTGTCGTTGATTCAGATTGGACAATTTATTTCACTATAAATTGTAACGAGCTCAGAAGTACTTCCAGTCAGTTCCATGACGTAGCCACCGTCCATACAATCCTAAGCAACTTACGGTTCTCGATTCTGACCTCGAATGGGTGAGATATCACATTCACAAGTTAAAACAAATTTTGATTAAAATAAAACTTGTTTTGTTTTTAGCATTTGGACCTCACCCCTATGTACCGACCCACTCCTCCATTTAAAAGCCCAATCCACCCGCTCCTTAACACCATCTTCCCCAAATCCAATCTTTGTCGTGACCTACTTCCAGTATTTCCTCCATTTCACTGACCTTAAACCGCCCGTCCCCCATGAATCCTACCACCGAATTCAACAAGGATACCACCGACTCTCTTCTCATCAAACCCTCAACAAACTCATACCTAACACTCAAGGTTCGATCCCCCCCTTCATCTCGCGACACCCACGCCTCTAGTGAAAGACAACGATGAACTTCACCACCGAATACCCTGAATCTCCGTGTATAGGTGTGGTTTTCAATGGCGACCCCAAATCCAAACTCAATTTCATGAATCCATCACCACACAAATACCAACGTCGAACCCTAGGTTCTGTATATATATCAAACTTAATAAAGAAGACGTCGGACCAACCAACAAGTACATAGAAATGAAGCGCATCCATCCATGATCACAACGATGGTTGAATTTTGATTTAGCTTTTACTTGGATTTTATTTGATTTTAGAAGAGGATGGTATTCACGTTTTTGGTGTTTTAACCATTTGGGAACTGGCGGCACTAACTTGATTTTATAGGGAGGATTATATTTTTGTGTGGCTTTAAACGAGAATGGTGTGGCTATGTTTAGTCCATTCAATAACTAGGATATTTTCTTTTTATTATCTTATACTCGTTTCAGTCTTCTAAAAATCCGTGTGCTCACACACGATTCCTAAAAATCATGAAAATTGACATGCAGCTAGTGTTCGACATTACGGTCCCAACGAAACTGGTTTTGTCGAATTCCGACTCCATATGCTCACACAGCGTATTTTTAACCGTCAAAATACTGACTGTCACTTTAAAATCGGTACGACCACATACTGACTTCAAAAATCACATAAATTGAAATCTAGCAATAATATAGTATTGCGGATCCAACAAAATTAGTTTCATCGAATTTCAACTTCGTTTGCAAAAGTGGCTATTTTTAAAGCTCTAAATAGCCTATTTAAATATATAAATATATTTAAATTTAATATTTAAAAATAAATATTATCGTCTATATTCACAGTGGAATACCATACAGCTCTAGAATATTCCTATATGAATTTCTAACTTGATATTCACTTATAGGTCAATCCGATATTCGATTTATATTGAAATTCCTTTTTAAAATATAAATAATTCCTTTATAAAATATAAAGGAATTCCACAGCGACTTTTCTAAAATTTGATTTGGACATATCTCAAAATCTACACGACGAAATCCCGATTTTTCTCTTCCACTAGAAAGATATACTCCACCAGCTCCACACGTTTCTTGTTTCACAGAAATCCGATTTAAAACGAATCTTGTACATTCAGTTGAAGTTCGAATCGCCAAATATCGAACTACAGTGCCATTTCAAGCTCGATTTTAATTATATTATAATTCTATGTTCAAACTGTCGTTTGTATAATATATTCGTTATTTAAATTCAATCCCAAGCTGAATTAAATATCACAGACGATCCGGTTCACACCATATCGTCATTTCAGCCAATTCTGATTATTTCAGAATTAAATATATTATTTAATTTATTATTTTATTAAATATTCATCATTATTTAATCCCACGATCATTAAATTCACTATATCACTATTTATATAATTAAATAAATTAATTATAATACCTCTACCAATGCGGGTCATTACACGTTGCCCAACTACACAAATATTATTAAGATTTGTTGGTTGAAACCCCTTACGGGTGTTGGGACGATATTTGATGTACACTAATCCCAATTGTTTAGTTGTATGTCGATCGATTGGTTGACAGGCTATTGTAAGCGTTAAATATTTATATTTAATGCTTACACGGTGTAGAATGCACTCTGGATGATGGTTGATTGTTTATCATTGTGATTCTATACGTGTGTTGTATGAAATCCATATAAATCACATTATATGGTAATTGACTGTGTCTGATTCCTGTTCAGAAAGAAGGAATATTTAAAAATAATATTCAGAAAAGAATCAAAATATAATTTTGATGTTCGATTTGGGATGGACACGATAATATTGAAATATATATAGCCATGTTGATTAGAGTTGCACCATTTTGATGAGAAAGATATTTATATCGATTTTATTCATTTTTATAATGAATATAAAAAAGAAAGTGATTATAAATTATAATGTTTGAAAATATTACCATTTATATATTAATGATATGGAATATTCAATTTTGATTTGAAATTGAATATGAAGTTGAAATCATTTTTAAAACGAAGTTAAAACGATTTATAAAATACGTTTTGAATTGGAACCGACAAAATATAAATAATATATTATATATATATATATATATATATTTAATGACCTGAATAGAATGCGCCGCGTCACGGCAGTTCGCGAATTTCGACCATTGACTTCGAATTGACGTTACGGGAGATCCGACCATCGGATTCTCCTGAAACCTGGACCATTGGGTTCGTATCGAAAAGAGCTTTCCAACGAATATGAGATATTTGAAATCTAACGGTTGGATTTGGAAACATATCCAAATCAAATTTGGAAAATGTCGTTGTAAGTGCAGTTCGATGACCGTTTATGGATATCGAATATACGGGCCTTGATAAAATTATTAAAAATATAAATAATTTAAGTAAAATCATAATAAATGATTTAGAAAGAATTAGGATGAAAAATTCCATATTTGAAAAGATTTTTTTTTCAGAATGAACTAGTTATGAACTAGAATTTTAATCCAATATTTTTAAATAAATAAATCGGGTTTGAAGTGGTTTTAAATATAACCAGAATTTCCAATATACGAATTGGAATGGATTTGAATCGAAGTTATCTTCGGATTATCTCTATGTTGGATTTCGTGATTATACAAATATGATTAAGGGGGTTTGAAAGATATATGTATATCGTTATTCCAATACGATATTTGTTGATTTCAGAATTTGATATTGAATATAAGTCGATATATTTTCTATTCAGTGCCTTGTATTTAATATCAAATGTGATTGTGGGTTTGTTGTGAATGGTGTCTTCAATAACACTTTTCTTGAAACCAGTTTGGAAAAGAATAAATCTTTTAATTAAGATTTAGTGAGATTTTCCAGTTGATCATCGTAAATAGTGTCTTAAATAACACTGATCTTGGACCTAGTTTAGAAAAGAATATATCTTTTAATTAAGATTTAGTGAGATTTTCAGTCGATTAATATTTAATTGGAATTAAATCGAGATTGGTTTTTGAGTTTATCGTGAACGTTGTTTTAAATAACACTTGTTCTTTAACCCGATTAACAATGGAATGTGATTTTGGGTTTATCGTGAACCGTGTTTCAAAGGACATTGGTTCTTTAACCCAGTTAAAGATAAGATTAATTTCTTAGATTGGAATAATCATTAAGAAATGATTTTCGAGATTAAAAATTTATTAGAGTTTTAATGAATCTTCAATTAGATTGAAATGATCAAGAATGGAGTATCACTAGTTTTGCTCCAAAGCGATAGTTAAATCTTTAATTAGATTTGAACTTGAAATGGTAATTAGTTTTACCAATAACACCATGGTGTAAGATATGGAGTATTACTAGTTTTACCGCATGGGATAAATAGGTTGGGATTGGGAATTAAAATAATTGATTACTTCGGTGTGGTTCGCTAATCCCGACTTGTTTGGAAAACCATAATATGGTTTGAAATGATATCCAAAGGAAGATTAAAGAATAAATTTAAAATAATTTATCTTTGATAATATTAATGGGAACCTTTCCCTAAGAATGTGAATATTTGAATAAAGAATATTCAGAATTGGAATGAGGCATATGTTGTGTTTTATAGCACTTGTTTATTATATACACGAGTTATTCGGAAAGACCGGGTTTATACCCATTCTGAATAACTGATTCGACGAAAAGTTAAAGATGAAGACGGTGGTTGAGGACCAGAGGTCCTCACATCGTTTGGATGATTACTGATGATCTTGATTGGGCTGTACCCCAAAAGGAGGGAATCAGTTAGTGATCATCCAAATGCACTTGGAGATCGATGGATATGCGAGGAATAAGGTTCCTCCGGTTTCGTTCAGACCCAGAACGAACTTGTAAATGGACTGTGTGTCTGACATTGGATTTTGTTCTATGTTGATTGATCTCTATTAAATATACATCTGTCTGGTGAAGGGGAATTTATTCCCTTACTTCACCCTTCTCTCAGACGTACGAGATCAGAGGTTGTATATCGATAGACATCGGTCACATGGAGTGGATTGCCTATGTGGCATGCTGTGATGCAAATGATCAAGGCTTCTGTTAAAAAGCAGAGTCTTATGGTTGATGATCAAAGCACAACTTTAATATAGCGCCGCTTTGTATATAACGTAAATTCGCAAGCCTCACATCCGGTGTGAACAAGAAACGGGAAAGACTTTCAGGATATGGACATATGCTAGTTTCTAACTAGAAGTGGCATCTGTGGTTTTGCATGCCCTGAATAGTTTGACTTATGTGGTTGTTGGATAGCGAGGCGCCTCGGATATATCGGTCTCTGCGGAGCCGATGGGTATGGTAGTTGCAGAGGCTTACGGACCCCAGATCACCAAGAGGTTCGATAGAACCGGCTAGCATATAGTTTATGGCAATTTATAACAATCGACGGATGGCCGACCCCGATGATCCAAGGGCCCACCTAAGTCTGGGTCCTGAGGCATGTGCTAGCGTGTCTCGAATTTGCACAGGATGATCCCTTTGCCTTGGTTCATAGATGGAATCCAACTTCCAATACGACATTTTGCGGTTTTGATTGTAGAGCCTAGTATTGGCGACATGATACATGGTACCCATGTCGTCTATGATTCATAAATTTATATTTGAAGTTGTTTTCTTCACTTATAGTAATAATTAAAGATTAAATTTCGCGCATCAAGCATTATTTGGCTATTATAAGGTAAAACCCTATCCTCCGGCTTGCGTTGCATTGTGTGATGGGACCTGGGTCTTATAATAGCTTCATTGTTCTTTACTTAGCAATGCGCTATTTGTCTTATACACTGGTATTCTTAGGAGGAAACCCGTTCCGTGGTATACGACGTGGTCCATTGTTTTGCCAAACTTTAAAACCAATATTAATAACTGTTTTAGTTCTCACACCAGTCACATGACTGACTTGGAGTTTATTGTTTTAACCTAAACTCTCGGTGCCCCTATTTTCCACACGGGCAGCTAGTAGTTGGGTTTTGCAGATATTATATTCACAGGATCCCGGGTTACAACTGGAACTATACTCGGGAAGCTCTGTATCGGCGTATTTCCTTCAGTTGTGTTTTGTATCAGTTTTCCACTACAGTAATGTATTTAAATCTCTGATAAATATCAAATGTATATTATTTGTCCATACTATGTATATTCTTGTAATCTGATGGAATTGTTGTAATAAGCAATGAAATGTTGTTTTGTTCTGGTTTGTCTTGTTCTCAATTCAATCCTCGCTTTCCTTTACGGGGAAGTTTGGGTCGTCTCAGTTGGTATAAGAGCTTTGGTTTACAAAGCTCGAGAACAAGTCATATTAGAACCAAACAAAAGAATTCATCAGAGATTGGATTAGTAATAACTAATCCAATGAGAATGATTCATTGCAGATGGGATCAGCGGTATCCTAGAACGAGTGTGAAGAGTGTTGTTTTTAAAAATAAAAATGAAAACAAATTTTGTTTTGAAAATTTAATCTAATAATACGTATTTGAATATTTATTTTAGTTTGATTCAGACAATCTGGTATATGAAGACTTTGCATATATGCCTAACTAGCGTGCATATGAAGTCTCAAATATACTGGATAGATATACAATCACACTCTAGTTGCCCGGACATGACACTGATGATTGCTCGAGTATCATCAGTATTTATGTTCGAGTTTCGAAGGTATGATATCTATATATTTCCGTTAGACTGGTGTGAGAACTTAAACTAGATACAGCTTATTGTTGTGACTTGGCATCAAAAACATGATTTTTGAGTATGTAAAAATTATGAATTTGAGACGTTAATCAACTAATTGATTGCTGGTTATGTTATTCGATTATTAGTTTAACTAATAAAATTGTTGAAACTAATGTGTACATGAAAGGTAATGTTAGCCAAATTGAATCAAACAATTGAACTGTATTGCAAATTGTTTGGAAATGCATGCATGTACATATATATGTGTGAACAGGTCATTGCAAGGAGGCTAGAGCAGAGGAATAAAATTGTTTACCCGACAAATAGGTACATGTTTATTGTATTTCTTGGGGTTTTTGATGATTTTATGAGACGAGTGGCTAGCCGCTTGGTTGTTTCTTTTTCTTTTTGGATTGAAGAGGCATGTATGGCAATTTTGGGATTTTCCCGGTGCTCCCGTGTGGGGGAGGTTATGGCGAAATTTTTCGAAAATTTAGGGTGTTAGACAAATTTCTGAAGAATTTGAAAAGTTCTTAGAAAATGAAAAGTTGAAGAACTTAAGCCATAATGAAAATAATGAAAGTTGAGTTAATTAGTTAAACAACTTTCAGCTTCTTTCCTTTTCGGGGACGAAAAGTTTTAAGTGGGGGAGATTGTAACAACCCAGAAAATCTGAACCAATTTAAAATTTTTATTTTGACAATTTTATTGAATTTTGATATTTAAAATGATTTATTTTAAATAATTATGACGGGAAATTTATTTCGAATAGAATTAGAACGTATATATTTATTTGAATCGTCGTTAGAATATAAATATTTATTTTATAATTTTAAATGGAACTGGAAATGGCGCAGTAGTTCGAAAATTCGATTTCAAATTTCAAATGAATGTACAGGATTCAAAATAAACTGGATTTTAGCAAGACCAAAAATATTAGAATTGATTTGAGAATATATTTCGAACGAATCTGAAAAATCAAAATTTTATAGCGGGAATAAAAAGTTATGCCCAGTTGAAAATTCAGAATAGTCGCTATGGAATTTTGGCCTTTAAAAATAGCCATTTTGCAAATGACTTTCGTTTTCAACGAAACCATTTTTTTTGGATCCGGGATGTCAAGTTATTGCTAGATTTTAAAATTCATAATTTTTCGAATCAATATGTGAGCGTGGCAAAGTAAAACGTGTTTTGACAACTTCAGTCAATTTGGATCGACCAGAAAATAGCCATTTTTCAAACGGTCTCAGAATTTGATGAAATTAGTTTTGTTAGAACCGTACTGTCAATACAAAGTTAGGAATAATTTTTCTAAAATTTTTAGAGTCAGTATGTGGCCCCCGTAAATTAAAATAGTGAAAATTAGGCACATATACCTAAAACGAAACTTAATTAGGCACACATCCGGTCTAACTTTTCATTTAAATTAGGTCCCTATTTATCAAAAACATATAAACAAATTACAAAAAATCATTATTAAATAAAACATGCTCACGCCAAAAAAATCAGGTGGAAAAACAATCGATAAACAAGTCAAAATCAAAAAATACACAAAACAGCGGAATATGCAGTAAAATGCATGAAAACATGCACATATTTCAAATATTTGCATACATGTATGCACTTATTTCCATGCGTTCTGCCTTTCAATGTATTGCTGCATACAAGTATGCAGCTATTCTGAATAGCAGCATATTTGTATGCAAATATTTAGCAGGTTTGAGGTTTTTTTGCATGTGTATTTAAATAGTTGCATACATGTATGCAACTATTAGTAATAGTTGCATACATGTATGCAACTTTTTTTTTTTTTTTTTTTTTTTGATTTGCATGGACTGAGTGGAATATTTCCAGATTTTAGAATATTTTTTTTAATGCAGGAGCACATTTTTTTTGTGAAAAAATGGAAGAGGCGAAGTGGAAGGAGGTGGAAGGCGGAAGGGACAAAAATTATTAGGCGGCAGCTCAAAAAGAGGGGGCGGAAACGAATGGGAAACTTTGTCCCTTTTTTTTATTCCACCTTTTCTTTATATTTAATTGCTCTACAATGTAAAAAAAAAATATCTAAAATCTGGAAATATTAACAGAAGTTCACGGAAATTAAAAAAAACTTGCATACATGTATACAACTATTTGAAATACTTGCACACATATATGTAAGTATTGCATGTAAAAATATGAAGCGAAAATTTTACCTGGAGATTGTTGCACACTTGTATGCAAGAATCTGTTTACTTTGCATACATGTATGTAAAAAAACAAACGCAAATTCAACATTTGAAATATTTGCATAGATGAATGCAAGTATTGCAAATATGTGCATGATTTGAGGCAAATTACTGTATTTTTCGTTGTTTTATTGTATTTTTTGATTTTGATGCACTTTTTTATTTTTTTTACGAGATGTTTTTTTTGGGTGAGTACATATTTGATTTAAATTCGAATTTTCATGATTTTTTATATTTTTTTTGTTTTTAGTGTATTTTTGAAAAATAGGGACTAAATTTACATGAAAAGTTGGACCGAATGTGAGCCGAATTTTGAAACTTAATAGGGACCTGTGCCAAACGGACCCATTAAAATATGCGTTTGAATTTAAAATATAAGGAATTGTATTTCAAATTTAACGGAAACTGATCGTAACGGCCGAATTGGCTTACAGGACATATCCCATTGTGTTCAAAATGGGGGGTATTACGCTAGGGACGACAGTCGTTGGATCTCGTTTGAGGTTTGAATGTGAAAACACACTTTATAGAATTAATTAAATAAAAAGATGAATAAATATAAAACTATTTACACATCAGACCCCTATACCTTCTCTCCCACTTCACAAATCAGTCAACGCCCGATTCAGAAAAGAAGAAAAAAAAACCTCCATCGCGATCCACCGTTGGACCTCGCCACAGCCCCTAAGCACAGCGCTTCCCCTCCGGTCAACCGTGCAGCCATCCCCCTCCTTCCCTCTCTCCTCGCCATTGGGAGGCCAAAATCCTAAACCCCTTTTACCCTCTGCTGTGAGCCACATTACGGCCGCGCCACCCTCCACCGCGACCATCATCAGACCGCCGACCGAACATCACCCCCTCCTCCTCGATCCGCGCAGACAGCGCCCCCCTTCCGATTTACACAGTAAGCTTTATAACTTTTGGTAATATAAATTTTGATTATTCAGTTAAATGTAAAGCTTCGATTTTTTTTAAAGTATAAAGATTTAGATTTTTCTTTATAAAACAACCTTGTTTTTCTTCAATTTTATTTATATAAATTAAAAGCATTATGAAAAGGTATGATTTTTATGTTGAAAGAGAAAATATAAAAATATGATTTTTGTACACATAAGAATGATATAAAAATATGATTTTTATATATGTAGTAGCAGAAGAAAGATTATATTTTTGGATCGAAGAAAGATTATATTTTTGATCATAGAAAGATTATATTTTTAATTATAAAAAGATTAGATTTTTAATTATATAAAAATGAGATTTTTGTGATGTAAAGATATGATTTTTGAAAATATAAAAATATGATTTTTATGTTGAAAGAGAAAATATAAAAATATGATTTTTGTACACATAAGAACAATATAAAAATATGATTTTTATATATGTAGTAGCGCTGCTAAAAAATATGATTTTTTAATACAAATGCATGAAACAGACTGCGTTGGAAGCACGGTAAAAGAAGCTACGCATTGGGAATAAATCCTAGCCATTCAGAAATAAAGAATGGAGGAGTAGATCCCAAAAGTGAGAACTCTCTCACTGAATTTATTTATACAGTTATTTATTTTATAACTGCATATATGAATTGTTCCCCGTCGTCCACAGACCATGGACGACTTGTGTGATTATTTAGTTTGGTTGATTGAATTGCTTGGTTGAATTTGGTTTGGGAGATGAGATGGATTTGATTTGCTTGGTATGTGTATGGTATAGGCCATTATTAGACAGGGGATAAGGCTAGGCCTTATCCCGTTTCTTATATCGTGCCGGTATACCGCCGAAATTTTCTAAAATATGTTAAAACAATAAAAATATCATTTTTATTGTGTAAATGAACCGAATAAATATTTTATCGTTAAAAATATAATTTTTAACATGTATATGAATAAAATAAATATTTATTTACAAATCAAACGATTTGTTTATGTACACTGATTTGACTGATATTGATTGGGACGATAAATTTTACACGTCACCCAACTGCACAAATATTATTCAGTATTTGTTGGTTGAAACCCCTTACAGGTGTTGGGATGATATTTGACGTACACTAATCCCAATTGTTTAGTTGTATGTTGATCGATTGGTTGACAGGCTGTTGTAAGCGTTAAATATTTATATTTAATGCTTACACGGTGTAGAATGCACTCTAGATGATGGTTGATCGTTTATCATTGTGATTCTATACATATGTTGTATGAAATCCATATAAATCACATTATATGGTAATTGACTGTGTCTGATTCCAGTTCAGAAAGAAGGAATATTTTAAAATAATGTTTAGAAAAGAATCAAAATATAATTTTGATGTCCGATTTGGGATGGATACGAAAATATTGAAATATATATAGTCGTGTTGATTAGAGTTGCGCCATTTTGACGCGAACGATATTTACATCGATTTTATACATTTTTATAATGAATATCGAAAAGAAAGTGATTTCAAAATATAACATTTGAAAATATTACCATTTATATATTAATGATATGGAATATTCAATTTTGATTTGAAATTGAATATGAAGTTGAAATCGTTTCTAAAACGAAGTTAAAACAATTTATAAAATATGTTTTGAATTGAAATCGATGAAATATATATAATGTATATATTATATATATTTAATGGTCTGAGTAGAACGCGCCGCGCCGCGGTAGTTCGCGAATTTCGACCATTGACTTCGAATTGATATTACGGGAGATTCGACCGTCGGATTCTCCTGAAATCGATACATTGGGTTCGTATCGAAAAGAGATTTCCAACGAATATGAGAGATTTGAAATCTAACAGTTGGATTTGGAAATATGTCCAAATCAAATTTGGAAAAGGTCGCTGTAAGTGCAGTTCGATGACCGTTTATGAAAATCGACTGTACGGGCCTTGATAAATTTATTAAAAATATAAATAATTTGTGTAAAATCAGACTAAATGATTTATAAAGAATTAGGATGAAAAATTCCGTACTTGAAAAGATAAAAATATTTTTTTATCAAAATGAACTAGTTATGAACTAGAATTTTAATCCAATATTTTTAAATAAATAATTGGGTTTGAAGTGGTTTAAATATAACTAGAATTTTCAATATACGAATTGGAATGGATTTGAATCGAAATTATCTTCGGAATATTTCAATGTTGGATTTCGTGATTATACAGATATGGTTAAGGGAATTTGAAAGATATATATATATATCGTTATTCCAATACGATATTTGTTGATTTCAGAATTTGATATTGAATATAAGCCAATATGTTTTCTATTCAGAGCCTTGTATTTAATATCAAATGTGATTGTTGGTTTATCGTGAACGGTGTCTCCAATAACACTGTTCTTGAATCTAGTTTAGAAAAAAATAAATCTTTTAATTAAGATTTAGTGAGATTCTCCAGTTGATTAATCTTTAGTTGGAATTAAATCGAGATTGGTTTTTTTGTTCGTCATAAATGGTGTCTTAAATAACACTGTTCTTGGACCCAATTTAGAAAAGAATAAATCTTTTAATTAAGATTTCGTGAGATTTTACAGTTGATTAATCTTTAATTGGAATTAAATCGAGATTGGTTATTGGGTTTATCGTGAATGGTGTTTTAAATAACACTTGTTCTTTAACCCGATTAACAATGGAATGTGATTTTGGGTTTATCGTGAACCATATTTTAAAGGACATTTGTTCTTTAACCCAGTTAAAGATAAGATTAATTTCTTAGCTTGGAATAATCATTAAGAAATGATTTTCGATATTAAAATTATATTAGATTTTTAACGAATCTTTAATTAGATTGAAATGATCGAGAATGGAGTATCACCAGTTTTTCTCCAAAGCGATAGTTTAATCTTTAATTAGATTTGAACGTGAAATGGTAATTAGTTGTATCGATAACACCGTGGTATTAGATATGGAGTGTTACTAGTTTTGCTCCATGGGATAAATAGGTTGGCATTGGGAATTAAAATAATTGATTACTTCGGTGTGGTTCGCTAATCCCGACTAGTTTGGAAAACCATAATATGGTTTGAAGTGATATCCAAAGGAAGATTAAAGAATAAATTTAAAAGAATTTATCTTTGATAAAATTAATGGGAACCTTTCCCTAAGAATGTGAATATTTGAATAAAGAATATTCCGAATTGGAATGAGGTGTATGTTGTGTTTTATCACACTTGTTTATTATATACGTGAGTTATTCAGAAAGATCGGGTTTATACCCATTTTGAATAACAGATTCGACGATAAGTTGAAGATGAAGATGGTGGTTGAAGACCGGAGGTCTTCACATCGTTTGGATGATTACTGATGATCTTGATTGGGCTGTACACCAAGGAGGAGGGAATCAGTTGGTGATCATCCAGATGTACTTGGAGATCGACGGATATGCGAGGAATAAGGTTCCTTCGGTTTCGTTCAGACCTAGAACGAAGTTGTAAATGGACGGTGTGTTTGACATTGGATTTTATTCTGTGTTGATTGATCTCTATTAAATATACATCTGTCTGGTGAAGGGGAATTTATTCCCTTACTTCACCCTTGTAATAACCCGGAAATCCGAGCCAATTTAAAATTTTTATTTTGGCAATTTTAGTGAATTTTGAATATTTAAAATGAATTATTTTAAATATTAACGACGAGAAATTTATTTTGAATAGAATTAGAACGTATATAAATTAATCTGAATCGTCATTAGAATATAAATATTTTATTTCAATTATAAAAGTAATTGAAAATGGCGTGGTAGTTCGACAATTCAATTTCAAATTTCAAATGATTGTACCTAGTGCAAAATAAACCGGATTTTAGTGAAACCAAAAATATTAGAATCTATTTGAGATTATCTTTCCAACGAATCCGAAAAATTGAAATTTTATAGCGGGAATCAAAAGATATGTCCACTTGAAAATTCAGAATAGTCGCTATGAAATTTTGGTCCTTAAAAATGGAAATTTTGCAAACGACCTCGGTTTTCGACGAAACCACTTTTGTTTGATCCGTGATTTCAAGCTATTGCTAGGTTTCAAAATTCGTAATTTTTCGAATCAATATGTGGGTGTGGCAAAGGAAAACGCGTTTGACCAGTTCATTAGATTTTAATCGACTGGAAAATGGCCATTTTTCCAACGGTCTCAGAATTCGTTGAAATTAGTTTTGTTAGGACTGCATCGTCAATACGAAGCTAGAAAATATTTTTTGGGAATTTTTAGAGTTCATATGTGGCCCCGGTAAAGTGAAATGCGTGTTCAAATTCAACATATAGAGTTATATTTAATTTTGATAAAAACTGATCGTAACGGCCGAATTGGCTTACGAAACATATCTCATTGTGTTCGGAATGGGGGTAATACACTAGGGATGACAGTCGGTGGGTTCGATTTTGAATTAGAATGAAAAATTTACTTTTAGAGAAAATTAAATAAATTAATTATATAAATTATTATATATTATCTTTCCTTGGTCAACCCTTTTCCCTCTAAACCCCTCCCCATCATTGATTTAGAAACAGAAGTTTAAAATAATAATAAAAACGCGGCGCCTCCATCAAATCCGCCGCCTCCATCGCCGATCAGCCGACGCGCTGGCCCCCTCCGACTCCACGACCTCGCCGAGCCTCCAGCACCTCCCCTCCCCCCTCGACATGAAGAACCGCACCCCTCACGAGCCCTAACCCCCCAATCTATGAGCTCAGCACCATCCCGAACCCCTCTGACCCCACCGCCACTTCTCTCTCCACCCTGCGCCACCCTCCCTCTTCTGATTGGAACGCGCCGCCGCTGCCATGGATCCGACCCCGACCACGCTGCATCCCCTCATTCACCGCAAACCCCGCGTCAAACCCTCCCTCTGACCAAAAAGAAAGCGGTGAGCATTTATATAAATTTTCTTTCTAGTATCTTTCATAGAAAAATCTGATTTTCTTTGATATAAAAGTAATGATCTTTTAGTTTGAAAAGATTATATTTTTAACAATGAAAATTTTGATTTCTAAATTTAAAGATTGGACTTTTAATAGCATAAAGATATGATGTTTATCGTTAAAAGTAAATATTGTTGGAAAGTTGAAAATATTTCTAAAGGTATAAAAATATGATTTTTATACTTATAGCAAATTAAAAATATGATCTTTATATAATAGAAGATACAAAAATATTATTTTCATATGGTAGAGAAATAAAAATATAATTTTTATATAATGTAGAGTAATAAAGATGTGATCTTTATAGAAGTAGCAGTGTAAAAATATGATTTTTATTATATATATATTGAAATAAAAATATGATTTTTATAGCAATGATATGAAAATTCAATCTTTACATTAGAAGTAGATATATAAAAATATAATTTTTATATAGGAAGGAGCGTTATAAAAGTATAATCTTTATTGAAAGAAGAGCGATATAAAAATATAATTTTTATATAGAGAATAGCATGATAAAAATAGAATTTTTATCTATATAGTAGCGGTATAAAAATGTGTTTTTTTCTTATATGTAGCGAAGTTATAAAAATTTGATTTTTAATGTAAACTTCGTGAAACATATTGCGTTGGAAGCACGATGAAGATTTTCTACAAATGAAGAGTCACGGTGAACTGGTTTAGCTAGTCGGTGAGAACTTCTCACTTTTAATTTTATTTCTAGTTGAAATATATACTATGATGCAGACGGTGCTTAGCAGCACCCGGCACCCGTCGTCCACAGACCATGGATGACTTGTTTGTTTGATTTCTGTGTTATGAAATTTGATTTTGTGATGTGAAATGAAATAAAATATTTTATAGTTAAAAATATGATTTTTAACGTGTATATAAAATAAATATTTAATAAACAAATCGGAGATTTGTTTATATACATTAATTCGATTGATATTGATTGGGACGATAAATTTTACACATCGCCCAACCTCACAAATAAAATATGTGTTTGTTGATTTGAAACCCCATACGGGTATTGGGATGATATTGGACGTACATTAATCCCGATTGTTTAGTTGTACGTCAATCGATGGACTGACAGACTGTGTAAGCGTTAATTATTGATATTTAATGCTTATGTAGTTGTGTGGTGCACTCTGGATGATGGTTGATTATTTATCGTTGCCATTATATACATGTGCTATAGAAAATCCATATAATTAACATTATATGGTAATTCATTGGGCCTCATTCCAATTTAGAAAATATATCCATGTGTTGAATTGAAAATAAGTTCATGTGTTGAATTGAAAATAAATTCATGTGTTGAATAGAAAATAAATTCATGTGTTGAATAGAATAAACATTCATGTGTTGAATAAAAGCCGTGTTGATTAGAGATGACGCCATTTTGACGTGAACGATATTTATATTGATTTTATTCAATTTTATAATGAATATAGAAAAGAAAGTGATTTCAAAATATAACGTTTTGAAAATAATATAATTTGTATATCGATGATGTGGAATATTCAATTTTGATTTGAAATTGAATATGAAGTTGAAATCATTTTGAAAACGAATTTAAAACGATTTATATAATACGTTTTAAAAGGAAATCGACGAAATATATATAATATATATATATATTATATATAGAATGGCCGGAATAGAACCCGTCACGCTGCGGTAGTTCGTGAATTTCGACCATTGATTTCGAGTGGACATTACGGGAGATCTGACTGTCGGATTCTCCTAAAACCTGAACCGTTGGGTTTATATCGAAAAGAACTTTCTAACGAATATTGGAGATTTGAAATCTAACGATTAGATTTGGAATTATGTCCAAATCAACTTTGGAAAAGGTCGCTGGAAGTGCAGTTCGATGGCCGTTGATGGAAATCGACTATACGGGCCTTGATAAAATTATTAAAAATAGTAATAATTTGTGTAAAATCATAAGAAATGATTTGTGAAGAATTGGGATAAAAATTTCCTAATTTGAAAAGATAAAAATAGATTTAAATCAAAATGAACTAGTTTTGAACTAGAATTATAATTCTATTTATTTTTAAAATAAATAAAGTGGATTTGAAATGGTTTAAAAAATAACCAGAATTTCCAATAATTGAATTGGAATGGATTTGAATCGAAATTGTCTTTGGAATATTTTGATGTTTGATTTCGTGATGATACAGATATTGTTATAGGAATTTGAAAGGTATATTTATATCGTTATTTCCAATATGATATTTGTTGGCCGTAGAATTTGATATTGAATATAAGCCGATATATTTTCTGTTCAGAGCCTTGTATTTAATATCAAATGTGATTTGGGTTTGCCGTGAATGGTGTCTTCATTAACACTATTTTTAACCTAGTTGAGAAAAAGATTAAATCTTTTTATTTAGATTTAATGAAGTGTACCAATTAAATGCTATTTAATTGGAATTGAATTTGAATTGATTTTTGGGTTTATCGTGAACGGTGTTTTAAATAACACTTGTTCTTTAACCCGATAATTAATGTAATGTGATTTTGGGTTTATAGTGAACCATGTTTTAAATGACACTAGTTCTTTAACCCAATTAAAGACAGGATGTGTTTTCCCAAGTAAAATAATCATGGATAGTGATTATTGGAAAGATTAAAACGAAGTGGAGTTTTAATGAATCTTTAATTAGATTGAAATGATCGAGAATGGAGTATCACCAGTTTTTCTCCAGGCGATAGTTAAATCTTTAATTAGATTTGAACGTGAAATGGTAATTGAATTTACCGATAACACCGTGGTGTTAGATATGAAGTATTACTAGTTTTACTTAATGGGATAAATAGGTTGGGATTGGGAAATAAAATAAATGATTACTTTGATGTGGTTCGCTAATCCCGACTAATTTGAATTGATATTCAAAAGAAGATTAAAGAATAAATTTAAAGAATTTATCTTTGATAAAATTAATGGGAATCTTTCCCAAAATATAAGGATATTGGAATAAAAGAATATTCTGAATTGGAATGAGGCATATGTTGTGTTTGTGTAACACTAGGTTATTATATACGCGAGTTATTCAGAAAGACCAGGTTTATCCCATTCTGAATAATTGATTCGACGTGGTGCCGAGGATGAAGATGGTGGTTGAAGACCGGAGGTCTTCACGTCATTTGGGTGATTACTGATGATCTTGATTGGGTCGTACACCCAAGATGAGGGAATCAGTTAGTGGTCGTCTAGACGTACTTGGAGATCGATGGATATGCGAGGTATAAGGTGCCTCCGGTTTCGTTTAGACCCAGAACGGACTTGCAAATGGACTATGTGTCTGACTTTGGATTTTATTCTGCGTGGTTGATTTTTATTAAATATATATCTGTTTGGCGGCGGAGAATTTATTCTCTTGCTTAACGGCCTTCTCTGAGACGTACGAGCTCAGAGGTTATATATTGATGGGTATCAAATGCATGGAGTGAATTGCCTGTGTGGCATGCCTAAATGGCAATATGATCAAGGCTTCTGTTGAAAAGAAAAGTCTTGTGGTTGATGATCAAAGCACGGCCTATGTGGCATAGCTTTGTGAAGTGTTGATTCGCGAGCCTCACACCTCGGTTGTGAACCAGAAACGGGAGAGGACATCAGGGAGGGCATGCGTTTCCTTCTAGTTAGAAGTGGCGTCAGTGGTTTTACACGCCCTGACGAGTTTGACTAATGTGTTTGTTGCTTTTGCGAGGCGCCTCGGATATATCGGTCGATCTGGGACCGATGGAGTCATTGGACTCATTTACGCCCCAAAGGGTGGGGAAACGCAGTGTTTAGGCACTTTAATCCACATCGATGGACCGGCCTTGACGATCCAAGGGCTCACCTAGGTCTGGGTCCTGAGACTCGGGCTAGAGAGTCTCGAATCACTGAGGACTATCTTTTGCCTCGTTTCACAGATGGAAATCCAACTTCCAATACATGACTTTGCGGTTTTGATTGTATAACCTATATATGGCAACATAGTGGTATGAGGCGCTTATGCCATCTATGATTGATATTTATGATTGAATTTTTTTGACACTATACACTTATTATAGTATCAAATGATTTGTTTTTAACGTATCAAGCATACTTTGGCTATTATAAGGTAAAAACCCTATCCTCTGGCTTGCGTTGCATTATGTGATGGGACCTGGGTCATATAATAGCTTCATTGTTCTTTATTTAGTATTGCGCTGTTGCTTTATGCACAGGTATTCTTGGGAGGAAACCCGTTCCGTGTTATACGGCGTGGTCCCTTGATTTACCTAACTTTAAAATAAAGATTAATAATTGTTTTAGTTCTCACACCAGTCCCATGACTGACCTAGAGTTTATTGTTTTAGCCTAAACTCTTGGAGCCCTTATTTTGACATGGGCAGCTAGTAGTTTTGGTTTTGCAGATTTATATTCACAGGATCCTGAATTGCAGCTGGAATGATATCCGGAAAGCTCTGTATCCGTATATCTCCTTCAGTTGTGTTTTGTATTATTTTCCGTTGTGATGTATTTAAATGTAATTTAAATCTCTGATATTTTCTGTGTAATCTTTATTCATACTCTGTAATATTCTTGTATTCTGATGGCATTGGTGTAATAAACAATGAAATGTTCTTCTGTTTGCGTTCTGGTTTGTCGTGTTCTCAAAACAATCAGGGGTTTCGAACGGTCTTGGTCGGTTTAGTGGCTGATTCGGATTGAGCGAAATTCCTGGTCGTTACATCGTGGTATCAGAGCTTTGGTTTATAGAGCTCGAGAACAAGGTACATTAGAACCGAACGAAAGAGTTCATCAGAGATTGGATTAGTAATATCCAATGAGAATGACTCGTTAGAGATAGGATCAATAGTATCCTAGAACGAGTGTGAAGAGTATATTATTGAAATATAAAAAGAAAAACAAATTTTGTTTTGAAATTTAAATCGTATTATACGTATTTGAATAATTTATTTTAAATTGATTTGGACAATCTAGTATATTAAGATTTTGCATATACACCTAGCTAGCATGTATACGAAGTCCCAAATATACAGGATAGATATAGAATTGCACTTTAGTTGCCCGGAGATGTTCTGATGGTGGTTCGAAACATCATCAACGTTTATGTTTGAGCTTCGAAAGTGAGATGTCTATATATTTCCATTAGACTGGTGTGAGAACCAAAGCTAGATAGGGCCTATTGTTGTCATTTGGCATCAATAATGTGATTTTTGACTATATATCAAAGTTATGTGATTGAAAAGATAATCAACTAATTGATTGTTGGTTGTGTTGTTTGATTATTTTTTGATTAATTAAAGTGTTGAACCTTTAGCCAAATTGAACCAAATATTGAATTGTATTGAAAATTGTCGCATTTGCATGAATGTACATGTACTTATATTGAATAGGTCATAGCAAGGAGGCTAGAGCAGAAGAATAAAATTGTTTTCCCGACAAATATGTACATGTTTACAAATTAATTGGGTTTGGATGATTTTATAAGCCATTTGGCTAGCCGCTTGGCCTTTTCTTTTTCTTTTGGATTGAAGAAGGCATGGGAAGCTATATGAAATATCCCAAAGTCCCCGGTGCAGGGGAGGTTATGGCAAAAAAAATCAAAAATTTAGGGTGTTAACCAAATTTTTGAAAAATTTGAAAAGTTCTTAGAAACTGAGAAGTTGAAGAGCTTAAGCCGTAAAGAAAATAATGAAAGTTGAGTGGATTAGTTAAACAACTTTCGGCTTCGTTCCTTTTCGGGGACGAAAAGTTTTAAGTGGGGGAGATTGTAATAACCCGGAAATCCAAGCCAATTTAAAAATTTTATTTTGGCAATTTTAGTGAATTTTGAATATTTAAAATGAATTATTTAAAATATTAACGATGAGAAATTTATTTTGAATAGAATTAGAACGTATATATATTAATTTGAATCTTCGTTAGAATATAAATATTTTATTTTAATTATAAAAGGAATTGAAAATGGCGCGGTAGTTCGATAATTCGATTTCAAATTTCAAATGAATGTACCGGGTGCAAAATAAACCGGATTTTAGTGAAACCAAAAATATTAGAATCTATTTGAGAATATCTTTCCAACGAGTCCGAAAAATTGAAATTTCATAGCGAGAATCAAAAGATACGTCCAGTTGAAAATTCAGAATAGTCGCTATGGAATTCTGGCCCTTAAAAATGGAAATTTTGCAAACGACCTCGGTTTTTTACGAAACCACTTTTGTTGGATCCATGATGTCAAGCTATTGCTAGGTTTCAAAATTCATAATTTTTCGATTCAATATATGGATGTGGCAAAGGAAAACGCTTTTGACCAGTTTCAGTTGATTTTAATCAACTAGAAAATGGCCATTTTTTAAACGGTCTCAGAGTTCGACGAAATTTGTTTTTTTAGGACCGTATCATCAATACGAAGCTAGAAAATATTTTTCAGGAATTTTTAGAGTTCATATGTGGCTCCGGTAAAGTGAAATGCGTGTTCAAATTCAACATATAGAGCTATATTTAATTTTGATGAAAAATGATCGTAACGGCCGAATTGGCTTACGAAACATATTCCATCGTGTTCGGAATGGGGGTAATACACTGGGGACGACATTCGGTGGGTTCGATTTTGAATTAGAATGAAAAATTTACTTTTAGAGAAAATTAAATAAATTAATTATATAAATTATTATATATTATCTTTCCTTGGTCAACCCTTTTCCCCCTAAACCCCTCCCCGTCATTGATTTAGAAACAGAAGTTTAAAATAAAAAAAATAAAAAAAACGCGGCGCCTCCATCAAATCCGCAGTCTCTATCGCCGATCAGCCGACGCGCTGGCTCCCTCCGCCCCCACAACCTCGCCGATCCTCCAGCACCTCCCCTCCCCCCTCGACAAGAAAAACCGCACTCCTCACGAGCCCTAACCCCCAATCCGCGAGCGCAGCACCACCCCGAACCCCCCTGACTCCACCGCTACTTCTCTCTCCACCTTGCGCCTCCCCCCTCTACTGATTGGAACGCGTCGCCGCTGCCATGGATCCGACCCCGACCACGCTGCATCCCCTCATTCACCGCAAACCCGTGTCAAACCCTCCCTCCGACCAAAAAGAAAGCGGTGAGCATTTATATAAATTTTCTTTCTAGTTTCTTTCGTAGAATAATCTGTTTTTCTTTGATATAAAAGTGATGATCTTTGAGTTTGAAAAGAATATATTTTTAATCATGAAAAAATTTGATTTCTAAAGTTAAAGATCAAATTTTTAATAGCATAAAGCTATGATGTTTATCGTTGAAAGAAAATATTGTTAGCAAGTTGAAAATATCTCTAAAGGTATAAAAATATGATTTTTATACTTGTAGCAAATTAAAAATATGATCTTTATATAATAGAAGATATAAAAATATTATTTTTATATGGTAGAGAAATAAAAATATAATTTTTATATAATGTAGAGTAATAAAGATGTGATCTTTATAGAAGTAGCAGTGTAAAAATATGATTTTTATTATATATATGTTGAAATAAAAATATGATTTTTATAGCAATGATATGAAAATTCAATCTTTACATTAGAAGTAGATATATAAAAATATAATTTTTATATAGGAAGGAGCGTTATAAAAATATAATCTTTATTAGAGGAAGAGCGATATAAAAATATAATTTTTATATAGAGAATAGCATGATAAAAATTGAATTTTTATCTATATAGTAGCGGTATAAAAATGTGTTTTTTTGCTATATATAGCGAATTTATAAAAATGTGATTTTTAATGTAAACTTCGTGAAACAGATTGTGTTGGAAGCACAATGAAGATTTTCTACAAATGAAGAGTCGTGGCGAATTGGTTTAGCTAGTTGGTGAGAACTTCTCACTTTTAATTTTATTTCTAGTTAAAATATATACTAGGATGCAGACGGTGTTTAGTAGCACCCGACACCCGTCGTCCACAGACCATGGATGACTTGTATGTTTGATTTCTGTGTTGTGAAATTTGATTTGTGTGATGTGAAATGAAATAAAATATTTTATAGTGGAAAATATTTTATAGTTAAAAAAAATGATATTTAACGTGTATATAAAATAAATATTTATGAACAAATCGGAGATTTGTTTATATACACTAATTTGATTGATATTCATTGGGACGATAAATTTTACACATCACCCAACCTCACAAATAAAATATGTGTTTGTTGATTTGAAACCCCACTTGGGTATTGGGATGATATTGGATGTACACTAATCCCGATTGTTTAGTTGTATGTCAATCGATGAATTGACAGACTGCGTAAGCGTTATTTATTGATATTTAATGCTTATGCAGTTGTGTGGTGCACTCTTGATGATGGTTGATTATTTATCGTTGCTATTATATACATGTATTGTAGAAAATCCATATAATTAACATTATATGGTAAGTGATTGGGCCTCATTCCAATTTAGAAAATAAATCCATGTGTTGAGTTGAAAATAAGTTCATATGTTGAATTGAAAATAAATTCATGTGTTGAATTGAAAATAAATTCATGTGTTGAATAGAAAATAAATTCATGTGTTGAATAGAATAAACATTCATGTGTTGAATAGAATAAACATTCATGTGTTGAATAAATGCCGTGTTGATTAGAGATGACGCTGTTTTGATGTGAACGATATTTATATCAATTTTATTCATTTTTATAATGAATATAGAAAAGAATGTGATTTCAAAATATAACGTTTTGAAAATATTATCATTTGTATATCGATGATGCGGAATATTCAATTTTGATTTGAAATTGAATATGAAGTTAAAATCGCTTTGAAAACGAATTTAAAACGATTTATATAATACGTTTTAAAAGGAAATCGACGAAATATATATAATATATATATTATATATATAGAATGGCCTGAATAGAACGCGCCGCGCTGCGGCAGTTCGCGAATTTCGACCATTGACTTCGAGTGGACATTACGGGAGATTTGACTGTCGGATTCTCCTAAAACCGGAGCCGTTGGGTTCGTATTGAAAATAACTTTCTAATGAATATTGGAGAGTCGAAATCTAACGGTTGGATTTGGAATTATGTCCAAATCAATTTTTGAAAAGGTCGTTGTAAGTGCAGTTTGATGGCCGTTGATGGAAATCGACTGTACGGGCCTTGATAAAATTATTAAAAATAGTAATAATTTGTGTAAAATCATAAGAAATGATTTGTGAAGAATTAAGATGAAAATTTCCAAATTTGAAAAGATAAAAAATAGTTTTTTATCGAAATGAACTAGTTTCGAGCTAGAATCATAATTCTATTTATTTATAAAGTGGATTTGAAATGGTTTTGAAATAACCAGAATTTCCAATAATTGAATTGGAATGGATTTGAATCGAAATTGTCTTTGGAATATTTCGATGTTGGATTTCGTGATGATACAGATATTGTTATAGGAATTTGAAAGGTATATTTATATCGTTATTTCCAATACGATATTTGTTGGTCTTAGAATTTGATATTGAATATAAGCCGATATATTTTCTATTCAGAGCCTTGTATTTAACATCAAATATGATTTGGGTTTGCCGTGAATGGTGTCTTCATTAACACTGTTCTTAAACGCAGTTGAGAAAAAGATTATATCTTTTTATTTAGATTTAATGAAGTGTACAAATTAAATGGTATTTAATTGGAATTGAATTTGAATTAATTTTTGAGTTTATCGTGAACGGTGTTTGAAATAACACTTGTTCTTTAACCCGATAATTAATGTAACATGATTTTGGGTTTATAGTGAACCGTGTTTTAAATGACACCGGTTCTTTAACCCAGTTAAAGACAGGATGTGTTTTCCCAAGTAAAATAATCATGGATAGTGATTATTGGAAAGATTAAAACTAAGTGGAGTTTTAATGAATCTTTAATTAGATTGAAATGATCGAGAATGGAGTATCACCAGTTTTGTTCCAGGTGATAGTTAAATCTTTAATTAGATTTGAACGTGAAATGGTAATTGAATTTACCGATAACACCGTGGTGTTAGATATGAAGTATTACCAGTTTTACTTCATGGGATAAATAGGTTGGGATTGGGAAATAAAATAAATGATTACTTCGGTGTGGTTCGCTAATCCCGACTAATTCGAATTGACATTCAAAAGAAGATTAAAGAATAAATTTAAAGAATTTATCTTTGATAAAATTAATGGGAATCTTTCCCAAAGTATAAGGATATTGGAGTAAAAGAATATTCTGAATTGGAATGAAGTGTATGTTGTGCTTGTGTAACACTTGGTTATTATATACGCGAGTTATTCAGAAAGACAGGGTTTGTCCCATTCTGAATAACTGATTCGACGTGGTGTCGAGGATGAAGAAGGTGGTTGAAGACCGGAGGTCTTCACGTCGTTTGGGTGATTACTATTGATCTTGATTGGGCTGTACACCCAAGAGGATAGAATCAGTTAGTGGTCGTCCAGACATACTTGGAGATCGATGGATATGCGAGGTACAAGGTGCCTTCGGTTTAGTTCAGACCCAGAACGGACTTGCAAATGGACTGTGTGTCTGACATTGGATTTTATTCTGTGTGGTTTATTTCTGTTAAATATATATCTGTTTGGTGGCGGAGAATTTATTGTCTTGCTTAACGCCCTTCTCTGAGACGTACGAGCTCAGAGGTTATATATTGATGGGTATCAAACGCATGGAGTGAATTGCCTATGTGGCATGCCTAAGTGGCAATATGATCAAGGCTTCTGTTGAAAAGAAAAGTCTTGTGGTTGTTGATCAAAGCACGGCCTGTGTGGCATAGCTTTGTGTAGCGTTGATTCGCGAGCCTCACACCCTGGTTGTGAACCAGAAATGGGAGAGGACATCAGGGAGGGCATGTGTTTCCTTCTAGTTAGAAGTAGCGTCAGTGGTTTTACACGCCCTGACAAGTTTGACTTATATGGTTGTTGCTGTTGCGAGGCGCCTCGGATATACCTGTCAATCCGGGACCGATTGAGTCATTGGACACATTTACGCCCCAAAGGGTGGGGAAACACAGTGTTCAGGCATTTTAATCCACATCGGTGGACTGGCCCTGACGATCCAAGGGCTCACCTGTGTCTGGGTCCTGAGGCTCGGGCTAGAGAGTCTCGAATCAGTGAGGACTATCTTTTGCCTCAGTTCACAGATGGAAATCCAACTTCCAATACGTGACTTTGCGGTTTTGATTGTATAACCTATATATGGCGACATAGTGGTATGGGGCGCTTATGCCATCTATGATTGATATTTATGATTGAAATTGTTTTGACACTATGCACTTATTATAGTATCAAATGATTTTTTTTTTAACATATCAAGCATACTTTGGCTATTATAAGGTAAAAACCTATCCTCCGGCTTGCGTTGCATTGTGTGATGGGACCTAGGTCTTATAATACCTTCATTGTTCTTTATTTAGCATTGAGCTGTTGTTTTATGCACTGGTATTCTTGCGAGCAAACCCATTCCGTGTTATACAGCGTGGTCCCTTGGTTTACCTAACTTTAAAATGAAGATTAACAACTGTTTTAGTTCTCACACCAGTCCCATGTCTGACCTAGAGTTTATTGTTTTAACCTAAACTCTGGGTGCCCTTATTTTGACACGGGCAGCTAGTAGTTTTGGTTTTGTAGATTTATACTCACAGGATCCTGATTTTCAGCTGGAATGATATCCGAAAAGCTCTGTATCTGTATATCTCCTTCAGTTGTGTTTTGTATTATTTTCTGCTACGATGTATTTAAATGTAATTTAAATCTCTGATATTTTCTGTGTAATCTTTATTCATACTCTATAATATTCTTGTATTCTGATGGCATCGGTGTAATAAACAATGAAATGTTCTTCTTATTGCGTTCTGGTTTGTCGTGTTCTCAAAACAATCAGGGGTTTCGAACGGTCTTGGTTGGTTTAGCGACTAATTCGGATTGAGCGAAATTCCTAGTCGTTACAATCCTTCTCTGAGACGTACGGGATTAGAGGTTGTATATCGATAGACATCGGTCGCATGGAGTGGATTGCCTATGTGGCATGCTGAGATGCAAATGATCAAGACTTCTGTTAAAGCAGAGTCTTGTGTTTGATGATCAAAGCAGGACTTTAATATAGCATCGCTTTGTGTATAACGTTAATTCGCGAACCCCACACCCCAGTGTGAACCAGAAACGGGAAGGACTTCCGGGATATAGACATATGCTGGTTTCTAGCTAGAAGTGGCGTTAGTGGCTTTACACGCCCTGAAGTGTTTGACTTATGTGGTTGTTGGATAGTGAGGCGCCTCAGATATATCAGTCTTTGCGGGGCCGATGGGTATGGTGGTTGCGGAGGCTTACGGGCCCCATATCACCAAGAGGTTCGATAGAACCAGCTAACATATAGTTTATGGCAATTTATAACCATCGACGGATGGTCAGCCCCGACGATCCAAGGGCCCACCTGAGTCTTGGTCCTGAGGCACGTGCTAGCGTGTCTCGAATTTGCACAGGATGATCCCTTTGCCTTGGTTCACATATGGAATCCAACTTCCAATACGATTTTTTGCAGTTTTGATTGTAGAGCATAGTATTGGCGATATGATATATGGTACCCATGCCGTCTACGATTGACACATTTATATTTGAAGTTGTTTTCTTCACTTATAGTAATAATAAAAGATTAAATTTCGCATATCAAGCATTATTTGGCGATTATAAGGTAAAACCCTATCCTCCGGCTTGTGTTGCATTGTGTGATGGGACCTGGGTCTTATAATAGCTTCATTGTTCTTTATTTAGCATTGCGCTGTTTGTCTTACGCACTAGTTTTCTTGGGAGGAAACCCGTTCTGTGTTATACGGCATGGTCCCTTGTTTTACCAAAATTTAAAACCAATATTAATAACTGTTTTAGTTCTCACACCAGTCACATGACTGACCTGGAGTTTACTGTTTTAACCTACACTCTCGGTGCCCCTATTTTGCACACGGGCAGCTTGTAGTTGGGTTTTACATATATTATATTCACAGGATTCTGGTTTACAGATGGAACTATACTCGGAAAGCTCTGTATCCGTGTATTTCTTTCAGTTGTGTTTTGTATCATTTTTCCGCTTCAGTAATTTATTTAAATCTCTGATAATTATCAAATGTATATTATTTGTTCATACTCTGTATATTCTTCTAATCTGATGGAATTGTTGTAATAAGAAATGAAATGTTGTTTTGTTTGGGTTCTGATTTGTCGTGTTCTCAATTCAATCCTGGCTTTCCTTTATGGGGAAGTTTGGGTCGTCTCAAAGCTCTAATAATCTTAATTAAAAGATTTATTCCTTTCAAACGGGGTTTAAGAACAGTGTTATTGAAGACACCATTCACGACAAACCCAAAATCCCATTTGATATTAAATACAAGGCTCTGAATAGAAAATATATCGGCTTATATTCAATACCAAATTCTGAAACCAACAAATATCGTATTGGAAATAACGATATAAATATATCTTTTAAATTTCCATAACAGTATCTGTATAATCACGAAATCCAACATCGACATATTCCGAAGATGATTTCCATTTAAATCCATTCCAATTCATATATCGGACATTCTGGTTATATTAAAACCCATTCTCAATCCAGTTTATTTATTTAAAAATAATTGGATTATAATTCTAGTTAATAACTAGTAAATTTTGATAAAAAATATATTTTTATCTCTTCAAATATGGAATTTTTCATCCCAATTATTTCAAAATCATTTATTACGATTTTACACAAATTATTAATATTTTTAATAATTTTATTAAGGCCCTTTCAGTCGATTTCCATAAACGGTCGTCGAACTGCACTTACAACGACCTTTTCCAAATTTGATTTGGACATAATATCAAATCCAACCATTAGATTTCAAATCTCTTATATTCTTCGAAATCTCTTTCAGATACGAACCCAACGGTTCCGGTTTTAGGAGAATTCGATGGTCGGATATCCCGTAAAGTCAATTCGAAGTAAATGGTCGAACTTCGCGAACGGCCGCGGCGCGGTGCATTCTATTCAGGCCATTATATTATATATATAATATATATTTCGTCGATTTCCATTTAAAACATGTTTTATGAATAGTTTATAAATTCATTTTAAAACGATTCTAACTTCATTTCAAATTTCAAATCAAATTTGAATATTCCTTAATAAATTAAATTTTAATTTCATTTTAAAACGATTTCAACTCCATTTCAAATCAAATTTGAATATTCCATAATAAATTCGTTTTCAATTCATTTTAAAACGATTTCAGTTCCAGTTCAAATTGAACATTCCCTAATAAATTCGTTTTTAATTTCATTTTAAAACGATATCAAATCCATTTCAAATCAAATTTGAATATTCCATAATAAATTCGTTTTAAATTCATTTTAAAACGATTTCAATTCCATTTAAAATTAAATTTGAATATTCCATATCATTATAATTTTAAGTGATAATATTTTAAAAACATTTAATTTTGAAATCACTTCCCTTTTCGATATTCATTATAAAAAAATGAATAAAATCGATATAAATATCTTCTGCGTCAAAATGGCGCAAATCTAATCAACATGGCTTCATATATTTAAATATTTTCGTGTCCATCCTAAATCGGACATCAAAATCACATTTTGATTCTTTCTGAATATTATTTTGAAATATTCATTATTTTAAAATATTAGTTATTCTAAAATATTCCTTATTTCATAATTGGAATCCGGCCCAATCAATTACCATATAATTTTATTTATATGGATTCCATACAACACATGTATATATCAACAATGATAAACAATCAACCATCAGCCAGAGTGCACTTCACAACTGCATAAGCATTAAATATAAATAATTAACGCTTACAACAGTCTGTCAACCCATCGAATGATACAACTAAACAATTAGGGTTAGTGTACGTCAAATATCATCACAATACCGATGTGGGGTTTCAATCAACAAACACAGATTTTATTTGTGTAGTTGGACGATGTGTAAAATATATCGTCCCAATCAGTATCAGATAAATGGGTGTAAGTAAACAAATCGTCCAATTTGTAAATGAATATTTATTTTATTCATATACCCGTTAAAAATTATATTTTTAATAATGAAATATTTATTTCAACTCATGAATATTTTATGCAGTTTATTTATACAATAAAAATGATATTTTTATTGTTCAAATATTTTATTCCATACATGAATATTTTATATATTTTATTCATTCAATAAAAACGGTATTTTTATTATTTAAATATTTTATTCCATCACATGAATATTTTATACTATTTATTTATACATCACAATCAATCTTCACAACACAATACAATTAAACTAGTCGTCCATGGTTGGTGGACGACGGGGAGCAGTTCATATATGCAGTTATAAAATAAATAACTATACAAAAAATTATAGTAAGAAGTTCTCACTTTTGGTTTTCACTCCGCCAATTTTATTTCTGAACTTCTGTACCGCTTGCATTTGAAATTGCATGAAATTCAAATTGTGACGACAAGGAATTTCGCTCGATCCGAATCAGTCGTTAAACCGATCTAGACCGTTCGAAACCCCTGATCGTTTGAGAACAGGACAAATCAGAACGCAGACGGAAGAACATTTCATTGTTATTACAACAATTGCATCAGATACAAGAATATACAGAGTATAAATGAATAAATATACATTCAATAAATATCAGAGATTACAGTAAATTACATAGCAGCGGAAAAATAATACAAAGCACAACTGAAGGTGATATACGGATACAGAGCTTTCCGGATATCATTCCAGCTATAAACCAGGATCCTGTGAATATAAATCTGCAAAACCAAAACTACTAGCTGCCCGTGCGGAAAATGAGGGCACCCAGAGTTTAGGTTAAAACAATAAACTCCAGGTCAGTCATGTGACTGGTGTGAGAACTAAAACAGTTATTAAAACTTTATTTTAAAGATAGTAATTCAAGGGACCACGCCGTATAACACGGAACGGGTTTCCTCCCAAGAATACAAGTGCATAGAATAAACAACGCAATGCTTTTTCGAAAAATGAAGCTATTATAAGACCCAGGTCCCATCACACATGCAACGCAAGCCGGAGGATAGGGTTTTACCTTATAACAGCCAAACATGCTTGGTACGTTTAAAACAAATCATTTGATACTATAATAAGTGTATAGTGTCAAAACATTTCAATCATAAATACAAATTATAGACGGCATAAGTGCCCCATCCCACTATGTCGCCATACTAGGCTCTACAAATAAAACCGAAATACACGTATTGGAAATTGGATTTCCGTCATGAGTCGAGGCAAGGGGCAAGCTCCTCTCCGCGTTCGAGACACTCTAGCAAATGCCCCAGGGCTACGCACTCTGGGCAACCCTTGGATCTTCAGGGCCGGTCCTCACTTACGTTAGAGGATTGGCAATTCCTGAACACACGTTTCCCGGTCCTTACAGACCTATAATTGAGGCGCCTCATCCAACAACCACAAAGGTGAAAAGTATATAAATGTCAGGGCTGGTAAGTCACTGACACCACCAAAGCTAGAAAGAAACGTCGTGCTCTCCCTGCAGTCCGTATCCCGTTTTTAACTCATACCGAGGTGTGAGGCTCGCGAATTCACGTTATACACAAAGCTGCCACGTAGGCCGTGCTTTGATCATCAACCACAAGACTCTCCTTTTCAACAAAAGCCTTGATCATTGCATCTTAGCGTGCCACACAGGCAATTCATGCCATGCGACTGATGTCCATCGATATACAACCTCTGAGCTCGTACGTCTCAGAGAAGGGCGTTAAGAAAAAGAATAAATTCTCCGCCGCCAAACAGATGTATATTTAATAGAAATCAATCAACACAGAATAAAATCCAATGTCAGACACACAATCCATTTACAAGTCTGTTCTGGGTCTGAACGAAACCGGAGGCACTTTCCTCGCATATCCATCCATCTCCAAGTACGTCTGGACGACCACCAACTATTTCTATCCTCTTGGGTGTACTGCCCAATCAGGATCGCCAGTAGTTATCCAAACGATGTGAAGACTTCCGGTCTTCAACCACCGTCTTCATCTTCGACTTATCGTCGAATCGGTTATTCAGAATGGGTATAAACCCGGACTTTTTGAACAACCCGCGTATATTGAAAATAAATGTTACACAAACACAACATACGCCTCATTCCAATTCATTAGTCACTAACCGCAAATTAGCAAGAGAACAATTTCCCAAACATTAACCCCGAAGGCCGAAACCAACATCAGATCAATACCCAGGAAACCATTCTTCTTAGCCAACCTACAGCTAGTTTCTAAATTCCACATTCTTAGGGAAAGGTTCCCATTAATTTTATCCAAGATAAATTCTTTAAAATTTATCCTTTAATCTTCCTTTGGATGTCGTTTCAAACCAAATTATGGTTTTCTGAACTAGTCGAGATTAGCGCACCGTACGGAAGTAATTATTTATTTTATTTTCCAATCCCAACCTATTCATTCCATGAAGCAAAACTGGAGATACTCCATATCTAACACCACAGTGTTGTCGATGAAATTAATTATCATTTCACGTTCAAATCTAATTAAAGATTTGACTATCGTTTTAGAGCAAAACTGGTGATACTCCATTCTCGCTCATTTTCTAAATTTGATAATTTAGATTACAAATTTACATTTCAATCTAATTGCGGATTCGTTAAAACTCCTTTTACTGGGTTAAAGAACTAGGTGTTATTTAAAACACAGTTCACGACAAACCCAAATCACATTCTATTTATCGTCGGGTTAAAGAACTAGTGTTGTTTAAAACACAGTTCACGACAAACCCACAAATCAATTCTAGTTCAACTCAATTCAAATATATTAGGAATTCCGATTATTTAAAACCCCTTTTTAAATCTAATTTATTTATTTAAAAACAAATCGCGTTTTAAATTGAGTTCAAACTAGTTCATTTCGATAAAAATCTATTTTTATCTTTTCAAATATGGAGTTTTTCACCCTAATTTTTCCGTAATCATTTCTTATGATTTTACACAAATTATTACTATTTTTAATAATTTTATCAAGGCCCGTACAGTCGATTTTCATCAACGGCCATCGAACTGCACTTACAGCGACCTTTTTCGAATTTGATTTGGACGTATCTCCAAATCCAACCGTTAGTTTTTGAATTTCAAATATTCGTTAGAAAGCTCTTTTCGATACGAACCCAACGGTTCCGGTTTTAGGAGAATCCGACGGTCGGATCTCCCATAATGTCTGTTTGAAATAAATGGTCGAAATTCACGAACTGCCGCGGCGCGGCGCATTCTATTCAGGCCATTATATTATATATATAATATATATAATATATATTTCATCGATTTACTATTCAAAACGAATTTTATAAATAGTTTTGAATTCGTTTCAAAAACAATTTCAACCTTTATTTCAATCCAAAGCAAAATTGAATTCTTCTTTATAAATTCGTTTTAAAATTTCATTTCTATCCAATTCAAATTTCAATTCAATTTGAATTCATTTCAATTCGCTTTCAATTCAATTCGAATTCGTTTTCAATTCAATTCAATTTCAAAGTCGTTTTCTATTCGATTCAATTCAAAATGGTTTTCTATTCGATTCATTTCAAATTGGTTTTTTATTCGATCCATTTCGAATTGGTTTTCTATTCGATTCATTTCAAAATGGTTTTCTATTCGATTCATTTCAAAATGGTTTTCTATTCGATTCATTTCGAATTGGTTTTCTATTCGATTCATTTCAAAATGGTTTTCTATTCGATTCATTTCAAAATGGTTTTCTATTCGATTCATTTCAAAATGGTTTTCTATTCGATTCATTTCGAATTGGTTTTCTATTCGATTCATTTCAAAATGGTTTTCTATTCGATTCATTTCGAATTGGTTTTCTATTCGATCCATTTCGAATTGGTTTTCTATTCGATTCATTTCGAATTGGTTTTCTATTCGATCCATTTCGAATTGGTTTTATATTCGATTCATTTCAAATTGGTTTTCTATTCGATTCATTTCAAATTGGTTTTCTATTCGATCCATTTCGAATTGGTTTTCTATTCGATTCATTTCGAATTGGTTTTCTATTCGATTCATTTCAAATTGGTTTTCTATTCGATCCATTTCGAATTGGTTTTATATTCGATTCATTTCCAATTGGTTTTCTATTCGATCCATTTCGAATTGGTTTTCTATTCGATTCATTTCGAATTGGTTTTCTATTCGATTCATTTCAAATTGGTTTTCTATTCGATTCATTTCAAATAGGTTTTCTATTCGATCCATTTCGAATTGGTTTTCTATTCGATCCATTTCGAATTGGTTTTCTATTCGATCCATTTCGAATTGGTTTTATATTCAATTCATTTTGAAATCGTTTTCAATTCAATTCATTTCGAAATCGTTTTCAATTCATTTCATTTGAGTAAAATCGATATAAATATCGTTCACGTCAAAATGGTGTCAATCTAATCAACACGGCTTCATATATTTCTATTTTCAAATATTCTATTTCAAATATTTCGTTTTCAAATATTTCTATTCCAAATATTTCGTTTTCAAATATTTCTATTTTCAAATGTTCTATTCAACAAATGAATATTTATTTCTGTCAACACACGACTAATCTCAACGAATGAGTACTGTCCCCGTGTGACTATCTTTGTTATTTAAAATATTTTATAAAATTTGGGTATCTATCGTTTGATTTTCAATTAGACTCCACCGTGAAGTAGTTCTAATTTTAAATATGATAAAGATGTATATTTTATTATTAAAATATTTCGTTCAACACATGACTAATCTCAACGGATGAGTACAGTCAACACATGAACATTTATATCATATTGATATTCTTATTTTTCAAAATTGGAATGAGGCCCAATCAATCACCATATAATGTTAATTATATGGATTTTCACACATCACACTTATATAATAGCATTGAAAAATAATCAACCATCAACCAAAGTGCACTACACTGTATAAGCATCAAATATAGATGTCTAACGCTTATAACAGCCTTTCAATCAATCGATCGACATATTTAATCAATCAGGATGAGTGAACTTCAAATTTCATCCAAACACCCGTGTGGGGTTTCATATCAACAAACACATATTTCATTTGTGAAGTTGGGCGATGTGTAAAATTTATCGACCCAACCAATGTCCTTCAAATAGGTGTACATAAACAAACCGTCTGGTTTGTAAATGAATATTTTATTTTATTCACTTTCACATTAAAAATTATATTTTTAACGATAGAACATTTTATTTTAACATATGAATTTCTATTCAGTTCATTCTTTAAATAAAATGATATTTTTATTTTTCTAACATATTTTAGAAAATTTCGGCGGCATAACGGCACGATACCAGAAACGGGACGAGGCCTAGCCTTATCCCCGGTCTAGTGAAGGCCCACGCCATTCACACATCAATCAAATTCACCAAACAACCAAATTCAAATCAAATCATCAAACTAATTTATGCAACCAAACAAACAAGTCCATGGTCTGTGGACGATTGTGTCGGGTGCTACTAAGCACCGTCTGCATCCTAGTATATATATATAATTTGAAAAGGAAATTGAAAGGTGAGAAATTCTCACAGATAGCTATCCTTGCTCCACGACACTTCATTGATAGAAATCTTCATCGCTATCGCATCTTCGTCATCTTCGTTGCCCGTAGCCACTACATATATAAAAATCACACATTTTTATTTTTTGATGTCTTTAAAATAAAAATCACATTTTTATTTATTCACTTTCAATTTAAAAATCATATTTTAATAATCGCTTCATACATTTAAAAATCGAATTTTCACTTCGCTATTCAATATATAAAAATCGAATTTTTACTATGCTATTCAATATATAAAAATCGAATTTTTATACCGCTACTATATAGATAAAAATTATATTCTCACATCGATGTTCATATAGTAAAGATTATATTTTTATCACGCTATTCTTCATATAAAGATTTCGCCTTTTCAAAAATAAAGTTTTCGCCTTTCTATAATATAGTTTTCGCCTTTCTATAATATAGTTTTCGCCTTTCTAATTTTTACTTTGTTAAAAATCTATCTTTCTCCTCTTTATGAATCTATACTTTTAAAACGTTATATTATATATAAAAATTATCCTACATACTCACATAAAAAAATCTTACGTCTTTATACTAATTAAAAATATGAACTTTATATAATTAAAAATATGAACTTTATATAATTAAAAATATGAACTTTATATAATAAAGGAAATCGAGTTTAAAAAAATATATATAAAGAGAATCAGAAAAACTTACATTCAATCGAAGAAAGGGGTGCGTTTTCCGTTCAGTTGGCCGTGGGAGGGCACGGGGTGGTGCATTGAGGCCTGAGGCGGCGGTGAGGTCCGCAGTTGGTCGGAGACTGGGCGGTGGCGCGGCTAGGTCTTGCTGGACTTCGATTTGGGGCGGTTTCCTTTGCAGAGAGGGAGAATAGAGGAGCAAGGGGCGGGAGATCATCAGGGCGGCGGCGCCTAAGCTGGAGGGGGGGCTCGAGCAGCTACTGGCGGCGCTAGGGCTGAAATCGAAGGGGAGAGGGCAGGTTCGAAGGAGGAGCGATGGAGGGTGGCTGGGTCTCGTCGGCGCTAGGCGCGACACTTGGGAGGGCGACGGTGGAGGAGGAGGAGGGAGCGGTCGTGGGGGAAGCGAGATCCGGCGTCTTTTTTTTTTTCTTTTCTTTCTGAACGATTTAAAATGAGAGATGGGGGGGGGCAACGTGATTTAAGGGGAGGGAGAGGAAAGTTTAATTTATTTAATTATTTTAATTGCAAAAAGTTGACTTTCACAAACGACCTCTAAACGAGACCCACCGCCTGTCGTCCATAGCGTTTTACCCCCATTCCGAACACAATGGGATATGTATCGTAGGCCAGTTCGACTGTTTGAATCAGTTTCCGTTGAATTTACATTTAAATCACTATATTGAATTTTAAACGTACATTTCAAATTACCGGGGTCGCATACGAACTTTAAAAATTCTAGAAAAATATTTTCTAGCTTCGTATTGACGATACGGTCCTATCAAAACTAGTTTCGTTGAATTCTGAGATCGTTGGAAAAATGGCCATTTTCCAGTCGATTAAAATTAACTGAAACTGGTCAAACGCGTTTTCCTTTGCCACGCTCACATATTGATTCGAAAAATTATGAAATTTGGAATCTAGCAATAACTTAACACTGCGGATCCAACAAAAGTGGTTTCGTCGAAATCTGAGGTCGTTTGCAAAATTTCCATTTTTAAGGGCCTGAATTCCATAGCGACTATTCAGAATTTTCAACTGGACATATCTTTTGATTCCCGCTATGAAATTTTGATTTTTCGGATTCGTTGGAAAGATATCATCAATTAGATCCTATCATTTTTGGTTTCACTAAAATCCGGATTGTTTTGCACCCGGTACATTTAATTGAAGTTTGAAATCGAATTATCGAACTACCGCGCCATTTTCAATTCTATTTATAATTATATATAATTATTTATATTCTAACGACGGCATATATAATTATATACGTTCTAATTATGTTCAAAATAAATTCCTCGTCGATATTATTTAAAATAATTCATTTTAAATATTCGAAATTCGCTAAAATTGCCAAAATAAAAATTTTAATCTGGTTCAGATTTTCCGGGTTGTTACAATCTCCCCCACTTAAAACTTTTCGTCCCCGAAAAGGAACAAAGTCGAAAGTGGTTTGATTAACCAACTCTACGTTCGATCTGGCTTCCATTCTCCAACTTTACAGTTTCTGAGAATTTTCAAATTTTCAAAAATTTGGCTAGCACCCTAAATTTTCGAAAAATTTCGCCATAACCTCCCCTGCACCGGGAGCCACGGGAAAATCCCGAAATTGCCATACAGGCCTTATGATCTCAAAAAGAAAAAGAAAAAGCCAAGCGGCTAGCCAATAGGCTCAAAAAATCATCATCACCCAAACAAAACAGTAAATTATAGTAAACATGTACCTATTTGTCGGGCAAACAAATTTTATTCTTCGGCTCTAGCCTCCTTGCTATGACCTATTCAATGTAAGTATATGTATATGCAAGCAAATGCAACCAATTTTCAATATAATTCAATATTTGGTTCAATTAGGCATAAATGTTTCAAAATAATTAAACAAATAACCAAACAACACAAACATCAATCAATTAGTGGATTAGAGTTTCAAATTCATAATTTTGATACTTATACAGAAAATCTTGTTTTTGATGTCAATTCACAACAATGTGTTCTAGCTATATTAGTTTTGGTTCTCACACCAGTCTAATGGAAATATATAGAAAATCACGCCTTCGTCACTCGAAAATAAATACTGGTGATGGTATACTTCATCATCAGGACCATGTCCGGGCGACTAGAGTGTGACTCTATATCTATCTAATATATTAAAACTTCGAATATACGTTCATGACGCGTATATGCAAAACCTTTATATACTAGATTGTCCATATTCAAAATAAATAAATATTCAAATACGTATAAAAATGGTTTAAATTTTCTAAACAAAAATTGTTTTCATTTGAAAAATATACTCTTCACACTCGTTCTAGGATACTACTGATCCTATCTCTAACGAGTCATTCTAATTGGATATTACTAATCCAATATCTGATGAATTCTTTCGAATGGTTCTAATGTGTCTTGTTCTCGAGCTCTGTAAACCAAAGCTCTGATACCAAATGTGACGACAAGGAATTTCGCTCGATCCGAATCAGTCGTTAAACCGATCTAGACCGTTCGAAACCCCTGATCGTTTGAGAACAGGACAAATCAGAACGCAGACGGAAGAACATTTCATTGTTATTACAACAATTGCATCAGATACAAGAATATACAGAGTATAAATGAATAAATATACATTCAATAAATATCAGAGATTACAGTAAATTACATAGCAGCGGAAAAATAATACAAAGCACAACTGAAGGTGATATACGGATACAGAGCTTTCTGGATATCATTCCAGCTGTAAACCTGTGATAACCCCAAACTTCCACGGGTGAAAGCAGGAGAAATCATTTTTGGAATACAACATAAATACAGTAAAACAGAACACAGATACAATATAGCAAAGGAGATTCATAGAGTAATAACATTATAGCAGCGGAAAAATATAATGTCATCAATCACAGAAAATCCACAGTCACAGAAAACTAAGATTATTACAACAAGTTTGCAGAAAAGAAATAAGTTTGATGTCTAAAAAGAAAAGAATAGATGCCAATAGAAACAAAAAGTCTTCAAGCTCCAAGTCATCACCTCTTCTCCCAAGCAGAATCCAAGAGAGAGAAAATAAGCAGTTTCTGTAACACCCCACGTCCATTAATGTCACTCACAAAGGGAATGCATTAACTTCCATGGAGGTTTTAAGTGAATATAGAACAGTAAAATTACAACAAGACAGATATAAAATAGTACTTGGAAATTCAAAAACTTTATTTCATTGTAGCAGAAGTCAAAACATGTTTGATTACATCATAACACCATATTCAATGTCAAGTACAATATCTATCTTGATAAAACAAGTACATAATCCCATTACATGAATAGCCATTAAAAAGAAAGATAACAAGCTGGACTTTACTTCAGCAGTCCAAGCTTTCCAGAAGATAAGCGATCCAACTAGACTCCACTAGAACTTGGCCCAACCTGCGGACCTGAAGGGAGAAAAAGGATGGAAAAGAGGGGGTCAGACATAAAGTCTGGTGAATATGATAATTCTACAATACTATTACCAAAATAACTGGACTAAGGCATAAGCTGGAAAACAAGGAAATGTCTATGAAGAGCAGATTAAGGACATAGACAATCGCTAAAGGCAACGTTATAGGCGCTCCTAAATACTAAAGGATAAACACTATACTGCACCACACCAGTCATCCTAAAGATTCATCCCACTTAGCTTCACTTAGAAACTTTCCCAATGGCTTTACGTACCCCTAGCTGACTACATAGGTGCCGCCTGCCCCTATCTCCACTAGGTGTACCCTACTTCCCATTATTCGATCGGCTCCCTAACTCGTAGATACCCGTGCTGGCCCCACAGTGGGGTGTATCACTCCCCTAAAGTGGCAACCTGATACAACGGACATGCACGGCTTATACCTACACGATGCAACAACGTCTTACCTACCAGCCCGGGTCCACACACGCATATGAAACCCGTTGGACTTGCGTTGCCACCGCTCCCTGTTTTGGCCTCTTATAGTTAAACCCAGTATGCGTGTCCCGTCCTCGACTTGGGTCGAGCCCACAAAGATACGTTTTGGGATACTGGTTGAAATGGGCCCCCACTATTTACCACAAGCATTCCACCTAAGCTTGTCCCCATTAGTCCATCCCACTTAACCCACTTAGTCATGTTCATTTACATGTGTGTTTGGTTAAGTCTAATCGTATTTCAAATGCCTCTAAAGGCAACCACCAGATTCCTCATGCCACCCAAGGCACCTACTTAACCCCCATGTCCCACCTTACATGATTATCTGGTTAAGTATTTCTTAGTTCATTAAGGCCATAACCTCATAAAGACCTCTCACATTAGACTGGCATTTATGGCAGCTGGATTTGCCGGGCGGGTCCGGGCAGTCTTACACCATAAAAGAGTCTAACCTCGTGTCTTTACAACTGTTATGCTTTAGTTTGGGCCTAGGACCTCTCACATTGGGCCGACATTTGTGACTACTGGATTTGTCGGGCGGGTCCGGGCAGGTTTACATCACAAACGGGTCCAACCTCGTGTCCTAAGCATTGATTATTAATAATAATCCACTTTCCCCCAATTTTAATAATTCCCTACTTGAATTATTAATTACTTCCAATTTTTAACAATGTCCATAATTGACTCAATTATGGACATCCATTCATGGTATGCAAAATCTTACAAAATTGCACCCAATTTATTAATTCCTAATATTACCCCTACCCCACGTTTGAACGTTTATTCGCAAAATATATGTCAGACTCGAATAGCCTAACTCATAGCATAAAAGAGATTATCATAATAACAACATGTATATGTGACCAGATGAATCATAATAAGGGGTGAAACTTGCATATGTCCAACTTGCATAGATTATACATGTCATGGACCTAAAGGTGTCAACTTGTTCAAAATTCACCTAATATAATCTCAATCAATTTTCATAAACTTACATATGAACATGTGTGAATCAACATCATCTAATTTTTTAACAACATGGTTTTATATGGGTACACCTAACTCAATAGGCAAATTCCCATATTCAAGTTTTATTTAATTATAGTTTCAAGTTTATGAGTACACCTAACCTAATAGGCAAATTCCCATAAACAAGATCCATTTAAATTAAAAAAAAACATAACTTTAAGCATGTTCCAACAACATCATGATTTTTCAACATAATATAGCATGATTTATAACATGGCATAGTATGATAGTATAACATAGCTTGACATGATTCTCAACATAGCACGACATAGCATAAGAGAATTTACAACATAGCATGACATAGCATATATAATTTACATCATACGACAGCATAATAACATAATAAGAGATCCACAATATATAGAATTTACAATTACAAATCACATCACTTTCTTGTGATCCATTCATAACTGAGTCAAATTAGTTTGTAATAGTCTTGTGAGAATCATCATACTCACCAACAAAAGAAGAGAATTAGAGAGAGAGTTCTTTGGTTTGATTTGTTTTGTTGAGTAGAATTTAGTTGTAGTAGATTAGGCTTCCTCTTCTTAGTTTGTGACGGCTACGCTGAACTCCATGGCAGCAGCATGACGGTAGCTTCTTTAATTTTACAAGTGATTTAGGTTTAGGGTCTACCCACTTATTTATAGATTTTAGAATGCATTTAGGCCATTAGATTTATCCTAGAAATAACCGCAACCGTTCAGACAAGATGGGGTTTATCTTGTTGACTCAGCAATGAGTCAGAAGTGACTCAGCAAACACTCAGCATATAAATAAACTTCTATTCATGTCATAAATATATATATATATATTCTACAATGTACATATTAGATACATCCCCCTTTACTTATTATTGTTTTTATATACATATTAGATACATCCCCTCTCTCAAACACTTATTAATATTTTTATATTCATATTAGATACATCCCCTCTCTTACACATTTATTAATATTTTTATATTCATATTAGGTACATCCCCTCTCTTACACACTTATTAATATTTTTATATTCATATTAGATACATCCCCTCTTCTACACACTTATTATTATTTTAGCAACTTTAGTGTTAATAGAAAATTCGGGGTGTTACATTCTCCCCTCCTTTTAGGATTTCGTCCCTGAAATCTTCAAGTCTGGAAGAATGTATATCCTACCATCCAAACGTCCATCTACACATCCATCATACACAGGCATCCATTGTCCTTACAGACTTCTAATGCTTTCATGTTTAAATGCACAGTGTGTGTATATGTCCGTATCTAATGCAAAATCAGGCGGTCCACTGATTCAGTTGACCTCCTTAATGCAACTATGATCGTGCCATGCATCCATTATGTATGCAAAAGATTCTTAATGCTACATAATACTTCTATATGCGTGCACAACCATCATCTGAATGCAGCATCCACATGATAATACAACCATCGTTCATCCATTTTACTAAATACATCCATATATATATGCAATATGCAATATGTAGTGACTGAGCCGATCTAGTGCCTAAAGTGTGTGTATATATGCATCCACGAGCAACCACTAGCAAACACTTGCATCCATTTTGCATCCATCATACATAACATGTCTCAAACACATGTTTCAACCATAGGATTATCCTAACTAAAGGTCAAAGATACTAATGAGAGGACATACTAAAGATAAGATAAGATAAGCTAAGCGATAAAGGAGAAATTAAAAGACATACCCTCAAAAAGAAAAGGGTACAACGAACGCATCTTCTCTTCTGTCTCCCAAGTTGCGTTGCTCTCATCATCTCCCCATTGCACTTTAACCAGTCTGACCTCTCGATTCCTCAACTTTTTGATCTCCGACCCAAGAATGCATGTAGGAGCTCGTCTAATTGTTGCATCATGCTCTATTTCCACCTCTTTAAGCAAGCTCGGCTCTACCACCTCCGCGGTCTTGTGCAAACACTTCCTCAAATGTGATACATGGAATACGTCGTGTACTCCACTAAGTTTCTCAGGCAACTCCACCCTATATGCCATCTTCCCAATCCTGTCTTTTACAGGAAACGGTCCTACAAACCTTGGTGCTAATTTCCCCACGGACCTAAAGCAAACAACATTCTGTAACGGAGACACTTTGATAAAACCCATGTCCCCAATGTCAAACTCAAGATCTGTCCTCCTCTTATCAGCATACGATTTTTGCCTATCTTGTGCTGCTTTCATCCTCCTTCGAATCAACTCAATCTTCTCCGAGGTTTCCCTAACCATATCGGGCCCAAGTAGGATTTTATCGGTAGATTCCCACCAACATGTAGTCGAACGGCAAGGCCTTCCATAAAGAGCTTCGAAAGGTGCCATGCCAATACTAGACTGAAAGCTATTATTATATGCGAATTCTACTAAAGGAAGGTGCTCTTCCCATGTACCCCCAAAGTCTAGGATACAAAGCCTTAAAAGATCCTCTAGAATGCGATTCACCCTCTCGGTCTGGCCGTCTGTCTGAGGATGATATGCGGTGCTCAAATAGCTGAGTCCCTACCGCCTCTTGTAAACTCTTCCAAAATTCGCTAGTAAAGATGGGGTCACGGTCGCTTACTATACTAGAAGGAATACCGTGCAAACGAACTATCTCCTTAATGTATACAGAAGCCAACCACGGAGAAGTCCTCTTACTTTTCACGGGAATAAAATGGGCGCTTTTAGTAAGTCTATCTACTATAACCCAAATCCCCGTGTTACCCTTCCTTGATCTTGGTAATCCATCCACAAAATCCATTGAGATGCTTTCCCATTTCCATAGTGGAACTTCTAATGGGTGAAGAAACCCACCGGGTTTCTTTTGTTCTGCTTTAACTCGTTGGCACACCAAGCATCTAGCGACGTACTCGGCCACATCCTTTTTCATACCGGCCCAAAAGAAAACCCGCTTCATATCTTTGTACATCTTATCCCCGCCGGGATGAATGGTCATTTTTGAGCGATGAGCATCATCAAGAATGGCCTTCCTTAAGTCTTCGTCTTGTGGTACACAAAGTCTATTATCCCTTCGTAACCAACCCTTATCGTCTAGGGTATACCTACGAAGATGGCTTGATGACTCCCCCCCTTTGAGCTTTTCTACTATCTCAACCAACTGTGGGTCGTCTCGCTGTGCCTCACCAACCCGTCCTAGAAGTGTAGGTCTAACCTCCAAGGATGCTAACAGACCGGGTACTAAGTCAATGGAGGATCTAAAGTCAAACATAGAGATGAATTCTAAGCTTTGTCGTTCAACAAACAACGGACTCAAGGACAACCTTTTCCTACTTAAGGCGTCTGCCACCACGTTACCCTTGCCCGGGGTATATGCTATTTCAAAATCGTAGGAGGCTAAGAATTCCATCCACCGTTGCTGCCTTAAATTCAAATCCTTCTGAGAGAATAAGTATTTTAATGATTTGTGGTCAGTGAACAGTTCGAATTTCTCACCAAGAAGATAGTGACGCCAAGACTTAAGCGCGAAAACAATTGCGGCTAGCTCTAAGTCATGCGTGGGGTAATTCTTTTCATGAACCCTCAACTGCCTTCCACCATAGGCTATTACTCTTCCCTCTTGCATGAGGACCGCGCCAAGTCCCGTCCCACAAGCATTAGTATAGATGGTAAACGGTTTATTCCCGTCTGGCAGCACTAAGACTGGGGCTGAAGTTAAGGCTCTCTTTAAACGTTGGAACGCATCATCGCAATCTTTGTCCCACGTAAAAACCAGGTTCTTCTTCGTTAACCGTGTTAATGGAGCTGATATTTTTGCGAAGTCTTTGATAAACTTCCTATAATAGCCAGCCAACCCCAAGAAACTTCTTACTTCGGTTGCATTTTTAGGGACCTTCCAATCTTGGATGGCCACCACCTTTGCGGGATCCACTGCTATCCCTTCTTTGGAAACCACGTGCCCTAAGAACCGTACTTCCTTCCTCCAGAAGTGACACTTAGAAAATTTTGCCTTAAGGTTATGCGCTCGAAGGGTTTCCAACACTTCCCTAAGATGTAGGGAGTGCTCTTCTTTATTCTTAGAAAAGACTAAGATGTCATCCACAAAGACTACCACGAATTTGTTAAGGTATTCCCTAAACAACCTACTCATCAAATCAACAAAATATGCAGGGGCGTTTGTCAAACCAAAGGGCATCACTGGCCATTCATAGAATCCGTCAGGAGTCCTAAAAGAAGTCTTATCTATACTATCCTCAGCCACTCTCAGTTGATGAAAGCCAGTGGCTAAGTCCAACTGCGAAAACACTGAGGCGCCAACTAACTGATCAAAGAGATCGTCAATCCTCGGCAGTGGGTGTCGGTTCTTTTTAGTAAGCTTGTTTAGTTCTCTATAGTCCATACAAAGTCTAAGAGACCCATCCGCCTTTGTGGCAAAAACTACTGGAGCACCCCACTCCGATATACTACGTCTTATGAACCCCTTCTCAAGCAACTCCTTTACTTGCTTATTGAGTTCCCTCCTTTCACGAGGAGCCATGTGGCGCACTGGCAAAGATACGGGTTTAGCATTATCCACAAGATAAATTCGAAAGTCTATCTCCCGCTTTGGAGGTAAGCCCTTCACCTCCTCAAACACATCCGGATATTCCCGGACCACTTCTACCGATCGCAGGTTCTCTACAGACGCGTCAAGCGATTCAAGATAACTTAGCATAACGGAATTTATGGGATTACAAAAGATGTCGAGAGCATTACCAAGGCGAGTCACAAGCCTAACTACTCTCCTTTCACAATCAAGAATGGCCCTATTTCTAGACAACCAATCCATTCCTAAAATTAGCCCATAGCCCGTGAAGCCCAATACATAAGCATCACATCTAAATTCAACGCTAAGTATAGAGATTTTCAAATCCAAACATATCATGGTCAAATGAGCCGAACCCCCAATTGGATTTGAAACGACCAAGGGATCTTCTACTAAACTGGTGTTCAAGTGCAGTGATTCAACTAATGATGCAGAGATAAACAAATGAGATGCGCCAGAATCGAATAAGGTACGGACAGGATGATCAAACAGAAAAACTAAGCTTTCAACAGAAATTGTTCTACCTCTTTCTTGCAGTGGTGGGGCCGCAATAGCCTGAACTTGCCCCCTTGCCTGCCCTGGTGCCATAAGAGCCTGCACCTGTCCTCCCGAGGTAGACCCTGCCCTCTGCCCCTTCTTTGGACAGTCCTTTACTAAATGTCCCGCATCTCCACAATGAAAACAACCAGTCTTCTTTTTCTTTCTACAATCTTTGCTGAGATGGCCAGGCGTCCCACAATTGAAGCATTTCTTCTTCCCTTTGCCATTATTGTTTTTACCACCCTTCTTATTTTGCTGTTGGGGTTTCTTCTGATCCCCTTTCTTTTCAACTGCCTTATCCTCATGCATAAGTGCCATTTCTACTAGCTTTTCAAAGGTGGCTCCCATAGGGATGTGGGTCATAGCCAACCCTTGCAACGGTTCATTCAAGCCTCTAACGAACCTCAAAGCTTTCTTCTCTGGCGTGTTCACCAACTCCAAGCCAAACCTTGCTAACTGATTAAATTTATTGACATATTCCTTTACTGATGAGCTCCCTTGCTTTAGTGCCAGGAATTTTTCCATATTTAAGTTCTCCTCTGCCCTTGAAAGAAACTTTGCCTCAAACCTTCGTCTGAAATCCGCCCATGAATCAACTGGACGTTCCCCATTAGTGACCTCCCACCAAAACGAGGCCTCTCCCTTCATTAACCAAGCAGCTAAACGGACTTTCCTCCCATCTTCCACTTCAAAGATATCCAACAATTCCTCAGTCTCCTTAAGCCAATCTCTGGCCTCCACAAACGTCTCAGTCCCTTGAAAAGTTTTTCCTCCCATAGCCTTGAATTCCTTGCACGTCTTTGCAAAAGTGTCAACACGAGGAGGAGGAGGAGGAGGAATGGGTGCAACTAGGGGTGGAGGAGTATCCGCTGGGCCTGCAGTGGTGGCCCTAGCCTCCAAGTATCTCCTAAACCACCCTGGAATCGTCACACCTTCTGGGAGATTAAGATCTTCAGCCATGCTGAAACGAAAAAGGAAAGATTCAAAATGGAGAATTCGAAAGATAAAGATAAGGATATGGCTATTTGGGATTATGTTTTTCATAAAAACTCTCTTTAAATAACATGTTTTTTTTTTTTTTTTGAAAGCACTTCTTCCAAAAATACTTTAGAGAAAAAAAATATTTTTCTAAAAATTTTTTTATCTGTTCTGGTAACCTTATGCTCTGATACCACGTGTAACACCCCACGTCCATTAATGTCACTCACAAAGGGAATGCATTAACTTCCATGGAGGTTTTAAGTGAATATAGAACAGTAAAATTACAACAAGACAGATATAAAATAGTACTTGGAAATTCAAAAACTTTATTTCATTGTAGCAGAAGTCAAAACATGTTTGATTACATCATAACACCATATTCAATGTCAAGTACAATATCTATCTTGATAAAACAAGTACATAATCCCATTACATGAATAGCCATTAAAAAGAAAGATAACAAGCTGGACTTTACTTCAGCAGTCCAAGCTTTCCAGAAGATAAGCGATCCAACTAGACTCCACTAGAACTTGGCCCAACCTGCGGACCTGAAGGGAGAAAAAGGATGGAAAAGAGGGGGTCAGACATAAAGTCTGGTGAATATGATAATTCTACAATACTATTACCAAAATAACTGGACTAAGGCATAAGCTGGAAAACAAGGAAATGTCTATGAAGAGCAGATTAAGGACATAGACAATCGCTAAAGGCAACGTTATAGGCGCTCCTAAATACTAAAGGATAAACACTATACTGCACCACACCAGTCATCCTAAAGATTCATCCCACTTAGCTTCACTTAGAAACTTTCCCAATGGCTTTACGTACCCCTAGCTGACTACATAGGTGCCGCCTGCCCCTATCTCCACTAGGTGTACCCTACTTCCCATTATTCGATCGGCTCCCTAACTCGTAGATACCCGTGCTGGCCCCACAGTGGGGTGTATCACTCCCCTAAAGTGGCAACCTGATACAACGGACATGCACGGCTTATACCTACACGATGCAACAACGTCTTACCTACCAGCCCGGGTCCACACACGCATATGAAACCCGTTAGACTTGCGTTGCCACCGCTCCCTGTTTTGGCCTCTTATAGTTAAACCCAGTATGCGTGTCCCGTCCTCGACTTGGGTCGAGCCCACAAAGATACGTTTTGGGATACTGGTTGAAATGGGCCCCCACTATTTACCACAAGCATTCCACCTAAGCTTGTCCCCATTAGTCCATCCCACTTAACCCACTTAGTCATGTTCATTTACATGTGTGTTTGGTTAAGTCTAATCGTATTTCAAATGCCTCTAAAGGCAACCACCAGATTCCTCATGCCACCCAAGGCACCTACTTAACCCCCATGTCCCACCTTACATGATTATCTGGTTAAGTATTTCTTAGTTCATTAAGGCCATAACCTCATAAAGACCTCTCACATTAGACTGGCATTTATGGCAGCTGGATTTGCCGGGCGGGTCCGGGCAGTCTTACACCATAAAAGAGTCTAACCTCGTGTCTTTACAACTGTTATGCTTTAGTTTGGGCCTAGGACCTCTCACATTGGGCCGACATTTGTGACTACTGGATTTGTCGGGCGGGTCCGGGCAGGTTTACATCACAAACGGGTCCAACCTCGTGTCCTAAGCATTGATTATTAATAATAATCCACTTTCCCCCAATTTTAATAATTCCCTACTTGAATTATTAATTACTTCCAATTTTTAACAATGTCCATAATTGACTCAATTATGGACATCCATTCATGGTATGCAAAATCTTACAAAATTGCACCCAATTTATTAATTCCTAATATTACCCCTACCCCACGTTTGAACGTTTATTCGCAAAATATATGTCAGACTCGAATAGCCTAACTCATAGCATAAAAGAGATTATCATAATAACAACATGTATATGTGACCAGATGAATCATAATAAGGGGTGAAACTTGCATATGTCCAACTTGCATAGATTATACATGTCATGGACCTAAAGGTGTCAACTTGTTCAAAATTCACCTAATATAATCTCAATCAATTTTCATAAACTTACATATGAACATGTGTGAATCAACATCATCTAATTTTTTAACAACATGGTTTTATATGGGTACACCTAACTCAATAGGCAAATTCCCATATTCAAGTTTTATTTAATTATAGTTTCAAGTTTATGAGTACACCTAACCTAATAGGCAAATTCCCATAAACAAGATCCATTTAAATTAAAAAAAAAACATAACTTTAAGCATGTTCCAACAACATCATGATTTTTCAACATAATATAGCATGATTTATAACATGGCATAGTATGATAGTATAACATAGCTTGACATGATTCTCAACATAGCACGACATAGCATAAGAGAATTTACAACATAGCATGACATAGCATATATAATTTACATCATACGACAGCATAATAACATAATAAGAGATCCACAATATATAGAATTTACAATTACAAATCACATCACTTTCTTGTGATCCATTCATAACTGAGTCAAATTAGTTTGTAATAGTCTTGTGAGAATCATCATACTCACCAACAAAAGAAGAGAATTAGACAGAGAGTTCTTTGGTTTGATTTGTTTTGTTGAGTAGAATTTAGTTGTAGTAGATTAGGCTTCCTCTTCTTAGTTTGTGACGGCTACGCTGAACTCCATGGCAGCAGCATGACGGTAGCTTCTTTAATTTTACAAGTGATTTAGGTTTAGGGTCTACCGACTTATTTATAGATTTTAGAATGCATTTAGGCCATTAGATTTATCCTAGAAATAACCGCAACCGTTCAGACAAGATGGGGTTTATCTTGTTGACTCAGCAATGAGTCAGAAGTGACTCAGCAAACACTCAGCATATAAATAAACTTCTATTCATGTCATAAATATATATATATATATATTCTACAATGTACATATTAGATACATCCCCCTTTACTTATTATTGTTTTTATATACATATTAGATACATCCCCTCTCTCAAACACTTACTAATATTTTTATATTCATATTAGATACATCCCCTCTCTTACACATTTATTAATATTTTTATATTCATATTAGGTACATCCCCTCTCTTACACACTTATTAATATTTTTATATTCATATTAGATACATCCCCTCTTCTACACACTTATTATTATTTTAGCAACTTTAGTGTTAATAGAAAATTCGGGGTGTTACAGCTTCAAAGAAAAGCTCCAAGCAAAGAATGAACCTGTCTACTTGGCTGCCCGTGTAGAAGAGAGGGCACCCAAGTTTGCAAAAAGGTGAAACAAACTATGGGTCAGTCGTGGGACTGGTGTGAGAATTCTTAAATAACTTATACTAATAAGGCAAATCCAAAGACCACACCGCTAACGCGGAACGGGTTGTACCATTGGATTGTCGTGCATAACTATAGTGTCAATACAGATAAGTAAAACGTAACAAAACGCAATGTCTTTTGAAAAATGGAACTACCATAAGACTCAGGTCCCATCACACAATGCAACGCACACCAAGAGGATAGAGTTTTACCTTATGGTGGTTAAACATGCTAAATACGCCAAATAAGTAACTAATACTATTATTAGTGTATATGGTTTCAAAACAATTCAAATTATAAGTATCAATCCTAGGAAGCATAGGTACCATATATTATGCCTCCAATACTAGTAATACAATCAAATCCGTCGGGGTCGTATTGGAAATTTGGGTTTCCATCATGAGTCCAGGCAAGGGAGGACTCCTTACCGATTCGAGACGCTCTAGTTAACGTCTCAGGATTACCCGCAGTTAACCCTTGGATCCTGCAGGGCCGGTCCTCACATACAGCTTAGAGGATTGGCAATTCCTAAGCACACGTTCCCCGGTCCTATAGGACCTATCCGAGGCGCCTCATTTCATCATCCTTCAAAAGTAAAATGACTACTAACTAGAAAGAAACGTGCTACTTTCCCTGCGTTCCCTTCCCCCTTTTTAGACTCTACCGGTTTGTGAGGCTCGTGAAGTCATGTTCTTCATACCACAAGGTTCTGCTTTTCAACAAGAAACCCTGATCATTGCATCTTAGTATGCCACACCGTCACTCCATACCGTACTATTGATCTTCCGTCACTATATAAACGGGTGTTAATGTGACGAGAAGGAATTTCGCTCGGTCCGAACCAGTCGCTAAACCGATCCAGGCCGTTCGAAACGCCCTATCGTTTGAGAACAGGACAAAACAGAACGCATACAGAAGAACATTTCATTGTATATTACAACAATGCATTAGATTACAAGAATATACAGAGTATAAATGAATATTACACAGAAATATCAGAGATTTAAATTACATTTAAATACATAGCAGGGGAAAATAATACAATACACAACTAGAAGGAGATATACGGATACAAAGCTTTCCGGATATCGTTCCAGCTGTAAACCAGGATCCTGTGAATATAAATCTGCAAAACCAAAACTACTAGCTGCCCGTGTCAAAATAGGGGCACCCAGAGTTTAGGTTAAAACAATAAACTCCAGGTCAGTCATGGGACTGGTGTGAGAACTAAAACAGTTATTAATCTTTATTTTAAATCATTAGGTAAATCAAGGGACCACGCCGTATAACACGGAACGGGTTTCCTCCCAAGAATACCAGTGCATAAAACGAACAGCGCAATGCTAAATAAAGAAAAATGAAGCTGTTATAAGACCCAGGTCCCATCACACAATGCAACGCAGCCGAGGATAGGGTTTTCCCTTATAACAGCCAAAGAATGCTTGATACATTTAAAACAAATAATTTGATACTATAATAAGTGCATAGTGTATAAAACAACTTCAAATCATAAGTATCAATCATAGGCGACATGGGTACCATATATCATGTCGCCATACTAGTTCTACAATTAAAACCACAAATGTCACGTATTTGGAAATTGGATTTCCATCTATGAACCGAGGAAAAAGATAGTCCTCAACCGATTCGAGACTGTCTAGCCCGAGTCTCAGGCACAGCCGCAACCGTACCTTGGATCGTCAGGGCCGGTCCACCGATGTGGATTATAATGCCTGAACAATACATTTCTCCGCCCTTTGGGGCGTAGGTGAGCCAACTAAATGACTCCATCGGACCCGGATCGTCCGATCAAACCAAGGCGCCTCGCAACAGCAACAACCACATAAGTCAAACTCGTCAGGGCGTGTAAAACCACTGACGCCACTTCTAACTAGAAAGAAACGCAAGTCCTCCCTGATGTCCTCTCCCGTTTTTGGCTCATACCGGGTGTGAAACTCGCGAAGTAAACGTTACACAAAGCTACGCCACAAAGGCCGTGCTTTGATCATCACCACAAGACTTTGCTTTTCAACAGAAGCCTCGATCAATTGCCACTTAGGCATGCCACACAGGCAATTCACTCCATGCGTTTGATATCCATCAATATATAACCCCTAAGCTCGTACGTCTCAGAGAAGGGCGTTAAGCAAGAGAATAAATTCTCCGCCGCCAAACAGATATATATTTAATAGAAATCAATCACACAGACTAAAATCCAATGTCAGACACACAGTCCATTTACAAGTTCGTTCTGGGACTGAACGAAACCGGAGGCACCTAGTACCCCGCACATCCTTCGATCTCCAAGTACGTCTGGACGATCACCAACTGTTTCCATCTTCTTGGGTGTACGGCCCAATCAAGATCATCAGTAATCACCCAAATGACGTGAAGACTTCTGGTCTTCGACCACCGTCTTCATCTTCGACTTATCGTCGTATCAGTTATTCAGAATGGGTTAAACCCGGTCTTTCCGAATAACTCGCGTATATTTTAAATAAGTGTTACACAAACACAACATACGCCTCATTCCAATTCATCAGTCACTAACCATAAATTAATCAAGAGAATAATTCCCCAAATATTAACCCCGAAGGCCGAAACCAACATCAGATCAATATCCAGAAAACCATCCTGCTTAGCTAACCGATAGTTAGTTTCTGATTTTCACATTCATAGGGAAAGGTTCCCATTAATTTTATCCAAGATAAATTCCTTGAATTTATTCTTTATTCTATTTTTGAATCTCAATTCAAACTAGTCGGGATTAGCGAACCTTACCGAAGTAATCATTTATTTTAATTTCCCCATCCCAACCTATTCATCCCATGAAGTAAAACTGGTAATACTTCATATCTAACACCACAGTGTTATCGGTAAATTCAATTACCATTTCACGTTCAAATCTAATTAAAGATTTAACTATCGCCTGGAGCAAAACTGGTGATACTCCATTTTCGATCATTTCAATCTAATTAAAGATTCATTAAAACTCCACTTAGTTTTAATCTTTAACTGGGTTAAAGAATCAGTGTCATTTAAAACACAGTTCACGATAAACCCAAAATCACATTCATTAATTATCGGGTTAAAGAACGAGTGTTATTTAAAACACTGTCCACGATAAACCCAAAAATCAATATCAATTCAATTCCAATTAAATATCATTTAATTGGTACACTTCATTAAATCTAAATAAAAAGATTTAATTTTTTCTCAACTGGGTTCAAGAACAGTGTTAATGAAGACACCATTCACGACAAACCCAAATCACATTCGATATTAAATACAAGGCTCTAAATAGAAAATATATCGGCTTATATTCAATATCAAATTCTACGATTAACAAATGTCGTGCTGGAAATAACGATATGGATATATATCTTTCAAATTTCCATAACCACATCTGCATAATCACGAATTCCAACATCGAAAAATCCCGAAGAGAATTTCGATTCAAATCCAGTCCAATGCAATCATTGGAAATTATGGTTATTTTTAAAACACTTTTCTAATTCAATTTATTTATTTAAAAATAAATAGAATTATATTTCTAGTTCAAAACTAGTTCATTTCGATAAAAATCTATTTTTATCTTTTCAAATATGGAGTTTTTCATCCCAATTCTTTCTAAATCATTTCTTATGATTTTACATAAATTATTACTATTTTTAATAATTTTATTAAGGCCCGTACAGTCGATTTCCATCAATGGCCATCGAACTGCACTTACAACGACCTTTTTCGAATTTGATCTGGACATAATTCCAAATCCAACCGTTAGATTTCTAATTTCTAATATTCATTAGAAAGCTCTTTTCGATACGAACCCAACGGTTCCGGTTTTAGGAGAATCCGACGGTCGGATCTCCCGTAATGTCCGTTTGAAATAAATGGTCGAAATTCACGAACTGCCGAGGCGCGGCGCGTTCTATTCAGGCCATTATATTATCTATATAATATATATAATATATATTTCGTCGATTTCTATTTAAAACGAATCATATAAATAGTTTTTAAAATTCGTTTCAAAGCAATTTCAACTTCCATTTCAATTCAAATCAAAATTGAATTCTTCTTTATAAATTCGTTTTAAAATCCATTTCTATTCAATTCAAATTTCAATTCAATTTGAATTCATTTCAATTCACTTTCAATTCAATTTGAATTCGTTTTCAATTCATTTCTAAATCGTTTTCAATTCAATTCATTTCGAAATCGTTTCCAATTCAATTCATTTCGAAATCGTTTTCAATTCAATTCATTTCGAAATCGTTTTCAATTCAATTCATTTCGAAATCGTTTTCAATTCAATTCATTTCGAAATCGTTTTCCATTCAATTCATTTCGAAATCGTTTTCCATTCAATTCATTTCGAAATCGTTTTCCATTCAATTCATTTCGAAATCGTTTTCCATTCAATTCATTTCGAAATCGTTTTCCATTCAATTCATTTCGAAATCGTTTTCAATATCGTTCACGTCAAAATGGCGTCACTCTAATCAACACGGCTTCATAAATTTCTAATTTCAAATATTCTATTTCAAATATTTCTATTTCAAAATAGTTGTTATCAAAATATTTCGTTCAACACATGACCAATCTCAATGGATGAGTACTGTCAACACATGAACTTTTATTTTATATCGATAAAGATGTAAATTTTATTACTAAAATATTTCGTTCAACACATGACCAATCTCAATGGATGAAACTGTCAACACATGAACTTTTATTTTATATTGATAAAGATGTAAACTTTATTATTAAAATATTTCGTTCAACACATGACCAATCTCAATGGATGAAACTGTCAACACATGAACTTTTATTTTATAATATTCTTTATTTTTTAAATTGGAATGAGGCCCAATCAATTACCATATAAAGTTGATTATATGGATTTTCATACAACACATGTATATAATAACATTGAAAGTAATCAACCATCAACCAAAGTGCACTACACCGTAAAAGCATCAAATATAGATATTCAACGCTTATAACAGCCTATCAATCAATCGATCGACATATTTAATCAATCAGGATGAGTGAACTTCAAATTTCATCCCAATACCCGTGTGGGGTTTCAAACAATCAAACACATATTTTATTTGTGCTGTTGGGCGATGTGTAAAATTTATCGTCCCAATCAATGTCATTCAAATAGGTGTACATAAACAAACCGTCTGGTTTGTAAATGAATATTCTATTTTATTCACTTCACGTTAAAAATTATATTTTTAACGATAAAACATTTTATTTCAACCTATGAATTTCTATTCAATTCATTCTTTAAATAAAATGATATTTTTATTTTTCTAACTTATTTTAGAAAATTTCGGCGGCATAACGGCACGATACTAGAAACGGGACGAGGTCTAGCCTTATCCCCGGTCTAGTGAAGGCCCACGCCATTCACACATCAATCATATCAATTTCATTTCACCAAACAATTCAAATCAACTCAAACAATCTAACTAACAACACAGCAAAACAAACAAGTCCATGGTCTGTGGACGATTGTGTCGGGTACTACTAAGCACCGTCTGCATCCTAGTATATATATATATATAACTAGAAAAATAAATTGAAAGGTGAGAAATTCTCACTTATAGCTATCCTAGCTCCACGGCACTTCTTTTAGAGAAGTCTTCGTCGTCATCGCATCCTTTTTCATCTTCGTTGTCCGCTTTCACTACCTATGTAAAAATCGAATTTTTATTTCGCTATTCAATATATAAAAATCGAATTTTTATTATGCTATTCAATATAGATCAAATTCCATTTCAGAAATATAGATTTCGCATTTTTACATCTAAAAATTTCGCCTTTTCACATTTTAAAATATCGCCTTTTCACATTTTAAAATATCGCCTTTTCACATTTTTACATCTATATCTCATAAAGATTATATTTTTATAGTTCCTACTACATCTATATCTCATAAAGATTATATTTTTATAGTTCCTACTATGCAAAGATCATATTTTTATCTTTCTACAATATAAAAGATTATATTTTTACTACTTTAAAAATATAGAAATCATATTTTTATAATCGCTAGATAGTAAAGACTATATTTTTAATGCTTTAAAAATATAAAAACCATATTTTTAATTCTTTAAAAATATAAAAATCATATTTTTATTTCGTTAAAAATCCTATCTTTACCAACACAACAATCAAATCTTTTCTTTAACAAAAATACGGTCTTTTTATTAATGTAAAAACTGAATTAAACTAATTAAAATAAAATAGAGGAGGCTTACTGTGTTCAATCGGTGTCGGGAAGGAAGTGGTTTACGGTTTGACCGGAGAGAGGGTGTTGGTCTGAGATCGCTCGAGATTAGGGTAGGTTCACGGTAGAAAGAGGGAGACACAGGACGGGGAAACGGAGGAGGAGGGGGGTCTTGCCTGAGGGGACGGCGCGCGATGGCCTGCGTCGGCCAAAGGTGGGGTAGCGGGGGCGATAAAGGGGAGGGGCGATTCCAGTTCGACGTAAGGGATTTTGGGGCTTTAGGGGGATTGAACAAGGGAAGGAAGGGGGAGGCGAGGCTTGGTCGGAGCTGGGGCTCCTGCGGCGGCGCTGGCCTTCCGACGTGGAGCGGCGACGAGGGAGCTTTGATCGAGGCAACGGGGTTCTCCCTTCTTTTTTTTTTTCGGTTTGGATCTGAAAAAGTGTAGGAGAGAGAGGAGGGAAAATAAAAAGGGGGGGGGTTATATAAAATATATTTATTTATTAATTAATTAATTTCAAAAAGCAACTTTCTATTTCGAACTCGAAATCAAGCCCACCGCCTGTCGCTCATAGCGTTTTACCCCCATTCCGAACACAATGGGATATGTATCGTAAGCTGATTCGATCATTACAATCAGATTCCATTGAATTTACATTTAAATCACTATATTGAATTCTAAACGTACATTTCAAATTACCGGGGTCACATATTAACTTGAAAAATTCCAGAAAAATATTTTCTAGCTTCGTATTGACGATACGGTCCTAACAAAACTAGTATCGTCGAATTCTGGGACCGTTAGAAAAATGGCCAATTTCCAGTCGATTAAAATCAACTGAAACTGGTCAAACGCGTTTTCCTTTGCCACGCTCACATATTGATTCGAAAAATTATGAAATTTGAAACCTAGTAATAACTTTACATCACGGACCCAACAAAAGTGGTTTCGTCGAAATCCGAGGTCATTTGCAAAATTTCCATTTTTAAGGGCCTGAATTCCATAGCGACTATTCAGAATTTTCAACTGGACATATCTTCTGATTCCCGCTATGAAATCTTGATTTGTCGGATTCGTTGGAAAGATATTATCAATTAGATCCTAATGTTTTTGGTTTCACTAAAATCCGGATTGTTTTGCACCCGGTACATTCATTTGAAGTTTGAAATCGAATTATCGAACTACCGCGCCATTTTCAATTCAATTTATAATTATATATAAATATTTATATTCTAACGACGACGAATATAAATATATACGTCGAATTCTATTCAAAATAAATTTTCTCGTCGATATTATTTAAAATAATTCATTTTAAATAATCAAAATTCGCTAAAATAGCCAAAATAAAAATTTTAAACTGGCCCAGAATTTCCGGGTTATTACAATCTCCCCCACTTAAAACTTTTCGTCCCCGAAAAGGAACAAAGTCGAAAGTGGTTTGATCAATCAACTCTACGTTCGATTTGGCTTCCGTTCTCCAACTTTTCAGTTTCTGAGAATTTTCTAAAATCTCAAAAATTTGGCTAACACCCTAAATTTTTGAAAAATTTCGCCATAACCTCCCCTGCACCGGGAGCATCGGGGAATTTCAAATAGCTTCCCCAGTCCTTCAGATCTCAAAATGAAAAAGAAAAAGCCAAGCGGCTAGCCAATAGGCTCATAAAATCATCATCACCCAAACAAAACAGTAAATTGTAGTAAACATGTACCTATTTGTCGGGCAAACAAATTTTATTCTCTGCTCTAGCCTCCTTGCTATGACCTGTTCAATGAAAGTATACGTATATGCAAGCAAACGCAACCAATTTTTAATATAGTTCAATATTTGATTCAGTTAGGCATAATGGTTCAAAATTATCAAACAATTAAACAAACACCACAAACATCAATCAGTTAGTGGATTAGAGTTTCAAATTCATAACTTTGATACATAGTCAAAAATCAGATTTTTGATGCCAAATCACAACAATAGGCCCTATCTAATTTTGGTTCTCACACCAGTCAATAGGAAATATATAGAAATCTCACTTTCGTCGCCCGAAAATAAATACTGGCGACAGTGCCCCATCACCAGAATTATTCCCGGGCACTAGAGGGATTCTATATCTACCCAATATATTAAAACTTCGAACACACATTTGCAAGACATATATGCAAAATCTTTATATACTGGATTGCCCAAATTCATATAAATAAATAATCAAATACGAATAATTGATTTAAATTTTCAAAACAAAATTGTTTTCACTTTGAAAATATACTCTTCACACTCGTTCTAGGATACAACTGATCCCATCTCTAACGAGTCACTCTCATTGGATATTACTAATCCAATATCTGATGAATTCTTTCGTATGGTTCTAATGTGTCTTGTTCTCTGAGCTTCGTAAACCAAAGCCCTGATACCAACTGTGACGAGAAGGAATTTCGCTCGGTCTGAACCAGTCGCTAAACCGATCTAGGCCGTTCGAAACGCCCTATCGTTTGAGAACAGGACAAAACAGAACACATACAGAAGAACATTTCATTGTATATTACAACAATGCATCAGATTACAAGAATATACAGAGTATAAATGAATATTACACAGAAATATCAGAGATTTAAATTACATTTAAATACATAGCAGCGGAAAATAATACAATACACAACTAGAAGGAGATATACGGATACAAAGCTTTCCGGATATCGTTCCAGCTGTAAACCAGGATCCTGTGAATATAAATCTGCAAAACCAAAACTACTAGCTGCCCGTGTCAAAATAGGGGCACCCAGAGTTTAGGTTAAAACAATAAACTCCAGGTCAGTCATGGGACTGGTGTGAGAACTAAAACAGTTATTAATCTTTATTTTAAATTATTAGGTAAATCAAGGGACCACACCGTATAACACGGAACGGGTTTCCTCCCAAGAATACCAGTGCATAAAACGAACAGCGCAATGCTAAATAAAGAAAAATGAAGCTGTTATAAGACCCATGTCCCATCACACAATGCAACGCAGCCGAGGATAGGGTTTTCCCTTATAACAGCGAAAGAATGCTTGATACGTTTAAAACAAATAATTTGATACTATAATAAGTGCATAGTGTATAAAACAACTTCAAATCATAAGTATCAATCATAGGCGGCATGGGTACCATATATCATGTCGCCATACTAGTTCTACAATTAAAACCGCAAATGTCACGTATTTGGAAATTGGATTTCCATCTATGAACCGAGGCAAAAGATAGTCCTCAACCGATTCGAGACTGTCTAGCCCGAGTCTCAGGCACAGCCGCAACCGTACCTTGGATCGTCATGGCCGGTCCACCGATGTGGATTATAATGCCTGAACAATACATTTATCCGCCCTTTGGGGCGTAGGTGAGCCAACTAAATGACTCCATCAGACCCGGATCGTCCGATCAAACCGAGGCGCCTCGCAACAGCAACAACCACATAAGTCAAACTCGTCAGGGCGTGTAAAACCACTGACGCCACTTCTAGCTAGAAAGAAACGCAAGTCCTCCCTGATGTCCTCTCCCGTTTTTGGCTCATACCGTGTGTGAAACTCGCGAAGTAAACGTTACACAAAGCTACGCCTCAAAGGCCGTGCTTTGATCATCACCACAAGACTTTGCTTTTCAACAGAAGCCTCGATCAATTGCCACTTAGGCATGCCACACAGGCAATTCACTCCATGCGTTTGATATCCATCAATATATAACCCCTAAGCTCGTACGTCTCAGAGAAGGGCGTTAAGCAAGAGAATAAATTCTCCGCCACCAAACAGATATATATTTAATAGAAATCAATCACACAGACTAAAATCCAATGTCAGACACACGGTCCATTTACAAGTTCGTTCTGGGACTGAACGAAACCGGAGGCACCTAGTACCCCGCACATCCTTCGATCTCCAAGTACGTCTGGACGATCACCAACTGTTTCCATCTTCTTGGGTGTACAGCCCAATCAAGATCATCAGTAATCACCCAAACGACGTGAAGACTTCTGGTCTTCGACCACCGTCTTCATCTTCGACTTATCGTCGTATCAGTTATTCAGAATGGGTTAAACCCGGTCTTTCCGAATAACTCGCGTATATTTTAAATAAGTGTTACACAAACACAACATACGCCTCATTCCAATTCATCAGTCACTAACCATAAATTAATCAAGAGAATAATTCCCCAAATATTAACCCCGAAGGCCGAAACCAACACCAGATCAATATCCATGAAACCATCCTGCTTAGCTAACCGATAGTTAGTTTCTGATTTTCACATTCATAGGGAAAGGTTCCCATTAATTTTATCCAAGATAAATTCCTTGAATTTATTCTTTATTCTATTTTTGAATCTCAATTCAAACTAGTCGGGATTAGCGAACCTTACCGAAGTAATCATTTATTTTAATTTCCCCATCCCAACCTATTCATCCCATGAAGTAAAACTGGTAATACTTCATATCTAACACCACAGTGTTATCGGTAAATTCAATTACCATTTCACGTTCAAATCTAATTAAAGATTTAACTATCGCCTGGAGCAAAACTGGTGATACTCCATTTTCGATCATTTCAATCTAATTAAAGATTCATTAAAACTCCACTTAGTTTTAATCTTTAACTGGGTTAAAGAATCAGTGTCATTTAAAACACAGTTCACGATAAACCCAAAATCATATTCATTAATTATCGGGTTAAAGAACGAGAGTTATTTAAAACACAGTCCACGATAAACCCAAAAATCAATATCAATTCAATTCCAATTAAATATCATTTAATTGGTACACTTCATTAAATCTAAATAAAAAGATTTAATCTTTTCTCAACTGGGTTCAAGAACAGTGTTAATGAAGACACCATTCACGACAAACCCAAATCACATTCGATATTAAATACAAGGCTCTGAATAGAAAATATATCGGCTTATATTCAGTATCAAATTCTACGATTAACAAATGTCGTGCTGGAAATAACGATATGGATATATATCTTTCAAATTTCCATAACCACATCTGCATAATCACGAATTCCAACATCGAAATATCCCGAAGACAATTTCGATTCAAATCCACTCCAATGCAATCATTGGAAATTATGGTTATTTTTAAAACCCTTTTCTAATTCAATTTATTTATTTAAAAATAAATAGAATTATATTTCTAGTTCAAAACTAGTTTATTTCGATAAAAATCTATTTTTATCTTTTCAAATATGGAGTTTTTCATCCCAATTCTTTCTAAATCATTTCTTATGATTTTACATAAATTATTACTATTTTTAATAATTTTATTAAGGCCCGTACAGTCGATTTCCATCAATGGCCATCGAACTGCACTTACAGCGACCTTTTTCGAATTTGATCTGGACATAATTCCAAATCCAACTGTTAGATTTCTAATTTCTAATATTCGTTAGAAAGCTCTTTTCAATACGAACCCAACGGTTCCGGTTTTAGGAGAATCCGACGGTCGGATCTCCCGTAATGTCCGTTTGAAATAAATGGTCGAAATTCACGAACTGCCGCGGCGCGGCGCGTTCTATTCAGGCCATTATATTATATATATAATATATATAATATATATTTTGTCGATTTCTATTTAAAACGAATCATATAAATAGTTTTTAAAATTCGTTTCAAAGCAATTTCAACTTCCATTTCAATTCAAATCAAAATTGAATTCTTCTTTATAAATTCGTTTTAAAATCCATTTCTATTCAATTCAAATTTCAATTCAATTTGAATTCATTTCAATTCACTTTCAATTCAATTTGAATTCGTTTTCAATTCATTTCGAAATCGTTTTCAATTCAATTCATTTCGAAATCGTTTTCAATTCAATTCATTTCGAAATCGTTTTCAATTCAATTCATTTCGAAATCGTTTTCAATTCAATTCATTTCGAAATCGTTTTCAATTCAATTCATTTCGAAATCGTTTTCCATTCAATTCATTTCGAAATCGTTTTCCATTCAATTCATTTCGAAATCGTTTTCCATTCAATTCATTTCGAAATCGTTTTCCATTCAATTCATTTCGAAATCGTTTTCCATTCAATTCATTTCGAAATCGTTTTCCATTCAATTCATTTCGAAATCGTTTTCCATTCAATTCATTTCGAAATCGTTTTCAATATCGTTCACGTCAAAATGGCGTCACTCTAATCAACACGGCTTCATAAATTTCTAATTTCAAATATTCTATTTCAAATATTTCTATTTCAAAATAGTTGTTATCAAAATATTTCGTTCAACATATGACCAATCTCAATGGATGAGTACTGTCAACACATGAACTTTTATTTTATATCGATAAAGATGTAAATTTTATTACTAAAATATTTCGTTCAACACATGACCAATCTCAATGGATGAAACTGTCAACACATGAACTTTTATTTTATATTGATAAAGATGTAAACTTTATTATTAAAATATTTCGTTCAACACATGACCAATCTCAATGGATGAAACTGTCAACACATGAACTTTTATTTTATAATATTCTTTATTTTTCAAATTGGAATGAGGCCCAATCAATTACCATATAAAGTTGATTATATGGATTTTCATACAACACATGTATATAATAACATTGAAAGTAATCAACCATCAACCAAAGTGCACTACACCGTAAAAGCATCAAATATAGATATTCAACGCTTATAATAGCCTGTCAATCAATCGATCGACATATTTAATCAATCAGGATGAGTGAACTTCAAATTTCATCCCAACAGCCGTGTGGGGTTTCAAACAATCAAACACATATTTTATTTGTGCTGTTGGGCGATGTGTAAAATTTATCGTCCCAATCAATGTCATTCAAATAGGTGTACATAAACAAACCGTCTGGTTTGTAAATGAATATTCTATTTTATTCACTTCACGTTAAAAATTATATTTTTAACGATAAAACATTTTATTTCAACCTATGAGTTTCTATTCAATTCATTCTTTAAATAAAATGATATTTTTATTTTTCTAACTTATTTTAGAAAATTTCGGCGGCATAACGGCACGATACTAGAAACGGGACGAGGTCTAGCCTTATCCCCGGTCTAGTGAAGGCCCACGCCATTCACACATCAATCATATCAATTTCATTTCACCAAACAATTCAAATCAACTCAAACAATCTAACTAACAACACAGCAAAACAAACAAGTCCATGGTCTGTGGACGATTGTGTCGGGTACTACTAAGCACCGTCTGCATCCTAGTATATATATATATAACTAGAAAAATAAATTGAAAGGTGAGAAATTCTCACTTATAGCTATCCTAGCTCCACGGCACTTCTTTTAGAGAAGTCTTCGTCGTCATCGCATCCTTTTTCATCTTCGTTGTCCGCTTTCACTACCTATGTAAAAATCGAATTTTTATTTCGCTATTCAATATATAAAAATCGAATTTTTATTATGCTATTCAATATAGATCAAATTCCATTTCAAAAATATAGATTTCGCATTTTTACATCTAAAAATTTCGCCTTTTCACATTTTAAAATATCGCCTTTTCACATTTTAAAATATCGCCTTTTCACATTTTTACATCTATATCTCATAAAGATTATATTTTTATAGTTCCTACTATGCAAAGATCATATTTTTATCTTTCTACAATATAAAAGATTATATTTTTACTACTTTAAAAATATAGAAATCATATTTTTATAATCGCTAGATAGTAAAGACTATATTTTTAATGCTTTAAAAATATAAAAACCATATTTTTAATTCTTTAAAAATATAAAAATCATATTTTTATTTCGTTAAAAATCCTATCTTTACCAACACAACAATCAAATCTTTTCTTTAACAAAAATACGGTCTTTTTATTAATGTAAAAACTGAATTAAACTAATTAAAATAAAATAGAGGAGGCTTACTGTGTTCAATCGGTGTCGGGAAGGAAGTGGTTTACGGTTTGACCGGAGAGAGGGTGTTGGTCTGAGATCGCTCGAGATTAGGGTAGGTTCACGGTAGAAAGAGGGAGAGACAGGACGGGGAAACGGAGGAGGAGGGGGGTCTTGCCTGAGGGGACGGCGCGCGATGGCCTGCGTCGGCCAAAGGTGGGGTAGCGGCGGCGATAAAGGGGAGGGGCGATTCCAGTTCGACGTAAGGGATTTTGGGGCTTTAGGGGGATTGAACGAGGGAAGGAAGGGGGAGGCGAGGCTTGGTCGGAGCTGGGGCTCCTGCGGCGGCGCTGGCCTTCCGACGTGGAGCGGCGACGAGGGAGCTTTGATCAAGGCAACGGGGTTCTCCCTTCTTCTTTTTTTTCCGGTTTGGATCTGAAAAAGTGTAGGAGAGAGAGGAGGGAAAATAAAAAGGGGGGGATTATATAAAATATATTTATTTATTAATTAATTAATTTCAAAAAGCAACTTTCTATTTCGAACTCGAAATCAAGCCCACCGCCTGTCGCTCATAGCGTTTTACCCCCATTCCGAACACAATGGGATATGTATCGTAAGCTGATTCGATCGTTACAATCAGATTCCGTTGAATTTACATTTAAATCACTATATTGAATTCTAAACGTACATTTCAAATTACCGGGGTCACATATTAACTTGAAAAATTCCAGAAAAATATTTTCTAGCTTCGTATTGACGATACGGTCCTAACAAAACTAGTTTCGTCGAATTCTGGGACCGTTAGAAAAATGGCCAATTTCCAGTCGATTAAAATCAACTGAAACTGGTCAAACGCGTTTTCCTTTGCCACGCTCACATATTGATTCGAAAAATTATGAAATTTGAAACCTAGTAATAACTTTACATCACGGACCCAACAAAAGTGGTTTCGTCGAAATCCGAGGTCATTTGCAAAATTTCCATTTTTAAGGGCCTGAATTCCATAGCGACTATTCAGAATTTTCAACTGGACATATCTTTTGATTCCCGCTATGAAATCTTGATTTGTCGGATTCGTTGGAAAGATATTATCAATTAGATCCTAATGTTTTTGGTTTCACTAAAATCCGGATTGTTTTGCACCCGGTACATTCATTTGAAGTTTGAAATCGAATTATCGAACTACCGCGCCATTTTCAATTCAATTTATAATTATATATAAATATTTATATTCTAACGACGACGAATATAAATATATACGTCGAATTCTATTCAAAATAAATTTTCTCGTCGATATTATTTAAAATAATTCATTTTAAATAATCAAAATTCGCTAAAATAGCCAAAATAAAAATTTTAAACTGGCCCAGAATTTCCGGGTTATTACAGTTAAGTAGAGAATAAATTCTCTGCCACCAATCGTTTATATATTAACTGAATATCAACAACATAATATTTTGTGGGGTACGATGTCAGACACACTATCCATTTATACCCATGCTCTAGGTCTGAACTAGGGTCAAACCCGTGAAATCAACACGTACGTTTGGGCGATTATCCCGACCCTTGAATTGGGATCAAACCAATTCAGAGTCTTGATCGTTGTCCATTCGAGGGGAGATTTACGGTCTTCATACGCCGTCTTCATACTTGAATTCTTGAAATCGTACGATCATTTGGAATGGGATTAACCCGGACTTTCCAAATAATCTCGCATTCATATATTTTGAGAAAAACATATTTCATAACGTTATTTTATTTTATAACGATTAATTCTTGCCTTAATTATTTAATATAATTAATTCCTTATTTAACGACGCTTCAGATCAAGGGCGACCTTGGCGCTGTTTTCCATCAATTTTGTTTTTCACTTTCCTCAAAATCTAACCGTGGGATTTTAGCGTAGCATATATCGTTGGAAGGATTTTTCCAAGACGGTCCTAACGGTTTCAGTTTTGGGAAAATCCGACGGTCGGATCTTCCGGTATATTCGTTGAAAAGTTCGATTTCAAAATGCGAACTACCGCGCTCGATTCGTTTAATTATATATATATATATATATATATATATATATATATACATAAATAGTTCGTTTAACTCGTCGCTCCTATATATAACTGTCGTTTCTCTTATCTTTTACTTTTCTACTTACATGACAATATAATTTAGAATTAGACGATGAACCTTTTCTTTTAATTTATTATTATTTATTTTTATATTTTATAATTTACATTCGAAAATGAAAATTATAACATACCATTCCATTAATTTCTTAATATATTTCTTTTCCCATTTCATTATGAACAATGAACATTTTTCCATGGTGTAAACTCTCTTTATACATTATAAATAATGTAAATCTTTTCCTCTATTTCATTTCTTTTTATTTAACATTAAAAATAATGTTAATACTAACATACAGTTTCATTTTTTTTTTTCAACATTAAAATAATGTATATGTTTCCTTCGAGGTAAATTCTCTTTTTATCTACATTATAAATAATGTTTATTATCTTACAATGCAAATTCTCTTTTCTGTTTACATTATAAATAATGTATAAAATCTTACAATGCCAATTCTCTTTTAATAACCATTAAAATAAAGTTACATTTACATGCCATGCACCTTCTATTTATTAACATTGAAACTAATGTTAAATTTACATGAAATGAAAATTCTTTTCTTTTAACATTAAAAATAATGGTAAATCATCCTACGGTGTAAATTTCCCTTTCATTTACAAATAATGTACATTTTTTCCTACGAGGTAAATTCTCTTTTATATGCATTATAAATAATGTACATTTTTTTTTATGGCGTAAATTATCCTCTTTATATACATTAAAAGAAATGTACATTTTCCCTACGAGGTGAATTCTCTTTTTTATACACATTATGGATAATGTGTATTTTTCCTACGAGGTGAGTTTTCTTTTCATATACATAATAAAATAATGTACATTTATCTTACAATGCAAATTCCTTCTTAATTAACATTAAGAATAAAGTTACATTTACATACAATGCGTTTTCTGTTTTAACATTGAAAGTAATGTTAAATTTACATAAAATGAAAATACTTTTATCTTAACATTAAAAATAATGCTAAATCATCCTTTCTTTTTATATAACAATCAAAATGAATGTTAATTTAATATGCATTCATTTCCTTTTAATTAACATTAAAAATAAATGTTAATCTAACCTACAATATATTTTCCTTTTTATTAACATTAACAATAAATGTTAATTTATATGCATTATATTTCATATTTATTAACATTAAAAATAAATGTTAATCTTACATGCTTACAGTTCATATTTGTTAACATTAAAAATAAATGTTAATCTTACTTGCGATGAAAACTTCCCATTCTAACATTGACAAAAATGTCAGTTCAACACACGGTGAAAATTTTCTATAATTCTAATATTAACAAAAACGAATGTTAATCTCATACAGTTCATTTTCTTAATACATAACATTAAAAATAATGTTAATGAATCATACGGTGAATAATTTCATATGATGAAAATTTCTATTTTAACATTTAAACAAAAATGTTATTTTTCTTGCAATGCATTTTCTATGTTTATAACATATCAAAAATGCTATTTTTCATACAATGCATTCTTATATCATAACATGACAAAAATGTTATTTTTCATTCAATCCATTCATCTAATTTTAACATATCAAAAATTCTATTTTACATAGAATGCATTTTTATATTTATTAACATTGCAAAAATGCTATTTTTCATACCATGCATTTTTATATTTTCTTATATTAACATTTGACACAAATGTCATTTTCATACGGTGACCATTTTTTTTTATTAACATTAATAAAAATGCTAATTTAACATGCGGTGACATTTTCTTTTATTGACATTAATAAAAATGCTAGTTTCACATGCGATGAAAAATTTCTATATTAATATACAAAAATTTGTCAATTAACATACGATGGCAATTGCTATTTTAATATTGACAAAAATTGTCAATTAACATACAGTGAGTAATTTTCTATTTTAAACAGTGACAAAAATGCCAATGAACATACAATGAATAACTCTATTCTAATATTGACAAAAATTTGTCAATGAACATATGGTGAGTGATTTTCTGTTTTAAACATTGACAAAAATTGACAATGAACATACAATGAATAATTCTATTTTAATATTGACAAAAATTTGTCAATGAACATACGGTGAGTGATTTTCTATTTTAAACATTGACAAAAATTGACAATTCAATCATACGGTGAAAATTTACTATATAGCATTAACAAAGATGCTAAATTATCATACGGTGAATAATGTCTTGTTTAACATTAAATGAAAATAAATGTCCATTTAACATACGATGACATTTCTATTTTAATATTGAACAAAATCTATCCATTTTCTATCTTAATATTTGACCAAAAATGCTAATTTCACATGGTGACAGTTGTCTAATTTTTAACATTAACATAAATGTCATTTTCCTACGATGAGCATTTTCAAAAATTGTTCGTCAACATTCAGTGAATAATTTCTTATTTTAATATTGAACAAAAATTGTTCATCAACATACAGTGTAAAATTCCTTTTTTTATAATGAACAAAAGTAATGTCCATCAACATACTATGTATAATTTTCTTATGTGTTAACATTAAAATTAAATGTTAACTTGACATACGATGAAATTTTCTCTTATATTAACATTAAAAATAATGTTAACTACATACAGTGTTATTTTCTTTGTAACATTAACATTAAAATGTTAATATCATACAATGGTGTTATTCTTATAATATAATGCATAAATAAAATGTAATCTCTTTCCTACAGTTAATCCTCTTTAAATTACCATTATAACTAATGTCGATTTCCCATGCATTGTAAATTACTTATTTTTAACATTAAAAATAATGTACTCTTCCTACGATAGAAATACTCTTTTTATTAACATTTAAAATAATGTTACATTTACATACAATAAATGTTAATGAACCATATAGTGAGTTTTTCTCTTTTATTTTCCATTCCATTAACATTAGAAATAAATGGTAATGAATCATACAATGCATTTTCTATATTTTTAATATAGACAAAAATGTTAAATTATCATATGGTGAAATTTTCTATATAACATTAACAAAAAATTTCCATTCAACATACGGTGAAATATTCCCATTTAAATATTGAACAAATTTTGTTCATTAACAGAGTCAATTCTATTTACCTATGAACATGAAATCAAGGGATCTAATATTAGCCATTCAATCATATAACAAGGCATCACCAAATCATAACCAACAACAGATCAGAATCATATTATAATCGCATCATATACTGAATAGTTTATTTTAATGTAAAAATTTTAAATAAAGGATTCTCACCTTGCTTGGATAATAAATATAATAAATCCAAATTAATTTTCAGAAGGCCCCAATCGGTCTCAGCAAATACTACTCGTCCTCACGGTCATGTCGGATCTGAAATTTTCAGAATCGGTGTTCAAACGAATAAGTTATCAATGTTTTTTAATTAACCAGACCTTTAACAACTGTTTCTGCCACGCTTAAAAGCATTACAATTTTTGAAATTAAAATTACCTTAAGAACTCAGTTTTGTTCAAAACTTCAATCTCGATTTTCTCTGGATTTACTGAACGAAATTGAGCGCCGTTTGTTGGACGTTGACCGGCTTGGAGAGGTCTTTTCACACCGGGAAGATGGTGGCGTTCGGTGGTGCCAGGCGGGGCCCACGTGCGTGCGACGGCGGCGGTTTCTCGGGCTCGGGGCGGGCGGCACGGGTCACGGGGGAGGCTGAGATTGGTACCAAATTAAAGATCTCAGAAAGAGCTTCGAATCGGTATATGGTATGTTGAATTTCGTTAAGAGATGAGGGAGAAAACTGAGGTCAAAGTTTTGATCAATAATGGGTTACTTGCGGCTGAACAACGAAGGAGGAAGAAGGAGTATACGTACTGTATACGGGGTATTTATACTAGTATTTTGGGTTTTATTATTATTTTTTAATTTAATTAATTATTTAATTCTAGAAAAATACTGTTTTCACATACGATCTCCGATTCGTGCTCAACGACTGGCGAACTTAATGTTTTGACGTCTTCTGAACGCGATGGCGCTATTGCCAAGGTCCAATTCTGAAGTTACAGTATGTTTTTCTTTTATTTTCAAAATAAACCTTTTATTTTAAATACAAACGTAAATATAATTTTGCCGGGGCCACATACGAGGTCAGAAAAATCCGGAAAATTTATTTTTGGCTTTCTTATGCCGATACGATCACAACAAAATTCGTTTCATTCAATTCTGAGCCTTTTTGAAAAATGGCTATTTCCAGGGCGAATATATTTAATATTAAAAATACATTTTGAAAACAGTAATTTCTGTAACTCAAAATATATAAGTGTTTACTGTTTTTCAATGCAGAAACGTCATTCTGAGCTCAATGGAAGTGGTTTCGAGTTCCAATTCCTTCGTATGTAAAAAGTGGCAATTCTGACCTTTATATATTATATATATTCATTTCATAGCGACTTTTCTAAATTTTAATTTTGACATAACTTACAAATTTTAAAGTGAAATTTCAATTTTTCAGATTCATTAGAAAGATATTCTGAAACAGAATTAAATATTTTTGGTTTCACTAAAATTTGTTTTATTTTGAATCCTGTACATTCAGTTAAAGTTTAAAATTAAATTTCCAAACTACAGTGCTTGTTTTAACTTCGATTAAAATAAATAAATCATTTAAAATACTTTATGTTCATAAAAATAAAATTTTTAAATTGCTCTAAAATTCCGGGTCGTTACAAAACCAGGATCCTGTGAATATAAATCTGCAAAACCAAAACTACCAGCTGCCCGTGCGGAAAATGAGGGCACCCAGAGTTTAGGTTAAAACAATAAACTCCAGGTCAGTCATGTGACTGGTGTGAGAACTAAAACAGTTATTAAAACTTTATTTTAAAGATAGTAATTCAAGGGACCACGCCGTATAACACGGAACGGGTTTCCTCCCAAGAATACAAGTGCATAGAATAAACAACGCAATGCTTTTTCGAAAAATGAAGCTATTATAAGACCCATGTCCCATCACACAATGCAACGCAAGCCGGAGGATAGGGTTTTACCTTATAACAGCCAAACATGCTTGGTACGTTTAAAACAAATCATTTGATACTATAATAAGTGTATAGTGTCAAAACATTTCAATCACAAATATAAATCATAGACGGCATAAGTGCCCCATCCCACTATGTCGCCATACTAGGCTCTACAAATAAAACCGAAATACACGTATTGGAAATTGGATTTCCGTCATGAGTCGAGGCAAGGGGCAAGCTCCTCTCCGCGTTCGAGACACTCTAGCAAATGTCCCAGGGCTACGCACTCTGGGCAACCCTTGGATCTTCAGGGCCGGTCCTCACTTACGTTAGAGGATTGGCAATTCCTGAACACACGTTTCTCGGTCCTTACAGACCTATAATCGAGGAGCCTCATCCAACAACCACAAAGGTGAAAAGTATATAAATGTCAGGGCTGGCAAGTCACTGACACCACCAAATCTAGAAAGAAACGTCGTGCTCTCCCTGCAGTCTGTATCCCGTTTTTAACTCATACCGTGGTGTGAGGCTCGCGAATTCACGTTATACACAAAGCTGCCACATAGGCCGTGCTTTGATCATCAACCACAAGACTCTGCTTTTCAACAAAAGCCTTGATCATTGCATCTTAGCGTGCCACACAAGAAATTCATGCCATGCGACTGATGTCCATCGATATACAACCTCTGAGCTCGTACGTCTCAGAGAAGGGCATTAAGAAAAAGAATAAATTCTCCGCCGCCAAACAGATGTATATTTAATAGAAATCAATCAACACAGAATAAAATCCAATGTCAGACACACAATCCATTTACAAGTCCGTTCTGGGTCTGAACGAAACCGGAGGCACTTTCCTTGCATATCCATCCATCTCCAAGTACGTCTGGACGACCACCAACTATTTCCATCCTCTTGGGTGTACTGCCCAATCAGGATCGCCAGTAGTTATTCAAATGATGTGAAGACTTCCGGTCTTCAACCACCGTCTTTATCTTCGACTTATCGTCGAATCGGTTATTCAGAATGGGTATAAACCCGGACTTTCCGAACAACCCGCGTATATTGAAAATAAATGTTACACAAACACAACATACGCCTCATTCCAATTCATTAGTCACTAACCGCAAATTAGCAAGAAAACAATTTCCCAAACATTAACCCCGAAGGCCGAAACCAACATCAGATCAATACCCAGTAAACCATTCTTCTTAGCCAACCTACAGCTAGTTTCTAAATTCCACATTCTTAGGGAAAGGTTCCCATTAATTTTATCCAAGATAAATTCTTTAAAATTTATCCTTTAGTCTTCCTTTGGATGTCGTTTCAAACCAAATTATGGTTTTCTGAACTAGTCGAGATTAGCGCACCGTACGGAAGTAATTATTTATTTTATTTTCCAATCCCAACCTATTCATTCCATGAAGCAAAACTGGAAATAATCCATATCTAACACCACAGTGTTGTCAATGAAATTAATTATCATTTCACGTTCAAATCTAATTAAAGATTTGACTATCGTTTTGGAGCAAAACTGGTGATACTCCATTCTCGCTCATTTTCTAAATTTGATAATTTAGATTACAAATTTACATTTCAATCTAATTGCGGATTCGTTAAAACTCCTTTTACTGGGTTAAAGAACTAGGTGTTATTTAAAACACAGTTCACGACAAACCCAAATCACATTCTATTTATCGTCGGGTTAAAGAACTAGTGTTGTTTAAAACACAGTTCACGACAAACCCACAAATCAATTCTAGTTCAACTCAATTCAAATATATTAGGAATTCCGATTATTTAAAACCCTTTTTTAAATCTAATTTATTTATTTAAAAACAAATCGTGTTTTAAATTGAGTTCAAACTAGTTCATTTCGATAAAAATCTATTTTTATCTTTTCAAATATGGAGTTTTTCACCCCAATTTTTCCGTAATCATTTCTTATGATTTTACACAAATTATTACTATTTTTAATAATTTTATCAAGGCCCGTACAGTCGATTTCCATCAACGGCCATCGAACTACACTTACAGCGACCTTTTTCGAATTTGATTTAGACGTATCTCCAAATCCAACCAATAGTTTTTGAATTTCAAATATTCGTTAGAAAGCTCTTTTCGATACGAACCCAACGGTTCCGGTTTTAGGAGAATCCGACGGTCGGATCTCCCGTAATGTCCGTTTGAAATAAATGGTCGAAATTCACGAACTGCCGCGGCGCGGTGCGTTCTATTCAGGCCATTATATTATATATATAATATATATTTCATCGATTTACTATTCAAAACGAATTTTATAAATAGTTTTGAATTCGTTTCAAAAACAATTTCAACCTTTATTTCAATCCAAAACAAAATTGAATTCTTCTTTATAAATTCGTTTTAAAATATCATTTCTATCCAATTCAAATTTCAATTCAATTTGAATTCATTTCAATTCGCTTTCAATTCAATTCGAATTCGTTTTCAATTCAATTCAATTTCAAAGTCGTTTTCTATTCGATTCAATTCAAAATGGTTTTCTATTCGATTCATTTCAAATTGGTTTTCTATTCGATCCATTTCGAATTGGTTTTCTATTCGATTCATTTCAAAATGGTTTTCTATTCGATTCATTTCAAAATGGTTTTCTATTCGATTCATTTCGAATTGGTTTTCTATTCGATTCATTTCAAAATGGTTTTCTATTCGATTCATTTCAAAATGGTTTTCTATTCGATTCATTTCAAAATGGTTTTCTATTCGATTCATTTCGAATTGGTTTTCTATTCGATTCATTTCAAAATGGTTTACTATTCGATCCATTTCAAAATGGTTTTCTATTCGATTCATTTCGAATTGGTTTTCTATTCGATCCATTTCAAATTGGTTTTCTATTCGATTCATTTCGAATTGGTTTTCTATTCGATCCATTTCGAATTGGTTTTCTATTCGAATCATTTCAAATTGGTTTTCTATTCGATTCATTTCAAATTGGTTTTCTATTCGATCCATTTCGAATTGGTTTTCTATTCGATTCATTTCAAATTTGTTTTCTATTCGATTCATTTCAAATTGGTTTTCTATTCGATCCATTTCGAATTGGTTTTATATTCGATTCATTTCAAATTGGTTTTCTATTCGATCCATTTCGAATTGGTTTTCTATTCGATTCATTTCAAATTGGTTTTCTATTCGATTCATTTCAAATTGGTATTCTATTCGATTCATTTCAAATTGGTTTTCAATTCGATCCATTTCGAATTGGTTTTCAATTCAATCCATTTCGAATTGGTTTTCTATTCGATCCATTTCGAATTGGTTTTCTATTTGATCCATTTCGAATTGGTTTATATTCAATTCATTTCGAAATCGTTTTCAATTCAATTCATTTCGAAATCGTTTTCAATTCATTTCATTTGAGTAAAATCGATATAAATATCGTTCACGTCAAAATGGCGTCAATCTAATCAACACGGCTTCATATATTTCTATTTTCAAATATTCTATTTCAAATATTTCGTTTTCAAATATTTCTATTCCAAATATTTCGTTTTCAAATATTGCTATTTTCAAATGTTCTATTCAACAAATGAATATTTATTTCTGTCAACACACGACTAATCTCAACGAATGAGTACTGTCCCCATGTGACTATCTTTGTTATTTAAAATATTTTATAAAATTTGGGTATCTATCGTTTGATTTTCAATTAGACTCCACCATGAAGTAGTTCTAATTTTAAATATGATAAAGATGTATATTTTATTATTAAAATATTTCGTTCAACACATGACTAATCTCAACGGATGAGTACAGTCAACACATGAACATTTATATCTTATTGATATTCTTATTTTTCAAAATTGGAATGAGGCCCAATCAATCACCATATAATGTTAATTATATGGATTTTCACACATCACACTTATATAATAGCATTGTAAAATAATCAACCATCAACCAAAGTGCACTACACTGTATAAGCATCAAATATAGATGTCTAACGCTTATAACAGCCTGTCAATCAATCGATCGAAATATTTAATCAATCAGGATGAGTGAACTTCAAATTTCATCCCAACACCCGTGTGGTTCTTCATATCAACAAACACAGATTTCATTTGTGCAGTTGGGCGATGTGTAAAATTTATCGACCCAATCAATGTCCTTCAAATAGGTGTACATAAACAAACCGTCTGGTTTGTAAATGAATATTTTATTTTATTCACTTTCACGTTAAAAATTATATTTTTAACGATAGAACATTTTATTTTAACATATGAATTTCTATTCAGTTCATTCTTTAAATAAAATGATATTTTTATTTTTCTAACATATTTTAGAAAATTTCGGCGGCATAACGGCACGATACCAGAAACGGGACGAGGCCTAGCCTTATCCCCGGTCTAGTGAAGGCCCACGCCATTCACACATCAATCAAATTCACCAAACAACCAAATTCAAATCAAATCATCAAACTAATTTATGCAACCAAACAAACAAGTCCATGGTCTGTGGACGATTGTGTCGGGTGCTACTAAGCACCGTCTGCATCCTAGTATATACATAATTTGAAAAGGAAATTGAAAGGTGAGAAATTCTCACAGATAGCTATCCTAGCTCCACGGCACTTCATTGATAGAAATCTTCATCGCTATCGCATCTTCGTCATCTTCGTTGCCCGTAGCCACTACATATATAAAAATCACACATTTTTATTTTTTGATGTCTTTAAAATAAAATTCACATTTTTATTTATTCACTTTCAATTTAAAAATCATATTTTAATAACCGCTTCATACATTTAAAAATCGATTTTTCACTTCTCTATTCAATATATAAAAATCGAATTTTTACTATGCTATTCAATATATAAAAATCGAATTTTTATACCGCTACTATATAGATAAAAATTATATTCTCACATCGATGTTCATATAGTAAAGATTATATTTTTATCACGCTATTCTTCATATAAAGATTTCGCCTTTTCAAAAATAAAGTTTTCGCCTTTCTATAATATAGTTTTCGCCTTTCTATAATATAGTTTTCGCATTTCTAATTTTTACTTTGTTAAAAATCTATCTTTCTCCTCTTTATGAATCTATACTTTTAAAACATTATATTATATATAAAAATTATCCTACATACTCACATAAACAAAAAATCTTATGTCTTTATATTAATTAAAAATATGAACTTTATATAATTAAAAATATGAACATTATATAATTAAAAATATGAACTTTATATAATTAAAAATATGAACTTTATATAATAAAGGAAATCGAGTTTAAAAAAAAAAATCAGAAAAACTTACATTCAATCGAAGAAGGGGGTGCGTTTTCCGTTCAGTTGGACGTGGGAGGGCACGGGGTGGTGCATTGAGGCCTGAGGCGGCGGTGGAGTCCGCAGTTGGTCGGAGACTGGGCGGTGGCGCGGCTAGGTCTTGTTGGACTTCGATTTGGGGCGGTTTCCTTTGCAGAGAGGGAGAATAGAGGAGCAATGGGCGGGAGATCATCAGGGCGGCGACGCCTAAGCTGGAGGGGGGGGGGGGGGGGGCTCGAGCAGCTACTGGCGGCGCTAGGGCTGAAATCGAAGGGGAGAGGGCGGGTTCGAAGGAGGAGCGATGGAGGGTGGCTGGGTCTCGTCGGCGCTAGGCGCGACACTTGGGAGGGCGACGGTGGAGGAGGAGTAGGGAGTGGTCGTGGGGGAAGCGAGATCCGGCGTCTTTTTTTTTTCTTTCTGAACGATTTAAATTGAGAGAGGGAGGGGGGGCCAACGTGATTTAAGGGGAGGGAGAGGAAAGTTTAATTTATTTAATTATTTTAATTGCAAAAAGTTGACTTTCACAAACGACCTCTAAACGAGACCCACTGCCTGTCGTCCATAGCGTTTTACCCCCATTCCGAACACAATGGGATATGTATCGTAGGCCAGTTCGACTGTTTGAATCAGTTTCCGTTGAATTTACATTTAAATCACTATATTGAATTTTAAACGTACATTTCAAATTACCGGGGTCGCATACGAACTTTAAAAATTCTAGAAAAATATTTTCTAGCTTCGTATTGACGATACGGTCCTATCAAAACTAGTTTCGTTGAATTCTGAGATCGTTGGAAAAATGGCCATTTTCCAGTCGATTAAAATTAACTAAAACTGGTCAAACGCGTTTTCCTTTGCCACGCTCACATATTGATTCGAAAAATTATGAAATTTGGAATCTAGCAATAACTTAACACTGCGGATCCAAAAAAGTGGTTTCGTCGAAATCCGAGGTCGTTTGCAAAATTTCCATTTTTAAGGGCCTGAATTCCATAGCGACTATTCAGAATTTTCAACTGGACATATCTTTTGATTCCCGCTATGAAATTTTGATTTTTCGGAATCGTTGGAAAGATATCATCAATTAGATCCTATCATTTTTGGTTTCACTAAAATCCGGATTGTTTTGCACCCGGTACATTCAATTGAAGTTTGAAATCGAATTATCGAACTACCGCGCCATTTTCAATTCTATTTATAATTATATATAATTATTTATATTCTAACGACGACGTATATAATTATATACGTTCTAATTATATTCAAAATAAATTCCTCGTCGATATTATTTAAAATAATTCATTTTAAATATTCGAAATTCGCTAAAATTGCCAAAATAAAAATTTTAAACTGGTTCAGATTTTCCGGGTTATTACACAAATTCACTATGTTTCCATTCTGGGTCAGTTTCATGTTGTGCTCGCTGCCACGATTGCAACAGATCTGAAATCGCTGAAATCTGATCTCGTATGAAATAGTTATGGCGTTACGAACCTTAATGAAATTTTAAAAGTAATTAATAAAATAATTGATTAAAATTAAACCTTTCCCCCTCGTTATAACTCCAGCCGTCGAAACCCATCCTCCTTCAAAACTAGGTTTCCACTTTGCCGCCCCTAGACTCGACCGGTCGTCGATCGCCCGCCACCGCCACCTTGGCCTCCACGTCACCGACCAGCACTGCCCATGTGGGCCCACTCGCACCTTCCAGAATCATGGAAATCGAGGGCAAACACGGCCTTTGCGCGCAATTTCTGGCCAAATTTCTCCATGATAATTTGTCAACCCAATATGGATTGGAAGCCCTCACTTAGCACTTCAATTTGTCCTCAAGAAGTATTTGAAATTATTTAATGGATTGGAAGAATTTTTAGACAGAAGTTTGGAGTGGTTTCCACCGTATATCGGCTTTGAATGGGAGCTTTGAGCGTTGACCAATTAATGAATTTCTAGGGTTTTTAATTTTTATTTATATATATTTGATTTTCCATAAATAACAGGTTTTTCTTTTGAACTCCAAATTGAACCTAGTGACTGTCGCCCGTAACTAATTATCCCCATTCTAAACACAATGGTATATGTTTCGTAACCCAATTAGGCTGTTACGATCAGTTTTCTTCAAATTTAAAATATAATATACCTTTTAAATTTGAATTCAACGTATGTTTTTAATTTACCGGGGCCACATACTGACTCCAAAAATTCCCGAAAAATAAATCTAGCTATGTTTTGACAATACGGTCCTAACAAAACTAATTTCATCATATTTGGAGACCGTTTGAAAAAATGGCCAATTTCTGGTCGATCCAAATTGATTGAAATTGACAAAACACGTTTTCTTTTTCCACACTCACATATTGATTCCAAAAATTATGAAAATTGGAATCCAGCAATAATTTGATATTACAGATCCAACAAAAGTTGTCTCGTCGAAAACATTGTTTGTTTGCAAAAAATGCTATTTTCAAGGGCAATATATTATATAAAATTCCATAACGACCATTCTGAATTTCCAACTGGACAAAACTTTTTATTCCCACTATGTAATCTGGATTTTCACATTCATTGGAAAGATATTTTCAAATAGATTCAAATATTTCTAGTTTTACAAAAATCCGATTTATTTTGAATCCTGTACATTCATTTTAAATTTGAAATCGAAATTTCAAACTACTGCGCCATTTCCAATTCTTTTTTTAATTAAAATAAAATTTTATATTCTAATTTTGAATTAAATAAATTTATATGTTCTAATTCTAGTCAAAATAAATTTCTAGTCGTTATTATTTAAAATAAATCATTTTAAATATACAAAATTCATTAAAATAGCCAAAATAAAAATTTTAAATTGGTTCTGATTTTCTGGGTTGTTATTATCTGACTTTACGTTTATCTCTTAGTTTTTTTAGGCTGACAAAGAACCTAATGGTCTTGCGTGCTTACCAGCAATCTTATCTCAATATATATTCCTTTTTGTGTGTAATTTGCTACTAGTTATAGCCTAGTTCAACCCTATGCACTGGAATCTTAGAAAATTTCAGCTTGGGTCGATGGCTAGAGAATACAACGCAATAATACTCTAGTCTCATATAGTATTTCAATCTTCTAAGTTAAATCCATCCATTAAATAGTGATAGGAGCACACAATTATATTAAAAACTAAGTTAATTACACCTAATATTTACTTAAAATCATTGACCATTGATATTTCGGTCCTCTTAATTTTTTTAAAACAATAATTTCCTAACTTTTTACTATACAATTCTTTATGCCAAAACATAAGCATTTGATTCTTCGTTAATGATAATTAATATTTATTAGATGCAAATATACTTCAAAACATACAACAATTAAACCTAAACCATTTAGCAAATATTTAAAATAACGCGATGTGATTTGTGTTGCTTCAAATTGCTTTGCTCTTTACTACATAGAGTCGAAACAAAAGAAACATACAAGATTTAAATCTTTAAGAGAAACAAACTTGGTTTTGCACCTCTATGGTGCCAAAGAGAAAAAAAAGGGTTTCTTTGTGATAAAATAAACAAGGTAGGAAAGTCAAGTGCCTCGAGCCACAAATCCTTGGCTTTGCAAAATAGCGACATAAATACTTTAAAGTCGAACTCAAAACCGATTTATATAAGAGGAACAAAGTGAATTGGTATGATACCAAAATGAAATGAAGGGAGTTGATTTGTTTTGAACATATTTATAAAAAAGCGGCTCACCCACTACGAAGCGAGATGGTTTCGAATCGATGCATTTGCATCGTCCCTGGTCGATGCACTCCATATTAGGTTGGTACTGTAACGACACGGATTTTGCCCGACCTTAATCGATCGCAAAATCGACCAAGACCGTTCAAAACTCGCATACGTTAACTTTGGGAATACAAAACATTAGAACAATAACAGCAGACTTTTATTGCATTACAATAATATAACATCAGAGTACAGAATATCAGAGTACAAATAAAGTAAACTACAGTGGAAGATAAATTACAACAGATTTAATACATTAAACAACGGAAGACTTCTAAGCTCTGGACACAGCTTTAGGCTTCGATCCAGGATCCTGCTAAAGAGAGATATCTGCAAAAAACTACTCGACTGCCCGTGTGAAAAAGAGGGCACCCGAGTTTGCAAAGTGAAACAAACTACGAGTCAGTCATGGGACTGGTGTGAGAATTCTAAACTAATATAACTAATAAGACAAATCCAAGGACCACGCCGCTAATGCGGAACGGGTTTTATTCCAATGGATTGTCGGTGCATAAACTAAAGTAAATCGATAAATAACGCAATGTCTTTTTGGAAAAATGAAACCATTATAAGACCGAGGTCCCATCACACAATGCAACGCACACCAGAGGATAGGGTTTTACCTTATAATGGTCAAAAGATGCTTGATACGTATAAAATGGATTTGATATTATTATTAGTGTATATATGTTTTAATAAAAAGATTTGAATCATAAGTATCAATCCTAGACGGCATGGTTACCATATAGCATGTCGCCAATACTAGTTCTACAATCAAAACCGCAAGGGCGTATTGGAAATTTGGATTCCATCATGAGTCGAGGCTAGGGGCAAGATCCTCTCCGATTCGAGACACTCTAGCAAATGCCTCAGGATTCCCCGCAGTGAACCCTTGGAAGCGGTAGGGCCGGTCCCCGCCTATGGGCAGTGGATTAGTTATGCCTGAACACACGTTTCCCGGTCCCTTTGGACCTATAGTATGACCACCAACGGCCTATAAAAATAACGAGGCGCCTCAAAATCCATCATCCACATAAGTAAAATGTCAGGGCTGGCAGGTCGCTGACACCACTCTAGCTAGAAAGAAACGTGTGCACTCCCTACGGTCCATATCCCGTTTTTGACTCATACCGGGGTGTAAGGCTCGCGAAGTCACGCTATACACAAAGCTACGCCTAAACAGGCCGTGCTTTGATCATCAACCACAAGGCCTGCTTTTCAACAAAAGCCTTGATCAATGCATCTTAGCATGCCACATTGTCAGTCCATACTACACCATTAATTTCTGCCAATATATAACCTCTAAGCTCGTACGTCTCAGAGAAGGGTGTTAACCACCAAACAGATATATATTAAGAGAGATCAACGAATGTAGTATAAGGGACTACAACGTCAGACATACATTCCATTTATAAACTTATGCCCTGGGTCTGAGCGAAAGTCAAATCCGTGCAATCAACACTACGTCCGGACGGCTACTACTGTCGCCCCTTCAAGGTAGCTACTCCCATCATGAGTCTCAATAGCAACACACCCATTCGATGTGAAGATCGTCGGTCTTCAATCACCGTCTTCAACTCTTCGAACGTCGTATCATTATTTGGAATGAGAGTAAACTCGGACTTCCCAAATAATTCTCGCATATATAAATTTGTAAACCATTCTATATCGTTATTTATTCTTTTATAAATATAAATATCGTCTATTCATTTCATGTATATATATATCGTCCATTCATTTCATAAATATCGTCCATTCATTTCATATGCAGTAATACTACTCTAGACATGAATTTTTATATCATATGCGGTTTCTTGATTATGCATTTCATATGCGACTTCATGCTTTTTAAAACATGTTAAATTTTCATATGCGGTTCATGCTTCTAAATCATGTTTCATTTCATATTTTCATATTTTTATTCGCATGTGAAATGTAAATAAAAATTTCATTCTTTTTTTCATTCTTTTTATTTACATGTGAAAAGTAAATAAAAGTTTCATTACTTTTATTTATATAAAATATATAAATAATATAACCATTTCATGTTTTCATTCATTTATTCATTTATAACATGAAAATATTCATTGCTTTATGGTTCATTTCCCATTTTCGATCACTTTCTTAATTCAGTGATCTTAACTACTTAATTCCCTTTCAATCTAATTAATGATTTAATTAAAATCTTATTTAGTTTTAATCTTCCAAAGTCATTATTAAATGATTATTCAAATTTTAGGGAATTAATTCTATCATAAATTCGGGTTAAAGAATAAATGTTATTTAAAGCATAATTCACGATAAACCCAAATTTAGATTTCATAAATTTCCCATTTAATATATATAATTAGACATCATTTATTTCGGAGTATTTCATTTAATCTTAAATAAAATATTAATCATCTTCGATTTCCTTTATAAAATGTATAACATAATTTATACGGGTTAAAATGGAGTTACTATTTTAAAATGGACTGAATAGCCCAATTCATTTTCCTTATCCATTTATTATGTTTATCTTTACATTTTATTATTTAATAGCGGGCCAGACCTCTCACATTAGGCCTACAACTTGTGGATGCTGGATATGCCGGTTGGTTCCGGGCAGACTTCTACCACAGGTTGGGCTTAACCTCGTGTCTTGACCCAATTCGTATTTGCGCACTTGGACCTCTCACATTAGGCCCAACATTTATGGCTGCTGGATATGCCGGTTGGTTCCGGGCAGACTTCCGCCATAAATGTGACCTAACCTCGTGTCCAGGTACAATTAAAAAAATTTATTTATAAATATTATCCAAGAATATTATTTTAAAATATTTTATATTTTAAAATATCCTACTACTTAATATCATTCCTTACTTGAAATATTCTTTCATATAAAGCTTTATTATTCCATTTCAATACATATTAACTTTCCATATTATTATGATATTATAATAATAATTATATAAAAAAAACGGTTTTAATTTGTGATATTAAAACCTACCATTTCAATATTAAAATGAAATCAATTTAAAAACATTTCAAATTTTGAAATCCATCTTCCATTTTTAATGTTAACATAAAAAGTAATCTTTTCAATTTATAATCTTCTTAATATAATTGGAATATGATTTACTAATTCCAATAATTTGTTTATAACCTTCCAAATGTTAAAGGTTTTTATCTACTTAATTCAAGCGTCAATTAATATCATTAATTGAATAATAAATGGGCATTTATTTCCTTCATTCGAAGGAAATATTGTCAATTCAAAAGCTTCTTTATAATTTCCTTTTTAAATGGAAAATTAAATCATCTAAATACTTCAACTTCCAATTTATTTCATTAATTTGCATATTTATTACTTTACTCAAAATTGGAATGAGACCCACCATTTCCATATAATTTAATTATACGTAAAATCAAACATTAATTACATAACAATTTCAGAACATCCATCCAAAGTGCATTTCTAATTATTCCAAGGGTGACGTGTATTCAAAAGTCAACCCTTGACCCGTGTGGGGTTTCAGCCAACACAATTCACATATTTAAAATAAACTGTGCTTCTGGACGATGTGTAAAAATTGATCGTTCACTCACATAAACAAGCCAGGGTCGCTTGTAAATGGCAGTGTATACAGGTGCATAAATGGAACATAGACAATTTGCACAATTTAACAATGTTCACATATTGGGTATTGCCCTTTTTATTTCATTTGATTTAATGACACAAATTCACCATAAAATATATTCCTTTATCTAACTTAAAATAAAAATAAAATCTTTTATTAAAAGTCAAAATTTTAATTATTCTAAAGTAAATATCAAAACTTTATTTATTATAATCGTCTCAAAATAAAGATGAAATTTTTATAACCAAAACAAAGTTTTAATCTTTATAAACAAAACAAAATTTCAGTCTTTTATAAGCAAAAACAAGGTTTTAAATCTTTACCAACAAAACAAAGTTTTGTTCTTTTTAAACAAAACAAAATAAGGTTTGAACTTTTATTCAATAAACAAAACAAAGTTTTGTTCTTTTTCATAAACAAAATAAAGTTTGTTCTTTCCAAAAACAAAATAAAGTTTCAATTTTATATATAAAAAAAAACGCAAACAAAGTTGTAAATTTTTTTTTTTTTTAGAACAAAAACAAAGTTGTAATCTTCTTAATCCCATTCAAAGTTATAATCTTTGTAAACATAAACAAAGTTTCATTTTTTTTCTGAACAACAATGAAAATTGTAACTTTTATTTAAATATAAATTTCCATACATTTTAAATAAATAAATAAAAATGAATTTATCATTTACATCATGTACATCGTTTCTATTGATTCAACAAATTTCATCAACAGTGTATGCAACAACAATTTGTCCATAATAACCCAAACAACTATCACCAATTCTCAAACAGACATCATACATCATCAATCCACAATCATGTACATACAAACATCAAAACCACAAGAAAAATAATTTAAATTTAATAAATTATAAAATAGAATCTCACATTGATTTTTGCTGAAAATTTGACTGTCTCGGATTCAGCTCTGGTCTGCGCCATCACGAAGAGCTCGGAAAGACGAGTCCAACGCAATTTACGGTTCGTCAATCGGACCTCGTACGAGAGAGTTATGATTTATTAAAGTTGGACATAATTAAATAATTAATTAATATTCGTGAAAAATACCTAAAAATTTCACTGTCTCAGAATTGGACAAAATTAGTGTCCACGCGTCCATCTCGTCGCCACGATCCCAACGCACCTGAAATCGTCGATTTTCGACTTCGTATGAGTGAGTTATGCAATTTTAAAGTTCTGGAAATTAATTAAATAATTTAAAAATAAAATAGAAAATACCCTCAGCCCATTGACCGAAAAACACTGTTCACCGCCGAACTTTGACCGCACTTTGCCGCTGCCTCGGGCCACCTGACGCCACGGGACCACCGCCAATGTCTTCGTCTTGGCGAGACGCACCACCACCAGAAAGAGCCGCCCCTAAAGCTTCTCCGATCATCGGGAAATCGCCTAGAAAGGATTTCGCCTCGCGGGTCCCACAGGCCGCCTCACATCTCCAAACTGCCTGAAATTTTCTGAGCATCTTCGTCTTGCGTAGACGAAGAACTTCCGTGTTCGTGACTTCGTCCAATTCTTCCTCGATTCACGGGAATTTCTTGATTTACGTTTTGAGTTTCTGAATTTCGAAAACAGCGAGCTTTAAGACGAGATTCCGGCGAATCCGAGCGCTGTTTGACAAAACCGACTACACTATTAGCTTCGTATCGTCGAGACCTTCGAGAAAACATATAATTTGCTATGGTTTGAAGAGATTTTATTTTTTATGAATTTTAGAGGAAGAGGGAGCCGCCATGGAAATTGAGAAAAAATGATGGAAAAGAGAGTGGCTGCTGTGCATTTCGAATTTCAGCCCTAAAACTCAGAAAAAAGATAATATATACCATGGGTTTAATTTTGGTTTGGGCCCAAATATCATTATGTGCCCAATTACTCAATTTTCAACTGTTTTCTTCAGTTCAAAAATTCTTATAAATACATGCTGATTTCAAAATTAATAAAATTTTAAACATAATTATTTCAGGTCATTACGAACCCAACGAACCTGATTTCGTAATTTTCCGAGTCCGTATGAATTTATTATGAATTTCCGAAGTCTGAAAATATGCTATTTTTCACTGTAAAAATTATACCGGCCACAAAATAATCCCAAAAATTATAAATTTTAGAATTTAACCTTATTTTAATATTCCGAATCCATAGAAACTGGTCTCGTCGAATTCGGAGTTCGTTTGCAAAAATTCCATTTTTCAGGCGTATATTTTTAATATTTAAAAATACCAAAAATAGTGGAATTTTTTCGAAACTCAAAAATATAAGTTCTTATTGTCATTTTTATATGTAAACAACATTCTAAAACCAATGGAGATGGTTTCGGGTCCTAATTCCTTATTCTGCAAAATGTAGCGTTTTGGCCCTTATAAATTTCATAGCGACCATTCTAGATTTTAATTTTGACATAACTTTTGATTCCCGTTATGAAATTTCGATTTTTCGGATTCGTTGGAAAGATAAATTTAAATAGATTCTAATATTTTTGGTTTCACTAAAATCCGTTAAATTTTGCATCCTGTACGGTCAGTCAAAGTTCAAGTTTGACTTTTCAAACTACCGCGTTATTTCTAACTCTTTTTATAATAAAAATTAAATCATTCATTCTAACTTCGATTTGAATCAAATTTGTGATCATTATTATTTAAATAAATTATTTTATATTGTCAAAATTCATTAAAATTTTCTAAAATAAAATTTTTAAATTGGTCCTGATTTTTGCGGGTTGTTACAGGTACTATGCGCTTCTCAATGGAATGAGACAATGAAGAGAAAGGAAGAAAAATCAAAACAAGAAAACCAAAGAATTTCTTTGTCATGTGGATGTGCCATTATTTTCCTAAAAAGTGGAATTTTTCTGAATAAAGCAATACTTTTCACCAGCTTGTAACAATACATATTCCAGTGGACCCTAAAAATCCAAGTAGCGGAATGAATAACATATAATAGTAATTAAATACTAACCATAATAATAACACTATATAGCAAGTGTCTTTAAGATGCATAATCTCTGTCATTTGTCTAACGAACGGTTTTGTTATGAGGAGAGAGTCAAAACAAATGTTTTAGTGAATGGATAAATTATACTTTTTAAAGGTAACACTACGCCTATTGTTCTATCACAGATTTACTTTTATTAGGTTGTTAGGGTTTAAACAATTTTATCTCTCCGCATACATCATATCCATCTACTGCCGAGTAGATCAAACTTAATAATATATATATATATATATATATATATATATATAGCTATGCGCCCAATGTATCTAGGTACTACCCATAGTACCTGCCTTAAAAGGCCTTTATCGTCACGTTACTAAAGCACACTAGGTCTTTATCGCCACAGTTCAAAAGCGTACTATCTACTATCCGAGTGCCACTATCAGGCTAAATCCTTGCGTAGAAGTAATGCTCAGACAACCACGATGCAACATCTAGTGCATACACCAAGGACCTACTTTTGACCATACTGTCTACTATTTGAGTTCCGCTATCCGGCTAAACCTATGGATGGAACTCAATCGGGAGATTTCTATACCTTCCTATGATATAGATATCCATAGATTGGTCTATCTCTTTTTCTCGGATATGGCCTTATTCCCCCTTCAACTAATGAAAGTGTAACAACCCAAAATTTTGAAGACAATTATTTAGTTATTTAATTAGATTTCAGAAAATGAAATTTTTGCAAAAAATGGAATTTGACAATGAAACTTGCATCGTTGCATTCGTAATAAAATTTTGGTCAACCTACATGTTAAGTAATTCATGAATGAAGTCTGTATGAAACAGTTACAGACAAAATATGAAAACAGACGAAAATTAAATAAATAGAACCTATAATAAAATTATTACTATTCGTAAAATGCCATTACCAAGGCAGGTCGACCTAGGTATGGACCCCCTTGTCGTCTATAGCCCAGTGACGGCTAGGGTTATATGGGTTATATATTATTAAATTTATATTTACAGATGGATTTTTCTGGAATTCAATATGATGGTTCAAGGACATTTCTACGCCTATAAATAAAGGGCTAGACCCCAACTCTTTTGCTCCTATTTCCTATATGAAGCAGCGAAGCCTACCTTTACTAATCCTCTAATTTCTTCTAAAGCCTAAATTATAAACACATACAAATCTAATCAACAATAATTGGAGAGATTTAATTCAGATTTATGCAAAAGGATTGGTTCTTCGATTAGGTAATTCTTTTATATAAATTTCCTTCTTCTTTTCCAATTCTTCTTTTAGATTTATAAATCTAGATCAGTGTTTGTAAATCTTCTTTGTAAATAAATTGTAGATCGGTAGGATTTGAAAATTTTGGATAGCTTTTAGGTGAGTGAGAAATATTCATTGTTTATAATAACTTACATAATTCCTTTTTGTTGAATCTGAATTATATGCCTAAAAGTTCATCAGATTAGTTTGCTTTTGTCAAATCTAAAATGATACGTACAAAAATTAGGTATGGATTTGTAGGCCATCAATTTTAATGTTATCATATTGCCTACAATCATTCCTAGATTGTTTTGTGATTATTGAAACTATCTCGGATCTAGAAATTAGTCCCAAAATTATTGTTAGATGTGTAATGTTTTATTCTAGATTCATAGGGTTTGGGTGTTGATTTATAGTTTGTGCAGTGTTTAGAATAATTATCTTGTTTTTATTTGATATTGTTTGAGGTTTTAGTTGGTTATTATAAATAGGTCATTTTTTAATAAAAAGGAATTATTTGAAATCAGCAAGAAATGCACACAAATCAAATAGGAAGGGATGTGTAAATTCATGTACGTTTGTATGTAGTTTACATTAGCCATTCCAAAAATAAATATTTTCTGTTTCTTGTTATTTGAAATATGTCGATATTCCTCTTTTATGTAATTTGGGAAAAAAAATACAATACTTATAGTTATTAACCTTTTTTAAGATATTGAATATTAAACAAGACTAAACACATAAAGGTTGTTTTGGTCGTTAGTTTAGCCAGAACATAAATAGTAAATTAAATTAAAATAAAATTAGTAACTACGTTAATTTCATGCTTAAAATATATAATATATGTACAATATAATCTTATCCGTCCAAATCGACATAAATAGCGCTATTATGTAAGTGTTTGTTGTTATGTGTCTGAAATTGTAGGGGTCCTTTTTTATAGGGATGTATATGGAAATGTAGCCCATATCACATGGAAATAAATATTATGAATGCCATAGCAGTAAATGTAAAATTCATTTGTTATATTTAAAAAGGTCATGTATTAGGTAAGAAATATTGTAACAATGTTTAATTAGGGGAAATAAATTGGATAGGAAATAAATGACTAAATGGTTACAATTTAAATTGTGATTAGGAATAGGGATTGTAACTTCAACTAGAGAAATAAATAAGTAATAAACTTATATATATCTATTCAAATAAGAATTAAATGCAATTTAAATTAATATACTAACGTTTTGTAGTTACAAATATTAGATTAGAACTTTAATGGGACTGATATAAATGGCAATAAATAGGATAATTAATGCTTTAGGAAATATGACCGTTAGGGTCATAAACCACATAGAATCTTAATAGAAATAAAAAGCCCAGTAAGGAAATAAATAATTAAACATCCTAGGTAGGAAGTTATAGGTTTTCATTATTTTGTTCTAGTTAGTCTAGAATTAACATAATTAGAAATAAGGATTGGACTTAGTAGGTTTATGACGCGAGGTCGGTTTCCTTATTCGATATAAGTCTTTCACTTTCCAGCAATCAAATATTTGTCCAACTGATGTGAGATATCATTAACCGAAGGAACCCATGACGATAGTTAATTGTATAACAAGTATTATTTCTTAAAATAAGGTTTAATTTAAGTGCTGAGGTATTAAGTGGCTGTAGGACCGACCTCCCACCCAAAAGAAGAAACCGAAAAGGAAATAATTTATAAACGTAGTCTGTTTCTGGATTTGAGGTATTAAGTAGTAAAATCCACCTACTGGGTATTAAGTAATCTGAATCACCCTTTCCCATAAGAGTAGAATCATTAGGTCCTCCTTTAAAATGGTATTAATTGATCGAATAGCTCACCTCACCATTAATAAAAAGTATTAAAGCCTAATTGGGTAAGAAATCTGTAATCTCTATGACAGTTCGCTTCCTCTGGGTATTAAGTGACTAGTGTTAGAGTTCATTTTGGGAAAAGGTATTAAATGACCACCACATGGTACCATAGGTCTTCCTACCCTACGAGAAGTATTATTGACTAGGAGATTATCGAATAAGGTTGGTTAGATAGTAACACGAGGGTTTGCTGGAGGAAGGTCATAAATGATAGCTAGTTATCTACTTATCCTATAGGTAATAAGTGACTGCTTACTATCTCTTGTCTTATGCAGGGTTCGGTATATGCGTGATTCACGAAAGCCTTAAATTAGTAGGACTTAGTAGCTACTGTCCTCCAATTCATATTAGTGTTATGTAAAACACCGAGTAAGGCAATGAGAGATTGATTGGATCCGCTTTGGGTCTTAAGTGATCGAAAGGATCCATCCTTATCTTATATTGATAATGAGGTTTTAAGTGGCTCTATAGAAATAACTTACCTCCTTATAGCATATTGAGTAGTTGGAAAATCCACCTCTTAATTTTTGTTAGGTGGTTAAATGGTGGTTTAATGGCTTCATACTTATGTGTAACAGTTCTGTCTCAGTATTATGATATTCTTATCTTTGCGGAATGTTACCTTGGGCATGGTAGTTTATCATCGCGCATAAATCTTAACAAGGTTAGGTTATAATTACTAGCCTTGTTTATCATATGTTTTGGTAGAGACCAAATAGGATACATTTGTGTATTATGGACAGTGTTATACATTTTCTACTCACCAAGACTTGTTGTTCTGACCCACTCCTCATAACAACCCGCGGGTTTACCTCGGGGAAGACATGTCTTAGCAAGTGTTCAAGTTTGGCTTTTATTTCTTATCCTCTCATGCTCTGTATTGATGTTGTGTTTTGCTTTTAAATTACCTTAAGTCGATACTAGTCATCCTATCTTGTTTTCGTTGTGAGTTAGTTTTATTGTACTTCGAGTATGCTCTTGCTCATTATTTACAGGTACCAGATTTATATTGTCAGTGCTTAGATGGGTTTGAGTTTTGATTTTTGTTGAAATTCAGGCTGAAATTAGTGTGGGGTGTTACATTTGGTATCAGAGTTTAGGTTTAAACAATCAGAGGAATTAATAGATTGGAATTGGTGAGAGAACGTATTCGAATTTCTTTTCTATTCTCCTTTGTCTTTCTTACTTGACTCTAAATTATTTTGACGATGAGGTATTTGTGAACCTATATATTTAAGATGGGTTTAAAACAACTAAAAGTTAGAATTATTTTGAGTTCGAGTATTCGGTCAACCACAACTTACGCATGGTGTGTTTGGCAATATGTTTTAAAGAGCATGAGGACGACTTATGGTGAATATCGTGGATTTGAGCTTAGTGACTGGACATAAAGCTAGCTACAACTGAGATAGTTTCCATTTCTTGCTTTTTGTTTTGTTTGGGAACTCTAGCCAATGACCTTTTCTTGGTCTTGAAATAGGAAACTCATGTTAATGTGTTATTATAGTCTGGAAATACAATTACAAAGTATATCCATTTGATATTTCGTTTAGTAAGTCCAAATAATCTTTTAGTAGAACTATTCATTTGAATCGCTACTCTTATATTTGGAGAAAATGTAAAATCTTAAAACTATTTTAGAAAATAAAAAGGGTTTCGAAATTTTTAACTTAAAATTTCAAGAAACTGTTTAATAACTAAAGATTTGTGAAAATAAATAAATTTTAGAAATTAAAATCTAACCATATTTCGTATTGTTTTGATTTTGTGTAATTTTAATAAATAATCCATTTTGGTAAAGAGAAGGAATTTGCAAATGACAAAGAATAAGCCTCCAAATTTAGAAACTATTATTACTCATTCCTTGTGATTTTTAAAATTCCTCTTTTTAGATATTTCAGATGATTTATTGAAATTATCACAAGTAACCTTTTTGAGATTTAAAATTTTTGACAATTCAGAACATGGAAAGTTTGTTCCAGTTCATAAAAAAAACTAGATTATAAATTAATTAATATAATAAAATAAATTCATAATACGAAACCCTCAGTTTATAAATAAAATAAAATTTCAAATTTTCAAAATTTTCTCTTCGAATAGACTAGGGAAATTTCCTTTTCCAGCTTGCGGTATTTGATATCTTAAATCGTCTGATCTATTTGTCAACTAGGTAAGGGAAGAATCCGTTTTTAAAATTTATTTTGGATTTCTTGCTGAATTTTATATTTGGGAATTCGTTCGTTCGTTTTATGCTCGCAACTGTCCTGAGGCGAATATGCAGCATTGGGAAAATTATTTCTCGACATGACAGATAGTGGATGTCCAGAGGAGTCAAACCACCCCGTTTGGGTTAAGGTTCAGTTCGCTCCTCGAAAAAGCAATCATTCAACCAGATAGTCGACCACCTTCCCCTGTTGGATGCAACCGAATCTGGGAAGTCATACATAATATTGCTTCTAGGTCAAGCCGTTCATTTTTCTCCATCTTTCCCCAATTTATAAATAGTCAAAACCCACTCTGTAATGACCCGATTTTTCAATCCTTAGAGTCAAAACTAATACCTCTAAGGTATGAACATGCCAAACATCCAAGTGTTGGAAAATTGGGGCGGAGAACTCAAGTAACAATAACCTGATTTCTTGTTAGCTTGAAACTTTTTGAAAACAAAATGTATCTCATAAGACCGCGCCGCACATAAAAACTGGCGGGTTTTTACCTTACGATAACCAAACCACTTTTATTATAAATCCAGTGATAATATAATAATGTCTAAAAAAATCACAAATAAAATATGAAAGTAGCTGAAATGCATGCATCTCACATTTCAATATATTCGTATAGAACTGAGTTCGTACATCACTTATTGGAGTTTGGATTCCATACAATGACTGGGCACTGGGGTACCACCTGACATAGTACCTCTCTAGATAAGAGTACCAAGAGCCTCGCGTGGACTCCCTACTCAAGACCGTACAACACTTCTCTAGATTGTACTGAATATTTCACACCGTGATTGTGATCGGCAACCAACCACAACATACAATAATCAAAGGGTCATCTATTCTAGATTGGTTGGTCACAATAACCTACTTGAGTGCTACATACTTAGCCTTGAAGCATATCCCCTGCTTTACTCATTACCAGCTGATTAGGCTAGAGGCTACGTTTTTATCTTTCATACATGACATACACCCATCATTGGATGCCACATCGTCATTCCATCGATCACTAATTGGCATCCACAGAAATACAGCCTTCGAGTGCATATGTCTCAGAGAAGGTGTTAATCTAAGTGAATTTGCCTCCACCCCACCAAATAGATGACCATTTTTAAAATCAAGGAATGTGACCTAAAAAATGCAATTTCGCACATTTATCCATACAAATTTCCAGGAACAGGACAAATCGAAGGCGCTACTCCTTTAATATCTAGTCTAGGATCACCTTTATGTGTTCTAATGATTAGAATTTGCACTTTAACTCATCTTCATCAATTTGTCTTTAATAAATACCATATTCGTCAGCTAGCTGGATCGAAGTGGTTTTCGCATAGCTTGATTCACTTTCAATCTCTTCGAAACAACTTTCGATAATTTTCGGTAAACTCAACCATGGTTCTTTAGGTAATAAACAACTAAGGATAAGAGTGGAGTACACCCTCCTAAATTTTTCTAGACTGGCTTGTTATCCCAAGAAAACAAAAGGTGGTTTATACGCACAGTAAATCATTAATAGAGATGTGTTGTATAACTCACGTGTTTCCCTTAGGTATTTCCAAAGTAGATTAAGATCCAGATTTGATAGTCAGTTTTTTAACTAAAGGTTTATTTCATTTGATAATCAACAAATCTACTTTTAATTAAATTCTTTTTTAATTATGTGACGGCCCGCCCTGCACCGGCCTGCATTTCCTCCGAAAGTGCGCTATACACATGCCCGACTGGCACGGGACGGTCGTCAGAAGAAAGGAAAGAAGGGAACGAACTAATCAAGAACCTGTAGAAATGTCTCACAACGCATGGAGTAAAATATAATAATAATAACATACCTGACATAAAACAGGTGAGACAGTGCATAAGCTGAGAACTAAAATCAACATCAACATCAGAGCAGTGGAAATCCAAATACAGCTTATTACAACTTTTCAAATTTACTGTCTCTAAACAAAAGAAAGCTAAAGTAGAAGATGCACCACCAATGCCCAAGCAGTGATCTTCAACAACACAGGGAGAATACTATATATATTACGTGGAAGCCTCCTGCTCGTCCCCGGATCATCTACCCGTGCATCACCAGCTAACATGTCTCTAGTCTGCTCGTGTGAGCACCCAGAGTAATAAGAGGAGACATAAAACTCCGGATCAGACATAAAGCCTGGTATGAGCGATAAGCATCTAAACAGAACAATAACAGGTATACTAAGCCATACCTGAACCTGGACCTGCAACCAAAGAGTTAGTACCACATACCGTACAGTACTCTGAGGTGCCATAATAAATAGTGTAAAGAATACGGTGTGGGGTGTGTATGTCATAATGATAGCAAACAAATGAACAATAGCAGCCATCCTCACATCCCTCACTCAGTGCGTAAAGCATACGATGTCCACCACTATCAATCACTAGACCCATCGAAGTAGTGACGGAGTTCGACTTGTACAACTACTGCTACTACCAAGCATACCACATGGAGTCATGACCAAATCTTTACAAATGACCCCACTTCATTGGTTTATAGCCCTTTAGTCGTACCTAGGCCCTTTCAGCCCTGAATCCGTTCACGTACTTCCCCAACATGGTGATCCAAAGTCATAAACATTGACTGCCCCTTGGCACACGTCCCATAGCGAAGCCCAATCATGAAGTGAACTCATCGGTTCCGAACTGGATCCTGAGCTCTAACTTCCCATATTTGACTACCTTTGCATCTCGTGTTATTGGTCAATACGGGGTCGGGATGGGTTTTCCTTCTAGCCATCGGTTCGGGTCGGGTCCTCTACTTTGGGTCGGTTCGTAGTCTTCTCCTGTAGCGGTTCGGTTCGGGTCCACAGCATTGCGTCGGTTCGGGTTGGGTATTCCACTTCGGGTCGGGTCGGGTGTCCTCCTCCGGGTCGGGTCGGGTGCCATCTCCCTTCCAGTTCGTGCCTCCGCTCCGATCCGCTCCCTCGTTCTTCACGTGCTCTGATTCGATCCCTCCTTCGCCATCTGATCCGCATGGCCTTCCCTCTTGCTAGTTCTCCCAAGTGTTTTATTTCCGATCCGAGCCCTGCGTCTCCAAGTCGATCCGATCCCTAGCTTAACCAACATGGCCTTCCTTCTCGCCAAGCCTCCTTTGTGCCTGTCTCCAGTTCAGGTCGGGTTCCTTGCCCAGGTCTCCTATCCGATCCGAGCCCATATCCGATCCGATCTGAAACCCTGCACAACTTTCTGCAACTTTTTCCAGCAACTTGTTTACGCCATTCGATGACGTTTTCAACAAATCTAACTATACTAATCAATCACAAATCATCCCAAATAGTCATAGCAACATAGCAAACTGACCACAAACACCAAAACAATGAATTTACATGTCAAAATGGATCAAAGATGCCCAAAATCCCATTTTTCCCTTAAGCATGATTAAATAAAACTAATCATAGGTTTAACGAAATTTAATCAAATCGAACCAAATTTCTAACAGAGGCATAAAATATTATTTAAGAATTTCTAAACATTTTTCCAGAATTTATTAGTGTATAAATTCGCTAATCTTCACTAATTACCCTAAATTACCGTAATTAGTGCAAAAACTATGCAAATCACTCACCTTTTCCACAAAATAAAACACCAAATCTGAAATACTCTCAGTTTGGGTCGAATTCCTATGTATAGCAGCATCTCCAACCTTGATCTGTTGCTATTTGGCCTTATTTTGATGTAGTTTAGGCTTAATCTTCAATAAAAATGTGTTTTAGAGTGGTTTTAGAGGATAGAAGCCATTACTAAGGTCTCAAGAAGATTTGTGGCGGCTCAAAACTGAAATGAAAGTGATTCCCTAACACTAATCAGCCCTCCTATGCCTCTAAACCCAAAATTCCCCTCTGGGCCTAGCTGCTAATCACCCGGTTAAGCCCAATTAAGCTGTTTTTCACCATCTGAAACTTGTTTCAGCCATATCTCCCAAACGGTAAGTCCATTTGGCTAATGTGACCACTCTACGGAATTGTAAACCATCGTCCGGAGCCAATGGAAGTGGTTTCAGGTCAAAATTCCTTTCCAGTCAAAAGTTATGGCCAAAACAGTGCCAACTAGGGGTAAAATGGTCATTTCAAAAATTGGGAAAAATCATGAACATGGGAAATGACTCCAATAGTCGTCTCAAAAAGTTACATGACCATACGACTTCGTATGTGAAAGAAATAAATATTCTACGATCCTATGATGCGTAGAATACGGGTCGTTACACTCCCCCCCCCCTTATGAAATTTCGTCCCCGAAATTCCTTAACTCAAAACATACAAAAGATCCCGCATGCCTAACAACCACATACAACAATCAAACATGCAAAACAAGCAAACAGACCTATCCTAGCATGCGGAAAACTAAATCGAAGTCAAAATCTTACCAGGCAAAGAGTTCTGGATAAGTCTTCCTAATGTTCTCCTCTGTCTCCCAAGTACAATCATTCTCGTCCTCGCCCCACTGAACCTTGACTAGCTTCACCACCTTCCTTCGAAGTTGTTTCATGTCGTGCTCGACAATACAGGCCGGCTTGCGGTTTCCAACCGCCTCGGGTTCTATTTCGAAGTCCCCTAATTGATCAGGTGAAATAGTCATATCTGGGTCGTGAACGAACTTCTTAGTTGGGAAACATGAAATACATTGTGAACTCCCGCCATCTTCTCTGGTAAGTCAACTCTATATGCCAAATTCCCGACTAGTTCAAGAACAGGGAATGGGCCAACAAATCTTGGTGCCAACTTGCCTCTCCTGCCAAATCATATTACGCTCTTCAACGGAGAAATCTTGACAAACACCAAGTCGCCAATGGAGAAGTTTAAGTCTCTTCTCCTCTTATCAGCATAACTCTTCTGCCTATCTTGGGCATCCTTCATTCGTTGTTGAATGATCTTGATTTTATCCGAAGTTTCCCTCACCACATCTTGTCCAAGCATAAACTTCTCGCCAGTCTCTATCCAACATGATGGTGAGTTGCACGGTCTTCCGTACAAAGCTTCATATGGAGCCATACCGATACTGGATTGGTAGCTATTATTATATGCAAACTCTACTAGATGCAAATGGTCATCCCATGATCCACCAAAATCCAATATAAATGCTCTCAAGAGATCTTCCAAAATACGATTCACCCTCTCCGTATGACCGTCGGTCTGAGGATGATATGCGGTACTGAGATGTAACTCTGACCCTAGAGCCTCTTGTAAGCTCTTCCAAAACCCACTAGTGAACAACGGGTCTCGGTCACTCACAATGCTTTTGGGTACTCCATGAAATCTCACTACCCACTTCATATACAATTCTGCCAACTTAGCTGCCGTTCTAGTCGATTTGACTGGTATAAATCTTGCACTTTTAGTCAATCGATCTACAATTACCCAAATGCTATCATGTCCCGATCTAGTCCTTTGTAAACCATCGATAAAATCCATCGAGACTTGCTCCCATTTCCATTCGGGAATTTCTAATGGATGCAACAACCCACTAGGCTTCTTTTGCTCGGCTTTAACTAGCTGGCAATTCATGCATTCGGATATAAACCTCCCAATGTCTCTTTTCATCCCTTCCCAGTAGTAAGTCTGCTTCATGTCTCGATACATCTTGTTACCACCGGGGTGTATAGTCAGTTTTGAGTGATGACATTCCCTAAGCACTTCACCTCTCAATCCATTGACATTGGGTACAACAAGCTTTCCATTCTTTCTAAGCCACCCATCTCGATCAAGCCCATACTTGCTCATCTCCTCATCGATACCCATCTCTAACTTGGAGATGATTTCCAATAGGTTAGGATCGTCCCTCTGACTAGAGCCGATCCGCTCAATCAAAGTGGGTCTGATCGTCAAACTTGCTAACATTTCTGGATTCAATTCGCACTTTGGTCTGAAATCATACCCAGCGATGTACTCCATTTGCTTCCATTCTAGAAACATAGCCCCTAAGCTGGCATGTCTCCTACTCAATGCATCAGCCATCGCATTGCCCTTTCCCGGTGTATACGCGATGTCAAAATCATAGGAAGCCAAGAATTCTAACCATCTCTGCTGACGGAGATTCAGATCTTTCTGAGAGAAGAGATACTTCAACGACTTATGATCTGTAAAAAACTCAAATCTTTCTCCTAAGAGATAGTGTCTCCACATCTTCAATGCGAACACGATCGCTGCCAATTCCAAATCATGGGTAGGGTATCTTTTCTTGTGCGGTTTCAATTGCCGACTTGCATAAGCTACAACCCTACCGCCTTGCATCAATACAGCACCCAGTCCGGTACCACAGGCATCCGTGTATACCGTCATCTCTTCATTCCCCTTAGGAATGACTAACACTGGTGCGCTTGTCAACTTGTCCTTTAGACTCTTGAATGCATTCTCGCACCTTTCATCCCAGACAAAAGCTTGATTCTTCTTGGTCAACTGGGTCAATGGTGCTGCTATCTTGGAGAAACCTTGGATAAACTTACGATAATATCCAGCTAACCCCAAGAAACTTCTTACATCTGTTGCATTCTTGGGCGTATGCCAATCCTGTACCGTAGCCACCTTTGCCGGGACCACGACAATCCCATTCTCTGATACAACATGGCCCAAGAACCTCACTTCCCTCTTCCAGAAGTGACACTTAGAAAACTTTGCTTTCAGTTGGTGTTTTCTCAACACCTCCATCACTATTCTTAAATGTCCCTTGTGTTCTTCCTCTGTCCTCAAATAGACAAAAATATCATCAACGAACACAAGGACAAACTTATTTAACTGATCTCTGAATACCTTATTCATAAGATTCACAAAATATGCTGGGGCATTGGTCAGCCCGAATGGCATGACCAACCACTCATAAAATCCAGACGGCGTCCGAAATGCCTTTTTAGCTACACTCTCAGCTTCCACTCTAAGCTGATGAAAACCTGTCGCGAGATCCAACTGAGAAAATACTCTCGCGCCACTCAACTGATCGAACAAATCATCTATCCGCGGTAGAGGATACTTGTTCTTCCTCGTCATTTTATTCAACTCGCGGTAGTCTACACACAAACGAAGGGAACCATCCGCCTTGGTAGCAAACACAACTGGTGCTCCCCATTCAGAAACACTCCTTCTGATAAATCCCTTCTTCAAAAGATCGCTGACTTGCACCTCGAGCTCTCGCTGCTCCCTTGGTGCCATACGACGAAGTGGCATCACTATAGGTCTGGCATCTTTTACCAAATCAATACGGAACTCAATCTCTCGGTGTGGTGGAAGCCCGGTCACTTCTTCGAAAACATCCGGATACTGGCCAGCCACGGGAAAACCTGACAACTCACTGTGCGGAATGTCGAGGGAGTTTAGAAAACTAGCCAATACCCCCTCACTGGGTAGACCACCAAACACTATCCTCCGCCCATCATCCGCTCTAGCTGTCACCAAAAAGCCCTCACAGTCTACAACCACCCCGTATCATCGGAGCCAATCTACTCCCAAAATAATGCCAAACCCAGTAAAGCCCAAAACAAAGCAATCACAAACAAACATGCATCCATGACTCGATAAGACCACATTGCGACAAATCATGCTAAGGCTAGTCGAACCACCAATCGAGTTCGTCACTAATAAAGGTCTATCGACAATCTCGGGCTCCAATCCCAACCTATCTACCGGGTCACTAGATATGAAAGAACTGGAAGCTCCGGTATCAAACAAAACTCTAACAGGAACATCATAAACAGAAAGCATACCTTGAATGACGACATTCTTTCCCTTCTCCGCCGCAGTTGGGGCATTCAACGAAGAAGGAATAGCATTAAGAGCATATGCTTTCATCATTTGATTTTCTTTGGGGGGTTACGGACACTTGTCCTTGTGATGTCCCATTTGGCCACAGTTGAAGCACTTCCTGTCCGCTGGCTTGGCCCGACAATTACTAGCATAGTGGCCCTTCTTACCATAGCTGAAGCACTCCACATCTTGATTATTCGTTTTCTTTTGTCCATCCTTAGTATGATTCTGCTTTCTCTTATTCTGGGAACCACCCTTGCCTCCACCACTTGCTTGTGGTTTTGGCTCTTCTGCAGATGCAATTTCAGTCTTTAGCTTAGGGTAGAGACTTTCTGATCTCAATGCTTTCCCCACAATCGACTCAAACGTCTCATCGATGTGGTTAATAAGACTTTCCCCCAAGTACTGATCCAAACCAGTAATGAATTTCTCATTCTTCTTCTCGGAAGTATCAACAAGAGATAACCCATATTTTGACAAAGTGTCAAATTCAGCAATATACTCCGAGACAACTCTGCCGTTCTGCTTGAGCTCCAAGAATTTCTTAAACAGCACTGACTTCTGAGCAGCTGGAATCAACTTCTCGCTAAAGTGATCCATAAACTGCTCCCAAGTAATCTGATCTTCGGGAGTAGCTGCCTTTATAGCATTCCACCAATTCATTGCCCGCCCTTGCAGCTGACGGGACGCTAGCTTTCTCTTCATCGCATCCTCGATACCCAAATCTTCGTAGATACGTTCGCAACTATCCAACCAATCTTTAACATCCGTGGCCGACTCCGTTCCGTGAAACGGTTTCCCACCAAGACTAGTATAATCCTTATTTAGCTTGGCGAAGTCGACCCTCGGCGCCTGCACTATTGGACCACCACCATTTCCACCATTGGGAGCTGCCTATGTACACCTCTAAGCATCTCTCTCATAAGGTCAGTAAACATCGTCCTCATGTCAGCAGCATTCCCATTATTGGCCCCTCTACCGGTACCTCTAACATATCGGCTCATCGTCAATCTATAAAGGAAAACGATTAACGACCCCATAGTGGTGCTAGTGCGGCACGACTTCATTCTTATACTACTAATAGTATATATATATATAGCTTTTAAAAATCAAAATAATCACAAATACGCTCTCTCGTATACGTATATTATCTCCCCCTGATAACTTCCCTAGGTTAACTACGCAACCTAGAGCTCTGATACCAAGTGTGACGGCCCGCCCTGCACCAGCCTGCATTTCCTCCGAAAGTGCGCTGTACACATGCCCGACTAGCACGAGACGGTCGTCAGAAGAAAGGAAAGAAGGGAACAAACTAATCAAGAATCTGTAGAAATGTCTCACAGTGCATGGAGTAAAATATAATAATAATAATAACATACTTGACATAAAACAGGTGAGACAGTGCATAAGCTGATAACTAAAATCAACATCAACATCATAGCAGCGGAAATCCAAATACAGCTTATTACAACTTTTCAAATTTAATGTCTCTAAACAAAAGAAAGCTAAAGTAGAAGATGCACCACCAATGGCCAAGCAGTGATCTTCAACAACACAGGGAAAATACTATATATATTACGTGGAAGCCTCCTGCTCGTCCCCGGATCATCTACCCGTGCATCACCAGCTAACCTGTCTCTAGTCTGCTCGTGTGAGCACCCAGAGTAATAAGAGGAGACATAAAACTCTGGGTCAGACATAAAGCCAGGTATGAGCGATAAGCATCTAAACAGAACAATAACAGGTATACTAAGCCATACCTGAACCTGGACCTGCAACCAAAGAGTTAGTACCACATACCGTACAGTACTCTGAGGTGCCATAATAAATAGTGTAAAGAATACAGGGTGGGGTGTGTATGTCATAATGATAGACAACAAATCAACCATAGCAGCCATCCTCACATCCCTCACTAAGTGTGTAAAGCATATGATGTCCACCACTATCAATCACTAGACCCATCGAAGTAGTGATGGAGTTCGACTTGTACAACTACTGCTACTACCAAGCTTACCACATGGAGTCATGACCAAATCTTTACAAATGACCCCACTTCATTGGTTTATAACCCTTTAGTCGTACCTAGGCCCTTTCAGCCCTGAATCCGTTCACGTACTTCCCATACATAGTGATCCAAAGTCATAAACATCGACTGCCCCTTGGCACACGTCCCGCAGCAAAGCCCAATCATGAAGTGAATTCATCGGTTCCCAACTGGATCCTGAGCTCTTACTTCCCATATTGGACTACCTTTGCATCTCGGGTTATTGGTCAATACTGGGTCGGGACGGGTTTTCTTTCTAGCCATCGGTTCGGGTCGGGTCCTCTACTTCGGGTCGGTTCGTAGACTTCTCCTGTAGCGGTTCGGTTCGGGTCCACAACGTTGCGTCGGTTCGGGTCGGGTATTCCACTTCGGGTCTGGTTGGGTGTCCTCCTCCGGGTCGGGTCAGGTGCCATCTCCCTTCCAGTTCGTGCCTCCGCTCTGATCCGCTCCCTCGTTCTTCACGTGCTCCGATCCGATCCCTCCTTCGCCATCTGATCCGCGTGGCCTTCCCTCTTGCTAGTTCTCCCAAGTGTTTTATTTCCGATCCGAGCCCTGCGTCTCCAAGTCGATCCGATCCCCAGCTTAACCAACATGGCCTTCCTTCTTGCCAAGCCCCTTTTGTGCCAGTCTCCAGTTCGGGTCGGGTTCCTTGCCCAGGTCTCCTATCCGATCCGAGCACATATCCGATCCGAAACCCTGCACAACTTTCTGCAACTTTTTCCAGCAACTTGTTTACGCCATTCGACGACGTTTTCGACAAATCTAACTATACTAATCAATCACAAATCATCTCAAACAGTCATAGCAACATAGCAAACTGACCACAAACACCCAAACAATGAATTTACATGTCAAAATGGATCAAAGATGCCCAAAATCCCATTTTTCCCTTAAGCATGATTAAATAAAACTAATCATAGGGTTAACGAAACTTAATCAAATCGAACCAAATTTCTAACAGAGGCATAAAATATTATTTATGAATTTCTAAACATTTTTCCAGAATTTATTAGGGTATAAATTCGCTAATCTTCACTAATTATCCTTAATTACCGTAATTAGTGCAAAAACTATGCAAATCACTCACCTTTGCCACAAAATAAAACACCAAATCTGAAATACTCTCTGTTTGGGTCTAATTCCTATGTATAGCAGCAGCTCCAACCTTGCTCTATTGCTATTTGGCCTTGTTTTGATGTAGTTTAGGCTTAATCTTCACTAAAAATGTGTTTTGGAGTGGTTTTAGAGGATGGAAGCCATTACTAAGGTCTCAAGAAGGTTTGTGGCGGCTCAAAACTGAAATGAAAGTGATTCCCTAACCCTAATCAGCCCTCCTATGACTCTAAACCCGAAATTCCCCTCTTGGCCTAGCTGCTAATCACCCGGTTAATCCCAATTAAGCTGTTTTTTGCCATCTGAAATTTGTTTCAGCCATATCTCCCAAATGGTGAGTCCGTTTGACTAATGTGACCACTCTACTGAATTGTAAACCATCGTCCGGAGCCAATGGAAGTGGTTTCAGGTCAAAATTCCTTTCCAGTCAAAAGTTATGGCCAAAACAGTGTCAACTAGGGGTAAAATGGTCATTTTAAAAATTGGGAAAAATCATGAACATGGGAAATGACCCCAATAGTCGTCTCCTAAAGTTACCCAAAGTTACATGACCATACGACTTCGTATGTGAAAGAAATAAATATTCTACAATCCTATGATGCGTAGAATACGGGTCGTTACAAATTAAGTTTCAAATCCTTTATTCCAAACATTCACATACTTAACCCTTTGATATAAGTACGTATATCAGTACAAGTTAAGATGGTTTCTCATTTCAGTTCACCTTTAGTGGTTTACTAGAAATTATGTCACTTCATCTAACTTCTAAGAGCTTCGCCTTTTAAGTAATAAATCATTTAATGAAATGAAGATTTAATTTCCAAAGTCAAGTAACAATTTCAAACAAATATTATTTCTCAAATGATAATAAAGTCGTTCAGGTTGGGGTATTTTATCTGCCTCTTAAACCTTTACTTGACAACACTCTCATCTTTGAAATGAAAGAAGTTTAATAACTCACGTTTCAAAATAAAGTCGAACTTAAATTGAACCAATTCTATATGCACTTCATTTATAAATGAATTCCAAAGACTCATCGCCCTTTTAAAACCACTTTCCAATTTATAACACAATACACTTAATTTCTTTTATCAAGTAAAATCCTTTATCAGACTTGACTCATTAGCTTTAAATCCACTTTCCAATCCAGTATTAATTTAAAACTTATTCTTAGGTTAATTTAATTAACTTGAATCCTTGCTAATTAATAATTTAATTAATTATAACAAACTATTTACTTTGAATACATTTAGTAAAATGATTCGCTTAAACTCGCCTCACTATTGAATAAGTTTGTTAATTTTTGAATCACATATAAAATGTAATTAAATGTCCTAATCCTTGTTTTAAAATAGTTAATCAGTTTAAATCCCTTATTTAAAATAATTAACTAACTTTAAAACATCACAAATAAATAAATAAATTAACTTAAAATAATCATTTATAAAAATAAAATCAACTTAACCACTTTTCAAAATAAGGAGATACAATCTTAAATAGTTGTTAACTGAATAATAATAATCTAATATTAAATAATAATTTAACAATTATTTATCCTTAAAAAGGAAAATTAAGTACTTATTTATCCTATAAATAAATAAATAATAGTTAATCTTTAAATAAATAATTCAAAGATCCAAATAATCTTTATTTACCAATTAAATAATAATTTAAAACTTTATTAATAAATAAATAAATAAATATAAACACTTTTTATTTAAGTAATTAATCCTAAACATTAAATCAAAGGATTTAATAATAATTAATCTCTTTTACAAGTCATTAAACAATAATGAAGCATTAGTTAACAATAGTAATTATAATTAACTTCTTAATTGAAAATTTTAAGTATAAATAACACTTAAAATATCATTACTAAGAAATTAGTAAATCAAAATGTCATTAATGAACAAGTTCTTATGTTTTAAATCATTATCGATGAATAATAAACCACTTTGAAGCTTAATTAACAAGATAAATCTTAATATCTAAATCACTTAACCCATTTTAATTATACTTAAATTAAGTGATCTGTAACAACCAGCATTTTCAGATCCAATTTAAAATTTTAATTTAAGCTATTTTAAGTAAATTGTGAATATAAGTTGGTTATTTATGAGAAATAAAATTTGAGAATAATTTTAAAATTTATTTTTATATTTTGTTTTGACTTAAAACAAACCCAGTAAAATTATTAAATTGATTTAAAAGTTTATATTTGAAAATTTTGAAAATTCGATTTTTAAAATCATCGCATAACCCTTAAAAAGTGAAATTTTGCTAGGAAGCTCAGAATTCGACGAGACCAATTTTATTGTATCCATAATGAAAAATCATTGTTGAGTTCCAAAATGTGCGTCGAACGGAGTCAGCACGTGGCCGTGCAAAGAAAAACAATTTGTCCAAAAACTGACGATCAGTTTACAAAGGAACATTATGGAGACGATCTCAGAATTCAATTCCATTTTTTTTGGATTCGCATCATCTAATAATGGTTAAATCCAAAAGGCCATAATTTTTGGAGTTAGCGTTTGGGCGTACAAGAAGAAAAGGTACGCAAAATTCGCATTTTGAGCTAATTTGAGCAGTTTTACAAAGGAACATTATTGAGACGACCTCGGAATTCGATGAAACTTTTTTTATTCAATCCGTTGCATCGAATAATGGCAAGATTACAAATTTCATGATTTTTAAAATCTGTATGTGACCGGACATGATTTTTAAAGTAAAAAACAAAAAATGTTTTGACTTTAAAAATTGGCTATTTGTGCATACGGACTCGGAATTCGACGAATCTAGTTTCGTCGGGTCCATAATGTCAGAGAGTAGCTGCATGTCAATTTTCATTGAAAACGGGATCCGTAAGTGACCATATGGATTTTTAAACGATGAAAATAAGTGAAAATTGAGTATAATAAAATATAAAACTAATAAAAATAATAATAATTTGCACCTACTATATAACATCTTAAACACATTCTAACCTAATCCTATTCCTTATTTACACGGCAGCCCCTTTCTTCATTCCTAAACCTAATTTTGCAACCTTTAGAAAATCAAAACAAATCCAAAACAAATCGATAAATTCCAAAGCAAGTGTCTTTGTGATCCTAGAGTGATTCTCCTCGAATTGGTATGAGTTTGGAAGGGTGCATCTCAAGTTTTAGGGCTGCGTTTTTGTAAAGTTAGAGAAAAATGTGAGTTTTGTGCCTAGGATTGGAATTTGTAGCAAATGTAAGCAACGATACATGTTTTAGTTATTATGTTTGAGTTTATCATAGAAAATAGCACTTGTATATGATGTTTGAAGTGATTCGGTGCTAAAAAGTTTTGGGACCTGAAGCATGAGTGCGCTGTAAATGGCAGTGGATGGATTTTTCATGGCGAGCTTAAGTTTGAGAAGATGGTATTAGAATCAAAGAGTCTTTGAAGAGAATAATAATAGTGTATGTGGCGTTTGATTTCGTTGAGAAATGAAGGAGGGAGAGGGGAGAGAAGTTGCATGAATGGTGAAGGGAGCTGCTGTGCTAGACGTGAGTTTTGAGGGAGGAAGAAGAGATTAGAGGATGTAATTAGTAAGGATTGAGGTAATTAATTAATTACTTGTGTTAATTACTTATATGTACATGAGAATTGAAAAAAGCATAACTTTTTCATATAAACTCAGAATTCAGCGAAACAACATGCATTGGAACCGTATCGATGAGAGCTTCGCAATAAAAGTGATTTGGAGTGATTTGGATGTCATATGTGGACTGTGGAGCCGAAATGGTCACATTCCTTTGCATAAAAAATGACGGAATGGAAACCCAAGGTGAGAACTCCCCTTCACTAAATTATATTTTATCATGTTATATTATTTATGTATAAAAAAATATATAGAATTGCCAGTATAGATTTTTATCAGTTTAATCATTATAAATTGTATACAGTGCCTATTAGATCACCTCCCTCGTCCACAGACGATGGATGATTTAATTGTTTGTATTGTGTTTTGTTTGTGATGTTGTGAAGATTAATATAATGAAAAGAATGTTAATATTAATGTAGTAGTTGAAATTAAATTATAATTTAAACAGTAAAACTGGCTAAATAGAAAATAATTCAAACCGAGTTAAAACTGGTTAAATTTATTAACCAATGATTTATTTAAATAGACAGTTGTTGTTTGAAAACCCCACATGGGTATTGGGATGATATTTGACATACACTAATCCCAATATTTAATTATATGTCAATTGATGGATTGACAAGTTGTGATGAGCATTATTTATTTATTGTAATGCTCACACAGTTGTAAATTTCACTTTCGATGTGAATGGATTTTTTAATGATTATTTATCATTATTGTTGAATATATGCGATGTGTGAAATCCATATTACTGAAATTATATGGTAATTGATTGAGTCGCATTCCGATTCAGAAATAAAGAATATTTTAAAATAATGTAAATTTCATATAAAAGATTCATGTTTGAAATAAAATATTTTTAACAATAAAGATCACATTTTTATTGTATGTAGGAATCACAAAAAAAGATTCATGTATGAAATAAAAAAAATTAACGATAAAAATCACACTTTTATTGTATGAATGAATGACAAAAAATATTCATTTTTGAAATAAAATGTATTAACAATAAAAGTCACATTTTTATTGTGAGTATAAACCAATAAAAGAGTCATATGATAATTTACATTTTTGTTAAATAAAATATTATCTCTAACATGTTAATGAGAATAAAATAATCATTTGTTGAATTATGTTTTTGTTAAATAAAAATGTCGTCTTTAACATGTTAGTGAAGTATTAAAAAGAGTCATATGTTATTTACATTTTTGTTAGTAAAAATATTATCTTTAACATGTTAATGAAGAATAAAAGAAGCATATGTTAAAATATATTTTTGTTAGTAAAAAAATGTTATCTTTAACATGTTAATGAGGAAGAAAAAGAATCACATGTTAAAATATTTTTTTCGATAAAAATATTGTTTTTAACATGTTAATGAAGTGAATTAGTTAGTCATGTACTGAATAAAACTTTTTGAACAACAAAAATATCATTTTTATTGAATATATAAACCATATAAAATATTTATGTGTTGAATAAAATGATTGAATAATAAAAATACTTATGTAGTTAAACGCCATTTTAACCCGAACGGGTTTATCGACTGACTTTAAATGAATATATAAATGCTTTATAAAATACATTTTAAATGGAAATTGATGAAATATATACAATATATAAAATATATATTTATTTAATGGCCTGAATAGAACGCGCCGCGCAGCGACCATTCGCGAACTTCGACCATTAACTTCCAATTTGCGTAACGGGAGATCCGACCGTCGGATTCTGCTAAAACTGGAACCGTTTGGGTTCGTATCGAAAAGAGATTTCCAACGAATATAAGAATTTTGAAATCTAATGGTTGGATTTGTAAATATGTCCAAACCAATTTCAGAAAAGGTCGCTATGGATGCAGTTCGGTGGCCGTTATTGGAAACCGACTGTAAGAGCCTTAATAAAATTATTAAAAATATGGAAAAATTATGTAAAATCATAATAAGTAATTTAGAAAGACTTTAGGTGAAAAATTCCATTATTTAAAAAGATAAAAATATATTTTTATCGAAATGAACTAGTTATTAACTAGAATAATAATCCAATTATTTTAGAAATAATAAATTGGATTTGTAATGGTTTTATTATAATCAAATTTTCCAATGTATGAATTGAAGTGAAATTTGATTTTATGGTTTGTCGTGAGTGGTGTCTTAAATAACACTGTTCTGAAATCTAGTTGAGAAAAGAATAAATCTTTTTAATTAAGATTTAAAGAAGTTACCAATTAATTAATATTCAATTGGCATTGAAATGAAAGTTGGTTGTGGGTTTATCGTGAACTATGTTTTAAACGACATTTGTTCTTTAACCCAATTAATAGCGAAAACATAATTTGGAGTTTATAAATCTTTTTTTTTTAAGATTTAATGAAATTTTCCAAAGTAAAGTTTTCCAATTTAATATATTAAATTGGAATTGAATGGAATTTGATTTGGTAATAATCGAGATGAGCTTCTGTGAATGAAGACCGTTACTATATACGAAATTTAAAAGGCTTTGCCACTATTCCATTTATATTATTAGTCTGACACAGGAATTTGTATTGATTATGTACTGTTACGATTTCTATATAGATTCCCTTTTGATGGAAGATGATTTTGGGTTTATCGTGAACAATGTTTTAAATAACATTTGTTCTTTAACCCAGTTAAAAATAGGATTTATTTCCTAAATTTGGATAATCATTAAGTAATGATTTTTGAGATTAAAACTGAACTAGAGTTTTAATTGAATATTTAATTGGACTAAAATGAGAATGGGAGAAATAGGTTGGGATGTGAAAAGTATAAATAAATGATTAGTTTGGTAAAGCTCGCTAATCCCAACTAGTTAAAAAAAATATCTAAATTTTGTTTAGAAATGATAAAGGACATAATAAAATCTTTTGAAATTGATACCCAAAGGAAGATTAAAGAATAAATTTAGAAGAATTTATTTTTGATAAAATTAATGGGAACCTTTCCCTAGTAATGTGAATATTTTATTAAAAGAACATTCTGAATTGGAATGAGGCGTATGATGTATTTTTATAGCACTTGATTAATGATTATAAAATACGCAGTTATTCAGAAAGACCGGGTTTAACCCATTCTAAATAATTACTACGACGACTAAAAGTCGACGATGAAGACGATGGTTGAAAACCGGAGTTCTTCACATCGTTTGGATGATTACTGATGTCTTGATTGGGCTATACACCCAAGACAAGGTAATAAGTGGTGATCGTTCAGACGTACTTGGAGATCGATGGATATGCGAGGACCTCTCTCCTGTATTGGACATATGGGACGAGGAATAAGGCACCTCCGGTTTTGTTCAGACCCAGAACGGACTTGTAAATGGATGTGTGTCTGACAATGGATTTCATTATGTGCTAATTGATTTCTATTAAATATATATCTGGTGGTGGAGAATTTATTTTCTTGCTTGACACCCTTCTCTGAGATGTACGAGCTTAGAGGTTATATATTGATAGACATTAGTTGTATTGCGTGAATTGTCAATGTGGCATGCTAAGATACAAATGCTCAAGGCTTTTGTTGAAAAGCAGAGTCTTGTGGAAGATGATCAAAGCACAGCTTTGTGTGTAACGTCACTTTGCAAGCTTCACACCCAGGTATGAACCAGAAACGGGATGAAGGATAGCAAGGAGGGCATGCATTTCTTTCTAGCTAGGAGTGGTATCATGGTATGGAGCCCAGACATTTTTACTTATGTGGTTGTTGGAAAGCAAGGTACCTCGGATTTGAGTCCCTAGTGGCTCTTCATTTATGCCCCATAGGGCGTATAACACTCCACGTCCATTAATGTCACTCACCAGGGGAATGCATTAACTTCCATGGAGGTCATAAGTGAATATAGAACAGAGAAATTACAACAAGACAGATAATAAATAGCACTTGATCATCTAAAACTTCATTTTATTGCAGCGGAAATTAAATATGTCTGTTACATCATAAAACCATAGATCATAACCAAGCACAATATCCATCTTCACGAAAACAAGATACATAATCCCATTACAATAAATAGCCATTAAAAAGAAAGATAACAAGCTGGACTTTACTTCTGCAGTCCAAGCTTTCCAAGAGATAAGCGATCCAACTAGACTCCACTAGAACTTGGCCCAACCTGAGGACCTGAAGGAAAAAAAAGATGGAAAAGAGGGGGGTCAGACATAAAGTCTGGCGAGTATGATAATTCTACAATACTATTATCAAAGTAACTGGAATAAGGCATAAGCTGGAAAACAAGGAAATGTCTATGAAAAAACAGATTAAGGACATAGACAATCGCTAAAGGAAACGTTATAGGCGCTCCTAAATACTAAAGGATAAACACTATACTGCACCACTCCAGTCACCCTAAAGATTGATCCCACTTAGCTTCACTTAGAAACTTTCCTAATGGCTTTACGTACTCCTAGCTGACTACATAGGTGCCGCCTGCCCCTATCTCCAAGAGGTGTACCCCACTTTCCATTTTTCGATCGGCTCCCTACTCGTAGATACCCGTGCTGGCCCCACAGTGGGGTGTATCATTCCCCTAAAGTGGCAACCCGATATAACGGAGATGCACGGCTTATACCTACACGATGCAACAACGTCTTACCTACCAGCCCGGGTCCACACACGCATATGAAACTCGTTGGACTTGCGTTGCCACCGCTCCCTGTTTTGGCCTCTTATAGTCAAACCCAGTATGCGTGTCCCGTCCTCGACTTGGGTCGAGCCCATAAAGATACGTTTTGGGATACTGGTTGAAATGGGCCCCCATTATTTCCCACAAGCATTCCACTTAAGCTTGTCCCATTAGTCCATCCACTTAACCAACTTAGTCATGTTCATTTACATGTGTATTTGGTTAAGTCTAATCGTATTTCACATGCCTCTAAAGGCAACCACTAGATTCCTCATGCCACCCAAGGCACCTACTTCACCCCCATGTCCCACCTTACATGATTATCTGGCTAAGTATTTCTTAATTCATTAAGGTCATAACCTCATAAAGACCTCTCACATTAGACTGGCATTTATGGCAGCTGGATTTGCCGGGCGGGTCTGGGCAGTCTTATACCATAAAAGAGTCTAATCTCGTGTCTTTACAACTGTTATGCTTTAGTTTGGGCCTAGGACCTCTCACATTGGGCCGACATGTGTGACTACTGGATTTGCCAGGCAGGTCCGGGCAGGTTTACGTCACAAACGGGTACAACCTCGTGTCCTAAGCATTGATTATTATTAATAATCCACTTTCCCCAATTTTAATAATTCCCTACTTGAATTATTAATTAATTCCAAATTCAACAATGTCCATAATTGACTCAATTATGGACATCCATTCAAGGCGTGCAAAATCATACAAAATTGCACCCAATTTATTAGTTCCTAATATCACCCCTACCCCACGTTCGAACGTTTATTCGCAAAATATATATTAGACTCGAATAGTCTAACTCATAGCATAAAAGAGATTATCACAATAACAACTTGTATATATGACAATATGAATCATAATAAGGGGTGAAACTTGCATATGTACAACTTGCATAGGATTATACATGTCATGGATCTAATGATGTCAACTTGTTCATAATTCACATAATATGATCTCAATCAAATTTCATAAACTTGCATAGGAACATGTGTGAATCAACATCATCTAATCTAACAATACGGGTTTATATGGGTACACCTAACTCAATAGGCAAATTCCCATAATAAAAATTCATTTAGTCATAGATTCATGCATATGGGTACACCTAACTTAATAGGCAAATTCTCATATTCAAGATCCAATTTAAATTGTGGATTCATGTATATGGGTACACCTAACTTAATAGGCAAATTCCCATAATCATGATCCATTTAATTTTTAGAAAACATAAACTTTAAAACATGATCCAATTTGCATAAATAACAACATCATGATTTTACAACTTGTACGATCCAACACAACTTAACATGATATCATAATCATATAACTTATGGATTTCCAACATATGTGTTAACATGAGATCTACAACATATATAAGATTTATGACATAACATAGCATGATTTACACATAGCATAGCATGATAGCATAACATGGCATAGCATGATTTTCACCATAGCATGGCATAGCATAGGAAAATTTACAACATATAATTTACAACATATGACAACATAATAACATAACAAGAGATCCACAATATAGAATTTACAATTACAATTCACATCACTTCCTTGTGATCCATTCATAACTTAATCGAATTATTTTATAATAACATTGTGAGAATCATCATACTCACAATTTAAAGAAGAGAAATAGAAAGAGTCTTTGGTTTAATTTGTTTGTTGAGTAGATTTAATTGTAGGCTAGGCTTTCTCTTTCTTCTTTAGTTTGTGACGGCTACGCTGAACTCCATGGCAACGGCATGTCGGTAGCTCTCCAATTTTTCAAGTGATTTAGGGTAAGAGTCTACCCACTTATTTATAGATGTTAGGATGCATTTAGGCCATTAGATTTACCCTAGAATAGATTAGAGCCATTAGATTTCGTCCAGCCTTCAAAACACAGCCCGAAAACCCAACCAGATGCACCCAGGTCACCTGGGCTCGACCAGGGAAGTCGACACCCAGGTCGACTCTAGTGTCGACCTGCCCCCCTCCCCCCCAGGTCGACTCCCAAGTTGACCCCCAGGTCGACCTGGTCTGGGTGGGAGTTTTCCCGCCTGCCTCCATTTCTGTGTTTTTGAAATCTGTTTTAAAATTTGAATTTTTCGTGAAACTTCTCGAGGCCATATCTCGGTCATACGAACTCCGATTCACAAAATTTCGGACTCTATTTCGCGTATTTTTCCGAGACGAACACAATGGCGCACCCCGTTTCCCAATATTCTTATATTTGAAATTAATTATTCTTTCATTAGTATTAACTGATTTACGGGGTGTTACAGGGCGGGGAAAGTTATTGTTCAGGAATAACTAATCCAATAACGTAAGTGTGGACCGACCCTGCATTTTCCTAGGTGCAGTTGCGGCTGTATCCTGAGACATGGTAGGCTAGATTGTCTCGAATCGATAAGGACGATCCCTTACCTTGGTTCATTATAGAAGTCCAACTTCTAGTACGACATCATGCGGTTTTGATTGTAGAACTAGTATGGCGACATGATATATTGCACCCATGCTGTCTATGATTGATACATTTATATTTGAAGTTGTTTTTAAATACTATGCACTTATAGTAATATCACAATAATTTGTTTTAAACGTACCAAGCACGTTCGACTATTATAAAGGAAAACTCTATCCTCCAGCTTGCGTTGCATTGTGTGATGAGACCTAAGTCTTATAATAGCTTCATTTTTCAAAAAGCATTGCATTGTTTTATTTTAAACTGAGGTTCATGTGGAGTAAACCCGTTCCGTGTTATTACGGCGTTGTGATGACCCCAAACTTCCGTAGACCGAAAGTAAGGAAAATCATTTAGGAATACAACATATTTACCACAAAAACAGATCTCAGATAATTGTCATAACACATAGACCATTGCAGCGGAAATAAATGTCATCAGCATCATAATATCCAATACATCAGAGTACGAGTACAGGATACAACTTAGCCAAATAAAGAGTCTCAACAAAAAAGGAAATAAGTTTTCAAATGGAAAGAAATAATCTCAAACTCCGTCACATACATCAAAGCTACAAAAGGTAAAATGTCTGAAGTAAAAGTAAAAACTAGAGAAAAGGTCTTCTTCTTCTTTTGTCCAAGCAAGCTCCAATCAGAATGTATCACCTGAACTTGTCAATTGGCTGCCGTGTGGAAAGAGGACACCCGAGTTTGCAAAAGTGAAACAAACTACGAGTCAGTCATGGGACTGGTGTGAGAATTCTTAACTAAATTAACTATCAATATGGCGAATCACAGGACCACGCCGCTAACGTGGAATGGGTTTACTCCATTGGATTGCCAGTGCACAATTTTATAAAGTTTATATAAAATAGCGAAATGACTTTTGAAAAATGAAATCATCATAAGACTCAAGTCCTATCACACAATGCAACGCACACAGAAGGATAGAGTTTTCCCTTATGATGATCAAATATGCTTAATATGTGAAAAGTAATATTTTAATATTATTATTAGTGTCTAGGCAATGTTAAAATACTTCAAAATAAATATATCAATCCTAGACGGCATAGGTACCATATACTATGTCGCCGTATATAAGTTTACAATCAAAACCGTGATGTCATATTGGGAATTGGTTTTTCTGTCATGAAGTCGAGGCTAGGGATCGTCCTCTTCCGATTCGAGACATTATAGCAAATTCCTCAGGATCCCCCGTAGTGAACCCTTGGATCTTCAGGGCCGGTCCCCACTTAACGGTAGTGGATTGGCAATTCCTGAACACACGTTTCCCAGTTCCTTTGAACCTATAGTATGACCACTTCCGGCCTATAAAAACCCAAGGTACCTCAAATCCAAATTCCACATAAGTAAAATGTCGGGCCATGTTAAAGCCCAAACACCACTAGCTAGAAAGAAACGTGTGAAATCCCTGCAGTCCTAATCCCCTTTTTGACTCATACCGGGGTGTGAGGCTCGCAAAGTCACGTTATACACAAAGCTATGCCTAAACAGGCTATGCTTTGATCATCAGCCACAAGGCCTGCTTTTCAACAAAGCCTTGATCATTGCATCTTGGCGTGCCACATTGACAATTCAATGCCATGTGATCGATAACTATTACTACGTATTAGGGTGTTAAGTAGAGAATAAATTCTCTACCACCAAATAGGCATATATTAATAGAAATCAATTTAATTACATGAAGTGAATTTCAACGTCAGACACGCATCCATTTACAAGTCCGTTCTGGGTTTGAACGAAACCGGAGACACCAAAAAGGCGCTCGCTTATCCGCACGACCAACACACACGTCCGGACAATTACTGCTTCAACCCTGTCCTGGGAGCAAATCAGTCCAAGGTATCAGAAGTCATCGTCCATTCGATGTGAAGATCGCCGGTTTTCAACCATCGTCTTCTTACATCTTTGATTTAATCGCCGTGCAATTATTTGAAATGAGTTAAACTCGGCCTTTTCAAATAATTGTCGCATAATTATAATTTAAAATATTTCATATATATTTATAACTATTCATCGCTATTTTTATTTATTAAAAATAGATCGAAATAAATAAATGACGTTTCGAGTCAATGGGCGACCCTGGCGCTGCTTTTACCGAAATTTGATTTACACATATCTTAAAATCTAACCGTCAGATTTTGATGAAATTTATATCGTTGGAAAGCTCTTCCCAAAGCGGTCCTAACGGTTCCAGTTTTAGGAAAATCCAACGGTCGGATCTTTCTATGTAATCGTTTGAAGTTACGATTGTCGATACGCGAACTGCCGCTCTCGTTTCGTTAAAGTTTATATTTATATTTATATATATAAACCATTTGGTGATTTCCCTTATTAAAATCCATTCCTTTTATTCTATGAAAATAATATTTTTGCCCGCCAATTCTAGTGCGACAAAAATGATGTTTTCTACATTATGTATTTTTATTTTCAAAAAAAAATGACATTTTTGTTCGCCAATTCTAATGCAACAAAAATGATGTTTTCAACATTGCATATTGTATATTCAATAAAAATGACATTTTTGTTTGCCAATTCTAATGCGACAAAAATGATGTTTTCAACATTGCATATTGTATATTCAATAAAAATGACATTTTTGTTCGCCAATTCTAATGCGACAAAAATGATGTTTTCAACATTGCATATTGTATATTCAATAAAAATGACATTTTTGTTCGCCAATTCTAATGCAACAAAAATGATGTTTTTATATTTAATGAAAATGACATTTTTGTTCGCCAATTCTAATGCGACAAAATGATGGTAAGAATGTACTCTTTATTTAATTATATAAAAATGTCCTTTTATCCTATTTGTTTTAAAGACATAAAAATGAACTTTTTATCCTATTTCATTTTAAAGACATAAAAATGAACTTTATATCTAATTCATTTTTATAACATAAAAATGAACTTTTATGTTTTTATAAAATGTATATATTTTATCTCCTTTTCTTTTACAATGAAAAATGTAAATTCTTTTACCTTTACATTGGAAAATGTAAACCTTTCATTGTTACAAAGAAAAATAGTAAATCTTTCATCTTCACATAGAAAAAGGTAAATCTTATATTTTACATTGAAAAATGTAAAATTTTCTATCTTTACATAGAAAAATGTAAATCTTATATTTTAACATAGAAAAATATAAAATTTTCTATCTTTGCATAGAAAAATGTAAATCTTATATTTTAACATAGAAAAATGTAAATTTTCTATCTTTACATAGAAAAATGTAAATCTTATATTTTAACATAGAAAAATGTAAATTTTCTATCTTTACATAGAAAAATGTAAATCTTATATCTTAACATAGATAAATGTAATTTTTCTATCTTTACATAGAAAAATGTAAATCTTATATTTTAATATAGAAAAATGTAAATTTTCTATCTTTAAATAGAAAAATGTAAATCTTATATTTTAACATAGAAAAATGTAAATTTTCTATCTTTACATATAATAATGTAAATCTTATATTTTAACATAGAAAAATGTAAATTTTCTAATTATTATTCCTTATTGCACATTTTTCCTTATAGGGGATATTTTCTTGTCCAACTCATATGTCAAATTGGTGTCACAACATGATAACCCAAAATAATGTGTTTTGTCCAACCATTTCTATTTACCCAACATCGTAGTTTCAATATCCACAAATATAATAATATGGTTTTTTGCTTAACCATTTCTATTTACCCAACATCGTCATTTCAATGTCCACACAAACAACACAACATATGATTTGGTGTTTAAATTTGATGAATCACAATAAAAGGTCCCATCTTTATTTTATTTGAAAATCAAATAAAATATCAAATCTTTATTTGTAAATCAATTAAAATATCTAACCTTAATTTATCTTTTAATTAAAATTTAAAAGATTTAAACTTTCTTTATATTATAAATCATAAACAAAATAAAGATTCAATCTTTTGTTCTTATTACGTAAATCAAAATAAAGATCCCACCTTTGTTATTATTTTGCAAATCAAAAATAAAGCTTTAACTTTTGTCTTATTTTGTAAATCAAAAATAAAGATCAAACCTTTGTTTCATTTTGCAAATCAAAATAGAAATTTACTTATGCTATTATTTTACAAATCAAATAAAAATTTACCTTGATTTCATTTTGCTAATCAAAACAAAAACTCAACTTTTCATTTTATGTGTTGAACAAAAATAAAGATTTAACTTTTCATTCTTGATTTAAAACAAACAAAGATTCAATTTTTCATTTTATGTGTTGAACAAAAATAGAGATTTAACTTTTCATTTTTGTTGTAAAACAAACAAAGATTCAATTTTTCATTCCTATAAAGGAATAGAAAAAAATAAAAATAAAATAAAATAAAAACAATAAAGCTGAGAACTTTATTGAGATTACATCAGAAGTTCATAGATCTAAACTGACATACTATATCGTGATATCACAACAAATATAAATCAACCATACAACAATCACCAATCACAGATCAGAAATAACATACAATGATTCACATAACAAATATAATTAAATTATTTAATTATTAAAATCTAGAAATCTCACTGTCGTTGCAGATTTTGGAAAAAATTAAAACTGTTCAGAATGGTTCCGTTTCAGTCTCAACACGTTCTATTCGCTGTTCGATTCCAACGCTTCCGAAATCGTCAAATACTGAGTTGAAACGAATCAGTTATGGTTAAATGAAGTTTTAAATCAATTTAAATTAATTAATTAATAAATTAGTTAAAAAAATACCCTCTCTTCTTCCTCCAGTAAAACGGCCGATGGGTTTTCTTTCTCCTTCGAACTTAGGGTTGGAATTTACTCGAGAACCGGGGCACCTGCAAACGATCGGACCAAACCACGGCAGAGAGCTACGGGAGGCGCACGCAGGTGGGGGGGGGGGGGGGGGGGGGGTGGTTTGACTGAGCTCGGTCGAGCTTTGGGGGAACCACGACGGTGAAACGCGGCGGACTTTGGGGCCTCGGAGCGGTCGCTATAGGCGACTATGGGGGTGATGACCGTACGGATGTGAAGGTGGTGGAAATGGCTTCGATATGGTATGGAGATTGTGGCCTGGAAGTTGGTGGATGAGGAGTTTTTAATGGGGGAATTTCTGAGCGACGTCGGCCATGGATTGAGGGGGGTGGCGGCGGCAGAGAGAATGAATAGTGTCTTAGGGTTTTTAAAATCCTATATTTATAATATTATTTAATGTATTTTTTACAATTAAATCCATATCTTACAAACCGGCTCAATTTCAGTCTAGCAAAAGGTGCCCCTAGCCAATAGCCCATATTCCAGATCCAATGGGATAGGTCCCGTCAGCCCAAACGGCTGTCTGTGGCCTGTATTATATAATTTAATATTTAATTCTATTATTAATTTAATTCGTCTGCATAAATAAATTCACCGAGGCCACAAACTGACTCAGAAAAATCCAGAAAAAATATATTTGTCTTTGTTATGACGATACGGTCCTAACAAAATTAATTTCGTCGAATTCTGAGACTGTTTGAAAAATGGCTATTTTTCAGTCGATTAAATTTGACTAAAATCGACCAAACACATTTTCCTTCGCCACGCTTACATATTAATTCGAAAAATTCTAAAAATTGAAACCTAGCAATAATATGACATTCCGGTTCCAATGAAAGTGGTTTCATTGAAAACAGAGATCGTTTGAAAATTGACTATTTTTGTAATAACCCGGAAATTCTAAGTCAGTTTAAAATTTTTATTTTGGCAATTTTAGCGAATTTTGAATATTTAAAATGAATTATTTTAAATAATATCGACGAGAAATTTATTTTGAATATAATTCGAACGTATATATTATATACGTCGTCGTTAGAATATAAATATTTATATATAATTATAAATAGAATTGAAAATGGCGCGGTAGTTCGATAATTCGATTCCAAACTTCAATTGAACGTACCGGGTGCAAAACAATCCGGATTTTAGTGAAACCAAAAACATTAGGATCTATTTGATAATATCCTTCCAACGAATCCGAAAAATCAAAATTTCATAGCGGGAATCAAAAGATAGGTCCAGTTGAAAATTCTGAATAGTCGCTATGGAATTCAGGCCCTTAAAAATAGACATTTTGCAAATGACCTCGGATTTCGAAGAAACCACTGTTGTTGGGTCCGTGATGTCGAATTATTGCTAGATTCCAAATTTCATAATTTTTCGAATCAATATGTGAGTGTGGCAAAGGAAAACGCGTTTGACCAGTTTTAGTTGATTTTAATCGACTGGAAAATGGCCATTTTTCCAACGGTCTCAGAATTCGACGAAACTAGTTTTGTTAGGACCGTATCGTCAATACGAAGCTAGAAAATATTTTTCGAGAATTTTTAGAGTTAGTATGTGACCTCGGTAATTTGAAATGTACGTTTAAAATTCAATATAGTGATTTAAATGTAAATTCAACGGAAACTGTTTGAAACGATCGAATCAGCCTACGATACATATCCCATTGTGTTCGGAATGGGGGTAATTAGCTAGGGGCGACAGCCGTTGGGCTCGGTTTGGAGTCCGTTAGAAAAGTCAACTTTAATTGGAATTTAAATTAAATAATTTTATATTTACACAAAGGCCCCTCCTTTTTCTCCTATACCCTTCTCCCCCCCCCCCTCGTTATTTTCATTTGCCCCCTCCTCCTTTTCAATCGGGAAAACCCGATTCCTCCACCTTCTCCCATCGTTGACCGCCGTTCCCCTCTCTCGCGACCACCGCTAGGCACGGCGCCCTTCCCCTCCGATCCCCCACTGCCTTCTCCTCCTCCCCCTTCTCGATGCCGTACCCCCAGCCACCCCATCGATCCTGCGCTCTCATTCCAACGCAAAACCCTTTTTTTCCCCATCGCAGCCTGATGCCACCCCCTCGCTGACGTCGCTCCGCCTCTCTCTCGATCCAAGCACCCAAATTCGCGCCCAGCATGTCGATCCCTAGCCCCTCAGGCGAGCAGATCCGCCGCCTTCGCCACTTCACCGCCTCCTGCAGCCCCAACCACTACACCATCGAGCTCCAACTCCCTTTCTCGCGAATCAAAGTAAGTTTTATGATTTTTAATTATGAAAATAGGATTTTTACTATGCGATTTACACCATAAAAATGGGATCTTTGCATATATATACGAATGGCAATGAAGGAAAATGGTGATAGTTATCATAGGAAAAGATCATATTTTTTATATTATGGGAAGGCTCAAAATATAATTTTTTTCATGTTAGAAAAGCTAAAAATATAATTTTTAGTATATAGAGAAGTTAAAAATATGATTTTTATATTTTTAAAGAATTAAAAATATGATTTTTATATTTTTAAAGCATTAAAAATATAATCTTTACTATATAGAAGATGTAAAAGTATGATTTTTGTTTATGTAGAGGATTAAAAATATCATTTTTACATGATAGGAATATTAGAAATATAATCCTTAAATTTGAAAAGGCGAAGTCTATAATTTTATAAAGGAGAAATCTTTATTTTTATAAAGGCGAAATCTTTATTTTTATAAAGGCGAAATCTTTAAAATTGAAAAGGCGAAATCTTTATAGTCGAAAAGGTGGGACCTTTATAATAGAGAATAACGAAGTAAAAATTCGATTTTTATATATTGAATAACGAAGTGAAAATTCGATTTTTAAATGTAAGAAGCAATTATAAAAATATGATTTTTAAATTGAAAGTGAATAAATAAAATTGTGATTTTTATTTTAAAGACATCAAAATATAAAAATGAGTGATTTTTATATATGTAGTGGCTACGGGCAACGAAGATGACGAAGATGCGATAGCGATGAAGACTTCTACATTTGAAGTGCCGTGGAGCTAGGATAGCTATCGGTGAGAACTTCTCACCTTTCAATTTCTTTTTCTAATTATATATATATATATACTAGGATGCAGACGGTGCTTAGTAGCACCCGACACCCGTCATCCACAGACCATGGATGGCTTGGTTGTTTATTTGTTTGGTTGTGTAGTTGGTTAGATTATTTGGTTGAAATTGAATTGTTTGGTGAAATGAATTGATTTGATTGATGTGTGAATGGCGTGGGCCTTCACTAGACCGGGGATAAGGCTGGGCCTCGTCCCGTTTCTAGTATCGTGCCGTTATGCCGCCGAAATTTTCTAAAATAAGTTAGAAAAAGAAAAATATCATTTTATTTAAAGAATGAACTGAATAGAAATTCATATGTTAAAATAAAATGTTTTATCGTTAAAAATGTAATTTTTAACATGAATATGAATATAGTGAATGCGAATAAATAAATATTCATTTACAAACCGGACGGTTTGTTTATGTACACCTATTTGAAGGACATTGATTGGGACGAACACATCGCCCAACTGCACAAATAAAATCTGTGTTTGATTGTTTGAAACCCCACACGGGTGTTGGGATGAAATTTGAAGTTCACTCATCCTGATTGATTAAATATGTCGATCGATTGATTGACAGGCTGTTATAAGCGTTAGATATCTATATTTGATGCTTATACAGTGTAGTGCACTTTGGTTGATGGTTGATTATTTTTCAATGCTATCATATTCGTGTGATGTGTGAAAATCCATATAATTAACTGTATATGGTAACTGATTGGGCCTCATTCCAATTTAGAAGATAAAGAATATTATAAAATAAAGGTTCATGTGTTGACTGTACTCATCCGTTGAGATTAGTCATGTGTTGAACGAAATATTTTAATAACAAAATTTACATCTTTATCAATATAAAATAAAGGTTCATGTGTTGACTGTACTCATCCGTTGAGATTAGTCATGTGTTGAACGAAATATTTTAATAACAAAATTTACATCTTTATCAATATAAAATAAAGGTTCATGTGTTGACTGTACTCATCCGTTGAGATTAGTCATGTGTTGAACGAAATAATTTAACAAAAATAGTCACATGTGGACAGTACTCATTCGTTGAGATTAGCCGTGTGTTGACAAAAATAAATATTCATTTGTTGAATAGAATATTTGAAAATAGCAATATATGAAGCCATGTTGGTTAGATTGACGCCATTTTGACGTGAATGATATTCATATCGATTTTATTCATTTTAAAGTGAATATTGAAAAGTGATTTCGAAATCGCATGTTTTGAAATAAAATTTGGATCAAATTGAATAAATAACGAATTCGAATTAAATTGAATAGATAACGAATTGAATTCGAATTGATTATATAACGAATTTGATTTCCATAGAATATATAATAAATTTAATTCAAATAGAAAACAGAAATGAATTGAATATAAAACGATTTCGAAATGAATTGAATATAAAATGATTTCGAAATGAATTGAATATAAAACGATTTCGAAATGAATTGAATATAAAACGATTTCGAAATGAATTGAATATAAAACGATTTCGAAATGAATTGAATATGAAACGACTTCGAATTGAATCGAATAGAAAACCAATTTGAATTGAATCGAATAGAAAACCAATTTGAATTGAATCGAATAGAAAACCAATTTGAATTGAATCGAATAGAAAACCAATTTGAATTGAATCGAATAGAAAACTAATTTGAATTGAATCGAATAGAAAATGACTTTGGAATTGAATTAAATTGAAAACGAATTCAAATTGAATTGAAAGCAAATTGAAATGAATTCAAATTGAATTGAAACTTGAATTGAATAGAAATGAATCTTAAAACGAATTTGTAAAGAAGAATTCAATTTTGCTTTGGATTGGAATAGAAGTTGAAATTGTTTTTGAAACGAATTCAAAACTATTTATAAAATTCGTTTTGAATAGTAATCGATGAAATATATATTATATATATATAATATAATGGCCTGAATAGAACGCGCCGCATCGCGGCAGTTCGTGAATTCCGACCATTTATTTCAAATGGACATTACGGGAGATCCGACCGTCGGATTCTCCTAAAACCGGAACCGTTGGGTTCGTATCAAAAAGAGCTTTCTAACGAATATTAGAAATTCGAAATCTAGCGGTTGGATTTGGAGTTACGTCCAAATCAAATTTGAAAAAGGTCGCTGTAAGTGCAGTTCGATGGTCATTGTTGGAAATCGATTGTACGGGCCTTAATAAAATTATTAAAAATAGTAATAATTTGTGTAAAATCATAAGAAATGATTTTGGAAAAATTGGGTTGAAAAACTCCATATTTGAAAAGATAAAAATGGGTTTTTATCGAAATGAACTAGTTTTGAACTAAATTTAAAACCCGCTTTGTTTTTAAATAAATAAATTAGATTTAAAAAGGGGTTTTAAATAATCGGAATTTCTAATATATTTGATTTGATTTGAAATGGGTTTATCGTGAACGGTGTTTTAAATAACACTAGTACTTTAACCCGATAATAAATAGAATGTGATTTGGGTTTGTCGTGAACTGTGTTTTAAATAACACCTAGTTCTTTAACCCAGTAAAAGGAGTTTTAACGAATCTGCAATTAGGTTGAAATGTGAATCTAGAATCTAAATTATCAAATTTAGAAATGAGCGAGAATGGAGTATCACCAGTTTTGCTCCAAAGCGATAGTTAAATCTTTAATTAGATGTGAACGTGAAATGGTAATTAATTTTACCAATAACACCGTGGTGTTAGATATGGAGTATCACCAGTTTTGCTCCAAAGCGATAGTTAAATCTTTAATTAGATTCGAACGTGAAATGGTAATTAATTTTACCGATAACACCATAGTATTAGATATGGAGTATTACCAGTTTTGCTTCATGGGATGAATAGGTTGGGATTGGGAAATAAAATAAATAATTACTTCGTTGTGGTTCGCTAATCTCGACTAGTTTAGAAAACCATAATTTGGTTTGAAACGACATCCAAAGGAAGATTACAGGATAAATTTTAAAGAATTTATCTTGGATAAAATTAATGGGAACCTTTCCCTAAGAATGCGGAATTTAGAAACTAGCTGTAGGTTGGCTAAGAAGAATGGTTTCCTGGGTATTGATCTGATGTTGGTTTCGGCCTTCGGGGTTAATGTTTGGGAAATTGTTCTCTTGCTAATTGCGGCTAGTGACTAATGAATTGGAATGAGGCGTATGTTGTGTTTGTGTAACATTTGTTTTCAATATACGCGGGTTGTTCGGAAAGACCGGGTTTACACCCATTCCGAACAACCGATTCGACGATATGTCGAAGATGAAGACGGTGGTCGAAGACCGGAAGTCTTCACATCGTTTGGATAATTACTGACGATCCTGATTGGGCTGTACACCCAAGAGGATGGAAATAGTTGGTGGTCATCCAGACGTACCTGGAGATGGATGGATATGCGAGGAAAGTGCCTCCGGTTTCGTTCAGACCCAGAACGAACTTGAAAATGGATTGTGTGTCTGACATTGGATTTTATTCTGTGTTGATTGATTTCTGTTAAATATATATCTGTTTGGCGGCGGAGAATTTATTCTCTTGCTTAACGCCCTTCTCTGAGACGTACGAGCTTAGAGGTTATATATCGATAGATATCAATCGCATGGCATGAATTGCCCGTGTGGCATGCTAAGATGCAATGATCAAGGCTTCTGTTGAAAAGCAAAGTCTTGTGGTTGATGATCAAAGCACAGCCTACGTGGTAGATTTGTGTATAACGTGTATTCGCGAGCCTCACACCTCGGTATGAGTCAAAAACGGGATATGGACCGCTGGGAGAGCACGACGTTTCTTTCTAGCTTTGGTGGTGTCAGTGACTTACCAGCCCTGGCATTTATATACTTTTCACCTTTGTGGTTGTTGGAATGATGCGCCTCGATTTTAGGTCTGTAAGGACCGGGAAACGTGTGTTCAGGCATTATTAATCCTCTAACGTAAGTGAGGACCGGCCCAGCCGCATCCAGGGGTTTCCCAGAGTGTGTAGTCCCGAGGCATTTGCTAGAGTGTCTCGAAGCGGAGAGGATCTTGCCCCTTGCCTCGACTCATGACGGAAATCCAATTTCCAATACGTGTATCGCGGTTTTAATTGTAGAACTAGTATGGCGACATGATATATGGTACCCATGCCGTCTATGATTTATATTTATGATTGAAATTGTTTTGGCACTATACACTTATTATAGTATCAAATGATTTGTTTTAAACGTATCAAGCATGTTTGGCTGTTATAAGGTAAAACCCTATCCTCCGGCTTGCGTTGCATTGTGTGATGGGACCTGGGTCTTATAATAGCTTCATTTTTCGAAAAAGCATTGCGTTGTTTATTCTATGCACTGGTGTTCTTGGGAGGAAACCCGTTCCGTATTTTTACGGCGTGGTCCCTTGAATTACTCTCTTTTAAAATAAAGTTTTAAATAACTGTTTTAGGTCTCACACCAGTCACATGACTGACCTGGAGTTTATTCTTTTAACCTAAAATCTGGGTGCCCCTATTTTCCACACGGGCAGCTAGTAGTTTTGGTTTTGCAGATTTATATTCACAGGATCCTGGTTTACATCTGGAATGATATCCGGAAAGCTCTGTATCCGTATATCACCTTCAGTTGTGCTTTGTATTATTTTCCGCTGCTATGTAATTTATTATAATCTCTGATATTTATCGAATGTAATTTATTCATTTATACTCTGTATATTCTTGTATTTGATGGAATTGTTGTAATAACAATGAAATGTTCTTCTGTTTGTGTTCTGATTTGTCCTGTTCTCAAACGATCAAGGGTTTCAAACGGTCTAGATCGGTTTAACAACTGATTCAGATCGAGCGAAATTCCTTGTCGTCACATTTGGTATCAGAGCTTTGGTTTACAGAGCTCGAGAACAAGACACATTAGAACCATACGAAAGAATTCATCAGATATTGGATTAGTAATATCCAATTAGAATGACTCGTTAGAGATAGGATCAGTAGTATCCTAGAACGAGTGTGAAGAGTATATTTTTCAATTGAAAACAATTTTGTTTTGAAAATTTAAATCGTTTTATACGTATTTGAATATTTATTTATTTTGAATATGGACATTCCAATATATAAAGGTTTTGCATATACGAGTCATGAACGTATATTCGAAGTTTTAATATATTAGCTAGATATAGAGTCACACTCTAGTCGCCCGGAGATGATATTGATGATAGCGATCGCATCATCAATATTTATGTTCGTGTTTCGAAGGTGTGATTTTCTATATATTTCCATTAGACTGGTGTGAGAACCAAAACTTATATAGCTAGAACACATTGTTGTGAATTGGCATCAAAAACATTATTTTTTTATATATATATCAAAGTTATGAATTTGAAATTCTAATTCACTAAATGATTGATGATTGTGTTTTTTGTTTATTTGTTTGATAACTTTGAACCATTTAGCCTAATTGAACCAAATATTGAATTGTATTGAAAATTGGTCGCATTTGCTTGCATATACATATACTTACATTGAACAGGTCATAGCAAGGAGGGTAAAGACGAAGAATAAAATTTGTTTGCCCGACAAATAGGTACATGTTTGCTATAATTTACTGTTTTGTTTGGGTGATGATGATTTTATGAGCCTATTGGCTAGCCGCTTGGCTTTTTCTTTTTCTTTTTGAGATCAGAAGGCCTGTATGGCAATTTCGGGATTTTCCCGTGGCACCCAGTGCAGGGGAGGTTATGGCGAAATTTTTCGAAAATTTAGGGTGTTTGCCAAATTTTTGAAAATTTGAAGAAACTGAAAAGTTGGAGAATGGAAGCCAGATCGAACGTAGAGCTGAATAATCAAACCCGACTTTGTTCCCTTTTCGGGGACGAAAAGTTTTAAGTGGGGGAGATTGTAATAACCCGGAAATTCTGAGCCAGTTTAAAATTTTTATTTTGGCAAATTTAGCGAATTTTGAATATTTAAAATGAATTATTTTAAATAATATCGACGAGAATTTTATTTTGAATATAATTCGAACGTATATATTATATACGTCGTCGTTAGAATATAAATATTTATATATAATTATAAATAGAATTGAAAATGGCGCGGTAGTTCGATAATTCGATTCTAAACTTCAATTGAACGTACCGGGTGCAAAACAATCCGGATTTTAGTGAAACCAAAAACATTAGGATCTATTTGATAATATCCTTCCAACGAATCCGAAAAATCAAAATTTCATAGCGGGAATCAAAAGATAGGTCCAGTTGAAAATTCTGAATAGTCGCTATGGAATTCAGGCCCTTAAAAATAGACATTTTGCAAACGACCTCGGATTTCGACGAAACCACTTTTGTTGGGTCCGTGATGTCGAATTATTGCTAGATTCCAAATTTCATAATTTTTCGAATCAATATGTGAGCGTGGCAAAGGAAAACGCATTTGACCAGTTTTAGTTGATTTTAATCGACTGGAAAATGGCCATTTTTCCAACAGTCTCAGAATTCGACGAAACTAGTTTTGTCAGGACCGTATCGTCAATACGAAGCTAGAAAATATTTTTCGAGAATTTTTAGAGTTAGTATGTGACCCCGATAATTTGAAATGTACGTTTAAAATTCAATATAGTGATTTAAATGTAAATTCAACGGAAACTGTTCGAAACGATCGAATCAGCCTACGATACATATCCCATTGTGTTCGGAATGGGGGTAATTAGCTAGGGGCGACAGTCGTTGGGCTCGGTTTGGAGTCCGTTAGAAAAGTCAACTTTAATTGGAATTTAAATTAAATAATTTTATATTTACACAAAGGCCCCTCCTTTTTCTCCTATACCCTTCTCCCCCCCCCTCATTATTTTCATTTGCCCCCTCCTCCTTTTCAATCGGGAAAAGCCGATTCCTCCACCTCCTCCCATCGTTGACCGCCGTTCCCCTCTCTCGCGACCACCGCCAGGCACGACGCCCTTCCCCTCCGATCCCCCACTTCCTTCTCCTCCTCCCCCTTCTCGATGCCGTACCCCCAGCCACCCCATCGATCCCGCGCTCTCATTCCAATGCAAAACCCTTTTTTTCCCCATCGCAGCCTGATGCCACCCCCTCGCTGACGTCGCTCCGCCTCTCTCTCGATCCAAGCACCCCAATCCGCGCCCAGCATGTCGATCCCTAGCCCCTCAGACGAGCAGATCCGCCGCCTTCGCCACTTCTCCGCCTGCTGCAGCCCCAACCACTACACCATCGAGCTCCAACTCCCTTTCTCGCGAATCAAAGTAAGTTTTATGATTTTTAATTATGAAAATAGGATTTTTACTATGCGATTTACACCATAAAAATGGGATCTTTGCATATATATACGAATGGCAATGAAGGAAAATGGTGATAGTTATCATAGGAAAAGATCATATTTTTTATATTATGGGAAGGCTCAAAATATAATTTTATTCATGTTAGAAAAGCTAAAAATATAATTTTTAGTATATAGAGAAGTTAAAAATATGATTTTTATATTTTTAAAGAATTAAAAATATGATTTTTATATTTTTAAAGCATTAAAAATATAATCTTTACTATATAGAAGATGTAAAAGTATGATTTTTGTTTATGTAGAGGATTAAAAATATCATTTTTACATGATAGGAATATTAGAAATATAATCTTTAAATTTGAAAAGGCGAAGTCTATATTTTTATAAAGGAGAAATCTTTAAAATTGAAAAGGCGAAATCTTTATAGTCGAAAAGGCGGGACCTTTATAATAGAGAATAACGAAGTAAAAATTCGATTTTTATATATTGAATAACGAAGTGAAAATTCGATTTTTAAATGTAAGAAGCAATTATAAAAATACGATTTTTAAATTTAAAGTGAATAAATAAAAATGTGATTTTTATTTTAAAGACATCAAAATATAAAAATGAGTGATTTTTATATATGTAGTGGCTACGGGCAACGAAGATGCGATAGCGATGAAGACTTCTACATTTGAAGTGCCGTGGAGCTAGGATAGCTATCGGTGAGAACTTCTCACCTTTCAATTTCTTTTTCTAATTATATATATATATATACTAGGATGCAGACGGTGCTTAGTAGCACCCGACACCCGTCATCCACAGACCATGGATGGCTTGGTTGTTTATTTGTTTGGTAGTGTAGTTGAATAAATTATTTGGTTTAAATTGAATTGTTTGGTGAAATGAATTGATTTGATTGATGTGTGAAGGGCGTGGGCCTTCACTAGACCGGGGATAAGGCTGGGCCTCGTCCCGTTTCTAGTATCGTGCCGTTATGCCGCCGAAATTTTCTAAAATAAGTTAGAAAAAGAAAAATATCATTTTATTTAAATAATGAACTGAATAGAAATTCATATGTTAAAATAAAATATTTTATCGTTAAAAATGTAATTTTTAACGTGAATATGAATATAGTGATTGCGAATAAATAAATATTCATTTACAAACCGGACGGTTTGTTTATGTACACCTATTTGAAGGACATTGATTGGGACGATAAATTTTACACATCGCCCAACTGCACAAATAAAATCTGTGTTTGATTGTTTGAAACCCCACACGGGTGTTGGGATGAAATTTGAAGTTCACTCATCCTAATTGATTAAATATGTCGATCGATAGATTGATAGGCTGTTATAAGCGTTAGATATCTGTATTTGATGCTTATACAGTGTAGTGCACTTTGGTTGATGGTTGATTATTTTTCAATGCTATCATATTCGTGTGATGTGTGAAAATCCATATAATTAACTGTATATGGTAATTGATTGGGCCTCATTCCAATTTAGAAGATAAAGAATATTATAAAATAAAGGTTCATGTGTTGACTGTACTCATCCGTTGAGATTAGTCATGTGTTGAACGAAATATTTTAATAACAAAATTTACATCTTTATCAATATAAAATAAAGGTTCATGTGTTGACTGTACTCATCCGTTGAGATTAGTCATGTGTTGAACGAAATATTTTAATAACAAAATTTACATCTTTATCAATATAAAATAAAGGTTCATGTGTTGACTGTACTCATCCGTTGAGATTAGTCATGTGTTGAACGAAATAATTTAACAAAAATAGTCACACGTGGACAGTACTCATTCGTTGAGATTAGTCGTGTGTTGACAAAAATAAATATTCATTTGTTGAATAGAATATTTGAAAATAGCAATATATGAAGCCGTGTTGGTTAGATTGACGCCATTTTGACGTGAACAATATTCATATCGAGTTTATTCATTTTAAAATGAATATTGAAAAGTGATTTCGAAATCGCATATTTTGAAATAAAATTTGGATCAAATTGAATAAATAACGAATTCGAATTAAATTGAATAGATAACGAATTGAATTCGAATTGATTATATAACGAATTTGATTTCCATAGAATATATAATAAATTTAATTCAAATAGAAAACAGAAATGAATTGAATATAAAACGATTTCGAAATGAATTGAATATAAAACGATTTCGAAATGAATTGAATATAAAACGATTTCGAAATGAATTGAATATAAAACGATTTCGAAATGAATTGAATATGAAACGACTTCGAATTGAATCGAATAGAAAACCAATTTGAATTGAATCGAATAGAAAACCAATTTGAATTGAATCGAATAGAAAACCAATTTGAATTGAATCGAATAGAAAACCAATTTGAATTGAATCGAATAGAAAACCAATTTGAATTGAATCGAATAGAAAACGACTTTGAAATTGAATTAAATTGAAAACGAATTCAAATTGAATTGAAAGCAAATTGAAATGAATTCAAATTGAATTGAAACTTGAATTGAATAGAAATGAATCTTAAAACGAATTTGTAAAGAAGAATTCAATTTTGCTTTGGATTGGAATAGAAGTTGAAATTGTTTTTGAAACGAATTCAAAACTATTTATAAAATTCGTTTTGAATAGTAATCGATGAAATATATATTATATATATTATATATATAATATAATGGCCTGAATAGAACGCGCCGCGTCGCGGTAGTTCGTGAATTCCGACCATTTATTTCAAATGGACATTACGGGAGATCCGCCGTCGGATTCTCCTAAAACCGGAACCTTGGGTTCGTATCGAAAAGAGCTTTCTAACGAATATTAGAAATTCAAAATCTAGCGGTTGGATTTGGAGTTACGTCCAAATCAAATTTGAAAAAGGTCGCTGTAAGTGCAGTTCGATGGTCATTGTTGGAAATCGATTGTACGGGCCTTAATAAAATTATTAAAAATAGTAATAATTTGTGTAAAATCATAAGAAATGATTTGGCAAAAATTGGGGTGAAAAACTCCATATTTGAAAAGATAAAAATGGGTTTTTATCGAAATGAACTAGTTTTGAACTAAATTTAAAACCCGATTTGTTTTTAAATAAATAAATTAGATTTAAAAAGGGGTTTTAAATAATCGGAATTTCTAATATATTTGATTTGATTTGAAATGGGTTTATCGTGAACGGTGTTTTAAATAACACTAGTTCTTTAACCCGATAATAAATAGAATGTGATTTGGGTTTGTCGTGAACTGTGTTTTAAATAACACCTAGTTCTTTAACCCAGTAAAAGGAGTTTTAACGAATCTGTAATTAGGTTGAAATGTGAATCTAGAATCTAAATTATCAAATTTAGAAATGAGCGAGAATGGAGTATCACCAGTTTTGCTCCAAAGCGATAGTTAAATCTTTAATTAGATGTGAACGTGAAATGTTAATTAATTTTACCAATAACACCGTGGTGTTAGATATGGAGTATCACCAGTTTTGCTCCAAAGCGATAGTTAAATCTTTAATTAGATTTGAACGTGAAATGGTAATTAATTTTACCGATAACACCATAGTATTAGATATGGAGTATTACCAGTTTTGCTTCATGGGATGAATAGGTTGGGATTGGGAAATAAAATAAATAATTACTTCGTTGTGGTTCGCTAATCTCGACTAGTTTAGAAAACCATAATTTGGTTTGAAACGACATCCAAAGGAAGATTACAGGATAAATTTTAAAGAATTTATCTTGGATAAAATTAATGGGAACCTTTCCCTAAGAATGCGGAATTTAGAAACTAGCTGTAGGTTGGCTAAGAAGAATGGTTTCCTGGGTATTGATCTGATGTTGGTTTCGGCCTTCGGGGTTAATGTTTGGGAAATTGTTCTCTTGCTAATTTGCGGCTAGTGACTAATGAATTGGAATGAGGCGTATGTTGTGTTTGTGTAACATTTGTTTTCAATATACGCGGGTTGTTCGGAAAGACCGGGTTTACACCCATTCCGAATAACCGATTCGACGATATGTCGAAGAAGAAGACGGTGGTCGAAGACCGGAAGTCTTCACATCGTTTGGATAATTACTGACGATCCTGATTGGGTTGTACACCCAAGAGGATGGAAATAGTTGGTGGTCGTCCAGACGTACCTGGAGATGGATGGATATGCGAGGAAAGTGCCTCTGGTTTCGTTCAGACCCAGAACGAACTTGAAAATGGATTGTGTGTCTGACATTGGATTTTATTCTGTGTTGATTGATTTCTGTTAAATATATATCTGTTTGGCGGTGGAGAATTTATTCTCTTGCTTAACGCCCTTCTCTGAGACGTACGAGCTTAGAGGTTATATATCGATAGTTATCAATCGCATGGCATGAATTGCACGTGTGGCACGCTAAGATGCAATGATCAAGGCTTCTGTTGAAAAGCAAAGTCTTGTGGTTGATGATCAAAGCACAGCCTACGTGGCAGCTTTGTGTATAACGTGTATTCGCGAGCCTCACACCTCGGTATGAGTCAAAAACGGGATACGGACCGCTGGGAGATTACGACGTTTCTTTCTAGCTTTGGTGGTGTCAGTGACTTACCAGCCCTGGCATTTATATACTTTTCACCTTTGTGGTTGTTGGAATGATGCGCCTCGATTTTAGGTCTGTAAGGACCGGGAAACGTGTGTTCAGGCATAATTGATCCTCTAACGTAAGTGAGGACCGGCCCAGCCGCATCCAGGGGTTTCCCAGAGTGTGTAGTCCCGAGGCATTTGCTAGAGTGTCTCGAAGCGGAGAGGATCTTGCCCCTTGCCTCGACTCATGACGGAAATCCAATTTCCAATACGTGTATCGCGGTTTTAATTGTAGAACTAGTATGGCGACATGATATATGGTACCCATGCCGTCTATGATTTATATTTATGATTGAAATTGTTTTGGCACTATACACTTATTATAGTATCAAATGATTTTTTTTAAACGTATCAAGCATGTTTGGCTGTTATAAGGTAAAACCTTATCCTCCGGCTTGCATTGCATTGTGTGATGGGACCTGGGTCTTATAATAGCTTCATTTTTCGAAAAAGCATTGCGTTGTTTATTCTATGCACTGGTATTCTTGGGAGGAAACCCGTTTCGTGTTTTTACGGCGTGGTCCCTTGAATTACTCTCTTTTAAAATAAAGTTTTAAATAACTGTTTTAGTTCTCACACCAGTCACATGACTGACCTGGAGTTTATTCTTTTAACCTAAAATCTGGGTGCCCCTATTTTCCGCACGGGCAGCTAGTAGTTTTGGTTTTGCAGATTTATATTCACAGGATCCTGGTTTACAGCTGGAATGATATCCGGAAAGCTCTGTATCCGTATATCACCTTCAGTTGTGCTTTGTATTATTTTCCGCTGCTATGTAATTTATTGTAATCTCTGATATTTATCAAATGTAATTTATTCATTTATACTCTGTATATTCTTATATCTGATGGAATTGTTGTAATAACAATGAAATGTTCTTCTGTTTGTGTTCTGATTTGTCCTGTTCTCAAACGATCAAGGGTTTCGAACGGTCTAGATCGGTTTAACGACTGATTCAGATCGAGCGAAATTCCTTGTCGTCACAATTTTCACTGGCTTTAATATTATTCAAAAATGAATTTTTTTAATTTCTGTCACATTTTTCCCCCAAATTATTTAAAATAAAATTTTTAAATTGGTTCGGATTTTCCAGGTCGGTACAGGCGTGGTCCCATGTTTTCTCAAAATTTAAAGTAAAGATTAATAACTGTTTTAGTTCTCACACTAGTCCTATGACTGACTCGGAGTTTATTATTTCTACCTAAATTCTAGCTGCCCATATTTTCCACACGGGCAGCTAGCAGTTTTGGTTTGCGTAGATATTTATTTTCACAGGATCCTGGATTACAGCTGGAGCTATATTCAGAAAGCTTTGTTTCTGTATATTTCTTTCAGTTGTGCTAGTGATCTATTTTCCGCTACGCATTGTATTATATTTTTCGCTGCTTTGTAATTTATTAAATCTCTGATATTGTATTTCCAATGTGTAATAATTATTCATACTCTGGAATATTCTTGTACTCCGATGTAAATTTTTGTAATAACAATGAAATGTTCAATTGTTTATGTTCTGATGCATCGTGTTCTCAACTCAATCTGGGATTTCCCGAAAGGGCAAGTTTGGGTCGTTTCACCTTCAAAACTCAATTCCTAAACATAATATTTAGTTGTTAAGTCCATTTAGGAATCAAAATAACTGAAAATAGTTTCAAATTTTGAGGTTTAGCGATTGCACCCAAAATTTTCCCATCTAAATGGGTCTACATGTCAATGTCACATACTATATGACCTTGTTACAATTTATAACACCCCACATTAATTTAATAATAAACGGGGTAAGAAATAATTCTGTTGTTGAAATAAAAAGTGCAGGTTAAAAAAAAGGAAATAAATGCATAAAAAATATGCATGAAAATTGGACAAGAAATTAGCTGCAAATTTAAATTGGAATGCATGCATTAAGAAGGGGAATAAAACAATGCATCAAAAGGGGAATAAAACAATTCATTGATAGCCTTATAAACTACATTAATTTAGCAACTATAAAATGGAGCTTGCATGGGAAAGTTATAATGAATTAATAACTAAAAGACTACATGCGTATATATACATGCAAATTCAAAATTCAAACTTAAAAATGAATTATAATTTGAATAATATAAATAAGGGGAATTATATTTAGCAAGCAATTAATGTAATTAATTAAGATTAAAATCAGATAATAAAACGGTGTAGAAATCTCGTTTGGTCCCAGGATGGGTTGACCTATTTATGACCTAGGTCAACCCAACTTGAGGTGGGTCCACAGGGGTCAACCTAATTCGTCCCAGATTTGTTTTTTGTGTGATGTGGTTTTCTGATATATATGGTTCATATTTTATGTGGTTAAATCCGACGAACCATAATTTCTTGCACATCTATAAGTAGACTTGTAGGGCCTAGCTCTAAAATCATATTTTCTGAAATGTTGCCCAGGCTCTTCCATTTTCTTTCCTCTCCAAACCTCTTGAGAAATTAAAAAGTTAGTTCATAAGGATTCTGACTTAAGGTTTGAAGATAAGAGACATAATCTACAACATAGGTGCCTAGATTGTTGATCAACGTGAGGTAAGATCTTAAATCTAATTCATTTAGGTTTCTCCCATTTCTTTCTCCCTTCTTTTAGTATCAGAATTGTGAAACTGTGGTCATTTGGCTAATAGATTCAATTAATGATTCCATGGAACAACAAATCTGGATCAAATTCAAGGATTGGAAAGCTGTCATGTGAGCGGATTCAAATTATACCTTTTTAAATAACGGTATATCTACCATTTACATTCCCCGTTATTCTTAAAATGTTAAATAGCTATAAATTGTGATAATTGTGTTATAATTCATTTTCAGTTATGCTAAGAATATTACAGTTGTATAGATCTATTCTATGAGTCTATTAATTGGATTAAAATCACTATAATAGTATAATTGTGGAATTTGCAATAAAAGTGAATATGTTACAGAGAATGTTGTTAATGACAAATTAGATAATTTAAATCAAACTGTAGTGAAATTGGAAATAATAGAAAAAGACTAGATATGCCTAATTTGTATGTAAAATGTACAACGATTGGGAAATTGTAGATAACAACATTGAGACATGGGGTTAAGTTCAACTTGTGGTAGAAGCCTGCCCGGAACCGCTCGGAAAATCTAGCATCTACAAGTGGTCAACTTAATGCAAGAGGTTAGGTGCCTAAACATATAAAAAATATATGTATACAACACACAATAAATAAATAAATTAGTAATGTTTGTTAGGGTGCACCAAAATAGATATTTTGGGGAATAATGAAATAAGGATACTTCACTGTCCATTAATGTCTTTGGGAAATAAGACTGTTAGACTCATAAGTGACATTAATTGTAATCAATAGTAATAAACGGTGTGTGTGAAAATATACAGGATGGTGAAGAAATGGATGTTACAATAGTAAAAGTTTAGTTAAAAAGGGAAAATGTGATGAACAGAGAATATATCCTAATACAATTAATTATATTAATGATAATGCAATATATTGGGTTGGCTTTGTAATAACCCAGAAAATGTGAACCAATTTAAAATTTTTAAAATTGGTTAATACCAAAGAATTTGAATAGTTGAAATAGCATATTTCAATAAGACAGAGAATCGGGTATAGTAAGGCAGTTTGAAATTTTAAATACAAACTTTGTATGACTGTACCGGGTGGAAAATATATCGGATTTTAGTGAAACTGAAAATATTTAAATTTGTTTATGAATACCTTTCTAGCGAATCTGAAAAATTGAAGTTTCATAGCGGGAATCAAAAGTTATGGCCAAATGAATTTTCAGTAAGGTCGCTATATAGCATATATAACCCTTGAAAATTGATATTTTGCATACGACCTCGGAATTCGACGAAACCACTTTTGTTGGGTCCGGGATGTCAAATTATTGCTAAGTTTCAGATTTCATAATTTTTGAAGCTAGTATGTGAGCGGGGCAAAAGAAAATGTGATTGGTCAATTTTTGTTAAAATGGGTCGACCTAAAAATGGCCGTTTTTCAAACGAGCTCAGAATTCGACGAAACTGGTTTTGTTACGACCGTATCGTCAAAACAAAGCTAGATTTATTTTTCTGGAATTTTTCGATTCAGTTTGTGGCCCTGGCAAATTGAAATGTACGTTCAAATTAAATATTGAATGTTTTATGTTTTAATTTGAAAAATAACTGACTATGACAGTCGAATTGGCCAACGAAACATATCCCATTGTGTCCGGAATGGGGGTATTTAGCTAGGGGCGACAGTCGTTGGGTTTGATTTCGAGTTCGTTTGTGAAAACACTATTTAAAGTTTCCTATAAAGTCTCGAGCAATAGGAATTTTTCTTTAAAAAAAAAATTCTCAAAACCCTAGCCGCCTCAGACAAAACCGACGATCCAGGTTGCTCCGTGCTTCTCCTCCATTTTCCGATCGCCACAGGCGATGCTAAGCCGCGCCACCACTGCCGTTCGACAGCCCCTCCTCCCCTCTCCACATCCGACCAAACGCCACCCTCCACCTTCGCCGAAATCGCCTGAACCACGTCGAGGAAGTCGCCGCCTTCCTGACGTCGCGCCGCCTTCATCCGACCACCGAAGGGGACCGCACCACCACCGACAGGGAGCTGATTCGTAGCTCTTCCACGTGGCACCACCTGATCGAAGCAACGATCGACGGATTTCGCGGATTTTGCTAACCTAGTTTCGAATCAAAAATAAAGGTACGACCTTTATAATTTTGAAATGAAAATAACACTATAAAGCGTTGCAAAACTTTGAAAACTAATATCTTTTTCGTTCTTTAATGAAATTTGATGAAACAGGAGACACCGTGACCGCAAGGAGGCTCTTTACATTCTAGAAGAAGCCGCGGATTTTTCTGATCTTCCTACGATTTTTAGCACTGCAATAACAAATGTGAGGAATCTAAACTGAATTGTGTGGATGGAATCGCGTTGTATAAATTATATAAGCGAAGTGTAAATTATATACGCATTGTATACCTCATGTACATGTGTTGTATAAGTTATATTAGCGATGTATAAATTATACAAGCGTTGTATGAAACATATATGCTTCGAATTGTGATGAAATGCAAGTGAATTATAATATATATATATATATATATATATATATATATATATACACACACACTCCCCTCGTCCACAGACCATGGACGATATTTATTACTTGTGATTGACGTGGTATTATATGGTATGACGAATGGTTGGAAATAATTGTTTGTGGTTGATATTGTGGTTGAAAAATACCTTTGTGGTTGAAAAATACCCTCTTGTGGTTGAAACAAATTAGAATAGGATTGTGGAATTGAAAATAAAACATTCCGCCTGCGTGCGAACTAGATGCATGATCCCCATTGTCAAAAACCGCGAGGTTTTAAGGTAGAGCGAGGAGTCGTACTAGGGACGGTCCCGGTTTTAACTACCCTGCCGTTATGCTGCCGAAATTTTCTGAAATATACATGTGTTAGAATAATTTTCATTTGTTGAAATAAATTACATATATAGCGAATATTCATGTGTTGAGTTGCAATTCATTCGTTGAGTTGAAATTCATGTGTTCAATATTATTTGAATTTAAACAAATGGATTTAGCAATAAAAATCACATTTTTATATATATACAAACGATAGCGAATATTCATGTGTTGAGTTGCAATTCATTCGTTGAGTTGAAATTCATGTGTTGAATATTATTTGAATTTAAACAAATGGCTTTAGCGATAAAAATCATATTTTTATATATATACAAAACATAGCGAATATTCATGTGTTGAGTTGCAATTCATTTGTTGAATCAAAATTCATGTGTTGAATATTATTTTAATTTAAAAAAATGGCTTTAGCGATAAAAATCACATTTATATATATATACAAGCTATGGAGAATATTCATGTGTTGAATTGAAATTCGTTCGTCGAGTCGAAATTCATGTGTTGAATGTTGTCGTATTTTAAAATAAAATGAATCGACAATAAGAAAACTACATTTTTATTGTGAATATGAAGTGTTAAAAACATTCACGTGTTGAATAAATATTTTTGATGATAATTTTTTTTATCATGTATACGCTTTGATAAAAATACACACATGTTGAAATAAATAATAGTTCGCTAGAAATATTATTATTAGCTTTGTTCTGCATATATATACATGTGTTGAACAGGAAAAATGGGTTAGCTGTAGAGTAAAGAAAATTATTTGCGTGCCCGACAGATAGGTAAGCCTTGATGAGTTAGCTGCGCAAATTTCATTTTTATATCAACTCCTGTGAATGCCATTGGATGCGGAGTGCTAGTTATTCTCTGTAATATAATAAATATTGCCATAGGATAGTAACAATTAATTTTTAACTACACTACATGGCATACTTCTTGACGATAGGCATACTTCATCATATTCCACATAAGCAATTGGAGCTTGTGTGACGAGGTGGAAGATTTACCATACGAGCGAGAGGCTTGTATGGCGATGATTATATACTACAGGTTGAACTGATGACTGATATGGACTATATAAAATATAACGATAAATTGCCAGATTAATAAAAACCCCACACGGGTCTGGAGTTGACAATAATCACGTCTCTCTAGTTATTAGATACGGCACATGGACTATTTATTTCCACACGGAAATGGGGTGACGAGAATTTATTCTCTGGAGTGATTATCTGTACATGCTCCCCCGTAAACACCAGAATATGTCACTATAAATATGTGAATGCTTTTTAGGATTTATTGGGTACCTAACACGACCCAATAAATTTCCAAACCCCTCCCCGTACAAAGGAGGTTATGGCGAAATTTTTCGAAATATTAAGGCGTTAGTGAAATATTTGAAGTGAAAAGGAAGTTGAAAATATAGAATGAACTATAGTTGGAATTATAGAATGAACTATATATATATATATATATATATATATATATATATATATATAATTAAAAGGAATCGAAGCCGTGCAGTTCGTGTTTCGTAATCGTAATTTGAAACGATTAGTACGAGAAATCCAACCATCGGATTTTCCCGAAACCGCAACCGCTGGGTTCGCCTTGGAAATATCTTCCCAACGGCACCAACCTTGTAAAAATCCAACGGTTGGATTGTCCGGAATGTTTAATTCAAATCTAAAGAAAAACAACGCCAGAATCGTTTATATTTATATATAAATATAAACATAATTAAATTAAATCGAATAACGACGCTGTAGTTCGAATTTTGAAACCGTAACTTCAAACGACTAGTAGGGAAGATCCGATCGTCGGATTTTCAAGAAACTGGAACCATTGGGTTCGCTTTGGGAATATCTTCCCACTGATATAGACTTTGTAGAAATCCAACGGTTAGATTTCCCGATATGTGTAAAACAAATTAAGGGAAAAACAACGCCAGTGCCACGGCACGACCTGAAACGTCGTTTAATTAAATATGGCCATTTTTAAATAAATAAAAATGGCGAAAAATCGTTATAAAATATTATAAGCAACATAGATTGCAAATAAACCAATTGGGCTTGAATTGTTTGATATTTGATGGTTGTATGGGCTTGACACGAAAATAACACTAAAGAACTGAATGATGGATGTCGAATAATATAACCATGGAAAGAATCGATTTAAATTCTAATGACGTGAATTATTTGAAAAGGCCGAGCTAACCCTCATTTCAAATAATTTATCGAGCGATTCGAATTGGAAAATACAAAGATGATTCAAGACCGACGATCTTTGTATCGGTTGGATGGGCGCTATTGAGGTTCCTGACCAGAGTAGCTACCGTGAAGGAACGGAAGTAGTAGCCGTCTGAACGTATGTGTCGATTGTACGGATATATGAGGAATTTACGCCTCCGGTTTCGTTCAGACCCAGAACGGACTTGTAAATGGACTGTGTGTCTGACATTGGATTTCGTTCTATACCGATTGACCTCTGTTAAATAAATATCTGTTTGGCGCCGGAGAATTTATTCTTTTGCTTAACGCCCTTCTCTGAGACGTACGAGCTCAGAGGTTATATATCGATGGAAATCAATCGTATGGAGTGGACTGCCTATGTGGCTTGCCAAGATGCTGTGATCAAGGCTTCTATTGCAAAGCAAAGTCTTGTGGATGATGATCAAAGCACGGTCTACGTGGCCTAGCTTTGTGTATTTCGTAGATTCGCACCCTCACACCCCGGTATGAGTTAAAAAGGGATACGGACTACAGGGAGAGCACGACGTTTCTTTCTTGCTATGGTGGTGTCAGTGACTTACCAGCCCTGACATATATATCTACTTTTCACCTTTGTGGTTGTTGGAATGCGAGGCGCCTCGATTATAGGTCTGTAAGGACCGGGAAACGTGTGTTCATGAATAAATAATCCTCAAACGTAAGAGAGGACCGGCCCTGAAGCATCCAGGGGTTACCCAGAGTGTGTAGTCCTGAGGCATTTGCTAGAATGTCTTGAAGCGGTGAGGAGCTTTCCCCTTGCCTCGACTCATGATGGAGATCTAATTTCCAATACGAAATAACGGACTCGATTGTAGAACTAGTATGGCGACATAGTATATGGTAGCTATGCCGTCTATGATTGATATTTATGATGCTATTCGCTTTTGAAACATATATGCACTAGTAATAATATCAATTGATTTTGCTTTATACGTATCAAGCATATTTGGCCATTATAAGGTAAAACTCTATCCTCCGGCTTGCGTTGCATTGTACGATGGGACCTGAGTCTTATAAAAGCTTCATTCTTTTTAAAAGCATTGCGTTGTTTTAAAAGAATTTACTTTGTTTTAAATGCACTAGCAATCACTGGAGTAAACCCGTTCCGCGAAAGTGGCGTGTTCCTATGATTTGCTATTATTGTTGTTTAACTGTTAAATAGATTCCTAATACCAGTCCCCATGATTGACTCGTTGTTTGTTTCACTTTGCAAACGCGGGTGCCCTTATTTTCACATGGGCAGCCTAGTTCATAGGTGACAGGTTGTTTTTGGCTCTGCACTGTTGCATAGAGTGCATTTTGGCTCATGGCGAGGTTGACTTCACAAAGACGACTTTGACATTTTCCGCCATTATTGTACTTACATTATGATTCCGCCACTGGCGATGCAGACTGATTTACTTTCAGTACTTCTTATTGTATGTATATGTACCGCCTTCGGCGATGTAGACTGATACCCTTATTATGTCTCACTGCATGTATGTATTCCGCCTCTGGCCATGATGACTGATCACTTCCCTTTTATTTACTAAGTTATATCCTACGATGTGCTATTCTGATGTTATTACATGTTGTGATTCCGCTGTCATACCCATGTAAAATTATTTTATTTATTGTTTCTGCTATTATCTGTACTCTGCTATGATGATTATTAATGTGTTATATTCCAATGATTATCCTTAATACCGCCCCTCGGATTTTGGGATCGTCACAGTTGGTATCAGAGCTTTGGTTAACCTTAGTTTCGGGATCTAACACATTAAACACCTTGTCAGAATAAAATCAGTAGTGTTCTAAGGCGAGTGGCTCATTAGAGATAGGATTAGCAATGTCCTAGAATGAGCTAAGCAGATTAGCAAAACAATTTGATCAGTACATCATCGTTATCTTTCCTTATGTTCCCCTGCTTTATCATAAATGAAAATTATCAAATCTGTGAGCTTGACTCTTTTCTTGCTTATACAGTACTCTCTTAGATGGCTACACGAGCAGCAACAGCTAGAGGAGGCCGTGGAGGCCGAGCAGGAGTAGCAGGAGGACGGGGGAATTTCCCCGTAGTTGTGGAAGGCCCTATTGTTCAGCCACCAGCACCCGAGGACTTCGAGCTAGACAGAGTAGCGAAGAGGTATAGGAACCTTGGGGGAAAACACTTTTCTGGCACGGGTACAGTGACAGAAGCTATTGCTTGGTTGAAGACCTATGAAAAGATCTTTGAAGGCATGGGTTTGCGAACCAACAACAAAGCACGACTAGGTATTTGGCTCCTACAGGAGGAAGTAGAGCTGTGGTGGGATGCCATCACCTCGGAGGATGCAGCAGGTACTGTCAGAACCTGGGAGCAATTCAAAACTATGTTCAACGAGAAGTTTGTACCTGAACAGGCTTTAGAGAGGATGCGAGAGCAGTTTGCTAATCTCCAGCAAGGAGATCTCTCTATCCAGGATTACCTCAACAAATTCACCCAGTTGTCGCGCTACGCCCCAGAGCTTATTATGACTAACAAAGCAAAGAACAAGAGATTTATATTTGGGCTAAAGCGCAAGTACCATGACAGAGCTATGAGCAACATCAAACTCTCCTTCTCAAAATTGGTAGAAATGGCTTGCAATTATGAAGATATGGATGAAAGGCATGCCAGCCAAGACCGCGCCAAAAGCCAAGCTGGAAATAAGCGCAAGGCTTCAGCAGATCTGCCCGAGTCTAGCATTACAACGGCCGCTACTCAGAAACCTGGAAAGATCCCCAAAGGAAATTGCTACAACTGCGGGAAGCCAGGTCATTTTTCTAATGTGTGCAAAGCCCCGAGGAAGCCAAAGGCAAGTGCAGACTCAGCCGAATGCTATAACTGCCATAAGAAGGGGCACTATAGCGGGAACTGTCCTCTGAAGCAGAATGCACAAGTGGCTCATGTGTATGACGGGAAGACCCCGCCAGCTATCACCGATGGATCAGGTAAACCCGACGTCTTAGGAGGTACCCTTACCATTAAAAACATTCCTGTTTCTGTAATTTTTGATACTGGTGCATAACGTAGCTTCATTTCTGGTAACATTGTTCACAAGTTAAAATTGAAACAAGGAAAACTTAAAGAACCAATTAAAGTTCAAAACCCGATAGGAGGTTCGGTTAGTCTCAGTTCGTACTGTAGAGTGCCTATCTCTTATTCTTGCTACAAGTTCTCTTTTAAAGTTATTGTCATGGACCTTTCCGAATTCGACATTATTCTGGGACTTGATTGGTTGAAAAAATATAAGGCCGAAGTTAGATGTGCCGAAAGAATCGTTAAAATCGAAACGAAGCTTGGACCTATATATATACCATGTCATGGCTCAGAAATCAATAGAATAGAATTTTGGTCTTCTTTAGAAGTTACTCCCCCTTCATTAGAAAAGATACCGGTCGTTAAAAACTATGCGGATGTGTTTGAAGAAGTAGAAAACTTACCGCCGCAAAGAGAAATTGAATTTAGAATAGATCTAATTCCTAACGCCCGACCAGTAGTACATCCAATTAGAAGAATGGCCCCGAAAGAAAAAGAAGAGTTAGGTAGTCAAACCCGAGAATTGCTTTGGAAAGGTCTGATTAGACTGAGCTTTTCAGCTTGCGGAGCAGCAGTAGTATTTGTCCCGAAATCAGACGGTACTCTAAGGCTTTGTGTTGATTACCGAGATCTCAATAAATAGACACTGAAGAACAAATATCCCTTGCCACGTATAGACGATCTGTTAGATCAATTAAATGGAGCAACAATATTCTCCAGAATGGACCTAGCTACAGGTTTCCACCAATTACGTATAGCCGAAGACTGTGTTCCTTTGACAGCCTTCAGGGGTCCTGATTTATTCTACGAATGTTTAGTAATGCCGTTCGGCTTGTGTAACGCTCCGGCATATTTCGTCGATCTTATGAACAGAGTGTTCCGTGGTGTATTGAATAAATTTGTTCTAGTCTTCATCGATGACATTTTAATCTACTCAAAGTCGGAAGGCGAGCATGCAAAACATTTAGATCAAGTATTGAAAATTCTAAGGAGAAATGTCTTGAAAGCTAAATTTTCTAAATGTGTCTTCTGGCAGGATGAAGTTAAGTTCCTTGGCCATGTCGTATCAAAAGAAGGGATTGCTGTAGATCCAAGCAAAATTACAGCGATTCAGAACTGGAAACAACCTACTACCCCCACAGAAGTTCGAAGTTTCCTTGGATTGGCTAGTTACTATCGGAAATTCATTCAGGATTTTTCAAAGATATCTGGTGTTTTGACAAAGCTTACAAAGAAGCATGAGAAATTCAAATGGACTCCCGAATGTGAAGAAGCTTTCCAGGAGCTGAAACTGAAGTTGACAACCGCTCCAGTATTGACAATTATAGAAGGCAACCAAGACTTGACTGTATGGACAGACGCTTCTACTAGAGGGCTAGGCGCAGTACTAATGCAAAAAGGCCAAGTGGTCGCGTATGCCAGTCGTCAGCTGAAGCCGCATGAAAGAAACTATGCAACTCATGATCTTGAGTTATTAGCTATCGTGTTTGCTTTAAGGATCTGGAGGCATTATTTATTGGGTGAGAATTTCGAACTATTTACCGATCATCAATCCATGAAATATCTATTCACTCAGAAAGACCTAAACTTGAGACAACAGCGTTGGTTAGAATTCCTTGCAACATACGATTTTGAAATTCTATACACTGCAGGGAAAGCCAATGTTGTAGCAGATGCGCTCAGCAGAAAGAATGAAATCATCGCCAGTTTTGTCATCACGTCTTCATTAATAGAAAGGATCTCGACTCTTCAGAAAGACGATGAATTTATTCAAAGAGTCAGTCAGAAAGTCAAGGGAGGCGAATCCACAAGTTTCCGACTCGATGAAAAAGGAGTTCTAAGATTGAAGGGCAGAATTTGCATCCCTAACCTTCCTGAGCTCAGAAGAGAAATACTTGATGATGCCACAAGTCCAAACTAAGTATCCATCCAGGTGTGAGTAAGATGTATAACAATATCAAACGCACATTCTGGTGGAGGTCAATGAAAAGAGATATTTCATTATATGATAGTAGATGCCCCACTTGTCAGCTAGTTAAGAGTGATCAGCAGAAATTGGCTGGACTATTACAACCACTAGAAATTCCAGGATGGAAGTGGGATCAAATTTTGATGGACTTCATTGATGGCTTGCCTCGAACTAAGAAAGGAAACGACAGTATATAGGTAATCGTAGATCGCTTCACGAAGACTGCCCATTTCATACCTGTCCGATCCAACAGAACGGCTCAAAGTTTAGCACAGATTTACTTCAAAGAAATAGTTAAACTACATGGAGTGCCGCTCAATATAGTCAGTGATAGAGATCCCCTGTTTACTAGCAAATTCTGGGAAGCATTCCAGACAGAATTGGGATCCAAATTGAATCTAAGCACCGCTTATCACCCTCAGACAGACGACCAAACTGAGCGGGTGAATAGAATTCTAGAAGATTTACTGCGGGCTTGCATTATTGATTTTGGAGGCTCATGGGAAGATCACTTACATCTAGCCGAATTCTCTTACAACAATAGCTATCAAGCAAGTCTGGGAATGTCTCCATTTGAAGCGTTATACGGTAAACCGTGCAGATCTCCCGCATGTTGGGTAGAACCTGGCAACAGACTTGTGTTAGGATCCGATATGATTCGAGAAGCATCGGATAAAGTCGATTTCATTAAGAAGCGATTGAAAACCGCACAGAGCCGATAGAAAAGTTATGCTGATGCTAGAAGAAGAGATTTATCATTTTTCATTGGCGAATATGTTTATTTAAGAGTTTCTCCAATGCGGGGAGTAATCAGATTTGGCAAGACTGGGAAGCGGGCACCGAGATTTATTGGTCCCTTTCCTATACTTGAACGGATTGGAACTCTTGCATATAGGGTTTCATTACCTGATTGGTTGCCTGGTGTACATGATGTGTTCAACGTGTCTCAACTCAGAAAACATATTCATGATCCAGATCTTGTTTTAGAAGAAGCAGCGCAACAGGATGTAGACATAACCCCAGAATTAGCGCTCAGAAGAGAGCCATTAAAGATAGTTGGCAAAGAAACTAGAGAGCTAAGGAGCAAAAAATTCATTTAGTCAAAGTGTAGTGGAGTAGTGATCCTAGAGACTGTACTTGGGAGACTGAGGAAAGCATTAAACAAGCCTACCCCAAATGCAGAGTGGAAATCTCTGACTAACTCCGGTGCAAGGTACCTTTACAATACTTTGCATTTACATTTTATTTCCTACTTAGCTGTTATTTCCTTTTCGAGGACGAAAAGTTTTAAGTGGGGGAGATTGTAATAACCCGGAAAAAGTGAACCAATTTTAAAATTTTAAAATTGGTTAATACCAAAGAATTTGAATAGTTGAAATAGCATATTTCAATAAGATAGAGAATCGGGTATAGTAAGGCAGTTTGAAATTTTAAATACAAACTTGTCTGACTGTACCGGGTGGAAAATATAACGGATTTTAGTAAACTGAAAATATTTAAATCTGTTTATGAATACCTTTCTAACGAATCTGAAAAATCAAAGTTTCATAGCGGGAATCAAAAGTTATGGCCAAATGAATTTTCAGAAAGGTCGCTATATAGCATATATAGCCCTTGAAAATTGATATTTTGCATATGACCTCGGAATTCGACAAAACCACTTTTGTTGGGTCCAGGATGTCAAATTTTTGCTAAGTTTCAAATTTCATAATTTTTGAAGCTAGTATGTGAGCGGGGCAAAAGAAAATGTGATTGGTCAATTTCTGTTAAAATGGGTCGACCTAAAAATGGCCGTTTTTCAAACAAGCTCAGAATTCGACGAAACTAGTTTTGTTAGGACCGTATCGTCAAAACAAAGCTAGATTTATTTTTCTGGAATTTTTCGATTCAGTTTGTGGCCCTGGCAAATTGAAATGTACATTCAAATTAAATATTGAATGTTTTATGTTTTAATTTGAAAAATAACTGATTGTAACAACCGAATTGGCCAACGAAACATATCCCATTTGGTCCGGAATGGGGGTATTTAGCTAGGGGCGACAGTCGTTGGGTTTGATTTCGAGTTCGTTTGTGAAAACACTATTTAAAATTTCCTATAAAGTCTCGACCAATAGGAATTTTTCTTTAAAAAAAAAATTCTCAAAACCCTAGCCGCCTCAAACAAAACCAACGATCCAGGTTGCTCCGTGCTTCTCCTCCATTTTCCGACCACCATAGGTGACACTAAGCCACGCCACCACCGCCGTTCGACAACCCCTCCTCCCCTCTCCACATCCGACCAAACGCCGCCCTCCACCTTCGCCGAAATCGCCTGAACCACGTCGAGGAAGTCGCCGCCTTCCAGACGTCGCGCCGCCTTCATCCGACCACCGAAGGGGACCGCACCACCACCGACAGGGAGCTGATTCATAGCTCTTCCACGTGGCACCACCTGATTGAAGCAACGATCGACGGATTTCGCGGATTATGCTAACCTAGTTTCGAATCAAAAATAAAGGTACGACCTTTATAATTCTTAAATGAAAATAACACTATAAAGCGTTGCAAAACTTTGAAAAATAATATCTATTTCGTTTTTTAACGAAATTTGATGAAACAGGAGACACCGTGACCGCAAGGAGGCTCTCTACATTCTAGAAGAAGCCGCGGATTTTTCTGATCTTCTTACGATTTTTAGCACTGCAATAACCAATGTGAGGAATCTAAACTGAATTGTGTGAATGGAATCGGGTTGTATAAATTATATAAGCGAAGTGTAAATTATATACGCATTGTATACCTCATGTACATGTGTTGTATAAGTTATATTAGCGATGTATAAATTATACAAGCGTTGTATGAAACATATATGCTTTGAATTGTGATGAAATGCAAGTGAATTATAATATATATATATGTACTCCCCTCGTCCACAGAACATGGACGATATTTATTGCTTGTGATTGACGTGATATTATATGGTATGACGAATGGTTGGAAATAATTGTTTGTGGTTGATATTGTGGTTGAAAAATACCTTTGTGGTTGAAAAATACCCTCTTGTGGTTGAAACAAATTAGAATAGGATTGTGGAATTGAAAATAAAACATGCCGCCTGCGTGCGAACTAGATGCATGATCCCCATTGTCAAAAACCGCGAGGTTTTAAGGTAGAGCGAGGAGCCGTACTAGGGACGGTCCCGGTTTTAACTACCCTGTCGTTATGCTGCCGAAATTTTCTGAAATATACATGTGTTAGAATAATTTTCATTTGTTGAAATAAATTACATATATAGCGAATATTCATGTGTTGAGTTGCAATTCATTCGTTGAGTTGAAATTCATGTGTTGAATATTATTTGAATTTAAACAAATGGCTTTAGCGATAAAAATCACATTTTTATATATATACAAAGCATAGCGAATATTCATGTGTTGAGTTGCAATTCATTCGTTGAGTTGAAATTCATGTGTTGAATATTATTTGAATTTAAACAAATGGCTTTAGCGATAAAAATCACATTTTTATATATATACAAACCATAGCGAATATTCATGTGTTGAGTTGCAATTCATTCGTTGAATCAAAATTCATGTGTTGAATATTATTTTAATTTAAACAAATGGCTTTAGCGATAAAAATCACATTTTTATATATATAAAAACTATGGAGAATATTCATGTGTTGAATTGAAATTCGTTCGTCGAGTCGAAAATCATGTGTTGAATGTTGTCGTATTTTAAAGTAAAATGAATCGACAATAAAGAAAACTACATTTTTATTGTGAATATGAAGTGTTAAAAACATTCACGTGTTGAATAAATATTTTTGATGATAATTTTTTTATCATGTATACGCTTTGATAAAAATACACACGTGTTGAAATAAATAATAGTTCGTTAGAAATATTATTATTAGCTTTGTTCTGCATATATATACATGTGTTGAACAGGAAAAATGGTTTAGCTGTAGAGTAAAGAAAATTATTTGCGTGCCCGACAGATAGGTAAGCCTTGATGAGTTGGCTGCGCAAATTTCATTTTTATATCAACTCCCGTGAATGCCATTGGATGCGGAGTGCTGGTTATTCTGTGTGAAATAATAAATATCGCCATAGGATAGTAACAATTAATTTTGAACTACACTACATGGCATACATCTTGACGATAGGCATACTTCATCATATTCCACATAAGCAATTGGAGCTTGTGTGACGAGGTGGAAGATTTACCATACGAGCGAGAGGCTTGTATGGCGATGATTATATACAACAGGTTGAACTGATGACTGATATGGACTATATAAAATATAACGATAAATTGCCAGATTAATAAAAACCCCACACGGGTCTGGAGTTGAAATAATCACGTCTCTCTAGTTATTAGATACGGCACATGGACTATTTATTTCCACACGTAAACGGGGTGACGAGAATTTATTCTCTGGAGTGATTATCTGTACATGCTCCCCCGTAAACACCAGAATATATCACTATAAATATGTGAATGCTTTTTAGGATTTATTGGGTACCTAACACGGCCCAATAAATTTCCAAACCCCTCCCCGTACAAAGGAGGTTATGGAGAAATTTTTCGAAATATTAAGGCGTTAGTGAAATATTTGAAGTGAAAATGAAGTTGAAAATATAGAATGAACTATAGTTGGAATTATAGAATGAACTATATTTATATATATAAATATATATATAATTAAAAGGAATCGAAGCCGTGCAGTTCGTGTTTCGGAATCGTAATTTGAAACGATTAGTACGAGAAATCCGACCATCGGATTTTCCCGAAACCGCAACCGCTGGGTTCGCCTTGGAAATATCTTCCCAACGGCACCAACCTTGTAAAAATCCAACGGTTGGATTGTCCGGAATGTTTATTTCAAATCTGAAGAAAAACAGCACCAGAATCGTTTATATTTATATATAAATATAAACATAATTAAATTAAATCGAATAACGACGATGCAATTCGAATTTTGAAACTGTAACTTCAAACGACTAGTGTGGAAGATCCGACCGTCGGATTTTCACGAAACTGGAACCGTTGGGTTCGCTTTGGGAATATCTTCCCACTGATATAGACTTTGTAGAAATCCAACGGTTAGATTTCCCGATATGTGTAAAACAAATTAAGGGAAAAACAGCGCCAGTGCCACGGCACGACCTGAAACGTCGTTTAATTAAATATGGCCATTTTTAAATAAATAAAAATGGCAAAAAATCGTTATAAAATATTATAAGCAACATAGATTGCAAACAAAACAAATTGGTCTTGAATTGTTTGATATTTTATGGTTGTATGGGCTTGACACGAAAATAACACTAAAGAACTGAATGATGGATGTCGAATAATATAACCATGGAAAGAATCGATTTAAATTCTAATGATGTGATTTATTTGAAAAGGCCGAGCTAACCCTCATTTCAAATAATTTATCGAGCGATTCGAATTGGAAAATACAAAGACGATTCAAGATCGACGATCTTCGTAGCAGTTGGATGGGCGCTACTGAGGTTCCTAACCGGAGTAGCTACCGTGAAGGAACGGAAGTAGTAGTCGTCTGAATGTATGTGTCGATTATACGGATATACGAGGAATTTACGCCTCCGGTTTCGTTCAGACCCAGAACGGACTTGTAAATGGACTGCGTATCTGACATTGGATTTCGTTCTATACTGATTGACCTCTGTTAAATATATATCTGTTTGGCGGCGGAGAATTTATTATTTTGCTTAATGCCCTTCTCTGAGACGTACGAGCTCAGAGGTTATATATCGATGGAAATCAATCGTATGGAGTGGACTGCCTATGTGGCATGCCAAGATGTTGTGATCAAGGCCTCTGTTGCAAAGAAAAGTCTTGTGGATGATGATCAAAGAACGGTCTACGTGGCCTAGCTTTGTGTATTTCATTGATTCGCGAGCCTCACACCCCGGTATGAGTTAAAAACAGGATACGGACTACAGGGAGAGCACGACGTTTCTTTCTAGCTATGGTGGTGTCAGTGACTTACCAGCCCTGACATATATATCTACTTTTCACCTTTGTGGTTGTTGGAATGCGAGGCGCCTCGATTATAGGTCTGTAAGGACCGGGAAACGTGTGTTCAGGAATAAATAATCCTCAAACGTAAGAGAGGACCGACCCTGAAGCATCCAGGGGTTACCCAGAGTGTGTAGTCCTGAGGCATTTGCTAGAATGTCTCGAAGCGGAGAGGAGCTTTCCCCTTTCCTCGACTCATGACAGAGATCCAATTTCCAATACGAAATAACGGACTCGATTGTAGAACTAGTATGGCGACATAATATATGGTTGCTATGCCGTCTATGATTGATATTTATGATGCTATTCGCTTTTGAAACATATATGCACTAGTAATAATATCAATTGATTTTGCTTTATATGTATCAAGCATATTTGGCCAATATAAGGTAAAACTTTATCCTCCGGCTTGCGTTGCATTGTATGATGGGAACTGAGTATTATAATAGCTTCATTCTTTTTAAAAGCATTGCGTTGTTTTAAAAGAATTTACTTTGTTTTAAATGCACTAGAAATCACTGGAGTAAACCCGTTCCGCGAAAGTGGCGTGGTCCTATGATTTGCTATTATTGTTGTTTAACTGTTAAATAGATTCCTCATACCAGTCCCCATGACTGACTCGTTGTTTGTTTCACTTTGCAAACGCGGGTGCCCTTATTTTCACACGGGCAGCCTAGTTCACAGGTGACAGGTTGTTTTTTGCTCTGCACAGTTGCATAGAGTGCATTTTGGCTCATGGCGAGGCTGACTTCACAGAGACGACTTTGACATTTTCCACCATTATTGTACTTATATTATGATTCCGCCACTGGCGATGAAGACTGATTTACTTTCAGTACTTCTTATTGTATGTATATGTACCGCCTTCGGCGATGTAGACTGAGACCCTTATTATGTCTCACTGCATGTATGTATTCCGCCTCTGGCGATGATGACTGATCACTTCCCTTTTATTTACTAAGTTATATCCTACGCTGTGCTATTCTGATATTATTACATGTTGTGATTCCGCTGTCATACCAATGTAAAATTATTCTATTTATTGTTTCTGCTATTATCTGTACTCTGCTATTATGATTAATGTGTTATATTCCAATGATTATCCTTAATACCGCCCCTCGGATTTTGGGATCGTCAGAGGCTTGTCCTAGGGACAAGTGTAATTTTAACATGTGTTATAATAAAGAAAAAGAAACTTATTAATTAACCTTATTTAAGAGAACTAAGTTACTAAGTAAACAACAACAATAAGTTATGACAGTGTTGATGGAATAAAAAAGAGTAAAGTAAGAAGACTTATGGAATGAAATAAGTTTTACTTAATTATATATATTAAGTAACATGTTAACAGAAAACATGTGGTTTGTGATATGATATACTTAATTATACATTAAGTAGAACATGTTATTGTAACTTGTAAACATGAAACTGGACAATGAATTACATGGTAATAATGTAATAAGATTGTAGATTACTTTCGTTAATTACAATATAAGGAATAACATGTGATAGGCATGTTAATGAAATTAAATGGGTTAAGTTATATCATTGAATTAATAAGCTAGAGGGGTCCATTCCTTCGAGATATAAGGGGCTTAAAGAAAACCTAGTAACTTGAATAAAAAGTTAATATGTGGGTAACAAAGTTAATTGGAAAGCTGATAAGATAAAGCAAGCGCGTTATTAAATGATTAGACATAGGGTCTAATAACACGTTAGCAAGATGTGCTTGGACCAATCCGCACGTATGCAGGTGAAACCAATGTGGCAGATCATCATGGTCTGTAGAGACATGAGATAAACATGTCCATTTGATTATTCTGCTTGATTGCTCTGTGGGACTGAAGGGAAGCACGCAGCCTCCGAGGGACGAGGTAGGGTACTCCGTGGTGGTCCTCTGTTGTGGTGTATGCGTCCAGGCTGCATTCGCAGGGGTTGGATCTGTGTGTTACCACCTGTTGATTATATCTTGGCTACAACAGTGGTTTGGAAGTCATAAGGTTGCGGCGAATGGCGTTGGATGATACGATGATTTTGTCTACAAATAGGCGGGTCAAGACCTGTAATGACCTAAAATTCCGGTCCAATTTGAGCTGACAAAAAACACAAGTCCAACCCCAAATTAAACTGAAAATCAGCAAATTAATAGAAAGAAAACAGAGGGTGAGGAAAGATAAGATAGAAACTTAGAATAAGAGAAGAAGGACACAATATCAGAGTAACACAAATCTCACAGCGGAACGGATAACATATAATATAGGTAACATAACTTTGAAATATACATTTGTACTTGAATATAAATCATTATCAAAGTACAACACTTAAAACACAGCGGAAATAACTATAGCTATATAATCCTGAAGCCTCCTGCTCCAAGCTCTTCCAGTATATCTGTAAATCCTGACTACTTGACTGCCCGTACAAAATTGGGCACCCAAGAGTTTAAAGAAACAAAACAAAATAAACTCCGGGTCAGTCATGGGACTGGTATGAGTAAAACAGTTTAAAACAGTTTGAGCATTTAAACAATATCTCATAAGACCACGCCGTATAACGGAATGGGTTTTTCCCTTATGAGAATCCAAATTATCTTTATATCAAAAACTTTTGATATTATAATAATGTCTATCAACCACAATATAATAATCATCTAGCAGAAATGCTTTCATCTCACGTTCTACATATATAGTATACAATCAAAACCGCAAGCACATATTGGGTAATGGATTTCCAACTATGACAAGGTATGGAACCACCTTTCACTAGTGTACCTCTAGAAAGGAATACACTGAGTTCAACAAGAACATCTTGCAACCCGGCCACACATGACCGACCACTCATTTTGCTTGAGTGTATCGAATGTATATCACAACGGTTGGGATCAACAACCGTTTCCCGAATGGGACAACATCAACAATAGATTTTTAGAAATAAATGAAACTCTAAATCAGGTGATTATACAACCTACTTCGGTGCGACCGACTTAGCCATGCTGCCTGCCCGATTTCTGTCATTTACCAGTTGATGAGGCTAGAAGCTACGCTTTATCATCACACCAGATTCACTTGGAATGCCACATCGTCAAATCCATCAAATCATCGATTGACGTCCTCAACCATACATTATGTGTTAGCTAAAAGAAGTTTCGTTCTCCGCTTTCACTCTTGGTACAGTTGGAGAAATCAATATACGTGATCGTCTGGTAATACCCTGTCAGACATCCGTCCATACAAGTCATCCAGGAACAGGATGAACCGAAGGCACTATTCAATACATCCATCTTAGACACTGTTATCTAAGACTTATACAATAGCCCTTGCACTTTACTCCGTCTTCAATTATCTTTGGCATATATGTTTCGCAACGCTTATGCCAGTACAGAGTGGTACTTTGGATAATAATCCAACCGGTCTCTCCATATTAACAACGTTAAAAAGGTCAAAACTTCGATAGTCTGTGATTTAACTATCAAAGAAAAACAGGTGTGCAACCAACGATATTATTTCCAGATGGAAATTCTATCAATCAATCATTAACTATATATATATATATATTCATATTACCTTATTTTCTATGTTTAGAAAATATACGTTATTAACACTGGAAAACATTTCCATTGTTATTTACATATCCATATCATTTCACAACAATCAGTCCCTAGACTGTACACTAGTAGGAGAACAATTCTCTAAGTATAACCCCGAAGGCCGAAACCAACATCAGATCGATACTAGGAAAACTATTCAACTTAACTAATCTCTAGCCAGTTTCTAATCTTGTTTAACTCTATTTCTATTAACTCTAATTCGAATAACTAATATTCGATTTAACTCAATTCGCTTAACTCTAGATCGCAGCTATCACAATGGTTACGCCTGATTCCCTCAGGAAACATCCGACCGCCGTAGGCTATCTGCAACCCTGCGAATTACGCTATCAGTCGTGCAAAATGGTAACTTATCCTATATAACTATGTATGATTTACTCCCTTTGATAACTACGTTTGATTAAATCCTTTTGATAAACTACGTTTGATTAAATCCTTTTATAATCCTATTTATTTCCAAAATAAATACTCCTTTATTCTATTTTATTCGTTTTATCAACATTTTTCCCTTTTATAAAACTCTATTTGTTTTATAAACATTTTACTTTTATTTACTTTTGAAATATTTCCTTTTTATAAAATCTCCTTCGATTGTTATAAATTTTATCTCTTTTATAAAATCCTTTGATTTTATAAATAATCTATTTTCAATATTCATTTTGAAAATTCCCTTCCCTTCATTCCAGTATGTTATGGTATTTAACACATCAAATCATGATGACCAATTTCGTCCAAACACGCACAATCACTAACAGGTTATACTTCACACCATATATCAAAATATACAAAAAACAATAAAATAACTGTTAAGGAATCCAGTCGGATTCCTCCAACCTGTTTCCCTGCATCCACAGATGTTACACAATAAAATCAACATCACTTTCAGTTCCATATGATATATTCTGTTAAACAGAATCAATATAGAAATTCAACTAACTATCTAGCAGTTCAATCAAACAGTCAATAAACAATCAATTAATCAATATTTAACAGTTCTAAAAATACAACTTGAAATTATAAACTGTTCAGCGTTAGTGAGATTTACTCACTTTGGCAGTTCATCATTAAAGAACGATAAACTATTGTTTGATTTGAATCAAACAGTTTATTTCGCCATAAATTCAAACGAGCTCCAATGGACTTCCAGTCAGTTTCATTGTGAAGCTCTCGTCCATACGATCATGTCGGATCTTGTTTCGTCAGATTCTAATATCGTACGCGCAAGTTAAGAATTTTACAAGAAAATACTCTATTTTATACTAAATTAAAGTCAAACAATTTAAATATGGGCCTCACCCTACTCCTCTACACCGGCCCATTTCCTACATTGACCCGCTTAACTACCTTCTTTCCCAAATTGCCATCGTGTATTCATGCTTCCAGGAAACTCCAATGTCACGGCCGATCTTCCCAAACCTCTTCTCCTTCATTTCTTCAACTAGATTTCAAATAGGAAACACAAACATCCCTCTCTAGCAAAGCTCTCCCCTTTCCTACCATTACTGACCCATTCGAGTCCCTCCTACGTAGTGCGACGCTCAGGCTAGCAAGCCTGTTACAGTGCAGGTACTGAACAACATCACCACGGATTTCCCCTAAATCCTCCATGCTAGATCGGAATCCCGTCCTAAGCTTCAAACTAACCTCGATTTCAACTAAAACTCCATCATTCTCGCGGAAAGCTCAACCCTAGATTTACTGCTCAAACTCTAGCAACAGACAAACGACATCGCACCATATAAAAATGAGATGGAATCGAAGTTGGAGGCCAAACAAAAGCAGTGACATACGTTTTGATATTTATAGAAATTTATTTGAATTGTATTGATTTTTTTTCTTTTGATCGAACTTTACTGGAGAATGTAAAAATTGCGGCGGCTCATTCTTTTTGCTGTTGACTTCGTGAGGAAAAATGAGATTAGGTTAAAGGGTGGTAGGGTATTTATAGAGATCCAAAATATCTAGATATTTTCGTTTAGATATTTTAGGATATTTTATTTTATCGTTTTTATAAGCTTCTCTCGTCCTTAAAAATCCCGACATCCACATACGATACCCAAAAATCACGAAAATCGACATGCCCCTAGAGTTTGACATTACGGTCTCAACGAAACTGGTTTCATCGAATTCCGACTTCGTTTGCTCACACAGTGTATTTTTAAAGCTCTGGATGACCCATTTAAATATATAAATATATTTAAACATAATTAAATTAAATACAAATAAATTTATATTATCGTATATACTCACAATGGAATATCATATAGCTCCAGGATAATTATATACTCGCTATTCCGAGTCCAGATTGAATCGATATTCAATTTACATTAAAACCCTTTTATAACGCATATAAAGCGTTACGAATTATAAAGGAATTCCACAGCGAATTTTCTGAAATTTGATTTGGACGTGAATCAAAATCTACACGACAAAATCCCGATTTTTCTCTTCCACTAGAAAGATATACTCCACCAGCTCCACACATTTCTTGTTTCACATAAATCCGGCTTAAAACGAATCATGTACATTCAGTTGAAGTTCGAATCGCCAATTTACGAACTGCAGCGCCATTTCAAGCTCGATTTTAATTATAATATAATTATACGTTCAAACCGTCGTTATTTAAATATATTCGTGATTCTAATTCAATTCTAAACTGAATTAAATTTCACAGATGATCCAGTTCACACCATATTGCCATTTCAGCCAATTCTGATTATTTCAGAATTAAATATATTATTTAGTTTATTATTTTAATTAAATATTCACCATTATTTAATTCCACGACCATTTAATTCACTATATCACTATTTATAGAATTACATAAATTAATTATAATACCTCTGCCAATGCGGGTCATTATAATCTTCCCCACTTAAAATAATTTCATCCTCGAAATTGCTAAGGCAGAGAGCGACCCTATCGACTAGTTAGAACATATTTGTTCACTTTTTAACTTCAGTTTCAACTGAACCAATTTAATTTCAATTAAATTATTAATTAATTCTTATCAACGAAAATTTTCAGAAATCCTAAAAATTTTCTAACACCTTAACTCTTCGAAAAATTTCGCCAGCACCTCCTTTGTACTGGTCAATAGCTCAAACTCCCACTCGCCTCTCTGGGCCATATCCAACCCAAAAGAAAATCAAACTGCCAAGCGGCTTGCCAATTCGGCTCATAAATCTTATATCCAATAGAAATATAAACTTGTACCTTTTGTCAGCATATCGTTATATCCCTCACATCTGCTATCGATTCAGCATATACCAATGTCATGCCAATCAAACTCCAATCACTTTTATCTCCAACACAACCATTCGCTTATAGCCAAGCCAAATATCATTTTAACTCGAGTTTCTTCTTGATTCCCAACTCTTAACTTGATTATCACATTACACTTCAAATTTGGATCTCACAATCCAAATTGTCTTGATATCATTCTAATTCAATCTCCGTTACCACTTTACTGGCTTTACTTTAATTCAATTTCGCTTTCACAAATTTCTGTTAAATTTGTTTTAATTCAAACAGTCTTTTCCTGGGAGTTTTCAAATAGTTTACTCTTTTCAAAAATAAAATTTTCCCTTTGAACATGTTACCGAGCCCTTAATTAATATTCCATTAGTTAAATCACTTCTCTATTTCTTTATCAATATTTGTTAACCAAATATTTTCAATAACCATATTGGCCTTTTTATGTTATTTGGAAAACATTTCTGAATATCGCCTTCCTTTATTTTCTAAACTTTAGAAAATATATGCTATTTATAATTGGAAAATATTCTAATTACTTATCTCTTTTCCGATCTCGTTTGTTTCTATACTTAGGAAATATTCTTTATTATATTTCCAAGCTTACACTTATTTGGGTTAAACGGGAACATTGATCTTCGAGCCTAAAATCTTACTATTTATTTGTTAATAATGAAATCAATCAAGTTGGGGTTTAACTACCTCTCAGACCTTGACTGAATAACATTTATAACGTCAAAACAGACATGACTACTTACTCGAATAATCAATACCGTACAACTACTTATTCATTTTAAAACACGTATACGCTTCCTCTTTCTATTCTTACTAGATTTTATTCTTAATCTTCCTTTTTGAATTTACTATTCTATTTCTAAGTTTGTTTCCTTATCGACTTCTATATATATACGTTGATTTCTAACTATCAAATTATCTTAAAAATATTCTAACTCCTTAAATTCCCGGAAAAATTCGCCATAACCTCCTTTGTACCAGGAGCATCGGGATATTTCAAATAGCCTCCCATGGCCCTCACCAATCCAAAAGAAAAAGAAAAAGCCAAGCGGCTAGCCGATACGGCGCATAAAATCACATATATGAATTAAATACATACCTTTTCGTCGAGCATTCTATTTATATACCTTCATACCTTATCCATACCTGTCTCAGGTATATTTATACTTGCTCGATCTATTTTAACTATACCTGATCGTTTTAACTCAATTCGTTAATTAATTTGTTAATTAACTCTTTTGTCTATTTCACTTTTATATTTGAACATGACATGTTCAAATATATTTTAACTTGCTTATTAACTAATTTGAATCCAAATTTCAAATTTAAGTCCTATATTCGATTTCGAATATCTATTTACAAATCCAATTCACCTTTCAAAGTTCAACTTCAAATTCAAAACTCGATTAACTAATTCCTCTTCGACTTAGTTAATTCTATTCAATTTCATTCAAATTTTATATCACTTCTATTATTCAAATCTATATATCAATTTCTATTCAAATTTTATATTACTAATCCCATTTGAGTTTCTATATTCAAATTCTATATTATAAATCCCATTTGAATTTCTATATTCAAATTCTATATATTCAAATTCTATATATCAAATTCTATATTTTAATCCCATTTGAATTTCTATATTCAAATTCTATATATTCAAATTCTATATTATAAATCCCATTTTGAAATTCAACACAACTTGTCTTTCCCAAAACAAATTCAAAACAGTATCTCTGGTAGTAATTCGTCACTTACAACTCGAAAATGAATACTGATGATGCAGCTATCATCATCGGAATCTATTTTACAGCGATCAAAGTGAGTTCGATATATAAAACCATTTCTAAACATTTCCACTTTGAAATTCATTTCAAAATATAATTCACACTGCTTGTAAAACAATTTAAAATCTCCCAAGATCTTAAATTTTCCTTATTTTTAATCCAATTTCATTTACAAACACTTATCCAATTCTCTAGAGTTTTAACTCAATTTCTAGTTTAAATTTTAGATTTAACTCATCTGATTTCATGTATTTCACTTATATGAATTCTGATTGGTTATTCACATAACCATTTAATTTATAATCTTACTCGATTATAATAACAACCAATATATCCACTATATTATAAATTTGGATATATATATCTTCTCTATATCAAGATATAACTTGGGTAAACTTATTTTAGTTTACCCTTTTTTCAAAACATATCGTGTCGACCCATCGTATTCGAGTGTTTATAAACTCCTACCGATACAGTGGATCAAACTGATCGACCAGAACCCAAAAATAACTCAACCAATAAATCACCACAATACAAAACAATTTTTATATCAATAACAAATATGATCACTCGTATATATACACTCAACTCAATCTAGGGTATTACTAACCCTATCTCTACTGAGTCACGCCATAGAGCCAAGGTAAATCACTTAACTTAAGCTTTGATACCAACTGTAATGACCAAAAATTCCGGTCCAATTTGAGCTGACCAAAAACACAAGTCCAACCCCAAATTAAATTGAAAATCAGGAAATTAATAGAAAGAAAACAGAGGGTGAGGAAAGATAAGGTAGAAACTTAGAATAGGAGAAGAAGAACACAATATCAGAGTAACACGAATCTCACAGCGGAACGAATAACATATAATATATGTAACATAACTTTGAAATATACATTTGTACTTGAATATACATCATTATAAAAGTACAACACTTACAACACAGTGGAAATAACTATACCTATATAATCCTGAAGCCTCCTGCTCCAAGCTCTTCCAGTATATCTGTAAATCCTGGCTACTTGACTGCCCGTACAAAATTGGGCACCCAAGAGTTTAAGGAAACAAAACAAAATAAACTCCAAGTCAGTCATGGGACTGGTATGAGTAAAATAGTTTAAAACAGTTTGAGCATTTAAACGATATCTCATAAGACCACGCTGTATAACGGAACGGGTTTTTCCCTTATGAGAATCCAAATTATCTTTATATCAAAAACTTTTGATATTATAATAATGTCTATCAACCACAATGTAATAATCATCTAGAAGAAACGCTTTCATCTCACGTTCTACATATATAGTATACAATCAAAACCGCAAGCACGTATTGGGTAATGGATTTCCAACTATGACAAGGTATGGAACTACCTTTCGCTAGTGTACCTCTAGAAAGGAATACACTGGGTTCAACAAGAACATCTTGCAAACCGGCCACACATGACCGACCACTCATTTCGCTTGAGTGTATCGAATGTATATCACCAACGGTTGGTATCAACAACAGTTTCTCGAATGGTACAACATCAACAATAGATTTTTAGAAATAAATAAAACTCTAGATCAGGTGATTATACACCCTACTTTGGTGCGACCGACTTAGCCATGCTGCCTGCCCGATTTCTGTCATTTACCGGTTGATGAGGCTAGAAGGTACGCTTTATCATTACACCAGATTCACTTTGAATGCCACTTCGTCAAATCCATCAAATCACTGATTGACGTCCTCAACCATACATTATGTGTTAGCTAAAAGAAGTTTCCTTCTCCGCTTCCACTCTTGGTAGAGTTGGAGAAATCAATATACGTGATCGTCTGGAAATACCCTGTCAGACATCCGTCCATACAAGTCATTCAGGAGAAGGATGAACCGAAGGCACTATTCAATACATCCATCTTAGACACTGTTATCTAAGACTTATACAGTAGCCCTTGCACTTTACTCCGTCTTCAATTATCTTTGGCATATATGATTCGCAACGCTTATGCCAATACAGAGTGGTTCTTTGGATAACAATCCAACCGATCTCTCCATATTAACAACCTGAAAATGGTCAAAACTTCGATAGTCTGTGATTTAACTATCAAAGAAAAACAGGTGTGCAACCAACGATATTATTTCCAGATGGAAATTCTATCAATCAATCATCAATTATATATATATATATATATATATATATATATATTCATATTTCCTTATTTTCTATGTTTAGAAAATATACGTTATTAGTACTGGAAAACATTTCCATTGTTATTTACATATCCCTATCATTTCACAACTATCAGTCCCTGACTGTACACTAGTAGGAGAACAATTCTCTAAGTATAAACCCCGAAGGCCGAAACCAACATCAGATCGATACTCAGAAAACTATTCAACTTAACTAATCTCTAGCCAGTTTCTAATCTTGTTTAACTCTATTTCTATTAACTCTAATTCGGATAACAAATGTTCGATTTAACTCCATTCGCTTAACTCAAGATTGTAGCGATCACAATGGTTACGCCTGATTCCCTCAGGAAACATCCGACCGCCGTAGGCTATCTGCAGCCCTGCGAATTACGCTAGCAGTCGTGCAAAATGGTAACTTGTCCTATATAACTATGTCTGAATTACTCCTTTTGATAACTACGTTTCATTAACTCCTTTTGATAAACTACGTTTGGTTAACTCCTTTTATAATCCTATTTATTTCCTAAATAAATACTCCTTTATTCTATTCTATTCGTTTTGTCAACATTTTTCCCTTTTATAAAACTCTATTCGTTTTATAAACATTTTCCTTTTATTTACTTTCAAAATATTTCCTTTTTATAAAATCTCCTTTGATTGTTATACATATTATCTCTTTTATAAAATCCTTTGATTTTTATAAATAATCTATTTTCAATATTCATTTTGAAAATTCCCTTTCCTTCATTCTGGTATGTTATGGTATTTAACACATCAAATCACGATGACCAATATCATCCAAACACACACAATCACCAACAGGTTATACTTCACGTCATATATCAAAATATATGAAAAACAATAAAATAACTGTTGAGGAATCCAGTCGGATTCCTCCAACCTGTTTCCCTACATCCACAGATGTTACACAATAAAATCAACATCACTTTCGGTTCCATATGATATATTCTGTTAAACAGAATCAATATAGAAATTCAACTAACTGTCTCATAGTTCAATCAAACAGTCAATAAACAATCAATCAATCAATATTTAAGAGTTCTAAAAATACAACATGAAATTACAAACTGTTCAGAGTTAGTGAGATTTACTCACTTTGGCATTTCATCGTTAAAGAACAATAATTGTTGTTTGATTTGAATCAAACAGTTTATTTCCCCATAAATTCAAATGAGCTCCGACTTCCACTCAGTTTCATTGTGAAGCTCTCGTCCATACGATCCTGTCGGATATTGTTTCATCTGATTCTGATATCGTACGTGCAAGTTATGAATTTTACAAGAAAATACTCTATTTTATACTAAATTAAAGTCAAACAATTTAAATATGGGCCTCATCCTACTCCTCTACACCGGCCCATTTCCTACATTGACCCGATTAACTACCTTCTTTCCCAAATTGCCATCGTGTATTCATGCTTCCAGGAAACTCCAATGTCACGGCCGATCTTCCCAAACCTCTTCTCCTTCATTTCTTCAACAAGAATTCAAATAGGAACCATAAACATCCCTCTCTAGCAAAGCTCTCCCCTTTCCTACCATTACTAACCCCTTCGAGTCCCTTCTACGCAGTGCAACGCTCAGGCCAGCAAGCCTGTTATAGTGCAGGTACCGAACAACATCACCACGGATTTCCCCCAAATCCTTCATGCTAGATCGGAATCCCATCCTAAGCTTCAAACTAACCTCGATTTCAACTAAAACTCCATCATTCTCGCGGAAAGCCCAGCCCTAGATTTACTGCTCAAACTCGAGCAACAGACAAACAACACCGCACCATATAAAAATGAGATGGAATCAAAGCTGGAGGCCAAACAAAACCAGTAACATACGTTTTGATATTTATAGAAATTTATTTGAATTGTATTGATTTTTTTTCTTTTGATCGAACTTTACTGGAGGATGTAAAAATTGTGGCGGCTCATTCTTTTTGTTGTTGACTTCGTGAGGTAAAATGAGATTAGGTTAAAGTGTGGTAGGGTATTTATAAAGATCCAAAATATCTAGATATTTTCGTTTAGATATTTTAGGATATTTTATTTTATCATTTTTATAAGCTTCTCTCGTCCTTAAAAATCCCTGAATCCACATACGATACCCAAAATTCACGAAAATTGACATGCCCCTAGAGTTTGACATTACGGTCCCAACAAAACTGTTTTCATCGAATTCCGACTTCGTTTGCTCACACAGTGTATTTTTAAAGCTCTGGATGACCCATTTAAATATATAAATATATTTAAACATAATTAAATTAAATACAAATAAATTTATATTATCGTATGTACTCACAGTGGAATATCATACAGCTCCAGGATAATTATATACTCGCTATTCCGAGTCCAGATTGAATCGATATTCAATTTACATTAAAAACCCTTTTATAACGTATATAAAGCGTTACGAATTATAAAGGAATTCCACAGCGACTTTTCTGAAATTTGATTTGGACGTGAATCAAAATCTACATGAAGAAAACCCGATTTTTCTCTTCCACTAGAAAGATATACTCCACCAGCTCCACACGTTTCTTGTTTCACAGAAATCCGGCTTAAAACGAATCATGTACATTCAGTTGAAGTTCGAATCGCCAATTTGCGAACTGCAGCGCCATTTCAAGCTCGATTTTAATTATAATATAATTATACATTCAAACTGTCGTTATTTAAATATATTCGTTATTCTAATTCAATTCTAAACTGAATTAAATATCACAGATGATCCAGTTCACACCATATTGCCATTTCAGCCAATTCTGATTATTTCAAAATTAAATATATTATTTAATTTATTATTTTAATTAAATATTCACCATTATTTAATTCCACGACCATTTAATTCACTATATCACTATTTATATAATTAAATAAATTAATTATAATACCTCTTCCAATGCGGGTCATTACAAGACCAATACATGATAGTAATCGCTGGAAAGACTAGAGTAAACTAACATACCATCGATCTTTCACTATTGAGGCATTGGTTGCAGGAAAAGCCAAATTGGATGATGGATTTGTTGCTAAGGGCACGTCACTTAGCTCTTGATGTAGTCTTTCACTAGTTGAGGGAGGCGTCGAGGTGAGACCATAGCCACAAGAAAATGCAGACTATTGTTTAGATATCTGTAACTTGGTTCCTTTTGAGTAGAACTATACAGATATGGAAAAAGCTCCTGATCGAGTTTCATGCATTCAGATACAACTCTATTACGGTACTTGGGGTATAGTAGATAGTACATACTTGTGAGTATCTGGATACACACATTGGGTGGTGTATTGTAGGTGAGAGGGCATTACTTCGTGTTGAGGCTGTGCTTGATCAAGGAGTTTGGATATGATGATCCGTACACTTACGCGGCATAACGATGGTGGTTTGGTGCAGTAGTGCGGCATAATGATATGAATTTCCGTATGTCGTTCGGCAAAGGATAAGAGTCGCATACGCTTACGTGGCATGACGATGGAGACCGTGCGAGGAGGGTACCATGGAGAGTACCTTGATATTTTGGGGGTAGCTACATATATACTATATTAGGTTAATCTAATAGGAAGTAAATGGGTATGACATGAGATGAAGCCTTGAGTGTCGCTAACCTAAACAACCTAATAAATAGGAAAACATAAATGAATGGTATATGTAGGGTTAGTCCAGTCACCAGAACTTGTGTTCTGACCACCTTCTCATAACACACTGCAGGTTAGGTTATGAAAGTGGTATGATAGCTTTGGTTACTGATTAGGCAATATTATTACTTTAGTAAGGTTATATATGATTATATTATATTTTATCCTTTCCACTGTGAGATGTCTTCTAAGCTCTGATATATTTATTATCTCTTTCTTTTCTGTAGGATACCAGACAAGCCAACTCGACTGTCATAACCCACGCCCGTTAATGTCACTCACAAAGGTGATGCATTAAATTCGTGAAGCGTTATATGTAAGCAGAACATAAATATTACAAGATAGATATAAAAGCAACAGTAGAATTTGAATTTTTATTTTAAACATAAATCATAGCATCGTGGTACAAAATACCATAAGTCTGAAAACTACATAAAACCCATTACAATAATATAACTTCTGTCTTGAGCCGTGAGAGTACATAAATACTTAAAAGAAACCATAATTCTCCAGAAAGAGACAAAACCATAGTAAAGATAAGAACTTGAGCCATACTTCGAAAGCAGCTCCTAGCAGATGATAACCGAGTCCTGACTAAGCCTGAGTGTTCCCACCCAGAGACTTGGGGAGGAAGCTAAAGAAAGAAGAGGAAACAAAAAGGGTCAGACATAAAGTCTGGCTAGTCTAGTTATTTTTAGCAAGTAAATAAATAAAAGCAGCATGATAGGCATACAAAGTGGATAAGAGAGATCCCTATATTAATGGAAGGTGTGACAAGGTAGACAGGATAAGGTGTATATGCTTCTAATGATTACTCTGCACTATTACTAGTATAACAGATATGCAATAGGCTTACATACTCCCCAATTTCTTAACAGAAACAGGATGATCCCAACAGAAACATAATGGTAGTTTTAGATGTACTCTAGTAACGGGTCTACAGAACTGGTACCTAAATAGAAATAATGGGTGTTAGCCCAAACAGAAACATAGTACCCCACGGAAACAGAGAGGACTAGATGTAACCTATTTACTACCCCCATCGATTGGCTCCCTATTCCGTAGATACCCTGTGCTGGCCCAACAGTAGGGTGTATCAATCCCTAAAGTGGCAACCCTTCATTTTTCGGATGTGCACAACCATATCTACTGATGTCATTTCGTCTTATTTTCCCGAGCATGCAGAGTCATGCACGCCCATGACCCCAATGTAACGCGTTGTCATGACACCATCCTTCACGTTTGGATCTCTTATATTCATCTCAGTAAGCTTGCCTCACTTCGACCTAGTTCGGAGTACCCGTTTGATACATATTTAAGGGTTACTGACTGAAATGGGTCCCACACAAAATGATGCAAGCTCACCCCTTTATCTTTCATCCCCACTGCTAGGTTTTCCACTGGTTATGTTTACCTAACAGTGTCTTTAATTACATAACCCCAACAGGTCAAGTTTGTCGGACTATATATACAAGTATTACCCAGCAACCCAAGATGTACTTAACCCTCCCACTGATTCAAGCATGTTTATTTAACGGTTAAGTTTGTGGGCCTATATGTGAATATTACCCCCTCCCCTCAGATTTACTTAACCCACCCCTTTTATTCAACCAAGTTTTACTTAACCCCAACTTAAATTTAAGTTCATACAATCCCTATGGATTAACTTAGGTAAAGTAGTCCAATTCATTACCATGTCCATTTATGGTTTATAATGGGCTAGACTTCCCACGTTAGGCCTACAACATGTGGATGTTGGATATGTCGGTCGGGTCCGGGCAGACTTATTCCACAATTGGGCCTAACCTCGTGTCATAGCCTTATTCGTATTTACACACTTAGACCTTTCACATTAGGTTCAACATTAGTGGCTGCTGGATATGCTAGTCGGGTCCGAGCAGACTTCCATCACCAATGCAACCTAACCTCATGTTATAAGTGAAATTACAATTTATAATTGTAATTATTAAACATTCCATTTTTATCCAATTATTACCTATGTCTTAATAGGTGATTATGTCCCCACTTTCCCCCTTTTGAATTATATTTCCACTCATGTTTATATTTGAATTATGCTAATATTAACCTTTTTCCCTTCGCGTTCCCTAACCAGCGTGTTCACATAATTTATGGTATGTATAGGCTAAATAATAGCCTAATCATGTACATTCAGTTGAAGTTCGAATCGCCAATTTACGAACTGCAGCGCCATTTCAAGCTCGATTTTAATTATAATATAATTATACATTCAAACTGTCGTTATTTAAATATATTCGTTATTCTAATTCAATTCTAAACTGAATTAAATATCACAGATGATCCAGTTCACACCATATTGCCATTTCAGCCAATTCTGATTATTTCAAAATTAAATATATTATTTAATTTATTATTTTAATTAAATATTCACCATTATTTAATTCCACGACCAGTTAATTCACTATATCACTATTTATATAATTAAATAAATTAATTATAATACCTCTTCCAATGCGGGTCATTACAAGACCAATACATGATAGTAATCGCTGGAAAGACTAGAGTAAACTAACATACCATCGATCTTTCACTATTGAGGCATTGGTTGCAGGAAAAGCCAAATTGGATGATGGATTTGTTGCTAAGGGCACGTCACTTAGCTCTTGATGTAGTCTTTCACTAGTTGAGGGAGGCGTCGAGGTGAGACCATAGCCACAAGAAAATGCAGACTATTGTTTAGATATCTGTAACTTGGTTCCTTTTGAGTAGAACTATACAGATATGGAAAAAGCTCCTGATCGAGTTTCATGCATTCAGATACAACTCTATTACGGTACTTGGGGTATAGTAGATAGTACATACTTGTGAGTATCTGGATACACGCATTGGGTGGTGTATTGTAGGTGAGAGGGCATTACTTCGTGTTGAGGCTGTGCTTGATCAAGGAGTTTGGATATGATGATCCGTACACTTACGCGGCATAACGATGGTGGTTTGGTGCAGTAGTGCGGCATAATGATATGAATTTCCGTATGTCGTTCGGCAAAGGATAAGAGTCGCATACGCTTACGTGGCATGACGATGGAGACCGTGCGAGGAGGGTACCATGGAGAGTACCTTGATATTTTGGGGGTAGCTACATATATACTATATTAGGTTAATCTAATAGGAAGTAAATGGGTATGACATGAGATGAAGCCTTGAGTGTCGCTAACCTAAACAACCTAATAAATAGGAAAACATAAATGAATGGTATATGTAGGGTTAGTCCAGTCACCAGAACTTGTGTTCTGACCACCTTCTCATAACACACTGCAGGTTAGGTTATGAAAGTGGTATGATAGCTTTGGTTACTGATTAGGCAATATTATTACTTTAGTAAGGTTATATATGATTATATTATATTTTATCCTTTCCACTATGAGATGTCTTCTGAGCTCGGATATATTTATTATCTCTTTCTTTTCTGTAGGATACCAGACAAGCCAACTCGACTGTCATAACCCACGTCCGTTAATGTCACTCACAAAGGTGATGCATTAAATTCGTGAAGCGTTATATGTAAGCAGAACATAAATATTACAAGATAGATATAAAAGCAACAGTAGAATTTGAATTTTTATTTTAAACATAAATCATAGCATCGTGGTACAAAATACCATAAGTCTGAAAACTACATAAAACCCATTACAATAATATAACTTCTGTCTTGAGCCGTGAGAGTACATAAATACTTAAAAGAAACCATAATTCTCCAGAAAGAGACAAAACCATAGTAAAGATAAGAACTTGAGCCATACTTCGAAAGCAGCTCCTAGCAGATGATAACCGAGTCCTGACTAAGCCTGAGTGTTCCCACCCAGAGACTTGGGGAGGAAGCTAAAGAAAGAAGAGGAAACAAAAAGGGTCAGACATAAAGTCTGGCTAGTCTAGTTATTTTTAGCAAGTAAATAAATAAAAGCAGCATGATAGGCATACAAAGTGGATAAGAGAGATCCCTATATTAATGGAAGGTGTGACAAGGTAGACAGGATAATGTGTATATGCTTCTAATGATTACTCTGCACTATTACTAGTATAACAGATATGCAATAGGCTTACATACTCCCCAATTTCTTAACAGAAACAGGATGATCCCAACAGAAACATAATGGTAGTTTTAGATGTACTCTAGTAACGGGTCTACAGAACTGGTACCTAAATAGAAATAATGGGTGTTAGCCCAAACAGAAACATAGTACCCCACGGAAACAGAGAGGACTAGATGTAACCTATTTACTACCCCCATCGATTGGCTCCCTATTCCGTAGATACCCTGTGCTGGCCCAACAGTAGGGTGTATCAATCCCTAAAGTGGCAACCCTTCATTTTTCGGATGTGCACAACCATATCTACTGATGTCATTTCGTCTTATTTTCCCGAGCATGCAGAGTCATGCACGCCCATGACCCCAATGTAACGCGTTGTCATGACACCATCCTTCACGTTTGGATCTCTTATATTCATCTCAGTAAGCTTGCCTCACTTCGACCTAGTTCGGAGTACCCGTTTGATACATATTTAAGGGTTACTGACTGAAATGGGTCCCACACAAAATGATGCAAGCTCACCCCTTTATCTTTCATCCCCACTGCTAGGTTTTCCACTGGTTATGTTTACCTAACAGTGTCTTTAATTACATAACCCCAACAGGTCAAGTTTGTCGGACTATATATACAAGTATTACCCAGCAACCCAAGATGTACTTAACCCTCCCACTGATTCAAGCATGTTTATTTAACGGTTAAGTTTGTGGGCCTATATGTGAATATTACCCCCTCCCCTCAGATTTACTTAACCCACCCCTTTTATTCAACCAAGTTTTACTTAACCCCAACTTAAATTTAAGTTCATACAATCCCTATGGATTAACTTAGGTAAAGTAGTCCAATTCATTACCATGTCCATTTATGGTTTATAATGGGCTAGACTTCCCACGTTAGGCCTACAACATGTGGATGTTGGATATGTCGGTCGGGTCCGGGCAGACTTATTCCACAATTGGGCCTAACCTCGTGTCATAGCCTTATTCGTATTTACGCACTTAGACCTCTCACATTAGGTTCAACATTAGTGGCTGCTGGATATGCTAGTCGGGTCCGAGCAGACTTCCATCACCAATGCAACCTAACCTCATGTTATAAGTGAAATTACAATTTATAATTGTAATTATTAAACATTCCATTTTTATCCAATTATTACCTATGTCTTAATAGGTGATTATGTCCCCACTTTCCCCCTTTTGAATTATATTTCCACTCATGTTTATATTTGAATTATGCTAATATTAACCTTTTTCCCTTCGCGTTCCCTAACCAGCGTGTTCACATAATTTATGGTATGTATAGGCTAAATAATAGCCTAATCATAAACAATAAAAAGGGAAGGTAGTGGAAATATGAAAAGGGTGAATGTTCTAACATAACTAGTACAAACATATGGTGAACATATGAGCATAGATCTAATGAACTTGTGGCAGTTAACTAGTTGTAACATAGCAAAGGTGATCAGATGAACATGAAAAGATCTAAATTTTGATTTAGATGTCCAACAAGTTCAGATCTAATATAAGAAGCACAAGGGGATCCAAACAATAAACTAGATCTGATTAATAATTTAGGTGTCCACATAATACAGATCCAAAAAGTAGATCTAACAAATAGGGATTAAGATCTACATCCTAGAATGTCCATCTAATTCAGATCTAATTGATAAAAATTAGTTAGAGCACGAGTAAGGATTTAGATCTACATAGAATGTCCACATGATTCAGAAAAATTAGATCTAACACAAGTAGGAATTTAGATCTACATATAATGTCCACATGATTCAAAAAAATTATATCTAACAAAAATAAGAATTTAGATCTACATAGAATGTCCACATGATTCAGAAAAATTAGATCTAATACCAATAAGAATTTAGATCTACAAAGAATGTCCACATGATTCAGAAAAATTAGATCTAACACCAATAAGAATTTAGATCTACATAGAATGTCCACATGATTCAGAAAAATTGGATCTAACACCAATAAGAATTTATATCTACAAAGAATGCCCACGTGATTCAGAAAAATTAGATCTAACACAAATAAGAATTTAGATCTACATAGAATGTTCACATGATTCAGAAAAATTAGATCTAACACCGATAAGAATTTATATCTACATTATAGAAATTTAGATCCAAGTTATAACCGAATCCAAAATGTCATATGTTCATAATTTACAAAGGTTCTAATATAATTTAGGCATATGAACATATCCAAATCATAGTCGTGACACGTTTACTTTTAAATACTCAAATCTAAAAGCAACTTGGAACTCACAGAATTTGGATTAGAACATAGAAAGAGAATGGATCTTGAATCTCTATTTGCTTTGATAGTTGTAGAAGATAAGAGATCCTAGTTCAGTTCAGACTCCGGCAGAGTTTGGCTGCCATGATTCTCAGTGAAGAAAAACAAGGGAATTGAGGTATATCTATAGATGCTAATGTCCAGAATTCGAGTGCCATCTCAACCCTAGGGTGAATCGGGCCACGTGCCGACACCCAATTCGGTCCGGATTCTTAAAAACATATATGCGCGCACTTTACAGGTGCGCCAATGTAAAAATACATGGGCGCACTTTTCAAGTGCATTGGGAATTCCTACTTTTTCCGCCAAACTTCTACAATCCATAACTTCTTCATACGTCATCCGTTTTACGCAAAATTTCGAGATGGAAGCAATGGCGTAGTCTGTTTCCCTTAATTCTGAATATTAAATTAATTACTATTTAATTTATCCACTTTAATGTTGTTAAAATTTCGGGGTGTTACATTCTCCCCTACTCAAAGGATTTCGTCCCCGAAATCTTCAAGTTAAGAAGAATGTATCCTACCATCCATCATCCTTCTACTCATCCACCAATCACAGGCATCCATTTTTCTTAAAATTTTCTAATGCTTATATGAACATAAGCAAATGTGTGTGTATTTTCCCAATATTAATGCAAAAATCAGTCGGTCTACTGATTCAGTTGACCTCCTTAATGCAATGTATGTTAGTGCCATGTATCCAATAAGTTATGCAAATAAACCTATTATAACATGTAAGTTCTATATGTGAACACACTCATTCGTCCAAATGCAACATCCATATGCTAGTACATCCATTTCCATCCATGAAAGAAAATAAAATATACAAACATCCATATGCACTATGAGAGTGATTGAGCCGATCTAGTGCCTAATGTGTGTGTATATGCATCCACAGGCAACCACTAGCAAATAGTTGCATCCACTTGCATCCATTAAACATAACATGTCTCAAACACATGTTTACATCCATGGGTTCCCTACCTAAAGGTCGAAGATTCAATCGATAGGATATACTCAGATGATAGAAGCAAATGCGAATAAAAGCTTTTGGAAGATAAGTTAAGAACATTCCCTTGAAAAGATAAGGGTACGAAACGGAAAAATCTTGTCTTCGGTCTCCTAAGTTGCATCTTCTTAGTTGTCACCCCATTGGATCTTCACCAACTTGACTTCTCGTTTGCGTAGCTTCTTAACCTCTGATCCATGTAAAAGTCATTCTGTAGATCCCCACTAACCAATCGGAGATCTACATGACCGTCTATATAATGCTTCGAAGGGTTCCGTGCTAATGCCTGCATGATGACTGTTGTTGTGGAAAAACTCGACTATAGGAAGGTGCTCTTCCTAAGTCCCTCCGAGGTCTAGGATACACAGCCTCAAAAGATCTTCAAGAATTCTATTCACTCTCTCCGTCTGCCCATCGGTCTGAGGATGAAAAGCGGTGCCCAAACACAACTGTGTACCTAATGCTTCTTGCAAGCTCCTCCAAAAATACGTTGGTGAAAATTGAATCTCGATTACTTACGATACTGGAAGGAACTACATGACGATGAACTTTCTCATGAACATAAAGTGCTGCCAACCATGTTGCTATCCTCTTTCTCTTAACAGGAAAGAAATGAGTGCTCTTAGTAAGTTTGTCTACTACCACTCAAATGCTGGTGTTGCCCCTCCTTGATCTAGGCAAACCATTGATGAAATTCATGGAGACGCTCTCCTACTTCCAATGCAAGGCCTCTAAAGGATGAAGTATACCACTGGGCTCCCTTTTCTCAGCTTTGACTTGCTGGCAAATTAGACATTGAGAAACAACGCTGCTACATATTTCTTTATCCCATCTCAAAGAAAACCCTTTCTCAAGTAGCTCCCTTACTTGCTTACTCAACTCCCTCCTTTCCCTTAGAGCCATATGGCGCACTGGTAATGCAACTGGCTTTGCATTGTCCACCAGATATATACGAGAATCGTCTCGTGCCTCGGAGGTAAGCCCCGTACCTCATCAAAAACGTCAGAATAATCTCGGACTACTGGAACAAAATGCAGATCATTGACAGATACATCAAGAGACTCTAGGAACAGACCCTTGTAGGTCACAAGAAATCTCGAGGGTCCTCCCATGACAAGTCCAAAGCCTAACGACCCTCCTCTCACAATCCAGAATGGAACCATATGTGGTAAGCTAGTCCATTCCTAGAATCAACCCACAACCCATAAACCCGAGCACATATGCGTCGCACTCAAACTCGACGCCTAACACAGATATTCTCAAATCCCGACAAATCATAAAAAATGATCTAAACCACCAATGGGGTTTGAGACAACTACGGGATCCAGGACCATACTAGTATTTAAGTGTAGAGATTCAACTATAGAACAAGATATAAACGAGTGTGAAGTGCCAGAATCAAAAGGGTTCTAATAGGGTGACTGGAAAGAGAAATCAAACCTTCCATGGAACTTTCCTACCTCTATCTAGTGCACTAGCCATGAGAGTATTTGCTTGCCCTCCAGAGGTTCTTGTCCTTCGACCTTCCCCTTGCTTCCTTTGGCACTCCCTAGAATAGTGTCCAACCTTCCACAAATGAAGCAAATATTCTCAATTTTCCTGTAGTCCTTGGCCAAGTGACCCTCTCGCCCGCAACTATGGAACTTCCACTTACCCTTAGCCTTGTCATTCTTTCCTCCCTTCTTTTGTTGTTGTTGTTGTCCTTTCTTGGGCCATACTTTTTTTATTTTGTGTTTCCTCAACAATAACTTCTTCCTTTTCACCTTTATTTGAACTTTATCTATGTTCCCTTCCCGGCCATCATTTTTCTCATCCTTGGGCTGTACTCCTTAGGCCTAACTTCTTTATTCTCCTTTTTACCATATTTGTGTAAAAAGATAAAAAGTCTCTCGAAAGTTTCCTTCATCGCATGAAAATCCTTGTGAAGCTCGAGAAAATTAGTCGTAGGTGATACTACTGCAGCTATAGATGGAGGTTAGACACTTCATTGCCCTTAGATATATGTCGTAGTTTAAACATACCTATGGCATCATGCTGGAATGGGGACACCTTTCGAGAAGAATCGGTCCCCCATATAAAAAGGAAAAAGGAATCAAGTGGAGAATCGAGAGATACTTCCTATGGCTTTAGGGAATATGTTTTTCAAATCTGACTATTCTTTTGAAAAAGCTTTCTTCTAAAACCTTTTTGAAAATAGTTTTCAAAAACTTTTATCCAATCTGGTAACCTTCAGATCTGATACCAAGTATCACACCCTACGTCCATTAATGTCACTCACAAGGGGAATGCATTAAGTTTCGTGAAGCGTTATAGGTAAACAAAACATAAATATTACAAGAAAGATATAAAAGCAATAGCGGAATTTAAATTTTTATTTCAAACATAAATCATAGCATCGTGGTACAAAATACCATAAGTCTGAAAACTACATAAAACCCATTACAATAATATAACTTCTGTCTTGAGCCATCAGAATACATAAATACTTAAAAGTAAACATAATTCCCCAGAAAGAGACGAAGCCATATTAGAGACAAGAACTTGAGCCATACTTCGAAAGCAGCTCCTAGTAGATGATAACCGAGTCCTGACTAAGCCTGAGTGTTCCCACCCTGAGAACCTGTAGAGGAAGCGGAAGAAAGAAAAGGAAACAAAAAGGGTCAGACATAAAGTCTCGGGAGTCTAGTTACTTTTAGCAAGTAAATAAATAAAAATAGCATGACAGGCATATAAAGTGGATAAGATTGTTCCCTAGATAAATACCAGGTGTGACAAGGTAGAAAGGATAAGGTGTATATGCTTCTAATGATTACTCTGCGCTATTACTAGTATAACATATATGTAATAGGATTACATACTCCCCAATTGCTTAACAGAAATAGGATTATCCCAACAGAAACATAATGGTAGTTTTATGTGTACTCTAGTAAACAGAACTGGTACCTAAACAGAAATAACGGGTGTTAGCCTAGACAAAAACACAGTACCCCATAGAAACAGACAGGACTAGATGTAACCCTATTTACTAACCCCCAATCGATCAGCTCCATATTCTGTAGATACCCCGTGCTGGCCCCACAGTAGGATGTATCACTCCCTAAAGTGGCAACCCTTCATTTTCCGGATGTGTACAACCATATCTACTGATGTCACATAGTCTTATTTTCTAGAGCAGGCGGAGTCATGAACACATATGACCCCGATGGAACGCACCGCCATGACACAGTCCTTTACGTTTGGATCTCTTATTTTCAGCTCAGTAAGCACGCCCCACTCTGACCTAGTATGGAGTACCCGTTTGATACCTATTTAAGGGTTACTGACTAAAATGGGTCCCACACAAGATGATGCAAGCTCTCCCATGTGTCTTGCATCCCCACTACTAGGTTTTCCACTGGTTATGTTTAACTAACGATGTCTTTAATTACATAACCCAACAGGTTAAATTTATGGGACTATATATACAAATATTACCCACCAACCCAAGATGTACTTAACCCTCCTACTGATTCAAGCATGTTTATTTAACGGTTAATTTTATGGGCCTATATGTGAATATTACCCCCATCCCCCCCCCCCCCCCCAGATTTACTTGACACACACCTTTTGTTCAACCAAGTTTTACTTAACCCCCAAGTTAAATTTAAGTTCATACAATCCCTATGGATTAACTTAGGTTAAGTAGTCCAATTCATTACCATGACCATTTACGGTTTATAATGGGCTTGACCTCCCACATTAGGCCTACAACATGTGGATGTTGGATATGCTGGTCGGGTCCAGGTGGACTTATTCCATGGTTGGGCCTAACCTCATGTCATAGCCCGATTCGTATTTATGCACTTAGACCTCTCACATTAGGTTCAACATTAGTGGCTGCTGGATATGCCGGTCGGGTCCGGGTAGACTTCCACCACTAATGCAATCTAACCTCAAGTCATAACTACAATTACAATTTATAATTGTAATTATTAAACATTCGATTTTTATCCAATTCTTACTTATGTCTTAATAGGTGATTATGTCCCCACTTTCCCCCGTTTGAATTATATGTCCACTCATGTTTATATTCGAAGTATGCCAATATTGACCTTTTTCCCTCCCCGTTCCCTAACAAGCGTGTACAAATAATTTATGGCATGTATAGGCTAAATAATAGCTAATCATAAATGATAAAAAGGGAAGGTAATGGAAATATACAAGGGTGAATGTTCTAACATAACTAGCATAAACATATAGTGAACATATGAGCATAGATTTAATGAACTTGTGGCAGTTAACTAGTTGTAACATAGCAAAGGTGATAAGATGAACATGACAAGATCTAAATTTTAATTTAGATGTTCAACAAGTACAGATCTAATATAGGAAGCATAAGGGGATCCGAAAAATAAACAAGATCTGATTAATAATTTAGGTGTCCACATAACACATATTTGAAAAGTAGATCTCTAACAAATAGGGATTAAGATCTACGTCATATAATTTCCACCTAATTCAGATCTAATAGATAAAAATTAGATCTAACACAAGTAATGATTTAGATCTACATAGAATGTCCACATGATTCAGGAAAATTGGATCTAACACAAATAAGAATTTAGATCTACATAGAATGTCCACATGATTCACAAAAATTAGATCTAATACAAATAAGAATTTAGATCTACATAGAATGTCCACATGATTCAGAAAAATTAGATCTAACACCAATAAGAATTTAGATCTACAAAGAATGCCCACATAATTCAAAAAAATTAGATCTAGCACCAATAAGAATTAAGATCTGCATAGAACGTCCACATGATTAAAAAAAATTAGATCTAACACAAATAAGAATTTATATCTACATAGAATGTCCACATTGTTCAGAAAAATTAGATCTAACACCAAAGGAATTTAGATCTACATCATACAAATTTAGATCCAAATTATAACCAATTCCAAAATGTCATATGTGACTCCCCATCTCCATTAAGGTGACTCACAAATGGAATGCCTTAATTTTGGTGGATTGTGTGATGACCCCAAACTTCCATGGAATGAAAGTAAGGAATAATCATTTGGAATACAACATAAATACAATAATACAGATCATAGATACAACATAGCATAGGAAATTCATAGAGTAACGACATCAAAGCAGCGGAAATATAATGTCATCAACCACAGAAAGCCCACAGTCGCAAAATTCTAAATTATTGCATCAAGTTTACAGAAAATGAAATAAGTTCCAACTCCAACTTAAACAACGTGAAATGAAACAAGTTTGATGTCTGGGATTAAAAAGAGAAAAATGCAATAGCAGCAAATGATAGATGTCTTCAAGCTCCAAGTCATCACCTCTCCACGAAAGCAAATCCAAGAAAGATAATAAGCAGCTCCAAAGAAAAGACTCCAAGCAAAGAATGAACCTGTTTACTTGGTTGCCCGTGTAGAAAGTAGGGCACCCGAGGTTGCAAAAAGGTGGAAACAAACAACAGGTCAGTCGTTGGACATGTGTGAGAATTCTTAACTAATTAATCACTATTAATAAGGCAAATCCAAAGACCACGTCGCTAACGCGGTACGGGTTTACTCTAATAGATTGTCGTGCATAATTTAAAGTGTCAGAACAAATAATAAGTAAGTCGTAGAACAACGCTATGCTTTTGAGAAAAATGGAATCACCATAAGACCCAAGTCCCATCACACAATGCAACACAAACCAAAGGATAAGGTTTTACCTTATGGTGATTAAACATTCTAAATACGGTAAAAACGAATTTAATATTATCATTAGTATATATCAAAACATTTCAAAGTAAGTGTATCAATCCTAGGACACATAGATACCATAATATTATGCTTCCATACTAGTAATACAATCAAATCTGTAGTTCGTATTGGAAATTTGGATTTCCATCATGAGTCAAGGCTAGGGAGGAGCTCCTTATCGATTCAAGGCACTCTAGATAATGCCTCAGGATCCCCCGCAGTGAACCCTTGGATCCTGCAGGGCCGGTCCACCATACGAGTTGCAGATTAGTTATTCCTGAACACACGTTTCCCGGTCCTACAGGACCTATCATCTGAGGCGCCTCATTCCATCATCCACATAAGTAAAATGTAGGGCCGTGTTAAAGCCCAATCACCACTTCTAGCTAAAAAGAAACGTGCTGCTCTCCCTGCGCTCCCTTGTCCCATTTTAGATTCCGCCGGCGTGTGAGGCTCGCGAAGTCACACTATACACAAAGTTATGCCTAAACAGGCTATGCTTTGATCATCCCACAAGGCCTGCTTTTCAACAAAGCCTTGATCATATGCATCTTAGCATGCCACATCGTTACTTCATATCGCACTACCAATCCTTTGCCGAAATATATGAAAGGGTGTTAAGCAAGAGAATAAATTCTCCGCCACCGAACATCTATACATTCGACAGAAGATTAATAACATGATATTTAAGGGAGTACTATGTCAGACACACAATCCATTTATTAGCTTATGCTCTGTGTCTGAGAGAAAACCAAACCCGTGAAATCAACACGTACGTTTGAGCAATGACCATGGCCCTTGAATTGGGAGCAAGTCAAATCAGGGCCTCGATCGTTGACCATTCAAGGGAAGATTCACGGTCTTCATACGCCATCTTCATACTTCAATTAACGTCGTTTGATTATTTGGAATGAGAGAACTCGGACTTACCAAATAATCCTCGTCTATATATTTATATATATTTAAAATCCTTCGTACTTGCTGATATCATTTTATAATGATTACTTCCTATTTTAATTATTTAAAATAATTAAATTTTTATATAACGACGCCTTAAGTCAATGGGCGACTACGGCGCTGCATTCAACCAATTTTGATTTTCACATTTCTCAGAATCTAACCGTTGGATCTTAACGCAATATATATCGTTGGAAAGATTTTTCCAAGACGGTCCTAACTGTTTCAGTTTCAAGGAAATCCGACAGTCGGATCTTCTTGTATCATTGTTTAAAGGTATGATTTCAAAACGCAAACTACCACGCTCGATTCGCTTAATTTTAATTATATATATATATATATAAATATATAAATATAATACGTTTAACTTTTTATGTAAATTCTATTACAAGGACTGAGTTCAATCTTCTGCTCTTTCATTCCTTTATGAAAATGTAAATTATAATTCCACGATGAACACTTCCTTTTATCTCTTTCATTTACTTTAACATGCAAATATATTTCAACATTGCAGTAAATTCTATCCCAATGTTGACTTCTACTCTTTTAATCTTTTCATCACATCGTAAAATCTCCTTTTTAATTACATTAAAAATGTAAATTAAAATTATAATGTAAATTTCCTATCTTTCAAATTACATTAAAGATATAAATTTGATTTCAATGTCACATGATTCTTTCTAATTACATGTGGTTTCATGTCAAGATTTTGTCTTTTAATTACATAAAATGTAATTTCCTATGACGATGCCAATTCTCAACTTCTAATTACATATGAAATGTAATTTTTAATTTACATATAAAAATGTATATTTTATCATATGATGCAAATGCATATTTTAATTACATAGAAAAATGTATTTTTTTCTTACCATTCTAATCTACAAATAAATTACATGGAAAAATGTAATTCTCATCCTACGGTGTAATTTCCTATATAAATTACATATAAAAATGTAATTTTGAACATACGATGTAAATTCATGTTTTAATTAATGAAATTTTTATCATACAGTGCAAATGCATATATAAATTACATATAAAAATGTAATTCTTATCTTATGGTGAAATTGTTTATATAAATTACATATAAAAATGTAATTTTATCTTACGTTCCTAATTCACATCCAAATAGCATATAAAAAGGTCATTTTTATTTTACCATTCTAATTAACATCTAAACTACATATAAAAATGTAATTTTATTTCTTCGTTCTAATTCACATCTAAACTACATATAAAAATGTAATTTTATTTCATCGTTCTAATTCACATCTAAACTACATATAAAAATGTAATTTTATTTCAATGCAAATTCATGTCTTGATTTACCTTATAAAATGTAAATTTTATTTCACTGTAAATTTCAAACTTTTATTACAAAGAAAAATGTAAATTTTATTTCAATGCAAATTCATGTCTTAATTTACATTATAAAAATGTAAATTTTATTTCACTACAAATTCCTAACTTTTATTACATAGAAAAATATAAATTTTATTTCAATGCAAATTCATGTCTTAATTTACATTATAAAAATGTAAATTTTATTTCATTGCAAATTTCTAACTTTTATTACATAGAAAAATGTAAATTTTATTTCAATGCAAATTCATGTCTTAATTTTCATTATAAAAATGTAAATTTTATTTCACTACAAATTCCTAAGTTTTATTACATAGAAAATTGTAAATTTTATTTCAACGCAAATTCATGTCTTAATTTACATTATAAAAATGTAAATTTTATTTCAATGCAAATTCATGTCTTAATTTACATTATAAAAATGTAAATTTTATTTCACTACAAATTCCTAACTTTTATTACATAGAAAAATGTAAATTTTATTTCAATGCAAATTCATGTCTTAATTTACATTATAAAAATTTAAATTTTATTTCACTGCAAATTCCTAACTTTTACTTACATTTAAAAATGTAAATTTTATATACATACAATATTCCTACTTTTATTTACATTATAAAAATGTAAATTTTAATATACAGTGTAAATTGTCATTTCTGATTACATATAAAATGTATTCTTTATTTACGATGCAAAGAATCTCACCTTTTAATTTATATTGCAAAAATATAATCTTTTTATTTACATTGTAAAAATATCATCTTTTACTTACCTATCTATTTTTAATGAAAAGTTAACTTTTTACATATCGTTTATCAAATCCCAATCCAAACCACAAAAGGGAAGTTTTATTGATCATCCTCAAAGCAACAGATTTATATTGGATGGACAATGATAATTCAATTCAATAACTTACATAAAGGGAAAAATTTTACTGCGTATACTCATGATTCACAAGAAAATCATTTGACATGATTGATAGAATTAACAAATAAATGATCCTAATAAATCTCATATCTAGCATTTAAATTTTCAGATCTAATATCATGACATCATAAACAATTCAGATCCATAACTTAGAATATCATCCATCGCAGATCTATTTATATTTACCATTCAAACTTTAAATAACGAAAGAATAATAATTAAATTAATTATTATTTAATTAAAAATAAATTCTCACCTTGCTTAGATCTAAAATGAAGGTCCAAACTCGATCAGATCTCGTGTTCAAAGTCACGGCGGTTTCGAATCTGAGAGATTTCAATTTGAAGTTCATATGTATAAATTAAAAAACAACCTTTAACAACTGCAGCTGCCACATCTAAAAGCGTGGAAAATTCTGGAATGAAATTTCATACCTAAGGCTTTCAAAACTTTGATTTGTGATTTCGTGAGCTGTAGTTAACGGTTTTGGCTGCCGTTTGTTGGAGCTTGTAGTGCTACGAGAGATGGATCTTCAGCCAGAGGTAGGGGACGTGCGGTGGTGCTGTGTGGGCACGGCGGCGGTGCGAGGTCAGCGGGTTCGGGGGGTCGGGGCGGCGGCTACAGGTGATGGGAGTCTCCGGTTTTGGTATGAGATCGAAGAGCTCGAAAATCTCTTCGAAACGTGTACTCGTGTGAAGATTTTCGTTGAGAATTGAGGGAGAAATCAGAGTTTGAAGATTTGATGGAGTATTGGTTTGGCGGCTATGACTAATCGGGGAAGAAAGGTTACTGTAGCGGATGTGTATATATAATATAATATTAGGTTTAATTTATTAATTATTTAATTAGCCCAATAAAGGTCCATTTGGCCAGTAACTCAGAATTAGGCCCAACGACTGTCGTTCTTACCCATTAGCCCCCGTTCCGGACTCATCTAGACCTGTCCCGTTAGCCCAAATGGTCATATTGACCCCCGTTTCTCAGTTTTAAAATTTAAGTCATTTATTTTTAATTCTACCGTACAAATAATTTTACCAGGGCCACATACTAACTCAGAAAAATGCAGAAAAATTATTTTTGGCTTTTTTATGACGATATGGTCCTAACAAAATTTATTTCGTCGAATTCTGAGACTGTTTGAAAAATGGCTATTTTTTAGTCAATTAATTTTGACAGAAATTAACAAAACATAGTTTCTTTTGCCACGCTCACATACTAGCTCGAAAAATTCTAAAAATTGAAACCTAGCAATAATTTTATATCCCGGATCCAACAAAAGTGGTTTCTTTGAATTCCGAGGTCGTATGCAAAATGTCTATTTTCAAGGGGGATATATTCTTTATAGCGACCTTTCTGAAAATTCATTTGGCCATAACTTTTGATTCCCGCTATGAAACTTCGATTTTTCAGATTCGTTAGAAAGATATTCATTAACAGATTTAAATATTTTTCGTTTTACCAAAATCCTGTTTATTCTGCATCCTGTGTGGTCAGTCAAAGTTCAGGTTTGACTTTTCAAACTACCGTCCTTTTCTTATTCCTTTAATAATTAAATTAAACGTATTCGTTTTAAATCTAATCAAAATAAATTTCTATTCATTTTTTAACTATTTAACTATTTAAACACCTTTAAAATCTCTAAAATGCAAATTTTAAATTGGCCCCAAATTCTGGGTTGTTACAATCTCCCTCGCTTAAGAACTTTTCGTCCTCGAAAAGGAAAATAGAAGAGCAGGAATAAACTCAGAGAATGTGAAATATTTTAAGCGTACCTCAAAATAAAATCTAATCGAAGATATCCACTCTGCATTTGGGATAGGCTTGTTTGATACTCTCCTCGGTTTCCCAAGTGCAGTCCCCAGGATAACCACTCCAATGCACCTTGACTAGGTTGATACTTTTATTTCTCAGCTTCCTAGTCTCCTTGCCAATAATTTTCAGTGGTTCCCTTCTCACTGCAAGGCTTGGGGTAATCTCCAAATCTTGTTGTGCAGCTTCCTCCACAACTAGATCCGGATCATGGACATGCCTTCGAAGTTAAGAAACATCGAATACATCGTGTACTCCAGGCAACCGGTCAGGCATCTGAATTCTGTAGGCTAGGGTGCCAATCTTTTCAAGAATAGGGAGGGGGCCGATGAATTTAGTGCTAATTTTCCTGTTTTTCAAAATGGATTACACCTCGCATTGGAGCAAATTTCAAATAGACATAGTCACCCACTTCAAAAGTCAACTGTCTCCTTCTTACATCTGCATAGCTCTTTTGTCTACTTTGGGCAGCCAATAATCGCTTCTTAATAAAATCAACTTTGTCCGAAGCTTCTCGGATCATGTCTAGACCCAATACAAGCCGATTTCCTTTTTCAACCCAACACGCTGGCGATCTACATGGCCTACCATATAAGGCTTCAAATGGAGACATTTTCAAACTTGCTTGATAGCTATTGTTATATGAGAATTCAACTAAATGCAAGTGATCCGCCCAAGAACCTCCAAAATCGATTATGCAAGCTCGCAATAGATCTTCAAGAACACGATTTACTCACTCAGTCTGGCCGTCAGTCTGAGGGGGATATGCAGTACTGAGATTTAACTTCATTCCCAACTCATTTTGGAATGCTTCCCAAAATTTGCTAGTAAAGATAGGATCACGGTCGCTAACGATGCTATTAGGAACTCTGTTTAAAATAAAAGATTATTATTTAATTTGAAAATGAAAATTTTCATTCAGATTATGATGAAAAGGAAAGATTTAGTTTTATTACCCATGTAGCCTGACGATTTCTTTGAAATAGATTTGCGCCAGACTTTGAGCAGTTCTAGTGGACTTGACAGGTATGAAATGAGCGGATTTTGTGAAGCGATCCACGATCACCAATATGTTGTCATTTCCTTTCCTAGTACGAGGCAGACCATCTATAAAATCCATAGAGATTTGGTCCCACTTCCAATCTGGAACTTCCAATGGTTGCAACAACCCCACAAGCTTTTGTTGATCACTTTTTACTTGTTGGCATGTAGGACATCTGCTCACATAAATGGATATATCCCTCTTCATGGATCTCCACCAAAATGTGCGCTTTAATTCTTGATACATCTTGCTCACACCGGGATGGATGCAAAGCTTCGATTTGTGACCCTCATCCAAAACTTCCCTTATTAGGTCTTTGATATATGGAACACAAATCCGCCCTTGAAATCTAAGAATTCCCTTGCCACCTATTTGGAAGTTCGTGTTTTCACCTGCTTCAATTCTCTTGATCATTATCTGAATGAATTTATCATCCTTTTGAAGAGTAGAAATTTTATCAATCGAAGAAGAGGTAACGATGAGGCTTGCGACAATGACGTCCTTTCTACTAAGCGCGTCTGCCACAACATTGGCTTTCCCCGGCGTATAAATGATGTCAAGATCGTATGCCGCAAGAAATTCTAGCTGTTGTTGCTGCCTTAAATTCAGATCCTTTTGATCGAAGAGATATTTCAAAGATTGATGGTTTGTGAATAATTCAAATTTCTCGCCCAAAAGATAATGTCTCCAAATTTTTAAGGCAAAGACTACGGCCAACAACTCTAAGTCATGGACACGATAATTTTTCTCATGCGGCTTTAATTGACGACTCGCTTATGCAACAACTTTGCCTCTTTGCATCAGTACCGCACCAAGACCACCACTTTGAGAAGCATCCGTATAGACTTTTAAGTCTTGGTTGCCATTGATGATGGTTAGTACGGGTGCAGTGGTCAAACTCACTTTTAGCTTTTGGAATGCCTCCTCACAATTCGATGTCCAATTGAACTTGGTATGCTTCTTGGTGATCTTTGTTAATCGGCTAGACAGCTTGGCGAAGTCTTTGAAAAACTTCCTGTAATATCCAGCCAATCCTAGGAAGCTTCTTACTTCAGTGGGTGTACTGGGCTGCTTCCAATCTCGAATGGCGGCAATTTTACTTGGGTCAACAGCAATTCCTTCTTTTGACACAACATGGCCCAAAAATTTTACTTCCTCTTGCCAAAATGTGCATTTGGAAAATTTTGCTTTTAAAACATTTCTTCGCAGAATTTCCAACACTTCCCTTAAATGCCCTTCATGCTCCTCCTTTGTTTTAGAATAGATTAGAATATCATCAATGAAGACTAGGACGAATTTATTTAGGACCTCACGGAAGACCGTATTCATCAAGTCAACAAAGTAGGCTGGAGTATTGCATAGAACGAACGACATTACTAACCATTCGTAGAATATGTCAGGACCTCTGAAGGCGGTCAAAGGTATGCATTCTTCGGCTATGCGGAGTTGGTGGAAACCTGTGGCTAGGTCCATCTTCGAAAACACCTTGGCTCCATTCAATTGGTCCATTAAATCATCTATGCAGGGCAAGGGGTATTTATTCTTCAATGTTTGCTTGTTAAGATCGCGGTAATTAACACAGAGTCTTAGATACCGTCGGATTTGGGGACAAACACCACAGCTGCACCCCAATTAGAAAAGCTAGGTCGGATGAGTCCTTTCCACAAGAGCTGCTTAGTTTGGGTTTGCAACTCTTATTTTTCTTTAGGGGTCATCCTTCGAATAGCATGGACTACAGGCCTTGCATTTGGAACAAGATCAATTCTGAAGTCGATTTCCCTTCGCGGGGTAGGCTGTCTACTTCTTCAAATAAATCCGCGTAATTTTTGACCATGGGGATATTTTCTAAAGAAATGGGAGTGACTTTGAGGGAAGACCAAAATGCCCTTCTATCAGCTTTTGAACCATAGCAAGGTATGGAAATAATATCTCCAAACTTTGTTTTGATTTCAACTATTCTATCCGCACACCTTACTTTGGAATCAACTTTTGTTAGCCAATCCAGACCAAGGATGATATCCAACTCAGAAAAATTCATAATGATCAAGTTAAATGGAAATTGGAAGTAGGAGTAGGATACAGGCACCTTACAAAATAAATCTAGAGAGGTAGAACCTCCTACAAGATTATGAACATTAATTGGCTCTTTAAGACTCCTTTGTTTTAGTTTCAATTTCTGGACCGTGTTGCTAGAAATAAAACTTCTTGATGCACCCGTATCAAACAAGGCAGTAACAGGAATGTTTTTAACAAAAATGGTACCACCTAAAACATCAGGCTTACCTGCTCCTTCGGAAGAAGTAGGACCGGAAGAAGATGGTGCACTTGCCCCCTCATAAACATGTGCAATTTGCGCTCCTTTCAACAGTGGACAACTTGGCTTGATATGACCCTTCTTGTGGCAGTTATAGCATTCCTTGATGTCGTCGCTTCGGGCCTTCTTTGGATTTCTGCAGTCCTTGTTGTAGTGTCTAAACTTCAGGCAGTTGTAGCATTGCACCTTTGACTTATCGTAGGTTTTAGCAGCTCCAGAACTGCTTACTTCAGTCTTCTTCTCGGATTGTTTCCTTTTATTGTTGGCCAAGCTCCTTTCTCTGTCTTGTTGGGAATTCTTCTTATCATTTTCCTCATATCGACAAGCAAACTCCACCAGCCTATTGAAAGAAAGGTCGATGTGGGAAGTGGCTCTATCAATATATTTTCTCGCAAGCCCATTTATGAACCTCTTGTTCTTCTGAAAGCCATCCTGAATCAATTCAGGGGCATAGCGGGAGAGGTCTTCAAATCTTTGTACATATTCTGAGATGGTCTTGTCGCCTTGCTTCAGATTGGCGAACTCGTCATGCAGTCTTTCTACCTCCTGTCTTGGAATGTATTTGTCATTGAAAAGCTCCTTAAACCTTGTCCAAGTCATATTATCTGCAATCCCTCCAACCGTGACTGTGTCCCACCAGTTTTGAGCTTCCTCCTATAGCAGCCATGAAGCCACTAATCTTTTCCTCTGATCCTCCAGCTCCAATCCTCCAAAAATCTTTTCGTAGTTCCTCAGCCAAGCTTGAGCTTGTGTCACAGTTTCAGTACCCTTGAAAGGCACTCCTCCCAGGTTTTTGAACTTCTTCGCCACCTTATCCAAATCGAAGGGCTGCGGTGATGGTGGTGGCTGTTAAACTGTGGCCTCCTCAGTTTCAGCAATATTTTGCCTCCTTGCTCTAGCTCTAGCGGCTCTAGCGGCAGCGGTACTCATTTCTAGTTAGTTCTGTACGATCAAGGAAAGAGTCTGAACAACTATAATGGTGATTTGAAGAAATGATAAGGATAAAAAGACGGATGAAAAGATGATGGTAGAATGATTGACTATTATGTATTCACATGAAATGTTCACCATAGAATATAGTGATTCTATGTAAACGAATTATCATAAGTAAGTCATATTCCAAAGCTAAGTTTAACCAAAGCTCTGATACCAACTGTGATGACCCCAAACTTCAATGGAATGAAAGTAAGGAATAATCATTTGGAATACAACATAAATACAATAATGCAGATCACAAATACAACATAACATAGGAAATTCATATAGTAACGACATCATAGCAGCGGAAATATAATGTCATCAACCACAGAAAGCCCACAGTCGTAGAATTCTAAATTATTACATCAAGTTTACAGAAAATGAAATAAGTTCCAACTCCAAATTAAACAACGTGAAATGAAACAAGTTTGATGTCTGGGATTAAAAAGAGAAAAATGCAATAGCAGCAAATGATAGATGTCTTCAAGCTCCAAGTCATCACCTCTCCACGAAAGCAAATCCAAGAAAGATAATAAGAAGCTCCAAAGAAAAGACTCCAAGCAAAGAATGAACCTGTTTACTTGGCTGCCCATGTAGAAAGGAGGGCACCCGAGTTTGCAAAAAGGTGGAAACAAACAACGGGTCAGTCGTGGGACTGGTGTGAGAATTCTTAACTAGTTAATCACTATTAATAAGGGAAATCCAAAGATCACGCAGCTAACGCGGTACGGGTTTACTCTAATGGATTGCCGTGCATAATTTAAAGTGTCAGAACAAATAATAAGTAAATCCTAAAACAACGCAATGCTTTTGAGAAAAATGGAATCACCATAAGACCCAAGTCCCACACACAATGCAACACAAACCAGAGGATAGGGTTTTACCTTATGGTGATTAAACATGCTAAATACGGTAAATACAAATTTAATATTATCATTAGTATATATCAAAACATTTCAAAGTAAATGTATCAATCCAAGGACATATAGATACCATAATACTATGCTTCCATACTAGTAATACAATCAAATCCGTAGGTTTGTATTGGAAGTTTGGATTTCCATCATGAGTCAAGGCTAGGGAGGAGCTCCTTACCGATTCGATGCACTCTAGCTAACGCTTCAGGATCCCCCGCAGTGAACCCTTAGATCCTGCAGGGCCGGTCCACCATACGAGTTGTGGATTAGTTACTCCTGAACACACGTTTCCCAGCCCTATAGGACCTATCATCCGAGGCGCCTCATTCCATCATCCACTTAAGTAAAATGTAGGGCTGTGTTAAAGCCCAATCACCCCTTCTAGCTAGAAAGAAACGTGCTGCTCTCTCTGCATTCCCATCTCCTGTTTTAGACTCCGCCGATGTGTGAGGCTCGCGAAGTCACGCTATACACAAAGCTATGCCTAAACAGGCTATGCTTTGATCATCCCACAAGGCCTGCTTTTCAACAAAGCCTTGATCATATGCATCTTAGCATGCCACATCGTCACTCCATATCGCACTACCAATCCTTTGCCAAAATATATGAAAGGGTGTTAAGCAAGAGAATAAATTCTCCACCACCAAACATCCATACATTCGATAGAAGATTAATAACATGATATTTAATGGAGTACGATGTCAGACACACAATCCATTTATTAGCTTATGCTCTGTGTCTGAGTGAAAACCAAACCCGTGAAATCAACACGTACGTTTGAGCAATGACCATGACCCTTGAATTGGGAGCAAGTCAAATTAGGGCCTCGATTGTTGACCTTTCGAGGGAAGATTCACGGTCTTCATACGCCATCTTCATACTTCAATTAACGTCGTTTGATTATTTGGAATGAGAGAACTCGGACTTACTAAATAATCCTCGTATATATATATATATATATATATATATATATATTTAAAATCCTTCGTCTTCCTGATATCATTATATAATGATTACTTCCTATTTTAATTATTTAAAATAATTAAATTTTTATATGACGACGCCTTAAGTCAATGGGCGACTATGGCGCTACATTCAACCAATTTTGATTTTCACATTTCTCAGAATCTAACCATTGGATCTTAACGCAATATATATCGTTGGAAAGATTTTTCCAAGACGGTCCTAAAAGTTTCAGTTTCAAGGAAATCCGACGGTCGGATCTTCTTGTATCATTGTTTAAAGGTACAATTTCAAAACGCGAACTACTGCGCTCGATTCGCTTAATTTTAATTATATTTTTATACATAAAAATATATAAATATAATATGTTTAACTTTTTATGTAAATTCTATTGCAAGGACTGAGTTCAATCTTTTGCTCTTTCATTCCTTTATGAAAATGTAAATTATAATACCACGATGAAATCTTCCTTTTATCTCTTTCATTTACTTTAACATGCAAATATATTTCAACATTGCAATAAATTCTATCCCAATGTTGACTTCTACTCTTTTAATCTTTTCATCACATCGTAAAATCTCCTTTTTAATTACATTAAAAATGTAATTTAAAATTATAATGTAAATTTCCTATCTTTCAAATTACATTAAAGATATAAATTTGATTTCAATGTCACATGATTCTTTCTAATTACATGTGGTTTCATGTCAAGATTTTGTCTTTTAATTACAAAAAATGTAATTTCCTATGACGGTGCCAATTCTCAACTTCTAATTACATATGAAATGTAATTTTTAATTTACATATAAAAAAATGTACATTTTGTCATACGACGCAAATGCATATTTTAATTACATAGAAAAATGTATTTTTTTTCTTACCATTCTAATCTACAAATAAATTACATGGAAAAATGTAATTCTCATCCTATGGTGTAATTTCCTATATAATTTACATATAAAAATGTAATTTTTAACATATGATGTAAATTCATGTTTTAATTAATGAAATTTTTATCATATAGTGCAAACGCATATATAAATTACATATAAAAATGTAATTCTTATCTTATGGTGAAATCGTATATATAAATTACATCTAAAAATGTAATTTTATCTTACGGTCCTAATTCACATCTAAATAGCATATAAAAAGGTCATTTTTATTTTACCGTTCTAATTTACATCTGAACTACATATAAAAATGTAATTTTATTTCATCGTTCTAATTCACATCTAAAATACATATAAAAATGTAATTTTATTTCATCATTCTAATTCACGTCTAAACTACATATAAAAATGTAATTTTATTTCATCGTTCTAATTCACATCTAAACTACATATAAAAATGTAATTTTATTTCATCGTTCTAATTCACATCTAAACTACATATAAAAATGCAATTTTATTTCAATGCAAATTCATGTCCTGATTTACCTTATAAAAATGTAAATTTTATTTCACTGCAAATTTCTAACTTTTATTACATAGAAAAATGTAAATTTTATTTCAATGCAAATTCATGTCTTAATTTACATTATAAAAATGTAAATTTTATTTCATTACAAATTCCTAACTTTTATTACATAGAAAAATGTAAATTTTATTTCAATGCAAATTAATGTCTTAATTTACATTATAAAAATGTAAATTTTATTTCACTGCAAATTTCTAACTATTATTACATAGAAAAATGTAAATTTTATGTCAATGCAAATTCATGTCTTAATTTACATTATAAAAATGTAAATTTTATTTCACTACAAATTCCTAACTTTTATTACATAGAAAAATGTAAATTTTATTTCAATGCAAATTCATGTCTTAATTTACATTATAAAAATGTAAATTTTATTTCACTGCAAATTTCTAACTTTTATTACATAGAAAAATGTAAATTTTATTTCAATGCAAATTCATGTCTTAATTTACATTATAAAAATGTAAATTTTATTTCACTTCAAATTCCTAACTTTTATTACATAGTAAACTGTAAATTTTATTTCAATGCAAATTCATGTCTTAATTTACATTATACAAAAATGTAAATTTTATTTCACTACAAATTCCTAACTTTTATTTACATTTAAAAATGTATATTTTATATACATACAACATTCCTACTTTTATTTACATTATAAAAATGTAAATTTTAATCTACAGTGTAAATTGTCATTTCTGATTACATATAAAATTTATTTTTTATTTACGATGCAAAGAATCTCACCTTTTAATTTATATTGCAAAAATATAATCTTTTTATTTACATTGTAAAAATATCATCTTTTACTTACCTTTCTATTTTTAATGAAAAGTTAAATTTTTACATATCGTTTATCAAATCCCAATCCAAACCACAAAAGGGAAGTTTTATCGATCATTCTCAAAGCAATAGATTTATATTGGATGGACAATGATAATTCAATTCAATAACTTACACAAAGGGAAAAAATTTACTACGTATATTCATGATTCACAAGAAAATCAATTGACATGATTGATAGAATTAACAAGTAAATGATCCTAATAAATCACCAATCTCAGATCTAGCATTTAAATTTTAAGATCTAATATCATGACATCATAAACAATTCAGATCCATAACTTAGAATATCATCCATCACAGATCTATTTATATTTACCATTCAAACTTTAAATAATGAAAGAATAATAATTAAATTAATTAATATTTTATTAAAAATAAATTCTCACCTTGCTTGGATCTAAAATGAAGGTCCAAACTCGATCAGATCTCGTGTTCAAAGTCACGGCGGTTTCGGATCTGAAAGATTTCAATTTGAAGTTCATATGTATAAATTAGAAAACAGCCTTTAACAACTGCAGTTGCCACATCTAAAAGCGTGGGAAATTCTGAAATGAAATTTCATACCTAAGGTGTTCAAAACTTTGATTTGTGATTTTGTGAGCTGTAGTTAACGGTTTTGGGTGCCGTTTGTTGGAGCTTGGAGTGCTCGAGAAGTGGATATTTGGCCAGAGGGGGGGACGTGTGGCGGCGCTGTGTGGGCCCGGCGGCGGTGCGAGGTCAGTGGGTTCAGGGGGTCGGGGCGGCGACTACAGGTGATGGGAAGCTCCGGTTTTGGTATGAGATCGAAAAGCTCGAAAATCTCTTCGAAACGTGTACTCGTGTGAAGATTTTCTTTGAGAATTGAGGGAGAAATCAGAGTTTGAAGATTTGATGGAGTATGGGTTTGGGGGCTATGACTAATCGGGGAAGAAAGGTTACTGTAGCGGATGGGTATATATAATATAATATTAGGTTTAATTTATTAATTATTTAATTAGCCCAATAAAGGTCCGTTTGGCCAGTAACTCAGAATTAGGCCCAACGACTATCGTTCTTACCCATTAGCCCCTGTTCCGGACTCATCTGGACCTGTCCTGTTAGCCCAAATGGTCATCTTGACCCCCAATTTTCAGTTTTAGAATTTAAGTCCTTTATTTTTAATTCTACCGTACGGATAATTTTACTGAGGCCACATACTAACTCGGAAAAATCCAGAAAAAATTATTTTTGGCTTTCTTATGACGATACAGTCCTAACAAAATTTATTTCGTCGAATTCTGAGACTGTTTGAAAAATGACTATTTTTCAATCAATTAATTTTGACCGAAATTGACAAAACATAGTTTCTTTTGCCATACTCACATACTAGCTCGGAAAATTCTAAAAATTGAAACCTAGCAATAATTTTACATCCCGGATCCAACAGAAGTGATTTCGTCGAATTCCGAGGTCGTATGCAAAATGTCTATTTTCAAGGGGGATATATTCTCTATAGCGACCTTTCTGAAAATTCATTTGGCCATAACTTTTGATTCCAGCTATGAAACTTCGATTTTTCAGATTCGTTAGACAGACATTCATTAACAGATTTATATATTTTTCATTTTACCAAAATCCTGTTTATTCTGCATCCTGTGTGGTCAGTCAAATTCTGGTTTGACTTTTCAAACTACCGTCCTTTTCTAATTCCTTTAATAACTAAATTAAACGTATTCGTATTAAATCTAATCAAAATAAATTTCTGCTCATGTTTTAGCTATTTAACTATTTAAACACCTTTAAATCTCTAAAATGAAAATTTTAAATTGGCCCTAAATTCTGGGTTGTTACAGAGCGTTTATTGTGTATAGGACAGAAAAGTAAACAAGATATATACATATATTGGTACTTGGTAAGTAAAAACAACTTTATTGCAGTGGAGAAATAGTTTGGTTACATCACGTCAAAAACCAACTACAAAACCAAATACACTTATTATCCATCTTGACAAATATGTTCTGAGTACATAAAATAAAAGACATAACCCAAACATAAAATAGCCATAAATAAGATAGGCTGAACTGTACTTCAGCAATACGAGCAACTTCCAAAAGAAAGAGATAAAGCTGTCCAAATCAAGCTCCACTAGTACTAGTCCCACCCTGAGTACCTTGGGGGGAGGGAAGAAAGGAAGAAAAGAGGTGGAAACAAAGGGGTCAGACGTAAAGTCTGGTAAGTGCAATAACTTTAACAATATAATCATTAAAGCAACTAGGATAAGGCATAAGCTAGTAAATAAAGAAATGATTGTGAACAAATGGGCATGACAGAGAAAACAAAGGAAATAAGATGAACAAAGATAACGTTAAAGGCGCACCTAATCATTATAAGATAATTACTACATTGCACCACACCAAACACCCTAAAAGTTGATCCTCACCAACTAAACTTAGTAATCATAATAGTAGTTTTGTGTACCCCTAGCTGTCTACATAGGTGTCGCCTGCCCCTATCTCCACTAGGTGTACCTACTACCCCCATGGGATCGGCTTCCTACATCGTAGACACACGTGCTGGTCCCACAGTGGGGTGTATCATTCCCCAAAGTGACAACCCGATACCACTAAAGATGCACGGCTTATACCTACATGATGCAACAACGTCTTACCTACCAGCCCGGGCCCACACACGCACATGACCCCGTTGGACTTGCGTTGCCACCGCTAACCCATTTTGACCTCTTACAATCAAACCCAGTACGCGTATCCTGTCCTCGATTTGGGTCGAGCCCACAAAGATACTTAATGGGTTATTGGTCTGATAAGGGCCCCCATGCCTGACACAAGCTTCCTACCTGTGCTTGGTCCCCTCTAGTACATCCCACTTAACCCTTTCTTATTCATGTCTTCTTACATGTTTCAACTTAGTTAAGTGTTTCTAATCTTATTTCACAAGCCACTCAAGGCCACCCACTTAACCCCCTTGCCCCACCACATGTTTATCTGGCTAAGTATTACTTAATTCATTAGGACTGTAACCTTGTAAAGACCTCTCATATTAGACTGACATTTGCAGTTGCTGGATTTGTCGGGCGGGTCCTGGCAGTCTTATACCGCAAAAGAGCCTAACCTCGTGTCTTTACAATCGTCATGCATTTAATTCGTGCCTTTGACCTCTCACATTAGACTACCATTTGTGGTTGCTGGATTTGTCGGGCGGGTCCGGGCAGTCTTACACAACAAACGAGTCTAACCTCATGTCTCAGGCAGTTAATTATTACATATCTTTATTTAACTCCAAAGTGGATTAATATGCCTATTCAAATTTGTCAATAAATTCCAAATATACTTATGTTCATAATTGTCACCTAAATTATGTCCAATTATTTCAGGTATACAAAATTTACCAATTATTGCCTCAAATTAATTGTATGCCTTTTAAGGCCATTACATGCCAATTCTCAATATGTGTATATTCAATATTTCCGCCATCGTCCCCACATTGTTCGTTCGCTTATCATGATATATATATATATATATATTAGCCTAGCAATTAGTCTAACACATAAAAGGGAAGAAACATCGCAAATTTGCATAACACACAAAATGGATCTAACTTGCAAATAAGGATTACAACATATCTAGCATAAACTTTGTATTGTCATGAATTTAAACATAGACCTAAAAGTGTGAACTTGCACATATGAATATAGTTTTCACCCAAACTTGCATAGGCCATAGTCACAAACTTGCATAAACCTATGTATGTCATAGATCTAAACCTAAAGGTGTAAACTTGCATATATGTGAATCCACTTTCTACCTAAACTTGCATATAGTCATTTAACTTGCTTCACATGTAAACTTGTGTGCAATTCACATAGAAACTAGCATATAATCTACACCCGAACTTGCATATAAAATGGTGTCAAACGTGAATCATGTTGAACATAGGTGATTGGGCATATACAAAGGGATCCACAACAAAAACTATCATTATGAACAACTAGCATACATTCACAAAATATCACATTTTCCCAATGTTTCACAAACATAGCCATATAACCCAAATTATAACTCAACCTAATTATCTTGTTAATTATCTTATTAAAGAAATCGAACTCACAACTTAAGAAAAAGGTCTTGAGTTCTGGGATCTGTGTTCTGTAGTTGAATTAGCTCGCCTTTGAAGTAGACAAATTCGTTGTAGTTGTTGTTATAGACTTGAGTTGAATTGAGTTGATTAGATTTTCTTTGCTCTTAGTTGGTGGCGGCTACTCTAGGTTGTGGGGTGATAACATGACGGCCATGGTTCTAATTTTTATTAGGTTTAGGGTTTGAGTCTACCTGTGTTTATATAGAGATTAGGATTAATATAGGCCATCTGATCAGGCTAGAAGAAACCTGAACCATCCAAAAAGCCAACTCAGCCCTAATGACTCAGCAGTAGCTCAGAATTGGGCTAAATTCAAATCTTCCCAAGGGGGTAGGTTGACCCCCAGGTCGACCCATAGGGTAGGTCGACACTAAGGTCAATCCCCTGGTCGACCTGGCCTGGGGCGGGAAATTTCCCGCCCTGCCCGGTTCTGAGTCTGAATTCGTTTTTAAATTTAAATTTGAATTTCTGGAAAATTCCGACAGCCATAACTTCTTTATACGAAGTCCAATTTACACAAACTCGGTTTCTATCCCAAACAGAATTCCAAGACGAACACAATGGCTTAACCCGTTTCCCTTGATTCTCACATTTAAAATTAATTATTCCTCAATTCGTTAGTTTAATGTTAACAGAAAACACGGGGTGTTACATACTCTCCTCCTTAAAGGATTTCGACCTCGAAATCTTCAAGTTACGAAGAATACATATCCTACCATCTAATCGTCCATCTACTCAACCATCAAACACAGGCATTCACTGTCCTTAAAAGACTTCTAACGCTTTCATGTTTATATGCACAGTGTGTGTACATGTCTGTATCTAATGCAAAATCAGGCGGCCTACTGATTCAGTTGACCTCCTTAATGCAAATTATGATAGTGCCATGCGTCCATTATGTGTGCAAAAGATCCCTAATGATACATATTATTTCTACATGCGTGCACAACCATTGGTCTGAATGCAGCATCCATATGATAACACAACCATTATACACCCATTAACCTAAATAAGCACACATTTATATGCAGTATGAAAGTGAATGAGCCGATCTAGTGCCCAATATTTGTGTATATGCATCCACGAGCAACCACTAGCAAACACTTGTATCCACTAGCATCCATCAATCATAACATGTTTCAAATACATGTTTACATCCATTGTTCTCTACCTAAGGATAAAGAATATGACCGAGGAGATACACTAAAAAGGTAGATACAAGCTTGAATAAACTTAAGGAAAAAGAGATCAAAGATGTATGCTAAAAAAGAAAAGGGTAGGCTGCACGTATTTTGGCCTTAGTCTCCCAAGTTGCGTCTTCCTCGGCGTCGCTCCATTGAATTTTGACAAGCTTAACTTCACGGTTGCGTAGCTTTTTGACTTTCATCCCCAAGATACGAGTTGGAACTCTCCTCATAGTCGCTTCTCGTCCCACTTCGACTTCCTCTAGTATTCTTAGCTCCACAACTTCTGCCGACTCATGTAAGCACTTTCATAGCTAAGAGACATGAAAAACATTATGAACTCCAGCCAGTCTTTCAGGAAGCTCTACTCTGTAGGCCATCATCCCAATCCTTTCGATGATAGGAAATGGTCCTACAAATCATGGTGCCAACTTTCCTACGGACCCAAAGCGGATGACATTCCTCAAAGGAGATACTTTAAGGAACACCTTATCCCCAACCTCAAATTCAAGGTCAGTCCTTCTCTTGTCTGTGTAGGATTTCTGTCTATCTTGGGCAGTCTTCATTCTCCTTCGTATCAAGTCCACTTTCTCTAAAGCCTCTCTAATCATGTCCGGCCCAAGTATAAGTTTATCTGTGGACTCCCACCAACTAGTTGGTGATCGACATGGCCTTCCATATAAAGCTTTGAAGGGTGCCATGCCTATAGTGGCTTGGTAGCAATCGTTATAAGCGAATTCCACCAAAGGGAGATGATCCTCCCAAGATCCTCCAAAGTCAAGAATGCGCAGTCTCAAAAGATCTTCCAGTACTCTATTCACCCTTTCCGTCTGACCATCGGTTCGAGAGTGATAGCTGTGCTTAAACATAGCTGTGTGCCTACGGCCTCTTGCAAACTCCTCTAGAACTCGCTTGTAAAGATAGGGTCTCCATCACTCACTATGCTGGAGGGTATCCCATGGAGTCTAACTATCTCCTTAAGATAAATGGAGGCTAAAGACGAGGCGGTACTCCTAATCTTGACAGGTATAAAATGAGCGCTTTTCGTGAGCATGTCCACTATTACCCAAATACTGGTATTGCCACTCCTTGACCTAGGCAACCCATCAACAAAGTCCATCAAGATGCTTTCCCACTTCCATTGCTGAACTTCTAAAGGATGAAGCAAACCACCAGGCTTCTTCTGCTCTGCCTTGACTTGCTGGCATATCATGCATTTCGAAAGAAATTCATCTACATCCCTCTTCATGCCATTCCAAAAGAAAACTCTTTTGATATCTTTATACATCTTGTCTCCACCGGGGTGTATGGTCATCTTGGAATGGTGTGCTTCTTCCAGAACCATCTTCACCAAATCTCTTACTTGTGGGACGCATAGTCTTCCATCCCATCTTAACCAACATGTATCATCGATGGAGTATCTATTGAGGTTACTAGAAGTCTCTCCCCTAATCAGCTTATCTATCACATCAACTAGATGAGGGTCTTCACGTTGCGTGGTTCCTATTGAGTCCAACAAAGTAGGTCGCACCTCTAGCATTGCCATCAAGCCTGTCACATAATCAACGGAGGGTCTAAAATCAAAATTTGCTATGTACTCCAAACTTTGCCTTTCTAAAAAGAGAGGACTTAAGGTCAGCTTATTTCTACTTAAGGCGTCTGCTACTACATTGCTCTTGCCAGGAGTATAAGAGATCTCAAAGTCGTATGAGGCGAGAAACTCCACCCATCTTTGCTGCCTTAGATTGTGGTCTTTCTGCGAGAAAAGGTAGTTCAACGATTTATGGTCAGTATACAATTCAAATTTCTCACCTAAGAGATAGTGGCACCAAGACTTAAGCGCAAAAATGATGGATGCTAACTCTAGATCGTGGGTTGGGTAGTTTTTCTCATGCACTTTCAACTGCCTTCCACCCTAAGCTACTACCTTCCCTTCTTGCATCAAAACAGCGCCTAGTCCCGTACCGCATGCATATGTGTATACTGTAATCATCTTGCTCCCATCTGGTAATGTCAAAACTGGGGCTGTTGTCAGAGCCCTCTTCAACCGTTGGAAAGTGACTTCGCAATCCAAATCCCAAGTGAAAGTTAGGTTCTTCTTCGATAACCTTGTAAGTGGAGCTGAGATTTTCGCAAAGTCTTTAATGAATTTGAGATAAAAGCCTACTAGTCCAAGAAAACTTCGGACTTCAGTTGCATTCTTTGGAACCTACCAATCCTGGACCGCAACTACTTTTGCGGGGCCCACAGCTAACCCTTCTTTGGACACCACATGCCCAAGAAATCTTACTTCTTCCCTCCAGAAGTGGCACTTGGAGAATTTTGTTTTTAACTGATGTACACGGAGAGTATCCATGATTTCCCTTAGCAAAGCATGCTCTTCCTCATTTGTCAAGAAAATCAGAATATCATCAAAGAAGACCACCATAAATTTATTGAGAAATTCCCAGAACACTCTATTCATCAAATCGACGAAATAAGCTGGTGCGTTTGTCAATCCGAAAGGCATGACGAGCCATTCGAAGAAACCGTCCGGGGTTCCGAACGCGGTCTTATCAATGCTATCTTCAGCCACTCGTAGCTGATGAAATCCGGTAGCCAGATTTAATTTGGAGAAAACTGTTGCACCTACAAGCTTATCGAACAAATCAGCTATTCTTGGAAGTGGGTGCCTATTCTTCTTGGTCAGCTTGTTTAGCTCCCTATAATCAACGCATAGGCCAAATGAACCGTCCACTTTGGTTGCGAACACCACTGGAGCAACCCATTCATAAATACTCCGCCTTATAAACCTTTTTTCTAGTAGCTCCTTAACTTGCTTGCTAAGCTCCTTTGTCTCCCTTGGAACCATGTGTCTATTGGATAAAGCAACGGGTTTTGCGTTATCAATTAGTTATATGCGGAATTCTATCTCCCGCTTGGGAGGCAAGCCCTCTACTTCCTCAAAGACATCCGAGTATTCACGGATCACTCTAACAGACTGCAAATTATCAACAGACGCGTCAAGCAATTCTAGATAACTTAGCATAACAGAATTCATGGGATTACAAGAGATTTTGAGAGTGTTCCCAAGCGATTCATAAGCCTAACCTCTCTCTTTTCGCAATATAGGACGACTCCATTATAGGATAACCAATCCATGCCCAGAATTAACCCATAATCCGTCAAGCCCAAAACATAAGCATCACATCCAAACCCAACGCTAAGTATAGAAATTTCCAAATCCAAACAAATCATCAACAAATAGGCTGAGTCCCCAATTGGATTTGAAACAACTAAGGGATCCTCTACTATACTGGTGTTTAGGTGTAGTGACTCAACTAAAGTAGTAGATATAAAAGAGTGCGATGCACCAGAATCAAAGAGTGTGTGAATAGGATGATCAAAAAGATAAACTAAACTTTCAACGGAAACCGCTCTACCTCGTTCTTGCAGCGGTGGGGCCACAAGAGCCTGGACCTGCCCCCTTACCTGCCCCGGTGCCATGAGAACCTGAATCTGCCCTCCAGAGGTAGGCCCTGCCCTCTGCCCTTCCTTTGGGCAGTCCTTAATCAAATGTCCTGCCTCGCCACAGTGGAAACAACTAGTCTTCTTCTTCTTCCTACAGTCTTTGCTCAGATGGCCTGGCCATTGTTGTCTTTACTACCCTTCTTGTTCTACTATTGCTATTGTGGTTTCTTTTGATCCCTTTTCTTATCAGGTGTCTTATTAGCATTAGCACCTTTCTCCTCTTCATGCATAAGCGCCGTGTCAACCAGTCTCTCAAAGGGGGCCCCCATAGGGATATGGGTCATAGCTAACCCATGTAGCGGCTCGTTCAAACCCTTAACAAATCCCAGGGCCTTCTTTTCGGGTGTATTCACCAAGTCCAAGCCAAATCTCGCCAATTGATTGAACTTGTTGACGTACTCTTTCACTGATAGATCTCCTTGCCTCAATGCCAAAAACCTTTCCATGTATAGATTCTCTTCGGCCCGTGAGAGAAACTTTTCCTCAAACCTACGCCTGAAATCCGGCCATGTATCAACTGGACGCTCTCCATTAGTGACCTCCCACTAAAACGAGGCCTCATCCTTAATTAACCAGGCAGCTAATTGGACCTTTCTTCCATCTTCTACCTCAAAGATTCCAAACAATTCTTCCACCTCCTTTAGCCAATTTCGAGCTTCAACAAACGTCTCCGACCTGTGAAAAGTTTTTCCGCCCATTGCCCGAAAGTCCTTGCATATCTTTGCGAAAGTATCAACACGGGGAGTAGGAGGAGGAGGAGCATTTGCTGGGCCTGCGACATTGGCCCTAGCTTACAGATACCTTATAAACCATCCTGGTATCAGTATACCCTCGGGTGTCTCGGGAATTCCAGACATACTGAAAAGAAAATTGAGAGATTCAAATGGAGAATTCGAAAGAAAGATATATGGCTCTTGGGGGTTATGTTTTTAAAATAATCTTTTCTCTTGAAAATACTCTCCTTAAAACGTATTTTTGAAAGTATCCTTTATGAAAATGCTTTTCGGAAAAATAGTTTTTCAGAATATCTTGTCTGTTCTGGTAACCTTCAGCTCTGATACCACGTGTGACACCCCATCTTAATTAAGGTCGCTCACAAAGGGAATGCCTTAATTTTGGTGGAGAATTTATTGTGTATAGAACATAAAAGTAAAGAAGATAGATAAATATATTGGTACTTGGAAAGTAAAAACAACTTTTATTGCAGCGGAGAAATGGTTTGGTTACATCACATCAAAAACCAACTACAAAACCGAATACACTTATTATCCATCTTGACAAATAAGTTCTAAGTACACAAAATAAAAGACATAACCCCAACAAAAAATAGCCATAAATAAGATAGGCTGAACTTTACTTCAGCAATCCAAGAAACTTCCAAAAGAAAGAGATAAAGCTGTCCAAATCAAGCTCCACTAGTACTAGTCCCACCCTGAGTACCTGGGGGGAAGAAAGGAAGAAAAGAGGTGGAAACAAAGGGGTCAGACATAAAGTCTGGCGAGTGCAATAACTTTAACAATATAATCATTTAAGCAACAAGGATAAGGCATAAGCTGGTAAATAAGGAAATGATTGTAAACAAATGGGCATGACAGAGCAAACAAAGGAAATAAGATGAACAAAGATAACGTTAAAGGCGCACCTAATCACTATAAGATAATTACTACATTGTACCACACCAAACACCCTAAAAGTTGATCCCCACCTACTAAACTTAGTAATAATAATAGTAGTTTCGTGTACCCCTAGCTATCTACATAGGTGCCGCCTGCCCCTATCTCCACTAGGTGTACCCACTACCCTCATGCGATCGGCTTCCTAACTCGTAGATACCCGTGCTGGTCCCACAGTGGGGTGTATCATTCCCCAAAGTGACAACCTAATACCACTAAAGATGCACGGCTTATACCTACATGATGCAACAACGTCTTACCTACCATCCCGGGCCCACACACGCACATGACCCCGTTGGACTTGCGTTGCCACCGCTAACCTGTTTTGACCACTTACAATCAAACCCAGTACGCGTGTCCCGTTCTCGACTTGGGTCGAGCCCACAAAGATACTTAATGGGTTACTGGTCTGATAAAGGCCCCCTGCCTGACACAATCTTCCCACCTATGCTTGGTCCTCTCTAGTACATCCCACTAAACCATTTCTTATTCATGTCTTCTTACATGTTTCAACTTAGTTAAGTGTTTCTAATCGTATTTCACAAGCCACCTAATGCCACCCACTTAACCCTCATGCCCCACTACATGTTTATCTAGCTAATGTTACTTAATTCATTAGGATCGTAACCTTGTAAAGACCTCCCACATTAGACTGACATTTGCGGTTGCTGGATTTGTCGGGCGGGTCCGGGCAGTCTTGTACCGCAAAAGAGCCTAACCTCATGTCTTTACAATCGTCACGCATTTAATTCGTGCCTTTGACCTCTCACATTAGACTATCGTTTGTGGTTGCTGGATTTACCGGGCGGGTCCAGGCAGTCTTACACCACAAACGAATCTAACCTCGTGTCTCAGGCGGTTAATTATTACATATCTTTGTTTAACCCCAAAGTGGATTAATATCCCTATTCAAATTTGTCAATAAATTCCAAATATACTTATGTCCATAATTGTCACCTAAATTATGTCCATTTATTTCAGGTATACAAATTTTACCAATTATTGCCTCAAATTAATTGTATGCATTTCAAGGCCATTACATGCCAATTCTCAATAATTGTATATTCAATATTTCCCCCATTGTCCCCACATTGTTCTTTCGCTTATCATGACATATATATACATATATATATATATATATATACGTATGTATGTATGTATGTATGTATGTATGTATATTAGACTAGCAATTAGTCTAACACATAAAAGGGAAGAAACATCACAAATTTGCATAACACACAAAATGGATCTTACAAATAAGGATTACAACATATCTAGCATAAACTTTATATTTTCATGAATCTAAACATAGACCTAAAGGTGTGAACTTGCATATATGAATATAGTTTTCACCCAAAATAGGCCATAGTCACAAACTTGCATAAAACTATGTATGTCATAGATCTAAACCTAAAGGTGTAAACTTGCATATATGTGAATCCCCTTTCTACCTAAACTTGCATATAGTTATTTTACTTGGTTTACATGTAAACTTGTGTGCAATTCACATAGAAACTAGCATATAATCTACACCCAAACATGCATTTAAAAAGATATCAAACATGAATCAAGTTGAATATAGGTGATTGGGCATATACAATGGGATCCGCACCAAAAACTATCATTATGAACAACTAGCATATATTCACAAAATATCACATTTTTTCAATGTTTCACAAACATAGCCATATAACCCAAATTATAACTCAACCTATGACGGCCCGCCCCGCACCAGCCGGCATTTTCTCCGAAAGTGCGTTGTACGCATGTCGAACTAGCACAGAACGGTCGCCAAAGAAAGGAAAGAAGAGAATGAACTAATCGAACACCTGTAGAATGTCTCACAGCGCAGGGAACAAAATATAATAATAATGTACTTGACATAAAACAGGCGAGACAATGCATAAGCTGATAACTAAAACCAACATCAACATCAGAGCAGCGGAAATCCAAACACAGCTTGTTACAACTTTCCAAATTACTGTCTCTAAACAAAAGAAAGAAAGATACACTACTAATGCCCAAAGTAGTGACCGCAACAGCACAGGGACAATATCTATATATGTATCATACGTGGAAGCCTCCTGCTTGTCTCGGGTACAGCTACTCGTGCATCACCAGCTAACCTGTCTCTAGTCTGCTCGTGAGAGCACCCAAAGTAATAAGAAGGGACATAAAACTTTGGGTCAGAAAAAAAGTCTGGTATGAGCGATAAGCAGCTAAACAGAACAATAACAAGTATACTAAACCATACCTGAACCTGGACTTGCAACCAAAGAGTTAGCACTACATACCGTACAATACTCTAAAGTGCCACTAACATAGGTGTAAAGAAATATGGGGTGGGGGTGTGCATGTCATGGTGATGGCAAACAATCAAGCATAGCAACCATCCTCACATCTCTCGCTCAGTGCGTAAAGCATACGATATCCACTACCTTGGTCGCCTAATACTTTGGGCCATGACGGAATCCAATCCCGTACAACTATTACTACAAGCCCACTATCCGTCTCTTAGTGGTGGACCAAAGTTATGAATACCGACAACCCCTTTGCATACGTCCCGCAGCAAAGCCCAACTCATGAAGTGCACTCGTTGGTTTCCTTCTGGATCCTGAGTTCTACTTCCTATTTGGACTTCCTTTGCATCTCGTGTTTTGGTCGAATTGGAATTGGTCTACAAAAGAGTCGTCACAATGAGGTAAAAGTATACATCTGGTTCGGTTCGGTAGTCCCGACCCGGTTAAGTTCGGTGATCCTGACCCATGCCTTGATCAGTGCTCCACTCCTCCTCGGTTCGGTCCTCTAGCTCTGGTTCGGTTCAGTGGTTGCTCCCTCCTAGATGTCCTGATCTGATCTGCCTTCCCTTCATAAGCCTGATCCGGTCCCCCTTTGGTCTCTCCGATCCGATCCCCTCTTGGTCTCCCCGATCTGATCCCCTACCTAACTCCAACTCTAAGAAAATTGCCTTCCTTCTCGCCAAGGCTCCTTTAATGCAAAGTTCCGATCCGGTTCGGTTTCTCTTCCCAGTCCACCATCCGATCCGATCCTCCTATCCCGATCCGATCCGAAACCCTACACATTTTCCTGCAACTTTTCCAACGGCTGTTTTACGATATACGACGGCGTTTTCGACCAATCTAACACTACTAGGCAATCACAAAGCATACCATACAGTCATAACAACATGTATAATCATTCACAAACACCAAAACAATAATTTGGTAGGTTAAAACGGATCAAACATAGCCAAAATCCCATATTTCCCTTAAACATGTTTAAGCAAATCTAATGATATGATTAGCGAAACTTAACCAAATTAACCCCAACTTCTAACAGAGGTCTAAAACATCATTTCAGAATTTATAAATATTTTTCCAGATTTTTAACGTATATAAATTCGCTAATTATTGCTAATTACCCCTAATCAGCCGTAATTAGTGAGAAACCTTGCAAATCACTCACCTTGGCCACAAATGAACTTTAGATATGAAATAATCTACTGTTATGGCGCTGTTCCCAATGCAACACAGCAGCTCTAGCCTTGCTTTGGCGCTATTCCTCCTTAATTCGATGTAGTTTAAGCCAAAACTTGATTGAGAAGTGATTAGAGGTGTTTTTAGATGTTGGAGGCCATTGTTAGGTTGAAGAGAGGGTTTGTGGCGACTGGAAAATGAGTGAAAACCCGAAATCCTAAACCTAGCAGCCCTTATATACCTCTAATCCCGAAATCCCCCATTGGGCCTAGTTGTTAATCACCCGGTTAAGCCCAGTTAAGCTGTTTTTCACCATCTGAAACTTGTTTCAGCCATATCTCCCAAACAATAAGTCTGTTTGGCTAATGTGACCACTCTACGGAATTGTAAACCATCATCCGAAGCCAATGGAAGTGGTTTCAGGTCAAAATTCCTTTCCAGTCAAAAGTTATGGCCAAAACAACATTGGCTAGGGGCAAAATGGTTTTTTAAAAATCGGAAAAATTCATGAACATGAGAAATGATCCCAGTAGTCGTCTCCCAAAGTTACATGACCATACCGCTTAGTATGTGAAAGAAATAAATATCCTACGATCCTACGATGCGTAGAATGCGGGTCGTTACACAACCTAATTAATTTGTTAATTATCTTATTAAAGAAATCGAACTCACAACTCAAAAAAATGGTCTTGAGTTATAGGATCTGTGTTCTGTAGTTGAATTAGCTCGCCTTTGAAGTAGACAAATTCGTTGTAGTTGTTCTTATAGACTTGAGTTGAATTGAGTTGATTAGCTTTTCTTTGCTCCTAGTTGGTGGCGGCTACTCTAGGTTGCATGGTGATAGAATGACAGCCATGGTTCTAATTTTTATTAGGTTTAGGGTTTGAGTCTACATGTGTTTATATAAAGATTAGGATTAATTTAAGCCATCCGATCAACCTAGAAGAAACCTGAACCATCCAAAAATCAGTTCAGCCCTAATGACTCAGCAGCAGCTCAGAATTGGGCTTAATTCAAATCTGCCCGAGGGGGGTAGGTCGACCCCCACGTCGACCCCCTAGTCGACCTGGCCTAGGGCGGGAAATTTCCCGCCCTACCCGGTTCTGAGTCTGAATTCATTTTTGAATTTAAATTTTAATTTCTGGAAACTTCCAACAGCCATAACTTCTTCGTACGAAGTCCAATTTACGCAAACTCGGATTCTATCTCAACCAGAATTCCAAGATAAACACAATGGCGTAACCTATTTCCCTTGAGTCTCACATTTAATATTAATTATTCCTCAATTCGTTAGTTTAATGTTAACAGAAAACACGGGGTGGTACATCATATGTTCATAATTTACAAAGGTTCTAATATAATTTAGGCATATGAACATATCCAAGTCACAATCATGACATGTTTACTTTTAAATATAGAAATCTAAAAGAAATTAGGAACTCACATAATTTAGGTTAGTAGATAAAAAGAGAATGGATCTTGAATCTCTATTTTCTTTGATAATTGTAGAAGATAAGAGATCCTATTTCAGTTCAAACTCCGGCAGAGTTTGGCCGCCATAATTTTTACTGGAGAAAAACAAGGGAATTAAGGTATATTTATAGCTGCTAATGTCCAGAATTCGAAAGCCACCTCAACCCTAGGTTGAATCAGGCCACTGGCCAACACGGAATTGGGGTCGGATGCCCAAAAACGTACATGGGCACACTTTACAGGTGCGCCAATGTAAAAATACATGGGCGCACTTGTCATGTGCGCCGGGAATTCTTGCTTTTTTCGACAAACTTCTACCGTCCACAACTTCTTCATACGTCATCCGTTTTACGCAAACCAGGTATCTATCATGACCAGAATTCGAGACGGACGCAATGGTGCAGTCCGTTTCCCTTAATTCTGAATATTAAATTAATTATTCTTTAATTTATCCACTTTAACGTTGTTAAAGTTTTGGGATGTTACATCGAGTTTCGATAGATTGGAATTTTTGAAAAAAATTCGGTATGTCGGAATTCGGGTTGTTATATCTGGTATCAAAGCATAGGTTTAGTGCTCCTGTATAGATAGTGAGCGAACGTATTTGTATTTTTTAAAGAAATAATAACATTATATATACAACTAGATCCATAACGGAACCTGTTAAATAGGAAGAGAGGCCTATGGATAGAATTGGGATATCAGTCGTGTGCAAAAAGAAATGGTTATGGGAATTTGAGAATAAGAGATTTATGACACCCCACGTATGTTAATGTCACTCTTTAAGAGAATGCATTAAGTCCCGTGAAGCTTTATAGGTAAACGGAACAGAATCTCACAAAACATATATATATAAATTGCAGCGAAAATTTAAAACTTTATTTTCTAATAGAAAACATTGTGGTCTCAAATCCAGTTACAACATCAGACTAAAATACTGGAATAAAAACATCTATCTTGTGCTAAAAACCATTAGAGTACAGAAGTTAAAATCCATAGTCCCCATAAGTAGCCATAAACAAGTAGACAAGAAATCAAACCAGTACATCGAAGCATTTCCAAATCCAAGCAGAAACAGAAGAGATAGAATCCTAATCAAGCCTAAGCATTCCTACCCTGAGAACCTTGGGGGGGAAAGGAAGAGAGAGGAAAGAAAACAAAACGGGTCATACATAATGCGACGACCGCCTACAACCCCTGCACTAAACAAGAGGAACAATGCGCTGAAAGGTGTGCCAGGCTACAATGGACGATCATCAAGGTATGACAATACAACCGGTACATGTCACAAAACTCACATCGTAAGGGTAAAATATAGTAGAACATATACGATAGGTAATAATAGTGAAGCATCATATAACAAACTTTTGAAACCTTCACAACATCCTAAAAGATTTTCCATATATCATAGGAAATATCCAAGTCTGTGCATAAAGCCTCACTAAAATACTCGTAAGGCAACTCAAACAGTGAAAACAGAAATACTAGATAGTATAAAACTGATAAGTAAGCCTCTAGCTCACCTCCGAACTACAACATCGTCCACACTAAGTTCTCACCAGTCACCTACCTCCTAGACTTCCTATCCACAACTGGATGAACATCCCAAGGTAATAAGAGGGAAACATAAAACCCTGAGTCAAACAACAGTCTTAGTGACCGATAAAATAACTAACTAACATCATCAATAAAGTATATGAGAATGGGTAAATAAATGAACTAATCTACCCATAATACCAGAGAAGAACTCAACTCCCTTCTTCCCCACATCGGATAATGATAACAATTACATCTAACACTTCAACCATTCATTCATGGAAACCAGAACAACAATTCATTTATGATAATCAGAAGCAAACACCACTAGCACTCTATATGTATCTCACGTAAACCATCCTGATCGAATTTAACATCCCTTAAGCATAAGCCCCAGAGGCCTAAACTAATATCAAACAAGCACCCAACAAACATCTCCTCTGACGTTGGACAATTTACGTGAGACAGTACAAATATGGAAACTAATCAACCATGACAGACTCTAGCTACTACTGCCAATCTTGCTTTGAAACTGTCGTTAATCGTATGACGGCCAACCTTGCCATATGTCAAGGGCTAATAGTAACCCCAGTTCCAGCGTAAACTCCATATGCCTTTCAATGATACGTATGTTTGTCCGACCTTGAGAATTAGGCCTTTCAACGATACCCAGGGTACTCGACCAACAACCTTCCAGTCTTTTGGGTGCCCCCATTATACCCCTGCTTTGAGCCTGCTAGAATGTAATAACCCGGAAAATCTGAGCTAGTTTAAAATTTTTATTTTGGCAATTTTAGTGAATTTTGAATATTTAAAATAGATTATTTTATATAAATATCGACGAAAAATTTATTTTGAATATATTTAGAACGTATATATTATATACGTCGTCGTTAGACTATAAATATTTATATATAATTATAAATAGAATTGAAAATGGCGCGGTAGTTCGATAATTCGATTTCAAACTTCAATTGAATGTACCGGGTGCAAAACAATCCGGATTTTAGTGAAACCAAAAACATTAGGATCTAATTGACGATATCTTTCCAATGAATACGACAAATCGAAATTTCATAGCGGGAATCGAAAGATATGTCCAGTTGAAAATTCTAAATAGTCGTTATGGAATTCAGGCCCTTAAAAATGGAAATTTTGCAAACGACCTCGGATTTCGACGAAACCACTTTTGTTGGATCCGCAGTGTCAAGTTATTTCTAGATTCCAAATTACATAATTTTTCGATTCAATATGTGAGCGTGGCAAAGGAAAACGCGTTTGACCAGTTTCATTTGATTTTAATCGACTGGAAATTGGCCATTTTTCAAACGGTGTCAGAATTCAACGAAACTAGTTTTGTTAGGACCGTATCGTCAATACGAAGCTAGAAAATATTTTTCGAGAATTTTTAGAGTTAGTATGTGACCCCGGTAATTTGAAATGTACGTTTAAAATTCAATATAGTGATTTAAATGTAAATTAAACGGAAACTGATCGAAACGATCAAATCAGCTTGCGATACATATCACATTATGTTCGGAATGGGGGTAAAACGCTATGGACGACAAGAGGTGGGCCTCGTTTCGAGGTCGTATGTGAAAGTCAACTTTTTTGCCAAAGTAAATAATTAAATAATAAAAAAACCTTTCCTATATCCTCTGCCCCCCTCTTTTCTTTCAAAACAGAAATCAAATATAAAAAAAAAGAACACGCACGCTCGAGCTCCCAGGTCGCCGCCGTCGGCGGTGCTCCGCCTCCACCTCAGGCGATGCGCGCCCCTCTCCCCTTCTTCTTCTCCTTCCTCTCTCCCTCTCCTGCGTGAACCCTAGCCCCCTGCGATCGAACCTGCGCCCAAAACCTCCGAACCCACATCCAACAGCCTCCGCTACCGCCCAAACCCCGATCGCACCCCCCTCCAGCACCTCGCGCGGCCTTCCCCTTCACCTCAGGCGAAACCCCACGCCCTTCCTCTGACCCAATCCGACTCCGCCCCCTCTCTTCCTTCTTCTTCCTTCTGTGATGTGCTGAAACCCCTTCCCCTCTTCAAAAAAGAAAAAAAACCAATGTAAGTTCCTATTTTTATTTATTTAATTATTATTATAGTAAAACTGATTTTTATTTGGTTATGCAAAACTGATTTTATTTTAAAATAAAAGGGTTAGGCCTTTAAAATAAAAAAAAAGAGTAGCAGTATAAAGATATAATTTTTATATCGTAGAAAGTATAAAGATATAATTTTTATATCGTAGAAAGTATAAAGATATAATTTTTATATAAGGAAGATAATCAAAATATGATTTTTATATTTTTAAAGTATTAAAAATATAATCTTTACTATATAGAAGATGTAAAAATATGATTTTTGTTTAGGTAGAGAATTAAAAATATAATTTTTACATGATAGGAATATTAAAAATATCATCTTTATATGGGTAGAAAAATAAAAATGTGATTTTTATAATATTTATTTTTGAAAAGGCGAAATATTTATTTTTGAAAAGGCGAAATATTTATTTTTGAAAAGGCGAAATCTTTATATAAAGAATAGCGTGATAAAAATATAATCTTTACTATATGAATAACAATGTGAAAAATTCGATTTTTATATATTGAATAGTATAATAAAAATTCGACTTTTATATATTGAATAGAGAAGTAAAAATTCGATTTTTACATATGTAGTGGCTACAGCAACGAAGATGACAAAAATGTGATAACGATGAAGATTTCTATCAAAGAAGAGTCAAGATGATTGGATAGCTATCGGTGAGAATTTCTCACCTTTCAATTACTTTTCTAGTTATATATATATATATATATATATATATATATACTAGGATGCAGACGGTGTTTAGTAGCACCCGACACCCGTCATCCACAGACCATGGATGGCTTGTTTGTTAAATTGTTTGGTTGCATAATTAGTTAGATTATTTGATTGAAATTGAATTGTTTGGTGAAATGAATGGATTTGATTGATGTGTGAATGGCGTGGGCCTTCACTAGACCGGGGATAAGGCTAGGCCTCGTCCCGTTTCTAGTATTGTGCCGTTATGCCGCCGAAATTTCCTAAAATATGTTAGAAAAATAAAAATATCATTTTATTGTGTAAATGAACTGAATAGAAATTCATGTGTTGAAATAAAATATTTTACCGTTAAAAATATAATTTTTATCGTGAATGAAAATAAAATAAAATATTCATAAACAAATCGGCCGATTTGTTTATGTACACCTATTTGAAGGACATTGATTGGGACGATAAATTTTACACATCGCCCAACTGCACAAATAAAATCTGTGTTTGATTGTTTGAAAACCCCACACGGGTGTTGGGATGAAATTTGAAGTTCACTCATCCTGATTGATTAAATATGTCGATCGATTGATTGACAGGCTGTTATAAGCGTTAGATATCTATATTTTGATGCTTATGCAGTGTAGTGCACTTTGGTTGATGGTTGATTATTTTTCAATGCTGTTATATACGTGTGATGTATGAAAATCCATATAATTAACTTTATATGGTAATTGATTGGGCCTCATTCCAATTTAGAAGATAAAGAATATATAAAATAAATGTTCATGTGTTGACTGTACTCATCCGTTGAGATTAGTCATGTGTTGAACGAAATATTTTAATAATAAAATTTACATCTTTATCAATATATAATATAAATGTTCATGTGTTGACCGTACTCATCCATTGAGATTAGTCATGTGTTGAACGAAATATTTTAATAATAAAATTTACATCTTTATCAATATGATATAAAGGTTCATGTGTTGACTGTACTCATCCGTTGAGATTAGTCATGTGTTGAACGAAATAATTTAGCAAAAATAGTCACACGTGGACAGTACTCATTCGTTGAGATTAGTCGTGTGTTGACAAAAATAAATATTCATTTGTTGAATAGAGTAAAGGAATATATGAAGCCGTGTTGATTAGATTGACGCCATTTTGACGTGAACGATATTTATATCGATTTTATTCATTTTGAAATGAATTGAAAACAATTTCGAAATGAAATGAATTGAAAACGATTTCGAAATGAAATGAATTGAAAACGATTTCGAAATGAAATGAATTGAAAACAATTTCGAAATGAAATGAATTGAAAACAATTTCGAAATGAATTGAATATAAAACGATTTCGAAATGAATTGAATTGAAAACGATTTCGAAATAAATTGAATTGAAAACAATTTCGAAATGAATCGAATTGAAAACAATTTCGAAATGAATTGAATTGAAAACGATTTCGAAATGAATTGAATATAAAACGATTTCGAAATGAATTGAATATAAAGCGATTTCGAAATGAATTGAAAACGATTTCGAAATAAAATGAATTGAAAAAATTTCCGAAATGAATTGAATATAAAACAATTTCGAAATGAATTGAATATAAAGCGATTTCGAAATGAATTGAATATAATGCGATTTCGAAATGAATTGAATATAAAGCGATTTCGAAATGAATTGAATATAATGCGATTTCGAAATGAATTGAATATAAAACGATTTCGAAATGAATTGAATATATAATATAATTTGATTCAAATAGAAAACGAATCGAATTTGATTTGAATAGAAAACGAATCGAATTTGATTTGAATAGAAAACGAATTTGGTTTCAATTGAATATATAACGAATTTGATTTGAATTGGTTTCAATTGAATATATAACGAATTTGATTTGAATTGGTTTCAATTTAATATATAACGAATTTGATTTGAATAGAAAACGAATTTGGTTTCAATTGAATATATAACGAATTTGAATCGAATAGAAAACCACTTTGAATTGAATCGAATAGAAAACCACTTTGAATTGAATCGAATTGAAAACGAATTCGAATTGAATTTAAAACGAAGTGAAATGAATTCAAATTGAATTGAAACTTGAATTGAATAGAAATGAATTTTAAAACGAATTTATAAGGAAAGATTCAATTTTGATTTGAATTGAGATGGAAGTTGAAATGTTTTTGAAACGAATTCAAAACTATTTATATAATTCGTTTTAAATAGGAATCGACGAAATATATATTTTATATATTATATATATAATATAATGGCCTGAATAGAACGCGTCGCGCCGCGGCAGTACGTGAATTTCGACCATTTATTTCAAACGGACATTACGAGAGATCCGACCGTCGGATTCTCCTAAAACCGGAACCGTTGGGTTCGTATCGAAAAGAGATTTCTAACGAATATTAGAAATTTGAAATCTAACGGTTGGATTTGGAGATACGTCCAAATCAAATTCGAAAAAGGTCGCTGTAAGTGCAGTTCGATAACCGTTGATGGAAATCGACTGTACGTGCCTTGATAAAATTATTAAAAATATCAATAATTTGTGTAAAATCATAAGTAATGATTTGGAAAAAATTGGGGTGAAAAACTCTATATTTTAAAAAAATAAAAATAGATATTTATCGAAATGAACTAGTTCGGATTCAATTTAAAACCCGATTTTTTTATTTTTAAATAAATAAATTAGATTTAAAAAGGGGTTTTAAATAATCGGAATTCCTAATATATTTGATTTGAATTGAACTAGAATTGATTTGTGGGTTTGTCGTGAACTGCGTTTTAAACGACACTAGTTTTTTAACCCGACGATAAATAGAAGTGATTTGGGTTTGTCGTGAACTGTGTTTTAAATAACACCTAGTTCTTTAACCGAGTAAAAGGAGTTTTAACGAATCTGCAATTAGATTGAAATGTAAATTTGTAATCTAAATTATCAAATTTAGAAAATGAGCGAGAATGGAGTATTACCAGTTTTGCTCCAAAGCGATAGTTAAATCTTTAATTAGATTTGAACGTGAAATGGTAATTAATTTTACCGATAACACCGTGGTGTTAGATATGGAGTATTACCAGTTTTGCTTCATGGGATGAATAGGTTGGGATTGGGAAATAAAATAAATAATTACTTCGGTGTTGTTCGCTAATCTCGACTAGTTTAGAAAACCATAATTTGGTTGGAAACGACATCCAAAGGAAGATTAAAGAATAAATTTAAAGAATTTATCTTTGATAAATTTAAAGAATTTATCTTTGATAAAATTAATGGGAACCTTTCCCTGAGAATATAAATTGGAATGAGGCATATGTTGTGTTTGTGTAACATTTGTTTTTAATATACGCGGGTTGTTCGGAAAGTACGGGTTTATACCCATTCTGAATAACCGATTCGACGATATGTCGAAGATGAAGACGGTGGTTGAAGACCGGAAGTCTTCACATCGTTCGGATTATTACTGACGATCCTGATTGGGCTGTACACCCAAGAGGATGGAAATAGTTGGTGGTCGTCCAGACGTACCTGGAGATGGATGGATATGCGAGGAAAGTGCCTCCGGTTTCGTTTAGACCCAGAACGGACTTGTAAATGGATTGTGTGTCTGACATTGGATTTTATTCTGTGTTGATTGATTTCTATTAAATATACATCTGTTTGGCGGCAGAGAATTTATTCTTTTGCTTAACGCCCTTCTCTGAGACGTACGAGCTCAGAGGTTGTATATCGATGGACATCAGTCGCATGGCATGAACTGCCTGTGTGGCACGCTAAGATGCAATGATCAAGGCTTCTGTTGAAAAGCAAAGTCTTGTGGTTGATGATCAAAGCACGGCCTTTGTGGCGTAGCTTTGTGTATAACGTGAATTCGCGAGCCTCACACCTCGGTATGAGTTAAAAACGTGATAAGGACTGCAGGGAGAGCACGACGTTTCTTTCTATCTTTGGTGGTGTCAGTGACTTACCAGCCCTGACCTTTATATACTTTTCACCTTTGTGGTTGTTGGATGAGGCGCCTCGATTTTAGGTCTGTAAGGACCGGGAAACGTGTGTTCAGGCATAATTAATCCTCTAACGTAAGTGAGGACCGGCCCTGAAGCATCCACGGGTTGCCCAGAGTGCGTAGCCCTGGGACATTTGCTAGAGTGTCTCGAACGCGGAGAGGAGCTTGCCCCTTGCCTCGACTCATGACGAAATTCCAATTTCCAATACGTGTATTGCGGTTTTAATTGTAGAACTAGTATGGCGACATAGTAGCATGGGATGCTATGCCGTCTATGATTTATATTTATGATTGAAATTGTTTTGACACTATACACTTATTATAGTATCAAATGATTTGTTTTAAACGTACCAAGCATGTTTGGCTATTATAAGGGAAAACCCTATCCTCTGGCTTGCGTTGCATTATGTGATGGGACCTGGGTCTTATAATAGCTTCATTTTTCGAAAAAGCATTGCGTTGTTTATCTATATGCACTGGTATTCTTGGGAGAAAACCCGTTCCGTGTTATACGGCGTGGTCGCTTGAATTACCCTCTTTTAAAATTGAATTAAATAACTGTTTTAGTTCTCACACCAGTCACATGACTGACCTGGAGTTTATTGTTTTAACCTAAACTCTGGGTGCCCCTATTTTCCGCACGGGCAGCTAGTTGTTTTGGTTTTGCAGATTTATATTCACAGGATCCTGGTTTACAGCTGGAATGATATCCGGAAAGCTCTGTATCCGTATATCACCTTCAGTTGTGCTTTGTATTATTTTCCGCTGTTATGTAATTTATTGTAATCTCTGATATTTATCGAATGTAATTTATTCAATTATACTCTGTATATTCTTGTATTCTGATGCAATTGTTGTAACAACAATGAAATGTTCTTCCGTCTGCGTTCTGATTTGTCTTGTCCTCACAGTAATTCGTTCTTTCTCATCTCTTCAGAGACTGGGGAAGTTCGGGTCGCTTCATTTGGTATCAGAGCTTTGGTTTACAGAGCTCGAGAACAAGACACATTAGAACCATACGAAAGAATTCATCAGATATTGGATTAGTAATATCCAATTAGAATGACTCGTTAGAGATAGGATCAGTAGTATCCTAGAACGGGTGCGAAGAGTATATTTTTCAAATGAAAACAATTTTGTTTTGAAAATTTAAACCACTTTATACGTATTTGATTATTTATTTATATTGAATTTGGACAATCCACTATATAAAGATTTTGCATATACGCGTAATAAACGTATATTCGAAGTTTTAATATACTGGGTAGATATAGAATCATACTCTAGTGGCCCGAAGATGATTCTGATGGTTGAGTACTCGTCGTCAGAATTTATATTCGAGTGACGAAGGTGTGATATCTATATATTTCCATTAGACTGGTGTGAGAACCAAACCCAATATAGCTAGAACACATTTGTTGTGAATTGGCATCAAAAACATGATTTTTGTATATATATCAAAATTATGAATTTGAAACGTTAATCCACTAATAGAATGATGTTTGTGTTGTTTGTTTAATTGTTGGATAATTTTGAACCGTTATTCCTAATTGAACCAAATATTGAATATTATTGAAAATTAGTCGCATTTGCTTGCATATACATATACTAACATTGAACAGGTCATAGCAAGGAGGCTAGAGCAGAGAATAAAATTTGTTTTCCCGACAAATAGGTACATGTTTACTACATAATTTACTGTTTTGTTAGGGTGATGATGATTTTATGAGCCTATTGGCTAGCCGCTTGGCTTTTTCTTTTTCTTTTTGAGATCAGAAGGCCTATATGGCAATTTCGGGATTTTCCCGTGGCTCCCGGTGCAGGGGAGGTTATGGCGAAATTTTTCGAAAATTTAGGGTGTTAGCCAAATTTTTGAAATTTTGAAAATTCTCAGAAACTGAAAAGTTGGAGAATGGAAGCCAGATCGAACGTAGAGTTGAATAATCAAACCACTTTGGACTTTGTTCCTTTTCGGGGACGAAAAGTTTTAAGTGGGGGAGATTGTAATAACCCGGAAAATCTGAGCCAGTTTAAATTTTTTATTTTGGCAATTTTAGTGAATTTTGAATATTTAAAATAGATTATTTTAAATAAATATCGACGAAAAATTTATTTTGAATATATTTAGAACGTATATATTATATACGTCGTCGTTAGACTATAAATATTTATATATAATTATAAATAGAATTGAAAATGGCGCGGTAGTTCGATAATTTGATTTCAAACTTCAATTGAATGTACCGGGTGCAAAACAATCCGGATTTTAGTGAAACCAAAAACATTAGGATCTAATTGACGATATCTTTCCAACGAATCCGACAAATCGAAATTTCATAGCGGGAATTGTAACACCCCGAATTTTAGTTAATATTAAAATTCACTAATTACAGGATAAAAATATCATATGTGGGAATTGGGGGTAACGGGCTGCGTTATTGCGTTCGTCTCGGAAAAATACGCGAAATAGAGTCCGAGTTTTCGAGAATCGGAGTCCGTATGGCCCGGTTATGGCCCAAAGAAGTTTGCAGAAAATTTAAAAATTAAAAACAGATTTAGAAATGCAAATTCGGATTTCAAAGTAGAACCAGCGGGGCCAGGCGGGAAAATTCCCGCCCTAACCATGTCGACAGGGCTGTCGACAGGCCTGTCGACAGGGGTGTCGACTTGCCTGTCGACTTGCCTGTCGACACGGCGTGTCGAACCAGGGGGCTTGGGTGCACCAGATCTGGTTTTCTGGCTAGGGCTGGGCTGGGTTCTAGAGATTTCCTAAATCTAACGGACCTAATCTAATTTAGGGTTAATCTAAGGGCCTAAAACACTCTCCTTATCTATAAATACACCCTAAACCTACCCTAATCCATACTAAAAATAGAAATGATGGCCTCATGCCGCCAAATTAAATCCTAGAAGGAGCCTCCAATTGTTTAAGAAGGAAGTTGCAAGCTAATCCCTCTCTAATCAATCTCTAATCATCACCATTTTTATATTTAGCAACTAATTCCACTTCATAAGTTGGCTAATCTTGGGTTTGGTGAGTTTCTATCACTTTAACATCAATTGTTAAAGTAAGTAGATTGGGTGTAATGAGACTTATGGTCTTAAATGCGGATTAGTGAGTTTGAATCATTTGTAATGATATGCTACTCTATGTTTTACTATGATTATGCATAATTAATAAGTGGGTTTATGCATGCTTAATAAGTTGGTTTATGCATGCTTAATAAGTTGGTTTATGCATGCTTAATAAGTTGGTTTATGCATGCTTAATAAGTTGGTTTATGCATGTTTAACAAGAGGGTTTATGCATGTTTAACAAGTGGGTTTATGCATATTTAATAAGTGGATTTATGTATGTTTAACAAAGTGAGATATGCAAGTTCATATGCAAGTTATGTATATGTTTAAATGCAAGTTTAACATGATATGCAAGTTATGCATGCTTATGCAAGTATATGAATGCTTATGCAAGATATGTATATGCTTAAATGACATGATATGCAAGTTATGCATGCTTATGCAAGTATGTGAATGCTTATGCAAGTATGTGAATGCTTATGCAAGTATGTGAATGCTTATGCAAGTATGTGGATGCTTATGCAAGTATGAGAATGCTTATGCAAGTATATGAATGCTTATGCAAGTATGTGAATGCTTATGCAAGTTATGTGTATGCTTAAATGCATGTTTAACATGTTATGCAAGTTATGAGAATGCTTATATGCAAGTTCAACATGTTATGCAAGATATGTGTATGATAATATGCAAGTTTGGGTTAAATATATTTGGGTTAATATATGCTCATATATGCAAGTTGACATCCTCTTAACCCATGATAAAGTTCTATGCTAAACCCATGATATTTGTGATGGATCTTCCCCTTTATTATGTCATGAAATGTGAACGATTTACGTAGGGAACGATGGGGTTGGTAAATATGTTAATAAATGTATGATTGGGTATGATTAAGCATACCATAAAAAAATAAATTACCATAAGTGGGAATTTACCTATTGAGTTAGGTCTACCCCATGGGAATTTACCTATTGAGTTAGGTCTACCCATGTTATGGAAAACTTGATATTAATTAGGGATAATTAATATGGGGGTGATTAATTAGGTGTAATTAATCGACTAAGACACGAGGTTGGACTCATTTGTAGTGTAAAACTGCCCGGACCCAACCGGCTTAACCAGTTGCTACAAATGTCAGCCCAATGTGAGAGGTCTTAGCCATAAATTAAATACGTGATTAAAGTAAAGACACGAGGTTAGACTCTGTTATGACGTAAGACTGCCCGGACCCTACCGGCTTAACCAGGCGGTCATAACAGCCAGTCTAATGTGGGAGGTCTTTGTGGGAGATCACGGTCTTAATTAATTAAGAAACACTTAACCACATTAGCATGTAGTGGGACATGAGGGGTTAAGTGGGTGCCTTGGGTGGCATATGGAAATTTAGTGGTTGCCTTGGGTGGCATGTGGAATCTAGTGGGTTGCCTTGGGTGGCAATAGAAAATACGATTAGAATACTTAACCAAGTGGAAACATGTAATTAAACATGATTAAAGGGTTAAGTGGGATACACTAGATATGTGACAAGCTTAGGTGGGTAGCTTGTGGGGGCCCATTTCAACCAATATCCCAAACGTATCTTTGTGGGCTCGACCCATGTCGAGTGACGGGACACGCATATTGGGCTTGATTATAAGAGGCCAAAACGGGTTAGCGGTGGCAACGCAAGTCCAACGGGTTCCATATGCGTGTGTGGGCCCGGGCTGGTAGATAAGCCGTTGTTGCATCGTGTAGATATAAAGCCGTGCACCGTTGATAGTATTGGGTTGCCACTTTAGGGGAGTGATACACCCCACTGTGGGACCAGCACGGGTATCTACGGTAGGGAGCCGATCGCTTGGGGAGTAGTGGGGTACACCTAGTGGAGATAGGGGCAGACGGCACCTATGTAGTCAGCTAGGGGTACAGGAAACTACTAGTGATATCTTTCTTTTAAGCCCTTGGGTGGGATCAACCTTTAAGTAGGAACGACTGGTGTGGTGCAGTTAGTAATTATCCTTGGGTGGGTAGATGCGTCTTTACGGTTATCTTAGTTTATCCTAAGTCTACCAAGCTGCTTAGTGTAGCCATTCATCCCCAGATATTACTGTAGGTCAAGTTTATGTCTTCTCTGGTTACTTTAATGATTGTATTGTTAAAGTTGTAGGACTCGCTCAGACTTATGTCTGACCCCGTTGTTTTTATCTTTTTCCCAACCCTCAGGTCCTACGGTGGATCCTAGCAGTAGTGGAGCTTGATCGGATTGCTGTTCCAGTCTTTAGGAGCTTGGATAGATGTAAAGCTCCAGTTGTCCAGTTATCTTTTCTTTTGTTCTGGCTATTGTATATCAGAGTGGGATTATGTACTTCTTTATTTTGACGGATATTGTACTTGACTTTTATCGTGGTTTTATGATGTAACCAGACATGTTTATTTCCGCTGTTATGAGATGATGTTTTAAATTTCAAGTACTATTTATATCTGTCTTGTTGTAATTTTTCTGTTCTATATTCACTAAAATACTCCACCGATGCTATGGCATTCCCTTAGTGAGGGACCATAGCGGTCGTGGGGTGTTACACGTGGTATCAGAGCAAAGGTTACCGGAACAGATAAAATTTTTAGAAAACTATTTTTCTAAAAACATTTTTGGAAGAGATATTTTCAAAAACATGTCTTTAAAGAGAAAAGTTTTTGAAAGAAAAGCATAATCCCCAATAGCCATATCTATATCCTTCGAATTCTCCGTTTTGAATCTTTCCTTTTTCGTTTCAGCATGGCTGAGAATCTTAACTTTCCGGAGGGTGTGACGATACCAGTATGGTATAGGAGATTGATGGAGGCTAGGGCCACCACTGCGGGTCCAGCAAATGTTCCTCCACCAACTGTGGCACCCGATCTTCCTCCTCCCCCTCCTCCTCGCACAGATACTTTTGCTAAGACTTGCAAGGAATTTAAAGCTATGGGAGGGAAACCTTTTCAAGGATCTGAAACTTTTGTGGAGGCTAGAGATTGGCTTAAGGAGGTGGAAGAGTTGATAGATATCTTTGAGATGGAAGAAGGAAAGAAGGTCAAGTTGGCTGCTTGGTTAATGAAGGGAGAGGCCTCATTCTGGTGGGAGGTCACTAATGGAGAACGCCCCGTTGACTCTTGGGCGGATTTTAGGCAGGGATTTGTGGCAAAGTTTCTCTCGAGGGCGGAGGAAAACTTGTGTATGGAAAGATTCTTGACTCTAAAGCAAGGAAATCTCTCGGTGAAGGAATATGTCAACAAGTTTAATCAATTGGCAAGGTTTGGCCTAGACATGGTGAATACACCGGAGAAGAAGACTTTGAGGTTCGTCAAAGGCTTGAATGAACCGATGCATGGGTTGGCTATGACTCATATCCCTATGGGGGCCACCTTTGAGAAGCTAGTTGACATGGCACTCATGCATGAAGAAGAGAAGGGTCCCAACGCTAATAAGGCACCCGAGAAGAAGGGGGGGATCAAAAGAGACCTCAGCAACAACAAAGCAAACGTGGGAAAGGCAACGGTGGCAAGGGCAAGAAGAAGAAGTGTTTCAATTGTGGGACACCTGGCCACCTAAGCAAGGATTGTCGCAAGAAGAAGAAGACTGGCTGCTTCCACTGTGGCGAAGCAGGGTATTTAGTGAAGGATTGCCCTAAGAAGGGGCAAAGGACGGGGTCTACCTCAGGAGGACAGGTGCAAGCTCTTATGGCACCGAGTCAGGCTAGGGGGCAAGTACAGGCTCTCGCGGTTCCACCGATTCAGGAGAGAGGTAGAACTATTTCCGTTGAAAGTCTGGTTTTTCTATTTGATCATCCTGTCCGTACATTGTTTGATTCAGGCGCATCGCATTCGTTTATCTCATCATCATTAGTTGAGTCACTGCACTTAGACACCAGTCTGGTAGATGATCCCTTGGTTGTTTCAAACCCAATTGGGGGCTCCACTTATTTGTCCATGATATGTTTGGGTTTGAAGATTTCTATACTTAGCATTGAGTTTAGATGTGATGCTTTTGTCTTGGGCTTCACGGGCTATGGGTTGATTTTGGGCATGGACTGGTTATCCAGTAATGGTACCGTTCTTGACTGCGAAAGGAGAGTTGTTAGGCTCATGACCCGCTTGGGTAACACTCTCGAGATTTCTTGTAATCCCATGGACTCTGTTATGCTAAGTTATCTTGAATCGCTTGACGCTTCGGTCGAGAGTTTGCAATCTGTGAGAGTGGTCCGGGAATATCCAGATGTGTTTGAGGAGGTGAAGGGCTTACCTCCGAAGCGGGAGATTGACTTCCGAATATATTTGGTGGATAATGCTAAACCGGTATCTTTACCAGTGCGCCACATGGCTCCTCGTGAGAGGAGGGAACTCCATAAGCAAGTAGGGGAGTTGCTTGAGAAGGGGTTCATAAGACGGAGTATATCGGAGTGGGGTGCTCCGGTAGTATTTGCTACAAAGGCGGATGGGTCCCTCAGACTTTGTGTAGACTATAGAGAACTCAACAAGCTCACAAAGAAGAATAGACACCCATTGCCGAGGATTGATGATCTTTTCGATCAGTTGGTTGGCGCTTCAGTATTTTCTCAGTTGGACTTAGCCACGGGGTTTCATCAGTTGAGGGTGGCTGAGGATAGCATAGACAAGACTGCCTTTAGAACTCCGGATGGTTTCTATGAGTGGCTGGTGATGCCATTTGGGTTGACGAACGCCCCTGCATACTTTGTTGATTTGATGAGTAGGGTGTTCAGGGAGTTCCTTAATAAATTTGTGGTGGTCTTTGTGGATGATATCTTAGTATTTTCTAAGAGTGAAGAAGAGCATGCCCTACATCTTGGGGAGGTATTGAAGACTCTTCGAGCACATAGCCTTAAGGCTAAATTCTCTAAATGTCACTTCTGGAGGAAGGAGGTGCGGTTCTAGGGGCACGTGGTCTCCAAGGAAGGGATAGCTGTGGATCCCGCGAAGGTAGTATCAATTCAGGATTGGAAGGTTCCGAAGAATGCTACCGAAGTAAGAAGTTTCTTGGGGTTGGCGGGTTATTATAGGAAGTTTATCAAAGACTTCGCGAAGATATCAGCCCCATTAACCCACTTAACGAAGAAGAATCTTGTTTTCACATGGGACGTAGATTGTGATGATGCGTTCCGACGGTTAAATAGAGCTTTAACCACTGCTCCAGTTTTAGTATTGCCAGATGGGAGCAAGCCATTTGTTGTCTATACCGATGCCTGTGGGACAGGACTTGGCGCAGTCTTAATGCAAGAGGGAAGGGTAATAGCCTATGGTGGAAGGCAGTTGAGGGCACATGAGAAAAATTACCCTACCCATGATCTAGAGCTGGCCGCTATTGTTTTTGCGCTTAAGATTTGGCGCCATTATCTTCTTGGTGAGAGATTCGAGTTGTTCACTGACCATAAATCATTGAAGTACTTATTCTCTCAGAAGGATTTAAACTTAAGACAGCAAAGGTGGATGGAATTCTTAGCATCCTATGATTTAGAGATAGCGTATACCCCTGGCAAGGGTAACGTGGTGGCGGACGCCTTGAGCAGGAAGAGGTTGTCCTTGAGTCCATTGTTCGTGGAACGACGAAGCTTGGAATTTATCTCGATGTTTGATTTCAGACCTTCCGTTGATTATGTACCCGGTTTGCTAGCTTCCTTGGAGGTTAGACCTACTCTTTTGGGGCGGACTGGAGAAGCACAGAGGGACGACCCACAGTTGGTTGAGTTGGTGGAGAAGCTCATAAGGGGGGAATCGTCCAGCCATTTGAGTAGGTACACCCTAGACGATAGGGGGTGCTTGCGTAGAGACGGTAGACTTTGTGTACCGCAAGACGAGGGTTTAAGGAAGGTTATTCTTGATGACGCACACCGTTCTAGGATGACCATTCATCCCGGTGGGGACAAGATGTACCAAGACATGAAGAGGGTTTTCTTCTGGGCTGGTATGAAGAAAGATGTGGCCGAGTATGTCGCTCGATGCTTGGTGTGCCAGCAAGTGAAGGCGGAGCAAAGGAAACCTGGTGGGTTGCTTAACCCATTGGAAGTTCCGCAATGGAAGTGGGAAAGCGTCTCGATGGATTTTATTGACGGGTTACCCAGGTCAAGAAAGGGTAATACAAGAATTTGGGTGGTGGTAGATGGACTTACTAAGAGCGCCCATTTCATACCTGTGAAGAGCAAGAGGACTGCTCCATGGCTAGCTTCAGTATATCTTCGAGAGATAGTTCGATTACATGGGGTACCCTCTAGCATAGTAAGTGATCGAGATCCTATCTTCACTAGCGAGTTCTGGAGAAGTTTGCAAGAAGCAGTGGGGACTCAATTGTGTCTGAGCACCGCATATCATCCTCAGACGGACGGCCAGACTGAGAGGGTGAATCGTGTTCTAGAAGACCTTTTGAGGCTTTGTATCTTAGACTTTGGAGGTACATGGGAAGAGCATCTTCCATTGGTGGAGTTCGCATATAATAACAGCTTTCAGTCCAGTATTGGTATGGCTCCTTTCGAAGCTCTCTATGGAAGGCCTTGTCGATCACCTACATGTTGGTGGGAATCTACGGATAAGATCTTGCTTGGGCCTGATATGGTTAGGGAGACTTCTAAGAAGATTGACTTGATTCGAAGAAGGATGAAAGCAGCGCAGGATAGGCAAAAATCTTATGCGGACAAGAGAAGGACGGATCTTGAGTTTGAAATTGGGGATATGGTTTTTGTCAAAGTATCTCCGTTGAGAAATGTGGTTCGCTTTGGATCCGTTGGGAAGTTAGCACCGAGGTTTGTTGGGCCGTTTCCTATTAAGGAAAGGATTGGACGGATGGCATATAGAGTGGAGTTGCCCGACAGACTTAGTGGTGTACATGATGTATTCCATGTGTCCCATTTGAGGAAGTGTTTACATGAGACCGCAGAGGTGGTAGAGCCGAGCTTGCTTAGAGATGTAGAGGTAGAGCGTGATGCGACGATTCGACGAGCTCCTACTCGCATCCTTGGGTCAGAGACTAGGAAGTTGAGAAACAGAGAGGTTCGACTAGTCAAAGTGCAATGGGGAGAAGATGATAGCAACGCAACTTGGGAGACGGAAGCGAAGATGCGTTCATTGTACCCATTTCTTTTTGAGGGTATGTCTTTACTTTCTCCTCTATCGTTGTCTAGTACTTATCTTGTCTTTAGTATGCCCTCTCATTAAGTACCTTTGACCTTTAGATAGGGTAAACCTATGGTTGAAACATGTGTTTGAGACATGTTATGGTTGATGGATGCAAGTGGATGCAAGTTTTTGCTAGTGGTTGCTCGTGGATGCATATACACACACTCTAGGCACTAGATCGGCTCAGTCACTTCATATTGCATATTGCATAAAATTGTGTGTAGGAAAATATATTTATGGATGTATGATGATTGTGTTATCACATGGATGATGCACTTTGGTGAATGATTGTGCACTCATGTAGATATTGTATGTCTCGATAGGGTCCTCTCGCATACATAATGGATGCATGGCACTATCATGGTTTGCATATGTTCATACATTAGATAGGGAACATATACACACACACTTTTTGCATATGCTCATACATCATTAGAAACTGTTTAAGGACAATGGATGCCCGTGGTTGATGATTTGAGTAGATGGTTGTTTGGATGGTAGGATATGCATTCTCCTTAGCTTAGAGATTTCGGGGACGAAATCCTTTAAGGAGGGGAGAATGTAACACCCCGAATTTTAGTTAATATTAAAATTCACTAATTACAGGATAAAAATCTCAGATGTGGGAATTGGGGGTAACGGGCTGCGTTATTGCGTTCGTCTCGGAAAAATACGCGAAATAGAGTCCGAGTTTTCGAGAATCGGAGTCCGTATGGCCCGGTTATGGCCCAAAGAAGTTTGCAGAAAATTTAAAAATTAAAAACAGATTTAGAAATGCAAATTCGGATTTCAAAGTAGAACCAGCGGGGCCAGGCTGGAAAATTCCCGCCCTAACCATGTCGACAGGCCTGTCGACAGGGGTGTCGACTTGCCTGTCGACTTGCCTGTCGACACGGCGTGTCGAACCAGGGGGCTTGGGTGCACCAGATCTGGTTTTCTGGCTAGGGCTGGGCTGGGTTCTAGAGATTTCCTAAATCTAACGGACCTAATCTAATTTAGGGTTAATCTAAGGGCCTAAAACACTCTCCCAATCTATAAATACACCCTAAACCTACCCTAATCCATACTAAAAATAGAAATGATGGCCTCATGCCGCCAAATTAAATCCTAGAAGGAGCCTCCAATTGTTTAAGAAGGAAGTTGCAAGCTAATCCCTCTCTAATCATCACCATTTTTATATTTAGCAACTAATTCCACTTCATAAGTTGGCTAATCTTGGGTTTGGTGAGTTTCTATCACATTAACATCAATTGTTAAAGTAAGTAGATTGGGTGTAATGAGACTTATGGTCTTAAATGCGGATTAGTGAGTTTGAATCATTTGTAATGATATGCTACTCTATGTTTTACTATGATTATGCACAATTAATAAGTGGGTTTATGCATGCTTAATAAGTTGGTTTATGCATGCTTAATAAGTTGGTTTATGCATGCTTAATAAGTTGGTTTATGCATGCTTAATAAGTTGGTTTATGCATGTTTAACAAGAGGGTTTATGCATGTTTAACAAGTGGGTTTATGCATATTTAATAAGTGGATTTATGCATGTTTAACAAAGTGAGATATGCAAGTTCATATGCAAGTTATGTATATGTTTAAATGCAAGTTTAACATGATATGCAAGTTATGCATGCTTATGCAAGTATATGAATGCTTATGCAAGATATGTATATGCTTAAATGACATGATATGCAAGTTATGCATGCTTATGCAAGTATGTGAATGCTTATGCAAGTATGTGAATGCTTATGCAAGTATGTGAATGCTTATGCAAGTATGTGGATGCTTATGCAAGTATGAGAATGCTTATGCAAGTATATGAATGCTTATGCAAGTATGTGAATGCTTATGCAAGTTATGTGTATGCTTAAATGCATGTTTAACATGTTATGCAAGTTATGAGAATTCTTATATGCAAGTTCAACATGTTATGCAAGATATGTGTATGATAATATGCAAGTTTGGGTTAAATATAGTTGGGTTAATATATGCTCATATATGCAAGTTGACATCCTCTTAACCCATGATAAAGTTCTATGCTAAACCCATGATATTTGTGATGGATCTTCCCCTTTATTATGTCATGAAATGAGAACGATTTACGTGGGGAACGATGGGGTTGGTAAATATGTTAATAAATGTATGATTGGGTATGATTAAGCATACCATAAAAAAATAAATTACCATAAGTGGGAATTTACCTATTGAGTTAGGTCTACCCCATGGGAATTTACCTATTGAGTTAGGTCTACCCATGTTATGGAAAACTTGATATTAATTAGGGATAATTAATATGGGGGTGATTAATTAGGTGTAATTAATCGACTAAGACACGAGGTTGGACTCATTTGTAGTGTAAAACTGCCCGGACCCAACCGGCTTAACCAGTTGCTACAAATGTCAGCTCAATGTGAGAGGTCTTAGCCATAAATTAAATACGTGATTAAAGTAAAGACACGAGGTTAGACTCTGTTATGACGTAAGACTGCCCGGACCCTACCGGCTTAACCAGGCGGTCATAACAGCCAGTCTAATGTGGGAGGTCTTTGTGGGAGATCACGGTCTTAATTAATTAAGAAACACTTAACCACATTAGCATGTAGTGGGACATGAGGGGTTAAGTGGGTGCCTTGGGTGGCATGTGGAAATTTAGTGGTTGCCTTGGGTGGCATGTGGAATCTAGTGGGTTGCCTTGGGTGGCAATAGAAAATACGATTAGAATACTTAACCAAGTGGAAACATGTAATTAAACATGATTAAAGGGTTAAGTGGGATACACTAGATATGTGACAAGCTTAGGTGGGTAGCTTGTGGGGGCCCATTTCAACCAATATCCCAAATGTATCTTTGTGGGCTCGACCCATGTCGAGTGACAGGACACGCATATTGGGCTTGATTATAAGAGGCCAAAACGGGTTAGCGGTGGCAACGCAAGTCCAACGGGTTCCATATGCGTGTGTGGGCCCGGGCTGGTAGATAAGCCGTTGTTGCATCGTGTAGATATAAAGCCGTGCACCGTTGATAGTATTGGGTTGCCACTTTAGGGGAGTGATACACCCCACTGTGGGACCAGCACGGGTATCTACGGTAGGGAGTCGATCGCTTGGGTAGTAGTGGGGTACACCTAGTGGAGATAGGGGCAGACGGCACCTATGTAGTCAGCTAGGGGTACAGGAAACTACTAGTGATATCTTTCTTTTAAGCCCTTGGGTGGGATCAACCTTTAAGTAGGAACGACTGGTGTGGTGCAGTTAGTAATTATCCTTGGGTGGGTAGATGCGTCTTTACGGTTATCTTAGTTTATCCTAAGTCTACCAAGCTGCTTAGTGTAGCCATTCATCCCCAGATATTACCGTAGGTCAAGTTTATGTCTTCTCTGGTTACTTTAATGATTGTATTGTTAAAGTTGTAGGACTCGCTCAGACTTATGTCTGACCCCGTTGTTTTTATCTTTTTCCCAACCCTCAGGTCCTACGGTGGATCCTAGCAGTAGTGGAGCTTGATCGGATTGCTGTTCCAGTCTTTAGGAGCTTGGATAGATGTAAAGCTCCAGTTGTCCAGTTATCTTTTCTTTTGTTCTGGCTATTGTATATCAGAGTGGGATTATGTACTTCTTTATTTTGACGGATATTGTACTTGACTTTTATCGTGGTTTTATGATGTAACCAGACATGTTTATTTCCGCTGTTATGAGATGATGTTTTAAATTTCAAGTACTATTTATATCTGTCTTGTTGTAATTTTTCTGTTCTATATTCACTAAAATACTCCACCGATGCTATGGCATTCCCTTAGTGAGTGACCATAGCGGGCGTGGGGTGTTACAGGAATCAAAAGATATGTCCAGTTGAAAATTCTGAATAGTCGTTATGGAATTCAGGCCCTTAAAAATGGAAATTTTGCAAACGACCTCGGATTTCGACGAAACCACTTTTGTTGGATCCGCAGTGTCAAGTTATTTCTAGATTCCAAATTACATAATTTTTCGATTCAATATGTGAGCGTGGCAAAGGAAAACGCGTTTGACCAGTTTCATTTGATTTTAATCGACTGGAAATTGGCCATTTTTCAAACGGTGTCAGAATTCAACGAAACTAGTTTTGTTAGGACCGTATCGTCAATACGAAGCTAGAAAATATTTTTCGAGAATTTTTAGAGTTAGTATGTGACCCCGGTAATTTGAAATGTACGTTTAAAATTCAATATAGTGATTTAAATGTAAATTAAACGGAAACTGATCGAAACGATCAAATCAGCTTGCGATACATATCCCATTGTGTTCGGAATGGGGGTAAAACTCTATGGACGACAGGCGGTGGGCCTCGTTTCGAGGTCGTATGTGAAAGTCAACTTTTTTGCCATAGTAAATAATTAAATAATAAAAAAAAACCTTTCCTATATCCTCTGGCCCCCCCTCTTTTCTTTCAAAACATAAATAAAAAAAAAAAAAAAAAAAAGAGAACACGCACGCTCGAGCTCCCAGGCCGCCGCCGTCGGTGGTGCTCCGCCTCCACCTCAGGCGATGCGCGCCCCTCTCCCCTTCTTCTTCTCCTTCCTCTCTCCCTCTCCTGCGTGAACCCTAGCCCCCTGCGATCGAACCCGCGCCCAGAACCTCCGAACCCACATCCAACAGCCTACGCTACCCCCCCAAACCCCGACCGCACCCCCCTCTAGCACCTCGCGCGGGCTTCCCCTTCACCTCAGGCGAACCCCCACGCCCTTCCTCTGACCCAATCCAACTCCACCCCCTCTCTTCCTTCTTCTTCCTTCTGTGATGCGCTGAAACCCCTTCCCCTCTTCAAAAAAGAAAAAAAAACCAATGTAAGTTCCTATTTTTATTTATTTAATTATTATTATAGAAAAACTGATTTTTATTTGGTTATGCAAAACTGATTTTATTTTAAAATAAAAGGGTTAGGCCTTTAAAATAAAAAAAAGAGTAGCAGTATAAAGATATAATTTTTATATCGTAGAAAGTATAAAGATATAATTTTTATATCGTAGAAAGTATAAAGATATAATTTTTATATAAGGAAGATAATCAAAATATGATTTTTATATTTTTAAAGTATTAAAAATATAATCTTTACTATATAGAAGATGTAAAAATATGATTTTTGTTTAGGTAGAGAATTAAAAATATAATTTTTACATGATAGGAATATTAAAAATATCATCTTTATATGGGTAGAAAAATAAAAATGTGATTTTTATAATATTTATTTTTGAAAAGGCGAAATATTTATTTTTGAAAAGGCAAAATATTTATTTTTGAAAAGGCGAAATCTTTATATGAAGAATAGCGTGATAAAAATATAATCTTTACTATATGAACATCGATGTGAAAAATTCGATTTTTATATATTGAATAGTATAATAAAAATTCGACTTTTATATATTGAATAGAGAAGTAAAAATTCGATTTTTACATATGTAGTGGCTACAGCAACGAAGATGACAAAAATGCGATAACGATGAAGATTTCTATCAAAGAAGAGTCAAGATGATTGGATAGCTATCGGTGAGAATTCCTCACCTTTCAATTTCTTTTTCTAGTTATATATATATATACTAGGATGCAGACGGTGTTTAGTAGCACCCGACACCCGTCATCCACAGACCATGGATGGCTTATTTGTTAAATTGTTTGGTTGCATAATTATTTAGATTATTTGATTGAAATTGAATTGCTTGGTGAAATGAATGGATTTGATTGATGTGTGAATGGCGTGGGCCTTCACTAGACCGGGGATAAGGCTAGGCCTCGTCCCGTTTCTAGTATCGTGCCGTTATGCCGCCGAAATTTCCTAAAATATGTTAGAAAAATAAAAATATCATTTTTATTGTGTAAATGAACTGAATAGAAATTCATGTGTTGAAATAAAATATTTTATTGTTAAAAATATAATTTTTATCGTGAATGAAAATAAAATAAAATATTCATAAACAAATCGGCCGATTTGTTTATGTACACCTATTTGAAAGACATTGATTGGGACGATAAATTTTACACATCGCCCAACTGCACAAATAAAATCTGTGTTTGATTGTTTGAAAACCCCACACGGGTGTTGGGATGAAATTTGAAGTTCACTCATCCTGATTGATTAAATATGTCGATCGATTGATTGACAGGCTGTTATAAGCGTTAGATTCTATATTTTGATGCTTATGCAGTGTAGTGCACTTTGGTTGATGGTTGATTATTTTTCAATGTTGTTATATACGTGTGATGTATGAAAATCCATATAATTAACTTTATATGGTAATTGATTGGGCCTCATTCCAATTTAGAAGATAAAGAATATATAAAATAAATGTTCATGTGTTGACTGTACTCATCCGTTGAGATTAGTCATGTGTTGAACGAAATATTTTAATAATAAAATTTACATCTTTATCAATATATAATATAAATGTTCATGTGTTGACTGTACTCATCCGTTGAGATTAGTCATGTGTTGAACGAAATATTTTAATAATAAAATTTACATCTTTATCAATATGATATAAAGGTTCATGTGTTGACTGTACTCATCCGTTGAGATTAGTCATGTGTTGAACGAAATAATTTAGCAAAAATAGTCACACGTGGACAGTGCTCATTCGTTGAGATTAGTCGTGTGTTGACAAAAATAAATATTCATTTGTTGAATAGAGTAAAGGAATATATGAAGCCTTGTTGATTAGATTGACGCCATTTTGACGTGAACGATATTTATATCGATTTTATTCATTTTGAAATGAATTGAAAACAATTTCGAAATGAAATGAATTGAAAACGATTTCAAAATGAAATGAATTGAAAACGATTTCGAAATGAAATGAATTGAAAACAATTTCGAAATGAATTGAATAAAAACGATTTCGAAATGAATTGAATTGAAAACGATTTCGAAATAAATTGAATTGAAAACAATTTCGAAATGAATTGAATTGAAAACAATTTCGAAATGAATTGAATTGAAAACGATTTCGAAATGAATTGAATATAAAACGATTTCAAAATGAATTGAATATAAAGCGATTTCGAAATGAATTGAAAACGATTTCGAAATGAAATGAATTGAAAACGATTTCGAAATGAATTGAATATAAAACGATTTCGAAATGAATTGAATATAAAGCGATTTCGAAATGAATTGAATATAATGCGATTTCAAAATGAATTGAATATAAAGCGATTTCGAAATGAATTGAATATAATGCGATTTCGAAATGAATTGAATATAAAACGATTTTGAAATGAATTGAATATATAATATAATTTGATTCAAATGGAAAACGAATCGAATTTGATTTGAATAGAAAACGAATCGAATTTGATTTGAATAGAAATCGAATTTGGTTTCAATTGAATATATAACGAATTTGATTTGAATTGGTTTCAATTGAATATATAACGAATTTGATTTGAATAGAAAACGAATTTGGTTTCAATTGAATATATAACGAATTTGAATCGAATAGAAAACCACTTTGAATTGAATCGAATAGAAAACCACTTTGAATTGAATCGAATTGAAAATGAATTCGAATTGAATTTAAAACGAAGTGAAATGAATTCAAATTGAATTGAAACTTGAATTGAATAGAAATGAATTTTAAAACGAATTTATAAGGAAAGATTCAATTTTGATTTGAATTGAGATGGAAGTTGAAATGTTTTTGAAACGAATTAAAAACTATTTATATAATTCGTTTTAAATAGGAATCGATGGAATATATATTATATATATTATATATATAATATAATGGCCTGAATAGAACGCGCCACGCCGCGGCAGTTCGTGAATTTCGACCATTTATTTCAAACGGACATTACGGGAGATCCGACCGTCGGATTCTCTTAAAACCGGAACCGTTGGGTTCGTATCGAAAAGACCTTTCTAACGAATATTAGAAATTTGAAATATAACGGTTGGATTTGGAGACACGTCCAAATCAATTTCGAAAAAGGTCGTTGTAAGTGCAGTTCGATGGCCGTTGATGGAAATCGACTGTACGGGCCTTGATAAAATTATTAAAAATATCAATAATTTGTGTAAAATCATAAGAAATGATTTGGGAAAAATTGGGGTGAAAAAGTCCATATTTAAAAAAAATAAAAATAGATTTTTATCGAAATGAACTAGTTTGGATTCAATTTAAAACCCGATTTTTTTATTTTTAAATAAATAAATTATATTTAAAAAGGCGTTTTAAATAATCAGAATTCCTAATATATTTGATTTTAATTGAACTAGAATTGATTTGTGGGTTTGTCGTGAACTGTGTTTTAAACGACACTAGTTCTTTAAACCGACGATAAATAGAAGTGATTTGGGTTTGTCGTGAACTGTGTTTTAAATAACACCTAGTTCTTTAACCCAGTAAATGGAGTTTTAATGAATCTGCAATTAGATTGAAATGTAAATTTGTAATCTAAATTATCAAATTTAGAAAATGAGCGAGAATGGAGTATTACCAGTTTTGCTCCAAAGCGATAGTTAAATCTTTAATTAGATTTGAACGTGAAATGGTAATTAATTTTACCGATAACACCATGGTGTTAGATATGGAGTATTACCAGTTTTGCTTCATGGGATGAATAGGTTGGGATTGGGAAATAAAATAAATAATTACTTCGGTGTGGTTCGCTAATCTCGACTAGTTTAGAAAACCATAATTTGGTTGGAAACGACATCCAAAGGAAGATTAAAGAATAAATTTAAAGAATTTATCTTTGATAAATTTAAAGAATTTATCTTTGATAAAATTAATGGGAACCTTTCCCTGAGAATATAAATTGGAATGAGGCGTATGTTGTGTTTGTGTAACATTTGTTTTTAATATACGCGGGTTGTTCGGAAAGTCCGGGTTTATACCCATTCTGAATAACTGATTCGACGATATGTCGAAGATGAAGACGGTGGTTGAAAACCGGAATTCTTCACATCATTTGGATTATTACTGACGATCCTGATTGGGCTGTACACCCAAGAGGATGGAAATAGTTGGTGGTCGTCCAGACGTACCTGGAGATGGATGGATATGCGAGGAAAGTGCCTCCGGTTTCGTTCAGACCCAGAACGGACTTGTAAATGGATTGTGTGTCTGACATTGGATTTTATTCTGTGTTGATTGATTTCTATTAAATATACATCTGTTTGGCAGCGGAGAATTTATTCTTTTGCTTAACGCCCTTCTCTAAGACGTACGAGCTCAGAGGTTGTATATCGATGGACATCAGTCGCATAGCATGAACTGCCTGTGTGGCACGCTAAGATGCAATGATCAAGGCTTCTGTTGAAAAGCAAAGTCTTGTGGTTGATGATCAAAGCATGGCCTTTGTGGCGTAGCTTTGTGTATAACGTGAATTCGCGAGCCTCACACCTCGGTATGAGTTAAAAACGGGATAAGGACTGCAGGGAGAGCACGACGTTTCTTTCTAGCTTTGGTGGTGTCATTGACTTACCAGTCCTGACATTTATATACTTTTCACCTTTGTGGTTGTTGGATGAGGCGCCTCGATTTTAGGTCTGTAAGGACCGGGAAACGTGTGTTCAGGCATAATTAATCCTCTAACGTAAGTGAGGACCGACCCTGAAGCATCCAGGGGTTGCCCAGAGTGCGTAGCCCTGGGACATTTGCTAGAGTGTCTCGAACGTGGAGAGGAGCTTGCCCCTTGCCTCGACTCATGACGGAAATCCAATTTCCAATACGTGTATTGCGGTTTTAATTATAGAACTAGTATGGAGACATAGTAGCATGGGATGCTATGCCGTCTATGATTTATATTTATGATTGAAATTGTTTTGACACTATACACTTATTATAGTATCAAATGATTTGTTTTAAACGTACCAAGCATGTTTGGCTATTATAAGGGAAAACCCTATCCTCCGGCTTGCGTTGCATTGTGTGATGGGACCTGGGTCTTATAATAACTTCATTTTTCGAAAAAGCATTGCGTTGTTTATCTATATGCACTGGTATTCTTGGGAGAAAACCCGTTCCGTGTTATACGGCGTGGTCCCTTGAATTACCCTCTTTTAAAATTGAATTAAATAACTGTTTTAGTTCTCACACCAGTCACATGGCTGACATGGAGTTTATTGTTTTAACCTAAACTCTGGGTGCCCCTATTTTCCGCACAGGCAGCTAGTAGTTTTGGTTTTGTAGATTTATATTCACAGTATCCTGGTTTACAGCTGGAATGATATCCGGAAAGCTCTGTATCCGTATATCACCTTCAGTTGTGCTTTGTATTATTTTCCGCTATTATGTAATTTATTGTAATCTCTGATATTTATCGAATGTAATTTATTCAATTATACTCTGTATATTCTTGTATTCTGATGCAATTGTTGTAATAACAATGAAATGTTCTTCCGTCTGCGTTCTGATTTGTCTTGTCCTTACAGTAATTCGTTCTTTCTCATCTCTTCGGAGACCGGGGAAGTTCGGGTCGCTTCATAGAACTTATGACAATGATAACTTCTCGACTTTCACATCTCTAGTCAGCCAACCCGACGAATTTTCATAGCTCAAGCAACCATTATCCACAAAATCACGAACTTTGAGTTGTCGTCTCATTCGTTGATCGACACCGATCAACGGACACATTCAACACATCGAATATTCCCATTTGAATTCACTTCGAAGTCATCACTTCATTGAATCAACATAAGATCCACTATCCATTCATAGGATTCAACAAATCGCTACGGAAACAAGACACCACGTTTCTACCATCATCCCTGGTACTGCGCTATGGCACGAATTGGGGAATTTCTGCCCGAATTTTGTTTAAAAAGCCTTTTTGTTTAAATCTGGGTCATACCCGAAAAATATATTTTTCTCCAGAAATGACCATGTGCGACCGACCCATCCACTTGGAGCCGACCGACCCAAACCTTCATTAGAAGCACGACCGACCGACCCATCATGACCGACCCAACTAAACTTACACGGCTGATTCAATGTAAAGAGGCATGACTGACCTACTTTGAATCCACCTGAATGATCCAACCATGCTTGATCGACTGACCCCCTTCCTCAAAACCAACCGACCCATCTACTAAGGACCGTCTCGACCGATCCAACACTGAACGACTGACTCGTCCCCCTTCGTCATGACCGACCGACCCACTTCTGAAGCCAAGCCCGGTTGACCTACGCTTACATGACCGACCCGATCATTTCTTGTTCCCCAAGAATCACTTTCGACCGATCCAAATATCCCTAATCGATCCGACTTCTTCCAGATCCGATCCTCAAACATCTTACAACTCGAAATTTGATCAAAACTTCATCAAATGATAATTCCGACGAAACCAACTTATCCAATACATCCAATACAATCATAAGCATGTTATGAAATCACTAACAAACTTAAATCATTAATAACCATATGAAATTTACTAAAAGCATGATAAATGAGAATATGAACTAAAACGGTGGATCTAACCTGCATAACATGTGGAATAGAATTTACCAGTTTTTAAGTTGCTAGATTAGATCCTATAGCGGTTCATATGAAAATGGACTTCCCATGATGTAGATCTATGAGAAAATACTTGGAAATGATGAAAAACTAGATCAAATACTCATATACTTGATTAAATTCGTGTGAGAGATGCATATCACTCACCAATTCTTCAAAACTATCCAAAAGCACTTAGATCTAGATTCGAATAGCAAAGAATTTGATGCAAACTCATCAATTCGATGAACTCTCCTTTGGAACAACATAGATCTAGCTTTAAACGATGTAGATCTCTGATTCTCTAAGCTTTATTGATGGAAAGGTGAAGAGAATGAAGAAATGGAGGAACTCTAGCTCTTTTAAATGAGAGAATGGAGAAAGTAAACTATTCTTCATGCCTCCTACCTCCTATTTATAACCTCCACCAGCCACTAACTGGCCTCTCTAAATCAGCCCATTATGGCATACCAAACTTGAATACCCAACTGGTAAACCATAAAACAACGATTCCTCCCAAACTGCTCAGCCCAATCTTTAATGTGACCACTCTACAGAAAGGAAAACATCATTTCCTTTCCAATGGAACATGTCTCAACACCTGATTTGACCTGAGTCAAAAGTTATGCCCTGTACAAGACTAACAGGGCCAAAATGGTCATAAATAAAATTGGTAAAAATTATGGACATGTCTCACATCTCGATAAGCAACATATTAAAATATGAGAATGATCCAATCCTCGGGGAATAAAATAAAATATTTTACGATCTTCCGATACGTAAAATGCAGAATGTTATGCATAAAGTCTGGCGTGTCCAGTTACTTTTAGCATATAAATAAGTAAAAGCACCATGACAGGCATATAAAATGGATGAGAGATAACAGTATCATATAACAGGCATGAACAGGATAAACTGAACAAACTATGCTTCTCAAATACTTTTCTCTGCACCAATACTAGTATGACAGACATGATCCCAACAGAAACATAATGGCAGACTTAGGTGTACTTCTAGTAACGGGTTTTACCCTCAAATAGTAATAAAAGGTATCCCCAATAGAAATAATGGGTGTTACCCAACCAGAGACGACAGGCACTTAAACATGTAGGACAAGATGTACCCTAATTACTACCCCTAATCGATCGGCTCCCTATCCCGTAAATACCCTGTGCTGGCCCCACAGTAGGATGTATCACTTCCTAAAATGGCAATCCTCAGAAAGACATAGACTTATTTACTGGTGTTATAATAGCTTACTTTCCCAAGCAAGCCAGACCCATGCACACACGTGACTCCGTTAGAACACGCTATCAGAAGACCTCCAGCCAAATGAACCACTTACAATTAGTTCAGTAAGCATGCCCTGACACTTACCCAGTGGGGGTTCCCCCTTTGATACCAGAATGGGTTACTGACTAATAAGTGTCCCACACAACCGATGACACAAGCCACCCTATAAGCTTGTATCCCTAACTACAAGGATTTTGACAGGTTATGCCTAATAGATTAACAAGCCCGCATAACCCCAATAGGTAAAACAAGTTAAGTTTATGGGGATCGTATAACCCCCCTCATAGATTTAACAGATTTACATAACCCTATAGATTCAAACAAGTTTACTTAACCCCCACTATTTAAAAGGTTCATATAACTCACACAGATTTAATCAGGTTAAGTATTACAGGTTAATAGGTTCATATAACCCCTACAAATCTAAACAGATTTCACACGTTGTTTATAGTTTCATAACATGTTTCACTTAATCTATAAATTAAGCCTACGGATTTATGTGCCCCGACCCTCAACTCATAATCCACAGTATAAGATATGCCCTAAATTTTAGTCATACATTACAGCAAAGGTTATGCCCCCAAATCCCACTCATGATTCATAATACAAGATATGCCCTAATTTATCTTTCCTAACCATTCCTAATTTCATCCGTTCGCATATTTCACCGATAGGCCTCAGCTCGAAGGTAGCCTAGGTTATAAAATAAAAAGGGAAAGAGCGAAAGAAGAGAACATAAATAGGCATATGATAACAGAAATAGGCATATCAGAAATACGCATATAAGAACTGAACAGTAGATCAAGTATATAGAGGAATACATGCAATGGAAGATCTGTTTAGGCAAGAATCAAGTTCATTAACAAGCATAAATTTAGATCCAGATTTATAAACATGTCGGGATTACTTGTTAAATGTTTACATCTAAAAATAACATGAATTGAAGCTGTAGAAGAAATTCTTGTATGCGTATAAAATGTTGTTGGAGAAAATAGGCTAATTCAGTCTAAGCTGGGGCAGCATCTTGTTATCTCCATTGTTTTTTATGTGTAAAAACAACAGAAATGAGGTCTTATTTATAACCTACCACTAACAAACCCAGTCAAGAAAACATCCAAAAACGATTGAAGAACTCGCCTAAATCTCAGTTGGGTTGACCCTCCCTGACCTGGGTCGGCCCATGGGTCGACCCAACCAGGTCATGGGTCGAACCCCATAATGGGCCAATCCAGATCCCCCCGCTTTACTAAATTTGAATTTCTGGGTTGATGTACGTATATAAAACTCTTACACGTATGCAAACTTATAAGATTCATAACTTTCTCATTTGATGTTCGTTTTAAGCAATTTCGAAGTCTATTTTAAGCAGAATTCCGAGATGAATGCAATGGTACACTCCATTTTACTTAATTTCCAATATTTAATTAAGTGATCTTTAGTTTATCAATATAGTGTTCTTTAGAATTACGTGGTATTACAAGACCCTTTGAAGGTTTGGGTGAAAATCGTACAATGTGTTTTGTAATAAAGAAAGATGGATCCAATTTGTTGGTATCTGAAATGTTAGTATTTCATATTAGTGGGTTTAGTAGTTGAGCCTTATAGGTAGAGAAAGAGGAAAATGGATTAGGAATGTATGTGTGTGTGTGTGTGTATATATATATATAATAAATATGACTTCGTGGGAGTATTTAGGGAAGTTAGAAATCCACTTCGAGTCTAGTCCCATTTTTAGTTAAGAACTTGAAATTTTGAAAGCTTTTAGGCGGTAGTTTACGGTGTTTTTCAAGTTTGCAACTTTAATGTATGTACTGGTTAAATTTTGTAGAAACAATTTTTGAAATAGAAAGATATATTTTTTACATTTGAGAAAACTATGTAATATATCTGAAAGGTACATTTTGGGTTTTGGAAAAAATGGGGTATATTTTGGAAACGATGATTTCTTATGAAATTTTGGTCAAATTACACTTCTTTCAAAACAATGTGTATATTAAAGGGCGTATATAGGTCCCAAGTTTTAAAGTACAAAGAATTAAATAATAAAACAAAGAAAAATTGCATGTTCTCAAAAACTAAAATTTTCGCTAGGGAAAATTTTGAAAATCTCTATTCTTTTGACAATTGTTTTGGCATAAAGTTTTTTAGGTGGATAAAATAAGTTGTGAAAATTTATAATTGAGTATATTTTTGCACCTAGTTGTGAGTGATTATACTAGTGTAGCAAAAAATGGATGGTTATGAAATTAATTGAGAAACAGTAATCCTTGTCTAATCCAGTTTATATGATTTAAAAAAAAAAAGTTGTGTTTTTTAGGATGACATATTTTTATGATTCGGCAAAGGTAAGTTTTAGTGAGAAAAAAATACAGTTGTGGCACTTTTAATTTTTGGAAGGAAAATGGAGTGAGGAAGTAAACCACATTTTTAAATCATGAAGTAGGTAAGGATTAGTACCTAGGGAAGACCAGAAATATTTTGAGGCTATAAAGTGGACAGCGAGAATTATTTTGGAATAATTGTAAATTCACATAGAATGCGTAAGCTTTATGGAGCCTGTATTGTGGCTTGGAAAAGACTGTTAGTACATAGCAAGGACTAGTAGGGACTACTAGATGGTAAAGGGTAAGTAAATTTTTAGATCTTTTGGTTTGGAATTTTCTTTGTTGGAGGAGAATGGCCTAGGAATCTTAGCCTTTGGGAGTAGCTATGTAAATTGTTTGTTTTGCTATATTAGTTGAAGGATTAGGACGCTTATTTTAAACTAAATAAGCTAAGAAAAAAAAGAGTAATGACATAATTAATGAGAAAACAACAAATCCACTAAAGCAACAAACATGACAGTTGAGAAAAAAGATTTTTTTTTTAGAAATGGAAATAAAAAAGGATTTTTCCCAAGAAAGTTCAAAAAGAAAATTAATAACAAAGAAAATTTTCTTATGTGGACTGGGCTTGGATATGAAGATAGGGAATCTCTGTATAATAGTTGCATAAAACTCAAGTATAGGTAGAAAAGGTACATAAAAGAGGAACGGAAGATGTGAAGTTTTCATTTTTCACCTTTTTGTAACATAAGAAATCAAATTTAGAAAATTAGACTTTCTTGAAATTCGCATGTCTAAAGTTGGTTAGTAGGGTTTGGATGCAAAAAATGGATGAACTACGCTCTTGCTCTGTAAGAGTGTCGGAAAATATGGACGAAAGTGCATTTTGATTTTCAGAATATTGCATTCATATAGAAATTGCCATTATATTTAAGATGTGTGCATCATGTTTTCAAAAGGTTTTCTAGAAAATTTGCATTCACAGATGAGGTACCACTTAGGCTTTCATTGCACTCATCTATTATTATGTTGTATTACACTTTGCACAAGGGCACAAATGGTTGCAAAAGTTGGATGCAAACATGATGGTAATAAATTGTGTGAGGAATTACTTAATTTTACCATAATGACCCGGAAAATCTGAACCAATTCAAAATTTTTGAATTGGCTAAAATAGTGGATTTTAAATATTTAAAATAAATATTTTAAATAGTAAAGATGAAAGCTGAGTTTGAATCAAAAATTGAAAAGGAATATAATTAATTCTAATTATAAACAAGGCCTGAAATGGCGCGGTAGTTTCAAAATTTGAATTCACACTTTGTCGGACTGTACCGGGTGCAAAACAAAATGGATTTGAGTGAAACCAAAAATATTTAAATCTGTTAGTGAATACCTTTCTAACGAATCTGAAACATCGAAGTTTCATAGCGGGAAGCAAAAGTTATGGCCAAATGAATTTTCAGAAAGGTCGCTATGGAATTTATATAGCCCGTGAAATTGGCCATTTTGCAAATGACCTCGGAAATCGACGAAACCACTTTTGTTGGATCCGGGATGAGAAGTTATTGCTAGGTTTCAAATTTCATAATTTTTGAAGCTAGTATGTGAGCGTGGCAAAGGAAAATGTGTTTTGGTCAATTGTAGTTAAATTGGATCGACCAGAAATGGGCCATTTTTCAAACGGTCTCAGAGTTCGACGAAACTAGTTTTGTTGGGACCGTATCGTCAAAACATAGCTAGAATTATTTTTCTGGAATTTTTCAAATCAGTTTGTGGCCCTGGCAAATGGAAATGTACGTTCAAATCGAATATTGAAAGTTTTATATTTTAATTTGAAGGAAAAATGACTGAAACAGTCGAATGGGCCTATGAAACATATCCCATTGTGTTCTGAATGGGGGTAAAACGCTAGGGACGACAGTCGTTGGGTTTGAATTGGTGTTCGTATATGACAAGGGCTATTTTCGGATATTTAAAACTTAAAAAAAAATCTACTGGTCCACGTCAGAAACCCCCCCCCCCCCGCTATTCTCTCTCTCTCCCCCAAATCGACGGCGACTTCCCCTTTCTTCCTTCTCTCCTCTTTTCCTCCTCCATCTCGCAACAAAACACCTCGCTCCTGTTGGGGAATTTATAGATCTTCTTGCGAGCTTTAAATCCATACTGGTTGGAGCATCTATCGTTGAGTATATCCTTCGAATCACCCTCGAGAAGTTCGCCCGTTCGCGCCTCGATTCCGCTGCCCAGGGACCACCGAGTTCGACCCCCTCCCTGGCGCACGTGCGCCTCTCCTAGCCCGACAAGGCGGCACTGCCCGATCGAAGCAACAATCAACGGATTTGAAGATAATCGAAAACCTAGTTTTGAAGAAACAAATAAAGGTATGAATAATTTTCTTTGAACTTGTTTTAACACCTTTAAACCGTTGCAAATTTTGAAAAATCATATCTTTTTCGTTTCTTGACGAAATTCAGTGAAACAAGAGACAGTGGACTCGTGGGGACGTCTTCTACCTTCTAGAAGAGATCGCATATTTTTCTGAGCCTTCTGCTATTTTGGGTGGAGTGGAACCCAATGTATGATTTCTAATTTATAAACGATATGGAAAACGACGATGTATAAATTATATAGTCGATGTATAAGTTATATAAGCGTTGTATAAGTTGTACGTTCGATGTATAAGTTGTATATGCGTTGTAAAAATTATATATGTGTTGAAATAGAAGTGGAATGCTATATATATATACGCCCCTCGTCCACAAACCATGGACGATATTTATTGGCTGTGATTGGTGTGAAAATTGATTGATAGCGAATGGTTGATTGGAATTGTTTGTGGTTGATATTGATTGATTGTGGTTGAAAAATACCCGTTTGTGGTTGAGAAATATTTGGTTGAAACCACATAGGATTAGTTTGTGGAAATGAAAAAAAATATACATGCCTCCTACGTGCGAATTAGATGCATGATTCCCCATTGTCAAAAACTGCGAGGTTTTAAGGAAGAGCGAGGAGCCGTACTAGGGACGGTCTCGGTTTTAACTACCCCGCCGTTATGCTGCCGAAATTTTGAATAATATTCATGTGTTAGAATTATTTTCCTGTGTTGAAATCTCTGTTGAATAGAAAACCTTCATGTGTTTAATAGAAATTCACTCATTGAATAGAAATTCATGTGTTGAATGGTATTCGTGTTTTAAATATAAAAATCACATTTTTATCTATATATATAAACTATAGAAAACCTTCATGTGTTGAATAGAAATTCATTCGTTGAATTGAAATTCATGTGTTGAATAGTATTCGTGTTTTAAATATAAAAATCACATTTTTATCTATATATATAAACTATAGAAAACCTTCATGTGTTGAATAGAAATTCATTCGTTGAATTGAAATTCATGTGTTGAATGGTATTCGTGTTTTGAATATAAAAATCACATTTTTATCTATATATATAAACTATACAAAACCTTCATGTGTTGAATCGAAATTCATTCGTTGAATTGAAATTCATGTGTTGAATGGTATTCATATTTTCAAATAAATTGTTTTATAATAAAAATCATATTTTTATCATCTATATGAACTATATAAAATAGTCGAGTTTTGAAATAACTTGTTTTATAATAAAAATCCCATTTTTATCACCAATATGAACTACATAAAATAATCTGGTTTTGAAATAAATTGTTTTACATTAAAAATCACATTTTTACTATATACATGAATTGTTAAAAATAGTGAAGTGTTGAAATAGAAAACAGTTAGATAAAAATATCATTTTTATCGAAAGTATGAAAGTTATATAGTTTTGAAATCGAAGAACCGATATATATATATATATATATATATAAACAGAATTGAAATATATCGAAAAATGAAGCTGCGGTTCGTATTTTGAAACCGTGATTTCAAACAATTAGTGCGGGAGATCCGACCATCGGATTTTCCCGAAATCGCAAACGTTGGGTCCGCTTTGGAAATATCTTTCCAACGGCACCAACTTTGTAAAGATCCAACGGTTGGACTGTCTAGAATGTTTGATTCAAATCTGAAGAAAAACAGCGCCAGAATCGATTATATATATATATATATATATAATTATATTAAATCGAATAACGATGCTGCAGTTCGTATTTTGAAATCAAAACTTCAAACGATTACACCGGGAGATCCGACCGTCGGAATTTCCCAAAACTGGAACCGTTGGATTCGTTTTGAAAAGATCTTTCTAATGATGTTAATTTTGTGAAGATCCAATGGTTAGATTTTCATATATGTGTAAATTAAATCTGAAGAAAAACAGCGCCACGGCCGCGCTATGGCCCAAAGCGTCATTTTGAATAAATTGGCTATTTTAAAATAAATAAAAATAGCGATAAATCGTTATAAAATATTATAAACGACATGGATGTGAAATTTAGAAACTAACTGAAGGTTGGCTAAGTCGAATGGTTTCTTAGGTATTGATCTGATGTTGGTTTCAGCCTTCGGGGTTAATATTTGGGAAATCGTTCTCTTACTGATCGACGATTAGTGACTAATGAATTGAAATGATGCGTAGTAGTGTTTGTATAGCACTTGTTTTGTATATACGCGAGTTTCTCAGAAAGACCGGTTTTATCCCATTGTGAATAACTAAATCGACGATAAGAAATCAAAGATAAAGACGGTGGTCGAAAACCGGAGATCTTCACCTCGTTTGGATGGTAACCGAGGTTCTGATTGGGAGGCATCCCAAAATATGGATAATGAGTGGTGATCGTCCAGACGTACGTGGTGATCGATGGGTTTGCGAGTTATATAGTGCCTCCGGTTTTGTTCAGACCCAGAACAGACTTGCAAATGGACAATGTGTCTGACATTGGAATTTATTCTGTGTGATTGATAGCCATCAGTTGCACGGTGTGAATTGCCTATGTGGCATGCTAAGATGCAGTGATCAGGGCTTCTGTTGAAAAGCAAAGTCTTATGGTGATGATCAAAGCCCCGCCTGTGTGGCGTAGCTTTGTGTATAACGTGAATTCGCGAGCCTCACACCCCGGTATGAACCAGAAACGGGAGAGGACATCAGGGAGGGCCCGCGTTACTTTCTAGCTAGAAGTGGCGTCATTGGTTTTACATGCCGTAACGAGTTTGACTTATGTGGTTGTTGTTGTTGCGAGGCGCCTCGGTTAGATTGGACGATCCGGGTCCGATGGAGTCATTCGTTGGCTCGTTGACGCCCCAAAGGGCGGGGAAACGCAGTGTTCAGGCATAATAATCCACATCAGTGGACCGACCCTGACGATCTAAAGGGTTGATGCGTTCTGATCCTGAGACACGGGCTAGAGCGTCTCGAATTCGGTAAGGACTATCTTTTCCTTGGTTCATGACGGAAATCCAATTTCCAAATACATGACTGTGCAGTTTTGATTGTATACCTATATATGGCGACATAGTGGTATAGGGCATTAATGCCGTCTATGATTGATACTTATGATTTGAAATTGTTTTTTAAACATATAAACACTAGTATTTATATCAAATGCTTTTGTTTTATTCGTATCAAGCATATCTTGGCCATTATAAGGTAAAAACTCTATCCTCCGGTTTGCATTGCATTGTGTGATGGGAACTGAGTCTTGTAATGGCTTCATTTTTATAAAAAGCAATGCGATGTTTCAAAGAATGATTTGTTTTTAAAGCACTGGTGATCCGATGGAGTAAACCCGTTCCACGAAAGTGGCATGGTTCTGTGATTAGCCATATTTTAAATGTGTTGAGTAGATTTCTCATACCAGTCCCATGACTGACTCGTAGTTTGTTTCACTTTCAAACTCGGGTGCCCCTTTTTCTACACAGGAAGCCTTGTATTCAGGTTTAGCTGGCTCTTTCTGGATAGCTGGAGCTGAAGATGGATTCTATTATTTATCTCTTTTTATGCTGTTCAGCTCCTATTGTACATTATGTTTGTTTTCCGCTGTAGACATTTATGTATAGCTGAACTGTATTTGTACTAAGTAAGATCCTGTATACTGTGTAACTCTGATGATTACGTTTATCCAGTATATTCTATTGTGCATTATCCGGTGTATTTATTTTATTTTGTTATGCTATTATCTGTTTCTGTGTTATATTCCAAAGATTACCCTTGCCACCGTCAGTACGGGGTTTGGGGTCGTCTCATTTGGTATCAGAGCTTTGGTTAAGCTTAGTTCTGGAATATAACATATGAACAAACTCGTCGGAAATAGAACCAGTAGTGTTCTAGGACGGGTAACCCTATACAGATAGGATCATTAATATCCTACTATAAGTAAAGCAGAATGAAATACACCCCAGTAGACACATTTACATTGAAGTATTTGTCTCTATATTTCGAAATATCTTTTTTGTTGACCTGACACTTTGTCTGCTAATTGCAGACGCTCTAGAAAATGAGTGCCAGAAATAGAAGAAGTAATACTGACCCGGATATAGAAGCTCTATTTATGAAACATAGAAATCTGGGTAGAAAACCATTCTCGGGTGAAGAATCAATTATGAAAACACAAGCCTGGATTCGTTCGGCTGAGATAATCTTTGAAGGATTAAAGCTGAGGGATGACCAGAAAAGATTACTGGCCTCCTGGGCACTCAAAGACGAAGCTTTGTTCTGGTAGGATTCAGTTATTACGGATAATCCAGAAGGTGATATCACCTGGGATAGATTCAAAGTGATTTTCCTGGAAAGATTTACTCCTTCTGAAGCAATTGAACAACTATGTGATGAATTTTCTTATCTGATACAAGGAGATATGTGTAACACCCCACATCCTTTAGTTTCACTCACAAAGGGAATGCACTATGTTCTGTGGAGCATTTAGGGTAAAAGATGCAGATAAATTACAAGACAGACAAAATTAAAACAGCGGAAAATAAAACTTTTCTTTATTGATAAAATAGTTTGTACAACAATTGTTTTCCAATATCAGAGTATCCTCTGTCTTACAAAATAAAGAAGCATAAAATTACATTTATATTCCCAAATGTAGCATAAGCCAGCCATAGCAGCAGAAAAAGAGAGTCCAAAGCACTTTGTCAAAGAATCTTCGAGCTTGAGAAGAGTGACGGTCCAATCTAACCTGAGCTATACTCTTCCCTCCGAAACTACCTGGGGGGAAACGGAAGAAAAGAAGACGAAAGAAAACTGGGTCAGACATAAAGTCTGGTAAGTTCAGTTACTTCTAGCATGTGAACAAGGAAAAACAAAACGACATGAATTAACTGAATACAAGACAATACCATGATGATATGGCCAACAAGATAGGATAAGATTAACACAAGATATGCTAAGACAAGATAAACCGGATATGCTTTAATACTTTCTCCGCTTCGCTATTAACCTGTTATTATGGTTTCTATGTCTCTACACCACCTATCTAGTGTCCCAACTAGTAATCTGTCTAAAATGATAACGCGATCCCAATCCCAGTAATTGTGGTTACCTTTAGGCGTACATTTATAATTTATTACCTAGATCTAATCTAGGGTTTTATATCAAAGTGCTTCCTAGATTCCACTCGGGTTTACGCGGCTTATCTAATGCTTCACAGATTCAGGGTTTATGCCACCTAGGTCCAACTAGGGATTACGCTACCTGTCGAACGATGACCCTAGTCTAGGACACACTACCTAGAGCGGTATATATTCCTAGACTTTCCCCACGTATGTGTCACAAATCGTTTATCGCTGTCTAGAAGCACATGTCCTGAAATGTGCGACCCGAGTCCCGTGGCAGGGCTGCTCTAGAAACACGGAACTCGATCTAGAGCTTTTAGATATCTGCCGATGCAGATGCTAAGGTCTTTTTTTCCAGCGGCCATGGTCCAACTCGACCCCTCCCTCAACTAATGAAAGGCACACCTTGAAAATGAGAACTATACGCAGGCTCTCTATGCCCCCACTTACCTATGGCCATCCTCACCCATAACTAGATAGCAAGTATATGGTCTTTTGGAGTTCTCCGCCTTTCCGCTTTACGTAACTCGACTGACTCAAGATGGTAGGTAGACGACGAGTCGCTATCACAGGGCTACTGGTCTCGCCGAATCACATTGGTCCATCCTAGTCTTTAGGTTGCCATATATTGCAACCAAGGAATACCCTTGGTTCTTCTCACGCAGACGTTAACCTCTGTGAGCCCAGGCGGATCATCTGCATTCTCACAGAGGGATACCAAGAGTACCCTTACGTCCCCTCGAAGCCTCGGGCTTCGTAACCCAATTCGTTGGAGCCTTCTTTAAGATCAGATGGACGTTCGCTCCTCTTCGGGTTATACTAAGGATTATTACTTAGTTTTTCAAACTAAGGTTTACCACTTAGTGTATTGAATCGTCATTTTCTTAACTAAGGTTTTCTACTTAGCCCTTTTTAACTAAGGTTTACTACTTAGTCCTCTTTCTCGTCAAGTTGGATTGGTTAAGTGTCATTAGTCAATTCAAGTTAACTTAAGCCATTCCTTTGTCATATTAAACTGGTTAAGTGTTATCAGTAATTCACGTTGACTTAACCCTACCGGCATTAAGTTATATTGGTTAAGTATTTACTTAACCCTACCCATTCATCTTGTATTGGTTAAGTGTTCCTTTTTAACTTAACCTTGCCTATCTGTTTTTACTAACATGTTATAACGGTTAAGTGTTCCCTTAGTTAACTTAACCCTAACATTGGTTTGATTAACATGTTCTAATGGTTAAGTATTGTCCCTTTATGTTTTTAACTAAACCCTATTCATTTATCACACTCTGATGGTTAAGTGTTCAAGCTTACTTAACCCTATGGTCTAGTCCATCTAACATATTAAATTGGCTAAGTGTAGTAAATTTACTTAACCCCAACCTCTACTCTAGTTAGCATGTTAAATTGGCTAAGTGTATTTAATTTACTTAACCCCCACTTTCTAGTCTGGTTAACATATTAAATTGGCTAAGTGTTTTTCTTAGTTACTTAACCCCTACAAATCTTGACTTGTTACCTTGTTAAGTTGGTTAAGTGTTCTAGTTAACTTAACCCTATCGTTCTAACTTAACTGTGTTAAGTTGGTTAAGTGTTCCTATGGACTTAACCCTCCCATTCTCGCTTAACCGTGTTAAGTTGGTTAAGTGTTCTTATGGACTTAACCCTCCCATTCTAGCTTAACTTTAATTGTCTTATTAAAGCACCAGCCACTCACATTAGACAGGTATTGTTGTGGCTGCCAGTATGCCGGTTGGTTCCGGGCAGTCTTACGCCACAACTTAGTCTAACCTCGGGCCTTTATCGGGCTCAATGCCTTAACCTCCCACATTGGATAGGTATTGTTGTGATCATTGGATAGCCGGGCGGGTCCGGGCAGGTTTACATCACAACTCAATCCAACCTCGGGTTAAGCATGTTCGTATTGTCTAAATTTACCTTTCTCATTTAGGATAAATTCTATAAGTAAATTTTCCCTAGTTTACTTATTCCATTATTACTCTTTTAATGTTCATTGTCAACATTTATTATTATGGCCCATTTTCCCTATATATCATACTTATAGTTTTTGGTATGTAAATTATACCAAATTAAGTGTCACTAACCATGATTATTCTAAACATGACAATTACTCACAATTATGACTAAATTCAAAATTTGTGCTAATATACTTATTATGCCAAATTAACTTTAATTGACCCAATTCTGATTTAACATCCTAATTTACAGTTTATGGCGAGACTAGAATTATTATTCTAGTTTACCGTTTACGCCTAATACTTAGCTTACTTGCCAATACTAAATTTAATATGTCAAATTACATATTCCATAATTCATGTCAAATTTTCAAATTTGCGTTCTAATAAACATGCCATAATACATGTTCTAAATTATGTCAATCATAATTATGTTCATGTTCCACATTATGCCAATTTCCAAGTTTACAACCATGTTTAAGTCAAATTTATGATTTGCCCAAATTGTATTCCCATCGTTCGTGTAATCGTGATTTCATCAAATATTATAGATAAATCTAGATTCGTGGATAAAAAGGGAATGAACCAAAATGTCATGAAAAGATAGACATAATGACTGGCAGAAGATAATAGTTCACTAATCACAGATCTAACAAATTACACTGAATAAATTGATTAAAGCATCGAAGGCCTATAGATCTGATAATATTATGACATAAAAATGGTTGAACAAATAACATAGGTTCAAGTATATGGGTAGATCTAACTTAATAGATAAATTCCCATAATCAATATCCAAGGATAATTAAGAATAAACTGAATAGATAATCATGTTTAGATCCAATCTCACAGTCATAATCCTAGGTAATAATATCATGTTCATGAATCATAGGTAACTATCCACTATTGTCCTTGTCATAGTCATAGGCATTTGTTTATGCTCCTAGTCAAAGGCTTATGTTCATAGTCAAAGGATTATGTTCATAGTCATAATCTTAAGCATTGGCAATTTAGTCACAATGTGTTCTAGGCCATAAACAAGAATCAGATCCAAAGTCATAAACAAGCACATATTCAATGAAATGATAAGGCATATTTCTTATATTCTTTTAATTTCATGTCACAAATAGAAAAGGCGTTCAAATCTAAAAAGTAACCGACTTACATTGATTGGATCTAGAAAAGAATAGAAAGACAGCGTTGCTTGAAGCCGTTGAATCTTTACTTGAATCCAAACTTGTTTTGAATCTTCTCTTGAAAGACTTGAGCAGGATATCCTCGTCTTGATTTATATTTTATTTTAATTTTTTATTTAGATTTAGAGGAAGAAGAAGAAACCGTGTCCATCAAGAATTTGTGCAGCATAAGGTTAGAGAAGAATGGTGCAAAGAGAAGGAGACTAGGGGGCTGTTTACATAGGATTGCACGTTAATTTGAGCCGTCGATGAAGCCAAGGTTAATCAAAGCCATCCGTTCTAAAGAGAAGCCAATTATGTTCACAATTACTTTCTTAATGTACATTATTAACATTTATTATTAAATTTGTATGCACATTAGATACATCCCCCCTTTACACATTTATTATTAAATTTGTATGCACATTAGATACATCTCCCCTTTACACATTTATTATTAAATTTGTATGCACATTAGATACATCTCCCCTTTACACATTTATTATTAAATTTGTATGCACATTAGATACATCCCTCCTTTAAACATTTATTATTAAATTAGTAACTTTAGTGTTAACAGAAATACGAGGTGTTACATTCTCCCCTACTTAAAGGATTTCGACCCCGAAATCTTCAAGTCAAGAAGAATGTAAATCCTACCATCCAATCATCCATCTACTCAACCATCAAACACTGGCATCCATTGTCCTTAAAGACTTCTAATGCTTGTATGTTCATATGCATAGTGTGTGTACATGTCTTTATCTAATGCAAAATCAGGCGGTCTACTGATTCACTTGACCTCCTTAATGCAAGTCATGTCAATGCCATGCGTCCAATATGTATGCAAATCCTAATGATACATATTATTTTTATATGAGTGCACAATCATTCACTCAAATGCGACATCCATATGATAACACATTAAGTTCAATTCATAAAAAAATACATATATGTAAATAAAATATGAAGGCGTCTGAGCTGATCTAGTACCTAATACGTCGGTATATGCATTCACGAGCAACCATTAGCAACCATTCGCAACCATCAACCATAACATGTTTCAAATACATGTTTACATCCAAAAGGGTTTCTACCTAAGGATCGATGATACGTCCTGGAGGATATACCTTAAAAGCTAGAAACTAGTATGCATAGAATTCCTAGAAAAAGGAATCAAGGATGTACCCTTAAGAAAAAGGGTATGAGGCGCGTATGCCTTATCTTCAATCTCCAGTATCACGTCTTCTTGAGCTTTACTCAACTGTACCTTAACAGATTCAACTTCACGATTGAGAAGTTTCTTGACCTCCATTTCCAAAATAAACAAATGTCAACCATGATACTGAGTGTATATACTAGGATGATCAGAGGTCTCTCCTCTTAGCTTATCCATCATGCTATAACTATGAGGTTCAAAAGGTCACTACGTACTTTTTACCTCTCTTAAGGTTAGTCCTTCTTTATATAGAGCGCCTGCCACAACTATTCATCTCTCAAGCAAACCATCCTAGTCGAACTCGACATCCCTCAAGTACAAGCCCCAAAGGCCTAAACCAATATCAGACAAGCACCCGAGGAATGTCTCCTCCGAATTTGGACGATCTACGTGAGATGTTCTTAGCAAAAACAACCAAACACTTGAGCACTAGTTGGGATCTTTTACTGTACAAGTACTAAGGTGCAGAGACTCAACTATGGAAGCAAATATGAACAAATGCGAAGTGCTAAAACCAAAAGAAAGAGTACAAATAGAAAAGCTAGACTCTTCCAATAGAACTTTACTACCTTTCTCCTAGGTACGCTTAGTGGTGAAAGCATGTACTTGCCCTTCTGAAAATCTTGTCCTTTGTTCTTAATTATATGCCCTATTCTGCCATAGTAAAGATACTTCCTCTTGTCTTAGGTTTTAAAATCCCTTCCTCCTTCGTGAGCCAAGTCTACATCCATGAATTCCTCATCCTTGGGTTGTGCTCCTTAGCCAAACTCCTCATCCTCTTTCGTGTGTAATCATGTTGACAAATCTCTCGAAAGCTGCCTCCGTCGTACAGAAAACCCTACTAGGCTTGAAAGAAAACTAGCCGCATGTGAAACTACTATAGTTATAGATGGAAGTCGGGCACTACTTCGCCCTTCGATGAGGTTAACACCCAGAAAGCCAGGAGCCCTAGAGACTCAAGAAAGAAGGGGATAAGAATTCTAACAGAGAAGGTGCGTATGGCTTTTGGGGAATATGCCTTTAAAACAAAAATTTTCTTTTGAAAATGCTTCTTTTAAAACTGTTTGAAAATAATAATTTTTTTCAAATCTTTTATCAGATATGGTGACCTTCAGCTCTGATACCACGTGTAACACCCCACATCCTTTAGTGTCACTCACAAAGGGAATGCACTAAGTTCTGTGGAGCATTTAGGGTAAAAGATGCAGATAAATTACAAGACAGACAAAATTAAAACAGCGGAAAATAAAACTTTTCTTTATTGATAAAATAGTTTGTACAACAATTGTTTTCCAATATCAGAGTATCATCTGTCTTACAAAATAAAGAAGCATAAAATAACATTTATATTCCCCAATGTAGCATAAGCCAGCCATAGCAGCAGAAAAAGAGAGTCCAAAGCACTTTGTCGAAGAATCATCGAGCTTGAGAAGAGTGACAGTCTAATCTAACCTGAGCTATACTATTCCCTCCTTAACTACCTGGGGGGAAACGGAAGAAAAGAAGACGAAAGAAAACTGGGTTAGACATAAAGTCTAATAAGTTCAGTTACTTCTAGCATGTGAACAAGGAAAAACAAAACGACATGAATTATCTGAATACAAGACAATACCATGATTATAGGGCCAACAAGATTGGATAAGATTAACACAAGATATGCTAAGACAAGATAAACCGGATATGCTTTAATACTTTCTCCGCTTCGCTATTAACCTGTTATTATGGTTTCTATGTCTCTGCACCACCTATCTAGTGTCCCAACTAGTAATCTATCTAAAATGATAACGCGATCCCAATCCCAGTAATTGTGGTTGCCTTTAAGCATACATTTATTATTTATTACCTAGATCTAATCTAGGGTTTTATATCAAAGTGCTTCCTAGATTCCACTCGGGTTTACGCGGCTTATCTAATGCTTAACAGATTCAGGGTTTATGCCACCTAGGTCCAACTAGGGATTACGCTACCTGTCGAACGATGCCCCTAGTCTAGGACACACTACCTAGAGCGGTATATGTTCCTAGACTTTCCCCACGTATGTGTTGCGAGTTGTTTATCGCTGTCTAGATGCAAATGTCCTGAAATGTGCGACCCGAGTCCCGTGGCAGGGCTGCTCTAGAAACACGGAACTCGGTCGGGAGCTTTCAGATATCTGCCGATGCAGATGCTAAGGTCTTTTTTCCAGCGGCTATGGGCCCACTCGACCCCTCCCTCAGCTAATGAAAGGCACACCTTGAAAAATGAGAACTATACGCAGGTCCTCTATGCCCCACTAACCTATGGCCATCCTCACCCATAACTAGATAGCAAGTATATGGTCTTTTGGAGTTCTCCACCTTTCCGCTTTTGTAACAACCCGAATTTTAACAACATGTGAAAACAAGAAATCAAGGTATAATTAAAAATGAAATAAAAAATATGTTTAGATAGGTAAATAATGGTGATGCATAAGAAGAATTAATTAATATTTGGAAGAGAAGAAAAATTAGTTCGGTAACGGTGTGTGTAACGGAAAAGATAGTAAAATAAGGATAATTAATTTAATAATCAGGAATTAGGTAAAATGGACTTCCCCATTGCGTTCCTCTCGAAAAAATACGTGAAATAGAGTCCGAGTTTTCAAAAATCGGAGTCCGTATGACCAAGATATGGCCAAAACAAGTTTCAGCAGACTTTCTGGCAGACAGAACCGAGTCAACCCTAGAGTCGACCCTAGAGTCGATCTCCCCAGGCCAGGTCGACCCTAGAGTCGATCCCCTCCCTACAGGTCGACCTGGTCGGCCTAGTTTGGCCCAGAACCCATTTTTGAAGCCCGGTATGTATTTTGATGGTCCGGATTGACTCTAGGGGTTGATCTAATGGCCTAAATGAGTTTCCTACAACTATAAAAAGACCCTAAGACCTAGCCTAAATCATACTATTTCATTTTAGCACTCATGCAGCCGCCATTAAACCTAGAACTCTAAATTAAAAATACAAAGAACCAAATTAAAGAAGACAAAGGATGATTCTTGAAGGCTACAACTAGAAGCTACAAAAACTACGACGCTTTAGACAACGGATTTGGGGCTATTTGATTTAAAGTTTTGATTTGGATTGCTTGCTTCATATTGTAAGTTCTATGTCACTTTTTAGGCAAAAATGCTAAAATAACATGGACATGCTATGAATTGAAACCGGATTTAAGAACTATTATTAATCCATGTTTATATTGTTTAACTTTGAATCAAAATTTGGGAATATTGCTATGATAATGTTGCAAGTTAAACTTATCATGATATTGATGTTGTTATGAATCACTTGGGCTTAATTTTATTGCAAGTTGAACAAATACATGTCCATTGAATCATTATGTTCATTGAAATCCTCATGTTGATTAAACCATGCCTATTATGCTAATTAAACCATGTCTATAATATTAATGAAACTATGCCTGTGATGTTAATATACCTATCATGTTAAGGACAAATTGGGAATTGCTAGGTTATGAGGAAAAGTTGGAATCATTATGTTTATAATGCTAGGTGAGAATCATTATGTTAAAAAAATGCTAAATTGGAATCCACTATGCCTATTAGAATTACCATGCCTTTAATGTTTCATGTTTGTAATAAAATGATTATTATGCCCGCAAGGATTATTATGCCTATGATGTAAAGTTGAAATCATCATGTTAAACCAAGTTGGAACCATTATTATGCCAAGTTATCATCATGTTAGTGTTGAAACCATGTGATATGTTATAGCCTGTTTATTATGCAAGTGATGTTGGAATTGTCACATATGCCTATCACATGTTTGGTGTTATTCCCCTTTTATCTCTTGAATTGTTTATGCTTGCGAACAAAGTACGTTTATATACGTTGGGGATATGATTGGGTAGAACAGGCAAAACTTGAATTGATTATAATCATAAACCGTGAAATTTGGCATAAGTAGAACATGAAATATGGCACGAAAACTTGACTTGAACATGCCATAACTTGACTTGAAACATGCCTTAGTTGGACATAAAATTTATATGAACATGCTATGAAAATAGCACGAATCTGATAAGAACATGGGCATGACTTTAGAAAACAAGAAAGTGGCCAACTCGAGGTTGGGTTGAGTTTGTAGTGTAAATCTGCCCGGAACCGCCCGGCAAATCCAGTTGCTACAAACAATAAGATCCAATGTGGGTAGTTGGTCACATCGCGCTTGAAACCCGAGGTTGGGTTGAGTTCGTAGCGTAAACCTTCCCGGAACCGCCCGGCAAATCCAATGGCTACGAAAAATAGGATCCAATGTGAGTGGTTCGGTGCATTACGAATCAATTAATGCCAATTAGGGTTAAGTCATGAACATGAAAAGACAACTTAACCAACTTGAACACGATTGGTAGGGCTAAGTCATGAACTTGAAACGACAACACTTAGCTAACTTGACATGACAAGTAGGCGGGTTAAGTTACGAATTTAAATGACATACTTAACCATCTTGACATGACTAGACTGGAAAAGGATTAAGTCACGAATTACATGACTTAATCGGTTAGGCGGGTTAGGTCATGAATTACATGACCTAATCTGTTAGGCGAAACCCTAGACACGACCCTTTTCAGCAGTAACCCTCTAGATGTATCAAGGTACCCTGGGGCTAGGCCGGGTGGGGCAAGATTACTGGGCTGATTATAAGAGGTGAACGACGGCAGTAGGGTACGCTAGTGTAGGTTCGGTGGGCTACGGTCGTGCACGTATTCCGGGGCAGACACTGGGTATCCATAGATTTATCTGTGCATCTTGAATCGTGTCAGGGGTTGACACCCTAGGGCTGATACACCCGAAGGTGGACCCAGCACAGGTGACTACATTCGTGATTAGCCGTATGACATGGACACTTGACGAGCTAGAACTTGTAGGGAGCCGATCGACTAGATAATCGCTCTGTAGGACCCCGTACTTGGGTCAGACCCCATTTCAGGGTCATTTCATGATATTGGGCTGTGGGATTTATTTCGTGATTAACTTGTGACATGGGCTTAGTATACTAGTAAAGTCGATGCAACGGATCTCGAACATGTGATGCTTTACTTGACTTGTCTTGACTTATCCTGATCACCTTAGTCTATCTTGTTCACCTTGACACTATTCTTAAGTTTAGTTCCAGTTCATACATGACAGGTAGTTTTAATCGTTTTTACACTGAAAGTCACTAGGACTTACTCAGTCTTTATTACTGACCCTTTTCCTTTCTCCTCTTTTTCTTTCGTTTCCCTCCCAGGTTCTCAGGGAGGAAACACTAGCTCTTAGCTTGGATATCACTTGCTTTGGCTCAGCATGTACGGTTTGCTATGGCTGCTTCTTTTTACTGCACTTGGGGAATAAGCTATTTTTCTGTTTTTAAGTTATTGCTTCTTTGGCTATTATTACAAGACAGTTGTAATGAAGTTATTTGAAATGCTTGTAAGAGACATGGTTTATTTTGGAATAAAATGAAGTTCTGTTTTGCTCATAAATTCTTCCGCTGTTCACTTAAATTTTTGTTAATGTTCTGTTTTGTGATAATTCTGTGATGTTATCTCGATAATACCCCTCCAAAACTAGTGCATTCCCTTTGTAAGTGACCCTAGCGGAGGTGGGGTGTTACATTTGGTATCAGAGCAGAAGGTTACCAAGACTGGGCAAAGGTTTTGAGAACCTTTTGAATTTTTTTTTTCAAAACCATTTACAAAGAAGCACTTTTCAAGAAAAGTTGGTTTATTTTAAAAGGCTATTCCCCAAAATGCCATTAGCACAATCTTTGTTTCCTCGTTTGAATCTTTTCCTTTTTCGTTTTCAGCTTATCATGGCCGACGATCTTAATCTTCCCAAGGGTGTCAATATACCCACTTGGTTCCGTCGTTCCTCGATGCTCGGGCTAATGTGGCAGGCCCAGCCAATCCTCCTCCTCATCCTCCTCAACCTCCGCGAGAAACCGCTTTTTCAAAGATATACAAGGACTTTAAGGCCATGGGCGGAAAGGATTTCCTAGGAACTGAGACTTTTGTTGAGGCACGGAATTGGTTGAAGGAAACCGAAGACTTGTTTGTTATCTTTGAGGTAGAGGACAATAGGAAAGTACAGTTGGCGGCGTGGCTCATGAAAGAGGAAGCTTCTTATTGGTGGGAAGTCACCAACGCTACTAGGCCCATTGAGACTTGGGCGGACTTTAGAGGGAGATTTGGGCTTCAGTTCTTGTCATCGGCAGAGGAGAGTCTCCAAATGGAACGGTTTCTGGCCCTTAAACAAGGAAATATGACAGTTAAAGAATATGTGAACCGTTTCAATCAGCTTGCTCGCTTCGGATTGGAGTTAGTCAACACTCCTCAGAAAAAGGCGCTACGTTTTGCACGAGGCTTGAACGAGCCACTACATGGTTTGGCCATGACTCATGTGCCCATGGGGGCGACCTTTGAAAGCTTGGTGGATATGGCCCTACTGTATGAGGAAGATAAGAAGGGCAAGAAAGAGGTCAAGCCCAACGATTCTCAGAATAAGAAGGTAGACTCTGAGAAAGAAGGCAAGAACGACAACTCATGTGATAAAAGGAAATGCAATTTCTGTGGTACGGAAGGGCACATAGCCAAGGATTGTAGAAAGAGGAAGAGAAAGCAAGGTGAATGTTTTCATTGTGGGGAGACTGGACACATCAGCAAGGACTGCCCTAAGAAGCAGACCGGACCTTCTGGAGGTACATCTTTAACTTCTTTTTCTAGATGCTTTGTTTTATCTTGTTATCTCCTCGATCCTATCTTGAGAACCATAGGTAGAATCTTTTTGGATGTAAACATGTAATTGAAACATGTTATGATTGCAAAATGGTTGCAAGTGGTCGCAAGTGGTTGCTCGTGGATGCATGAATACACATTAGGCACTAGATCGGCTCAGTCACATTTTCATGTTGCATATGCATGAGTGTTTATTTTGGAAACTTGGTTGTGCTATCATTTGGTTGTTGCATATGATTGAATGTTTGAGCACTCATGTAGAAATTATGAATTATAATAGGAAAAATTTGCATACATATTGGATTCATTTCACTAAACATATTTTGCATTTAGAAGATCAATCAGGCCTGATCATTAGCATTAGATAAGGAACATATACACACACTCTTTGCATGTGTTCATAAAACATTAGAAGTCTTTTAAGGACCATGGTTGCTTGTGGATGATGTTTTGAGTAGATGGATGATGGATGGTAGGACACATTCTTCTTAACTTGAAGATTTCGGGGACGAAATCCTTTAAGGAGGGGAGAATGTAACAACCCGAATTTTAACAACATGTGAAAACAAGAAATCAAGGTATAATTAAAAATGAAATAAAATATATAAAAATATGTTTAGATAGGTAAATAATGGTGATGCATAAGAAGAATTAATTAATATTTGGAAGAGAAGAAAAATTAGTTCGGTAACGGTGTGTGTAACAGAAAAGATAGTAAAATAAAGATAATTAATTTAAGAATCAGGAATTAGGTAAAATGAACTTCACCATTGCGTTCCTCTCGAAAAAATACGCGAAATAGAGTCTGAGTTTTCGAAAATCGGAGTCCGTATGACCATGATATGGCCAAAACAAGTTTCAGTAGACTTTCTGGCAGACAGAACCGAGTCGACCCTAGAGTCGACCTCCCTAGGCCAGGTCGACCCTAGAGTCGACCACCCCTACAGGTCGACCTGGTCGGCCTGGTTTGGCCCAGAACCCATTTTTGAAGCCCGATATGTGTTTTGATGGTCCGGATTGACTCTGGGGTTGATCTAATGGCCTAAATGAGTTTCCTACAACTATAAAAAGACCCTAAGACCTAGCCTAAATCATACTATTTCATTTTAGCACTCATGCAGCCGCTATTAAACCTAGAACTCTAAATTAAAAATACAAAGAGCAAAATTAAAGAAGACAAAGGATGATTCTTGAAGGCTACAACTAGAAGCTACAACAACTATGACGCTTTAGACAACAGATTTGGGGCTATTTGATTTAAAGTTTTGATTTGGATTGCTTGCTTCATATTGTAAGTTCTATGTCACTTTTTAGGCAAAAACGCTAAAATAACATGGACATGCTATGAATTGAAACCGGATTTAAGAACTATTATTAATCCATGTTTATATTGTTTAACTTTGAATCAAAATTTGGGAATATTGCTATGTTAATGTTGCAAGTTAAACTTATCATGATATTGATGTTGTTATGAATCACTTGGGCTTAATTTTATTGCAAGTTGAACAAATACATGTCCATTGAATCATTATGTTCATTGAAATCCTCATGTTTATTAAACCATGCCTATGATGCTAATTAAACCATGTCTATAATATTAATGAAACTATGCTTGTGATGTTAAAATACCTATCATGTTAAGGACAAATTGGGAATTGCTAGGTTATGAGGAAAAGTTGATGAGAATCATTATGTTAAAAAAATGCTAAATTGGAATCCACTAAGCCTATTAGAATTACCATGCCTTTAATGTTTCATGTTTGTAATAAAATGATTATTATGCCCGCAAGGATTATTATGCCTATGATGTAAAGTTGAAATCATCATGTTAAACCAAGTTGGAACCATTATTATGCCAAGTTATCATCATGTTAGTGTTGAAACCATGTGATATGTTATAGCCTGTTTATAATGCAAGTGATGTTGGAATTGTCACATATGCCTATCACATGTTTGGTGTTATTCCCCTTTTATCTCTTGAATTGTTTATGCTTGCGAACGAAGTACGTTTATATACGTTGGGGATACGATTGGGTAGAATAGGCAAAACTTGAATTGATTATAATCATAAACCGTGAAATTTGGCATAAGTAGAACATGAAATATGGCACAAAAACTTGTCTTGAACATGCCATAACTTGACTTGAAACATGCCATAGTTGGACATAAAATTTATATGAACATGCTATGAAAATAGCATGAGTCTGATAAGAACATGGGCATGACTTTAGAAAACAAGATAGTGGCCAACTCGAGGTTGGGTTGAGTTTGTAGTGTAAATCTGCCCGGAACCGCCCGGCAAATCCAGTTGCTACAAACAATAAGATCCAATGTGGGTAGTTGGTCACATCGCGCTTGAAACCCGAGGTTGGGTTGAGTTCGTAGCGTAAACCTGCCCGGAACCGCCTGGCAAATCCAGTGGCTACGAACAATAGGATCCAATGTGAGTGGTTCGGTGCATTACGAATCAATTAATGCCAATTAGGGTTAAGTCATGAACATGAAAAGACAACTTAACCAACTTGAACACGATTTGTAGGGCTAAGTCATGAACTTGAAACGACAACACTTAGCCAACTTGACATGACACGTAGGCGGGTTAAGTCACGAATATAAATGACATACTTAACCATCTTGACATGACTAGACTGGAAAAGGATTAAGTCACGAATTACATGACTTAATCGGTTAGGCGGGTTAGGTCACGAATTACATGACCTAATCTGTTAGGCGAAACCCTAGACACGACCCTTTTCAGCAGTAACCCTCTAGATGTATCAAGGTACCCTGGGGCTAGGCCGGGTGGGGCACGATTACTGGGCTGATTGTAAGAGGTGAACGACGGCAGTGGGGTACGCCAGTGTAGGTTCAGTGGGCTACGGTCGTGCACGTATTACGGGGCAGACACTGGTGTGACAAAAAGGAATTTCGCTCGATCCGAATCAGTCGCTAGACCGATCTAGACCGTTCGAAACACCTGATCGTTTGAGAACAACACACAAAATAGAACGCAGACGGAAGAACATTTCATGTATATTACAACAATGCCATCAGATTATAAGAATATACAGAGTATAAATGAATATTAGACAGAAATATCAGAGATTTAAATTACATTTAAATACATCGCAGCGGAAAATAATACAATACACAACTAGAAGTAGATATACGGATACAAAGCTTTCCGGATATCGTTCCAGCTGTAAACCAGGATCCTGTAAATATAAATCTGCAAAACCAAAACTACTACCTGCCCGTGTCAAAAATAGGGGCACCCAGAGTTTAGGTTAAAACAATAAACTCCAGGTCAGTCATGGGACTGGTGTGAGAACTAAAACATTTATTAATCTTTATTTTAAAGTTAGGTAAATCAAGGGACCACGCCGTATAACACGGAACGGGTTTCCTCCCAAGAATACCAGTGCATATAACAACAGCGCAATGCTAAATAAAGAAAAATGAAGCTGTTATAAGACCCAGGTCCTATCACACAATGCAACGCAAGCCGGGGGATAGGGTTTTCCCTTATAACAGCCAAAGGATGCTTGATACGTTTAAAACAAATCATTTGATACTATAAGAAGTGCATAGTGTATAAAACAACTTCAAATCATAAATATCAATCATAGGCGGCATGAGCGTCCCACGCCACTATGTCGCCATATATAGGTTTACAAATAAAACCGCAAAGTCACGTATTTGGAAATTGGATTTCCATCTATGAACCGAGGCCAGGGATCGTCCTCTACCGATTCGAGACTCTCTAGCCCGAGCCTCAGGCAAGTACTCAGTCAAGCCTTGGAGCGACAGGGCCGGTCCACCGATGTGGATTAAAATGCCTGAACACTACGTTTCCCCACCCTATGGGGTGTAAGTCTGGTCCGTCTGCCGACCAGAATGCATCGGCCGAAACCGATATAACCGAGGCGCCTCGCAACAGCAACAACTACATAAGTCAAACTCGTCAGGGCGTGTAAAACCACTGACGCCACTTCTAACTAGAAAGAAACGCATGTCCTCCCTGAGGTCCTTCTCCCGTTTTTGGTTCATACCGGGTGTGAAACTCGCGAAGTAAACGTTACACAAAGCTACGCCACAAAGGCCGTGCTTTGATCATCAACCACAAGTCTTTGCTTTTCAACAGAAGCCTTGATCATTTGCCACTTAGGCGTGCCACACAGGCAATTCACTCTATGCGTTTGATATCCATCAGTATATAACCCCTGAGCTCATACGTCTCAGAGAAGGGTGTTAAGCAAGAGAATAAATTCTCCGCCTCCAAACAGATATATATTTAATAGAGATCAATCACACAGACTAAAATCCAATGTCAAACACACGGTCCATTTACAAGTTCGTTCTGGGTCTGAACGAAACCGGAGGCACCTAGTACCCCGCATATCCATCGATCTCCAAGCACGTCTGGACGATCACCAACTGTTTCCATCTTCTTGGGTGTACAGCCCAATCAAGATCATTAGTAATCACCCAAACGACGTGAAGACCTCCGGTCTTCGACCATCGTCTTCATCTTCGACTTATCGTCGTATCAGTTATTCAGAATGGGATAAACCCGGTCTTTCCGAATAACTCGCGTATATTTTAAATAAGTGTTACACAAACACAACATACGCCTCATTCCAATTCATCAGTCACTAACCGTAAATTAATCAAGAGAATAATTCCCCAAATATTGACCCCGAAGGCCGAAACCAACATCAGATCAATATCCAGAAAACCATTCTGCTTGGCTAACCGACAGTTAGTTTCTAAATTTCTCATTCATAGGGAGAGGTTCCCATTAATTTTATCAAAGATAAATTCTTTAAAATTTATTCTTTAATCTATTTTTGAATATCAATTCAAACTAGTCGGGATTAGCGAACCTTACCGAAGTAATCATTTATTTTAATTTCCCAATCCCAACCTATTCATCCCATGAAGTAAAACTGGTAATACTTCATATCTAACACCACAGTGCTATCGGTAAATTCAATTACCGTTTCACGTTCAAATCTAATTAAAGATTTAACTATCGCCTGGAGTAAAACTGGTGATACTCCATTCTCGACCTTTTCAATCTAATTAAAGATTCATTAAAACTCCACTTAGTTTTAATCGCTAACTGGGTTAAAGAATCAGTGTCATTTAAAACACGGTTCACGATAAACCCAAAACCACATTCCATTAATTATCGGGTTAAAGAACGAGTGTTATTTAAAACACGGTCCACGATAAACCCAAAAATCAATATCAATTCAATTCCAATTTAATATCATTTAATTGGTACACTTCATTAAATCTAAATAAAAAGATTTAATCTTTTCCCAACTGGGTTCAAGAACAGTGTTAGTGAAGACACCATTCACGACAAACCCAAATCACATTTGATATTAAACACAAGGCTCTGAATAGAAAATATACCGGCTTATATTCAATATCAAATTCTACGACTAACAAATATCGTATTGGAAATAACGATATACATATATATCTTTCAAATTCCCATAACAAAATCTGTATCATCACGAAATCCAACATCGAAATATTCCAAAGACAATTTCGATTCAAATCCATTCCAATATAACTATTGGAAATTCTGGTTATTTTCAAAACCATTTCTAATCCAGTTTATTTATTTTAAAAATAAATAGAATTATAATTCTATTTCAAAACTAGTTCATTTCGATAAAAATCTATTTTTATCTTTTCAAATATGGAGTTTTTCATCCCAATTCTTCACAAATCATTTCTTATGATTTTACACAAATTATTACTATTTTTAATAATTTTATCAAGGCCCGTATAGTCGATTTTCTTCAATGGCCATCGAACTACACTTATAGCGACCTTTTTCAAATTTGATTTGGATATAATTCCAAATCCAACCGTTAGATTTCTAATTTCAAATAATCGTTAGAAAGCTCTTTTCGATACGAACCCAACGGTTCCGGTTTCAGGAGAATCCGACGGTCGGATCTCCCGTAATATCCGTTCGAAGTCAATGGTCGAAATTCGCGAACTGCCGCGGCGCGTTCTATTCAGGCCATTTTATTATATATAAAATAAATATAATATATACTTCGTCGATTTCCTTTTAAAACGTGCTTTATAAATCGTTATAAATTCATTTTCAAAACGGTTTCAACTTCATATTCAATTTCAAATCAAAATTGAATATTCCAATATAAATTCGTTTTAAATTCTTTTCAAATCGATTTCAAATTCATTTAAATTCAATTTCAATTCGAATTCAGTTATATTCAATTTTAATTCGAATTCCATTCTATTCAGTTTTAATTCGAATTCATTTATTCAATTTCAATTCTATTCAGTTTTAATTTGAATTCATTTATTCCATTTCAATTCGAATTTGATTCTATTCAGTTTCAATTCTTTTCAAAGTATTAGATTTTGAAATCACTTTCGATATTCATTATAAAATGAATAAAATCGATATAAATATCGTTCATGTCAAAATGGCGTCAATCTATCAACGCGGCTTCATATATTTCGATTTTCAAATTTTCTATTTCAAATATTTCTAATTCAAATATTTCTATTTCGAAACTGGAATGAGGCCCAATCAATTACCATATAACGTTTATTATATGGATTTTCTACAACACATGTATACAATAAGAACGATGAATAATCAACCATCATCCAAAGTGCATTCTACACTATATAAGCATCGAATCTAAATATTCAACACTTATAGCAGCCTGTCAATCAATCGATCGACATACAACTAATTATTGGGATTAGTGTACGTCAAATATCATCCCAATACCCGTGTGGGGTTTCAAACAATCAAATACAGATTTTATTTGTGCAGTTGGGCGATGTGTAAAATTTATCATCCCAATAAATGTCCTTCAAAAAGGTGTACATAAACAAACCGTCCGGTTTGTAAATGAATATTTACTTATTCATATTCACGTTAAAATTATATTTTTAGCGATCAAATATTTTATTTTAACACATGAAATTTTATTCAGTTCATTTTCAAAATAAAAATGATATTTTTATTTTTCTAATTTATTTTAGAAAATTTCGGCGGCATAACGGCACGATACTAGAAACGGGACGAGGCCTAGCCTTATCCCCGGTCTAGTGAAGGCCCACGCCATTCACACATCAATCAAATCAATTTCATTTCACCAAAACAATTCAATTCAAACCAAATAATCTAACCAACTACATAACCAAACAATTTAACAAACAAGCCATCCGTGGTCTGTGGATGACGGGTGTCGGGTGCTACTAAACACCATCTACATCCTAGTACATGTATATATAACTAGAGAAAGAAATTGAAGAGTGAGAAGTTCTCACCGATAGCTATCCAAACTCCACGACACTTCTAATGCAGGAAATCTTCACTGTTCTCGCCTTTCGTCACTTTCGCTGCCCGTATTCTCTACATATGTAAAAACTGAATTTTTTTACTTTGCTATTCAATATATAAAAATCGAATTTTTACTACGCTATCCAATATATAAAAATCGAATTTCGCCTTTTCTAATATAAATTTTTTGCCTTTTCCAATATAAAAATTCTATCTTTTCTAATGTAAAAATTCCATCTTTTCTAATGTAAAAATTCTAACTTGATTAGATAAAGATCCCGCCTTTCTACCGATAAAAATTTCCTCGAGTAAAAATCATTTCTTGTCTAACTAAAAAAAAAATCTTCCTTTCTATAATATAAAAATCATATTTTTAATATCTCTACTTTATAAAAATTATATTTTTAGTATCTCTATAATATAAAAATCTTTTCTTTAAGTATCAAAAATCTAACCTTTTACTAATTTATAAATCCTAACCTTACTAAAAACAATAAATTTAATAAAATAAAAATCCTATTTTAATTATCTTTGTGTATAAAACTGATCTTTAGATTTTCATAAATAAAACCAGAGAAGAAGAGAAAAAAAAATAACTTACAGTATGAATTGAAGTGAGGGAGGTGGACTGCCCTCGCTGGTTTGGTGAATGGGGCTTCTGGTGGTCGCAAAAGGGGTGGAGGGCCGTCAGGCGGTGGCCGCGCGAGGGGGGTGGCTCGCGGTCTCGAGGTGGCGCTGGGATGGGTGACGATGGCGGAGTCTTGGGCTTCTGGGCGTTCGAATAGGAGATGAGGCGATGGGGGTTAAAGCGGAGGGGGTCGCGGTGTTGGAGTCGACGGCTTGGGGGGGTGCGACGTCGGCCAGCGACGGTGGAGGGTGGATCGAGATCGGGTTTTGGGGTTTTTTTTCTTTTTTTTTCTTTTTTTTTAATTCGGCTTTGACAGAGAAAGAAAGGAGGGAGGGGGTTAAGGGAAATATAGAGTTATTTATAATTTATATATTATTATATTATTATTTAAATTTCAAAAAGCAACCTTTTTATTCGAACTCGAAATCAAACCCACCGCCTATCGTCCATAGCTAATTACCCCCATTCCGAACACAATGGGATATGTTACGAAGGCCAATTCGGCTGTTTGAATGAGTTTCCATTGAATTTAAAGTATAATTCTTAATATATTCAATTTAAACGCACATTTCAATTTACTGGGGTTACATACTAACTATACAAATCCCAAGAAAATTATTTTCTAGCTTCGTATTGACGATACGGTCCTAACAAAACTAGTTTCGTCGAATTCTGAGACCGTTTGAAAAATGGCCATTTTCCAGTCGATTGAAATCAACTGAAACTGGTCAAACTCGTTTTCCTTTGCCACGCTAACATATTGATCCGAAAAATTATGAAATTTGAAACCTAGCAATAATTTGACAACACGGATCCAACAAAAGTGGTTTCGTCGAAATCCGAGGTCGCTTGCAAAATTCCCATTTTTAAGGGCCTGAATTTCATAGCGACTATTCAGAATTTTCAACTGGACGTATCTTTTGATTCCCACTATGAAATCTTGAATTCTCGGATTCGTTGGAAAGATAGTCACAATTAGATCCCATTATTTTTGGTTTCACTAAAATCCGGATTGTTTTGCACCCGGTACATTCATTTGAATTTTGAAATCGAATTATCGAACTACCACACCATTTTCAATACCTTTTATAATTATATAATAAATATTTATATTCTAACGACGACGTATATAATATATACGTTCTAATTCCATTCAAAACAAATTTTACGTCGTTTTTATTTAAAATAATTCATTTCAAATAATCAAAATTCGCTAAAATTGCCAAAATAAAAATTTTAAACTGGCCCAGATTTTCGGGTTGTTACAATCTCCCCCACTTAAAACTTTCCGTCCCCGAAAAGGAACAAAGTCGAAAGTGGTTTGATTAATCAACTCTACGTTCGATCTGGCTTCCATTCTCTAACTTTTCAGTTTCTGAGAATTTTCAAATTCTTCAAAAATTTGGCTAACACCCTAAATTTTCGAAAAATTTCGCCATAACCTCCCTTACAACGGGAGCCACGGGAAAATCCCGAAATTGCCATACAGGCCTTCTGATCTCAAAAATAAAAAGAAAAAGCCAAGCGGCTAGCCAATAGGCTCATAAAATCATCATCACCCAAACAAAACAGTAAATTATGTAGTAAACATGTACCTATTTGTCGGGCAAACAAATTTTATTCTCTGCTCTAGCTTCCTTGCTATGACCTGTTCAATTGAAGCACATGTATATGCAAGCAAATGTGACCAATTTTCAATATAATTCAATATTTGGTTCAATTAGGCTAAATGTCTAAAAATTAGCAAACAAATAAACAAACAACACAAACATCAATCAATTAGTGAATTAGAGTTTCAAATTCATAATTTTGATACATATAAAAAAATCATGTTTTTGATGCCAAATCACAACAATAGGCCCTATCTAATTTTTTTGGTTCTCACACCAGTCCATAGGAAATATATAGATATTACACGTTCGTCACTCGAATATAAATTCTGATGATGATATATCAATCATCAGAATCACCCCCGGGTGACTAGAGTGTAACTCTATATCTATCCAATATATCAAAACTTCGAATACACGCTAGCTAGGTGCATACGCAAAATCTTTATATATTGGATTGTCCTAATCAATATGAAATAAATAATCAAATACGAATAATTGATTTTAAATTTTTAAAACAAAATTCGTTTCATTTTTTAAAAATATACTCTTCACACTCGTCCTAGGATACTACTGATCCTATCTCTAACGAGTCATTCTCATTGGATATTACTAATCCAATATCTGATGAATTCTTTCGTATGGTTCTAATGTGCCTTGTTCTCGAGCTCTGTAAACCAAAGCTCTGATACCAACTGTGACGAAAAGGAATTTCGCTCGATCCGAATCAGTCGCTAGACCGATCTAGACCGTTCGAAACACCTGATCGTTTGAGAACAACACACAAAATAGAACGCAGACGGAAGAACATTTCATGTATATTACAACAATGCCATCAGATTACAAGAATATACAGAGTATAAATGAATATTACACAGAAATATCACAGATTTAAATTACATTTAAATACATCGCAGCGGAAAATAATACAATACACAACTAGAAGTAGATATACGGATACAAAGCTTTCCGGATATCGTTCCAGCTGTAAACCAGGATCCTGTAAATATAAATCTGCAAAACCAAAACTACTAGCTGCCCGTGTCAAAAATAGGGGCACCCAGAGTTTAGGTTAAAACAATAAACTCCAGGTCAGTCATGGGAATGGTGAGAGAACTAAAACAGTTATTAATCTATATTTTAAAGTTAGGTAAATCAAGGGACCACGCCGTATAACGCGGAACGGGTTTCCTCCCAAGAATACCAGTGCATATAACAACAGCGCAATGCTAAATAAAGAAAAATGAAGCTGTTATAAGACCCAGGTCCTATCACACAATGCAACGCAAGCCGGGGGATAGGGTTTTCCCTTATAACAGCCAAAGGATGCTTGATACGTATTAAACAAATCATTTGATACTATAGTAAGTGCATAGTGTATAAAACAACTTCAAATCACAAATATCAATCATAGGCGGCATGAGCGTCCCATGCCACTATGTCGCCATATATAGGTTTACAAATAAAACCGCAAAGTCACGTATTTGGAAATTGGATTTCCATCTATGAACCGAGGCCAGGGATCGTCCTCTACCGATTCGAGACTCTCTAGCCCGAGACTCACGCAAGTACTCAGTCAAGCCTTGGAGCGACAGGGCCGGTCCACCGATGTGGATTAAAATGCCTGAACACTGCGTTTCCCCACCCTATGGGGTGTAAGTCTGGTCCGTCTACCGACCAGAATGCATCGGCCGAAACCGATATAACCGAGGCGCCTCGTAACAGCAATAACTACATAAGTCAAACTCGTCAGGGCGTGTAAAACCACTGATGCCACTTCTAACTAGAAAGAAACACATGTCTTCCCTGAGGTCCTTCTCCCGTTTTTGGTTCATACCGGGTGTGAAACTCGCGAAGTAAACGTTACACAAAGCTACGCCACAAAGGCCGTGCTTTGATCATCAACCACAAGACTTTGCTTTTCAACAGAAGCATTGATCATTTTCCACTTAGGCGTGCCACACAGGCAATTCACTCTATGCGTTTGATATCCATCAGTATATAACCCCTGAGCTCATACGTCTCAGAGAAGGGCGTTAAGCAAGAGAATAAATTCTCCGCCGCCAAACAGATATATATTTAATAGAGATCAATCACACAGACTAAAATCCAATGTCAGACACACGGTCCATTTACAAGTTCGTTCTGGGTCTGAACGAAACCGGAGGCACCTAGTACCCCGCATATCCATCGATCTCCAAGCACGTCTGGACGATCACCAACTGTTTCCATCTTCTTGGGTGTACAGCCCAATCAAGATCATTAGTAATCACCCAAACGACGTGAAGACCTCCGGTCTTCGACCATCGTCTTCATCTTCGACTTATCGTCGTATCAGTTATTCAGAATGGGATAAACCCGGTCTTTCCGAATAACTCGCGTATATTTTAAATAAGTGTTACACAAACACAACATACGCCTCATTCCAATTCATCAGTCGCTAACCGTAAATTAATCAAGAGAATAATTCCCCAAATATTAACCCCGAAGGCTGAAACCAACATCAGATCAATATCCAGAAAACCATTCTGCTTGGCTAACCGACAGTTAGTTTCTAAATTTCTCATTCATAGGGAGAGGTTCCCATTAATTTTATCAAAGATAAATTCTTTAAAATTTATTCTTTAATCTATTTTTGAATATCAATTCAAACTAGTCGGGATTAGCGAACCTTACCGAAGTAATCATTTATTTTAATTTCCCAATCCCAACCTATTCATCCCATGAAGTAAAACTGGTAATACTTCATATCTAACACCACAGTGCTATCGGTAAATTCAATTACCGTTTCACGTTCAAATCTAATTAAAGATTTAACTATCGCCTGGAGTAAAACTGGTGATACTCCATTCTCGACCTTTTCAATCTAAATAAAGATTCATTAAAACTCCACTTAGTTTTAATCGCTAACTGGGTTAAAGAATCAGTGTCATTTAAAACACGGTTCACGATAAACCCAAAACCACATTCCATTAATTATCGGGTTAAAGAACGAGTGTTATTTAAAACACTGTCCACGATAAACCCAAAAATCAATATCAATTCAATTCCAATTTAATATCATTTAATTGGTACACTTCATTAAATCTAAATAAAAAGATTTAATCTTTTCCCAACTGGGTTCAAGAACAGTGTTAGTGAAGACACCATTCACGACAAACCCAAATCACATTTGATATTAAACACAAGGCTCTGAATAGAAAATATACCGGCTTATATTCAATATCAAATTCTACGACTAACAAATATCGTATTGGAAATAACGATATACATATATATCTTTCAAATTCCCATAACAAAATCTGTATCATCACAAAATCCAACATCGAAATATTCCAAAGACAATTTCGATTCAAATCCATTCCAATATAACTATTGGAAATTCTGGTTATTTTCAAAACCATTTCTAATCCAGTTTATTTATTTTAAAAATAAATAGAATTATAATTCTATTTCAAAACTAGTTCATTTCGATAAAAATCTATTTTTATCTTTTCAAATATGGAGTTTTTCATCCCAATTCTTCACAAATCATTTCTTATGATTTTACACAAATTATTACTATTTTTAATAATTTTATCAAGGCCCGTACAGTCGATTTTCTTCAATGGCCATCGAACTGCACTTATAGCGACCTTTTTCAAATTTGATTTGGATATAATTCCAAATCCAACCGTTAGATTTCTAATTTCAAATAATCGTTAGAAAGCTCTTTTCGATACGAACCCAACGGTTCCGGTTTCAGGAGAATCCGACGGTCGGATCTCCCGTAATATCCGTTCGAAGTCAATGGTCGAAATTCGCGAACTGCCGCGGCGCGGCGCGTTCTATTCAGGCCATTTTATTATATATAAAATATATATAATATATACTTCGTCGATTTCCTTTTAAAACGTGCTTTATAAATCGTTTTAAATTCATTTTCAAAACGGTTTCAACTTCATATTCAATTTCAAATCAAAATTGAATATTCCAATATAAATTCGTTTTAAATTCTTTTCAAATCGATTTCAAATTCATTTAAATTCAATTTCAATTCGAATTCAGTTATATTCAATTTCCATTCTATTCAGTTTTAATTCGAATTCATTTATTCAATTTCAATTCGAATTCAATTCTATTAAGTTTTAATTTGAATTCATTTATTCCATTTCAATTCGAATTTGATTCTATTCAGTTTCAATTCTTTTCAAAGTATTAGATTTTGAAATCACTTTCGATATTCATTATAAAATGAATAAAATCGATATAAATATCGTTCACGTCAAAATGGCGTCAATCTATCACGCGGCTTCATATATTTCGATTTTCAAATTTTCTATTTCAAATATTTCTAATTCAAATATTTCTATTTCGAAACTGGAATGAGGCCCAATCAATTACCATATAACGTTTATTATATGGATTTTCTATAACACATGTATACAATAACAACGATGAATAATCAACCATCATCCAAAGTGCATTCTACACTGTATAAGCATCGAATCTAAATATTCAACGCTTATAGCAGCCTGTCAATCAATCGATCGACATACAACTAATTATTGGGATTAGTGTACATCAAATATCATCCCAATACCCGTGTGGGGTTTCAAACAATCAAATACAGATTTTATTTGTGCATTTGGGCGATGTGTAAAATTTATCGTCCCAATAAATGTCCTTCAAATAGGTGTACATAAACAAACCGTCCGATTTGTAAATGAATATTTATTTATTCATATTCACGTTAAAATTATATTTTTAACGATCAAATATTTTATTTTAACACATGAAATTTTATTCAGTTCATTTTCAAAATAAAAATGATATTTTTATTTTTCTAATTTATTTTAGAAAATTTCGGCGGCATAACGGCACGATACTAAAAACGGGACGAGGCCTAGCCTTATCCCCGGTCTAGTGAAGGCCCACGCCATTCACACATCAATCAAATCAATTTCATTTCACCAAAACAATTCAATTCAAACCAAATAATCTAACCAACTACACAACCAAACAATTTAACAAACAAACCATCCATGGTCTGTGGATGACGGGTGTCGGGTGCTACTAAACACCGTCTACATCCTAGTACATGTATATATAACTAGAGAAAGAAATTGAAGAGTGAGAAGTTCTCACCGATAGCTATCCAAACTCCACGGCACTTCTAATGCAGGAAATCTTCACTGTTCTCGCCTTTCGTCACTTTCGCTGCCCGTATTCTCTTCATATGTAAAACTAAATTTTTTACTTTGCTATTCAATATATAAAAATCGAATTTTTACTACGCTATTCAATATATAAAAATCGAATTTCGCCTTTTCTAATATAAAAATTTCGCCTTTTCCAATATAAAAATTCTATCTTTTCTAATGTAAAAATTCCATCTTTTCTAATGTAAAAATTCTAACTTGATTAGATAAAGATCCCGCCTTTCTACCGATAAAAATTTCCTCGAGTAAAAATCATTTCTTGTCTAACTAAAAAAAAATCTTCCTTTCTATAATATAAAAATCATATTTTTAATATCTCTACTTTATAAAAATTATATTTTTAATATCTCTATAATATAAAAATCTTTTCTTTAAGTATCAAAAATCTAACCTTTTACTAATTTATAAATCCTAACCTTACTAAAAACAATAAATTTAATAAAATAAAAATCCTATTTTAATTATCTTTGTGTATAAAACTGATCTTTAGATTTTCATAAATAAAACCAGAGAAGAAGAGAAAAAAAATAACTTACAGTATGAATTGAAGTGAGGGAGGGGGACTGCCCTCGCTGGTTTGGTGAATGGGGCTTCTGGTGGTCGCAAAAGGGGTGGAGGGCCGTCAGGCGGTGGCCGCGCGAGGGGGGTGGCTCGTGGTCTCGAGGTGGCGCTGGGATGCGTGACGACGGCGGAGTCTTGGGCTTCTGGGCGTTCGAATAGGAGATGAGGCGATCGGGGTTAAAGCGGAGGGGGTCACGGTGTTGGAGTCGACGGCCTGGGGGGGTGCGACGTCGGCTAGCGACGGTGGAGGGTGGATCGAGATCGGGTTTTGGGGTTTTTTTTCTTTTTTTTTTCTTTTTTTTAATTCGGCTTTGACAGAGAAAGAAAGGAGGGAGGGGGTTAAGGGAAATATAGAGATATTTATAATTTATATATTATTATTTAAATTTCAAAAAGCAACCTTTTTATTCGAACTCGAAATCAAACCCACCGCCTATCGTCCATAGCTAATTACCCCCATTCCGAACACAATGGGATATGTTACGAAGGCCAATTCGGTTGTTTGAATCAGTTTCCATTCAATTTAAAGTATAATTCTTAATATATTCAATTTAAACGCACATTTCAATTTACTGGGGTTACATACTAACTATACAAATCCCATAAAAATATTTTCTAGCTTCGTATTGACGATACGGTCCTAACAAAACTAGTTTCGTCAAATTCTGAGACCGTTTGAAAAATGGCCATTTTCCAGTCGATTAAAATCAACTGAAACTGGTCAAACTCGTTTTCCTTTTCCACGCTCACATATTGATCCGAAAAATTATGAAATTTGAAACCTAGCAATAATTTGACAACACGGATCCAACAAAAGTGGTTTCGTCGAAATCCGAGGTCGCTTGCAAAATTCCCATTTTTAAGGGCCTGAATTTCATAGCGACTATTCAGAATTTTCAACTGGACATATCTTTTGATTCCCGCTATGAAATCTTGATTTCTCGGATTCGTTGGAAAGATAGTCACAATTAGATCCCATTATTTTTGGTTTCACTAAAATCCGGATTGTTTTGCACCCGGTACATTCATTTGAATTTTGAAATCGAATTATCGAACTACCGCGCCGTTTTCAATTCCTTTTATAATTATATAATAAATATTTATATTCTAACGACGACGTATATAATATATACGTTCTAATTCCATTCAAAATAAATTTCACGTCGTTTTTGTTTAAAATAATTCATTTCAAATAATCAAAATTCGCTAAAATTGCCAAAATAAAAATTTTAAACTGACCCAGATTTTCGGGTTGTTACAACTGGGTATCCGTAGATTTATCTGTGCATCTTGAATCGTGTCAGGGGTTGACACCCTAGGGCTGATACACCAGAAGGTGGACCCAGCACAGGTGACTACATTCGTGATTAGCCGTATGACACAGACACTTGACGAGCTAGAACTTGTAGGGAGCAGATCGACTAGATAATCGCTCCGTAGGACCCCGTACTTGGGTCAGACCCCGTTTCAGGGTCATTTCATGATATTGGGCCGTGGGATTTATTTCGTGATTAACTTGTGACATGGGCTTAGTATACTAGTAAAGTCGATGCAACGGATCTCGAACATGTGATGCTTTACTTGACTTGTCTTGACTTATCCTGATCACCTTAGTCTATCTTGTTCACCTTGACACTATTCTTAAGTTTAGTTCCAGTTCATACATGACAGGTTGTTTTAACCGTTTTTACACTGAAAGTCACTAGGACTTACTCAGTCTTTATGACTGACCCTTTTCCTTTCGCCTCCTTTTCTTTCGTTTCCCCCTCAGGTTCTCAGGGAGGAAACACTAGCTCTTAGCTTGGATATCACTTGCTTTGGCTCAGCATGTACGGTTTGCTATGGCTGCTTCTTTTTAATGCACTTGGGGAATAAGCTATTTTTCTGTTTTTAAGTTATTGCTTCTTTGGCTATTATTACAAGACAGTTGTAATGAAGTTATTTGAAATGCTTGTAAGAGACATGGTTTATTTTGGAATAAAATGAAGTTCTGTTTTGCTCATAAATTCTTCAGCTGTTCACTTAAATTTTTGTTAATGTTCTGTCTTGTGATAATTCTGTGATGTTATCTCGATAATACCCCTCCAAAACTAGTGCATTCCCCTTGTGAGTGACCCTAGCGGAGGTGGGGTGTTACAGCTTTACGTATCTCGACTGACTCAAGATGGTAGGTAGAAGACGAGTCGCTATCACAGGGCTACTGGTCTCGCCGAATCACGTTGGTTCATCCTAGTCTTTAGGTTGCCATATATTGCAACCAAGGCATACCCTTAGTTCTTCTCACGCAGACCTTAACCCCTGTGAGCCCAGGCGGTTCATCTACATTCTCACAGAGGGATACCAAGAGTACCCTTACGTCCCCTCGAAGCCTTGGGCTTCATAACCCAATTCGTTGGAGCCTTCTTTAAGATCGGATGGATGTTCGCTCCTCTTTGTGTTATACTAAGGATTACTACTTAGTTTTTCTAACTAAGGTTTACCACTTAGTGTATTGAATCGTCGTTTTCTTAACTAAGGTTTACTACTTAGCCCTTTTTAACTAAGGTTTACTACTTAGTCCTCTTTCTCATCAAATTGGATTGGTTAAGTGTCATTAGTCAATTCAAGTTAACTAAACCCATTCCTTTGTCATATTAAACTGGTTAAGTGTTATCAGTAATTCACGTTGACTTAACCCTACCAGCATTAAGTTATATTGGTTAAGTATTTACTTAACCCTAACCATTCATCCTGTATTGGTTAAGTGTTCCTTTTTAGATTAACCTTTCCTATCTGTTTTAACTAACATGTTATAACGGTTAAGTGTTCCCTTAGTTAACTTAACCCTAAAATTGGTTTGATTAACATGTTCTAATGGTTAAGTATTGTCCCTTCATGTTTTTAACTTAACCCTATTCATTTATCACACTCTGATGGTTAAGTGTTCAAGCTTACTTAACCCTACGGTCTAGTCCAGCTAACATATTAAATTGGCTAAGTGTATTAAATTTACTTAACCCCAACCTCTAGTCTAGTTAACATGTTAAATTGGTTAAGTGTATTGAATTTACTTAACCCCACTTTCTAGTATGGTTAACATATTAAATTGGCTAAGTGTTTTTATTAGTTACTTAACCCCTACAAATCTTGTCTTGTTACCATGTTAAGTTGGTTAAGTGTTCTAGTTAACTTAACCTTATCGTTCTAACTTAACTGTGTTAAGTTGGTTAAGTGTTCCTATGGACTTAACCCTCCCATTCTAGCTTAACTTTGTTAAGTTGGTTAAGTGTTCTTATGGACTTAACCCTCCCATTCTAGCTTAACTTTAATTGTCTTATTAAAGAAACAGTCACTCACATTAGACAGGTATTGTTGTGGCTGCCGGTATGCCGGTTGGTTCCGGGCAGTCTTACGCCACAACTCAGTCTAACCTCGGGCCTTTATCGAGCTCAATGCCTTAACCTCCCACATTGGATAGGTATTGTTGTGATCACTGGATAGCCGGGCGGATCCAGGCAGGTTTACATCACAACTCAATCCAACCTCGGGTTAAGCATGTTCGTATTGTCTAAATTTACCTTTCTCATTTAGGATAAATTCTATAAGTAAATTTTCCCTAATTTACTTATTCCATTATTCCTCTTTTAATGTACATTGTCAACATTTGTTATTATGGTCCATTTTCTCTATAAATCATATTTATAGTTTTTGGTATGTAAATTATACCAAATTAAGTGTCACTAACCATGATTATTCTAAACATGACAATTACTCACAATTATGACTAAATTCAAAATTTGTGCTAATATACTTATTATGCCAAATTAACTTTAATTGACCCAATTCTGATTTAACATCCTAATTTACAGTTTATGGCAAGACTAGAATTATTATTCTAGTTTACCGTTTACGCCTAAAACTTAGCTTACTTGCCAATACTAAATTTAATATGTCAAATTACATATTCCATAATTCATGTCAAATTTTCAAATTTGCGTTCTAATAAACATGCCATAATACATGTTCTAAATTATGTCAATCATAATTATGTTCATGTTCCACATTATGCCAATTTCCAAGTTTACAACCATGTTTAAGTCAAATTTATGATTTGCCCAAATCGTATTCCCATCGTTCGTGTAATCGTGATTTCATCCTAGATTGTAGACAAGTCTAGATTCGTGGATAAAAAGGGAATGAACCAAAATGCCATGAAAAGATAGACATAATGACTGGCATAAGATGATAGTTCACTAATCACAGATCTAACAAATTACACTGAATAAATTGATTAAGGCATCGAAGGCCTATAGATCTGATAATATTATGACATAAAAAGGGTTGAACAAATAACATAGGTTCAAGTATATGGGTAGATCTAACTAATAGATAAATTCCCATAATCAAGATCCAAGGAAAATTAAGAATAAACTGAATAGATAATCAAGTTTAGATCCAATCTCATAGTCATAATCCTAGGCAATAATATCATGTTCATGAATCATAGGTAATTATCCACTATTGTCCTTGTCATAGTCATAGGCATTGGTTTATGCTCCTAGTCAAAGGCTTATGTTCATAGTCAAAGGCTTATGTTCATAGTCATAATCTTAAGCATTGGCAATTTAGTCACAATGTGTTCTACGCCATAATCAAGAATCAGATCCAAAGTCATAAACAAGCACAGATTCAATGAAATGATAAGGCATATTTCTTATATTCTTTTAATTTCATGTCACAAATAGAAGAGGCGTTCAAATCTAAAAAGTAACCGACTTACATTGATTGGATCTAGAAAAGAATAGAAAGATAGCGTTGCTTGAAGCCGTTGAATCTTTACTTGAATCCTAACTTGTTTTGAATCTTCTCTTGAAAGACTTGAGCAGGATATCCTCGTCTTAATTTATATTTTATTTTAATTTTTTATTTAGATTTAGAGGAAGAAGAAGAAGCCATGTCCATCAAGAATTTGTGCAGCATAAGGTTAGAGAAGAATGGTGCAAAGAGAAGGAGACTAGGGGGCTGTTTATATAGGATTGCAAGTTAATTTGAGCCGTTGATGAAGCCAAGGTTAATCAAAGCCATCCATTCTAAAGAGAAGCCAATTATGTTCACAATTACTTTCTTCATGTACATTATTAACATTTATTATTAAATTTGTATGCACATTAGATACATCCCTCCTTTACACATTTATTATTAAATTTGTATGCACATTAGATACATCTCCCCTTTACACATTTATTATTAAATTTGTATGCACATTAGATACGTCTCCCCATTACACATTTATTATTAAATTTGTATGCACATTAGATACATCCCCCCTTTACACATTTACTATTAAATTAGTAAATTTAGAGTTAACAGAAATACAGGGTGTTACAATATGACCATTCCCGAATATCATAAGAAATTCAATGAACTTTCTCACTTTGCCCCTCATCTAATTGAAAATCCGAAGAGGAAGAATTTGAGATTTATCAATGGGCTTCAAAGAAAATATCAGAACAGTGTAATGAGGAATGTGAAGCTTCCTTTCTCTGAAATGATATACATGGCTTACCAGTACGAAGATCTAGACAGCTCTAGTAATAAAATTGAGTCTGAAATTGATCGTCCTGAGACCAGTACGATGTCGGACATCAGTAAGAAGCCCAGTGTCAAGAGAAAAGGGCTAAATCTGAGAAGGGCTAAATCTGAGAAGGGCTAAATCTGAGAAAGGGCCAGTAGAGACAATTGTATGCTCTAACTGCAATAGGCAAGGACATCTCTCGATAAATTGCGGACCCTTAAAGAAACGAATCAAGAGCGGATATAAATCAAAGAAGAATTTTCATGGGAAAAGAGGCTGCAGTAAATTCCATCAGACTGGTCATCTTGCAAAGGATTGTTGGCTCTTAAAGAAGCCTGAAGTAGTTCAAGTGAATGAAATAGCGGAAACTTCCGAGCCCTCAGCTAGTCAAGAAAGGGCTGATGTTTTAGAAGGCACGCTCAATGTCAAGAACATTCCAGTTAAAGTACTGTTTAATACTGGCGCGTCACGAAGCTTTATTGCAAAGACTGCAGTCAAGAAGTTGCATTTGAAATTGAAGAAGCTCAAAGAACCAATGACTGTCCAAAATCCAGTTGGGGGTTCCATCGATCTCAGTTGGGTTTGTGGGGTGCCTGTCTCTTTTTCCTGCTATAAATTCCCTACTATCTCTATCGTCATGAATTTTAATGAATTCGATCTTATTCTGGGATTGGATTGGCTAACCAAATATGAAGCAGAGGTTAGATGCGCCGAGAGAGTTGTTAGGGCTAAGATTAAATCAGGGAATTATATAACCATACCGTGTGAAGGTCAGAAATCTAATAGAAAAGACTTCTGGGCAGCTCTCGATGTTTCTCCAGCCCAAATAGAAGATATCCCTGAAGTTACAAAGAATATTCCCGACCTTATAAAAGATATTCCTGTCGTCCAGAACTATGCGGATGTGTTTGAAGAAGTTGTTCGCTTACCTGCACAGAGAGAAATTGATTTCAAAATTGCTTTAATTCCGAATGCAAGGTCGTTAGTTCAAGCTATTCGAAGAGTGTCCTTGAAAGAGAAAGAGGAATTAGACAATCAAACACAACAGCTCATATGGAAGGGTCTGATCAGGCCTAGTTTCTCTGATTGGGGAGCAGCAGTGGTATTTGTCCCAAAATCTGACGGTACTCTATGGCTATGTGTGGATTATCGGGATTTGAACAAGCATACAATAAAGAACAAATATCCATTGCCGTGAATCGATGATTTATTGGATCGTCTGAATGGAGCACAAGTATTCTCAAGGATGGACCTAGCTACAGGCTTCCATCAACTTCGAATTGCCGAAGAGTGTGTTCCAATGACATCATTCAGAGGTCCCGACTTATTCTACGAGTGGTTAGTAATGCCGTTCGGCTTATGTAACGCTCCAGCATACTTCGTCGATTTGATGAATAGAGTGTTCAGAGAAGTTTTGAATAAATTTGTTCTGGTTTTTATTGACGATATTCTAATCTTCTCTAAATCAAAGGCCGAACATGAAAAACATTTGGAACAAGTTTTGGAAATCCTCAGAAGGAATGTATTAAAAGCCAAACTATCCAAATGTATATTCTGGCAAGATGAAGTGAAATTTCTAGGCCACGTCGTATCAAAAGAAGGAATTGCTATGGATCCAAGTAAAATCACAGCTATTCAAAATTGGAAACAGCCCAGTACTCCTACAGAAGTCCGCAGTTTTCTCGGATTGGCTAGTTATTACCGGAAGTTCGTTAAAAACTTTTCGAAGATATCTGGTCACTTAACGAAGCTTACAAAGAAGCACTCAAAGTTCAAATGGACTCCAAAAAGTGAGGAGGCTTTTGAAGAGCTAAAGCTAAGATTAACGACTGCTCCAGTGTTAACCATAATTGACGGCAATCAGGATTTAAAAGTCCGAACAGATGCTTCTAGAGAAGGCCTTGGCGCAGTGTTAATGCAAAGGGGTCAAGTGATTGCTTATGCTAGCCATCAGCTGAAGTCGCATGAGAAAAACTACGTAACTCATGATCTTGAGTTATTGGCTATAGTATTCGCCTTGAAAATCTGGAGACACTATCTTCTGGGTGAGAGATTTGAACTATTTACAGATCACCAGTCGTTAAAGTATCTGTTCACCCAGAAAGACTTGAATCTGAGGCAGCAACGTTGGTTAGAGTTCCTTGCAGCATACGATTTTGAAATTATATACACTCCAGGGAAAGCCAATGTCGTGGCCGATGCGCTGAGTCGAAAGAATGTAATTGTGAAAACCCGTAACTTCCCCGTAAAGGAAAGCGTCGGATAGTTCGAGAACAAACCACAACAGAACGCATATAGAAGAACATTTCATTGTATATTACAACAATGCATCAGATTGCAAGAATATACAGAGTATAAATGAATAAATATTACACAGAAATATCAGAGATTTAAATTACATTTAAATACATAGCAGCGGAAAATAATACAATACACAACTAGAAGAAGATATACGGATACAAAGCTTTCCGGATATCGTTCCAGCTGTAAACCAGGATCCTGTGAATATAAATCTGCAAAACCAAAACTACTAGCTGCCCGTGTCGAAAAATAGGGGCACCCAGAGTTTAGGTTAAAACAATAAACTCCAGGTCAGTCATGTGACTGGTGTGAGAACTAAAACAGTTATTAATCTTTATTTTAAATCATTAGGTAAATCAAGGGACCACGCCGTATAACACGGAACGGGTTTCCTCCCAAGAATACCAGTGCATAAAACAAACAGCGCAATGCTAAATAAAGAAAAATGAAGCTGTTATAAGACCCAGGTCCTATCACATAATGCAACGCAAGCCGGGGGATAGGGTTTTCGCTTATAACAGCCAAAGAATGCTTGATACGTTTAAAACAAATCATTTGATACTATTATAAGTGCATAGTGTATAAAACAACTTCAATTCATAAGTATCAATCATAGGCGGCATTGGTACCATATATCATGTCGCCATACTAGTTCTACAATTAAAACCGCACATGTCACGTATTTGGAAATTGGGTTTCCATCTATGAACCGAGGCAAAAGATAGTCCTCAACCGATTCGAGACAATCTAGCCCATGTCTCCGGAGCAGCCGCAACTGCCCCTTAGATCGTCAGGGCCGGTCCACCGATGTGGATTATAGTGCCTGAACACTGCGTTTCTCCGCCCTTTGGGGCGTAAATGAGCCAACTAAATGACTCCATCAGTTCGAGAACGACCGATTAATCCGAGGCGCCTCGCAACAGCAACAACCACATAAGTCAAACTCGTCAGGGCGTGTAAAACCACTGACGCCACTTCTAGCTAGAAAGAAACGCATGCCCTCCCTGAGGTCCTCTCCCGTTTTTGGTTCATACCGGGTGTGAAACTCGCGAAGCAAACGTTACACAAAGCTGTGCCACACAGGCTGTGCTTTGATCATCACCACAAGACTTTGCTTTTCAACAGAAGCCTCGATCAATTGCCACTTAGGCATGCCATACAGGCAATTCACTCCATGCGTTTGATATCCATCAATATATAACCCCTGAGCTCGTACGTCTCAGAGAAGGGCGTTAAGCAAGAGAATAAATTCTCTGCCGCCAAACAGATATATATTTAATAGAGATCAGTCACACGGACTAAAATCCAATGTCAGACACACAGTCCATTTACAAGTCCGTTCTAGGTCTGAACGAAACCGGAGGCACCTAGTACCCCGCATATCCATCGATCTCCAAGTACGTCTGGACGATCACTAACTGTTTCCATCTTCTTGGGTGTACAGCCCAATCAAGATCATCAGTAATCACCCAAACGACGTGAAGACTTCTGGTCTTCGACCACCGTCTTCATCTTCGACACCACGTCGAATCAGTTATTCAGAATGGGATAAACCCGGTCTTTCTGAATAACTCGCGTATATATTATAAAAGTGTTACACAAACACAACATACGCCTCATTCCAATTCAGAATATTCTTTTATTCAAATATTCCTATACTTTGGGAAAAAGTTCCCATTAATTTTATCCAAGATAAATTCTTTAAATTTATTCTTTAATCTCCTTTGAATATCAATTCCAACTAGTCGGGATTATCGAACCACACCGAAGTAATCATTTATTTTATTTTCCCAATCCCAACCTATTCATCCCATGAAGTAAAACTGGTAGTACTTCATATCTAACACCACAGTGTTATCGGTAATTCAATTACCATTTCACGTTCAAATCTACTTAAAGATTTAACTATCGCTTGGAGTAAAACTGGTGATACTCCATTCTCGATCTTTTCAATCTATTTAAAGATTCCTTAAAACTCCACTTAGTTTTAATCTTTAACTGGATTAAAGAATCAGAGTCATTTTAAACATGGTTCACGATAAACCCAAAATCACATTCCATTAATTATCGGGTTAAAGAACAAGTGTTATTTAAAACACTGTTCACAATAAACCCAAAAATCAATACCAATTCAGTTCCAATTAAATATCATTTAATTGATACACTTCATTAAATCTAAATAAAAAGATTTAATCTTTTCTCAACTGGGTTCAAGAACAGTGTTAGTGAAGACACCATTCACGACAAACCCGAATCACATTTGATATTCAATATAAGGCTCTGAATAGAAAATATATCGGCTTATATTCAATATCAAATTCTACGATTAACCAATGTCGTATTGGAAATAACGATATATATATATATATATCTTTCAAATTTCCATAACAACATTCGTATGATCCCGAATTCCAACATCGAAATATTCCGAAGACAATTTCGATTCAAATCCACTCCAATGCAATCATTTGAAATTTTGGTTATTTTTAAAACCCTTTTCACTTTCAATTTATTTATTTAAAAATAAATAGAATTATATTTCTAGTTCAAAACTAGTTCATTTCGATAAAAATCTATTTTTATCCTTTCAAATATGGAGTTTTTCATCCCAATCCTTTCTAAATCATTTCTTATGATTTTACACAAATTATTACTATTTTTAATAATTTTATCAAGGCCCGTATAGTCGATTTCCATCAATGGCCATCGAACTGCACTTACAGCGACCTTTTTCAAATTTGATTTGGACGTAACTCCAAATCCAACCGTTAGATTTCAAATTTCTAATATTCGTTAGAAAGCTCTTTTCGATACGAACCCAACGGTTCCGGTTTTAGGAGAATCCGACGGTTGGATCTCCCGTAATGTCCGTTTGATATAAATGGTCGAAATTCACGAACTGCCGCGGCGCGGCGCGTTCTATTCAGGCCATTATATTATATATATAATATATATAATATATACTTCGTCGATTTCTATTTAAAACGAATTATATAAATAGTTTTAAAATTCGTTTCAAAGGCAATTTCAACTTCCATTTCAATTCAAATCAAAATTGAATTCTTCTTTATAACTTCGTTTTAAAATTCATTTCTATTCAATTCAAATTTCTATTCAATTTGAATTTCAATTCGCTTTCAATTCAATTTGAATTCGTTTTCAATTCATTTCGAAATCGTTTTCGATTCAATTCATTTCGAAATCGTTTTCAATTCAATTCATTTCGAAATCGTTTTCAATTCAATTTATTTCGAAATCGTTTTCAATTCAATTCATTTCGAAATCGTTTTCAATTCAATTCATTTCGAAATCGTTTTCAATTCAATTCATTTCGAAATCGTTTTCAATTCAATTCATTTCGAAATCGTTTTCAATTCAATTCATTTCGAAATCATTTTCAATTCAATTCATTTCGAAATCGTTTTCAATTCAATTCATTTCGAAATCGTTTTCAATTCAATTCATCTCGAAATCGTTTTCAATTCAATTCATTTCGAAATCGTTTTCAATTCAATTCATTTCGAAATCGTTTTCAATTCAATTCATTTCGAAATCATTTTAAATATCGTCCACGTCAGAATGGCGTCAATCTAATCAACACGGCTTCATATATTTCTATTTTCAAATATTATATTTCAAATATTTCTTTTTCAAAATAGTTGTTATTATCAAAATATTTCATTCAACACATGACCAATCTCAATGGATGAGTACTGTCAACACATGAACTTTTATTTTATAATATTCTTTATTTTTCAAATTGGAATGAGGCCCAATAAATTACCATATAAAGTTAATTATATGGATTTCATACAACACATGTGTATAATAGCATTGAAAAATAATCAACCATCAACCAAAGTGCACTACACTGTATAAGCATCAAATATAGATATCTAACGCTTATAACAGCCTGTCAATCGATCGATCGACATGTTTAATCAATCAGGATGAGTGAACTTCAAATTTCATCCTAACACCCGTGTGGGATTTCAAACAATCAAACAAATATTTTATTTGTGCAGTTGGGCGATGTGTAAAATTTATCGACCCAATCAATATCAGTCAAATCAGTGTACATAAACAAACCGTCTGGTTTGTAAATGAATATTTTATTTATTCACATTCACGTTAAAAATTATATTTTTAACGACAAAACATTTTATTCCAACATATGAATTTCTATTCAGTTCATTCTTTAAATAAAATGATATTTTTATTTTTCTAACTTATTTTAGAAAATTTCGGCGGCATAACGGCACGATACTAGAAACGGGACGAGGCCTAGCCTTATCCCCGGTCTAGTGAAGGCCCACGCCATTCACACATCAATCAAAATCACCAAACAATTCAATTTCAAATCAAATCATCTAACTAATCTATGCAATCAAACAAACAAGTCCATGGTCTGTGGACGATTGTGTCGGGTGCTACTAAGCACCGTCTGCATCCTAGTATATATATAATTAGAAAAGAAATTGAAAGGTGAGAAATTCTCACCAATAGCTATCCCAATTCCAACGTCACTTCATTGATAGAAATCTTCATCGCTATCGCATCTTCGTTGCCCGTAGCCACTACATATATAAAAATCACACATTTTTATATTTTGATGTCTTTAAAATAAAAATCACATTTTTATTTATTCACTTTAAATTTAAAAATCATATTTTTATAATTGCTTCATACTTGTAAAAATCGAATTTTTACTTCGCTATTCAATATAGAAAAATCATATTTTTATTTCGAAGTTCAATATATAAAAATCATATTTTTATTTCGAAGTTCAATATATAAAAATCATATTTTTATTTCGAAGTTCAATATATAAAAATCATATTTTTATTTCGAAGTTCAATATATAAAAATCATATTTTTATTTCGAAGTTCAATATATAAAAATCATATTTTTATTTCGAAGTTCAATATATAAAAATCATATTTTTATTTCGAAGTTCAATTTATAAAAATCATATTTTTATTTCAAAAATCTTGCCTTTTTAATTTAAAAATCGAATCTTTATTTAAATTAAAGATCAAATCTTTTTATCGATTTATATATAACAAAGACTGAAATAAAAATCTCATCTTTATAATAAATTCAGTCATATAAAAATCGAACACGAATTTAAGGCAGTTCTTTATACGAAATCCGATTTTATATGCATTAAAAGAAATCATATTTCAATGTTTAAATAAATAAAAATAAAAAAATAAAAACTTACTGCATCTGCTCTGAGAATGGGGGGGGGGGGGGGGGGGTTTCCGCGCTGTCTGCGTCGACTGGGGGGGGTGCCTGGTCGGAGGGGTGCTTCCATGCCTGGGTGGTGGTCTGACCGATTGGTAGCGGCGCGGGTTTGGCTCGCAGCTCAAGGGGGGGTGGCGATTTGATGTATGGGCGATGGGGTTTTGCTGAGGGGGTCTCACGGCCTGGAGCCTCAATCGGAGTGGAGGAGAGGGAGAGGCGAGGTCTGGTAGGGCGGGCGGCGGTCCGACGATGGGGGTGGCGTGGCGGAGCGTCGGAGATTGGGGGAGGACGAGGTCAACGCGGGATTTGGGGCTTTTCTTTTTTTTTTTTTTTTTTTTTCGATCCCGGTGGAAGAATATACGGGGGGCGGGAGGGGGGGGGGGGTAAGAAAGGAGTTAAGGGGGGGAGGAAAGAGAAAATTTCCTTTTATTATTTTAATTGTTTTAATTACCAAAATATTGACTTTTACATATGACCTCTAAACGAGGCCCACCGCCTGTCGTCCATAGCGTTTCACCCCCATTCCGAACACAATGGGACTTGTTTCGTAGGTTGATTTGATCGTTTGAATCAGTCTCCGTTAAATTTACATTTAAATCGCTATATTGAATTTTAAACGTAGATTTCAAATTACCGGGGTCACATAACAACTCAAAAAAATTCCAGAAAAATATTTTCTAGCTTCGTATTGACGATACGGTCCTAACAAAACTAGTTTCGTCAAATTCTGAGACCGTTTGTAAAATGGCCATTTTCCAGTCGATTAAAATCAACTAAAACTGGTCAAACGCGTTTTCCTTCGCCACGCTCACATATTGATTCGAAAAATTATGAAATTTGGAATCTAGCAATAACTTGACACTGCGGATCCAACAAAAGTGGTTTCGTCAAAATCTGAGGTCATTTGCAAAATGTCCATTTTTAAGGGCCTGAATTCCATAGCGACTATTCAGAATTTTCAACTGGACATATCCTTTGATCCCCGCTATGAAATCTGGGTTTTTCGGATTCGATAGAAAGATAATATCAATTAGATCCTATCATTTTTGGTTTCACTAAAATCCGGATTGTTTTGCACCCGGTACATTCAATTGAAGTTTGAAATCGAATTATCGAACTACCGCGCCATTTTCAATTCAATTTATAATTATATATAAATATTTATATTCTAACGACGACGCGTATAATATATACGTTCTAATTATATTCAAAATAAATTTTTCGTCGATATTATTTAAAATAATTCATTTTAAATAATCAAAATTCGCTAAAATCGCCAAAATAAAAATTTCAAACTGGCTCAGATTTTCGGGTTATTACAGTAATGATCGCCAGCTTTGTTATTACGACTTCCTTGATTGACAAAGTATCTATTCTTCAGAAGGAGGATAACTTTATTAAGGATACGATCAAAAGGATTCAGAAAGGCGAACCCTCGTGTTTTCAAATAGATAACGACGAGACCCTGAGGTTGAGAGGAAGGATTTGTGTTCCTGACATCACAGAGTTAAAAAGGGAAGTGTTATACGAGTGTCACAAGTCCAAGCTGAGTATCCATCCCGGTGTGGCCAAAATGTACAACGATCTCAAGCGAACATTCTGGTGGAAGGCTATGAAAAGAGACGTTTCAATATATGTTAGCCGATGCCCTACTTGCCAGCTAGTCAAAAGCGACCAACAGAAACTGGCTGGATTGTTGCAACCGTTGGACGTTCCAGGCTGGAAGTGGGAACATATTTCAATGGACTTCATTGATGTTTTTCCCAGAACCAGAAAAGGAAATGACAGTATTTGGGTGATCGTAGATCGCTTCATGAAGACCGCCCATTTCATACCTGTCAGATCAAACAGAACTGCTCAGAGTCTGGCGCATATATACTTCAAGGAAATTGTTAGACTACATGGAGTGCCGATCAGTATAGTGAGCGATAGAGATCCAATATTCACTAGCAAATTCTGGGAGGCATTTCAAGTCGAGCTGGGAATGAAGCTGAACTTGAGCACCACTTATCATCCTCAGAAAGACGGTCAGACTAGGAGGGTGAATCGTATACTAGAAGGTCTATTGCGGGCTTGTGTTCTAGATTTCGGTGGATCATGGGAAGACCATCTGCATTTGGCTGAATTCTCATATAATAAAAGCTACCAGGCGAGTCTGACAATGTCACCATTCGAACCATTGTATGGTAGACCGTGCCGATCCCCTGCTTGTTGGGTCGAACCCGGTAATAGACTTGTATTGGGACCAGATATGATCCGAGAAGCTGCCGACAAAGTCGACTTTATTAAGAAGCGATTACTCGCCACTCAATGCCGACAGAAGAGTTATGCCGACAAGAGGAGAAGAGATATATCATTTGCTGTTGTCGACTATGTATATGTGAAAGTATTGCCGATGAAAGGAGTTATCCGGTTCGGTAAAACTGGGAAGTTGGCGCCCAAATTCATTGGTCCGTTTCCTATTCTTAAACGGATCGGAACGCTCGCTTATAGAGTTAAATTGCCAGATTGGTTGCCTTGGGTGCATGATTTATTTCATATATCTCAAGTTCGAAAGCACGTTCATGATCCAGACTTGATCGTGGAAGAAGCAGCTCAACAAGATATTGAAATTACTCCAGAATTAGCTGTGAGAAGAGAGCCGCTAAAGATTATCGGCAAAGAATCCAAAGAGCCGAGGAACAAGAAAGTTCACTTAGTCAAGGTGCAATGGAGTGGAGATCCATGAGATTGTACTTGGGAAACTGAGGAGAGCATTCAGAAAGCCTATCCTAGGTGTCGAGTGGATATCTCTGATTGACTCTGGTGCAAGGTACATTTACCTTACTTTGCATTACCAATTAATTCTCTACTCTGTTATTATTTTCTTTCCATGGATATGCACTTTTAATTCGATGGTCTGAATGATTTTAAAAGAGTATATGAATTGATTAGTATATTTTTGAAAAGTTAAAAACAATTTGATTGTTGTTTGTGTTATGTGATTGTAGAGTTGATTAATTGAATTGTTAAAACAATAGTTAATTTAATCAATAAGAGAATAATGGTAGAATTTATTTATTTAAATCACACATTGAACTGATTAGAAAATAGATAGAAATATATACTTGTGCATTATATATGTTTGAACAGGTAAATGGATTAGCTGTTGAGTAAAGATTTTATTTGCGTGCCCGACAAATAGGTAAACCTTAATGAGTTGGATGCGAAATATTATTATATCAACTCCTGTGAATGCCATTGGATGCGGAGTGCCGATTATTTTGTGTGCAATAATAAACATCGCCATAGGATAGTAACAATTAATTTTGAACTACATTACATGGCATACTTCTGAAGATAGGCATACTTCATCATATACCACATAAGAATTTGGAGCTTGTGTGACGAGGTGGAAGATTTACCATACGAGCGAGAGGCTTGTATGGCGATGACTCTATTTTATAGGTTGAACCGATGACTGATATGGACTATTTAAATTGTAACGAGTAAATTGCCAGATTAACAAAAACCCCACACGGGTCTGGAGTTGACAATAATCACGTCTCTCTAGTTATTAGATACGGCACATGGTCTATTTATTTCCCACACGAGACGAGGTGACGAGGATTTATCCTTCGGAGCATTTAAAATAGACACTCCCTCAGGCTTTGACAGGGTGACGAGAATTTATTCTCTGGAGTTATTATCAATACACGCTCCCCTGTAAACACCAGAATATATCAATATAAATATGTGTATTCTTATTAGGATTTATTGGGTACCTAATACGGCCCAATAAATTTCCAAACCTCTCCCCGTACAAAGGAGGTTATGGCAAAAATTTTCGAAAATTCCGGATGTTAGCCAAATTTTTGAAGAATTTGAAAATTCTCCAAAACTGAAAAGTTGGAGAATGGAAGCCAGAATGAACGTAGAGTTGATTAATCAAACCACTTTTAACTTTGTTCCTTTTCGGGGACAAAAAGTTTTAAGTGGGGGAGATTGTAACGACCCGGAAAAGCTGAACCAAATGAAAAATTTTGAATTAGCTAAAATAGTGGATTTTAAATATTTAAAATAAATATTTTAAATAGTAAAGATGAAAACTGAGTTTGAATCGACAATTGAAAAGGAATATAATTAATTCTAATTATAACAAGGCCTGAAATGGCGCGGTAGTTTCAAAATTTGAATTCAAACTTTGGCGGACTGTACCCGGTGCAAAACAAAACGGATTTGAGTGAAACAAAAAATATTTAAATCTGTTAGTGAATACCTTTCTAAAGAATCTGAAAAATCGAAGTTTCATAGCGGGAAGCAAAATTTATGGCCAAATTAATTTTCAGAAAGGTCGCTATGGAATTTATATAGCCCATGAAATTGGCCATTTTACAAACGACCTCGGAATTCGACGAAACCACTTTTGTTGGATCAGGGATGAGAAGTTATTGCTAAGTTTCAAATTTCATAATTTTTGAAGCTAGTATGTGAGCGTGGCAAAGGAAAACGTGTTTTGGTCAATTGTAGTTAAATTGGATCGACCAGAAATGGGCCATTTTTCAAACGTTCTCAGAATTCGACGAAACTAGTTTTGTTGGGACCGTATCGTCAAAACATAGCTAGATTTATTTTTTTGGAATTTTTCGAATCAGTTTGTGGCCCTAGCAAATGGAAATGTACGTTCAAATCGAATATTGAATGTTTTATATTTTAATTTGAAGGAAAACTGACCGAAACAGTCGAATGGGCCTACGAAACATATCCCATTGTGTTCGGAACGGTGGTAAAACGCTAGGGACGATAGTCGTTGGGTTTGAATTGGTGTTCGTATGTGACAAGGGGTATTTTCGGATTTTTAAAACTTTATAAAAAAAAATCTACTGGTCCACGTCAGAACCCCCCCCCCCCCCCGCTATTCTCTCTCTCCCCGAAATCGACGGTGACTTCCCCTTTCTTCCTTCTCTCCGCTTTTCCTCCTCCATCTCATAACAAAACATCTCGCTCTTGTTGGGGAATTTATAGATCTTCTTCCGAGCTTTAAATCCATACTGGTTGGAGCATCTATCGTTGAGTACATCCTTCGAATCACCCTCGAGAAGGTCGCCCGTTCGCGCCTCGATTCCGTCGCCCAGGGACCACCGATTTCGACCCCCTCCCTGGCGCACGTGCGCCTCTCCTAGCCCGACAAGGTGGCGCTGGCTGATCGAAGCAACAATCAACGGATTTGAAGATAATCGAAAACCTAATTTTGAAGAAATAAAGGTACGACTGATTTTCTTTGAACTGATTTTAACACCTTTAAACCGTTGCAAACTTTGAAAAATCATATCTTTTTCGTTTCTTGACGAAATTCAGTGAAACAAGAGACAATGGACTCGTGGGGACGTCTTCTACCTTCTAGAAGAGACCGCATATTTTTTTTGAGCCTTCTGCTATTTTTGATGGAGTGGAACCCAATGTGAGATTTCTAATTTATAAACGATATGGAAAACGACGATGTATAAATTATATAGTCGATGTATGAGTTATATAAGCGCTGTATACCTCTTGTATAAGCGTTGTATAAGTTGTACGTTCGATGTATAAGTTCTATATGCATAGTAAAAATTATATATGTGTTGAAATAGAAGTGAAATGCTATAAATATACGCCCTTCGTCCACATACCATGGACGATATTTATTGGTTGTGACTGGTTTGAAAATTGATTGATAGCGAATGGTTGATTGGAATTTTTTGTGGTTGATATTGATTGATTGTGGTTGAAAAATACCCGTTTGTGGTTGAGAAATATTTGGTTGAAACCACATAAGATTAGTTTGTGGAAATGAAAAAAATATACATGCCACCTGCGTGCGAAATAGATGCATGATTCCCCATTGTCAAAAACCGCGAGGTTTTAAGGTAGAGCGAGGAGCCGTACTAGGGACGGTCCCGGTTTTAACTACCCTGCCGTTATACTGCCGAAATTTTGAATAATATTCATGTGTTAGAATTATTTTCCTGTGTTGAAATTATATTCGTCTATTGAATAGAAAACCTTCATGTGTTGAATAGAAATTCATTTGTTGAATAGAAATTCATGTGTTGAATGGTATTCGTGTTTTCAATATAAAAATCACATTTTTATCTATATATATAAACTATAGAAAACCTTCATGTGTTGAATAGAAATTCATTCGTTGAATTGAAATTCATGTGTTGAATGGTATTCGTGTTTTAAATATAAAAATCACATTTTTATCTATATATATAAACTATAGAAAACCTTCATGTGTTGAATAGAAATTCATTCGTTGAATTGAAATTCATGTGTTGAATGGTATTCGTGTTTTGAATATAAAAATCACATTTTTATCTATATATATAAACTATAGAAAACCTTCATGTGTTGAATCGAAATTCATTCGTTGAATTGAAATTCATGTGTTAAATGGTATTCATATTTTGAAATAAATTGTTTTAAAGTAAAAATCATATTTTTATCATCTATATGAACTATATAAAATAGTCGAGTTTTGAAATAAATTGTTTTATAATAAAAATCCCATTTTTATCACCAATATGAACTACATAAAATAATCTGGTTTTGAAATCAATTGTTTTACATTAAAATCACATTTTTACTATAAACATGAATTGTTAAAAATAGTGAAGTGTTGAAATAGAAAACTGTTAGATAAAAATATCATTTTTATCAAAAGTATGAAAGTTATATAGTTTTGAAATCGAAGAATCGATATATATATATATATATATATATATATATATAAATAGAATTGAAATATATCGAAAAACGAAGCTGTTGTTCGTATTTTGAAACTGTGATTTCAAACGATTAGTGCGGGAGATCCGACCATCGGATTTTCCCGAAACTGCAACCGTTGTGTCCGCTTTGGAAATATCTTTCCAACGGCACCAACTTTGTAAAGATCCAACGGTTGGATTGTCTGGAATGATTAATTCAAATCTAAAGAAAAACAGTGCCAAAATCGATTATATATATATATATATATATATAATTATATTAAATCGAATAACGACGATGCAGTTCGTATCTTGAAATTGAAACTTCAAACGATTATACCGGGAGATCCGACCATCGGAATTTCCCGAAACTGGAACCGTTGGATTCATTTTGAAAATATCTTTCTAATGATGTAAATTTTGTGAAGATCCAACGGTTAGATTTTCAGATATGTGTAAATCAAATCTGAAGAAAAACAGCGCCACGGCCGCGTTATGGCCCGAAGCGTCGTTTTGAATAAATTGGCTATTTTAAAATAAATAAAAATAGCGATAAATCATTATAAAATATTATAAACGATATGGATGTGAAATTTAGAAACTAAATGAAGGTTAGCTAAGTCGAATGGTTTCTTGGGTATTGATCTGATGTTGGTTTCGGCCTTCGGGGTTAATATTTGGGAAATCGTTCTCTTACTGATCGACGATTAGTGACTAATGAATTGAAATGATGCGTAGTAGTGTTTGTATGGCACTTGTTTATTATATACGTGAGTTTCTCAGAATGACTGGGTTTATCCCATTCTGAATAACTGAATCGACGATAAGAAATCGAAGATAAAGACGGTGGTCGAAGACCGGAGATCTTCACCTCGTTTGGATGGTAACCGAGGTCCTGATTGGAAGGCATCCCGAAATATGGATAATGCGTGGTGATCGTCCAGACGTACGTGGTGATCGATGGGTTTGCGAGGTATATAGTGCCTCCGGTTTCGTTCGGACCCAGAACGAACTTGCAAATGGACAGTGTGTCTGACATTGGAATTTATTATGTGTGATTGATAGCCATCAGTTGCACGGTGTGAATTGCCTGTATGGCATGCTAAGATGCAGTTATCAGGTCTTCTGTTGAAAAGCAAAGTCTTGTGGTGATGATCAAAGCCCTGCCTGTGTGGCGTAGTTTTGTGTATAACGTAAATTCGCAAGCCTCACACCCCGGTATGAACCAGAAACGGGAGAGGACATCAGGGAGGGCCTGCGTTTCTTTTTAGCTAGAAGTGGCGTCAGTGGTTTTACACGCCCTGACGAGTTTGACTTATGTGGTTGTTGCTGTTGCGAGGCGCCTCGGTTAGATCGGATGATCCGGGTCCGATGGAGTCATTCGTTGGCTCGTTGACGCCCCAAAGGGCGGGGAAACACAGTGTTCAGGCATAATAATCCACATCAGTGGACCGACCCTGACTATCTAAAGGGTTGATGTGTTCTGATCCTGAGACACAGGATAGAGCATCTCGAATTCGGTAAGGACTATCTTTTCCTTGGTTCATGATGGAAATCCAATTTCCAAATACGTGACTGTGCGGTTTTGATTGTATACCTATATATGGCGACATAGTGGTATGGGGCATTAATGCCATCTATGATTGATACTTATGGTTGGAAATTGTTTTTGAAACATATAAACACTAGTAATAATATCAAATGCTTTTGTTTTATTCGTATCAAGCATATCTTGGCCATTATAAGGTAAAAACTCTATCCTCCGGATTGCGTTGCATTGTGTGATGGGAACTGAGTCTTATAATGGCTTCATTTTTATAAAAAGCATTGCGATGTTTCAAAGAATGATTTGTTTTTAAAGCACTGGCGATCCGATGGAGTAAATCCGTTCCATGAAAGTGGCGTGGTCCTGTGATTAGCCATATTTTAAATGTGTTGAGTAGATTTCTCATACTAGTCCCATGACTGACTCGTAGTTTGTTTCACTTTCAAACTCGGGCGCCCCTTTTTCTACACGGGCAGCCTTGTATTCAGGTTTAGCTGGCTCTTTCTGGATAGCTATAGCTGAAGATGGATTCTATTATTTATCTCTTTTTATGTTGTTCAGCTCCTATTGTACATTATGTTTGTTTTCCGCTGTAGACATTTATGTATAGCTGAACTGTATTTGTACTAAGTAAGATCCTGTATACTGTGTAACTCTGATGATTACGTTTATCCAGTATATTCTATTGTGCATTATCTGGTGTATTATTTTATTATATTATGCTATTATCCGTTTCTATGTTATATTCCAAAGATTACCCTTGCCACCATCAGTACGGGGTTTGGGGTCATCTCATTTACCCTTACCAAATTTCGGGGATGAAATTTTCTAAATGTGGGAGAATGTAACACCCCGCATTATTTAAATAATAAAAGGGGTAAGAAATAATTCTAATGCTGAAATAAAAACTGCAAGTTTAAAAATAGAAAGAAATAATGCATAAATGAATACATGCATGAAAAGTGGACAAGAAATCAGCTTCAAATTTAAAGTAGAATGCATTCATTAAAATGGGGAGTGAAACAATGCATAATAAGGGAATAAAACAATGCATTGATAGCCTTATAATTAACATTAATTTGGTAGCTATAAAATGGAGCTTGCATGGGAAAGCTATAATGAATTAATAACCAAAAGATTGCATACATATATATAAATGCGAATTAGAAATTCGAACTTAAAGATGAATTATAACTAGAATAATATAAATCAAGGGAGTTAAATTTAGCAAGCAATTAACGTTATTATTTAACATTAAAATCAGAAAACAAAACTATGCAGAAATCTTGTATGGACCCAGGATGGGTCGACCAATATAAGACCTGGGTCGACCCATATGTCGACCCACACGGTCCTAGATTAGTTTTCTATGTGACGTGGTTTTTAGATATATACGGTTTGGATTTTATGTGGTTCAATCAGATGGACCAGACTTTCTTGTACACCTATAAATAGACTAGCATGGCCTAGCTCTAAACTCATATTTTCTGAGATGCTGCCTAGGCTCAGCCATTCTCTTTTCTCTCCAAACCTCTTAAGAAATTAAAATGTTTGTTCTTAGAAATTCAGACTTAAGGTTTTAAAATAAGAGATATAGATCTACAACATAGGTACCTAGATTACTGATTAGCACGAGGTAAGTTCTTGAATCTGATTCATTTAGGTTTCTTCATTTTCTTTCCCCCTTTTTTATTACTAGTGTAATGGACCGAATTTCCGTATCCCTTTTGGTTGACTAATAAAACCACACGTCTAACCCAAACTGCACAGAAATATGAATCATTAGTCGAAAGAAGTTAGAGGATGAGAAATAGAAAGAAAGAAAAATTAGAATAGAAGAAAACAAAGAACACAAGTCACACAACAGAACGAATAAAATATATTATATAACATAACTTTTGAAATACAAACCTGTAAGTGTATATACATACCATCATCAGAGCACAACAGTTATTCCTGGAATAATTATAAACACCTTTTTCTAGATACAAACATGGTACACAGCGGAATGTATGATAGTCTATAGCTAACTGGTGAAGCCTCCTACTTCGAACTCCTCCATGTGAATCTGTAAAATCCTGACTACTTGACTGCCCGTACAAATTTTGGCACCCAAGAGTTTAGGTAAAACAAACAAAATAAACTCTTGGTCAGTCACAATTGGTGTGAGTAAATTCCAACCATTTGTTTAACTTTCAAAATCCTTTCAAAAGAAATGATAATCGTAAGACCGATCCACACATAAACATGGATGGTTTTTATCTTACGATAACAAAAATATTTTGATATCAAAATTTGGTTATATTATAGTAATGTCTACATCAAATAAATAGAATCTAGCATAATGCTTGCATCTCACACTCCATATATAATATAAAATCGAAAACCGTAGGGCACTTATTGGAGATTGCATTTCCAACATGACAAGGTATGGAACTACCTTCCGATAGTTTATCTCAAGAGGGGAATACACTGGGTTCAACAAGAACGTCTTGCAACCTGGCCCACACACGGCTGACTGCTCATTTAACTTCAGTGCATCGAGCATATTATCATCAACGTTTATGATCAACAACCGTTATCGAAAGCATACAATAACGAATAAAATAAGAAGTAAATAAAATTTCTCTAGATCAGGTGATAATACCCCTAATGGGAAAGATCCACATGGCCATGCTGCCTGCCCAATTTCTGTAATTTCCCTAGTGATGTGGCTTGAGGTCACGATTATCTTTAAAAAATAATTTGTCACTATTTACTTTGAATGTCACTTTTTCAGATCCGTCCATACATGTTGTCCTGGGACTGGACAATCCGAAGGCACCATTCAGTTAATTCATCTTGGGCAATTTCTATATAGGATTAACAGAATAGCCCTTGCATTTTACTACCTCTTCAATTATCTTCAGCATAGTTGATTCGTAACGATTATGTCAATACGAAGTGGTTTTTAGATAATAAATCTGATCTTAGTCTCTCCCTATCGACAACGGAGGTATAAAGTAAATCGAAACTTTGATAGCCGGTGAGTTAACTATCAAAGGATCATCCATTCAACCAACGACCGAACTTCCAAATTGAAGTTCTACCAATCAACCATCAAGCAATATTGTCCCCTTTTTATATAAATTCCTTATTTTATTATCAATTCCAAATTCCCATTTTACTATATTTTCAAAGCTTGATTGTCTCTCTCCATTTGTAGAAAACATTTCCAATATCTTAGTTTCTTTATTCGAGAAAATAACTCTTATTCCAGTTAGAAAACATTTCTAAATATTCACGAATCCTTATTTTCTATATTCAGAAAATATATCCATATTCTATTTCTTAATTCCTAATTAGCCAATTCATTTCATTTTCTACACTTGAAAAATATCTCTCATTTTATTTTGGAAACATTTCAAAATCCTTTAAATTAACCCGATGTTATAAGAATATTGTTATTATTACTCAAACCATTTATCATTTATTAACTCACCTATTGCTAACCAATCTTCCCTATCGAAACTTAGCCATTCCTCCATCAATCATGAAGTTAATCAAGTTGGGGTATAATTACGTCTCAGACCTTAATTGAACAACATTGTCAATTTTGAAATAGTCAAAGCTCGCAACTTCAAACAAACATCGCTTACACGACTCTCGGGTACGATATAAGAATACACTACTTCTCTGGAAAAGTATTGATTACAAGGGTAGCGTTATAATCAATGATTCCAAATATTTGATTTATAAATCATTTATTTTAATGATAGCATTACAGTCGCTGTTTAGATTTATAGAACATTTATTATAACAACAGCGTTAAAATCGATGTTTAGATTTGCAAAACATTTATTATAACAGTAGCGTTATAATCGCTTTTTCCAAATATTTGTTATATAAAAATATAACTTGTACTTATTAATTCAATTAATAAGTAAATAAATAATTACATAAATAAATTTGATTCAAAACGGAAAGTAAAAAAATTACTTTGCTAAATTCGATATAATTGAATTCCAGTAAACAACTCTCTCTCGAATCATCTATATTCGATTATATTCTGAACGTAGGAATTTATCTACCATTTTAGTTTAATTCAAATTCCAAACTCACTTTTGAATTTATCCTTTCCAAATCATTACCAAATTCCTTTATAACCATTCCAGTCTACAAAACGTTATAACACTTTATTTTATATCTCGAATTTTGAACTAAAACTCATCGTTTCTTTTAAAACGATCACCCATTTTCCTTTTCACTAAATTTCAAATTTGGATTCATATTTCAAATCCACATTTCCTTTAGAGATATTTCATTTGCAAAATATTTGTCTTAAACCATTATTTACTTTAACCAGGAATATATTTCATTTATGTACAATCAAATCCATTTGATTTTATCATTTCAAGTCCATTTTCATCCATAACTTCTATTTAAAATTTATCTATAGAAAATCTCATTTCTAATTCCTAAATATTTATAATATCATTCACAATTTCTTTTATAACTGCAAAGTTTAAATCCAATTTACAAATAACAGTTTCAAAACTTTTTCCACTTCTCAATTTATCCCAGTATAAATACTTCATTGAATTTTAAAACGTTGAATTATAATTTAATCTACTTAGTTTGTTTGGTAAAAACATATATCTATTTAAAATCTCTCTTTAAAACCTTATAGCGATTTTACATTCGATAATAAAATACTAATTTCATGCCAAATACTAATTATCCAATGATAATTATTTCCCTTCTTCCATAAATATCGTTCATAACTTAAAATTCCTTTTTCTACATTTGAAAATACTTCGTGGTATTAAACACTAAAATCTAGAGCCAGTGTAATTTATCACAACAAAATCAATCATAATATATGTGTATATCGCAACATGTATCACAATAAAGGACAAATAGTAATATAAATGTTGAGGAATCCAGTTGGATTCCTCCAACCTGTTTCCCCTGCATCCACAGATGTTAATCAACATCAATAATATTATTTTCGCATCAATATGAAATATCATGGTGAACAGAATTATTAAATGATCAACAATATGACTATATCAACCAATTCAACCAATTTTATCAACCAATCATCCGAACAACCATCACTCGATATAAAATTACTATAAATAAATTTAAATCTCGTTTATATAAAAATATAAATGATGTAGAGCTATTGAATTTACTTACCTTGGTTCGCTGTTGATGGTTCTGTTTTTGTTTTGATTAAAAATCAAATAGGTGTTTGATTTTATCACGAAATTTCAGTATCTCTATTCTCTGCCGCATTAATGCCATAAAGTAGATTTCGTTGTAACGGTCTCGACTGACTGGTTCAGTTAAGTTTTGTTCATACAAATAAAAAGCTATCTGCATTTTAGTTAACATGGTTTTAATTAAATTAATTAATTAACTAATTTCTTAGTTAATCACCATTAAATTTAATTACTTTTGTTATTTGTTTACTCAGAGATCAAGCCCGACTTCTGTTCCTTCTTCCAAGCACACTGCTTGTTTTGTTTGATCACGACTTCTTGCTCCAGTTCTTTGTTTAGTTCCCTCTTCTTCCTTACTGAAGCCATTTGGACCAGACATAGTGGAATAATCCAACTCAGCTCTCTTCTCTATTTCACAGAAGCACCATACCCAACCTTAGTTCCATATACAAATCATACTACCACATCGCCCACAAAAGCTTTCTTCTTCACAGTTCGAAACCACTTCAGCACAGTTTCATGACGATCTTCTCCAGTGAACGTCAACAAACCTTCAACCCTTCAGAAATACACAATAATAGTACCCAGAATAGGCTACAGTGCCGAACTCAACTACACCGTCACTCTTGCTCCTTCATACTTCCCTAATTCATGTGAACCCAAGAAATAAAGACACCATCGAACTACTTATCCTTAGAAACAAAATCCTTAACGTTTTAAATCATAAATATGCCTTAATCCATGTCCTAACTACATCCTCCTTCAGTAGAAACGCAACATGCAAGCAATAAAGGCACCCAACCATTTCCAAATTTTGTTTTCTATGAGTACTACTCCCCTCTAGAACTTAATTAGTCGCCAATTACATTCCTACCACAATCGAACTTGTGGCTCCTGAAGCTTGCCATGATATTGCCGAAACTTCTCACTCACCCTACCTCTACTTCCAAAAAAACGTTATTGACCTTTTTTGACTAGCCATTGCTCCACCGTTGTTCACCTATCTCCTCCACCACCCAAACCATTGAACTCTCCCTACCTACCCATTCCCGAATGACCCCTTAAATTCCAGAATGACACATTTCTTGTCCTCATGACCTGTATCTAAGGGGCGTCGTCGTCCTCTTCAACTTCTATGAACCCGAGAAGCTTGCGTGTGATTATGGAGGAATCCACTCCTGATCCCAAGACCTTTCCAATCGGCATCATGGAGCTCTTCTTCGCAAAAATACAATGGATCCAAGGGTTTTGATTTTGTTATTCTACTGGTTTTTTAGCAATTACTGAAGTTAATAGGGTGGTTACTATTTTGAGGGCTGGCAAAAGGACAGTGCGACAGAGATCATCACCAATCCAAAGAAAAATACATGAGGTTAATCCTCTTTAGCTGACGAATTCAATGAGTCTTATTGCGTTTAGTTTCATATAAATTTTGATTTATTTTGATTTTTCTGCCTCACGTTTGATTTTTCTGTTTAAGAAATGGGAAGGAGAAGTACAGTATTTAAAGGAGTTAGATAGCGTGCCACACACGGTTTGTATTAGATTGGGACGCACGGTTTCAGAAGCTTGGCGTGCACGGAGAAATGGCGTGGAGAGTACGTTGTGAATTTTCTTTTCTTTTAATTTATAATTCCTTGCGAAAGAGACAAGAATGAATTAATTTTTCTTTCTTTGGGTGTCAGAGACTGTCGGCAATGTGCCAAAGTTTCTAAAATTTCTAATGTAGAAAGGAGTTTCGGGTTTTAATTCGAAAGAGACATGAAGGCATTGTTTTAAGATAGAAAGAGAATGTGACAGTATAAGCAAGTGAGACAAACATTTTTTTATATACTTATCTGATATACTTGATCGGAGTAGCTCAAAAATGGTTAACCAAATTTGCATGAGATTCACTATTGGTCTAATAATGAACTAGCCAAATAAAATAATATATATATAAATAATTCATAAACATTTCCATTTAATGAAAATAAATTGCCAATATCTTATATATCCAAATAGAACAGCATATAGCTTCAAAATAATCATATCTTTATTTTAAACTTGATATTTCAAAATAAACCGACGTTCAGATTTATTTAAAATCGATTTATTTATATAATAAATCATTATAATTTATAAACGATCCCATAGCGACTATTTAAAAATTAGATTAGGACATAAAACAAAATCTACAATATGAAATCTTGAATTTTCTCTTCTGTTAGAAAAATATAATCAATTAGATCTGAACATTTCTTGTTTCAAAGAAATTCGACTTATATTGGATCTCGTATATCCAATTGAAGTTCAAACCGTTAAATTACGAATTACCACGCATTAGGAGCTCGATTTAAATTATATTATAAATTATACGTTCAACCATCGTTTTAATAAATAAATTCCTTATAAAATATTTTTAAATTATTATTATCCATTTAAAATCAATTTAAATATTTTAAAATTAACTGCGAAAAATCTGAGCCATTACATTCCTTCCCCCTTAAAATAATTTCATTCCCGAAATTGCTAAGAAGTAAAAATGCTATAACTCAAACTCCTCATAACCTACTTAGTTAAAATCTTATATTCCATATTTCAACACAGTTGTTACCTGACTTTGAATTCTCATGCCAATTCTCGACCATTCATAATTCTTTTCAAATGATCTATCCATCATTTTTGGACAATCTATCATTAATTTCTTATCTTCAGTTCATATGCTCTTCTGCACATCCACACCCATTTCAATTGATTTTAAATCCATTTATCAATTTCATTATTTCACTTGAAATTTTATTAACCCATTTCTGGTTTTCTTACTTCAATTATAATTAACAACTCGATTTTAAATTATCAAAAAAAATTATTGAAAATTTTCTAATTTTTTAAATTTTTGAAAAATTTCGGCAACATCTCCTTTGCACGGCTCAATCGGTACGACCACAACTCGCCTTTCTAGGACTTCTCCAGTCCAAAAGAAAATCAAAAAGCCAAGCGGTTTACCCCGTAGGCTCATAAGACCATCAAACCCAAGTAATATTGTAAACATGTACCTTTTTGTTGGGCATAAATTATATGTATTGCATTTGCTTCCATTCCATGTTTGCTCAGCATGCATATATCCATTTCCAGTTGGTTTCAAATCAATCCAACTTCCGGTTTTTAATTCTCTAATCAACTTCCGATTAGTTCACTTTTAGTCTATCAATTCAATTCTGATTTCTATTTAAGTCAATCCACTTATTATGCTTGAATCCAAATTTATCACAATTCAATTTCAATTAACAACATCCAATATATATTTAACTTTCTTATTCATAAGTCGAATTCATATTAATAATTCGAATTTCAACATCTCTATATCTAATTTCATTTAGGATTATCTGCAGTCCAATCCATAATCCATATATAAACATTCATTCAAATTGATGTTAAATCAATTTATTCTCTTTCCACTTTACAAACTACTCAGTTTACTTTCCAATTCAATACAATTCTATTTAACTTAATTTAAATTTTGCACCATTTTATTCTCTTTAATCACTCTGATTCATTTAACTTACACAAGTTAAATTTTTGTTCTAGAATTCAAATTCTCGACTTTTATTTCAAACTCCCTTGAAATAATATAGATACATATATCCATAACCATTTACAAATCCAAAACCTTTGGATTCTAAAAATAACTTGTTTTTTCCAAACAAATTTTCCATTAACGAACTATTATGGTAGAAATCCGTCACTCAGAAACTTGAAAATGAATACTGATGATGTCGCGACCCATCATCAGAGTTATTTTTTTTGCCACTGAAGTGATTTCAGTGATTAATCCCTTTAAAAATCCATTTAAAACATTCTTATTCAAAAATACTTTAAATTAATATTATATTACTTTTATAATATTTCAGAAAATACTTTCTAAACACCTGGAATTTAAATTTCAATTCTGGTTTGAACTTAATCTTGGTTTATCTCATTTGAATACAATATCCATATACAAATTATATTTGGTTATATATAAGCATTTCTACATTTCATAATTCCATTTGATTGTAATAACAATCAACACATTCATATAAAATAATTCAGAAATTATTCCTTTTATGTCGAAATAATTTTTAGGCAAAATTATTTCATTTACCCATTTTAAAACAATATTGTACCGAAATGCTTTGTTCGAGAGTTTAGAAACACCTATCGATACATTTGTACATCCTGTATTGACCAGAATTCATAAACTGCTCAACAAACCAACCAACACAATACAAAACAATTTTTATAACAATCCACAAATACGCGCACATATATATACACTCAAACTCAATCGAGGGTATTACTAACCCCATATCTATTGAGTTACGCCACGGAGCCAAGGCCACTACGCACCCTTCAGCTTTGATACCACCTGTAATGGCCCAAATTTCCGTACCCCTTTTGCTCGACTAATAACACCACATATCTAACCCAAATTGCACAGAAATACAAATCATTAGTATAAAGAAGTTAGAGGATGAGAAATAGAAAGAAAGAAAAAAATAGAATAGAAGAATACGAAGAACACAAGTCACACAGCGGAACGAATAAAATATATTATATAACATAACTTTTGAAATACAAATAAGTATGTGTATATACATACCATCATCAGAGCACAACAGTTATTCCTGGAATAGTTATAAACACTGTTTCCATATACAAACATGGTACACAACGGAATATATGATAGTCTATAGCTAACTGGTGAAGCCTCCTACTTCGAACTCCTCTAAGTGAATCTGTAAAATCCCGACTACTTGACTGCCCGTACAAATTGGGCACCCAAGAGTTTAGGGAAAACAAACAAAATAAACTCTGGGTCAGTCATGGGACTAGTGTGAGTAAACTCCAACCATTTGTTTAACTTTCAAAATCCTTTCAAAAGAAATGATATTCGTAAGACCGGTCCACACATAAACACGGATGGTTTTTATATTACGATAACCAAAAATATTTTGATATCAACATATGATGATATTATAATAATGTCTACATCAAATAAATAGAATCTAGCAGAACGCTTGCATCTCACGCTCCATATATAATATAAAATCGAAAACCGCAAGGCGCGTATTGGAGTTTGGATTTCCAACATGACAAGGTATGGAACCACCTTCCGATAGTGTATCTCTAGAGGGGAATACACTGGGTTCAACAAGAACGTCTTGCAACCCGGCCCACACATGGCTGGCCACTCATTTAACTTGACTGTATCAAGCATATTATCATCAACGGTTGTGATCAGCAACCATTACTAAAAGCATACTACAACGAATAGAATAAGAAGTAAATGAAATTTTTCTAGATTAGGTGATAATACCCCTAATGGGAATGACCCATATGGCCATGCTACCTACTCGATTTCTATCATTTTCTGGGTGATAAGGCCTAAGGTCACGATTATCTTTCAGAACATCTTATCACCATTTACTTTGAATGTCACTTTGTCAGATCCGTCCATACACGTTGTCCTGGGACTGGACAATCCGAAGGCACCATTCTATTAATTCATCTTAGGTAATTTCTACATAGGATTAACAGAATAGCCCTTGCATTTTACCCCGTCTTCAATTTTCTTCAACGTAAGTTGATTCGTAACGGTTATGTCAAAACAGAGCGGTTTTCAGGTAATAAATCTGATCCTGGTGTCTTCGTATCTACAACGGAGGTATAAAGTGAATCAAAATTTTGATAGTCGGTTATTTAACTATTAAAGGATCATCCATTCAACCAACGACCCTATTTCCAAATTGAAATTCTACCGATTAACCATCAAGCTATACTGGCCCCTTTTTATATAAATTCCTTATTATCAATTCCAAATTCCCATTTTACTATCTTTTCAAAGCTCGATTTTCTCTCTCGATTGTCGGAAAACATTTCCAATATCTTAATTTCTTTATTCGAGAAAATATCTCTTATTCCAGTTAGAAAACATTTCTAAATATTCACGAATTCTTATTTTCTATATTTAGAAAATATATCCATATTCTATTTCTTAATTCCTCGTTGGCCAATTCATTTCATTTTCTACCCATGGAAAATATCTCTCATTTTATTTTGGAAATATTTCAAAATCCTTTAAATTAAACCGATGTCATAAGAATGTCATTATTATAACTCAAACCATTTATCATTTATTAACTCACCATATTGCTAACCAATTTTCCCTATCGAACCTTAACCATTCCTCTATCAATCTTGAAGTCAATCAAGCTACAGTATAATTACCTCTCAGACCTTAATTGAACAACATTCCCAACTTTAAAATAGTCAAAGCGCGCAACTTCAAACAAACAACGCTTACGCGACTCTCGGGTTCAATCTAAGAATACACTACTTCTCCGAAAAAGTATTGATTACAACGGTAGCGTTATAATCGCTGTTTCCAAATATTTGATTTATAAAACATTTATTTAATGATAGCGTTACAATCACTATTTAGATTTATAGAACATTAACTATAATAACAACGTTAAAATCGCTGTTTAGATTTACAAAACATTTATTATAACTTGTCACGGCAAGGAATTTCGCTCGGTCCGAACCGGTCGGTAAACCGACCCAGACCGTTCGAAACGCCCTATCGTTTGAGAACACGACAAATCAGAATGCATGCAAAAGAACGTTTCATTGTATATTACAACAATGCATCAGATTACAAGAATATACAGAGTACAAACGAATATTACACAGAAATATCAGAGATTTAAATTACATTTAAATACATAGCAGCGGAAAATAATACAATACACAACTAGAAGTAGATATACGGATACAAAGCTTTCTGGATATCGTTCCAGCTGTAAACCAGGATCCTGTGAATATAAATCTGCAAAACCAAAACTACTAGCTGCCCGTGTCAAAATAAGGGCACCCAGAGTTTAGGTTAAAACAATAAACTCCAGGTCAGTCATGTGACTGGTGTGAGAACTAAAACAGTTATTAATCTTTATTTTAAAAGTTAGGTAAATCAAGGGACCACGCCGTATAACACGGAACGGGTTTCCTCCCAAGAATACCAGTGCATAAAACAAACAGCGCAATGCTAAATAAAGAAAAATGAAGCTGTTATAAGACCCAGGTCCTATCACACAATGCAACGCAAGCCGGGGGATAGGGTTTTCCCTTATAACAGCCAAAGAATGCTTGATACGTTTGAAACAAATCATTTGATACTATAATAAATGCATAGTGTATAAAATAACTTCAAATCATAAGTATCAATCATAGACAGCATAAGTGCCCCATCCCACTATGTCGCCATACTAGGCTCTACAAATAAAACCGCAGAATCACTTATTTGGAAATTGGGTTTCCGTCTATGAACCGAGGCAAAAGATAGTCCTCAACCGATTCGAGACGCTCTAGCCCGTGTCTCAGGAACAGCCGCAACTGCCCCTTGGATCGTCAGGGCCAGTCCACCGATGTGGATTATTATGCCTGAACAATACGTCTCCCCACCCTATGGGGTGTAAGTCTGGTCCGTCTGCCGACCAGAATGCATCGGCCGAAACCGATATAACCGAGGCGCCTCGCAACAGCAACAACCACATAAGTCAAACTCGTCAGGGGGTGTAAAACCACTGACGCCACTTCTAACTAGAAAGAAACGCAAGTCCTCCCAGAGGTCCGTCTCTCGTTTTTGGTTCATACCGGGTGTGATACTCGCGAATCAACGTTACACAAAGCTACGCCACACAGGCCTTGCTTTGATCATCACCACAAGACTTTGCTTTTCAACAGAAGCCTCGATCAATTGCCACTTAGGCATGCCACACAGGCAATTCACTCCATGCGTTTGATATCCATCAACATATAACCCCTGAGCTCGTACGTCTCAGAGAAGGGCGTTAAGCAAGAGAATAAATTCTCCGCCGCCAAACAGATATATATTTAATAGAGATCAATCACACGGACTAAAATCCAATGTCAGACACACAGTCCATTTACAAGTCCGTTCTGGGTCTGAACGAAACCGGAGGCACCTAGTACCCCGCATATCCATCGATCTCCAAGTACGTCTGGACGATCACCAACTGTTTCCATCTTCTTGGGTGTACAGCCCAATCAAGATCATCAGTTATCACCCAAACGACGTGAAGACTTCCGGTCTTCGACCACCGTCTTCATCTTCGACACCACGTCGAATCAGTTATTCAGAATGGGATAAACCCGGTCTTTCTGAATAACTCCCGTATATATTATAAAAGTGTTACACAAACACAACATACGCCTCATTCCAATTCAGAATATTCTTTTATTCAAATATTCCTATACTTTGGGAAAAGTTCCCATTAATTTTATCCAAGATAAATTCTTTAAATTTATTCTTTAATCTCCTTTGAATATCAATTCAAACTAGTCGGGATTAGCGAACCACACCGAAGTAATCATTTATTTTATTTCCCAATCCCAACCTATTCATCCCATGGAGTAAAACTGGTAATACTTCATATCTAACACCACAGTGTTATCGGTAAATTCAATTACCATTTCACGTTCAAATCTAATTAAAGATTTAACCATCGCCTGGAGCAAAACTGGTGATACTCCATTTTCGATCATTTCAATCTAATTAAAGATTCATTAAAACTCCACTTAGTTTTAATCTTTAACTGGGTTAAAGAATCAGTGTCATTTAAAACACGGTTCACGATAAACCCAAAATCACATTCCATTAATTATCGGGTTAAAGAACAAGTGTTATTTAAAACACTGTTCACGATAAACCCAAAAATCAATACCAATTCAATTCCAATTAAATATCATTTAATTGATACACTTCATTAAATCTAAATAAAAAGATTTAATCTTTTCTCAACTGGGTTCAAGAACAGTGTTAGTGAAAACACCATTCACGACAAACCCAAATCACATTTGATATTCAATATAAGGCTCTGAATAGAAAATATATCGGCTTATATTCAATATCAAATTCTACGATTAACCAATGTCGTATTGGAAATAACGATATATATATATATATCTTTCAAATTTCCATAACAACATTCGTATGATCCCGAATTCCAACATCGAAATATTCCGAAGACAATTTCGATTCAAATCCACTCCAATGCAATCATTGGAAATTTTGGTTATTTTTAAAACCCTTTTCACTTTCAATTTATTTATTTAAAAATAAATAGAATTATATTTCTAGTTCAAAACTAGTTCATTTCGATAAAAATCTATTTTTATCTTTTCAAATATGGAGTTTTTCATCCCAATTTTTCCCCAATCATTTCTTATGATTTTACACAAATTATTACTATTTTTAATAATTTTATCAAGGCCCGTACAGTCGATTTCCATCAATGGCCATCGAACTGCACTTACAACGACCTTTTTCAAATTTGATTTGGACGTATCTCCAAATCCAACTGTTAGATTTCAAATTTCTAACATTTATTAGAAAGCTCTTTTCGATACGAACCCAACGGTTCCGGTTTTAGGAGAATCCGACGGTCGGATCTCCCGTAATGTCCGTTTGAAATAAATGGTCGAAATTCACGAACTCCCGCTGCGCGGCGCGTTCTATTCAGGCCATTATATTATATATATAATATATATTTCGTCGATTTCTATTTAAAACGAATTATATAAATAATTTTAATATTCGCTTCAAAAGCAATCTCAACTTCCATTTCAATTCAAATCAAAATTGAATTTCTTCTTTATAAATTCGTTTTAAAATTCATTTCTATTCAATTCAAATTTCAATTCATTTCAATTCGCTTTCAATTCAATTTGAATTCGTTTTCAATTCAATTCATTTCGAAATCGTTTTCAATTCAATTCATTTCGAAATCGTTTTCATTTCAATTCATTTCGAAATCGTTTTCAATTCAATTCACTTCGAAATCGTTTTCAATTCAATTCATTTCGAAATCGTTTTCAATTCAATTCATTTCGAAATCGTTTTCAATTCAATTCATTTCGAAATCGTTTTCAATTCAATTCACTTCGAAATCGTTTTCAATTCAATTCATTTCGAAATCGTTTTCAATTCAATTCATTTCGAAATCGTTTTCAATTCGATATAAATATCGTTTACGTCAAAATGGCGTCAATCTAATCAACACGGCTTCATATATTCCTTTATTTTCAAATATTCTATTTCAAATATTTCTTTTTCAAATATTTCTTTTTCAAATATTTCTTTTTCAAATACTGGAATGAGGCCCAATCAATTACCATATAAAATTAATTATATGGATTTTCATACAACACATGTATATAATAGCATTGAAAATAATCAACCATCAACCAAAGTGCACTACACTGTATAAGCATCAAATATAGATATTCAACGCTTATAACAGCCTGTCAATCAATCGATCGACATATTTAATCAATCAGGATGAGTGAACTTCAAATTTCATCCCAACACCCGTGTGGGGTTTCAAACAATCAAACACAGATTTTATTTGTGCAATTGGGCGATGTGTAAAATTTATCGACCCAATCAATGTCCTTCAAATAGGTGTACATAAACAAACCGTCCGGTTTGTAAATGAATATTTATTTATTCACATTCACGTCAAAAATTATATTTTAACGATAAAACATTTTATTTCAACACATGAATTTCTGTTCAGTTCATTTCTTCAATAAAATGATATTTTTATTTTTCTAACATATTTTAGAAAATTTCGGCGGCATAACGGCACGATACTAGAAACGGGACGAGGCCTAGCCTTATCCCCGGTCTAGTGAAGGCCCACGCCATTCACACATCAATCAAAATCACCAAACAACCAAATTCAAATCACATCATATAACTAATCTATGCAACCAAACAAACAAGTCCATGGTCTGTGGACGATTGTGTCGGGTGCTACTAAGCACTGTCTGCATCCTAGTATATATATATAACTAGAAAATAAAGTGAAAGGTGAGAAATTCTCACCTATTGCTATCCTAGCTCCACGGCACTTCATTGATAGAAATCTTCATCGCTATCGCATCTTCGTCATCTTCGTTGCCCGTAGCCACTACATATAAAAATCATATTTTTATTTCGAAGTTCAATATATAAAAATCATATTTTTATTTCGAAGTTCAATATATAAAAATCATATTTTTATTTCGAAGTTCAATATATAAAAATCATATTTTTATTTCGAAGTTCAATATATAAAAATCATATTTTTACTTCGATGTTCAATATATAAAAATCATATTTTTATTTCGAAGTTCAATATATAAAAATCATATTTTTATTTCGAAGTTCAATATATAAAAAATCATATTTTTACTTCGATGTTCAATATATAAAAAATCATATTTTTACTTCTTTGTTCAATATATAAAAATCATATTTTTACTTCTTTTAGAAAAATGTAATCTTTTCTTTACTTCATTAAAAAAAACCAACCTTTCTTTGCCACATACATATAAATAAAAATCTAATCCCTTTTTACATGACTAAAAAAAAACTAATTTTTATATAACTGAAAATCTAATGTCTATATGACTAAAAATCTAATTTTTATTCCATCAAAGAATCGTATTTTCACTTCATGAAAAATAAAATCTTTTTCAAATCAAAGAATCATATTTTCATAACTTAAAAACCTCATCTTAATAAACTGAAAATTATATGTTATATAATCCCAAAAATCATTAACATTATGAGCTGAAAATCATTAAATAAATTAAAATAAAAACTCACTTCGATTTCAGTTTTTCCAAGGAGTGGAAGGGGGGGTTTCTCGCTGGTCTTGATTGGGGAAGGGGAGGTCGTCGCTGGTGGCTCGCGGTAAGAGAAGAGGGTGGCTGGGGGTTTAGGGTTTCAGTCGCGGTCTTGGATTTGAAGGGGAGCGAGAGGAAAAGAACTGAGGTTGAGGGGGGGCGGAGCTGCTGAGGTGGCGGAGGAGGTTCTGGTGGCGCGGTGGGCGGTTTCAGGTGGAAGCGTGGCATTGTCGGCGGGGCCAGGGAGGGCTGCTTCACTCGAAATCCGAAGAGGAGAGGAAGGAGAGAAGGTGGAGGAGATCGGAGGGTGGCGTGCTGGGGTGGAGCTCGCCTGATCGGCGTCAAGCAGGAGCGGCGGCTCCGTTCTTCGATCGAGCTTAGGGGTTTTTTTTTTTCAATTCTGAAAAGTGAAGTCAACGGGGTGGGGAGGAAAGGGGATATAAAGGTTTAATATATTTTATTATTTATTTTAAATTTCGAACTCTCTAAAGTACCCTTCCCATTCGAACTCGAAATCGAACCCGCCGACCGTCGTCCCTAGCGTTTTACCCCTATTCCGAACACAATGGGACATGTATCGTAAGCTGATTCGGCTATTTCGATCAGTTTCCGTCAAAATCAAATTATAATTCTTTATATTTTGAATTTGAACGCGCATTTCAATTTACTGGGGTCACATACGAACTCTAAAAATTCCCGAAAAATTATTCCTAGCTTCGTATTGACGATACGGTCCTAACACAACTAGTTTCGTCAAATACTGAGACCGTTTGAAAAATGTCCATTTTCCAGTCGATTAAAATCAACTAAAACTGGTCAAATGCGTTTTCCTTTACCGCGCTCACATATTGATTCGAAAAATTATGAAACTTGAAACCTAGCAATAACTTTACATCCCGGACCCAACAAAACTGGTTTCATCGAAATCCGAGGTCGTTTGCAAAATGTCCATTTTTAAGGGCCTGAATTCCATAGCGACTATTCAGAATTTTCAACTGGACATATCTTTTGATTCCCGCTACGAACTTTTGATTTTTCGGATTCGTTGGAAAGATATTCACTATTAGATTCCATTATTTTTGGTTTCACTAAAATCCGGATTGTTTTGCACCCGGTACATTCAATTGAAGTTTGAAATCGAATTATCGAACTACCGCGCCATTTTCAATTCTATTTAAAATTATATATAAATATTTATATTCTAACGATGACGCGTATAATATATACGTTCGAATTCTATTCAAAATAAATTTCTCATCGATATTATTTAAAATAATTCATTTTAAATAAACAAAATTCGCTAAAATGGCCAAAATAAAAATTTCAAACTGGCCCAGATTTTCCGGGTTATTACAATCTCCCCCACTTAAAACTTTTCGTCCCCGAAAAGGAACAAAGTCGAAAGTGGTTTGATTAATCAACTCTACGTTCGATCCGGCTTCCATTCTCCAACCTATTAGTTTCTGAGAATTTTCTAATTCTTCAAAAATTTGGCTAACACCCTAAATTTTTGAAAAATTTCGCCATAACCTCCCCTGCACCGGGAGCATCGGGGAATTTCAAATAGCTTCCCCGGTCCTTCAGATCTCAAAAAGAAAAAGAAAAAGCCAAGCGGCTAGCCAATAGGCTCATAAAATCATCATCAGCCAAACAAAACAGTAAATTGTGTTGTAAACATGTACCTATTTGTCGGGCAAACAAATTTTATTCTCTGGCTCTAGCCTCCTTGCTATGACCTGTTCAATGATATATATGCATATGCAAGCAAATGCGACCAATTTTCAATATAACTCAATATTTGATGCTATTAGGCATAATGGTTCAAAATTATCAAACAAATAAACAAACAAACAACACAAACATCAATCATTTAGTGGATTAGAGTTTCAAATTGATAACTTTGATACATAGTCAAAAATCAGATTTTTGATGCCAAATCACAACAATAAGCCCTATCTAATTTTGGTTCTCACACCAGTCAATAGGAAACATATAGAAAGCCCACTTTCGTCACTCGAACATAAAGTCTAATGATGGAGCTCCATCATCAAAATCATCTTCGGGCGATTAGAGTGTAATTCTATATCTATCCAATATATTAAAATTTCAAATACACGTTTGCAAGGCGTATATGCAAAATCTTTATATACTGGACTGTCCAAATCAATATAAATAAATATTCAAATACGAATAGTTGATTTAGATTTTCAAAACAAAAATTGTTTTCATTTTTTAAAAATATACACTTCACACTCGTCCTAGGATACTACTGATCCCATCTCTAACGAGTCATTCTCATTGGATATAGCTAATCCAATATCTGATGAATTCTTTCGTATGGTTCTAATGTGCCTTGTTCTCTGAGCTTTGTAAACCAAAGCTCTGATACCAACTGTCACGGCAAGGAATTTCGCTCGGTCCGAACCGGTCGGTAAACCGACCCAGACCGTTCGAAACGCCCTATCGTTTGAGAACACGACAAATCAGAATGCATGCAAAAGAACGTTTCATTGTATATTACAACAATGCATCAAATTACAAGAATATACAGAGTACAAACGTATATTACATAGAAATATCAGAGATTTAAATTACATTTAAATACATAGCAGCGGAAAATAATACAATACACAACTAGAAGTAGATATACGGATACAAAGCTTTCCGGATATCGTTCCAGCTGTAAACCAGGATCCTGTAAATATAAATCTGCAAAACCAAAACTACTAGCTGCCCGTGTCAAAATAAGGGCACCCAGAGTTTAGGTTAAAACAATAAACTCCAGGTCAGTCATGTGACTGGTGTGAGAACTAAAACAGTTATTAATCTTTATTTTAAAAGTTAGGTAAATCAAGGGACCACGCCGTATAACACGGAACGGGATTCCTCCCAAGAATACCAGTGCATAAAACAAACAGCGCAATGCTAAATAAAGAAAAATGAAGCTGTTATAAGACCCAGGTCCTATCACACAATGCAACGCAAGCCGGGGGATAGGGTTTTCCCTTATAATAGCCAAAGAATGCTTGATACGTTTGAAACAAATCATTTGATACTATAATAAGTGCATAGTGTATAAAACAACTTCAAATCATAAGTATCAATCATAGACGGCATAAGTGCCCCATCCCACTATGTCGCCATACTAGGCTCTACAAATAAAACCGCAGAATCACGTATTTGGAAATTGGGTTTCCATCTATGAACCGAGGCAAAAGATAGTCCTCAACCGATTCGAGACGCTCTAGCCCGTGTCTCAGGAACAGCCGCAACTGCCCCCTGGATCGTCAGGGCCGGTCCACCGATGTGGATTATTATGGCTGAACAATACGTCTCCCCACCCTATGGGGTGTAAGTCTGGTCCGTCTGCCGACCAGAATGCATCGGCCGAAACCGATATAACCGAGGCGCCTCGCAACAGCAACAACCACATAAGTCAAACTCGTCAGGGTGTGTAAAACCACTGACGCCACTTCTAACTAGAAAGAAACGCAAGTCCTCCCTGAGGTCCGTCTCCCGTTTTTGGTTCATACCGGGTGTGATACTCGCGAATCAACGTTACACAAAGCTACGCCACACAGGCCTTGCTTTGATCATCACCACAAGACTTTGCTTTTCAACAGAAGCCTCGATCAATTGCCACTTAGGCATGCCACACAGGCAATTCACTCCATGCGTTTGATATCCATCAATATATAACCCCTGAGCTCGTACGTCTCAGAGAAGGGCGTTAAGCAAGAGAATAAATTCTCCGCCGCCAAATAGATATATATTTAATAGAGATCAATCACACGGACTAAAATCCAATGTCAGACACACAGTCCATTTACAAGTCCGTTCTGGGTCTGAACGAAACCGGAGGCACCTAGTACCCCGCATATCCATCGATCTCCAAGTACGTCTGGACGATCACCAACTGTTTCCATCTTCTTGGGTGTACAGCCCAATCAAGATCATCAGTTATCACCCAAACGACGTGAAGACTTCCGGTCTTCGACCACCGTCTTCATCTTCGACACCACGTCGAATCAGTTATTCAGAATGGGATAAACTCGGTCTTTCTGAATAACTCCCGTATATATTATAAAAGTGTTACACAAACACAACATACGCCTCATTCCAATTCAGAATATTCTTTTATTCAAATATTCCTATACTTTGGGAAAAGTTCCCATTAATTTTATCCAAGATAAATTCTTTAAATTTATTCTTTAATCTCCTTTGAATATCAATTCAAACTAGTCGGGATTAGCGAACCACACCGAAGTAATCATTTATTTTATTTCCCAATCCCAACCTATTCATCCCATGGAGTAAAACTGGTAATACTTCATATCTAACACCACAGTGTTATCGGTAAATTCAATTACCATTTCACTTTCAAATCTAATTAAAGATTTAACCATCGCCTGGAGCAAAACTGGTGATACTCCATTTTCGATCATTTCAATCTAATTAAAGATTCATTAAAACTCCACTTAGTTTTAATCTTTAACTGGGTTAAAGAATCAGTGTCATTTAAAACACCGTTCACGATAAACCCAAAATCACATTCCATTAATTATCGGGTTAAAGAACAAGTGTTGTTTAAAACACTGTTCATGATAAACCCAAAAATCAATACCAATTCAATTCCAATTAAATATCATTTAATTGATACACTTCATTAAATCTAAATAAAAAGATTTAATCTTTTCTCAACTGGGTTCAAGAACAGTGTTAGTGAAAACACCATTCACGACAAACCCAAATCACATTTGATATTCAATATAAGGCTCTGAATAGAAAATATATCGGCTTATATTCAATATCAAATTCTACGATTAACCAATGTCGTATTGGAAATAACGATATATATATATATCTTTCAAATTTCCATAACAACATTCGTATGATCCCGAATTCCAACATCGAAATATTCCGAAGACAATTTCGATTCAAATCCACTCCAATGCAATCATTGGAAATTTTGGTTATTTTTAAAACCCTTTTCACTTTCAATTTATTTATCTAAAAATAAATAGAATTATATTTCTAGTTCAAAACTAGTTCATTTCGATAAAAATCTATTTTTATCTTTTCAAATATGGAGTTTTTCATCCCAATTTTTCCCCAATCATTTCTTATGATTTTACACAAATTATTACTATTTTTAATAATTTTATCAAGGCCCGTACAGTCGATTTCCATCAATGGCCATCGAACTGCACTTACAGCGACCTTTTTCAAATTTGATTTGGACGTATCTCCAAATCCAACCGTTAGATTTCAAATTTCTAACATTCATTAGAAAGCTCTTTTCGATACGAACCCAACGGTTCTGGTTTAAGGAGAATCCGACGGTCGGATCTCCCGTAATGTCCGTTTGAAATAAATGGTCGAAATTCACGAACTGCCGCTGCGCGGCGCGTTCTATTCAGGCCATTATATTATATATATAATATATATAATATATATTTCGTCGATTTCTATTTAAAACGAATTATATAAATAATTTTAATATTCGCTTCAAAAGCAATCTCAACTTCCATTTCAATTCAAATCAAAATTGAATTTCTTCTTTATAAATTCGTTTTAAAATTCATTTCTATTCAATTCAAATTTCAATTCAATTTGAATTCATTTCAATTCGCTTTCAATTCAATTTGAATTCGTTTTCAATTCAATTCATTTCGAAATCGTTTTCAATTCAATTCATTTCGAAATCGTTTTCAATTCAATTCATTTCGAAATCGTTTTCAATTCAATTCACTTCGAAATCGTTTTCAATTCAATTCATTTCGAAATCGTTTTCAATTCAATTCATTTCGAAATCGTTTTCAATTCAATTCATTTCGAAATCGTTTTCAATTCAATTCACTTCGAAATCGTTTTCAATTCAATTCATTTCGAAATTGTTTTCAATTCAATTCATTTCGAAATCGTTTTCAATTCGATATAAATATCGTTTACGTCAAAATGGCGTCAATCTAATCAACACGGCTTCATATATTCCTTTATTTTCAAATATTCTATTTCAAATATTTCTTTTTCAAATATTTCTTTTTCAAATATTTCTTTTTCAAATATTTCTTTTTCAAATACTGGAATGAGGCCCAATCAATTACCATATAAAATTAATTATATGGATTTTCATACAACACATGTATATAATAGCATTGAAAATAATCAACCATCAACCAAAGTGCACTACACTGTATAAGCATCAAATATAGATATTCAACGCTTATAACAGCCTGTCAATCAATCGATCGACATATTTAATCAATCAGGATGAGTGAACTTCAAATTTCATCCCAACACCCGTGTGGGGTTTCAAACAATCAAACACAGATTTTATTTGTGCAATTGGGCGATGTGTAAAATTTATCGACCCAATCAATGTCCTTCAAATAGGTGTACATAAAGAAACCGTCCGGTTTGTAAATGAATATTTATTTATTCACATTCACGTCAAAAATTATATTATAACGATAAAACATTTTATTTCAACACATGAATTTCTGTTCAGTTCATTTCTTCAATAAAATGATATTTTTATTTTTCTAACATATTTTAGAAAATTTCGGCGGCATAACGGCACGATACTAGAAAAGGGACGAGGCCTAGCCTTATCCCCGGTCTAGTGAAGGCCCACGCCATTCACACATCAATCAAAATCACCAAACAACCAAATTCAAATCACATCATATAACTAATCTATGCAACCAAACAAACAAGTCCATGGTCTGTGGACGATTGTGTCGGGTGCTACTAAGCACCGTCTGCGTCCTAGTATATATATATATATATATAACTAGAAAATAAAGTGAAAGGTGAGAAATTCTCACCTATTGCTATCCTAGCTCCACGGCACTTCATTGATAGAAATCTTCATCGCTATCGCATCTTCGTCATCTTCGTTGCCCGTAGCCACTACATATAAAAATCATATTTTTATTTCGAAGTTCAATATATAAAAATCATATTTTTATTTCGAAGTTCAATATATAAAAATCATATTTTTATTTCGAAGTTCAATATATAAAAATCATATTTTTATTTCGAAGTTCAATATATAAAAATCATATTTTTACTTCGATGTTCAATATATAAAAATCATATTTTTATTTCGAAGTCCAATATATAAAAATCATATTTTTATTTCGAAGTTCAATATATAAAAAATCATATTTTTACTTCGATGTTCAATATATAAAAAATCATATTTTTACTTCTTTGTTCAATATATAAAAATCATATTTTTACTTCTTTTAGAAAAATGTAATCTTTTCTTTACTTCATTAAAAAAAACCAACCTTTCTTTGCCACATACATATAAATAAAAATCTAATCCCTTTTTACATGACTAAAAAAAAACTAATTTTTATATAACTGAAAATCTAATGTCTATATGACTAAAAATCTAATTTTTATTCCATCAAAGAATCGTATTTTCACTTCATGAAAAATAAAATCTTTTTCAAATCAAAGAATCATATTTTCATAACTTAAAAACCTCATCTTAATAAACTGAAAATTATATGTTATATAATCCCAAAAATCATTAACATTATGAGCTGAAAATCATTAAATAAATTAAAATAAAAACTCACTTCGATTTCAGTTTTTCCAAGGAGTGGAAGGGGGGGTTTCTCGCTGGTCTTGATTGGGGAAGGGGAGGTCGTCGCTGGTGGCTCGCGGTAAGAGAAGAGGGTGGCTGGGGGTTTAGGGTTTCAGTCGCGGTCTTGGATTTGAAGGGGAGCGAGAGGAAAAGAACTGAGGTTGAGGGGGGGCGGAGCTGCTGAGGTGGCGGAGGAGGTTCTGGTGGCGCGGTGGGCGGTTTCAGGTGGAAGCGTGGCATTGTCGGCGGGGCCAGGGAGGGCTGCTTCACTCGAAATCCGAAGAGGAGAGGAAGGAGAGAAGGTGGAGGAGATCGGAGGGTGGCGTGCTGGGGTGGAGCTCGCCTGATCGGCGTCAAGCAGGAGCGGCGGCTCCGTTCTTCGATCGAGCTTAGGGGTTTTTTTTTTTTCAATTCTGAAAAGTGAAGTCAACGGGGTGGGGAGGAAAGGGGATATAAAGGTTTAATATATTTTATTATTTATTTTAAATTTCGAACTCTCTAAAGTACCCTTCCCATTCGAACTCGAAATCGAACCCGCCGACCGTCGTCCCTAGCGTTTTACCCCTATTCCGAACACAATGGGACATGTATCGTAAGCTGATTCGGCTATTTCGATCAGTTTCCGTCAAAATCAAATTATAATTCTTTATATTTTGAATTTGAACGCGCATTTCAATTTACTGGGGTCACATACGAACTCTAAAAATTCCCGAAAAATTATTCCTAGCTTCGTATTGACGATACGGTCCTAACACAACTAGTTTCGTCAAATACTGAGACCGTTTGAAAAATGTCCATTTTCCAGTCGATTAAAATCAACTAAAACTGGTCAAATGCGTTTTCCTTTACCGCGCTCACATATTGATTCGAAAAATTATGAAACTTGAAACCTAGCAATAACTTTACATCCCGGACCCAACAAAACTGGTTTCATCGAAATCCGAGGTCGTTTGCAAAATGTCCATTTTTAAGGGCCTGAATTCCATAGCGACTATTCAGAATTTTCAACTGGACATATCTTTTGATTCCTGCTACGAACTTTTGATTTTTCGGATTCGTTGGAAAGATATTCACTATTAGATTCCATTATTTTTGGTTTCACTAAAATCCGGATTGTTTTGCACCCGGTACATTCAATTGAAGTTTGAAATCGAATTATCGAACTACCGCGCCATTTTCAATTCTATTTAAAATTATATATAAATATTTATATTCTAACGATGACGCGTATAATATATACGTTCGAATTCTATTCAAAATAAATTTCTCATCGATATTATTTAAAATAATTCATTTTAAATAAACAAAATTCGCTAAAATGGCCAAAATAAAAATTTCAAACTGGCCCAGATTTTCCGGGTTATTACAATCTCCCCCACTTAAAACTTTTCGTCCCCGAAAAGGAACAAAGTCGAAAGTGGTTTGATTAATCAACTCTACGTTCGATCCGGCTTCCATTCTCCAACCTATTAGTTTCTGAGAATTTTCTAATTCTTCAAAAATTTGGCTAACACCCTAAATTTTTGAAAAATTTCGCCATAACCTCCCCTGCACCGGGAGCATCGGGGAATTTCAAATAGCTTCCCCGGTCCTTTAGATCTCAAAAAGAAAAAGAAAAAGCCAAGCGGCTAGCCAATAGGCTCATAAAATCATCATCACCCAAACAAAACAGTAAATTATGTAGTAAACATGTACCTATTTGTCGGGCAAACAAATTTTATTCTCTGGCTCTAGCCTCCTTGCTATGACCTGTTCAATGATATATATGCATATGCAAGCAAATGCGACCAATTTTCAATATAACTCAATATTTGATGCTATTAGGCATAATGGTTCAAAATTATCAAACAAATAAACAAACAAACAACACAAACATCAATCATTTAGTGGATTAGAGTTTCAAATTGATAACTTTGATACATAGTCAAAAATCAGATTTTTGATGCCAAATCACAACAATAAGCCCTATCTAATTTTGGTTCTCACACCAGTCAATAGGAAACATATAGAAAGCCCACTTTCGTCACTCGAACATAAAGTCTAATGATGGAGCTCCATCATCAAAATCATCTTCGGGCGATTAGAGTGTAATTCTATATCTATCCAATATATTAAAATTTCAAATACACGTTTGCAAGGCGTATATGCAAAATCTTTATATACTGGACTGTCCAAATCAATATAAATAAATATTCAAATACGAATAGTTGATTTAGATTTTCAAAACAAAAATTGTTTTCATTTTTTAAAAATATACACTTCACACTCGTCCTAGGATACTACTGATCCCATCTCTAACGAGTCATTCTCATTGGATATAGCTAATCCAATATCTGATGAATTCTTTCGTATGGTTCTAATGTGCCTTGTTCTCTGAGCTTTGTAAACCAAAGCTCTGATACCAACTGTCACGGCAAGGAATTTCGCTCGGTCCGAACCGGTCGGTAAACCGACCCAGACCGTTCGAAACGCCCTATCGTTTGAGAACACGACAAATCAGAATGCATGCAAAAGAACGTTTCATTGTATATTACAACAATGCATCAAATTACAAGAATATACAGAGTACAAACGTATATTACATAGAAATATCAGAGATTTAAATTACATTTAAATACATAGCAGCGGAAAATAATACAATACACAACTAGAAGTAGATATACGGATACAAAGCTTTCCGGATATCGTTCCAGCTGTAAACCAGGATCCTGTAAATATAAATCTGCAAAACCAAAACTACTAGCTGCCCGTGTCAAAATAAGGGCACCCAGAGTTTAGGTTAAAACAATAAACTCCAGGTCAGTCATGTGACTGGTGTGAGAACTAAAACAGTTATTAATCTTTATTTTAAAAGTTAGGTAAATCAAGGGACCACGCCGTATAACACGGAACGGGATTCCTCCCAAGAATACCAGTGCATAAAACAAACAGCGCAATGCTAAATAAAGAAAAATGAAGCTGTTATAAGACCCAGGTCCTATCACACAATGCAACGCAAGCCGGGGGATAGGGTTTTCCCTTATAATAGCCAAAGAATGCTTGATACGTTTGAAACAAATCATTTGATACTATAATAAGTGCATAGTGTATAAAACAACTTCAAATCATAAGTATCAATCATAGACGGCATAAGTGCCCCATCCCACTATGTCGCCATACTAGGCTCTACAAATAAAACCGCAGAATCACGTATTTGGAAATTGGGTTTCCATCTATGAACCGAGGCAAAAGATAGTCCTCAACCGATTCGAGACGCTCTAGCCCGTGTCTCAGGAACAGCCGCAACTGCCCCCTGGATCGTCAGGGCCGGTCCACCGATGTGGATTATTATGGCTGAACAATACGTCTCCCCACCCTATGGGGTGTAAGTCTGGTCCGTCTGCCGACCAGAATGCATCGGCCGAAACCGATATAACCGAGGCGCCTCGCAACAGCAACAACCACATAAGTCAAACTCGTCAGGGTGTGTAAAACCACTGACGCCACTTCTAACTAGAAAGAAACGCAAGTCCTCCCTGAGGTCCGTCTCCCGTTTTTGGTTCATACCGGGTGTGATACTCGCGAATCAACGTTACACAAAGCTACGCCACACAGGCCTTGCTTTGATCATCACCACAAGACTTTGCTTTTCAACAGAAGCCTCGATCAATTGCCACTTAGGCATGCCACACAGGCAATTCACTCCATGCGTTTGATATCCATCAATATATAACCCCTGAGCTCGTACGTCTCAGAGAAGGGCGTTAAGCAAGAGAATAAATTCTCCGCCGCCAAATAGATATATATTTAATAGAGATCAATCACACGGACTAAAATCCAATGTCAGACACACAGTCCATTTACAAGTCCGTTCTGGGTCTGAACGAAACCGGAGGCACCTAGTACCCCGCATATCCATCGATCTCCAAGTACGTCTGGACGATCACCAACTGTTTCCATCTTCTTGGGTGTACAGCCCAATCAAGATCATCAGTTATCACCCAAACGACGTGAAGACTTCCGGTCTTCGACCACCGTCTTCATCTTCGACACCACGTCGAATCAGTTATTCAGAATGGGATAAACCCGGTCTTTCTGAATAACTCCCGTATATATTATAAAAGTGTTACACAAACACAACATACGCCTCATTCCAATTCAGAATATTCTTTTATTCAAATATTCCTATACTTTGGGAAAAGTTCCCATTAATTTTATCCAAGATAAATTCTTTAAATTTATTCTTTAATCTCCTTTGAATATCAATTCAAACTAGTCGGGATTAGCGAACCACACCGAAGTAATCATTTATTTTATTTCCCAATCCCAACCTATTCATCCCATGGAGTAAAACTGGTAATACTTCATATCTAACACCACAGTGTTATCGGTAAATTCAATTACCATTTCACTTTCAAATCTAATTAAAGATTTAACCATCGCCTGGAGCAAAACTGGTGATACTCCATTTTCGATCATTTCAATCTAATTAAAGATTCATTAAAACTCCACTTAGTTTTAATCTTTAACTGGGTTAAAGAATCAGTGTCATTTAAAACACCGTTCACGATAAACCCAAAATCACATTCCATTAATTATCGGGTTAAAGAACAAGTGTTGTTTAAAACACTGTTCATGATAAACCCAAAAATCAATACCAATTCAATTCCAATTAAATATCATTTAATTGATACACTTCATTAAATCTAAATAAAAAGATTTAATCTTTTCTCAACTGGGTTCAAGAACAGTGTTAGTGAAAACACCATTCACGACAAACCCAAATCACATTTGATATTCAATATAAGGCTCTGAATAGAAAATATATCGGCTTATATTCAATATCAAATTCTACGATTAACCAATGTCGTATTGGAAATAACGATATATATATATATCTTTCAAATTTCCATAACAACATTCGTATGATCCCGAATTCCAACATCGAAATATTCCGAAGACAATTTCGATTCAAATCCACTCCAATGCAATCATTGGAAATTTTGGTTATTTTTAAAACCCTTTTCACTTTCAATTTATTTATCTAAAAATAAATAGAATTATATTTCTAGTTCAAAACTAGTTCATTTCGATAAAAATCTATTTTTATCTTTTCAAATATGGAGTTTTTCATCCCAATTTTTCCCCAATCATTTCTTATGATTTTACACAAATTATTACTATTTTTAATAATTTTATCAAGGCCCGTACAGTCGATTTCCATCAATGGCCATCGAACTGCACTTACAGCGACCTTTTTCAAATTTGATTTGGACGTATCTCCAAATCCAACCGTTAGATTTCAAATTTCTAACATTCATTAGAAAGCTCTTTTCGATACGAACCCAACGGTTCTGGTTTAAGGAGAATCCGACGGTCGGATCTCCCGTAATGTCCGTTTGAAATAAATGGTCGAAATTCACGAACTGCCGCTGCGCGGCGCGTTCTATTCAGGCCATTATATTATATATATAATATATATAATATATATTTCGTCGATTTCTATTTAAAACGAATTATATAAATAATTTTAATATTCGCTTCAAAAGCAATCTTTACTTCCATTTCAATTCAAATCAAAATTGAATTTCTTCTTTATAAATTCGTTTTAAAATTCATTTCTATTCAATTCAAATTTCAATTCAATTTGAATTCATTTCAATTCGCTTTCAATTCAATTTGAATTCGTTTTCAATTCAATTCATTTCGAAATCGTTTTCAATTCAATTCATTTCGAAATCGTTTTCAATTCAATTCATTTCGAAATCGTTTTCAATTCAATTCACTTCGAAATCGTTTTCAATTCAATTCATTTCGAAATCGTTTTCAATTCAATTCATTTCGAAATCGTTTTCAATTCAATTCATTTCGAAATCGTTTTCAATTCAATTCACTTCGAAATCGTTTTCAATTCAATTCATTTCGAAATTGTTTTCAATTCAATTCATTTCGAAATCGTTTTCAATTCGATATAAATATCGTTTACGTCAAAATGGCGTCAATCTAATCAACACGGCTTCATATATTCCTTTATTTTCAAATATTCTATTTCAAATATTTCTTTTTCAAATATTTCTTTTTCAAATATTTCTTTTTCAAATATTTCTTTTTCAAATACTGGAATGAGGCCCAATCAATTACCATATAAAATTAATTATATGGATTTTCATACAACACATGTATATAATAGCATTGAAAATAATCAACCATCAACCAAAGTGCACTACACTGTATAAGCATCAAATATAGATATTCAACGCTTATAACAGCCTGTCAATCAATCGATCGACATATTTAATCAATCAGGATGAGTGAACTTCAAATTTCATCCCAACACCCGTGTGGGGTTTCAAACAATCAAACACAGATTTTATTTGTGCAATTGGGCGATGTGTAAAATTTATCGACCCAATCAATGTCCTTCAAATAGGTGTACATAAAGAAACCGTCCGGTTTGTAAATGAATATTTATTTATTCACATTCACGTCAAAAATTATATTATAACGATAAAACATTTTATTTCAACACATGAATTTCTGTTCAGTTCATTTCTTCAATAAAATGATATTTTTATTTTTCTAACATATTTTAGAAAATTTCGGCGGCATAACGGCACGATACTAGAAACGGGACGAGGCCTAGCCTTATCCCCGGTCTAGTGAAGGCCCACGCCATTCACACATCAATCAAAATCACCAAACAACCAAATTCAAATCACATCATATAACTAATCTATGCAACCAAACAAACAAGTCCATGGTCTGTGGACGATTGTGTCGGGTGCTACTAAGCACCGTCTGCGTCCTAGTATATATATATATATAACTAGAAAATAAAGTGAAAGGTGAGAAATTCTCACCTATTGCTATCCTAGCTCCACGGCACTTCATTGATAGAAATCTTCATCGCTATCGCATCTTCGTCATCTTCGTTGCCCGTAGCCACTACATATAAAAATCATATTTTTATTTCGAAGTTCAATATATAAAAATCATATTTTTATTTCGAAGTTCAATATATAAAAATCATATTTTTATTTCGAAGTTCAATATATAAAAATCATATTTTTATTTCGAAGTTCAATATATAAAAATCATATTTTTACTTCGATGTTCAATATATAAAAATCATATTTTTATTTCGAAGTTCAATATATAAAAATCATATTTTTATTTCGAAGTTCAATATATAAAAAATCATATTTTTACTTCGATGTTCAATATATAAAAAATCATATTTTTACTTCTTTGTTCAATATATAAAAATCATATTTTTACTTCTTTTAGAAAAATGTAATCTTTTCTTTACTTCATTAAAAAAAACCAACCTTTCTTTGCCACATACATATAAATAAAAATCTAATCCCTTTTTACATGACTAAAAAAAAACTAATTTTTATATAACTGAAAATCTAATGTCTATATGACTAAAAATCTAATTTTTATTCCATCAAAGAATCGTATTTTCACTTCATGAAAAATAAAATCTTTTTCAAATCAAAGAATCATATTTTCATAACTTAAAAACCTCATCTTAATAAACTGAAAATTATATGTTATATAATCCCAAAAATCATTAACATTATGAGCTGAAAATCATTAAATAAATTAAAATAAAAATTCACTTCGATTTCAGTTTTTCCAAGGAGTGGAAGGGGGGTTTCTCGCTGGTCTTGATTGGCGAAGGGGAGGTCGTCGCTGGTGGCTCGCGGTAAGAGAAGAGGGTGGCTGGGGGTTTAGGGTTTCAGTCGCGGTCTCGGATTTGAAGGGGAGCGAGAGGAAAAGAACTGAGGTTGAGGGGGGGCGGAGTTGCTGAGGTGGCGGAGGAGGTTCTGGTGGCGCAGTGGGCGGTTTCAGGTGGAAGCGTGGCATTGTCGGCGGGGCCAGGGAGGGCTGCTTCACTCGAAATCCGAAGAGGAGAGGAAGGAGAGAAGGTGGAGGAGATCGGAGGGTGGCGTGCTGGGGTGGAGCTCGCCTGATCGGCGTCAAGCAGGAGCGGCGGCTCCGTTCTTCGATCGAGCTTGGGTTTTTTTTTTTTATTTCAATTCTGAAAAGTGAAGTCAACGGGGTGGGGAGGAAAGGGGATATAAAGGTTTAATATATTTTATTATTTATTTTAAATTTCGAACTCTCTAAAGTACCCTTCCCATTCGAACTCGAAATCGAACCCGCCGACCGTCGTCCCTAGCGTTTTACCCCTATTCCGAACACAATGGGACATGTATCGTAAGCTGATTCGGCTATTTTGATCAGTTTCCGTCAAAATCAAATTATAATTCTTTATATTTTGAATTTGAACGCGCATTTCAATTTACTGGGGTCACATACGAACTCTAAAAATTCCCGAAAAATTATTCCTAGCTTCGTATTGACGATACGGTCCTAACACAACTAGTTTTGTCAAATACTGAGACCGTTTGAAAAATGGCCATTTTCCAGTCGATTAAAATCAACTAAAACTGGTCAAACGCGTTTTCCTTTGCCACGCTCACATATTGATTCGAAAAATTATGAAACTTGAAACCTAGCAATAACTTTACATCCCGGACCCAACAAAACTGGTTTCATCGAAATCCGAGGTCGTTTGCAAAATGTCCATTTTTAAGGACCTGAATTCCATAGCGACTATTCAGAATTTTCAACTGGACATATCTTTTGATTCCCGCTACGAACTTTTGATTTTTCGGATTCGTTGGAAAGATATTCACTATTAGATTCCATTATTTTTGGTTTCACTAAAATCCGGATTGTTTTGCACCCGGTACATTCAATTGAAGTTTGAAATCGAATTATCGAACTACCGCGCCATTTTCAATTCTATTTAAAATTATATATAAATATTTATATTCTAACGATGACGCGTATAATATATACGTTCGAATTCTATTCAAAATAAATTTCTCGTCGATATTATTTAAAATAATTCATTTTAAATAAACAAAATTCGCTAAAATGGCCAAAATAAAAATTTCAAACTGGCCCAGATTTTCCGGGTTATTACATAACTGTAGCGTTATAATCGCTATTTCCAAATATTTTGTATGTAAAAATATAACTTGTACTTATTAATTCAATTAATAAGTAAATAAATAAATAGATAAATAAATTTGATTCAAAACAAAAAGTAAAAATAACTACTTCCCTAAATTTGACATAATCGAATTACAATAAATAACTCTCTCTCGAATAATCTATATTTGATTATATTCCGAACGTCGGAATTGATCTACCATTTTATTTTAATTCAAATTCCAAGTTCACTTTTGAAATTATCCTTTCCAAATCATTACCAAATTCCTTTATAACCATTCCAGTCTACAAAACTTTCACACTTTATTTTATATCCCGAACTTTGAACTAAAACTCATCGTTTCTTTTAAAATGGTTTCCCATTTTCCTTTTCACTAAATTTAAAATTTGGTTTCGTATTTCAAATCTATATTTCCTTGGAGATATTTCATTTGCAAAATATTTGCTTTAAATCATTATTCACTTTAACCGAGAATATATTTCTTCTACATACAATCAAATCCATTTGATTTTATCATTTCAAGTCCAATTTCATCCATAACTTCTATTTAAAATTTATCCATAGAAAATCTCATTTCTAATTCCTAAATATTTATAACATCGTTCACAATTTCTTTTATAACTGCAAAGTATAAATCCAATTTACAAATAATAGTTTAAAAACTTTTTCCACTTTTCAATTTATCCTAATATAAATACTTAATTGAATTTTAAAACGTTGAATTATAATTTAATCTACTCAGTTTATTTTGTAAAAGCATATTTCTATTTAAAATCTCTCTTTAAAACCTTATAGTGATTTTACATTCGAAAGTAAAATACCGATTTCATGCCAAATACTAATTATCCAATGATAATTATTTCCCTTCTTCCATAAATATCGTTTATAACTTTAACTATTCGTCTTATCTATTATAACAAGTTTCTACTTTCAAATCTATTCGAAATTCTATTTCTAATTTCAGAATTTTTTTTTTAAAATTCCTTTTTCTACATTTGAAAATATTTCATGGTATTAAACACCAAAAATTTAGAGCCAGTGTAATTCATCACAACAAAATCAATCATAGTATATATGTATATCGCAACATATATCATAATAAAGGACAAACAGTAATATAAATGTTGAGTAATATAAAGGACAATCATAGTTGGATTCCTCCAACCTTTTTCCCCTGCATCCATAGAGGTTAATCAACATTAATAATATAATTTTCACATCAATATGAAATATCATGGGGAACAGAATTATTAAATGATCAATGATATGACTATATAAACAAATTCAACCAAGTTTATCAACCAACCATCCAAACAACCATCACCCAGTATAAAATTACTATAAATAAATTTAAAACTCGCTTATATAAAAATATAAACGAGGTAGAGTTACTGAATTTACTCACCTTGGTTCGCAGTTGATGTTCTGTTTTTGTTTCGATTAAAAATCAAACAGGTGTTTGATTTTATCATGAAATTTCAGTAGATCTGTTCTCTGCCGCATGAATGCCATAAAGTAGATTTTATTGTAACGGTCTCGACTGACTGGTTTGGTTCAGTTCTGTTCATACAAAAAAAAGCTATCTGCATTTTAGTTAACCAATTAAATTAATTAATTAACTAATTTCTTATATAATCATCATTAAATTTAATTACTTTTGTTATTTTGTTTACTCAGAGATCAAGCCCGACTTCTGTTCCTTCTTCCAAGCACACTGCTTATTTTGTTTGATCACGACTTCTTGCTCCAGTTCTTTGTTTAATCCCCTCATCTTCCTTACTGAAGCCATTTGGACCAAACATAGTGGTAATAATCCGACTCGTGCTCTCTTCTCTATTTCACAGAAACACCATACCCAACCTTAGTTCCACATGCAAATCATACTTACCTCTCCGCCCACAAAAGCTTTCTTCTTCACAGTTCGAAACCACTTCTGCACAGTTTCATGGCGATCTTCTCCAGTGAACATCAACAAACTTCAACCCTTCAGAAATACAAAACAACGGTACCTAGAACAGGCTACAGTGCCGAACTCAACTACACCTCACTCTTGCTCCTCCATACTTCACTAATTCATGTGAACCCAAGCAATAAAGACACCATCGAACTACTTATCCTTAGAAAACAAAACCCTTAACGTTTGAAATCATAAATATGCCTTAATCCATGTCCTATCTACATCCTCCTTCAGTAAAAACATAACACGCAAGCAATATAGGCACCCAACCATTTCCTACTTTTGTTTTCTATGAGTACTGCTCCCCTCTAGAACTTAATTAGCTGCCAATTACATTCCTACCACAATCAAACTTGTGGCTTCTAAAGCTTGCCATGATATTCCAAAACTTCTCACTCACCCCACCATTGCTTCCAAAAAAAAAAACGTTGTTGACCATCTTTGACCAGCCATTGCTCCACCGTTGTTCACCTATCTCCTTCGCCGCACAAACCATTGAACTCGCCCTACCTACCCATTCCCGAATGACCCCTTAAATTCTAGATCAACACATTTCTGGTGCTCATTACCTATAGCTAAGGGGCACCGTCGTACTCTTCAACTTCCATGAACCCGAGAAGCTTGCGTGTGCTTCTGGAGGAATCCACTCCTGATCCCAAGACCTTTCCAGTTGGCCTCAGGGAGCTCTTCTTCGTAGAAATACTATGGATCCAAGTGTTTTGGTTTTGTTATTCTACTGGTTTTTTAGCAATTACTGAAGTTAATAGGGTGGCTACTATTTTGAGTGCTAGCAAAAGGATAGTGCGACAGACATCATCACCAATCTAAAGAAAAATACACGAGGTTGATCCTCTTTAGCTGACGAATTCAGTGAGTCATATTGTGTTTAGTTTTTTATAAATTTTGATTTTTTTGATTTTTTTTGCCTCACGATTGATTTTTTGTTTAGTAAATGGGAAGGAGAAGTACACTATTAAAAGAAGTTAGATTGCGTGCCACGCACGGTTTGTATTAGATTGGGATGCACAGTTTCAGAAATTTGACGTGCGCGGAGAAATCGCATAAAGAGCACGCTATGAATTTTCTTTTCTTTTAATTTACAATACCTTGAGGAAGAGACAAGAATGAATTAATTTTTCCTTCTTCTAGTGTCAGAGACTGTCGGTAATGTGCCAATTCTGAAATTTCTAATGTTGAAAGGAGTTTCCGGTTTTAATTCGAAAGAGACATAAAGGCAGTGTTTTAAGATATAATGAGAACGTGACAGTATAGGCAAGTGAGACAGACATTTTTTTGTATACTTAACTAGAGTAGCTCGATAATGGTTATCCAAGTTTGCATGAGATTCACTATTGGTCTAAGAATGAACATGCCAAATAAAATAATATATATATATATATAAATAAATTCATAAACATTTCCATTTAATGAAAATAAATTGCCATTTTCTTATATATCCAAATAGAACAACATATAGCTTCAAAATAATCATATCTGTATTTTAAACTTGATATTTCAAAATAAAGTGACGTTCAGATTTATTTATATAATAAATCATTATAATTTATAAACGATCCCATAGCGACTATTCAAAAATTAGATTAGGACATAAAACAAAATCTACAATATGAAATCTTGAATTTTCTCTTTCTCTATAAAAATATAATCAATTAGATTCGAACATTTCGTGTTTTAAAGAAATCCAACTTATAGTGGATCTCGTATATCCAATTGAAGTTCAAACCGTTAAATTACGAAATGTCGCGACATTGAGAGCTCAATTTAAATTATATTATAAATTATACGTTCAACCATCGTTTTAATAAATAAATTGCTTATAAAATATTTTTAAATTATTAATATACATTTAAAATCAATTTAAATGTTTTAAAATCAACTACGAAAAATCCAGGCCATTACAACTAGATTTGTGAATCTGTGATTATTTGGATAATTGGTTCAGCTAGGGATGCCATGGAGCAACAAATCTGGATTAGATTCAGGATTGGGAAGTTGTCAGGTTAGCGGATTCAAATTATACCTTTTTAAATAATGGTATATCTACTATTTACATTTCCTATCATTCTTAACATGTAAAATAATTGTAAATTATGATAATTGCGGTATAATTTATTTTTAGTTATGATAAGAATATTACTGTTGTATAGATCTATTCTATGAATCTGTTAATTGGATTAAAATCATCGTAATACTGGAATTATGGAATTTACAATAAAAATGAATATGTTACAGAGAATATTGTTAATGACAAACTAGGTATTGTAAATAAAATTAGAGTGAAATTGTGAATAATGGAAAATAATAGATATGCCTAATTTGTATGTAAAATTTACAATAATTGGGAAATTGTTGATAACCACACTGAGGCATGAGGTTAAGTTCAACTTGTGGTAGAAGTCTGCCCGGAACTGCTTGGCAAATCCAGTATCCAGAAGTGGTCAGCTTAACGAGAGAGGTCTGCTGCCTAAACATACATAAAAATATATGTGTACATACATACAACATGCAATAAATAAATAAATAAATTAGTAGCGTCTGTTGGGGTACAACAAAATAGATATTTTAGGGAATAATAAAGTAAGGATAATTCATTATCCATTAATTATTAGGGAAATATGGCCATTAGGTTCATAAGTGACATTAATTGTAATCAATAGAAATAAACGGTGCATGTGGAAATATATAGGATGGTAAAGAAATGGATGTTACAATAGTAAAAGTTTGGTTAAAAAGAAAAAATGTCATGAATGGGGAATATAACATATTATAATTAATTATATTAATGAGAATGCACTATAATGGGTAGGCTTGTCCTGGGGACAAGTGTAATTATAACATGGGTAATAATAAATAAAAAGGAAACATATTAATAAATTTTAGTTAAGAGAACTAAGTTAATAAGTAATTAACAACAATAAGTTGTGACAATTATGATGGAATAAGAAAGAGTAAAGTAAGAAAACTTACGAAATGAAATAAGTTCTACTTAATTATATATATTAAGTAACACATTAACATAAAAACATATAGGTTGAGATAAGATATATTTAGTTATACATTAAGTAGAACATGTTATTGTAACTTGTAAACACGAAATTGGACAATGAATGACATGGTAATAATGTAATAAGATTGTAGATTACTTGATTAATTACAGTCTAAGGATTAACGTGTTATGGGCTTATTAATTTACTTAAATGTGTTAAGTTATATCACTAAATTATTAAGCGAGAGGGGTCTGTTCCTGTAACACCCCGTATGTAGAATAACTTGGTATAATATAAAACAGGGCAGAATTAAATTTTAAAATCTGAATCAGGGGAAACGGGCTATTCCATTGCGTTCGTCTCAGAAAAATACGCGAAATAGAGTCCGAGTTTTCGAAAATCGGAGTCCGTATGACCCAGTTAAGGCCCGAAGAAGTTTCAGAAAATTCAAAACAGATTTTAAATATTAAAATTTCAAATTTCAGAAGTGGCGGGAAAATTCCCGCCAGACCGAAGGAGTCGATCTGGGGGTCGACAGGGGTGTCGACCTACCCACCAAGTCGACTAGGGTGTCGACCCTAGTGTCGACCTGTGGGTCGACCCCCCCTGGTCGAGCCCAGGTGACCTGGGTGCACCAGTTTGGCTTTTGGGCTGTGTTTTGGTGGCTAGGACGAGATCTGACGGCTCTAATCTGATTTAGGGTTAATCTAATGGCCTAAAACACCTAACTACTCTATAAATACACCGTAAGACTACCCTAATTCATACTAAAAATAGATACAATGCCGTCATGCCGTCAAAATGCAACTTGAAGGAGCCTCCATCAAATTAAAGAGGAAGATAGCTTCTCAAATCAACTTCTAATCAACTCTAGCAACTTAATCTTCTTCTTAGGAGTGCTAATCAACAAGTTGTGAGTTTCTATAGCCTTAATAACCAATTGTTGAATGATTATGATAGGATATAATGAGGTTATGGCTATGAATGTGGATCAATGCAAGATTATGTTATCATATGCTATGTGTTTGTGATGTTATGCAAGTTATGCAAGTTATGTGCTATGTGTTTGTGATGTTATGAAAGTTATGCAAGTCATATGCTACATGATCATGATGTTATGCAAGTTATGCAAGTTATATGCTACATGTTCATGATGTTATGCAAGTTATGCAAGTCATATGCTATATGTTCATGATGTTATGCAAGTTATGCAAGTTATATGCTACATGATCATGATGTTATGCAAGTTATGCAAGTGTTAGGCTATGTGTTCATGATGCTAGTTATGCAAATTGCTATGATAAACATTGATCCATTATGACACCATGATTATGCAAGTTTGGTGTATGATTATATGCAAGTTCATATATGATTTGTATGCAAGTTTGGTGTATGATTATATGCAAGTTCACATATGACATGTTATGCAAGTATGGTGTTTGATTATATGCAAGTAACATGTGCAAGTTTACACCTTTGTATGATATGCATACATATGCAAGTTAACCCCTTTTTATGTCATACATACATATGCAAGTTTACCCCTTTGAATGACATAAGTAGCTTATGCTAGTTACCCTCTTTATGACATATGTGATTCATGCAAGTTTGGGTTGATTATTTATGCTAGTTGGGTTGATGCTATATGCATGTTGACACCTTTAAAACCCATGTTGATGCTAATGTTATGCAAGTTAAACCCATTGTATTTGTGATGAATCTTCCCTTTTATGTCATGTTAGCGAATTATGTGGGGAACGATGGGGTTAATATACATGTTAATGAAATGGTGTGAAGTTGGTATGATTATGCATACCATAAAGTGGATGGACATAATTGAGTCAATTATGTACATCGTTAAAATTGGAATTAATTAGGGAAAATTAATTTGAAACATGGGGGTGATTAATTAGGTGTAATTAATCGACTAAGACATGAGGTTGGACCCTTTTGTAGCATAAGACTACCCGGAACCGACCGGAAAATCCAGCGGCTACAAATGATTGGCCCAATGTAAGAGGTCTTAGGCACAAACTAAATACGTGACAAGTGTATAGACACGACGTTAGACTCGGTTATGACGTAAGGCTTCCCGGACCCAACCGGCAAATCCAGCTGCCATAAAAGATAGTCTATTGTGAGAAGTCTTTACAACGGTTACGTTCTTAATCAATTAAGAAACACTTAACCAGATAAGCATGTAGTGGGCATGAGGGGTTAAGTGGGTGCCTTGGGTGGCATGAGGAAATCAAGTAAGTTCCTTGGGTGGCATGTGAAAATCTAGTGGGTTGCCTTGGGTGGCAATAGAAAATACGATTAGAATACTTAACCAAGTGGAAACATGTAATTTAAACATGATTAAAGGGTTAAGTGGGAAGCACTAGATAAAGAGACAAGCTTAGGTGGTAGCTTGTGGGGGCCCATTTCAACCAGTAACCCATATGTATCTTGTTGGGCTCGACCTATGTCGAGGACGGGACACACGTACTGGGCTTGATTATAAGAGGCCAAAACGGGTTAGCGGTGGCAACGCAAGTCCAACGGGTTTCATATGCGTGTGTGAACCCGGGCTGGTAGGTAAGACGTCGCGGCATCATGTAGGTATAAGCCGTGCACCATTGGTTGTATCGGGTTGCCACTTTGGGGAGTGATACACCCCACTGTGGGGCCAGCACAGGTATCTACGGTAGGGAGCCGATCGCTTGGGGAGTAGTGGGTACACCTAGTGGAGATAGGGGCAGACGACACCTATGTAGTCAGCTAGGGGTACACGAAACTACTGGGTAAATTTTCTAAGTCCTTGGGTGGGATCAACCTTTAAGTAGGAATGACTGGTGTGGTGCAGTTAGTAATTACCCTTGGGTGGGTAGATGCGTCTTTACCGTTATCTTAGTTCATCCTATGTCTAGTGGGCTATTTAGTGTAGTCATTTATCCCCAGTCATCCCGTACCAAGTTTATATCATACCCTAATTACTTTAATGATTGTGTTGTTAAAGTTATAGGGCTCACTCAGACTTATGTCTGACCCCGTTGTTTTTATCTTTTTTCCCCCAGGTCCACAGGTTGGGCCTAGCACTAGTGGGCTTTGATCAGATTTCTTTATCTATCTTTTGGAGCTTGGACCGTGATGTAAAGCCCAGCTTATCTTTTCTATTATGGCTATTGTTTATGTAGTGGGATTATGTACTTATGTTTTTATCAGGATGGATATTTAGTACTTGACCCTTTATGGTGTTGTAACTAAACATGTTTACCTTCTGCTGCAATGAAATGATGTTTTAGATTTTCAAGTATTTATATCTGTCTTGTTGTAATTTTTCTGTTCTATATTCACTTAAAATGCTCCACCAAAGTTAAGGCATTCCCTTAATGAGTGACCTTAGCGGGTGTGGGGTGTTACAGTTCCTTTGAGATATAAGGGGCTCATAGAAAACCTAGTAACTTGAATAAAAAGTAAATATGAGGGTAACCAAGTTAATTGATAAGCTGATAAGATAAAGGAAGTTCGTGATTAAACAATTAGACATCGGGCCTAATTACACATTAGCGTGATGCGCTTGGACCAGTTTGCACGTATGAAGGTGAAGTACCTAATGGGGTAGACCATCATGGTGTTTGGGGAGGCACGATGTGAACATGTCCATCTGATTATTCTACTTGATTGCTCTGTGGGACTGGAGGGAATCACGCGGCTTCTGAGGGATGTGGTAGAGTACTCCGTAGTGGTCCTTTGTTGCGGTGTATAGGACCGAGCTGCACTCGCAGGGGTTGGGTCTGCGCATTACCACATGGTCAGTATACCTTGACTACAACGGTAGTTTGGCAGTCAGAAGGATGTGGCGGATGACGCTAGGTGATTTGATGATTTTGCCTACAGATAGGCAGGTCAAGACCAATACATGATAATAATCACCGCAGACCTGTCATTGGCAGGTAATGGGATGTAGAAGGACTAAAACTACACCAAGATACCATCGATCTTTCACTATCGAGACGTTGGTTGTGGGACACGCCAAATTGGATGATAGATTGGTTGTTAGGGCACAACAGTTAGCTCTTGATGTAGTTTTTCACTAGTTAAGGGAGGGGTCGAGGTGAGACCATAGCCACCGTGAAAATGCAGACCATAGTTTAGATATATATATGTATACATTGGGTCCTTTTAAGTGACCTATACTGATATGGAAAAAAGAACCTGACCAAGTTCTTTGCATTCAGATGCATCCCTATTACAGTACTTAGAGTATAGTAGACAATACATACGTGTGAGGGTCTAGATAGACGCACTGGATTGTCTATTATAGACGAGAGGGCATTACTATGTGTTAAGACTGAGCTTGACCGAAGAGTTTGGATATGGTGATCCATACGCTTACGTCACGTAACGATAGTGGTTCGATGTGGCAACGTTTGGTTAGGTTTATGGCAGAGATATGATAGCTTTTGATTCTGGTTTGGCAGTATTATTACTTTGGAAAGGCTAAATTTGATTATGTTATATTTTATCATTTCCATTGTGAGATGTCTTCAAAGCTCTGATATATTTATTATCTCTGTCTTTTCTGCAGGATATCAGAAAGTCAACTTGAGTTTCGATAGATTGGAATTTAAAAAAAAAATCGGTCTTTCAGAATTCGGGTTGTTACACAATGGTTTTGGCACACAACAAGTCACAATGTAATGACCCATATTTTCTCTCCAATTATTTAAATTATTTTATTTATTTAAAAGGTCAGTTTGAATTTAAATAATTGAATTTAACTATTTTTAATATTTAATTTAATAAATAATATAATATTCTTATTCCGTAATATTTAGGAATTTGTTGAATAACTGTATAACGTGAATTGGAAAAATATAAAGAGTAATATTATTAATATTGAAAATATATCAACGATATCGTTTATTTAACGACCGTTGAACGTATAATTTATAATTTAATTATATAACGAGCTGCAGCGGCGCAGCAGTTCATAAATTGGAGTTTTGAATTTCAATTGACTGTACAGGGTTCAAAATAAGTCGGATTTTCTTGAAACAAGAACCATCAGGACCGATTGGGTAATATCTTTCTAATAAAAGAGAAAAATCGAGTTTTCATAGTGTAGATTTTATTTTATGTCCAAACCAAAATTTAAAATAGTCGCTGTGGAATTCCTTTATAAATTTAATCGTTAATTTTATTAAATAAAGGGGTTTTTTAATATTTTGAATATCGATTTGGCTTGGAATTCTGTGACCTTCGATCTGAATCAGTCGTTAAACCGTTCTAGACCGTTCGAAACCCCTGATCATTTGAGAACAGGAAAAAACAGAACGCAGTCGGAAGAACATTTCATTGCTATTACAACAATTCCACCAGAATACAAGAATATACAGAGTATAAATGAATAAATTACATTCGAAAAATATCAGAGATTACAATAAATTACATAGCAGCGGAAAAATAATACAAAGCACAAATGAAGGTGATATACGGATACAGAGCTTTCCGGATATCATTCCAGCTGTAGACTCGGATCCTGTGAATATAAATCTGCAAAACCAAAACTACTAGCTGCCCGTGCGGAAAATAGGGGCACCCAGAGTTTAGGTTAAAACAATAAACTCCAGGTCAGTCATGTGACTGGTGTGAGAACTAAAACAGTTATTTAACTTTACTTTAAAAGAGAGTAATTCAAGGGACCACGCCGTGTAACACGGAACTGGTTTCCTCCCAAGAATACCAGTGCATAGTATAAACAGCGCAATGCTTTTTCGAAAAATGAAGCTATAATAAGACCCAGGTCCCATCACACAATGCAACGCAAGCCGGAGGATAGGGTTTTCCCTTATAATAGCCAAACATGCTTGATACGTTTAAAACAAATCATTTGATACTATAGTAAGTGTATAGTGTCTAAACAATTTCAATCATAAATATAAATCATAGACGGCATAGCATCCCATGCTACTATGTCGCCATACTAGGCTCTACAAATAAAGCCGAAATACACGTATTGGAAATTGGATTTCCGTCATGAGTCGAGGCAAGGGGCAAGATCCTCTCCGCTTCGAGATACTCTAGCAAATGCCTCGGGACTACACACTCTGGGCAACCCCGGATGCGGCTGGGCCGGTCCTCACTTACGTTAGAGGATTGGCAATTCCTGAACACACGTTTCCCGGTCCTTACAGACCTATAATCGAGGCGCCTCATTCCAACAACCACAAAGGTGAAAAGTATATAAATGTCAGGGCTGGTAGGTCACTAACACCACCATAGCTAGAAAGAAACGTCGTGCTCTCCCAGCGGTCCGTATCCCATTTTTAACTCATACCGAGGTGTGAGGCTCGCGAATTCACGTTATACACAAAGCTACCACGTAGGCCGTGCTTTGATCATCAACCACAAGACTCTGCTTTTCAACAAAAGCCTTGATCGTTGCATCTTAGCGTGCCACACAGGCAATTCATGCCATACGATTGATATCTATCGATATATAACCTCTAAGCTCGTACGTCTCAGAGAAGGGCGTTAAGCAAAAGAATAAATTCTCCGCCGCCAAACAGATATATATTTAACAGAAATCAATCAACATAGAATAAAATCCCATGTCAGACACACAATCCATTTACAAGTTCGTTCTGGGTCTGAACGAAACCGGAGGCACTTTCCTCGCATATCCATCGATCTCCAAGTACGTCTGGACGACCACCAACTGTTTCCATCCTCTTGGGTGTACAGCCCAATCAGGATCGTCAGTAATTATCCAAACGATGTGAAAACTTCCGGTCTTCAACCACCGTCTTCATCTTCGACTTATCGTCGAATCAGTTATTCAGAATGGGTATAAACCCGGCCTTTCCGAACAACCCGCGTATATTAAAAACAAATGTTACACAAACACAACATACGCCTCATTCCAATTCAGAATATTCTTTTATTCACAAAATCACATTTTTAGGGAAAGTTTCCCATTAATTTTATCCAAGATAAATTCTTTCAAATTTATCCTTTAATCTTCCTTTTGATGTCATTTTAAACCAAATTATGGTTTTTCAAACTAGTCGAGATTAGCGAACCACATCGAAGTAATTATTTATTTTATTTCCCAATCCCAACCTATTCATCCCACGAAGCAAAACCGGTAATACTCCATATCTAACACCATGGTGTTATTGGTAAAATTAATTACCATTTCACATTCAAATCTAATTAAAGATTTAACTATCGCTTTGGAGCAAAACTGGCGATACTCCATTCTCTCTCATTTCTAAATTTGATAATTTAGATTACAAATTTACATTTCAATCTAATTGCAGATTCGTTAAAACTCCTTTTATTGGGTTAAAGAACTAATGTCATTTAAAACACAGTTCACGACAAACCCAAATCACATTCTATTTCAATTCAAATCGAATATATTAGGAATTCCGATTATTTAAAACCCCTTTTTAAATAATGGTATATCTAATATATTTGATTTGAATTGAAATAGAATGTGATTTGGGTTTGTCTTGAACTGTGTTTTAAATGACATTAGTTCTTTCACCCAATAAAAGGAGTTTTAACGAATCTGCAATTAGATTGAAATGTAAATTTGTAATCTAAATTATCAAATTTAGAAATGAGCGAGAATGGAGTATCGCCAGTTTTGCTCCAAAGCGATAGTTAAATCTTTAATTAGATTTGAACGTGAAATGGTAATTAATTTTACCGATAACACCATGGTGTTAGATATGGAGTATTACCAGTTTTGCTTCATGGGATGAATAGGTTGGGATTGGGAAATAAAATAAATAATTACTTCGATGTGGTTCGCTAATCTCGACTAGTTTGAAAAACCATAATTTGGTTTGAAATGACATCCAAAGGAAGATTAAAGGATAAATTTGAAAGAATTTATCTTGGATAAAATTAATGGGAACCTTTCCCTAAAAATGTGATTTTGTGAATAAAAGAATATTCTGAATTGGAATGAGGCATATGTTGTGTTTGTGTAACATTTGTTTTTAATATACGCGGGTTGTTCGGAAAGGCCGGGTTTATACCCATTCTGAATAACCGATTCGATGATAAGTCGAAGATGAAGACGGTGGTTGAAGACCGGAAGTCTTCACATCGTTTGGATAATTACTGACGATCCTGATTGGGCTGTACACCCAAGAGGATGGAAACAGTTGGTGGTCGTCCAGACGTACTTGGAGATCGATGGATATGCGAGGAAAGTGCCTCCGGTTTCGTTCAGACCCAGAACGAACTTGTAAATGGATTGTGTGTCTGACATGGGATTTTATTCTGTGTTGATTGATTTCTGTTAAATATATATCTGTTTGGCGGTGGAGAATTTATTCTTTTGCTTAACGCCCTTCTCTGAGACGTACGAGCTTAGAGGTTATATATCGATAGATATCAATCGCATGGCATGAATTGCCTGTGTGGCACGCTAAGATGCAATGATCAAGGCTTTTGTTGAAAAGCAGAGTCTTGTGGTTGATGATCAAAGCACGGCCTACGTGGCAGCTTTGTGTATAACGTGAATTCGCGAGCCTCATACCTCGGTATGAGTTAAAAACGGGATACGGACCGCTGGGAGAGCACGACGTTTCTTTCTAGCTATGGTGGTGTCAGTAACTTACCAACCCTGACATTTATATACTTTTCACCTTTGTGGTTGTTGGAATGAGGCGCCTCGATTATAGGTCTATAAGGACCGGGAAATGTGTGTTCAGGAATTGCCAATCCTCTAACGTAAGTGAGGACCGGCCCAGCCGCATCCGGGGTTGCCCAGAGTGTGTAGTCCCGAGGCATTTGCTAGAGTGTCTCGAAGCGGAGAGGATCTTGCCCCTTGCCTCGACTCATGACGGAAATCCAATTTCCAATACGTGTATTTCGGCTTTATTTGTAGAGCCTAGTATGGCGACATAGTAGCATGGGATGCTATGCCGTCTATGATTTATATTTATGATTGAAATTGTTTAGACACTATACTCTTACTATAGTATCAAATGATTTGTTTTAAACGTATCAAGCATGTTTGGCTATTATAAGGGAAAACCCTATCCTCCGGCTTGTGTTGCATTGTGTGATGGGACCTGGGTCTTATAACAGCTTCATTTTTCGAAAAAGCATTGCGCTGTTTATACTATGCACTGGTATTCTTTGGAGGGACCCGTTCCGTGTTATACGGCGTGGTCCCTTGAATTACTCTCTTTTAAAGTAAAGTTAAATAACTGTTTTAGTTCTCACACCAGTCACATGACTAACCTGGAGTTTATTGTTTTAACCTAAACTCTGGGTGCCCCTATTTTCCGCACGGGCAGCTAGTAGTTTGGGTTTTGCAGATTTATATTCACAGGATCCTGGTCTACAGCTGTAATGATATCCGGAAAGCTCTGTATCCGTATATCACCTTCAGTTGTGCTTTGTATTATTTTTCCGCTGCTATGTAATTTATTGTAATCTCTGATATTTTTCGAATGTAATTTATTCATTTATACTCTGTATATTCTTGTATTCTGGTGGAATTGTTGTAATAGCAATGAAATGTTCTTCCGACTGCGTTCTGTTTTGTCTTGTTCTCAAACGATCAGGGGTTTCGAACGATCTAGATCGGTTTAACGACTGATTCAGATCGAGCGAAATTCCCGACCGTCACAAATTCAACCCAAGGATATTTTATTCTGGTAGTATATGTAATTCTGGTCGTTTATGGCCAATTTCAAGATATTTTTTTTGTATTATATTGAGGTATTTTAAAATTGGTTTGTTTTATTTGAATTGGGCAATTATAAAAGGGACTTTATACAAAAAAGCTCTGTTTTCGACGAAACAAATTTTATTAAGACCGCAACAACAAATTATTGCTAGATTTCAAGTTGCGCGTCAATCGGGGTTATTTTGTGAGCGTGGCAAAATAAATTGCAAATAAAAACGATCAATTGGACGTGAACGAGCACTGTTCAAGCAGACGGACTCGGAATTCGACGAAACAAGATTCATTAGGACCGTATCATCAAATTATATTATGTCGTCCATTTCTGCCATGAAGGGAGCTTGTATATAACCGCAGTAACCAATAAAAGCATTCAGAAATAGCGATAGACACGAAATAAAAATCGTCGGTCGTTGTTGGTCATCACATCAATTCAAAATATAATAAAACCCACTTATATATACCCCACTATTAGAAATTTCTAGCCCAAACATAATTTCCGTCCATGAATTTTGCAGAAAACCCCCTCTTCACAAAATAATTTGTATCTTTAAATTTGGAGTGAATCGAATGGAGGAACCTAAAGTAAAATGGTAGATCGGGTCGATATCTACCAACTGTAAAAAGTTGGGGTGGAACGGACGACTGTGGTGGCCGGAAATGGGCAAAAACCGAAAAAAGAACTTCCATTCATTGCTGATTTGGAGGAGGTGGAGATGATTTCAGGTTTCGGGCATAGGGAAGCATGTTAAGGGGACGAAGGGATTTCCAACGGTGGTGGTGTGGTATTGAACGGTCGACGGTAGTTGGAGAAATTAAAAGATGAATTGAGTTGATGTTTTTTTTAGTGTAGCGATCAGTTTTTGGTGGGATTCCGACGCCTGGAGTGTCGATGGTGTCAGGGCCTGAAGTTGGATGAAGCGAGGATGCAAGGAGGTGGCAATGGCGGTGGTCCGACGGCTTATGGTTGTTAGAGTAGAGAGAAAATGGGGCGAGAGTATTTTCCGTTCAACTCGAGTTTTCTAGCGATTTGGGCGTCAATCGGAGGGGGGCGTCGCTGGCAATGGGGCGTTGGGCTGAGGCGAAGGCGAGGGCATGGCTGTGGTCAGCCCAGGTGGATCATCGGCGGCGTGGTACGCAATTGAAGGCATCATGTTTGGTCCGAGTTTCTGATTAAAGAAGAAGGATCGGGGGAAATTAGTTCGTGAAGGGGAAACCGTGTCCCATTTGCTGACGTGGTAGGATATTTAGTAGGAAATTAAAATTAAATTAAATTATAATTTAATTAGTTAAATTATTTTTGTTAAATTTATATAAACTTTAAAACACAATATCTTTGGCATACGTTAACGAAATTGGGCAAAACAGGACACGTTGGATTCATGGTGACGGGCACTATGCTGGGGAGCTGGTCTGAACTGAAATCGAAGCAGTTGGAGATCCGTCTAATTCTAAACGTTGGTTTAAAATTATACGACATAACGCAACAACCATCGACTGAAAAACAACGGTGAGTTAATTCTCACACTTCTCGGGACAGCTATGATATGATAAATCCATATAATTTAACATATCATATATATTGGTTGAACGGATGCTATGGTTACCATTTGTTGCTATTGTTTGATTGTTGACGCTATTTATTCGTCATTTTAATGCGTTATATTTAAGAAATCATTTCGTATGTTAATATCCAATGATTTTGATGATATGTGATGCACTGAAGAACAGGTCGGAGGAATCAATCTGGATTCCTCAATATTTGTGTATTATTTCACACAGTCTATATATGAATTGTTACCCCCAAATGATATTAAAACATGTTCGGATTGAATAGATGTTAATCGTGCTGTGATATTAACCAATCGACAGTATTGGTTAAGTAATTGGCAGTGAGGGCCTATAATAAATTATTTATGGCATCGTTTTGCGGCTAGGAGAACTGACGAAGATTAAAGTTACAAATTTATTTTTTATAACTGAAATAGAATTCTAATTTCTTTTATACAAGTTAATTAAAACAGAAAACTTATATACGTATTTATGTTTATGTTTATAAGTATGATTTTATATAAGAATTTAATCAAATATTTTATATAATGAAATACCTAGTCAAAAAGGCAGAAACCAATATACGTATTGGTGAAATTGAGTATTTGTTTTTTTTCAAAAAAACAATTAAACGATATTTATAAAATAATTAAGTTATTAATTAATTTAAAAAGGGGGAACAGTGAACGAATATCAGTTAACAATTAACTGATGTTGACGGTCGACAAAGGAGACTGTTTTAGCTGAAGTTGACAATTTAGTGGATTTGATTTTTAATTAATCAAATTGATTATTTTCAAATATTCTTTAAACTTAATGAAGGTTGTTCGAAATTAGTTAATCTTTGATTAACTATACTTTTAAAATGTTTATCAAGTGAATTATTGTTAATGGGGTTAATATGAGTAATTATTTATTTCTAGCCAATATAATGATTAATTAATTTATTTCTAGTTAATAATGGAATCAACTATTTAAATGTAGTTAATGTTGTAGTTAATTATTCCTTTAATAAATTAAAGAGATTACATTTAGCAGAATCCAATTGAGAAGTAAACCAGTAGAGATAAGATTGATTAAGGCTTGGTAAGAATTTTATGAATTGAAAATCAGTTAACAGTTTAACTGATTTGTATTAACCTAAACGATAGTTGCCAAAAATATGAATATTGTTAAAAGTTAGTTAATCTTTGATTAACTACACTTCAAAAAGGGAATTACCAAATTTGAAATTGTTAATAAAGTTTAATTATTATTTTATAATCCCTTAAAATGATTAGTTATCCTATTTCTAATTTATAATAGAATTAACCACCTTTAAAGTGGTTGACGTTAAAGTAAATTATCATTTTAAATAATGATAATCAAAGCATTTCTTTTTTATGGTAAATTAGATTGAAAAGTGATAAGTATTGATTTCAATATAAGATGAGAGTACAAAAGGGTTTATAATCCATGATTTTAGACAAAGTGTGTGAATGGGAATGGTAAGCCAATGCGCGAGGTCTAATAAGAACTTACTTCATTAAGCAAGGTAAGTTGGTTAAATTAAAAACTTAAAAAGGGGAATGGTGTATTTACTTAATATATTAAGTAAAAAGATTCAAGGGAAATTTCCAAAGGAAGAAATGGGTTATAAAACCATATTTGAATTCAATGGCAAATAAGATTTGTCGAGTAGTTCATTAATCAAGAAAAGAGAATTTACATGTAAAGTGGGTTTCCGAATAAACGGAAATGGATTATAAAACCATGATATGTGGAAATGGGAATGAAAAATCAAGATTTAAAGTTGTAAACTTTTATTGTTTGGAGATAAGAACGTTGTAGGTCAAGGTTTGAGAGGTAATTAAAATACCCCAACTTGGGCGACTTCACTATTATCAAAGGCTGATATTGGTTTGCGATGGTAAAGGACGTTGGGAATAATATATTGAGATAACCTTGCAATATTTATTCGTAATGGTTTAGAAATATTATAAAACCAATGGTTTTAAAATAAGCGGTGTATTATTTGGGTCGGACAATGAAAATGATTTTACTTATATAATGTAATTATAAGTATAACGTTGTTTCCGAAGTAATGAAATGGCTTAATTAAAATACTTTTCATCGAAATGACCTGAGCTGCCAATATACTTAACATCACTATTAAGATTTGATAGTTAAACAACTGACAATCAAATGAAATGTTCTCTTTAACTTTTTACGTGTTGTTGCGAAGAGATTAGGATGGGAACTAGACCCAAAACCACTTCGAATCAACTGTGCGATTACGACTAACGTGCAAGCGATGAAGATGGAGCATTGAAGACCATATATCTTCATAAATGGAAGAACCACTCACAATCTATGAGTCGACGTACAGATATACTGGGGTTCTGTCATGGTTGAAATCTATGGGTTGCAAGGATTTCTCGCTACTGATCCTTGGGGTGATTCTTATATTGAATGCAGTAGGAGAGTGCCTTCGGTTCATCCTATTCTTGGATGACTTGTATGGACGAATGACTAACAGAGTATTTCCAAAGAGGTCGTGAACCTTGATCTCTCCAACCATACCTAGAGTGGAAGTGGAGAAGGAAACTTCTTTAGCCAACACCTAATGTATTGTTGAAGACGCCAATTAGTGATTTCGATGGATCTGACAATGTGGCATTCAAAGAGAATCTGATGTGAAGATAAAACGCAGCCTCAAGCCTCATCAACCGGAAAATGACAAAAATCGGGCAGGCAGCATGGCCATGTGGGTCGCTCCCATTAGGGTATATAATCACCTATCTAGATAAATTCCTTTTTGCTTCTTTAATCTATTGATGTTGTCCCGTTTCGAGAAACGGTGGTTTGAGCCCAACCGTTGGTGATATACATTCGATACACTCAAGCGAAATGAGTGGTCGGTCATGTGTGGGCCGGGTTGCAAGACGTTCTTGTTGAACCCAGTGTACTCGCCTCTAGAGATACACTATCGGTAGGTGGCCCCATACCTTGTCATAGTCGAAATCCAATTTCCAATAAGCGCATGCGGTTTTTGATTGTATACTATATATGTTGAGCGTGAGATGCAAGCGTTCTGCTAGATTGTTATTTATTTGTGGTTGATAGACATTATTATAATATCAGAATAAGATATGATTTCAAAGATGGTTTGGGTTATAGTAAGGTAAAAATCGTCCGTGTTTATGTCTGGAATGGTCTTACTATTATCCTTTTATTTCAAAAGGAATTCCAGAGTTAAACAAGTTGTCGTGTTATGAATTTATCACTGAAAGTATTCCAGACTGACCCGGTGAATTTTGTTTTAAACCAAATGTGCTCGGGTCATACCAAGTATATTTACAGGTTAGGTTCCGCTTGGAGTCCAAGAGCTGGAAGAAGGAGGCTTCACCGTTTGTTATTCTAAGTTATTTCCGCTATTTCTGATACATAATATACTCTGATGATTGGTATGTACATATACAGTTTCCTTTATAAAGGTATTTGAAGTATTATATTTATTCGTTCCATGTGAGATTCTGATGTGTGTTCTTCTTCTTTCTTCTATTATAACGTTTCTTTCTTTCTTCTTCTCACCCTCTAACTTCTTTCTATTAACAGTCAGGGGTTCGATACTTGGATTTTTGGCAAGTGATACGGGATTGTGTATCATTATTGAAAATTCGAGCATCGAATTTTTCTAGGCCGTTATAGTTGGTATCAGAGCTATTGGTTTAGTGATAATCTTGGCTCTGTGGTGTAACTCAACAGAGATTGGGTTAGTAATACCCTATATTGAGTTGAATGTATATGAAAGCGCATATTTGTAATTGAATATAAAATTATTTTTAAAGATTTTGTAAAGAGTTTAAATGAAATAATTTTGCCGAAATTATATTTTTGTATAAAAAGGAAATTATTTTATCGAATTATTAAGATATCTTATTGTTTGGTTATTTTGGATGGAATTAAAACTGAATATGAGAATACGACTTAACTTGGTTAAGTCGAGCTAAATCCGAAATGGACACGGTGTTGGAACCAAATAAAATACATTTGGAATTTGGTAATCGAATTGAATTTGAAATCAATCAAAAATTAAAGCATATGAAACCAAAGCAAATGAAAAATATTAAGATTGAATCAAAATGATTTGGTTGGATTGTAATGCCTTGTTTGCCTAGTTTGTTTGATTGTTGGATGGTTTGTATAAATTTCACCAATAGTTAAATCTACAAGTTGAATAAATTGAAAGGATAAGTAAATGAATTCCTGTATAGCAAGTTTGAATGGAATCGATCATGAATTAAAATCGAAAGATTTAAACCAGTAATGATGTCATATGTTTGGATTAAATTTGTCTACCCATTCAGTTGTTACTTACCTGGTATTTGAGTAAAGTACAGGTATGAGTCGGCTTTGAAGATAGAATTGGATTGAGTAGATTGCTATAAATTGAGAATTTTACTTGATAACGCTCGTAAAAAGGTACGCCCACGCAAAATATAAAATTTTGGGTTTTGATTTGAGTTTTGGGATCTGATTTTGGATTTTCCGACAATGAGAGTCGATAGATATATATTTCTTGAACCTGCAATATTGCAGATGTCCCTCCGTGCAGGGGAGACTCTTTCGATTTTTTTCCAAAATTTAAGGAAATAGAAATTTTTTAAAGATTTTTGGAAAATTGTGTTATTTGGAATAAATTGGTTTAAAACCAGTTAAATTAATTTTGGAAATAAAACCGTGTTTTGATTAAATATTTTTGTAAAGATATTGGGTTTGTACCATTCTGTTTGCCTTGGCAATTTCGGGAACGAAATTCTTTTAAGGGGGAAGGAATGTAAAGACCGGTATTTTCTCGCCAATTATTTAAATTATTTTATTTATTTAAAAGGTAAGTTTGAATTTAAATAATTGAACTTAACTATTTTGAATATTTAATTTAATAAATAAATAATATAATATTTTTATTCCATAATATTTGGAAATTTGTTGAATTCGCTGTATAACGTGAATTGGCAAAATATAAAGAGTAACATTGTTTATATTGAAAATATATCGACGATATCATTTATTTAACGACCGTTGAACGTATAATTTATAATTTAATTATATAACGAGCTGCAGCGGCGCGACAGTTCGTAAATTGGAGTTTTGAACTTCAATCAACTGTATGGGGTTCAAAAAAAGTCGGATTTTCTCGAAACAAGAAATGTCATGATCGATTGGGCAATATCTTTCTAATGAAAGAGAAAAATCGAGTTTTCATAGTGTAGATTTTATTTTATGTACAAATCAAATTTTAAAATAGTCGTTGTGGAATTCCTTTATAAATTTTATCGTTAATTTTATTAAATAAAGGGGTTTTTTAATATTTTGAATATCGATTTGGCTTGGAATTCAACCCTGTGACGACCCCATTTCCCGTACAGATGGAGACAAGGGTTATCTTTGGAATATAACACAGAAACAGATAATAGCAGAGCAGAATTAAATAAATACACCAGATAATGAACAATAGAATATACTGGATAAAAGTAATCATCAGAGTTACACAGTATACAGGATCATACTTAGTACAAATACAGTTCAACTATACATATATGTCTATAGCGGAAAACTAACATAATGTACAATAGGAGCTGAACAGCATAAAAAGAGATAAATGATAGAATCCATCTTCAGCTCCAGCTATCCAGAAAGAACCAGCTAAACCTGAATACAAGGCTGCCCGTGTAGAAAAAGGGGCACCCGAGTTTGAAAGTGAAACAAACTACGAGTCAGTCATGGGACTGGTATGAGAAATCTACTCAACACAATTTAAATATGGCTAATCACAGGACCACGCCACTTTCGTGGAACGAGTTTACTCCATTGGATTGCCAGTGCTTTAAAAACAAATCTTTCTTTTAAACATCGCTATGCTTTTTATAAAAATGAAGCCATTATAAGACTCAGTTCCCATCACATAATGCAACGCAAACCGGAGGATATAGTTTTACCTTATAACAGCCAAAATATGCTTGATACGAATAAAACAAAAGCATTGGATATTATTGCTAGTGTTTGTATGTTTTAAAAACAATTTCAAATCATAACTATCAATCATAGACGGCATTAATGCCCCATACCACTATGTCGCCATATATAGGTATACAATCAAAACCGCACAGTCACGTATTTGGAAATTGGATTTCCGTCATGAACCAAGGCAAAAGATAGTCCTTACCGAATTCGAGACGCTCTAGCCCGCCACTCAGGCACAGCCGCAACCGTACCTTGGATCGTCAGGGCCGGTCCACACGAAGTGGATTATAATGCCTGAACAATGCGTTTCTCCGCCCTTTGGGGCATAAATGAGTCAACGAATGACTCCATCGGACCCGGATCGTCCGATCTAACCAAGGCGCCTCGCAACAGCAACAACCACACAGGTGAAAAGTATATAAATGTCAGGGCTGGTAGGTCACTGACACCACCCTAGCTAGAAAGAAAACACACGTCCCCCCTGAGGTCCTGCTCCCGTTTCTGGTTCATGCCGGGGTGTGAGGCTCGCGATTTCACGTTATACACAAAGCTACGCCACACAGGCGGTGCTTTGATCATCACCACAAGACTTTGCTTTTCAACAGAAGCCCTGATCATTTGCCACTCAAGCATGCCACACTAGCAATTCATGCCATGCGACTGATGTCCATCGATATACAACCTCTGAGCTCGTGCGGTTCAGAGAAGGGCATTAAGCAAAAGAATAAATTCTCCACCGCCAAACAGATGTATATTTAACAGAGATCAATCAACACAGAATAAAATCCAATGTAAGACACACAGTCCATTTACAAGTCCGTTCTGGGTCTGAACGAAACCAGAGGCACTAAATACCTCGCAAACCCATCGATCACCACGTACATCTGGACGATCACCACTCATTATCCATATTTCGGGATGCCTCCCAATCAGGACCTCGGTTACCACCCAAACGAGGTGAAGATCTCCGGTCTTCGACCACCGTCTTTATCTTCGACTTTCAATCCTCGGTCAATTATTTGAAATGAGAATCAACTAGGCCTTTTCAAATAATTCACGTATATTTAGAATTTCAAATCAATTTATTTCAATGGTTAAATCATTCGACAACACCAATTTGTTATTTAATGTACTTTTCACACCAAACACATTCAACCATCAAAAACCACATAAATCGAGTAAATTCAGTTTATTTCCATTCCATATCGTTTATCATATTTTATAACAATCTATCGCTATTTTTATTTATTTTAAAATAGCCAATTTATTCAAAACGACGCTTCGGGCCATAACGCGGTCATGGCGCTGTTTTTCTTCAGATTTGATTTACATATATCTGAAAATCTAACTGTTGGATCTTCATAAAATTTAGGTCGTTAGAAAGATCTTTTCAAAACGAATCCAACGGTTCCAGTTTCGGGAAAATCCGACGGTCGGATCTCCCGGTATAATCGTTTGAAGTTTCGATTTCAAAATACGAACTGCAGCGTCGTTATTCGATTAAATATAATTATATATATATATATAATCGATTCTGGCGCTGTTTTTCTTCAGATTTGAATTAAACATTCCAGACAATCCAACCGTTGGATTTTTACAAAGTTGGTGCCGTTGGAAAGATATTTCCAAGGCGAACCCAATGGTTGCGGTTTCGGGAAAATCCAATGGTCGGATTTCCTGCACTAGTTGTTTGAAATCACGGTTTCAAATCACAAACTGCATGGCCACGTTTCGTTTTATTTTTATTTATATATTTATATAAATATAGTTCATTCAAAAATTCCTATATTGTTTCCACTTCAAATATTTCAACAATTCATGTATATAATAAAAATGTGATTTTTATTGTAAAACAATTCTTTTCTAAACACTATTATTTTATATAGTTTATATAGGTAATAAAAAAATAGGATTTTTATTATAAAACAATTTCTTTTAAAACGAGATTATCTTACATGGTTCATATAGATGATAAAAAGTTGATTTTTATTATTGAATAATTTATTTCAAAATATGAATACCATTCAACACATGAATTTCTATTCAACGAATGAATTTCGATTCAACACATGAAGGTTTTCTATAGTTTATATATATATAGATAAAAATGTGTTTTTTATATTTAAAACACGAATACCATTCAACACATGAATTTCTAATCAACGAATGAATTTCAATTCAACACATGAAGGTTTTCTATTCAACGAATAAATATAGTTTCAGCAAATGAAAATAATTCAAACACATGAATTTTATTCAAAATTTCGGCAGCATAACGGCAGGGTAGTTAAAACCGGGACCGTCCCTAGTACGGCTCCTCACTCTACCTTAAAACCTCGCGGTTTTTGACAATGGGGATCATGCATCTAATTCTCACGCAGGCGGCATGTTTTATTTTTATTTCCACAAATTTTTCCAATTCATTTCAATCACCAATGGGTATTTTTCAACCACAATCAACCAATATCAACCACAAACAATCACAATCAACCATTCGGTATCAATCAATTTTCACACCAATTACAATCAATAAATATCGTCCATGGTTTGTGGACGAGAGGCGTATATATATATATATATATATATATATATATATATATATAGCAATTCACTTCTATTTCAACACATATATAATTTTTACAACACATATATAACTTATACATCGAACGTACAACTTATACAACGCTTATACATGAGGTGTACAACGCTTATATAACTGATACATCGACTATATAATTTATACATCATCGTTTTCCATATCGTTTATAAATTAGAAATCTCACATTGTGTTCCGCTCCACCAAAAATAGCAGAAGGCAGAAAAATATGCGGTCTCTTCTAAAATGTAGAAGATGTCCACACGGTCACGGTGTTTCCTGTTTCATCGAATTTTGTTAACACACTAAAAAGATATGATTTTTCAAAGTTTGCAATGGTTTAAAAGTGTTAAAACTGTTGAAAATTAAACAAGCCGTTACCACTCTGATTTGTTCAAAACTAGGTTTCAACTTTTCTCGAAATCTGTGTAGCTTGGTGATGATCGGCCTCTATCATCTTGTAGTGCTTGGAGTCGCGCACCACCTCTGGAGGAGGCACTCCGTTCGATGCAAGGAGGAAGGGGCGGTGACTCTTCAAAATCGGGAACTTCCGATCGACGGATCTCGAAGGTGGAGCAACGAGGGAGGGCGCTACCAGTATTGATTTGAAGGTGGCGTTGGGCTCTTCAAAAAGTTCCTAAGGAGGGGGTGGTTTTGGTGAGCGTGGCTGCCGGAATTGGAGGAGGAAGTTTCGAAGGCGTTTCCGCCTTCAGATCGTATCGAGGAGAGAGAAGACGGGGGGGGGGGGGGGTGCTGACGTGGGCGAATGGTTTTTTTTATTTATAACTTTTAAAATTTCAAAAATACCCCTTTTACACACGAACCCCAATCCAAATCCAGCGACTGTCATCCCTATTATTTTACCCCCATTCCGAACACAATGGGATATGTTTCGTAGGCCCATTCGATTGTTTCAGTCAGTTTTCCATCAAATTAAAATATATATCATTCAATATTCAATTTGAACGTACATTTCAATTTGCAAGGGCCACAAACTGATTCGAAAAATTCCAGAAAAATAAATCTAGCTATGTTTTAACGATGCGGTCCCAACAAAATTAGTTTCGTCGAATTCTGAGACCGTTTGCAAAAAGGCCCATTTCTGGTCGATCCAATTTAACTGTAATTGACCAAAACGCGTTTTCCTTTGCCACGCTCACATACTAGCTTAAAAAATTATGAAATCTGAAACCTAGCAATAACTTCACATCCCGAATCCAATAAAAGTGGTTTCGTCGAATTCCGAGGTCGTATGCAAAATGGCCAATTTCACGGGCTATATAAATTCCATAGCGACCTTTCTGAAAATTCATTTGGTCATAACTTTTGCTTTCCGTTATGAAAATTCGATTTTTCAGATTCGTTAGAAAGGTGTTCACTAACAAATTTAAATATTTTTGGTTTCACTCAAATCCGTTTTGTTTTGCACCCGGTAAAGTCCGACAAAGTTTGAATTCAATTTTTGAAACTGCAGCGCCATTTCAGGCCTTGTTTATAATTAGAATTAATTATATTCGTTTTCAATTGTTGATTCAAACTCAGTTTTCATTGCTATAATTTAAAATATTTATTTTAAATATTTAAAATCCCTTATTTTAGCCAATTTAAAAAAATTAATTGGTTCAGATTTTCTGGGTCGTTACAATCTTCCCCACTTAAAACTTTTCGTCCCCGAAAAGGAACAAAGTCGAAAGTGGTTTGATTAATAAACTCTACGTTCGATCTGGCTTCAATTCTCCAACTTTTAAGTTTCTGAGAATTTTCAAATTCTTCAAAAATTTGGCTAACACCCAGAATTTTCGAAAAATTTCGCCATATTTCTATCGTTGATTAAACTAACTATTGTTTCAATAATTCAATTAATCAAATCTACAGCACCCAACACATCCAACAATCAAATTGTTTTTAACTTTTCAAAATCATACAAATTAATTCCTATTCTCTTTTAAAGTCATTCAGACTATAGAGTTAAAAGTCCACATCCATGGAAAGAAAATAACAACAGAGTAGAGAATTAAATGGTAATGCAAAGTATGGTAAATATACCTTGCACCGGAGTCAATCAGAGATATCAACTCGGCATCTAGGATAAGCTTTCTGAATGCTCTCCTCAGTTTCCCAAGTACAATCTCGCGGATCTCCAGTCCATTGCACTTTGACTAAGTGAACCTTCTTGTTCCTCAGCTCTTTGGTTTCTTTGCCGATGATCTTTAGCGGCTCTCTTCTCACAGCTAATTCTGGGGTAATTTCAATATCCTGTTGAGCTGCTTCTTCAAATTCAAATCCAGCTTCTTAGCTGCATCCTTTGCAGTGAAGCTTCGTGACGCGCCGGTGTCAAACCGTACTTTGACTGGAATATCTTTGACAGTTAGCGTGCCTTCTAAAACATCTGGCCTCTCTTGAGCAGACGAAGATGCAGGCACTTCTGGCACTTTATTTACCTGAGCTTCTTTGGTCGTTTTTAACAGCCGGCAATCTTGCTTTACGTGACCAAACTGATGGTATTGATTGCACCTTTTCTTTCCTTGATGATCCTTCTTGGATTTAGATCCACTCTTTCTTCGTTGGTTCCAAGATTTGCAACTTATCGCCAAATGTCCTCTTCTATTGTAGCTTGAGCACGTGGCGGTCGTTGTTGGTTCTTTCCTAGATCTGGCACTTTTCCTCTTGGCACTGGGCTTCTTATTAACCTCAGACCTCGTACTGGCTTCAGGAATATCAGTTTCCGACTCTTCTTTGTCACTAGAACAGACTTCTTCTTCGTCGCGCAACATTCCTTTCTTATGGAGATCATCATACTGATAAGCCATGTATATCATTTCTGAAAAAGGAAGCTTCACACTCTTCAGTACACTATTCTGATATCTCCTTTGCAGGCCATGAATAAATCTCAGATTCTTCCTCTTTGGATCTTGAATCAGATAAGGAGCAAAGTGAGCGAGTTCGTTGAATTTCTTATGATATTCTGGGATGGTCATATCACCTTGTATTAGATAAGAAAATTCATCACATAATCGCTCCGTCGCTTCAGGAGTAAATCTTTCTAGGAAAATCACTTTGAATCTGTCCCAGGTGATATCACCTTCGGGATTATCTTTGATGATTGTTTCCCACCAGATTAAAGCTTCTTCTTTGAGCGCCCAAGATGCTATTAACCTTTTCTGGTCATCTCTCAGCTGGATACACTCAAAAATTCTTTCGGCAGAGCTCATCCAAGCTTGAGTCTGAATTACAGATTCATTGCCCGAGAACTGTGCTCCTTTCAAATTTCAATATCTCTTTAATAAAGCCTCAAGATCGGGTTCTGCATTTCTCCTGTTTCTGACACTCATTTTTCTAGTACTTCTGCAAATGGCAGATCAAGTATCAGGTCACAGAAAAGATAATTTAAAATATAGAAACACATACCTCAATGTAAATGTGTCTATCGAGGTGTAATTTCATTCTGCTTTACTCATACTAGGATATTACTGATCCTATCTGTATAGAGTTACCCATCCTAAAACACTACTGGTTCTATTTCTGACGAGTTCGTTAATATGTTATATTCCAGAACTAAGCTTAACCAAAGCTCTGATACCACGATGTGACAACCCCATTTCCCGTACAGATGGAGACAAGGGTTATCTTTGGAATATAACACAGAAACAGATAATAGCAGAGCAGAATTAAATAAATACACCAGATAATGAACAATAGAATATACTGGATAAAAGTAATCATCAGAGTTACACAGTATACAGGATCATACTTAGTACAAATACAGTTCAACTATACATATATGTCTACAACGGAAAACAAACATAATGTACAATAGGAGCTGAACAACATAAAAAGAGATAAATGATAGAATCCATCTTCAGCTCCAGCTATCCAGAAAGAACCAGCTAAACCTGAATACAAGGCTGCCCGTGTAGAAAAAGGGGCACCCAAGTTTGAAAGTGAAACAAACTACGAGTCAGTCATGGTACTGGTATGAGAAATCTACTCAACACATTTTAAATATGGCTAATCACAGGACCACACCACTTTCGTGGAATGGGTTTACTCCATTGGATTGCCAGTGCTTTAAAAACAAATCTTTCTTTTAAACATCGCTATGCTTTTTATAAAAATGAAGCCATTATAAGACTCAGTTCCCATCACACAATGCAACGCAAACCGGAGGATAGAGTTTTACCTTATAACGGCCAAAATATGCTTGATACAAATAAAACAAAAGCATTGGATATTATTGCTAGTGTTTGTATGTTTTAAAAACAATTTCAAATCATAACTATCAATCATAGACGGCATTAATTCCCCATACCACTATGTCGCCATATATAGGTATACAATCAAAACCGCACAGTCACGTATTTGGAAATTCGATTTCCGTCATGAACCAAGGCAAAAGATAGTCCTTACCGAATTCGAGACGCTCTAGCCCGCCCCTCAGGCACAGCCGCAACCATACCTTGGATTGTCAGGGCCGGTCCACACGAAGTGGATTATAATGCCTGAACAATGCGTTTCTCCTCCCTTTGGGGCGTAAATGAGTCAACGAATGACTCCATCGGACCCGGATTGTCCGATCTAACCGAGGCGCCTCGCAACAGCAATAACCACACAGGTGAAAAGTATATAAATTTCAGGGCTAGTAGGTCACTGACACCACCCTAGCTAGAAAGAAAACGCACGTCCCCCCTGAGGTCCTGCTCCCGTTTCTGGTTCATACCGGGGTGTGAGGCTCGCGATTTCATGTTATACACAAAGCTACGCCACACAGGCGGTGCTTTGATCATCACCACAAGACTTTGCTTTTCAACAGAAGCCCTGATCGTTTGCCACTCAGGCATGCCATACTAGCTATTCATGCCATGCGACTGATGTCCATCGATATAAAACCTCTGAGCTTGTGCGTTTCAGAGAAGGGCGTTAAGCAAAAGAATAAATTCTCCGCCGCCAAACAGATGTATATTTAACAGAGATCAATCAACACAGAATAAAATCCAATGTCAGACACACAGTCCATTTACAAGTCTGTTCTGGGTCTGAACGAAACCGGAGGCACTAAATACTTCGCAAACCCATCGATCACCATGTACGTCTGGACGATCACCACTCATTATCCATATTTCGGGATGCCTCCCAATCAGGACCTCAGTTACCACCCAAACAAGGTGAAGATCTTTGGTCTTCGACCACTGTCTTTATCTTCGACTTTCAATCATCGGCCAATAATTTGAAATGAGAATCAACTCGGCCTTTTCAAATAATTCACGTATGTTTAGAATTTCAAATCAATTTATTTCAATGGTTAAATCATTCGACAACACCAATTTGTTCTTTAATGTACTTTTCACACCAACCACATTCAACCATCAAAAACCACATAAATCAAGCAAATTCAGTTTATTTACATTCCATATCATTTATGATATTTTATAAAAATCTATCGCTATTTTTATTTATTTTAAAATAGCCAATTTATTCAAAACGACGCTTCGGGCCATAACGCGGTCGTGGCGCTGTTTTTCTTCAAATTTGATTTACACATATCTGAAAATCTAACCATTGGATCTTCACAAAATTTACGTCGTTTGAAAGATCTTTTCAAAACGAATCCAATGGTTCCAGTTTCGGGAAAATCCGACGGTCGGATCTCTCGGTATAATCGTTTGAAGTTTCGATTTCAAAATACGAACTACAGTGTCGTTATTCGATTAAATATAATTATATTTATATATTTATATATATATATAAATAATCGATTCTGGCGTTGTTTTTCTTCAGATTTGAATTAAACATTCCAGACAATCCAACCGTTAGATTTTTACAAAGTTGGTACCGTTGGAAAGATATTTCCAAGGCGAACCCAATGGTTGCGGTTTCGGGAAAATCCAATGGTCGGATTTCCTGCACTAGTTGTTTGAAATCACGGTTTCAAATCACGAACTACATGGCCACATTTCGTTTTAATTTTATTTATATTTATATAAATATAGTTCATTCAAAATTTCCTATATTGTTTGCGCTTAAAATATTTCAATAATTCATGTATATAATAAAAATGTGATTTTTATTGTAAAACAATTCTTTTCAAAACACTATTATTTTATATAGTTTATATAGGTAAAAAAAAATAGGATTTTTATTATAAAACAATTTCTTTTAAAACGAGATTATCTTACATGGTTCATATAGATGATAAAAAGTTGATTTTTATTATTGAATAATTTATTTCAAAATATGAATACCATTCAACACATGAATTTCTATTCAATGAATGAATTTCGATTCAACACATGAAGGTTTTCTATAGTTTATATATATATAGATAAAAATGTGATTTTTATATTTAAAACACGAATACCATTCAACACATGAATTTCTAATCAACGAATGAATTTCAATTCAACACATGAAGGTTTTCTATTCAACGAATAAATATAATTTCAGCAAATGAAAATAATTCAAACACATGAATTTTAATCAAAATTTCGGCAGCATAACGGCAGGGTAGTTAAAACCGGGACCGTCCCTAGTACGGCTCCTCACTCTACCTTAAAACCTCGCGGTTTTTGACAATGGGGATCATGCATCTAATTCGCACGCAGGCGGCATGTTTTATTTTTGTTTCCACAAATTTTTCCAATTCATTTCAATCACCAATGGGTATTTTTCAACCACAATCAACCAATATCAACCACAAACAACCACAATCAACCGTTCGCTATCAATCAATTTTCACACCAATTACAATCAATAAATATCGTCCATGGTTTGTGGATGAGGGGCGTGTATATATATATATATATATATATATATATATAGCAATTCACTTCTATTTCAACACATATATAATTTTTACAACGCATATATAACTTATACATCGAACGTACAACTTATACAACGCTTATACATGAGGTGTACAACGCTTATATAACTCATACATCGACAATATAATTTATACATCGTCGTTTTCCATATCGTTTATAAATTAGAAATCTCACATTGGGTTCCACTCCACCAGAAATAGCAGTAGGCTCAGAAAAATATGCGGTCTCTTCTAAAATGTAGAAGACGTCCACATGGTCACGGTGTTTCTTGTTTCATCGAATTTCGTTAACACACTAAAAAGATATGATTTTTCAAAGTTTGCAACGGTTTAAAAGTGCTAAAACTATTGAAAATTAAACAAGCCGTTACCACCCTGATTTGTTCAAAAGTACGTTTCAACTTTTCTCGAAATCCGTGTAGCTTGGTGATGATCGGCCTCTGCCTTGTAGTGCTTGGAGTCGTGCGACAACGCTGGAGGAGGCACTCCGTTCGATGCAAGGAGGAAGGGGCGGTGACTCTTCAAAGTCAGGAACTTCTGATCGACGGATCTCGAAGGTGGAGCAAAGAGGGAGGGCGCTACCAGTATGGATTTGAAGGAGGCGTTGGGCTCTTCAAAAAGTTCCAAATGAGGGGGTGGTTTTGGTGAGCGTGGCGGCCGGAATCAGAGGAGGAAGTTTCGAAGGCTTTTCCGCCTTCAGATCATATCGGGGAGAGAGAAGACGGGGGGGGGGGGGGGGGGGTGGTGTTTGCTGACATGGGCGAATGGGTTTTTTATTTATTTTTATTTATAACTTTTAAAATTCCAAAAATACCCCTTTTACACACGAACCCCAATCCAAATCCAGCGACTGTCGTCCCTAGCGTTTTACCGCTATTCTGAACACAATGGGATATGTTTCGTAGGCCCATTCGACTGTTTCAGTCAGTTTTCCTTCAAATTAAAATATATATCATTCAATATTCAATTTGAACGTACATTTCAATTTGCCAGGGCCAAAAACTGATTTGAAAAATTCCAGAAAAATAAATCTAGCTATGTTTTGACGATACGGTCCCAACAAAACTAGTTTCGTCGAATTCTGAGACCGTTTGCAAAAAGGCCCATTTCTGGTCGATCCAATTTAACTGTAATTGACCAAAACACGTTTTCCTTTGCCACGCTCACACACTAGCTTCAAAAATTATGAAATTTGAAACCTAGCAATAACTTTACATCCCGGATCCAACAAAAGTGGTTTTATCGAATTCCGAGGTCGTGTGAAAAATGGCCAATTTCACGGGCTATATAAATTCCATAGCGACCTTTCTGAAAATTCATTTGGCCATAACTTTTGCTTTCCGTTATGAAAATTCGATTTTTCAGATTCGTTAGAAAGGTGTTCGCTAACAAATTTAAATATTTTTGGTTTCACTCAAATCCGTTTTGTTTTGCACCCGGTGCAGTCCGACAAAGTTTGAATTCAATTTTTGAAACTGCAGCGCCATTTCAGGCCTTGTTTATAATTATAATTAATTATATTCGTTTTCAATTGTCGATTCAAACTCAGTTTTCATTGCTATAATTTAAAATATTTATTTTAAATATTTAAAATCCCTTATTTTAGCCAATTTAAAATTTTTAAATTGGTTCAGATTTTCTGGGTCGTTACAAACCCGGGATATTTAATTCTGGTAATATATGCAATTCTGGTCATATATGGAAAATTTCAAGATTTTTTTAATATTATAGTGAGGTATTTTAAAATTGGTTTATTTGATTTGAATTGGGCAGTTATAAAAGGGACTTTATTCAAACAACCTCTGTTTTCGAAGAAACAAATTTTATTGAGACCGCAACAACAAATTATTGTTAGATTTCAAGTTGCTCGTCAATCGGGGTTATCTTGTAAGCGTGGAAAAATAAATTGCAAATAAAAACGATCAATTGGATGTGAGCGAGCACTGTTTGAGCAAACGGACTCGGAATTCGACGAAACAAGATTCGTTAGGACCGTATCGTCAAATTATATTATGCCGTCCATTTCTGCCATGAACGAAGCTTGTATGTGACCGTAGTAACCAATAATAGCATTCATAAATAGCGGTAGACACGAAATAAAAATCGTCAATCGTTGTTGGTCGTCACTTCAAGTTAAAATATAATAAAACCCACTTATATATACCACCCTAATCAGAAATTTCTAGCCCAAACATAATTTCCGTCCATGAATTTTGCATAAAACCCCTTCTTCACAAAACAATTTATATCTTTAAGTCTGGAGTGAATCGGATGGAGGAACCTGAAGCAAAGTGGCAGATCGGGTCGATATCTACCTACTGTAAAATGATGGGGGTGGAATGGATGACTGTGGTGGCCAGAAATGGGAAAAATCCAAGAAAAAGAACTTCCATTCTTTACTGATTTGGAGGAGGTGGAAATGATTTCTGGTTCCGGGCTTAGGGAAGCATGTTAAGGGGACGAAGGGCTTTCCAACGGTGGTGGTGTGGTGTTGAACGTTCGACGGTGGTCGGAGAAATTAAAAGATGAACTGAGGTGATTTTTTTTAGTGTAGCGATCATTTTTTTAGTGGTATTCCAACGCCTGGGGTGTCGAGGGTGTAAGAGCCTGAAGTTTGATGAAGTGAGGATGCAAGCAGGTGGCAACGGCGGTGGTCCTGTGGCTTATGGTGGTTAGAGGAGAGAGAAAATGGGGCGAGAGTGTTTTCCGTTCAACTCGAGTTTTCTGGCGATCTGGGCGTCAATCGAAGGGGGCATCGCTGGCAATGGGGCGTTGGGCTGAGGCGAAGGCGAGGCATGGCTGTGGTCGACCAAATTGGGTTATCGATGGCGTAGTACGCAATTGAAGGCGTCGGGTTTTGTCCGAGTTTCTGATTGAAGAAGAAGGATCGGGGAAAATTAGTTCATGAAGGGGAAACCGCGTCCCATTTGCTGACGTGGCAAGATATTTAATAGGTAATTAAAATTAAATTAAATTATAATTTAACTAGTTAATTTATTTTCGTTCAATTTATATAAACTTTAAAACAGGATATCTTTGGCATAAGTTAACGAAATTGTGCAAAACAGGACACGTTGGAATTGTGGCGATGGGCATTACGCTGGGGAGTTGGTCTGAACTGAAATCGAAGCAGTTGGAGATCCGTGTAATTTTAAACGTCGGTTTAAAATTATACGATATAACGCAACAACCATCGACTGAGAACAACGGTGAGTTAATTCTCGCACTTCTCTGGACTGCTATGATGTGATAAATCCATATAATCATTTATATTGGTTGAATGGATGTTGTGGTTTCCATTGGTTGCTATTGTTTGATTGGTTGACGCTATTTATACGTCATTTTAATGCGTTATATTTAAGAAATCATTTTGTATGTTAATATCCAATAATTTTGATGATATGTGATGCAGGGAAGAACAGGTCGGAGGAATCAATCTGGATTCCTCAATATTTGTGTATTATGTCACACGGTCTATATATGAATTGTTACCCCAAATGACATTAAAACCTGTTCGGATTGAACAGATGTTAATCGTGTTGTGATTTTAACCAATCGACATTATTGGTTAAGTAATTGGTTGTGAGGGCCTAGAATAAATTATTTATGGCATCGTTTTGCCGCTAGGCGAACTGACGAAGATTAAAGTTATAAATTTACTTTTTATAACTGAAATAGAATTCTAATTTGTTTTATACAAGTTAATTAAAATAGAAAACTTATATACATATTTATGTTTATAAGTATGATTTTATATAAGAATTTAATCAAATATTTTATATAATGAAATACCTTGTCAGAAAGGCAGAAACCAATATAAGTATTGGTAAAATTGAATAATTGTTTTTTTTAAAACAATTAAATGATATTTCTAAACTAATTAAGTTATTAATTAATTTAAAAAGGGGAAACGGTGAATGAATATCAGTTAACAATTAACTGATGTTGACGGTCGACAAAGGAGACTTTTTAGTTGAAGTTGACAATTTAGTGGATTTGATTTTAATTAATCAAATCAATTATTTTCATATATTCATTAAACTTAACGAAGGCTGTTCGAAATTAGTTAATCTATGATTAACTATATTTTTAAAATGTTTATCAAGTGAATTATTGTTAATGGGGTTAATATGAGTAATTATTTATTTCTAGCCAATATAATGATTAATTATTTTATTTCTAGTTAATAATGGAATTAACTATTTAAATGTAGTTAATGTTGCAGTTAATTATTCTTTTAATAAATTAAAGCAATTACTTTTAGTAGAATCCAATTGAGAAGTAAACCAGTAGTGATAAGATTGAGTAAGGCTTGGTAAGAATATTATGAATTGAAAATCAGTTAACAGTTTAACTGATTTGTATTAATCTAAACGATAGTTGCCAAAAATATGAATATTGTTAAAAGTTAGTTAATCTTTGATTAACTATACTTCAAAAAGGGAATGACCAAATTTGAAGTTGTTAATAAAGTTTAATTATTATTTTATAATCCCTTAAAATGATTAGTTACCGTATTTCTAATTTATAATAGAATTAACCACCTTTAAAGTGGTTGTCAATAAAGTAAAGTATCATTTTAAATAATGATAATAAAAGCGTTTCTTTTTTATGGTAAATTAAATTGAAAAGTGATAAGTATTGATTTCAATATAATATGGGAGTACATAAGGGTTTATAATCCATGATTTTAAACAAAGAGTGTGAATGGGAATGGTAAGCCAATGCGAGAGGTCTAATAAGAACTTACTTCTTTAAGTAAGGCTAGTTGGTTAAACTAAAAACTTAAAAAGGGGAATGGTGTATTTACTTAATATATTAAGTAAAGAGATTCAAGGGAAATTTCCAAAGGAAGAAATGGGTTATAAAACCATATTTGAATTCAATGGCAAATAAGATTTGTCGAGCAGTTTATTAATCAAGAAAAGAGAATTTACATGTAAAGTGAGTTTTCGAATAAAAGGAAATAGTTTATAAAACCATGATATATGGAAATGGGAATCAAAAATCAGGATTTAAAGTTGTAAACTTTTATTGTCTGGAGATAAGAACATTGTCGGTCAAGGTCTGAGAGGTAATTAAAATACCCTAACTTGGGCGACTTCACTATTATCAAAGGATGATATTGGTTTGGGATGGTAAAGGATGTTGGGAATAATATATTGAGATAACCTTGCAATATTTATTCGTAATGGTTTAGAAATATAATAAAACCAATGGTTTTAAAATAAGCGGTGTATTATTTTGGTCGTACAACGAAAATGATTTTACTTATATAATGTAATTATAAGTATAACGTTGTTTCCGAAGTAATAAAATGGCTTAATTAAAATACTTTTCAATAGAAATGAATTGAGTTGCTAATATACTTAACATCACTGTTAAGATTTGATAGTTAAACAACCGACAATCAAATGAAATGTTCTGTTTAACTTATGACGTGTTGTTTCGAAGAGACCGGGATGGGAATTAGACCCAAAACCACTTCGAATCAACTGTGCGATTGCGACTGACGTACAAGAGATGAAGATGGAGCATTGGAGACCGTATAGCTTCATAAATGGAAGAACCACTCACAATCTTTAAGTCGACGTAGAGATATACTGGGGTTCTGTCATGGTTGAAATCTACGGGATGCAAGGATTTCTCGCTACTGATCCTTGGGGTGATTCTTATATTGGATGCAGTATGAGAGTGCTTCGGTTCATCCTGTTCCTGGATGTCTTGTTTGGACGAATACTGACAGAGTATTTCCAAAGAGGTCGTGAACCTTGATCTCTCCAACCATACCAAGAGTGGAAGCGAAGAAGAAAACTTCTTTAGCCAACACCTAATGTATTGTTGAAGACGCCAATTAGTGATTTCGACGGATCTGACAATGTAGCATTCGAAGAGAATCTGATGTGAAGATAAAACGCAGCCTCAAGCCTCATCAACCGGGAAATGACAAAAATCGGGCAGGCAACATGGCTATGTGGGTCGCTCCCATTAGGGTGTATAATCACCTATGTAGAGAAATTCCTTTTGCTTCTTTAATCTATCGATGTTGTCCCTTTTCGAGAAACGGTTGTTTGAGCCCAACTGTTGGTGATATACATTCGATACACTCAAGTTAAATGAGTGGTCGGTCATGTGTGGGCCGGGTTGCAAGACGTTCTTGTTGAACCCAGTGTATTTGCCTCTAGAGATACACTATCGGAAGGTGGTCCCATACTTTGTCATAGTCGGAATCCAATTTCCAATAAGCGCCCGTGGTTTTTGATTGTATACTATATATGTAGAGCGTGAGATGCAAGCATTCTGCTAGATTGTTATTTATTTGTGGTTGATAAACATTATTATAATATCAAAATAAGATACGATTTCAAAGATGCTTTGGGTTATAGTAAGGTAAAAACCGTCTGTGTTTATGTGTGGACTGGTCTTACTATTATCCTTTTATTTCAAAAGGAATTCCAAAGTTAAACAAGTTGTCGTGTTATGAATTTATCATTGAAAGTATTCCAGACTGACCCAGTGAATTTTGTTTTAAATCAAATGTGCTCATGTCAGACCGAGTATATTTATAGGTTAGGTTCTGCTTGGAGTCCAAGAGATGGAAGCAGGAGGCTTCACCATTAGTTATTCAAAGTTATTTCCGCTATGTCTGATATATAATACACTCTCATGATTGGTATGTATATATACAGTTTCCTTTATAAAGGTATTTGATGTATTATATTTATTCATTCCGCTGTGAGAATCTGATGTGTGTTCTTCTTCTTTCTTTTATTCTAACATTTCTTTCTTCTTCTCGCCCTCTAACTTCTTTCTATTAACAGTCAGGGGTTCGATACTTGGATTTTTGGTAAGTGATAGGGGATTGTGTATCATTATTGAAAATTCGTGCGTCGAATTTTTCCGGGCCGTTACAGTTGGCATCAGGGCTATTGGTTTAGTGATAACCTTGGCTCTGTGGTGTAACTCAATAGAGATTGGGTTAGTAATACCCTATATTGAGTTGAGTGTATATGAAAGCACGTATTTGTAATTGAATATAAAATTATTTTTAAAGATTTTGTAGAGAGGGTAAACGAAATAATTTTGCCTAAATTATATTTTTGTATAAAAGGAAATTATTTTATCGAGTTATTAAGATATCTTATTTTTTAGTTATTTTGGATGGAATTAAAACTGAATATAAGAATACGACTTAACTTGGTTAAGTCAAGCTAAATCCAAAATGGATACGGTGTTGGAACCAAATAAAATACATTTGGAATTTGGTAATCGAATTGAATTTGAAATCAATCAATAATTAAAGCATATGAAACCAAAGCAAATGAAAAATATAAAGATTGAATCAAAATGATTTGGTTGGATTGTAATGCCTTGTTTACCTGTATGTTTGGTTGTTGGATGGTTTGTATAAATTTCACCAATTGTTAAATCTAAAAGTTGAATAAATTGAAAGGAAAAGTAAATGAATTCCTATATAGCAAGTTTGAATGGAATCGATCATGAATTAAATTCGAAAGATTTAAACCAGTAATGATGTCATATGTTTGGATTGAATTTGTTTGCCCATTTAGTTGTTATTTACCTGGTATTTGAGTTAAGTACAGGTATGAGACGGCTTTGAAGATAGAATTGGATTGTGTAGACTGCTATAAATTGAGAATTTTACTTGATAATGCTCGCAAAAAGGTATGCCCACGCAAAATATAAAATTTTGGGTTTTGATTTTGGATTTTCTAACCATGAGAGTCGATGGATATATATTTCTTGAACCTGCAATATTGTAGATGTCCCTCCGTGTAGGGGAGATTCTGCCGAAATTTTTCCAAAATTTAAGGGGTTAGAATTTTTTTTAAAGATTTTTGGAAAATTGTGTTATTTGGAATAAATTGGTTTTAAAACCAATTAAATTAATTTTGGAAACAAAACCGTGTTTTGATTAAATATTTTTGTAAAGATATTAGGTTTGTACCATTCTGCTTGCATTGGCAATTTCGGGACGAAATTCTTTTAAGGGGGAAGGAACGTAACGATTCGTATTTTCTCGCCAATTAATTAAATTATTTTATTTATTTAAAAGGTCAGTTCGAATTTAAATAATTGAACTTAAATATTTTGAATATTTAATTTAATAAATAGATAATATAATATAATATTTTTATTCCATAATATTTGTAAATTTGTTGAATTCGCTGTATAACGTGAATTGGCAAAATATAAAGAGTAATATTGTTTATATTGAAAATATATCGACGATATCGTTTATTTAACGGTCGTTGAACGTATAATTTATAATTTAATTATATAACGAGCTGCAGCGGCGCGACAGTTCGTAAATTGGAGTTTTGAACTTCAGTTGACTATACAGGGTTCAAAATAAGTCGGATTTTCTCGAAAAAAGAAACGTCAGGACCGATTGGACAATATATTTCTGATGAAAGAGAAAAATCGAGTTTTCATAGTAGATTTTATTTTATGTTCAAATCAAATTTTAAAATAGTCGCTTTGGAATTCCTTTATAAATTTTATCGTTAATTTTATTAAATAAAGGGGTTTTTAAATATTTTGTATATCGATTTGGCTTGGAATTCAACCCGGGATATTTTATTCTGGTAATATACGTAATTCTGGTTGTATATGGCCAATTTCAAGATTTTTTTTAATATTATATTGAGATATTTATAAATTGGTTTATTTTATTTGAATTGGGTAGTTATAAAAGGGAATTTATTCAAACGACCTATGTTTTCGACGAAACAAATTTTATTGAGACCGCAACAACAAATTATTGCTAGATTTCAAGTTGTGCATCAATCGGGGTTATTTTGTGAGCGTGGCAAAATAAATGCAAATAAAAATGATCAATTGGACGTGAACGAGCACTGTTCGAGCAAACGGACTAAGAATTCGATGAAATAAGATTCTTTAGGACCGTATCATCAAACTATATTATGCCATCCATTTCTGCCATGAACGGAGCTTGTATGTAACCGCAGTAACCAATAACAGCATTCAAAAATAGCGATAGACACGAAATAAAAATCGTCGGTCATTGTCGGTCATCACATCAAGTTAAAATATAATAAAACCTACTTATATATACCCCCTTAATCAAAAATTTCTAGCCTAAACATAATTTCTGTCCATGAATTTTGCATAAAACCTCCTCTTCACAAAACAATTCATATCTTTAAATCTAGAGTGAATCGGATGGAGGAACCTGAAGTAAAGTGGTAGATCGGGTCGATATCTACCTACTATAAAAAGTTGGGGTGGAACGGACGACTGTGGTGGCCGGAAATGGGGAAAACGCGAGAAAAAGAACTTCCGTTCTTTGCTGATTTGGAGGAGGTGGAGATGATTTCAGGTTCTGGGCTTACGGAAGCGTGTTAAGGGGACAAAGGGCTTTCCAACGGTGGTGGTGTGGTGTTGAACGGTCGATGGTGGTCGGAGAAATCAAAAGATGAATTGATGTGATTTTTTAGAGTGTAGCGATCAGTTTTTGGTGGGATTCCGATGCCTGGGGTGTCGAGGGTGTCAGGGCCTGAAGTTGGATGAAGCGAGGATGCTAGAAGGTGGCAACGTTGGTGGTCCGGTGGCTTATGGTGGTCGAAGGAGAGAGAAAATGGGGGCAAGAGTGCTTTCCGTTCAACTTGAGTTTTCTGGCGATCTGGGCGTCAATCGGAGGGGGGCGTCGCTAGCGAAGGGGCGTTGGGCTGAGGCGAGGGCATTGCTGTGGTCGGCCCAGGTGGGTCATCGGTGGCGTGGTACGCAATTGAAGGCGTCATGTTTGATCCGAGATTCTGATTGAAGAAGAAGGATCAGGGAAAATTAGTTTGTGAAGGGGAAACCGCGTCCCATTTGCTGACGTGGTAGGATATTTAGTAGGTAATTAAAATTAAATTAAATTAAATTATGATTTAACTAGTTAATTTATTTTTGTTAAATTTATATAAACATTAAAACAAGATATCTTTGGCATACGTTAACGAAATTACGCAAAACAGAACACGTTGGAATCGTGGTGACGGGCACTACGCTGGGGAGTTGGTCTGAACTGAAATCGAAGCAGTTGGAGATCCATGTAATTTTAGACGTCGGTTTAAAATTATACAATATAACGCAACAACCATCGACTGAAAAACAATGGTGAGTTAATTCTCGCACTTCTCTGGACTGCTATGATGTGATAAATCCATATAATTTAACATATCATTTATATTGGTTGAATGGATGCTAGGGTTGCCATTGGTTGCTATTTTTTGATTGGTTGACGCTATTTATTCGTCATTTTAGTGCGTTCTAATTAAGAAATCATTTCGTATGTCAATATCCAATAATTTTGATGATATGTGATGCTGGGAAGAACAAGTCGGAGGAATCAATCTGGATTCCTCAATATTTGTGTATTATTTTACACGGTCTATATATGAATTATTACCCCAAATGATATTAAAACCTGTTTGGATTGAATAGATGTTAATCGTGTTGTGATTTGAACCAATCGACAGTATTGGTTAAGTAATTTGCAGTGAGGGCCTAGAATAAATTATTTATGGCGTCGTTTTGCCGCTAGGCGAACTAACGAAGATTAAAGTTATAAATTTATTTTTTATAACTGAAATAGAATTCTAATTTGTTTTATACAAGTTAATTAAAATAGAAAAGTTATAAACATATTTATTTTTATGTTTATAAGTATGATTTTATATAATAATTTAATCAAATATTTTATATAATGAAATACCTTGTCAGAAAGGCAGAAACCAATATACGTATTGGTAAAATTGAATAATTGCTTTTTTTAAAAAACAATTAAATGATATTTCTATATTAATTAAGTTATTAATTAATTTAAAAAGGGGAAACGGTGAATCAATATCAGGTAACAATTAACTAATGTTGATGGTTGACAAAGGAGATGTTTTAGCTGAAGTTGACAATTTAGTGGATTTGATTTTAATTAATCAAATCGATTATTTTCAAATATTCGTTAAACTTAACAAAGGCTGTTCGAAATTAGTTAATCTTTGATTAACTATATTTTTAAAATGTTTATCAAGTGAATTATTATTAATGGGGTTAATATGAGTAATTATTTATTTCTAGCCAATATAATGATAATTATTTTATTTCTAGTTAATAATGGAATTAACTATTTAAATGTAGTTAATGTTGTAGTTAATTATTCTTTTAATAAATTAAAGCGATTACTTTTAGTATAATCCAATTGAGAAGTAAACCAATAGTGATAAGATTGAGTAAGGCTTGGTAAGAATTTTATGAATTGAAAATTAGTTAACAGTTTAACTGATTTTTATTAATCTAAACGATAGTTGCCAAAAATATTAATATTGTTAAAAGTTAGTTAATCTTTGATTAACTATACTTCAAAAGGGAATTACCAAATTTGAAGTTGTTAATAAAGTTTAATTATTATTTTATAATCCCTTAAAATGATTAGTTACCCTATTTCTAATTTATAATAGAATTAATCACCTTTAAAGTGGTTGATGTTAAAGTAAAATATCTTTTTAAATACTGATAATAAAAGCATTTCTTTTTTATAGTAAATTAAATTGAAAAGTGATAAGTATTGATTTCAATATAATATGAGAGTACAAAAGGTTTATAATCCATTATTTTAAACAAAGTGTGTGAATGGGAATGGTAAGCCAATGCGAGAGGTCTAATAAGAACTTACTTCATTAAGTAAGGTTAGTTGGTTAAATTTAAAACTTAAAAAGTGAAGAGACCCAAGGAAAATTTCCAAAGGAAGAAATGGGTTATAAAACCATATTTGAATTCAATGGCAAATAAGATTTGTCGAGCAGTTTACTTAATCAAGAAAAGAGAATTTACATTAAAGTGGGTTTTTGAATAAATGGAAATGGTTTATAAAACCATGATATGTGGAAATGGGAATGAAAAATCAGGATTTGAAGTTGTAAATTTTTATTATCTGGAGATAAGAACGTTGTACGTCAAGGTCTGAGAGGTAATTAAAATACCCCAACTTGGGCGACTTCATATTATCAAAGGATGATATTGGTTTGCGATGGTAAAGGATGTTGGGAATAATATATTGAGATAACCTTGCAATGTTTATTCGTAATAGTTTAGAAATATAATAAAACCAATGGTTTTAAAATAAGCGGTGTATTATTTGGGTCGGACAACGAAATATGATTTTACTTATATAATGTAATTATAAGTATAACGTTGTTTCCGAAGTAATGAAATGGCTTAATTAAAATACTTTTAATAGAAATGACCTGAGCTGCCAATATACTTAACATCACTGTTAAGATTTGATAGTTAAACAACCGACTATCAATCGAAATGTTATGTTTAACTTTTGACATGTTGTTTCGAAGAGACTGGGATGAGAACTAGACCCAAAACCATTTCGAATCAACTGTGCGATTGTGACGTGTAAGCGATGAAGATGGAGCACTGAAGACCGTATTTCTTCATAACTGGAAGAACCACTCACAATCTCTGAGTCGATGTAGAGATATACTGGTGTTCTGACATGGTTAAAATCTACGGGTTGCAAGGATTTCTCGCTACTAATCCTTGGAGTGATTCCTATATTGGATGCAGTAAGAGAGTGCCTTCGGTTCATCCTGTTCCTGGATGACTTGTATGGACGAATGTCTGACAGAGTATTTCCAAAGAGGTTGCGAACCTTGATCTCTCCAACCATACCAAGAGTGGAAGAGGAGAAGGAAACTTCTTTAGCCAACACGTATTGTATTGTTGAAGACGTCAATTAGTGATTTCGATGGATCTGACAGTGTAGCATTCGAAGAGAATCTGATGTGAAGATAAAACGCAGCCTCAAGCCTCATTAACTGGGAAATGACAAAAATCGGGCAGGCAGCATGGCTACGTGGGTCGCTCCCATTAGGGTGTATAATCACCTATCTAGAGAAATTCCTTTTGCTTCTTTAATCTATCGATGATGTCCCTTTTTGGGAAACGGTGGTTTGAGCCCAACCGTTGGAGATATACATTCGATACACTCAAGAGAAATGAGTGGTCAGTCATGTGTGGGCCGGGTTGCAAGACGTTCTTGTTGAACCCAGTGTATTCTCCTCTAGAGATACACTATCGGCAGGTGGTCCCATACCTTGTCATAGTTGGAATCCAATTTCCAATAAGCGCCCGCGGTTTTTGATTGTATACTAGATATGTAGAGCATGAGATGGAAGCATTATGCTAGATTGTTATTTATTTGTGGTTGATAGACATTGTTATAATATCAGAATAAGATATGGTTTCAAAGATGGTTTAGGTTATAGTATGGTAAAAACAGTCTGTATTTATGTATGGACTGGTCTTACTATTATCCTTTTATTTAAAAGGGATTCCAAAGTTAAACAAGTTGCCGTGTTATGAACTTGTCATTGAAAGTATTCCAGACTGACCCGGTGAATTTCGTTTTAAATCAAATGTGCTCGGTTCAGACCGAGTATATTTACAGGTTAGGTTCCGCTTGGAGTTCCAAGAGCTGGAAGCAGGAGGCTTCACCGTTAGTTATTCAAAGTTATTTCCGCTGTGTCTGATATATAATATGCTCTGATGATTGGTATGTATATATACAATTTCCTTTATAAAGGTCTTTGATGTATTATATTTATTCATTCCGCTGTGAGATTCTGATGTGTGTTCTTCTTATTTCTTCTTTTCTAACATTTCTTTCTTTCTTTTTCTCACCCTCTAACTTCTTTATATTAGCAGTTAGGGGTTCGATACTTGTATTTTTGGCAAGTGATACAAGATTGTGTATCATTATTGAAATTTCGAGCGTCGAATTTTTCCGGCCCGTTAATCACAATAAATAGTTAAATAACCATTCAATACATATCAATCAATATTGATAACGACTAAGCATACAATTTTAAATTATCACTTAGCAAGCACAAAATGAGGTTTTATTCAGCTTAATAGATGTTTATAACAATCTACACTATTCAAAATTGATTTGCTAGTATTTTATTTTTCAAAATAAACAATACAGTTTTAAGGTTCGTGATTTAACCGACGTTATTATTTAAAATAACATTATCTAAAATCTATCTATTTTAAAATTCCATAAATTATAAATCACCTAAACTAGTAAATAGACTATACTACAATGTCAGGTTCGTTAACCCGAACCCCGCAGAGCAATCTGTTCGTTGATTGGATAAACTTGGAACATGGTATGAATTTTATAACAAACCTGAACTATTTAATTACTTAAAACAATTTAGTAATCTCACCCTATCTTCATGGCCCGACCCATTCAAGTGAAATTCAACGCACAACCTAACCTATCCCATCTTCTTCTTCCCCATGCAAAAGAAATCCCTAGAACCCAAAACGTGCACGAGTCATGCACACCTCCACCCTCTCCAACCATCGATAGGGAAAATAGACATCACATTCGAATTGGGCATATCATCCAAACCACTTCACCACTGCCGCAACCTTCCCCCTCCCCTCCGATTGAAATCCGACCGAACCCCCTAGTCCTTTAAAAAGAGATGCAATAGTTATAAGCATTGAAATACACCAAATTTTGCCCTTAACTACCACCTTACCTCCTGATTCAATATCCAAACTCCAATTTGCCCAACGTCGCCTCAAACACCTGTGCACCATAACCTTAATGAAGCCCTATATAGAGATGCCTTAATATATTGGCCAAAACACATTAAACTTAAGATTATACACAATAAAAACATACTATGGAGAAGACTATATATAAATAAACTTATCTAACCATATTTCAGAATTTTTCATCAATTACAAATCTTGGATTTGATTTTTGAATCTCTCAAGCTTACTGATTATTTTCCAATTATCTCACTATAACATTTTTTTGTTAGCTTGTTTCCTTTTATTTGAGAAGAGGAGAGGGAATTGAATGGAAATGCAAGGTAAGGCAAAATGATGGAAAGGAGTTATCATATAGATATATGTGTGTGAGAAACAAAATTTAATTATTGCCTTTGAAATGATCTTGTACATAGTACTTGCACATTATTATGCTTCTTATTTTTATTCTTAGTCAAATCAAAATGTGTTAACGTTTTTAAACTAATACCTTAGATATATAAAATAATAAATAAGTACTAATTTAGAAAAATATATTATTGCTTATTTTATAAAAAACATCAAATCATGGTTTTAATCTTTCAAAAATATAAATACTTTTATTTATATTTATAAGTAAACATCTAATCTCTTTTTTTATATATTAAACAAGATAAAACTATTTAATTGTGGAAATAAGAATTCAAATCTTAAACCATGCATTTTAAAGCATGAATATTCAAATTTTATAGTTATATCACTTGCCGTTATTTTATCTCATAAAATGTAGCGTTATAACCTTAAAATCTTATTCTGTTATTTTATCAAATAACATATATGTTACAACCAAAATAAAGCTCTGAAACAGGAAGACGGTGAAGGGGTAGCAGACCACCACAAGCATAGAAGAATTCTCCGTAAGCAAAAGCAAAGCACAACGTCAAACCGAAAGCATAAGGGAATAGTCCGGGAGCTATGTAACCGACACCATCACTAAAGAAAATAGCTCAATATCTATGCAAAGAAAGGATACCGGCAGGGTGGTTCCAGCACGATGGTTAAACGACAGAGGGTCACCTAAAGCCAGAAGTCAATGAAGACAGAGACCAACAATCCTACAAAACAAGACCTAAGAGGACGAAAACGCTATCGATATTAACTTGCTTAATACCGATACATAAGGGAACGAAAGCATCAAAGATACAAAGTTTGAAGCATATGGAGATTACCTAGGAATTATCTACCAAAACCCCCATTAGATGGTCATCGAGAGGTTACTTTAGTAAGCAACTAATAAATCACCACAAGCACCCCTTCGAAATGCCAAGGAACGATTCAGGACTCTACCGAAAGGCAAGCCGGTACCTCGAGGAGAGACAAGCTATTCACACTAATTTTCTTAGTGCCGATACTAACAAGGGTGGCGAATCCGGCAACCATCCATCTGAACCGTGGAGGCAAGTCCCATGTGGAATTAACAGCAAGACCAGAAGCCCATATCCGGAAGCCTACATACTAAAGTCGAAACCTTTTGAAAGTTATTCACACCGCTAAGCTTAGTAGCAATACAAAGAAGATAGACATGAGATCAGTAAAAAGCTCTAAAGACCGAGACCATCCTACCGAGAGCCAGAACTGACACCTTAAAAATCCATAAGCAAAACCAAAACCGAAAGGAAAGGCGACCGAGAGCCAAAACTTCCGGAACCAAAGGGAAAAGCGGCCGACAAATGCTTCTGTTGGGACAATAGCAAAAGGGCTCCCGATTTATTTATAAATAAGACCCTAAGGGTCTCATTTTGGGGATTGATTTCTCATTTTTCTTTCTTGTTCTTTTTTCTCTAGAGTAAACCCTAATTTCTAAATCGATATGGGATTTCTATTGTAATCACTCATGTATACTAAATCAAAGATCAATAAAGAGTATATCGACACTTAGCATATTTTCTTATGAGTTTCTTATGTGGTTTCTTAGCTATTTCCTACACAACCTAAGATAGACTTTCTACACAGCCATGAGTTCCTACTCAAGCTTAGACCCTTCCGCGGAGTTCTTGCAGAACTCCTTGCTACAAGCCATTTAGCCTTCTATTGAGGGATGTGCTTAGGGAGCCCGTGTCCTAAGATAACTGTTGGTTTCAGAGCTGCTTAAGTGTGATGCTCACCCCATTGAGGGAAGAGTAACTAATATTTTGGGCTCTAAACCTTGATATCCAGTAAATAGTGAACTAACTCAAACTCGTGAAAGCTAAATAACCCCATTTTCCCCTTAGGCTTACTATTGCAGACCTATCTCTGATGTTGACGAAAAATATTGTTAACATTTTGGTGTTAGAAGGAGGGCTTGAACCTCCGACCTTGTGGCTAACAACCACATATTTAATTGTGTTGTTCCGTCCAAGGTTGGACTAAGCTTTGGAGAAGCAATATCATGGGCAAAAGTCCCAAGGAGAGTCTTTTCTATCTCAAATTTCTATGTCAGGTACTACAGACCTAAGATTGAAGGAAGAACAAAGGTTAAGAATGGAACCTCTACAAATAATCAAGTGGAAAAAGGAAGTAGAACGATACAATTCTGATTATTGGAACGATAATCCTTCCAACGAGGGACAAACATCAATATTCACTCCAAATGATTTTGCACTAAAGTAGTATAACCTCTTCTCTCATATAAAAGAAACTATCTATGAGCTAGCCAAGGGAATGGTATTAGAATGATAAAGGATTTCATGCACTTTGCCCCCAAATAGACTAAACGGATAATGCTTCAATCTCAAGGCACCTTGAAAAGAAGAAGCAAGGATATGGATGCAACGATAGGATTTAATAACAAAAGGCCTAAACTCCAACAACAAGGAAATAGCTTTATACCCAGAACACTTAATATATGCTACCTTAACACCTCAATGGAAAACATCTACTTTCTAACTCAGCAAGAACTCAATTATTAGTCGTCCACAAAGAAGAAGCCCAAGAAAGAAAGGAAAATAGGAGGGCCTTACTTCCATTATCATATGATGAATGAAAATGAAACCAACCATTGCAAATCCCTCAAGGGAATGATCAGCAAGTTCCTCAATAAGGCCAGTTATTGGACTTTGTAAAAAGATCAGGCTAAGTCCAATAAAGGTCCTTAGGAAAAGGATTGTCTACATGACTAAGGGTATGGAAACCCTCTCAAGAGTCGAAATAACCAAAGATGGGGTAATCCACAAATTGGTAAAGACCCTTCTTACTGCAGAGTTGGCCAGGGAAAGGCACCCCCTGGAGTAGGGTGATGTGTAATCCTTATCTGCACTCGAATTAGAAAGGGCCAAGTTAAAGCATCAAAAGAGTAAGCCTCCGACCCACAGAAGAAATGGTCATGATGGAGCATCTAGTTAGCATTCATTGCCTCTGCTCATAGAAGAGTATGCCCTGCCTCTGCTATGAACAAAGCACTACCTACAGATGCTTGCAGAAGAGCACATCCTACCTTTGCTTATGTTCCGTTTACTGGCAGAAGGGAACACTAATCGCTATGATTGCCTACAATGGTCTGGAAAGGGCACCCCTTGAAAGGGGGTGGAGTGCAATCCTCTATCACCCTCTACGATGGCTAGGGTAGAGCATCAAAAGAGTAAGTCTTAATTCCACGTCTACGATGGCCCAGTTTAAGTATCTAAGACAATATCATCGCCTACAATGGTCAGGATAAGGCGCCTTCTGGAGGGAGGTCGGGTAAGTCCCTGCACCCTGCTTGTGGATAAGTTAGCCAAGCGCACCAGATGCACAGGCCCAGAGGGTAGCCAACAAAGCACGTACATCCTCTGCTTTGACAATACGAGCCCAGAGAATGGCTTAAGAAGCATGTACATCCTCTGCTTTACAAATCAAACATGAAAGGGGTATTGAAACTCATTACTAGAAGAGGATTTCTGGTCTTCAAATCTTAATACCCGAACAAGGGTTGGTTCGGGATTTCTATTATTTCCAGAAGTGGGTTTCTGGTCTTCAAATCTTAATACCCGAGTAAGGTTTGGTTCTGAATTTCTATTATTGCCAGAAGTGGATTTCTGGTCTTCAAATCTTAATACCCGAACAAGGGCTGGTTCATAATTTCTATTATTGCAAGAAGTGGATTTCTGGTCTTCAATTCTTAATGGCTGAACAAGGGTTGGTTCAGAATCTCAATTATTGCCAGAAGTGGATTACTGGTCCTATCTTAACACCCGAATATCGGTTTGTTTGAAAGCTCAACTATTATCAAAAGAGATATTTGACTTTCTTAATAATCTTAATCTGGTTGAGAACAAAACTTCCATTACTACCAGAAGTGAATTTCCGGTTCTGCACCTTAACCCAGGAAATAGATTAGGTCCTAGTGCTATCAGAATGTTGTTTCTGGAAATCTATCCTTAGTACCCTAATCTAGGTCGCAAAGCTCTAATCCTTAAGGAAGATATGTACCATCAACATAATAGCTGGAACATATTACCCAAGAGGCCTTCAAACAAGGACAGAAACCTTCCATAGTACCCAGGAAAGTTTCCCTAGTCCATACATACATTAATTGATTATTCACTATGCTAAATGCATATACAATACATGTTACCATTGAAGTGTGTATCTTGGTTTCCCTTTAACAAAACCTTAGGATAAGAGTTTTCACTTTTCTTAAAGATACTATAAAGGGAGATTTCCTGGGAGTACTTATTACACTAGGAAACTTTTACCAATGCATAAAGTATAGGTAGACTCGTTAAACCTTCATACCTTCAACATCATGATGTTGCTAATTTCAATAAGATCGGGGTGATCTCCACGTGCACCTTATAGGCTAACTCCTAATATAGTGCGTTACATTTATACACAAAGTTATGATGAAATTATGAAAAGACAACGTCTCCACCATAGGCCATGACCATGTGTTAAGTGACACCTCTATAAGTCATAACTCTATTCATAAGCATTACCACTATAGACCATTACATATAAAGTATAGTACACTAAGTATCTCGCATTCTGCATAATTATTTACAAAGGGATTTTAAAACAAGCGCATCTCCATAAAGAAAAGCATTCTCACTCTAATATTAGGACTTATGTATAAGAATGATTTACTTCTCAAAAGCACCATTATAGGTGCTTAGTTTGGATTTCAGGATAAAAAATGATCTTCCTCGCTTTATCCAAGGTGTTAGCATAAAGGTTAAGTGAGGAACCGAGTGGAGTTCCAAATCCATCAGGTGTGTAAACCGGAGGACACTTGCGGTAATCCCATTCCCTAGTAGGTGGACTGTCGTAACCTCGATTCGGATTCGTTCAATATATGAGGATCTAACTTAAAAGTTAACCCTTTTCTCCACCATGGAAATAAAGGCGGATCCAAGGATATTGAATATAAACCTCCTCAAGGTCTCTTAAGAAGCAATACCATGCCAATGAGGAAGACTGATTAAGAAAAGACTTCTCCCGATATTCTCCTTTAAACTTAATGTAATCCCTTACGAAATCCCTAGAAAGCAAACTTGAAGTAGAAGACAGATTCTGAAGAAAATATTAAAGGGATTAGAAGAAAGACAATTCATTACATCATAAGATTAGCATGTACATTCATTACAGATAATCTTCTTGCTCATACAAGACGGATCTCTTAAAAAACTCGGATACAAATTGATGTTTATTAAACTCAAATTTGTCTAAATGTAATTCTCCGGGAATAGAAGTAACTCATGGATGGTTCTAACACTCGCCCGGGTAAAGGTCCACACCACATTCGGCTCGACAACTTCTATTGAGACGCCTAAGCAAGCCCCTGCTATGATTACCAAAAAAGGAAAGAATCCACTGTTTCATATCTATTATAAATTCGGTACAAAATATCTACCAGTATATCCCTATCCTCAATTGACATCCAGAACAAAGTCATGAGGTCGACATTTTGATTTAAAAGCCTCTTGCAACCTAATTGAACGGTTCTCAATCTAGGGTCGACTTCCTTCTCTTTAAAAAGTTGTAGTTTTGCAGCACTTCTATCAGTTGGACAAGATGTTATATTCATTTATTTGTTTGTTTAGCTCCCTATCAAGACAAATCACTTCCGACTGAGCTTTTTTAAGAATAGATACCTAGAACTAATTTTCTCCTCTTTGCCGAAGCGAAAAGGGGGAAAATCAATTATTGAAAAGAAATAGAAAGAGTATATATCATGGAGACTATCATACCTCAGAAACTGAAGCAGAGACTTTGGGAGTCTCGACCGAGGAAGCACCCTTGAAGCTTGGATCTTTCCCTATATCCCCTGCTCCAGAAGGATAGGAAGATTCAACCAAAACAAGATCACCTTCGGTGATTTCAGTATCTTTGTCGCATGCCTCGAGTCGACTATCAAGGGTTGAGAAGGTGCAACCAACACTAGCAAAGCCACCACTATGTTCTCCTCCGGCCTCGGCAGAATCTACAACCTTAGGATTATCACCATTAGCGCGAACAACCTTTGGTACCTCAATGAGATCTCTTTCATCATCAACAAGTGGCTCCTCAAAGGGAATGTCTTCAATAAACAAAAGTTTAGCCACGTTGGTCTCCTTTCTCACAGGAACTTCCTCTCTTTTTCTCATACAGGATATCTTAGACATAAATCTTTCCACCAAAGATGGATCGAGAGAAGAAAGTTCTAAATCCGAACATCTGTCCATATTATATGCATAAAGGAGAAGGAAAGCATCCTAAAAAGATCTAACCATAGTCTCATCCAAGGTGGTCTGGAGGGAACTAGAGATCCTCTATTTAGCATTGTTCACCACTCTGACATATTTGGCCAATAAAGCATCCTTCTTGCCAAGCTTGATCTTGAGAAAATTGTTCTTTTTTTCTAAAAGAAAATTTTGTTTTTGCAACGAGAAACAATGGGAGTTAAGCATGGCAATGTCTTCTTTAGATTTTTCCGAAGTCCCCTTTAAAGCCCTAACTTCTTCAGCCATGGCTATGCAGAATTCCTTTTCCAGGATAATGGAATTTTCCGTCTCTGCCAAAGTAGATTCCAACTTAATCCTCTCCGTAACCAAACCTCCTTTTGCATGGATAAAGGCATCATTTTCCTTCCTCAAAGACTTGTTTTCTTCTCTAAGTCTTCACAACTCCAAATAAGGTTCAGAAGAATTATCGTGTGTCAATAACTAATGTTTGATAACTTATAAAGAACACAATTAAAATAGATGAGACAATTAAAGGAGAGATAGGAAAACAAGAAAGGTAAAAATTCATATCAGGAGGAGCTGTTAGACTAGAGCCAGACAACCACCGGGAGAGTCAAATGAAAAATCAACATTGGAAAAGGTAAAAGAAATAATTGCATAACTAAATCATTAAAGCTATCGCCACCAGGAGGAATAATAAAGGAGGGTGGGGAAATGTCCTTGAGAGAGGAAGAAAATCCCATCGCGTAATGTAATTCATTAGAGACTTCAAAAGACCCGACAAGAAGAATGTTTGAGTAGGGGGCCTTCTTTGGAGAAGTGATATCTAGGACATCAGAAACCGCATCGGAAAAAAGAGATGGACCTGCCGCATACTTTGGATTCTTTGGAATAGGATCTTCTAAGCTTCTTTCCATAATCTTCCTCTTCACGTTTTCCCTAGACTTTAACAATGCATCCTTAAGAAAAGAAACGCCAACCCTTGGAACCAAGGAAACGGAGCCGGTCTTACTAGACTCAGTACAGACAACTTCTAACATGAGATGAATGAGAGCTGAATGAAATTCCAATTACGACTCCTTTCTAAAAAATATTGCATAAAGAGTATATCTGGATTGTCAAGAAATAAAGGAGAGTTGGGTGAGAAAGGAGCATCTCTTCCCAGGGACAAAGAAAGGTCCCGTTACTAAGTAAGACCAAAGGTGCCTGCCCAATAATGGATTGACCGATCAGCAACAGTGAGTGCTTTTGGAGAATAGAGGAAGTGAGTAGTAAAGATCTCTTACCATATTTCCCAGAGGCAGTGCCTAGGAGGTTAATTACCTCCCTATCTGCGAAACTCGGCTATTTGGTTGCAATACCTATAAATAGTATATACAGATGGTAAGATAGTAAAAAAATCTTTTGGATGTGAATACTAGGGATGTGGAAGCTGCTGAAAACACCATGAGAACGACGAACAAAGAAAAACTGGGTTTCCCAGTCCTTAAATCATGTCACTCCTTGTGATAACAATTTCTTTATGGGGTTTGCATAGAAAGATCTAAGGGTTTGTGTCACTAAGCTTGGAAGGGAGAACCAAGTAATCAAGCGTTGAAGGGCTTAAAGAAACATTACTTGATTCTAAGGATAACAATTCTAATCCTATTAAGTAGGTGTAAATGTTAGGAGAAAGTTGGATGGGAACAATTCCCAAATATTGTAGATACCGATGAAGAAAGCCAGGAAAGTGGATAAAGCCTCCATGCCAGATGTGAACAGCAGAGTAGGCAAAGTATCCCTCCAGAGGGTAAGAGATGGTGTCACTTTCGCAAGGAGGAATGGCTACAACAACTGAAATGCAAAAATCCTGAAGAATGGCATTAACTTGCTCTTGAGACGAAATCAAAGAATGCTTCTCGACAGCACTAACCTTCCTATAAGCAGAAGGGTCATTCGACAAAGGGTCATTCCTATCATGTTTAAAAGCAATATGCTTCTTTCCCATAGTTCCAGGTATAATTTGTTTAATTTTATGCAACAAGGTAAGATCAATGCCCGAAAGGGTAAGACCCTAATAATAATAATAATAATAGGAGATTATACCTTTTGTAACGACCCGCATTCTACGCATCATAGGATCGTAGAATATTTATTTCTTTCATATACGAAGTCGTATGGTCATGTAACTTTGGGAGACGACTAGTGGGGTCATTTCCTATGTTCATGATTTTTGTCGATTTTTAAATGACCGCTTTGACCCTAACTGATCTTGTTTGGAACATAACTTTTGACTGGAAAGGAATTTTGATTTGAAACCACTTCCATTTGCTCTGGATGATGGTTTACCTTTCCGTAGAGTGGTCACACTAGCCAAACAGACTCACCATTCGGGAGATATGGCTGAAACAAGTTTCAAATGATAAAAAACAGCTTAATTGGGCTTAACTGGGTGATTAGCAACTAGGCCCAAAGTGGAATTTCGGGATTAGGAGTTTAAAAGGGCTGTTAGAGTTTGGAGAATACCTTTTTCTCATTTTTCAGCCGTCACTATTCATTCCTCTCAACCTAGCCATGGCCTCCAACATCTAAAACATCTTCTAATAACCGTTTAATCAAGTATTGGCCTAATCTACATCAAATTGAGGCAGTTTAGCAAAGAGATTGAGATAGAGCTACTGTGTTGCGTTGGGAACAGCGCCAAAACAGAGAATCATTTCATATCTAAAGTTTATTTGTGGCAAAGGTGAGTGATTTGCAAGGTTTCTCACTAATTACGGTTAGTTAAGGGTAATTAGTGTTGATTAGCGAATCTATACATTAATAAATTCTAGAAAAATATTTATAAATTCTAGAATATTTTTTTAGACCTCTGTTTAAAGATTGGATTAATTTGGTTGAGTTTTGCTAATCCTATCATTAGATTTGCCTAAACATGCTTAAGGGAAAATATGGGATTTTGGCTATGTTTGATCCATTTTACATGTTATGATTTTTGTTTTGCTGATTGTGGTCAGTTCTATATATTGCTGTGACTGTATGGTATGCTTTGTGATTGATTAGAAAGGTTAGAATGGTCAAAAACGCCGTCGTATGGCGTAAAACAGCTCGCTGGACAAAGTGCAGAAGATTGCGCAGAACCGGATCGGATCGCCACATGTACCACGATCCGCCTCACCTTCTCCGACCCGATCGTGAAACCCCGAGCGTCACCATGAGTCAATCTAGGAGCGTCGTCACGAACCAGACCTGGATGCAGACACCATGATCCAAAGGAGGGCCACGACCTAGACGAGATGTCACGAACCAATTAGAGGACCACGATCTGGAGCTAGAGCACGATCCGACCTGGAGTGGGACTCACGACCAACCTAAACCAGAGTTGTGCGACCCGATCCGACGTAGGAGGCACAATCCGAACCGAGGAGCTGATGACCACGAACTGAAGCAAAGTGAAGTGAAGAAATGAAGGCCAATCCGGAGAAGAAGGTGACGACCAAAACCCTAAATGCAAAGGTAGTCCAAATGGGAAGTTTGTACTCAGGATCCAGTTGGGAACCAACGATTCAACTTCATGAGTTGGGCTTTGCTGCAGGACGTGTGCTAAGGGGTTGTCGATGTCTATAACTTTGGATCACTATGTGTAGATACGTGAACGGATTCAGGGCCATAGTGTCCTAGGTACGACTAATGAGCTATAGACCAAAAAAGTGGGGTCATTTGTAAAGATTTGGTCATGACTCCATGGGGTAAGCTTGGTAGTAGCAGTAGTTATACAAGTCGAACTCCATCACTACTTCGAAGGGTTTAGTTATTGATAGTGGTGGACATCGTATGCTTTACGCACCGAGTGAGAGATGTGAGGATGGTTGTTATGTTTGATTTGTTTGCATCATTATGACATGCACACCCCACCCCCGTATTCTTTACACCATATGTTAGTGGCACCTTAGAGTATTGTACGGTATGTAGTGTTAACTCTTTGGTTGCAGGTCCAGGTTTAGGTATGGTTTAGTGTACCTGTTATTGTTCTATTTAGCTGCTTATCGCTCATACCCGACTTTTTGTCTGACCCAGAGTTTTATTTCTCTTCTTATTACTCTGGGTGCTCTCACGAGCAGACTAGAGACAGGTTAGGTGGTATGCACGAGCAGCTGTACCGGAGGCGAGCAGGAGGCTTCCACGTATGATACATACATACATACACACACACACACATATATATATATATATATATATATATATATATATATATATATATATATTCTCCCTGTGTTGCTGCGGTCACTACTTTAGGCATTTGTGGTGTACCTTTCTTTCTTTTATTTAGAGACAGTAATTTGGAAAGTTGTAACAAGCTGTATTTGGATTCCCGCTACCCTAATGATGATGTTGATGTGGTTTTAATTATCAGCTTATGCACTGTCTTGCCTGTTTTATGTCAAGCATATTATTATTATATTTTGTCCCATGCGCTGTGAGATATTCTACATGTTTTCGATTAGTTCATTCTCTTCTTTCCTTTCTTTGGCGACCGTTCCGTGCTAGTCGGATATGTTTACAGCGCACTTTCGGAGGAAATGTCGGCTAGTGCGGGGCGGGCCGTCACACTTGGTATCAGAGCTCTAGGTTGCGTTGTTAGCCTAGTGAAAGACACCAGGGAGAAATAATAGGTATATGAGAGCGTGTATTTGTGATTTTTTTGGTTTTCAAAAGCTATGTATATATATATTATTATTATAGTTGAGGATGAAGTCGCACTGCACTGGCACCACTATGGAGATGGTTAATCGTTTTCTATTTACAGATTGAACGATGAGCCGATATGAAAGGGGTACCAGTAGAGGAGCCAATAATGGGAATGCTCCTGATATGAGGACGATGTTTACTGACCTCATGAGAAGATGCTTAGGGATGTACAGAGGGCAGCTCCCAATGCTGGTTATGGTGGTGGTCCAATAGTGCAGGCGCCTAGGGCCGAATTCGCCAAGCTGAACAAGGATTATACTAGTCTGGGTGGGAAGCAGTTCCACGGAACGGAGTCAGCTACGGATGTTCAGGATTGGTTGGATAGCTGCGAGCGTATCTTCGAAGATTTGGGTATCCAGGATGCGATGAAGAGAAGGCTAGCATCCCGTCAGCTGCAAGGACGGGCAATGAATTGGTGGAATGCTACAGAGGCAGCTACTCCCGAGGATCATTTTACTTGGGATCAATTTAAGGTTCACTTTAGCGATAAGTTCATTCCAGCTGCTCAGAAGTCAGTGTTGTTTTGGAAATTCTTGGAACTCAAGCAGAATGGTAGGGCAGTCTCGGAGTACATTGCAGAATTCGATACTTTATCGAAGTATGGATTATCCCTCATTGACAATCCCGAGAAGAAGAATGAGAAGTTTATAATAGGTTTGGATCAGTACTTGGGGGAAAGGCCTATTAACCACATCGATGAGATGTTTGAATCGATTGTGGGGAAAGCATTGAGGTCAGAGAGTCTTTACCCTAAGTCGAAGACTTAGATCGCATCTGCAGAGGAGCCAAAACCGCAAGCAAGCGGTGGAGGCAAAAGTGTTTCTCAAAATAAGAGGAAGCAGAACCAAAATAAGGATGGCCAGAGAAAGAATAAGAAAGATGTTGAGTGCTTCAGCTATGGTAAGAAGGGCCATTATGCTAGTAATTGTCGGGCTAAGCCAGCGGATAGGAAGTGCTTCAACTATGGCCAAGTGGGACATCACAAGGACAAGTGTCCGCTACCCCCTAAAGAAAAGCAGATGGTGAAAGCATATGCCCTTAATGCTATTCCTTCTTCGTCGAATGCCCCAACTGCAGCGGAGAAGGGAAAGAATATCGTTATTCAAGGTATGCTTTCTGTTTATGATGTTCCTGTTAGAGTTTGTTTGATACAAGAGCTTCCAGTTCTTTCATATTTAGTGACCTGGTAGATAGGTTAGGATTGGAGCCCGAGATTGTCGATAGACCTTTAGTAGTGACGAACCCGATTAGTGGTTCGACTAACCTTAGCATGATTTGTCGTAATGTGGCCTTATCGAGTCATGGATGCATGTTTGTTTGTGATTGCTTTATTTTGGGCTTTACTGGGTTTGGCATTATTTTGATAGTCGATTGGCTCGAAAGATACGGGGTGGCGGTAGATTGTGAGTGCTTTTTGGTGACAGCTAGAGCGGATGATGGGCAGAGGGTAGTGTTTGGTGGTCTACCTAGTGATGGGGTAATGGCTAGTTTTCTAAATTCCCTCGACATCCTGCATGGTGAGTTGTCAGGTTTTCCCGTCATTGGCTAGTATCCGAACGTCTTCGAAGAAGTGACCGGGCTTCCACCACACCAAGAGATTGAGTTCCGTATTGATTTAGTGAAAGATGCCAGACCTATAGTGATGCCACTTCATCGTATGGCACCAAGGGAGCAGCATGAGCTCGGGGTGCAAGTCAGCGATCTTTTGAAGAAGGGATTTATCAGAAGGAATGTTTCTGAATGGGGAGCACCAGTTCTATTTGCTACCAAGGCCGATGGTTCCCTTCGGTTGTGTGTAGACTACCGCGAGTTGAATAAGGTGACGAGGAAGAACAAGTATCCTCTACCTTGGATAGATGATTTGTTTGATCAGTTGAGTGGCGCGAGAGTATTCTCTCAATTGGATCTCGCGACAGGTTTCCATCAGCTTAGAGTGGAAGCTGAGAGTATAGCTAAAACGATATTTCGAACGCAGTCTAGATTTTATGAGTGGTGGGTCATGCCATTCGGGTTGACCAATGCCCCAGCGTATTTTGTGGATCTTAAGTTTGTTCTTGTGTTCATGGATGATATTTTGGTTTACTCGAGGGCAGAGGAAGAACACAAGGAACATTTAAGAAAAGTGATGGATGTGTTGAGAAGACACCGATTGAAAGCAAAGTTTACTAAGTGTCACTTCTGGAGGAGGGAAGCGTGATTCTTGGGCCATGTTGTTTCAGAGAATGGTATTGCTGTGGACCCTGCGAAGGTGGCCACGGTACAAGATTGGTCTACACCCAAGAATGCAACGGACATAAGGAGTTTCTTGGGATTAGCTAGATATTATCGTAAGTTTATCCAAGACTTCTCCAAGGTAGCAGCACCATTAACTCAGTTGACCAAGAAGGATCAGGCTTTCGTCTGGGATGAGAAGTGCGAGAATGCATTCAAGAGTCTAAAGGATAAGTTGACATGCGCACCAGTGTTAATCATTCCTAAGGGGAATGAAGAGATGGCGGTATACACGGATGCATGTGGTATCGGACTAGGTGCGGTATTGATGCAAGGAGGTAGGGTTGTAGTTATGCAAGTCGGCAATTGAAACCGCATGAGAGAAGATACCCTACCCATGATTTGGAATTAGCAGCGATCATGTTCGCATTGAAGATGTGGAGACATTATCTCTTGGGAGAAATATTTGAGCTGTTTACCGATCATAAATCATTAAAGTATCTCCTCTCAGAAGGATCTAAATCTCCGACAGCAAAGATGGTTAGAATTCTTAGCTTCCTATGATTTCGACATCGCTTATACACCAGGAAAGGACAATGCGGTGGAAGATGCATTGAGTAGAAGACATGCCAATTTAGGGGCTATGTTTCTAGAATGGAAGCAACTGGATAACATCGCTAGGTATGATTTCAGACCAAAGTGCGAATTGGATCCAGAAATGTTAGCAAGTTTGACGACCAGACCCACTTTGATTGAGCGGATTGGTTCTAGTCAGAGGGAAGATCCTAACCTATTGGAAATCATCTCAAGGTTAGAGGTGGGAATTGACGGAGAGATGAACAAGTTTGGGCTTGATCGAGATGGATGGCTTAGAAAGAATGGAAGACTACTTGTACCCAATGTCAATGGATTGAGAGATGAAGTGCTTCGAGAATGTCATCGCTCAAAACTGACTATACATCCCGGTGGTAACAAGATGTACTGAGACATGAAGCAGACCTACTAATGGGAAGGGATGAAAAGAGACGTTGGGAAGTTTATATCCAAATGCATGAATTGACAATTAGTTAAAGCTGAGCAAAAGAAGCCTAGTGGTTTGTTACAACCATTAGAAATTCCAGAATGGAAATGGGAACAAGTCTCGATGGATTTCATTAATGGGTTACCAAGGACAAAGTCGGGCCATGATAGCATTTGTGTGATTGTGGACCGATTAACTAAGAGTGCAAGATTTATAGCCATCAAGTTGAATAGAACGGCATCTAAGTTAGCTGAACAATATGTAAAGTGAGTAGTGAGATTTCATGGAATACCCAAAGGCATTGTGAGTGACCGAGATCCGTTGTTCACTAGTGGATTTTGGAAAAGCGTTCAAGAGGCGTTAGGATCAGAATTACATCTCAGTACCGCGTATCATCCTCAAACCGACGGACAGACAGAGAGGGTGAATCGAGTATTAGAGGATCTCTTGAGAGCTTGCATATTAGACTTTGGTGGATCATGGGATGACCATCTACACCTAATAAAGTTCGCATATAATAATAGTTATCAATCCAGTATTGGTATGTCTCCATTTGAAGCTTTGTACGGAAGACCGTGCAACTCACCGTCATGTTGGTTAGAAACTGGTGAGAAGTTTGTGCTTGGACCAGATGTGATAAGAGAAACTTCAGCTAAGATTAAGGTTATCCAATGGCGGATGAAGGTTGCCCAAGATAGGCAGAAAAGTTATGCTGATAAGAGGAGAAGAGAATTAAAGTTCTCCATTGGCGACTTGGTGTTTGTCAAGATTTCTCCGTTGAAGAGCGTGATACGATTTGGCAGGAGAGGCAAGTTAGCACCAAGATTTGTTGGTCCATTCCCAGTCCTTGAGCAAATTGGGAATTTGGCATATAAAGTTGAATTACCAGAGAAGATGGCAATAGTTCACAACGTATTTCATGTTTCCCAGTTAAGGAAGTTCGTGCACGACCCAGATGTGTCTATTTCACCTGATCAGTTGGATGATATCGAAGTTGAACCCGAGACGGTTGGGAACCGCAAGCCTATGCGTATTGTTGGGAATGATACGAAACAATTTCAAAGGAAAGCGGTGAATCTAGTCAAAGTTCAGTGGGGCGAGAATGAGAATGACTGTACTTGGGAGACAGAGGAGAGCATTAGGAAGACTTATCCAGAACTCTTCGCTTGGTAAGATTTCAGTTTCGATTTAGTCTTTCTGCATGCTAGGATAGGCTTGTTTTGTTTGTTTTGCATGTTTGATTATTGTATGTGGCTGGTAGGCATTCGGGATCCTTTGTATGTTTTGGGTTAAGGAATTTCAGGGACGAAATTTCTTAAGGGGGGAGAGTGTAACGACCCACATTCTATGCATCATAGGATCGTAGAATATTTATTTCTTTCATATACGAAGTCGTATGGTCATGTAACTTTGGGAGACGACTAATGGGGTCATTTCCCATGTTCATGATTTTTGTCAATTTTTAAATGACTGCTTTTCCCCTAGCTGATCTTGTTTTGACCATAACTTTTGACTGGAATGGAATTTTGATCTGAAACCACATCCATTGGCTCCGGATGATGTTTACCTTTCAGTAGAGTGGTCACATTAGCCAAACGGACTCACCGTTTGGGAGATATGGCTGAAACAAGTTTCACATGATGAAAAACAGCTTTACTGGGCTTAACCGGGTGATTAACAACTAGGCCCAAAGGGGAATTTCGGGATTAGGAGTTTAAAAGGGCTGTTAGGGTTTGGAGAATACCTTTTTCTCATTTTTCAGCCGTCACTATTCATTCCTCTCAACCTAGCCATGGCCTCCAACATCTAAAACATCTTCTAATCACCGTTTAATCAAGTATTTGCCTAATCTACATCAAACTGAGGCGGATCAGCAAAGAGATTGAGATAGTGCTGCTGTGTTGCCTTGGGAACAACGCCAAAACAGAGAATCATTTCAGATCTAAAGTTTATTTGTGGCAAAGTTTAGTGATTTGCAAGGTTTCTCACTAATTACGGTTAATTAAGGGTAATTAATGTTGATTAGCGAATCTATACATTAATAAATTCTAGAAAAATATTTATAAATTCTAGAATATTGTTTTAGACCTCTGTTTAAAGTTTGGATTAATTTGGTTAAGTTTTGCTAATCCTATCATAAGATTTGCCTAAACATGTTTAAGGGAAAATATGGGGTTTTCGCTATGTTTGATCCATTTTACATGCTATGATTTTTGTTTTGTTGTTTATGGTCAGTTCTATATGTTGCTATGACTATATGGTATGCTTTGTGATTGATTAGAAAGGTTAGAATGGTCGAAAACGCCGTCATATGGCGTAAAATAGCTCTCTAGACAAAGTGTAGGAGATTGCGTAGAACCGGATCGGCTCGCCACATGTACCACGATCCTCCTCACCTTCTCTGACCCGATCGCGAAACCTCGAGCATCACCATGAGTCGATCCAGGAGCGTCGTCACGAGCCTGACTAGATGCAAACACCACGATCCAAAGTAGGGCCATGACCTGGACGAGATGTCACGAACCATCTGGAGGACCACGATCTGGAGCTAGAGCACGATCTGACCTTGAGTGGGACTCACGACCTACCTGAACCAGAGTAGTGCGACCCGATCCGACGTAGGAGGCACGATCCGAACCGAGGAGCTAATGACCAATGACCTGAAGCAAAGTGAAGTGAAGAAATGAAGACTGATCCAGAGATGTATCGCCTGTTTTAATGTTGGTTTTAAAGAAATGAAGAAGTGAAGAAATGAAGACTGAACCCTAATGATGATGTTGGTTTTAATTATCAGCTTATGCAATGTCTCACCTATTATATGTCAAGTATATTATTATTATATTTTGTCCCATGCACTATGAGATATTCTACATGTTTTCGATTAGTTCATTCTCTTCTTTCCTTTCTTTGGCGACCGTTCCGTGCTAGTCGGATATGTGTACAGCGCACTTTCGGAGGAAATTCCGACTGGTGTGGAGCAGGCCGTCACACCTTTTACGCCATCATGGAAATGAAATCAAGTAAAAAACGCTAATTAAAGCTACCGAGTAAGTTTGGAATCGATTGCCGAGAAATGATAATTAAGAAAATAAGATCAGTTTATGGAAAACGAAACCGTAGTTACCATAATTCGAAATAAGCTAACAACATTCTAATCATAAAACAAAGCATGAATGACTTACCAAGATACTTTTTTTGTAGATTGCTAATGCTTTCCCGAGATGAATTTTTCAGGAAATAATGAAGAGGAGAAAGAGCTAGTAAAGCGAAATAAGGAGGATATATATTAAAAAGAAAGAAGAGATTAATCCGTTCGAAACTTTGACTTGAAAATTCGAAAAATACCTTTCACTAGGGGTAAAGTTTACTACCAAAATAAAGCACCGCAACAGACTGACGGTGAGGGGGGTAGCAGACCGCCATAAGAATAGAAAAATTCTCTGTAAGTAAAAGCCAAGCACAAGGTGAAACTGGAAGCACAAGGGAACAGTTCGAGACCATCACTAAAGAAAAGATCTTAGAAGCTATACAAAGAAAGGATACCGGCAGGGTGGTTCCGGCACGATGGGTAAACAACGGAGGGTCACCTAAAGCCGGTAGTCAATGAAGAGTGAGACCAAGAATCCTACAAACCGGGGCCTAAAAGGAAGAAAAGGCAATCAGTATTAACTTGCTTAATACCATTACATAAGGAGACGAAAGCATCAAAGATCATAGTTTGATGCTTATGGAGATTATCCGGGAACTAGCTATCGAAACCCCCATTAGATGGTCACCGAGTGGTTACTATAGTAAGCAACTAATAAAGCACTGGAAGCACCCTACTAGAAAGCCAAGGAATACTTCAGCACTCTACTGAAAGGCAAGCCGGAACCTCAAGGAGAGATAAGCTATCAACCCTAATTTTCTTAGTGTCGATACTAACAGGGTTGGAGGATTCGACAACCATCCATCTGAACCATAGAGGCAAGTCCCATGTGGAATTAATAGCAAGACTGGAAGCCTATATCCGGAAGCCTACATTCGGAAGCCGAAACCTTTTGAAATCTATTCACATCGTCAAGCTTAGTAGCAATATAAAGAAGATAGACATGACATCAGCGAAAAGCTCCAAAGACCGGGACCGTCCTACTGAGATCCAAAACCGGTACCTTAAAAAGCTATAAGCAAAACCTTCGGAACCGAAAGGAAAGGTGGCCGAGAGTCAAAACTTCTGGAACCAAAGGGAAAAGCCACTGACAAAGGCTTATGCTGGCCCAATAGCACAAGGGCCCCTGATTTGTCAATAAATAAGATCCTAGGTGTCTCATTTTGGGGACCGATTTCTGATTTCGCATTCTTGTACTCTTTTTCTCAAGAGTAAACCATAATTTATAAATCAATTTAGGGATTACTATTATAATCACTCATGTATTCAAAATCAAAGATCAATAAAGAGAAGATCGACACTTAGCATATCTTCTTCTAAATTTCTTATGTGGTTTTTTTGCTATTTCCTACACAACTTAGTATAGACTTCCTAACAACCCGGGTTCCTACTCAATTTTAGACGCTTCTGCAGAGTTTTAGCAGAGCCCCTTCCTAAAAGCCATTTAGCCTTTTGTTGAGGGTTGAGCTTTTGGAGCCCTTGTCCCAAGACTCTTAGTTTCAGAGCTGCTTAAGCATGATGTTCATCCCATTAAGGGAAGAGTAACTAATCTTTTAGGCTCTGAACCTTGATATCCAGGAAACGATGAACCAACTCAATCTCATGAAAGCAAAATAATCCCATTTTTTCCTTTAGGTTCACTTCTGTCGACCTGTCCCCGGTGTTGACAAAAAATATCATTGACAATATAGAACATAGGTATGTATTTCGAAATAAATATTTTGTTTTAAAATATGTCTCTATCTTTAAAATAAAATAAAACCAACTGTTTTTCTATTTTAATTAATCATACATTTAAAAAGGATATAAATCCATTTAAAACCATTATTTGCGATGTTACAAATAATTTTCTATCATTAAATAGTCATTTAAAATGGAATTTAAATAATCAAAAACACAAACTGAATGTTTAAATAAATTAAATATTCACAAACCAAATTGATGAAATTCCAAGTTGTTACATTCTTCAACCCTAAAAAGTATTTCATCCTCATCCCAAATTAGAAAATAATTCCAAAATTACTTAACAACAAATTTTATTTATCAATTTAATAAGCACATCTGATGAAAATAGATCATTTGTAGGAAATATCTAATTCGATCAATATACGAATAAATAACTTCCCTAAAGAACTAGTATTGCTCACTCTATAGTGCGAACTCTAGCTTAGTTCCTTGAGTAGGAACCACTATTCTCGTTGCATAGCCAAATATTATAATGGAAAATATTTAGTTTCTTACCAAGAAATCTTACCAAGTGCTCACCATCAAGAATCGAGTGATTAATCTTTATTCGAATCAGTGCTAAAAAAACACCTTAAAACTATATACTTGAATCTTAAATCAAAACAGAACCACGAACAAATTATCTAAGTACAACTTACTTAATTACCCCAATTGGTAATTATAATACCAATTCCTATTTTTAATCTCTCCTAATTAAATCAAGTTATTTAACTTAATTCTATTTAACTCACAAACACTTAGTTTAATTCCAAATTTAACTTTGAAACATCAACTGCCACAGATCCTTGAAATTTCTGAATCATTTTGACTAATAAAATTACAAATCAATTAATCACTCAAGAAGAAGAACTAACTTATCCTAATGCATAGGCTATATGGATCCACATAGTAATTCTTAACCAAAAATTTACGAATTCAAATACCTAGGTTTAATTTCAACATAATTTGAAATTATGCTTTTGCAACTCCCCGAAATTTCGGACCGATAATTTTTTTTGCCGAAAATCGTTTCGTCCAAAACAAACAATGAATGCTACCATTTTATTTGATAAATATACAACATCACTAAATGTAATTTTTTATTTTTAAGTAATATAAATAGCACTTGTCAGAGTATGAATTAAATACGATTATCGTAAATCAACCATCGTGCAACTCTGACAAAATGGACATCGATATTCATCCCTGCACACTTGATAAAATGTTTGTATGACTTAACTGGTATGAAAGATGCATCAACCCAAGATGTAAAATCAATAATAAGCAAAAATATTTTTTTATTAATAAAGCAGCTGTATCACTACCCCTATGTGAGTGCCTATGTACCTTTTTCTAATTGGGTAAGCAATTAGATACAGGACCAAGCCAACGTAGTTATTATTTACACAAAACATTTAAAATCAATGTTTACTTCAAAATACTCTTAATATCATCATGTGGGGGTAAAATAGTGCAATAACCCGGAAATCTGAGCCAATTTAAAAATTTTATTTTGGCAATTTTATTGAATTTTTAATATTTAAAATGAATTATTTTAAATAATAACGACGAGAAATTTATTGTGAATAAAAATGGAACGTATATATTTATATAGATCGTCGTTAGAATATAAATAATCATTTATAATTACAAAAGGAATTGAAAATGGCGCGGTAGTTCGAAAATTCGATTTCGAAGTTCAAATGAATGTACAGGATTCAAAATAAAACGGATTTTAATGAAACCAAAAATATTAGAATTCAATTGAGAATATCTTTCCAATGAATCCGAAAAATCAAAATTTCATAGCGGGAATCAAAAGTTATATCCAGTTGAAAATTCAGAATAGTCGCTATGGAATTCTGGCCCTTAAAAATGGAAATTTTGCAAATGACCTCGGTTTTCGACGAAATCACTTTTGTTGGATCTATGATGTCAAGTTATTGCTATGTTTCAAAATTCGTAATTTTTCTAATCAATATGTGAGCGTGGCACAGGAAAACGCATTTGACAAATTTCAATTGATTTTAATCGATTGGAAAATGGCCATTTTTCAAATGATCTCAGAATATGACGAAATTAGTTTGGTTAGTACCATGTCATCAATACGAAGCTAGAAAATATTTTTCGGGAAGTTTAAGAGAGTGTATGTGCTCCCGGTAAATTGAAATGTGCGTTCAAATTCAATATATATAGATTTATAATTTGATTTGAATGAAAACTAATCGAAACAGCCGAATTGCCTTGCGAAACATATCCCACTGTGTTCAGAATAGGGGTAATTAGCTAGGGACGACAGTCGGTGGTTTCGATTTCGAGTTCGAAATAAAAGGTTACGTTTTGGTTTTAGAAATTAAATATATAAATTATTGTATAACCCCCTACATTCCCTCCTTCTCTTTCCCCTTTAGTCAACGGTTTAGAATAAATTAGAAAAAAAGGAAAAAAAATCACGAGAGAGGAAACCGGAGCCGCCACCGCTCATCGCGCCTCCGCTGGAGCCCACCGACGGACCCCCCCCCACCTCCGATCCTCCCCCTCTCTCCAGTCCTTCAAAACCCCCTACCCCCAAAGCCTAAATCGATCCCCACATCCAAGAAACTCCACAAGACCTTCCACCGCCGGAACAAGGGCCGCCGTCGCCACTGCCTTGGTCAGCCGCCGATGCTGCGACCCCCTGCCACGATCTCCGATTCCAGCGACCTCTCCTCCAATCTCCACATCCAGAAAACCGTGAGTTTTTTTATTGGGTTTAAAATTTCAGTTTTTAACATATATAAAGAGTATATGAAAATCTGATTTATATGTATATAAAGTTGATATATATATGTATATATAGCGAATAAAAATTTGATTTTTAGTTTGATAAATAGAAAGAATAAAAATATGATTTTTATATTTTAGAAAGAATAAAAATATGATTTTTATATTGGTAGAGTATTAAAAATGTGATTTTTAATATATAGAACATCATATTAAAAATGAGATTTTAATATGAACAGTGTGGAGGAAGACTGCGTTGGAAGTACGGGCAGATCCAGTCTGTTCTGAATTTCAGAAATAAAACGGCAAAGTGGAACCCTCGGTGAGAACTCCTCACTTTTATTTTAATTTCTAGTTTGAAATATATACTAGGATGCAGACGGTGCTTAGTAGCACCCGACACCCATTGTCCACAGACCATGGACGACTTGTGTGACTATTTGTGTTGTGAAATTTGACTGTTGATTGTGATGTGAAAAATATATATTCATGTGTTGAATAGAAAGAAAACTCATGTGTTGAATAGAAAGAAAATTCATGTGTTGAAATAAATATTCATGTGTTGAATAGAAAGAAAATTCATGTGTTGAAATGAAATAATTTCATGTGTTGAAATAAAATATATATTCATGTGTTGAATAGAAAGAAAACTCACGTGTTGAAATAAAATAATTTCATGTGTTGAAATAAAATAATTTCATGTGTTGAAATAAAATATATATTCATTTACAAATCGAACGATTTGTTTATGTACACCTATTTGACTGATATGGATTGGGACGATAAATTTTACACATCGCCCAACTGCACAAATAAATTCTGTATTTGATTGTTTGAAACCCCACACGGGTGTTGGGATGAAATTGGGCATACACTAATCCCAATAATTAGCTGTATGTCGATCGATTGATTGACAGGCTGTTATAAGTGTTGAATATTTATATTTGATGCTTATACAGTGCAGAATGCACTCTGGATGATGGTTGATTATTTATCGTTGCTATTGTATACATTTGTTGTAATGAAACCATATAATTAACATTATATGGTAATTGATTGGGCCTCATTTCAATTTGGAAAATAAGGAATATTATAAAAGAAAATTCATGTGTTGAATAGAAGGAAAATTCATGTGTTGAATAGAAAGAAAAATCATGTGTTGAATAGAAAGAAAATTCATGTGTTGAATAGAAAGAAAATTCATGTGTTGAATAAAATATATATATTCATGTGTTGAAGAAAATATTCATTTGTTGAATTGAACAACGAAGTTATTGAAATATATAAAGTCATGTTGATTAGATATGCGCCATTTTGACGCGAACAATATTTATATCAATTATATTCATTTTTATAATGATTATAGAAACCGAAGTAATGTCAAAATATAACGTTTTGAAAATATTATCATTTGTAAATCAATGATGTGGAATATTCAATTTTGATTCGAAATTGAATCTGAAGTTGAAATCATTTTGAAAACGAATTTAAAACGATTTATAAAACACGTTTTAAAAGGAAATCGATGAAGTATATATTATATATTATATAAATATATATAATATAATGGCCTGAATAGAATGTGCCGTGCTGCGGCAGTTCGCGAATTTCAACCATTGACTTCGAACTGATATTACAGGAGATCCGACCGTCGGATTCTCCTAAAACCGGAACCGTTGGGTTCGAATCGAAAAGAGCCTTCTAACGAAAGTTGGAGAGTTTAAATCTAACGGTTGGATTTGGAATTATGTCCAAATCAAATTTGGAAAAGGTAGCTATAAGTGCAGTTCGATGGCCGTTGATGGAAATCGACTGTATGGGCCTTGATAAAATTATTAAAAATAGTATTAATTTGTGTAAAATCATAAGAAATGATTTGTGAAGAATTAGGATGAAAATTTCCATATTTGAAAAGATAAAAATAGATTTTTATCGAAATGAACTGGTTTTGAACAAGAATTATAATTCCATTTATTTTTAAAATGAATAAATTGGATTTGAAATGGTTTTGAAAATAACCAGAATTTCCAATAATTGAATTGGAATGGATGTGAATCGAAATTGTCTTTGGAATATTTCGATATTGGATTTCGTGATTATACACATATTGTTATGGAAATTTGAAAGATATATTAATATCGTTATTTCCAATACGATATTTGTTGGTCGTAGAATTTGATATTGAATATAAGCCGATATATTTTCTATTCATAGCCTTGTATTTAATATCAAATGTGATTTTGGGTTTATTGTGAACCGTGTTTTAAATGACATTGGTTCTTTAACCCAGTTAAAGACATGATGTGATTTCCCAAGTTAAACAATCATTAATATTGATTTTTGGGAAGATTAAAACCAAGTGGAGTTTTAATGAATTTTAATTAGATTGAAGTGATCGAGAATGGGGTATCACCAGTTTTGCTCCAAGCGATAGTTAAATCTTTAATTAGATTTGAACGTGAAATGGTAATTGAATTTACCAACAACACCATGGTGTTAGATACGAAGTATGACCAGTTTACTTCATGCGATGAATAGGTTGGGATTGGGAAATAAGATAAATGATTACTTCGGCGTGGTTCGCTAATCCCGACTAGTTTTGTAACAACCCGTATTTTTCTGGTCGTTTATTTAAATATTGTATTTATTTAATTAAAATGCCAATTTGAATTTAAATAATCAAATTTAATTGTTTTGAATATTTAATTAATAATATAAATAGAATAAAATAATATTTTAATTTCAAAATATTGGGAAAATGTTGAATTCGATGTATAATGAGAATTGGCAAAATATAAAGGGTTAATATCGTCTATATTGAAAATATATCGACAATATCGTTTGTTTAACGACCGTTGAGCCTATAATTTTTTAATTTAATTATATAACGAGCTGCAACGGCGCGGTAGTTCGTAATATGACGTTTTGAACTTTAACGGGCTGTACAGGGTTCAAAATAAGTCAGATTTACTCGAAATAAGAAACGTCAGCACCAGTTAGATAATATCTTTCTAATGAAAGAGAAAAATCGAGTTTTCATGTTGTTGATTTTATTTTATGTCCAAATCAAATTTTAAAATAGTCAAAGTGGAATTTCCTTTATAATTTTATCGTTATTTATATTAAATAGAGGGGTTTTAAAATATTTTGAATATCGATTTGGCATGAAATCCAACCCGGGATATTTTATCTTGGTAGTGTATACAATTCTGGTCGTATATGGCCAATTTCAATATTTCAATATTTTTATATTAAAATGTTTTAAAATTGGTTTATTTTATTTGAATTGGGCAGTTATAAAAGGGACTTTTTCCAAACAACCTCTGTTTTCGACGAAACAAATTTTATTGAGACCGTAACAACAAATTATTGCTAGATTTTCAAGTTGCACGCAAATCGGGGGTATTCTGTGAGCGTGGCAAAATAAAATGCAAGATAAAAACGACTATTTGGACGTTAAAGAGCGTAGTTTGAGCAAACGAACACGGGATTCGACGAAACAAGATTCGTTAGGACCATATCGTCAAATTATACTATGTCGTCCAGTTGCATCACGAACGGAGCTTGTATGTGAGCGCAGTAGCCAATAAACAGTATTCAAAATAGCAATGAGCACGAAATAAAAATCGCCGATCATTGTCAATCGTCCCATCGGCTTAAAATATATTAAAACACACTTATATATACCCTCCCACATCACATTTTCCAGCCCAACCAAAAAATTCACCATACATTTTGCAAATAAGCCCCTAATCACATAATCGATTATATCTTCCAATCCGTGAGGGTTTTGCTAAGGGGTCCTGAAGTAAAGTCGTAGATCGGGAGGAGGGGAAGCTTCAGTCAAAAGTTGGGGAGGTTTCGTCAGAGGTGGTGGCCGAAATTCACGAGAAAAGGCAGAAAATTATTTTTGTTTTTGGTGATTTTGAAGGAGTTTGGGCTAACGAACGATAGGGGGGCAAAGTTGTAGAGGACAGGGAGGGCTTTGTTTTTGCTTTGGGTCGGGGGTCTAATGTTGGATGTGGTGGTCATAAGACCTAGTTGATCAGAGGTTGCATTTTCGAATGGTTTTGAGTGGGTCACGATCGGTTTCTAGCCGATTAAGGCCTGAGGGTGGCGTTTCAGTGTCGAGGGTCCGAAGGGGGTTGAAGCCTAAGGCGAGGCATAGCCACCTATGGTGGCGCGGCAGGGTCCGATGACCCAAGGCAGTTGGATTTTTGGGTTGATCGACAATTGGGGGTTTCGGAAATTCAAGCGACGGGAGGAGAGCTGGGTCCCCTCGGTTCTAGTGATGGTCCACGGGGGTGAGGCGAAGCTGATGGTAGGTCGTGGTGGCTCCCAGGTCCCTTGATGGTGGCGAAAATGGGCGGAGGATGGTTGACGTCATGGTTGGGTTTCTTTTTTTTTAGGCTCGTCGGGTTTGAGAAATCATTAGAAAGGAAAACGCATGAAAAAACATTAAGAGATGCTGATGTGGGTCATTATCCACTAATCATGGCCTTTAACGATAATTTAGGTGATTTATAATTTAATTAATTTATTAATTATCGTTAAACTTATATAAACTTTAAACTGCGATATCTTTTGCATACGTTGACGAAATTCGATGAAACAGGATCCGTTGGGATCGCAGAGACGAGCTCTAGACGATGGCTCTGACTAGGAGTCGATCTGATGCAGTTGAAATTTCAGTTAATTTTGAACGTTCGTTCAAAATAAAAAGGAACAAACACGTCCATCGTCAACCGTAATCACTGGTGAGTTAATTCTCACACTTTTCTGGACTGCCATGATGTGATAAATCCATATAAAAATACAAATTGGTTGATTGGCTGCTTTGGTTAATTATGGTTGATTTAATGGTTGTTGTTGATTTTATTATCATCCTTAATTTATTTATTTAAATTATATACTATCGTGTAATGTTATAACAGTTTGTGATGTAGAGTAGAACAGGTGTGAGGGATCAAACCGAATTCCTCAAATTTATTGTATATTATTTATTGATCATATTTTTCGTACATATGAATTGTTAACCCCAAATTGACATCAATACCTGTTGAATGTTGTTGGTTGAATGGTTGTTGATCGTGTTGTGATTTCTAATCAATCGACAGTATTGATTAAGTGATTGGCAATTATGGTGTAAAACCCATCGGTTATGGCGTCGTTTTGCCGCTAGGCGAACTGACGAAGGTTTTAGTTATAAATTTATTGTTATAACTAAAATGAAAATTTGAAGCTGTTTATATAAGTTAATTAAAATAGAAATTATAAATATATTTATATTTATAATCATTTTTTAGTAAAGAGTTTGTTTCAAAAGGTTTATATAATGAAGAAAATGTCATTAATGATCAGAAAGGCAGAAACTAGTATATTGATTAATAAAATTGAATAAGTGCTTTATAAAATAATTAAATGATATTTTTAAATTATTTAAGTTATTAATTAATTCGAAAGGGGAAAGAGTGGATGAATATCAATTAAGGATTAATCGGTGTTGACAGTAGACAAAAGAAGACTGTTTAATTTAAGGTTGGAAATTGGGTTGATTTGATTAACCAAATCGATTATTTTCAATGTTCGTTAATTTAATGAGAATTATTTAAATTAGTTAATCTTTGATTAACTATGATTATCAGGTTAATTATCATTAATGAAGTCAATTTTGATTTAACAATCTTTTAAAATGATAAATTGTTTATTTCTAGCTAATTAAAGGTTTATTTATCTTATTTCTAATTTAAATGGAATTAACTACGATTTAAGTGGTTAAGTAGATTATCATTTTAAATAATGATAATCGAGGAGATTATTTTCAATGATGAATTAAAGTAACAGGTGATCAAAAAGGAGATAAGATTGACTAAGATTTGGTTAGAGTTTTATAAAAGGATTTTAAATCCGGTTTGCAAACATAGTTTGTAAAAATGACTTGAAAGTTAATTCGAGAGTTTAAATAAGGATTTACTTAATTAACCAAAGTGAATTTGATTTGGGATAAGGCTAAAAGAAAATAGTGTATCTACTTAATAGATTAAGTAAAGAGGCTCCAAGGAAATTACCGATGCAAGAAATAAGGGTGTAGTACCATGCTAGGGTCTAATGGCAATAGTATTTTGTCAAGGGAGTTGCTTAAGTAAGGGATGGGAATTTGAATGTAAAGTGGGTTTTCAAATCAAGGGAAATGATGTTAACATCATAATGGAATAAAGGTGGAAATGGTATATTGGGTTTTTGAGTTGTAAACTCTTATCGTCTGGAGATAAGAATGGGGTCGACCAAGGCCTAAGAAGTAATTAAAATACCCTAACTTGGGCGATTTCACTATTGTCAAAGGATGGTATTAATTTGCAAGGGTAGAGAATGTTTTGAATGATTTATTTAGATAATATCGCAAATGGTAGTTTGTAAGTATTTAGAAATATAAACAAAACCATTTGACTTAAATTAAGCGATGTATTATTTGGGTCAGGTTTATGAAATATGATTAGACGTACTCTATTTCATATGGAAATAGAAAGGAAAAAAGGGATTATGGAACTATAACAATGTTTGCAAAAAGAAGAAAATACAGAACGATGGTTTGAAATTAGAAACGATGTTTTTCCAAGATAAAGAGAAAATAAAGTTTGGTTATGTAATATATAAGAATATTTTTGAATAAAGGAAATAAAAGTAAATTTGGGTAAATATGTTATCCTAAAGAGAATATCGATCATTGTTTTTCAAAGTAACGAAAACAGAAGGATTTGGTTGAAATAGGATTTACGAAATCGATATGAATCGATGAAATGGTTAACAACGGGATTTTAATCTAAATGACCTGAACAGCCAATGTACTTAACAGCACTGTTAAGATTTGATAGTTAAACAACCGACTATCAAATGAAATATTCTTTCTGCCTTTTGACGAGTTTTTTTCGAAGAGACCGAGATGGGAACTAGACCCAAAACCACTTCGAATTAACTGTGCGATCACGTCTAACGTGAAGACAATAAAGATGGAGCATTGAAGACCGCAGATCTTCATAAGTGGAAGAACCACTAACAATCCCTGAGTCGACGCAGAGATATACTGGAGTTCTGTCATGGTTGGAATCTGTGGATTGCAAGGACTTTTCGCTACTGATCCATGGGTTGATTCCTATATTGAATGCAGTAGGAGAGTACATTCGGTTCATCCTATTCCTGGATGACTTGTATGGACGAGTGTCTGATAGAGTATTTCCATACGGTCACGTATATTAACTTCTGCAACCGTACAAAGAGTGGAAGCGAAGAAGGAAACTTTTTTTAGCTAACACATAATGTATTGTTGTAGATGTCAACCAGTGATTTGATGGATTTGACAATGTGACATTCAAAGTGAATCAGATGTGATGATAAAGTGTAGCCTCAAGCCTCATCCACCAGGAAATGACAAAAATCGGGCAGGCAACATGGCTATGTAGGTCGCTCCCATTAGGGTGTATGATCACCTATCTAGAGAAAATCCTTTTGCTTCTTGAATCTAACGATGTTGTCCCTTTTCGGGGAAACGGTGGGTCGCTCCCAACCGTTGGTGATATACATTCGATACACTCAAGCGAAATGAGTGGTCGGTCATGTGAGGGCCGGGTTGCAAGATGTTCTTGTCGAACCCAGTGTATTCGCCTCTAGAGACACACTATCGGCAGGTGGTCCCGTACCTTGTCATAGTCGGAATCCAATTTCCAATAAGCGCCCACGGTTTTTTTTGATTGTATACTATATATGTAGAGCGTGAGATGCAAGCGTTCTGCTAGATTATTATTTATTTGTGGTTTGATAGACACTATTATAATACCAGAAAACATATTGATTTAAAAAATGTTTTGGGTTATAGTAAGGTAAAAACCTTCCATGTTTATGTGTGGAATGGTCTTACTATTATTCTTTTATTTCAAAAGGATTTCCAAAGTTAAACAAGTTGTTTGTGTTATGAATTTATCACTAATAGTATTCCAGACTGACACGGTGAATTTTGTTTTAAATCAAATGTGCTCGGGTCAGACCGAGTATATTACAGGTTAGTTTTCACTTGGAGTTCCAGGAGCTAGAAGCAGGAGGCTTCATCGTTAGTTATTCAAGGTGTATTTCCACTGTGTCTGATATATGATGTACTCAGATGATTGGTATGTATATATTTAGTTTCTTTTTGTATAAAGAAATTTGATATATTATATTTGATTCATTCCGCTATGAGATTCTGATGTGTGTTCTTCTTCTTTCTTCTATTCTAACATTTATTTCTTTCTTTTCTCACCCTTTAACTTCTTTCTATTAACGGTCAGGGGTTCGATACTTGGGTTTTTGGCAAGTGATACGGGATTGTGTATCATTGTTGAAAATTCGAGCGTCGAATTTTTCCCGGGCCGTTACAGTTGGTATCAGAGCTATTGGTTTAGTGATAACCTTGGCTCTGTGGTGTAACTCAATAGAGATTGGGTTAGTAATACCCCGGATTGAGTTGTGTGTGTGTGTGTATATATATATATATATATATATATATATGAGAGCGTATTTGTAATTGAATATAAAATTATTATTTTTAATATTTTGAAAAGAGGGTAAATGAGATGGTGATTTTGCCCAAATTATATAAAAAGGAATTATTTTATTGAATTATTGAGATATCTTGCTGTTTGATTGTTTTAGATGAAATTGAAAACAAAATATGGGAATACGACTTAACTTGGTTAAGTTGAGTTAAATCAGAATTGGATACGGTGTTGGAACCAAATAAAATACATTGCAATTTGGTAATTAAATTAATAATTGGATAAGAAATCGATTTTACATGAATCGATAAGTGAAATGAAAGATAAACCAAATGGAAAATATTAATGATGAATCAAAATGATTGGTTGAGTTGATATTCCTTGTTTCTTTGCTGGTTTGTTTTATGTTAGGTGGCTTGTACAAATTTCACCAATGGTTAAATCTAAAAAGTTGAATAAATGGGGAAGTTAAGAAAAATTCAGTATGATAAGATGATTGGAAAACAAATGAATTAAACCAACAATAATGCCAAGTGTTTGATTTGGGAATTTGTGAAATCACATGTATCATTGAAATGTTATCCTATATATTGGTACTTACCTGGTGAGTGTAGATAAGTATAGGTATGAGACAGCTTTTGAAGATAGAATGTGATTGCGTAGATTACTATAAATTAAAATTTTGCTTGATAATGCCCGCAAAAAGGTACGCCTACGCCAAATATAAATTTTTGGGTTTTGATTTGGTTTTGAGATTTGATTTTGGATTTTCCGACCATGAGAGTCGATGTATACATATTTGTTGAACCTGCAATATTGCAGATGTTCCTCCGTGTAGGGGAGACTCTACCGAAATTTTTCCAAAATTTAAGGGGTTAGAATTTTTTGAAGTTTTTGAAATTGTGTTGGGTTTAAAACCAATTAAACCAATTTTGAAAAATAAACCCGTGTTTTAATTAATTATTTTCATAATAATAATAGGGTTGTACCATTCTTTCTGCTTTGGCAATTTCAAGGACGAAATTATTTTAAGTGGGAAGGAATGTAACGACCCGTATTTTTCTGGCTGATTATTTAAATATTTTATTTATTTAATTAAAATGTTAATTTGAATTTAAATAATTGAATTTAATTGTTTTGAATATTTAATTAATAATATAAATAGAATAAAATAATATTTTAATTTCAAAATATTGGGTAAATGTTGAATTCGCTATATAATGAGAATTGGCAAAATATAAAGGGTTAATATCGTCTATATTGAAAATATATCGATGATATCATTTGTTTAACGACCGTTGAGCATATAGTTTATAATTTAATTATATAACGAGCTCCAACAGCGCGGTAGTTCGTAATATGATGTTTTGAACTTTAACGGGATGTACAGGCTTGAAAATAAGTCGGATTTACTCGAAACAAGAAACGTCAGGACCAGTTAGACAATATCTTTCTAGTGAAAGAGAAAAATCGAGTTTTCGTGTTGTAGATTTTATTTTATGTCCAAATCAAATTTTAAAATAGTCGCTGTGGAATTTCCTTTATAATTTTATCGTTATTTATATTAAATAAAGGCGTTTTAAAATATTTTGAATATCGATTTGGCTTGAAATCCAACCCGGGATATTTTATCTTGGTAGTGTATACAATTATGGTCGTATATGGCCAATTTCAATATTTTGATATTTTTATATTAAAGTATTTTAAAATTGGTTTATTTTATTTGAATTGGGCAATTATAAAAGGGACTTTTTCCAAACAATCTCTATTTTCGACGAAACAAATTTTATTGAGACCGTAACAACAAATTATTGCTAGATTTTTCAAGTTGCACGCAAATCGAGGGTATTCTATGAGCATGGAAAAATAAAATGCAGGATAAAAACGACTATTTGGATGTTAATGGGCGCAGTTTGAGCAAACGAACTCGGAATTCGACGAAACAAGATTCGTTAGGACCGTATCGTCAAATTATACTACGCCGTACAGTTGCGTCACGAACGGAGCTTGTATGTGAGCGCAGTAGCCAATAAACAGTAATCAAAATAGCGATAGACATGGAATAAAAATCGTCAGTCGTTGTCAGTCGTCACATCGACTTAAAATATATTAAAACACACTTATATATAACCTCCCACATCACATTTTCCAGCCCAACCAGAAAATTCACCTTTCGTTTTGCAAATAAGCCCCTAATCACAAAATTAATTATATCTTCCAATCCGTGAGGGTTTTTCTAAGGGGTCCTGAAGCAAAGCCGTAGATCGGGAGGAGGGGAAGCTTCAGTCAAAAGTTGGGGAGGTTTTGTCAGAGGTGGTGGACGGAAATCGTGAACAAAGGCATAAAATGATTTTGGTTTTTGGTGATTTTGAAGGAGTTTGGGCTGACGAACGATAGGGGGGTTGAAGGCAAAGTTGTAAAGGACAGGGAGTGATTTGTTTTTGCTTTAGGTTGAGGGGGTGTCTAATGTTGGCTGTGGTGGTCGTAAGACCTAGTCAATCGGAGGCTGCATTTTCGAATGGTTTTGATTGGGTCTCGATCGGTTTCCGGCCAATTAAGGCCTGAGGGTGGCGTTTCAGTGTCGAGGGTCTGAAGGGGGTTGAAGCCTGAGGCGAGACGCAGCTACCTGTGGTGGCGCGGAAGGGTCCGATGACCCAAGGCGGTCGGATTTTTGGGTTGATCGACAATTGGGTTTTTCGGAAATTCAGGCGAGGGGAGGCGAGCTGGTCCCCTCGGTTCCTGCGATGGTCCACGGGGGTGAGGCGAAGCTGATGGTGGGTAGTGGTGGTTCCCGGGTCACTTGGTGGTGGTGGAAATGGGTGGAGGATGGTTGACGTCGTGGTTGGGTTTCTTTGTTTTGAGGCTCGTCGGGTTTGAGAAATCATCAGAAAGGAAAACGCATGAAAAAACATTAAGAGATGCTGACGTGGGTCTATTGGATCTCGCAATATGGCGTTTTGATTATGACAACTATACATGTACATATATATATTATCATCGACTAATTCTATGTTGCAGGAAGATATTTTTGACAATCAGATTCAAGAACACAAAGCTAAGATCACTTATATGTTGTAAGAGTCGGTTAGTCCTAGATTTATATGTTAAACTCTTCCTTGATGACACACAAACGTTTTATATATATATAGTTTTCTAATTTAAACAAGGAAAGGAATAGGCAAGAAACAGAAAAAAGACATCTGGTCTGAAAAATTCAGACGTCTGTTTGCTAAAACAGAATGTTTTTATATATAATATTCGGACATCTAGTTGATATATTTCAGACGTCTAAAATGCCCCCGAAATACACTATTTCCTTGCTAACTTGATTTTTAAAATAAACAGACATCTGAATTTTATTTTCAGACATCTGGATTCCGAAGAGTTGCATCCTTTATGAAGAGACACAACTGTTTAATACATAACTCTTCATCAAAACTCTTCAAGATCATCAAAACTCTTCACGATCAGTTGTATCTTTTTATATATTATAAATAGAGAATTGCTTAGATGATGTAATCATCTAATTTTATTCTAATTCTCTCTATCTTATTCAAAGCTCTCTAAGTTCTAAAAAGCTGCCTACCTTCATACTTGAGACTTTTAAACTTCCATATTCCTTCATGCACTTCACAATTATCATCAAGGAAAGGCTATAGGAAGGGTGTACTTAATATTCGACAATCCGTGTTATAAAGAACACAAAAGAGTCAACAATTATTCTGTATTGGTGAAGACCTCTTCAGTGGTTGAGGCAAGAAATCCCATTCAGTGGTTCGGGTAATTGTGAACCTATTCCTCTGGGTGAAGTGAGGGTTTTAGTGTTAGTGAAATACCAGAAGTGAGTCTGGGACTGGACGTAGGACAATGGTCTAAACCAGTATAAATCGACTGTGTGATATACTGCTTACTACTCTATTATTATATATTATATCCTATTCTCCATACAACACGATCCTATACTGTTGTATAACCTTTTTTCAATTGGTATCAGAGCTTGGTATTCTAGAGATCGTAACAAAATCCTAGAATAAATGGCAATAAAGAAATCTAGTAAAGGCATTAGAAAGTGGAAGAACAACAAAGCAGAAGCGACGGAGCAAGTGAACAAATGTTTAATGGCTAAAGTCAGATCACAATCGGTATGTATAGATTCATTATATAAAGATGTTTTGTTAGACCATGAAAAATTGTTAAATGAATTTAAAAGTTTGGGTAAACTTAATGCAATTATTTTAGCCAAATCTAAAGATTGTGAGCAAGAAAATTCCAAATTAAAAGAGGAAAATAATTTTTTAGTAAAACAAGCCAATTGTTTTGAAAATACTTTAGAAGAGCTTGTTTTTCAAAAAGATTTCCTTCAAAAATAAAATGAGCGACTAGAAGATAAAAACAAGGTTCTTTTAAAGGAAATTGATTTTTTACAAAATAAAAATGCATCTATAGAAAATTCTTTAAATAATTCTTGTTCTTTAATTTTGTCTCTTGAAAAATAGAATGAAATTTTAATTGGAAAGAATTTAGAATTATCTAAAGAATGTGATTTTTTAAAAGTTAATAATAATATTTTGCAAAAAGAAATTACTGACTCAAAAGAAAATTTTGAAAATTTACAATCATCTTTTAATTCAGAATCTCAAATTTATCATCTTGAAAATGAGAATAGTACCTTGAAAAGGAAGAATTCTGAATTAAATAAGGAAAACGATAATTAAAAAAGTAGCAAAATTTCTTTTGAAAGTGTTAATCATGACTTTGGAATCAAATTTGAAAAATGTACAAATAAGTTCGCAAAATTCAATAAAGTCAAAAATGATTTAAATGTGATTTTATCTAGTTCTAGACCTTTACACGACAAAAGTGGTTTAGAATATAATAAAACTAATCAAAGGAATAATACTAGATATGCTTTTATGAAACATACCACTGTCAGTACTAAAGCACGAATAAATCCAAGATTCAATTTTTATCGAAATTCGAATACTCCTATGACTAGAGATATTTATAATAAATCTAGAAGTACCAAAGAAAATATCAATATAAATTATTTAAATATTTGGGTTCCTGTAAATTGGAAAAATAGAGAAAGATATATAGATGATTATTTTGATTTAGTAGTTAATAATGAAAATTTTATTTTTAAAGGTTCCATTACACCCTCTTGGGTATGGTTACCTTCCATTTAACCCTTGGACCCTGACAAAGGAAGTGGGTACCAAATTATTTATCATATTTTTTGCAGGTACACCACAACAATAAGGTTATTCCAATATCTCTGAAATTTTTGGAAACAGAGCTCAAAATGAAAGAATAAATCGAAAAAATTGGTAATCTTATATATTTATATTGATATGCAATTATCATATTTCATATTAATGGACAATTGATATACTATATCATTTCTACATATTTTTATACAGTTTCTTATGGAAATACTTCATATATCACAAGCTCATAAGTAAATAAAGTTTACAATTGCTCTTTTGACTTATATATGAATACATCTCTAAATGATTGTGTAAATATGCTTTCGTATGAACAAATTGTAGCTTGTAACATGAAATATATATTGAACTTAAATATGAATTTACAAGTTGTATATAAACATGAATATCATATGCATAACTCAGAAAAACTATATATTCAGCCGACTAAATCCCAGATTTAGTTGTCTGAATATTCATGGGATCAAAATTTTATCCCATAATTCAGTCGTTTGAATGAACTTAAAATGTTTATCATCTATCTGTTTGTTGGTGCTTATTACGTATGCGTATCGTTTGTGTGTTTGTGCATATTAATGAATTATTTACATAAGTATCTCCTTTTTGTCAATGAAAAAGGGGAGAAATATATGATAATATATGCATATTGACAGGGGGAGTCACATATATAGTTGTCATTATCAAAAAGGGGGAGAATGTTGGATCTCGCAATATGGCATTTTGATTATGACAACTATACATGTACATATATATTATCATCAACTAATTCTATGTTGCAGGAAGATATTTTTGACAATCAGATTCAAGAACACAAAACGAAGATCACTTATATGTTGTAAGAGTCTGTTAGTCCTAGATTTATATGTTAAACTCTTCCTTGATGACACACACACGTTATATATATATATATATATATATATATATATATATATATATATATATATATATAGTTTTCTAATTTAAACAAGGAAAGGAATAGGCAAGAAACAGAAAAAAAGACGTCTGGTCTGAAAAATTCAGACGTCTGTTTGTTGAAACAGAATGTTTTTAAATATAATATTCAGATGTCTAGTTAATATATTTCAGACGTCTAAAATGCCCCCGAAATACACTATTTCCTTGCTGACTTGATTTTTAAAATAAACATACATCTGAATTTTATTTTCAGACATCTGAATTCCGAAGAGTTGCATCCTTTATGAAGAGACACAACTATTTAATCCATATCTCTTCATCAAAACTCTTCACGACCAGTTGTATCTTTTTATATATTATAAATAAAGAACTGCTTAGATGATGTAATCATCGAATTTTATTCTAATTCTCTCTATCTTATTCAAAGCTCTCTAAGTTCTAAAAAGCTATCTACTTTCATACTTGAGACTTTTAAACTTCCATATTCCTTCACGCACTTCACGATTATCATCAAGGAAAGGCTATAGGAAGGGTGTACTTAATATTCGACAATTTGTGTTATCAAGAAATCAAAAGAGTCAACAATTATTCTGTATTAGTGAAGACTTCTTCAGTGGTTGAGGCAAGAAATCCCGTTCAGTGGTTCAGGTAATTGTGAACCTATTCCTCCGGGTGAAGTGAGGGTTTTAGTGTTATTGAAATACCAGAAGTGAGTCTGGGACTGGACGTAGGACAGTGGTCCGAACCAATATAAATCGACTGTGTGATTTACTGCTTACTACTCTACTATATAGATATTATATCCTACTCTCCATACTACACGATCCTATACTGCTGCATAACCTCTTTTCAGGGTCATTATAAACTAATCATGGCCTTTAACGGTAATTTAGGTGATTTATAATTTAATTAATTTATTAATTATCATTAAACTTATATAAACTTTAAACTGCGATATCTTTTGCATACGTTGAAGAAATTCGATGAAACAGGATCCGTTGGGATCGCAGAGACGAGCTCTAGACGATGGCGCTGACTGGGAGTCGATCTGATGCAGTTGAAATTTCAGTTAATTTTGAGCGTTCTTTCAAAATAAAAAGGAACAAACACATCCATCGTCAACCGCAATCACTGCTGAGTTAATTCTCACACTTTTCAGGACAGCCATGATGTGATAAATCGATATAAAAATCAAATTGATTGATTGGCTGCTTTGGTTGCTTATGGTTGATTTAATGGTTGTTGTTGATTTTATTATCATCCTTAATTTATTTATTTAAATTATATACTATTGTGGAATGTTATAACAGTCTGTGATGTAGAGAAGAACAGGTAGGAGGGATCAAACCGAATTCCTCAAATTTATTGTATGTTATTTATTGGTCATATTTTTCATACATATGAATTGTTAACCCCAAGTTGACATCAAAACTTGTTGAATGTTGATGGTTGAATGGTTGTTGATCGTGTAGTGATTTTTAATCAATCGACAATATTGATTAAGTGATTGGCAGTGATGGTGTAAACCCCATCGGTTATGGCATCATTTTGCCGCTAGGCGAACTGACGAAGGTTTTAGTTATAAATTTATTGTTATAACTAAAATGAAAATTTGAAGCTATTTATATAAGTTAATTAAAATAGAAATTATAAATATATTTATATTTATAATCATATTTTAGTATAGAATTTATTTCAAAAGGTTTATATAATGAAGAGATGTCATTAATGATCAGAAAGGAAGAAACTAATATATTGATTAGTAAAATTGAATCAGTGCATTATAAAATAATTAAATGATATTTTTAAATTAATTAAGTTATTAATTAATTTAAAAGGGGAAATGGTGGATGAATATCAGTTAAGGATTAACTGGTGTTGACAGTCGACAAAAGAAGACTGTTTAATTTATGGTTGGAAATTGGGTTGATTTGATTAATCAAATTGATTATTTTCAATGTTCGTTAATTTAACGAGAATTGATTAAATTAGTTAATCTTTGATTAACTATGATTATCATGTTAATTATCGTTAAAGAAGTCGATTTTGATTTAACAATCTATGACGGCCCTACCCCGCACCAACCGACATTTACTCCAAAAGTGCGCTGTACACATGTCCAGTTAGCGCGGGACGATCGTCAGAAGGAAGAAGAAAAAAAGAGAATGAACTAACAAGGAACCTGTAGAATGTCTTAGAGCACATGGAACAAAATATAATAACAACATACTTGACATAAAATAGGTGAGACAATGCATAAGCTGAAAACAAACTAATATAGCAGCGAAAAATCCAAGTACAGCTTATGATCCAAAGCTAACATTATTACAACTTTTCAAACTATCTCAAAAAGCAAAAGAAAGATAAGGGAGGTACACTACTAATGCCCAAGTAGCGACCACCAACGACACAGGGAGAATATCTATATATCGTATATGGAAGCCTCCTGCTCACCTCCGAATCAGCTATTCGCGCATCACCAGCTAACCTGTCTCTAGTCTGCTCGTGTGAGCACACAGAGTAATAAGAAGAGACATAAAATTCTGGGTCAGAAAAAAAGTCTTGTATGAGCAATAAGAAGCTAAACAGAACAATAACAGGTATACTAAACCATACCTGAACCTGGACCTGCAACCAAAGAGTTAGCACTACATACTTTACAATACTCCAAGGTGCCACTATATACGGTGTAAAGAATACGGGGGTGGGGGTGTGCATGTCATAATGAAGGAAAACAATCAAACATAGCAACCATCCTCACATCTCTCACTCATTGCATAATGTATACGATATCCACCACTTCGATCACCTCAATACCTTGCTATGATCACCTTGCCCCATGAAGTCATTAATGGCTTCACTACACTGATACATAGCCACTAATCCTTCGCTATGTCCACTTTGCCCCATGGAGTTGTTCACCCAATCTGCGCTGGCTCATAGCCTTACTAATCCTTGACTATGTCCACTTTGCCCCATGGAGTTGTTCACCCCATCTGTGCTGGCTCATAGCCTTACTAATCCATGACTATGTCCACTTTGCCCCATGGAGTTGTTCACCCCATCTGCGCTGGCTCATATTCTTACTACTATCACTTTGCCCCTCGAGTCATAGTGACTCTACTGCATGTAGTCCTCTCATTCATGGTGAATCGAAGTCATGAACGTCGACAACTCCTTAGCACACGTCCCGCAGCAAAGCCCAACCATGAAGTGAAATCATTGGTTCCCAACTGGATCCTGAGGTCTAACTTCCATTTGGACTACCTTTGCATCTTGGGTTATTGGTCACCACTGGATCGGTTCGGATCTCCCCCTAATCATTAGTTCGATTCGGATCAGAATGCTCCTTCTTCACTGGATCGGATCGGCAGACATCACCCCTGGTGGATCGGGTCGGGTTCTTCAAGTCCAATCACCACGCGTCGGTTCGGTTCGGAGGTGGACATGCGGGTCAGATCGGAGTGTTGCATGCCACGAGAGGTGCAAGTTGATCAGAGCTTCCCCCAGTTCATGTTGCCCTCCCCTGATCGGGTCGGGTGTGTAGTGCGAGAGCAAATCGGGTACGAGTGCTATTGTGGGGAAGGGCATTGTAGTGGTTCAGTTCGGGTCCTCCTAACCGATCCGATCCGGTTCGGATGTCTTCCTGCACTTTTTCCAGCAAGCAGTTTACGCCACTCGACGGCGTTTTCGACCATTCCAACTATTCTAATCAATCACAAAGCATACCATACAGTCATAACAACATGTATAATCAACCACAAACACCAAAGCAACAATATGATAGGTTAAAATGAATCAAACATAGCCAAAACCCTATATTTTCCCTTAAGCATGTTTAAGAAAAATTAATGATAGGATTAGTAAAACTTAAACAAATTAACCCAAATTCATATCAGAGGTCTAAAACATTATTTAGGAATTTATAGACATTTTTCCAGAATTTATTAGTGTATAAATTCGCTGATCTTCACTAATTACCCTTAATTAACTGTAATTACTGTCAAAACAATGCTAACCACTCACCTTAGCCACAAATAAAACTTAAATCTGAAGTAAATCTCTAATTTGGTGTGAATCCCAATGCTAAACAACAGCTCTAATGTTTATTTGGTGTTGATCTCTCTTGATTTGATGTTGCTAAGCCCAATCTTCAAGTAGAAAGTGATTTGGAGGTGATTTAGAGGTTGGAGGCCATTTTCAGGGTTTCTTAGAGGTAAGTGGAGGCTAGAAAACTGAAATGAAATGAAACCCTAACTCATTTCAGCCTCCCCATAACCCTAATCCCGAAATGGGTCATGGCCCCAATCTCTAACTACCCAGTTTGGCCCGGTTGAGCAGTTTTTCACCCTCCAAACCTTATTTTAGCCATATCTCCCAAATGGTGAGTCCATTTGGCTATTATGACCACTATACGGAAATGTAAGCCATCAAACGAATCTAATGGAAGTGGTTTCAAGTCAGAATTCCTTTCCCATCAAAAGTTATGGCCGAAACAATATCAGCTAGGGGTAAAACGGTCATTTGAAAATCGGCAAAAATCATGAGCATGGGAAATGACTCTAATGGTTGTTTCCCAAAGTTACATGACCATACGACTTCATATGGGAAAGAAATAAATATTCTACGACACTCCGATGCGTAGAATGCGGGTTGTTACATCCCCCCCCCTCCCCCATTAAGAAATTTCGCCCCCGAAATTCCCTAATCATAACACACAAAAGGTCCCGCATGCCTATCAATCATGAAACAACAATCAAACAAGCAAAACAAGTCTATCCCAGCATGCGGAATAACTAAATTGCAAAGTAAATCTTACCAGGCAAAGTGTTCTGGATATGTTTTCCTATTGTTCTCCTCTGTCTCCCAAGTACAGTCATTCTCGTTCTCGCCCCACAAACCTTGACTAGCTTCACCGCCTTCCTTCAAAGTCGCTTCGTATCGTGCTCGACAATACGAGTTGGCTTGCGGTTCCTAACCGCCTCGGGTTCCACTTCGAAGTCCTCTAACTGATCAGGTGAAATAGTCATATCTGGGTCGTGTATGAACTTCCTTAGTTGGGAAACATGAAATACGTTGTGAACTCCCGCCATCTTTTCGGGTAAGCCAACTCTATATGCCAAATTCCCGACTAGTTCAAGAACTGGGAATAGGCCAACAAATCTTGGTGCCAATTTGCCTCTCCTGCCAAATCGTATCACGCTCTTCAATGGAGAAATCTTGACAAACACCAAGTTACCAATGGAGAATTTTAAGTCTCTTCTCCTCTTATCAGCATAACTCTTCTTCCTATCTTGGGCAGCCTTCATTCGTTGTTGAATGGTCTTAATCTTGTCCGAGGTTTCTCTTACCACATCCGGTCCGAGCGCAAACTTCTTACCGGTTTCTATCCAACATGATGGTGAGTTGCACGATCTTCCGTACAAAGCTTCATATGGAGCCATACCGATACTGGATTGGTAGCTATTATTATATGCAAACTCCACTAGATGCAAATGGTCATCACATGATCCACCAAAATCCAATATACAAACTCTCAAGAGATCTTCCAATATACGATTCACCCTCTCCGTCTGACCGTCGGTCTGAGGATGATATGCGGTACTGAGATGTAATTCTGACCCTAGAGCCTCTTGTAAGCTCTTCCAAAACCCACTAGTAAACAACGGGTCTCGGTCACTCACAATGCTTTTAGGTACTCCATGAAATCTCACTACCCACTTCATATACAATTCTGCTAACTTACCTGCCATTCTGGTCGATTTGACTGGTATAAATCTTGCACTCTTAGTCAATCGATCCATAATTACCCAAATGCTATCATGTCCCGATCTAGTCCTTGGTAAACCATCGATAAAATCCATCGATACTTGTTCCCATTTCCATTCGGGAATTTCTAATGGTAGCAACAAACCACTAGGCTTCTTTTGCTCAGCTTTAACTAGCTGACAATTCATGCATTTGGATATAAACTTCCCAACGTCTCTTTTCATCCCTTCCCAGTAGTAAGTCTGTTTCATGTCTCGAAACATCTTATTACCATCGGGTGTATAGTCAGTTTTGAGTGATGACATTCTCTAAGCACTTCATCTCTCAAACCATTCACGTTGGTACAACAAGTCTTCCATTCTTTCGAAGGCATCCTTCTCGATCAAGCCCATACAAAATCATCTCCTCACCGTCGATATTCATCTCTAACTTGGATATGATTTCTAATAGATTAGGATCGTCCCTCTGACTGGAACCAATCCGCTCAATCAAGGCGGGTCTGATCGTCAAACTAGCTAACGTCGCTGGATCCAATTCGCACTTTGGTCTGAAATCATACCCTGCGATATACTCCAGTTGCTTCCATTCAAGAAACATAGCCCCTAAACTGGCATGTCTCCTACTCAAGGCATCGGCTACCGCATTGCCCTTCCCAGGTGTATATGCGATATCAAAATCATACGAAGCCAAGAACTCTATCCATCTTTGCTGTCGGAGGTTTAGATCCTTTTGAGAGAAGAGATACTTTAACGATTTATGATCGGTAAACAACTCAAATCTTTCTCCCAAGAGATAGTGTCTCCACATCTTCAATGCGAACACGAACGCTACCAGTTCCAAATCATGGGTAGGATACTTCTTCTCATGCGGCTTTAGTTGCCGACTAGCATAAGCAATAACCCTACCTCCTTGCATCAATACAGCACCTAGTCTAGTACCATAAGCATCCGTGTATACTGTCATTTATTCATTCCCTTTAGGAATGACTAATACTGGCGCACATGTCAAATTTTCTTTTAGACTCTTGAATGCATTCTCACACACTCCGTCCCAGACGAAGGCTTGATTCTTCTTAGTCAACTGAGTCAACGGTGCGGCCATCTTGGAGAAGTCCTGAATAAACTTACGATAATATCCAGCTAACCCCAAGAAACTTCTTACGTCTGTTGCATTCTTGGGTGTAGACCAATCCTGTACCGTAGCCACCTTCGCAGGGTTCACGGCAATACCATTCTCTGAAACAACATGGCCCAAGAATCTCACTTCCCTCCTCCAGAAGTGACACTTAGAGAATTTCGCTTTCAATTGGTGTTTCCTCAACACCTACATCACTATCCTCAAGTGTCCCTTGTGTTCCTCCTCTGTCCTCGAGTAAACAAGGATGTCATCTACAAACACAAGAACAAACTTATTCAACTGATCTCTGAATACTAGATTCACAAGATCCACAAAGTAGGCTGGTGCATTGGTCAACCCAAATGGCATGACCAACCGCTCATAAAATCCAAACGGCGTCCTAAATGCTGTTTTCGGAACACTCTCAGCCGCTACTCGGAGCTGATGAAATCCTGTCGCGAGGTCCAACTGGGAGAACACTCTTGCTCCTTCCAGTTGATCAAACAAATCATCTATCCACGGTAGAGGATACTTATTCTTCCTCGTCACCTTATTCAACTCGCGATAGTCCACACACAAACGAAGGGAACCATCTGCCCTAGTGGAAAACACAATTGGTGCTCCCCATTCGGAGACACTTCTTCTAATAAACCCCTTCTTCAAAAGATCGCTTACTTGCACCCCGAGCTCTCGCTGCTCCCTTGGTACCATACGACGAAGTGGCATCACTATAGGTCTGGCATCTTTCACTAAATCAATACGGAACTCAAACTCTCGGTGTGGTGGAAGCCCAGTCACCTCCTCGAAGACGTCCGGATACTGGCCAACCATGGGCACATCTGACAACTCATCATGCGGAATGTCGAGGGAATTTATAAAACTAGCCATTACCCCATCACTAGGTAGACTACCAAACACTACCCTTCGCCCATCATCCGCCCTAACTGTCACCAAAAAGCCCTCACAGCCTACCACCACCCCGTATCTTTGGAGCCAATCGACTCCCAATATAATTCCATACCCAGTAAAGCCCAAAACAAAGAAATCACAAACAAACATACATCCATGACTAGATAAGACCAAATTTCGGCAAATCATACTAAGGTTAGTCGAACCACCAATCGGGTCGTCACAACCAAAGGTCTATCGACTATCTCGGGTTCCAGTCCCAACCTATCTACCAGGTCACTAGATATGAAGGAATGGGAAGCCCGAGTATCAAACAAAACTCGAACAGGTACATCATGAATAGAAAGCATACCTTGTATGACGACATTCTTTCCTTTCTCTGCCACAGTTGGGGCATTCGACAAAGAAGCAATAGCGTTGATTGCATATGCTTTCACAATCTGCTTCTCTTTAAGAGGTTGTGGACACTTATCCTTGAAATGTCCCACTTGGCCACAGTTGGAGCACTTTTTATCCGCTGACTTGGCCCGACAATCTTTGGCATAATGTCCCTTCTTACCACAGCTGAAGCACTCAACATCTTTCTTTCTCTTTTTCGTGCCATCCTTTGATTGGTTCTGTTTCCTCTTATTCTGAGAGTTTTTCTTTCCTCCGCCGCCAACTTGCGGTTTCTTCCCTTATGCAGATGCAGCCTTAGTCTTTGGCTTATGGTAAAGACTCTCTGATCTCAAAGTTTTCCCCACAATCGATTCAAAAGTCTCATTGATGTCGTTGATAAGCCTTTCCCCTAAGTATCCATCCAACCCAGTAATGAACTTCTCATTCTTCTTCTTAGGAGTATCGATAAGGGATAATCCATACTTCGAAAAAGTGTCGAATTCAGCAATATAGTCAGAGACTGCCCTACCATTCTGCTTGAGTTCCAAGAATCTCTTAAACAACACTGACTTTTGGGCAGCTAGAATGAACTTCTCGCTAAAGCGAGCCTTGAACTGATCCCAAGTAACCTGATCTTCTGGAGTAGCTGTTCTAATGGCATTCCACCAATTCATCGCTCGCCCTTGCAGATGACGAGACGCTAGCCTTATCTTCATCGCATCCTCGATACCCAAGTCGTCGAAGATTCGACCACGGCTATCTAACCAATCCTGAACATTTATGGCCGACTCCGTTCCGTGGAATGACTTCCCATCAAGGTTAGTGTAATCCTTGCACAACATGGCGAAATCGGCCCTAGGCGCCTGCACTATTGGACCACCACCATTACCGGGATTGGGAACTTCCCCTTGAACATCCTTAAGCATCTCCCTCATGAAGTTAGTGAACATCGTCCTCATGTCAGGAGCATTTCCATTATTGGTCCCTCTACCAGCAACCCTCGTGTCTTGACTCGTCGTTCAATCTGTAAAGGGAAAACGATTAACGACCCCATAGTGGTGCTAGTGCAGTACGACTTCATTCTTATACTACTAATAGTATATATATATATAGCTTTTGAAAACCAAAGTAATCACAAATACGCGCTCTCATATATGTACTACCTCTCCCTAGTGTCTTTCCCTAGGTTAACTACGCAACCTAGAGCTCTGATACCAAATGTGACAGCCCAACCCCACACCAACCGACATTTACTCCAAAAGTGCGTTGTACACATGTCCAGTTAGCGCGGGACAGTCGTCGGAAGGAAGAAGGAAAGAAGAGAATGAACTAACAAGGAACCTGTAGAATGTCTCACAGCGCATGGAACAAAATATAATAACAACATACTTGACATAAAACAGGTGAGACAGTGCATAAGCTGAAAACAAACTAACATAGCAGCGGAAAATCCAAGTACAGCTTATGATCCAAAGCTAACATTATTACAACTTTTCAAACTATCTCAAAAAGCAAAAGAAAGATAAGGGAGGTACACTACTAATGCCCAAGTAGCGACCACCAACGACACAGCGAGAATATCTATATATATGGAAGCCTCCTGCTCGCCTCCGAATCAGCTACTCGCGCATCACCAGCTAACCTGTCTCTAGTCTGCTCGTGTGAGCAGCCAGAGTAATAAGAAGAGACATAAAACTCTAGGTCAGACAAAAAGTCTGGTATGAGCGATAAGCAGCTAAACAGAACAATAACAGGTATATTAAACCATACCTGAACCTGGACTTGCAACCAAATAGTTAGCACTACATACTGTACAATACTCCAAGGTGCCACTACATACGGTGTAAAGAATACGGGGGTGGGGGTGTGCATGTCATAATGATGGCAAACAATCAAGAATTGCAACCATCCTCACATCTCTCACTCAATGCGTAAAGTATACGATATCCACCACTTCGATCACCTCAATTCCTTGCTATGATCACCTTGCCCCATGAAGTCATAAATGGCTTCACTGCACTGATACATAGCCACTAATCCTTCGCTATGTCCACTTTTCCCCATGGAGTTGTTCACCCCATCTGCGCTGGCTCATAGCCTTACTAATCCTTGACTATGTCCACTTTGCCCCATGGAGTTGTTCACCCCATCTACGCTGGCTCATAGCCTTACTAATCCTTGACAATGTCCACTTTGCCCCCATGGAGTTGTTCACCCCATCTGCGCTGGCTCATAGTCTTACTATGATCACTTTGCCCCTCGAGTCATAGTGACTCTACTACACTGATAACGTAGTCCTCTCATTCATGGTGAATCGAAGTTATGAACGTCGACAACTCCTTAGCACACATCCCGCAGCAAAGCCCAACCATGAAATGAACTCATTGGTTCCCAACTGGATCCTGAGCTCTAACTTCCATTTGGACTACCTTTGCATCTCGGGTTATTGGTCACCACCGGATCGGTTCGGATCTCCCCCTAATCATTAGTTCGGTTCGGATCGGAATTCTCCTTCTTCACTGGATCGGATCGGCAGACATCGCCCCTGGTGGATCGGGTCGGGTTCTTCAAGTCCAATCACCATGCGTCGGTTCGGTTCGGAGGTGGCCATGCAGGTCGGAACGGAGTGCTGCATGCAACGATTGGTGCAAGTGGACCGGAGCTTCCCCCAGTTCATGTTGCCCTCCTTTGATCGGGTCGGGTGTGAAGTGCGAGAGCGGATCGGGTACGAGAGCTATTGTGGGGAAGGGCGTTGTAGTGGCTCGGTTCGGGACCTCCTAACCGATCCAATCCGGTTCGAATGTCTTCCTGCAATTTTTCTAGCAAGCAGTTTACGCCAGTCGACGACGTTTTCGACCATTCCAACTATTCTAATCAATCACAAAGCATACCATACAGTCATAACAACATGTATAATCAACCACAAACATGAAAGCAACAATATGATAGGTTAAAATGGATCAAACATAGCCAAAACCCCATATTTTCCCTTAAGCATGTTTAAGAAAAACTAATGATAGGATTAGCAAAACTTAATCAAATTAACCCAAATTCATATCAGAGGTCTAAAACAATATTTAAGAATTTGTAGATATTTTTCCAGAATTTATTAGTGTATAAATTCGCTGATCTTCACTAATTACCCTTAATTCACTGTAATTAGTGTCAAAACAATGCTAATCACTCACCTTAGCCACAAATAAAACTTAAATCTAAAATAAATCTCTGATTTGGTGCGAATCCCAATGCTAAATAATAGCTCTAATGTTGATTTGGTGTTGATCTCTCTTGATTTTATGTTGCTAAGCCTAATCTTCAAGTAGAAAGTGATTTGGAGGTGATTTAGAGGTTGGAGGCCATTTTTAGGGTTTCTTAGAGGTAAGTGGAGGCTAGAAAACTGAAATGAAATGAAACACTAACTCATTTCAGCCTCCCCATAAACCTAATCCCGAAATGGGTCATGGGCACCATCTCTAACTACCCAATTTGGCCCGGTTGAGCAGTTTTCACCCTCAAACCTTTTTTCAGCCATATCTCCCAAACGGTGAGTCCGTTTGGCTATTATGACCAATCTACGGAAAGGTAAACGATCAAAAGAATCTAATAGAAGTGGTTTAAGGTCAAAATTCCTTTCCCATCAAAAGTTATGGCCGAAACAAGATCAGCTAGGGGCAAAACGGTCATTTGAAAATTGGCAAAAATCATGAACATGGGAAATAACTCTAATGGTTGTTTCCCAAATTTACATGACCATAAGACTTCATATGAGAACGAAATAAATATTCTACGATCCTCCGATGCATAGAATGCGGGTTGTTACACAATCTTTTAAAATGATAAATTATTTATTTCTAGCTAATTAAAGGTTTATTTATCTTACTTCTAATTTAAATGGAATTAACTACAATTTAAGTGGTTAAGTAGATTATCATTTTAAATAATGGTAATCGAGGAGATTATTTTCAATGATGAATTAAAGTAACAGGTGATCAAAAAGGATATAAGATTGACTAAGATTTGGTTAGAGTTTTATAAAAGGATTTTAAATCCGGTTTGCAAGCATAGTTTGTAAAAATGACTCGAAAGTTAATTCAAGAGTTTAAATAAGGATTTACTTAATTAACCAAAGTGAATTTGATTTGGGATAAGGCTAAAAGAAAATAGTGTATTTACTTAATAGATTAAGTAAAGAGGCTCCAAGGAAATTACCGATGTAAGAAATAAGGGTGTAGTACCATGTTAGGGTCTAATGGCAATAATATTTTGTCGAGGGAGTTGCTTAAGTAAGGGGTGGGAATTTGAATGTAAAGTGGGTTTTCAAATCAAGGGAAATGATGTTAAAATCATAATGGAATAAAGGTGGAAATGGTATATTGGGTTTTTGAGTTGTAAACTCTTATCGTCTGGAGATAAGAATGGGGTCGACCAAGGTTTGATAGGTAATTAAAATACCCCAACTTGGGCGATTTCACTATTGTCAAAGGATGGTATTAGTTTGCAAGGGTAGAGAATGTTTTGAATGATTTATTTAGATAATATTGCAAATGGTAGTTTGTATGTATTTAGAAATATAAATAAAACCATTTGACTTAAATTAAGCGATGTATTATTTGGTTCAGATTTATGAAATATGATTGGACTTATATAATGTAAATAAAATGTATAACTCTATTTCATATGGAAATAAAAAGGAAAAAATGGGATTATGGAACTATAACAACGTTTGCAAAAACAAGAAAATATAGAACGATGGTTTGAAATTAGAAACGATGTTTTTCCAAAATAAAGAGAAAATAAAGTTGGGTTATGTAATATATAAGAATACTTCCGAATAAAGGAAATAAAAGTAAAATTGGGTAAATACGTTATCCTAAAGAGAATATCGCTCAATGTTTTTCAAAGTAACGAAAACAGAAGGATTTGGATGAAATAGGATTTACGAAATCGATATGAATCAATGAAATGGTTAACTAAGGGATTTTAATCTAAACGACCTGAACTGCCAATGTACTTAACTGCACTGTTAAGATTTGATAGTTAAACAACCGACTATCAAATGAAATATTCTATCTACCTTTTGACGAGTTGTTTTCGAAGAGACCGGGATGGGAACTAGACCCAAAACCACTTCGAATTAACTGTGCGATCACGTCTAACGTGAAGACAATAAAGATGGAGCATTGAAGACCGCAGATCTTCATAAGTGGAAGAACCACTAACAATCTCTGAGTCGACACTGAGATATACTGGGGTTCTGTCATGGTTGGAATCTGTGGATTGCAAGGACTTCTCGCTGCTGATCCTTGGGGTGATTTCTATATTGGATGCAGTAGGAGAGTACCTTCGGTTCATCCTATTCCTGGATGACTTTTATGGATGAGTGTCTGACAGAGTATTTCCAGACGGTCACGTATATTGATTTCTGCAACCGTACCAAGAGTGGAAGAAAAGAAGGAAACTTCTTTTAGAAAACACATAATGTATTGTTGTAGACGTCAACCAGTGATTTGATGGATTTGACAAAGTGACATTCAAAGTGAATATGATGTGATGATAAAGCGTAGCCTCAAGCCTCATCCACCGAGAAATGAAAAAAATCGGGCAGGCAGCATGGCTATGTGGGTCGCTCCCATTAGGGTGTATGATCACATATCTATTGAAATTCCTTTTGCTTCTTAAATCTATCGATGCTGTCCCTTTTCGGGGAAACGGTGGGTCGCTCCCAACCGTTGGTGATATACATTCGACACACTCAAGCGAAATGAGTGGTCGGTCATGTGAGGGTCGGGTTGCAAGACGTTCTTCTTGAACCCAATGTATTCGCCTCTAGAGATACATTATCGGCTGGTAGTCCCATACCTTGTCATAGTCGGAATCCAATTTCCAATAAGCTCCCACGGTTTTTTTTTATTGTATACTATATATGTAGAGCGTGAGATGCAAGCGTTCTGCTAGATTATTATTTATTTGTGTTTTGATAGACACTATTATAATACCAAAAAGATATTGATTTCAAAAATGTTTTGGGTTATAGTAGGGTAAAAACCGTCCATGTTTATGTGTCGACTGGTCTTACTATTATTCTTTTATTTCAAAAGGATTTCCAAAGTTAAACAAGTTGTTTGTGTTATGAATTTATCACTGATAGTATTCCGGACTGACTCAGTGAATTTTGTTTTAAATCAAATGTGCTCGGGTCAGACCGAGTATATTACATGTTAGTTTTCGCTTGGATTTCCAGGAGATGGAAGCAGGAGGCTTCACCGTTAGTTATTCAAGGTGTATTTCCACTGTGACTGATATATGATGTACTCTGATGATTGGTATGTATATATATAGTTTCTTTTTGTATAAAGAGATTTGATATATTATATTTGATTCGTTCCGCTGTGAGATTCTGACGTGTGTTCTTCTTCTTTCTTCTATTCTAACATTTCTTTCTTTCCTCACCCTCTAACTTCTTTCTATTAACAGCCAGGGGTTCGATACTTGGGTTTTTGGAAAGTGATACGGGATTGTGTATCATTGTTGAAAATTCGAGCGTCGAATTTTTCTCGAGCCGTTACAAGTTTGAATTGATATTCAAAAGAAGATTAAAGAATAAATTTAAAGAATTTATCTTTGATAAAATTAATGGAAACCTTTCCCAAAGTATAAGAATATTTGAAAAAAAGAATATTCTGAATTGGAATGAGGTGTATGTTGTGTTTGTGTAACACTCGTTTATTATATACGCAAGTTTTTCAGAAAGACCGGTTTTATCCCATTCTGAATGACTGATTCGACGTGGTGTCGAGGATGAAGATGGTGGTTGAAGACTGGTGGTCTTCACATCGTTTGGGTGATTACTGATGATCTTGATTGGGATGTACACCCAAGAGGAGGGAATCAGTTGGTGATCGTCCAGACGTACTTGGAGATCGATGGATTCGCAAGGTACAAGGTGCCTCCGGTTTCGTTCAGACCCAGAACGGACTTGTAAATGGAATGTGTGTCTGACATTGGATTTTATTCTCTGTGATTGATTTCTATTAAATATATATCTGTTTGGCGGCGGAGAATTTATTCTCTTGCTTAACGCTCTTCTCTGATACGTACGAGCTCAGGGGTTATATATTGATGGATATCAATCGCATGGAATGGATTGCCTTTGTGGCATGCATAAGTGGAAATTGATCAAGGCTTCTGTTTAAAAGCAAAGTCTTGTGGTTGATGATCAAAGCATTTCCTGTGTGGCATAGCTTTGTGTAACATTGATTCGCGAGCCTCACACCCCGGTTGTGAACCAGAAACGGGAGAGAACATAAGGGAGGGCATGCATTTCCTTCTAGCTAGGGTGGTGTCAGTGACCTACCAGCCCTAACATTTATATTATTTTCACCAGTGTGGTTGTTGCTGTTGCGACGCGTCTCGGATATATCGGTGACTGTGTGGAGCCGATGGAGTCATTTGGCTCAATTATGCCCTAAAGGGCGGGGAAACACAGTGTTTAGGCAATTTATTCCACATCGTTGGACCAACCCTGACGATCCAAGGGCTTAACTGAGTGTTGTCCTGAGGCTCGGGCTAGAGAGTCTCGAATTCGGTGAGGACTATATTTTGCCTCGGTTCACAGATGGAAATCCAACTTTCAATACATGACTTTGTGGTTTTGATTGTAGAGCCCAGTATGGTGACATGATATATGGTACCCATGTCGTCTATGATTGATATTGTTTTGACTCTATACACTTATAGTAAAAAAAATGATGATTTTAAAAGTACCAAGCATGTTTGGCTATTATAAGGGAAAACCCTATCCCCCGGCTTGTGTTGCATTGTGTGATAGGACCTGGGTCTTAGAATAGCTTCATTTTTCCAAAAAAGCATTACGCTGTTTTGTTATATGCACTGGTATTCTTTGGAGGAAACCTGTTCCGTGTTATACGGAGTGGTCTCTTGATTTACCTAACTTTAAAATAAAGATTAATAACTGTTTTAGTTCTCACACCAGTCACATGACTGACCTGGAGTTTATTGTGTTAACCTAAACTCTGGGTGCCTTTAATTTGACACGGGCAGTTAGTAGTTTTGGTTTTGCATATTTATATTCACAGGATCCTGATTTACAGCTGGAATGATATCCGGAAAGCTTTGTATCCATATATCTCCTTTAGTCGTGTTTTGTATTATTTTCCACTGTTATGTAATGTATTGTAATATCTGATATTTTGTGATGTGTAATATTGGTTCATACTCTGTATATTCTTGTAATCTGATGAAATTGTTGTAATATACAATGAAATGTGATTTTTAATGTATAGAACATCATATTAAAAATGAGATTTTAATATGAACAGTGTGGAGGAAGACTGCGTTGGAAATACGGGCAGATCCAGACTGTTTTGAATTTCAGAAATAAAACGGCGGAGTGGAACCCTCGGTGAGAACTCCTCACTTTTATTTTAATTTCTAGTTTGAAATATATACTAGGGTGCAGACGGTGCTTAGTAGCACTCGACACCCGTTGTCCACAGACCATGGACGACTTGTGTGATTGTTTGTGTTGTGAAATTTGACTGTTGATTGTGATGTGAAAAATATATATTCATGTGTTGAATAGAAAGAAAATTCATGTTTTGAATAGAAAGAAAATTCATGTGGTAAAATAAAATAATTTCATGTGTTGAAATAAAATATATATTCATGTGTTGAATAGAAAGAAAATTCATGTGTTGAAATAAAATAATTTCATGTGTTGAAGTAAAATATATATTCATGTGTTGAATAGAAAGAAAATTCATGTGTTGAATAGAAAGAAAATTCATGTGTTGAATTAAAATAATTTCATGTGTTGAAATAAAATATATATTCATTTACAAATGGAACGATTTGTTTATGTACACCGATTTGACTGATATGGATTGGGATGATAAATTTTACACATCGCCCAACTTCACAAATAAAATCTTTGTTTGATTATTCGAAACCCCACACGGGTGTTTGGATGAAATTGGGCATACATTAATCCCAATAATTAGCTGTATGTCGATCGATTGATTAACAAGCTGTTATAAGCGTTGAATATTTATATTTGATCATTATACAGTGTATAATGCACTCTGGATGATGGTTGATTATTTATCGTTGCTATAATATACATGTGTTGTATGGAAACCATATAATTAACATTATATGGTAATTGATTGGGCCTCATTCCAATTTGGAAAATAAGGAATATTATAAATGAAGATTCATGTATTGAATAGAAAGAAAATTCATGTGTTGAATAGAAAGAAAATTCATGTGTTGAATAGAATGAAAATTCGTGTATTGAATAAAAATATATATTCATGTGTTGAATAAAATATCCATTTGTTTAATAGAATAACGAAGTTATTGAAATATATAAAGCCGTGTTGATTAGATATGTGCCATTTTGACGCGAACGATATTTATATCGATTATATTCGTTTTTATAATAATTATAGAAAACGAAGTAATTTCAAAATATAACGTTTTGAAAATATTATCATTTGTATATCGATGACGTGGAATATTCAATTTTGATTCGAAATTGAATATGAAGTTAAAAACATTTTGAAAACGAATTTAAAATGATTTATAAAACACGTTATAAAAGGAAATCGACGAAGGATATATATTACATATATATAATATAATGGCCTGAATAGAATTCGCCGCGCTGCGGCAGTTCGCGAATTTCGACCATTGACTTCGAACAGATATTACGGGAGATTTGACTGTCGAATTCTCCAAAAACCAGAACCATTGGGTTCGTATCGAAAAGAGCTTTCTATCGAAAGTTAGAGATTTGAAATCTAATGGTTGGATTTGGAATTATGTCCAAATCAAATTTGGAAAAGGACATTGTAAGTGCAGTTCGATGGCCGCTGATGGAAATCGACTGTACGGGCCTTGATAAAATTATTAAAAATAGTAATAATTTGTGTAAAATCATAAGAAATGATTTGTGAAGAATTAGGATGAAAATTTTCATATTTGAAAAGATAAAAATAGATTTTTATTGAAATGAACTAGTTTTGAACTAGAATTATAATTCCACTTATTTTTAAAATAAATAAATTGGATTTGAAATGGTTTTGAAAATAACCAGAATTTCCAATAATTGAATTGGAATGGATGTGAATCGAAATTGTCTTTGGAATATTTCAATATTAGATTTCATGATTATACAGATATTGTTATGGAAATTTGAAAGATATATTAATATCGTTATTTCCAATATGATATTTGTTGGTCGTAGAATTTTATATTGAATATAAGCCGATATATTTTCTGGTCAGAGCTTTGTATTTAATATCAAATGTGATTTTGGGTTTATCGTGAATCATATTTTAAATGACATTGGTTCTTTAACCTAGTTAAATACAGGATGTGATTTCCCAAGTTAAACAATCATTAATATAGATTTTTGGGAAGATTAAAACCAATGGAGTTTTAATGAATCTTTAATTAGATTGAAGTGATCGAGAATGGGGTATCACCAGTTTTGCTCCAAGCAATAGTTATATCTTTAATTAGATTTGAACGTGAAATGGTAATTGAATTTACCAATAACATCGTGGTGTTAGATATGAAGTATGACCTGTTTTACTTCATGGGATGAATAGATTGGGATTGGGAAATAAGATATGTGATTACTTCGGTGTGGTTCGCTAATCTCGACTAGTTTGAATTGATATTCAAATGAAGCTTAAAGAATTTATCTTTGATAAAATTAATGGGAACTTTTCCCAAAGTATAAGAATATTTGAATAAAAGAATATTCTGAATTGGAATGAGGCATATGTTGTGTTTGTGTAACACTTGTTTATTATATACGTGAGTTATTCAGAAAGACTGGGTTTATCCCATTCTGAATGACTGATTCGACGTGGTGTCGAGGATGAAGACAGTGGTTGAAGACCGGAGGTCTTCACATCGTTTTAGTGATTGCTGATGATCTTGATTGGGCTGTATACCCAAGAGGAGGGAATCAGTTGGTGATCGTCCAGACGTACTTGGAGATCGATGGATGTGCGAGGTACAAGGTGCCTCTGGTTTCGTTCAGACCAAGAATGGGCTTGTAAATGGACTGTGTGTCTGACATTGGATTTTATTCTGTGTCATTGATTTCTATTAAATGTATATCTGTTTGGCGGCGGAGAATTTATTCTCTTACTTAACGCCCTTTTCTGAGATGTACGAGCTCAGGGATTATATATTGATGGATATCAATCGAATGGAGTGAATTGCCTGTGTGGCATGCCTAAGTGGCAATTGATCAAGGCTTCTGTTGAAAACCAAAGTCTTGTGGTTAATGATCAAAGCATTGCCTATGTGGCATAGCTTTGTGTAACGCTGATTCGCGAGCCTCACACCTCGGTTGTGAACCAGAAACGTGAGAGGACATTAGGGAGGGCATGCGTTTCCTTCTAGCTATGGTTGTGTCAGTGACCTACCAGCCCTGACATTTATATTATTTTCACATGTGTGGTTGTTGCTGTTGCGAGGCGCCTCAGATATATCGGTGACTTTGTGGAGCCGATGGAGTCATTTGGCTCATTTACGCACTAAAGGGTGGGGAAACGCAGTGTTCAGGCATTTTCATCCACATCGATGGACTGACCCTGATGATCCAAGGGCTTGACTGAGTACTTGTCCTGAGGCTCGGGCTAGAGAGTCTCGAATTCGGTGAGGACTATCTTTTGCCTCGGTTCACAGATGGAAATCCAACTTCCAATATGTGACTTTGCGGTTCTGATTGTAGAGCCTAGTATGGCGACATGATATATGGTACCCATGTCATCTATGATTGATATTTATGATTGAAATTGTTTTGACACTATACACTTATAGTAATTAAAAAAACGGCGATTTGTTTTAAATGTACCAAGCATGTTTTGCTATTATATGGGAAAATCCTGTCCCCCGACTTGCGTTGCATTGTGTGATAGGACCTGGGTCTTATAGTAGCTTCATTTTTCCAAAAAGCATTGTGCTGTTTTGTTATATGCACTGGTATTCTTGGGAGGAAACCCATTCCGTGTTATAAGGCGTGGTTCCTTGATTTACCTAACTTTAAAATAAAGATTAATAACTGTTTTAGTTCTCACACCAGTCACATGACTGACCTGGAGTTTATTGTTTTAACCTAAACTCTAGGTGCCCTTATTTTGACACGGGAAGCTAGTAGTTTTGGTTTTGCAGATTTATATTCACAGGATCCTGATTTACAGCTGGAATGATATCCGGAAAGCTCTGTATCCGTATATCTCCTTCAGTTGTGTTTGTATTATTTTCCGCTGCTATGTAATGTATTGTAATCTCTGATATTTTATGATGTGTAATATTGATTCATACTCTGTGTATTCATGTAATCTGATGAAATTATTGTAATATACAATTAAATGTTCTTCTGTTTGCGTTCCGATGTGTGTTGTCCTCAAAGCAGTTCGTTCTTTCCTTACAGGGGAAGTTACGGGTTACTATAGTTGGTATCAGAGCTTTGGTTTATAGAGCTTGGAGAACAAGACACCTTAGAACCATACGAAAGAATTCATCATAAATTGGATTAGTGATATCCAGTGGGAATGACTCGTTAGAGATGGGATCAGTAGTATCCTAGAACGAGTGTGAAGAGTATAATTTAAAAATAAAAACAAGTTTTGTTTTGAAATTTAAATCGTTTTATATGTATTTGAATATTTATTTTAAATTAATTTGGACAATCCAATATATTAAGATTTTGCATATACGCCTTGCAAATGTGTATTCGAAGTTTTAATGTATTGGATAGTTATAGAATCACACTCTATTTGCCCGGGGATAATTCTGGTGATGCGGCACCATCGCCAGTATTTACTTTCGAAAGTGAGATTTCTATATATTTCTATTAGACTGGTGTGAGAACCAAAATTAGATAGGGCTTATTGTTGTGACTTGACACCAAAAATGTGATTTTTGGACTATGTGTTAAAGTTAAGTGATTGAAAAGATAATCAACTAATTGATTGTTGGTTGTGTTGTATGATTATAGTTTGATTAAGTAAAATGTTGAACCTTTAGCCAAATTGTATCAAATAGTGAGTGTATTGAAAATTAGTCGCATTTGCTTGCATATACATGTACTTACATTGAACAGGTCATAGCAAGGAGGCTAGAGAAGAGGAATAAAATTGTTTGCCCGACAAATAGTTACATGTTTACTGTATTTCTTAGGTTTTTGATGATTTTATGAGCCGCTTGGCTGTATCTTTTTCTTTTTCAATTGGTGAGGGCCATGGGAGGCTATTTGAAATATCTCGAAGCTCCCGATGCAGGGGAGGTTATGGCGAATTTTTCAAAAATTTAGGTTGTTAGCCAAAATTTTGAAAAGTTCTTAGAGACTGAAAAGTTTAAGAACTTAAGCCATAAAGAAAATAATGAAAGTTGAGTTGGTTTGTAAAACAACTTTTAGCTTCATTCCTTTTCGAGGATGAAAAGTTTTAAGTGGGGGAGATTGTAATAACCAGGAAATTTGAGCCAATTTAAAATTTTTATTTTGGCAATTTTATTGAATTTTGAATATTTAAAATGAATTATTTTAAATAATAACGACGAGAAATTTATTTTGAATAGAAATGGAATGTATATATTTATATAGATCGTCGTTAGAATATGAATAATTATTTATAATTATAAAAGGAATTGAAAATGGCGCGGTAGTTTGAAAATAGGATTTCAAAGTTCAAATGAATGTACAAGATTCAAAATAAAACGGATTTTAACGAAACCAAAAATATTAGAATCTAATTGAGAATATCTTTCCAATGAATCCGAAAAATCAAAATTTCATAGCGGGAATCAAAAGTTACGTCCAGTTGAAAATTCAGAATAGTCGTTATGGAATTCTGGCCCTTATAAATGGAAATTTTGCAAATGACCTCGGTTTTCGACGAAACCACTTTTGTTGGATCCGTGATGTCAAGTTATTGCTAAGTTTCAAAATTCGTAATTTTTCGAATCAATATGTGAGTGTGGCATAGGAAAACGCATTTGACCAATTTTAGTTAATTTTAATCGACTGGTAAATGGCCTTTTTTCAAACGATCTCAGAATATGACGAAATTAGTGTTGTTAGGACTGTGTCTTCGATACGAAGCCATAAAATATTTTTCAGGAATTTTTAGAGACTGTATGTGTTCCCGGTAGATTGAAATGTGCATTCAAATTCAATATATATAGATTTATATTTTGGTTTGAACGAAAACTGATCGAAACAGCCGAATTGGCTTGCGAAACATATCCCATTGTGTTCGGAATAGGGATAACTAGTTAGGGACGACAGTCGGTGGGTTCGATTTCGAGTTCAAAATAAAAGGTTACTTTTGGTTTTAGAAATTAAATAAATATATAAATTATTATATAACCCCCTACATCCCCTCCTTCTCTTTCCCCTTTAGTCAACGGTTCAGAATAAATAAGAAAAAAAAAAAGAAAAAAATCGTGAGAGAGGAAACCAGAGCCGCCACCGCTCGTTCGCGCCTCCGCCGGAGCCCACCGCCGGACACCCCCTTTACCTCCGATCCTTCCCCTCTCTCCAGTCCTTCGAAACCCCCTCCCCCCAAAGCCTAAATCGAACCCCACACCCAAGAAACCCCACAAGACCTTCCACCGCCAGAACAAGGGCCGCCGCCGCCACTGCTTTGGTAAGTCGTCGATGCTGCGACCCCCACCACCATCTCCGACTCCAGTGACCTCTCTGCCAACCTCCACATCCCGAAAAACGTGAGTTTTTTTATTGAGTTTAAAATTTTAGTTTTTAACATATATAAATAGCATATGAAAATATGATTTATATGTATATAAAGTTGATAAATATATATATATATGTATATATAGCGAATAAAAATTTGATTTTTAGTTTGATAAATAGAAAGAATAAAAATATGATTTTTATATTTTAGAAAGAATAAAAATATGATTTTTATATTGGTAGAGTATTAAGAATGTGATTTTTAATGTATAGAACATCATATTAAAAATGAGATTTTAATATGAACAGTGTGGAGGAAGATTGCGTTGGAAGTACGGGCAGATCCAGACTGTTCTGAATTTCACAAATAAAAAGGCGGAGTGGAACCCTCAGTGAGAACTCCTTGATTTTGTTTAAATTTCTAGTTTGAAATGTATACTAGGATGCAGACGGTGCTTAGTAGCACCCGACACCCATTGTCCATAGAGCATGGACGACTTGTGTGATTGTGTGTGTTGTGAAATTTGACTATTGATTGTGATGTGAAAAATATATATTCATGTGTTGAATAGAAATAAAATTCATGTGTTGAACAGAAAGAAAATTCATGTGTTGAAATAAAATAATTTCATGTGTTGAAATAAAATATATATTCACGTGTTGAATAAAAAAATTCATGTGTTGAAATAAAATATTTATTTATTTACAAATCGAACGATTTGTTTATGTACACCGATTTGACTGATATGGGTTAGGATGATAAATTTTACACATTGCCCAACATCACAAATAAAATCTGTGTTTGATTGTTTGAAACCCCACATGGGTATTGGAATGAAATTGGGCATACACTAATCCCAATAATTAGCTGTATGTCGATCGATTGATCGACAGGCTGTTATAAGCGTTGAATATTTATATTTGATGCTTATACAGTGTATAATGCACTCTGGATGATGGTTGATTATTTATCGTTGCTATTATATACATGTGTTGTATGGAAACCATATAATTAACATTATATGGTAATTGATTGTGCCTCATTTTAATTTGGAAAATAAGGAATATTATAAAAGAAAATTCAAGTGTTGAATAGAAAGAAAATTCATGTGTTGAATAGAAAGAAAATTTATTTATTGAATAGAATAAAAATTCATGTGTTGAATAAAAATATATATTCATGCGTTGAAGAAAATATTCATTTGTTGAATAGAATAACGAAGTTATTGAAATATATAAAGCCGTGTTGATTAGATATGCGCCATTTTGACGGGAACGATATTTAAATCGATTATGTTCATTTTTATAATGATTACAGAAAACGAAGTAATTTCAAAATATAATGTTTCGAAAATATTATCATTTGTAAATCGATGATGTGGAATATTCAATTTTTATTCGAAATTGAATATGAAGTTGAAATCGTTTTGAAAACGAATTTAAGACAATTTACAAAACACGTTTTAAAAGGAAATCGATGAAGTATATATTATATATATATTATATAATGGCCTGAATAGAATGCGTCGCGCTGCAGCAGTTCGCGAATTTCGACCATTGACTTCGAACGGATATTATGAGAGATCTGATCGTCGGATTCTCCTAAAACCGGACCCAATGGGTTCGTATCAAAAATAGCTTTCTAACGAAAGTTAGAGATTTGAAATCTAACGGTTGGATTTACAATTATGTCCAAATCAAATTTGGAAAAGGTTGCTGTAAGCGCAGTTCGATGGCCGTTGATGGAAATTGACTGTACAGGCCTTAATAAAATTATTAAAAATAGTATTAATTTGTGTAAAATCTTAAAAAAATGATTTGTGAAGAATTGGGATGAAAATTTCCATACTTGAAAAGATAAAAATAGATTTTTATCGAAATGAACTAGTTTCGAACTAGAATTATAATTCCATTTATTTTTAAAATAAATAAATTGGATTTGAAATGGTTTTGAAAATAACCAGAATTTCCATTAATTGAACTGGAATGGATGTGAATCGAAATTGTCTTTGGAATATTTCAATGTTGGATTTCGTGATTACACAGATATTGTTATGAAAATTTGAAAGATATATTAATATCGTTATTTCCAATATGATATTTGTTGGTCGTAGAATTTGATATTGAATATAAGCCGATATATTTTCTATTCAGAGCCTTGTATTTAATATCAAATGTGATTTTGGGTTTATATTGAACCGTGTTTTAAATGACATTGGTTCTTTAACCCAGTTAAAGACAGGATGTGATTTCCCAAGTTAAATAATCATTAATATTGATTTTTGGGAAGATTAAAACCAAGTGGAGTTTTAATGAATCTTTAATTAGGTTGAAGTGATCGAGAATTGGGTATCACCAGTTTTGCTCCAGGTGATAGTTAAATCTTTAATTAGATTTGAACATGAAATGGTAATTGAATTTACCGATAACACCGTGGTGTTAGATATGAAGTATGACCAGTTTTACTTCATGGGATGAATAGGTTAGGATTGGGAAATAAGATAAATGATTACTTCGGTGTGGTTCGCTAATCCCGACTAGTTTGAATTGATATTCAAAAGAAGATTAAAGAATAAATTTGAAGAATTTATCTTTGATAAAATTAATGGGAACTTTCCCAAAGTATAAGAATATTCTGAATTGGAATGAGACGTATGTTGTGTTTTTGTAACACTTGTTTATTATATACGCGAGTTATTCAGAAAGACCGGGTTTATCCCATTCTGAATGACTGATTCGACGTGGTGTCGAGGATGAAGACGGTGGTTGAAGACCGGAGGTCTTCACATCGTTTGGTTGATTACTGATGATCTTGATTGTGTTGTACACCCAAGAGGAGGGAATCAATTGGTGATCATCCAGACGTACTTGGAGATCAATGGATATGCGAGGTACAAGGTGCCTCCGGTTTCGTTCAGACCCAGAATGGACTTGTAAATGGACTGTGTGTCTGACGTCGGATTTTATTCTGTGTGATTGATTTCTTTTAAATATATATCTGTTTGGCGGCGGAGAATTTATTCTCTTGCTTAACGCTCTTCTCTGAGACGTACGAGCTCAGGGGTTATATACTGATGGATATCAATTGAATGGAGTGAATTGCCTGTGTGGCATGCCTAAGTGGCTGTTGATCAAAGCTTCTGCTGAAAAGCAAAGTCTTGTGCTTGATGATCAAAGCATTGCCTGTGTGGCATAGCTTTGTGTAACATTGATTCGCGAGCCTCACACCCCGGTTGTGAACCAGAAACGGGAGAGGACATCAGGGAGGGTATGCGTTTCCTTCTAGCTAGGGTGGTGTGAATGACCTGCCAGTCCCGACATTTATATTATTTTCACCTGTGTGGTTGTTGCTGTTGCAAGGCATCTTGGATATATCGGTGACTGTGTAGAGCCGATGGAGTCATTTGGCTCATTTACGCCACCAAAGGGTGGGGAAACGCAGTGTTCAGGCATTTTAATCCATATCGGTGGACCGACCCTGACGATCTGAGGGCTTGACTGAGTACTTGTCCTGAGGCTCGGGCTAGAAATTCTCGAATTCAGTGAGGACTATCTTTTGCCTCTGTTCACAGATGGAAATCCAACTTCCAATAAGTGACTTTGTGGTTTTGATTGTAGAGCCTAGTATGGCGACATGATATATGTTACCCATGTCGTCTATGATTGATATTTATGATTGAAATTGTTTTGACACTATATGTAACGACCCGGATTTTTCTCTTTCACTAGAAAGATATACTCCACCAGCTCCACACGTTTCTTGTCCCACCGAAATTCGGCTTAAAACGAATCCTGTACATTCATTTGAAGTTCGAATCGCCAATTTACGAACTACAGCGCCATTTCGAGCTCGATTTTAATTATAATATAATTATACGTTCAAACTGTCGTCGATTGAATATATTCGTCAATATAATTCAACTCTAAGCTGAATTAAATCTAAGGGATGACTCCGTTCACTGAATATTGTGATTTCCAATATTTTTGATTATTTCTGAATTAAATATATTATTTAATTATTATTTTAATTAAATATTCCCAGTTATTTAATTCCACGACCATTAAATCCTTTAATTCACGTTTTAAATAATTAAATTAATTAATTATTATACCTCTGCAAATGCGGGTCATTACATTCTTCCCCACTTAAAATAATTTTGTCCTCGAAATTGCTAAGTTAGAGGACGACCCTATCTATTGAAACTCCTAAGATTTGTCTACCCCTTATTTCTGATTTCAACTGATCCAATTAATATCGACTAAAATATTTATTCATTCCGACCAACTAAAATTTTCAAAAATTCTGAAAATTTTCTAACACTTTAAATTTTCGGAAAATTTCTCCATAACCTCCTTTGTACAGCACTATCGGTAAAAAAACAACTCGCCTCTCTGGGCCATCTCCAACCCAAAAGAAAATCAAACAGCCAAGCGGCTCGCCAATTCGGCTCATAAATCTCATGCTTATATCAAATATAAACTTGTACCTTTTTGTCGGGCATATCACTATATCCTTTGCATCTGTAACCAATTCAACATATACCAATGTCATTCCAACTTGATCTCAAATCAATTTATCTTTAACACAACCATTCGCTTTTACCTAAGTCGAATTTCATTTCAAACTCAAGCACTATTCTTGATTTCCAATCCATAACTCACCAGCCCAGTATAATTCCAGATTATCTCTAATCAAGTCTAATTCCATATGACATCAATCTATTTCAATACGATTTTCACTTAACTGGCTTTTAATTCCATCTCAATTTTATTGGATTTTACAAATTTTACTTTAATTTGTTTTTATCTTAAACAGCCTTTTACCTGGGAGTTTCAAATAGCTTGGCTTTTCCCAAAAATCAAATATCCTTTCCTGGAATTTCAAACCAACTTGTTTTTCTCAAAACAATTCAAAAACAAAATCTTTGGTAGTAATCCGTCACTTAGAAACTCGAAAATCACACCGATGTTGCTGTGCAGTCAACATCGAAGTTATTTTCTAGCGACCGTAGTGAGTTCAATACTATACCACTTCAAAACCATTTCTTAAACATTTCCACTTTGAAATATATTTTAAATACCATTCACAAGGCTTTAAACAAATTTAAAATCTCCCAGGATTTTAAAATTCTCTTATACTTAATCCGAATTAATTTCCAAACACTTGTTCCGATTTCCAGAGTTTGAATTTCTATTCTGATTTAAATTTCAGGTTTAACTCCTCTGATTTCACATTTTTCACTTATATGAATTCTGGTGGGTTATATATAACCATTCCACATGTTATAATCTTATCTGATTAAAATCACTACCAACACATCCTATATATGATAATGTATCACATATCCATACTGTGTCGGTCCATCGTATTCAAGTATTTATTTACTCCTACCGATACAGTGGATCAAACTGATCGACCAGAACTCATAAACAACTCAGCCAATGAATCTCCACAATATAAAACCATTTTATATCAAATACAAATATGCACTCGTATATATACACTCAAACTCAATCTAGGGTATTACCAACCCTATCTCTACCGAGTCACGCCACAGAGCCAAGTAATTCTTAACTTAAGCTCTGATACCAACTGTAACGACCCGGATTTTTCTCTTTAACTAGAAAGATATACTCCACCAGCTCCACACGTTTCTTGTTTCACAGAAATCCGGCTTAAAACGAATCCTGTACATTCATTTGAAGTTCGAATCGCCAATTTACGAACTGCAGCGCCATTTCGAGCTCGATTTTAATTATAATATAATTATACGTTCAAACTATCGTCAATTGAATATATTCGTCAATATAATTCAACTCTAAGCTGAACTAAATCTAAGGGACGACTCCGTTCACAGAATATTGTGATTTCAAATATTGTTGATTATTTTTGAATTAAATATATTATTTAATTATTATTTTAATTAAATATTCCCGGTTATTTAATTCCACGACCATTAAATCCTTTAATTCACGTTTTAAATAATTAAATTAATTAATTATTATACCTCTGCAAATGCGGGTCATTACACTATACACTTATAGTAATTAAAAAATGATGATTTGTTTTAAACGTACCAAGCATGTTTGGCTATTTTTTTGAGCAAAAAATGTGTGGTCTTCCTAACGGAAGAGAGCACACATATATATAATAAAAAATAGAGTGATACAACTATCCAAATACATACACCAAAACACAGACCCAAAGACAAGAGTCTCGAAAATGAATGTAAGGGAAAGTAGATATACGAGTTCCGGCAAAGCCACCACCCATCATACTTCGTTATCGAATTCCGGCAAGGCCACCACCCGATAAGAAGTATATCTACTCCCATACATATAATAAAACTAAAAAAAACAAATGATGTAATAGTTCACCAAAATATACAGACACTCCTACTCCTCGTACACCAATATATCCAAAGCAAGCAAAAAATGATCAAATCAAAGCAGCAAAACCCAAAAGCTCCACAGTTTCCTCTACAATATGTGGATAGCCCCAAATTTGAAGCGATCCATACAATTCTCCAATTTTTACTTGCACGTGAAACCCTGAATAATAACGAACACAACTTACCATTAGTTACCAAAACATATATGTATGGATATTTTTATATATATAGTGAGAAATTTTATAAATACCATTATGTATCAATACATACTATGCTGAAAAAAGGAATTAAGCTAACATTGTAATACTAAACTTTCTATGCACTAATACGAAACCTATTATTTCTAAAATATCTGTTGATACTCGTAAATAACCCCAAATTAGACCTAACTTTATGCCAAAAAATACCAAAACTCGAGTCACTAAAATACTTATGACGTGAAGTGGTCATCCAGTCCAAACAAAAATAAATAATCTTAATGATTAATTTGTCAGAAGATACTGAAGTACACTGAAAAAATCTCTGGTTTCTTTCCAACCAAATGAACCAACTAATAATTATAATTAACAAATCCATTACATATCTCTGTTTTGATTTATAAGTAAATCTATGATGATTCCAATATTTCTCACAATTATTAAGTGTATTCCCACTTGACATGACAAAAATCCTAAGTACCATGGTTAAAATATAATTAGAAAAACTACATGAAAAGAACAAATGATCAACATCTTCATCTGCATAACTACAAAAACAACATTTAGCATCTAGCAAAACATTTTTCCTCTTTAAAAGCTCCACTGTGTTAAGCTTCTTATGGATAATCAACCACATAAGAAACTTAGCTCTAGGAGGAGAATTAGATCTCCATATAAATTTAAATGGAAGCAATGACATACCAGAGAAATTAATAAGATTGTACATTGAATTGACGGAGTAAACTAAACTCTTATCCAATCCCCAACTAATGGTATCCCTCGTCTCATCCAGATGGTATAATGTTAATTTTGTTTTTAATAAGGCCAACTGTCTTAGCAATCTCCCCTCTATGATATTGCCAAATGAGAACTCCCATGGGGGATCTAGATTTCTTCTATAAACATCCGCAATTAATGCATTCTTAAAGTCTCAAGCATTAAACAGCTGAACAAATTCGATTTTAAGAGGTATACTTGAAATCCAAGCATCATGCCAAAAAAAAGTGGAATTACCAGAATGAACTGTCATCTTACACCCTAGCGTGAAGAAACCTAAACAGTTTAATACTTCCTTCCAGAAATGAGATAATCTATTAGACCTACTAACCCCAGATCCCTCAAGAAACTCTCCCCTGGAGTAATAAGATTTTAAAACTAAATTCTTCCAAGTAGCCACTATATCAGTACTTCTAAATTTCCATAACCATTTTGTTAGTAAGGATGAATTAAAATTAACAAGGTTAATAATCCCTAAACCCCCATCTCTCTTAGGCTTACAACATAACTCCCAATTTACTAAACATTTATAACTACTACAATTGAGATCCCCATTCCAAAGAAACTTCCTTCTAATTCTATCTACTTTCTCAATAACCCACTTAGGAAATCGATGAACCGTCATCCAATAAGTGGGAATAGCTGATAAAACCAAATTAACCAAGACTAATCTACCTGCTCTAGAGAGAAATCTATTATTCCAACTCGATAATCTATTACTGATTTTATCAATAATAATTATCCAGTCATCCTTTTTAAGCTTGGAAGGTCTAATTTTAAATCCTAAGTAATCAAACGGAAATTTCATGATAGGACTGTTTAAGGTGTTAGCTACTAAGGACTCTACATTACAACTATCATTAAGAATCATGACTGCACTCTTATCAAAATTAATGCGAAGACCAGACAACATCTCAAAGCAATATAATATAAAATTAAGCGTAATAACATGCTTAGGTAGATGAGACGAAAATAATAGTGTATCATCTGCAAATTGAAGAATACCTAGTTCATTGTTAAACTCCTCGTTCCCCACTCTACCTAAAAAACCTAAATTCCCAGCCCTCTTAATAATTCTGGAAAAAACATCAACCGCTAAGTTGAATAAAAAAGGCAAGAGAGGGTCGCCTTGTCTGAGGCCTCTCTTCGACTGAATCTTTTTACCAACTACTCCATTAACCACTATACTTGAACAACCCGACTTAAGTAGCAACATAATCCAGTTGGTCCACCTAATACTAAAACCCCTAGCAAGGCATAGCTCACATATAAAATCCCAATCCACAGAGTCGAAAGCCTTCTCAAAGTCTAACTTCAAAATGGCACATGTGAAGTTATTTTTAACACAGATATTTATGTACTCCTGTACTGCCGCTACCCCATCCACTATATTCCTACCCTTAATGAACGCTGTTTGTGAAACATCAACTAGGTCATTCATCTTGGTACTAAGTCTGTTAGCAAGCACTTTTGAGATGATCTTTACTGATACATTAATTAATGAGATAGGTCTGAAATCCTTAAGTGTATTCACTCCAACTCTCTTATGTATGAGAATGACATTAGCGAAATTGAAATTCCCTAATCTTAGATTGCCACTATAGAAATCATTAAAAAGATTAATAATATCACCCTTTAAGATCTCCCAAAGTTGTTTATAAAAAGAACTGAAAACCCATCAGGTCCTGGGGCTTTGTCACTAGGCATATCACAGATTGCCTTCCATATCTCACTCTCAGTAAAAGGACTATCTAAATCAGTTAAATCAATCCTAGAGGCTGACGGATAAATTTCATTCCATCTTATATTAATCCTTCTATTTATCTTAGTACCTAAAATCTGCTTATAGTACCTAGTAAAAGCGTCATTTAAATCTTTCTGGACAGACACCTCTACATCATTAATAATTATGGAATGTATAAAATTATCACGCCTTCTTTTATTGGCTACACTATGAAAGAATTTTGTGTTATTATCACCTTCATTAATCCATTGAATTCTGGATCTTTGCCTCCACATAACCTCTTCTTTCTCCATAATCACCTTAAGATCATTTCTTAAATTACTGAGCCTATCTCTCTCATTCATATTAAGAATTCTAGTTTCACTAACTTTATCAATATCTAACATTTCGCATAAAATCTTATCTTTTCTAATTTTATTATTACCAAATACATACTTGTTCCAACGTTTAAGAAAAAATCTTAGCTTTCCTAGTTTTGCTACAAAAATCTTTGCTGAGTTATCTTTATACAGATTATTATAATAGAATAAAGAATTCCATTTAAGACAAATCAAATGACTAAAACTACTATCCAATAACCACATCTTCTCAAACTTAAAGTTTCTACTTATTATTAAATTCGAATCACAAGTTAAAATGATTGGACAATGATCAGACAGTAAAAATGGTAAGCCTTTAACTCTACAAATGGAAAATCTTTCCTCCACCTCAGAATTAATAAAAAATCTGTCCAAAAGAGCATACGAAGGACTATCTCTATCATTGGACCAGGTGAACATTCTATTATAAAGCGGAATCTCAATCAGATTATTCTCTAAAATAAATTCGTTAAATTCCTCCATATCGGAGAACTCCCCTTCTCTAGGTGCTCTCTCCCCTAAGAATCTAGTGACATTAAAATCCCCCCCAACTAGCCATTGATTAAATGAGTGATTTCTAAAGTCCGAACATTCTATCCACAACCGTCTTCTCTCTAATTTTGTGTATGGACCGTATACATTTGAAATACCCAAAAGGGAATTATCTACTGTCGAAGCTAAAATAATATGTAATGAATGTATCATAGGTAACTCCTGCACAAGTCTAAATTTATTGTCTTTCCAACCGATCATAAGTCCACCAGCACTGCCTATTGCTGGTAGACATGACCAGTTACGAAAGAAAGTCCCTCCCAACCTTCTAAGAAAACTCGTATCAGGATCATCTATCTTAGTTTCTTGAAGTATTACAATATCAAGGTGAAAATCTTTAAAAAAAATCCTGACTTTATCACATTTTTGGGTTCATTTAGACCTCTAATGTTCCAACTAACAATCCTCATCCTCCTATAGATGAAGCTCGTTCTAGTTCTCTATTCCTAATGAAATCAGCATCTAAATCTAAATCAGAAAAAACGAAAGCTGTGTCACTAGCAAGCTGAAATAACTGATCAGTAGAAAGACTACCTAAAGCATACGGAGAATAATCACTACCATAAACAGTACCCATACCTGAGCCCACGTTCGCATTGCTACTACTAGCAACCGAAACATGGGACCTACCGTGAGATAATGCAGATCTACCTCTAATCCTTGCACTTCGTCTAACCATTCCAGAACAGCGCTCTACTCTCCTCCTTCTACCTCTTCTGGCCGAAGAAGATACGTCGCCAATAAGTGATGGCCCCCCACTATATTCAGTAACCCCAACCGAAGTCAGGCCACTGAACTGTCCAACTGCCCCTAACCCCATGCACCGCAGATCACACACAGTCTGAAAAACACAGAAATCCGGACACCATGACAAAGAAAAAACTCTCGCAACTGGCTCTTGCAACCATATCGTACACCCTAACAAAGCCAAACCCACCACCCCTTTATTCATTCTAAAACCATCCCAAACTTTAATCATACTCCCTTCTTTCCAACTGTCATCACCCAACAATTTATATCTACTTCGCTCTACCCCTCCTACTTGTCCATTCTTGTTTTCCCATAAAACATACCTGGCTCGCACATTTTTATTCAACAGCTTTGTATTAGCCACTCTCCTGTACTTTACCCTTCCTACTCTATAACGCTTTCTCATCACAGAAGTCTTCTTCGAGACAGTCCTCAAATCACTGACAGCATAGACCTGTGCCAACCTTGAACCACGTTCATCTTCTAGTCTTAATTCAAACCCACCGTCATACTCACCCAACACACTATAGCTATTAGAAAGGATCACATCATCAGCTATAGACCAATCCTTCTCTTTGATTAACTCAGTTTTACTACCAGGAACTAAATTGATGATCCCTTCATTTAAATCGCTATCTATGTCCACCGTATCAAACCTGACCGTCGCGTCATTGATGATCTCATCAGCAATATAACATCCCATGTCCTCCGCATCAATATCGGTCATCACCTCTCTACATTTCTTATTTACTCAAACTTTCAGTTCATTAATAAAGCACCGATCATCCACTATTCCCATGCAAAACAGTACACTCGGATCGCATAACATTATATCACCCATCAAGGACCCTTGCCAGCCATCAACATTCCACATCACTTCTTCATGAAAGACCTCTCCATCAGTTGCAAGACCGGGATTGCCTACCTTACTAGTACCACCATAACCATGAACAGAACTTTCAGTTTGAAACTGAGAATTTAAATCTCTCTTCTCACAATTAATGATAGTGTTAAGAGTGTCGAAGTGATTAAGAATCCCATCTAATAATTGCATAACTAGCCTCATATTCCTTATATTCGAAACTGAGTAAAATCTCCTCAACTTGATTAGATTTAAGCTAAAGGAAAAAGTGTGTTCTTGCCTCGATAATGGCCGAGGCAATGGAGGATGAACAACAGTACATAAATCACTCTTTCTCCACAATATTCCATCGACCAAACCTTCTAAGTTCCATCCCAACAACAAAATCAAATAAGCCCCTTCGTTCTCACCATCATGGAAATCCAACTTATATACATCTAGGAGCTTAATCATTTTCAGGCATATTTTCAAACAGTTAAAGTGCAGCAAATCCCCAACAGTCTTACCTGTATACCTCTCCGGACAGTTATACTTTTGATGACCCACTTCACCACAATAATAAGCATGTTTGGCTATTATAAGGGAAAACCCTATCCCCCGTCTTGCGTTACATTGTGTGATAGGTCCTGGGTCTTATAATAACTTCATTTTTCCAAAAAGCTTTGCGCTATTTTGTTATATGCACTGGTATTCTTGGGAGGAAACCCGTTCCGTGTTATACGGCATGTTCCCTTGATTTACCTAACTTTGAAATGAAGATTAATAACTGTTTTAGTTCTCACACCAGTCACATGACTGACCTAGAGTTTATTGTTTTAACCTAAACTCTAGGTGCCCTTATTTTGACATGGGCAGCTTGTAGTTTTGGTTTTGCAGATTTATATTCAGATGATCCTGATTTACAGCTGGAATGATTTCCAGAAAGCTCTGTATCCGTATATCTCCTTCAGTTGTATTTTGTATTATTTTTCGCTGCTATGTAATGTATCGTAATCTCTGATATTTTATGATGTGTAATATTGATTCATACTTTGTATATTCTTGAAATCTGATGAAATTGTTGTAATATACAATGAAATGTTCTTCTGTTTGCGTTCCGATGAGTGTTGTCCTCAAAGCAATTCGTTCTTTCCTTACCGGGGAAGTTACGGGTTTCTACAAATAGCTTTTGTAAATATTCATTTTGAAAGACATCTATATATCTGTAACAACGCGGATTTTTGGTCTGTAAATTTTAAATATTTATTATTTGGTTTAAATATTTAGTTGATAATGTAAATTAATTTTTATATTGAGTTATCGATTTAATAATCGAATATAACTTAATTTAGAATATATCGAATTATTGTAATTCAAAATAAAATTGAAATCGAAGTTAAAAACTGAATCAAAATGATTCAGATGATAAGTAGGAATTTTATTTGATATATACGATAATGAATAATAATTTATTATCAAAGAATTTGTGGTTTTCGAATTTAAATTATATTATGTTAATTTAATATGGTATATATGTTGAAATTAAATTTCAGAATATTTACTGTTGAGTTCAGAATAGGGTTATTGTATTGAAATGTCGGTCGGTATGCTAGAATAGCGGTTCGTGATTTAAATTAATGGACCCCGAGATATTTGATTGTGGATAGGTTCGAAATCAAATCGATATCCATCTAAAAAGAAATAAAAACCTCTTTATATCAAATCGAATTTAATACTAATCAAATCGAAAATCTTTTTAAAATAAAAATTAAATATTTGTTGTGTACTTTAGCCTACACAAATTTAACACCCTATGTACATTTGTCCCCTTCATCTCCTATAAAATAAGTGACCTCCTCCTTCACCTTATATCTTTCCTATGAGATGAAAATTGAATAAGAGTTTAGAAGGAAAAGTCCTCTTTCCTTTTTCAATTTCAAGCCAAAAATTCCTCTTTATGAAAATGGAATCAAACAAGAAAAATGGGAGCTGCTTCATACGAAAATTCTCCTCTTCATCAAAATCAAATCCCGATCTTCTTTTGATTGAAGCCGCATCCTTTTTGCCCATTTTCCTCATATCAAATCGCGTCTGTTTCAAATAGAAAAAGGGGATTCGCAATTAGAACCCCAAAGAGCTCGACATCAGTGAGGCGCACTCATGTGCGTGAAGGTTACCGGATGCTGAACAACGTGATGATCGATATTCGAATTTGAGTAAAAGGTTAGGGCTTTGCTTCTGGGTTCAATGAGGTTGTTACAGTGGTTCCAAAGAGGTGTGTTGTTCACCTGTAGGGTTCGATTGTTTTGGGGCTGAGTGGTTTGCGTTTTTCCTGGTATTTTTGTGGGAGTTCAAAGTCATGATCGAGGAAGGGATTTGATGCGATTTGCTATCGTTGCCTGTAGCACAGTACATAGCGAAGTCGCACTTCAAAAATGGACATCGAGGGTTGAGTCCGGTCTTGTCTGAGGATTGCTTGGCATGGTCAGAAAGGAGGATAGGTAGGAAGAAGGTGTTGGGTTAACATTGATTTTTGGTGGAATGATGGGCATTGATGGTGTTGTTATAGTTTGTTTGAAGGGTGGGCCTTGCTGAGCTGTAGATGGAGGAGGTTTGTGAAGATTGCAATGCAAGTCGTGGATGAGTTTGAGTACGGGTTGTTGTTCGAAGTGCTGAGTTATAAAAGAAGGTGATGAATGGTGATAGTTTAATGGTAGTGTTGTTTAGAAACTAGTGAAGTTTTGAAGTGAAGTTGGTGAAAGGATGTGTTTATAGTGGTTCGCCCTTTTCATTTTGATGGCTTGAGCTAAGGCTAGTGTTCAGTATGGATAGTGGAAGATGTTGAGTTGGGAAGTTGAGGGAGTAAGGCTACAGGTTGAAATGAAGTGTTATGTTGTATAAGATTGTTTGTGGAAAAAGGATTAAGGTAATTTTAGTGTTAATAATCAAGTTATTAATTTATTTGTTTTAATCGACAACTTACAAATTTAATTTCACATTCATACGAGGCCAAAACAAGTTGAGTTACAATCATAAAAAGGATTATCTGCATTCCAGTATTGAATAGAACCAGATTGGAGCTAACTGGATTTTTATCTAATTTTAAATATTTGTTTAAAATTGGATAAAACAACGATAATCATTGAATAAAACCCGATGAGTAATATCTCACTCATATTTTTATTTAGAATTATTTTTTTTGTTAAAATAATTGTTTCTTGATTGTTTGCATGCACTGAAATATTTTTCTGTGGCTACCAAATATATATTAGTTATTTAGGATTCGTGTTTGTGGTTATTATATATATATATATATTGGTGATTGGATAATTCCCGCAGTATCATTAGCGGATGAACCTATATGCCCCCACGCTATGATAGTGGATGACCTTCTATACCGCGATATCCTACCTCGAAGCAGGATGGGTATTATTTATGTAACTAACGTTTGTGGATGCAAGAAAACAGGTAGGAGGAATCCAATTGGATTCCTCAAAAATATTATCATATGTATGGTTTAATATATGTTATCTTATATGATGTGTTAGAAAAACCTGTGATTTGATAATTTGGTATTTTGGATGTCTGAAATATCACTGGGCCAAAATGGTAATTTATAGAAATATCGTAAATAGGGTTTTAAAAATTAAAAAGGAAAAATCTATTTTTCTAAAATAGAATTTGCATTTAGAAAGAGCTAAAGATATTTACTTGTTTTGAAAATAAATAAAAACAAGTATTGCATTTATAAACGATATTTATAAATTAAATAACCAGGGAATTGAAGTAAATTTATAAACGGTGTTTATAAATAAAATGGAGTGATTTTGATTGGATAATCTGGGAACTGAATTGAATTTGTAAACGTTGTTTATAAATAAAGGGAAATGAATTATCATTGGATGATATGAATATTTTTAATTCTAATGTGAATTTAAAGATATGAATTAGAAATCGTTTTAAGTAGAAAACGATGAAATCTATTCCAATGTTCGAAATGGAAATTTAATTGGATAATTAAGTTTGATTATACTGAATTTATAAAATAAATTATATCAAGAAGGAATATTAGATTTGAATTAATTAGAGACTAATATTTAAATTAAATATTAAAATAGATTCTATATTATACATAGATAAGTTAAAATAAATAAAATATTCCAAAATAAGATTTTGTTTTACAAAATAGAATTTTTTGAAATGAAGCTTGTTTTATTATATAAAACAACGAAGTTGGATTTATAAACAATATTTATAAATCTAGTGAAATAGATTATCACTGGATAATTTAGAGTAGAATGTTAAAAATAGAAAGTTGAAAATAGAAAGTGAAAATAGAAAGTTGAAATATAGAAATTGAAAATCGAAATTGAAAGCAGAAATTGAAAATAGAATTTGAAATCATTTAGTTGGAACGAGGAAATATATTTCAGAATGCAGATTGTAAGCAGAATTGAAATAAATCCAAGGATTTATATTTTATCTCCAAAAGAATTGGAATATTATATATAAGATAGAGTTGTAAATAAAGTTTACAATTGAGTTATGAAAATCGACGATTTAGAAAAATCGAAATGCTTAACTTAGATTTGGAAACCGATCTTATATATATATATAACATATTAGAATGGAAGTGAAATTTATATATAAACGAAGTTTAAACATTTGTATTTAAATATAATTAAAACGAACTCGCCGCAGCACTACAGTTCGTAAATTGGCATTTCAAGCTTCAATTGAGTATACAGAACTCAATTTAAGTCGGAATTCTTTGAAATAAGAATCGTCAGGACCGGTTGAATAATAGTTTTCTAATGGAAGAGAAAAATCTGGATTTCATCATATAGATTTTGAGTTATGTCAAAATCAAATTTTAGAAAAACTGCGCCATAATCATTTAAAAACCATAACGGTTTATTTAATTTTATAAAAGGATTTTAAGCGAATAAAATCCGAATTTCTAATTAGAAAAATTCAGATTTGAGTTGTAAAGTATATGTGAACTAAAGTAAAGTATTGATTTTTTTGAAACAAAAATCAGATTTTTAATTATTAAATAGAATTAACTAATTTGAATAGTAATTAGTTAATGAGATTTTGAATTGATATTAGGCTTTGAATAAGTGAATTCGATTTGGAAATTTATATTTGAAATCGAAAAGGAAACTTGAATTGAAATTGGAATTCAATTTGGTTATAAGCAAGTGAAATATTTTATTTGAACATGTTATGTTCAAACAAAGAAGTGAAATAGGAAAAATATCTAATTAGAAAATAAATTAGCGAATTGGGTTAAGACGAATCGATTGAGCTGAAACCAAATAAGAATATTTGGATACGTGTTAAGCACGTTTGGAATGAAGTATATGAAGAGATATAAATTGAAATGTCTGAGCAATAGGTACATGTTTAAAATCCATATGAGGTTTTATGCGCCGAATCGGCAAGCCACTTGCCTTTTTGATTTTCTTTTTGAATGGAAAGGGCCTAGAGAGGCGAGTTGAGGTTTGAACTATCGACCGGTACAAAGTAGGTTATGGCGAAATTTTCCGGAAATTTAAGGAGTTAGAATATTTTTAAGAAAATTTGATAGTTAGAAATCAATATATCGATATATATAGAATTCGATAAGGAAACAAACTTTGAAATAGAATATTATAAACAAAAAGGAAAATCGAAAATCTGGTAATAGAAATAGAAGCGTATACATGTTTTAAAAATGAATAATTGGATTTATGTTGTTGATTATTCGAGGTAAGTGGTCTTGTCTATTTTAAAGTTAATGATGTTTTCGGTCAAGGTCTAAGAGGTAGTTATCCCCCAACTTGATTGATTTCATTTTTAACCAATAAATAACAAGATCCAGCCTTGAAGAGAAATGTTTGAATAAGAGTTAGTTGAATGCTGTGTTTTGGGCTATTGTAACGGTGTTTTACACAACATTCGTTTTAACCCAAGTAAGTGGAAATTTGGAAATATATTAACAAATATTTACTGAATATAGAAATAAATGAATGGTCGTGCAAGAGATAAGTAATTGGAATGTTTTCCAATTATAAATAAAATATATTTTATAAATATAGAAAATAAAAGAAGTTGATATTTTGAAATGTTTTCCTAATAGTGTAAGAGGCCAGGATGATTGTCGAAATTACCATGTTAACGAATAGGGATAAGGAAATGGACAAGTGATTTAATTAATGAAATATTAATTAAGGGGTCAAGTGATTGTTTGATGTTTGAATGGATGTTTGTTTTTCTTCAATAGTTAAATAACCGACTATCGAAGTATTTGCCAATATCGTTGTCAATATGGAAAGACCGGTTGGGTTGTTATCCGAGAACCACTCTGTATTGGCAGTAGCATTGCGAATAAGATTATATGAAGATAATTCAAGACAGAGTAAAGTGCAAGGACTTTTCTATTAATAGAAATTGCACCTTCGGTTTCGTTCAGTCCCAGAACGAACGTGTATGGACGAATGTCTGACAAAGTATTTCCAATGATCGCATATGTTAGTCTGTATAGATATATATGGTGGCGGAGGATTTATTCTCTTAGCATAATATCCAGAATATATTTGCACAAATCAATTAATGATTAACGGATCTGACAATGTGGCATTCAAAGTGATTGTGCTATCAATGAATGATAAGAAATCGTAGCCTCAAGCCTCAACAACCGGGAAATGACAAAAATCGGGCAGGCATCATAGCTATGTGGGTCGCTCCCATTACGGTGTATAATCACCTATCTAGAGAAATTCCTTTTACTTCTCTAATCAATCGATGTTATCCCTTCTCCGGAAACGGTTGCTAATCCCAACCGTTGGTTATATACATTCGATACACTCAAGCGAAATGAGTGGGCGGTCATGTGTGGGTCGGGTTGCAAGACGTTCTTGTTGAACCCCAGTGTATTCCCTCTAGAGATACACTATCGGAAGGTGGTTCCATACCTTGTCATAGTCGGAATGCAATATCCAGTAAGCGTCATGTGGTTTTTGATTTTACATTATATATTGAGCGTGAGATGCAAGCGTTCCGCTAGATTGTTATTTATTTGATTTAGACACTATTATAATATCACTGGATTTTTGTATCAAAATGATTTGGGTTATCGTAATGTAAAAACCATCTATGTTTATGTGTGGGCTGGTCTTACTATTATCCTTTCTTTCGAAAGGATTTTGAAAGTTAAACAAATGTTTGGAGTTTACTCACACTAGTCCCATGACAGACCCAGAGTTTATTTTGTTTGTTTTCCCTAAACTCTTGTGTAACACCCCGTAATTCTGTAACACTAAGATTCATAAATCAGGGAAGAATTAAAAGTTAAAATCGAAATCAAGGGAAATGGGCTACGCAATTGTGTTCGTCTCGGAATTCTGCATGAAAACGAGTCCGAGTTTGCATAAATCGGAGTCCGTATGAGGAAGATATGGCCTCCGGAAGATTCAGCGAAGTTCAAATTTCAAAACATGTCAAGTTCAAAATTCAAATCGGACCCAGATTGGGCTGGGCGGGAATTTTCCCACCCAAGGCACCCAGGTCGACTGGGCAGTCGACCTGGGTCACATAGGTCGACTGGGTAGTCGACCTGGGGGTCGACCCCCCCTCCCCCCCCCCCCCCCGCTTTTTTCCAGCTTTCTGAACCTGATTCGTTTCTCTGTATCCGGACGCCCTTCTGACCAGATTCGTTGACTTCTACACTATATAAACAGCTCTAGTCTTCTTCTCTATTCATAATTCTCCTCTTCCCTTATGCTGCAAAGATTCTTAGTGAACATGGCTTCTTCTCCTCCTCTTAATTAAAATATAAATAGAATAATATATATAAAATAAATCAAGACGAGGAGATGCTGCTAAAAGACATTCAAGAAGAGGTTCAAGTCAGGCTAGGATTTCAAGTGAAGAATCAAGGGCTAGCTCAAACGGTTTCGAGCAACGTCGCATGAATCATAGCAACGCCATCTTTCTTTTCTAATCTAAATCTCTGTAAGTCAGTTATTTTTAGATTTGAACGTTTTTCTCTGTTCGTGACATGAAATTAAAGGAATAAAAGAACATGCCAAATCTCTCTCTCTATTCGAATCAGTGCCTATACTCTTGAACCTGATTAAGAACTGTTATGACTCGAAGACAAAAAAGACCGTGACTATGAAACTATGGACCTTAAAACCATATGCGTATGACTATGAACATTTGCCTATGACTATGGACATTGCTTATGACTATGAACATTGCCTATGACTGTGACTATGACTATGAGGATTATTTCCTTGACTAAACTTATGCCTTTGATTAGAAAACATAAACTATTGCCTATGACATAACAAGGATGTCTGTGATTAAACACCTATGATTCATGACTAGGAAAGTGTTGCTTAAGTTCTGTGATTATGAGATTGGGTCTAAACCCGATTATTTATTCTGCCTGTCCTTGGTTTTCTTTGGTTTTAGACCATGGGAATTTACCTATTAAGTTAGGTCTACCCATGTTCTTGAACCTGCATCTCTATTCTGTCTATCCTTGGTTTTAGACCTTGGAAATTTACTTATTAAGTTAAGTCTACCCATGTTCTTGAACCTATGTCGTTATTCAAACCTTTTATGCCAGTTATTATGTCCATCCTTTTTCATAGCATCTTTGGTACATTCCCTATTTTCTACGAGTCTAGATTTATCCATAATCTAGATTGAATCACAATTATACGAACGGTGGGAATACGATTTGGGCATAATGTGAAATGTACTAAAAACATAGTTATAAACTTGGAATTTGGCATAAATTGGGAACCTGAATTATGGCATGTTCATAGAAATAAAATTGGATAAATTTAACATGAATTATAGGATGTGTAATTTGAATCTAGTATTGACTTGTAAATCTAGCATTTACACGAGTTATGAACTAGAATAATAAGTCTAGTTTGACGTGAACTGTAATTAGAATGTTAAATCAGGATTCAATTAGCTAATTTGGCGTAATAAGTATATTGGTATAAATTTGAGATTGGCCATAATTGGGAATAACCGTCAGGTTTAGCAAAATCATGGTTAGTGACACTTAATTGGTATAGTTTACATACCAAAAGGCATAAATATGATATAGAGGGGAAAATGGGCCATAAGAATAAATGTTGACAATTTACATTAAAAGGGTAATTAGGAAATAAGTAAATTAGGAATAATTTACTTATAGAATTTGGCCTAAATGAGGAAATGTAAATTTAGACAAATTAAAGGTTTATTAACGACATCTCTTTTAATGGTACAACAGAAAGTTCTAGGGTGACAGAGAGGATAGTGTCTAGGCTTGGGTTTGGAAAATACAAGTTTCCTGCTCTCCCTGGCTATCCCTAACTGATCCGACAGACGGGATGGTTACTTTCAAAACCTGATTTGAAAATTAACCAAAACCCTTTTGAACTTAGAAAACACGAATATGCCTAACCCAAGGTTAGACCGAGTTGCGATGTAAACCTGCCCGGAACCGACCGGCACATCCAGTATTCGCAACAATATCCGTCTAATGTGAGTGGTCGTGGCTTTAATTTAGTTAAAGCAAGAATGGTAGGGTTAAGTTAACTAAGACACTTAACCAATTCAACATGATAACCAAACCAATGGGTGGGGTTAGGTCCATACAGACAGTTAAAGCAGTTAAGCTAGAATGGGAGGGCTAAGTCCATAGGGACACTTAACCAAACTTAACATCGTAACAAGACAAGATTTGTAGGGGATAAGTAACTAACAAAACACTTATCCAAATTAACATGTTAACTAGACTAGAAGGTAGGGTTAAGTAAAGTTAATACACTTAGCCAAATTAACATGTTAACTGGACTAGAGGTTGGGGTTAAGTAAGATTTAATACACTTAGTCAATTAGATATGTTAGCTGGCTAGACTGTAGGGTTAAGTAAACTTGAACAGTTAACCATCGGATTGAGATAAAGGAATAGGGTTAAGTCTAAAACATGAAGGGATAATACTAAACCATTAATAACATGTTAGTTAAAACAAGACAGGCAAGGTTAAGTTTAAAAGGAACACTTAACCAGTGCAGGATGAACGGGTAGGGTTAAGTAGAACTTAACCAATATAACTTGGTTTGTTGTCGGGTTAAGTCAACATGAATTACTGATAACAGTTAACCAGTTTAACAGGATAAAGGAAGAGGGTTAAGTTATCTTGAATTGACTAATGACACTTAACCAATCCAAATTGACGGGAAAGAGAACTAAGTAGTAAACCTTAGTTAAGAAAACAACGATTCTGGAAACTAAGTGGTAAATCTTAGTTAGTAAAACTAAGTAGTAATTCTTAGTACAACACGGGAAGGAGCGAATGTACGTCTGAGTAAAAAGGAGGCTCCAACGAATTGGATTACGAAGCCCGAGGCTTCGAGGAGACGTGAGGGTACTCTTGGTATCCCTCTGTGAGGCTGCAGATGATCCGCCTGGGCCCACAGAGGTTAAGGTCTGCGTAGAAGAACCAGGGGTATGTCTTAGTTGCAGTACATGGCAACCTAAAGACTAGGATGGACCGGCGTGATTCGGCGAGCAAACGGTAGCCCTATGATAGCGACTCATCGTCTACCATCCATCTTGAGTCAATCGAGATACGTGAAGCGAAAAGGCAGAGAACTCCAAAAGACCATATACTTGCTATCTAGTTATGGGTGAGGATGGCCATAGGATAGAGGAGCACCGGGGGCCGGCGTATAGTTCTCATTTTACAAGGTGTGCCTTTCATTAGTTGAGGGAGGGGTCAAGTGGGACCATAGCCACTGGAATAAAAACAGACCTTAGCATCTGCATCGGCGGATATCTGAAAGCTCCCGACCGAGTTCTGTATTCCTTGATTTGCCCTAACACAGGAATCGGGTCGCACGTTACCGGACATGTGCATCTAGACAAGCGATAACGATTCGCGATACATGCGCGGGGAAGTATAGGAACGTATACCACTCTAAGTAGTGTGTCCTAGACTTGGGGGCATCGTTCGACAGGTAGCATAATTCCTAGTTGGACTAGGTGGCATAAATCCTGAATCCGAGAAGCGTTCAGCAGATAGCGTAAACTCTAGTAAAATCTAGAAAGCGCTTGATAGAAAACCCTAGATTAAATCTAGGTAACAAATAATAAATGTATGCCTGAAGGCAATGGAAACTACAGGGATTGGGATCACGTTATCGTTACTAGTTGGGACACTAGTTAGGTGGTGCAAAGATATAGAAACCAGTATAACAAAGAAATAGCGAAACGACGAAAGTATTATGGTATATCCAGTTTGTCTTATCTTAGCATATCTTGTGATTATCTTGTCTAATCTTGTTGAACCTATCATCATGGTGTTATCTTGTATTCAGTTAATTCATGTCGTTCTGTTTTTCCATGTTCATATGCTAGAAGTTACTGAACTTACTCAGGCTTTATGTCTGACTCTGTTTTTCTTTCGTCTTCTTTTCTTCCGTTCCCCCCCCCCCCCCCAGGATGTAAAGGAGGGAATAGTTTAGCTCACGTTAAGTTGGACTGCCACTCTTTCCCAGCTTGAAGATTTGTCGAACTTTGCTTAGATTCTCTTTTCAGATGCTATGGTTGGCTCTTGCTAAAATCGGGGAATATAAATGTTGTTTTTATGCTTCTTTGTTTTGTAAGACATATGATACTCTGATATTGTAAAGAAACCATTGTACAAACTATTTTATCAATAAAGCAAAGTTTTATTTTCCGCTGTTTAATTTCTGTCTGTCTTGTAATTTATCTGCATCTTTTACCCTAAATGCTCCACAGAACTTAGTGCATTAACTTTGTGAGTGACACTAACGGATGTGGGGTGTTACATCTTGGGTGCCGAAATTTGTACGGGCAGTCAATTAGTCGTGATTTTTCAGATTCACTTGGAAGAGCTGGAAGCAGGAGGCTTCACCAGTTAGCTATAGACTATCATATATTCCGCTGTGTACCATGTTTGTATCTGGAAACAGGTGTTTATAACTGTTCCAGGAATAATTGTTGTGCTCTGATGATGGTATGTATATAAAGTGTGACAACCCGCCCCGCACCAACCGACATTTACTCCAAAAGTGCGCTGTACACATATCCAGTTAGCACGGAACGGTCGTCAGAAGGAAAGAAAGAAGACAAAGAATCAACAAGTAACCTGTAGAATGTCTCACAGCGCATGGAAAAAAAATATAATAATAACATAATCTTGACATAAAACAGGCGAGACAGTGCATAAGCTGAAAACTAAACCAACATAGCAGCGGAATCCAAATACAGCTTATTACAACTTTCCAAATTTACTGTCTCTAAAACAAAAGAAAGCTAAAGTAGAAGATGCACTACTAATGCCCAAGTAGTGATCTTCAACAACACAGGGAGAATACTATATATTCATACGTGGAAGCCTCCTGCTCGCCTCCGGATCAGCTACTCATGCATCACCAGCTAACCTGTCTCTAGTTTGCTCGTAAGAGCACCCATAGTAATAAGAAGAGACATAAAACTCTGGGTCAGACAAAAAGTCTGGTATGAGCGATAAGCAACAAAACAGAACAATAACAGGTATAATCCAATCATACCTGAACCTAGACCTACAACCAAAGAGTTAGCACTACATATTGTACAATACTCTAAGATGCCACTAAACAGATAGTGTAAAGAATACGGGGGTGGGGTTATGCATGTCATAATGATGGCAAACAAATCAAACATAGCAACCATCCTCACATCTCTCACTCAGTGCGTAAAGCATACGATATCCACTACCTTGGTCACCTATCCATTGGGCCATGAAGGAATCCAATCCCGTACAACTATCACTATAAGCCCACTATCCGCCTCTCAGTGGTGAACCAAAGTTATGAATACCGACAACCCCTTTGCACACGTCCCGGAGCAAAGCCCAACTCATGAAGTTGACTCGTTGATTCCCAACTGGATCCTGAGCTCTAACTTCCATTTGGACTACCTTTGCCTCTCGGGTTATTAGTCATTACTGGATCGGTTCAGTTCCCTATCCTTCTTCTCTGTCGGCTCGGATCGGTATCCTCCAAGTGCTTCAGTTCGGGTCGGGGGTCTCCAAGTCCCTTAGCAGTACGTCGGTTTGGTTCGGGTCCTCCATGTCATATCGGGTCGGTTCGGGTCCTCCATGTCACATTGGGTCGGTTCGGGTCCTCCATGTCACATCGGGTCGGTTCGCCAACTGTCTTCCTTCCGTCCCTTGCTTGATCTTCTGGTCCGATCCAATCCCCATTCCTATTCCCATCCACTCTGATCCGATCCCCCCTTCTCTAGCTCGATCCGATCCCAGTTCAACCATTTTGGCCTTCCTTTTTGTCAACTTTCCCCTTGTGCCAAGCCTCGGTTCGGTTCGGTGATCCCTTGCCCAGTCCTTTATTCGGTCCCAGCCCATTCCTCCGATCTGATCCGAAAATCTGCACTGCTTTTCTGCAACTTTTCCAACGAGCTTTTTGCACCATTCGACGGCGTTTTCGACCATTATAACTATTCTAAACAATCAAAAATCATACCATATAGTCATAGCAACATGTATTATCGACCACAAACATCAAAACAACAACTTGATAGGATAAAATGGATCAAACATACCCAAAACCCATGTTTTTCCCTTAATCCCCCTTAATCATGTTTAAGCATACAATTAGAAAAACTTATCCAAATGAGCCAAATTTTCTAACAGAGGCCTAAAATAATATTTTATAATTTTTGAATATTTTTCCAGATTTTTATAACGCATAATTTCACTAATTATCACTATTCACCCCTTAATCCCCTAAATTCTGGGATTAGCAAAATTAGTCTGAATTAACCCAAATTAATATTAGAGGCATAAAATAATATTCTAGAATTTTACAATTTTTTCTAGATTTTTCTGAGTTATAATTTCGCTAATCTTCGCTAATTACCCTAATTAACCGTAATTAGTGAAAAACAATGCAAATCACTCACCTTTGCCACAAAGTAAACTATAGATCTGAAATGATTCTCTGTTTGGGTTAAATTCTAATGTATTCCAGCAACTCTCTCTCTGATTTGGTGCTAACCTCCCTTGATTTGATGTAGTTTTGCTTAATCTTCGATTAGAAAGTGATTAGAGGCGATTTGGGATGAAATTAGCAGGTGGAGGCCATGGCTAGGGTTAGAGAAATGTTTGAGGCAGCTGAAAAATGAAATAAAATTTGTTTTTCTACTGTTATCAGCCTTCCCATAACCTTAATCCCGAAATGGGTTATGCGCCCTCTTGCTAATCACCCTAATTATGCCCGGTTAAGCTGTTTTTCACCTTCTAAACCTTGTTGCAGCCATATCTCCTAAACGGTGAGTCCGTTTGGCTAATGTGACCACTCTACGGAAAGGTAAACCATCATCCGGATCTAATGGAAGTGATTTCAGGTCAAAAATCCTTACCAATCAAAAGTTATGGCTGAAACAAGCTCAGCTAGGGGCAAAATGGTCATTTAAAAATCGACAAAATTCATGAACATGGGAAATGACCCCACTAGTCGTCTCCCAAAGTGACATGACCATACAACTTCGTATGTGAAAGAAATAAATATTCTACGATCCTCCGATGTGTAGAATACGGGTTGTTACATTCCCCTCCCCCCCCCCTCTTAAGAAATTTTGCCCCCGAAATTCCATAACCAAAACAAACAAAAGGTCCCGCATGCCTATCAGTCATAAAACAACAATCAAACATGCAAAACAAGTCTATCCTACCATGCGGAATAACTAAATTGCAAAGTAAATCTTACCAGGCAAAGAGCTTTGGATACGACTTTCTTATGTCATTCTCTACTTTCCAAGTACAGTCATTCTCTCGCCATCGATTCCCATCTCTACCCTAGAGGTAATTTCCAATAGGTTGGGATTGTCCCTCTGACTGGAACCGATCCACTTAATCTAGATCGATCTAATCGTCAAGCTTACTAGCGTTTCTGAATCCAATTCACACTGAGGTCTGAAGTTATATCCCATGATATACTCTAGTTGCTTCCATTCCAGAAACATAGCCTCTAAACCGACATGTCACCTACCCAAAGCATCAGCTACCGCACCTAGTCTGGTACTATGGCATCCGTCTATACTGTCATCTTCTTAGGTAATCCAACCCTATATGCCAAATTTCCAACTACATTCCAAATGTCCTTTCAAGTCCAACTTGAGTCCTTCCTACATTCGTACTGCACATCCAATGTACATTCACCTCCTAGAGGCAAACTAGACCCATCCAATGAACCTAGGTACTCGACTTATACTCGTTCTGCACATCCAACGTACATTCACCTTCTAAAGGTGAACTAGACTCATCCAATGAATCTAGGTACCCTACCTTCGAGTCCAAGTCCAACTTGAAGCTCCTATATCCGCTGAATCTACAAGGTCAACGGACGCTCCACAATGCCCAACATACTTCAAGTCTAACGTAAAGTATCTTACGCCCTTCATATCACCATGATCAACGAACTTATACTATTTCCATTCAACAGGATCCTACAGGTGATACTCAAGAGAAGGAAGGTAGGAGCAATCACAACAGTCACAACATCCATCAAACAAATCCTATCTATCACCTGCTAAAGCCATGAATACATCGATACCTGTATGTCTGGTCCAATCAACATCAATAACTAATGGAAACTCTGCCTCCAAACGGACTACCGTACGTCCAACGTACGTTTATCCTCCAAGGATAACTAGATCACGTCCAACAGATTCAAGGTAAGTGGGCGTTCCCAGATACCCCTACTTTTAGTCCGCCTGAAACACTCGAGTCCCACCCAAGTCTATCCGTTATCTTGTTGCCCTCTCGAGTCCAACTCGAGCCAATCCAATTCCTTGCAGCCTTCTCGAGTCCAACTCGAGTCAATCTATTACCCATAAACTCAGACCCATTCTTGAGTATCCATTACCTACAGACCCTAGTCCAACATGATTCGTCTACCCATTCGTTGTATCTCCAAGATCAACGAACACCCATTTTCTTTTACGAGTTCAAGTCCAATTTGAATCGTCCTAATCTTCGTTGCATCTTCCATGATCGACGAATACATCCTATTTCTTCAAAAAGAACATCAACATAAGGTCCTAAACAATCCATTACTTTGCATCTTTCTCGAGTCCCACTCGAGTCATCTCATAACCCTATCGAGTCTAACTCGGGGCAGTCCATACCACTGAATAGTCTTATCCTGTCACAGCTGCCCATTACTCCTTGAGTAAACCAAGATATCATCCAATGAAAAACATAACAACTACTTATCTCTCACACAAACCATCCTAGTCGAACTTGACATTCCCCAGGCACAAGCCCCAAAGGCCTAAACCAATATCAGACAAGCACCCAAGAATATCTCCTCCGAATTCGGACAATCCACGTGAAGTGATACTAGCAAAACAACTAAGCACTGGATCACTCAGTTGCCTCCCAGAGACAACTAGAACTTATTACAACGATAAACTCTCAGCTTCCCTGACTCCAGTTACTATCGCCATCACTAGGTAGGTACCTAATACCACCCTATTCCTTTAGTGTAGATCGACTCCCCAAAATAATGCTAAACCCAGTAAAGCCCAAAACAAAGTAATTACAAACAAACATACATCCACAACTCGATAAGACCACGTTACGACAAACCATACTGAGGCTAGTCGAATCACCAATCGGGTTCGTCACTACTAAAGGTCTATCGACTAACTCAGGTTTGTCAAACAAAAATCGATCAAAAACATCTTAAATAGAAAGCATACCTCGAATAATGACACCTTTTTCCTTCTACGCTGCATTTGGGGCATTCGACGAAGAAGGAACAACGTTGATAGCATATGCTTTCATGATCTGCTTCTCCCTAGGAGGTTGTGGACATTCATTCTTATGATGTCCCGCTTGGCCACAATTAAAGCACTTCCTTTCCCCAGGCTTTTCCCGACAATCTCTGGCATAGTGGCCCTTCTTACCACAGCTAAAGCACTCGCCATCTTTCTTATTTTTCTTATTCTGACCATCCATGGTTTGGTCTTGTTTCCTCTTATTGTGGGAATTATTCTTGCCTCCACCGCCTGCTTGCGGCTTTGGCTCCTCTGCAGATGCAATAGCAACCTCAGTCTTTGGCTTTGGGTAAAGAATCTCTGACCTTAATGCTTTCCCCACAATCGATTCAAACATCTCATCGATGTGGTTAATAAGCTTTTCCCCTAAGTACTGATCCAAGCCTGTTATAAACTTCTCGTTCTTCTTCTCAGGAGTATCGATAAGGGATAATCCATACTTCGACAAAGTGTCGAACTCAGCAATATAGTCCGAGACTGCCCTACCATTCTGTTTAAGCTCCAAGAACTTCCTAAACAATACCGACTTCTGAGCAGTTGGGATAAACTTGTCGCTAAAGCGAGCCTTAAACTGATCCCAAGTAACCTGATCCTCTGGAGTGGCTGTTTTAATAGCATTCCACCAATTCATCGCTCGTCCTTGCAGCTGACGAGACGCTAGCCTTCTCTTCATCGCATCCTCGATACCCAAGTCATTGAAGATACGATCACAACTATCGAACCAATCCTGAACATCCGTGGCCGACTCCGTTCCGTGGAACGGTTTCCCACCAAGACTAGTATAATCCGTATTCAGCTTGGCGAAATCGGCCATAGGCGCCTGCACTACTGGACCACCACCATTACCAGCATTGGGAGCTGACCTCTGAACATCTCTAAGCATCTCTCTCATGAGGTCAGTGAACATCGTCCTCATGTCAGGGGCATTCCCATTATTGTCTCCTCTATCGGTACCCCTTACGTATCGGCTCATTGTTCAACCTGCACAGAGAAAATGATTAACCATCTCTATAGTGGTGCCAGTGTAGTGCGACTTCATCCTTAGCTATACTAATAATATATATATATAGCTTTTGAAAACCAAAATAATCACAAATACGCGCTCTCATATACGCATACTATCTCTCCCTGATGACCTTCCCAAAGTTAACTACGCAACCTAGAACTCTGATACCAAATGTGACAACCCGCCCCGCACCAACCAACATTTACTCCAAAAGTGCGTTGTACACATGTCCAGTTAGCACGGAACGGTCGTCAGAAGGAAAGGAAGAAGACAAAGAATCAACAAGGAACCTGTAGAATGCCTCACAGCGCATGGAACAAAATATAATAATAACATAATCTTGACATAAAACAGGCGAGACAGTGCAGAAGCTGAAAACTAAACCAACATAGCAGCGGAAATCCAAATACAGCTTATTAAACTTTCCAAATTTATTGTCTCTAAAACAAAAGAAAGCTAAAGTAGAAGATGCACTAGTAATGCCCAAGCAGTGATCTTCAACAACACAGGGAGAATACTATATATATCATACGTGGAAGCCTCCTGCTCTCCTCCGGATCAGCTACTCGTGCTTCACCAGCTAACCTGTCTCTAATCTTCTCGTGAGAGCACCCAGAGTAATAAGAAGAGACATAAAACTCTGGGTCAGACAAAAAGTCTGGTATAAGCGATAAGCAACAAAACAGAACAATAACAATATAATCCAATCATACCTGAACCTGGACCTGCAACCAAAGAGTTAGCACTACATGCTGTACAATACTCTAAGGTGCCACTAAACAGATGGTGTAAAGAATACGGGGGTGGGGTTGTGCATGTCATAATGATGGCAAACAAATCAAACATAACAACCATCCTCACATCTCTTACTCAGTACGTAAAGCATACGATATCCACTACCTTGGTCACCTATCCATTGGGCTATGACGAAATCCAATCCCGTACAACTATCACTACAAGCCCACTATCCGCCTCTCAGTGGTGAACCAAAGTTATAAATACCGACAACCCCTTTGCACTCGTCCCGCAGCAAAGCCCAACTCATGAAGTCGACTCGTCGATTCCCAACTGGATCCTGAGCTCTAACTTCCATTTGGACAACCTTTGCATCTCGGGTTATTGGTCATCACTGGATCGGTTCGGTTCCCTGTCCTTCTTCTCTGTCGACTCAGATCAGTATCCTCCAAGTGCTTCGGTTCGGGTCGGGGGTCTCCAAGTCCCTTAGTAGTACGTCGGTTTGGTTCGGGTCCTCCATGTCACAACGGGTCGGTTCGGGTCCTCCATGTCACATCGGGTCGGTTCGGGTCCTCCATGTCACATCGGGTCGGTTCGCCAACTGTCTTCCTTCCGTCCCTTACTTGATGTTCTTGTCCGATCCGATCCCCATTCCTATTCCCATTCGCTCCGATCTGATCCCCCCTTCTCTAGATCGATGCGATCCTAGTTCAACTATTTTGGCCTTCCTTTTTGCCACACTTTCCCCTTGTGCCAAGCCTCGGTTCGGTTCGGTGATCCCTTGCCCAGTCCTCTATTCGGTCAGAGCCCATTCCTCCGATCTGATCCGAAAACCTACACTGCTTTTCTGCAACTTTTCCAACAAGCATTTTACGCCATTCGACAGTGTTTTCGACCACTCTAACTATTCTAAACATTCACAAATCATACCATACAGTCATAGCAACATGTATTATCGACCACAAACATCAAAACAACAACTTGATAGGATAAAATGGATCAAACATACCCAAAACCCATGTTTTCCCCTTAATCCCCCTTAATCATGTTTAAGCATACAATTAGCAAAACTTATCCAAATGATCCAAATTTTCTAACAGAGGCCTAAAATAATATTTTAGAATTTTTGAATATTTTTCCAGATTTTTATAACGCATAATTTCGCTAATTATCAATAATCACCCCTTAATCCCCTAAATTCCGGGATTAGCAAAATTAGTCCAAATTAACCCAAATTCATATCATAGGCATAAAATAATATTCTGGAATTTTACAAATTTTTCTATATTTTTCTGAGTTATAATTTCGCTAATCTTCGCTAATTACCCTAATTAGCCGTAATTAGTGAAAAACAATGCAAATCACTCATCTTTGCCACAAAGTAAACTATAGATCTGAAATGATTCTCTGTTTGGGTTAAATTTTAATGTATTCCAGCAACTCTCTCTGATTTGGTGCTAAACTCCCTTGATTTGATGTAGTTTTGCTTAATCTTCGGTTAGAAAGTGATTAGAGGCGATTTGGGATGAAATTAGAAGGTGGAGGCCATGGCTAGGGTTTGAGAAATGTTTGAGGTGGCTAAAAATGAAATAAAATTCATTTTCCTACTGTTCTCAGCCTCCCCATAACCTTAATCCCGAAATTGGTTATGGGCCCTCTTGCTAATCACCCTAATTAGGCTCGGTTAAGCTGTTTTTCACCTTCTAATCCTTGTTTCAGCCATATCTCCCAAACGGTGAGTCCGTTTGGCTAATGTGACCACTATACGGAAAGGTAAACATCATCCGAATCTAATGGAAGTGGTTTCAGGACAAAAATCCTTACCAATCAAAAGTTATGGATGAAACAAGATCAGCTACGGGCAAAATGGTCATTTAAAAATCGACAAAAATCATGAACATGGGAAATGACCCCACTAGTCGTCTCCCAAAGTTACATGACCATACGACTTCGTATGTGAAAGAAAGAAATAATCTATGATCCTCCGATGCGTAGAATGCGGGTTGTTACATAAAGTTACTGATTTGTATTTCAAAAAGTTATGTTATATAATATATTTTATTCGTTCCGATGTGAGATTTGTCTTCTTTGTTTTCTTCTATTTTAATATTTCTTTCTTTCTATTTCTCATCCTCTAACTTCTTTCTAATAATGATTCGTATTTCTGTATCATTTGGGTTGGACGTGTGGTGTTATTAGTCAACTCAGATAGTACGGATTTCTGGGCCATTACAATACCTCTTATAGAACTTTCTTTCAAAAGACAAACATCTTTTGTTATAAATACTAATCATCTTCTTTATGCAAAAACTTCTTCATAAACAAATCTCAAAGCACCTTGATATTTCTCTAATATATGTTTATAAATATCTTCAAAGATTGTACTGAAATAGTTAAGTTCAGCACCATTTGTTATCTCCTTAAAACGTAACCAATTCATACCTTGTTTAAAACACTAATCATACCTTGTTAAAACATGTACTATTCATGCCTTGATTGAACCGTATTCATACCTCATTTAAACATTAATCATAAATGTCCTCAATCATCAATCATATATTGATTGCTTGTCAAAGCAAAGATCTCAACCAATATAGTATGTTAAAGTCATAGGCATCTTTAAATTAAAACACAAGCTTATTAAAAAAATAATGAATTAGATGAAAGGTATACTTACAGTATTCCTTGCTATATTCATGCAAAAGTCTGGTAGAACATCATATAGTACTTATCATCACTCTCAAGTAATCAATTATTTTCCTCGAATCATCGAAATTCGTCAACCTTCCTCATTCCCAATTTTGACACATTTTTACTCACTTTTACTTTGATTTAACATCCTCGACTTTATTGGTTTGTTTATGATACTATATGAAAACTCAAGTCCAAATTTGAGAGGATTTGGTATAGTTTATCATGATTTTATACTCAAAACATCTGTAATAGTGTTTCGGTCATGCTATGAAAAGTTCTGCTCGTTTTAAAATACTTCAGTCATTTCAGAGAAAAGACATCACTTCTAGAAGTGCTATGACAAGTTCTGGGTGGTTTGTAATGATTTTATACTAAAATCAGCTACTACAGGATTTTTGGGTGCTATAGAAAGGTTCTGGCTTGGTTTCGTGCTTCATTAATAGAAAAGATAGCGTTTTTGAGTACTATAAAAAGTTCCGAAAATTAGATTTAGCTTGTTTTTGGGTAAAATATTTGACGCTGTTTCTCTATGATAAAACCATATTTCGACCCAATTTTTTATAGTAAAAAGCTCTTTATGTCTACTTAATTATCATCAAAAGAAAACAAAAATATCATTTGCCAATTTAATATATAAAATCAAACATCATGAAGCATTTTTGAAATGTCCATTTCAGGCTGATTTTTACCTCACTTTGCATTCAATTTTCGTGCATGCAAACCACCGAATTATAAAAAATGCGTTCAGTGAAAGTTGTAGCCCTTTGAATTAGCTTTCCAGATTGATAGAAAAGTCAAAATTTCGTAAGAATGGCAAAAGTTATGCCCGAAATACCGAACGTCATTTTCAGGGGTTCAAGTCCAATTGTTCATTCGTAAATTTCTCAACTTCTCTTCAAAATATGAAATGAATACGTCAATTTAAATAATTTTACTCACCTTAGACATGAAAATTGAACTTGTATTCCTTTTTTGTCTTCTCCTAAACCTCTCTTCTTTTTCTTACCTTTATTTTCATTTGTTAATGCATGAAAAAGAATGACCCTTCCTGTAACATCCCGAAATTTTAACAACACTAAAAGAGGACAGATTAAATAATAAGTAATTTAATATTAATAATTAAGGAAAACAGACAGTGCCATTGTGTCCATCTCAAAATTCTAGTCAAGGTAAACATTTAGTTTGTGTAAAATGGACACCATATGAAGATGTTATGAGGATTTGTAGTTTGTATACGCGCAGAAGAAATATGTATATACAATGATACACATATGAGTCAAATATGAGTCAACACTTATCCGGAAAACGTTCAAAACTCTAAATTTAGTATGGCGGAAAAATTCCCGCTCTGGTGGGTCAGCCCCATAGAGGGGTGTCGACACTGGGGTCGACCTCTCTTAAGGGGTGTCGACACCATGGTTGACCCGCCTACAGGGGTGTAGACATCCTTAGGGCTGACGTGGCAATCGGTTTCAGGGTGGCTGACAGCTATATATACGTGTCCATTTCTCATATTTTCTTCATTGAGAATCCATGGGGGCTAAACCCTACCGGTGTCTGAACTGAATTGGATCTGTTAATCTCCTACAACTGTCAACCTAAGTAAATCAGTCAGGGAATCAAGATTTTCTCTATTTTCTAATCCAAACACTGTGAGTTCCTAGATGCTTTTAGATTTAAATATACAAAACTAAACGTGATATGACAATAGTTTGGATTTCTTCATGTGCCTACATTATATTGGATCCATTGTAAATTGCGAACACATGACATCCTAAATTGTTATAACTTGGATCTAAATCTCTATCTTGTTGGATCTGTTGTAACTTTTGTAGCATTCATGATTCGGATCTTGACCTTATTTGTGTTAGATCTATTTTTAACTATTAACCTAATTCCCTACCTTGTTGGATCTATTGTAACATTCTGTGATGTGGATCTTGACCTTATTTGTGTTAGATTTAGTTTTAACTATTGGATCTAAATTATGTAGACATCTAAATTGCTAATTAGATCTAATTTGTCACCATGCTCATATCATGTTAGATCTAAACTAGTTGGACATCTAAAATGTTAGTTTAGATCTTATTATGCTTATTACGACATCATAGTTATGTTAGAATCAATTAACTACCACAAATTCATCAGATGTATGCTTATATGTCCTGCCAAAACAGTCACCTTTTTCATATTCCAATCACTTTGTGTATGACTAGGCTACTTCCTTGCCTAGATGCTGCCAAATATATGTGAATACGCTAGTTAGGGAACATGAGAAAAAGGGTTAGAATTGGCATAATTTAAATAATGTTTATATGAATTGGACATATAATTCAAATTGGGGAAGTGGGGACATAATCACCTATAAAGACATAGGTAAGAATTGGATAAATTGAAATGTCTAATAATTACAACTAGGAATTGTAATCGCACTTATGACACAAGATTAGGTTGCATTAGTGGTGGAAGTCTGCTCATACCCGACCGGCATATCCAGCAGCCACTAATGTTGAACCTAATGTGAGAGGTCTAAGTTCGCAAATACGAGATGGGCTATGACACGAGGTTAGGCCCAACTTGTGGAATAAGTCTTCCCGGACCGGACCGACATATCCAACATCCACAAGTTGTAGCCCTAATGTGGAAGGTCTTGCCCATTTTAAACCATAATACATGGTAATAAATTGGACTACCTAACCAAATCTAATACATAGGGATTGTATGATTGTGAACTAAAGTTAGGATTAAGTCAAATTGGTTGGACAGTGGATGGGTCAAGCAAATCTAAAGGGGTAGTTTATATTTACATATAGGCCTACAGACTTAACCCGATAAGGTTGTGTAATTAAAGAAACCAAGTGGTATACATGACCGGGGAGAATAATAAAGTTATTTAATTAAAGACACCTTTTAGGGTAAGCATAACTTGTAGAAATGATAGGGTTATGTAATTAAAGACACCTAGTGGTATACACAGCCAAAGGGGATACAAGACAAAGGGGAGAGCTTGTATCATATTTTGTGGGACCCATTTCATCTAGTAACCCGGAGTAGGTATCAAAACATGTACCCCATACTAGGTCGGACAAAGGGCATGCTTACTGGACCGATTGTAAAACATCCAAACGTGGAGGATAGTGTGGGCAGCGCAAACCGACTGTGCCATGTGCATGCATGAGCCAAGCAGAAGGGGATAAGACGACCGTGACACCTGTAGATATGGGGCAGTGCATATCAGCGAGGGGTTGCCACTTTAGGATGTGATACATCCTACCGTGGGACCAGCACAGAGTATCTACGGAGTAGGGAGCCAATCGATTAGGGTAGTAGTTAGGGTACACTAGGACGTATGCGTAAATCTACCACCTTATAGTGGAAGGGATCATCTCATTCTAGATATACTAGTAAGGGTGCAGAGTAATGATTAGGGAACTGTATATACCTTATCCTATCTACCTAGTCACACTTGCCTTTTATGTAGTGATCTTTCTTATCCACTTTATATGCCTGTCATGCTACATTTATTTATTTACTTGCTAAAAGTAACTAGACTCGACGGACTTTATGTCTGACTCTTTTGTTTCCTCTTCTGTCTTTCGTTTCCCCCCAGGTTTTCAGGGAGGAAACACTCAGACTTAGTCAGGACTCAGTTATCATCTTGCTAGAGCTGCTTTCGAAGTATTTATGTACTTTGATGGTAAAAGATAGAAGTTATATTGTTGTAATGGTTTTTGTGACTTTTGGTATTTTTGACCACGATGTATGATTTGTGTTTGAAATAAAAATTTGAATTTCCCCTGCTATCTTATTTGTATCTATCTTGTAAAATTCTGTGTCTATTTACCTATAATGCTTCACGAAACTTAATGCATTCCCTTTGTGCATGACATTAATGGACGTGGGGTGTCACACTTGGTATCGGAGCTGAATGTTACCAGATTAGATAAAAGTTTTTGAAAACTATTTTCAAAAAGGTTTAAAAGAAAGCATTTTCAAAAAGAAAAGTCTATTTTCAATGGCATTCCCCAAGAATCCATATGTAATATCCTTCGGTCCTTTGTCTAAATCTCTTCCCTTTTTATTTTCAGCATGTCTAGGGAACCAAACATTCCTAATATCCTAGAGGGCATTACAATACCCGGATGGTTCCGTAGGTATCTGGAGGCCAGGACACCTACCGAGGGACAAGGAAACGTCCCTTCCCCAGCTGCACCAGTCATTCCTCCTCCCCCTCCAAGGGCAGATAATTTCGCTAAGATCTGCAAAGATTTCCATGCTATGGGAGGGAAGCCATTCCATGGGAATGAGGCATTCGTAGAAGCTCGGAATTGGCTCAAGGAGACCGAGGACTTGTTCATAATCTTTGAAGTAGAGGACAGAAGGTAGGTTCAGTTAGCTGCCTGGCTACTGAAAGACGAAGCCTCATTTTGGTGGGAATTTACCCAAGCTGGACGTCCGCTGGAAACTTAGGAGGATTTTAGACAAATATTTGAAATAAGGTTTCTTCCCAAGCCGAGAAAAGCACTCAGATGGAGAGGTTCTTGGCACTCAAACAAGTGAACTTGACGGTGAAAGAATATGTGAACAAATTCAAACAGTTAGGAAGGTTTGGGTTAGAATTGGTGGATACTCCAAACAAGAAGGCGTTGTGGTTTTCTAAAGGGATAAATGAACCCCTTCATGGGTTAGCCATGTCCCATATTCCAATGATAGCCACTTTTGAAAAGCTTGTTGATATGGCCCTAATGCATAAGGAAGACAAGGGAGAAAAGAAGGAAGTAACGGCTGAGGAAACATCGCAAAATAAGAAGGTGTGGCCGAAGAAGGGACAGCAACAACAAAAGAAAGGTGGAAAGAATGACAAGGGCAAGGATAAGAGAAAATGTCGTAGTTGTGGGAAAGAAGGTCACTTGATCAAAGAATGTAAAAGAAGGAAGAACACTTGCTTTAATTGTGGAGAAGTTGGACACTTTGCTAGAGAGTGCCCGAAGAAACAGGGATCATATGGACCAGGTCAAAAGGCAGGAACTTCTGGAGGGCAGGTGCATGCTCTTATGATCAGTGCTCCTGATAGAGGTAGAAAAATTTATGTGGAAGGTTTAATTTCTCTTTCTAACCACCCTACTAGAACATTTTTTGATTTTAGCGCTTCACATTCATTTGTATCTAGTTCTATGGTTGAATCTCCGCATTTAATTACGAGTATGGTAGTAGATCCCGTAGTTGTTTCAAACCCCATTGGTGGTTCGGCTCATTTATCTATGATTTGTCGGGTTCTGAAAATATCTGTGTTAGGCATCGAGTTTGAATGCGACGCATATGTGCTCGGGTTTATGGGCTATGGGTTGATTCCAGGAATGGATTGGCTTACCATGTATAGTGTCATTCTGGATTGCGAAAGGAGGGTCGTTAGGCTTCTGAATTATCATGGGAGAACCCTCGAGATTTCATTTGACCCCCAAGGGTTTGTTACAATAAGTTTTCTAGAGTCTCTTGATGCATCTATCGATGATCTGCAATCTGTTCCACTAGTCAAGGATTATTCCGATGTTTCTGATGAGGTACGGGGTTTACCTCCGAGGCGCGAGATCGATTTTCATATATATATGGTGGACTATGCAAAGCCAGTTGCATTACCGGAGTGCTATCTGGCTCGAAGGGAAAAAAGTGAGCTGAGTAAGTAAGTAGGGAAGCTACTTGAGAAAGGATTTATCAGACGAAGCATATCTGAATGGGGTGCTCCAGTTGTATTCACAACTAAGGCGGATGGTTCGCTTCGTTTGTGTGTTGATATAGAGATTTGAATAAACTCACCAAGAAGAATAGGCACCCGCTCCTGAGGATTAATGATTTATTCGACCAGCTTGTTGATGCCTCGGTATTTTCTCAGTTAGACTTGGCCATGGGATTTCATCAATTGAGGGTGGCTAATGACATCATAGATAAGACTGCTTTTAGGACTCCATATGGTTTCTTTGAACGACTTGTTATGACTTTGGGCTGACGAATGCACCCGCCTATTTTGTCGATCTAATGAATAGGGTGTTTCGGCATTTCCTAAATAAATTTATAGTAGTCTTTGTTGATGATATTTTGATCTTCTCCAAGATCGAAGAAGAGCATGTCCAGCATTTGAGAGAAGTTTTGAAAACTCTCCATGACTATCAGCTTAAGGCAAAGTCCTCCAAATGCCATTTTTGGAGAAAGGAGGTGAGATTCTTAGGGCATGTAGTCTCCAAAGAAGGGATAGCTGTGGATCCCGCGAAAGCAGTCGTTGCGCAAGATTGGCAGATTCCTAAGAATGCAACAGAAGTGAGAAGCTTTCTTAGGTTGTCAGGTTATTATAGGAAGTTCATTAAGGACTTCGCGAAGATATCAACCCCACTCACCAGGATGACGAAGAAGAACTTGGCATTTTCATGGGATATAGATTGTGATGTTGCTTTCCAACGATTGAAGAGGGCTCTAACAACAGCCCCAGTCTTGACCTTGCTTGATGCGAGTAAAGTGTTTACCGTTTACACTAATGCGTTTGGTACAGGGCTTGGTGTTGTTCTGATGCAAGAAGGGAAAGTGGTGTGTTATGGGGTAGGCAGTTGAGAGTTCATGGGAAGAATTACCCCACCCATGATCTAGAGCTAGCTGCCATAGTATTCGTGCTTAAGACATGGCGCCATTATTTACTTGGAGAGAAGTTCAAGTTATACACCAATTATAAATCTCTAAAGTAATTTGTTCTCGTAGAAGGATCTCAATTTAAGGCAACAAAGGTGGATGGAGTTCTTAGCTTCTTATGATTTTGAGATTGCTTATACCCCTGGCAAGGGTAATGTGGTGGCTTACGCACTAAGTAGGCAGAGGATGGCCTTGAATCCTCTGTTTATGGAGAGGAAAAGCTTCGAGTTCATATCAACCTTTGATTTTAGACCCTCCATCGAGATTTTGCCTGATTTGTTTGCATCATTGGAGATACGATCAACTCTTATGGATCATATAGGAGCTTCGTAGCAAGGTGACCCACGGATTTTTGACATCATGGAAAAACTCAGAAAAGGGGAGACTTATAGTCACCTTAGTAGATATGCCATAGATGAAAAGGGGAGGTTACGACGAGATGGAAGGCTTTGTGTTCCTCAAACTGGAAGCTTAATAAAGGCAGTCCTAGAAGAAGCCTCCATTATAAGGTGACCATTCATCCAGGCGGTGATAAGATGTACAGAGACATGAAGAGGGTTTTCTTTCGGGCTGGGATGAAGAAATATGTAGTAGAGTTTGTTTCTCAATGTTTAGTTTGCTAGAAAGTTAAGTTGAGCAAAAGAAGCCTAGTGGTTTACTTCATCCTTTGGAGGTTCCTCAGTGGAAATGGGAGAGTGTCTCTATGGATTTCATAGATGGTTTGCCTAGATCGAAGAAAGGCAACACCAATATCTGGGTAGTAGTGGATAGATTGACTAAGAACGCTCATTTCATTCCAGTGAAGAGTAAGAGAACGACATCATGGTTGGCATCAATTTATGTTCGTGAGATAGTTTGTCTTCATGGAATACCTTTCGGCAACGGGAGCGATCATGGCACCATCTTCACCAGTGAATTTTGGAGGAGCTTGCAAGAAGCATAGGTACACAGTTGTGTTTGAGCATAGCTTATCATCTCATAGGGAAGATAGAGAGGGTGAACAGAATTCTAGAGGATCTTTTGAGGCTATGTATCCTAGATTTCGGAGGGACTTGGGAAGAACACCTTCCTTTAGTAGAGTTTGCCTATAACAATAGATATCAATCCAACATCGGCGTGGCACCCTTCGAAGCATTGTACGGACGACCTTATTGATCACCAACTTGTTGGTGGGAATCTACAAAAAGACTATTACTTGGACCAGATATGGTGAGAGAAACGTCCGAAAAGATTAAACTTATTCGACGGTGGATGAAGATAGCTCAAGATAGGCAGAAGTCCTATGCAGACAAGAGAAGGACTGACATCGAATTTGAAGCATGAGACTTAGTTTTTGTCAAAGTATCACCTCTGAGGAATGTGGTTTGCTTCGGATCGATAAGGAAGTTGGCACCTAGGTTTGTGGGACCATTTCCCATAACCGAAAGGATTGGCCAAATGGCCTATAGAGTAAAACTCCTAGAATATCTATCTGACGTTCATGATGTTTTCCACATTTCTCATCTGCTGAAGTGTCTGCATGACACTGTAGAATTTGTTGAGCCGAGTGTATTGGAAGAGGTAGAAGTGGAACGGGAGGCGACAATCAGGCGAGTCCCTACCCGTATTCTTGGATCAGAAGTTAAGAAGCTACGCAATAAAGAGATCAAGTTGCTAAAGGTTCAATGGGTAGATAACCCAGAGGATGCGACATAGGAGACCGAAGCCAAGATTCGTGCTTCATACACTTTTCTTTTCGAGGGTATGTCCTTAACTCCTTTTCCTAAGTTTTATCTGTGCTTGTTTCTACAATTTGGATATATCCTATCCATAATATTTTTGACCTTTAAATATGAATCCTATGGATGTAAACATGTGTTTGAGACATATTATATTTGATGGTTGCAAGTGGATGCAAGTGGTTGCTAGTGGTTGCTTGTGGATGCATATACACACACATTAGGCACTAGATCGACTCAATCACTCTCATACTGCATATGGATGTGTGTGCATTTCTTTTCTTTTATGGACGTAAATGGATGTATTACCATATGGACGTTGCATTTGGACGAATGAGTGTGCACACATATAGAACTTACATGTTATAATAGGATTATTTGCATACATATTGGATTCATGGCACTAACATACATTGCATTAAGGAGGTCAACTGAATCAGTAGACCACTTGATCTTCGCATTAGTATTGGGACATACACACACCTTTGCATATGTTCATACAATCATTAGGAAGTTTTAAGAATGATGGATGCCTGTGATTGGTGGATGAGTAGATGGATGATGGATGGTAGGATACATTCTTCTCAACCTAGAGATTTCGGGGACGAAATCCTTTAAGTAGGGGAGAATGTAACACCCAGAAATTTTAACAACACTAAAAGAGGATAAATTAAATAATAAATAATTTAATATTCAGAATTAAGGAAAATGGACTACGCCATTGCGTTCATCTCAAAATTCTGGTCAAGATAGACATTTGGTTTGTGTAAAACGAACATCGTATGAAGAAGTTATGAGGGTTTTTAGTTTGTATACGCGTAGAAGAAATATGTATATACACATGATACACATTTCAGTCGGATATGAGTCAGCACCTATCTGGAAAACGTTCGAAACTCAAAATTTAGCATGGCAGCAAAATTCCTGCAATAAGGGTTGACCCTCTAGAGGGGTGTTGACACCAGGGTTGACCCCCTTAAGGGGTGTCAACACAAGGATCGACCCACCTATAGGGGTGTCGACAACCCTAGGGCTGACGTAGCAGTCGGTTTCAAGGTGGCTAGCAGCTATAAATACGTGTCTGTTTCTCCTTTTTTCTTCATTGAGAATCCACAAGGGCTAAACTCTGTCGGTGTCTGAACTGAATTGGATTTGTTAATCTCCTACAACTAACAACCTAAGCAAATCAGTTAGAGAATCAAGATCCATTCTTTCTCTATTTTCTAATCCAAACACTGTGAGTTCCTAGTTTCTTTTAGATTTAAATATATAAAAGTAAACGTGATATGACAATAGTTTGGATTTGGTCATGTGCCTATATTATATTGGATCCATTGTAAATTGTGAACATACGACATCCAAAATTGTGTATGACTTGGAACTAAATCTCTATCTTGTTGGATCTACTGTAACTTTTGTGGCATTCTATGATATGGATCTTGACCTTATTTGTGTTAGATCTATTTTTAACTATTGATCTAAATCCCTATCTTGTTGGATCTATTATAGCATTCTATGATGTGGATCTTGACCTTATTTGTGTTAGATCTAGTTTTAACTATTCGATCTGAATTATGTGGACATATAAATTGCTAATCAAGTCTAATTTATCACATTGTGCCTATCATATTAAATCTAAACTAGTTGGACATCCAAACTGTTAATTTAGATCTTATTATGTTTATTATGACATCATAGTTATGTTAGAATCAATTAACTGTCACAAGTTCATAATATTTATGCTTATATGTCCACCTTATTACCATGCTAGTTTATGTTTATGCCAAAACAATCACCATTTTCATATTCCCATCGCTTTTCTCTTTTTATTGTGTATGACTAGGATACTTCCTAGCCTAGATGTCGCCGAATATATGCGAATACACTAGTTAGGGAACGGGGGAAAGAGGGTTAGAATTGGCATAATTTAAATAATGTTTATATAAATTGGACATATAATTCAAATTGGGGAAGTGGGGATATAATCACCTATAATGACGTAGGTAAGAATTGGATAAGAATCAAATATCTAATAATTATATTTAGGAATTGTAATTGCACTTATGACAAGAGGTTAGGTTGCATTAGTGGTGGAAGTCTGCCCGGACTCGACCGACATATCCAGCAGCTACTAATGTTGAACCTAATGTGAGAGGTCTAAGTGTGCAAATATGAGATGTGCTATGACACGAGGTTAGTCCCACCTTGTGGAATAAGTCTGCTCGGACCCGACCGGCATATCCAGCATCCACAAGTTGTAGGCCTAATGTGGGAGGTCTAGCCCATTATAAACATAAATAGGCATGGTAATAAATTGGACTGCTTAACCAAATCTACTCCATAGGGATTATATGATTGTGAACTAAAGTTAGCGTTAAGTAAAATTGGTTGGACAGTGGATGGGTTAAGCAAATTTGAGGGGCTGGGTAATATATACATATAGGCCCATAAAATTAACTCGATAAGGTTATGTAATTAAAGACAACAAGTGATAAACATGACCTGGGAGAATAATAAAGTTATGTAATTAAAGACACCTTTTAGGGCAAGCATAACTTGTAGAAATGAAAGGGTTATGTAATTAAACACACCTAGTGGTATATACAGCAAAAGAAAACCTAGTGGGGGATACAAGACAAAGGGAAGATCTTGTATCATATTGTTTGGGACCCGTTTCATCCAGTAACCTGGAGTAGGTATCAAAACATGTACTATGTACTAGGTTGGAGAGGGGGCACGCTTACTGGACTGATTGTAAGAGATCCAAACATAAAAGACGGTGTGGGTGGCTTAAACCGACCTGGCCATGTGCGTGCATGAACCCGGCAGAAGGGGATAAGACGACCGTGAATCCTGTAGATATGGGGCTGTGCATATAAGCGAGGGATTGCCACATTACGTGATACATCCTACTGTTGGGTCGGCAAAGAGTATCTACAGAGTAGGGAGTCGATCGATTAGGGTAGTAGTTAGGGTACACTTGGATGTATGCCTAAGTCTACCACCTTATAGTGGAAAGGATCATTTCATTCTGGATATACTAGTAAAGGTGCAGAGTAATCATTAAGGAAGCATATATACCTTATCCTATCTACCTAGTCACACCTGCCTTTTATGTAGTGATCTCTCTTATCCACTTTATATGCCTGTCATGCTACTTTTATTTATTTGCTAAATGTAACTGGACTGGCCATACATTATGTCTGACCCTTTTATTTCCTCTTCTTTCTTCTGTTCCCCTGGTTCTCATGGAGGAAACACTCAGACTTAGTCAGGACTCAGTTATCATCTTGCTAGAGTTGTTTTCGAAGTATGGCTCAAGTTCTTATCCTTACTATGGCTTTGTCTCTTTTACTTGGAGAATTATGTTTTCATTTAAGTATTTATGTACTCTGATGGTTAAAGACAGAAGTTATATTATTGTAATGGTTTTCGTGACTTATGGTATTTTGGACCACGATGTATGATTTGTGTTTGAAATAAAAATTTGAATTTCCGCTGCTATCTTATTTATATCTGTCTTGTAAAATTAAATGTTTGTTTACCTATTACGCTTCACGAAACTTAATGTATTCTCTTTGTGGAGTGACATTAACGGACGTGGGTGTCACACTTCCACCCTTTATATAGCAGTTTTCAAGGCTAGTTTGGTAATTTGGTTTTTGGATACTTGTCCTCCTTATCTTCGTGCATGATTTAGGATGACGACACATGCCTACTTATGTGTCTTTAGATGTTTCTACACATGGACACCAAAGTGTATATGTGTCTTAACCTTATTTACTTACGAGACATGTGTTCCTTTCATTTGATGACACATGTCCCTATCATTTTAAGCCATTTATCATATTCTAGAACGTGTACACATATACCATTTGTATGTTAGTTCTATGATATGTACATACACATATATGTGTTCTTCTTATGTTACTACATGCACATGATATTCCAACAACTTTTAATAAGCAAAAACTCGTTTATCGATAAAACTGTTTTTCAGTCACATTATCGATTTTTCTTCGAACTACTTATCTTTGTAAAAAAACTGAACAACATATTTTCTTCTCTTTAATTATTATTTATAAAGGGATTTAATCAAGATAATAAAACTATTTTTATAATATTAAATCCAACATTTAAATAACCTCAATATTTAAATATTTACGGCCCGAAATTTCAGATTGTTACATTCTACCCCCCTTAAAAGGAATTTCATCCCCGCAATCCTATGCAATATTTAACCAAATATTCCACAAACGAAACTCTATATATCCAAAAAAATTTCTTGCAATTATACTTTTAGCATAATTTCATAAATTGAAATCATACCTGGATATTTTATGATTCGTTCCTTTTAACATTTTGTCACTCCTGCAAGTTGTTAATGAATCAGGCACCTATAGCTTCTTTTTATGCCCAAATTCAGGATTATGTTCTTTGCAATCCACATCGATTCCTAGTCTCCTTTTCTTCTTTCGTGGTACCCATTGAAATGTACCAAAGATTCATCATGCTTTGGCTCATCCGACTCGTCATCATCAAGTAAGGATGTATTCTCCATATTGCGGTACTCATCATAATGTACCAGATAGTAATCTAGACATCTTATGTAATATCTTCAAAACATGATTATATTCATCAAAGTCAATACATCAATTATGTTGTACTCTCCTTGTTGCAGTACCCATCAAAATGTACCAGAGAGTAATATTTTCAAAGTAGACTCTAATCAGTATTCTTTTTTTAATAATATGATTATATTCATCAAAGTCAATACATCAATTATGTTGCACTCTCCTTGTTGCAGTACCCATCAAAATGTACCAGAGAGTAATATTTTCAAAATAAACTCTAATTAATATTCTTTTTTCTATAATTTGATTGTTTTCATCAAAGTGGATATAATCTACTCATTTTAGGACATTTTTACCTATTGTGGTCGGCATCCCGTCATCAAATAACATGTACTCTACTCGGCTTGATACCAACATAGAGTAATAGTTTCACTATCCAAGATCTATTGTCTTATGCCGGAATCCCGTCATCAAATAGGATGTACTCTACTTGCTACCAACACAGAGTAATAGTGCACTACCAAAGATCTATTGTCTTATATCGCACATTATCATCGTCATCATCATCTGAAAGTATACATCATTGATGAAATAATCCATAATAATCTTTAATAAGTTTAAACAAAGTATTCTCTCTAAGTACTTTTATACTTTGTAATCATTACTTCCATATAGGTAACCATGTCATTTTGGAAAATCCACTCTCTCAACTTCAAAAATCATCTTGAGTATAAACCCTTTTTTTTTGCATCAATCTTTTCATATTACTTGATGTATCTCAAATTTTTATATAGGGTACTAGTAATGACATTTGCACTGAATGACATCAACCTCGTTTTACACATAATCAGTTTGCAAAAATGTTTTTTTTTATATGGAAAACTTTCAAAAAAAAATGTGTATGATGTAAGTATTCTACGTAATTAATCTAGCTTCCCAATGAGATTAACTTCGACTAAACCCAAATCAAGGAATCAAAAGTTATGACTGGATTGTTGAGAGATGTTTTTGCAGTTTTAAGCTAACATCATCAGTGCTAAACAACTCTGATATCATATTACGTAATGATATAATTATTTAAATAAATTTTCTTATCTTGGTTTTGGATGAATGCAGTATTCAATTTAATCTTTTTGATCTTCCTCAACTTTGTTTGCCCAACCTCATTCAATTCCTTCCTTGGCACGCTGTTATCCCACATTCCTTTTAAGCCACTCCATTGCATCGATTTGATGCTACTACATACCTTCCTTTATAACCCACTTCATTCCTTAGCTACATTATAACTAATCATATGCACTTACAAATTCGTTATACCTCTTTGTGTGGTGCTTGAAAATGAGTCAACATATTATTAGTACAAACACTAAACAAAAGTTAAACACACAAAATAAATATTTCTCATAACCCTGGTCAGAGGAATGGTGCCTTACCCTATGCAGTTATATTTATCAAATCAAGGTAACTTCATTTCAAAAAATTTAGGGTGATTTTCTAATCTTATGTGAAATTTTATTTAGGCACATAACGTAGGCTCTGATACCACTTTGTAACGCCCCGGAATTTTGGACCAGTAAAAAAAATTGCCGAAAATCCTTCTGTCCAAAACAAATAATGAATGCTACCATTTTATTTGATAAATATACAACATCTCTAAATGCAAATTTTTTATTTTTAAATAATATGAATAGCACTTGTCAGAGTATGAATTAAACACAATTACCGTAAATCAACAATCGTGCAACTCTGACAAAATCGACATCGATATTCATCCCTGCACACTTGATAAAACGTCAGTATAGCTTAAATGATATGAAAGATGCATCAAACCAAGATGTAAAATAAACAATAAACAAAAATATTTTTTATTAATAAAGCAGCTATATCACTACCCCCTTGTGAGTGCCTACGTTCCTTTATGTAATTGTGTAAGTAATTAGATACAGGATCAAGCCAACATAGTACTTCTTTACACAAAACATTTAAAATCAATGTTTACTTCCAAAATACTCTTGATATCATCATGTGGGGGTAAAATACCTTTTGTAAATATTCCTTTTGAAAGACATCTATATAACTCTTATAGAACTTTTTTTCAAAAGACAAACATCTTTTATTATAAATACTAATCATCTTCTTTATGCAAAAAATTATTCATAACCTTGATATTTCTCTAATATATGTTTAGAAAGATCTTCAAAGATTGTACTGAAATAGTCATGTTCAACACCATTCATTATCTCCGTAAAACATACCCAATTCATTCCTTGTTTAAAACACTAATCATACCTCAATAAAACACATACTATTCCTGCCTCGATTGAACCATATTCATACCTAATTTAAACATTAATCATAAATGTCCTCAATCATCAGTCGTATATGTTGATTGCTTGTCAAAGCAAAGATCGCAACCAATATAGTATGTTAAAGTCATAGGCATCTTTAAATTAAAGTACAAGCTTATGAAAAAATAATGAATTAGATGATAAGTATACTTATAGTATTCCTTGCTGTATTCATGCAAATGTCTCGTAGAAAATCATATATACTTATCATCACTCCCAAGTAATCAATTATTTTCCTTGAATCATCGAAATTTGTCAACCTTCCTTGTTCTCAATTTTGATACATTTTGACTCACTTTTACTTTGATTTAATATCCTCGACTTTATCAGTTTCTTTATGATACTATATGAAAACTCAAGTCCAAATTTGAGAGGATATGGAAAAATCTACCATGATTTTATACTCAAACATCTATAATAGTTTTTCAGTCATGCTATGAAAAGTTCTGCTCGTTTTAAAATACTTCAGTCAATTCAGAGAAAAGACAGCGCTTCCAGAAGTGCTATGACAAGTTCTGGGAGGTTTGTAATGATTTTAGACTAAAATCAGCTACTACAGCATTTCTGGGTGGTACAGAAAGGTTTTGGCTTGGTTTTGTGCTTCATTAATAGAAAATATAGCGTTTTGGAGTGCTATAAAAAGTTCTGAAAATCAGATTTTAGCCTGTTTTTGGCTAAAATGTTTGACGCTGTTTCTCTATGATGAATATAGATTTTGACTCTAAATTTTTTCTACAATAAGAAGCTCTTTATGTCTACTTAATTATCATCAAAAGAAAACCTCAATATCACTTACCAATATAATATATAAAATCAAACATTATGAGGCATTTCTAACATGTCCATTTCGGGCTGATTTTTACCTCACTTTGTATTCTGTTTTCGGGTATGAAAACGAACGAATTAGAAAAAAAATGCATTTGTTGAAAGTTGTAGCCCTTTGAATTAGCTTTCCAGGTTGATAGAAAAGTCGAATTTTCATTAAGAATTGAAAAAATTATCCCCAAAATACCGAACATAATTTTCAGGGGTTCAAGTCCAATTGTTGATTCATAAATTTCTCAACTTTTCTTCAAAACATGAAATGAATACATGAACTTAAATAATTTTACTCACGTTATACTTGAAAATTGAACTTGTATTCCTTCTCTTGTCTTCTCCTAAACCTCTCTTCTTTTTCTTACCTTTATTTTCATTTGTGAATGCATGAAAAAGAATAAACTTTTCCACCCTTTATATAGTAGTTTTCAAGACTAGTTTGGTAATTTGATTTTGGTACACTAGTCCTCCTTATCTCCATGCATGCTTTAGGATGAATACACATGCCTACTTAGGTGTATTTAGATGTTTCTACACATGGACACCTAATGTGTGTATGTTTCTTAACCTTATTTACTTACAAGACATGTGTCCCTTTCATTTGATGACATGTGTCCCTATCATTTTAAGCCATTTATCATATTCTAGAACATGTACACATATACCATTTGTATGTTACTTCTATGATATGTACATACACATATATGTGTTCTTCTAACGTTACTACATGCACATGATATTCCAACAACTTTTAATAAGCAAAACCTCGTTTATCGATAAAACTATTTTCGGTCACATAATCAATTTTTCTTCGAACTACTTATCTTTGTAAACAAAAACTCAACATGTTTTCTTCTCTTTAATTATTATTTATAAAGGGATTTAATCAAGGTAATGAAACCATTTTTATAATATTAATGCCAACATTTAAATATTTAAATAACCTCAATATTTAAATATTTACTGCCCAAAATTTCAGGTTGTTACAGCTTTATATGTATACTTTAAATGAGTATATTAAAGCACAATTTAGTTTTCAAAACATTTTGAAATCAAATTCTCCATTGGTAGCAATTACCATATAGAAACTCGAAAATGAACACCATGATGCTATGCAGTCATCACCAGAATTTTTTTCCAATGACCAAAGTAGTTCAATGATTTTCGTTTCTTCGAAATTATTTTTAGAATATCCAAATCATTAAATAATATTATTATTATTTACTCAAGGACATTTAAAACATTTTCAAAATCACTAGGATTCAGTTCTCAAATTCTCAAATTCAGATTCATTTCTAATTATAAACTTCACTATATAATTTATTCCGCATAAATTTAAATTCCAACCAAATATTCATGTCAAACATTTGTAGTCAAATCGTGAAACCAAATTCACAAGGTATTCACTTCAATGTTTGTCAAAATCTATTATCGACCCAACTTGTCTAGAATAGAGAAAATTTTCTTATAAAGTAACTGAGCAAGGAAATCAACTAACTAATGATAGTAATTTAATATTATCATCCCTATCAAACATGTCCTAAATCTAATAACTATTAAGAAAATATTCCTTTATATGAAATCTAGATTTTGTAAAAAATATTTCATTTACCAATCTTTAAAACAATACCGTGTCACTTTGCCTTGTTCAAGTGTTTAGAAACTCCTGTTGACAACATTAACATGATGTAACAACTGGAATTCATGTACCACTCAATAGGTAAACAAATACAATACAAAACATTTTTATAACACTAACAAGTATGTTATCTTGTATATCTACAATCAGACTCATAATAAGGTAATCCTTTACTCTATCTCTTACTAAGTTTATCCCATAGAGCCATGGTTCTTGCTCAACCTTGAGATCTGAAACCAAGTTGTAACAACCCGATTTTTTGATCCTCGGTGTCAACACTGATACATCCACGTCATTAACATGCCGAACATCCATGTGTTGGAAAACCAAATCATTAGGGTTTAAAGAAAAGTAAGACATAACAAAATCTCACAATCGCAGCAGATAACATATAATATATAACAAGTCTTTATAAACTGAAATAACTTTTATTTAATATACATTTACAACATCAAAGTAAACAACTAATACTAAGATGCACAGTTATAACAACCTATCTGGACTAACTCTGATAACATCAAGAATACTAATACAACATAAAATAAAAATATACAATGATACGTTTATCCTCCAACTCCTTTCCTAAGCTTCAAGCATTTAATCTAACATGCCAAACGTACTTGGTTTGACCCGGGCATTATCGTGAAATAACACCTAGGTCAGCATGGAAAACAATGTGAGAGAACTCAAGTAACAAGAACTTTACTTCTTAAACAAAAGGTATCTCATAAGACAATGCCACACATAAACACCGACGGATGTATACCTTACGATAACCAAAACACTTTTATTATAAATTCAGTGATATTATAATAACATCTAAAAAATTACTAATAAAATATGAAAGTAGCTGAGATGCTTGCATCTCACATTTTGACATATTTGTGTACAACTAAATCCGTACAACACTTATTGGAGTTTGGATTCCATACAAAGACTAGACAGAGGTGTATCACCCGACACGGTACCTCTCTAGATAAGCGTACCAAGAGCCTAGAATGGACTTCCTACAAATCAGGATTGTCCAACCCCTCACCGGATTGTACTGAATATTTCACCCACTTGGTTTTGATTAGAAACCAATCGCATCATGCAATAATCAAAGGTTTATCTTTTCTAAATTTGGTGGTGACAATACCCTACTTGGGTACTACCCACTAGCCTTGAAGCGTATCCCTTGTTTCACTACCGATTAATGAGGCTAGAGGATACGTTTTTACCTTTCATACATGGCATACACCCATTTTTTAATGTCACATCGCCATTTCGTCGACAACTAATTGGCATCCACAAAAATACAACCACCGAGCTCATACATCTTATAGTAGTTATTAAGCTAAGAGAGGTTGCCTTGTCTACCACCAAATAGACGTATGTTTGTAAAAATTAGTGTATGCAACATAAGAAATGTAATATCAGATATCCGTCCATACAAGTTGTCCAAGAACAAAACAAACCAAAAGCACTACTCCTACAACACTTGTTTTGGGATCACCTTTAGGATTTGTACCGATTAGCCCTTGCACTCTTACTCCATCTTGACCACTTCATTTCAATAAATAGAACATTCTTCGCTCAGTTGGATCGAAGTGGTTTTCAAATAACTTGATCCAATTCCGGTCTCTTTGAAACTACTTTCGATAATTTCTGGTAAACTCAAACCCGATTCTTTAGTAAATAAGCAGCTAAGGACAAGAGCGCGGCTCACTTCCTAATTATTTTCAAACGGGCTTCCTTATAGCTTATCCTAGAAGATAAAAATTAGGTTTATACACATAGTAAATCATTAGTAGAGATGACTGTGTCGAATTACTCACGTGTTTCCATTAGGTATTTCCAAAGTAGATTTTGGTCTAGATCTGACAGTCGATTATTCATTTATTAAGTGACAAACACAAAACACTCAAAGGTTTATTTCCCTTTATAATCAATAAGCCTCTATTTAATTAATTTCTTATTAATTAAATTTCAAATTCTTCATTCCAAATATTCATATACTTGACCCTATGATATAAGTATGTATATCAGTACGAGTTAAGATGGATTCCCATTTCCAATTCGCCTTTAGTGGGTTATTAGAAACTGAATCACTTATATCTAACTTCTAAGACTTTGCCTTTTAAGTAAAAAATCATTGAAGGAAATGAAGATTTGATTTCAAAAATCAACTCAAAATTTCAAACTAATATTATTCCTCAGATGATAATGAGTTCATTCAAGCTAGGATATTTTATTTACCTCTCAAACCTTGACTTGACAACACTCTCATCTTTGAAATGGCAAAAGTTTAATAACTCCTATTTCAAAATAAAGTTGAACTTAAACTGAACCAATTCCGTATGAACTTCACTTATAAATGAACTCCAAAGATTCATCGCTATTTTAAAACCACTTTCCAATTTATAAGACAATATACTTAATTTCTTTTATTAAGTTAATTCTTTATCACACTTGAATCATTAGCTTTAAATCCACTTTTCAGTTTAGTTTTAATTTAAAGCTTACTCTTAAGTTTATTGAATTAACTAGAATCCTTCATAGTTAATAATTTAATTAACTATAACATACTATTTACCTTGAATATATTTAGTAAAATGATTTTCTTAAACCTGCCTCACTTTTGAGTAAGTTGGTTAACTTTTGAATCACATCTAGAAGGTAGGTAAACAAGTCTTAATCCTTGTTTTTAAAATAATTAATTAGTTTAAATACCTTATTTAAAATAATTAACTAACTAGCTAACTTTAAAACATAACAAATAAATAAATTATTTGACTTAAAATAATCATATATAAATATGAATTTGATTTTGGAAAAATCACATTTGTAGGCTTGGTTGGAGAAAGTATTACATGATTAGCCATGTTTCAAAAATAATAACAAATGTAGGCATGTTTTGTTCGGGGAGGGAAATAGGCGCGTTTTGGAAACTCGCCTGTGTACGAGTTCTGAAACCTCGCCTGTGTATTTTGGGTCATTCCCAAACTTTATATGTATTCACTAGTCTTCTCATATTTCGAAACGTACTCAACCACATCTTCTCAGCTCCATATATTTTCTAAATGACTTCTCAAACAATGGTGGAGCAAGAGGTTAAATCGTAACCAGTTTGCTGCTACTGTGAATATATGGCTGAAGTTGTTGTATCTGATGATGGCAAAAACATTGGTCGTCAAAGTCTTCTTTGTTCCAATTATCCCCATGGATGCAATTTTTCAGAATGGGTTGACGAACCTCTTTGTCCCAGGGGCATAGCATATGCGAATGAGCTAGATCAAGAAATCAGACGTCTCAAAATACTCCTAGAGGACTTACAATTTAACCGTAACCACTAGTGTTTCTATTATCCCTCGTCGTAGTAGGTTTTTGAAGTTTAGTTTGAATTATTGTATTATCCGTTGCCATTGTATGTTTCTGAAGTTTAGTTTGAATTATTATTTGTTTGTTTGTAGGACTTGGAAGATTAATATGAAGTTCTGTATGTATGTGTTTTTCCAATAACTTATTTTATGTTTTTGAAGTTTGAATTAAAGCTTTGTATGTTTGCGGGTTCGTATACTACACATTATGACATAAAGACGAATTGACAACTAGCTGCCACAAATTAAAGCTGGGCCAGTCTGTTTATGTACAGTACGATATGCCGCAAATTAGGTGATTTGACTAGATACTGATAAAGTTGGTCCAATATTTTGAAATAGTTGAGTGGACAAGCATCCTCCAAATCAGACTCAATGTTTGTCAATTGTGATAAAGCCATTGTATGGACGAATGACAATGCTTTATGACAAATTTGATGGTATGATTAAAGATCTCCCAATTCTGATTCATGGCTTGTTTTTTTATTTTATTTTTGAAATTGATTTTATCTCATTTTGAAATCGGTGACATGATTAAAGCTCTGCCAATTTTGGCTTGACCACGACCAGACTGAGTTGATTAAAGTTGATTTGATAGTGACATTGCTTAGATGGTTTCCCTATTTCATAGATCTTCAGCACATTATTTCTCATACACTTTATTACTGTACTTTACCTACTACAACGGTGAATTGGTCATGGATGAGCACCAAAATGGAAGTTATGTGGAAGGATTCTGCAAACCAGGGAGATTTCAAAGGGGTTGCACAATTGATGCTTTGAAAGAAACAGTCTTCCAAGCAACCAAAATTAACCCTCTCGAATATGATATCGAGTTGTCGGTCAACTGTCCTACTGATTCGGGGATGAGAGCCATAGCACTTTTAGAAGATGCAGATGTACAAGTAATTTTTTCTGTTGTTAAGAAATCGGTTGAGTTTTTGTTGGAAAAATAGCAAATTAAATCGTGGAAGAAATAATTACACCGCCTATAGTGAGTAGCGGATTAGGTTATTTCACAGAAATGTTGCAAACTCATGATCCATCACTCATCTTTAGTTCTTCTTTGTACAGCAATCCGTATTTTCCACCAAATATGGCTGAGAAGCAACAACAACAACAACAACAAACTGATCAATCAGAACTATTAGATACGAGCTAAAGGTATGCGTACAAAATGGTTTTGCTATTGGGATGGTATTCCAAAGCAAGAAACAATTTCTCCACCAACTTACGGAATGGTCTATTCTGCATGGTGTTTCGTACAAGCCAATCAAGTCGAATAAAACAATAGACACCGCTGTATGTAATGTTGCTGCTACTTGTCCGTGGAGAATACATGCTATAATGTCGAAAAAGTCACAAAATGGATTGTGAGAAATCAGAAAGCTACCTCATGAACATAACCGTGTCAACCCTATGATTAATTCCTACCACAAGCAAGCCACTTCTAAGTTTCTTGTGTCCAAATTCATGTATTTTGTGAAGGCCAATTTGGATATCTCAGCTGGGACGGTGCAAGTGCTTGTTGACGCACAACTCTTCATCAAAATCAGTTACATGAAAGCTTGGCAAACGTTGAATAAAGCGTTGGAAAAAACATATATGGTGATTGGGCCAAATCATATTCTTATTTGCGTCAGTATTTTGCGTAAATAAAAAGAAACAATCCCGGTTCAGTAGGACATATAGTACATGATGATGTAGGGGTATTTGAGCATGCCTTTTAGGCATTTGGTCCTTCCATTTTAGGTTTTGTACACTGCCGTCCAGTGCTCTCTATTGACGGAATACATTTGTACGGTAAGTACAAAGGAATAACGCTAGTTACTACCGATGTAGATGCGGACGACTCCCTTTTCCCATTAGCTAATGTGGTGGTCGAATCTGAATCATATGATAGTTGGGATTGGTGCTTTTCATGCATGCGTGAATTCATTTATAGCATACGAAATCGATACATTACATTTTTATCTGACAGAATGAAAGGGATCCCAACTGCTTTGCAGGATAGATGGCAAGAACCTCACAAACATAGGTTCTATGAAAGGCATCTGAAAGCAAAATTTCAAGCTGTAGTTCATAGAGACAAGCGACTTGTAGGCTTGTTTTATGCTCCTGCATGTGCTTCAGAAGTGGTTGAATACACTAAACTTAGAGAAGAAATTAAGGAAAATAAGAAGGAGGGGCATAACTGGATTGGACGATGCCAATAGAATTGCAAAGAAAACTGGGCTCTTTGCAGAGATGACGGTGGTCGCTTCCATATTATGATGACCAATGCATCTGAAAGTTTTAATGGCGCACTAAAAGGCGCCAGATCCTAGAGGTGTTGGTTGCAAGAACGTTCTTTCGATCAGTTGAATATTTCTATAAGAGGCGGGAAAAAGGGGAGGGTTTGATTACAAAACTTACTCCAAAATGGGAAGCTAAAATTGAAGCTCGTGCTATTGAAGCAAGGCGTTGTAGGCTTGTTTGATTTGGTTGATATAAATGGTAAGTGATTCACTTTTACAGAGATAAATTTGATTTGGAGTTCGATGGTTTTCATGTCTCCTGTACATGCAGAATACCACTTCTGCAGAAGATACCATGTGCTCATGTGATGGTGGCTTGTTCAGCACAAGATTTTGGCAGTAATAGAGCACATCACAATTTTTCTTCTGAATGGTACTCCATCCAAAGTTATAGAGCTACATACGACCCAGAGTTTAATCCTATACGCGATAAGAAATACTAGGACCCATACAACGGTCCACGAATATTTTCTCCGCCAGTCAGAAGACTAGCCGGACAACCAAAATTGACACGACCCGAACTTCCCCATGAAGGAAAGCACGGATTGCATTGAGAACAACACACATCGGAACGCAAACAAAAGAACATTTCATTATATATTACAATAATTCCATCAGAATACAAGAATATACAGAGTATGAATAAATATTACACATAAAATATCAGAGATTTAAATTACATTTAAATACATCGCAACGGAAAATAATACAAAACACAACTAGAAGTAATACACGGATACAGAGCTTTCCGAGTATCGTTCCAGCTGTAAACCAGGATCCTGTGAATATAAATCTGCAAAACCAAAACTACTATCTGCCCGTGTGGAAAATAGGGGCACCCAGAGTTTAGGTTAAAACAATAAACTCCAGGTCAGTCAAGTGACTGGTGTGAGAACTAAAATAGTTATTAATCTTTATTTTAAAGTTCGGTAAATCAAGGGACCATGCCGTATAACACGGAACGGGTTTCCTCCCAAGAATACCAGTGCATAAAACAAACAACGCAATGCTAAGTAAAGAAAAATGGAGCTATTATAAGACCCATGTCCCATCACACAATGCAACGCAAGCCGGAGGATAGGGTTTTACCTTATAATAGCCAAAGAATGCTTGATACGTTTAAAAACACATTATTTTGATATTACTAGAAGTGTATAGTGTCAAAACAATTTCAGTCATAAATATCAATCCTAGGCAGCATGGGTACCATCTATCATGTCGCCATACTAGGCTCTACAAATAAAACCGCAAGTCACGTATTGGAAATTCGATTCCATCATGAGTCGAGGCAAGGGACAAGCTCCTCTCCGATTTGAGGCACTCTAGCTAATGCCTCAGGACCACACACATCGATCCCTTGGAACCTCCAAGGCCGGTCCCTTCTTACTTTTGAGGATTAGTTATTCCTGAACACACGTTTCCCGGTCCTATAGGACCTATATATAAAGGTCTGTACGTCGGCTAACATAGTGCCAGTTATCGACGATATATTCGAGGCGCCTCGCATTCCAACAACCACTCAGGTGAAAAGTATATAAATGTCAGCCAGTTTAAGCACTGACACCACCACTAGCTAGAAAGAAACGTCGTGCACTCCTTGGGTCCTTACCCCGTTTTTGACTCATACCGAGGTGTGAGGCTCGCGAATTAACGCCATACACAAAGCTGTGCCACACAGGCCATGCTTTGATCATCAACCACAAGACTTTGCTTTTAAACATAAGCCTTGATCAATTGCCAGTTAGGCATGCCACACAGGCAATTCACTCCGTGCGACTGATGTCCATCGATATACAACATCTGAGCTCGTACGCTTCAGAGAAGGGCGTTAAGCAAGAGAATAAATTCTCCACTGCCAAACATATGTATATTTAATAGAGATCAATCAACACAGAATATAATCCAATGTCAGACACACAGTCCATTTACAAGTTCGTTCTGGGTTTGAACGAAACCGGAGGCACTTTCCTCGCATATCCATCGATCTCCAAGTACGTCTGGACGATCACCAACTAATTCACTTCTCTTGGGTGTACAACCCAATCAAGATCATCGGTAATCACCCAAACGATGTGAAGACTTCCGGTCTTCAACCATCGTCTTCATCTTCGACATATCGTTGAATCGGTTATTCAGAATGGGTATAAACCCGGCCTTTCCGAATAACCCGCGTATATAATAAACCAATGTTACACAAACACAACATACGCCTCATTCTAATTCAGAATATTCTTTTATTCAAAAATTCACATTCTTAGGGAAAGGTTCCCATTAATTTTTTCAAAGATAAATTCTTCTAAATTTATTCTTTAATCTTCCTTTGGATATCATTTCAAACCATATTATGGTTTTCCAAACTATTCGGGATTAGAGAACCACACCGAAGTAATTATTTATTTTATTTCCCAATCCCAACCTATTCATCCCATGGAGAAAAACTGGTAATACTCCATATCTAACACCACGGTGTTATCGGTAAATATTAATTACCATTTCACGTTCAAATCTAATTAAACATTTAACTATCGCCTTGGAGCAAAACCGGTGATACCCCATTTTCGATCAATTTCCAAATTTGATAATTTAAATTATCAGTTCACATTTCAATCTAATTACAGATTCATTAAAACTCCACTTGGTTTTAATCTTCCCAAAAATCAATATTTTGTCTTTAACTGGGTTAAAGAACCAATGTCATCTAAAACACGGTTCACGATAAACCCAAATCACATTCAAATTCAATTCCAATTAAATATTATTTAATTGGCACACTTCATTAAATCTAAATAGAAAGATTTATTCTTTTCTACACTAGGTCCAAGAACAGTGTTATTCAAGACACCATTCACGACGAACCCAAAATCTCATTTGATACTAAATACAAGGCTCTTAATAGAAAATATGTCGGCTTATATTCAATATCAAATTATGAAATCAACAAATACGGTATTGGAAATAACGATATAAATATATCTTTCAAATCTCCATAACAATATCTGTATAATCACAAAATCCAACATCGAAATATTCTGAGGATATTTTTGATTCAAATCCCTCCCAATTCACGTATTGGAATTCTGATTATTTTTAAAACCACTTTCAATCCATTTTATTTATTTAAAAATAATTGGATTTTTATTTCTAGTTATAAACTAGTTCATTTCGATAAAAATCTATTTTTATCTTTTCAAATTGGGAAATTTTAATCCCAATTCTTTCCAATTCATATATTATGATTTTACATAAATTATTAATATTTTTAATAATTTTATCAAGGCCCGTACAGTCGATTTCCATCAACGGCCATCGAACTGCACTTACACCGACCTTTTCCAAATTTTATTTGGACATAATTCCAAATCCAACTATTGGATTTCAAATTTCTAATATTCATTGGAAAGCTCTTTCCGATACGAACCCAACGGTTCCGGTTTCAGGGGAATCCGACGGTCGGATCTCCCGCAACGTCAATTCGAAGTCAATGGTCGAAATTCACGAACTGCCGCGGCGCGTTCTATTCAGGCCATTTAATATATATATTATATATATTTCATCGGTTTCAATTCAAAACGTACTTTATAAATCGTTTTAAATTCGTTTTAAAAACAATTTCAACTTAATATTCAATTTCAAATCAAAATTGAATATTTCATATCATTGATATACAAATGATAATATTTTCAAAACTTTATATTTTGAAATCACTTCTTTTCTATATTCATTATAAAAACGAATATAATCGATATAAATATCGTTCACATAAAAATAGCGCAACTCTAATCAACACGACTTTATATATTTTAATAACTTTGTTATTCTATTCAACAAATGAATATTAATTCTATTCAAAACAAGAATCTATATTTCTTTCAACACATGAATATTCTCAACACATGAGTATCATCAACACATGACTATTTCTATTATTTAATATATTTTATAAAACTATGGTATCTATCGTTTGATTTTTAATCAGACTCCAATCGTAAAGTAGTAAGAGAATGATTCCCTAAGTATTAACCCCGAAGGCTGAAACCAACATCAGATTAATACCCAGGAAACCACTCATCTTATCTAGTTTCCAATTAGTTTCTAATATTAAATATGATAAAGATGTAAATTTTATTGTTAAAATATTTTACTCAACACATGATAAGTTTCAACACATGAATATTCTCAACACATGAGCATCGTCAACACATGACTATTTATTTTATTCAACATATGAATATTCTTTTATCAATTCGCACATGAATATATATTGTATAATATTCTTTATTTTCCCGATTGGAATGAGGCCCAATAAATTACCATATAATATTAATTATATAGTTTCCATACAACACATGTATATAACAGCAACGATAAATAATCAACCATCATCCAAAGTGCACCACACAACTGCATAAGCATTAAATATAAATAATTAACGCTTACACAGTCTATCGACCAATCGATCGACATACTATTAAATAATTGGGATTAGTGTATGCCAAATCTCATCCCAATACCCGTGTGTAAAAACCTTCTACTTCCCCGGCGAGGAAAGCGCGGATAGTTCAAGAACAACCCACAGAAGAACGCAAACGGAAGAACATTTCATTGTATATTACAACAGTTCCATCAGAATACAAGAATACACAGAGTATATATCAATATTACACATTTACCAAATATCAGAGATTACAATAAATTACATAGCAGCGGAAAATAATACAATACAAAACTAGAAGAGATATACGGATACAAAGCTTTCCGGATATCACTCCAGCTGTAAACCAGGATCCTATGAATATAATCTGCAAAACCAAAACTACTAGCTACCCGTGCGGAAAATAGGGGCACCCAGAGTTTAGGTTAAAACAATAAACTCCAGGTCAGTCATGTGACTGGTGTGAGAACTAAAACAGTTATTAATCTTTATTTTAAAGTTAGGTAAATCAAGGGACCACGCCTTATAACACGGAACAGGTTTCCTCCCAAGAATAGCAGTGCATAAAACAACATCGCAATGCTAAATAAAGAACGATGAAGCTATTATAAGACCCAGGTCCTATCACACAATGCAACGCAAGCCGGGGGATAGGGTTTTCCTTTATAATAGCCAAACATGCTTAGTAGGTTTAAAACAAATCGTTTGATACTATAATAAGTGCATAGTGTATAAAAATACTTCAAATCATAAGTATCAATCATAGATGGCATGGGTACCATATATCATGTCGCCATACTAGTTCTACAGTTAAAACCGCAAAATCATGTATTTGGAAATTGGATTTCCTCCTATGAACCAAGGCAAGGGATCGTCCTCTACCGATTCGAGACAATCTAGCCCATGTCTCAGGACCCAGACTCAGGTAGGCCCTTGGAGCGACAGGGCCGATCCACCGATGTGGATTAAAATGCCTGAACAATACGTCTCTCCGCCCTATGGGGCGTAAACGAGCCAACGAATGACTCCATCGGACCCGGATCGTCCGATCAAACCGAGGCGCCTCGCAACAGCAACAACCACAAAAGTCAAACTCGTCAGGGCATGTAAAACCACTGACACCACTTCTAACTAGAAGGAAACGCATGTCCTCCCTGAGGTCCTCTCCCGTTTCTGGTTCATACCGGGTGTGAAACTTGCGAAGTAAACGTTACACAAAGCTATGCCACAAAGGTCGAGCTTTGATCATCAACCACAAGACTTTGCTTTTCAACAAAAGCCTTGATCATTTGCCACTTAGGCATGCCACACAGGCAATTCACTCTATGCGTTTAATATCCATCAGTATATAACCCTTAGCTCGTACGTCTCAGAGAAGGGCGTTAAGCAAGAGAATAAATTCTCCACCGCCAAACAGATATATATTTAATAGAAATCAATCACACAGACTGAAATCCATTGTCAGACACACAGTCCATTTACAAGTTCGTTCTGGGTCTGAACGAAACCGGAGGCACCTAGTACCCCGCATATCCATCGATCTCCAAGTACGTCTGGACGATCACCAACTGTTTCCATCTTCTTGGGTGTACAGCCCAATCAAGATCATCAATAATCACCCAAACGACGTGAAGACCTCCGGTCTTCGACCACCGTGTTTATCTTCGACTTATCGTCGTATCAGTTATTCAGAATGGGATTAACCCGGTCTTCCCGAATAACTCGCGTATATAATAAACATGTGTTACACAAACACAACTTACGCCTCATTCCAATTCTTCAGTCACAAACTGTAAATTAACAAGAGAATAATTCCCCAAATATTAACCCCGAAGGCCGAAACCAACATCAGATCAATATCTAGAAAACCATTCTGCTTAGCTAACCGATAGTTAGTTTCTAAATTTCACATTCATAGGGAAAGGTTCCCATTAATTTTATCAAAGATTAATTCCTTGAATTTATTCTTTAATCTTCTTTTGAATTTCGATTCAACTAGTCGGGATTAATGAACCTTACCGAAGTAATCATTTGTTTTAATTTCTCAATCCCAACCTATTCAGCCCATGAAGTAAAACTGGTAATACTTCATATCTAACACCACGGTGTTATCGGTAAATTCAATCACCATTTCACATTCAAATCTAATTAAAGATTTAACTAACGACTGGAGCAAAACTGGTGATACTCCATTCTCGATCATTTCAATCTAATTAAAGATTCATTAAAACTCCACTTAGTTTTAATCTGTGACTGGGTTAAAGAATTAGTGTCATTTAAAACACGGTTCACGATAAAACCAAAATCACATCACATTTCAATCAGTCCCTAACCGTAAATTAGCAGGTGAGCAGTTCCCTAAGTATTAACCCCAAAGGCCGAAACCAACATCCGATCAATACCCCAGAAACCATTCAACTTAACTAATCTCCAGTTAGTTTCTGAATTTTCTTAATTCCTTTGGGTCTAAGAACAGTATTATTGAAGATACCGTTCATGACAACCCAAAATCACATTTCATTAATTATCGGGTTAAAGAACATGTGTTATTTAAAACACTGTTTACGATAAACCCAAAAATCAATACCAATTCAATTCCAATTAAATATCATTTAATTGGTACATTTCATTAAATCTAAATAAAAAGATTCAATTTTTTTCTCAACTGGGCTTAAGAACAGTGTTAATGAAGACATCATTCACGACAAACCCAAATCACATTTGATATTAAATACAAGGCTCTGAATAGAAAATATATCGGCTTATATTCAATATCAAATTCTACGACCAACAAATATCGTATTGGAAATAACGATATAAATATATCTTTCAAATTTCGATACCAATATCTGTGTAATCACGAAATCCAACATCGAAATAATCCAAAGAAAATTTCGATTCAAATTCATTCCAATTCAATTGTTGGAAATTCTAGTTACCTTCAAACCATTTTTCAAATTCAATTTATTTATTTAAAAATAAATAGAATTATAATTCTAGTTAGGGCTGGCAATTAGAACCGAGAACAGAAAACCCGAACCGAACCGACCCGAAAAGACCCGAACCCGAACCGAACCCGACGGGTCTCAGGTCGGGTCTAGGTGATGAAAAATACCATCAAGACCCGATCAAACCCGACCCGCATAGACCCGAACCCGAAAGACCCGACCTAAAAACACTAAAATATATGTATTTTTAGTTTTATTATTCAATCGGACCCGAACCGACCCGACCCGAACTTTAACCCGACCCGACCCGAATCGAAGCTCGGGTCGGGTCGGGTCCAGATTTTTGAAATGTATAGTTTAGACCCGACAAAACCCGACCCGCCTAAAACCGAGACCCGCCGGGTCGGGTCTGGGTCCATCGGGTCGGGTCTAATTGCCACCCCTAATTCTAGTTCAAAACTAGTTCATTTCGATAAAAATCTATTTTTATCTTTTCAAATATGGAGTTTTTCATCCCAATTCTTCCCAAATCATTTCTTATGATTTTACACAAATTATTGATATTTTTAATAATTTTATCAAGGCCCGTACAGTCGATTTCCATCAACGGCCATCGAACTGCACTTACAGCGACCTTTTCCAAATTTGATTTGGACATAATTCAAAATCCGACCGTTAGATTTCTAATTTCTCATATTTGTTAGAAAGCTCTTTTCGATACGAACCCAACGGTTCCGGTTTTAGGAGAATCCGACGGTCGGATCTCCCGTAATATCCGTTCGAAGTCAATGGTCGAAATTCGCGAACTGCCGCGATGCAACGCGTTCTATTCAGGCCATTATATTATATATTATATATATATATATATATATAATATAATATATACTTCGTCGATTTCCTTTTAAAACGTATTTTATAAATCGTTTTAAATTCGTTTTCAAAACGATTTCAACTTCTTTTCAAATTCAAATCAAAATTGAATTTTTTTCCTTATAAATTCGATTTAAATTCATTTCAAATTGATTTCAATTCAAATTGATTACTAATTCAATTTCAGTTCGTTTTCAATTCAATTTCAATTCGAATTCATTTCTATTCAATTTCAATTCGAATTTCAATTCTTTTCAAAATATCAGATTTTGAAATCACTTTTGATATTCATTATAAAATGAATAAAATCGATATAAATATCGTTCACGTCAAAAGGGCGTCAATCTAATCAACACGGCTTCATATATTTCTATTTCCCAATATTCTATTTCAAATATTACTATTTCAAATATTTCTATTTCAAATATTTCTATTTCAAATATTTCTTTTTCAAATAGGGAATGAGGCCCAATCAATTACCATATAATGTTAATTATATGGATTTTCTACAACACATGTATACAATAACAACGATGTATAATCAACCATCATCCAAAGTGCTTTCTGCACTGTATAAGCATCAAATATAAATATTCAACGCTTATAACAGTCTGTCAATCAATCGATCGACATACAACTAAACAATCGGGATTAGTGTACGTCAAATATCTTCCCAATACCCATGTGGGGTTTCAAACAATCAAACACAGATTTTATTTGTGCAGTTGGGCGATGTGTAAAATTTATCGTCCCAATCAATATTAGTCAAATGTGTGTATATAAACAAATCGTCCGATTTGTTTATTTTTATTTCCTTCCATATATACGTTAAAAATTCTATTTTTAACTATAAAATATTTTTAACTATATAAATATTTTATTTCATTTCACATCACATCACACAATCAACTACACATCAAAATCAAACAAACAAGCATACAAGCCGTCCATGGTCTGTGGACGATGGGTGTCGGGTGCTACTAAACACCGTCTGCATCCTAGTATATATTTTAACTAGAAAAATTAAACTAAAAGTGAGAAGTTCTGACTGATTAGCTAATCCAAACGCCACGACTCTCCTTATGTAGAAATCTTCGCCGTTTCTTCTTTCATCACTTTCGTCATCCGTATTCACTACATATATAAAAATCGAATTTTTACTTCGCTATTCAATATATAAAAATCGAATTTTTACTTCGCTATTCAATATATAAAAATCGAATTTTTACTTCGCTATACAATATATAAAAATCGTTGAATTTTTACTTCTCTATTCAATATATAAAAATTGAATTTTTACTTCGCTATATGTATAAAAATCACTTCTTTATTCGATTTAAAAATTCAACCTTTTCATCGCTAAAAAAAATTATATTTTCAACATTGCTATTATATAAAAATCAAATCTTTATCGTATAAAATCAAATTCTTTTCATGTTAAAGATCAAATCTTTTTACCTAAAAAAATCTTAACTTCATATGAATAAGGATCTAAACTTTATGGTTTTAAAAGTCAAATCTTTTTACTCCGAAAAATATGATCTTTTCCGAATAAAAACCAAATCTTTCTTTGAATAAGAATCAAAAATAAATAAATAAATTCGAAGTTCATATTATAAAAGGTCATATCCCTATTTCTCTAATAAAAACCATAGCTTTCATAAAGTAAAATCCTAACTTCTAAATAAAATAAAAATAAAAATCAGTTTTTATTTACTAACAAAATCAGTTAAGTAAGGAACTCACTGTCTATCACGAAGAAAGAGGGATGGGGATCGTTGGTCGGTTGAATCAGATGTGGACGGGGCTAGGTGGGGTGGCTGCGTCGTTGGCAGCGCCTCCGGCTGTCGGGAGAGGGCTCGAATGCATCAGAAGAGGGGAGAATCGAGGAGGCAGACTGTGCGATGTCGGAGGGTGGAACGAGGGAGGTGGCCTACCGACGCTGACGTGGGCGCGTTCTTCGATGTTGGAGGGGCTGAACGGGATCGATTAGAGAAGGGGATGGAGAAGGAGGTGCGGGGGGTGGAGGTGCGGTGGTGGCTGGGATGAGGGAGACGATGGGCGGCGGTGGCAATCGGAGGGGGCGATCGATTTTTTTTTCCTCTCTGAGGTGAAAAGTGAAGTCAACGGGGAAGAGGGAGGAAGATAAAGGGGGGAGGTTAATATATATTTTAATTTTATTTTATTTCAATCCAAAAAGTAACTTTTTATTTCAACCTCCGAACGAGACCCACCGCCTATCGTTCATAGTTAATTACCCTTATTTCGAACACAATGGAATATGTATCGTAAGCTGATTCGATCGTTTCGATCAGTTTTCGTCAAAATCAACATGCAACTCTATATATTGAATTTGAACGCACATTTCAATTTATCGGGGCTACGTACTAACTAGAAAAATTCCTGAAAAATATTTTCTAGCTTCGTATTGACGATACGGTCCTAACAAAACTAATTTCGTCGAATTCTAAAAACGTTTGAAAAATGGCCATTTTCCAGTCGATTAAAATCAACTGAAACTAGTCAAACACATTTTCCTTTGCCACGCTCACATATTGATTCGAAAAATTATGAAATTTGAAACCTAGCAATAACTTGACATCGCGGATCCAACAAAAGTGGTTTCGTCGAAATCCGAGGTCATTTGCAAAATGGCTATTTCAGGGGCCGAAATTCCATAGCGACTATTCGGAAAATTCAACTGGACATAGCTTTTTATCCCCGCTATGAAATTTCAATTTTTCTGATTCGTTGGAAAGATATTATCAATTTGATTCTATTATTTTTTGTTTCACTAAAATCCAGTTTATTTTGCACCCGGTACATTCATTTGAATTTTGAAATCGAATTATCGAACTACCGCGCCATTTTCAATTCCTTTTATAATTTATAATAAATATTTACATTCTAACAACGATCTATATAAATATATACTTTCGAATTCTATTCAAAATAAATTTCTCATCGATATTATTTAAAATAATTCATTTTAAATAATCAAAATTCGCTAAAATTGCCAAAATAAATTTTAAATTGGCTCAGATTTCCGGGTTATTACAATCTCCCCCACTTAAAACTTTTCGTCCCGAAAAAGGAACAAAGCCGAAAGTTGTTTTACAAATCAACTCAACTTCCAGTATTTTCACTACGGCTTAAGTTCTTCAACTTTTCTGTTTCTAAGAACTTTTCAATTTTTTCAAAAATTTGGCCAATACCCTAAATTTTGGAAAAATTTCGCCATAACCTCCCCTGCACCGGGAAAATCCCGAAATTGCCATACAGGCCCTTTGATCTCAAAAAGAAAAATAAAAAGCCAATCGGCTCATAAAATCATCATCACCCAAACAAAACAATAAATTATGGTAAACATGTACCTATTTGTCAGGCAAACAATTTTATTCTTCTGCTCTAGCCTCTTTGCTATGACCTGTTCAATGTAAGTACATGTATATACAAGCAAATGCGACCAAATTTTCAATACTGTTCACTATTTGATTCATAATGGCTATATGGTTAAAATTTTAGTTAATCAACCAATAATCAAACAACACAATCAACAATCCATTAGTTGATTATCATTTCAAATTTATAACTTTGATATATAGTCTAAAAATCAGATTTTTGATGCAAAATCACAACAACAAGCTCTATCTAATTTTGGTTCTTACACCAGTCTAATGGAAATATATAGAAATCTCACTTTCGAAACTCGAAAATAAATACTGGTGATGGTATACTTCATCATCAGGACAATGTCTGGACGACTAGAGTGTGATTCTATATCTACCCAATATATTAAAACTTCGAATACACGCGGATCAGATGTATATGCAAAATCTGTGTATATTGGATTGTCCAAATCAATTTAAAATAAATAATCAAATACGAATAATTGATTTAAATTTCAAAACAAAAATTGTTTTCATTTTCAAAAATATACTCTTCACACTCGTTCTAGGATACTACTGATCCCATCTCTAACGAGTCATTCTCATTGGATATTACTAATCCAATATCTGATGAATTCTTTCGTATGGTTCTAATGTGTCTTGTCCTCTGAGCTTTGTAAACCAAAGCTCTGATACCAAATGTAAAAACCCGCTACTTCCCCGGCGAAGAAAGCACGGTTAGTTCGAGAACAACCCAAAGAAGAATGCAGACGGAAGAACATTTCATTGTATATTACAACAATTCCATCAGAATACAAGAATATACAGAGTATATATCAATATTACACATTTACCAAATATCAGAGATTACATAAATTACATAGCAACGGAAAATAATACAATACACAACTAGAAGAGATATACGGATACAAAGCTTTCCGGATATCAGTCCAGCTGTAAACCAGGATCCTGTGAATATAATCTGCAAAACCAAAACTACTAGCTGCCCGTGCGGAAAATAGGGGCACCCAGAGTTTAGGTTAAAACAATAAACTCCAGGTCAGTCATGTGACTGGTGTGAGAACTAAAACAGTTATTAATCTTTATTTTAAAGTTAGGTAAATCAAGGGACCACGCCGTATAACACGGAACGAGTTTCCTCCCAAGAATACCAGTGCATAAAACAGCATTGCAATGCTAAATAAAGAACAATGAAGCTATTATAAGACCCAGGTCCTATCACACAATGCAACGCAAGCCGGGGGATAGTGCTTTCCCTTATAATAGCCAAACATGCTTAGTACGTTTAAAATAAATCTTTTGATACTATAATAAGTGCATAGTGTATAAAACAACTTCAAGTCATAAGTATCAATCATAGACGGCATGGGTACCATATATCATGTCGCCATACTAGTTCTACAATTAAAACCGCAAAATCACGTATTTGGAAATTGGATTTCCTCCTATGAACCGAGGCAAGGGATCGTCCTCTACCGATTCGAGACAATCTAGCCCATGTCTTAGGACCCAAACTCAGGTGGGCCCTTGGAGCGACAGGGCCGGTCCACCGATGTGGATTAAAATGCCTGAACAATACGTCTCTCTGCCCTATGGGGCTTAAACGAGCCAACGAATGACTCCATCGGACCCAGATCGTCCGATCAAACCGAGGCGCCTCGCAACAGCATCAACCACATAAGTCAAACTCGTCAGGGCGTGTAAAACCACTGACGCCACTTCTAACTAGAAAGAAACACATGTCCTCCCTGAGGTCCTCTCCCGTTTCTGGTTCATACCGGGTGTGAAACTCACGAGGTAAACGTTGCACAAAGCTATGCCACAAAGGACGTGCTTTGATCATCTACCACAAGACTTTGCTTTTCAACAGAAGCCTTGATCATTTGCCACTTAGGTATGCCACACAAGCAATTCACTCTATGCGTTTGATATCCATCAGTATATAACCCCTGAGCTCGTACGTCTCAGAGAAGGGCGTTAAGCAAGAGAATAAATTCTCTGTCACCAAACAGATATATATTTAATAGAAATCAATCACACAGACTGAAATCCATTGTCAGACACACAGTCCATTTACAAATTCGTTCTGGGTCTGAACTAAACCGGAGGCACCTAGTACCCCGCATATCCATCGATCTCCAAGTACGTATGGACGATCACCAATTGTTTCCATCTTCTTGGGTGTATAGCCCAATCAAGATCATTAGTAATCACCCAAACGACATGAAGACCTCCGGTCTTCGACCACCGTCTTCATCTTCGACCTATCGTCGTATCAGTTATTCAGAATGGGATAAACCCGGTCTTCGCGAATAACTCACGTATATAATAAACATGTGTTACACAAACACAGCATACGCCTCATTCCAATTCATCAGTCACTAACCATAAATTAACAAGAGGATAATTCCCTAAATATTAACCCTAAAGGACGAAACCAACATCAGATCAATATCCAGAAAACCATTCTGCTTAGCTAACCGATAGTTAGTTTCTAAATTTCACATTCATAGGGAAAGGTTCCCATTAATTTTATCAAAGATAAATTCCTTGAATTTATTCTTTAATCTTCTTTTGAATTTCGATTCAACTAGTCGGGATTAACGAACCTTAACGAAGTAATCGTTTGTTTTAATTTCCCAATCCCAACCTATTCATCCTATGAAGTAAAACTGGTAATACTTCATATCTAACACCACGGTGTTATCGGTAAATTCAAATACCATTTCACGTTCAAATCTAATTAAAGATTTAACTAACGCCTGGAGCAAAACTGGTGATACTCTATTCTCGATCATTTCAATCTAATTAAAGATTCATTAAAACTCCACTTAGTTTTAATCTGTGACTGGGTTAAAGAATCAGTGTCATATAAAACACGGTTAACGATAAACCCAAAATCACATCACATTTCAATCAGTCCCTAACCGTAAATTATCAAGTGAGCAGTTCCCAAAGTATTAACCCCGAAGGCCGAAACCAACATCAGATCAATACCCCAGAAATCATTCAACTTAACTAATCTCTAGTTAGTTTCTGAATTTTCTTAACTCCTTTGGGTCTAAGAACAGTATTATTGAAGATACCGTTCACGACAACCCAAAATCACATTTCATTGATTATCGGGTTAAAGAACAAGTGTTATTTAAAACACTGTTCACGATAAACCCAAAAATCAATACCAATTCAATTCCAATTAAATATAATTTAATTGGTACACTTCATTAAATCTAAATAAAAAAATTCAATCTTTTTCTCAACTGGGCTTAAGAACAGTGTTAATGAAGACATCATTCACGACAAACCCAAATCACATTTGATATTAAATACAAGGCTCTGAATAGAAAATATACCGGCTTATATTCAATATCAAATTCTACGACCAACAAATATCGTATTGGAAATAACGATATAAATATATCTTTCAAATTTCCATAACAATATCTATGTAATCACGAAATCCAACATCGCAATAATCCAAAGAAAATTTCGATTCAAATCCATTCCAATTCAATTATTGGAAATTCTAGTTACCTTCAAACCATTTTTGAAATTCAATTTATTTATTTAAAAATAAATAGAATTATAATTCTAGTTCAAAACTAGTTCATTTCGATAAAAATCTATTTTTATCTTTTCAAATATGGAGTTTTTCATCCCAATTCTTCCCAAATCATTTCTTATGATTTTACACAAATTATTGATATTTTTAATAATTTTATCAAGGCCAGTACAGTCGATTTCCATCAACGGCCATCGAACTGCACTTACAACGACCTTTTCCAAATTTGATTTGGACATAATTCCAAATCCAACCGTTAGATTTTTAATTTCTCATATTCGTTAGAAAGCACTTTTCGATACAAACCCAACGGTTCCGGTTTTAGGAGAATCCGACGGTCAGATCTCCCGTAATATCCGTTCGAAGTCAATGGTCGAAATTCGCGAACTGTCGCGGCGCGGCGCGTTCTATTCAGGCCATTATATTATATGTATAATATATACTTCGTCGATTTCCTTTTAAAACGTGTTTTATAAATCGTTTTAAATTCGTTTTCAAAACGATTTCAACTTCTTTTCAAATTCAAATCAAAATTGATTTTTTTTCCGTATAATTTCGATTTAAATTCATTTCAAATTGATTTCAATTCAAATTGATTTCTAATTCAATTTCAGTTCGTTTTCAATTCAATTCAATTTCAATTCGAATTCATTTCTATTCAATTTCAATTTGAATTTCAATTCTTTTCAAAATATCAGATTTTGAAATCACTTTTGATATTCATTATAAAATGAATAAAATCAATATAAATATCGTTCACGTCAAAATGGCGTCAATCTAATCAACACGGCTTCATATATTTCTATTTCCCAATATTCTATTTCAAATATTACTATTTCAAATATTTCTATTTCAAATATTTCTATTACAAATATTTCTTTTTCAAATAGGGAATGAGGCCCAATCAATTACCATATAATGTTAATTATATGGATTTTCTACAACACATGTATACAATAACAACGATGTATAATCAACCATCATCCAAAGTGCTTTCTGCACTGTATAAGCATCAAATATAAATATTCAACGCTTATAACAGTCTGTCAATCAATCGATCGACATACAACTAAACAATCGGGATTAGTGTACGTCAAATATCTTCCCAATACCCAAGTGGGGTTTCAAACAATCAAACACAGATTTTATTTGTGCAGTTGGGCGATGTGTAAAATTTATCGTCCCAATCAATATTAGTCAAATGTGTGTATATAAACAAATCGTCCGATTTGTTTATTTTTATTTCCTTTCATATATATGTTAAAAATTCTATTTTTAACTATAAAATATTTTTAACTATATAAATATTTTATTTCATTTCACATCACATCACACAATCAACTACACATCAAAATCAAACAAACAAGCATACAAGCCGTCCATGGTGTGTGGACGATGGGTGTCGGGTGCTACTAAACACCGTCTGCATCCTAGTATATATTTTAACTAGAAAAATTAAACTAAAAGTGAGAAGTTCTCACTGATTAGCTAATCCAAACGCCACGACTCTCCTTATGTAGAAATCTTCGCCGTTTCTTCTTTCATCACTTTCGTCATCCGTATTCACTACATATATAAAAATCGAATTTTTACTTCGCTATTCAATATATAAAAATCGAATTTTTACTTCGCTATTCAATATATAAAAATCGAATTTTTACTTCGCTATACAATATATAAAAATCGTTGAATTTTTACTTCTCTATTCAATATATAAAAATTGAATTTTTACTTCGCTATATGTATAAAAATCACTTCTTTATTCGATTTAAAAATTCAACCTTTTCATCGCTAAAAAAAAAATTATATTTTCAACATTGCTATTATATAAAAATCAAATCTTTATCGTATAAAATCAAATTCTTTTCATGTTAAAGATCAAATCTTTTTACCTAAAAAAATCTTAACTTCATATGAATAAGGATCTAAACTTTATGGTTTTAAAAGTCAAATCTTTTTACTCCGAAAAATATGATCTTTTCCGAATAAAAACCAAATCTTTCTTTGAATAAGAATCAAAAATAAATAAATAAATTCGAAGTTCATATTATAAAAGGTCATATCCCTATTTCTCTAATAAAAACCATAGCTTTCATATAGTAAAATCCTAACTTCTAAATAAAATAAAAATAAAAATCAGTTTTTATTTACTAACAAAATCAGTTAAGTAAGAAACTCACTGTCTATCAAGAAGAAAGAGGGATGGGGATCGCTGGTCGGTTGAATCAGAGGTGGACGGGGCTAGGTGGGGTGGCTGCGTCGTTGGCAGCGCCTCCGGCTGTCGGGAGAGGGCTCGAATGCATCAGAAGAGGGGAGAATCGAGGAGGCAGACTGTGCGACGTCGGAGGGTGGAGCGAGGGAGGTGGCCTGCCGACGCTGACGTGGGCGCGTTCTTCGATGTTGGGGGGGCTGAACGGGATCGATTAGAGGAGGGGATGGAGAAGGAGGTGTGGGGGGTGGAGGTGCGGTGGTGGCTGGGATGAGGGAGGCGATGGGCGGCGGTGGCAATCGGAGGGGGCGATCGATTTTTTTTTCCTCTCTGAGGTGAAAAGTGAAGTCAACGGGGAAGAGGGAGGAAGATAAAGGGGGGAGGTTAATATATATTTTAATTTTATTTTATTTCAATCCAAAAAGTAACTTTTTATTTCAACCTCCGAACGAGACCCACCGCCTGTCGTTCATAGTTAATTACCCCCATTTCGAACACAATGGGATATGTATCGTAAGCTGATTCGATCGTTTCGATCAGTTTTCGTCAAAATCAACATGTAACTCTATATATTGAATTTGAACGCACATTTCAATTTATCGGGGCTACGTACTAACTAGAAAAATTCCTGAAAAATATTTTCTAGCTTCGTATTGACGATACGGTCCTAACAAAACTAATTTCGTCGAATTCTAAAAACGTTTGAAAAATGGCCATTTTCCAGTCGATTAAAATCAACTGAAACTAGTCAAACACATTTTCCTTTGCCACGCTCACATATTGATTCGAAAAATTATGAAATTTGAAACCTAGCAATAACTTGACATCGCGGATCCAACAAAAGTGGTTTCGTCGAAATCCGAGGTCATTTGCAAAATGGCTATTTTCAGGGGCCGAAATTCCATAGCGACTATTCGGAAAATTCAACTGGACATAACTTTTTATCCCCGCTATGAAATTTCAATTTTTCTGATTCGTTGGAAAGATATTATCAATTTGATTCTATTATTTTTGGTTTCACTAAAATCCAGTTTATTTTGCACCCGGTACATTCATTTGAATTTTGAAATCGAATTATCGAACTACCGCGCCATTTTCAATTCCTTTTATAATTTATAATAAATATTTACACTCTAACGACGATATATATAAATATATACTTTCGAATTCTATTCAAAATAAATTTCTCATCGATATTATTTAAAATAATTCATTTTAAATAATCAAAATTCGCTAAAATTGCCAAAATAAATTTTAAATTGGCTCAGATTTCCGGGTTATTACAATCTCCCCCACTTAAAACTTTTCGTCCCCAAAAAGGAACAAAGCCGAAAGTTGTTTTACAAATCAACTCAACTTCCAGTATTTTAACTACGGCTTAAGTTCTTCAACTTTTCTGTTTCTAAGAACTTTTCAAATTTTTCAAAAATTTGGCCAATACCCTAAATTTTGGAAAAATTTCGCCATAACCTCCCCTGCACCGGGAAAATCCCGAAATTGCCATACAGGCCCTCTGATCTCAAAAAGAAAAAGAAAAAGCCAATCGGCTCATAAAATCATCATCACCCAAACAAAACAATAAATTATGGTAAACATGTACCTATTTGTCAGGCAAACAATTTTATTCTTCTGCTCTAGCCTCTTTGCTATGACCTGTTCAATGTAAGTACATGTATATACAAGCAAATGCGACCAAATTTTCAATACTGTTCACTATTTGATTCATAATGGCTATATGGTTAAAATTTTAGTTAATCAACCAATAATCAAACAACACAATCAACAATCCATTAGTTGATTATCATTTCAAATTTATAACTTTGATATATAGTCTAAAAATCAGATTTTTGATGCAAAATCACAACAACAAGCTCTATCTAATTTTGGTTCTTACACCAGTCTAATGGAAATATATAGAAATCTCACTTTCGAAACTCGAAAATAAATACTGGTGATGGTATACTTCATCATCAGGACAATGTCTGGACGACTAGAGTGTGATTCTATATCTACCCAATATATTAAAACTTCGAATACACGCGGATCAGATGTATATGCAAAATCTGTGTATATTGGATTGTCCAAATCAATTTAAAATAAATAATCAAATACGAATAATTGATTTAAATTTCAAAACAAAAATTGTTTTCATTTTCAAAAATATACTCTTCACACTCGTTCTAGGATACTACTGATCCCATCTCTAACGAGTCATTCTCATTGGATATTACTAATCCAATATCTGATGAATTCTTTCGTATGGTTCTAATGTGTCTTGTCCTCTGAGCTTTGTAAACCAAAGCTCTGATACCAAATGTAAAAACCCGCTACTTCCCCGGCGAAGAAAGCACGGATAGTTCGAGAACAACCCAAAGAAGAATGCAGACGGAAGAACATTTCATTGTATATTACAACAATTCCATCAGAATACAAGAATATACAGAGTATATATCAATATTACACATTTACCAAATATCAGAGATTACATAAATTACATAGCAACGGAAAATAATACAATACACAACTAGAAGAGATATACGGATACAAAGCTTTCCGGATATCAGTCCAGATGTAAACCAGGATCCTGTGAATATAATCTGCAAAACCAAAACTACTAGCTGCCCGTGCGGAAAATAGGGGCACCCAGAGTTTAGGTTAAAACAATAAACTCCAGGTCAGTCATGTGACTGGTGTGAGAACTAAAACAGTTATTAATCTTTATTTTAAAGTTAGGTAAATCAAGGGACCACGCCGTATAACACGGAACGAGTTTCCTCCCAAGAATACCAGTGCATAAAACAGCATTGCAATGCTAAATAAAGAACAATGAAGCTATTATAAGACCCAGGTCCTATCACACAATGCAACGCAAGCCGGGGGATAGCGCTTTCCGTTATAATAGCCAAACATGCTTAGTACGTTTAAAATAAATCTTTTGATACTATAATAAGTGCATAGTGTATAAAACAACTTCAAGTCATAAGTATCAATCATAGACGGCATGGGTACCATATATCATGTCGCCATACTAGTTCTACAATTAAAACCGCAAAATCACGTATTTGGAAATTGGATTTCCTCCAATGAACCGAGGCAAGGGATCGTCCTCTACCGATTCGAGACAATCTAGCCCATGTCTTAGGACCCAAACTCAGGTGGGCCCTTGGAGCGACAGGGCCGGTCCACCGATGTGGATTAAAATGCCTGAACAATACGTCTCTCCGCCCTATGGGGCTTAAACGAGCCAACGAATGACTCCATCGGACCCAGATCGTCCGATCAAACCGAGGCGCCTCGCAACAGCATCAACCACATAAGTCAAACTCGTCAGGGCGTGTAAAACCACTGACGCCACTTCTAACTAGAAAGAAACACATGTCCTCCCTGAGGTCCTCTCCCGTTTCTGGTTCATACCGGGTGTGAAACTCACAAGGTAAACGTTGCACAAAGCTATGCCACAAAGGACGTGCTTTGATCATCTACCACAAGACTTTGCTTTTCAACAGAAGCCTTGATCATTTGCCACTTAGGTATGCCACACAAGCAATTCACTCTATGCGTTTGATATCCATCAGTATATAACCCCTGAGCTCGTACGTCTCAGAGAAGGGCGTTAAGCAAGAGAATAAATTCTCTGTCACCAAACAGATATATATTTAATAGAAATCAATCACACAGACTGAAATCCATTGTCAGACACACAGTCCATTTACAAATTCGTTCTGGGTCTGAACTAAACCGGAGGCACCTAGTACCCCGCATATCCATCGATCTCCAAGTACGTATGGACGATCACCAACTGTTTCCATCTTCTTGGGTGTATAGCCCAATCAAGATCATTAGTAATCACCCAGACGACATGAAGACCTCCGGTCTTCGACCACCGTCTTCATCTTCGACCTATCGTCGTATCAGTTATTCAGAATGGGATAAACCCGGTCTTCCCGAATAACTCACGTATATAATAAACATGTGTTACACAAACACAGCATATGCCTCATTCCAATTCATCAGTCACTAACCGTAAATTAACAAGAGGGTAATTCCCTAAATATTAACCCTAAAGGACGAAACCAACATCAGATCAATATCCAGAAAACCATTCTGCTTAGCTAACCGATAGTTAGTTTCTAAATTTCACATTCATAGGGAAAGGTTCCCATTAATTTTATCAAAGATAAATTCCTTGAATTTATTCTTTAATCTTCTTTTGAATTTCGATTCAACTAGTCGGGATTAACGAACCTTAACGAAGTAATCGTTTGTTTTAATTTCCCAATCCCAACCTATTCATCCCATGAAGTAAAACTGGTAATACTTCATATCTAACACCACGGTGTTATCGGTAAATTCAAATACCATTTCACGTTCAAATCTAATTAAAGATTTAACTAACGCCTGGAGCAAAACTGGTGATACTCTATTCTCGATCATTTCAATCTAATTAAAGATTCATTAAAACTCCACTTAGTTTTAATCTGTGACTGGGTTAAAGAATCAGTGTCATATAAAACACGGTTAACGATAAACCCAAAATCACATCACATTTCAATCAGTCCCTAACCGTAAATTAGCAAGTGAGCAGTTCCCAAAGTATTAACCCCGAAGGCCGAAACCAACATCAGATCAATACCCCAGAAATCATTCAACTTAACTAATCTCTAGTTAGTTTCTGAATTTTCTTAACTCCTTTGGGTCTAAGAACGGTATTATTGAAGATACCGTTCACGATAACCCAAAATCACATTTCATTGATTATCGGGTTAAAGAACAAGTGTTATTTAAAACACTGTTCACGATAAACCCAAAAATCAATACCAATTCAATTCCAATTAAATATAATTTAATTGGTACACTTCATTAAATCTAAATAAAAAAATTCAATCTTTTTCTCAACTGGGCTTAAGAACAGTGTTAATGAAGACATCATTCACGACAAACCCAAATCACATTTGATATTAAATACAAGGCTCTGAATAGAAAATATACCGGCTTATATTCCATATCAAATTCTACGACCAACAAATATCGTATTGGAAATAACGATATAAATATATCTTTCAAATTTCCATAACAATATCTATGTAATCACGAAATCCAACATCGCAATAATCCAAAGAAAATTTCGATTCAAATCCATTCCAATTCAATTATTGGAAATTCTAGTTACCTTCAAACCATTTTTGAAATTCAATTTATTTATTTAAAAATAAATAGAATTATAATTCTAGTTCAAAACTAGTTCATTTCGATAAAAATCTATTTTTATCTTTTCAAATATGGAGTTTTTCATCCCAATTCTTCCCAAATCATTTCTTATGATTTTACACAAATTATTGATATTTTTAATAATTTTATCAAGGCCCGTACAGTCGATTTCCATCAACGGCCATCGAACTGCACTTACAACGACCTTTTCCAAATTTGATTTGGACATAATTCCAAATCCAACCGTTAGATTTTTAATTTCTCATATTCGTTAGAAAGCACTTTTCGATACGAACCCAACGGTTCCGGTTTTAGGAGAATCCGACGGTCAGATCTCCCGTAATATCCGTTCGAAGTCAATGGTTGAAATTCGCGAACTGTCGCGGCGCGGCGCGTTCTATTCAGGCCATTATATTATATATATAATATATACTTCGTCGATTTCCTTTTAAAACGTGTTTTATAAATCGTTTTAAATTCGTTTTCAAAACGATTTCAACTTCTTTTCAAATTCAAATCAAAATTGAATTTTTTTCCTTATAATTTCGATTTAAATTCATTTCAAATTGATTTCAATTCAAATTGATTTCTAATTCAATTTCAGTTCGTTTTCAATTCAATTCAATTTCAATTCGAATTCATTTCTATTCAATTTCAATTTGAATTTCAATTCTATTCAAAATATCAGATTTTGAAATCACTTTTGATATTCATTATAAAATGAATAAAATCGATATAAATATCGTTCACGTCAAAATGGCGTCAATCTAATCAACACGGCTTCATATATTTCTATTTCCCAATATTCTATTTCAAATATTACTATTTCAAATATTTCTATTTCAAATATTTCTATTTCAAATATTTCTTTTTCAAATAGGGAATGAGGCCCAATCAATTACCATATAATGTTAATTATATGGATTTTCTACAACACATGCATACAATAACAATGATGAATAATCAACAATCATTCAAAGTGCATTCTACATTGTATAAGCATCAAATATAAATATTCAACGCTTATAACAGTCTGTCAATCAATCGATCGACATACAACTAAACAATCGGGATTAGTGTACGTCAAATATCATCCCAATACCCATGTCAGGTTTCAAACAATCAAACACAGATTTTATTTGTGCAGTTGGGCGATGTGTAAAATTTATTGTCCCAATCAATATCAGTCAAATGTGTGTATATAAACAAATCGTCCGATTTGTTTATTTTTATTTCCTTTCATATATACGTTAAAAATTCTATTTTTAACTATAAAATATTTTTAACTATATAAATATTTTATTTCATTTCACATCACATCACATAATCAACTACACATCAAAATCAAACAAACAAGCATACAAGCTGTCTATAGTCTGTGGACGACGGGTATCGTGTGCTACTAAACACCGTTTGCATCCTAATATATATTTTAACTAGAAAAATTAAATTAAAAGTGGGAAGTTCTCACTGATTAGCTAATCCAAACGCCACGACTCTCCTTATGTAGAAATCTTCGCCGTTTCTTCTTTCATCACTTTCGTCATTCGTATTCACTACATATATAAAAATCGAATTTTTGCTTCGCTATTCATTATATAAAAATTGAATTTTTACTTCGCTATTCAATATATAAAAATTGAATTTTTACTTCGCTATTCAATATATAAAAATTGAATTTTTACTTCGCTATTCAATATATAAAAATTGAATTTTTACTTCGCTATATGTATAAAAATCACTTCTATATTCAATTTAAAAATTCAAACTTTTCATCGCTAAAAAAAATATTTTCAACATTGCTATTATATAAAAATCAAATCTTTATCGTGTAAAATCAAATTCTTTTCATGTTAAAGATCAAATCTTTTTACCTAAAAAAAAATCTTAACTTCATATGAATAAGGATCTAAACTTTATGGTTTTAAAAGTCAAATCATTTTATTCCTAAACTATGATCTTTTCCGAATAAAAACCAATTCTTTCTTTGAATAAGAATCAAAAATAAATAAATAAATTCGAAGTTCATATTATAAAAGGTCATATCCTTATTTCTCTAATAAAAACCATAGCTTTCATAAAGTAAAATCCTAACTTCTAAATAAAATAAAAATCAATTTTTATTTACTAACAAAATCAATTAAGTAAGAAACTCACTGTCTATCACGAAGAAAGAGGGATGGGGATCGTTGGTCGGTTGAATCGGAGGTGGACGGGGCTAGGTGGGGTGGGTGCGTCGTTAGCAGCGCCTCCGGCTGTCGGGAGAGGGCTCGAATGCGTCAGAAGGGGGGAGAATCGAGGAGGCAGGTTGTGCGACGTCGGAGGGTGGCGCGAGGGAGGTGGCCTGCCGACGCTGACATGGGCGCGTTCTTCGATGTCGGGGGGGCTGAACGGGATCGATTAGAGGAGGGGATGGAGAAGGAGGTGCGGGGGGTGGAGGTGCGGTGGTGGCTGGGATGAGGGAGGCGATGGGCGGCGGTGGCAATTGGAGGGGGCGATCGATTTTTTTTCTTTCTCTAAGGTGAAAAGTGAGGTCAACGGGGAAGAGGGAGGAAGATAAAGGGGGGTTAATATATATTTTAATTTTATTTTATTTCAATCCAAAAAGTAACTTTTTATTTCGACCTTCAAACGAGACCCACCACCTGTCGTTCATAGCTAATTACCCCCATTCCGAACACAATGGGATATGTATCGTAAGCTGATTTGATCATTTCGATCAGTTTTCGTCAAAATCAACATATAACTCTATATATTGAATTTGAACGCACATTTCAATTTATCGGGACTACATACTAACTCGTAGAATTCCTGAAAAATATTTTCTAGCTTCGTATTGATGATACGGTCCTAACAAAACTAATTTCGTCGAATTCTGAAACCGTTTGAAAAATGGCCATTTTCCAGTCGATTAAAATCAACTGAAACTGGTCAAACACATTTTCTTTTGCCACGCTCACATATTGATTCAAAAAATTATGAAATTTGAAACCTAGCAATAACTTGACATCGCGGATGCAACAAAAGTGGTTTCGTTGAAATTCGAGGTCGTTTGCAAAATGGCTATTTTCAGGGGCCGAAATTCCATAGCCACTATTCTGAAAATTCAACTGGACATAACTTTTTATCCCCGCTATGAAATTTCAAGTTTTCTGGTTCGTTGGAAAGATATTATCAATTTGATTCTATTATTTTTGGTTTCACTAAAATCCGGTTTATTTTGCACCCGGTACATTCATTTGAATTTTGAAATCGAATTATCGAACTACCGCGCCATTTTCAATTCCTTTTATAATTTAAAATAAATATTTATATTCTAACGACGATCTATATAAATATATACATTCGAATTCTATTCAAAATAAATTTCTCGTCGATATTATTTAAAATAATTCATTTTAAATAATCAAAATTCGCTAAAATTGCCAAAATAAATTTTTTAAATTGGCTCAGATTTCTGGGCTATTACACCATGTTGGGTTTCAATCCACAAACACTGAATATTATTTGTGTAGTTGGGCGATGTGTAAAATTTATCGTCCCAATCAATATCCTTCAAATGGGTGTACATAAACAAACCATCCGGTTTGTAAATGAATATTCATTTAATCACATTCACGTTAAAAATTATATTTTTAACGATAATTAATTTATTTCAACACATGAATGTTTTATTATCCATTTCCCATCAACATCACAAACAAACTTCACAACACATCAAACAGCATACAAGTCGTCCATAGTCTGTGGACGACCGGTGTCGGGTGCTGCTAAGCACCGTCTGCATCCTGGTATATAATTTAACTAGAAAACAAAATTTAAAGTGAGAAGTTCTCACCGACTAGCTAAACCAAACGCCACGACTCTTCATATGTAGAAATCTTCGCCGTGCTCGCCTTTTGTCAATTTCATTGTCCGTAGCCACTACATATATAATAACCACATTTTTATATTGTTGCTATGTATATAAAAATTACATTTTTATACCGCTACTATATAGTAAAAATTCTATTTTTACACTGCTACTATATAGATAAAAATTATATTTTTACACCGTTGCTATATAGGTAAAAATTCTATTTTTATCACGTTATTCTCTATATAAAAATTATATTTTTTACTTCGCTACTCGTGTAGAAAAAAATCCAATCTTCCTTCGCTATTACTTCATAAAAATGATATTTTTATATTCGCCACTACTTTATAAAAATCGTATCTTTATCAAATATAAAAATCGAATCTTTTTGTTTATAAAAATATAACTTTGATCATATAAAAATCGAATCCTTTTCCTAACCAAAGATCTAATCTTTCACTTACAAAAACTTAATCTTTTCTATTTCAAAAATCTCATCTTTCATATGTTAAAAATCTTGTCTTTACTTCATTAAAAATCACGTCTTTACTTCACTAAAAATCACGTCCTTACTTCACTAAAAATCACGTCTATACTTCACAAAAAATCACGTCTTTAATTCACTATTGATCATAAATGAAAGATCAAAACTTTTAAAAAATAAAAATCAAAACATTCCTCATTAAAGATCCAACCTTTATACCATAAACTGATTTTCCCTATTTATGTTAAAATAAATGCTAAAAAGATAATTAAAAATAAATAAATAAATCTTACAATATTTTCTTTCAGCGAGAGGGGAGGTGTTATGGTGCCCGATTAGGTATGAAGGCGGAGAGGGGGCGCACGAGGGGCTGGGGACTTCAGGTGCTGGTGCGGCGGCTTTTCAGGCGAGGTGGGGGTTGTGCGGTTCGATTCGGGGAAGGGGTTAGCAGTTTCGCCAAGAACGAAGGAAGGAGGAAGAAGAAGCGGCGGCACTGGATCGAGGGGGGGCCTTGCCCTGGCGGCGGCGGCGCGCTGTTCGGAGGAGTGGCGGCTCCTCCCTTACTTTTTTTATTTCACTCGATTTTGAATATAGACGGGGGAGGGGGTCTGAGAGTATAAGGGGAGAGGGTTTTTAATTTATTTATTTATTTAATTTCAAAAAGCAACTTTTAATTTCGACCTCGAAATTGAACCCACCAACTGTCTTTCATAGCTAATTACACCCATTCCGAACACAATGGGATATGTATCACAGGCTGATTCGATCGTTTCGATCAGTTTTCATCAAAATCAAAATATAACTCTATATATTGAATTTGACCGCACATTTCAATTTACCGGGGCCACATAAGAACTCTAAAAATTCCCGAAAAATATTTTCTAGCTTCGTATTGACGATACGGTCCTAACAAAACTTATTTCATCAAATTCTGAGACCGTTTGAAAAATGGCCAATTTCAGGTCGATCGAAATTGACTGAAACTACCAAAACACATTTTACTTTGCCATGCTCACATATTGATTCAAAAAATTACGAATTTTGAAACCTAGAAATAATTTGATATCACGGATCCAACAAAAGTGGTTCCATCAAAAACCGAGGTGGTTTGCAAAATTCCCATTTTTAAGAGCCAGAATTCCATAGCGACTATTCTGAATTTTCAACTGGGCATAACTTTTTATCCCCGCTATGAAATTTTGATTATTCGGATTTGTTGGAAAGATACTCTCATATATATTCTAATATTTTTGGTTTCGCTGAAATCCAGTTTATTTTGCACCCGGTACATTCATTTAAACTTTGAAATTGAATTTTCAAACTACCGCGCCATTTTCTATTCCTTTTATATTTAAAATAAAATATTTATATTCTAATGACAATCTATATAAATATATACGTCTAATGTAATAACCCGGAAATTCTGGGCCAGTTTGAAATTTTTTATTTTGGCAATTTTAGCGAATTTTGAATATTTAAAATAGATTATTTTAAATAATATCGACGAGAAATTTATTTTGAATATAATTCGAACGAATATATTTATATACGCCGTCGTTAGAATATAAAAAATTATATATAATTATAAATAGAATTGAAAATGGCGCGGTAGTTCGATAATTCGATTTCAAACTTCAATTGAATGTACCGGGTGCAAAACAATCCGGATTTTAGTGAAACCAAAAACATTAGGATCTAATTGGGAATATATTTCCAACGAATCTGAAAAATCAAGATTTCATAGCGGGAATCAAAAGATATGTCCAGTTGAAAATTCTGAATAGTCGCTATGGAATTCAGGCCCTTAAAAATGGACATTTTGCAAACGACCTCGGATTTCGATGAAACCACTTTTGTTGGATCCGGAATGTCAAGTAATTGCTAGATTCCAAATTTCATAATTTTTCGATTCAATATGTGAGCGTGGCAAAGGAAAACGCGTTTGACCAGTTTTAGTTGATTTTAATCGACTGGAAAATGGCCATTTTTCAAACGTTCTCAGAATTCGACGAAACTAGTTTTGTTAGGACCGTATCGTCAATACGAAGCTAGAAAATATTTGTATGGGATTTATAGAGTTAGTATGTGACCACGGTAAATTGAAATGCGCGTTCAAATTCAATATATAGAGTTATATGCTGATTTTGACGAAAACCGATCGAAACGATCGAATCAGCTTACGATACATATCCCATTGTGTTCGGAATGGGGGTAGAACGCTATGGACGATAGGCGTTCGGCCTCGTTTCGAGTTCGTATGTAAAAGTCAAATTTTCCATAATAAAATAATTAAATAAAAAAAATTAACCCTCTCTTCCCCTTATACTTCTGCCCCCCCCCCCCCCCCCCCGTTCAAAATCATTCTATAGAGAAAAAAAGGAGAGGAGCGTCGCCCCCCCTAAACCGCCGCCACCTCGAAGAGACCCCCCCCCCCCCCTTCCTCGTCAGATCGGAGACCCCCCCCTTGCGCGCAACCGCCAGTTGCCCCCCCCCTCCTCGTCAGATCGGAGACCACCCCCCCCCCCCCTTGCGCGCAACCGCCAGTCGCCCCCCACCCTCCTCACGCCAACCCCCATCTCCTTCCGCCTCCCCTTCTTCAGCTCCACCCTGATGCGCCTTCCCCCTTCTGTGGTAAGTGTATTTATATTTATATTTTTATATAATTTAACTTTTATTTTCTGATTTATTTATATGAAGAACTATAAAAAAAATATGATTCTTGTTTGTAATGAGATTATGTTTTTAAGTAGGAAAGGATTAAACTTTTAGCAATGAAAAGTTTTGATTTTTATAAATGTAAATAGGGGATAAAGTTTTAATTTTTATAGTAGGAAAAAAATTAGATTTTTACATAGATGTTTATAGATTAAAAAGGGGAGATATTATATTTTTAAAATAGAAAAGACGATATTTTTAAAATAGAAAAGACGATATTTTTAAAATAGAAAACACGATATTTTTAAAATAGAAAAGACGATATTTTTAAAATAGAAAAGACGATATTTTGAGATGTGTAGTGAAGTAAAAATATGATTTTTACTTCGAGAAAAATATAATTTTTATATAGATAAGATAGTAAAAATATCATCTTTATATGTGTAGCAAAATAAAAATGTGATTTTTATAATGATATTTTTGAAAAGACGAAATCTATATTTTTGAAAAGGCGAAATCTATATTTTTGAAAAGGCGAAATCTTTATATGAAGAATAGCAGGATAGAAATAGAATTTTTACCTAATAGTGAAGTAAAAATTCGATTTTTACATATGTAGTGGCTACGGGCAACGAAAGCGATAAGAGACGAGAACAGTGAAGATTTCCTGCATTAGAAGTGTCGTGGAATTGGGATAGTTATCGGTGAGAACTTCTCACTCTTCAATTTCTTTTCTAGTTATATATATATATATATACTAGGATGCAGACGGTGTTTAGTAGCACCCGACACCCGTCATCCACAGACCATGGATGGCTTGTTTGTTAAATGGTTTGGTTGTGTAGTTGGTTAGTTTATTTGGTTTGAATCGAATTGTTTGGTGAAATGAATGGATTTGATTGATGTGTGAATGGCGTGGGCCTTCACTAGACCGGGGGTAAGGCAAGGCCTCGTCCCGTTTCTAGTATCGTGCCGTTATGCCGCCGAAATTTTCTAAAATAAGTTAGAAAAATAAAAATTTCATTTTATTTAAAGAATGAACTGAATAGAAATTCATATGTTGAAATAAAATATTTTATCATTAAAAATATAATTTTTAACGTGGAAGTGAATAAAATAAAATATTCATTTACAAACCGGACGGTTTGTTTATGTACACCTATTTGACTGATATTGATTGGGTCGATAAATTTTACACATCGCCCAACTGCACAAATAAAATCTGTGTTTGATTGTTTGAAACCCCACACGGGTGTTAGGATGAAATTTGAAGTTCACTCATCCTGATTGATTAAATATGTCGATCAATTGATTGACAGGCTGTTATAAGCGTTAGATATCTATATTTGATGCTTATACAGTGTAGTGCACTTTGGTTGATGGTTGATTATTTTTCAATGTTATTATACACGTGTGATTTATGAAAATCCATATAATTAACATTATATGGTAATTGATTGGGCCTCATTCCAATCAGAAAAATAAAGAATATTATAATATAAAAGTTCATGTGTTGACTGTATTCATCCGTTGAGATTAGTCATGTGTTGAACGAAATATTTTAACAATAAAATTTACATCTTTATCATATATGAAATCAGAAATTAACTGGAAGATAGATAAGATGAGTGGTCTCCTGGATATTGATCTGATGTTGGTTTCGGCCTTCGGGGTTGATATTTAGGGAATCGTTCTCTTACTAATTTACGGTTGGAGTCTGATTTGATATCAAACGATTTCGAAATGAATTGAATTGAAAAAGAATTCGAATTGAATTGAAAAGAAAACCAATTTGAATTGAATTGAATTGAATAGAAAACGAATTCGAATTAAATTGAATTGAAAACGATTTCGAAATGAATTGAATTGAAAACGATTTCGAAATGAATTGAATTGAAAACGTATTCGAATTAAATTGAATTGAAAACGATTTCGAAATGAATTGAATTGAAAACGATTTCGAAATGAATTGAATTGAAAAGGATTTCGAAAAGAATTGTATTGAAAACGATTTCGAAATGAATTGAATTGAAAACGATTTCGAAATGAATTGTATTGAAAACGATTTCGAGATGAATTGAATTGAAAACGAATTCGAATTGAATTGAAAAGAAAACGATTTCAAATTGAATTGAAATTTGAATTGAATAGAAATGAATTTTAAAACGAATTTATAAGGAAAAATATAATTTTGATTTAATTTGAAATAAAGGTTGAAATTGTTTTTGAAACGAATTCAAAACTATTTATAAAATTCGTTTTAAATAGAAATCGACGAAATATATATTATATATATTATATATATAATATAATGGCCTGAATAGAATGCGCCGCACCGAGGCAGTTCGTGAATTTCGACCATTAATTTCAAACGGACATTACGGGATATCCGACCGTCGGATTCTCCTAAAACCGGAACCATTGGGTTCGTATCGAAAAGAGCTTTCTAACGAATATTGAAAATTTGAAATCTAACAGTTGGATTTGGAGATACGTCCAAATCCAATTTGGAAAAGGTCGCTGTAAGTGAAGTTCGATGGCCGTTGATGGAAATCGACTGTACGGGCCTTGATAAAATTATTAAAAATATCAATAATTTGTGTAAAATCATAAGAAATGATTTGGGAAAAATTGGGGTGAAAAACTCCATATTTGAAAAGATAAAAATAGATTTTTATCGAAATGAACTAGTTTTGAACTAAAATCAAAACCCAACTATTTTTAAATAAATAAATTGGATTTAAAAAGGGGTTTTGAATAATCGGAATTTCTAATATATTTGATTGAAATTAAATTAGAAGTGTTTTGTGGGTTTATCCTGAACAGTGTTTTAAATAACACTTGTTCTTTTACCCGAAAATAAATAGAATGTGATTTGGGTTTATCGCGAACTGTGTTTTAAATGACATTAGTTCTTTAACCCAGTAAAAGGAGTTTTGATGAATCTGTAATTAGATTCAAATGTGAATTGATAATTTAAATTATCAAATATAAAAAATAAGCGAGAATGGAATATCACCAGTTTTGCTCCAAAGCGATAGTTAAATTTTTATTAGATTCGAACGTGAAATGGTAATTAATTTTACCGATAACACCATGGTGTTAGATATGGAGTATTACCAGTTTTGCTTCATGGGATGAATAGGTTGGGATTGGGAAATAAAATAAATAATTACTTCGGTGTGGTTCGCTAATCTCGACTAGTTCGGAAAACCATAATTTGGTTTTGAAATGACATCCAAAGGAAGATTAAAGGATAAATTTTAAAGAATTTATCTTGGGTGAAATTAATGGGAACCTTTCCCTAAGGATTGAGATTTAGACACTAGTTGTAGGTTAGTTAAGAAGAATGGTTTCCTGGTATTGATCTGATGTTGGTTTCGGCCTCCGGGTTAATATTTGGGAAATTGTTCTCTTGCTAATTTACGGTTAGTGACTAATGAATTGGAATGAGGCGTATGTTGTGTTTGTGTAACATTTGTTTCAAAATACGCGGGTTGTTCGGAAAGTCCGGGTTTATACCCATTCTGAATAACCGATTCGACGATATGTCGAAGATGAAGACGGTGGTTGAAGACCGGAAGTCCTCACATCGTTTGGATAATTACTGACGATCCTGATTGGGCAGTACACCCAAGAGGATGGAAATAGTTGGTGGTCGTCTAGACGTACTTGGAGATGGATGGATATGCGAGGAAAGTGCCCCCAGTTTCGTTCAGACCCAGAACGAACTTGTAAAGGGATTGTGTGTCTGACATTGTATTTTATTCTGTGTTGATTGATTTCAGTTAAATATATATCTGTTTGGCGGCGGATAATTTATTCTCTTGCTTAACGCCCTTCTCTGAGACGTACGAGCTTAGAGGTTATATATCGATAGATATCAATCGTATGTCATGAACTGCCTGTGTGGCATACTGAGTTGCATGGATCAAGGCTTCTGTTGAAAAGCAAAGTCTTGTGGTTGATGATCAAAGAACGGCCTACGTGGCAGCTTTGTGTATAACGTGAATTCGCGAGCCTCACACCTCGGTTTGAGTCAAAACGGGATACGGGATGCAGGGAGAGCACGACTTTTCTTTCTAGCTTTGGTGGTGTCAGTGACTTACCAGCCCTGACATTTATATACTTTTCACCTATGTAGTTGTTGGAAGAGGCGCCTCGATTTTAGGTCTGTAAGGACCGGGAAATGTGTGTTCAGGAATACTAATCCTCTAACGTAAGTGAGGACCGACCCTGAAGCATCCAGGATTGCCCATAGTGTGTAGTCCTGAGACATTTGCTAGAGTGTCTCGAAAGCGGAGAGGAGCTTTCCCCTTGCCTTGACTCATGACGGAAATCCAATTTCCAATACGTGTATTTAAGCTTTATTTGTAGAGCCTAGTATGGCGACATAGTGGTATGGGGCACTTATGCCGTCTATGATTTATATTTATAATTGAAATTGTTTTGACACTATACACTTATTATAGTATCAAATGATTTGTTTTAAACGTATCAAGCATGTTTGGCTATTATAAGGGAAAACCCTATCCTCCGGCTTGCGTTGCATTGTGTGATGGGACCTGGGTCTTATAATAGCTTCATTTTTCAAAAAAGCATTGCGCTGTTTATTCTATGCACTGGTATTCTTGGGAGGAAACCCGTTCCGTGTTATACGGCGTGGTCCCTTGAATCACTCTCTTTTAAAGTAAAGTTTTAAATAACTGTTTTAGTTCTCACACCAGTCACATGACTGACCTGGAGTTTATTGTTTTAACCTAAACTCTGGGTGCCCCTATTTTCCGCACGGGCAGCTAGTAGTTTTGGTTTTGCAGATTTATATTCACAGGATCCTGGTTTACAGCTGGAATGATGCTCGGAAAGCTTTGTATCTGTGTATCACTTCTAGTTGTGCTTTTGTATTATTTTCCGCTGCTATGTAATTTATTGTAATCTCTGATATTTATCGAATGTAATTTACTCATGTATACTCTGTATATTCTTGTATCTGATGGAATTGTTGTAATAACAATGAAATGTTCTTCCGTCTGCGTTCTTTTGTGTCTTGTTCTCAAACGATCAGGGGTTTCGAACGGTCTAGATCGGTTTAACGACTGATTCGGATCGAGCAAAATTCCCGGCTGTCACATTTGGTATCAGAGCTTTGGTTTACAGAGCTCAAGAACAAGGCACATTAGAACCATATGAAAGAATTCATTAGATATTGGATTAGTAATATCCAATTAGAATGACTCGTTAGAGATAGGATCAGTAGTATCCTAGAACGAGTGTGAAGAGTATATTTTTCAAATGAAAACATTTTTGTTTTGAAAATTTAAATCATTTAATACGTATTTGAATATTTATTTATTTTGAATTTGGACAATCCAATATATAAAGATTTTGCATATACGAGTCATGAACGTATATTCGAAGTTTTAATATACTAGATAGATATAGAATCATACTCTAGTAGCCCGAAGATGATTCTGATGGTTGAGTACTCGTCATCAGAATTTATATTCGAGTGACGAAGGTGTGATTTTCTATATATTTCCATTAGACTGGTGTGAGAACCAAAACCAATATAGCTAGAATTTATTGTTGTGATTTGGCATCAAAAACATGATTTTCAGTATATACACCAAAGTTATGAATTTGAAATGTTAATTCACTAATTGATTGATGTTTGTGTTGTTTGTTTATTTGTTTGATAATTTTGAACCATTATGCCTAATTGAACCAAATATTGATAATTTTATTGAAAATTGGTCGCATTTGCTTGCATATACATGTACTTACATTGAACAGGTCATAGCAAGGAGGCTAGAGCAGAGAATAAAATTTGTTTGCCCGACAAATAGGTACATATTTACTATAATTTCCTATTTTGTTTGGGTGATGATGATTTTATGAGCCTACTGGCTAGCCGTTTGGCTTTTTCTTTTTCTTTTTGAGATCAGAAGGCCTGTATGGCAATTTCGGGATTTTCCCGTGGCTCCCGCTGCAGGGGAGGATATGGCGAATTTTTTTGAAAATTTAAGGTGTTAGCCAAATTTTTGAAAATTAGAAAATTCTCAGAAACTGAAAAGTTGGAGAATGGAAGCCAGATCGAACGTAGAGTTGATTGATCAAACCACTTTCGACTTTGTTCCTTTTCGGGGACGAAAAGTTTTAAGTGGGGGAGATTGTAATAACCCGGAAATTTTGGGCCAGTTTAAAAAATTTTATTTTGGCAATTTTAGCGAATTTTGAATATTTAAAATAGATTATTTTAAATAATATCGACGAGAAATTTATTTTGAATATAATTCGAATGAATATATTTATATACGCCGCCGTTAGAATATAAATAATTATATATAATTATAAATAGAATTGAAAATGGCGCGGTAGTTCGATAATTCGATTTCAAACTTCAATTGAATGTACAGGGTGCAAAACAATCCGGATTTTAGTGAAACCAAAAACATTAGGATCTAATTGAGAATATCTTTCCAACGAATCCGAAAAATCAAGATTTCATAGCGGGAATCAAAAGATATGTCCAGTTGAAAATTCTGAATAGTCGCTATGGAATTCAGGCCCTTAAAAATGGAAATTTTGCAAACGACCTCGGATTTCGATGAAACCACTTTTGTTGGATCCGGAATGTCAAGTTATTGCTAGATTCCAAATTTTATAATTTTTCGAATCAATATGTGAGCGTGGCAAAGGAAAACACGTTTGACCAGTTTTAGTTGATTTTAATCGACTGGAAAATGGCCATTTTTCAAACGGTCTCAGAATTCGACATAACTAGTTTTGTTAGGACCGTATCGTCAATACGAAGCTAGAAAATATTTTTATGGGATTTATAGGTTAGTATGTCACCCCGGTAAATTGAAATGCGCGTTCAAATTCAATATATAGAGTTATATGTTGATTTTGACGAAAACCGATCGAAACGATCTAATCAGCTTACGATACATATCCCATTGTATTCAGAATGGGGGTAGAACGCTATGAACAACAGGCGGTGGGCTTCGTTTCGAGTTCGTATGTAAAAGTCAACTTTTCCATAATAAAAAAATTAAATAAAAAAATTTAACCCTCTCTTCCCCTTATACTTCTGCCCCCCCCCCCCCCCGTTCAAAATCATTCTACAAAGAAAAAAAAAGAAAAAAAGGAGAGGAGCGTCGCCACCCCCCCCTAACCAGCCGCCACCTCGAAGATACCCCCCCTCCTTGTCAGATCGGAGACCCCCCCTGCGCGCAACCGCCATTGCCCCCCCCCCCTTTTCCTCGTCGGATCGGAGACCCCCCCTTGCGCGCAACCGCCAGTCGCCCCTCCCTCCTGACGCCGACCCCCATCTCCTTCCGCCTCCCCTTCTTCAGCTCCACCCTGATGCGCCTTCCCCCTTCCGTGGCAAGTGTATTTATATTTATATTTTTATATAATTTAACTTTTATTTTCTGATTTATTTATATGAAGAACTATAAAAAAAATATGATTCTTGTTTGTAATGAGATTATGTTTTTAAGTAGGAAAGGATTAAACTTTTAGCAATGAAAAGTTTTGATTTTTATAAATGTAAATAGGGGATAAAGTTTTAATTTTTATAGTAGGAAAAAAATTAGATTTTTACATAGATGATTATAGATTAAAAAGGGGAGATATTATATTTTTAAAATAGAAAAGACGATATTTTTAAAATAGAAAAGACGATATTTTTAAAATAGAAAAGACGATATTTTTAAAATAGAAAAGATGATATTTTGTGATGAGTAGTGAAGTAAAAATATGATTTTTACTTCGAGAAAAATATAAATTTTATATAGGTAAGATAGTAAAAATATCATCTTTATATGTGTAGCAAAATAAAAATGTGATTTTTATAATGATATTTTTGAAAAGACGAAATCTATATTTTTGAAAAGGCGAAATCTATATTTTTGAAAAGGCGAAATCTATATTTTTGAAAAGGCGAAATCTTTATATGAAGAATAGTAGGATAGAAATAGAATTTTTACCTATATAATAGTGAAGTAAAAATTCGATTTTTACATATGTAGTGGCTACGTGCAACGAAAGCGATAAGAGACGAGAACAGTGAAGATTTCCTGCATTAGAAGTGTCGTGGAATTGGGATAGCTATCGGTGAGAACTTCTCACTCTTCAATTTCTTTTCTAGTTATATATATATACTAGGATGCAGACGGTGTTTAGTAGCACCCGACACCCGTCATCCACAGACCTTGGATGGCTTGTTTGTTAAATGGTTTGGTTGTGTAGTTGGTTAGTTTATTTGGTTTGAATCGAATTGTTTGGTGAATTGAATGGATTTGATTGATGTGTGAATGGCGTGGGCCTTCACTAGACCGGGGATAAGGCTAGGCCTCGTCCCGTTTCTAGTATCGTGCCGTTATGCCGCCGAAATTTTTTAAAATAAGTTAGAAAAATAAAAATATCAATTTATTTAAAGAATGAACTGAATAGAAATTCATATGTTGAAATAAAATATTTTATCGTTAAAAATATAATTTTTAACGTGGAAGTGAATAAAATAAAATATTCATTTACAAACCGGACGGTTTGTTTATGTACACCTATTTGACTGATATTGATTGGGTCGATAAATTTTACACATCGCCCAACTGCACAAATAAAATCTGTGTTTGATTGTTTGAAACCCCACACGGGTGTTGGGATGAAATTTGAAGTTCACTCATCCTGATTGATTAAATATGTCGATCGATTGATTGACAGGCTATTATAAGCATTAGATATCTATATTTGATGCTTATACAGTGTAGTGCACTTTGGTCGATGGTTGATTATTTTTCAATGTTATTATACACGTGTGATGTATGAAAATCTATATAATTAACATTATATGGTAATTGATTGGGCCTCATTCCAATCGGAAAAATAAAGAATATTATAATATAAAAGTTCATGTGTTGACTGTACTCATCCGTTGAGATTAGTCATGTGTTGAGCGAAATATTTTAACAATAAAATTAACATCTTTATCATATATGAAATCAAAAATTAACTGGAAGATAGATAAGATGAGTGGTCTTCTGGATATTGATCTGATGTTGGTTTCGGCCTTCGGGGTTAATATTTAGGGAATCGTTCTCTTACTAATTTACGGTTGGAGTCTGATTTGATATCAAACGATTTCGAAATGAATTGAATTAAAAACGAATTCGAATTGAATTGAAAAGAAAACCAATTTGAATTGAATTGAATAGAAAACGAATTCGAATTAAATTGAATTGAAAACGATTTCGAAATGAATTGAATTGAAAACGATTTTGAAATGAATTGAATTGAAAACGAATTAAATTGAATTGAAAACGATTTCGAAATGAATTGAATTGAAAACGATTTCGAAATGAATTGAATTGAAAACGATTTCAAAATGAATTGAATTGAAAACGATTTCGAAATGAATTGAATTGAAAACGATTTCTAAATGAATTGAATTGAAAACGATTTCGAAATGAATTGAATTGAAAACGAATTCAAATTGAATTGAAAAGAAAACGATTTCAAATTGAATTGAAATTTGAATTGAATAGAAATGAATTTTAAAACGAATTTATAAGGAAAAATTTAATTTTGATTTAATTTGAAATAAAGGTTGAAATTGTTTTTGAAACGAATTCAAAACTATTTATAAAATTCGTTTTAAATAGAAATCGACGAAATATATATTATATATATATTATATATATAATATAATGGCCTGAATAGAACGCGTCGCGCCGCGGTAGTTCGTGAATTTCGACCATTAATTTCAAACGGACATTACGGGAGATCCGACCGTCGGATTCTCCTAAAACTGGAAGCGTTGGGTTCGTATCGAAAAGAGCTTTCTAACGAATATTGGAAATTTGAAATCTAACGATTGGATTTGGAGATACGTCCAAATCCAATTTGGAAAAGGTCGCTGTAAGTGCAGTTCGATGGCCGTTGATGGAAATCGACTGTACGGGCCTTGATAAAATTATTAAAAATAGTAATAATTTGTGTAAAATCATAAGAAATGATTTGGGAAAAATTGGGATGAAAAACTCCATATTTGAAAAGATAAAAATATATTTTTATCGAAATGAACTAGTTTTGAACTAAAATCAAAACCCAACTATTTTTAAATAAATAAATTGGATTTAAAAAGGAGTTTTGAATAATCGGAATTTCTAATATATTTGATTGAAATTAAATTAGAAGTGATTTGTGGGTTTATCATGAACAATGTTTTAAATAACACTTGTTCTTTAACCCGAAAATAAATAGAATGTGATTTGGGTTTATCGTGAACTGTGTTTTAAATGACATTAGTTCTTTAACCCAGTAAAAGGAGTTTTGATGAATCTGTAATTAGATTCAAATGTGAATTGATAATTTAAATTATCAAATATAGAAAATAAGCGAGAATGGAGTATCACCGGTTTTGTTCCAAAGCGATAGTTAAATTTTTATTAGATTTGAACGTGAAATGGTAATTAATTTTACCGATAACACCATGGTGTTAGATATGGAGTATTACCAGTTTTGCTTCATGGGATGAATAGGTTGGGATTGGGAAATAAAATAAATAATTACTTCGGTGTGGTTCGCTAATCTCGACTAGTTTGGAAAACCATAATTTGGTTTTGAAATGACATCCAAAGGAAGATTAAAGGATAAATTTTAAAGAGTTTATCTTGGGTGAAATTAATGGGAACCTTTCCCTAAGGATTGAGATTTAGACACTAGTTGTAGGTTAGTTAAGAAGAATGGTTTCTTGGTATTGATCTGATGTTGGTTTCGGCCTTCGGGGTTAATATTTGGGAAATTGTTCTCTTGCTAATTTACGGTTAGTGAGTAATGAATTGGAATGAGGCGTATGTTGTGTTTGTGTAACATTTGTTTCAATATACGCGAGTTGTTCGGAAAGTCCGGGTTTATACCCATTCTGAATAACCGATTCGACGATATGTCGAAGATGAAGACGGTGGTTGAAGACCGGAAGTCCTCACATCGTTTGGATAATTACTGACGATCCAGATTGGGCTGTACACCCAAGAGGATGGAAATAGTTGGTGGTCGTCCAGACGTACTTGGAGATGGATGGATATGCGAGGAAAGTGCCTCTGGTTTCGTTCAGACCCAGAACGAACTTGTAAATGGATTGTGTTTCTGACATTGGATTTTATTCTGTGTTGATTGATTTCTGTTAAATGTATATCTGTTTGGCGACGGAGAATTTATTCTCTTGCTTAACGCCCTTCTCTGAGACGTACGAGCTTAGAGGTTATATATTGATAGATATCAATCGCATGGCATGAACTGCCTATGTGGCATACTGAGTTGCATGGATCAAGGCTTCTGTTGAAAAGCAAAGTCTTGTGGTTGATGATCAAAGCACGGCCTACGTGGCAGCTTTGTGTATAACGTGAATTCGCGAGCCTCGCACCTCGGTATGAGTCAAAAACGGGATACGGACTGCAGGGAGAGCACGACGTTTCTTTCTAGCTTTGGTGGTGTCAGTGACTTACCAGCCCTGACATTTATATACATTTCACCTATGTGGTTGTTGGATGAGGCGCCTCGATTTTAGGTCGGTAAGGAACGGGAAACGTGTGTTCAGGAATACTAATCCTCTAACGTAAGTGAGGACCGGCCCTGAAGCATCCAGGATTGCCCAGAGTGTGTAATCCTGAGACATTTGCTAGAGTCTCTCCAAAGCGGAGAGGAGCTTGCCCCTTGCCTCGACTCATGACGGAAATCCAATTTCCAATACGTGTATTTCGGCTTTATTTGTAGAGCCTAGTATGGCGACATAGTGGTATGGGGGCACTTATGCCGTCTATGATTTATATTTATGATTGAAATTGTTTTGACACTATACACTTATTATAGTATCAAATGATTTGTTTTAAACGTATCAAGCATGTTTGGCTATTATAAGGGAAAACCCTGTCCTCCGGCTTGCGTTGCATTGTGTGATGGGACCTGGGTCTTATAATAGCTTCATTTTTCAAAAAAGCATTGCGCTGTTTATTCTATGCACTGGTATTCTTGGGAGGAAACCCGTTCCGTGTTATACGGCGTGGTCCCTTGAATCACTCTCTTTTAAAGTAAAGTTTTAAATAACTGTTTTAGTTCTCACACCAGTCACATGACTGACCTGGAGTTTATTGTTTTAACCTAAACTCTGGGTGCCCCTATTTTCCGCACGGGCAGCTAGTAGTTTTGGTTTTGCAGATTTATATTCACAGGATCCTGGTTTACAGCTGGAATGATGCTCGGAAAGCTCTGTATCTGTGTATCACTTCTAGTTCTGCTTTTGTATTATTTTCCGCTGCTATGTAATTTATTATAATCTCTGATATTTATCGAATGTAATTTATTCATGTATACTCTGTATATTCTTGTATCTGATGGAATTGTTGTAATAACAATGAAATGTTCTTTCGTCTACGTTCTTATGTGTCCTGTTCTCAAACGATCAGGGGTTTCGAACGGTCTAGATCGGTTTAACGACTGATTCGGATCGAGCGAAATTCCCGGCCGTCACATTTAATTCTATTCAAAATAAATTTCTTGTCGATATTACTTAAAATAATTCATTTTAAATATCCAAATTCACTAAAATTGCCAAAATAAATATTTTAAATTGGCTCAGAATTTCCGGGTTATTACAAAAATTAACAAGGTTCAAAAATGTTATGGACGAGCATCAAGCACCCAAAACAAAAAGGTTCAGCAAATGTGGATTGCAGGGCTATAACAGAAAGTGGTGTACTTCAGTAACCTAAAATGGAGATGTATGTTTGTTGATGCAATGTCAATGTGTTGCATTTCATGTATCTGCATTTCTTATGTTTCGAACTTATCTATCCTAAACCGGACTATGTATCTCTCTCTTATATTTAAACATTAGAATTTGGTATTTTTTTTATGTTGTTTGGTTAAGCTATATATACTATTTAAATGTCGTGGTAGTTCGTAGTTTAATGTTTACACGTTCAATCGAATATTTAGGAATCGTTATACATCGGATTTCATTGAAACACAAAACGTTCGAATCTGTAGAACTATATTTTAGAAATGGAACAGAAAAATGGAAATTTCATATTGCAGATATTGAGTTATGTCCAAATCAAATTTCAAGAAAGTCGCTATGGAATTTAAAACCATAAAGTATACAGGCAATTTTTGAAAACTCGCCTTTGTGCGAGTTTTGAAAAGGCGCCTTCATTATTTCAAAACAGTTCCATTTCTGTAACTAGTTTTCAAACAAGTCTATTTGCGTTATAAACTTTAAAAACAAGGATAACATAGTGAATTATCCTTTAATTTAATAATCATTTTTTGAGAAAATATTATTTCTGTTCCTCTCATGGCCACTCGTTCCTAGGTTTACTCCTATCCCCAAATCGACCGTTTCTGTTTCTCAAGCCTTTGGGCCATTTGTAGCGATGACGAAGAAGAAGCATTCCTCTTCCGCCTCATATTGTAATGACACTTCCTCTAGCGCTCCCTCACTAAATCTGGGCAACGCTACCACCTCGAATCTGTTAACGTTTTAACGAAGCTTCCTGCGGTGAACTCAACTTCTCCTGATGCAACTAATCCCCCAACGCCTTGCCAAAGGACTTGGATTCGATCCCCACTGTAAAGGCCTTGAATCTACCTCTACAATTTGGTGAGTCTCCAGTTTCAAATATCCTGGTAGCGAATGGCAATGATAATTCTTGGGTGAGAATAAATGTAGATATGTTCACAAATGTTGTGTGCAAGGATGCTGGGAAGCCTTGCCTTGTAATAAAAATGCGGTTTGTTATTAAACTAACAGAGTTTCCAGTTGTGATAAGGAGCGATTGCGAGATGGTGTGCTAAGCAATTCTCATTCTAATCCTGATTTGGTTGATATTGGTGATGCAGATTGTAATAACCCGGAAAATCTGGGCCAGTTTAAAATTTTTATTTTGGCAATTTTAGCGAATTTTGAATATTTAAAATAGATTATTTTAAATAATATCGACGAGAAAATTTATTTTGAATTTAATTAGATGTATGTATTATATACGTCGTCGTTAGAATATAAATATTTTTATATATAATTATAAATAGAATTGAAAATGGCGCGGTAGTTCGATAATTCGATTTCAAACTTCAATTGAATGTACCGGGTGCAAAACAATCCGGATTTTAGTGAAACCAAAAACATTAGGATCTAATTGATAACATCTTTCCAACGAATCCGAAAAATCGAAATTTCATAGCGGGAATCAAAAGATATGTCCAGTTGAAAATTCTGAATAGTCGCTATGGAATTCAGGCCCTTAAAAATGGGAATTTTGCAAACGGCCTCGGATTTCGACGAAACCACTTTTGTTGGGTCCGTGATGTAAAGTTATTGCTAGGTTACAAATTTCATAATTTTCTGAATCAATATGTGAGCGTGGCAAAGGAAAACGCGTTTGACCAGTTTTAGTTGATTTTAATCGACTGGAAAATGGCCATTTTTCCAACGGTCTCAGAATTCGACGAAACTAGTTTTGTTAGGACCATATCGTCAATACGAAGCTAGAAAATATTTTTCTGGAATTTTTCTAGTTAGTATGTGACCCCAGTAATTTGAAATGTACGTTTAAAATTCAATATAGTGATTTAAATGTAAATTCAACGGAAACTGATCGAAACGATCAAATCAGCTTGCGATACATATCCCATTGTGTTCGGAATGGGGGTAAAACGCTATGGACGACAGGCGGTGGGCCTCGTTTAGAGGTCGTTAGTAAAGTTCAACTTTTTGAATTAAAAATTAAAATTAATTATATCTTCTCTCCCCCCTTTATACTCTGGCCACCCGATATCAGAACAAATCAAAAAAAAAAAAGAGAAAGAATCAGGTCGCCGCCGCTCCACCCTTCGCCATCATCACCCACGACCGCGCCCCCCCCCCTGCCGATGATCCTCCCCGTCGCCACCCTCCCCTCCTCCTCCTGCGACCTTCTGCGAACCCTAGCCGCCGCCTCCCAAACCCTAACCACCCACCAATGGCCGACACAACCCCCAAACCCCCTCCCCTCGTCAGTTCGGACCCCCTTGCTCCGCCCCATGTCAGCCTCGCGGTGGCCACCACCACCTGACCCCGACTCCGGCGCAGCAGCGAAGAACCCCCCTTTTTTCTCAAAACAATACGGTAAGTTTTTTTAATTTATTTTCTTTTATCTTATGATTTTTATATATATGTAATGGCATATGAAAGGTTTGATTTCTATATAATGTAAAGATCAGATTTTTATATATTATAGCCAGGAAATAGAATAGATCCAAAAATATAAAAATAGAGTTTTTAATCGTGTAATGATATCATGTTATAGTAAGAAGAAAAGATCGAATTTTTGAAACGAAAAAGAATAGATTTTTGAATAAAACAAAGGTTGGATTTTTAATGAAGTAGCATAATAAAAATATTATTTTTATATATTTAAAGGATTAAAAATATGATTTTTATATTTTTAAAGTATTAAAAATATAATCTTTACTATATAGAAGATGTAAAAATATGATTTTTGTTTATGTAGTGAATTAAAAATATAATTTTTACATGATAGGAATATTAAAAATATCATCTTTATATAGGTAGCAAATAAAAATGTGATTTTTATAGTGATGTAATAGGAAAGGCGAAATCTTTATTTTTATAAAGGCGAAATCTATATTTTTGAAATGGAATTTTTATCTATATGACATCGTAGTAAAAATTCGATTTTTATATATAGAATAACAAAGTAAAAATTCGATTTTTATATATAGAATAACAAAGTAAAAATTCGATTTTTATATATAGAATAACAAAGTAAAATTTCGATTTTTATATATAGAATAACAAAGTAAAAATTCGATTTTTATATATTGAATAGCGTAGTAAAAATTCGATTTTTATATATTGAATAGTGAAGTAAAAATGTGATTTTTATATATGTAGTGACTACGGGCGACGAAAGTGATAAGAGACGAGAACGACGAAGACTTCTACAAAAAGAAGAGCCGTGGAGTTAGGATAGCTATCGGTGAGAATTTCTCACCTTTCAATTTCATTTTCTAGTTATATATATATACTAGGATGCAGACGGTGTTTAGTAGCACCCGACACAATCGTCCACAGACCATGGACTTGTTTGTTTGATTGCAAAAATTAGTTAGATTATTTGATTGAAATTGAATTGTTTGGTGAAATGAATTGATTTGATTGATGTGTGAATGGCGTGGGCCTTCACTAGACCGGGGATAAGGCTAGGCCTTGTCCTGTTTCTAGTATCGTGCCGTTATGCCGCCGAAACTTTCTAAAATATGTTAGAAAAATAAAAATATCATTTTTATTGTGTAAATAAACTGAATAGAAATTCATAAGTTAAAATAAAATGTTTTATCGTTAAAAATATAATTTTTAACGTGAATATGAATATAGTGAATGCGAATAAATAAATATTCATTTACAAACCGGACGGTTTGTTTATGTACACCTATTTGAAGGACATTGATTGGGTCGATAAATTTTACACATCGCCCAACTGCACAATTAAAATTTGTGTTTGATTGTTTGAAACCCCACACGGGTGTTGGGATGAAATTTGAAGTTCACTCATCCTGATTGATTAAATATGTCAATCGATGGATTGACAGGCTGTTATAAGCGTTAGATATCTATATTTGTTGCTTATACAGTGTAGTGCACTTTGGTTGATGGTTGATTATTTTTAATACTATTATATGCGTGTGATGTACGAAAATCCATATAATTGACGTTATATGGTGATTGATTGGGCCTCATTCCAATTTAGAAAATAAAGAATATTATAAAATAAAGGTTCATGTGTTGACTGTACTCATCCGTTGAGATTAGTCATGTGTTGAACGAAATATTTTAATAATAAAATTTATATCTTTATCTTTATAAAATAAAGGTTCATGTGTTGACTGTACTCATTCGTTGAGATTAGTCATGTGTTGAACGAAATATTTTAATAATAAAATTTACATCTTTATCATATATAGAATTAGAAATCAACTGGAAAATAGATGAGATGAGTGGTCTCCTGGATATTGATCTGATGTTGGTTTCGGCCTTCGGGGTTAATATTCAGGGAATTGTTCTCTTACTAATTTACAGTTGGAGTCTAATTTTATATCAAACGATAGATACCTTAATTTTTATAAAATATATTAAATAACAAAAATAGTCACACGTGGACAGTACTCATTCGTTGAGATTAGTCGTGTGTTGAAAAAAAATATTCATTTGTTGAATAGAATATTTGAAAATAGAAATATATGAAGCCGTGTTGGTTAGATTGACGCCATTTTGACGTGAACGATATTTATATCGATTTTATTCATTTTAAAAGGGATATTGAAAACGATTTCGAAATGAATTGAATTGAAAACGATTTCGAAATGAATTGAATTGAAAACGATTTCGAAATGAATTGAATTGAAAACGATTTCGAAATGATTTGAATTGAAAACGATTTCGAAATGAATTGAATTTAAAACGAATTTGAAATGAATTGAATTGAAAACGATTTCGAAATGAATGGAATAGAAACCGAATTTGATTTAAATTGATTAGAAAACGAATTTGATTTAACTCGAATAGAAAACCAGTTTGAATTGAATCGAATAGAAAACGACTTTGAAATTGAATCGAATTGAAATGAATTCATAATGAATTGAAATTTGAATTGAATAGAAATGAATTTTGAAAACGAATTTATAAGGAAAAATTCAATTTTGATTTGAATTGAAATGGAAGTCGAAATTGTTTTTGAAACGAATTTAAAACTATTTTTATAATTCGTTTTAAATAGAAATCGACGAAATATATATTATATATATTTTATATATATAATATAATGGCCTGAATAGAACGCGCCGCGCCGCGGCAGTTCGTGAATTTCGACCATTTATTTCAAACGGGCATTACGGGAGATCCGACCGTCGGATTCTCCTAAAACCGGAACCGTTGGGTTCGTATCGAGAAGAGCTTTCTAACGAATATTAGAAATTTAAAATCTAACGGTTGGATTTGGAGATATGTCCAAATCAAATTCGAAAAAGGTCGCTGTAAGTGCAGTTCGATGGCCGTTGATGGAAATCGACTGTAGGGGCCTTGATAAAATTATTAAAAATAGTAATAATTTGTGTAGAATCATAAGAAATGATTTGAGAAATATTGGGGTGAAAAACTAAATTTATCGAAATGAACTAGTTTTGAACTAAATTTAAAACTCAATTATTTTTAAATAAATGAATTAGATTTAAAAAGGGGTTTTAAATAATCGGAATTTCTAATATATTTGATTGGATTTGAAATGGGTTTATCGTGAACGGTGTTTTAAATAACACTAGTTCTTTAACCCGATAACAAATAGAATGTGATTTGGGTTTGTCGCGAATTGTGTTTTAAATAACACCTAGTTCTTTAACCCAGTAAAAGGAGTTTTAATGAATCTGTAATTAGATTGAAATGTGAATATATAATCTAAATTATCAAATTTAGAAATGAGCGAGAATGGAGTATCGTCAGTTTTGCTCCAAAGCGATAGTTAAATCTTTAATTAGATTTGAACGTGGAATGGTAATTAATTTTACCGACAACACTGTGGTGTTAGATATGAAGTATTACCAGTTTTGCTTCATGGGATGAATAAGTTGGGATTGGGAAATAAAATAAATAATTACTTCGGTGTGGTTCGCTAATCTCGACTAGTTCAGAAAACCATAATTTGGATTGAAACAACATCAAAAGGAAGATTAAAGGATAAATTTTAAAGAATTTATCTTGGATAAAATTAATGGGAACCTTTCCCAAAAGATGTGAATATTTAAATAACGGAATATTCAGAATTGGAATGAGGCGTATGTTGAGTTTGTGTAACATTTGTTTTTAATATACGCGGGTTGTTCGGAAAGGCCGGGTTTATACCCATTCTGAATAACCGATTCGACGATAAGTCGAGGATGAAGACGGTGGTCGAAGACCGGAAGTCTTCACATCGTTTGGGCAATTACTGACAATCCTGATTGGGCTGTACACCCAAGAGGATGGAAATAGTTGGTGGTCGTCCAGACGTACTTGGAGATGGATGGATATGCGAGGAAAGTGCCTCCGGTTTCGTTCAGACCCAGAACGGACTTGTAAATAGATTGTGTGTCTGACACTGGATTTTATTCTGTGTTGATTGATTTCTATTAAATATACATCTGTTTGGCGGCGGAGAATTTATTCTTTTGCTTAACGCCCTTCTCTGAGACATACGAGCTCAGGGGTTGTATATCGATGGACATCAGTCGCATGGCATGAATTGCCTGTGTGGCACGCTAAGATGCAATGATCAAGGCTTCTGTTGAAAAGCAAAGTCTTGTGGTTGATGATCAAAGCACGCCTACGTGGCAGCTTTGTGTATAACGTGAATTCGCGAGCCTCACACCTCGGTATGAGTCAAAAACGGGATACGGACTGCAGGGAGAGCACGGCGTTTCTTTCTAGCTTTGGTGGTGTCAGTGACTTACCAGCCCTGACATTTATATACTTTTCACCTTTGTGGTTGTTGGAATGCGAGGCGCCTCGATTTTGGGTCTGTAAGGACTGGGAAACGTGTGTTCAGGCATAATTAACCCTCTAACGTAAGTGAGGACCGGCCCTGAAGCATCCAGGGGTTGCCCAGAGTGTGTAGCCCCGAGGCATTTGCTAGAGTGTCTCGAGCGCAGAGAGGAGCTTGCCCCTTGCCTCGACTCATGACGGAAATCCAATTTCCAATATGTGTATTGCGGTTTTAATTGTAGAACTAGTATGGCGACATGATATATGGTACCCATGCCGTCTATGATTTATATTTATGATTGAAACTGTTTTGACACTATACACTTATTATAGTATCAAATGATTTGTTTTAAACGTACCAAGCATGTTTGGCTGTTATAAGGTAAAACCCTATCCTCCGGCTTGCGTTGCATTGTGTGATGGGACCTGGGTCTTATAATAGCTTCATTTTTCGAAAAAGCATTGCGTTGTTTATCCTATGCACTGGTATTCTTGGGAGGAAACCCGTTCCGTGTTATACGGCGTGGTCCCTTGAATTACTCTCTTTTAAAATAAAGTTTTAATAACTGTTTTAGTTCTCACACCAGTCACATGACTGACCTGGAGTTTATTGTTTCAACCTAAACTCTGGGTGCCCCTATTTTCCGCACGGGCAGCTAGTAGTTTTGGTTTTGCAGATTTATATTCACAGGATCCTGGTTTATAGCTGGAATGGTATCCGGAAAGCTCTGTATCCGTATATCACCTTCAGTTGTGCTTTGTATTATTTTCCGCTGCTATGTAATTCATTGTAATCTCTGATATTTATCGAATGTAATTTATTCAATTATACTCTGTATATTCTTGTATCTGATGCATTGTTGTAATATACAATGAAATGTTCTTCTGTTTGTGTTCTGTTTTGTCCTGTTCTCAAACGATCAGGGGTTTTGAACGGTCTAGATAGGTTTAACGACTGATTAGGATCGAGCGAAAATCCTTGTCGTCACACAGATGTTATGATTAATGTTGTTTCAGGGCTTAATCGGGATGATGTTGAGGTTAATGTTGTTTTTGTTGATACTAGAACTGTGTCCAAAGTTTGTTTGAATCTGGCATGTCATTATCCACATATTCCAGTTGTTGCTAAAGCCCGTGGTTCCTTTGTATCACCTTCCTATGCTTCCCTATTTCAGAGCAAGCCCTAAAACGCTGGATATTATGAACCGAATGATTTTGTAGTATTTGTTTCTAAGGGTACCATGGACCCTCCTCCTGAGATATATGCAGTAGGAGCGGAATTTTGGAAGGATTACCTGGTGGGTTTCTTCATGGATTCTAACCCCTTGTATTCTTTCGTAAAATAGAAATTTAGTAAAGGTTGGCAAATTAAAGATAGTCTCCAAGTGCACATGGATAGGTCTATGTATTTATTTAAGTTCTCTAGGCTGGATAAAAGCCTCTGCGTCATGAATTCGGATCCGATTTTTATTTTAGGCAATCCATTCGCTGTGACTACAGTGGCATCTGTTAGTTAATCGAGTTAAAGACAACGTGTTAACAATTCTAGTTTGGGCCTGTTTATCATATATTCTTTTGTGTTGCAGTATTTAGTTGCTTCGAATTGGCTAGCGAGTAATATTGGAAAATTGAAGTGTTTTGACAACACCATGGTTGCTAGGGAGAAACTCATGTATTCCAAGGCCCTCGTTGAGATTTCTCCGGCCATGCCTCTTCCGGTTAAGACTAAAGTTAGAATTGTCGAGGTTTATGCTGCGGAATGGTCGTTCATTATGGTTGAAAACCTGATATATGCACATCTTGTCAGTCAACTGGTCATACTATGGATTTCTGCTTGGTTAGCTCTTGTGGGTCATGTTTTTCCCCTTTTCCTCTTACTGATAGATCTCCCCTTTCCCGTCCTGATTTGAAGTGTGTCCCCAAAGTTTGTCCTCCAAAGGGTTTTCCTCCACCTCCGCCTCCTTTTGAGCCTGAGGTGGATCTTGGCTCGAATTCTGAAGTCGAAGTGGGTATAGTTTCTAATGATTTTTATATTGTACTGAGGAGCACGTATGGGTACATATACCTTTGGATATGAGATACTCTCGTATTACTGGTACATTCTTTAAGTTTATCACTACTGATGTCGCTGACTTGAGATGCCTAATTTATTAGATCGTAGTAGATAGTGTGGAGCTTATCAGTGCAAGAAAAATTGGTGAAAGAAATAAATCTGAGTTCTATGAAACTTCTTGGGGTAGGAACTTTGTTTTCTATGCTCCAAATCCATGCTATGTGCCAAAGCTAGCCTTAACTTTCTTGCCTTACTTCTATGTCATTGTACCTCCCAACAATGCCAATAGATCCTCCTTTGCCGAGGGGGCTAGGTTATTAGCTTGTTAGTAGTTTAGGCACTTGGTCTATCTCCTATTTATATCGTTTTATATGGTGGTTTTACCATACGAGAGTAGCTGAAGCCTTCTACTTCACTCTAGGTTTATTGTACAGTGTTATGGCACTTTAAACCAGATTTGGATGTTTTGTGCTTATGCAAAACATCCTTCCCTTTTCTTCCTCTTCTAATCAAAAGTGGCACGGTCCACTACAAAAAATCGGCTTTGCTTTGCCAAAAAAACTTAATCACTTTTCAAAATAAGGTGATACAAAAACAGTTATTAACTAAAACATAATCAAATATTAAATAATAATTTAACAATTATTTATCCTTAAAACTAATAATTAAGTATTCATTTATTCTTTAAATAAATAAATAATAGTTAATCTTTAAATAAATAATTTATAGATCCAAATAATCTTTGTTTAATTATTCAATAATAACTTAAACCTTTATTAATAAATTAATAAATATATATATAAACACTTTTTAAATAAATAATTAATCTTGAACCCTAAATAAAAGGATTTAATAACAATTAATCTCCTTTGTAAGTCATTAAACAATAATCAAGCATTAATTAATTACAATAATCATAATTAACTTCTTAGTAAAAACTAAAGTATAAATTGCACTTAAACATCATTATTAAGAACTTTTTTAGCAAAGCCTGCCAGTTTTATAATGGACCGTACAACTTTTTCATTATAACAAATAACCATTACAAAATATACCAGGAGATAGGCAGATCGCCTTTCCTCTATAGACATGTTATGCCTTAACGAAGAGCTAAACTATTATTTATCACTACATAGGGTGACACGAGTTATAGATTATCTAAAAGTAATAATAGCACAAAGCAATACACATCAATACATACTAAAAGGATGCAAGCATTCCTATTACAGTCATAAATCAATTTAGCATGCGGCTATTCCAACATGAGCAAAGTATTGAATCAACATAGTCAAGCAGCTTAACCATAAATTAAAAACAGCACTTCATAAACTCCTCAATAGAAGCTTTCCTGATGGAAATTGTGAGAAGAAATGAATATTTTAAGTACTCAAGTCTGAAGCTTCAAGCCTCAGTAACCAGCACTGACCAGAAGAGCTCAATGAACCAAGATTCATAAGATTGAATAAATGCATATAATTGAATAAACAAACTCGGCACATAAACAACCAGAATGGACAGTTCCAAGGCACAGGGTACTTAAACAAACCAGATAAGACTATATTAATAACCCGGAAATCCGACCCAATTTTAAAAATTTATTTTGGCAATTTTGATGAATTTTGAATATTTAAAATAAATTATTTCAAATAATAACGACGAGAAATTTATTTTGAATAGAATTAGATTGAATATATTTATATATATCGTCGTTAGAATATAAATAATTATTTTTAATTATAAAAGGGATTGAAAATGGCGCGGTAGTTCGAAAATTCGATTTCAAATTTCAATTGAATGTACAGGATTCAAAATAAATCAGATTTTAGCGAAACCAAAAATATTAGAATCTATTTGAAAATATATTTCCAACGAATCCGAAAAATTGAAATTTCATAGTGGGAATAAAAAGTTATGTCCAGTTGAAAATTCAGAATAGTCGCTATGGAATTCTGACCCTTAAAAATGGAAATTTTGCAAACGATCTCTGTTTTCGATGAAACCACTTTTGTTGGATCCGGGATGTCTAATTATTGCTAGATTCCAAAATTCATAATTTTCTGAATCGATATGTGAGCGTGGCAAAAGAAAACGTGTCTGAACAATTTCAGTCAATTTGGATCGAGCAGAAAATGGCCAATTTTCAAACGGTCTTCAAATTTGATGAAATTGGTTTTGTTAGGACCGTATCGTCAATGAGAAGCTGGAAATAATTTTTCTGGAATTTTTGAGTCAGTATGTGGCCCTAGTAAATTGAAATGTACGTTTAAATTGAATATGTAATGATGTATATTTTAATCTAAACAGAAACTAATCGAAACAGTCGAATCGGCATACGGGACATATCCCATTGTGTTCGGAATGGGGGTAATTAGCTAGGGATGACAGTCGTTGGGCTCGATTTGGGATTCGATAGAAAAAGCACCTTTATGGGAATTAAATTTAATTAAATATATAATTATTTATAAAGGGGCCACCCCTTTACCTCCTTCTTCGGGTCAACGCCCCTTTCTCCTTCTTCTATCATTCAAAATTGAATGAGAATACAAAAAATGTCGATCCTCAACATGCCTCCCCTCCTGCCTCCGCTCCCTCCGGCGACGGCGCCTCTTCCCAGACCACCCCCTCCGATCAGCTCTCTCTCTTCTCCAGTCTCCCCTCCTCCACTCGAGAAACCCTGAGACACCCTGTCCAGTCAACGCCACCGCGACCCCCTCCCTTTTTCCCCTACCGTACTACCCCTGCGAGCCACCACCGGACCTCCGACGTGCCCGCCTCCAACCAGTGCCACCAGTGACTTCCCCCTCCCCTTCCTCAATCGATGGAAGTTTTATTTATTATTTAGAAGAGAATTTTTTTTTCATAGAAGAGAAATTAGTTTTTTCATAGAAGAACAATTAGTTTTTTTCATAGAAGAAAAATCATATTTTTCATAGAAGAAAAATTAGATTTGTCATAGTAGAAAATTGAATTTTTCATAGTAGAAAAATTAGTTTTTTTCATTGTATAAAAGTTAGATTTTTATTTTGGAAGTAGCGGTACAAAAATTGGGTTTGATATGAAGTCGAGAAAGAAATATGATTTTTATAAATACACTACTACAAAAGTGGGCATATTCGACACTAATTTGTGTGCGTTGCATGAAAAGTGTGGCGAAAGCTATGATTTCTTCGAGCTTCTGCAACAGCATTCATATGTTGTTGCATTATACGTGGATGCACTGTTGCGGTGCGAATTTTAGTGTTCTGATGTGCAACACTAGTTAAAAGCGTAGCATTACGTATATATATTCCAGCTCAGCTATCCGCGTTATCAACATATAAAAACCCCAACCGTAGATGAAAGATTAATCCAACGGTTCAAACCATCTATGGATCTGATGATCTTAATGTTAGCCATCATCCAATCATTGACAGCCACGTCATTTCATTCTTTTGACGAAATTTTGGCGCGATCTTCTCCCTTCATGAAATCGTTTTCTTCTGTATCATCTAATCGTTTTTCCCCCTTTTTGCTATTGACAAAAATTTAAACCTAAATCCGCGTCAGTATCGATCCTCTCCTCGACAGCAAATTCTATTCCGAAAAGGATGAAGCTTTGAAACGCTTTCTAGTTTTGATTGCTCAGGGCGCTGACATCGCCAGTTTTTTCCCTCAGGTTCAGTTTGTATTGCACTGTGAATTAGTTGCGCTTATTATAGATTGGATTATGAGTAATTAGTAATTAGTTCATTTGTTACATTTTGGAAAACCCATTCGCTTATGAGTAATTAGTTGCGCTTATTATTGATTTGGGATTTGGGATTATGCTGAGGTTTATTCGAAAATTATACCCAACAATAAACCATGAGAACCGGGCTACTGGCATGAAAAAGACATTGTTTTATTATAGAGGTCGAGCTAGTTAAGGAATGGGGACTGCGGTTAATTTGCACTGCTTGAGGTTCATACCTTACACTGCGGTTAATTTGTATGTTTGAGGTTAATTTGCACTGCGGTGTGTATGCACTGCGGTGACATCCGAATTGTAAGCCTCTTACCGCAGATTTTGACAAAATCTGAAGTGGGCACTCAAGCATTTTCGTTTTATTACAATACACATCATACACGCAGTGCATCTATAGACTCACAAGTATACACGCACGCACAAGTATACACGCACAAGTATCATAAGTATACACGCACAAGTATACACGCACAAGTATCACAAGTATACAAGCTCAAGTATCATAATTATACACGCACAAGTACACACGCTCAAGTATCATAAGTATACACGCACAAGTATACACGCACAAGTATCACAAGTATACAAGCTCAAGTATCATAAGTATACACGCACAAGTACACACGCTCAAGTAGACACGCACAAGTATACACGCGCGCACAAGTATACATGCACGCACAAGTATCATAAGGCAGCCATCTGAAGGCACGCACAAGTATCATAAGTATACACCAGAGACGTACGCAGAGATTTTAAAAAATCACCAGCATTCACAAACAAAACAACGTACCATTCACAAACATTCAAAAACATTCACCAGCATCCATCATCAGTCATCACCAGTCATCACAAACTTCCACAACCACACAAAGTTTCAAAAATATTCACAAAATTTCAAGCCAAAAATCATTACCAGCAGAATAAAACCAACATCCACAAACATCACCAGTCATCACCAGCATCATCACCAGCATCCACACCAGCATCAGCACCAGCATCCATGTCAGAGTCATTGTCCATGTCAGAGTCATTGTCTATGTCAGAGTGGCTGTTAAGGATAGAGCATAGTCAGCGACCAAACCAAAATTTCTTGTTGTGGAGGGAAAAGTGATCTTTGGATGATCAAACTTCAATAGGTATGTTAATTCTATTTCTGTAAACATTTTGTGATCCACCTAATATATTATATGATCAAACTTCTATTTCTGTAAACATTTTGTGATCCACCTAATATATTATATGATTCAATTCTCAAATAATGTGATCCACCTACGAGTTTATATGCCTTAATTATCAAACAATTTGACATGTAACACACATTAATTATCAAACAATTTGACATGTAACCACATCTGAAGGAAATTCAAGCCATACAATAACAGTGTCTCAAATTCAAGCCACACAACCACATCTATGTACAACTAACAGAGCACCAGTTTGTATTATTATTTTAGAATCTTGGGTGGGGCATTATAACCTTGTATGTATGTATGTATGTGAGTGTGTGCATGTGTGGTTGTGTCTCACTATAAGAAACTGTGGATGGAAGTAAAATTTACCTATGATCACAAAAAAATGGTACCACCGGTTCCTCCCTATTGCTCACAAACAGAATTTCAGGCCTCGTCAAAGGATGAGTATGTGTGGTGCGCTCAACCCTAATGATGTATTTCTTGTTGTCGAATCGAGCAGCAAAAACATTCTCCAAGCCAATGCCTTCATAAAATTCCATTTTCAGGTATAATGATCTATGGTCAATTCGAGACCAATGACAGTCGTCAATTTCACACACATTTCCCATTGGCGTCATTAATTCTTTTATTGTAGGAACATTTGTCTTCAGGAACTCGGGAAAGCCAACAACTCTGGCCCATGATTCTGCCTCGAACGCTGGTTCAGGCTCAAATTCTTCAGCAGACCATTGTTGCACATAAAAAAACACCTCCAATTTTTGTAAAAAGTTTCAACATTAGCGCATGATCATGCGTACTGTAAGATGGGCATGTTATTAGAAAAGAGTTTTTGGGTATAACCCGTATAGTCCACTCCTCATTAAGCTTCAGCGTATGCCTAAGCGTGAGATGCACAAATTCGTAAGTCCAATGTCCTGAAAGAATAGTGGCAGTGATGCATAGTGAAGAGTCCTCCATTGTTTTTTTTTAACTTTTGACGATGGAGTTTTGTTTAGGAGTTGAAGATGTAGATGACGATATGCTTCTGAAGCTTGACAGGATATGAAGTGACACACTGTACGTGGCAGTAATATGGGAACTGAAAACTTTTTGCTTAGAAGACGAATGGCCATATGTAATTGCTTATTTGTTGGCTGGCATGAGTGGCCAATCGCCAATGGTCAGTAAGTCAATTGTAATAATTGTGTTCATAACATTTTACTAAGAAGGCCAATGGCCATTCGATGCCACCACTTATCAAATAACTTGTTATCATTTGATCAGGTGCATATTTAATTCTGGAAGGCAGAGGGATACATTTTGCAGATCGGATTGCTGCATATATATGATTCATATATAGGTACATACTAACATACATATATATTTCCTATTGCAATCGGATTGCTGCATATATATGATTCATATATATAAATGAGTAATACATTTTGCAGGTGTGGACACATGTGTACATGTTCAAAATTCGCTAAAGAATTGGCCAGGAATGGATCAGGATAATGTCCCTTATGCCGTGCACCTATTCTTGAAGTAGTTCGAGCTTACTGTATACAATGAACAAAACGGTGTAGCTGATTTTTGAGTTTTGATATTTGGATAATTAAAACAATTACTTTGGATGAGTTTCTTGTACAAAACCTGTATTGCAAAATATTTAATTAAAGCATTGTATTTCTATCAAATTAGTGTTGCATTTTCCTTCTTCTACTGTTGCGTTAGCTTTTATTGATATTGCATTTCATTGTAATGGTGTTCCATTACATATTGTAGTGGTGTTGCATTACATTAAATATAATTGCTTACCCATCGCACATGGACCCCACAGCTGACGTGGATAGCTAGTGTGGCATGTGACACGTGGAGTGCTGACATGGAGAGATGACGTGTTGTGTGACACGTAGACAGCTGACGTGGAAAGCTGACGTGGCAGCACTGGAAGCCGGGCCCTAACTAATGCTTAAGGCAACGCTGAATAGTGTTGCATTACGTGCAAATAGTGTTGCATTATGGCTATAATGCAACACTTTCTTTCCGTGGCCGTAGATGGGCTAAAGTGTTGCCTTAGGTGGCTAATGCAACGGCCGCGGATGCCACGCCCCCCTGGTGTTGCCTATTTGAAAAAATGGCCTATGGCAACGCTTTTTTGATCTACGGCCACATAAAAATAGCGTCGAATATGCCCACTTTTGTAGTAGTGATATAACGAAATAAAAGTATGATTTTTATAAGATAGAGAGTATAAATACGATTTTTATATATGTTGTAGAGAAATAAAAATTCGATTTTTATATGAGTAGCGGATTAAAAATAGAATTTTTATAAACTAGAGAATATAAAAATGTGATTTTTATATATGTAGTGAATATGGGCGATGAAAGTGATGAAGGGCAAGCACGATGAAGATTTCCTACATATGAAGAGTCGTAGCGTTTGTTTTAGCTTCTGGGTGAGAACTCCTAGCTTTTATTTTAATTTCTAGTTGAAATATATACTAGGATGCAGACGGTGCTTAGCAGCACCCGACACCCGACACCCGTCGTCCACAGACCATGGATGACTTGTTTGTTTAATTGATGTATTGTGAAAGTTGATTGTGTGATGTGGAATGGAATAAAATATTTTATAGGTAAAAATATAATTTTTAATGTGTATATAAAATAAATAATTATAAACAAATCGGACGGTTTGTTTATGTACAACCATTTGACCGATGTTGATTGGATGATAAATTTTACACATCGCCCAACTGCACAAATAAAAATCTTTGTTTGTTGATTTGAAACCCCACACGGGTGTTGGGATGATATTGGGCGTACAATAATCCCAATTATTTAGCTGTTTGTCGATCGATTGGTTGATAGACTGTGTAAGCATTAATTATTTATATTTGGTGCTTATGCAGTTGTGTGGTGCACTCTGAATGATTATTCATTATTTATCGTCGCTATTATATACATGTATTGTAGGGAATCAATATAATTAACACTATATGGTAATTGATTGGGCCTCATTCCAATTTAGAAAATAAAGAATATTATAAAAAGAAAATTCATGTGTTGAATAGAATATAAATTCATATGTTGAATAAAAAAAATAATGTGTTAAATAAAAGAAAATTCATGTGTTGAATAAAATATAAAATTCATGTATTGAATAAAATATAAAATTCATGTGTTGAATAAAATATAAAATTCATATGTTGAATAAATTATATATTCATGTGTTGAATAAAAGAAAATTCATGTGTTAAATAAAGTATATATTCATGTGTTGAATAAAAGAAAATTCATGCGTTGAATGAAATACTTATACAATAAAGTTCACATTTTTATTGTAAGTAAGAATTAATAAATATTCATGTATTGAATTAAAAATATATTCATGTATTGAATAAAAGAAAATTCATGTGTTGAATAAAGTATATATTCATATGTTGAATAAAAGAAAATTCATGTGTTGGGTGAAATACTTATACAATAAAGTTCACATTTATATTGTAAGTAAGAATTAATAAATATTCATGTGTTGAATAAAACATATATTCATGTGTTGAAGAAAATATTCCTTTGTTGAATAGTATAACGAAGTTATTGAAATATATAAAGCCGTATTGATTAGACATACACCATTTTAACGCGAACGATATTTATATCGATTATATTCATTTTTATAATGAATATAGAGAAGGAAGTGATTTCAAAATATAACGTTTTGAAAATATTATCATTTATATATTAATGATACGGAATATTCAATTTTGATTTAAAATTGAATATGAAGTTGAAATCATTTTTAAAACGAAGTTAAAACGATTTATAAAATACGTTTTGAAAGGAAATTGGCGAAATATATATAATATTATATATATATATAACAGCCTGAATAGAACGCGTTGCGCTGCGGCAGTTCGCGAATTTCAACCATTGACTTTGAATGGACATTACGGGAGATCCGACCGTCGGATTCTCCTAAAATTGAAACCGTTAGGTTCGTATCGAAAAGATCTTTCTAACGAATGTTAAAGATTTGAAATCAATGGTTGGATTTGGAAATATGTCCAAATCAAATTTGGAAATGGTCGCTATATGTGCAGTTCGATGGCCGTTGATGGAAATCGACTGTACGGGCCTTGATAAAATTATTAGAAATATCAATAATTGGTGTAAAATCAAAATAAATGATTTGGGAATAACTAGGATGAAAAATTCCATATTTGAAAAGATAAAAATAGATTTTTATCAAAATGAATTAGTTTTGAACTAGGATTATAATCCATTTATTTTTAAAATAAACAAATTGGATTTGAAAGGGTTTTGAAAGTAACCAGAATTTCCAATAATTGAATTGGAATGGATTTGAATCGAAATTGTGTTTGGAATATTTTGATGTTGGATTTCGTGATTATATAGATATTGTTATGGGAATTTGAAAGGTATATTTATATCATTATTTCCAATACGATATTTGTTAGTCGTAGAATTTGATATTGAATATAAGCCGATATAGAGCTTTGTATGTAATATCAAATGGGATTTGGGTTGTCGTGAATGGTGTCTTCATTAACACTGTTCTTAAACACAGTTGAGAAAAAGATTAAATCTTTTTATTTAGATTTAATGAAATGTGCCAATAAAATGATATTTAATTGGAATTGAATTGGAATTGATTTTTGGGTTTATCGTGAACCGTGTTTTAAATAACACTCATTCTTTAACCCAATAATTAATGAAATGTGAATTGGGTTTGTTGTGAACTGTGTTTTAACGACATTCGTTCTTTAACCCGATTTGCAGTGAAATGTGATTTGGAATTTATAAATCTTTTGTTAAGATTTAAAGGAGAGTTTCGAAAGTAAATTTTTCCAATTTAATAAAATAAATTGGAATGGAATGGAATTCAATTTGGTGATAATCAAAGTGAATTTCTATGGAGGAAGACTGCTAATATACCTGGAATTTAAAAGGCTTCACCGTTATTCCATTTATATTATTAGTTAGATATGGAAGTTCATGTCGAATATATGCATCGATCTGTTTTCCGTGAAAATTCCATTGTTAATGGAATGTGATTTTGTGTTTATGGTGAACCGTGTTTTAAATGACATTGGTATTTAACCCAGTTAAAGACAGGATATGATTTCCCAAGTTAAACAATCATTAATAGTGATTTTTGGGAAGATTAAAACCAAGTGGAGTTTTAATGAATCTTTAATTAGATTGAAATGATCGAGAATGGAGTATGACCAGTTTTGCTCTAGGCGATAGTTAAATCTTTAATTAGATTTGAACGTGAAATGGTAATTGAATTTACTGATAACGCCGTGGTGTTAGATATGAAGTATGACCAGTTTTACTTCATGGGATGAATAGTTGGGGTTGGGAAATTTAACAAGTCATTACTTTGGTAAGGTTCGCTAATCCCGACTAGTTTGGATAATCCATAATTTGGTTTGAATTGATATTCAAAAGAAGATTAAAGAATAAATTTAAAAGAATTTATCTTTGATAAAATTAATGGGGACCTTTCCCAAAGTGTAAGAATATTGGAATAAAAGAATATTCTGAATTGGAATGAGGCGTATGTTGTGTTTGTGTAACACTTGTTTATTATATACGCGAGTTATTCAGAAAGACCGGGTTTATCCCATTCTGAATAACTGATTCGACGATGTGTCGAGGATGAAGATGGTGGTCGAAGACCATAGGTCTTCACATCGTTTAGATAATTGTTGATGTTCCTGATTGGGCTGTACACCCAAGAGGAGGGAATCAGTTGGTGATCGTCCAGACGTACTTGGAGATCGATGGATATGTGAGGAACAAGGTGTCTCCGGTTTCGTTCAGACCCAGAACGGAATTGTAAATGGACTGTGTGTCTGACATTGTATATCATTCATGTGGTTGATGGATATCAGTTGCATGGAGTGGTTTGCCTGTGTGGCATGCTAAGATGCAAATGATCTAGGCTTTTATTGAAAAGCAAAGTCTTGTGGTTGATGACCAAAGCACCGCCTATGTGGCATAGCTTTGTGTAGCGTTAACTCGCGAGCCTCACACCCCGGTTGTGAACCAGAAACGGGAGAGGACATCAGGGAGGGCATGCTTTCTTTTAAGCTAGGGTGGTGTCAATGACCTACTAGCCCTGACATTTATGTTATTTTCACCTGTATGGTTGTTGGATTGCGAGGCGCCTCGGATATATCGGTCGATCCAGGACTGATGGAGTCATTTGGGTCATATATGCCCCATTGGGTGGGGAAATGTAGTGCTCAGGGTTTAAGTTCAATCCACATTGAGTGGACCGGCCCTGATGATCCAAGGTGCAGTTGTGGCTATTCCTGAGACATTGTAGGCTAGATTGTCTCGAAACGGTGAGGATGATCCCTGGCCTCGGTTCACAGACGGAAATCCAACTTCCAAATACGACATTTGCGGTTTTGATTGTAGAGCCTCGTATTGGCGACATGATATATGGTACCCATGCCGTCTAGGATTGATACATTTATATTTGAAGTTGTTTTATACACTGTGCTCTTATAATAGTATCAAATGATTTGTTTTAATGTACCAAGCATGTTTGGCTATTATAAGGTAAACCCTATCCTCCAGCTTGTGTTGCATTATGTGATGGGACCTGGGTCTTATAATAGCTTCATTTTTCCAAAAGGCATTGCTCTGTTTTGTTATATGCACAGGCATTCTTGGGAGGAAACATGTTCCGTGTTATACTGTAACACCCCATATTTTCTATTAACGTTATAGTAACGAATTAATCAATACTTAATTTCAAATGTGAGAATTAAGGAAAACGGGTTAAGCCATTGCGTTCGTCTCGGAATTCTGCTTGAGATAGAGTCTGATTTTGAGTGAACTGAATTTCATATGAAGAAGTTATGGCCTTCAGAAGTTTCAGAAATTCAAATAAATTCAAACAGCTCAAAACCAGGTTCAAAAGTCAAAAGCGGGCTGGGTGGGAAAATTGCCGCCCAGGACCCAGGTCGACCAGGGGGTCGACCCTACTGTCGACCTCCCACCTACAGGTCGACCTAGGGGTCGACCTGCCACCCCAGCTAGATCTGAATTTCAACGACTGATGACTTGCTGCTGAGTTACTAGGGTTTCTGGATAGTTCTGATCTGGTCTAAATGGTTGTGTTTAACTCTGGGTTCATCCGACAGCTCTAATTAAATTGAAATTCTATATAAACAACCTAATACTCAACCTAAAATCACACAAAAAAATAATCCTGGAACTTTCATGCCGTCAATAGAGAACTTGGAGTAGCCGTCACCGCTTTTAATACTAAGACAAGATAAAAGCCTACATAAAAATCAAATTAAAACTAATCCATTTCTACGATCTGCATCAATGGCGAGCATTTCAACTCTAGAATTCAGATTCCAGAAATCAAGAATTCCTTTTAGTTTGTAAGTCAGTTATTACGCAGATTTAAACGTTCTTTTTAAATGAAATCATGACATGTTGTAACCCGAATATAGAATGATGCTTATGTATATGATAAATAAAGTTTGATTCTCATTTGTCTTAAATTTCCGTTGCAATTGATCATGCTTATATGTTGTGGTGATGAACATACCAAATTGTATGGTTTCATTGGAATCTATTATAATTGGGTAATGAACTTATTATGCAACTTACTGATGAACATGACATGTTATGATGTAGTGGTTACTTACAAGTTTATGATCTAGATCACATGCTTACATGATAGATCAATAATTATGTAAATTTATAACTATGTTAAGTTGAACCTATTTATGTTGCAAGATTGGATTTGTGGCCCTCTTATGTTTTAACACACATAAGTTATCATGCTAAGTTGAGATTTAAATATGTTTATAGTAGCTTTCTTATGTTTCTGAAATACATAAGTTAATATGCTAAGTTGTGGTTTAAAATAGTGTTTACATGTTAAACCTCCATGTTAGTCCTATATCAAGTTTACATGATAATAAGATCCAACTTAGTCACAAGTTCACCCTTACCTGTTTAATTAAGTTAGTGATGCTTCTATGCCAAGTTACACACGATAAGTTAAAAGTATGTTATTGTATGCTTATTTCATGTCCCTTATTTGTTACCCTTTTTGTTTATGGGTTTGGGCTAATTTACTAGCCCAACATTTTATGTAATTTATGCAAACTTACCATGGGGGTAGCATTGGGAAAACTTGAAAATTTCATGGCATAGATTTGTTCATGAAATGGTATATTTGGCATACCATTTATTGTGAGAAAAATCAAAAGGATAATTATGGGATGATTAAATTAAGATTAATTTACACATAAGAATTAGACAAATATAGAAAATATGTGAATTTAGAAAAGATGAATATGTCTAACCCGAGATTAGACTGAGTTGTGGTGTAAAACTGCCCGGAACCGACTGGCACATCTAGTGACCACAACAAGACCTGTCTAATGTGGGTGGTTAGTGCATCAAGCCCAAAAAGGACCCGAGGTTAGACTGAGTTGTGGTGTAAAATTGCCCGGAACCGACCGGCACATCCAGTGACCACAACAAGACCTGTCTAATGTGGGTGGTTGGTGCTTTAATGAATAAATTAAAGCTAAGTCAAGATTGGTAGGGTTAAGTCAATTAGGGAAACACTTAACCGATTCAATATGTTAACTAAACTAATGGGTGGGGTTAGGTAAACTTGGACTCTTAACCAAATAAACATGTTGATTAGAAAACCCTAGTAACGGGGACCCATTTCAGCAGTAACCCACGTAGATGTATCATGGTACCCTGAACTAGGCAGGGTGGGGCACGATTACTGGGCTGATTATAAGCGGTCAAAACGTCGGCGGTTGGTGCGTTATTGTAGGTTCCGACGGAGTATGGACTTGCACGTACCCCAGAGTGGAAAAAGCAGGCACTGGCCATCAGTAATATACACTATGCATCATGAATCGTGTCGGGTTGCCAGCAGAGTGACTGATACACCCCATGGTGGGACCAACACATGTATCTACAGTCAAGCGGGACTGAATGACACAGGATATGAATGCATGCGAGTAGGAGCCGATCATTAAGGGGATCGTTCATTATGAACACGTGGGGTTGGTTGAACCAATGGTTAGTAAGTGCAGAGACTATAATGGGCGCGATCACATGTTCATCTGATCTTATATTAGGGTATTTTCCTCTGTTATTACTATCATGATCCCTTTCCTTGTTTAAATACTAGTAATCACTGAACTTACCAGACTTATTGTCTGATCCATTTTCTTTCATCCTCTTTTCTTCTGTTTCCTCCTCCCCCCTCCCCCTAGGTCCATAGTGAGGGAATATTCCAACTTAGTCGGACTCTTTGCAAGCTTTAAGAAAGTAGATGTATGATTGGGACTCTCTTGCCTTGGCTATGGCTTTTGGACACTACATTTGGGGATTTATGCAGTTTTATTTATAGTTTATGCTTCTTTATTAAATAATCAAGACATAAATTATGGTGTAATGTTTTGGAAGTTAGTTTGAGACAATTTGCTGTAATGCTTTTGTATTGAACGTCGTATGCAATAAATGTTTGATTTCCGCTGCTTATATTTATCTGTCTTGTAAATTTTTCTGTGTCTTGTACATATAACCCCTCACCAAAGTTAAGGCATTCCCTTTGTGAGTGACCTTAACGGAGGTGGGGTGTTTCACTTGGTATCAGAGCCAGGTTTACCTGATCAAATAAGAGTTTTTGAAAACTAATTACAAAAGAAATATAAAGAAGCAATTTACAAGAAAAAAAAGTGTTATTTTATTTTAAAGGCATAACCCCCTAAAGCAATATGCCCTAGCTTTCTATCCTTTGTTTTGAATCTTTTCTTTTTCGTTTCAGCATGTCTGGGAATCTTAACCTTCCAGAGGGTGTACCGATACCTGGTTGGTTCAGGACGTACTTAGAGGCTAGGGCCAATGATGCGGGATCAGGAGATATTCCTCCTCCTCTAGGTGCAGCGGTTCCTCCTCCTCATGCAAATGCTTCCTCAAAGAACTGTAGAGACTTTAGGGCCATGTGTGGAAAGGATTTCAAGGGAACTGAATCATTCGTAGAAGCAAGGAACTGGCTCAAAGAAACTGAGCATCTATTCATTATATTCGAGGTGGACGATAGGCAGAAGGTACAGTTGGCTGTATGGTTACTCAAGGACGAAGCTTCCTATTGGTGGGAAGTCACCAACACTGAAAGACCTGTTGAAACATGGATGGATTTCAGAATAAGGTTTGAGATGAAATTCCTCTCACAAGCTGAACGAAGCTTACAAGTGGAGAAGTTCTTATCTCTTAGTCAAGGAAGTATGACGATCAAGGAGTACGTCAACCAATTCAATCAGCTGGCCCTAGTGAATGCTCCTCATAAGAAGGCTCTCCATTTTGTCAAGGGATTGAATGAGCCACTTCACAGCTTGGCTATGACCCATGTACCTATGGGGGCCACTTACGAGAGGTTATTAGACATGGAACTCTTACATGAGGAGTACAAGGGCAAGAAAGAGGCAAAAGTTGAAGTTCCTCAAGATAAGAAGGTGGAGGGGCCACAGAACAAGAAGGCTGATTCAAAGAAAGGCGGGAAGAAAAACAAACCCCGTGTCAAGAGAAAGTGTAATTCTTGTAGCATTCCTGGACATCTAGTCAAAGTCTGTAGGAAGAAGAAAAGGAAGATGGGTGGTTGTTTCCATTGTAGAGAAACAGGACACATGGCTAAGGACTGCCCAAGAAAGCAATAGCAGAGAGCTGGATCTTCGTCTGGAGGACAAGTTCACGCTCTCACTGCACCTCCGCAAGAACGAGGTAGAAAATATTTCTGTCGAAAGTTTAGTCTATCTTTTTGATCATCCTGTTCATACACTATTTGATTCTGGCGCATCGCACTCTTTTATATCTACTGCTTTAGTTGAATCTCTGCACCTAGCACCAGTATAGTAGAGGATCCCTTGGTTGTTTCAAATCCAATTGTGGGATCAGCTTATTTGTCAATGGTTTGTTTGGATTTGAAAATATCTATACTAAGCGTTGGGTTTAGATGTAAGGCCTTTGTTTTGGGCTTCACGGGCTATGGGTTGATTCTAGGCATGGACTGGTTATCCAGTAATGGTGCAGTCCTCGATTGTGAAAAGAGAGTGGTTAGACTCATGACTCACCTTGGTAACACTCTCGAAATTTCTTGTAATTCCCTGAACTCTGTTATGCTAAGTTATCTAGAATCTCTTGATGCGTCAATCGAGAATTTGCAGTCTGTTAGGGTGGTCCGTGAATATTCGGATGTGTTCGAAGAGGTAAAGGGCTTACCTCCGAAGAGGGAGATAGACTTCTGCATATACCTCGTTTACAATGCAAAACCCGTTGCCTTACCCGTTAGGAACATGGCTCCAAGGGAGCGGAAAGAGATCAGCAAGCAAGTTAAAGAGCTCCTAGAAAAGGGGTTTATAAGGGAGTATTCCTGAATGGGGTGCTCCAGTAGTGTTCGCAAATAAAGCGGATGGTTCACTTCGCATGTGCGTTGATTATAGGGAGCTGAACAAGCTGACCAAGAAGAATAGGCACCCACTTCCGAGAATAGATGATTTGTTCGATCAACTTGTAGGTGCATCGGTTTTCTCCCAATTAAATTTAATTACTGGGTTTCATTAGCTAAGAGTGGCTGAAGATAGCATTGACAAGACAGCGTTCAGAAATTTGGATGGTTTCTTCGAGTGGCTTGTCATGCCTTTCGGCTAGATAAATGCACCTGCTTACTTCCTTGATTCGATGAGCAGGCTATTCAGGGAGTTCCTCAATAAGTTTGTGGTGGTCTTCATGGAGAATATTTTGATCTTCTCAAAGAGTAAGGAAGAGCATGCTCAACACTTAACGGAAGTCATGGATACTCTCCGTGCACATCATTTGAAATCTAAATTCTCCTAATGCCATTTCTGGAGAGAAGAAGTTAGGTTCCTTGGACATGTGGTGTCCAAAGAGGGGTTAGCTATGGACCCCGCAAAAGTGGTTGTTGTGCAAGATTGGAAGGTTCTGCGGAACGCAACCGAAATCTGAAGCTTCCTCGGGCTGGCAGGCTTTTATCGAAAATTCATCGAAGATTTTGCAAAAATCTCAGCTCCACTTACAAGGTCGACAAAGAAGAAACTATTTTTCAATTGGGATTTGGATTGCGATATTGCTTTCCAACGATTAAAGAGGGCTCTGACAACAGCCCCAGTTCTAACATTGCCTGATTGAAGCAAGATGTTTACAGTATACACAGATGCATGCGGCACAGGACTAGGTGTTGTTCTAATGCAAGAAGGAAAGGTAGTAGCTTATAGTGGAAGGCAATTGAAAGTACATGAGAAAAACTACCCAACCCACGACCTAGAGTCGGCAGCCATCGTTTTTGCGCTTAAGTCTTGGCGCCATTATCTCCTTGGTGAGAAATTTGAATTGTATACTGACCATAAATTGTTGAAATACCTTTTCTCGCAGAAAGATCTCAACTTGAGGCAGTAAAGATGGATGGAGTTTCCTGCCTCATATGATTTTGAGATTTCCTACACTCCTGGCAAGGGCAATGCAGTAGCAGACGCCTTGAGTAGAAAGAAACTGACCTTAAGCCCTCTCTTTGTAGAAAGGAAAAGGTTGGAGTACATAGCCAACCTTGACTTTAGGCCCTCCTCTGAATTTATACCTGGCCTATTAGCAACACTGGAAGTGCGGTCCACGCTTTAGGACTCAATAGGGACCATGCAACGTGAAGCCCCTAAGATAGTTGATATAATAGATAAGCTGATTAGGGGTGAAACTTCGAGTCACCTCAATAAATACTCCATCGATGATAAGGGATGGTTGAGACGGGATGGAAGACTATGCATCCTACAAGCAAAGGATTTGGTAAAGAAGATTCTCGAAGAGGCACACCATTCCAAGTTGACCATACACCCCGGTGGAGACAGAATGTACAAAGACATAAAAAGGGTTTTCTTTTAGAGTGGCATGAAAAGAGATGTAGCTGAATTCGTCTCCAAGTGCATGATATGTCAGCAGGTCATGGCGGAACAGAAGAAGCCTGGAGGTTTGCTTCATCATCTAGAGGTCCCGTAGTGGAAATGGGATAGCATTTCAATGGACTTTGTCGATGGGTTGCCTAGGTCAAGGAGAGGCAATACCAGTATTTGGGTAATAGTGGACAGGCTCACAAAAAGCGCCCACTTTATACCCGTCAGAAGTAGAAGGACTGCCTCATCTCTAGCATCCATATATCTTAAAGAGATAGTTCGGCTCCATGGGATACCCTCCAGCATAGTGAGTGATCGAGATCCTATCTTCACGAGCGAGTTTTGGAAGAGTTTACAAGAGGCTGTAGGCACACAGTTATGCTTAAGCACGGCCTATCACCCTCAAACCGATGGCCAGACGGAAAGAGTCAACAAATGTATTCTTTCATTTGGAGGTACATGGGAAGATCATTTACCTTTAGTGGAATTCGCTTACAACAATAGCTACCAAGCCACATAGGCATGGTGCCTTTCGAAGCTTTATATGGAAGTCCGTGCCGGTCACCAACTTGCTGGTGGGAGTCCACAGACAAGCTCATACTTGGACTAGACATGATTAGAGAAACTTCGGAGAAAGTGGACTTGATACGAAGAAGAATGAAGACTACCCAAGATAGACAGAAGTCCTACGCAGACAAAAGAAGAACCGACCTTGAGTTCGAGGTTGGAGACAAGGTGTTCCTTAAAGTATCTCCTTTGGGAAACGTTGTTCGCTTTGGATCCACAGGAAAGTTAGCACCAAGATTTGTAGGGTCGTCCCTATCATCGAGAAGATTAGGAAGATGGCTTATAGGGTACAACTGCCTAAAATATTGGTTGGGGTTTCATAATGTCTTTTGATGTCTCTCACCTGCGGAAGTGCTTACATGAGTCTGCGGAAGTGGTGGAACCAAGCATTCTAGAGGAAGTAGAAGTTAAACGAGAAGCAACTGTGAGGAGAGTTCCAACCCATATCTTGGGAACAGAAGTCAAAAAGCTGCTCAACCATGAATTTAAGCTCGTCAAAGTTCAATGGAGAGACGTCGAGGAAGACGCAACTTGGGAAACTGAGAACAGAATACACGCAGCCTATCCTTTTCTTTTTTAGGGCACATCCTTGATCTCTTTTTCCTTAAGTTTATGCTCGTATCTATCTTTTTGGGTATATCTCCTCGATCCTATCCTTTATCCTTAGGTAGAAACCTATTTGGATGTAAACATGTAATTGAAACATGTTATGGTTGATGGTTGCTAGTGGCTGCAAGTGGTTGCTAGTGGTTTCTCATGGATGCATATACACACACATTAGGTATTAGACCGGCTCAGTCACTTTCATATTGCATATGCATATAAGTATTTGTATATGGATTGAAACTTGATGTGTTATCATATGGACATTGCATTTGTATGAATGATTGTGCACTCATGTAGGAAATTTTGAATAGGAAAAATTGCATACATGATGGACTCATGGCACTGTCATGATTTGCATTAAGGAGGTCAACTGAATCAGTAGACCGCCTGATTTTGCATTAGATAAGGACATGTACACACACTATGCATATGATCATAAAGCATTAGAAGTCTTTTAAGGACAATGGATGCCTGCGTTTGATGATTGAGTAGATGGGTGATTGGATGGTAGGATATAAGTTCTTCTTGACTTGAAGATTTCGGGGACGAAATCCTAAAAGGAGGGGAGAATGTAACACCCCGTATTTTCTGTCGACGTTATCGTAATGAATTAATCAATACTTAATTTCAAATGTGAGAATTAAGGGAAACGGGTTATGCCATTGCGTTCGTCTCGAAATTCTTCTTGACATAGAATCTGAGTTTGCGTGAAATGGACTTCGTATGAAGAAGTTATGGCCTTCAGAAGTTTCAAAAATTCAAATAAGTTCAAAAAGCTCAGAGCCAAGTTCAAAATTCAAAACAGAAGTCAGAAGCGGGCTGGGCGGGAAAATTCCCGCCCAGGACCCCGGTCGACCAAGGGGTCTACCCTAGTGTCGACCTCCCCCCCACAGGTCGACTTGGGGGTCGACCTTAGGGTCGACCTAGGGGTCGAGCTGCCCCCCCGGCCAGATCTGAATTTCGACGACTGATGACTTGTTGCTGAGTCACTAGGGTTTCTGGATAGTTCTGATCAGGTCTGAATGGTTGTGGTTAACTCCAGGTTCATCCGATGGCTCTAATTAAATTGAAATTCTATATAAACAACCTAATACTCAAACTAAAATCACACAAAACAATAATCCTGGAACTTTCATGCCGTCAATAGAGAACTTGGAGTAGCCGTCACCGCTTTCAATTCTAAGACAAGATAAAATCCTACATCAAAATCAAATTAAAACAATCTAATTCAACGATCTACATCAAAGGCGAGCATTTCAACTCCAGAATTCAGATTCCAGAAATCAAGAATTCTTTTTAGTTTGTATGTCAGTTATTATGTAGATTGAAACTTTCTTTTTAAATAAAATCATGACATGTTATAACCCAAATATAGAATGATGCTTATGTATAAGATAAATAAAGTTTGATTCTCATTTATCCTAAATTTTCATTGCAAATTGATCAAGCTCATATGTTGTGGTGATGAACATACTAAATCGTATGGTATTATTGGAATCTATTATAATTGGGTAATGAACTTATTATGACAACTTAGTGATGAACATGTCATGTTATGATGTGGTGGTTACTTACAAGTTTATGATCTAAGTCACATGCTTACATGATAGATCAACAATTATGTATATTTAGAACTATGTAAAGTTGAACCTATTTATGTTGCAAGATTGGATTTGTGGCCCTCTTATGTTTTAACACACATAAGTTATCATGCTAAGTTGAGATTTAAATATGTTTATAGTTGCTTTCTTATGTTTTGACATACATAAGTTAATATGCAAAGTTGTGGTTTAAAATTGTGTTATATGTTAAACCTCCAAGTTAGTCCTATATCAATTTTACATGATAATTAGATCCAACTTAGTCACAAGTTCACCCTTACCTGTTTAATTAAGTTAGTGATGCTACTATGCCAAGTTACATACGATAAGTTAAAAGTATGTTATTGTATGCTTATTTCATGTCCCTTGTTTGTTACCCTTTTTGTTTGTGGGTTTTGGCTAATTTACTAGCCCAACATTTTATGCAATTTATGTGAACTTACCACGGGGTAAGCATTGGGAAAACATGAAAATTTCATGGCATAGATTTGTTCATGAAATGGTATATTTGGTATACCATTTATTGTGAGCAAAATCAAAAGGATAATTATGGCATGATTAAATTAAGATTAATTTACACATAAGAAATAGACATATATAGAAAATATGTGAATTTTGAAAAGACGAATATGCCTAACCCAAGGCTAGACTGAGTTGTGGTGTAAAACTTCCTGGAACCGACCGGCACATCCAGTAACCACAACAAGACCTATCTAATGTGGGTGGTTAGTGCATCAAGCCCAAAAAGGACCCGAGGTTAGACTAAGTTGTGGTGTAAAACTACCCGGAACCGACCGGCACATCTAGTGACCACAGGAAGACCCGTCCAATATGAGTGGTTGGTGCTTTAATGAATAAATTAAAGCTAAGTCAAGATTGGTAGGGTTAAGTCAATTAGGGAAACACTTAACCTATTCAACATGTTAACTAAACTAATGAGTGGGGTTAGGTAAACTTGGACACTTAACCAAATAAACATGTTGATTAGAAAACCCTAGTAACGGGGACCCATTTCAGCAGTAACCCACATAGATGTATCATGGTACCCTGAACTAGGCAGGATGGGGCACGATTACTGGGCTGGTTATAAGCGGTTAAAACCTCGGCGGTTGGTGCGTTAGTGTAGGTACCGACGGAGTACGGGCTTGCACGTACTCCGAAGTGGAAAAAGCAGGCACTGGGCATCAGTAGTATACACTATGCATCTTGAATTGTCGAGTTGCCACCAGAGGGACTGATATACCCCATGGTGGGACCAGCACAGGTATCTACAGTCAAGCGGGGCCGAATGACAAAGGATACGAATGCATGTGAGTAGGAGCCAATTATTAAGGGGATCATTCGTTATGAACACGTGGGGTTGGTTAAACCAATGGTTAGTAGGTGCAGAGACTATAGTATTGGGTGCGATTACGTGTTCATCTTATCTTATATTAAGATATTGTCCTATGTTTCTTTATTAATGTCATGATCCCTTTCCTTTTTTAAATACTAGTAATCACTGAACTTACCAGACTTATTGTCTGACCCGTTTTCTTTCATCCTCTTTTCTTTCATCCCCCCCCCCCGGTCCACAGGGAGGGAAAACTCCAGCTTAGTCGGAATCTTTGCAAGCTTCAAGAAAGTAGATGTATGATTGGGACTCTCTTACCATGGCTATGGCTTTTGGACACTACACTTGGGGATTTATGCAGTTTTATTTATGGTTTATGCTTCTTTATTAAATAATCAAGATAGAAATTATGATGTAATGTTTTGGAAGTTATTTTGAGACAATTTGCTGTAATGCTTTTGTATTGAACCTCTTATGCAATAAATTTTGATTTTCGCTGCTTATATTTATCTGTCTTGTAAATTTTTCTGTGTCTTGTACCTATAACCCTCCACCAAAGTTAAGGCATTCCCTTTGTGAGTGACCTTAACGGAGGTGGGGTGTTTTATATATGGCGTGGTCCCTTGATATATCTGATTTAAAGTAAAGTTTTAAATAACTGTTTTAGTTCTCACACCAGTCACATGACTGACCTGGAGTTTATTGTTTTAACCTAAACTCTAGGTGCCCCTATTTTCCGCACGGGCAGCTAGTAGTTTTGGTTTTGCAGATTTATATTCACAGGATCCTGATTTACAGTTGGAATAATACTCGGAAAGCTCTGTATCCGTGTATTACTTTCAGTTGTGTTTTGTATTATTTTTCCGTTGCTATGTAATGTAAATTGAATCTCTGATATTTTTCTGGTGTGTAATATTTATTCATACTCTGTATATTCTTGTAATCTGATGTAATTGTTGTAATATACAATGAAATGTTCTTCTGTTTGTGTTCCGATGTGGTTTGTTCTCAACTCAATCCGTGCTTTCCTTACCGAGGAAGTTCAAGTCGTAATAGCTGGTATCAGAGATTTGGTTAACAAAGCTCGAGAACAAGGCACATTAGAACCATACGAAAGGATTCATCAGAGATTGGATTAGTAATATCCAATAAGAATGACTCGTTAGAGATGGGATCAGTAGTATCCTAGAACGAGTGGGAAGAGTATTTTTTAAAGTGAAAACAAGTTTTGTTTTGAAAATTTAAACCAATTATTCGTATTTGAATATTTATTTTAAATTGATTTGGACAATCAGGTATATAAAGATTTTGTGTATACATCTGATCCCTGTGTATTTGAAGTTTTAATATACTGGATAGATATAGTATCATACTCTAGTCGCCCGAAGAAGATACCGATGATTGAGATCTCATCATCAGTGTTTATATTTGAGTTTTGAAAGTGGGATTTCTATACATTTCCAATTGACTGGTGTGAGAACCAAAACTAGATAGGGTCTATTGTTGTGATTTGGCACCAAAAATGTGATTTTTGACTATATATCAAAATTATGATTTTGAAATGTTAATCAACTAATTGATTGCTGTTTGTGTTGTTTGATTATTGGTTGATTAATTAAAATTTGAACCATTTAGCCAAATTGTACCAAATATTAAACTGTATTGAAAATTGTTTGTAAATGCATATATGTACATGCATATACATTGAACAGGTCATAGCAAGGAGGCTAGAGAAGAGGAATAAAATTGTTTGCCCGACAAATAGGTGCATGTTTATTGTATTTCTTGGGTTTTGGATGATTTTATGAGCCGATTGGCTAGCCGCTTGGCTGTTTCCTTTTCTTTTTGGATTAGAGAGGCCTGTATGGAAATTTCGGGATTGTCCCGGTGCTCCTGTGCAGGGGAGGTTATGGCGAAAATTTTCAAAAATTTAAGGTGTTAGCCAAATTTTTGAAAAATTTGAAATGTTTTTAGAAACTGAAAAGTTGAAGAACTTAAGCCATAATGAAAGTTGAGTTGATTTGTAAAACAACTTTCAGCTTCGTTCCTTTTCGAGGACGAAAAGTTTTAAGTGGGGGAGATTGTAATAACCCGGAAATCCGAGCCAGTTTAAAATTTTTATTTTGGCAATTTTGATGAATTTGAATATTTAAAATAAATTATTTTAAATAATAATGACGAGAAATTTATTTTGAATAGAATTAGAACGAATATATTTATATAGATAGATGTTAGAATATAAATAATTATTTTTAATTATAAAGGAATTGGAAATGGCGCGGTAGTTCCAAAATTCGATTTCAAATTTCAATTGAATGTACAAGATTCAAAATAAACCGGATTTTAGCGAAACCAAAAATATTAGAATCTATTTGAAAATATCTTTCCAACGAATCCGAAAAATTGAAATTTCATAGCAGGAATAAAAAGTTATGTCCAGTTGAAAATTCAGAATAGTCGTTATGGAATTCTGGCCCTTAAAAATGGAAATTTTGCAAACGATCTCTGTTTTCGACGAAACCACTTTTGTTAGGTCCGGGATATCTAATTATTGCTTGATTCCAAAATTCATAATTTTCTGAATTGATATGTGAGCGTGGCAAAAGAAAACGTGTTTGAACAGTTTCAGTCAATTTGGATCGACCAGAAAATGGCCATTTTTCAAACGGTCTTCAAATTTAATGAAATTGGTTTTATTAGGACCGTATCATCAATACGAAGCTAGTAATAATTTTTCTGGAACTTTTAGAGTCAGTATGTGGCCCTAGTAAATTGAAATGTACGTTTAAATTGAATATGTAACGATGTATATTTTAATCTGAATAGAAACAATACGAAACAGTCGAATCGGCTTACGGGACATATCCCATTGTGTTTGGAATGAGGGTAATTAGCTAGGGAGGACAGTCGTTGGGCTCTAAGCACCTTTATGGGAATTAAAATTAATTAAATATATAATTATTTATAAAGGGGACACCCCCTTTACCTCCTTCTTCAGGTCAACGTCCCTTTCTCCTTCTTCTATCATTCAAAATCGAACGAGAATAAAACAACCGTCAACCCTCAACGCGCCTCCCCTCCTACCTCCGCTCCCTCCGGCGACGGCGCCTCCGCCCAGATCACCCCCTCCGATCAGCTCTCTCTTTCTCTCTCTTCTCCAGTCTCCCCTTATCCACTCGAGAAACCCCGAGACCCCCCGTCCAGTCGACGCCGCTGCGACTCCCCCTTTTTCCCCTACCACGCCACCCCTGCGATCCACCGCCAGACCTCCGACGAACTCGCCTCCGACTAGCGCCACCAGTGACTTCCCCCTTCCCTTCCTCAAGTAGTGTAAGTTTTATTTATTATTTAGAAGACAAATTAGTTTTTTTTCATAGAAGAGAAATTATTTTTTTCATAGAAGAAAAATTAGTTTTTTTCATAGAAGAAAATTTATTTTTTTCATAAAGAAAAATTAGATTTGTCATAGTAGAAAATTGAATTTTTCATAGTAGAAAAATTAGTTTTTTTATTGTATAAAAGTTAGATTTTTAGTTTGGAAGTAGCTGTATAAAAATTGGGTTTTATATGAAGTCGAGATAGATATATGATTTTTATAAATATAACGAAATCAAAGTATGATTTTTATAAGATAGAGAGTATAAAAATACGATTTTTATATATGTTGTAGTGAAATAAAAATTTGATTTTTATATGAGTAGAAGATTAAAAATAGAATTTTTATATACTAGAGAATATAAAATGTGATTTTTATATATGTAGTGAATACGGGCGACGAAAGTGACGAAAGGCAAGCACGATGAAGATTTCCTACATATAAAGAGTCTTGGCGTTTGGTTTAGCTTCTCGGTGAGAACTCATCGCATTTATTTTAATTTCTAGTTGAAATATATACTAGGATGCAGACTGTGCTTAGCAGCACCCGACACCCGTCGTCCACAGACCATGGATGACTTGTTTGTTTAATTGATGTGTTGTGAAAGTTGATTGTGTGATGTGGAATGGAATAAAATATTTTATAGTTAAAAATATAATTTTTAACGTGTATATAAAATAAATTATTATAAACAAATCGGATGGTTTGTTTATGTAAACCCATTTGACTGATATTGATTGGGACGATAAATTTTACACATCGCCTAACTGCGCAAATAAAAATCTAGGTTTGTTGATTTGAAACCTCAAATGGGTGTTGGGATGATATTGGGCGTACACTAATCCCAATTATTTAGTTGTATGTCGATCGACTGATTGACAGACTGTGTAAGCGTTAATTATTTATATTTAATGCTTATGCAGTTGTGTGGTGCACTTTGGATGATGGTTGATTATTTATCGTTGCTATTATATACATGTGTTGTAGGGAATCCATATAATTAACATTATATGGTAATTAATTGGCCCTCATTCCAATTTGGAAAATAAAGAGTATTATAAAAAGAAAATTCATGTGTTGAATAGAATATAAATTCATGTGTTGGATAAAAGAAAATTAATGTGTTGAATAAAAGAAAATTCATGTGTTGAATAAAATATAAAATTCATGTGTTGAATAAAATATAAAATTCATTTGTTGAATAAAATATATATTCATGTGTTGAATAGAAGAATATTCATGTGTTGAATAGAAGAAAATTCATGTGTTGAATAAAGTATATATTCATGTGTTGAATAAAAGAAAATTCATGTGTTGAATGAAATACTTATACAATAAAGTTCACATTATTATTGTAAGTAAGAATTAATAAATATTCATGTGTTGAATAAAATATATATTCATGTGTTGAATAAAGTATATATTCATGTGTTGAATAAAAGAAAATTCATGTGTTGAATGAAATACTTATACAATAAAGTTCACATTTTTATTGTAAGTAAGAATTAATAAATATTCATGTGTTGAATAAAATATATATTCATGTGCTGAAGAAAATATTCAGTTGTTGAATAGTATAACGAAGTTATTGAAATGTATAAAGCCGTGTTGATTAGATATGCACCATTTTTACATGAACGATATTTATATCGATTATACTCATTTTTATAATGAATATAGAGAAGGAAGTGATTTCAAAATACAATGTTTTGAAAATATTATCATTTATATATCAATGATATGGAATATTCAATTTTGATTTAAAATTGAATATGAAGTTGAAATCGTTTTTAAAACGAAGTTAAAACGATCTATAAAATACGTTTTGAAAGGAAATCGGCGAAATATATATATATATGTATATATATATATATATATATGTATATGTATATATATATATATGTATATATATGTATATATATATATATAATGGCCTAAATAAAACGCGTTGCGCTGTGGCAATTCGCGAATTTCGACCATTGACATCGAATGGACATTACGGGAGATCCGACCATCGGATTCTCCTAAAACCGGAACCGTTGGGTTCGTATCAAAAAGAGATTTCTAACGAATGTTAGAGATTTGAAATCTAATGGTTAGATTTGGAATTATGTCAAAATCAAATTTGGAAAAGGTCGTTGTAAGTGCAATTTGATGGCCGTTGATGGAAATCGAATGCACGGGCCTTGATAATTTTTTTAAAAATATCAATAATTTGTGTAAAATCAAAATAAATGATTTGGGAAGAATTGGGATGAAAAATTTCCATATTTGTAAAGATAAAAATAGATTTTTATCGAAATGAACTAGTTTTGAACTAGGATTATAATCCATTTATTTTTAAAATAAATAAATTGGATTTGAAAGGGTTTTGAAAGTAACCAGAATTTTCAATAATTGAATTGGAATGGATTTGAATCGAAATTGTCTTTGGAATATTTCGATGTTGAATTACGTGATTATACAGATATTGTTATGGGAATTTGAAAGATATATTTATATCGTTATTTCCAATATGATATTCGTTGGTTGTAGAATTTGATATTGAATATAAGCCGATATAGTTTCTATTCAGAGCTTCATATTTAATATCAAATGGGATTTGGGTTGTCGTGAATGGTATCTTCATTAACAATGTTCTTGAACCCAGTTGAGAAAAAGATTAAATCTTTTTATTTAGATTTAATGAAATGTGCCAATTAAATGATATTTAATTCGAATTGAATCGGAATTAATTTTTGGGTTTATCGTGAAGGTGTTTTAAATAACACTCGTTCATTAACCCGATAATTAATGAAATGTGAATTGGGTTTGTTGTGAACTATGTTTTAACGTCATTCGTTCTTTAAACCGATTTGCAGTGAAATGTGATTTGGAATTTTAAATCTTTTGTTAAGATTTAAAGGAGAATTTCTAAAGTAAAGTTTTCCAATTTAATAAAATAAATTGGAATGGAACGGAATTCGATTTGGTGATAATCGAAGTGAATTTCTGTGGAGGAAGACTGCTAATATACATGGAATTTAAAAGGCTTTGTCGTTATTCCATTTATATTACTAGTTAGATATGGAAGTTCATATCGGTTATATACATTGATCTGTTTTCCGTGAAAATTCCATTGTTAATGGAATGTGATTTTGGGTTTATCGTGAACCGAGTTTTAAATGACATTGGTTCTTTAACCCATTAAAGACAGGATATGATTTCCCAAGTTAAATAATCATTAATAGTGATTTTTGGAAAGATTAAAACCAAGTGGAGTCTTAATGTAATGACCCGCATTTTTAGCGATATAATAATTAATTTATTTAATTATTTAGAAGGTGATTAAAAGGATTTCATGGTCGTAGAATTAAATAATGGTGAATATTTAATTAAAATAATATATTTAATTCTGAAATAATCAAAATTGGCTGAAATGGCGATATGTTATGAACTGGATCGTCTGTGATATTTAATTCAGTTTAGAATTGAATTAGAATAACGAACATATTATTTGAACGACAGTTTGAACGTATAATTATATTATAATTAAAATCAAGCTTGAAATGGCGCTGCAATTCGTAATTTGGCGATTTGAACTTCAACTGAATGTACAGGATTCGTTTTAAGCCGGATTTCTATGAAACAAGAAACGTGTGGAGCTGGTGGAGTATATCTTTCTAATGGAAGAGAAAAATCTGGATTTCGTTGGGTAGATTTTGATTTATGTCCAAATCAAATTTTAGAAAAGTCGCTGTGGAATTCATTTATAATTTATAAAGGAATTTTTTTTAAAGGAATTTCATTTTAAATCGAATATCGATTTAATCGGGATTTCAAATATCGAGTTATAAATCCCAATAGAGTTTTATGGTATTCCACTATAAGTATATACGATAATATAAATTTATTTGGATTTAATTTAATTATATTTAAATATATTTATATATTTAAATGGGTCACCCATAGCTTTAAAAATAGCCACTTTTGCAAGTGAAGTCGGAATTCGATGAAACTAATTTTGTTGGATCCGCAATGTCAAATTATTGTTAGATGTCAAGTTCCATGATTTTTGGGTATTGTATGTGATCACAGGAATTTTTAGAGGACACATACAACAACGATAGTTTAAAAATAAATATAATAATAAATAAATAAAATATTATATTCATCCTATATAAACATCTCAACACCCTTAACCTAATTTCATCAAACATCACCGTCGTTGCTCATTTGTTTTCATACTGCAAAAATTACATGAGCTGACTAAATCAAAGAAATAGGAATCAAATTCCATAAATCATAATTTATATATATTAGAGATCCTGCTGCTACCCCCTTCGATTTGGCATCCCTTTTAAGTGCTGCGATCAAATTTCATGGAGCTCAAAAATAGGCAGCGAACCTAGGGTTGAGGATTTGGGGTAGGAGGAGCATCGAGGTTGATTTTTGATGTTATAGTTGTGTTCGTAGGGTTGAGGAGATGCGTTTGTGTGACTGAGGGGTGTTTCCGTGAGTAAAAGGGTCGATACCCTGCTGTTCTTATACGTGGAAGGACGCCGCACTCATTCTGAAGGAGGGAGGCGAGTTCGAACTTTATTGGTGAAGGAGAAAAAGGACTCGAAAAGAAGTAATTTGGTGGCATTGGTTTGAAGAACGGTGGATTGTAAATGGAGTGGTAGAGGGATGAACGATTGAAATTGGTGCGTTATTGGAGAGTAAAAGGAAGGAGCGGGTGGGTTGGGAAGAAGGGTTGATGTCGGGCCTGGGTTTTTGTTGTTGGGCCCAAGGTTAAAAGTTAAGCCCATCTCTAAATTAAATAAAGTTTTAATTTAATTAAAATGTATGTTAACTTCAAATTGACATAACTGTGTCATACGATATCGAAATTCAGCGAAACAAGATCCGACAGGATCGTATGGACGGGCACTACACGATGGGACTGACTGGAAGTCCATCGGAGCTCGTTACAATTTATGGCAAAATAAATTGTCCGCCTGAATCAAATCGAGTAATGGTTATCGTTATTAACGATGATAATCCAATGTGAGTAAAACTCACCAACTCTGAACAGTTATATTTTTATAACTTATTTTTAGAACTGTTAATCATCTGTTGATTACTGTGTGTTGACTGTTTGATTGAACTGCTAGTCAGTTAGTTGAATTTCTATATTGATTCTGTTTATTAGAATATACCATACGGAACTGAAAGTGATATTGATTTTATTGTGTAACATTTGTGGATGCAGGGAAACAGATTGGAGGAATCTGACTGGATTCCTCAACAGCTATTTTATTATTTTCATATATTGTGATATATGACGTGGTTTGTAATTTGTTGTTGATTTTATGTGTATGGATGATATTTGACATCATGACTTGATATGTTAAACACCATAACATACCGGAATGTGAAAAAGGGGAATTTTCAAATGGTATTTGAAAATAAAATATTTATAAAATCAAAAGGGTTTTATAAATGAAATGTTTATAAATGAAATATTTATAAATAGAAATCTTTGTAGGTGAAATTATATAGAAAGGGAAATATTTATAAATGAAATATTTGTAAAAAAAAGGAATATTTATAAAATCATAAGATTTTATAAATGAGATATTTATTGGTTAAATAAATAGGAGATGTTAAATGAGATACTTATTTGTTAAGTAAATAAGTTACAAAAGAGATATTGACTTAGGAAACAAAATAAGTTATTAAAAGGGTTATTTATTTGTTAAATAAATAGAATAAGAAAAGGAGTTATTTATTTGTTAAATAAATAAGATATTAATAAAGGAAGTACTTAGGATAAACAAATAAGGTTGATAAAGGGAATATTTGCAAATAGAATTTGAAAAGGAAATATTTGTAAACCATTTACAAATAGGATTAAAAAGGAAATATTGGTAAAGGCATTTAAGAATAAATAGATTATAAAGGAAATATTTATCTTGGATAAATATATATATATATATATATATATATATAAGTCAGAACTTATATATGGAGAAAACAGATAAAAGGAGCAGATTGATTTATAAATGATATTTATAAATTAAGTTAAATATTTACCATTTGGATAAATAGAATATATAAGTCAGGACTTATATAAAGAAGTAAAAAATCGATTTCAACATCGATGTTTGAAACTGAATAAGGACAAAGAGTTAATCAGTTAGGGTTAACCAGTTAGAGTAAAACCATTAGGGTTAATCAGTTAGAGTTAATCGATAGAGTTAAATTGAACTAGAGTTATTGAATAGATTTAAATCGAACTAGAGTTATTCAAATGGAGTTAATCGAATTTAGTTTATTTGAATAGAGTTGAAGTGAGATAATCGAAAAGTAGATATCTGAAGTGAGATAATCGAATAGTAGATATTCGAAGTGAGATAATCGAAACAGAGATATTCGAAGTGAGATTATTGAATCATAAATATTCGAAGTGAGTTGATCAAATCTAGTTATTCGACAGGAGTTAAATTGAATAAGATTTATTCGAAGAAAAAGATTATCGAATATAAGTATTCGAAAGTAAGCAAATCGAATATAAGTTATTCGGATGTAAGTTATTCGAATAAAAGTTAATCCAGTAAGAATTAAATAGAGTTAAAGTTAATCGAATAAGAGTTATTAGATTGGAGTTATTCGAATAAGAGTTAACCAAATAGGAGTTGATAAATTAGTTATTCGTTATTTATTCAAGTTAGGAAATAAGAGTTAAATTAAAGTTATTGTATTTCAGAAGCAGGAGATTATAACACCACTGTTATAATCAATTGATTCTGTAAAGGAGTTGGATTTGTAAATTATATCCGTAAGTTATGTAATGAAGTGTTAAAGAGTTAAAAGATGAACTTACCCTATTTCGAGATTTGAAATGTTGTTCAGTTAAGGTCTGAGAGGTAGTTTTACCCCAACTTGATTGGCTTCGTTTTTAATTTAGAAATGGTTAAGGTTCGAAAGTGAAAGTGATTTTAGTAAATAAGTATAGTGGTTTGAGTTGTCATCGCGATGTTGACTTAAACATCTGTTTAAATCCAAGTAAAGAAGATTTGGAAATGTTTTCCAAATAGAATCAGAAACGTAATCAAATAATTTGAAATATGAATTAGAAAAGGAAGTGTTCATGTATAAGGAGTTAAGAAATGGAGTTAAGCTAAATAGAATTTGACTGGAGACTTGTTAAGTTGAATGGTTTCCTAAGTGTCTATCTGATGTTGGTTTCGACCTTTGAGATTGGTACTTAGGGAATTGTTCTTATACTAGTTTACAATCAGAGACTGATAGTTATAGAAGAATAGTGATACGTAAATAAGTTATGGAAATGTTTTCCAGCGTTAACGTACATTTTCTAAACATAGAAAATAAGGAACATATGAATATATATATATATATATGTATATATATGTATATATATATATATATATATAGATATATACGATTGATGATTGGTTTGATAGAATTTCCATCTGGAAATAATATCGTTGTTTGCACATGTATTTTTCTTTGACAGTTAACTCACTGACTATCAAAGTTTTTGACCATTTTAACGTTGTTAATATGGAGAGTCATGTTGGATTATTATCCAAAGAACCACTCTATATTCGAATAATTGTTGCGAATCATATATGCCAAAGATAATTGAAGACGGAGTAAAGTGCAAGTGCTATTATATAAGTCTTAGATAACAGTGCCCAAGATGGATGTACTGAATAGTGCCTTCGGTTCATCCTATTCCTGGATGACTTGTATGGATGAATGTATGACAGAGTATTTCCAAAAAGGTCGCATACATTGATTTCTTCAACCGTACTAAGAGTGGAAGCGGAGAAGGAAACTACTTTAGCTAAAACGTAATGTACTGTTGTATACGTCAATTAGTGATTTTCGATGGATCTGACAATGTGGCATTCGAAGTGAATCTGTTGTGATGATAAAGCGTAGCCTCAAGCCTCATCAACCGGGAAATGAAAAAAATCGGGCAGGCAGCATAGCTATTTAGGTCGCACCTATTAGGGTGTATAATCACCTGATCTAGAGTTTCATTTACTTCTAAAAATCTATTGTTGATGCTGGCCCATTCGGGAAACGGTTGCTGATCCCAACCGTTGGTGATATACATTCGATACACTCAAACGAAATGAGTGGTTGGTCATGTGTGGCCGGGTTGCAAGATGTTCTTGTTGAACCTAGTTTATTCTTTTCTAGAGGTACACTAGCAAAAGGTTGTTCCATACCTTGTCATAGTTGGAAATCCATTACCCAATACGTGCTTGCGGTTTTGATTGTATACTATATATGTAGAACGTGAGATGAAATCGTTTCTGCTAGATGATTATTGTATTGTGGTTGATAGACATTATTATAATATCAAAAGGTTTTTGATATAAAGATATTTTGGATTCTCATAAGGGAAAAACCCGTTCCGTTATATGGTGTGGTCTTATGAGATATCGTTTACTATTTCGAACTATTTTAAACTGGTTTACTCACACCAGTCCCATGACTGACATGGAGTTTATTTTGTTTTGTTTTCCCTAAACTTTTGGGTGCCCAATTTTGTATGGACAGTCAAGTAGTTGGGATTTACAGATACTTGAAGAGCTGGAGCAGGAGGCTTCAGGATTATATAGCTATTATTATTCCGATGTGTTGTAAGTGTTGTACTTTGACAATGATGTATATTCAAGTACAGATGTATATTTCAAAGTTATATTATATATTATATGTTATTCATTCCGCTGTGAGGTTCGTGTTACTCTGATGTTGTGTTCTTCTTCTTCTATTCTAAGTTTCTATCTTATCTTTGCTCACCCTCTAATTTCTTTCATTAACCATCCGGTATTTTCAACTCTTGATGTTTGATATGTGTTGTATATCGGATAATCAAGGTCGCATTTTTCCGGGTCGTTACATTTAATGAATCTTTAATTAGATTGAAATGATCGAGAATGGAGTATCACCAGTTTTGCTCCAGGCGATAGTTAAATCTTTAATTAGATTTGAACGTGAAATGGTAATTGAATTTACCGATAACGCCGTGGTGTTAGATATGAAGTATGACCAGTTTTACTGCATGGGATGAATAGGTTGGGGTTGGGAAATTTAACAAGTGATTACTTCGGTAAGATTCGCTAATCCCGATTAGTTTGGATAAACCATAATTTGGTTTGAATTGATATTCAAAAGAAGATTAAAGAATAAATATAAAAGAATTTATTTTTGATAAATTAATGGGGACCTTTCCCAAAGTGTAAGAATATTGGAATAAAAGAATATTCTAAATTGGAATGAGGCGTATGTTGTGTTTGTGTAACACTTGTTTATTATATATGCGAGTTATTCAGAAAGACCGGGTTTATCCCATACTGAATAACTGATTCGACGATGTGTCAAGGATGAAGATGGTGGTCGAAGACCGAAGGTCTTCACATCGTTTGGATAATTACTGATGATCCTGATTGGGCTATACAGCCAAGAGGAGGGAATCAGTTGATGATCGTCCAGACGTACTTGGAGATCGATGGATATGCGAGGTAGAAGGTGCCTCCGGTTTCATTCAAACCCAGAACAGACTTGTAAATGGACTGTGTGTCTGACATTGGATATCATTTTGTGTGATTGATGGATATCGGTTGCATGGAGTGGTTTTCCTTATGTGGCATGCTAAGATGTAAATGATCACGGCTTTTGTTGAAAAGAAAAGTCTTGTGGTTGATGATCAAAGCACCGCCTGTGTGGCATAGTTGTGTAGCATTAATTCGCGAGCCTCACACCCCGGTTGTGAACCAGAAATAGGTTAGAACATCAGGGAGGGCATGTGTTTCTTTCTAGCTAGGGTGGTGTCAGTGACCTACCAGCCCTGACATTTATATTATTTTCACCTGTGTCGTTGTTGGATTGCGAGGCTCCTCGGATTTATCAGTCGATCCGGGACCGATGGAGTCATCTGGCTCATTTACGCCCCATAGGGTGGGGAAACGTAGTGCTCAGGGTTTAAGTTTAATCCACATCGAGTGGACCGGCCCTGACAATCCAAGGTGCAGTTGCGGCTGTTCCTGAGACATGGTAGGCTAGATTGTCTCGAAACGGTGAGGACGATCCCTGGCCTCGGTTCACAGACGGAAATCCAACTTCCAAATACAACATTTGCGGTTTTGATTGTAGATCCTAGTATTGGCGACATGATATATGGTACCCATGCTGTCTAGGATTTATACATTTATATTTGATGTTGTTTTATACACTATGCACTTATAATAGTATCAAATGATTTGTTTTAACGTACCAAGCATGTTTGGCTATTATAAGGTAAAGCCCTATCCTCTGGCTTGCGTTGCATTGTGTGATGGGACTTGGATCTTATAATAGCTTCATTTTTCCAAAAGGCATTGCGATGTTTTGTTATATGCACTGGTATTCTTGGGAGGAAACCCGTTCCGTGTTATACGGCGTGGTCCCTTGATATATCTGATTTAAAGTAAAGTTTTAAATAACTGTTTTAGCTCTCACACCGGTCACATGACTGACCTGGAGTTTATTTATTTTTACCTAAACTCTGGGTGCCCCTATTTTCTGCACAGGCAACCACTAGTTTTGGTTTAGAAGATTTATATTCACAGGATCCTGATTTACAGCTGGAACGATACTTAGAAAGCTCTGTATCCATGTATTACTTTCTGTTGTGTTTTGTATTATTTTTCCGCTGCTATGTAATGTAAATTGAATCTCTGATATTTTTCTGATTTGTAATATTTATTCGTACTCTGTATATTCTTGTAATCTAATGTAATTGTTGTAATATACAATGAAATGTTCTTTTGTTTGTGTTCCGATGTGGTTTGTTCTCAACTCAATCCGTGCTTTCCTTACTGGGGAAGTTCGGGTCGTAACACTATCCATAAAGAAACATCCAATCAAAAGCCAATAAAAGATTAACACTTATATACCTAGAGGGTACACAAAGACATCACACAAAATAAGGTTTCAACCACTTTCAGAGAAGCCAAAGACAAGCTACTACTTATTGACTCAACACTTACAAATAGAGAACCAAGGAGCTTACCAGAACATTAGATGCCTCATTTGGTACAAAGGAACCAAGCTAGTTTGGGGATGAGGGCAGCCAAAAGAGAAGTCCGTGGGAGCACCAACTCTAAGAAGATCGAAACAAGCTTCGAAGTAATCCTACTATAGGGGAGAAACATAAGGAGAAGCCCAGGCCATTTAACTGGAAACGACAAGGAAAGAGTGTTGTGATGGTCTCAAAAGTGGATTCAAGGGTCGTAAGGGCCAGGGCTAGGAGGAAAGAAAGGAAAGCGTCGATGGGCTGCCAGAAATGTGAAGGGGAGTGGAGGAGGTACATATCGAACCAGCAAAGGACGGGAAAGCGGGAAAGCACAGGGAAATTTAGATCTGCAGAGAGTCTCTAAACCACAAAAGCGAAATCTAGTGAGGGAGGGGGAGTGAGAGGATGAAATTCAAAGGAGATTAGGAGCGGATGGGGAATGGATTGAAATTGATGGGGAAGTGGATAAATTTTGATGGGAAAGGAGGAAATAGGCGATGCCATAGTCACCATTGAGGAGTTAAAGGATGATTAGTTTGTTTAACTTACTCATTACCAAGAACTTAGTAGATCAAAATATCACTAATAAACAATAGCTAATGTTTTAAACCATTATTCAGGAATGGTAAACCACTTTGAAACTTAATTAATATGATTAATCTTAATATTTAAATCGACTCAAACCATTTTAATTATACTTAAATTAAGTCTTCACAACTCAATTCCAAAATGAAATATTTAGCTATTAAGTCTGTTTAGGAATCGAAGCAGCTAAAAAACAGTTTCAAATTTTGAAGTTTAGTGATTGCAATGGTATTTAAATAAGTTACCCACAATTTCCCAATCAAAATGGGTCCACATGTCAATGTCACATACTATATGACCATGTTACAAAGATGGCACACAACAATTGACAAAAAGTAGCTAAATAACCATTCAATCCATATCAATCGATATTGGTAGTGATTAATCACACAACATTAAACTATTACTTAGAAGCACAAAATGAGGTTTTATTCTACTTAATATATATATCAATAGTAATCACTCAAAATTAATTAATAGTACTTTATTTTGCCAAACAAATAATATAGCTTTAAGGTTCGTGATTCAACCAACGTTATTATTTAAAATAGCATTACTTAAAATAATTCTATTTTAAAATGCTACAAATTATAAATCATCCAAACTAGTTACTGGATTATACTACAGCGTCAAGTTCATTAGCATGAACCAAAAAGAGCAATTCTTTTGTTGATTGGATAAACTTGGAGCGAGATAATGAATTTTATAACGAACATGAACTATATAATTACTTAGGACAAATTTTCAAAATAGCCTTGTTTTTAAAACTTTTAGCGGATTTAGGCTAGTTTTGAAACTATTTGCAGTATTAGACTTATTTTGGCCACCTCAACGCTGATGTGGTGAGTTGTTTAAAAATTATAAGGGATAAATTTTCAAAATAGACTTGTTTTTAAAACTAATAACAGATTTAGGCTAGTTTTGAAACTATTTACAGAAATAGGCTTGTTTTTGAACAACCATAACAAAAAACAAGCCTATTTTTGCAAATAGTTCCAAAATAAGCCCAAATATGCTATTAGTTTTTAAAACAAGCCTATTTTGAAAATTTGTCCAATTACTTAAAACAATTTAGTATCTCATCTTTATCTTCTTGGCCCGACCCATTTAAGTGAAATCCAACCTACAGCCTTACTTACCCCATCTTCTTCTTCCCCCTCAAAATAAATCCCCAAAACCCAAAACGAGCATGTTTCATGCACAGTGCCTGTCTCTCCGACCATCGACAAGCCAAACAGACATCACCAGTAGATCTGCCATCTCATCCTCACCACTTCACCACTACGCAAATTTCTCCCTCCTCTCCGATCGAAATCTGACCGAAGCATCCTCCAATACCTTATAAATAAGAGTGATAGTTATAAATTATAAGTACAGAAATCAACCAAATTTCAGCCCAAACTGCCTCTTGACCTCTTGATTCTAGATCCAAATTCTGATTTACCCAATACCACTTATAATGCCGGTAAACCGTAACCATAATGAAGCCCTATATGGTCATGGCGTACTGTAAAGGCCAAAACACAATAAACTCGAGTTTATACACCACAAAAACATATTAGGGAGAAGACTATATATAAACAAACTTATCCAATCTTGATTCAGAATTTTTCATCAAGTATAAATCCTAGCTTTAATTTTTGAATCAATTGAGCTTATTGAATAATTTCCATTATGCTCACTATAAATTCATTTTTTTTTTTGAGCTTACTGCCATTTATTTGAGAAGAGGAGAGGGAGTTGGATGGAATTGCAAGGCAAGGCAAAATGGTGGCAAGAAGGATTTTCCACATTTATATGCCCCTAGCATCATTTCAAGTATCCTTTTAAATCCAAGTAAGTACAATTACATTTAATTCTTGCATTGGACATGATCTTATACGTGGTACTTGCACATTATTATGCTTCTTATTTTTTAGTAAAATCAAAATATGTTAACATTTTTACACTAATACCTTATATATAAAATAATAAGTACAAATTTATAAAATATATTATTGCTCATGCCTTGTAAGAATTCAGAAGTTAACGCCTTCCCTGACCACCATGTTGGAATGTCAACAAATTTTCAAAAAAACATCTAATCTCTTTTTTGATATATTATACAAGATAAAATCATTTCATTGGCATGTACTTCTATTATTTAATCATGAAATGTCTCTGTATGACATATTTGCTAGCGTTTACTACTTTGTGTGGATTCTTCCATGTGTGGAAGATCCAGTAGCTTATATGTTTATTGCATATTACCTGGACTAATATGTGATTTTTATTTTGTAATAAATAAAAGAGTGTTACAGATCACTATAAAACCGGCTGGCCTTGCCCAAAAATAAATAAATCATTTCATTGTGAAAATGTAACAACTCGGATTTTCAGATAAGCGGGAAGTACAGATTCATTGTGATTTTGGAGATAATACGTTGATGATACGAGTTTATGGGACCAACATGTATAATACTTAAGGAAGAAAATAGAGCTTTGTGCATTTCTAAATTGAGTATTTGGAATAAATTTTATACCTGGTTATAATAAGGAATTTATTCCAATGAATATATATATATATATAAGATTATAACTAAATAATCATGGGATGCTGAAAATATATAATATTGATCGGGAATCAATATTTAAGGGGAAAAAGATAGATTTTCAATATTAAAAAGGAATTGTTGGTTGAAATAATCATTTAACGACTAATTTTTAATCTCTAATACAAGATGTACTCTTGTTTGATAATTGATAATATCAAAAGAGGAACTGTGTTTAAATTATATTAGTGAATTTAAAGTGTACATGTGACTTTTTAAATATCAATCAATGAATAAGTTGTTTTGTTGATTTTAAAAGAATAAATATTGATGTGAATCAAAATTTATAGAATTGGTGTGTATTATTATCGTTGCTAATAAATTTAAATTGTTGAGTGAATAAAATGTGCAACAACATTGTTGTACTACTAAATTAGGAAATTAGTGTTTTTTAAAATACTAACAATACATATAAATATATGTGTGTACTATAGAATTGAAATAAAAAGATAAAAGTGTTTTTATGAGGTAATTATTGAGTTAAAACCATTTTTTATTATGGTTTAATGCCAATAATTGTAATTTTTTCAATAAAATATATTGATGTATTTAATATAAATATATATACATATATAAATATATATATAATAAGAAGTCTTTTGATATTTTAATTACTTAATTTGTTAACATAAGTCATTGATGATATTTATTTGTTCTGTTATAGATACAAGTAAACAAATATTTTTTTGTGAAATACATTTATTTTGTTGTATGAGGTTGAAATTAATATTTTAAATAATGCTAAGTGTGATTTGTGTGCTAATTTGTGTGTTGAATAGTTAAATTAACACAAGTAGATTAGTGTTTGTGTTTATGTGTGTGTATTAAGAAGTTCAAGGTTGTGTTGTGCTATGTTGTTTGTGTTTAATTAGGTGTCAAAGTATGTTTAACACTTAAAATAGTGAAATTGAGTTTTATTAGCCTAATTAAGTTAGGTTGGGCCTTGGTACATTATCCCAACCCAATTTCTTTTCTGTAGCCTTTCTCTGGTAGGAGGAAATAAGACAAGTACGACACTTTTCATTCCTCTCTTCTTCTTTTTCTCTTTTTCCTGAAGCTCAAGGTGCAAATCCATGGCCTCTTGGCCCTTTTGCCTACCAAAATTCAAGCCAATTCTCTTTAAAATTAGGAGAGAATCTTAATTCCTCCTTTCCTTTAAGTTATTTACATCAATTCAAGGGTTACTGCTGTAGTAGAATATTTGGGGTTACTGTATATTCCATGGTTGTTACATGTCCTTCTTTTATTGTTCTATGTTTCTAATTGGCTCTTGAAGCTCCAAATCGAAGAGATTCTTGTCTGAAGTCCAAGAAAGGTGAATAATTTTCACATGTTAGCAGTAAATAATCTTGCTTATCCATATTTAGTGTGAAGTTAAAAGTTCGGAGCAATAAAACTCAAGTTTTGATCATAGTTTGTGCTCAGTCTAAAACTAATTTCTATCCGCTTTCTTGACTGAAACGAATTTGATCATAACTCGTTCGGTTCTTAACAAAATCAAGAAATTTTTTAAAGTTCTGGAAACCTTTGAATTTGTACTACAGGTTTTGTGATTAGTACGATTTCGAAATTTATGTAGGGAAAATTGATGTTTTTCTCGCTGGACTGTCACTTGATCGAAATGGTATATACATACTTGGTTGAAAACAATTTTTATCGTAACTTCCATGTTACTGATCAAAATTCAATGATCTTAGTCATTCCGAAAAGCTTAGAACTAATCTACTACTTTACTTTTATTAATTTTGCTAAAATTTGAAGTTTACTATGCAAAAATCACAATTGTTGTATATGTTCCGTCGAATGTATAATTCTGGCTTAGTTTGATATTTTTAGTAAAATGGCCATAATTTTTAAACCACTGAACCGAACCAGTGGCCTTGGTTATTCCTAAAAAATTTAATTGCATGCAACAACTTTAATTTAGATTGTTTTTAAATAGGGTCAGTTTGTCTCAGGTCCCTATAAAGTTTCAAAATTAGGCTCACATCTAGTAAAACATTTCATACAAATTGCATCCCTGTTTTTCGAAAAATCATCAAAAAATACCAAAAAATAACAAATTACAAAAATTCATAACTAAATAAAACAACAAATTGCCAACAAATTCATCTGTTAAAACCACCAAAAAACGCACCAAAAACCAAAAAACTGCGAAACAACAGTATGTAGCATCAAAAGATGCACTAATTTTTAAATAGTTGCATACATTTATGCATATATTTCAGTTATCCATCAAACTAAACTATTTATGCACACATGTATCCAATTAAACTGCAATATACGCATCATTTTATGCATATATTCAATTATATCCTGTTTTTTCAAGCATTCACAGTTTTCGGACATTGTTGCATACATTTATGCACTTATACAAAATAAATGCATACATTCATGCAAATATTCAGAGGCCTTCATCCTTTTTAACTTTGTTGCATACATGTATGCACTTATACGCAATATATGCATACATGTATGCAACTATTCGTAACACATGGAGCTCGGTTCAACTTTATATGCATACATGTATGCAACTATTTTCAATATATACATACATGTAAGCATATATTCACCTATATTTTCAGTAGAGAAATATCGATTGCTTGTTGAACCCTATAAATCGCGTGAAAGTAGGATACTCCAAACTCGGGGGGTTAGAGAGTTTCACAAAACGTTTTTAATGGGAAAAAAATGTGAGTGAAAGATCCTACTGAATTGAATTTGATCCATGAATCTAAGAAATAGTGAGAATTCTTGATCTCACTCAATTCGAAGATCCAAATGAATATATGCATATATGTATGCAACTTTTGGTATTAGTCGCATACATTTATGCAATTTTTATTTTTCCTGATTGATTCTAGGAATATTGCGATTTTTTGAATTTTTTATGTACTAGAGCATAATTTCCATTGAAAAACACGTAACTCTCAAAATAGGGACCACTTTGAATTTGAAACATGGGGAGGATGTCGTTCTAACTTCCAAAGTTTTCAAGGATGCATGACTAATTTTCACTTTTAAACATTTTGATGTTTATTATCCCAAAACAACGGATTTTATCCGTTGTCCTGTATTTTTTATGTTGTTATTGCACTTATGGTTTCCAAAGACTTGAAAATAGTTTTGCATCCGTGAATATATATATATATACATGCTTCGATTTGGTAATTATGATTTTAAATGTTTTAAATATTTTTAATAGTATTTCTAAACAATAAAGTATTTATACTATATTTATTTTATATAAAAAAGTAGAAATTTAATAACTGCATTTTTATGGATTTCAAAAATTAATTTAAAAAAATAAAACCCCAATTTCTTTAGTATGTTATTTTACGAAGAATATAAGCTTTTTTCACTTTTTGGACATATAAGAATGAGAATAAATGATTTAGTAAAAATACATGGTATGAGACATGTGTTTTTGCTTTATCACTTAATAACAGACTTGTACGATCGCAACTAATTTGAAGTGTTATTTTGAGTTTTTTAGAAGTTTCCAAATTTTGGCGAAGATATTTTTTTTTGAGAATTACTCTTTTTAGTACATTCGTTGACAAGCAGTCTAGATGCATTTTGGGATGGCCGATGAAATAAGGCAATACTGATGTTAAGTTTTTAATTTGCAACTATAGTTAAAGACAAACATCACGATTTTCTTCTACTCACCAAGGAGATAAGGCAAGTGTTATGATGGTTATTTTACTTGTTAATGAAATGAGAAAAATCCCGATGCCACTTATAACTCATCAAAATAAGAGATAAGACGAGTTGGGTTTCTTGCGCTCGTCGATGAAACGAGGCAGTGTTTATTTGATGTTGTTTTATGATGGTTTCTAATGTGGCCTCGACTGACGGTAGTAAACCAACAGGTGCAAACGTATGGCATGGGATGTACGTTAACGCCTATTAGGTTCCTATTCGAGAAGTTGAGGCACATTCAAGATGTTACCACAACTATAGACCGAGTATTCGATTTGAGTCATCAGGATGTTCATGATGTTATTACTTGACTCCAATCATCATGATGTTATTACCTGAGTTTTTGTGACTAGGCTTCATCACGATGTTTCTGACTATATTCAATCACGATGATCATGATGTTATGTGACCCCAAGTCATCACGGTGTATGGTATTAATAGTTAGTACTAGTTAATATGTAAGCACATTCTGTTTTCTATGAAGTTTTAGATGATTTGATTTCACCGTTTTGATGATGATGCTTTATTACAGCCATATGTAACAAAAGCCTTAGTTAAATACATGGTTTTATGTGATTTAAAATATGATATTTTGAACTCTTTTCGAGTTTAATCAAGATAGATTTGAGATATATTTATTTAATACCGATTATACAAGTTATAAATTGTGGTAGTTCTTTTATGATGAATTTAATGATGGATTTGAGGTTTTTCTATATTTATAAAGATGAGATAAGGTGTAAACTAGGGTAATTCTTTTATGATGAGTTCAAGATGGATTCGAGATGTCTTTATATTTATACCAATGAGATGAGGTATAAATGATTATGTATATTATTTTATGATGAGTTTTAATGATTGATTTTATAAATATTTATATTTATATCGATGAGACAAGGTATAAATAAGTATGAAGATTCTTTTAGACAAGTTTTATGATGTATTGAATAGAATTGTGAGGTTTTAGAATATGACGATGAGACGAGTTATATCTGTGTGTGTGTGTGTCTTATCTTAGTTATCTCTTCTACTTATCAAGAAGAAATACCATTCTTTCTTAGGAGGTAGAAACCCTATTATGACATGACATGACCTTCGAAAGAATTATTTTGAAATTTTTGGTTTGATTTGTTTGTAAATATTTCTCTTATATTTATACAAACTTCTAACCTTAATATCTTCATCAATCGATACCCGTTTTACGCAAACTCATAGTATACTTGAACCAGAATTCCGAGATGAACGCAATGGAATAGTCCACTTTACTTAATTTCTAATATTAAATTAAGTATTATTTAGTTTATTAATGTTCTTTAAAATTACAGGGTGTTACATTCTAACCTACTTAAAGGACTTCGTCCTCGAAATCTCCAAGTTTAAGAAGAATGATATTGTCGTAACAACCACAACCATCTACTCATCCATCATCCACAAGCATCCATTGTCCTTAATATTTTCCTAATGCTTGTATCAACATATGCAATGGTATGCGTATATGTCCTTAAACTAATGCGAAAATGAAACAACCCAAAATCCCCCTTACGGGAAATCACAGATTGCTTTGAGAACACGATAAATCAGAATGCAAACAGAAGAACATTTCATTGTATATTACAACAATTCCATCAGAATACAAGAACATTACAGAGTATGAATAAATATTACATAGAAAATATCCGAGATTTAAGTTACATTTAAATACATTGCAGCGGAAAATAATACAAAACACAACTAGAAGTTATACACGGATACAGAGCTTTCCGAGTATCATTCCAGCTGTAAATCAGGATCCTGTAAATATAAGTCTGCAAACCCAAAACTACTAGCTGCCGGTGTCAAAATAAGGGCACCCAGAGTTTAGGTTAAAACAATAAACTCCAGGTCAGTCATGTGACTGGTGTGAGAACTAAAACAATTATTAATCTTTATTTTAAAGTTAGGTAAATCAAGGGACCACGTGGTATAACACGGAGCGGGTTTCCTCCCAAGAATACCAGTGCATATAACAAGAACACAATGCTAAATAAAGAAAAATGAAGCTATTATAAGACCCAAGTCCCATCACACAATGCAACGCAAGCCGGAGGATAGGGTTTTTACCTTATAATAGCAAAAGAATGCTTGATACGCTAAAAACAAATCATTTGATACTATTATAAGTGCATAGTGTAAAAAACAATTTCAATCATAAGTATCAATCATAGACGGCATAAGTGCCCCATACCACTATGTCGCCATATTAGGCTCTATAAATAAAACCGCAAAGTCACGTATTGGAAATTGGATTTCCATCTGTGAACTGAGGCAAAAGATAGTCCTCTACCGATTCAAGACTGTCTAGCCCGAGCCTCAGGATCAAAGCTCGAGTGAACCTTGGATCATCAGGGCCGGTCCACCGATGTGGATTAAAATGCCTGAACACTGCGTTTCCTCGCCCTTTGGGGCGTAAATGAGCCAAATGACTCCATCGACTCCACATAGTCACTGATATATTCGAGGCGCCTCGCAATAGCAACAACCACACAAGTGAAAATAATATAAATGTCAGTGCTGGTTGTAAAGACCCGCAACTTCCCTGGTGAGGAAAGCGCGGATAGTTCGAGAACAAGCCACATCAGGACGCAGACGGAAGAACATTTCATTGTATATAACAACAATTCCATCAGATTACAAGAATATACAGAGCATAAATGAATAAATATACACTCGATAAATATCAAAGATTACAATAAATTACATAGCAGCGGAAAATAATACAATACACAACTACAAGTAAAACGCGGATACAAAGCTTTCTGAGTATCGTTCCAGCTGTAAATCAGGATCCTGCGAATATAAATCTGCAAAACCAAAACTACTAGCTACCCGTGTCAAAATAAGGGCACCCAGTGTTTAAGTTAAAACAATAAACTCCACGTCAGTCATGGGACTGGTGTGAGAACTAAAACAGTTATTAATCTATATTTTTAAAGTTCGGTAAATCAAGGGACCACGCCGTATAACACGGAACGGGTTTCCTCCCAAGAATAATAGTGCATAAAACAACAGCGCAATGCTAAATAAAGAAAAATGAAGCTATTATAAGACCCAGGTCCCATCACACAATGCAACGCAAGCCGGAGGATAGGGTTTTTACCTTATAATAGCCAAGAATTCTTGATACGTTTAAAACAAATCTTTTGATACTATAATGAGTGTATAGTGTATAAAACAACTTCAAATCATAAGTATCAATCATAGACGGCATAAGCGCCCCATCCCACTATGTCGCCATACTAGGCTCTACAAATAAAACCGCAAATGTCACGTATTTGGAAATTGGATTTCCATCTATGAACCGAGGCAAAAGATATTCCTCAACCGATTCGAGACGCTCTAGCCCGCCCCTCAGGATCAGAGCTCGAGTGACCCTTGGATCCTCAGGGCCAGTCCACCGATGTGGATTAAACTTAAACCCTGAACATGCGTTTCCCCACCCTATGGGGGCGTAAATGAGCCAGCGATTGACTCCATCGGACCCGGATCGTCCGATCAAACCGAGGCGCCTCGCAACAGCAACAACCACATAAGTCAAACTCGTCAGGGCGTGTAAAACCACTGACGCCACTTCTAGCTAGAAAGAAACGCATGCCCTCCCTGACGTCCTCTCCCGTTTTGGTTCACACGGGGGTGTGAGGCTCGCGAATCAACGTTACACAAAGCTACGCCACACAGGCCGTGCTTTGATCATCAACCACAAGACTTTGCTTTTCAACAGAAGCCTTGATCCATTTGCCACTTAGGCATGCCACACAGGCAATTCATTCCATGCGATGGATATCCATCAATATATAACCCCTGAACTCGTACGTCTCAGAGAAGGGCGTTAAGCAAGAGAATAAATTCTCCGCCGCCAAACAGATATATATTTAATAGAAATCAATCACACAGACTGAAATCCAATGTCTGACACACAGTCCATTTACAAGTCCGTTCTGGGTCTGAACGAAACCAGAGGCACCTAGTACCCCGCATATCCATCGATCTCCAAGTACGTCTGGACGATCACCAACTGTTTCCATCTTCTTGGGTGTACATCCCAATCAAGATCATCAGTAATCACCCAAATGACATGAAGACCTCCGGTCTTCGACCACCACCTTCATCTTTGACTTATCGTCGTATTAGTTATTCAGAATGGGATAAACCCGGTCTTTTTGAACAACTCACGTATATAATAAACAATTGTTACACAGACACAACATACGCCTCATTCCAATTCACCAGTCACTAACCGTAAATTAACAAGAGGATAATTCCCCAAATATTAACCCTGAAGGCCGAAACCAACATCAGATCAATATCCAGAAAACCATTCTGCTTAGCTAACCGACAGTTAGTTTCTAAATTTCACATTCTTAGGGAAAGGTTCCCATTAATTTTATCAAAGATAAATTCTTTTAAAATTATTCTTTAATCTTCTTTTGAATTTCAATTCAAACTAGTCCGGATTAACGAACCTTACTGAAGTAATCATTTGTTATAATTTCCCAACACTAACCTATTCGTCCCATGAAGTAAATCTGGTTATACTTCATATCTAACACCACGGTGTTATCGGTAAATTCAATTACCATTTCACGTTTAAATCTAATTAAAGATTTAACTATCGCTTGGAGCAAAACTGGTGATACTCCATTCTCGATCTTATCAATCTAATTAAAGATTCATTAAAACTCCACTTAGTTTTAATCTGTGACAGGGTTAAAGAATCGATGTCATTTAAAACATGGTTCACGATAAACCCAAAATCACATCACATTTCAATCAGTCCCTAATCGTAAATTAGCAAGTAAGCAATTCCCTAAGTATTAACCTCGAAGGCTGAAACCGACATCAAATCAATACCCCAGAAACCATTCAACTTAACTAATCGCTTGTTAGTTTCTGATTTTCTTAACTCATTTAGGTCTAAGAACAGTATTATTGAAGATACCGTTCACGACAACCCAAAATCACATTTCATTGATTATCGGGTTAAAGAACAAGTGTTATATAAAACACTGTTCACGATAAACCCAAAAATCAATACCAATTCAATTCCAATTAGATATCATTTAATTGGTACTCTTCATTAAATCTAAATAAAAAGATTTAATCTTTTCTCAACTGGGTTCAAGAACAGTGTTAATAAAGACACCATTCACGACAAACCCAAATCACATTTGATATTAAATACAAGGTTCTGAATAGAAAATATACCGGCTTATATTCAATATCAAATCCTACGACCAACAAAAATCATATTGGAAATAACGTTATAAATATATCTTTCAAATTTCCATAACGCTATCTGTATAATCACCCAATCCAACATCGAAATATTCCGAAGACAATTTCGATTCAAACCCATTCCATTGCAATTATTGGAAATTCTGGTTATTTTCAAAACCATTTCAAATCCTATTTATTTATTTAAAAATAAATAGATTTATAATTCTAGTTCAAAACTAGTTCATTTCGATGAAAATCTATTTTTATCTTTTCAAATATGTAGTTTTTCATCCCAATTCTTCCCAAATCATTTCTTATGATTTTACACAAATTATTACTATTTTTAATAATTTTGTCAAGGCCCGTACAGTAAATTTCCATCAACGGCCATCGAACTGCACTCATATCGACCTTTTCCAAATTTGATTTGGACATAATTACAAATCCAACCATTAGATTTCTAATTTCCAATTTTCATTAGAAATCTCTTTTCGATACGAACCCAACGGTTCCGGTTTTAGGAGAATCCGACGGTCGGATCTCCTGCAATATCCATTCGAAGTCAATGTTCGAAATTCGCGAACTGCCGCGGCGCGGCGCGTTCTATTCAGGCCATTATATTATATATATAATATATACTTCGTCGATTTCAATTCAAAATGTATTTTATAAATCGTTTTCAAAACGATTTCCATTTCATTTCAAATTCAAATAAAAATTGAATTTCTCCTGATGAATTCGTTTTAAATTCATTTCAAATTGATTTCAATTCAAATCGATTTTTCTTTCAATTTCAATTTGTTTTCAATTCAATTTCAATTCAAATTCCTTCCTATTCAATTTCAATTCGAATTCATTTCTATTCAGTTTCATTTCGAATTTCAATTCTTTTCAAAATATCAGATTTTGAAATCACTTTTGATATTCATTGTAAAATGAATAAAATCGATATAAATATCGTTCACGTCAAAATGGCGTCAATCTAATCAACATGGCTTAATATATTTCTATTTCCAAATATTCTATTTCAAATATTTCTATTTCAAATATTTCTATTTCAAATATTTCTATTTCAAATATTTCTTTTTCAAATATTTCTTTTTCAAATATTTCTTTTTCGAATATTTCTTTTTCAAATATGGAATGTGTCCCAATCAATTACCATATAATGTTAATTATATGTATTTTATACCACACGTATATAACAGCAACGATAAATCCTCAACCATCATCCAAAGTGCGTTCTACACTGTATAAGCATCAAATATAAATATTTGACGCTTATAACAGTCTGTCAATCAATCGATCGACATACAACTAACTATTGGGATTAGTGTACGCCATATATCATCCCAATACCCGTGTGGGGTTTCACACAATCAAACCCAGATTTTATTTGTGCAGTTGGGCGATGTGTAAAATTTATCGTCCCAATCAATATCAGTCAAATGTGTGTATACAAACAAACCATCCGATTTGTTTATTTTTATTTCAATTTCACATACACTTTAAAAATTCCATTTTTAACTATAAAATATTTTCAACTATATAAATATTTTATTTCATTTCACATCACACAATCAACTACATATCAAAATCAAACAACCAAGCATACAAGCCGTCCATGGTCTGTGGACGATGGGTGTCGGGTGCTACTAAACACCGTCTGCATCCTAGTATATATTTTTAACTTGAAAACAAAATTAAAAGGTGAGAAGTTCTCACTAAAGCTATCCCAACTCCACGACACTTCAAATGTAGGATATCTTCATCGTTCTTCCTTTTGTCACTTTCTTTGCCCGTATTCTCTACATATGTAAAAATCGAATTTTTTACTTTGCTATTCAATATATAAAAATCGAATTTTTTACTTTGCTATTCAATATATAAAAATCGAATTTTTACTTTGCTGTTCAATATATAAAAATCGAATTTTTTACTTTGCTATTCAATATATAAAAATCTAATTTTTACTTTGCTATTCAATATATAAAAATCAAAATTTTACTTTGCTATTCAATATATAAAAAATCGAATTTTTACTTTGCTATTCAATATATAAAAATCGAATTTTTTACTTTTCTATTCAATATATAAAAATCGAATTTTTACTTTTCTATTCAATATATAAAAATCGAATTTTTACTTTTCTATTCAATATATAAAAATCGAATTTTTACTTTGCTATTCAATATATAAAAATCGAATTTTTACTTTGCTATTCAATATATAAAAATCGAATTTTTACTTTTCTATTCAGTATATAAAAATCGAATTTTTACTAAATCGAATTTTTACTTTTCTATTCAATATATAAAAATCGAATTTTTAGCTAAATAAAAATCCTCTTTTTACTTCATCCAACATCATATTTTTATATATGAGATTTACAACTAAAGATCATATTTTTACTACTCCACCCATTCCTTTTAAAACTAAAACCTTTTTCTAAATAAAAATATAATCTTTATAGCTTATAAAAGTTATAACAATTTATTCAAAATCAGATTTTTAAACATGATCACTTTATAGTAAACTGGAAATAAAATAAATAAATGTAAATAAAATAAAATAAAATAAAATAAAATAAAAGGACGCACCTTAAATTCGATTTTCCGTAGAAGGAAGGGGGCTGCAGTGTACTGGGCGGAGAGGGGTTGGCGAGGTCGAGCTCAGGTGGGCGGCTAGGGTTCAGGGGAGGGTTTTGCGCGTCGCTCTGGTGGAAAGGGGGGGGGGGGGATCGCGTCGGCAGATGGAGAGGGGGGGATCGCGTCGGCAGATGGTAGGGGGGATCGCGGTGGCGGATGGAGGGGTGGGAATCGCGGTCGATTAGGCTAGGGTTTTTTTTTCTGATCGAAAAAGTAAGAGAGAGAGGAGGGAAAAGGAATTAGGGGGGGTGTTATTAAATATATAAATATATATATATATATATTAATATTTTATTTTCAAGAGAGGTTGACTTTTTTGTTCGGACTCGAAATCAAACCCGCCGACTGTCGTCCATAGCGTAATACCCCCATTCTGAACACAATGGGATATGTATCGTAAGCTGGTTCGATCGTTTCGATCAGTTTTCGTTAAAATCAACATATAACTCTATATATTGAATTTGAACGCACATTTCAATTTACCGGGGTCACATACTAACTCGAAAAATTCCAAAAAAATATTTTCTAGCCTCGTATTGACAATACAGTCCTAACAAAACTAACTTCGTCGAATTCTGAGAAAGTTTGAAAAATGGTCATTTTCCAGTCGATTAAAATCAACTAAAACTGGTCAAACGCGTTTTCCTTTGCCACGCTCCCATGTTGAATCGAAAAATTACGAAATTTGAAACCTAGCAAAAACTTGACATCACGGATCCAACAAAAGTGGTTTTGTCAAAATCCGAGGTCGTTTGCAAAATTTCCATTTTTAAGGGCCGAAATTCCATAGCGACTATTCTGAATTTTCACTTGGCCATATCTTTTGATTCCCGTTATGAAATTTTGATTTTTCGGATTCGTTGGAAAGATATTCATAATTAGGTTCAAATATTTTTGGTTTCACTAAAATCCGGTTTATTTTGCACCCGGTACATTCATTTGAATTTTGAAAACGAATTATCGAACTACCGTGCCATTTTCAATTCCTTTTATATATATAAATAAATATTTATATTCTATCGTCGATTCAAACGAATATATATGTTCGAATTATATTCAAAATAAATTTCTCATCGTTATTATTTAAAATAATTCATTTTAAATAATCAAAATTCACTAAATTGGCCAAAATAAAAAATTTAAACTGGCCCAGATTTCCGGGTTATTACAATCTCCCCCACTTAAAACTTTTCGTCCCCGAAAAGGATCGAAGCCGAAAGTTGTTTTACTAATCAACTCAACTTTCCATATTTTGATTATGGCTTAAGTTCTTCAACTTTTCAGCTTCTAAGAACTTTTCAAATTTTTCAAAAATTTGGCTAACACCCTAAATTTTCGAAAAATTTCGCCATAACCTCCCCTGCATCGGGAGCACCGGGAAAATCCCGAAATTGCCATACAGGCCCTCTGATCTCAAAAAGAAAAAGAAAAAGCCAATCGGCTCATAAAATCATCATCACCCAAACAAAACGGTAAATTATGGTAAACATGTACCTATTTGTCGGGCAAACAATTTTATTCTTCTACTCTAGCCTCCTTGCTATTACATGTTCAATGTATATATATGCATATGCATGCAATTCTAACAAATTTTCAATACAGTTCACTATTTGATACAATTTTGCTAAATGTTCGACATTTTAATTAATCAAACTATAATCAAACAACACAACCATCAATCAATTAGTTGATTAGCTTTTCAAATTCATAGCCTTGATATATAGTCAAAAAATCACATTTTTGATACCAATTCACAACAATAAGCCCTATCTAATTTTGGTTCTCACACCAGTCAATAGGAAATATATAGAAAGCCCACTTTCGTCACTCGAACATAAATTCTAATGATGGAGCTCCATCATCAAAATCATCTCCGGGCGATTAGAGTGTAATTCTATATCTATCCAATATATTAAAATTTCAAATACACGTGGATCAGACGTATACGCAAAATCTTTTTATACCTGATAGTCCAAATCAATATAAAATAAATAATCAAATATGAATAATTGATTTAGATTTTCAAAACAAAACTTGTTTTCAATTTTTATTTTAAAAACATTACTCTTCACACTCGGTCTAGGATACTACTGATCCCATCTCGAACGAGTCATTCTCATTGGATATTACTAATCCAATCCCTGATGAATTCTTTCGTATGGTTCTAACGTGTCTTGTTCTCTGAGCTTTGTAAACCAAAGCTCTGATACCAACTGTAAAGACCCGCAACTTCCCCGGTGAGGAAAGAGCGGATAGTTCGAGAACAAGCCACATCAGGACGCAGACGGAAGAACATTTCATTGTATATAACAACAATTCCATCAGATTACAAGGATATACAGAGCAAAAATGAATAAATATACACTCGATAAATATTAGAGATTACAATAAATTACATAGCAGCGGAAAATAATACAATACACAACTAGAAGTAATACGCGGATACAAAGCTTTCCGAGTATCGTTCCAGCTGTAAATCAGGATCCTACGAATATAAATCTGCAAAACCAAAACTACTAGCTGCCCGTGTCAAAATAAGGGCACCCAGAGTTTAGGTTAAAACAATAAACTCCAGGTCAGTCATGGGACTGGTGTGAGAACTAAAACAGTTATAAATCTTTATTTTTAAAGTTCAGTAAATCAAGGGACCACGTCGTATAACACGGAACGGGTTTCCTCCCAAGAATACCAGTGCATAAAACAACAGCGCAATGCTAAATAAAGAAAAATGAAGCTATTATAAGACCCAGGTCCCATCACACAATGCAACGCAAGCCGGAGGATAGGGTTTTTACCTTATAATAGCCAAGAATGCTTGATACATTTAAAACAAATCTTTTGATACTATAATAAGTGTGTAGTGCATAAAACAACTTCAAATCATAAGTATCAATCATAGACGGCATAAGCGCCCCATCCCACTATGTCGCCATACTAGGCTCTACAAATAAAACCGCAAATGTCACGTATTTGGAAATTGGATTTCCATCTATGAACCGAGGTAAAAGATAGTCCTCAACAGCTCGAGACGCTCTAGCCCGCCCCTCAGGATCAGAGCTCGAGTGACCCTTGGATCCTCAGAGCCAGTCCACCGATGTGGATTAAACTTAAACCCTGAACATGTGTTTCCCCACCCTATGGAGCGTAAATGAGCCAACGAATGACTCCATCGGACCCGGATCGTCCGATCAAACCGAGGCGCCTCACAACAGCAACAACCACATAAGTCAAACTCGTCAGGGCGTGTAAAACCACTGACGCCACTTATAGCTAGAAAGAAACGCATGCCCTCCCTGACGTCCTCTCCCATTTTGGTTCACACCGGGGTGTGAGGCTCGCGAATCAACGTTACACAAAGCTATGCCACATAGACCGTGCTTTGATCATCAACCACAAGACTTTGCTTTTCAACAGAAGCCTTGATCCATTTGCCACTTAGGCATGCCACACAGGCAATCATTCCATGCGATGGATATCCATCAATATATAACCCCTGAGCTCGTACGTCTCAGAGAAGGACGTTAAGCAAGAGAATAAATTCTCCGCCGCCAAACAGATATATATTTAATAGAAATCAATCACACAGACTGAAATCCAATGTCAGACACACAGTCCATTTACAAGTCCGTTCTGGGTCTGAACGAAACCGGAGGAACCTAGTACCCCGCATATCCTTCGATCTCCAAGTACGTCTGGACGATCACCAACTGTTTCCATCTTCTTGGGTGCACATCCCAATCAAGATCATCAGTAATCACCCAAACGACGTGAAGACCTCCGGTCTTCGACCACCGTCTTCATCTTCGACTTATCGTCGTATCAGTTATTCAGAATGGGATAAACCCGGTCTTTCAGAATAACTCACGAATATAATAAGCAAGTGTTACACAGACACAACATATGCCTCATTCCATTTCACCAGTCACTAACCGTAAATTAACAAGAGGATAATTCCCCAAATATTAACCCCGAAGGCCGAAACCAACATCAGATCAATATCCTGAAAACCATTCTACTTAGCTAACCAACAGTTAGTTTCTAAATTTCACATTCTTAGGGAAAGGTTCCCATTAATTTTATCATTTTAAATTTATTCTTTAATCTTCTTTTGAATATCAATTCAAACTAGTCGGGATTAACGAACCTTACCGAAGAAATCATTTGTTTTAATTTCCCAACCCCAACCTATTCATCCCATGAAGTAAAACTGGTTATACTTTATACCTTACACCACGGTGTTAACGGTAAATTCAATTACCATTTCACGTTTAAATCTAATTAAAGGTTTAACTATCGCTTGGAGCAAAACTGGTGATACTCCATTCTCGATCTTATCAATCTAATTAAAGATTCATCAAAACTCCACTTAGTTTTAATCTGTGACTAGGTTAAAGAATCAGTGTCATTTAAAACATGGTTCACGATAAACCCAAAATCGCATCACATTTCAATCAGTCCCAAACTGTAAATTAGCAAGTGAGCAATTCCCTAAGTATTAACCCCGAAGGCCGAAACCAACATCAGATCAATACCACAGAAACCATTCAACTAAACTAATCTCCAGTTAGTTTCTGATTTTCTTAACTCCTTTGGGTCTAAGAACAGTATTATTGAAGATACCGTTCACGACAACCCAAAATAACATTTCATTGATTATCGGGTTAAAGAACAAGTGTTATATAAAACACTGTTCACGATAAACCCAAAAATCAATACCAATTCAATTCCAATTAAATATCATTTAATTGGTACTCTTCATTAAATCTAAATAAAAAGATTTAATCTTTTCTCAACTGGGTTCAAGAACAGTGTTAATAAAGAAACCATTCATGACAAACCCAAATCATATTTGATATTAAATACAAGGTTCTGAATAGAAAATATACCGGCTTATATTCAATATCAAATCCTACGACCAACAAATATCGTATTGGAAATAACGATATAAATATATCTTTCAAATTTCCATAACGCTTCTGTATAATCACCAAATCCAACATGGAAATATTCCGAAGACAATTTCGATTCAAATCCATTCCAATGCAATTATTGGAAATTCTGGTTATTTTCAAAACCATTTCAAATCCAATTTATTTATTTAAAAATAAATAGAATTATAATTCTAGTTCAAAACTAGTTCATTTCGATGAAAATCTATTTTTATCTTTTCAAATATGGAGTTTTTCATCCCAATTCTTCCCAAATCATTTCTTATGATTTTACACAAATTATTACTATTTTTAATAATTTTATCAAGGCCCGTGCAGTCGATTTCCATCAACGGCCATCGAACTGTACTTATAGCGACCTTTTCCAAATTTGATTTGGACATAATTCCAAATCCAACCGTTAGATTTCTAACATTCGTTAGAAAGCTCTTTTCGATACGAACCCAACGGTTCCGGTTTTAGGAGAATCCGACGGTCGGATCTCCCGCAATATCCATTCGAAGTCAATGGTCGAAATTCGTGAACTGCAGCGGCGCGGCGCGTTCTATTCAGGCCATTATATTTTATATATAATATATATATAATATATACTTCATCGATTTCAATTCAAAACGTATTTTATAAATCGTTTTTAAATTCGTTTTCAAAACGATTTCCACTTCATTTCAAATTCAAATCAAAATTGAATTTCTCTTGATGAATTCGTTTTAAATTCATTTCAAACCGATTTCAATTCAAATCGATTTTTCTTTCAATTTCATTTCATTTTCAATTCAACCTCAATTCGAATTCCTTCCTATTCAATTTTAATTCGAATTCATTTCTATTCAGCTTTAGTTCGAATTTCAATTCTTTTCAAAATATCAAATTTTGAAATCACTTTTGATATTCATTATAAAATGAATAAAATCGATATAAATATCGTTCACGTCAAAATGGCGTCAATCTAATCAACACGGCTTCATATATTTCTGTTTCCAAATATTCTATTTCAAATATTTCTATTTCAAATATTTCTTTTTCAAATATTTCTTTTTCAAATATTTCTTTTTCGAATATTTCTTTTTCAAATATGGAATGAGTCCCAATCAATTACCATATAATGTTAATTATATGGATTTTCTACCACACGTATATAACAGCAATGATAAATCCTCAACCAACATCCAAAGTGCGTTCTACACTGTATAAGCATCAAATATAAATATTTAATGCTTATAACAGTCTGTCAATCAATCGATCAACATACAACTAACTATTGGGATTAGTGTACACCATATATCATCCCAATACCCGTGTGGGGTTTCAAACAATCGAACACAGATTTTATTTGTGCAGTTGGGCGATGTGTAAAATTTATCGTCCCAATCAATATCAGTCAAATGTGTGTATACAAACAAATCATCTGATTCGTTTATTTTTATTTCAATTTCACATTCACATTAAAAATTCTATTTTTAACTATAAAATATTTTCAACTATATAAATATTTTATTTCATTTCACATCACATCACACAATCAACTACACATCAAAATCAAACAACCAAGCATACAAGCCGTCCATGATCTGTGGACGATGGGTGTCGGGTGCTACTAAACACCGTCTGCATCCTAGTATATATTTTTAACTAGAAAACAAAATTAAAAGGTGAGAAGTTCTCACTAGAGCTATCCCAACTCCACGACACTTCAAATGTAGGATATCTTCATCGTTCTTCCTTTTTTCACTTTCTTTGCCCGTATTCTCTACATATGTAAAAATCGAATTTTTTACTTTGCTATTCAATATATAAAAATCGAATTTTTACTTTGCTATTCAATATATAAAAATCGAATTTTTACATTGCTATTCAATATATAAAAATCGAATTTTTTTCTTTGCTATTCAATATATAAAAATCGAATTTTTACTTTGCTATTCAATATATAAAAATCGAATTTTTTACTTTTCTATTCAATATATAAAAATCGAATTTTTGCTTTTCTATTCAATATATAAAAATCGAATTTTTACTTTTCTATTCAATATATAAAAATCGAATTTTTACTTTTCTATTTAATATATAAAAATCGAATTTTTACTTTGCTATTCAATATATAAAAATCGAATTTTTACTTTGCTATTCAATATATAAAAATCGAATTTTTACTTTGCTATTCAATATATAAAAATCGAATTTTTACTTTTCTATTCAATATATAAAAATCGAATTTTTACTTTTCTATTCAATATATAAAAATCGAATTTATACTTTTCTATTCAATATATAAAAATTGAATTTTTACTTCTCTATTCAATATATAAAAATCGAATTTTTAGCTAAATAAAAATCCACTTTTTACTTCATCCAACATCATATTTTTATATATGAGATTTACAACTAAAGATCATATTTTTACTACTCCACATATTCCATTTAAAACTGAAACCTTTTTCTAAATAAAAATATAATCTTTCTAGCTTATAAAAGTTATAATCTTTTATTCAAAATCAGATTTTTAAACATGATCACTATATAGTAAACTGAAAATAAAATAAATAAATGTAAATAAAATAAAATAAAAGGACGCACCTTAAATTCGATTTTTCGTAGAAGGAAGGGGGCTACAGTGTACTGGGTGGAGAGGGGTTGGCGAGGTCGAGCTCAGGTGGGCGGCTAGGGTTCGGGGGAGGGTTTTGCGCGTCGCTCAGGTGGAAAGAGGGGATCGCGTCGGCAAATGGAGGGGGGATCGCATCGGCAGATGAAGGGGGGATCGCGGTGGCGGATGGAGAGGGGAATCGCGGTGGCGGTTGGAGGGGGGTCGTGGTCGATTAGGCTAGGGTTTTTTTTCTGATCGAAAAAGTAAGAGAGAGAGGAGGGAAAAGGAATTAGGGGGGGTGTTATTATATATATATATATTAATATTTATTTTCAAAAGGGGTTGACTTTTTTGTTCGGACTCGAAATCAAACCCGCCGACTGTCGTCCTAAGCGTAATACTCACATTCCGAACACATTGGGATAAGTATTGTAAGCTGGTTCAATCGTTTCGATCAGTTTTCGTCAAAATCAACATATAACTCTATATATTGAATTTGAACGCACATTTCAATTTACCGGGGTCACATACTAACTCGAAAAATTCCAGAAAAATATTTTCTAGCCTCGTATTGACAATACGGTCCTAACAAAACTATCTTCGTCGAATTCTGAGACCGTTCGAAAAATGGCCATTTTCCAGTCGATTAAAATCAACTAAAACTCGTCAAACGCGTTTTCCTTCGCCACGCTCACATATTGAATCAAAAAATTACGAAATTTGAAACCTAGCAATAACTTGACATCACGGATCCAACAAAAGTGGTTTCGTCGAAACCCGAGGTCGTTTGCAAAATTTCCATTTTTAAGGGCCGAAATTCCATAGCGACTATTCTGAATTTTCACTTGGCCATATCTTTTGATTCTCGTTATGAAATTTCAATTTTTCGGATTCGTTGGAAAGATATTCTCAATTAGGTTCAAATATTTTTGGTCTCACAAAAATCCGGTTTATTTTGCACCCGGTATATTCATTTGAATTTTGAAATCGAATTATCGAACTACCGCGCCATTTTCAATTCCTTTTATATATATAAATAAATATTTATATTCTATCGTCAATTCAAACGAATACATATGTTTGAATTATATTCAAAATAAATTTCTCGTCGTTATTATTTAAAATAATTCATTTTAAATAATCAAAATTCACTAAATTGGCCAAAATAAAAATTTTAAACTGGCCCAGATTTCCGGGTTATTACACTGGTAGGTCACTTACACCACCCTAGCTAGAAGGAAATGCATACCCTCCCTGATGTCGTCTCCCGTTTCTGGTTCACAACTGGGGTGTGAGGCTCGCGAACCAATGTTACACAAAACTATGCCACACAGGCGGTGCTTTGATCGTCAACCACAAGACTTTGCTTTTCAACAGAAGCCTTGATTGATTGCCACTTAGGCATGCCACACAGGCAATTCACTCCATGCAATTGATATCCATCAATATATAACCCCTGAGCTCGTACATCTTAGAGAAGGGTGTAAAGCAAGAGTATAAATTCTCCACCGCCAAACAGATATATATTTAACAGAAATCAATCAGACAGAATAAAATCCAATGTCAGGCACACAGTCCATTTACATGTTCGTTCTGGGTCTGAATGAAACTGGAGGCACCTTGTACCTCGCATATCCATCGATCTCCAAGTACGTCTGGACAATCACCAACTGATTCCCTCCTCCTGGGTGTACAACCCAATCAAGATCATCAGTAATCACCCAAACGATGTGAAGACCTCCGGTCTTCTACCACCGTCTTCATCCTCAGCACCACGTCGAATCAATTATTCAGAATAGGATAAACCCGATCTTTCTGAATAACTCGCATATATAATAAACAAGTGTTACACAAACACAACATACGCCTCATCCCAATTCACAATATTCTTTTATTCAAATATTATTACACTTTGGGAAAGGTTCCCATTAATTTTATCAAAGACAAACTATTTAAATTTATTCTTTAATCTTCTTTTGAATATCAATTCAAATTAGTCAGGATTAGCGAACCACACCGAAGTAATCATTTATTTTATTTCCCAATCCCAACCTATTCATCCCATGAAGTAAAACTGGTAATACTTCATATCTAACACCACAGTGTTATCGGTAAATTCAATTACAATTTAACGTTCAAATCTAATTAAAGATTTAACTATCGCCTGGAGCAAAACTGGTGATACCCCATTCTCGATCACTTCAATCTAATTTAAGATTCAGTAAAACTCCACTTAGTTTTAATCTACCCAAAAATCAATATTCTGTCTTTAACTGGGTTAAAGAACCAATGTCATTTAAAACACGGTTCACTGTAAACCCAAAATCACATTCCAGTTAAATACCATTTAATTGGCACACTTCATTAAATCTAAATAAAAAATTTAATCTTTTTCTCAACTGGGTTTAGGAACAGTGTTAATGAAAACACCATTCACGAAAAACCCAAATCACATTTGATATTAAATACAAGGCTCTGAATAGAAAATATATCGGCTTATATTCAATATTAAATTCTACGACCAACAAATATTGTATTGGAAATAACAATATAAATATATCTTTCAAATTCCCATAACAATATCTGTATCATCACGAAATCCAACATCGAAATATTCCAAAGACAATTTCGATTCAAATCCATTCCAATTCAATTATTGGAAATTCTGGTTACTTTTAAAACCATTTCAAATCCAATTTATTTATTTCAAAAATAAATGAATTATAATTCTTGTTCAAAACTAGTTCATTACGATAAAAATCAAATTTTACCTTTTCAAATTTGTAATTTTCGTACCAATTCTTCACAAATCATTTCTTATGATTTTACACAAATTATTACTATTTTTAATATTTTTATCAAGGCCCGTATATTCGATTTCCATCAACGGCCATCTAACTGCACTTATAGCGACCTTTTCCAAATTTAATTTGGACATAATTCCAAATCCACCTGTTAGATTTCAAATCTCTAATATTCGTTAGAAAGCTCTTTTCGATACGAACCTAAGGGTTCAGGTATTAGGAGAATCCGATGGTCGGATCTCCCGTAATATCCATTCGAAGTCAATAGTCGAAATTCGCGAACTGCCGCGGCGCGGCGCGTTCTATTCAGGCCATTATATAATATATATATATGTATATATATATATATTTCGCCGATTTCCTTCCAAAACGTATTTTATAAATCGTTTTAAATTCGTTTTCAAAACGATTTCAACTTCATATTCAATTTCTAATCAAAATTGAATATTCCATATCATTAATCTATAAATGATAATATTTTCAAAACGTTATATTTTGAAATCACTTCCTCTTCTATATTCATTTAAAAAACGAATATAATCGATATAAATATCGTTCGCATCGAAATGGTGCATATATAACCAACACGGCTTTATATATTTCAATAACTTCGTTATTCTATTCAACAAATGAACATTTTCTTCAACACATGAATTTTCTTTCTATTCAACACATGAATTTATATTTCTATTCAACACATGAATTTATATTTATATTCAATACATGAATTTATATTTCTATTCAACACATGAATATTTATTCTATTCAACACATGAATTTATATTTCTATTCAACACATGAATTTATATTTCTATTCAACACATGAATATTTATTCTATTCAACACATGAATTTATATTTCTATTTTCCAAATTGGAATGAGACCCAATCAATTGCCATATAACGTTAATTATATAGATTCCCTACAACACATGTATATAACATCAATGATAAATCATCAACCATCATCCAGAGTGCACCACACAACTGCATAAGCATTAATTATAAATAATTAACGCTTACACAGTCTGTCAACCCATCGATTGACATACAACTAAACAATCGGGATTAGTGTACGTCAAATATCATCCCAATACCCATGTGGGGTTTCAAATCAACAAACACAGATTTTATTTGTGCAGTTGGGCGATGTGTAAAATTTATCGTCCTAATCAATATCAGTCAAATCAGTTATATAAACAAATCATCTGATTTTTTTTATTACTATTTATTTTATATACACGTTAAAAATCATATTTTTAACTATAAAATATTTTCCACTATAAAATATTTTATTTCATTCCACATCACACAATCAAATTTCACAACACTGCAATCAAACAAACAAGTCATCCATGGTCTATGGACGACAGGTGTCGGGTGCTACTAAACACCGTCTGCATCCTAGTATATATTTCATCTATAAAACAAATTAAAAGTGAGGAGTTCTCACCTATAAGCTTAACCAAACACTGCGACTCTTCATATGTAGAAAATCTTCGTCGTGTTTTCAACAAAATCTGTTTCACATGGTATATGTTAAAAATCACATTTTTAACATCGCTGCATGTATAGAAAAGATTATAATTTTACGATGCTATATATATAGAAAAGATTATATTTTTACAACGCTATATATATATATATAGAAAATATTATATTTTTACAACGGTATATATAGAAAAGATTATATTTTTACAACGCTATATACATAGAAAAGATTAAATTTTTACAACGCTATATATATATATAGAAAATATTATATTTTTATAACGCTATATATATATATATATATATATATATATAGAAAAGATTATATTTTTACAACGCTATATATATAAAAGATTATATTTTTACAAAACTATATATATATAGAAAAGATTTTATTTTTACAACGCTATATATATAAAAAAGATTATATTATTTTTTTACTCTACTAAAAATCACCTTTCTAATTTTCATCTTCTTATATAAAAATCACATGTTTATATGACCATTCAAACAATAAATATCGAATTTTTAATTCGAAAAAAAGTCTAAAAATCGAATGTTTAATCGCATAAGTAAATAAAAATTAAAATAAAAACTCACAGGAGATGCGAATGGTCAGAGGTGGGCTGTGGGGGCAGGCGGTGCGCTGGTCCCTCGATTTTGGGGTGTTTTTAGCGTTGTTTTAAGAAGAAGGAGGAGGAGGTTTTTTTTATGCGACCAGAGGGAGGAGGAGGGGCTGCGGGTGGTCAGAGGTTGTCGGAGGTGAGGCGCTGTGAAAACCCGTAACTTCCCCGTGAAGGAAAGCGCGGATAGTTCGAGAACAAGCCACATCAGAACGCAGACGGAAGAACATTTCATTGTTTATTACAACAATACCATCAGATACAAGAATATACAGTGTATAAATGAATATTATACAATAGAAAAATATCAGAGATTACAATAAATTACATAGCAGCAGAAAAACAATATAAAACACAACTGAAAGTAATACACGGATACAAAGCTTTCCGAGCATCGTTCCAGCTGTAAATAAGGATCCTGAATATAAATCTGCAAAACCAAAACTACTAGCTGCCCGTGTCGAAATAAGGGTACCCAGAGTTTAGGTTAAAACAATAAACTCCAGGTCAGTCATGTGACTGGTGTCTCAGGAACAGAACGCATCGTCCCTTGGAGCGACAGGGCCGGTCCATCGATGTGGATTAGACGAAATCCTGAACACTGCGTTTTCCCGCCCTTTGGGGCGTAGGTGAGCCAACTAAATGACTCCATCGGTTCGAGAACGACCGATATATCCGAGGCGCCTTGCAACAGCAACAACCACATAAGTCAAACTCGTCAGAGCGTGTAAAACCACTTACGCTACTTTTAGCTAGAAGAAAACAGATGTCCTCCCTGAGGTCTGTCTCCCGTTTTTGGTTCACCCCGGGGTGTGAGGCTCGCGAATCAACGCTACACAAAGCTACGCCACAAAGGCCGTGCTTTGATCATCAACCACAAGACTCTGCTTTTCAACAGAAGCCTTGATCATTTGCATCTTAGCATGCCACACATGCAAACCACTCTATGCAACCGATATCAGTCACACAGAATGAAATCCGATGTCAGACACACAGTCCATTTACAAGTTCGTTCTGGGTTTGAACAAAACCGAAGGCACCTAGTACCCTGCATATCCATCGATCTCCAAGTACGTCTGGACGATCACCAACTATTTCCATCTTCTTGGGTGTACATCCCAATCAAGATCATCAGTAGTCACCCAAACGATGTGAAGACCTTCGATCTTCGACCACCGTCTTCATCTTCGACTTATCATCGTATCAGTTATTCAGAATGGGATAAACCCGGTCTTTCCGAATAACTCGGGTACTTATAAACATGTGTTACACAAACACAACATACGCCTCATTCCAATTCATCAGTCACTAACCGTAAATTAACAAGAGAATAATTCCCCAAATATTAACCCCGAAGGCCGAAACCAACATCAGATCAATATCCAGAAAACAATTCTGCTTAGCTAACAGACAGTTAGTTTCTAAATTTCACATTCATAGGGAAAGGTTCCCATTAATTTTATCAAAGATAAATTCCTTGAATTTATTCTTTAATCTTCTTTTGAATATTGATTTAACTAGTCGGGATTAACGAACCTTACCGAAGTAATCATTTGTTTTAATTTCCCAATCCCACCTATTCATCCCATGAAGTAAAACTGGTTATACTTCATATCTAACACCACCGTATTATCGGTAAATTCAATTACCATTTCACGTTTAAATCTAATTAAAGATTTAACTATTGCATGGAGCAAAACTGGTGATACTCCATTCTCGATCTTTTCAATCTAATTAAAGATTCATTAAAACTAAACTTAGTTTTAATCTTTAACTGGGTTAAAGAATCAGTGTCATTTAAAACACGGTTCACGACAAAACCCCAAAATCACATCACATTTCAATCAGTCCCTAACCGTAAATTAGCAAGTGAGCAATTCCCTAAGTATTAACCCCGAAGGCCGAAACCAACATCAGATCAATACACAGGAAACCATTCAACTTAACTAATCTCCAGTTAGTTTCTGATTTTCTTAACTCCTTTAGGTCTAAGAACAGTATTATTGAAGATACCGTTCATGACAACCCAAAATCACATTTCCATTAATTATCGGGTTAAAGAACAAGTGTTATTTAAAACACTGTTCACGATAAACCCAAAAATCAATACCAATTCAGTTCCAATAAAATATCATTTAATTGGTACACTTCATTAAATCTAAATAAAAAGATTTAATCTTTTCTCAACTGGGTTCAAGAACAGTGTTAATAAAGACACCATTCACGACAAACCCAAATCACATTTGATATTAAATACAAGGCTCTGAATAGAAAATATATCGGCTTATATTCAATATCAAATTCTACGATCAACAAATATCGTCCTGGAAATAACGATATATATATATATATATATATATATATATATATATATATATATATATATATTTCAAATTCCCATAACAATATCTGTATCATCACGAAATCCAACATCGAAATATTCTGGAGACAATTTCGATTCAAATCCATTCCAATATAGTTGTTGGAAATTCTGGTTATTTTCAAAACCATTTCAAATCTAATTTATTTATTTAAAAATAAATAGAATTATAATTCTAGTTCAAAACTAGTTCATTTCGATAAAATCTATTTTTATCTTTTCAAATATGGAGTTTTTCATTCCAATTCTTCCCAAATCATTTCTTATGATTTTCCACAAATTATTACTATTTTTAATAATTTTATCAAGGCCCGTACAGTCGATTTCCATCAATGGCCATCGAACTGCACTTACAGCGACCTTTTCCAAATTTGATTTAGACATAGCTCCAAATCCAACCGTTAGATTTCAAATTTCTAATATTCGTTAGAAAGCTCTTTTCGATACAAACCCAACGGTTCCGGTTTTAGGAGAATCTGACGATCGGAACTCCCGTAATATCTGTTCGAAGTCAATGGTCGAAATTCGCGAACCGCCGCGGCACGGCGCGTTCTATTCAGGCCATTATATTATATATATATATATATATATAATATATACTTCGTCGATTTCAATTCAAAACGTGCTTTATAAATCGTTTTAAATTCATTTTCAAAACGGTTTCAACTTCATATTCAATTTCAAATCAAAATTGAATATACCAATATAAATTTGTTTTAAATTCATTTCAAATCGATTTCAATTCAATTTCAATTTAATTCGAATTTCTTTACAATTTCAATTTGAATTCAATTCCTTTCGATTTCTCAATTCTATTCAATTTAATTCGGATTTCAATTCTATTCGAATTTCAAATCATTTCCGTGTATTTCGAATTTCAAATCAATTCAATTTAATTCGAATTTCAATTCACTTTAAATATAATTCGAATTTCAATTCATTTCAATATAATTCGAATTTCAAATCCATTCGATTTCAAATCTATTCAATTTAATTCGAATTTCAAATCTATTTCAATATTCATTGAAAAATGAATAAAATCGATATAAATATCGTTTACGTCAAAATGGCGTCAATCTAATCAACACGGCTTCATATATTTCCATTTTCAAATATTCTATTTCAAATATTTCTTTTTCAAATATTTCTATTTCAAATATTTCTTTTTCAAAACTGGAATGAGGCTCAATCAATTACCATATAACGTTAATTATATGGATTTTCTACAACCCATGTATACAATAACAACGATGAATAATTAACCATCATCCAAAGTGCATTCTACACTGTATAAGCATCAAATATAAATATTCAACGCTCATAACAGTCCGTCAATCAATCGATCGACATACAACTAATTATTGGGGTTAGTGTGTGTCGTCTATCATCCCAATACCCATGTGGGGTTTCAAACAATCAAACACAGATTTTATTTGTGCAGTTGGGCGATGTGTAAAATTTATCGTCCCAATCAATATCAGTCAAATGTGTGTATATAAACAAATCATTCGATTTGTTTATATAATCTATTTCATTTCATATACACGTTAAAAATTCTATTTTCAACTATAATAATATTTTTAACTATATAAATATTTTATTTCATTTCACATCACATCACACAATCAACTACACATCAAAATCAAATAAACAAGCATTCAAGCCGTCCATGGTCTGTGGACGACGGGTGTCGGGTGCTACTAAACACCGTCTGCATCGTAGTATATATTATTAACTAGAAAAAAAATTAAAAGCACCGAATAGCTAAATCAAACGCCTCGACTCTTCTTTGTAGAAATCTTCGCCGTTCTCGCCTCTTGTCACTTTCTTTGCCCGTATTCTCTACATATGTAAAAATCACATTTTTACTTCGCTATTCGATATATAAAAATCGAATTTTTACTTTGCTATTCAATATATAAAAATCGAATTTTTACTTATCTATTCAATATATAAAAATCGAATTTTTACTTTACTATTAAATATATAAAAATCGAATTTTTACTTTGCTATTCAATATAAAAAAATCGAATTTTTACTTTGCTATTCAATATATAAAAATCAAATCTTTTTAATGATAAAAATCAAACCTTCTACTTGTGAAACAAAATCACATCTTTCCTTGTTATAATAAAAAAAACTAACCTTTTATTTTACAAAATTCTATTCTTGTCATGTTCTAAAAATCTAATCTTTGCTAATACAAAGATTCAAACTTTATTCGCCTTCATAAATACAGCTTTACATTTATTAAAAATTATATTTTTAAAGTCATATAAACTGAAAATAACTAAATGTAAGTAAATTAAAAAGGAAACTCACTGATTTTTGAACGTTGGAGGTTGAAGAAGAGGTGCAGGTGGTTGGCGATAGCTTGTCATGACCTGAGGCGGCTAGGGTTTCGCTGGGGATGGGCTTTCAGGGTGTCGACGGTTTATAGGGAGGGAGAGATGGACGGAGAAGGAGGAGGCCAGGGAGGCACGTGGGTAGGGAGGAGGTCTGCAGGGTCGTGTGGGTGGCGCGATGCCAGAGCGTTAACGGGGGGCTCGAACAACGGGATCGAGGTCTGGGGGGGGGGGGGGGTCTTCGAATCGCGCAGAGGAGAGAGAGGGAAGGGGAGAGAAGAGAAGCGCGGGGAGGAGGTGAGGGAGGGGCGCGGTGGCCCACTCCATCGTTGGCGAACGGGGTCGGAGGAGGTGCCCCCCTTTTTTTTATCTCGATTAGTTTTGAGTGGAGAAAACAATGAATGGGGGGGGGGGTTATATGAAAAAATATATATATATCTTTTATTATTAAATTCTCTAAAAATCAACTTTTATTTTTGACCTCGAAATGAGACCCACCGCCAGTCGCCCATAGCTAATTACCCTCATTCCGAACACAATGGGATATGTATCGTAAGCTGATTTGATCGTTTGGATCAGTTTTCGTCAAAATCAAAATATGACTCTATATATTGAATTTTGAACGCGCATTTCAATTTACTGAGGTCACATACTAACTCAAAAAATTCCAGAAAAATATTTTCTAGCTTCGTATTGACGATACGGTCCTAACAAAACTAATTTCGTCGAATTCAGAGACCGTTTGAAAAATGGCCATTTTCCAGTCGATTAAAATCAACTAGAACTGGTCAAACGCGTTTTTCTTTGCCACGCTCACATATTGATTCGAAAATTTTTGAAATTTGGAATCTAGCAATAACCTTACATCCCGGATCCAACAAAAGTGGTTTCGTCGAAATCCGAGGTCGTTTGCAAAATTTCCATTTTTAAGGGCCTGAATTCTATAGCGACTATTCAGAATTTTCGACTGGACATATCTTTTGATTCCCGCTATGAAATTTTGATTTTTCGGATTCGTTGGAAAGATAGTCACAATTAGATTCCATTATTTTTTGTTTCACTAAAATCCGGTTTATTTTGCACCCGGTATGTTCAACTGAAGATTGAAATCGAATTATCAAACTACCGCGCCATTTTCAATTCCTTTTATAATTATAAATAATTATTTATATTCAAACGACGACGTATATAAATATATACGTTCGAGTTCTATTCAAAATAAATTTCTCGTCGATATTATTTAAAATAATTCATTTTATATATGCAAAATTCGCTAAAATTGCCAAAATAAAATTTTTAAACTGGCTCGCATTTCCGGGTTGTTACAGGCGCAGGCCTGTCAGATGGCGGCGGTGGGATTAAATTGGTCGGAGCTTGGCTTTTGGGGCTTTGGGTTTTAGGGATTTCGATTTTGGCCAAAGGAGGGAGGAGGTGGGCCGTCGATGGTGGCTTGGGGTTATTGGCGGACAGAGGCACGACGAAGGGGAGGGCGACGTGGGCAGCGCTGGCAATCGATGGAGCGAACGTGTTTTGCCCTTTTTTATTTCGATCTATTAGAATAAAAGGGGTAGGAGGGAGAGAGAGTATATTAATATATATATATATATATAATTTTATTTTATTTCAAAAAGCAACTTCTTTTTCGACCTCGAAATCGAACCCACCGACTGTCGCCCATAGCTAATTATCCCCATTCCGAACACAATGGGATAGATATCATAGGCTGATTCGACCGTTTCGATCAGTTTTCGTCAAAATCAAAATATAAATCTATATATTGAATTTGAAGGCGCATTTCAATTTACCGGGGCCACATACTAACTCTAAAAATTCCGGAAAAATATTTCCTAGCTTTGTATTGACCATACGGTCCTAACAAAACCAACTTCGTCAAATTCCGAGGCCGTTTGAAAAATGGCAATTTTCCAGTCGATTAAAATCAACTGAAACTGGTCTAACGCGTTTTCCTTTGCCACGCTCACATATTGATTCAGAAAATTACGAATTTTGGAATCTAGCAATATCTTGACATCATGGATCCAACAAAAGTGGTTTCGTCGAAAATAGAGGTCGTTTGCAAAATGGCTATTTTTAAGGGCCAAAATTCCATAGCGACTATTCTGAATTTTCGACTGGGCATAACTTTTTATCCCCGCTATGAAATTTCAATTTTTCGGATTCGTTGGAAAGATATTCTCAGTTAAATTGTAATATTTTTGGTTTCACTAAAATCCGTTTATTTTGAATCATGTACATTCATTTGAACTTTGAAATCGAAATTTCAAACTACCGCGCCATTTTCAATTCCTTTTATAATTTAAAATATATATTTATATTCAAACGACGATCTATATAAATATATACGTTCTAATTCTATTCAAAATAAATTTCTCGTCATTATTATTTAAATTATTTCATTTTAAATACCCAAAATTCACTAAAATTGCCAAAATAAAATTTTTAAATCGGCTCAGATTTCCGGGTTATTACAATCTCCCCCACTTAAAATTTATCGTCCCTGAAAAGGAACGAAGCCGAAAGTTGTTTAACTAATCAACTCAACTTCCATTGTTTTCATTACGGCTTAAGTTCTTCAACTTTTCAATTTCTAAGAACTTTTCAATTTTTTCAAAAATTTGGCCAACACCCTAAACTTTTGAAAAATTTCGCCATAACCTCTCCTGCACCGGGAGCTTCGGGTGTAACGACCCGGAAAATCTGAACCAATTTAAATTTTTTAAATTGGCTAAAATAGTGGATTTTAAATATTTAAAATAAATATTTTAAATAATAACGATGAAAAGTAAGTTTGAATCTACATTGAAAATAAATATAATTACTTTGAATAAGAAACAAGGCCTGAAATGGCGCGGTAGTTTCAAAATTTGAATTCAAACTTTGACTGACTGTACCAGGTGCAAAACAAAACGGATTTGAGTAAGACCAAAAAATATTTAAATCTGTTAGAGAATACCTTTCTAACGAATCTGAAAAATCGAAGTTTCATAGCGGGAAGCAAAAGTTATGGCCAAATGAATTTTCAGAAAGGTGGCTATGGAATTTATATTGCCCGTAAAAATGGCCATTTTGCAAACGACCTCGGAATTCGACAAAACCACTTTTGTTGGATTCAGGATGTCAAATAATTGCTAGGTTTCAAATTTCAGAATTTATGAAGTTAATATGTGAGCGTGGAAAAGGAAAACGTGTTTTGGTCAATTACAGTTAAATTGGATCGACCAGAATTGGGCCATTTTTCAAACGTTCTCAGAATTCGACGAAACTAGTTTTGTTGGGACCGTATCATCAAAACATAGCTAGATTTATTTTTCTGGAATTTTTCGAATCAGTTTGTGGCCCTGGAAAATTGAAATGTACGTTCAAATCGAATATTGAATGTTATATATTTTAATTTGAAGGAAAACTGACTGAAACAGTCGAATGGGGCTATGAAACATATCCCATTGTGTTCGGAATAGGGGTAAAACGCTGGGGACGATAGTCATTGGGTTTAAATTGGTGTTCGTGTGTGACAAGGGGTATTTTCGGATTTTTAAAACTTTATAAATAAATAAAAAGGAGTCATTGGTCCACATCAGCCCCCCCCCCCCCGACTTTCTCTCTCCCCATTGCTTGATCGAAGGCGGAAAACCGCTCCCCTGTTCCCGTTCATTTTCTGATCAATCCACACAATAAAAACCCATCCTCCAGTTGAAGATTTTGTAGAGCTAGGGAAGATCTTCAAATCCATATATAGTTTGGATTTTTTCGTGCAGGATTAGAGGAGAATTCGAGCTCGAAAGTCGAGCCCTTCATCTCGCCCCCGCCGTCAGCCAGAGCCACCGTACTGGCCCCACTTCCTGGCGCACGTGCGCCTCTCCTAGCTCTACGCTGTGGCGCTGGCCGATCGTTCTGAAGTTGCGCGGATTTCGAGAAAAGTGCAAACCTAGTTTTGAACGAACGTGTGAGGTAACGGTTGAAACTATTTAATAGCGGTTTAAAGCGCTACGGTTTTTGATTTCACTGTAAAAATCATATCTTTTTCGTTTGTTGATGAAATTCAGTGAAACAAGAGACAGTGGACTCGTGTGGACGTCTTCTACATTTTAGAAGAGACCGCATATTTTTCTGAGCCTTATGCTATTTTTGGTGGAGTGGAACCAAATGTGAGATTTCTAAATTATAAACAATATGGAAAACGACGATGTATAAATTATATATTCGATGTATGAATTATATAAGCGTTGTACACCGCTTGTATAAGTGTTGTATAAATTGTACGTTCGATGTATAAGTTATATATGCGTTGTAAAAATTATATATGTGTTGAAATAGAAGTGAAGTTCTTATATATAAATATATATATATATATATACACGCCCCTCGTCCACAAACCATGGACGATATTTATCGGTTGTGATTGGTGTGAAAATTGGTTGATTACGAATGGTTGATTAGAATTGTTTGTGGTTGAAATTGATTGATTGTGGTTGAAAAATACCCCTTTGTGGTTGAGAAATATTTGGTTGAAACCACATAGGGTTAGTTTGTGGAAATGAAAAAAATATACATGCCGCCTGCGTGCGAACAAGATGCATGATTCCCCATTGTCAAAAGCTGCGAGGCTTTAAGGTAGAGCGAGGAGCCGTACTAAGGACGGCCCTGGTTTTAACTACCCTGCCGTTATACTACCGAAATTTTGAATAATATTCATGTGTTAGAATTATTTTACTGTGTTGAAACTATATTCGTGTGTTGAATATAAAACCTTCACGTGTTGAATAGAAATTCATTCGTTGAATCACATTCATGTGTTGAATGGTATTCGTGTTTTGAAATAAATTGTTTTATAGTAAAAATCATATTTTAAACATCTATATGAACTATTTAAAATAATCGTGTTTAGAAATGAATTGTTTTACGATAAAAATCACATTTTTACTATATATATACGAACTATAGAAAACCTTCATGTGTTGAATAGAAATTCATTCGTTGAATCATATTCATGTGTTGAATGGTATTCGTGTTTTGAAATAAATTGTTTTATAATAAAAATCATATTTTTCACATCTATATGAACTATATAAAATAATCGTGTTTTGAAGTGAATTGTTTTACAATAAAAATCACATTTTTACTATATACACGAATAGCTGAAAATAGCGAAGTGTTGAAATAATAGTCGGTTGGATAAAAATATCATTTTTATCAAATGTATGAAAAGAATGTAGTTTTGAAATCGAAGAATCAATATATATATATATATAATTAAAATATATCGAATAGCTAAGCTGCAGTTCGTGTTTTGAAACCGTGATTTCAAACGATTAGTGCGGGAGATCCGACCATCGGATTTTCCCGAAACCAAAACCATTGGGTTCGCTTTGGAAATATCTTTCCAACGACACCAACTTTGTAAAGATCCAACGGTTAGATTTTCGGATATGTGTAAATCAAATCTGAAGAAAAACAGCGCCAGAATCGATTATATATATATATATAATTATATTAAATCGAGTAACGACGCTGCAGTTCGTATTTTGAAATCAAAACTTCGAACGATTATACCGGGAGATTCGACCGTCGGATTTTCCCGAAACTGCAACCGTTGGATTCGTTTTGAAAAGATCTTTCTAATGATGTAAATTTTGTGAAGATTCAACGGTTAAATTTTCAGATATGTGTAAATCAAATCTGAAGAAAAACAGCGCCACGGCCGCGTTATGGCCTGAAGCGTTGTTTGAATAAATTGGCTATTTTAAAATAAATAAAAATAGCGATAAATCGTTATAAAATATTATAAACGATATGGTTGTGAAATTTAGAAATTAACTGAAGGTTAGCTAAGTCGAATGGTTTCCTGGATTTTGATCTGATGTTGGTTTTGGCCTTCGGGGTTAATATTTGGGAAATCGTTCTCTTACTGATTGACGGTTAGTGACTAATGAATTGAAAGGATGCGTATATAGTGTTCGTGTAGCAATTGTTTATTATATACGCGAGTTGCTCAGAAAGAACGGGTTTATCCCATTCTGAATAACTGAATCGACGATAAGAAATCGGAGATGAAGACGGTGGTCGAAGACCGGAGTTCTTCACCTCATTTGGATGGTAACTGATGTCCTGATTGGGAGGCATCGCGAAATATGGATAATGAGTGGTGGTCGTCCAGACGTACGTGGAGATCGATCGGTTTGCGAGGTATATAGTGCCTCCGGTTTCGTTTAGACCCAGAACGGACTTGTAAATGGATTGTGTGTCTGACATTGGGATTTATTCTGTGTGATTGATAGCCATCAGTTGCATGGCGTGAATTGCCTGTGTAACATGCTAGGATGCAGTGATCAGAGCTTTTGTTGAAAAGCAAAGTCTTGTAGTTGATGATCAAAGCACCGCCTGTGTGGCATAGCTTTGTGTATAACATGAATTCGCGAGCCTCACACTCCGATATGAACCAGAAACGGGAGAAGGACCTCAGGGAGGACATGCGTTTCTTTCTAGCTAGAAGTGGCGTCAGTGGTTTTACACGCCCTAACGAGATTGACTTATGTGGTTGCTGCTGTTGCGAGGCGCCTCGGATATATCGGTGACTATGTGGAGCCGATGGAGTCATTTGTTGGCTCATTTACACCCCAAAGGGTGGGGAAACGTAGTGTTCAGGCATAATAATCCACATCGGTGGACCGGCCATGACGATCCAAGGCTTGCCTACGCGCTTGCCTGAGACTCGGGCTAGACAGTCTTGAATTCGGTAAGGACTATCTTTTGCCTTGGTTCATGACGGAAATCCAACTTCCAAATACGTGACTGTGCGGTTTTGATTGTATACCTATATATGGCGACATAGTGGTAAGGGGCATTAATGCCGTCTATGATTGATAGTTATGATTTGAAATTGTTTTTGAAACATATAAACACTAGTAATAATATCAAATGCTTTTGTTTTATTCTTATCAAGCATATTTTGGCCGTTATAAGGTAAAAACTCTATCCTCCGGTTTGCATTGCATTTTGTGATGGGAACTGAGTCTTATAATGGCTTCATTTTTATAAAAAGCATTGCGATGTTTAAAAGAATTATTTGTTTTAAAGCACTGGCAATCCAATGGAGTAAACCCGTTCCACGAAAGTGACGTGGTCTTGTGATTAGCCATATTATAAATGTGTTAAGTAGATTTCTCATACCAGTCCCATGACTGACTCGTATTTTGTTTCACTTGCAAACTCGGGTGCCCCTTTTTCTACATGGGCAGCCTTGTATTCAGGTTTAGCAGGCTCTTTCTGGATAGCTGGAGCTGAAGATGGATTCTATCATTTATCTCTTTTTATGCTTTTCAGCTCCTATTGTACATATTATGTTTGTTTTCCGCTGTAGACATTTATGTATAGTTGAACTGTATTTGTACTAAGTATGATCCTGTATACTGTGTAACTCTGATGATTTAGTTTATCCAGTATATTATTTGTTCATTATCTGGTGTATTTATTTAATTCTATTCCGCTGTTATCTGTTTATGTGTTATATTCCAAAGATTACCCTTGCCGCCGTCAGTACGGGGTTTGGGGTCGTCTCATCGGGATATTTCGAATAGCCTCCCATGGCCCTCACTAATCCAAAAAGAAAAAGAAACAGCCAAGCGGCTAGCCCATCAGCTCATAAAATCATCCAAAACCCAAGAAATACAATAAACATGTACCTATTTGTCAGGCAAACAATTTTATTCCTCTTCTCTAGCCTCCTTGCTATGACCTGTTGAATGTAAGTACATGTATATGCATGCAAATGCGACTAGTTTTTAATACAATTCAATATTTGATACAATTTGGCAAAATGGTTCAAATTTTAATTAATCAACCAATAAGCAAACAACACAACCAATAATCAATTAGTTGATTATATTTTCAAATTCATAATTTGGATATATATTCAGAAAATCATGTTTTTGATACCAAACCACAACAATAAACCTATCTAGCTTTGGTTCTCACACCAGTCTAATAGAAATATATAGATATCACACTTTTGTCACTCGAACATAAATTCTGATTTCGAACCACCATCAGAACATCCACGGGCGACTAGATGTGATTCTATATCTATCCAGTATATTAAAACTTTGAATACACGTGGATCAGACGTATATGCAAAATCTTTATATACTTGATTGTCCAAATCAATATAAAAAAAATAATATTCAAATACGAATAATTGAATTAAATTTTCTAAACAAAACTTGATTTCACTTTTTATTTTTCAAAACAACACTATTTACACTTGTCCTAGGATACTACTGATCCTATGTCTAATGAGTCATTCTCATTGGATATTACTAATCCAATTTCTAATGAATCCTTTCGTTTGGTTCTAATGTGCCTTGTTATCCGAGCTCTGTCAACCAAAGCTCTGATACCACGATGAAATGACCCGAAATCCCCCTTACGGGAAATCACGGATTGCTTTGAGAACACGACAAATCAGAACGCAAACAGAAGAACATTTCATTGTATATTACAACAATTCCATCAGAATACAAGAATATTGCAGAGTATGAATAAATATTACACAGAAAATATCAGAGATTTAAATTAAATTTAAATACAACGCAGCGGAAAATAATACAAAACACAACTAGAAATAATACACGGATACAGAGCTTTCCGAGTGTCGTTTCAGATGTAAATCAGGATCCTGTGAATATAAGTTTGCAAACCCAAAACTACTAGCTGCCCGTGTCAAAATAAGGGCACCCAAAGTTTAGGTTAAAACAATGAACTCCAGGTCAGTCATGTGACTGGTGTGAGAACTAAAGCAGTTATTAATCTTTATTTTAAAGTTAGGTAAATCAAGAGACCACACCCTATAACATGGAACGGGTTTCCTCCCAAGAATACCAGTGCATAAAACAATAACGCAATGCTAAATAAAGAAAAATGAAGCTATTATAAGATCCAGGTCCCATCACACAATGCAAAGCAAGCCTGAGGATAGGGTTTTTACCTTATAATAGCCAAAGAATGCTTGATACGCTAAAAACAAATCATTTGATACTATTATAAGTGCATAGTGTATAAAACAATTTTAACCATAAGTATCAATCATAGACGGCATAAGTGCCCCATACCACTATGTCGCCATACTAGGCTCTACAAATAAAACCGCAAAGTCACGTATTGGAAGTTGGATTTCCATCTGTGAACCGAGGCAAAAGATAGTCCTCTACCGATTTGAGACTGTCTAGCCCAAGCCTCAGGATCAGAGCTCGAGTGACCCTTGTATCGTCAGGGTCGGTCCACCGATGTGGATTAAAATGCCTAAACACTGCGTTTCCCCGCCCTTTGGGGCGTAAATGAGCCAAATGACTCCATTGGCTCCACACAGTCACCGATATATCCGAGGCGCCTCGCAACAGCAACAACTACACAGGTGAAAATAATATAAATGTCAGGGCTGGTAGGTCACTGACACCACCCTAGCTAGAAGGAAACACATGCCCTCCCTGAGTCCTCTCCCATTTCTGGTTCACAACCGCGGTGTGAGGCTCGCGAATCAACGTTACACAAAGCTATGCCACACAGGCAGTGCTTTGATCATCAACCACAAGACTTTGCTTTTCAACAGAAGCCTTGATCAAGTGCCACTTAGGCATGCCACACAGGCAATTCACTCCATGCGATTGGTGTCTATCAATATATAACCCCTGAGCGCGTACGTCTTAGAGAAGGGCGTTAAGCAAGAGAATAAATTCTCCGCCGCCAAACAAATATATATTTAACAGAAATCAATCACACAGAACAAAATCCAATGTCAGACACACAGTCCATTTACAAGTTCGTTCTGGGTCTGAACGAAACCGGAGGCACCTTGTACCTCGCATATTGTGAAAACCCGTAACTTCCCCGTAAAGGAAAGCGTCGGATAGTTCGAGAACAAACCACAACAGAACGCATTTCAAAGAACGTTTCATTGTATATTACAACAATGCATCAGATTACAAGAATATACAGAGTATAAATGAATATTACACAGAAATATCAGAGATTTAAATTACATTTAAATACATCGCAGCGGAAAATAATACAATACACAACTAGAAGGAGATATACGGATACAAAGCTTCCCGGATATCATTCCAGCTGTAAACCAGGATCCTGTGAATATAAATCTGCAAAACCGAAACTACTAGCTGCCCGTGTCAAAATAAGGGCACCCATAGTTTAGGTTAAAACAATAAACTCCAGGTCAGTCATGTGACTGGTGTGAGAACTAAAACAGTTAATCTTTATATTTTAAAGCTAGGTAAATCAAGGGACCACGCCGTATAACACGGAACGGGTTTCCTCTCAAGAATACCAGTGCATAAAACAAACAGCGCAATGCTAAATAAAGAAAAATGAAGCTGTTATAAGACCCAGGTCCCATCACACAATGCAACGCAGTCGAGGATAGGGTTTTCCCTTATAACAGCCAAAGAATGCTTGATACGCTTTAAAACAAATCATTTGATACTATTATAAGTGCATAGTGTATAAAACACTTCAAATCATAAGTATCAATCATAGGCGGCATGAATGGCCCATAACACTATGTCGCCATATATAAGTTTACAATCAAAACCGCAAATGTCGTATTGGAAGTTGGGTTATCATTTATGGTATGAACCGAGGCTAGGGGCAAGATCCTCTACCGATTCGAGACTGTCTAGTCCGAGCCTCAGGATCAGAGCTCGAGTGACCCTTGGATCGTCAGGGCCGGTCCACCGATGTGGATTAAAATGCCTGAACATGCGTCTCCCCACCCTTTGGGGCGTAAGCCTGGCCCGTCAGCCGACCAGAAGCATCGGCCGAAATCGATATCACGAGGCGCCTCGCTTTTCAGCAAGTAATAATAAGTAACATCCACATGAGTCAAACTCGTCAGCCAGTTCAAGCACTGACGCCACTCATAACTAGAAAGAAACGCATGCCCTCCCTGAGGTCCGTCTCCCGTTTTTGATTCATACCGGGTGTGATACTCGCGAATCAACGTTACACAAAGCTACACCACAAAGGCCGTGCTTCGATCATCAACCACAAGACTTTGCTTTTCAACAGAAGCCTTGATCATTTGCCACTTAGGCATGCCACACAGGCAATTCACTCCATGCGATTGATATCCCTCAATATATAACCCCTGAGCTCGTACGTCTCAGAGAAGGGCGTTAAGCAAGAGAATAAATTCTCCGCCGCCAAACAGATATATATTTAATAGAGATCAATCACACGGACTAAAATCCAATGTCAGACACACAGTCCATTTTCAAGTCCGTTCTGGGTCTGAACGAAACCGGAGGCACCTAGTACCCCGCATATCCATCGATCTCCAAGTACGTCTGGACGATCACTAACTGTTTCCATCTTCTTGGGTGTACAGCCCAATCAAGATCATCAGTTATCACCCAAACGACGTGAAGACTTCTGGTCTTCGACCACCGTCTTCATCTTCGACTTATCGTCATATCAGTTATTCAGAATGGGATAAACCCGGTCTTTCCGAATAACTCGCGTATATTTAAATAAGTGTTACACAAACACAACATACGCCTCATTCCAATTCATCAGTCACTAACCGTAAATTAATCAAGAGAATAATTCCCCAAATATTAACCCCGAAGGCCGAAACCAACATCAGATCAATATCCAGAAAACCATTCTGCTTAGCTAACCGACAGTTAGTTTCTGATTTCACATTCATAGGGAAAGGTTCCCATTAATTTTATCCAAGATAAATTTCTTGAATTTATTCTTTAATCTATTTATGAATGTCAATTCAAACTAGTCGGGATTAGCGAACCTTACCGAAGTAATCATTTGTTTTAATTTCCCAATCCCAACCTATTCATCCCATGAAGTAAAACTGGTTATACTTCATATCTAACACCACGGTGTTATTGGTAAATTCAATTACCATTTCACGTTCAAATCTAATTAAAGATTTAACTATCGCCTGGAGCAAAACTGGTGATACTCCATTCTCGATCTTTTCAATCTATTTAAAGATTCATTAAAACTCCACTTAGTTTTAATCGTTAACTGGGTTAAAGAATCAGTGTCTTTTAAAACACAGTTCACGATAAACCCAAAATCACATTCATTAATTATCGGGTTAAAGAACGAGTGTTATTTAAAACACTGTTCACGATAAACCCAAAAATCAATATCAATTCAGTTCCAATTAAATATTATTTAATTGGTACACTTCATTAAATCTAAATAAAAGATTTAATCTTTTCTCAACTGGGTTCAAGAACAGTGTTAGTGAAGACACCATTCACGACAAACCCAAATCACATTCGATATTCAATACAAGGCTCTGAATAGAAAATATATCGGCTTATATTCAATATCGAATTCTACGACTAACAAATGTCGTATTGGAAATAACGATATAAATATATATCTTTCAAATTTCCATAACCACACCTGTATAATCACGAATTCCAACATCGAAATATTCCGAAGACAATTTCGATTCAAATCCACTCCAATGCAATCATTGGAAATTTTGGTTATTTTCAAAACCATTTCAAATTCAATTTATTTATTTAAAAATAAATAGAATTATAATTCTAGTTCAAAACTAGTTCATTTCGATAAAAATCTATTTTTATCTTTTCAAATATGGAGTTTTTCATCCCAATTCTTTCTAAATCATTTCTTATGATTTTACACAAATTATTACTATTTTTAATAATTTTATCAAGGCCCGTACAGTCGATTTCCATCAACGGCCATCGAACTGCACGTATAGCGACCTTTTTCAAATTTGATTTGGACATAATTCCAAATCCAACCGTTAGATTTCAAATTTCGAATATTCGTTAGAAAGCTCTTTTCGATACGAACCCAACGGTTCCGGTTTTAGGAGAATCCGACGGTCGGATCTCCCGTAATGTCCGATTGAAATAAATGGTCGAAATTCACGAACTGCCGCGGCGCGGCGCGTTCTATTCAGGCCATTATATTATATATATAATATATATAATATATATTTCGTCGATTTCTATTTAAAACGAATTATATAAATAGTTTTAAATTCGTTTCAAAAGCAATTTCAACTTCCGTTTCAATTCAAATCAAAATTGAATTCTTCTCTATAAATTCGTTTTAAAATTCATTTCTATTCAATTCAAATTTCAATTCAATTTGAATTCATTTCAATTTGCTTTCAATTCAATTCATTTCGAAATCGTTTTCAATTCAATTCATTTCGAAATCGTTTTCAATTCAATTCATTTCGAAATCGTTTTCAATTCAATTCATTTCGAAATCGTTTTCAATTCAATTCATTTCGAAATCGTTTTCAATTCAATTCATTTCGAAATATTCGATTTCGAGATTACTTTTCAATATTCGTTTTAAAATGAATAAAATCGATATAAATATCGTTTACGTCAAAATGGCGTCAATTTAATCAACACGGCTTCATAAATTTCTATTTTCAAATATTCTATTTCAAATATTTCTTTTTCAAATATTTCTTTTTCAAATATTTCTTTTTCAAATATGGAATGAGGCCCAATCAATTACCATATAAAATTAATTATATGGATTTTCATACAACACATGTATATAATAGCATTGAAAATAATCAACCATCAACCAAAGTGCACTACACTGTATAAGCATCAAATATAGATATTCAACGCTTATAACAGCCTGTCAATCAATCGATCGACATATTTAATCAATCAGGATGAGTGAACTGCATATTTCATCCTAACACCCGTGTGGGGTTTCAAACAATCACACGCATATTTTATTTGTGCAGTTGGGCGATGTGTAAAATTTATCGACCCAATTAATGTCCTTCAAATAGGTGTACATAAACAAACCGTCTGGTTTATAAATGAATATTTTATTTTATTCACTTCACGTTAAAAATTATATTTTTAACGATAAAACGTTTTATTCCAACCTATGAATTTCTATTCAATTCATTTATTCAATAAAATGATGTTTTTATTTTTCTAACATATTTTAGAAAATTTCGGCGGCATAACGGCACGATACTAGAAACGGGACGAGGCCTAGCCTTATCCCCGGTCTAGTGAAGGCCCACGTCATTCACACATCAATCAAATCAATTTCATTATGCAAACCACAAAATTTGGAGTAAGAGTCTAACCTAGCCTTACTCCTTCGCCTTATAACGGCGCACGTCTAATCCTAACCAATTTATCGATTCGATTTTTCACACCACAAACCACATTCAAACCAATATCGCAATCAATCACCAAACAGTCAAACAAACAAGTCCATGGTCTGTGGACGATTTGTGTCGGGTGCTACTAAGCACCGTCTGCATCCTAGTATATATATATAACTAGAAAATAAATTTGAAAGGTGAGAAATTCTCACAGATAGCTATCCTAGCTCCACGGTAGTTCATTGATAGAAATCTTCATTGTTTTCGCATCTTCGTCAGCTTCGTCGCCCGTAGCCACTACATACATAAAAATCGAATTTTTACTTCGCTATTCAATATTTAAAAATCATATTTTTATTTCGAAGGTCAATATATAAAAATCAAATTTTTAGTTCAAAGTTCAATATATAAAAATCCAATTTTTAGTTCAAAGTTCAATATATAAAAATCCTATATTTTTATCGAAGTTCAATATAAAAAAAAACCTATATTTTGCTTTGTAAAAAATCTCATTTTTGCTTTATAAAAATTTCTGTTTTTGCTTTATAAAAATTTCTGTTTTTGCTTTATAAAAATTTCTGTTTTTGCTTTATAAAAATTTCTGTTTTTGCTTTATAAAAATTTCTGTTTTTAAATCTAAAAAAACAGTTTTTATATTCCTTTATAAATAAGTTTTTAAAATCTCAGAAAAATCAGTTTTCAATATTTTTTAAAATCAGATTTTAAATACATAAAAATAAATTAAACAAATAAGAAAAAAACTTACAGGAGGGGGGGGAGGTCTTTCGTCGCCGAACAGCAGCAAGGGGGGGGTCCTTTGTCGCCGAGCAGCAGCAGGGGGGGGTCCTTCGTCGCCGAGCAGCAGCAAGGGGGGGGGGGGGTCCTTCGTCGCCGATCAGCAGCAGGGGGGGGGGGGGGGTCCTTCGTCGCCGAGCAGCAGCGGGGGGGGGGGGGTTTCACGCCATCGCGAGGTGGGGGGGGGTTTCAGTCGGCGGTGGGGGATCGATCGGAGGAGCGACGAGCTCCTCCGCCCCCTTTTTTTTTTTATTTCGATTCTGAATTGAGAGAGAGGGGGGGTTATGTAAATATATATATAATAATTATATTTTTTTTTTCCTTTAAAACCCTAATGTTGACTTTACGTTTCAACTCAGATTTGAACCTGCCGACTGTCGTCCCTAACGTTTCACCCCCATTCCGAACTCAATGGGATATGCCACGTGGGCTGATTCGACTGTTTGAATCAGTTTCCGTTAAATTTACATTTAAATCTCTATATTGAATTTTAAACGTACATTTCAAATTACCGGGGTCACATACTAACTCTATAAATCCCATAAAAATATTTTCTAGCTTCGTATTGACGATACGGTCCTAACAAAACTAGTTTCGTCGAATTCCGAGACCGTTTGAAAAATGGCCAATTTCCAGTCGATTAAAATCAACTAAAACTGGTCAAACGCGTTTTCCTTTGCCACTCTCACATATTGATTCGAAAAATTATGAAATTTAAAACCAAGCAATAACTTCACATCCCGGACCCAACAAAACTGGTTTCGTCGAAATCCGAGGTCGTTTGCAAAATGTCCATTTTTAAGGGCCTTATATATATAAAAATATATATAAATTCCACAGCGACTATTTCTAATTTTAAACTGGACATATCTTATCATTTCTAAGATGAAATCTCAGTTTGTCAACTTCGTTACAAAGATATAGTTATACAGATTCAAATATTTCTTGTTTCGTTCAATTCTGACTTATATTGAATTCTGTATATTCATTTGAAATTAGAAATCGAATTTTCGAACTACCGCGCCATTTTCAATTCCTTTTATAATTATATATAATTATTATATATTCTAACGACGACGTATATAATATATACGTTCTAATTAGATTCAAAATAAATTTCACGTCGATTTTATTTAAAATAATTCATTTTAAATATTCAAAATTCGCTAAAATCGCCAAAATAAAAATTTTAAACTGGCCCAGATTTTCGGGTTGTTACAATCTCCCCCACTTAAAACTTTTCGTCCCCGAAAAGGAACAAAGTCGAAAGTGGTTTGATTAATCAACTCTACTTTCAATTTGGCTTCCATTCTCCAACTTTTCAGTTTCTGAGAATTTTCAAAATTTCAAAAATTTGGCTAACACCCTAAATTTTCGAAAAATTTCGCCATAACCTCCCCTGCACCGGGAGCATCGGGGAATTTCAAATAGCTTCCCCAGTCCTTCAGATCTCAAAAAGAAAAAGAAAAAGCCAAGCGGCTAGCCAATAGGCTCACAAAATCATCATCACCCAAACAAAACAGGAAATTATGTAGTAAACATGTACCTATTTGTCGGGCAAACAAATTTTATTCTTCGGCTCTAGCCTCCTTGCTATGACCTGCTCAATGATATACATGTATATGCAAGCAGATGCGACCAATTTTCAATACAGTTCAATATTTGATTCAATTAGGCTAATTGGTTAAAATTTAGCAAACCAATAAACAAACAACACAAACATTAATCAATTAGTTGATTAGCTTTTCAAATGCATAACTTTGATATATAGTCAAAAATCAAATTTTTGATGCCAAATCACAACAATAGGCCCTATCTAATTTTGGTTCTCACACCAGTCAATAGGAAATATATAGAAATCTCACTTTCGTCACTCGAATATAAATACTGATAATGTGATCACAATTATCAGCATCATCCCCGGGCGACTAGAGTGTGATTCTATATCTATCCAGTATATTAAAACTTCGAATACACGTGGATCAGACGTATACGCAAAATCTATATATACTGGATTGTCCAACTCAATATAAATAGATAATCAACTACGAATATTTGATTTAAATTTTTAAAACAAAATTTGTTTTCATTTTTAAAAATATACTCTTCACACTCGTTCTAGGATACTAATGATCCTATCTCTAACGAGTCATTCTCTTTGGATATTACTAATCCAATATCTGATGAATTCTTTCATATGTTTCTAATGTGTCTTGTTCTCTGAGCTTTGTAAACCAAAGCTCTGATACCAACTGTGAAAACCCGTAACTTCCCCGTAAAGGAAAGCGTCGGATATGTCGAGAACAAACCACAACAGAACGCATATCAAAGAACGTTTCATTGTATATTACAACAATGCATCAGATTACAAGAATATACAGAGTATAAATGAATATTACACAGAAATATCAGAGATTTAAATTACATTTAAATACATCGCAGCGGAAAATAATACAATACACAACTAGAAGGAGATATACGGATACAAAGCTTCCCGGATATCATTCCAGCTGTAAACCAGGATCCTGTGAATATAAATCTGCAAAACCGAAACTACTAGCTGCCCGTGTCAAAATAAGGGCACCCAGAGTTTAGGTTAAAACAATAAACTCCAGGTCAGTCATGTGACTGGTGTGAGAACTAAAACAGTTAATCTTTATATTTTAAAGCTAGGTAAATCAAGGGACCACGCCGTATAACACGGAACGGGTTTCCTCCCAAGAATACCAGTGCATAAAACAAACAGCGCAATGCTAAATAAAGAAAAATGAAGCTGTTATAAGACCCAGGTCCCATCACACAATGCAACGCAGTCGAGGATAGGGTTTTCCCTTATAACAGCCAAAGAATGCTTGATACGCTTTAAAACAAATCATTTGATACTATTATAAGTGCATAGTGTATAAAACACTTCAAATCATAAGTATCAATCATAGGCGGCATGAATGGCCCATAACACTATGTCGCCATATATAAGTTTACAATCAAAACCGCAAATGTCGTATTGGAAGTTGGGTTATCATTTATGGTATGAACCGAGGCAAGGGGCAAGATCCTCTACCGATTCGAGACTGTCTAGTCCGAGCCTCAGGATCAGAGCTCGAGTGACCCTTGGATCGTCAGGGCCGGTCCACCGATGTGGATTAAAATGCCTGAACATGCGTCTCCCCACCCTTTGGGGCGTAAGCCTGGCCCGTCAGCCGACCAGAAGCATCGGCCGAAACCGATATCACGAGGCGCCTCGCTTTTCAGCATGTAATAATAAGTAACATCCACATGAGTCAAACTCGTCAGCCAGTTCAAGCACTGACGCCACTCATAACTAGAAAGAAACGCATGCCCTCCCTGAGGTCCGTCTCCCGTTTTTGATTCATACCGGGTGTGATACTCGCGAATCAACGTTACACAAAGCTACGCCACAAAGGCCGTGCTTCGATCATCAACCACAAGACTTTGCTTTTCAACAGAAGCCTTGATCATTTGCCACTTAGGCATGCCACACAGGCAATTCACTCCATGCGATTGATATCCCTCAATATATAACCCCTGAGCTCGTACGTCTCAGAGAAGGGCGTTAAGCAAGAGAATAAATTCTCCGCCGCCAAACAGATATATATTTAATAGAGATCAATCACACGGACTAAAATCCAATGTCAGACACACAGTCCATTTTCAAGTCCGTTCTGGGTCTGAACGAAACCGGAGGCACCTAGTACCCCGCATATCCATCGATCTCCAAGTACGTCTGGACGATCACTAACTGTTTCCATCTTCTTGGGTGTACAGCCCAATCAAGATCATCAGTTATCACCCAAACGACGTGAAGACTTCTGGTCTTCGACCACCGTCTTCATCTTCGACTTATCGTCGTATCAGTTATTCAGAATGGGATAAACCCGGTCTTTCCGAATAACTCGCGTATATTTAAATAAGTGTTACACAAACACAACATACGCCTCATTCCAATTCATCAGTCACTAACCGTAAATTAATCAAGAGAATAATTCCCCAAATATTAACCCTGAAGGCCGAAACCAACATCAGATCAATATCCAGAAAACCATTCTGCTTAGCTAACCGACAGTTAGTTTCTGATTTCACATTCATAGGGAAAGGTTCCCATTAATTTTATCCAAGATAAATTTCTTGAATTTATTCTTTAATCTATTTTTGAATGTCAATTCAAACTAGTCGGGATTAGCGAACCTTACCGAAGTAATCATTTGTTTTAATTTCCCAATCCCAACCTATTCATCCCATGAAGTAAAACTGGTTATACTTCATATCTAACACCACGGTGTTATTGGTAAATTCAATTACCATTTCACGTTCAAATCTAATTAAAGATTTAACTATCGCCTGGAGCAAAACTGGTGATACTCCATTCTCGATCTTTTCAATCTATTTAAAGATTCATTAAAACTCCACTTAGTTTTAATCGTTAACTGGGTTAAAGAATCAGTGTCTTTTAAAACACAGTTCACGATAAACCCAAAATCACATTCATTAATTATCGGGTTAAAGAACGAGTGTTATTTAAAACACTGTTCACGATAAACCCAAAAATCAATATCAATTCAGTTCCAATTAAATATTATTTAATTGGTACACTTCATTAAATCTAAATAAAAGATTTAATCTTTTCTCAACTGGGTTCAAGAACAGTGTTAGTGAAGACACCATTCACGACAAACCCAAATCACATTCGATATTCAATACAAGGCTCTGAATAGAAAATATATCGGCTTATATTCAATATCGAATTCTACGACTAACAAATGTCGTATTGGAAATAACGATATAAATATATATCTTTCAAATTTCCATAACCACACCTGTATAATCACGAATTCCAACATCGAAATATTCCGAAGACAATTTCGATTCAAATCCACTCCAATGCAATCATTGGAAATTTTGGTTATTTTCAAAACCATTTCAAATTCAATTTATTTATTTAAAAATAAATAGAATTATAATTCTAGTTCAAAACTAGTTCATTTCGATAAAAATCTATTTTTATCTTTTCAAATATGGAGTTTTTCATCCCAATTCTTTCTAAATCATTTCTTATGATTTTACACAAATTATTACTATTTTTAATAATTTTATCAAGGCCCGTACAGTCGATTTCCATCAACGGCCATCGAACTGCACGTATAGCGACCTTTTTCAAATTTGATTTGGACGTAATTCCAAATCCAACCGTTAGATTTCAAATTTCTAATATTCGTTAGAAAGCTCTTTTCGATACGAACCCAACGGTTCCGGTTTTAGGAGAATCCGACGGTCGGATCTCCCGTAATGTCCGATTGAAATAAATGGTCGAAATTCACGAACTGCCGCGGCGCGGCGCGTTCTATTCAGGCCATTATATTATATATATAATATATATAATATATATTTCGTCGATTTCTATTTAAAACGAATTATATAAATAGTTTTAAATTCGTTTCAAAAGCAATTTCAACTTCCGTTTCAATTCAAATCAAAATTGAATTCTTCTCTATAAATTCGTTTTAAAATTCATTTCTATTCAATTCAAATTTCAATTCAATTTGAATTCATTTCAATTTGCTTTCAATTCAATTCATTTCGAAATCGTTTTCAATTTAATTCATTTCGAAATCGTTTTCAATTCAATTCATTTCGAAATCGTTTTCAATTCAATTCATTTCGAAATCGTTTTCAATTCAATTCATTTCAATTTGCTTTCAATTCAATTCATTTCGAAATCGTTTTCAATTCAATTCATTTCGAAATCGTTTTCAATTCAATTCATTTCGAAATCGTTTTCAATTCAATTCATTTCGAAATCGTTTTCAATTCAATTCATTTCGAAATCGTTTTCAATTCAATTCATTTCGAAATCGTTTTCAATTCAATTCATTTCGAAATCGTTTTCAATTCAATTCATTTCGAAATATTCGATTTCGAGATTACTTTTCAATATTCGTTTTAAAATGAATAAAATCGATATAAATATCGTTTACGTCAAAATGGCGTCAATCTAATCAACACGGCTTCATAAATTTCTATTTTCAAATATTCTATTTCAAATATTTCTTTTTCAAATATTTCTTTTTCAAATATTTCTTTTTCAAATATGGAATGAGGCCCAATCAATTACCATATAAAATTAATTATATGGATTTTCATACAACACATGTATATAATAGCATTGAAAATAATCAACCATCAACCAAAGTGCACTACACTGTATAAGCATCAAATATAGATATTCAACGCTTATAACAGCCTGTCAATCAATCGATCGACATATTTAATCAATCAGGATGAGTGAACTGCATATTTCATCCTAACACCCGTGTGGGGTTTCAAACAATCACACGCATATTTTATTTGTGCAGTTGTGCGATGTGTAAAATTTATCGACCCAATTAATGTCCTTCAAATAGGTGTACATAAACAAACCGTCTGGTTTATAAATGAATATTTTATTTTATTCACTTCACGTTAAAAATTATATTTTTAACGATAAAACGTTTTATTCCAACCTATGAATTTCTATTCAATTCATTTATTCAATAAAATGATGTTTTTATTTTTCTAACATATTTTAGAAAATTTCGGCGGCATAACGGCACGATACTAGAAACGGGACGAGGCCTAGCCTTATCCCCGGTCTAGTGAAGGCCCACGTCATTCACACATCAATCAAATCAATTTCATTATGCAAACCACAAAATTTGGAGTAAGAGTCTAACCTAGCCTTACTCCTTCGCCTTATAACGGCGCACGTCTAATCCTAACCAATTTATCGATTCGATTTTTCACACCACAAACCACATTCAAACCAATATCGCAATCAATCACCAAACAGTCAAACAAACAAGTCCATGGTCTGTGGACGATTTGTGTCGGGTGCTACTAAGCACCGTCTGCATCCTAGTATATATATATATAACTAGAAAATAAATTTGAAAGGTGAGAAATTCTCACAGATAGCTATCCTAGCTCCACGGCACTTCATTGATAGAAATCTTCATTGTTTTCGCATCTTCGTCAGCTTCGTCGCCCGTAGCCACTACATACATAAAAATCGAATTTTTACTTCGCTATTCAATATTTAAAAATCATATTTTTATTTCGAAGGTCAATATATAAAAATCAAATTTTTAGTTCAAAGTTCAATATATAAAAATCCAATTTTTAGTTCAAAGTTCAATATATAAAAATCCTATATTTTTATCGAAGTTCAATATAAAAAAAAACCTATATTTTGCTTTTTAAAAAATCTCGTTTTTGCTTTATAAAAATTTCTGTTTTTGCTTTATAAAAATTTCTGTTTTTGCTTTATAAAAATTTCTGTTTTTGCTTTATAAAAATTTCTGTTTTTGCTTTATAAAAATTTCTGTTTTTGCTTTATAAAAATTTTTGTTTTTGCTTTATAAAAATTTCTGTTTTTAAATCTAAAAAAACAGTTTTTATATTCCTTTATAAATCAGTTTTTAAAATCTCAGAAAAATCAGTTTTCAATATTTTTTAAAATCAGTTTTTAAATACATAAAAATAAATTAAACAAATAAGAAAATAACTTACAGGAGGGGGGGGTCTTTCGTCACCAAACAGCAGCAAGGGGGAGGGGTCCTTCGTCGCCGAGCAGCAGCAGGGGGGGTCCTTCGTCGCCGAGCAGCAGCAGGGGGGGGGGGGTCCTTCGTCGCCGATCAGCAGCAGGGGGGGTCCTTCGTCGCCGAGCAGCAGCAGGGGGGGTTTCACGCCATCGCGAGGTGGGGGGGTTTCAGTCGGCGGTGGGGGATCGATCGGAGGAGCGACGAGCTCCTCCGCCCCCTTTTTTTTTTATTTGATTTCGATTCTGAATTGAGAGAGAGGGGGGGTTATGTAAATATATATATAATAATTATATTATTTTTTTCCTTTAAAACCCTAATGTTGACTTTACGTTTCAACTCAGATTTGAACCTGCCGACTGTCGTCCCTAACGTTTCACCCCCATTCCGAACTCAATGGGATATGCCACGTGGGCTGATTCGACTGTTTGAATCAGTTTCCGTTAAATTTACATTTAAATCACTATATTGAATTTTAAACGTACATTTCAAATTACCGGGGTCACATACTAACTCTATAAATCCCATAAAAATATTTTCTAGCTTCGTATTGACGATACGGTCCTAACAAAACTAGTTTCTTCGAATTCCGAGACCGTTTGAAAAATGGCCAATTTCCAGTCGATTAAAATCAACTAAAACTGGTCAAACGCGTTTTCCTTTGCCACGCTCACATATTGATTCGAAAAATTATGAAATTTAAAACCAAGCAATAACTTCACATCCCGGACCCAACAAAACTGGTTTCGTCGAAATCCGAGGTCGTTTGCAAAATGTCCATTTTTAAGGGCCTTATATATATAAAAATATATATAAATTCCACAGCGACTATTTCTAATTTTAAACTGGACATATCTTATCATTTCTAAGATGAAATCTCAGTTTGTCAACTTCGTTACAAAGATATAGTTATACAGATTCAAATATTTCTTGTTTCGTTCAATTCTGACTTATATTGAATTCTGTATATTCATTTGAAATTAGAAATCGAATTTTCGAACTACCGCGCCATTTTCAATTCCTTTTATAATTATATATAATTATTATATATTCTAACGACGACGTATATAATATATACGTTCTAATTAGATTCAAAATAAATTTCACGTCGATTTTATTTAAAATAATTCATTTTAAATATTCAAAATTCGCTAAAATCGCCAAAATAAAAATTTTAAACTGGCCCAGATTTTCGGGTTGTTACACATATCCATGGATCTCCAAGTATGTCTGGACGATCACCAACTGATTCCCTCCTCTTGGGTGTATAGCCCAATCAAGATCATCAGTAATCACCCAAATGATGTAAAGACCTCCGGTCTTCTACCACCGTCTTCATCCTCGACACCACGTCGAATCAGTTATTCAGAATGGGATCAACCCGATCTTTCTGAATAACTCGCGTATATAATAAACAAGTGTTACACAAACACAACATATGCCTCGTTCCAATTCAAAATATTCTTTTATTCAAATATTCTTACACTTTGGGAAAGGTTCCCATTAATTTTATCAAAGATAAATTCTTTAAATTTATTCTTTAATCTTCCTTTGAATATCAATTCAAATTAGTTAGGATTAGCGAACCACACCGAAACAATCATTTATTTTATTTCCTAATCCCAACCTATTCATCCCATGAAGTAAAACTGGTAATACTTCATCTCTAGCACCACGGTGTTATCGGTAAATTCAATTACCATCTCACGTTCAAATCTAATTAAAGATTTAACAATCGCCTGGAGCAAAATTGGTGATACCCCATTCTCGATCACTTCAATCTGATTAAAGATTCATTAAAACTCCACTTAGTTTTAATCACCCTAAAAATCAATATTCTGTCTTTAACTGGGTTAAAGAACCAATGTCATTTAAAACACGGTTCACTGTAAACCCAAAATCACATTCCAATTCAATTCCAATTAAATACCATTTAATCGGTACACTTCATTAAATCTAAATAAAAAGATTTAATATTTTTCTCAACTGGGTTTAAGAACAGTGTTAATGAAGACATCATTCACGACAAACCCAAATCACATTTGATATTAAATACAAGGCTCTGAATAGAAAATATATCGGCATATATTCAATATCAAATTCTACAACCAACAAATATCGTATTGGAAATAACGATATAAATATATCTTTCAAATTCCCATAACAATATCTGTATCATCATGAAATCCAACATCGAAATATTCCAAAGACAATTTTGATTCAAATCCATTCCAATTCAATTGTTGGAAATTCTGGTTACTTTTAAAACCATTTCAAATCCAATTTATTTATTTCAAAAAAATTGAATTATAATTCTAGTTCAAAACTAGTTCATTATGATAAAAATCTATTTTTATCTTTTCAAAATTTGGTATTTTCATCCCAATTATTCACAAATCATTTCTAATGATTTTACACAAATTATTACTATTTTTAATAATTTTATCAAGGCCCGTACAGTCGATTTCCATCAACGTCCATCGAACTGCACTTACAACGACCTTTTTCAAATTTAATTTGGACATAGTTCCAAATCCATCCGTTAGATTTCAAATCTCTAATATTCGTTAGAAAGCTCTTTTCGATAAGAATCCAAAGGTTCCGTTTTTAGGAGAATCCGACGGTCGGATCTCCCGTAATATCCATTCGAAGTCAATAGCCGAAATTCGCGAACTGCCGTGGCGCGGTGCATTCTATTCAGGCCATTATATATATATATATATATATATATATACATAATATTTCATCGATTTCCTTCCGAAACATATTTTATAAATCATTTTAAATTCGTTTTCAAAACGATTTTAACTTCATATTCAATTTCTAATCAAAATTGAATATTCCATATCATTAATCTATAAAAGATAATATTTTCAAAACGTTATATTTTGAAATCACTTCCTCATCTATATTCATTTTAAAAACGAGTATAATCGATATAAATATCGTTTGCGTCAAAATGGCGCTTATCTAACCAACATGGCTTTATATATTTCAATAACTTCGTTATTCTATTCAACAAATGAATATTTTCTTCAACACATGAATATATATATTTTTATTCAACACATGAATATTTATTTTATTCAACACATGAATTTTCTTTCTATTCAACACATGAATTTATATTTCTATTCAACACATGAATATTTATTTCTATTCAACACATGAATTCATATTTCTATTCAACACATGAATATTTATTTTATTCAACACATGAATTTATATTTCTATTCAACACATGAATTTATATTTCTATTCAACACATGAATATTTATACTATTCAACACATGAATTTACAATTCTATTTTCCAAATTGGAATGAGGCCCAATCAATTACCATATCAACCATCCTCCAGAGTGCACCACACAACTGCATAAGCATTAAATATAAATAACTAATGCTTACACAGTCTGTCAACCCATCGATTGACATACAATTAAACAATCGGGATTAGTCTACGTCAAATATCATCCCAACACCCATGTGGGGTTTCAAATCAACAAACATAGATTCTATTTGTGCAGTTGGGCGATGTGTAAAATTTATCGTCCCAATCAATATCAGTCAAATCAGTGTATATAAACAAATCGTCCGATTTGTTTATTATTATTTATTTTATATATACGTTAAAAATCATATTTTTAACTATAAAATATTTTCCACTATAAAATATTTTATTTCATTCTACATCACACAATCAAATTTCACAACACAGTAATAAAAAAAACAAGTCATCCATGGTCTGTGGACGATGGTTGTCGAGTGCTACTAAACACCGTCTGCATCCTAGTATATATTTCAACTAGAAAACAAATTAAAAGTGAGGAGTTCTCACCTATAAGCTTAACCAAACACCGCGACTCTTCATACGTAGAAAATCTTCGTCGTGTTTTCAACGAAATCTGTTTCACGTGGTATATGTTAAAAATCACATTTGTAACATCGCTACATGTATAGAAAAGATTATATTTTTACAATGCTATATATATAGAAAAGATTATATTTTTACAACGCTATATATATAGAAAAGATTATATTTTTACAACGCTATATATATATATAGAAAAGATTATATTGTTTTTTTTACTCTATTTAAAAATCACCTTTCTAATTTGCCACTTCTTATATAAAAATCACATGTTTATATGACCATTCAAACAATAAATATCAAATTTTTAATCGAAAAAAGTCCAAAAATTGAATTTTTAATTGTATAAGTAAATAAAAATTAAAATAAAAACTCACAGGGGATGCGAATGGTCGGAGGCGGGCCGTGGAGGCAGGCGGTGCGCTGGTCTCTCGATTTGGGGGAGTTTTGAGAATTATTTTGAGAAGAAGGTAGAGGAGGGTTTTTTTTGTGCGACCAGAGGGAGGAGGAGGGGCTGCGGGGTGGTCGGAGGTGAGGCACATGCCTGTCAGATGGCGGCGGTGGGATTAAATTAGTCGGAGCTTGGCTTTTGGGGCATTGGGTTTTAGGGATTTCGATTTTGGCCAGAGGAGGGAGGAGGTGGGCCGTCGATGGTGGCTGGGGGGTATTAGCGGACGGAGGCGCGGCGAAGGGGAGGGCGACATGGGTGGCACTGGAAATCGGTGGAGCGAACGTGTTTTGCCCTTTTTTTTGATCTGTTAGAATAAAAGGGGGAGGAGGAAGAGATTGTATATATATATATATATATATTTAATTTTATTTTATTTCAAAAAGAAACATTTTATTTCGACCTCGAAATCGAACCCACCTACTGTCGCCCATAGCTAATTACCCCCATTCCGAACACAATGGGATAGGTATCTTTGGCTAATTCAACCGTTTTGATCAGTTTTCGTCAAAATCAAAATATAAATCTATATATTGAATTTGAAGGCGCATTTCAATTTACCGGGGCCACATACTAACTCTAAAAATTCCCGAAAAATATTTTCTAGCTTTGTATTGACGATACGGTCCTAAAAAACCAAATTCGTCAAATTCCGAGACCGTTTGAAAAATGGCCATTTTCTAGTCGATTAAAATCAATTGAAACTGGTCTAACGCGTTTTCCTTTGCCACGCTCACATATTAATTCAGAAAATTACGAATTTTGAAATCTATCAATAACTTGACATCATGGATCCAACAAAAGTGGTTTCGTCGAAAACAGAGGTCGTTTGCAAAATGGCTATTTTTAAGGGCTAAAATTCCATAGCGATTATTCTGAATTTTCGACTGGGCATAACTTTTTATCCCCACTATGAAATTTCAATTTTTCGGATTCATTGGAAAGATATTCTCAATTAGATTCTAATATTTTTGGTTTCACTAAAATCCGGTTTATTTGAATCCTGTACATTCATTTGAACTTTGAAATCAAAATTTCAAACTACCGCGCCATTTTCAATTCTTTTTATAGTTTAAAATATATATTTATATTCAAAGGATGATCTATATAAATATATACGTTCTAATTCTATTCAAAATAAATTTCTTGTCGTTATTATTTAAAATATTTCATTTTAAATACCCAAAATTCACTAAAATTGCAAAAATAAAATTTTTAAATCGGCTTAGATTTTCGGCTTATTGCAGAAAATCAGGTGGTCGACTGATTCAGTTGATCTCCTTAATGCAATTATGCTCGTTCCAAAATGTCTTCACGTAATCCTAGTACAACATGTAAACTACATATGTGTGCACAATCATTCGTCCAAATGCTGCATCCATATGATGATACATCTATTTTCATCCATATAAAATCCTAATACACACACATCCATATGCGATATGCAAGTGATTGATCTGATCTTGTGCCGTGTGTGTGTATACATCAACGAGCAACCATTAGCAAATAATTGCATCCACTTGCATCCATCAAACATAATATGTCTCAAACACATGTTTACACCCATTGGTTTTCTATCTAAAGGTCAAAGACGCGATCGATAAGATTCACACGAATGTTAGAAGCAAGTACATATAAAAGCTTGGAAAAAGAAGTTAAGAACATACCCTTGAAAGAAAAGGGTACGGAGCGCGAATCTAGTCCTCGGTCTCCCAAGTTGCATCCTTGCTATCTTCTTCCTGTTATACTCTCATCAACTTGACCTCTCTGTTACGCAACTTCTTAACCTTTGATCTAGGTATACGGGTAGGAACTCGTCTAACTGTCGCCTTTCTTTCTACCTCTACTTCCTCAAGCATGCTCGGCTTAACTACCTCTGCCATATCGTGTAGACATTTCCGCGAATGGGAAACATGGAAAACATCATGAACACCTGCCAACCTCTCTGGTAACCTCACCCTGTAGGCCATCTGACCTATCCTCTCTACTATTGGAAATGGCCCTACAAACCTTGGTGCAACCTTCCTTGCAGATCCAAAACGAACCACATTCCTCAATGGTGATACCTTGATGAAAACCATGTCTTCTACGTCAAACACAATGTAAGTCCTTCTCTTATCGGCGTAGGACTTCTGCCTGTCCTTAGTTGTCTTCATATGTTTGCAGATAAGATCAATCTTCTTTGAAGTCTCTCTAATCATCTTAGATCCAAATAGAAGCCTATCCATACACTCCCATCAACAAGTCGTTGATCTGTAAGGTCGTCCATGTAATGCCTCGAAAGGTGCTATGCCAATACTAGTCAGATAACTATTGTTAGCAGAACTCCACTAATGGATGGTTGTCCTCCCAAGTCCCTCCGAAGTCTAGGATACACAGCCTCAAAAGATTCTCAAAAACTTTATTCACCCTCTTAGTTTGTCCATCGGTCTGAGGGTGATATGCGGTGCTCAAACATAATTGTGTACCTAATACCTCTTGCAAGCGCTTACATAACTCACTAGTGAAGATGAGTTCACGATCACTCACTATGCTAGAAGGTTCTCCATGCAGACGAACTATCTCACGAAGATAAACCGATGCCAACTATGATGTCATTCTCTGGCTCTTAACAGGAATAAAATGAGCGCTCTTAGTAAGAATTTCTACTATAACCTAGATATTGATATTGCCCTTTCTCGATCTAGGTAAACCATCAATTAAATCCATAGATACGCTCCCCCACTTCCACTGTAGGACCTCCAAAAGATGAAGAAAACCGCCAGGGTTTTTATGTTCAACTTTAACTTGCTGGCATATTAAACATTGAGCCATGAATTCCGCTACAACTTTCTACATCTAGGGCTGTCAACGGATACCCAAAAAATCCGATATCCGTCCGAATCCGTATCCGAAATATCCGTTATCCGGCATTATCCGAAAAGCGGATACAGATATCCGATATCCGAAAAGCTTTTCAGATACGGATATGGTTATAGTGATATCTGTATCCGAAAAATATCCGTCTGACTGATTGATGTAATATATATAACTCAAAACAGAAAAACAGAGTTAATAATTATTATGTAACTGTTGGATGTTACTATGATATAATTCTTCGTCCATTTTTAGTGAAAAATTGTAGTTTTAGTGTTTAATTTTGCAATATTTTTTGATATACTTATGGATACTAGTATTAAACAATATTTCCTCATTCTACTTCTTTATTTCCTTGTTTTTTATAAACATTAATACAAAAATTATTTTATGTTGATCCAATTTTTTTTATTTATACTCTTAAATTTATTAATTACAGGCAGAGCGGATAAATATCCGATATCCGTCTGTATCCGAAAATTAAGCGGATACGGATATCCGATATCCGAAAATTAAACGGATATAGATATCTGATATCCGAAAATAATTTCGGATACGGATACGGATATGGCACTATCCGTATCCGAAAGCATCCGTTGACAGCCCTATCTTCATCACAACCCAAAAGAAAACCCTCTTCATATCTCTATACATCTTATCATCGCCCGAATGGATAGTCATCCTAGAATGATGGACTTCCTCAAGGATTGTCTTCAACAGACTACCAACTCAGGGAAAACAAAGCCTGCCATCTCGTCGTAGCCACCTTTATCATCCATAGAATATCTACTAAGGTGATTAGAAGTCTCCGCTCTACTGAGCCTATTCAATATATTTGCTATCTGTGGGTCTTCTCGCTACGAATAACCTATTTGATTCATGAGAGTAGGTCGCTCCTCTAGAGATGCCAAAAAACCAGGTGTAAGATCCGTAGATGGCCTAAAATCGAAGGTCGATATATATGTCATCCTCTACCTACCCAATGCATCCTCCACTACATTATCCTTGCCAGGGGTATAAGAAATCTCAAAATCATAGGACGCTAGGAACTCCATCCGTCTTCGCTATCTCATGTTGAGATCCTTCTGCGGGAATAGATACTTGAGTTACTTATGGTCCGTAAATAACTCGAACCTTTCTCCAAAGAGGTAATGTCGCCAAGTCTTAAGTGCAAAAACTATAGCAACCAACTCCAAATCATGGGTATGGTAGTTTCTCTCATGAACCTTCAACTATCTACTACCATAGCATACTACCCTCCCCTCCTTTATCAAGACGGCACCCAAACCTGTACTACATGCATCAGTATACTGTGAACAACTTGCAGGCAATGTCAAAACTGAGGTTGCTGTCAGAGCCCTCTTTAATCACAGAAAAGCATCCGCACAATCAATATTCCAAGCAAAGGTCAAAATCTTTTTTGTCAGTATGCTGAGTGGGGATGATATTCTTGCGAAGTCCTTAATAAACTTCCTATAGTAGCCCGCTAAACTAAGAAACTTCTCACCTCCGTTGCATTCTTTGGAACTTTCCAATCTTGAACTGCAACTACTTTCGCGGGATCCACCGCTATCCTATCTTTGGAGACCATATGCCATAGAAATCTCACCTCCTTTCTCCAAAAGTGGCACTTCGAGAATTTTGCCTTAAGCTGGTGTGCTCTGAGAGTCCTCAAGACCTCCACTAAATGTAGGGCATGCTCTTCTTCGCTTTTCGAGAAATCAAGATGTCATCCACGAAGACTACAACGAATTTATTTAGAAATTCCCTGAACACCCTACTTATCAGATCAATAAAATATGTAGGTGTATTCATCAACCGAAAAGGCATGACTAGTCACTCGAAGAAGCTATCTGGAGTTCTGAAAGCGGTCTTGTATATACTGTCGTAGGCCACCCTTAACTGATGAAATTTCGTAGCCAAATCTCACTATAAGAAAACATATGCGCCAACTAGCTGGTCAAACAGATCGTCAATCCTTGGCAGTGGGTGCCTATTTTTCTTGGTGAGCTTATTCAACTCCCTCTGATCCACACATAGACGAAGTTAGTCATCCTCCTTAGTTGCAAAGATGACTGGAGCACCCATTTCTGATATACTTCTCCTTATAAACCCATTCACAAGTAGCCTCCTACTTGCTTGCTAAGCTTCCACCTTTCCCTAGGAACCATATGGCGCACAAGCAATTCGACTGGCTTTGCATTATCCACCAAATATATCCAGAAATCAATCTCCCACCTTGGAGGTATCCCCCTAACCTCGTCAAAAACATCCGAATACTCATAGAATACAGGTACAGATCGCAAATCATCGACAGAAACATCTAGTGATTCTAGGAAACTAAGCATGACAAACCGCTTTGGGTCACAGGAAATCTCGAGAGTCCTTCCGTTTCAAGTAAAAAGTCTAACAACCCTCCTCTCATAGTCTAGGATGGCACGATACATGGCTAGCCAATCCATCCCTATAATCAAACCGTAGCCCATAAAACCTAGCACATATGCATCGCATTCGAACTCAACGCCCAACACAGATATCCTCAAACATTGACATATCATAGACAGATGATCCGTACCTCCAATGGGGTTTGGGACAATAACAGGATCAGAAATAATACTAGTATAAAGGTGCAAAGAGTCAACCATGGAATCATACATAAAAGAGTGAGAAGCTCCAGAATAAAAAAGAATCCTAACTGGATGATCGGAAAGAGAAATCAAACCTTCAACATAAATTTTCCTACCTTTGTCTGGTCCGCTAGCCTCAAGAGCATGCACTTGCCCTCCGGAAGGTCCTATCCTCTGCTCTTGTCCTGGCTTGTAGCACCCTACCTCTGTTAAGGTCACTCACAAAGGGAATGCCTTAACTTCAGTGGAGTGCATTAGGTAAAAGATGCAGATAAATTACAAGATAAACAAATAAAGCAGCGGAAAATAAAGTCATTTTATAAACAACTTAATTCAGTCAAGCTTTTACAACAATTCAATCATACTTAAAAGTATTACATAAAACTTCTGTCTTGATTCAAAAACTTCCAAGTACATAAGAAGCATAAAATGACAATGATATTCCCCAACAAAGCATGAGCTAGCCATAGCAGTGGAAAAAGAGAGAAGTACATCGACTATCTTCAAGCTTGGAAAGAAAACTGAGCTAAGTGGTAATATTCCCTCCCTGCGAACCAGGGGGGAACAGAAGAAAAGAGGCGAAAACAAACTAGGTCAGACATAAGTCTAGTAAGCTCAATGACTTTCAGCATGAAAACAGGTAAAAGAAACATGACATGAATAAACTGAATATAAGATAATACCGTGATAACAGGGATAACATGATAACATAAGATAAGCATAAGGTATGTAATGTGCATGTAAAAATGCACATTTATATTCACATATTCATTCTTGTTTAGTGCTAATAAGTGTCATATATGGGTATTTTATCATGTATAAACAATAATTGAATTGATTTCAGAACATCATGCATTTATCATCATATAGGAGGAAAATGGTCATTTTTGTGCTTGTATCATTTTGAGAATGTTTACTTGGACATTTTTCATATTTTTACAGAAATTGGATGCATGTAGAAGAGGACTACATAAAGATATATATGCATACAAAGGAAAAAGGAGGAAATCAATGCCTTGCCCCAAAAAAATGAAAGGGAAATCAATCAATGGAAAAGAGGGAATCAATTCAAATAGAGAATTAATAGGGGACCCTATTCACTCTCCTTCCTTCTTTAGTGGAGACACAAAATTAGGGCTTCATGAATCATTATTGCTAAAAGATAAAATGAAGCTTAAAGAAGGGACATTCTTGTTAGCACGCAAAAAGTTAATTTAGGGATTTCTCTCATGTATAAATAACCCATGTATGATAATGTAAAGGATCATCTTGGATTTTTAGTTTAGAGTGAGGCTTAAATCAAAACTTCTCTTTTTCTGCCATGGCTTCTTAGCCATTTCTTTTTTGTAATCTGTTGCTTTAATGCAATATTAATTTGTTGTTTTTCATTTACATGTTATTTTCTCTTCTACAAGTAGAATAGATTTTTATCTTTATTTGCTCTTTATTTTGTTCTCTTTTATAATGAAATATCTTTATGTTATCACTGAATCCATCATGAGTAGCTAAACCCCTTCAATTTAGGCGTAGTGAAGCTCTCATGATTCATGATTAATTAGCATAAGAATTTCTTGTTTCTAACTCTCTTATTTGAGCTTAATCTATAGTTGGATATTGATAAAGTAAAGATTTTATATGGTGAAAATTGATAGCATATGCTGGTTGATTATTCCCAAATGTTTTATACTCATATCATTAATAGAATCATACTTTATCACAATCTAATTCATATTAGAACTATTATTTTCTATGTGATAATTTGGGCTTTAAGTTCGTATTGAAAATTGATGATTTATGTAGCTTGAATTTTCTAGCATATAAATCAGGCTTGTATGAATACAACACTTAATGTGTTAGTTATTAAAGAGAGTTAGAACCATTTTTTATTTTAATTAGATTGATGTTGATAGTAAATCTAATCCTAAATTGTCTCTTAGTCTCATATTTGTATTCATTTTAACATTGTCAGTTCTCATTTAGTTTATAGTTAACAAGTTCACTCGCCCTCGATTTAATTTGATTGAGTAATATTTGAATAAATTCTTTCCCTGCGGATCGACCCGTATTCTCCATGTACTATGATTGTATGCCGTGCGCTTGCGGTTTATTATTAAAATATTTTGTTGATGATTTTCTAATTCGATAGAAAATCCGTTTGCAAACAAGTTTTTGGCACCATTACTGGGGAAAGAATTTAATTTTAGTTTTATTCTTCGAGTTAATTTACTTATTTGTTGTTTTTCTAAAGAAAAAATTGTATGTTGTTCATAGTTTTTCCGTTTTGTTTTGATCTTTTGTTGTGTCATTTTGTGTGTGCTTGTTTTTTGTGTTCACTAAAAAGAGGAAGTAATAAAAAAGGAGTTGTGTGTTTTGTTCCAGTTTGTGTTTGTGTTTTGTTTTACTTTTATTTGTGAGTTTGTTTCTTTTCGTTTGTGTGTTTTTATTTTATGTGTATGTGTGTTGATAGATTTCATATTGTGTTAGTTCTTTTATTTCCTCTCTCTTAAAAAAATGTAAACACTTGCTTTTTGTTCAGTCCCTTTCCCATTTTTTCTGTTTTCAATTTCCTTTCTTTCTTTCCTTTTATCTCTCTCTCATTTATTCCTTTCCTTTGTACAATTCTTACAAAAAAACAAAAAAAACCAATTTATTGCTTGCCATTTATTTTATTTTTTCCCTTCCTTTCTATTTAATATTCTTTCCCTTCTCTGCCTTATTTCTAATCTAAATTTCTGCCTCCTACCATCTTTCCCTCATCTACATCTTCTCTCATCTTAAAAGGCAAAACATCAATAACCATCTTCTCTTCACCACTTCCACACAACACACATAATTCACCAATACAACAGCACCCACGGGCATACCAACGGTCATACCCACCTTTCTCACCACCAAACAGTCCCTGTCAAAACCACTTCACCGCCAACCGACTACGAACAACCATCACCCATCATACTGTCATCTTCATTCATAAAGCAACCAAATACCTTCAATCCCTCAGTCTACACAGTCCACGTCCATCTTCGTACCATACAAACAAAAGACACAGAATACAATCAAGAACAAATTTCAGTTGTAACTGAGGAAGGTTGGAATTTGATTGAGCCAAATTTCAGATTTACAGTGGTTGTGAACGAAGAATAAATTTTGCTGAGTGTTTTGAATAGTGGATTAAATTAAATTGCATTAGGCCGACTTGGTATTTGCGTATGTTTATATTGGTCTTTGTTGGTTTCTTTGGTTCTGTGTATTTGTATTTGCTGTGTGGTATTGAAATTGTATGGGTATTTTTCTTCTGATATAATAGATTTTAGTTGTTTATCATGTTACAGGATTTTAGCAGCAAGGAACTTGTTTGGTTGACTCAGCGCTGCTTATTTATTCCTAAAAAAAGGAAAAAGAAATTTGTTGTTATTCATCTATTTTCAGGTTGCAGAAATTGAAGAGGCTTGCTTGCTTTGAATTCCTTTGCTGGCTAAATTGCTTTGTGCTTTCTTAATATAAAAAAATCACTTCTCTTTTGTTGTATATACATTGTTCTCACTTTTCAGGTTGCAGAAAGAAGAGAAATTGCTTTGCATTGCTAAACTGCTTCAATTTGTCGTGCCTGAACTCGCTTGGAATTGTTAAATTACGACGCTTTGCTTGCTTATTTGCTTGCCAATAAAAAATTGCCACTAAAAAAAATCTGCACGCTCTGGTATTGTGTTCTCATTCTTGTTTGATTTTCCTAGCATTGTTGGTTGCTTGCATTTGCATTTAAAAAAAAAAATCCAAAAACAAAACAAAAAAAATTCATTCGTAGTTGCATCGTTAAATCACGTTTAATTTCTGTTTTGCATTCATCTCGTTTTATTTTCATTTTTTTAGGACTTTTTATATTTTGAAAAATTGGTTTATTCCTAACGAATTATTTCTCGGTGTCTAGACTATGGCAGAATAGTAGCCGCTTATAAATATTATGATGATTCGTAAATATTATAACGGTTGTTCCTCTGAAGGTACTTAAACCTTCAGTCGTATTGCTAGGTGATTCCTAGTGCACCGATAAATCTTGTCCGTTAACTGGCTGAGAAATCTTTTGTTGAAATAAATTTAACCGTCATTATATAATTTTAGATAATTGTAAATAAGTAATTTGCATTCATATAGTTGCATTATATCCATGCATACATAAAAAAATTCAAAAAATAAATAAATAATAACTCTTTTGTGAATATTTCTTTCTCTTAAAAAAATTCTTCAAAATGTCTCAAATTACTTCTTCCTACGGATTTTAAGATAGTTGTGAAAATCAGTATAATTCATATAATTTTACACCAAATTCATATGGATATTTTAATAACAACTATTGTACAAACAATTTGGATTTTACGCCACCAACTTCTCAAAATTTTCAAAATAATCCTGATTTTACTCCACAAAATTTCCAAAATATTGATCAACCCTCAAGTCTTGAAATAAGTGTTTAAGCTCTACTTGAAGAAAGTCAAAGATTTAATAAATCAAGTCAAAGATTAATTGAACTAATGTGCAACAATTCAAGCGAAAGCTTTCAAAATAATCAAAATTTGAATTCACTTCCCAATTCAAAAGATTTTGACTATAACCCTTACCAATTAAATTTTGAACTCCAAAATGAATTTCAAAATCAAAATCGGAATGTGAATAAACTTTGAAACGGTTTTGGAAAAAGGAATAATTTCAATGATGGTGCGATTGACGATCCTTGTTCTCGACAATATCAAATTGAAACTTCTCAAGTTAATAACTATAAACTTGATTTTGTTGAGCAAACGAAAATACTTGACGATTACTTGAAATTTCATGATAAACAAAATCGAATCCAAACTTATGACGATTCAAATAAAAATCCACCTTTACCCATAATCGACGATTTTCAAATAACAACTTTTGAAATTGATGAAAATCTCAATGAAGTTGTTGAAAGCTCTATAATTGATCTAAATTTGAATTCTCTTGAAAAAAAATACGTCGATCTTCAGTTTGATCTTCCTCTCTCAGATTTTGAAAATTTTGAAAATTTATCAACTTCAGATTATCAACATGACAAAAATGATAAAGTTGTTAACAACTATTTATTCGAGGATGACTTTGATGAGCGAAAACTTCTTAAACTGATTGACGATGATGTTGTTGGGTCTGAAACTAAAAATGAAATATTTGAAAACTTTGAAATTCTTGAGGTTGAAAACAATGAAACTGCTGAATGTGATCTTAAACACAATAACGATTTTTTTGACATTATTGAAAACCCTTGCGACTTGATCGTTTCAACTAAAGCTTACTGTGATCACTTGTTTTTCAATAATAAATTTCTACAGTATATGGACACTTTTTGGTATAACATTGTTTTTGAGAAAACACAATTTCGAAATTTACTGAAAATTCATTTGTTTGGTTTTAACTTTAGGTTTACGAATGAACCTTTAGTCAACAAAATTTCAAATATCAAAGAAAAACTGAACAATATTTCTCAAAATAAGTGTGAGGGTGAGAATGATGCACACGTCTCTCAATTTACACATCATCTGAAAAAGTCAAACTTTGTTTTTGAATCTTTTTCTGAACCCCGGCTCACTGACCTCTCTTTAGTTGCTATAGAAATCCAGTTTGATTTTAGGATCAATTGTAAGCTCAAAATTTTAAAATTAGCAACTCAAAATCTTGTAAAAACAAAATTTGGTTTTCCAAATCTGAAAGGTAATATAAAATTCTTTATGATTTGGTTTTCTATGCTTAATTCGTGTTTCATAATCCTTATGAGGCTGATCCATTGGTCCATTGTGGACCGGTTCATCTATTATATGACTGCATATTTTCTACACGCACATTTGGTAAGTCGCACTAACCATTTTTTGTACATATGTAAATATTTCTCTTCCATTCACTCATTATGTCACGCATTGACTGTGGGGACAGAGTCATAATCAAGTGTGTGTGTGGGGGGGGGAGGGGGTTCATCTTCATTCTGTTTGCATAGTTTAAGTTAGCATTTTTTTCCTTTCTCTTTTTGCATTTTTTTCCTTCTCTTTTTCTTAAAAAAAAGTAAAAGTTTCGCACTTCTATTTACTTCTAAATAAGATATGATGGAGTTAGCATATAATTTTGGTCGTTCGATTTAAATATTTGGAAATTTACTTCTCCTAGCGGATAACGAAAGGAAAGTTTGAATTATGAGCAAATTTGGTGTAACAGGTATATTGGGAAATTCGTAGGTGATGAGTATGAAATGTTTTCTGAATTGTAATCTGATTAAATGAATGGATGATTTTGACTACTTGCGATAACATTTTAGATCTTTTAAGTGAAGTTGTGCTAAGATACTCTCTCTTAATTCTCTCTCTTATGTAAAAAAAAGAAGAAAGATAAAAAAAAGAAGAAGTATATATATATAATTATCCAAAGGTATCCAATATTGCTGGTGCATCTGGCGTTGGTGTGCAAAACCGCTAAGCTCTTTCCGGCACCTTGTTGACAAAGTTAGCATCGATATACCTTGGTCTCATTTTATGAGTTAGACACCTAAGGATTACCGACATTTTGTTGACAAAGTCAGCATTGGTCTGTACAATCCGCCAAGCTCTGTCCCAAACTCTCACGTCAGTCCGTGAGGCAGTGCATGGGTGGTATACCTTAGTCTTTTGGGTTATGTGATTGTAAATAGTAATAATGTAAATATTTTGTAATAAAGAGAGATTAAATCACTTGAAATCCAAGCACACTCTTCACTTATTCGACCTAACTTGTTAACAAAAAGGAAGTTGAGATGTCGTTTTGCGACTGTTGATATCGATTACAGAATACATTTCATATTTGCACTATGTTTATACCAAAACAACTGGCCAAGCTAGAGGAGTTTGTGACAATAACATGACTTTTGTTTGAAGTTTCGATTAGTAGTGGACTTAAATTTCATAGTGACGACCCAAATTTGTGTTAACTCATTCGTGTAATATTTAAAAGTAAATTATCCATTTGTAAATATTTCTTTAAAAACTTGCATTCGTATTGTAAATATTTTTGAATCTTGCATTTTGTAAATATTTTTGCATTTAACTTTTGGATTTTGTTGGTAGCATCCGCAGAAAACTCTCAAGAGACAACACTCGTCCTATTGAGGACACCTAGAGGTATAATGTCTTGTTGCATATGCTCAATGCAATCGTGTTCCCTACGAAAACGGATTTAGCTTAGTTTTTCAGTTTATTCGAGGACGAATAAAAAAATAAGTGTGGGGGTATTTAATGTGCATGCAAAAATGTACATTTATATTCACATATTTATTCTTGTTTAGTGCTAATAAATGTCATATACGGGTATTTTATCATGTTTAAACAATAATTGAATTGATTTCAGAACATCATGCATTTATCATCATATCGGAGGAAAATGGTCATTTTTATGCTTGTATTATTTTGAGAATGTTTACTTGGATATTTTTCATATTTTAACAGAAATTGGATGCATGTAGAAGAGGACTACATAAAGATATATATGCATACAAAGGAAAATGGAGGAAATCAATGCCTTGCCACAAAAAAATGAAAGGGAAATCAATCAATGGAAAAGAGGGAATCAATTCAAATAGAGAATTAATGGGGGACCCTGTTCACTCTCCTTCCTACTTTAGTGGAGACACAAAATTAGGGCATCATGAATCATTATTGCTAAAAGACAAAATGAAGCTTAAAGAAGGGCCATTTTTGTTAGCACACAAAAAGTTAATTTAGGGTTTTCTTTCATGTACAAATAACCCATGAATGATAATGTAAAGGATCATCTTGGATTTTTAGTTTAGAGTGAGGCTGAAATCAAAACTTCTCTTTTTCTGCCATGACTTCTTAGCCATTTCTTTTTTGTAATCTGTCGCTTTATTGCAATATTAATTCGTTGTTTTTCATTTACATGTTATTTTCTCTTCTACAAGTAAAATAGATCTTTATCTTTATTTTCTCTTTATTTTGTTCTCTTTTATAATGAAATATCTTTATGTTATCATTGAATCCATTATGAGTAGCTAAACCCCTTCAATTTAGGGGTAGTGAAGCTCTCATGATTCATGATTAATTAACATAAGAATTTCTTGTTTTTAACTCTCTTATTTGAGCTTAATCTATAATTGGATATTGATAAAGTAAAGATTTTATATGGTGAAAATTGATAGCACATGCTGGTTGATTATTCCCAAATGTGTTATACTCATATCATTAATAGAATCATACTTTATCACAATCTAATTCATATTAGAACTATTATTTTCTATATGATAATTTGGGCTTTGAGTTCGTATTGAAAATTGATGATTTATGTAGCTTGAATTTTCTAGCATATAAATCGTGCTTTTATGAATACAAAACTTAATGTGCTAGTTATTAAAGAGAGTTAGAACCATTTTTTATGTTAATTAGATTGATGTTGATAGTGAATCTACTCCTAAATTGTCTCCTAGTCTCATATTTGTATTCGTTTTAACATTGTTAGTTTTCTTTTTGTTTATAGTTAACAAGCTCACTCGCCCTTAGTTTAATTTGATTGAGTAATATTAGAATAAATTCTTTCCCTGCGGATTGACTCGTATTCTACACGTACTACGATTGTACGACGTGCGCTTGCGGTTTATTATTAAAATATTTTGTTGATAATTTTCTAATTCAATAGAAAATACGTTTGCAAATAGTATGATAAGGCAAGATAAACTGAATGCGCTTCTACTCTTTCTCTGCTTCTCTACTACCTTGTTATTCTGATTTCTATATCTCTGCACCACCTAACTAGTGTCCCAACTAGTAATCTGTATAAAATGATAATATGTTAACGTGATCCCAATCCCCGCAATTGTGGTAGCCTTTAGGTGTACATCTATTATGAGGATTCCACCTCAATCTGCCTAATTGCCATGAATGTGTTAGATGTACCCTTACTACCCTATCGATCGGCTCTCTACTTGTATTAATTTCTCTTATGTCTGTGTCAATCGGCCCTCTCTTGCGTGTAGATAGCCTGTGCTGGTCCCACCATAAGGTGTATCAAACCTTATGATAGCAACCTGACACGATTCAAGATGCACGGTGTATAACTACTGGTACCCAGTGCTTGCTTTTTCCCACTTCGAAGTATGTGCACGCCCGTAAATCGTCGGAACCCACACTAACGTACCCCCTACCGCTGTTTTGACCACTTTAATCTGCCTAGTAATCGTGCCCCACCCTGCCTAGTTTAGGGTACCATGATACATCTATGTGGGTTACTGCTGAAATGGGTCCTCGTTACAAGGGTTTCCTACTAGTTAAGTTTGTAGGCCTATATTTACTAATATTACCCACCTATACGAGATGTTCTTAACCCTCCCACTTATTCAAGCATGTTTATTTAATGGTTAAGTTTGTGGCCCTATATATACTAATATTACCCACCTACATGAGATGTACTTAACCCTCCCATCGATTCAAGCATGTTTATTTAACGGTTAAGTTTTGTGAGCCTATATTTACTAATACTACCCACCAAGCCGATATGTACTTGACCCTCCTACACATTATGTCATATTGGTTAAGTGATGTCCATTCATGTTAACTTAACCCACCCATTCATCATGTCATATTGGTTAAGTGTTTCTTATTAACTTAACCCTCCTCACTTATCGTGTTGGATTGGTTAAGTGTTTCTCGTCAACTTAACCCCACATGTTCATCATGTTGTATTGGTTAAATGTCATCAATCAATTCAAGTTAACTTAACCCACCAACTTGTCATGTTCTTTGGTTAAGTGTCACCTTCTTGTGTTAACTTAACCCTGCCACAAATCAACTTATATAGGTTAGGTGTTGCCCTCTCGTGTTAATTTAACCCTTCCCATTCATCGTGTCATGTTGGTTAAGTGTTTCTTATTAACTTAACCCTCCTTACTTATCATGTTGGATTGGATAAGTGTCGCCCTCTTGTTTTAACTTAACCTTCCCATAAATCAAGTTATATTGGTTAAGTGTTTCTTATTAACTTAACCCTACCCATTTATCATGCTATACTGATTAAGTGTTTCCTATTAACTTAACCCTAGTCATTCATCTTGTTATATTGGTTAAGTGTTTCTTGTTAACTTAACCCTACCCATTTATCATGCTATATTGGTTAAGTGTTTTCTATTATCTTAACCCTAGTCATTCATCTTGTTATATTGGTTAAGTGTTTCTTGTTAACTTAACCCTACCCATTTATCCTGCTATACTGGTTAAGTGTTTCCTATTAACTTAACCCTGGTCATTTCTTAGCATGTCTTGTTCATTAGCATTAATTTATTTATTAATGCACCAACCTCTCACATTAGATATGTGTTGTTGCGGTTACTGGATGTGCCGGGCGGCTCTAGGCAGTTTTACACCACAACTCAATCAAATCTCAGGTTTATCTTGGGCATGATGCACTAACCTCTCACACTAGATAGGTATTGTTGTGGTTACTGGATGTGCCGGGCGGTTCCGGGCAATTTTACACCACAACTCAATCTAACCTCGGGTTAGGCATGTTCATCTTTATTTTACACATTTACCATATATACCCAAATCTAGTTTTTATATGCTAATTGCCTAATTCACCAAAATTAGTCATGTTCCAATTCCCAAGTTATGCCCAACAAATTTCCAATTTCAAGTTATTAATCAAAATTGGCTATACCAATCTTCCCTAAATTTACAATAATAGTCATGCTCCAAAATCACAATGCATTATGTTTGGCATCCCAAATCAATAGTTAAGCCCAAGCAAGATTTTATATTCCAATTTACAGTTTATGCCCAAAAACTAGGTTTTTAATTCCAAATTTCATATTTTTCATTCATGCCAATTCTAGATTCAATATGTCAAATTACATATTCCATAATTCATGTCAAATTACCCCAAATTGCATCTTAACAATCATGTCGTAATACATGTTCCAAATTATGCCAAATAAATGTCAATTTCGTATTATACCCAATTACCCCCGCATTCATAACGTACGTATTCGAGATTCAACGCAAGATTCATGAAATAAGCGGAGAAGCAATATGGAACATAAGAGGCATAAGAATAGGCATATGACAATAAGAACTATTGGTCCAATAAATTTGACATAACAAATTGACAAGTTTTGCATAGGATACATTGCAGGCATATAGATATGATATGAATATCATTATAAACCAAGATAGACGTATAGGTTTGACAAGAGTTATATCATGAACTTAAACAGGATTACAATTCCGATATACAACAAGGATAGATATGATTGGAACAATTCCATAGTCAATAATGATTCCCAAAGGCATATACAAGCACGGATTCAAATGAAAGGATTACTTACATCAGGCATAAATCTAATGGATTAGATTTCAATAACATTGTAACACCCCGTAATTCTGTGACATTAAGATTCTCAAATTAAAGTATAATTAATTTTTAAAAGAAAAATTAAAAGAAAAAGATCCATGTAGTTGTTTAATTTAAGTATTGTAACTAACATGAAAAAGAGAAGTAAGGAGAGGACAATAATTATTATTGTTCTAAGACTTATTAACAAAAGCCTCTGTAGCTCAGTTGGTTAAGGCATTGGATTTGTAGCATGGAGGTCGAGGGTTCGAACCCTGGCGGCGGCATAATTTTTTTATCTTTGTTTTAGAGAGGGCCAACTGAACATGCAAATATATGTACGTATACAAATTCAAAATTTGAAAGGATAAGAACGTACATATAAGGAAATAAAGAAAATATATATATATATACATATGAGAATATAAATATATATATGCAAAAATATATGTATACGAAAGATAAAATTCAAGATAAGGCTACAGTCAATGAAACATGGCAACATCATTTGAATTTTGAAAATAAAATGAAAGTTGTGCGTATATATATACGCGTAAAATGGTCATTAGAGGAATTGTATACATATAAGAATATTTCATGTGAATAAAACAGTTAAATAAATTCCAGAAATTCAAAAGTTCGAAAATCAAACTTCTACGCCAAAACAATACATTTGAAATTCAAATTTCTACGCCAAAATAGCTTGTGGGACCCAATGCTGACTCAGCGCTGCGTGTATGATAAGGTTTGGCTAGATTAATCTACATACCTGGATATTTTCTTAACTGGGTTCAATGCTGACTCAGCGCTGCGTGTACGATAAGGTCTTGAGCATCTATATAAACAGCCCTAGTCTTCATTCTCTTTGCACCAATTCTCTTCTATCCTTATGCTGCTAAGATTCATGGCTTCTTCCCCTCCTCTAAATTTTCTTAAATAAATAAAATAAAATATGATTCAAGACGAGGAGATGCTGCTAAAAGACTTTTAAGGAGGGATTCAAATCAAAGTTTCAAGTGAAGAATTCAAAGGCTAGCTCAAACAAGTTTCAAGCAACGACGCACGAATCATAGCCACGCTTTCCTTCTTTTCTAGATCTATTTTCTGTAAGTTGGTTATTTCTAGATCTGAATATTTTGTTTTATTTGTGACATGAAATTAAAGGAATAAAGGAATATGCCAAATCTCTCTCTCTCTCTCTTCGAATCTGTGTTTATACTCTTGGACTGAATTAAGAACTGTTATGATTCGAGGACAAATAAGACTGTAACCGTGACTATGACTATAGAACTGTGGTCTTTGAAAGCATATGCCTTTGGACCATGACATAAGCCTTTGATTTTGGGACATATAAACATTGCCTATGACAATGACTTATGACTATGGGAATTATTTTCCCTTTTGGACTATGAACATCGCATATGACTATGGACATTTCCTATGACTGTGACTGTGACTACAAGGATTATTTCCTTGACTAGGCCTATACCTTTGATTTGGACATAAACTATTACTCATGACATAATGAGGATAACTGTGATTTTGACACCCATGATTTATGATTAGGAAAATATTGCTTTAGTTTTGTGATTGAGAAGTTGGGTCTAAACCCAATTATTTATTCTACCTGTTCCTTGGTTTTTCTTTGGTTTTAAGACAGTGGGAATTTACCTATTAAGTTAGGTCTACCCACGTTCTTGAACCTATTTTGCCCATTCTTTGGTTTTAAGACAGTGGGAATTTACCTATTTAGTTAGGTCTACCCATATTCTTGAACCTACATTGTTATCCAAACCTTTTTATGCCAATTATTCCTTCTTGTCATTTTGATTCATTCCCTTTTTATCTACGAATCTAGATTTATTTATAATCTAGGTTGAATCACGATTATTCGAACGGTGGGAATGCGATTTGGGGAAAAACATGGAAATGAATATGAACGTAATTGTAAACTTGGAAATTGGCATAATTTGGAATATGTATTATGACATGCATATTAAAATGAAAACGGGGAAATTTGACATGGATTAGGGAATATGTGATTTTGACATATTAAATTTAGCGTTAGTAAGTAAGCTAAATTTTAGGCATAAAATGTAAACTAGAAAAATAATTCTAGTTTTGCCATAAATTGTGAATTAGGATGTTAAACCAAGATTGGGTTAATTAAGGTTGATTTGGAATAAGTATATTAGCACAATTTTGAATTTATTCATAATTGTGAGCAATTGTCATGTTTAGAATAAATTATGGTTAGCAACACTAAATTTGGTATAATTTACATACCAAAAAAGTATAAATATGATAAATAAGAGAGAATGGGCCATAATAATAAATGTGACAATGTACATTAAAAGAGTAGTAATGAAATAAGTAAATTAGGAGTAATTTACTTATAGAATTCGTCATAAATGTTAAATTGTTCATTTACCACAAAATATGTAACTTGGTTAAGTTTTGGCCATAAATTATAAACTAGGATATTTAATCTAGTTTCGGCAATGAAATAGGAAATGGCCTAAACTGCATGTTGGGTTAGGACTTGGGCCTAGAATATAAGTATACTAGTAGGCTTGACAAATAAATATAGGCCAAATTTGTCTAAAAAGGGGAAATGGGCTTTTGAAATAAATTGTTAACAATTTATAAACAAAAGAAAAGTATTTTTGATAACATCCCTTTATATAACACATAGACCAGAAGGTTCTAGGGTGACAGAGAGGATAGTGTCTAGGCTTGGGTTTGGAAAATACAAGTTTCCTGCCCTCCCTGGCTGTCCCTAACTGATCCGAAGGACGGGATGGTTGTTTTCAAAACCAGATTTGGAAATTAATCAAAAACCCTTTAAACTTAGAAAACATGAATATGCCTAACCCGAGGTTAGACTGAGTTGTGGTATAAACCTGCCCGGAACCGACCGGCACATCCAGTAACCGCAGCAATATCTGTCTAATGTGAGAGGTTGCGGCTTTAATTTATTAATTAAAGCTAGAACAAGAAGGGGAGGGTTAAGTCCATAGGAACACTTAACCAACACAGTTAAAGCTAGAATGGGAAGGTTAAGTCCATAGGAGCACTTAACCAACTTAACACTGTTAAGCTAGAATGGTAGGGTTAAATCCATAGAAACACTTAACCAACTTAGCACAGTTAAAGCTAGAATGGGAGGGTTAAGTCCATGGGAATACTTAGCCAAATTAACATGTTGACTAGACTAGAAGGTGGGGTTAAGTAAAGTTAATACACTTAGCCAATTTAACATGTTAACTAGACTAAAGGTTGGGGTTAAGTAATACACTTAGCCAAATTAATATGTTAGCTGGACTAGACCATAGGGTTAAGTAAACTTGAACGCTTAACCATCAGAATATGATAAATGAATAGGGTTAAGTAAAAAGCATAAAGGGATCACACTTAACCAGTGTAATAGGATAAGGGAAGAGGGTTAAGATAGCTTGAATCGACTAAAGACACTTAACCAACCCAACCTGGCGAGAAAGAAAACTAAGTAGTAAACCTCAGTTGAAAAAGGACTAAGTAGTAAAACTTAGTTAAGAAAACAAGGAATTTGGAAACTAAGTGGTAAACCTTAGTTAGTAGAACTAAGTAGTAATTCTTTGTATAACACGAAGGAGCGGACATCCATCTGGTTTTAAGAAGGCTCCAACGAATTGGGTTACGAAGCCCGAGGCTTCGAGGGGACGTGAGGGTACTCTTGGTATCCCTCTGTGAGGCTGCAGATGATCATCCTGGGCTCACAGAGGTTAAGGTCTGCGTTAGAAGAACCGAGGGTATGCCTTGGTTGCAATATATATGTGGCAACCTAAAGACTAGGATGGACCAGCGTGATTCGGCGAGAAGACGGTAGCCCTGTGATAGCAACTCGTCGTCTACCATCCATCTTGAGTCAATCGAGATACGTGAAGCGGAAAGGCGGAGAACTCCAAAAGACCATATACTTGCTATCTAGTTATGGTTGCGGATGGCCATAGGATAGTGGGGCACCGGGGGCCGGCGTATAGTTCTCATTTTACAAGGGGTGTCTTTCATTAGTTGAGGGAGGGGTCAAGTGGGACCATAGCCACTGGAATAAAAACAGACCTTAGCATCTGCATCGGCAGATATCTGAAAGCTCCCGACCGAGTTCTGTATTCCTTGATTTTCCCTGTCATAGGACTCGGATCGCACATTTCAGGACATGTGCATCTAGACAAGCGATAACGATTCGCGATACATGCGTGGGGAAGCCTAGGAACATATACCACTCTAGGTAGTGTGTCCTAGACTTGGGGGCATTGTTCGACAGGTAGCGTAATCCCTAGTTGGACTAGGTGGCATAAACCCTGAACTCGAAAAGCTTTCAGCAGATAGCGTAAAACTCTAGTTAAGTCTAGAAAGCACTTGATAGAAAACCCTAGATTAGATCTAGGTAATAAATAATAAATGTATGCCTGAAGGCAATGGAAACTACAGGGGTCGGGATCACGTTATCGTTACTAGTTGAACACTAGTTAGGTGGTGCAGAGATATAGAAACCGGTATAACAAGGAAATAGCGAAGCTGCGAAAGTATTAGAGCGTATCCAGTCATCTTAGCATATCTTGTGACTACCTTGTCTAATCTTGTTGACCCTATCGTCATGGTGTAATCTTGTATTCAGTTAATTCATGTCGTTTTGTTTTTCCATGTTCACATGCTAGAAGTCACTGAACTTACTCAGGCTTTATGTCTGACTCTGTTTTCTTTCATCTTCTTTTCTTCCGTTTCCCCCCCAGGTAGTAGAGGACGGAGTAGTATAGCTCAGGTTAAGTTGGACCATCACTCTTTCCCAGCTTGAAGATTTGTCGAAGTTTTGCTTGGATTCTCTTTTTCAGATGCTATGGCTGGTTCTTGCTACATTGGGCAATATAAATGTATTTTTATGCTTCTTTATTTTGTAAAGGCAGATGATACTCTGATATTGTAAAAGAATCTTGTACAGACTATTTTATCAATAAAGCAAAGTTCTATTTTCCGCTGTTTAATATTTGTCTGTCTTGTAATTTATCTGCATCTTTTACCCAAAATGCTCCACAGAACTTAGTGCATTCCCTTTGTGAGTGACACTAACGGACGTGGGGTGTTACACGTGGTATCAGAGCTGAAGGTTACCGGATCAGATAAAAGATTTGAAAAATTATTTTCAAACGGTTTTTAAAGAAGCATTTTTAAAAGAAAGGACTTGTTTTAAAGGCATATTCCCCAAAGCCATACGCATTGTCTCTTCTTCCTCTATTTGAATTCTCGTCTCCTTCTTTCTTGACTCTCTGGGGCTCCTGGCTTTTTGGGAGATAACCTCATCGAAGGGCGAAGCAGTGCCCAACTTCCATCTATAGCCGTAGTTGTTTCACTTACGGCCAGTCTTCTTTCAAGGTTATAGGGTTTTCCATGCGATGGAGGCGGCTTTCGAGATATTTGCCAATGTGGTTACACACGGAAAAGGACGAGGAGTTTGGCAAAAGAGCACAACCCAAGGATGAGGAAAATCATGGATGTAGACTTGGCTCACAAAGGAGGAAGGGATTATAAAAAAAACCTAAGACAAGAGGAAGTATCTTTACTCGAGTATGATAGGGCATATAATTAAGGACGAGGGCAAGAACAAAGGACAAGATTTTCAGAAGGGCAAGTACATGCTGAGCGTACCTAGGAGATAGGTGGTAAAAGTTTCTGTTGGAAAGAATCTAGTTTTTCTGTTCGTACTCTTTCCTTTTTAGCGCTTCGCAATTGTTCATATTTGCTTCCATAGTTGAGTCTCTGCACCATAGTACTTGTATAGTAAGAAGATCCCAATCAGTCTCAAACCCAGTGGGTGGTTCGATCTGTTTATTTTTGGTTAGTAGGGGTTTGAGAATAGCCATCGAGTTCGTTTATATCATATCACGTAGATCATCTAAATTCGAAGGAGATATTCTTTGGGTGCTTGTCTGATATTGGTTTAGGCCTTTGGGGCTTGTACTTGAGGAATGTCGAGTTCGACTAGGATGGTTTGTGTGAAAGATGGATAGTTGTGGCAGGCGCTCTAAATAGAAAAAAAAAGAGACTAATCTTAAGAGAGGTAAAAAGTACGTAGTGGCCTTTCGACCCTCATAGTTATGGCAAGGTGGATAAGATAGAAGGAGAGATCTCTGATCATCCTAGTATATACACTTGGTACCGTGATTGACATCTGTTCATTTTGGAGATGGAGCTTAGAAACTTCACAATCGTGGAGTAAAAATTGGTTAAGATACAGTGGAGTAAAGCTCAAGAAGGCTAGATACTAGCAACATACCCTTTTTCTTAAAGGTGCATCCTTGATTTCTTTGTTTAGGAGCTTTACGCATATTTGTTTCTCTCTTTCCAAAGTATATCCTCTAGATTGAATCTGCGATCTTTAGGTAGAAGCCAATGGATGTAAACATGTATTTGAAACATGTTATGGTTGAATGGTTGCAAGTGGTTGCAAATGGTCGCTCGTGGATGCATATGCATACGTATTAGACACTAGATCAAGTTCGAACGCTTTCATATAGCATTTACATATATGCATTTGTTTGTAAGTTGAACTTGATATGATATGGACGTTGCATATGGATGTATGGTTGTGCACGCATGTAGTATTTACATGACCAGGGATGCTTGCATACATGATTGGACGCATGGCACTAACATGATTTGCATTAAGGAGGGCAACTGAATCAGTAGACCGCCTGATTTTGCATTAGATAGAGACATATACACACACTATGCATATGAACATGAAAGCATTAGAAATCTTTTAAGGACAATGAATGCCTGTGATTGAATGGTTGAGTAGATGGGTGATTGGATGGTAGGAAACATTCTTCCTAGCTTGAAGATTTCGGGGACGAAATCCTTTTAAGTGGGGGAGAATGTAACACCCCGTAATTCTGTGACATTAAGATTCTCAAATTAAAGTATAATTAATTTTTAAAAGAAAAATTAAAAGAAAAAGATCCATGCAGTTGTTTAATTTAAGTATTGTAACTAACATGAAAAAGAGAATTAAGGAGAGGACAATAATTATTATTGTTCTAAGACTTATTAACAAAAGCCTCTGTAGCTCAGTTGGTTAAGGCATTGGATTTGTAGCATGGAGGTCGAGGGTTCGAACCCTGGCGGCGGCATAATTTTTTTATCTTTGTTTTAGAGAGGGCCAACTGAACATGCAAATATATGTACGTATACAAATTCAAAATTTTAAAGGATAAGAACGTACATATAAGGAAATAAAGAAAATATATATATATATATATATATATACATATGAGAATATAAATATATATATGCAAAAATATATGTATACGAAAGATAAAATTCAAGATAAGGCTACAGTCAATGAAACATGGCAACATCATTTGAATTTTGAAAATAAAATGAAAGTTGTGCGTATATATATACGCGTAAAATGGTCATTAGAGGAATTGTATACATATAAGAATATTTCATGTGAATAAAACAGTTAAATAAATTCCAGAAATTCAAAAGTTCGAAAATCAAACTTCTACGCCAAAACAATACATTCGAAATTCAAATTTCTACGCCAAAATAGCTTGTGGGACCCAATGCTGACTCAGCGCTGCGTGTATGATAAGGTTTGGTTAGATTAATCTACGTACCTGGACTATTTTCTTAACTGGGTTCAATGCTGACTCAGTGCTGTGTGTACGATAAGGTCTTGAGCAGCTATATAAACAGCCCTAGTCTTCATTCTCTTTGCACCAATTCTCTTCTATCCTTATGCTGCTAAGATTCATGGCTTCTTCCCCTCCTCTAAATTTTCTTAAATAAATAAAATAAAATATGATTCAAGACGAGGAGATGCTGCTAAAAGACTTTTAAGGAGGGATTCAAATCAAAGTTTCAAGTGAAGAATTCAAAGGCTAGCTCAAACAAGTTTCAAGCAACGACGCATGAATCATAGCCACGCTTTCCTTCTTTTCTAGATCTATTTTCTGTAAGTTGGTTATTTCTAGATCTGAATATTTTGTTTTATTTGTGACATGAAATTAAAGGAATAAAGGAATATGCCAAATCTCTCTCTCTCTCTTCGAATCTGTGTTTATGCTCTTGGACTGAATTAAGAACTGTTATGATTCGAGGACAAATAAGACTGTAACCGTGACTATGACTATAGAACAGTGGCCTTTGAAAGCATATGCCTTTGGACCATGACATAAGCCTTTGATTTTGGGACATATAAACATTGCCTATGACAATGACTTATGACTATGGGAATTATTTTCCCTTTTGGACTATGAACATCACATATGACTATGGACATTTCCTATGACGGTGACTGTGACTACAAGGATTATTTCCTTGACTAGGCCTATACCTTTGATTTGGACATAAACTATTACTCATGACATAATGAGGATAACTGTGATTTTGACACCCATGATTTATGATTAGGAAAATATTGCTTTAGTTTTGTGATTGAGAAGTTGGGTCTAAACCCAATTATTTATTCTACCTGTTCCTTGGTTTTTCTTTGGTTTTAAGACAGTGGGAATTTACCTATTAAGTTAGGTCTACCCACGTTCTTGAACCTATTTTGCCCATTCTTTGGTTTTAAGACAGTGGGAATTTACCTATTTAGTTAGGTCTACCCATATTCTTGAACCTACATTGTTATCCAAACCTTTTTATGCCAATTATTCCTTCTTGTCATTTTGATTCATTCCCTTTTTATCTACGAATCTAGATTTATTTATAATCTAGGTTGAATCACGATTATTCGAACGGTGGGAATGCGATTTGGGGAAAAACATGGAAATGAATATGAACGTAATTGTAAACCTGGAAATTGGCATAATTTGGAATATGTATTATGACATGCATATTAAAATGAAAACGGGGAAATTTGACATGGATTAGGGAATATGTGATTTTGACATATTAAATTTAGCGTTAGTATGTAAGCTAAATTTTAGGCATAAAATGTAAACTAGAAAAATAATTCTAGTTTTGCCATAAATTGTGAATTAGGATGTTAAACCAAGATTGGGTTAATTAAGGTTGATTTGGAATAAGTATATTAGCACAATTTTGAATTTATTCATAATTGTGAGCAATTGTCATGTTTAGAATAAATTATGGTTAGCGACACTAAATTTGGTATAATTTACATACCAAAAAAGTATAAATATGATAAATAAGAGAGAATGGGCCATAATAATAAATGTGACAATGTACATTAAAAGAGAAGTAATGAAATAAGTAAATTAGAAGTAATTTACTTATAGAATTCGTCATAAATGTTAAATTGTTCATTTACCACAAAATATGTAACTTGGTTAAGTTTTGGCCATAAATTATAAACTATGATATTTAATCTAGTTTCGGCAATGAAATAGGAAATGGCCTAAACTGCATGTTGGGTTAGGACTTGGGCCTAGAATATAAGTATACTAGTAGGCTTGACAAATAAATATAGGCCAAATTTGTCTAAAAAGGGGAAATGGGCTTTTGAAATAAATTGTTAACAATTTATAAACAAAAGAAAAGTATTTTTGATAACATCCCTTTATATAACACATAGACCAGAAGGTTCTAGGGTGACAGAGAGGATAGTGTCTAGGCTTGGGTTTGGAAAATACAAGTTTCCTGCCCTCCCTGGCTGTCCCTAACTGATCCGAAGGACGGGATGGTTGTTTTCAAAACCAGATTTGGAAATTAATCAAAAACCCTTTGAACTTAGAAAACATGAATATGCCTAACCCGAGGTTAGACTGAGTTGTGGTGTAAACCTGCCCGGAACCGACCGGCACATCCAGTAACCGCAGCAATATCTGTCTAATGTGAGAGGTTGCGGCTTTAATTTATTAATTAAAGCTAGAACAAGAAGGGGAGGGTTAAGTCCATAGGAACACTTAACCAACACAGTTAAAGCTAGAATGGGAAGTTTAGGTCCATAGGAGCACTTAACCAACTTAACACTGTTAAGCTAGAATGGTAGGGTTAAGTCCATAGAAACACTTAACCAACTTAGCACAGTTAAAGCTAGAATGGGAGGGTTAAGTCCATGGGAATACTTAGCCAAATTAACATGTTGACTAGACTAGAAGGTGGGGTTAAGTAAAGTTAATACACTTAGCCAATTTAACATGTTAACTAGACTAAAGGTTGGGGTTAAGTAATACACTTAGCCAAATTAATATGTTAGCTGGACTAGACCATAGGGTTAAGTAAACTTGAACGCTTAACCATCAGAATATGATAAATGAATAGGGTTAAGTAAAAAGCATAAAGGGATCACACTTAACCAGTGTAATAGGATAAGGGAAGAGGGTTAAGATAGCTTGAATCGACTAAAGACACTTAACCAACCCAACCTGGCGAGAAAGAAAACTAAGTAGTAAACCTCAGTTGAAAAAGGACTAAGTAGTAAAACTTAGTTAAGAAAACAAGGAATTTGGAAACTAAGTGGTAAACCTTAGTTAGTAGAACTAAGTAGTAATTCTTAGTATAACACGAAGGAGCGGACATCCATCTGGTTTTAAGAAGGCTCCAACGAATTGGGTTACGAAGCTCGAGGCTTCGAGGGGACGTGAGGGTACTCATGGTATCCCTCTGTGAGGCTGCAGATGATCATCCTGGGCTCACAGAGGTTAAGGTCTGCGTTAGAAGAACCGAGGGTATGCCTTGGTTGCAATATACATGTGGCAACCTAAAGACTAGGATGGACCAGCGTGATTCGGCGAGAAGATGGTAGCCCTGTGATAGCAACTCGTCGTCTACCATCCATCTTGAGTCAATCGAGATACGTGAAGCGGAAAGGCGGAGACCTCCAAAAGACCATATACTTGCTATCTAGTTATGGTTGCGGATGGCCATAGGATAGTGGGGCACCGGGGGCCGGCGTATAGTTCTCATTTTACAATGTGTGTCTTTCATTAGTTGAGGGAGGGGTCAAGTGGGACCATAGCCACTGGAATAAAAACAGACCTTAGCATCTGCATCGGCAGATATCTGAAAGCTCCCGACCGAGTTCTGTATTCCTTGATTTGCCCTGTCACAGGACTCGGATCGCACATTTCAGGACATGTGCATCTAGACAAGCGATAACGATTCGCGATACATGCGTGGGGAAGCCTAGGAACATATACCACTCTAGGTAGTGTGTCCTAGACTTGGGGGCATTGTTCGACAGGTAGTGTAATCCCTAGTTGGACTAGGTGGCATAAACCCTGAACTCGAAAAGCGTTTAGCAGATAGCGTAAAACTCTAGTTAAGTCTAGAAAGCACTTGATAGAAAACCCTAGATTAGATCTAGGTAATAAATAATAAATGTATGCCTGAAGGCAATGGAAACTACAGGGGTTGGGATCACGTTATCGTTACTAGTTGAACACTAGTTAGGTGGTGCAGAGATATAGAAACCGGTATAACAAGGAAATAGCGAAGCTGCGAAAGTATTAGAGCGTATCCAGTCATCTTAGCATATCTTGTGACTACCTTGTCTAATCTTGTTGACCCTATCGTCATGGTGTAATCTTGTATTCAGTTAATTCATGTCGTTTTGTTTTTCCATGTTCACATGCTAGAAGTTACTGAACTTACTCAGGCTTTATGTCTGACTCTGTTTTTCTTTCGTCTTCTTTTCTTCCGTTTCCCCCCCCCCCCCAGGTAGTAGAGGAGGGAGTAGTATAGCTCAGGTTAAGTTGGACCGTCACTCTTTCCCAGCTTGAAGATTTGTCGAAGTTTTGCTTGGATTCTCTTTTTCAGATGCTATGGCTGGTTCTTGCTACATTGGGGAATATAAATGTATTTTTATGCTTCTTTATTTTGTAAAGACAGATGATACTCTGATATTGTAAAAGAATCTTGTACAGACTATTTTATCAATAAAGCAAAGTTCTATTTTCCGCTGTTTAATATTTGTCTGTCTTGTAATTTATCTGCATCTTTTACCCAAAATGCTCCACAGAACTTAGTGCATTCCCTTTGTGAGTGACACTAACGGACGTGGGGTGTTACAAACATCGTAGGCATAAATCTAAAAGATTAGATTTGATAAATTTGAGAGGATTATCTCATAATCAAGTATAGCTTGGATCCAGATTATTACATGCCAAGAATTTCAATTAAGAATTCACATCTGAAAGTAACTAGAACTTACAAAAAGAGAATGATTCTTGTATTTCTGAAATCTGTTTTCTGAAACTGAATAGCTCTCCTTTGATGTAGACTATCGATTCTCTAATTTAGATTTGATTCGATTCGATTCATAGCTTATAATTTGCTTTCTAATTGGAGAAGAGTGGCAGCTAATCTAGGTTGACCATGGACAGCATGACGGCTCTTGGAATGAATTTTTGTGTGATTTAGGGTTGAGGGCATTAGTTGTTTATATAGAAGTTTAAACTAATGTAAGTCGTTAGAACAACCTAGGAGTAGTCAAGACCATCCAGACCAGATAGAGTTATCCAGAAACATCCACCTATGCCCTAGTGACTCAGCCACAAGTCAGAAATCGTCATAGTTCAGATCTTCCCGAAGGGGCAAGTCTACCTGTATAGGGGAGGTCGACCCCCTGGTCGACCTTGCCTGGGGCAGGAAAAATCTCGCCCGGCCCGCTTCTTTGTTTTGATTTGAATTTTGAATTTAAATCTAAGCCGTTTTAATTTATTTAAATCCTTGAAACTTCTGAGGGCCATAACTTTCTCATATGAAGTTCAGTTTACGAAAACTTGGACTCTATTCCAAGTAGAATTTCGAGACGAACACAATGGCGTAACCCATTTCCATTAATTCTTCTTTTAAAAATTAAGTATACTTTAATTATTAGTTTGACGTTCACAAAAAATACGGGGTGTTACATTCTCCCCTCCTTAAAGGATTTCATCCCTGAAATCTTCAAGTTAGGAAGAACGTATATCCTACCATCCAATCTTCAATCTACTCAGCCATCAAACATGGGCATCCATTGTCCTTAAAAGGTTTCTAATGCCGTATGAACATATGCAGAGTGTGTGTATATGTTTCTTATCTAATGCAAAATCAGGCGGTCTACTGATTCAGTTGACCTCCTTAATGTGAATCATGAGAGGGTCATGCGTCCAATATGATGCAAATATCCCTAATCATGTAAATACTATATGTGTGCATATTCACTCATTCATATGCAACATCCATATGATAACACATCAAGTTTCAATCCATATACAAATACATTCATATGAATATGCAATATGAAAGTGACTGAGCCGATCTAGTATCTAATATGTGTGTATATGCATCCACAGGCATCCACTAGCAACCACTTGCAACCATAAATCATAACATGTTTCAAATACATGTTTACATCCATTGGCTTCTACCTAAGGATCGAAGATATGACCTAGAGGATATATTTAAAAGATAAAGATTAGCATGCAAATAAACATTACAAAAAAAAAATGGAATCAAGGATATACCCTCAAAAAGGGTATAATGCGCGTATCTAGTCTGCAGTATTCTAAGTCGCATCTTCTTGAGCTTCACTCCACTGTACCTTAACTAATTTAACTTTATGATTGCTGTAACGACCCACATTCTATGCATCATATGATCGTAGAATATTTATTTCTTTCACATACGAAGTCGTTTGGTCATGTAACTTTGGAAGACGACTATTGGGGTCATTTCCCATGTTCATGTTTTTTGCCGATTTTTAAATGACCGTTTTTCCCCTAGCCGATCTTGTTTTGGCCATAACTTTTGATTGGAAAGGAGTTTTGACATGAAACCACTTTCATTCGCTCCGGATGATGGTTTACAATTCCGTAGATTGGTCACATTAGCCAAACGGACTCACCGTTTGGGAGATATGGCTGAAACAAGTTTCAGATAGTGAAAAACAGCTTAATTGGGCTTAACCGGGTGATTAACAGCTAGGCCCAATGGGGGATTTCGGGATTAGAGGTATTTAAGGGCTGCTAGGGTTAGGATTTTGGTTTTTCACTCATTTTCCAACCGCCACAAACCCTCTCTTTAACCTAACAATGACCTCCAATATCTAAAAACACTTCTAATCACTTCTTAATCAAGTTTTGGCTTAAACTACATCAAATTAAGGAGAGAAAGCACAAAGCAAGGTCAGAGCTGCTGTGTTGCATTGGGAGCAGCGCCAAATAGAGAATCATTTCAGACTTGGTATTTTATTTGTGGCCAATATTAGTGATTTGCATAGTTCCTCGCTAATTATGATTAATTAAGAGTAATTAGTGATAATTAGCGAATTTATGCATGTTAAAAATCTGGAAAAATATTTATAAATTCTTATATGATGTTTTAGACCTTTGTTAGAAACTTGGGTTAATTTGGTTAATTTCTGATAATCCTATCATTAACTATGCTAGAACATGCTTAAGGGAAATATGAGGTTTTGGCTATATTTGATCCATTTTAACCTATCATATTGATGTTTTTGTGTTTGGGGTCACTTCTACTTGTTGTTATGACTGTTTGGTATGACTTATGATTGTTTAGAATAGTTATAATGGTCTAAAATGCTGTCGAATGGCGTAAAACACTCGCTGGAAAAGTTGCAGGAAATTGGTGTAGGTTTTCGGATCGGATCGGCTGGATGGGCTCGGACCGAATAGTGGACTGGGCATGAGATGACTGAACCGAACCGAGGCTTGGCACAAGAGAGAGTATGGAAAAAAGGAAGGCCACTATGGTTGAACTGGAATCGGATCGAGCTAAGGAAGGGGGAATCAGATTGACTTGAAGGGAAGTGAGGGGGACCAGAGCGGAAGAGAATGGGGAAGTGATCGGACCGTGACCAGGAACCCGAACCGAACCGATGGAGCAAGGGTACACCGAACCGGACCGAAGCATGTATATCCAAACCGAATCAATGCGATGTGAAGGATCTGAACCGAGACGATGGTCAGTGACTAGGGCAACCCGAACCGAACCGATGACTAGGGAGAGACCCGTACCGATCTGGTGATGAACCAAAACCCGAGATGCAAGGGTAGTACAAATAGGAAGTTAGAGCTCAGGATCCAGTTGGGAACCAACGAGTTCACTTCATGATTAGACTTTGCTGCGGGACGTGTGCTAAGGGGTTATCGATATCTATAACTTTGGATCACTATGTGTAGGGAGTACGTGAACGGATTCAGGGCCACAGTGGCCTAGGTATGACTAAAGAGCTATAGACCAATGAAATGGGGTCATTTGTAAAGATATGGTCATGACTCCATGTGGTAAGCTTGGTAGTAGCAGTAGTTGTACAAGTTGAACTCCGTCACTACTTCGATGGGTCTAGTGATCGAAGCGGTAGATATCGTATGCTTTATGCATTGAGTGAGAGATGTGAGGATGGTTGCTATGTTTGATTTGTTTGCCATCACTATGACATGCACACCCCCACCCCCGTATTCTTTATACCTTGTGTTAGTGGTACCTTAGAGTATTGTACAGTATGTAGTGCTAACTCTTTGGTTGCAGGTTCAGGTATGGTTTAGTCTACCGGTTATTGTTCTGTTTAGCTGCTTATTGCTCATACCAGACTTTTTGTCTGACCCAGAGTTTTATGTCTCTTCTTATTACTCTAGGTGCTCTCACGAGCAGACTAGAGACAGGTTAGGTGGTATGCACGAGCAGTTGTACCGGAGAGGAGCAAGAGGCTTCCACGTATGATATATATATAGACATTCTCCCCGTGTTGTTGTGGTCACTACTTTAGGCATCAGTGGTGTACCTTTCTTTTTTTTTAGATACAGTAATTTGGGAAGTTGTAAAAAGCTGTATTTGGGTTTTCGCTACTCTGATGATGATGTTGGTTTTAGTTATCAGCTTATGCACTATCTCACCTGTTTTATGTCAAGTACATTATTATTATATTTTGTTCCATGCACTGTGAGACATTTTACAGGTTTTCGATTAGTTCATTCTCTTCTTTCCTTTCTTTGGCGACCATTCCGTGCTAGTCGGGCATGTGTACAGTGCACTTTAGGAGGAAATGCTGGTTGGTGCGGGGTGGGCCGTCACACTTGGTATCAGAGCTCTAGGTTGCGTAGTTAACATAGGGAAAGACATTAGGGAGAGATAATACTTATATGAGAGTGCGTATTTGTGATTATTTTGGTTTTCAAAAGATATATATATACTAAGTATAGTTGAGGATGAGGTCGCACTGCACTGGCACCACTACGGAGATGGTTAATCGTTTTCTCTTTACAGATTGAACGATGAGCCGATATGCAAGGGGTACCAGTAGAGGAGCCAATAATAGGAATGATGCTGATATGAGGACAATGCTTATTGACCTCATGAGGGAGATGCTTAGAGATGTTCAGAGAGCAGCTCCCAATACTGGTAATGGTGGTGGTCCAATAGTGTAGGCGCCTAGGGCCTATTTCGCCAAGCTGAATAAGGATTATATTAGTCTTGGTGGGAAGCCGTTCCACGGAACGGAATCGGCTACAGATGTTCAGGATTGGTTGGATAGCTGTGAGCGTATCTTCGAAGACTTGGGTATCGAGGATGCGATGAAGAGAAGGCTAGCATCCCGTCAGCTGCAAGGACGGGCAATGAATTGGTGGAATGCCATAAGGGCAACTACTCCCAATGATCAGATTACTTTGAATAAGTTTAAGGCTCACTTTAGCAATAAGTTCATCCCGGCTGCTCAGAAATCAGTGTTGTTTAAGAAGTTCTTGGAGCTTAAGCAAAATGGCAGAGCTGTCTCGGAGTATATTGCTGAATTCGATACCTTGTCGAAATATGGGTTATCCCTCATTGACACTCCCGAGAAGAAGAATGAGAAGTTTATAACAGGTTTGTATCACTACTTGGGGGTAAAAGCTTATTAACCACATTGATGAGACGTTTGAATCGATTGTGGGGAAATCATTGAGGTCAGAGAGTCTTTACCCTAAGTCGAAGACTGAGGTCGCATCCGCAGAGGAGCCAAAGCCGCGAGCAAGCGGTGGAGGCAAGAATGGTTCTCAAAATAAGAGAAAACAGAATCAGACCAAGGATGACAAGAAGAAAAAGAATAAGAAAGATGTTGAGTGCTTCAGCTGTGGTAAGAAGGGCCATTATGCTAGTAATTGTTGGGCCAAGCCAGCGGATAGGAAGTGCTTCAACTGTGACCAAGTGGGACAACACAAGGACAAGTGTCCGCAACCCCCAAAAGAGAAGCAGATCGTGAAAGCATATGCTATTAGTGTTGTTCCTTCTTCGTTGAATGCCCCAACTACGACAGAGAAGGGAAAGAATTTTGTTATTCAAGGTATGCTTTCTGTTTATTATGTTCCTGTTAGAGTCTTGTTTGATACTGGGGCTTCCAGTTCTTTCATATCTAATGACCAGGTAGATAGGTTGGGATTGGAGCCCGAGATTGTCGATAGACCTTTAGTAGTTACGAACCCGATTGGTGGTTCAACTAACCTTAGCATGATTTGTCGTAATGTGGTCTTATCGAGTCATGGATGCATGTTTGTTTGTGATTGCTTTGTTTTGGGCTTTACTGGGTTTGGAATTATTTTGGGAGCCGATTTGCTCCAAAGATATGGGGTAGTGGTAGACTGTGAGGGCTTTTTGGTGACAGCTAAAGCGGATGATGGGCGGAGGGTAGTGTTTGGCGGTCTACCTGGTGATGGGGTAATGGCTAGTTTTCTAAATTCCCTCGACATCCTGCATAGTGAGTTGTCAGGTTTGCCCGTGATTGACCAGTATCCGGACGTTTTCGAGGAAGTGACCGGGCTTCCACCACACCGAGAGATTGAGTTCCGTATTGATTTAGTGAAAGATGCCAGACCTATAGTGATGCCACTTCGTCATATGGCACCAAGGGAACATCGAGAGCTCGAGGTGCAAGTCAGCAATCTTTTGAAGAAGGATTTATCAGGAGGAGTGTTTCTGAATGGGGAGCACCAGTTGTATTTGCTACCAAGGCGGATGGTTCCCTTCGTTTGTGTGTAGACTACCGCGAGTTGAATAAAGTGACGAGGAAGAACTAGAATCCTCTACCGTGGATAGATGATTTGTTTGATAGTTGAGTGGCGCGAGAGTATTCTCTTAGTTGGATCTCGCGACAGGTTTTCATCTGCTTAGAGTGGAAGCTGAGAGTATAGCTAAAATGGCATTTCGGACGCCGTCTGGATTTTATGAGTGGTTGGTCATGCCATTCGGGCTGACCAATGCCCCAGCATACTTTGTGGATCTTATGAATAGGGTATTCAGAGATCAGTTGAATAAGTTTTTCCTTGTGTTCATGGATGATATTTTGGTCTATTCGATGACAGAGGAAGAACATAAGGAACATTTGAGGATAGTGATGGAGGTGTTGAGAAAACACCAGTTGAAAGCAAAATTCTCTAAGAATCAAGCCTTCGTCTGGGACGAAAGGTGCGAGAATGCATTCAAGTGCCGAAAGGAAAAGTTGACGTGTGCACCAGTGTTAGTCATTCCTAAGGGGAATGAAGAGATGACGGTATATACGGATGCATGTGGTACCAGACTAGGTGTTGTATTGATGCAAGGAGGTAGGTTGTAGCTTATGCAAGTCGGCAATTGAAACTGCATGAGAAAAGATACCTACCCATGACTTGGAATTGGCTGCGATTGTATTCGCGTTGAAGATGTGGAGACATTATCTCTTGGGAGAAAGATTCGAGTTGTTTACCGATCATAAATCATTAAAGTATCTTTTCTCTTAGAAATATCTAAATCTCCGACAGCAAAGATGGTTAGAATTCTTAGCTTCCTATGATTTCGATATCACATGCACACCAGGAAAGGGCAATGCAGTAGCTGATTCATTGAGTAGAAGACATGCTAGTCTAGGGGCTATGTTTCTAGAATGGAAGCAACGGGAGTTCATCGCTGGGTATGATTTCAGACCAAAGTGCGAATTGGATCCAGAAATGTTAGCAAGTTTGACAACCAGACCCATTTTGATTGAACGGATTGGTTCCAGTCAGAGGAACGATCCTGACTTATTGGAAATCATCTCAAAGTTAGAGATGGGAATCGACGAAGAGATGAGCAAGTATGGGCTTGATCGAGATGGATGGCTTAGAAAAAATGGAAGACTAGTTGTGTCCAATGTTAATGGATTGAGAGATGAAGTGCTTAGAGAATGTCATCACTCAAAACTGACTATACGCCCCGATGGTAACAAGATGTATCGAGACATGAAGCAGACCTACTACTGGGAAGGGATGAAAAGAGACATTGGGAAATTTATATCCAAATGCAAGAACTTCCAACAAGTTAAAGCCAAGCAAAAGAAGCCAAGTGGTTTTTACAACCATTAGAAATTCCAGAATGGAAATGGGAACAAGTGTCAATGGATTTCATTGATGGGTTACCAAGGACTAGATCGGGCCATGATAGCATTTGGGTGATTGTGGACTGATTGATTAAGAGTGCAAGGTTTATACCCGTCAAGTCAAATAGGACGGCAACTAAGTTAGCTGAGCTATATGTAAAGTGGGTAGTGAGAATTCATGGAATACCTAAAGGCATTGTGAGTGAATGAGATCCGTTGTTCACTAGTGGATTTTGGAAGAGCTTACAAGAGGCGTTAGGATCAGAACTACATCTCAGTACCGTGTATCATCCTCAAACCAATGGTTAAACAAAGAGGGTGAATCGTATATTAGAAGACCTCTTGAGAGCCTATATATTGGATTTTGGTGGATCATAGGATGACCATTTTCATCTAATAGAGTTTGCATATAATAATAGTTATCAATCCAATATCTGTAACACCCCACGTCTGTTAGTGTCACTCACAAAGGGAATGCACTAAGTTTTGTGGAGCATTTAGGGTAAAAGATGCAGATAAATTACAAGACAGACAGAAATTAAACAGCGGAAAATAAAACTTTGCTTTATTGATAAAATGGTTTGTACAATGGTTTCTTTACAATATCAGAGTATCATATGTCTTACAAAATAAAGAAGCATAAAAACAACATTTATATTCCCCGATTTCAGCAAGAGCCAGCCATAACATCTGAAAAGAGAATCCAGGCAAACTTCGGCAAATCTTCAAGCTGGGAAAGAGTGGCAGTCCAACTTAACCTGAGCTAAACTATTCCCTCCTTTACTACCTTGGGGGGGGGGGGGGACGGAAGAAAAGAAGACGAAAGAAAAACAGAGTCAGACATAAAGCCTGAGTAAGTTCAGTAACTTCTAGCATGTGAACATGGAAAACAAAACGACATGAATTAACTGAATACAAGATTACACCATGACGATAGGGTCAACAAGATTAGACAAGGTAGTCACAAGATATGCTAAGATAAACTGGATACGCTCTAATACTTTCGCTGCTTTGCTATTTCCTTGTTATACTTGTTTCTATATCTCTGCACCACTTATCTAGTTTCCCAACTAGTAATGATAACGAGATCCCAATCCCTGTATTTTCCATTTCCTTCCGGCATACATTTATTATTTATTACCTAGATCAAATCCAGGATTTCTATCAAGTGCTTTCTAGATTTAACTAGAGTTTATGCCATCTGCTGAACGCTTCTCGAGTTCAGGGTTTTTGCCACCTAGTTCAACTAGGGATTACGCTACCTGTCGAACGATGCCCCCAAGTCTAGGACACACTACCTAGAGTGGTATATGTTCCTATACTTCCTTACGCATGTATCGCGAATCGTTATCGCTTGTCTAGATGCACATGTCCTGTAATGTGCGGTCCGAGTCCTGTGACAGGGCAAATCAAGGAATACAGAACTCGGTCAGGAGCTTTCAGATATCTGCCGATGCAGATGCTAAGGTCTGTTTTTATTCCAGTGGCTATGGTCCCACTTGACCCCTCCCTCAAATAATGAAAGGCACACCTTGTAAAATGAGAACTATACGCCGGCCCCCGGTGCCCCACTCTCCTATGGCCATCCGCAACCATAACTAGATAGCAAGTATATGGTCTTTTGGAGTTCTCCGCCTTTCCGCTTCACGTATCTCGATTGACTCAAGATGGATGGTAGACGACGAGTTGCTATCACAGGGCTACCGTTTGCTCGCCGAATCACGCCGGTCCATCCTATTCTTTAGGTTGCCATGTATTACAACCAAGGCATACCCCTGGTTCTTCTACGCAGACCTTAACCTCTGTGGGCCCAGGCGGATCATCTGCAGCCTCACAGAGGGATACCAAGAGTACCCTCACGTCACCTCGATGCCTCGGGCTTCGTAACCCAATTCGTTGGAGCCTTTTCTCTATTCAGACGGACATTCGCTCCTTCCCGTGTTATACTAAGAATTACTACTTAGTTGTACTAACTAAGATTTACCACTTAGTTTCCAGAATCGTTGTTTTCTAAGGTTTACTACTTAGTTCCCTTTCCCGTCAATTTGGATTGGTTAAGTGTCATTAGTCAATTCAAGCCAACTTAACCCTCTTCATTAATCATGTTATACTGGTTAAGTGTTATCGGTAATTCATGTTGACTTAACCCCACCACAAACCAAGTTATATTGGTTAAGTGTTTCTTATTACTTAACCCTACCCATTTACCCTATATTGGTTAAGTGTTCCTTTTTATCTTAACCTTGCCCGTCTGTCTAACATGTTATTAATGGTTAAGTATTATACCTTCATGTTTAGACTTACCCCTATTCTTTTATCACCATCTGATGGTTAAGTGTTCAAGTTTACTTAACCCTACGGTCTAGCCCAGCTAACATATCAAATTAGCTAAGTGTATTAAATCTTACGTAACCTCAACCTCTAGTCTAGTTAATATGTAAATTTGGCTAAGTGTATTAACTTTACTTAACCCCACTTTCTAGACTAGTTAACATGTTAATTTGGCTAAGTGTTTTCTTAGTTATTTAACCTCTACAAATCTCGTCTTATTACCATGAGTTTGGTTAAGTGTCCCTGTGGACTTAGCCCTCCGTTCTAGCTTAACTGAGCTTAAGTTGGTTAAGTGTTCCTATGAACTTAACCCTCCCATTCTAGCTTAACTGTATGAACCTAACCCCACCTACCAGTCTTGTTATCATGTTGAGTTGGTTAAGTGTCTTAGTTAACTTAACCCTAGCATTCTTGTTCTAGCTTTAACTAAATAAATTAAAGCCACGACCACTCACATTAGACAGATATTGTTGCAATTACTGGATGTGCCGGTTGGTTCCGGGCAGGTTTACATCGCAACTCAGTCTAACCTCGGGTTAGGCCTATTCGTGTTTTCTAGTTCAAAGGGTTTTGATTAATTTTCAAATCAGGTTTTGAAAGTAACCATCCCGTCCGTCGGATCAGTTAGGGATAGCCAGGGAGAGCAGGAAACTTGTATTTTCCAAACTCAAGCCTAGACACTATCCTCTCTGTCACCCTAGAACTTTCTGGTTTATTATTAAAAGAGATGTCGTTAACAAACCTTTAATTTGTCTAAATTAACATTTCCTCATTTAGGACAAATTTTATAAGTAAATTAATCCTAATTTACTTATTTCCCAATTACTCTTTTAATGTAAGTTGTCAACATTTATTCTTACGGCCCATTTTCCCCTCTATATCATGTTTATGCTTTTTTTTGGTATGTAAACCATACCAAATGAAGTGTCACTAATCATGATTTTGCTAATCCTGAAAATTACTCCCAATTATGGCCAATTTTATGCCAATATACTTATCGAGCGAAATTAGCTAATCCAATTCTGGTTTAACATTCTAATTCATGTCAAACTAGACTTATTACTCTAGTTCACAATACAAGATTCAAATTACACATCTTATAATTTATGTCAAATTTATCCAATTTGCATTTCTATGAACATGCCATAATACATGTTCCCAATTTATGCCAATTTCCAAGTTGAACTACGTTTTAGTAAATTTCATATTTTGTCCCAAATCGCATTCCCACCGTTCGTATAATCGTGATTCAATCTAAATTACAGATTCGCAGAAAATAGGGAATGAACCAAAGATTGCTATGAAAAGGATAGATATAACAACTGGCATAAAATGGTTTTGAATAACGACGTAGGTTCAAGAACATGGGTAGACCTAACTTAATAGGTAAACTCCCAAGGTCTAAAACCAAGAACAGACAGAACAGGTTCAAGAACATGGGTAGACCTAACTTAATAGGTAAATTCCCATAGTCTAAAACCAAAGAAAACCAAGGACAAGCAGAATAAATAATCGGGTTTAGCCCCAAATCTCAAAATCACAGAACTTAAGCAACACTTTCCTAGTCAGGAATCATGGAGGTTTAATCACAGATGTCCTTGTTATGTCACAGACTAAAGTTTATGTTAATCAAAGGCATAGGTTTTGTCAAGGAAGTAATCCTCATAGTCATAGTCACAATCATAGGCAATGTTCATAGTCATAGGCGGTGTCCATAGTCATAGGCAATGTCCATAGTCATAGGCAAATGTTCGTAGTCATAGGCATATGGTTTTTAGGTCCATAGTTTCATAGTCACGGTCTTATTTGTCTTTGAATCATGACAGTTCTTAATTAGGTCCAAAGAGATAGGCACATATTCGAATAGAAAGAAAGAGAATTGGAAAATTCTTTTATTCCTTCAATTTCATGTCATGAACAAAGAAAAACGTTCAAATCTAGAAATAACTGACTTACAGAGATTAGATTAGAATAGAAAGATGGCGTTGCTATGATTCGTAGAAAAACGGTCGTTGCAGTCGTTCGAATCTTCACTTGAATTCTAGCTTGAATCTCCTATTTGAAAGTCTTTGAGCAACACCTCCTCGTCTCAATTTATTTTATATATATTATTTTATTTATTATTTGATTAAGAGGAGGAGAGGAAGCCATGTTTACTAAGAATCTTTGCAGCATAAGGGTAGAGAAGAATTGTGAATAGAGAAGAAGACCAGGGTTGTTTATATAGTTACTCAAGACCTTATCGTACACGCAGCGCTGAGTCAGCATTGAACCTAATTAAGAAAATAGTCCAGGTTCACAGATGAATCTAGCCAAATCTTATCGTACATGCAGTGCTAAGTCAGCATTGGGTCCCACAAGCGGTTTTGGCGCAGAAATTTGAATTTCGAACTTTTGAATTTCTGGAATTTATTTAACTGTTTTATTCACATGAAATATTCTTATATGTATACAATTCCTTTAATGACCATTTTACGCGTATATATATACGCGCAACTTTCATTTTATTTTCAGAATTCAAACGATGTTGCACCGTTATTTAATTCTTGCCATATTTTATTTACTATAGCCTTATCTTAAATTTTATCTTTCGTATACATATATTTCTGCATATATATATATATATTCTCATGTATATACATATATTTTCTTTATTTCCTTATATGTACGTTCTTATCCTTTCAAATTTTGAATTTGTATATGTACATATATTTGCATGTTCAGTTGGCCCTCTTTAAAACAGAGATAAAAATTATACTGCCGCCGGGGTTCGAACCCCCGACCTCCATGTTACAAATCCAACGCCTTAACCAACTGAGCTACAAAGTCTTTTGTTAATAAATCTTAGAAAAATGATAATTATTGTTCATTCCTTACTTCTCTTTTTCATGTTAGTTACAATACTTAAATTAAACCAATGCATGAATCTTTTTCTTTTAATGTTAATGCATTATGTTTGCAAATCAGTGCATGCAACATATTTACATCGCATGCAACCAATCTTTTTTTTCATATATTAATTAATTTTCATTATACATCACCATATTAATCCTATCTGTGGATATATATACATTTTTAATTACATTAAAAATATGGGGTGTTACATTCTCCCCCACTTAAAAGGATTTCATCCCCGAAATCTTCTAGTTAGGAAGAATGTGTCCTACCATCCAATCACCCATCTACTCAACCATCCAATCACAGGCATCCATTGTCCTTAAAAGATTTCTAATGCTTTCATGTTTGTATGCATAGTGTGTGTATATGTCTTTATCTACTGTAAAATCAGGCGGTCTACTGATTCAGTCGACCTCCTTAATGCGAATCATGTCGGTGCCATGTGTCCAATCATGTATGCAAGCATCCCTAGTTACGTAAATACTACATGCGTACACGGCCATTCATCCATATGCAACATCCATATGATAACATATCAGGCTCAACTTAAATACATATCTGTAAATGCAATATGAAAACATTCGAACTGATCTAGTGTCTAATATGTATGCATATGCATTCATAAGCAACCATTAGCAACCACTTGCAACCATCAACCATAACATGTTTCAAATACATGTTTACATCCATTGGCTTCTACCTAAGGATCGAAGATACGACCTAGGTGATATACTTTGGAAAGAGAGAAACAATTATGCGCAAAGCTCCTAAACAAAGAAATCAAGGATACAACCTTAAGAAAAAGGGTATGACGCTAGTATCTTGCCTTCTTGAGCTTTACTCCACTGTATCTTAACTAATTTAACTTCACGATTGTGAAGTTTCCGACCTCCAATTCCAAAATAAACAGATGTCAATCACGGTACCAAGTATACGTACTAAGATGATTAGAGGTTTCCCTCTTATCCGTCATGCCATAACTATAAGAGTCGAAAGGTCACTACGTGCTCTTTGGAGTGCCTACCACAACTATTCATCTCTCCCGCAAACCATCCAAACCGAACTCGACATTCCTCAAGTACAAGCCCCAAAGGCCTAAACCAATATCAGACAAGCACCCAAGGAATATCTCCCCCGAATTTAGACGATCTACGTGAGATGATATAAGCAAACTCGATAGCTATTCTCAAATCCCTACTAACAAAAAAATAAACTGGTTGGACCACCAATTGGATTTGAGACTCTAGTGGGATCTTTCTACTATACAAGTACTATGGTGCAGAGACCCAACTATGGAAGTGGATATGAACAAATGAGAAGCGCTAGAACCTAAGGAAATAGCACGAACAGAAAACTAGACTCTTCCAACCGGACTACCTTTCTCCTAGGTACGCTTGGTGGCGAAAGCATGTACTTGTCCTTCTGAAAATCTCGTCCTCGTTCTTGCCCTTGTCCTTAAGTATATGCCCTATCATACCCTAGTAAAGATACTTCCTCTTGTCTTAGGTTTTACAATTTCTTCCTCCTTCGTGTGCTAAGTCTACATCCATGAATTCCTCATCCTAGGGTTATGCTCCTTAGCCAAACTCCTCATCCCCTTCCGTGTGTAGTCATGTTGACAAATCTCTCGAAAACTGCCTCCATAGTCCGGAAAACCTTATAAGCTTTGAAAGAAAACTGCCCGTAGATGAAACAACTATGGCTATGGATGGAAGCCGGGCACTACTTTGCCCTTCGATGAGGTTACCTCCCAGAAAGCCAGGAGCCCCAAAGACTCAAGAAAGAAGGAGACAAGAATTTAAACAGAGGAAGAGAAGATAGTGCGTATGGCTTTGGGGAATATGTCTTTAAAACAAATTTTTCTCTTGAAAATGCTTCTTTAAAAACCATTTTGAAAATAAAATTTCAAATTCTTTATCTGATCTGGTAACCTTCAGCTCTGATACCACGTGTAACACCCCACGTCCGTTAGTGTCACTCACAAAGGGAATGCACTAAGTTCTGTGGAGCATTTAGGGTAAAAGATGCAGATAAATTACAAGACAGACAGAAATTAAACAGCGGAAAATAAAACTTAGCTTTATTGATAAAATGGTTTGTACAATGGTTTCTTTACAATATCAGAGTATCATCTGTCTTACAAAATAAAGAAGCATAAAAACAACATTTATATTCCCCGATTTTAGCAAGAGCCAGCCACAACATCTGAAAAGAGAATCCAGGCAAACTTCGGCAAATCTTCAAGCTGGGAAAAAGTGGCAGTCCAACTTAACCTGAGCTAAACTATTCCCTCCTTTACTACCTGGGGGGGAACGGAAGAAAAGAAGACGAAAGAAAAACAGAGTCAGACATAAAGCCTGAGTAAGTTCAGTAACTTCTAGCATGTGAACATGGAATACAAAACGACATGAATTAACTGAATACAAGACTACACCATGACGATAGGGTCAACAAGATTAGACAAGGTAGTCACAAGATATGCTAAGATAAACTGGATACGCTCTAATACTTTCGCTGCTTTGCTATTTCCTTGTTATACTTGTTTCTATATCTCTGCACCACTTATCTAGTGTCCCAACTAGTAACGATAACGAGATCCCAATCCCTGTATTTTCCATTTCCTTCCGGCATACATTTATTATTTATTACCTAGATCAAATCCAGGGTTTTCTATTAAGTGCTTTCTAGATTTAACTAGAATTTATGCTATCTGCTGAACGCTTCTCGAGTTCAGGGTTTTTGCCACCTAGTTCAACTAGGGATTACGCTACCTGTCGAACGATGCCCCCAAGTCTAGGACACACTACCTAGAGTGGTATATGTTCCTATACTTCCCCATGCATGTATCACGAATCGTTATCGCTTGTCTAGATGCACATGTCCTGTAATGTGCGGTCCGAGTCCTGTGACAAGGCAAATCAAGGAATACAGAACTCGGTCAGGAGCTTTCATATATCTGCCGATGCAGATGCTAAGGTCTGTTTTTATTCTAGTGGCTATGGTCCCACTTGACCCCTCCCTCAACTAATGAAAGGCACACCTTGTAAAATGAGAACTATACGCCGGCCCCCGGTGCCCCACTATCCTATGGCCATCCGCAACCATAACTAGATAGCAAGTATATGGTCTTTTGGAGTTCTCCGCCTTTCCGCTTCACGTATCTCGATTGACTCAAGATGGATGGTAGACGACGAGTTGCTATCACAGGGCTACCGTTTGCTCGCCGAATCACGCCGGTCCATCCTATTCTTTAGGTTGCCATGTATTGCAACCAAGGCATACCCCTGGTTCTTCTACGCAGACCTTAACCTTTGTGGGCCCAGGCGGATCATCTGCAGCCTCACAGAGGGATACCAAGAGTACCCTCACGTCACCTCGATGCCTCGGGCTTCGTAACCCAATTCGTTGGAGCCTTTTCTCTATTCAGACGGACATTCGCTCCTTCCCGTGTTATACTAAGAATTACTACTTAGTTGTACTAACTAAGATTTACCACTTAGTTTCCAGAATCGTTGTTTTCTAAGGTTTACTACTTAGTTCCCTTTCCCGTCAATTTGGATTAGTTAAGTGTCATTAGTCAATTCAAGCCAACTTAACCCTCTTCATTCATCATGTTATACTGGTTAAGTGTTATCGGTAATTCATGTTGACTTAACCCCACCACAAACCAAGTTATATTGGTTAAGTGTTTCTTATTACTTAACCCTACCCATTTACCCTATATTGGTTAAGTGTTCCTTTTTATCTTAACCTTGCCCGTCTGTCTAACATGTTATTAATGGTTAAGTATTATACCTTCATGTTTAGACTTACCCCTATTCTTTTATCACCATCTGATGGTTAAGTGTTCAAGTTTACTTAACCCTACGGTCTAGCCCAGCTAACATATCAAATTAGCTAAGTGTATTAAATCTTACGTAACCTCAACCTCTAGTCTAGTTAACATGTAAATTTGGCTAAGTGTATTAACTTTACTTAACCCCACTTTCTAGACTAGTTAACATGTTAATTTGGCTAAGTGTTTTCTTAGTTATTTAACCTCTACAAATCTCGTCTTGTTGCCATGAGTTTGGTTAAGTGTCCCTGTGGACTTAGCCCTCCGTTCTAGCTTAACTGAGCTTAAGTTGGTTAAGTGTTCCTATGGACTTAACCCTCCCATTCTAGCTTAACTGTATGAACCTAACCCCACCTACCAGTCTTGTTATCATGTTGAGTTGGTTAAGTGTCTTAGTTAACTTAACCCTAGCATTCTTGTTCTAGCTTTAACTAAATAAATTAAAGCCACGACCACTCACATTAGACAGATATTGTTGCGATTACTGGATGTGCCGGTTGGTTCCGGGCAGGTTTACATCGCAACTCAGTCTAACCTCGGGTTAGGCCTATTCGTGTTTTCTAGTTCAAAGGGTTTTGATTAATTTTCAAATCAGGTTTTGAAAGTAACCATCCCGTCCGTCGGATCAGTTAGGGATAGCCAGGGAGAGCAGGAAACTTGTATTTTCCAAACTCAAGCCTAGACACTATCCTCTCTGTCACCCTAGAACTTTCTGGTTTATTATTAAAAGAGATGTCGTTAACAAACCTTTAATTTGTCTAAATTAACATTTCCTCATTTAGGACAAATTTTATAAGTAAATTAATCCTAATTTACTTATTTCCCAATTACTCTTTTAATGTAAGTTGTCAACATTTATTCTTACGGCCCATTTTCCCCTCTATATCATGTTTATGCTTTTTTTTTGGTATGTAAACCATACAAAATGAAGCGTCACTAATCATGATTTTGCTAATCCTGACAATTACTCCCAATTATGGCCAATTTTATGCCAATATACTTATCGAGCGAAATTAGCTAATCCAATTCTGGTTTAACATTCTAATTCATGTCAAACTAGACTTATTACTCTAGTTCACAATACAAGATTCAAATTACACATCTTATAATTTATGTCAAATTTATCCAATTTGCATTTCTATGAACATGCCATAATACATGTTCCCAATTTATGCCAATTTCCAAGTTGAACTACGTTTTAGTAAATTTCATATTTTGTCCCAAATCGCATTCCCACCGTTCGTATAATCGTGATTCAATCTAAATTATAGATTCGCAGAAAATAGGGAATGAACCAAAGATTGCTATGAAAAGGATAGATATAACAACTGGCATAAAATGGTTTTGAATAACGACGTAGGTTCAAGAACATGGGTAGACCTAACTTAATAGGTAAATTCCCAAGGTCTAAAACCAAGAACAGACAGAACAGGTTCAAGAACATGGGTAGACCTAACTTAATAGGTAAATTCCCATAGTCTAAAACCAAAGAAAACCAAGGACAAGCAGAATAAATAATCGGGTTTAGCCCCAAATCTCAAAATCACAAAACTTAAGCAACACTTTCCTAGTCAGGAATCATGGAGGTTTAATCACAGATGTCCTTGTTATGTCACAGACAAAAGTTTATGTTAATCAAAGGTATAGGTTTTGTCAAGGAAGTAATCCTCATAGTCATAGTCACAATCATAGGCAATGTTCATAGTCATAGGCGGTGTCCATAGTCATAGGCAATGTCCATAGTCATAGGCAAATGTTCGTAGTCATAGGCATATGGTTTTTAGGTCCATAGTTTCATAGTCACGGTCTTATTTGTCTTTGAATCATGACAGTTCTTAATTAGGTCCAAAGAGATAGGCACATATTCGAATAGAAAGAAAGAGAATTGGAAAATTCTTTTATTCCTTCAATTTCATGTCATGAACAAAGAAAAACGTTCAAATCTAGAAATAACTGACTTACAGAGATTAGATTAGAATAGAAAGATGGCGTTGCTATGATTCGTAGAAGAACGGTCGTTGTAGTCGTTCGAATCTTCACTTGAATTCTAGCTTGAATCTCCTCTTTGAAAGTCTTTGAGCAACACCTCCTCGTCTCAATTTATTTTATATATATTATTTTATTTATTATTTGATTAAGAGGAGGAGAGGAAGCCATGTTTACTAAGAATCTTTGCAGCATAAGGGTAGAGAAGAATTGTGAATAGAGAAGAAGACCAGGGTTGTTTATATAGTTGCTCAAGACCTTATCGTACACGCAGCGCTGAGTCAGCATTGAACCTAATTAAGAAAATAGTCCAGGTTCACAGATGAATCTAGCCAAATCTTATCGTACATGCAGTGCTAAGTCAGCATTGGGTCCCACAAGCGATTTTGGCGCAGAAATTTGAATTTCGAACTTTTGAATTTCTGGAATTTATTTAACTGTTTTATTCACATGAAATATTCTTATATGTATACAATTCCTTTAACGACCATTTTACGCGTATATATATATATATACGCACAACTTTCATTTTATTTTCAAAATTCAAACGATGTTGCACCGTTATTTAATTCTTCCCATATTTTATTTACTATAGCCTTATCTTAAATTTTATCTTTCGTATACATATATTTCTGCATATATATATATATATATATATATATTCTCATGTATATACATATATTTTCTTTATTTCCATATATGTACATTCTTATCCTTTCAAATTTTGAATTTGTATATGTACATATATTTGCATGTTCAGTTGGCCCTCTTTAAAACAGAGATAAAATTTATACTGCCGCCGGGGTTCGAATCCCCGACCTCCATGTTACAAATCCAACGCCTTAACCAACTGAGCTACAAAGTCTTTTGTTAATAAATCTTAGAAAAATGATAATTATTGTTCTTTCCTTACTTCTCTTTTTCATGTTAGTTACGATACTTAAATTAAACCAATGCATGAATCTTTTTCTTCTAATGTTAATGCATTATGTTTGCAAATCAGTGCATGCAACATATTTACATCGCATGCAACCAATCTTTTTTTCATATATTAATTAATTTTCATTATACATCACCATATTAATCCTATCTGTGGATATATATACATTTTTAATTACATTAAAAATACGGGGTGTTACAATATCGGTATGGCTCCGTTTGAAGCATTGTACGGAAGACCGTGCAACTCACCATCATGTTGGGTAGAACTGGTGAGAAGTTTGTACTTGGACCCGATATGATAAGAGAAACTTCAGCTAAGATTAAGATTATCCAACAGCGAATGAAGGCTGCCCAAGATAGGAAGAAGAGTTATGCTAATAGGAGGAGAAGAGAATTAAAGTTCTCCATTGGCGACTTGGTGTTTATCAAGATTTCTCCGTTGAAGAGCGTGATACGATTTGGCAGGAGAGGCAAGTTAGCACCAAGATTTGTTGGTCCATTCCCAGTTCTTGAGCAAATTGGGAATTTGGCATATAAAGTTGATTTACCAGAGAAGATGGCAAGAGTTCACAACGTATTTTATGTTTCCCAGTTAAGGAAGTTCGTACACGACCCAGATGTGACTATTCCACCTGATCAGTTGGATGATATCGAGGTTGAACCCGAGGCGGTTGGGAACAGCAAGCCTATGCATATTGTTGGGAACGATACGAAACAACTTCGAAGGAAAGTGGTGAATCTAGTCAAAGTTCAGTGGGGCGAGGATGAGAATGACTGTACTTGGGAGACAGAGGAGAGCGTTAGGAAGACGTATCCCGAACTCTTCGCCTAGTAAGATTTCAGTTTCGATTTAGTCTTTTCGCATGCTAGGATAGATTTGTTTTGTTTGTTTTGCATGATTGATTGTTGTATATGGCTGGTAGGCATGCAGGATCCTTTGTGTGTTTTGGGTGAAGGAATTTCGGGGACGAAATTTATTAAGGAGGGGAGAGTGTAACGAACCGCATTCTACGCATTATAGGATCGTAGATTATTTATTTCTTTCACATACGAAGTCGTATGGTCATGTAACATTGGGAGACGACTATTGGGGTCATTTCCCATGTTCATAATTTTTGCCGATTTTTAAATGAGCGTTTTCCCCCTAGCTGATCTTGTTTTGGCCATAACTTTTGATTGGAAATGAGTTTTTACCTGAAACCAATTCCATTGGCTCTGGATGATGGTTTACAATTCCGTAGAGTGGTCACATTAGCCAAACGGACTCACAGTTTGGGAGATATGGCTGAAACAAGTTTCAGATAGTGAAAAACAGCTTAATTGGGCTTAACTGGGTGATTAACGGCTAGGCCTAATGGGGGATTTCGGGATTTGAGGTATTTAAGGGCTGCTAAGGTTAAGATTTCGGTTTTTCACTCATTTTCCAGCCGCCACAAATTCTCTCTTCAACCTAACAATGGCCTCCAACATCTAAAAACACCTCTAATCACTTCTTAATCAAGTTTTGGTTTAAACTACATCAAATTAAGGGGAGAAAGCACCAAAGCAAGGTTAGAGCTGCTGTGTTGCATTGGGAGAAGCGCCAAACAGAGAATCATTTCAGACTTGGTATTTTATTTGTGGCCAAGGTGAGTGATTTGCAAAGTTCCTCATTAATTATGGTTAATTAGGAGTAATTAGTGATAATTAGCGAATTTATACATGTTGAAAATATGGAAAAATATTTATAAATTATTAAATGATGTTTTAGACCTTTGTTAGAAACTTGGGTTAATTTGGTCTAGTTTTGATAATCCTATCATTAACTATGCTAGAACATGCTTAAGGGAAATTTGGGGTTTTGGCTATTTTTGATCCATTTTAACCTATCATATTGATGTTTTGGTGTTTGGGGTCACTTCTACTTGTTGCTATGACTGTTTGGTATGACTTATGATTGTTTAGAATAGTTAGAATGGTCGAAAACACCGTCGAACGGCGTAAAACACTCGCTGGAAAAGTTGTAGGAAATTGGTGTAGGTTTTCGGATCGGATCGGCTGGATGGGCTCGGACCGGATAGTGGACTGGGCAAGAGATGACTGAACCGAACAGAGGCTTGGCACAAGAGAGAGTATGGCAAAAAGGAAGACCACTATGGTTGAACTGGGATCGGATCGAGCTAAGGAAGGGGGAACCAGATTGACTTCAAGGGAAGTGAGGGGGATCAGAGCGGAAGAGAATGGGGAAGTGGATCGGACCATGACCAGGAACACGGACCGAACCGATGGAGCAAGGGTACACCGAACCGAAGCATGTATATCCGAACCGAATCAATGCAATGTGGAGGATACGAACCGAGACGATGGCCAGTGACTGGGGCAAACCGAACCGAATCGATGACTAGGGAGAGACCCGAACCGATCCAGTAGTGACCAAAAACCCGAGATGCAAGGGTAGTCCAAATAGGAAGTTAGAGCTCAGGATCCAGTTGGGAACCAACGAGTTCACTTCATGGTTAGACTTTGCTACGGGACGTGTGCTAAGGGGTTATCGATGTCTATAACTTTGGATCACTATGTGTAGGGAGTACGTGAACGGATTCAGGGCCACAGTGGCATAGGTACGACTAAAGAGCTATAGACCAATGAAGTGGGGTCATTTGTAAAGATTTGGTCATAAATCCATGTGGTAAGTTTGGTAGTAGCAGTAGTTGTACAAGTTGAACTCTGTCACTACTTCAATGGGTCTAGTGATCGAAGCGGTATATATCGTATGCTTTACGCACTGAGTTAGAGATGTGAGGATGGTTGCTATGTTTGATTTGTTTGCCATCACTATGACATGCACAACCCCAACCCCGTATTCTTTATACCATGTGTTAGTGGCACCTTAGAGTATTGTACAGTATGTAGTGCTAACTCTTTGGCTGCAGGTCCAGGTTCAGGTATGGTTTAGTATACCTGTTATTGTTCTGTTTAGCTGCTTATCTCTCATACCAGACTTTTTGTTTGACCCAGAGTTTTATGTCTCTTCTTATTACTCTGGGTGCTCTCATGAGAAGACTAGAGACAGGTTAGGTGGTATGCATGAGTAGCTGTATCGGAGACGAGCAGGAGGCTTCCACGTATGATATATATATATATATATATATATATATATATATATATATATATATATATATATACACATTATCCCTATGTTGCTGCGGTCACTATTTTAGGAATTAGTGGTGTACCTTTCTTTCTTTTGTTTAGAGACGGTAATTTGGAAAGTTGTAATAAGCTGCATTTGGATTTCCGCTACTCTAATGATGATGTTGGTTTTAGTTATCATCTTATGCACTGTCTCACCTGTTTTATGTCAAGTACATTATTATTATATTTTGTTCCATGCGCTATGAGACATTCTACTGGTTTTCGATTAGTTCATTCTCTTCTTTCCTTTCTTTGGCGACCATTCCGTACTAGTCGGGCATGTGTATAGTGCACTTTCGGAGGAAATGCCGGCTGGTGCGGGGCGGGCCGTCACAGTTGCGAAGCTTCTTGACCTCCATTTCCAAAACCAACTAGTAAAGATAGGACCTCAATCACTTACTATGCTAGAGGGTATCCAATGTAGTCAAACTATCTTTCTAAGATAAACAGGTGTTAAACATGATATCAAGTGTATATACTAAGATGATTAGAGATCTCTCCTCTACTTATCTTATCCATCATGTCATAAATATGAGGGCCTAAAGCTAAAGGTTGCTATGTACTTTTTACCTCTCTTAAGGACAGTCTTACTTAGGGCACCTGCCCCAACCATTTATTTCTCACACAAACCATCCTAGTCGAACTCGACATCCCTCAAGTACAAGCCCCAAAGGCCTAAATCAATATCAAACAAGCACCCAAGGAATACCTCCTTTGAATTTGGACGATCTATGTAAGATGATACTAGCAAAACAATCAAACAATTGAGCTCTTAACCGACTCTGGCTATCCTCGCAAATCCTGCTCCAAAACTATCGTTGATTGCATAACTGGCTTTGCATTGTCAACTAGATATATGCAGAAGTCTATCTCGAGTTTTAGGGGGAAAGCCCCTAACCTAATCAATAACATTTGCGTACTCATGGACTATTCTAATGGATCGCAAATCGTCGATAGATGCATCAAGTGATTCTAGGTAGCTAAGCCTAACTGATCCCCTCAAGATCGCACGAAATCTCGAAGGGTATTCCCGAGGCAAGTAAAAAGTCTAACTACCCTCCTTTCGCAATTACCAGATAACCAACCCATGCCTAGAATCAACCCATACCCCATGGAACCAAAAACATAAGCATTATACTTAAACTCAATCCTTAATATAGATATTCTCAAATCCATTCAAACCAAAGACAAATGAGCTGAACCACTAATGGGATTTGAGACAACAATGGGATCTTCTACTATACAAATACTAAGGTGCAGAGACTCAACTCTGGAAGAAGATACAAATCGAATGTGAAGCGCCAAAATCAATAAAAGAGTACTAACAGGAGGATCAAAAGAAAAGCTAAACCCCTTTTTTTCAACAGAAACTTTATTACCTCTCTCTCAGGTATGCTGGCGGTGAGAGCATGCACTTGCCCTCTTGAAAATCATGTTTTTTGTTCTTGCCCTTCTCCTTAATTATATGACCTGTTATACCATAGTAAAGACACTTCCTCTTGTCTTAGGTTTTGCTATTCTTTCCTCCCTTCTTGTCATGTGATTCTTCCACTTACACCTCTTCCTTTTTGCCTTATTTGTGAACCAAGTCCATATCCATGAGTTTCTCATCCTTGGGTTGTGCTCCGCTCCTTAACCAAACTCCCTCATTCTCATCTTTACTATCCTTGTGTAACACGTTGACATGTCTCTCGAAAGATGCCTCCATCGCACGAAAGATCATACAAAGCTCGAAAGAAAATTAGCCGTAGGAGAAACTACTGTGGCTATAGATGGAAGTTGGGCGCTTATTTGCCCCTTGACAAGTGTCGTAGTCTCATCAAGCCTACGGAACCATGCCACGATGAGGTTACCTCCCAGAAAGCTTGGCGTCCCGGAGACTCAGGAAAGAAAGAAACAAGGATTCAAACAGAGGATCAAAAGATAGTGCATATGGCTTTGGGGAATCTGCCTTTAAAACAAAACTTTTCTTTTGAAAATGCTTCTTTTAAAACCGTTCTGAAAATAAATTTTCAAATCTTTTATCTAATCCGTAACCTTCAGCTCCGATACCAAGTGTAGCACCCCACCTCCGTTAAGGTCACTCACAAAGGGAATGCCTTAAATTTGGTGGAGCGCTTTAGGTAAAAGATGCAAATGAATTACAAGATAGACGAATAAAGCAGCGGAAAATAAAGTCATTTTATAAACAACTTAATTCATTCAAGCTTTTACAATAATTAAATCATACTAAAAGTATTACATAAAACTTCTGTCTTGATTTAAAACTTCCAAGTATATAAGAAGCATAAAATGACAATGATATTCCCCAATAAAGCATGAGCCAACCATGGCAGTGGAAAAAAAGAGAACTACATCGACTATCTTCGAGTTTGGAAAGAAAACTAAGCTAAGTGGTAAAATTCCCTCCCTGCGAACCGGGGGAGGGGGGACATAAGAAAAGAGGCGAAAACAAACTAGGTCAGACAAAAGTCTGGTAAGCTAAGTGACTTTCAGCATGAAAACATGTAAAAGCAACATGACATGAATAAACTGAATATAAGATAATACCGTGATAATAGGGATAACATGATAACATAAGATAAGCATAAGGTATGATAAGGCAAGATAAAAAGAATGTGCTTCTACACTTTCTCTTCTTCGCTACGACCCTGTTATTCTGATTTCTATATCTCTGCACCACCTAACTAGTGTCCCAACTAGTAATCTGTATAAAGTGATAATATGATAACGTGATCCCAATCGCCGCAATTGTGGTAGCCTTCAGGTGTACATCTATTATGAGGATTCTACCTCAATCTGCCTAATTGCCATGAATGTGTTAGATGTACCATTACTACCCTATCGATCGGCTCCCTACTTGTATTAATTTCTCTTGAGTCTGTGTCAATCGGCCCTCTCTTGTGTGTAGATACCCTGTGCTGGTCCCACCATAAGGTGTATCAATCCTTACGATAGCAACCCGACACGATTCAAGATGCACAGTGTATAACTACAGGTACCCAATGCCTGCTTTTTCCCACTCCAGAGTACGTGCATGCCCGTAAACCATCGAAACCTACACTGACGTACCCCTGCCGCTGTTTTGACCGCTTATAATTAGCCCAGTAATCATGCACCACCCTGCCCAGTTCAGGGTACCATGATACATCTATGTGGGTTACTGCTGATATGGGTCCCCGTTACCAGGGTTTCCTACTGGTTAAGTTTGTGGGCCTATATTTACTAATATTACCCACCTACACGAGATGTACTTAACCCTCCCACCGATTCAAGCATGTTTATTTAATGGTTAAGTTTGTGGGCCTATATATACTAATATTACCCACCTACACGAGATGTACTTAACCCTCCCACCGATTCAAGCATGTTTATTTAACGGTTAAGTTTTGTGGCCTATATTTACTAATATTACCCACCAACCCGATATGTACTTAACCCTCCTACACATTATGCCATATTGGTTAAGTGTTGTCCATTCATGTTAACTTAACCCACCCATTCATTGTCATGTTGGTTAAGTGTTTCTCATTAACTTAACCCTCCTCACTTATCATGTTGGATTGGTTAAGTGTTTCTCGTCGACTTAACCCCACGTGTTCATCATGTTGTACTGGTTAAGTGTCATCAATCAATTCAAGTTAACTTAACCCACCTACTTGTCATGTTACTTTGGTTAAGTGTTGCCTTCTTGTGTTAACTTAACCCTACAACAAGTCTAGTTATATTGGTTAAGTGTTGCCCTCTCGTGATAACTTAACCCTTCCCATTCATCATGTCATGTTGGTTAAGTGTTTCTTAGTAACTTAACCCTCCTCACTTATCATGTTTTATTGGTTAAGTGTTGCCCTCTTGTTTTAACTTAACCTTCCCACAAATCAAGTTATATTGGTTAAGTGTTTCTTATTAACTTAACCGTACCCATTTATCATGTTATACTGGTTAAGTGTTTCCTATTAACTTAACCCTAGTCATTTATCTTGTTATATTGGTTAAGTGTTTCTTGTTAACTTAACCCAACCCATTTATCATGTTATACTGGTTAAGTGTTTCCTATTAACATAACCCTAGTCATTCATCTTGTTATATTGGTTAAGTGTTTCTTGTTAACTTAACCCTACCCATTTATCCTGCTGTACTGGTTAAGTGTTTCCTATTAACTTAACCCTAGTCATTTCTTAGCATGTCTTGTTCATTATCATTAATTTATTTATTAATGCACCAACCTCTCACATTAGATATGTGTTGTTGCGGTTACTAGATGTGCCGGGCGGTTCTGGGCAGTTTTACACCACAACTCAATCTAACCTCGGGTTAGGCATGTTGATCTTTATTTTACACATTTACCATATATACCCAAATCTAGATTTTATATGATAATTACCAAATTCACCAAAACTAGTCGTTTTCCAATTCCCAAGTTATGCCCAACAAATTTCCAATTTCAAGTTATTAATCAAAATTGGCTATGCCCAATCTTCCCTAAATTTACAATAATAGTCATGCTCCAAAATCACAATGCATTATGTTTGGCATCCCAAATCAATAGTTAAGCCCAAGCTAGATTTAATATTCCAATTTATAGTTTATGCCCAAAAACTAGGTTTTTCATGCCAAATTTCATACTTTTCGTTCATGCCAATTATAGGTTCAGTATGTAAAATTACATATTCCATAATTCATGTAAAATTACCCCCAAATTGCATCTTAACAGTCATGACATAATACATGTTCCAAATTATGCCAAATAAATGTCAATTTCATATTATACCCAATTACCCCCGCATTCATAACGTACATATTTCGAGATTCAACGCAAGATTCATGAAATAAGCGGAGAAACAATATGGAACGTAAGAGGCATAAGAATAGGCATATGACAATAAGAACTATTGGTCCAATAAATTTGATATACCAAACTGACAAGTTTTGCATAGAATACATTGCAGGCATATAGATATGATATGAATATCATTATGAGCCATCAAAGACGTATAGGTTTGACAAGAGTTATATCATGAACTTAAACAGGATTACAATTCCGATATACAACAAGGATAGATATGATTAGACCAATTCCATAGTCAATAATGATTCCCAAAGGCATATACAAGCACGGATTCAAATGAAAGGATTACTTACATCAGGGATAAATCTAATGGATTAGATTTGAATAACATCGTAGGCATAAATATAATAGATTAGATTTGATAAATCTGAGAGAATTACCTCATAATCAAGCATAGCTTGGATTCAGATTATTACATGCCAAGAATTTCAATTAAGAATTCACATCTGAAAGTAACTTGAACTTACAAAAAGAGAATGATTCTTGTATTTCTGGAATCTGTTTTTTGAAACTAAATAACTCTCCCTTGAAGTAGACTATCGGTTCTCTAATTTAGATTTGATTTTATTTGATTCGTTGCTTTTAATTTGCTTTCTAATTGGAGATGAGTGGGGGCTAGTCTAGGTTGACCATGGACAGCATGATGGCTTTTGGAATGAATTTTTATGTGATTTAGGGTTGAGGGCATCAGTTGTTTATATAGAAGTTTAAACTAATGTAAGCCGTTAGATCAACCTAGGAGCAGTCAAGACCAGATAGAGTTATCCAGAAACAACCACCTATGCCCTCGTGACTCAGCCACAAGTTAAAAATCGTCACAGTTTGGATCTGCCCGAGGGGGCAGGTCGACCCTCAGGTCAACCTGTGGGGTCGACCAGTACAGGGGAGGTCGACCCCCTGGTCGACCTCCTGGTCGACCTGGCATGGGGCGGGAAAATTCCCGCCTAGCCCGCTTCTTGTTTTCATTTGAATTTTGAATTTAAATCTGAGCTGTTTTAATTTATTTAAATTCCTAAAACTTCTGAGGGCCATAACTTCCTCATACGAAGTCCGATTTACGAAAACTTGGACTATATTCCAAGCAGAATTTCGAGATGAATGCAATGGCGTAACCCAGTTCCCTTAATTCTTCTTTTAAAAATTAAGTATACTTTTTGTTAGTTTGATGTTCATAGAAAATACGGGGTGTTACATGGCTTCTTCGGGCATTTCTTACTATAGTGTCCAGTTTCACCACAACTGTAACAAGCATTCTTCCATTTTCAGCAACCCTTAATCACATGACCTAAGCCCCCACAACCGTGGCATTTCTTCTTATTCTGAGCTTTGTCATTCTTTCCACCTTTCTTTTGCTATTCTTTCTTGGGCCATACTTTCTTCTTTTGAGTTTCATTAGTCTTAGCCCCCTTTTTCTCATCCTTACCATCTTCGTGCATTAGTGCCATATCAACCAGTCTCTTAAAAGTATCCCCCATCGGAATGTGAGATAATGCCAATGCTTGAAAAGGTTGATTCCATCCTCTTGCAAACCTTAAAGCTTTCTTGTGCGGGGTATTCACCGGCTCCATACCAAACTTTGCCCATTGATTAAACTTATTGACATACTCTTTAACAAACATGCTTCCTTGCTTAAGCGCTAGAAATCTCTCCATCTGCATACTCTCTTCTGCCTGAGAAAGAAACTTCATCTCGAATCTCTGTCGGAAATCATCCCAAGTATCTTCTGGACGCCCTACTTGCATCACTTCCCACCAGAACAAAGCCTTATCCTTAAGCTACCATGAGCCAACTATATCTTCCTACGGTTATCAACCTCAAAAATCCCAAACAAATTCTCCGACTCTTTCATCCAATTACATGCTTCCAAAAAGCTTTCAGTTCCACGGAATGGTTTTCCTCCTATAGTACAGAAGTCCTTTCATATCTTAGAGAAAATTTCCACTCTCGGACTAGGAGGAACAATGGTTGCAGCTGGGAAGGGGTGTCTTCTTGTCCTTCGGCAAGTGTCGTAGCCACTAAATACCGGCGGAGCCAAGCCGGTATCTGAACGCCCTCGGGAAGATTCAGTTCTCCAGACATGATGAAAGGAAAAGGAAAAGTGGTTCAAACAGAGAATCGAAAGATACTTTATATGGATTTGGGGAATATGTTTTAATAAAACAGACTTTTCTTTGAAAATACATTGCTTTTGAAAACAGTTTTCAAAACTTTTATCAGATCTTGTAACCTTCAGCTCTGATACCAAATGTGACACCCCACATCCGTTATTGTCACTCTTTGTCAGAGTGCATTAAGTTCCATGAAGCGTTATAGGTAAACAGAAACATAATCTCATAAGATAGATATATAAAATAGCAACGAAAATTTAAAACTTTATTTTTAAAACAGAAAACATCTTGGTCTCAAAGTCCAGTTACAACATCAAACTAAAATACTAGAACAAAATACGTCAAGTAATAACATCTGTCTTGCACTAAAATCCATCAAAGCACAGAATGAAAAATCATAATCCCCATAAGTAGACATAAACAAGTAGACAGGTAGTCAAAGCGATACATCAAAGAAGATCCAAATCCAAGCAAAAACAGAAGAGAGATTCCTAATCAAGCAGGAGCGTTCCTACCCTGAGAACCCGGGGAGGAAAGGAAGAGAGAGAAAAGAAAACTAAACGGGTCAAACATAAAGACTAGCGAATCCAGTGATTTTTAGCATATAAGGAAATAAAAGTATCAAGATAGTAGATAAACTAGGTTAAAGATAACTGTAGTATATAACAGGTATAAATAGAATGGATAGGATAAACAGGATCAACTATGCTTCTCAATTACTTTCTTTGCACCAATACTAGTAAACTGGATTAAGTGTTTCCCAATTACTTAACGGAAACAGAATGATCACAACAAAACATAATGGTAGATATAGGTGTACTTCTAGTAACGATTTTTACCCCCAAACAGAAATAATAGGCACCCCAACAGAAATAACAGGTACCTAAATAGGAAGGACTAGATGTACCTAAACGGTACATAAATAGGCATACATATAGAAGAAATAAGCATATAGTAATAACTGAATAAGTGTAAGGAAAATTACATGTCATTATAGCAGATCTGTTTGGATATAAATAAGTTTCTTAATAGGCATAGACTCAGATCCGGTTTGTTAACATTTCAATGTTACTGTTTAATTTTTATATCTAAAAGTAACATGAATTCACAGAGATTGGATCTAAAGAATAGAGAATAATATGTTGATATTGCAGAAGAGATTCTTGTATATGTATAGCCTTTTATTGTAGAAGATGGTCTAATTCAATCCAAGATGAGGCAGCATGTCCTTGTCTCCATTGTTTTCGGTGTAGAAAACAACAGAAATGCTGGTCTTTATATATACTTTTTCCAACGAATCTCGCTAACAAACAAGTCCAGGTTCTAGAAATGAACCTGGATAGATCTGTGGTGCGTCGACCTAGGGGCACCCATGAGTGGGTCGACCCATGGGTCGACCCCCCTATGGTGCAGGTCGACCCCCAACATGTCAAAATCTTGCGTTGGTCTCCCACCTTTGAATTTGAATTGCTTTGAAATTTTTAGTTTGATTTGTTTATATATATTTCTCCTATATGTATACAAACTTCTAACCTTAATATCTTCTTCATACGATGTCCACATACGCAAACTCGAAGTTTATCTATACCAGAATTCTAAGATGAAAACAATGGTACATACCATTTTACTTAATTCCCAATATTAAATTATGTATTCTTTAGTTTATTAATGTTTTTTAAAATTACAGGGTGTTACATTTAGCATGAACTTTATTCAAAACCAACTTTCGACCGCTTTGATAAACACATGAACCAAAAAGAGTTACAAGGGTTCAAACTCACTCATCGATACATTTATTGTTTACATATTAGCTAGGCATGTTCAATCCGAAGTCTTTTTAAGATCACCTCGCGGTCTTTACCCAAAAAGTTAAGGGGGAGTCAAGGGAATTTCGTATGAATGCCCTTATGCTCTCTTAGAAAACGTTTTCTCCTAAAACATGAGATGATGTTTTTGAAAATTCCTTTCTCAGTTTACAAGTCAAACATAACACATCTTCGTGATAAACAAGGTTTTGTCATAACGTAAATAAGGGAATCAGCAATCATAAATAACATGTAGAGTTACAAAAATATTTCACACATTCACAACATCAAGTTTGCAAATACTCCTCTTGTTCATACAAGATCGAACTCTTAAACAGTTTGGAGATAAACCTATCCTTGTTGTACTTACGTTTTTTGGGGGGGAGATCCCTAGGAATTGAGAGAACCCTTTCAAGGTTCTAGCAAGACCCGTGATGTGGTTCGATTTAAAGTTCATCTAGATAACGCCTATGAAGGCGACGCATCAATCCCCCACTATGATCCTCTAGAAAAGAAAAGTCTATTGTTGTGTATTGTTTATAAACTTCATACAACAAGTTAACTAAAATCTCTTTATCCTCAATTAACATCCAAAATAGGGTCATCAACTCCTTGTTTTTCCTCCAAAAGAGCTTCCCTGTGCTTGCGGGTTTTCTATAGTCTGGGAGCAGCTTTGTGCTCCTTGTTAAACATATGCTTAGACGTGCTCTTCTCCAGGTCATGATATTTTCGAGATAAAGCAATCTTTTAACAACCTTCCTTGCTCTATATAGGATTGGGTTATTTCCCTCTATTTTTATCTAATTCTTCTTTAAGTCTTGAGACAATATTTCTTTTGCTCTATGCAAAGTAAGGGCATGAAACTAATTACCACTATATACTCGAGAAAGGAAAAAGCATTGCAAATAAAAAAGCGATACCTAGAAAAGAGAAACCTCGGGCTGGGTATCTGCTCACTTCCTAAATGCTCATAAGTACCACCTTTCTTAGCTGATAGAGTATCAGAGTCTCAAGTATCACGAGCACATACAACATCAGGATTGGTTCTTGCAAAATCATGCGAGATCTCAGCAGCTGCAGATGGATCACTCCCGTCCCTATCTTGCTTATATCGGCTGTCATCACCATCAGGACCATCGCTATCATCACCTCCATTATCATCAACAAAAGCTGAAGGTTACTCTTCATCACCAGAGTCGTCAGAAAGGTCCTCAATATATAGAAAATCTTCAACTTTGAGCTTGTCCTTCTTTGGCATATCAACTCCTTGCCTAGCCAAATTGATCCTTTCCATGACCCTATCCCTAACGAAAGGAGGAATAAAGATAAATTGCATCTCGGGAAGGCTTCGAAAGTTATCTAAATAGGCATGAAATAAAGCATCCTTATAATATTTTGTCTTAATTTGGTGAAGATGATCCTGCAAAAAATCAAAGATTTTGCCCATGGCCTCATAAATTATCCGCGCCGCATGAAAGAGCTTCTCATCCTTCTTCTTAAGTTCACCGGCTTGGCAAACCACATTTTTTGCTATTTGGTGCTCGAAGGTTGAAAGTTGGTCAGATAAAAGACTCTTCGCCTACCTCTCTTTTTCAAGATCTTCTTCGACATTATCAAGAGAAGCCTTAAACCTCTCACACTCATCACTTAAAGCCATGTTCGCTTCCCAAAGCCGATTAATCTCGGAAGAAGATGAGGAAGGCGTCGCCTTAGACAAGAGCCATATTCAGTAACATAAGAAGGAAATAAAGTCTGACTATCCATTATGAAAAATTAGAGACAAGGAAGGGTTAGGGAGAAGGGTTTGTATGGAAAGCTGCTGCTCAACTAGGTGCTAATAAAAACCCTCCCAGTTTGAAGAAGTGGAAGGCAGTGGAATGTCAGTAACTTCAGGAGAAGAAAGATCTAGCTTCATAAGTTCGTCAAAGCTCATTGTTGGCATGGGAGACCTTGGAGGGCTGACGTGTTGAGAAGTAAAAGTTTGGATCACAGCATGTTTGTCCTCCTCTAATGTACTCGGAGGGGTTGACGGTAAAACGCAACCCTCACGTGTACACGACCTAAGATACCCTCAGGAGAGGCAGTAATAGTAACAATAGCAGAATAAAAAGTGGAGGCTGTGAAACTAGGAATTTTTTGATAAGCAAGCTCAATAACAACACCTAAGGGAGAAAAATAGAAACATCATATTTCAATCTTTTAGCTAGTTGCTCAATGGACGATTCAGCCAACCTTTTGATAGCAATAGCAGTGGATTGATCCAGAGCATCGGTAGGAGTTATAACTTCAGAAGCCAAGGCCCCTAGTCAAATGCAAATATAGAGGTAAACTCAGGGGTGAAAAGCTTACAAATTAAAGCTGCTCCAAAAAAAAATAGCAATCAGGATACCAGGAAATAAAGGAGATGGAGTAGTGAACGTATTCGACCCTAAATTCAAATGTTTGGAGCCTAAGAAATGAATGGGTGGACACCCTAGGATCTTTTTACCATTAGGGAGAAGGTTATTTTAATGCAATCTGTCTAAAGTCAGCAAAACTGAACGACTTTGTGGCCCTTCAAACGCTTTGGAAATAACTTCAAGAGTGCGAGATTCACTCTCCGTTAAAGCAACCCTCTCGGAAGGAGGATATAGGAAGAAAGTGAAATCAACCAAAGCCTAGGAAAAGTATGGACACTCAAGGGAAAGCAGGGAAACTAACCAAAATCTGCAAAATCACCTGAAATACCAACAGGGAATTTATTGAAAAAGAACTGATTTTCCTAGGGTTTACTCTTACCAATACCATTGCTAATAATTTTCTTCAAAGGATTAACACGCAAAATTGTCGACTTTGCTCCCTTCGAGAGTTGAATCAAATGCTGAATAGGACTGTAAGTAAGTGAAGCCTTGCCCGATTTGAGTGCCAAAACTTCAAGATAACAGTAAAGTGTAGGTGTTCGGAAGAAGTTGGATAGGTGCAATTCCTAGGTCTCGTAAGATTCGATAAATAAAATTCGGGAAGGGAAAGAAGCTCCAATGCCAAATGTGGATGGCAGGATATGCTAAGAAACCTTCTGGAGGATTTCTGATATTATCCTGAATGGTGGTAGGAACGACATCCACGTCGGAATGCCAAAGCCAATGAGGATGGTGTTTACTTCGTCCTGAGAAGTAATAAGAGATTCCTTCAAAGCAAATGTCTTCTTCTTTCGAGAGATGCTAAGATCACTAGACTTTGATTAGCTATAGCTCTTTTTATAAGACATGATGCTTCCAAGTGATATAATTTCAAAACACATGCATTTGCACCACATCCTTTACACCAAATGGGTAAACGACATCAAAACCTAGTAATGCTATGAATTCAAACAATAACATGTCAAGTTAGTTATAAATGTTAATCTTAGCAAAGTATATGTACGGTTTATGTTCACTTAGAAACAATCAAGCTCTTTGTAAGGATAAAGTTGGTCGCCCCGACACCAAAATCAAAAGAGGAAAGGAAGGGTGTTGGAAAGATTAAACTCTCAAAAGAAACTGGTAATGGTTAAACCGGGAACAAGTGATCCTAAGTCATCACCAAGAGCCTGATTGACCTTTAGGTCAGGTACATGTGAAATCAAAGTCGAAATGTTATGGCAACAAAATTCCAAAATTTTACCGACATTGAAAACCAAAAAGGAACCAACCTTTCAACAACCCTTTTGGATGATTCGCCGCATTCGGACTAATCTGGCACTTACATACAAAATAAATACAGGAATTGGTGTCCGTAAAAATTGAAACAAACAAGCTAATAACAGTGACAATGAGTTCACTAGCATCGAAACCAAAGAATTTTACTTTGTAAATAACCTTCTTTATAGAAATTTTGTATTTCGAACCCTTAGGAAATTACATTGGGAGGATAGAACATTTGCTTAATTTGCCATAAATTCCTATCGAAACTGCCTATGATTGGATTACTCATATTAAACACGGGAAAATCCTAATCGGATTTCTAATCGATTAAAATGCTTTGATTAAATTTCTATTTATAATCGTAATAAGGATACTTACAGAGGATCGAATTTGAGATTCTTGAAAAGCTTGCATAATTCTTGAAGAATGGTAATCTGGTTTAAGTAATTGATTTTGCAGGTAAAAGGATGAAGGAGAAGAATAGGTAGTACTCATGTCAAATCACCTTTTAAATCCAAGTTGTACATGTAAGAACCGATCAACGGGTCCGACCAAGGGAGATCAAGAGACGGGGAGTTGAAGCACCGAAAGAACGTCAAAGTTTGACTTGAAAAGTCAAAATTACCCCCTTCACAAGGGGGGAAAATGTTACTACCAAAATTAACACCGAGACAGGCTATTAGTGAAAGGGTAACGAACCGTCACTTGCATTAGAGAACAACCTAAAAGCAAGGAAACCGTGACCATCAGCAACGACGGAAGCTTCTAGCTAATGAAAGAGGGGGAATACCAATAGGGTGGCTCCGACACATAATATTGCCAACGGAAGCTCAAATCCAAAGGGAACCCGTAACCGAGAGCTAAGGGAAGCGAAGTAGTTCGGCATTAATTTTCTTAATACCGATACAAGGAAGAACGGAAGTGATGAAGGAAAGAGAGGACTTCCGGAAGCTGGTTACCGAGACTAAAAAGAATGGGTAATCTCCGAAAGGCAGTTTTAGGAGGCAACTAATTGCACTCCGCAAGCAGTCCTTCCGGAAGACTGAAACTTGTCCCGGAAGTATGGAAGAGCTACCAGCATTAACTAGCTTAATGTTGATACATAAAGAGATGAAAGAATCAGAAGCACAAAGCTCGAAAAAATATCTAGAATATCGTGACCCTAATTTGGTGATCACCAAGAAGCAACTTTAGCAGACAACAAATAAAGCACTGGAAGTACCCCTCCGGAAAGTTGAAGCATACATCAGGGATCCAGCAAAAGGCAAGCCAAAGCTCTTAAGAGAGGAAGCAATTCAAACTAGTCCGCTTAGTGTTGATACCGAAAGAGGGGATGAACCTCGAAGCAACACAGAAGCAAACATCATGAAGGATTAACAGCTAGACCGAAAACTTATGACCGGAAGTCCATAGTTGGAAGTCTAAAGCCTTTCCTGAAGCTATCCATACCAAAAAGCTTTGTATTGATACAAAGAAGATAAAATAGCATCCTAAAAAAGCTCCGAAGATCAAGACCATTATTCTGAGAGTCAAGACCGGCACCCTAAAAGCAATAAACAAAGCCGAAAGAGCGGCCGAGAGCCAAAGCAACCAGAACAAGGAATAGCAGACGACAGAGGCTTCTACTGGCCCAATGACAAAAGGTGGCCCAATTTGTCTATAAATAAGACTCCAGGGGTTTCATTTTCGAGATTAATTCCTCGTTTCTAATTCTTATGCTCTTTTCTTCTAAATTAAACCCTAATTTTAAATTGGTCCGGGGATTTCTACTGTAATCACTTGTGTACTCCGAATCAAAGATCAATAAAGAGCGGATCAACACTTAGCATATTTCTTGTGAGCAATCTCATGAGTTTTCTTAGTTATTTCCTACACAACATACCATATTCTTTCTGCATGGTCACAGTTTCCTACTCAAGTCTAAACCCTTCCGTAATGTTATTGTAAAACTCCTACCAACAAGTCATTTAGCCTTCCACCGAGGGTTGTGCTTAGGGAACTCTTGTCCCAAGATAAATGTTGGTTCCTAAGTCGCTTAAGCGTGATGCTCATCCCTTTATGGAAAGAGTAACTAATCTTTTCGGCTTTAGACCTTGATATCTAGGAAATGGTGAACCAACTCAAGTTCGTGGAAACTAAATAACCCAGTTTTTCTCTTAGGTCCATTTCGTAAACCTATCTCCGGTGTTGATGAAAAATATCATTAAAAACCACTACTAAACACTCATGACCATGAAATTCTACAGGCCATAAATTCTTGAAAAAAAATCCAGTTCAAGTGTTTTTTCAACCATATAAAATTCAGTGGCTACAACTTTCACGTTGATCACTTCTTCTAGTTTCGAGCCTACCTAGTACGAAATTCCAAATATTAGAAGACTTTTTTCTAGGCTTCATTTTATTGAATTTGAAATACTTCTACTGTTTCGACCACATCTCACTCAAAACTAAAGCAAATTGGGTGAATCTTTTTTTAAACCATAGAGAAATGAAATTGCTACAACTTTGCAGTTGGTCATTTTTCCAAATTTAGAGAGTAGTTGGGTTACCGTAGAGAAAAGAAATCCCTGCAACTTTGCAATTAGTCATTTTTCCAAATTCAGAGAGTAGTTGGCGTAAAAAACCAAAGAAAGTTGGTCTATTTTTCAAGTCCGAAAATGTAGTAAAACTAATATTAGTTGGAGTGGAAACCGAAGTTGAGAACTACTATTAACCATGTTTTGAAGTTTATTATAATCTTGGTTTGTTTATAAAGTTGATTTGTTTTAACTAAAATAGTTATGTATTTGTTTGAAAATATATTATAAGTGTAAAAGTCATAACACTTAATTGAATATGTTATAAATTGATGGATTATGTTATAAATTGATGGATTATGTTAATTGAGTGCAATGGATGATGATTTGGTTGTTAATATTCCATGACAATGCCATTTATATGTTATACACAATTTTGTGGAACTATTCGTGTATTGGTTAAGTCTCATTCCAATTTAATATTATAAATGAATGTTATAATCATTTAAAGCCAAATAATTCATACAATTAAATATTGAAATTTTAGTCTCGAAATTGGGTAGAAATAAAATTAAAGTAGTTATGAAAAACTTATGTAAATGGTATTAGTTTACAAATGAAAAATAAAATATATCTTTGGATTTATAGAATTTGAATTACGGTAAAATTAAACTTGAATTAAAATCACGGTATTGTAGTTTAATGACCAAAATGAAAAATCTTTGAATATGGCTATTTTTAAATTATAAAAAGGAAAAATATTATGATAAATTATAATAAATGATTTAAAAGTGATTTGAGTTAAAACATATGAATTTGGAACTTAGAAAAATTGCTCAAATGGTTTGAGCTATTTAGCAACGCTTTTTGTAAAGCTTTTCTATAATATTGAAAATTAAGTGGTTTACATAAATTTGGAAGTGGAAATACTTGACCGAGTTAAGAAGAAGATAAACTCAATTAAATTGATTATGCGGAAACCATTGTACATTTGTCTGGTCTTTGAGATGTGAAACGGTAAACAGAGTGTATAACTAAGGTAAGGGATGAAACAATCAGTGAGATGAACTTACTTAACCAATGTTTACTTATCTGGGTGAGGGTTGGAATAGATCAAAAGGAAAACCCAGATATTTTGAAATGGAATTTCCAAAGATTTGAACTTTAATAACAAGTTTAATAAAATGGATAAATCAAGGTGAAGTGATTAAGTATTCTTAATAAGTCAATAAACGGTTTTATTTAACTAAAATATAGATGGAAAAGAATTTGCAATCCTACATATCCATATTATTTTCGAATAATGATGATTATTCGAAAAGACCGAGATTGGATTTGGGTGATTCATGTCTGAGAACCATAAATAGAGAAAATAAAGATCGTTAAAGAGATTAGGATGATTATAGTAAGGAACTACTTGTCGATTGATTCAGGTTAATATCCCGATTTGCTTCGGAGTAATAGTAGTCTTTTTCTATGGTTATCCGATGCAAGTACGATCATTACTGATCCTTAATTGGATGTGGTAGAAATGTGCCTTTTAATTCATTCAAACCCAAAACGAACTTGTATGGATGTTTGTCTGACATTGCAATTTACGGCATATCAGTTGATCCTTACTAAACGTTTCATTTGTGGGTGGCGTAGAAGACACATCTTCTTTTATCTTAACACGCGCTTTTGAGACACTAAGTGCTCAAAGGTGATATAACAACCTGAATTTTTAATAGGTTTGAAATTAATGATTTGATTTGAATTAAAAAAAATATTATCTAAAACTTTAATATACTTTGAATTGAACGAAATAAATGAATAGATTATAGTATATGAGCAAAAGTAATGTCGAACAGTGAAATTCAATAACTGTCAAAAATGAATGTAACTGATTAACTAATTCAACTTGTATTAATTAAATTTATGTATGTTTATAAAAAACTTAAAATTAAATAATAAAATTGAATTCTAGGCTTCCAACATTTTTCGGTTTGTTGAAAAATCAATTTTGTTTGATTGGAATTCGCGTTTGAAAATGTGAAAAACACGCAAAATAGAAGACGTCTTGTTGTGTATATTTTCTCTATAGCCTACCTACATTATAAGTGTATTGGGTTTAGCATTTATTCTTGCATTGAATTGAGTGGGTAATTAAATCAGTAAGGCCCACCCATTAAATTTACCCAATTAAAATTCTGTAACTGTTTCTCACATGAAATAAAATAGTACATATCCTTTTTTACCTCCATCACGCTCCAAAAACTTCTCATTTCTTTATCTGCTCCTTTTTGAATCTATGTCTACATATCGAAATTCATGGACGATTTCCTCAAACCAAAATTTGCAACTGGAAACAAACAAAAATTCAATAAGAAGAGGCAAACAAATCATACCTTCCTCTCTCTCTTTTTATCTCCTCTTTCTTAAAATTTTCCCATTCCATAATCTACTCTCTAAAACCCAATCCCTAAAACCCTAAAACCGCTTTTTCCTCTTTCCCTTGCCTTGCGTCAGCCCCTGCCGACCTTTCCTAAACCCAACTAAGCCACAAACCATAGCCATAACTACTTTCCCTTTAAAACTAACGATATTTTTATTTTCTATTTTTCTAGATCTTAACCTATGTTGCAGTGGCCATATCTCCCTATTAGAGAACCAAAATTCACATTTTTTTAATTGGACTAAATTGAAATAGCTACAAATTTTATTTTGAACATTTTTTCATATTTCAAATATTTCTAGGCGGAAATTTCCAACATTCAGATGCACTTTTGGACCAAAATTTGTGACCTAAAAATTTTGTTGTTGTTGTTTTGGTCATAACTTCTAATTTTTTTATCGAAAACTTGTTTTTTTTCAAATGAAGAGAAAAGAATTTGCAACAACTTTTATGTTTATAACTGTTTCAAATTCTAAAGTTAACTGGTCTAAATATATTTCAAAATAACCAAAATTTTGTTCGGTTTTTAAATTTTGGTGGAAAAAACTAAATCCAACTTCCTTAGCTAAATTTGTGATTTGAGTTGACATGTGAGATTGTATGTGTGTGGTTGTGGATGAAGTTGATGTGTGAGATTCTATGTATATGGTTGTGTTGTGTTTGGAATTCAAAAGAGGGTGTAAGTGAAGTGGTAGGCACATGAAGATGTTATGTATAAGGTGCGGGGTCCAACTTGGTTAGTTTTTTGTTAGAGAATAATTTTTTTGGAGTATAATATAAAAATGTATATATATATTTGCTTCACACTTGTAAAATAATATAAGCAGCATTTATTTGAAATTTGTGATTTGAGTTTGAATTGATTCAAGTTGAGATTATATCTGTTTGATTCAATCATGTTGTGTCAGCTTTTGTGTCAACTTTCATGTCCATTTCAACCTATGCCATCTATTTCTATGTTGCCATGCAAGGTGATAATCCTTACTGAGTAATAATTTAAATTAGTAAATTGATATAATTTAAAATAACACATGGAATGTTAGGATTGCTCTTGAAAACCCATTATTTGTTTACGCACATGCAACACAAACATTGTTGACATATACGACACGAAATTGGTTGTTATGATACTTGTTGATTTATGTCTTAATTGAAATGTTATATTTATTTTGTTCTCATCCTCGAAGTTCCCTATATATGTGTAAATCATTTTGCATTGGAATGATATATACACTAATCATTGTATAGACTCAAGGATTTAAACTAATGAATTGGGATGCGGATTGAAATGAAAAATACCTGTAAATTTTATATCACGGGTTAAACAATATATATCTGTATTACTTGGACTAGGTAGAAATTATATACGGACCCGTTGGTCTATATTGAAAATTATTTATCAATTTATAATATGTTTTGATTTTTGGAGTATTATCTAAGGTGGGCGGTAGTTGCGGCTATGCGTTACCTCTAACCTGGGTCTGCAATTCAGTAGAATCATACTAATGGGTATTTCCTCGATACCTTGTCATATTTATCATGATCGAGCCTCTATGATTTTGATTTAATGTTGACTATCACGGCACATCCCTATCCACCAATGTACTGGTCTGTTATATGCACATTGTACTGCAACAATATAAATAGCATAAGGGTAAAAATGGTAATCCCGCTTACGCTTTTTTGAATATTATATTTAAACTGTAGACACTATTATAATAGCGTATTGCATTAAATGATATCTAATTTAAAAAATCCTTAAAGAATGGAATCCCAAGCATTCTTTAAGTTACTGATGTATTTCATTTGAACATTTTAATTAAGTTGATTAACTGTTAAGATTGTTACTCATAATCCGACTGTTTTGTTTTAACTTTATGCTCGGTCAGAATGAGGAGTTCAATTTTGGCGATTCTTTGTTTAAGAGCTAGAGATCTATTGGAGATTCAACTTATTATCAGTATGTTATTGTTATCTTGGATATTCAGTTATTCCATTTCTATTATTTTTTTATATAATAAGCATTTATGTATCTCAGATTTTCTAGTGTATAAATTTACAACTTTGATATTATGTAATTTGATTTTGAGATTTGTGATTATTATCTTCATGAACTACCAAGTTATATATTTCGCTGCAAGTTATTATGAATTTTTTTATCTGTGATCTGTCAGTGTTTTGTGATTTGATTTTACTAAACCCCATAGTTAAAACAATAGGTAGTTTCAAATGATTTTAGTCAGTTTATTACGCACTTAAATGGTAAGAAAAAGCCGGATGTTACAGATGATATGTTGGTACACATCAGTTATGTGTTATTGAATGGCAATGTGACATGCTAAGTGAATGGAGTTGCTGATCATTAAAGCATGGTTTTGGATAAAGCGTAGCTTTGTGTAACATAACCTCAAGCCTTACACCCATAAGTGACTGAAAGAGGATGAATACAACAAGTCTATGTGGTTCGCTACCATTTGGGTATGATTATTCCCTTCTAGATTGAAAGATATATCATGGTATGGAGCCCAGGTATTTTTATTTATGTGGATGATGGAAAGAGCACGCTCGATAAAAGCCAGTTACGACCGATTAATGAAATATTCTGTGTAATCCAATTAAGAGATAACCCGGTCTTATATTGGCAGAGAAACTATGGCTGTAACGGATTCTCGGGACATCCCTCTAGAGGTGTACACATCGGATTAAGGAATATCCTTTTCCTTGGTCAATTTTGGAAATTCGTTCTCCAATACGAATCCGTATGATTTTAGTTGTATAACCTACCAGGAAATGGTAACTATAATAGGAATTTAATAAAGTAACAGTTCTATGTTAGGATTCCTAACTTACTTGGAAAGGTTTTTGAAACAATGTCATTAAGAATAATTCGAATATTTTAGTATAATAGGTTTCGGTTATCATATGGTAAACACCCGTACCATGTTTATTTGTGGCGTGATTTTATGAGATACCCTTTTATTTTCATAAACAATTATTTTAAGTTTCTCACAACAGTCCAATGACTGACTCAAAGTTTAATTTTTTTTCCCTTTTAGACTCTAGGTTCCTTTATTTTCCAGCGGGCATCCTAGTTGTCAGGTTAGTAATAGGAGTACTTGGAGCAAGAGTATGGAGCGTTTGGGTTGGAGCTTTTTGGATTCACTCTTTCAAGCCTTTAGTTATTTATGCTATGTATTTTGTATTCCAATAGCACTTTAAAGTGGATTTATGTTATGAATTCTAATCAATCGTTTGGTGTTATTTAATGTAAATTATGCTTAAAATGAAATGAGAGATGTTTTGTTTCTGTTCTAATGTTTTACTACCCCGGTAATTTGTCTTCCCGACACTTGAGATTTTGACATGTGAATACCGAGGATGTATTAGTGTAGATTTTCAAGGATCGAATAGACGGGTCAGTACAAAGTAACACTACATATATTGTTCTATCAGTGGTTTACCTTTATTAGGTTATTTGGGTTTTTTACACATTACATCTTCAGATTTACGCATAAATCATACATATTTACTCCTAAGTAGATTAACCTAATAAATCATTTATGTATAGCTAAATGCCCAACATATCAAGGTACTCTCCATAGTACCATCCTCGAATGGTCTCTATCGTCGTGCTATGAAAGTGTACTAGATCTCTATCGCTACGCTACAAAAGCATACTAGGCTACTGTGACGACCCGTCCCGTCGCCCGATTCAAGCCGATAATCCAACTAACTTAAACCGATCAAGAAGACGTATCACTTGGGATTACGACTAATAAGAACTGAACAAAATAGCTTTTTCATTATCATTACAATAACTTTCACATCAAAGTAGAGCTTACATCATATTACAATAATAAATACAACACACATTAGAATAACATTATCAGAGTATCATGTACACAACGGAAATCATAAACTTAATGGAAGAAATAAAATGCTCTGGACATAGCTTTAGATTAAATCCAGCACCTTCTCTGTAAAATATTTGCAAACCAAAACTACTAGACTGCCTGTGTGGAAAGTATGGGCACCCAGAGTTTAGGTGGAAAACAATAAACTCTCAGTTAGTCATGGGATTGGTGTATGTACTAAAGCAGTTAGTTACTTTATTTTAAAGTTGGGTAAATCACAGGACCACGCTGTATAACATGGAACAGATTTTCTCCAAATGAATACCAATCAAAAACTACTCGCAATGCTGTTTGAAAAATGATGCTATTATAAGACTCAAGTCCTGTCATACAATTCAACGCAAGCCGGAGGAAAGAGTTTTACCTTATAATAACAAAACATGGTTGATACGTGAAATTTTCTGTAATGGCCTAAGAATTTTGATGTTTAAAATATAGATTTAATTTAAAGTTTAACATTGAAAATAAATGTTTATATTCAAAATTTGGGCATTTATCTGATTTGAGCATAGTTTGAATATACTTATAAATGAAAATTCCTTTCGTAAATTTAGTTTCAACATCAACGTTGGTCAAAACGAACGTTATTAACATTATTTTGTTGATTTGAATTTATTAGGATATTTGAAACTTAACTTTGTAATATAAACGGTGTTATTTAGATTAAGAGAAATCTGATTTATATTTTTATGTGAAAATTGGTTTCAAATCGAATGTTAAGTACAAATTAATTTCAAGACTCCAATACGTGAAATACATTTGACGTAATGAACAAAAATGAATGATTAAATAAAATACGCATATTATTGCGTTTATGTTAATTTAATTTATCGTTTAGGATTGTGAAGTTAATAAACAACGTCGTTCATTTCAAGCGTGTTTCATTCGCTAGTAACATTCGCTCAAAACAATATTTGATAAATTTGCTGAAATTTAAAATTGTATAAACAACATTGTTTGTGTACTTCGTTCAAACCAATTACCCCGTTCAGCCCAATGTTTAGATCAAACGAAATCTTGTAAATCTTGACTCAAGATTTGGCAACGACACCAAGAAATATTGTTCTAAAAATATTTACCACCTGTCTTCACCATTTTGCAAATTTCTACACCTGTCCTTTTTATCTGAATTGATTTACAGGTTGTTGTTTACTTCTGCCAATGTTCCCTTCATTTGGTTTAAAAAGGGTGCGTAACACCTTCCATTCGTTCACCACAAAATCATTTCATCCCCTTCCTTTTTTTCATTTACTTCAGCCGTATACTTCCTCTTTTCCCCAAATCCTTCTTCAGCAAAAATCGAAAATGGTTTTCCCTAAATCGGTCCCTTCTTCCTCTGCACCACCTAGTATGCCGTATTCAGAGCCATTCACCTCCTCCCTACCGAGATCACATCTACCTCCCCGTGTTCTTTCGCTTAACACAAAATCGGGCCACCATCCGTGTCACTCACCAATGATTTCGATACCCCGCAACCACCTCCTCGCAACCATACACTGACCCAGACAACTACATCTCCAACCCCTTCACTCTATCTGCAGTTTTCTCTCTCCCTTTCCAGCGTGAAAATCAAGCACATTTGAAGAAAAGGGGAGCAAAGAAATCCAGTGTCTCCTTCCCTCCGCTCGACAACACCTGAGCCATTTCCGGTTGTCTCCGGTACGTCATCGCCGAACCCAGCATCCCTGCTCTTCTCGTTTCTGCTATCCTCCTAGCAGAGGTGAGTTTATGCTCACGATCAATATTTATTCAAGTAATTTAATTTTAGTTTAAACTAGAAATTATGATGGTTGATGGCCTTATTGGTTTGATTCTTACTACTATTTGCTTACCTTGCGCCTGTTGCTTGGTTCTTGTTTTGTCTGTGCTTGCCATTGAAACTTGGACGTACATATTCTTGTTCATATGATTTTTCTTACTACACATCTACAACATGCATATGGGTACATTTGTTTTGGTATTTTCTTGTGCCTTGTATAATAAATTACGCATACATAATGGTACAGTAAACTAGATACATATGTTTATATTTTATTCTCTCATTTTCTCAAACCTAAAGCTTGAATCGCTTGATATTTTAACATATAATGCTTGGCAAAAGGGGTTGGTATATTTTGCCTGGAAGAATGTGTTTTATATACTTTCCCACATTGGTCTATCAACCTGTGAAGCATGTTGCTTCTAATTTTTTTGTATGATTATTATGCCAACCCTTTTGGTCTCCAATTCTGGGGTTAGTAACTACTCATATTGGAATAAATGGTAGACTTGAGTACTCTAGTCTTGTTGATAGGAATTTGACATACCATTGTCTTATTTATAACATAGAATGCACTGGCTATGAATTTTATTCATCTTGACCAAAAATACCTGCGTTGGACACATGTTCGAATTTAGGACCTTTTTGTAGAGTTAAAATCAAACTGCATCTTCTATTTAGATAAGGAAATGTTAATTTATATATCTGCCATGTTACCTGCGCATGTTTATTTTGCTGAATCACATGGAACATTTATTTCGTGGCTGCCCCATTTAACATGCATGTGGCGTACCTTGTTTAAATAGATATGCAGCTTAAATTTCAATACTTAGTAAGTTTTAATCTGATGTTAGGATTAATCGTCACATTTTGGTGACTCTTAAAAATTAATATACTTGAATAAAGATTATTCCTAACTTGGGTGTTTTGTGTTTTGCATGGAACGCTCGAGTTAGACGCAAGTACTACAGATTTACAATATTTTTTAGCTCACAAAGAAGAGAGGCACGTAAAGACGCTTGCACACAATCCCAATAAAATTATGAATTTTTTTGATTAAATATTTATGTGTATATTTTATTTTTCCGCTGTACAAATGTTATAAAAACTCTGATATTTGTATAAATTTATTCTGCTGCAAGTAATTCTACTCTGTGATTTTGTGTATGTTTATACCGAAATGATTCAAACACCAAAGGTATGTAAATCGTACTTCACCAATATGGTTAGAAATTAAAAGGAGACACAATCGCAAAATAAATGGGAAAAAGTAAGTAAAAACACAAGGATGTTTATAGTGGTTCATTCCAGGATAGATATACGTCCACTTTTGAAGTGATTTTCAATATTGTGGAGAAATTTGCAAAGTTCATCATCTTATACATCTCATTTTGGCTTAGTCTCTCTTTATATAATGATTTTCCTCTCTTTAATGGCTTGATTCTCTCTAAACTATTATGGAAGTGGTTGGATCCTTTGAATGCAATGAGCGCGAGAGTGTTTGTTCCATGATTTGAGCAATTAGTGGATCAACGATGAATCCAGAGCAGTTGAAATGTGAAACGGAGCTCGGAGGAGGAATAATGGCGGTTGGAGAGAAGTAGAATGGTGGATCTCGACCTAGAGATGGCGGATTTTGCTTGGAGAGAGTGAATGAAGATCAGAGAAGTTTGAGTGAGCTTGAACGGATCTTTAACGGAGATTTGAGATGATATAAATCAAGCTAGAGTGATTTTCCATGGAGCATGAAGGAGATTTGATCCATTTGAGAAGATGGAGTAAGCTTAGGAAGCCATTAGTAGAGCTTGGATTGCTTGAGAATGGTGGAGAAGTGATTTGGGCAGCCCTCCGGGGTGGAAGAATCAGTCCCTTGAAGTGTGGTGAAATGGGGTAATTATAGGAGAAGTTTGGATTAGGTGGCAATTCTGTAATTAGGGTGTTCAGTTTTGGGTCGAGTGTATACTAATTTACGAAACTACAACTAGACAACTGGAGCCAGCTGGCATGACCGAGAAGAAAATGATGCAGCGACTGACCCAGAAATATGTAGCTCGACCCAAAAATAATTCTCTTGATCGACCCAGAAATATATAGCTCGATCCAAAAATAATTCTCTTGACCGACCCAGAAATATGCAGCTCGACCCAAAAATAATAACGTGCATACTGATCCCTTATTATTCCATACACTCCAAACTTTTCCAGAGACCCACGTGTCCTCACTGTGGCCACATAATATTGCCACCTTTACATTACTTATGTTGTACACTTCTTATTCCCTTTAGTTGTTCCAGGGATCCGTTTCATTATGTAACCTCTTTTGGTATAAATCTGCTAACATTGCTCGACCATCAAACTACAACTGTGCCATTGTAATTTCTTCTTTGCAAGAAATTATGGGTCTACCACTCATTTTTATCATCATACTACAATGCTCGACCCAGAAGAGCGGAAGCAAGCATGCTTGACTCAGAGGTTGTTAATGGTGCTCGAGCAGGACCTTCTTTTTGAGGTTGATCTACGTGTTACAAAATGACCGACCCAGTATAGAGCACGTTCATGACATATATGCTCCACGTCCTCCCTTTTGTATGGGACTATAATATTGTTATGCCACTTTACTACTAATGCTTGTTTCATGCAGCCTAATCACATACTTAACTTGCATATTTTGTGAGCAATACTTTGTTGTGATGATTCTTGGATTCACGTTATAATATAATGTCAATCCTTACATGAATGCTATTATGGACCACGTGGTCTCCTTAATTCTTGCTGCCATTGTGCTTTATAAACAAATAGCGGATGCATGGTACTTTACGTTGAAGTAGATCCATGTACTTATTTTATACAAATTTGCATGTTCAATTTGAGGCTTGCTCGACCCTTCATCCAACAAAGTGCGAACGAACTTCTATGTTTGACCCGTGGTGCTTAAGTCGCAATATTCGGCCCGTGGTGTTCGACCTAGGGTGCTCGAGCTAGCTTGTTTGACCTTCGGACCGCGTTACATTAATGGGGTTAACATTTGCCTCTCGAAGCTTGTATTTTTTGTTTGCAAGAAATTCGGACTTCGAAATCAGCACTGTTGTTGATATATTTGGCATTGAGATATAGTTATAGCTTTTTTGTTTGTTATGGCAGATCATATGTCGAATTCATATGCTTCATGTCACTTGTTTTGTAATTAAAACAACTAATTGCATGATTTTGGACTTATACTTCGTTATTGATCGTCCACATCAGTAACGGATTAGTTTAATCGCTAAAAGAAATGAATTATAGCGAATTCTTTTTTGAATTGAATAAAGTATTTGCACATCACTGTTTTACTCAACGGTTTATAGCTATCAAATATTATCTGTACAAATACGATACTCTAACTCGAATTTACGTTAATGCTAAAAATCAACTAACCGACAAAAGTTGACCGTGGATTTCAAGCGTTATTGTTTTAAAGATTTATATGATAATATATGACATTTCTCATTTGGGAAATACGTATCTATAATTTGTTTCCTTCTTCTTTTTGGAGAAGTCTTGGATATTTATGCCACTATCTGAGAGGATTTTATCCTTCACTATGGGAAGTATTTTGGACTTTGTTCCCCTTGTTTGGGTTAAGACCTAACACTTGTCGCATTTTATATATTCAAACGCTATGAAAGTTGTTTGGTTAAATCCGGACCCCGTTCGCAATCTAGCTTGGTTAATTCAAGACTTGGAGACTTTCGTCACTCAATTATATTGATTACTCCATGCCTCGGTCTGTTCTGAAGGAGTGCCCCCGGGAGGACTTTGGTTGCAGCCCAATGTTTGTCGTAATCGGATCAGGTACTTCCTGATACTAACAGTCAATTCGGTGCCTCTGGAGAGGTCTTCAGTTAGAGTCCGAATGTTTATTGTAATCGGATCAGGTACTTTCTAAAACTGACGATCAATTGGGTGCCCCCGGAGAGAACTTTGGTTAGAGTATGTGCTTGTCCTTCTAGCTCGTTTGTCGGTCCTTACAGCATGATGTTGGTACTTTCAATCACCAGGTTTGTCGGTCCTTCTAACGCAGTGCTGCTCCTTCCAGCATGTTTGCTGGTCCTTCCAGCCTGATATTGGTACTTTCAATCATAAGGCTTGTCGGTACTTCCGACACAACGCTGGTCCTTCCAGCATGTTTGTTGGGCCTTTTGGCCTGATGTTGGTACTTCCAATCACCAGGTTTGTCGATCCTTCCGACATGGCATTAGTTGTTCTAGCTCAAGGTTGGCATCAATTCTTTTGTCGGACGCTCGACTTGGCGGGCTATCTTAGAATAGGAACTGAGGCTTTGAAACTCTCACTTAGGGGGGTTCCCCTTTAATGAAAGTTATAACATTCTTGTTCATTTATCATGGCACTTGTTTATTGTTTGAATCTTTGCGACTTTCCCATTCACTTTTCAAGGCGGTGTTTTCTAGTTTTGCATTTGGCACTTGAACTAGCATTGTCGGGGTCGTGATGTTACAGGAACAAGCGCTCGACAGATGGCCTGCAATATGAAATCATCTTTCAAACAAGCTTTGATTTGACATATAATTTTGTAAGCCAGAAATTCATTCAAACAGATATGCTCTTAGTCGTAGAGCTAATGTTCAGTGCATCACTTGCATATTATTACAAACTTTTTACAAGAATTTTTGAATATAACAGAAAGTAAAACATGAATTAAAGCATGAACTAATGCAGGAAATAGAGCATGAAGTAAAGCGGTGGCGATGTCGATCGCTTATTCTGAGTAATTGAAATTTGAGCACAATCAACGGTTATCCTTAGTTGATTATTTGCCTTGGAATGGTTTGAGCAAGAGCTTCGTTGCTTGTTTCCCTTGGCCCTTGGGAATCGAAACAACATTTGAGGATTGTGGATTTTTCACATATTGTTGTACATGATTTTTCCTAATTAGCTCTTCGATTAGTGACCTTTGATGCCTACATTTGTTGGTATTGTGGCCTGGCTGATTATGGAATCGGCAGAATTTTCCAGAGTTCGCTTGATTATCACTTACTTTCTGAGGTTTTGGTATTGGATAGTCTTTAGTGTCTTAGTCACAATGAAGATGCTTTCTGGAGTGTCATTTAAAGTGAGGCTTCTTTCCATCTCAATTATCTTTCTTGTCGCTTCCTCTTTTCTGACCTCTGGGATTTTTTTGATTGTACTGGGTAGAAATGTTTTTGGGAGCTTCAAGAGGTTGGTTAGCATCAATAATCTAAAGAGGCACGAGTTTATTGTCCAATCTCATGTTTTCCTCAACCATTTTATAGAATTTATCAAGTTTGCTTGGCTCTTTCATTTTAATCCATTTACCAAATTTGCTCTTCTCATCTATGGCGTCGATTCGAGACATTAAGATCATGCAGGGCTCGGGATTCCCTACTTAGGATACAACAATATTGAATCTTTTGAGGAAACAAATTCTCCTAGATTTTGTTTCATTGATGTAAGAGAAATAATGTCCTTAGCCTTCGCAGCTTGCAACCTGAACTGCCCTTTGAATTTCAGAATCAAGTCATCAAATCGGTCAGTGGCAGCCTTGTGAATCATAACGATGCGACACCTTCTAAATAGAGAGGGAATCATAAGAATTTGATCTCGTCTATTGCTTTGGCTGCATTCATATAACATTCATATGTATATAAGAAGTGATTCGGATCAGAAATACTGTTGTACGGAGGCAGAGTAGAATGGGTGAACTTCTTAGGGAACTCAGCTTTACGGATCCTCTTTGTGAATTAATTTTTGCTGGGGGAGAAGTCCCATTGCCTTTCATTATCCTTGCGAGGCATGTTATCTTTCATGATTTGCTTAGATTCCTTCGAGTTGTGTCATTCTAGAGAGCAAACTTCGATCTCTTTTCTGAATGCTCATCGTGGTTAGAGGATCTAGGTCTTTTATTTCCACTATGGGAATGTGCCCCCATAACGGGACTTGCAACTCGTTGGGTATTTCGATCGGAATGGTTTTTTGCTTTGAGCTTTGAAATTTCGACATTAGCGTCGTCTTTGTCAACAAATCCTTCCATGTTGTCAATATGAGGATCAAAGACTGATGAATTTGCATTCTCTTCAAGGTTGATATAGATTTTTAGAGGAGGAGCGGGATTTGCTTGAGCGTTTAGGAGAGCACTCATTTTATCCATTAAGGCTTGATTAGCATCCACTAGAGTTTCATTAGCATCGGTTAAAGCTTTGTTGGAGGCTTCCATTCGGTGACTCAAGTTAGCGACGACGACATCTAATTCCACTTTGGTCACTCCAGCACCGTCCATTGAATTTTGTCCAACTTCAAAGCGATTGGTGAGTAGAGAAGTTTCGCTGCTAACAATGTTGTCATTTTCTTCAATGGCTTTGCTAGCATTCTTCTTAGATTTAGCCATGATCTCGAACAAGGCTTTGAATTTTGATGAGAATTCTTCATTTGGTGTAGATCATAGATTTGCGGAATTTATGGCAGAAATAGGCTTAGGATTTCAATGATAGACTCTTAAGATTGAGAGAAGTGCGAATGGGGCCCCATGGTGGACGCCAAATGTTTAAACCGAAAATGGTTCAAACACCAAAGGTATGTAAATGGTACTTCACCAATATGGTTAGAAATTAAAAAAGCCACAATCGCAAAATAAACGAGAAAAAGTTAGTAAAAACACAAGGATTTTTATAGTGGTTCAATCTATGATAGATATACGTCCACTTTTGAAGTGATTTCATTATCATGGAGAGATTTGAAAAGTTCATCATCTCATACATCTCATTTCGGCTCATTCCCTCTTTATACAATGATTTTCCTCTCTCTAGTGGCTTGATTCTCACTAAACCGTTATGGAAGTGGTTGGATCCTTTGAATGCGATGAGCGTGAGAGTGTTTGGTCCATGATTTGAGCACTTAGTGGATCAAAAATGAATCCATAGCGATTGAAATGTGAATTGGATATCGGAGGAGGAATAATGGCGGTTGGAGAGAAGTAGATTGGCGGATCTCGGCCTAGAGATGGTGGATTTTGGCTTGGAGAGAATGAATGAAGATCGAAGAACTTTGAGTGAGCTTGAACAGGTTTCTAAAGGAGTTTTGAGATGATGTAAATCGAGCCAGAGTTATTTTCCATGGAGAATGAAGGAGATTTGATCCATTTGAGAAGATGGAGTGAGCTTAGGAAGCCATTAGTGGAGCTTGGATTGCTTGAGAATGGTAGAGAAGTGATTTGGGAAGCCCTCCAGGGTGGAACAATTGGTCCCTTGAAGTGTGGTGAAATGAGGTATTTATAGGAGAAGTTTGGACCAAGTGACAAATCTGTACTTAGGATGTTCAGTGTTTCGGTCACGCGTACACTAATTTACGAAATTGCCACTAGACAACTAGAGCCTGCTGACATGCCCGACCAGAAAATGATGCATCAACCGACCCAGAAATATGTAGCTTGACCCAAAAATAATTCTCTTGACCGACCCAGGAATATGCAGCTTGACCCAAAAATAATAACGTGCAAATTGATCCCTTATTATTCCATTTGCTCCAAACTTTTCCATAGAACACACGTCGTCACTGTAGCCGCATAATATTGATACCTTTACATTACTTATGTTGTACGCTTCTTATTCCCTTTAATTGTTCGAGGGATCCACTTCATTGTGTAACCTCTTTTGATTTAAATCTACTAACGTTGCTCGACCCTCTAACTACAATTGTGCCATTGTAATTTATGCTTTGCAAGAAATTACGGGTCTGCCACTCATTTTTATCATCATACTGCAATGCTCGACCCAGAGGTTGGAAATGGTGCTGGAGCTGGACCTTCTTTTTGAGGCTGATCTACATGTTACAAAATGACCGACCCAGTGCAGAGCACGTTCATAACATATATGCTCCACGTCCTCCTTTTTGTTTGGGACCATGATATTGTTATGCAAATTTACTGCTACTGCTTCTTTTATGCAACTTGGTCACATACTTAACTTGCATATTTCATGAGCAATATGCTGTTGTGACGATTCTTGGATTCACGTTATAATATAATGTCAGTCCTTACATGAATGCTATTATGGACCACGTAGCCTCCTTTATTCTTGCTGTCATTGTGCTTTATAAACAAGTAGTGGGTGCATGGTACTTTACGTTGAAGTTGATCCATGTACTTCTTTTATACAAATCTTCATGTTCAATTCGAGGCTTGCTCGACGCTTCATCCAACAAAATGCGAATAAGCTGCTATGCTCGACCCGTGGTGCTCGAGCCGCAATGTTCGACCCATAGTGTTCGACCCAGGGTGTTCGAGCTGGCATGTTCGACCTTGGGATTGTGTTATATTAACGAGGTTAACAGTGTATAATTCTGTCTAAACCATGTAAGCCAAAACAATATGTCGTTTTGAACGTTTTGAGTTGGTTTAATTACCGACTTGGGGCGGTCAAAAAGGCTGGTCGTTACACTTGGTATCAGAGCTTTTATTTGAAAAAGCTTAGCTTATCGGGTTTAAAAGCTCATTAGAGGTAGGGTAGCAATACCTTATAATGAGTGGAATTATCACTCGAATTACTGTAGAGAGAGCGTATTTTGAAAATATAAATTATTTTGAAATTAAATAAATTGTTTTCAAAAGTGTAATTATTATGAAATATAATTTATGATAAGAGTTTTGAGTATATTATTAGACGTCGAGATTGGACTGTCAAGTATGTAAGGATTTTGAATATATGCCTGATTAATGTATATACGAAGTCCAATACATACTAGATAGATGTAGAATCACATTCTATTCGCTTGAAGATAATTCTAATGATGATTGCAACATCATCAGATTTTTATTTTCGAGCTCCGAAAGTGAGATGACTATATGATTTTGATTGAAATGTTGATAAATACTTAAAAACCATTTAAATAAATCATTTGAAAATGTTTGGATAAAAATTAATATGAACCGGAATTGATAAGGAAAAAATGACATCTTCATTGTTTGAAATTGCAAACGAACTAAGATGAAATTGGAAATAATTTGAATAGTAATGAATGTTTGAAATACTGCTTCTACGATGTTATCGTCTTTTGCTCTTCCTTGAGCTGTCGTCATCTTTTTCTTATCATTATTTATTTGATTTATTGCTTGTTGTGTAGAAGAATATGTTTGCTCTATCCTTGTTTCACCTCTGCGAACCCTCTATTCATAAAATTGAAAGTAGTCCCCTTTGAGAGTTTAGATGTCTCGCAGTCCTTTATGAACCCATATAATTAAAATCACAACTTTTCTTCGCTTTAAATGGTCGTTTATTTCTTTCCTTTAAAAAATCGAGGCTTTCGAATTCTTCCACCTTTGTGTTTGAATTTAAGCTTCGAGAGGAATTCATGATGCTGCAGATTCTCAATGCTTGCTCGCGGTTAATCATTTTCGCGATCTCGGTTTTACGTGACAGTTTAAAGGGTAATATGATCGACAGAACTGGTATGCTTTCCCTTTTTCAATTTTGAAGCTCTTGTAGTTTTTCTTTGACTTGTTCGAAAATGTTCAGAGAAAATTTTCTTTTGATTTATCTCCTTGTTCGGCTACATATCCAGCTATTCGAATTCAACATATTTCGCTGCCATGTAAATACTTATTCGAATTAAAGATTTCTCTTCATTACCTTTTGATGATATTCATTGATTTGAATATCATATACATTTTATCTTTATGGTTCGTTTGTGTTTTTTCATGCAATCGCACTTCTTGTTTCATGTTAATACCATATTCAAACCTGTTTTGCTACCACCCATGATTATGCGCATTCATGCATATGTTTTGACTGTGTCTTGAGCATTTACCTTGATCACTGGTCTTTTGTTTGTTTCTGTATTAACTATTGTTGTTTTGTTGCGCTTGACTTTTCAGTGCAGTTTAGCTTTTGATCTTTTTACTATGACCGGACTTGGTCTAATTATCATTTTTAAATGTTTTGATTGCTATTTCTCGTTTGATGTACATTTATTTTAATTAAACTTGCACTTGGCTACGAGCTTGGCCTTCATTTTAGCTAGTTTCTTATGTTGCGCCCTCAATTTTGTTGATTGCCTTAGGCTTGACTTTGTATATGCTGACCTCCACTATTAAGACATGCTTAATGGAGGTACAGACCTCTGAATTATTCACTTTTAAGTCGACCAGTTTTGAGCTTGTACACATGTACAAGACTATTAAACCAATTTTCTTTTGACATGGAATTATATACATTCATGGTTTTGCCTTTACTTTGCCATTACAGTGCTTAACCCAAGCACAAAACTTAGCACTGTTTCAATGCCTCGATCAGGACATGGGCTACAAACTGTGGAACTATCCAACTCATGTACTTGTACCCTTTTATGCCCCGTATCGAAAGAATCTAAGGTTTAAAGTTGGATTAGTTATTGGATTTGAAACAAATATTTTGAAATATCTCTAACTATGAATTTTGCAACGATTGACAGATAAATTCTCAAAGCTTTGATTTTATCCTTGATACTATGTTAAGTATTTAATAAACGAGATTTTTCTAAATAAATTTAATGTTTTGGGAAATTATAGTGTCCAACTTATATTGGATTTTGAAAAGAAGTATTCAACTGATAATTTGGTTCCCAATATTGTGAAATGAATTTCTAATGTTTCAAAATTAATGATTCAAGACAAACTAGTTGAAACATGTATACTAGATCAAAGTAGCGCAATGAAAGCATAACGGTATTTTGAACAAAACGTTTCAAAATATTATTTTTCGTTTAATTGAATAGAATGACCTTTTCAAACAAATTTTCATACTATTGACAAGAATAAATAAAATCCTATATTATTTGTGTAAAGGGTTTTGGAAATGAAATTGGAAAGGGAAGTTCTATGATTTTATTTTGGAAAATTTTATTTTATGTGAAACTCTTGGAAATTTTATTTCAAGGATGTTTCGAAATAAATTGAAATTTAATTTCTCGAAGCTGGATATGATTTATAATTCATAAAATCGTTGATATAGAGAATTTGAAAGGCTTGAAATGTTTGAATAAGATCACTGATTTCGAAAATGTGAAAACATAAGTTGAATGTTTGAAAATTGAAAATCGTATTGTTAATTGATCGAATTTGATTTCCACGTATTGAAAGGGTTTTCCAATTATGTGGATACGACAAATAGTTTATAAATGTGCTTTATAAACAAAGAAAATTTCGATGACTTGAACCCTGAAAGTTGAAATAGTTAGAAAACAACAACAATAATTTGATTTGATATTATGTTTAATTATTGTTATGAAATAATTTACAACAACGGGATATGAAATGATTTGCTACCAAGATTCGAGTAACCCATGACTGAAGAAACGTATTACGAGGGTTGTAAGCCCTTGATGATGGTCTGCACTAGGGGTCCGGAGAGACATCATTTATTGATATCGATATGTGGGTAGGCCGTTCCTAGTGGCCTTTTCATTGGGAGAAACCTCTCGACTTAGGACATAAGTGTATTTTGTCATTTTATCATGAAATATTTGAAATTTTCAAAGGCGATTTTGTTTCGAAATCCCAAAGTGAACTATAATTCTATATGATAAAATGATGTAGTATTTTAACAGTTTGAAATGAAACCGGGATTCCAAGTATGGAGAAATCATTTTAAAGTTTTCAAACGTCTTGGATTTTATGATTTTGACAAATAGCAAATCTCCTTATTTAGTTTTTAATATACCGATTTAAGTTTTATATAAATAAAGGTTTTTATATAAGAAATATTAAACATTTAGTTATATAAAAATTTTGTGTTTAAACACTTATGAACTATTTGTAAATTTTCAAGCCTACTAGAAATTGTAAGTATTTGGTTTGAGTAAATTTATAAGAAAGATATATATTACTTAAGTATATTTTTACAACCTCCCCTTTTTTAGGACGAAAAGCTTTAAATGGAGGAGACTGTAATAGCTTAGAAATTTTGACGTCTAAACTATATATTTAGTCTAAAGTTTAACATTGAAAATAAATGTTTATATTCAGAATTTGGACGTTTATCTATTTTGAGCATAGTTTGAATATACTTAAAAATGAAAATTCTATTCGTAAATTTAATTTCAACATGAATGTTTGTCAAAACGAACGTTATTTAGATGATCTGAATTTATTAGAATATTTGATACTTAACTTCAAAATATAAACGGTATTATTTAAATTGAGAGAAATCTAATTTATATTTTTAAGTGAAAATTGGTTTCAAATCGAACGTTAAGTATAAATTAATTTCAAGACTCCAATATGTGAAATACGTTTGACGTAATAAACAGAAACAAATTATGAAATAAAATATGCATGCTATTGCTTTCACGTTAATTTAATTTATCTTCAAGGATCGTTAAATTAATAAACAATGTTGTTCATTTCAACCGCTTTCCGTTTGCTAGTAATGTTCACTCAAAACAATATTTGATAAATTTGTTGAAATTTAAAAATGGGAGCATCTATATGAACATAAAAGTTTGACACGAATCAGGAGACACAAAATCTCAGCCACATGATCAATTTGTCTTTATGTGAGGAGTGCAAATTACGGGGTAATCCTATGGTTCAGATTTTATGTCCCTTAATTTTTGTTAAATATTTGTGTCTAAATAGACTTGCCCTTTAAAAATGTATAAACAACATTGTTTGTGTACTTCATTCAAACCACTTACCATGTTCATCCCAATGGCTAGATCAAATGAAATCTGGTAAATCATGACTCAAGATTTGGCAATGGCACTAAGAAATATTGTGCTAAAATTATTTACCACCTATTTCACCATTTTGCAAATTTCTATACCTGTCCTTTTTATCTAAATTGATTTGCACATTGTTGTTTTCTTCTGCCAATGTTCTGTTTATTTGGTTTATAAAGAGTGTGTAACCTTTTTCGTTCGTTCACCACAAAATCATTTCACCCCCCTTACTTTTTTTCATTAACTTCAGCTGTATACTACCTATTTTCCCCAGATCCTCCTTCAGCAAGAATCAAAGATGGTTTTCCGAAAATCGGTCCCCTCCTCATCCGCACCATCGAATACGCCGCCTTCGGAGCCACTCGCCTCCTCCCTCCACAACCTGCCACTGAGATCCCATCTAGCTCCACATGTGTGCTTCAGCCTCACCAAAAGTCGTGCCACCATCGGTGCACTCACAAATGAATTTGAAACCCCGCATCCACCTCCTCGCTACGGCGCACCGACCCAGTCAGCTACATCTTCGACCCCTTCAGTCTGTCCGCAGTTTTCTCTCTCCCTTCCTGGCGTGAATGTGACAACTGCCCATAACTCATGTACTTAACACGAGGAATATTGCACTTAAAGACATGCCAGACAGCTATGGACGATCAACGGGGTAGATTAATATACATGAACCTGTCGTATAACTCACAGCGTAAGGATGAAATATAATAGAACATATACAAATGACAATAATAGTGAAGAAGAATTGAGTAGAATCTCAAAACTTTTCATATCACCATAAAAGATCCATACAACATTGGATAGCACTATATGAGTCTGTACAAAGTCCCCTCATTACAAGTCACTTAGAGTACATTAACATAGCAGCATAAAAACAACATATAGAAGATAATAGGAAACTAATACATATGCCTCCAGCCCATCGTCGCTCAACAGCATCATCATCATCAAGATCAACTACCTATCACCTGCTACTCTATCTACCCATCCAAAACACGGATGAACAGCCCAAGGTAATAAGAGGGAAATATAAAACCTTGAGTCATACAACATTCATAATGAGTGACAAGACAACTATCTAACATCATCAATAAAGTATATGAGAATAGGAAGATTAATCAACTAATCTACTGAAATCAACAGAGAAGAACCCAAAACCATCTTCCCACATCCCACAGTGATAAGCTTTACAACAATCAAGTAGAATCAAATAGTACATTCATGGCAATCAGTTATCAAGTGCAGACCATCCTAATTGATATCGACATCTCCCAAGCACAAGCCCTGAAGTCCTAAACCAACATCAGACAAGCACTCGAGAGATATCTCTTGCGACGTCTAATGTTCTACACTAGATGATACAAACAAAGCAATCAACATCCATGACTCTAGCTATCACCGCCAATCTTGCTTTGAAACCATCATTAATCGTATGACTGGATACATTAAGCCATTATGTCAAGGGCTAATGGTAACCCCAGTTAACTCCATAAGCCATCATGACTCATATCTTTAGGCCCATCATAACTGTCCAGGGTATTTATCAAATCAGATTTTAATGGGTGACCCCAACAATATCCCTGCTCAGAGTTCGCTAGGAACCTCCGAATAACGGTAATCCCTTACCATCATAACTCTGATCGTCACCACCGGCGACTATCCATTAGCTCAAAATACACTTGAGCAACCATTATCTACAAGCTCAAAATACACTCGAGTTGTTTGCATATTCGTTGCATTTCACCGATTAACGAACACTTCATATCACTTTGAATATTCCTCCCTGAATTCACTTCGAAGCCACGTCCATTCCCTAAACAAAATAATCATCACTTTCGGTCGACATTCAATCCACAACACTTCAGCCTTTCCTCTATGAGAAACTAAGAATAATGTTCAAATCTCTTTTTACAGCGTTTATAAATGCTATAGTATGTTTCGCCTAATCCATCATGTTGCAAATAACTCGAGTTTGAAAGTCCCATGACCCATCATGTTTCAAACAACCTGACTTTGGACGACCCATCACATTGCAAATGACCCTCATTTCGAACGACCCATCTTCATGCGAGACCCATCTTCCAAATGACCCATCAGAGCCTCAACGACCCACGACACTCAGGCCAACTACCCATGGAAATATGAACCCAAGTTGCACGACCCATTGTTGTGCGACCCGAAGTAGCGCGACCCGACTCATTTCGTGCTCCCTAAGCCACAACCCATGCAAAATCGACCCATCTAAAAATGATGCGACACCAGATTTGACCAATCCACCACCATTCTCAACCAATCCTTCACCAAACGACAACATCGATGCAAAAAACTCATTCAAATCCATCAAATTCAACCCAAAATCAATAGCAATCATCAACACACTAGCACAACAATCAATCATCATATAACTATATGAATTCACCAAATCCTGATAAAACGTGAATGAATTAACAAATGGATCTAAAGTTTCATAAACAAATGAATTAAATATGAATTTACCGATTTAAGTTGCTTGATTAGATCTTATGGTGATTCTAATGAAAACATACTTACCATGATGTAGATCTTGGTGAAAACAACTTAAAATGATGAAAATAAGATCAAACAACCCATATACTTGATTGAATCCATGTGAGAGATGCTTATCACTCATCATATCTTCAAAAGAACATGAAATCACTAAATTTCCAATCAAGATAGCGAAGAATGAACTTCAAACCTCTCAATTTGATGTGATATCCTTTCATTTGATGTAGATCTAGCTTTGCTTGATGTATATCTTCAATCTTCTAGCGTAGATCTAGAATATTAATGGAGGAAAGATGTATTTAATTGAGCAAGGAGGATCACGGGTTCAACCAAATGAGAGAATTAAGAAAATAAACTTTTCTCCATGCCTCTACCCTCCTATTTATAGCCTCTAACCAGCCCATTAATGGGCCACACCAATTCAGCCCATTAATGGTTAGCCAAACTAGTACAGAAATTTTGTAGCACTAAACAACGATTTCGGCCAAACCTCTGAACCAAATCTTTAATGTGACCACTCTACAGAATTGGCAACACCATTTCCTTTCCAATGAAATCCAGTTCAGTACCTGATTCAATACCAGTCAAAAGTTATGCCATGTACAAAACAGATAGGGCAAAATGGTCACAAATAAAATTGGTAAAAATTATGGACATGTCTCATATCCCCATAACCAACATATCAAAATATGAGAATGATTCAACCCTCATGGAATGAAATAATAACATTCTATGATCCTCCGATACATAAAATACGGGTAGTTACATTCTTCCCCCGTTAGGAATTTCTCCATCGAAATTCCAAACAAACTCAAGAAACCAAATTTTTTTTGCAAGCTTATCATCCACAGGTAGCCAATTTACCATCCTAACTAGCATCCATCAAGCCATGTATCCATAGCCTTAACCTAGCACATAGAATTCTAACAATGATAGAACAAGTTACAATGGTGTAAGATGACATGATGTTGATGGGTTGTACCAACGAAGAGTTCTGCATGGATCATCTTCATACTTTCTTCTGTCTCCCACATTCAATCGTCATCATCCTCACTCCATTGCACCTTGACTATCTTAATCGTCTTCCTCTTAGGATGTTTCATGTCATTCCCCACAATGCGAAACGACTTACGAGGTTTCGTAGCTACGGTCTCGACTTCTAGTTCTTTGTACTTCTCTGGAGATACCACTACATTTGAATCAAACACACACTTCAGTAGAAATGATATATGGAAGACATTATGCATACTCGACATTTTGTCTGGCAAATCCAGTCTATATGTGAGCTTTCCTATCTGCTTGACTATTGGAAATGGTCCAACAAACCTAGGAGCTAACTTTCCTTAACTTTCAAATCGTACCACGTGCTTGAACGGCGAAATCTTCACGAAAACCATATTGCCCACATCAATCTCCTAATATTTTCGACGTTTATCAGCATAACTATTCTGATGATCTTGAGCTGCCTTCATTCGCTATCAAATGATCTCGATACAATCTGATGTCTCTCTGATTATCTCTGGCCTAAGTATCAGCTTATCTCCAGTTTCTAAACAACATGCTGGAGAATTGCATGGTCTACCATACAACGCCTCGTATAGTGTCATCCCAATGCTCGACTGGTAGTTGTTGTTATACGCAAACTCGACTAGATATAGATGGTTTTCCCATAATCCTCCAAAGTCCAATACACAATCCCTTAGGAGATCTTCCAAAACTCGGTCAACCCTCTCGGTTTGACCATTGGTTTGGGGATGATAATCCGTACTCAAACATAACTCGATTCCCAAAATATCTTGCGGACTCTTCCAAAATCCACTAGTGAATAATGGATCTTGATCACTCACTATGCTCTTTGGGATACCATGGAATCGATATATCCATTTTATATAAAGCTTGGCCAAGTTCGATGCTGTCCTAGTCTATCTGACAGGAATAAATCTAGTGCTTTTGGTCAAGCGATCCACCATAATCCAAATTCCTTTGTTTTCTACCCAGATTTTAGGTTGTCCATTGATAAAATCCATCGGTATCTGCTCCTACATCCATGTAGGAACTTCCAATAGCTGAAGCAATCCACTCGGCTTCTTATGTTCATCTTTCACTAACTGATAGTTCATGCATTTGGAAATGAATTTTCCAACATCCTTCTTCATCCCTTCCTAGTAGTATGCTCCTTTATGTCCTGATACATCTTATTACCACCAGGATGAATCGTCAACTTCGAGTGATGATATTCCCTCAGAACCTCATCTCTTAGTCCATCAATATTAGGAGCAACCAGTCGCCCTTGTTTCCAAAGCCAATCTTCTCAATTGACCTCAAACTCTTTATCCTCTGGTTCTATCTTTTGGATAATCTCGATAAACTTTGCATCACGTTTTTTGCTTTTGCCAATCCATTCGGTGAGAGTAGGTTTATCGATAAGCTTGCCAACATTTCAGTTCCAACTTACACCGTGGTCCGAAATCAAATCCTGTCAAATACTCAAGGCGTTTGCATTCCGAAAACATCGCTCCTAAACTTGCATGTCTTCGACTCAACTCATCTACCATTGCATTACCTTTACTAGTAGTATAGGCTATGCCAAAATCATACAATGTCAGAAACTCTAACCACCGTTGCTACCGAATATTCAAATCCTTTTAGAAGAAAAAAATACTTCAACGACTTGTGATCCGTAAACAACACGAATTGAACTCCCAACAGGTAATGTCTCCACATCTTCAGAGCAAGCACGATTGCTGCCAACTCCAAATCATGAGTTGGATAATTCCTTTCGTGCGGCTTCACCTATTAACTCTCGTAGGACACAACTTTATCCTTTTGCATCAACACTGCTTCAAGTCCAGTACCACATGCATCAGTGTATACCACCATTTCTTCATTTCCACTTGGAATCGTCAGAACATGGGCACTCGTCAGTCACTCTTTCATGATTCCAAATGCTTGCTCATACTTTGCATCCCATGTGAACACTTGTTTCTTCTTCGTCAATCCTATTAGTGGTGCAGCCACCTTGGAGAAATCCTTTATAAAACATAATAACCCACCAATCCAAGGAAACTCCTCACGTCAATCGCATTCTTAGGTCTATCCCAGTCCTGGATTGCTGCCACCTTAGCGAGGTCAAACGCTATCCCATTCCCACAAAAAACATGGCCTAAGAACCTCACTTCACTCTTCTAGAAGAGACACTTCAAAAACTTAGCTCTCAACTGATGCTTTCGCCAGATTTCCAATACAACTCGCAAGTGCGTATTATGCTCTTCCTCATTTTGGGAGTAAACCAGAATATCATCCACAAACACAAGCATGAACTTGTTCAACTGATCTTTGAAAACCCGATTCTTAAGATCTATGAAATACGTTGGCATGTTAGTCAACCCAAATGGCATCACCAACCATTCGAAGAAACCAGATGGTATCCTAAAAGCAGTCTTCAATATGTTATCCTTTGCTACCCTCAGCTGGTGGAATCCATCGCCAAATCCATCTGAGAAAACACCTTAGCCTCATGAAGCTGATCGAACAAGTCGTCTATCCTTGGTAACGGATACTTGTTATTCTTGGTCATCTTATTCAGTTCACGATAATCCATACATAATCTCAAAGATCCATCAGCTTTGGTTGCAAACACAGTTGGTGCACCCCATACAGACACTTCTCCGAATGAATCCTTTTCCCAAAAGGTCATGTACTTGCACCTCCAACTCTCGTTGTTCCTTTGGCGCCATCCACTTAAGAGGCAAGAAGATAGGTTTGGCACCTTCGACCAAATCGATTTTGAACTCAATCTCACGATGTGGCGGCAACCCTTTGACCTCGTCAAGGACATCATTTAACTCACTTGCGATCGGTACCGATGAAAATTTTCCCATGGAATAACAAGCGAATCTTAATAGCTCACAAAGACACCATCTTCGAGCTTACATCAAATCACAACCATTCGCCCATCCACATTCTCAATTGTCACCTCTAGTTTCTCACAATCCACTTTTGCCACATATCTCTTGAGCCAGTCCATACCCAAAATAATCCTAAGCCCAGCTAAGTTCAAAGCAAAACAATCACACACAAAGGAGAAACATGACTCAATAACACTAGACCACGACAAATCATGCACAAACTGGATGAACCCCCAACTGGAATAGTGACAATAAAAGGTTTATCACAAATCTCAGGTTTTCAACCCAAGCAACACACATGCTCATTGCAAATGGAAGAATGCAGTGCTCCAATATCAAACAACACACGAACTGGAACATCTTTAATGGAAAGAATACCATGAAGGATGATACTCTCTCCTTTCTCCTCCGCCGTAGGAGCCTTTGAAGACGATGGCACAACTTCACAAGTATACGCCTTCACAATCTGCTTTCCTTTGGCTGGTTCTAGACAGTCCTTCTTGAGATTCCTAGGCTTGCCACAGTTGTTCCACTTCCTTTCATCTTTCGATTCTTGCAACCTTGGAAAAATGGCCCTTCTACTGGAAGTTATAGCAAGTCACTTCACCTTTCTTCTTCTTCTGAACCATCATTCCCTTTCAGTTGTTGTTGCTTACTCTTTTTCTTGTTACCACCATATTGTGATTTCTGTTCCTCTTTGGATACAACAACAGTCTCTTCCTAGGGAAACAAACTCTCATGCCTTAGAGCTTTTTCTACAATCTTCTCATAAGTATCGTCTAAGTGACCAACCAGGTCACTCCTAAGATATTTGTCTAAGACTGTGACAAATTTCTCGTTCTTCTAATAAGGAATCTCAACATAAGAGTGAGCATACTTTGATAAGGCTTTCAAGTCAGAAACTTACTCCAGCACTGGTCGATTGTTCGTCTTAAGCTTGACAAACTTCTTAAATAGCATAGACTTCTGAACATAGAAATAAACTTCGTCTCGAACTTGATTTTGAACTACTCCCATGAAATATCATTTTCTGGGGTTTCTAGAGTGAAAATTTTCCACCAATCCATGGCTCTAATCTGCAGCTGTCTCGATGCAAGCATCCTCCTCGTTGCATTGTTAATGCCCAAGTCTCCAAAGATCTGAATGCAAGTATCAAGCCACCCTTGAATTTCTTCAATCGGTTCTATTCCCTTAAACCGCTTCCCTCCTAGAGAAGTGAAATCTTTGCATGTCTTTGAGAAGTCCACCGCCCTAGGTACATGCACTTGAACTCCTATGTCTACCGTGGCTATCTCTTAAGCAGCTATCCTTCTCATTATCACTTCCATCTTGGCCTTGAACATAGCTAGGTAGTCTGGTATACCGTCATTACCCTCTACAGGAACAGCCTCCTCCCTAGTAGGGTGTCTCGATGTTCGAAGACTGATTCAAAATCTGCAATATAGAATGATTAGTCCATGTATGAGAAAATTTTCAAATGGAGTTCAACTCTATTATAATATACACAAATATATAGTATACATCCATCAAAAATCTACAAATACGCCTCTCATATGTCATTACATCTTTGAACCTTGGCAAAAATTGCTTAACTAGAGATCTGATACCAAATGTGATGAACGCCCATAACTGCTACACTTAATAGGAGGAATATTTCACTGAAAGGCGTGTTAAGCAGCTATGGATGGTCATCGGGGTAGAGTAATATACACGGAACATGTCCTATAACTCACAGCGCAAAGATAAAATACAATAAAACATGTACAACAGGCAAGAATAGTGAAGCAGAGTCAAGCAGAATCTTAAAACTTTTCATATGACTATGAAGAATGTAACATGTCGGAATTTTAACGACACTAAAGATGTTGAATTAAAGAATAGTTAGTGTGAAATACAGTATTAACAATGAATTTAAGGAAAACTTAATTAAATATTCAGAATTGAGTAAAACAGACTGTGCCATTGCGTCCGTCTCGGAATTCTGGTCAAGATAGACAACTGGTTTGCGTAAATCGGATACCGTATGAAGAAGTTATTAAGGTTTGAAATTTGTATGCATATAGGAAAGATATATACACATATAAAATTAAAAAATATTCAAAAATCAGCAAAACCAAAAATCCATGTGCAAACCGAGGAAGGGCCGACATTCTGGGTTGACCTAGGGGTCGACTCAGGCTCATGGGGGTCGACCCCGGGGTCGACCTAAGTGTCGACACCCATGAAGGGGGATCGACCTAGGGGTCGACCCACCTGAAGGGGGGTCAACCCACCATGGCTTTGGAAACTTCTTTTCTGAACATGGACGACTTTGGAGCTAGATTCATGAACCTTAGGCTATATAAAGGACCCTAGACCTAGGTTTTATTCATCTAAAAATAGTGACAACGACGGAGCTCTGCTGCAACAAAGATTGAATGGCTTAATCTGAATGAGTCGGTATATGACTTAGGCAGGATCAGTAATATGGATATGCGGAATGTACGTGATAGACTAGCTTGTATATTTACAATAGTTATGCAAATGAATATGAGATAGTGAAATATATCACAAAATAAAAAGAAGTAAGGAAATAGCACCAGGGTTTTTTATACTGGTTCGGAGTACCGTCCTACGTCCAGTCCTAGAACTATCTCTGGATTTTAACTAATCAACCACCTAGATTCACCCGGAGGAACAGGTTCACAACACCCGAACAACCGAATGGGATTTCACGCCTCTCATAACATGAGGACTTCACAACTTGCCTCTCACAACTCGAGGACTTCACAACTTTCCCCTCACAACACGAAGGACTTCGCGCAAGATGAGTAGACTTGTAATTTGACAATGTGTGTTCTTAATAACACGAATTTGTCAATTCTTGTACAACCTTTCTATAATCTTGTCCTCAAATAGAATTTGAATTTGTGAAGATTTGGAAGATGATATCGTGTTTGAATCAAAAGAATAATATATAGATTCTAGGATTCAACAGCGATATAAGAAGATTATGAGCGTTTGAGTGCTTTGAATGATCAAGAATGAAATCAATAATAGATAGAATAGATAGAAAGAAATTAGTTATTTGAATAGATGATTTCATGTTGTTTTTATAGAGGTTAAAGAGTTGCAACCAATAGTGAAGAGAAGTATTGAAGAGAAATGATATTTGGTGAAAGGTAAAGGAAGCAACTTTTGACAAGAAGAGATGTCTGTATGAAGAGTTGCTTTCAGTTCGAAAATTGGTCGATAGGTCAAAAATAACCAGTAGACTGAATTTTGAAATATATATACGTTACATATATGTGTACACGTTTATTGTGCATTCGGCCTAGAAACGGTCGACCGCCTATATATAAACCGGTCGACCGGTGTAACACCCCGTATTTTCTGAGAATATTAAAATAACAAATTAAAGAATAATTTATTTGAAAAAGAGGAATGAGAAAAGAATGATGTTTAGCATTGTTCTAAGGTTTGTAAGAAAAAGACTTAGCAGCTCATTTGGTTAAAACATGTGACTTGCATACAAAAGGTACAGAGTTCGATTCCCGCCAGCGCCATATTTTTGTTTTAGGGGAATGGCTAAAAAGTAGCTTAGTGTGAACCTAGTTCAAAAAGTGGTTTAGTGTGAAAATGGTTAATTATGAAGAAGTTATTAAGCCATGAAGTTTGTATGCATATGAGAGAAATATATATATATATATATATATATATATATATATATATATATATAAATTAAATAAATAAATATTCAAAAAAATTTCAAAACAACGAATCGGGAGGGGGAATACCCGAACCGCACCATTTTTGGAGTCGACCCAAGCCCTTCTAGGTCGACTAGAGGTCAATCCAGGGTGTTTGGCTGCCAACCTGTGGCCCGATTCTCCATAAGGGCTGATATGGCATCTGAGTGGTCCAGATCAGTTCTAGGGTTAATCCTAAGGCCTAAATAACTTCCTACACCTATATATACACCCTAAGACCTAAACCTAATTCATAAATATAATCTATGACACCATTATGCTGTCAAATTCTCTCTTAAACCCTAGCCGCCGCCTCTAAATCAAATCTCAAGTGTTCAACTTCAACTCAAATTAAAGATTAGAGCTTCTACAACAATTCAAGAAGATAAATCAGCAACACCGCAACGTTTCTACACCAATTTCAGTGCATAATTCTATTCTTTAACCACGAATAGTGAGTAAGTGATTTTCAAAATATAATGGGATTAAAAGTAACATGATGAAGTTGTAAAGAGGATTCATATGTATGTATGTGATTTAAATCTCATCCAAGTCTTCACCTTTTTGATTCATGTCATCATATGCCTATGTTTCTATGTAAAGTTCATACCTTTATCAGTTTATTCATGTTGAATCTGTCATTATGCCTCTGTGCCAGTTTACATGCCCCTTTATTTCATGATGTTCTGTTAGTTCCAATTTTCTATGATTTGATTCTCTCTTCTTATCCCTATTCCTTTTATTTTTGGATCTAGGCTACCTTCGAGCTTATGTTAAAAATACGCACGAATGCAAATACGTGGGAACGATGGGAATATGTGAAATATGGAAAATTGGATATTATTGGATATTTTGGATAATTGGATAATTGGATAATATGTGAAATTAGCATATTTGGGTATGGACTACATGGAATTGATGAAATTGCCTATAATTGAAAATTTGTAACTGAGGCTAATTAATATGTAATTACTTACAATTTGGAATAGGGAATATTATAAACATGATTATATGTTTAATTGGATATACATGACATGAAAATTGGGTATGGGTGAAATACGATTATTAATAAACCTTTGACACGAGGTTAGGCGCAATTGTGGCATAAGACTGCCCGGAACCGGCCGGCAAATCCAGCTGCCACAATTGGACGTCTAATGTGAAAGGTCAAAGGAATAATTGTGGGCGCAACGGTTAATGACATGAGGTTAGACCCGGTTTCTGGCGTAAGACTGCCCGGAACCGCCCGGCAAATCCAGCGGCCACAAAGCGTTCGGTCTAATGTGTGAGGTCATGCACTGTTCATCATAAGGAATGAATAAAGGAATACTAACCATAATAAGACATAGGTATGGTTAGAGGGTTAAGTGGGGTGACATGTAAATTATGACATGTAGATATGGACTTAACCGGTATAAGATAAGACATGTAAATTATGACATGTAAGTATGGACTTAACCATAGCATGTGTAAGACATGGACATTTAAATTAAAATGGTTAAGTGAGAGAAAAACCTAGTAGAGGCCAAGCATAGGTGGGAGGCTTGTGTCAGATGGGGGACCCGTTTCAACCAGTAACCCGTTTGAGTATCTAATTGGGCCCGGTACTAAGCCGGGATTGGTTCACGCTTACTGGACTTGAATGTAAGAGGCCAAAACGTGAATAGCAGTGGCAACGCGAGTCCAACGAGTTCATACGCCTGCATGGGTCTGGGCTGGTAGATAAGACGTTGTTGCACCGTGTAGGTATGGCCGTGCATTTTATGTTGGTATTGGGGTTGCCACTTTGGGGAGTGATACCCCCAATGTGGGGCCAGCACGGGTGCCTATGAGGTTTAGGGAGTCGATCGAATGGGTAGGGTAAGGGTACCTTAGCGGTGTTAGGAGCAAGCCGGCACCTACGATAGCAGCTAGGTACAAGTAACTACTAAGTTTGTCATGTGGGTACAGTTAGTGGGAAGGGATCAACCTTTAGTAAATAGAGACTAGTAGATGTGCGGTGTAATTAAGTAATGTGGTGTAACTTAGCAAAAGTACGGTGTAATGAAATACATGTTGGTTGCGTTGGATAGTCCTTTGGGTGCTGGTCTGATGTTGACTTCGGTCTTCGGGGTTAGTACTTGGAGGGTTGTTCGCTTAGCCAAGGTGTAGGATTGTCTTAGTACTTAGGAGCGGAATCATCTTGTCCATCCTTTTTATCTACCTTATCTATGTTATAGCCATATCATGATGCCTATTTATGTCTCGATCATTTACCTTACCTATTATTTGTTAAAATTACTAAACTCGCCAAACTTTATGTCTGACCCGTTTTGTTTCCACCTCTTTTCTTTCCTTCCCCCCCCCCCAGGTTTGCAACGAGGGAATACTACAGTTTAGTGCCGATTTCTTTCAGTTGCTTAAAAAGAGTAGATATATCACTTTGGACTCTCTCATCTTTATGGCTTTGCTTATGCTCAATGGGGATTTATGAATTTATATTATTTAAGTATTTGCTTCTTTATGTACTTTGAAGTTTTTGGAAAAGACAATTGATCCTGTTGTAATGGTTTTTGGAGACTACTTATGTAAGCTTGTTTTGAAGTTATGATGCTCTAAAATAAGTTTTATCTTCAGCTGTGTTTTATTTATTTATTCTTGTAATTTATCTGTTCTATACTACTATAACACTTCATGACATTAATGCATTCCCTTTGTGAGTGACATTAATGGCCATGGGTTGTTACACGCGGTATCAGAGCTATGGTTACAAGAACAAATAAAAAGTTTTGAAAAGTGTTCTCAAAAGTATTATTTTCATAGAAAGTATTTTCAAAAACTTGTTTTAAAGAAGCTGTTTTCAAGGAAAGTTTACTTTAAAGAGCATAATCCTTGCAAGCCATACATCTCTCTTTCACTTCCCTTGTTTTAAAACTCTTTTTTTTTTTTAGCATGTCTGGAGCATCTGAGATACAGAGGGTGTTCATGTACCCGGTTGGTTTCGTCAATATCTCGAGGCTAGGGCCGCTGCCGCGGGTCCGGCTGACGTTCCTCCTCCTCCCCCCCCCCCAACTCCAGTCATTCCTCCGCGTGGAGATGCTTTCTCCAAGATATGTAAAGACTTTCATTCGATGGGTGGAAAACCATTTAGTCGGTCTGAAACGTTCATTGAAGCTAGAAATTGGTTGAAAGAAGTGGAAGATCTGTTTGGCATTTTCGATTTGGATGATTGTAAGAAGGTCCAATTGGCTGCTTGGTTGATGAAGGACGAAGCTTCGTTTTGGTGGGAGGTTACTAATGGGGAGCGTGCTGTAGAGATGTGGGCAGATTTTAGGGGAAGGTTTGAGTTGAAATTCCTTTCTCAAGCTGAGGAGAGTACGTACATGGAGAGGTTCTTGACATTGAAGTAGAAAAACTTGACCATGAAGGAGTATGTGACCGAATTTAATAAGTTGGTGAGATTTGGGCTAGAGTTGGTGAATACGCCTCATAAGAAGGCCTTGAGGTTTGCAAAGGGCCTAAATGAACCGCTTCACAGTTTGGCTATGTCCCATATTTCAATGGAGGCTACATATGAAAAGCTTGTTGATATGGCATACTTGCATGAAGAAGAGAAGGGTGTAAGTACTTTTAGGCCCAAGATAAGAAGGAGGATCCAAAGAAAGCCCAACAACAAAAGAAAGGTGGTAAATAAAAGAGGAAGTGTCACAACTATGGGATACCCGTCCATTTGAAGAAAGACTGTAGGAAGAAGAAGAAGTTCGCTTGTTATCATTGTGGTGATCCAGGTCATGCTGTCAAGGACTATCCTAAGAAGCAAGGGCAGAGGGCAGGTTCTACTTCGGGAGGGCAGGTTCATGCTCTCATGGCTCTGTGGCAGGAAGAAGGTAGAAAACTTTCTGTCGAAAGTTTGATTTTCTTGTTTGATCATCCTGTCCGTACTTTGTTCGATTCTGGTGCATCACATTCATTTATCTCTACATGACTAGTTGAAACACTGCACTTAAATACTAGTCTCGTTATGGATCCCATTATAGTCTCTAATCCTATTGGTGGGTCGGCTCATTTATCCATGGTTTGTAGGGATTTGAGATTGTCTATCTTAGGCGTTGGTTTTGAATGTAATGCTTTTGTGCTTGGTTTCATGGGCTATGGGTTGATTTTAGGGATGGATTGGCTAGCCAGACATGGTGCCATCCTAGATTGTGAACGAAGGGTAGTAAAATTGTTGACTCGTAGTGGAAAGACCCATGATATTTCTTGTGACCCTAGAGGATAGGTGATGCTTAGTTATCTTGAGTCACTTGACGCATCCAATGGTGATTTACATTCTGTTCGTATAGTCCGTGAATATGTTGATGTCTTCAATGAGGTGAGGGGTCTACCCCCAAAACGTGAGATAGACTTCCGTATTTATCTTGTAGACAATGGAAAACCCGTATCTCTGCCAGTATGCCACATGGCTCTTCGTGAGAGGAGGGAACTCAATAAGAAAGTAGGGGATTTGCTTGAGAAGGGGTTCATAAGACGTAGTATATCAAAGTGGGGTGCTCCAGTAGTATTTGCCACAAAGGCGGATAGGTCCCTTAGACTTTGTGTGGACTATAGAGAACTTAATAAGCTTACTAAGAAGAATAGGACCCACTGCCGAGGATTGACGTTCTCTTCGATCAGTTAGTTGGTGCCTCAGTGTTTTCGCAGTTGGACTTAGCCACTGGTTTCCATCAGCTGAGAGTGGCTGAGGATAGCATAGACAAGACTGCCTTTAGGACTCCGGATGGTTTCTATAAGCGACTTGTGATGCCCTTCGGTTTGACAAACGCCTCTGCATACTTTGTTGACTTGATGAGTAGGGTGTTTAGGGAGTACCTTAATAAATTCGTGGCGGTCTTGGTGGATGACATCTTGATCTTTTCTAAGAACGAGGAAGAGCATGCCCTACATCTTAGGGAAATTTTGGAGATCCTTCGAGCGCATAACCTTAAAGCTAAATTTTCTAAATGTCACTTTTGGAGGAAGGAAGTACGATTCTTAAGGCACGTGGTTTCCAAAGAAGGGATAGTTGTGGATCCCGCGAAGGTGGTGGCCATCCAAGATTGTAAGGTCCCTAAAAATGCTACCGAGGTGAGGAGTTTCTTGGGGTTGGCTGGCTACTATAGGAAGTTTATCAAGGACTTCGCAAAGATATCAGCCCCATTAACATGCTTGACGAAGAAGAACCTAGTTTTCACGTAGGACGTAGATTGTGATGATGCGTTCCAACGTTTAAAAAGAGCTTTGACCGCAGCCCCAGTCTTATTGTTGCCAGATGGGAGTAAGCCATTTACCGTTTATACCGATGCTTGTGGGACAGGACTAGGTGCAGTCCTAATGCAAGAGGGGAGGGTAATAGCCTATGGAGGAAGGCAGTTGAGAGTGCATGAGAAAAATTACCCTACACATGACCTTGAGTTGGCCGCTATTTTTTTCGCGCTTAAGCCTTGGCACCATTATCTTCTTGGCGAGAAATTCGAATTGCTTACAGACCACAAAACGCTAAAATACTTGTTCTCTAAGAAGGACTTGAACTTAAGGCAGAAAAGGTGGATGGAATTCTTAGCGTCCTACGATTTCGAGATAGCATATACCCCTAGCAAGGGTAACGTGGTGGCAGACGCCTTAAGTAGGAAAAGGTTGTCCTTGAGTCCATTGTTTATTAAGCGGTGAAGCTTAGAGTTTATCTCTATGTTTGACTTTAGACCTTCCATTGACTTTGTATCCGGTTTTCTAGCATCCTTGGAGGTCAGACCTACGCTTTTGGGACAGATTGGTGAGGCACAGCGAGATGACCCATAATTGGTTGAGTTAGTAGAGAAGCTCATAAGGGGGGAGTCATCGAGCCATCTCAGTAGGCATACCCTAGATGATAAGGGTTAGTTATGTGGGGACGGTAGATTTTGTGTACCATGAGACGAGAACTTGAGGAAGACCATTCTTGATGATGCACATCGTTTGAAGATGACCATTCATCCCGGCGGGGACAAGATGTACATGGACATGAGATGAGTTTACTATTGGGCCGGTATGAAGAGGGATGTGGCTGAGTTTGTCGTTAGATGCTTGGTGTGCCAACAAGTAAAAGCAGAGCAAAAGAAGCCCGGTGGGTTGCTTCACCCATTGGAGGTCCCACAATGAAAGTGGGAGAGTGTCTCGATGGACTTTGTTGATGGGTTACCAAGATCGAGGAAGGGTAATACGGGGATTTGGGTTGTGGTAGACAAACTTACTAAGAGCGCCCATTTCATTCCCGTGAAGAGTAAGAGGACTGCTCCATGGTTATCCTCCATATACATTCGAGAAATAGTTCGTTTGCATGGTGTTCCCTCTAGCATAGTGAGCGATCGCGATCCTATCTTTATTAGAGTGTATTGGAAGAGCTTGCTTAGAGAGGTGGAAATAGAGCGTGATGCGACGATTCGACGAGCTCCTACATGCATTCTTGGGTCGGAGATTAAAAAGTTAAGGAATCGAGAGGTCAAGCTATTTAAAGTGAAATGGGGAGATGATGAGAGCGACGCTACTTGGGAGACTGAAGAGAAGATGCGTTCAATGTACCCTTTTTTTCGAGGGCATGTCTTTTAATTTCTCCTTTATCGCTTAGCTTGTACTTGTTCCATCTTTAATATGTCCTCTCACTAGTATCTTTGACCTTTAGATATGGTAGTCCAATGGTTGAAACATGTGTTTGAGACATGTTATGTATGGTGGATGCATGTGGATGCAAGTGTTTGCTAGTGGTTGCTCGTGGATGCATATACACACACTTTAGGCACGATCGGCTCAGTCACTTTCATATTGCATATTTCATATTGCATATAAATGGATGTATTTAGTAAAATGAATGTACGTTGAATGTGTGTATCATATGGATGTTGCATTTAAATGAAAGGTTGTGCACACATGTAGTAATGATATGTATAGGGTTCTTTGCATACATAATGGATACATGGCACCATCATTATTTGCATTAAGGACGTCGATTGAATCAGTGGACTGCCTGATTTTGCATTAGTATACGGACATATACACACACTATGCATATGTATATGAAAAGCATTAGAAATCTTTTAAGGACCATGGTTGCTAGTGGTTGATGGTTGAGTAGATTGATGATTGGATGGTAGGATACGTTCTTCTTGACTTAGAAATTTCGAGGACGAAATCCTTTAAGTAGGGGAGAATGTAACACCCCGTATTTTATGAGAATATTAAAATAACAAATTAAAGAATAATTTATTTGAAAAAGAGGAATGAGAAAAGAATGATGTTTAGCATTGTTCTAAGCTTTGTAAGCAAAAGACTTAGCAGCTCATTTGGTTAGAATATGTGACTTGCACACAAAAGGTACAGAGTTCGATCCCCACCAGCCCATATTTTTGTTTAAGGGGAATGGCTAAAAAGTGGCTTAGTGTGAACCCAGTTCAAAAAGTGGTTTAGTGTGAAAATGGTTAATTATGAAGAAGTTATTAAGCCATGAAGTTTGTACGCATATGAGAGAAATACATATATATATATATATATATATAAATTAAATAAATAAATATTCAAATAAAGTTCAAAACAGCAATTTGGGAGGGGGAATAACCAAACCGCACCATTTTTGGAGTCGACCCAAGCCCCGCTGGGCTGACTAGAGGTCAATCCAGGGTGTTTGGCTGCCAACCTGTGGCCCAATTTGCCCTAAGGGCTGATATGGCATCTGAGTGGTCCAGATCAGTTCTAGGGTTAATCCTAAGGCCTAAATAACTTCCTACACGTATATATACACCCTAAGACCTAATCCTAATTCATAGATATTATCTATGACACCATTATGCTGTCAAATTCTCTCTTAAACCCTAGCCGCCGCCTCTAAATCAAATCTCAAGTGTTCAACTTCAACTCAAATTAAAGATTAGAGCTTCCACAACAATTCAAGAAGATAAATCAGCAACACCGCAATGTTTCTACACCAATTTCAGTGCATAATTCTATTCTTTAACCACGAAAAGTGAGTACAGTGATTTTCACAATATAATGGGATTGAAAGTAACATGATGAAAATGTAAAGAGGATTCATATGTATGTATGTACTTTAAATCTCATCCAAGTCTTCACCTTTTTGATTCATGTCATCATATGCCTATGTTTCTATGTAAAGTTCATACCTTTATCAGTTTATTCATGTTGAATTTGTCATTATGCCTCTATGTCAGTTTACATGCCCCATTTATTTCATGATGTTGTGTTAATTGCAATTTTCTGTGATTTGATTCTCTCTTCTTATCTCTATTCCTTTTATTTTTGGATCTACGCTACCTTCGAGCTTATGTTAAAAAAACATGTGAATGCAAATACATGGGAACGCCGGGAATATGTGAAATATGGAAAACTGGATATTATTGGATATTTTGGATAATTGGATAATATGTGAAATTGGCATATTTGGGTATGAATTACATGGAATTGATGAAATTTCCTATAATGGTAAATTTGTAACTGAGACTAATTAATATGTAATTAGTGACTATTTGGAATAGGCAATATTATAAACATGATTATATGTTTAATTGGATATACATGACATGAAAATTGGGTATGGGTGAAATACGATTATAAATAAACCTTTGACACGAGGTTTAGGCGCAATTGTGGCATAAGACTGCCCGGAACCGGCCGGCAAATCCAGCTGCCACAATTGGATGTCTAATGTGAGAGGTCAAAGGAATATTTGTGGGCGAAACGGTTAATGACATGAGGTTAGACCCGGTTTCTGGCGTAAGACTGCCCGGAACCGTCCGACAAATCCAGTGGCCACAAAGCGTTCAGTCTAATGTGGGAGGTCATGCACCGTTCATCATAAGGAATGAATTAAGGAATACTAACCATAATAAGACATGGGTATGGTTAGAGGGTTAAGTGGGGTGACATGTAAATTATGACATGTAGATATGGACTTAATCGGTATAAGATAAGACATGTAAATTATGACATGTAATTATGGACTTAACCATAACATGTGTAAGACATGGATATTTAAATTAAAATGGTTAAGTGGGAGAAAAACCTAGTGGGGACCAAGCATAGGTGGGAGGCTTGTGTCGGATGGGGGACCCGTTTCAACCAGTAACCCGTTTGAGTATCTAATTGGGCTCGATACTAGGCCGGGGTTGGGGCACGCTTAATGGACTTGAATGTAAGAGGTCAAAACGTGAATAGCAGTGGCAATGCGAGTCCAACGGGTTCATGTGCGTGCATGGGTCCGGGCTGGTAGGTAAGACGTTGTTGCATCGTGTAGGTATGGCCATGCATTTTATGTTGGTATTGGGGTTGCCACTTTGGGGAGTGATACACCCCACTGTGGGGCCAGCACGGGTGCCTACGGGGTTTAGGGAGCCAATCGAATGGGTAGGGTAAGGGTACCTTAGTGGTGGTAGGAGCAAGCTGGCACCTACGATAGCAGCGGTACAAGTAACTACCAAGTCTGTCATGTGGGTACAGTTAGTGGGAAGGGATCAACCTTTAGTAAATAGAGACTAGTAGATGTGCGGTGTAATCAAGTAATGTGGTGTAACTTAGCAAAAGTGCGGTGTAACAAAATACATGTTGGTTGAGTTGGATAGTTCTTTGGGTGCTAGTCTGATGTTGACTTCAACCTTCGGGGTTTGTACTTGGAGGGTTGTTCGCTTGGCCAAGGTGTAGGATTGTCTTAGTACTTAGGAACGGAATCATCTTGTCCATCCTTTTTATCTACCTTATCTATGTTACAGCCATATCATGATGCCTATTTATGTATTGATCATTTACCTTGCCTATTATTTGTTAAAATTACTAGACTCGCCAGACTTTATGTCTGACCCATTTTGTTTCCACCTGTTTTCTTTCCTTTCTCTCCCCCCCTCCCCCAGTTTTGCAAGGAGGGAATACTACAGCTTAGTGTTAATTTCTTTCAGTGTATCACTTTGGACTCTATCATCTTTATGGCTTTGCTTATGCTCAATGGGGATTTATGTGTTTATGTTATTTAAGTATTTGCTTCTTTATGTACTTTGAAGTTTTTGGAAAAGACAATTGATCCTGTTGTAATGGTTTTTCGTGGCTACTTATGTAAGCTTGTTTTGAAGTTATGATGTCATGAAATAAGTTTTATCTTCCGCTGTGTTTTATTTATTTATTCTTGTAATTTATCTGTTCTATACTACTATAACGCTTCATGACATTAATGCATCCCCTTAATGAGTGACATTAATGGCCATGGGGTGTTACAACCGATTTCTGGCAATATGCACAATAAATGTGTATTCATATATGTACATATATATATATATTCACAATATAGAGGTATATGATTATTTGAGGATAGATTTTAACATTTATAACACGGCTAAACCACTAAATAATCAACCTCTAACTTACGTTATCACTGATTCTCTTCTTTTTGTCGATCATGAAACTTCTCCTTGTCATTAATCAAAATTCTATAAATTCCTTGACTCAACATTCTCCCTCTTTTTGATTGATGACAACATAGCTCTGAATATATTGCTAAACTACCCTTGTATATATACTCTCCCTGAAATATATATTAAAAATATGCAAAAAATATTATTAGTAACATTTTTCTCCCCCTTTGTCATTGACAAAAAGGAGTAGTTATGACATACATCCCATAAAATAGATATAAGGTATTAGAATTGTAGCATACAATACAAACCATACATACCCGACCAAGTCATGTAGCTAAGAGTTAACACGTACAAACCCAAAATAAAATATAGCACTACTTATGTACAAGTGCTGATTTAGGTCTTAATATAATATGCATACTATCATAAACGAGTGATAGAAAGAACTAGTGAGATGATGAATCGGATTGAGTCATATCCCCTTCTTCTTCTTTGTCTCCTTCTTCTTCGTCATCTTCTACCTCAGTTTCGGTTGTTCCATGACCACATCTAGTACTCGTTCTTGAACTTGTGCCTTCCTCTGAAGTTGACCATGTAAAAGTAGGAGGCATTGGACGTTTTCCTGGGTATTGTATATGCGTAGAGGAGGCAGTTGCTCCACAAGATATCGCATCCCAAAGTATGCCGAAGAAAGACTTGAGTTTTGAAAAGTGTTTGTCAAGTTTTGTATTTAATTGATTAATTTTATTGTCCGTACGCTTAAGCCTTGCTTCAAGAAGCAATTGATTTCGTGCGATTTGTTCAAGCGAATCTTTTGTCGAGGTGGATGGTTGAAGAACCTAACCTCTTACGATTTCGGTCTAGCGGGCGGTGAAGAAGCACCTTCTTGGTGACTTTGTTCCTGATAACATTCAAAGGGCATAATACTTAAACATGGTTCAGGAAGCTTCATTCTCTTCTTCGTTGCTTTGTTGATACATTTTGGCTTGGAGACTTTAGATTCGGACGATTTGAGAGAACAATCAAGTAGAAGACGCATGATGTATTCGTTGTAGAATAAATGTGGTTTTGTGCGATCATTTACGAGCATGATCTCGTCAAAGATCATATTTATCCAATTGATTTCTACATCTCCATATATAGTGTACAAAGCCTTAAAATTCTCTTTATATATAGCATCAAAGTTACCAACTCTCGGTAATAAAGAATGCGTAAGAGCATGATGTAGAATTCTAGCAGTAGGCCGTAAGTTGATTGCTTTTGTACTAAGTTTATTATCTTCAATAAATAGATCGCTTACGTTGTCTCGAGTATGAACAGTACAAAAATCGCTAGAGAACTTTCTTCCACTATTACCGGATCCAAGAACCAATGCCATTCTTTCCTTTGAAATAAAAACATGCTCACCACACACAAACCGACCATAGACAGTCAACAAAATTCTCTGGTTTGAACTTTTCTAAGTTAAGATTAGAATAGAACAACTTTATCATGATATGATTGATTTCGACGTTGTTCTTATCAAAGTCAAGAAGGGGTCTAATACGGGCTTTGACCGCTAGTTCTTCAACATCATAGAGAATGAAATCAGAGAATTTGATGAATGAACCTTAATGAATCGTATAATCTTTCGTTTCATTCCACCTCTTGATTGCTATAGGATCCATTAACCATCGTTTTAAATTAGCATCAATGGGTTGAGGTTGAGTAGAAGTTGGTTTCTTTGTCTTCTTTTGCGATGGAGCCATTGATTTTGAAGGAGAATGAATTTGGGGATTTTCGGTTTTATAAGGATTTGTGAGTTTGAGAGATATAAAGGGTAAGTGAATGGGTGTGATGGAGGAACCGACATGTAGGTTCAGATTTTAAAAAAACAGCGTAACCGGTCGACCGTGATGATTTTACGGGTCGACTGGTTTCAAACAGAAACTTTTCCGGTCGACTGGTGAAAGATTAACCGGTCGACTGGTTATTGAAGAAATTGTATTGTTTCCAGAGAAATAAAGACCGTTAATATCATACCTGTCGACCGATATGAGAAAAAAATATGTATTCCAGAAACATAAACGGTCAACTGGTTGATTCCTGTCGGTCGACTAGTTTTCCTGTGCTTTGTTTTTCTGAGATTTTTCCGAAGCCCTACAATGTCGTATAAGAAGAATTTATTTCAAAACTTGAAAATAACAAATAAAATACATGAGAAAAAATCCTTCAAGATTTTGAAATTATTTGTTAGAACATCAAAATAATAACGATATATAATTAATGTGAGGTGGAGGACTTATCTTTGGAAAATTCTTTGATATTGGTAACTCTTGGTGTCCATGGTGACATAGTTTCCCTTGTTCCTTCATTTTGCATGTAGTTACGATCCCCGGAGTTAGGACTCCAAGAGGAAGACGGAGCATGTGGCATTGGTTCATGAACTCCTTGTTTGTCAGTGCCACAGAAAAATGACGCCATGTGTTCTAAGAGTGTTAAATGGTCGGACATAAGTTTTTGTTTGTAATGAAGTTGACGCTGGAGATCCATCTGACGTTTCTTCTTGTGGTGAATCTCACTTATCTTTACTCTAGTTCGTGGGGAGCAAAATAATGCCTTCTTTGCATGTTTGGACTTTGGTGTATGTCCGGGGGTATGAGTACATTTCGGTCTACTTTTTGGTGTCTCTGGAGAAAAATATTCCTCCGGTTCAGAACTGGTGACCGAAATGTGGGATCGCTAAGCGCATTCGTCGCAAATGTGAGCCATTTAGATAGAATTGAATTCGTTTAAGAGTAGTATCGACTCAAAGATAGGAGATGTAGAAAAGAAACAGAATAAACTCATATATATATATATATATATATATATATATATATAGGTTTTTCTAAATAAAGAATAACGATTGAAAACATTCTGAGCATATATACCATAAAAAATGTAAAGCTAATATCTTCTTACTAAAAATAGTGATAGCTACTTGATAACTACAGTAGTTATGCAAATGAATAGGAGATAGTAAAATATATCACAAAATAAAAAGCAGTAAATTAAAGAAATAACACTAGGGCTTTTTATACTGGTTCGGAGCACTGTCCTACGTCCAGTCCCAGACCTCTCTATAGATTTTCACTAACCAACCACCTCGCTTCACCTGGAGGAACAGGTTCACAACACCCAAACAGCCGAACGGGATTTCACGCCTCTGACCACACGAGGACTTCACAACTTGCCTCTGACAACACGAGGACTTCACAACTTGCCCCTCACAACAAGAAGGACTTCACACAAGACGAGTAGACTTGTAATTTGACAATATGTGTTCTTAGTAACATGAATTTGTCAATTTTTGTACAACCTTCCTTTAAACTTATCCTCAAATAGAATTTGAATTTGCGAAGATTTGGAAGATGATATCGTGTTTGAATCAAAAGAACAATATATAGATTCTAGGATTCATCAACGATATAAGAAGATTATGAGCGTTTGAGTGCTTTGAATGATCAAGAATGAAATCAGCAATAGATAGAATAGATAGAAAGAAATTAGTTATTTGAATAGATGATTTCATGTTGTTTTTATAGAGGATAAAGAGTTGCAACCAATAGTGAAGAGAAGTATTGAAGAGAAATGATATTTGGGGAAAGGTAAAGGAAGCAACTTTTGATGAGAAGAGATGTCTGTACGAAGAGTTGCTTTCAGTTCCAAAATCGGTCGACAGGTCAAAAATAACCAGTAGACTGAATTTTGAAATATATATACGTTACATATATGTGTACACGTTTACTGTGCATTCTACCCAGAAACGGTCGACCGCCTATATTTAAACCGGTCGACCAGTTTCTGCCAATATGCACAAAAACTGTGTATTCATATATATATATACATATACATATATATTCACAATATAGAGGTATATGATTATTTGAGGATAGATTTTTTATAACACGGCTACACCACTAAATAATCAACCTCCAACTTACGTTATTATTGATTCTCTTCTTTTTTCGATCGTGAAACTTCTCCTTATCATTAATCAAAATGCTATAAATTCCTTGACTCAACATAATCTACTCCAAATCTAATTCAGCAAACATTATGTAAATTCAGCGATGGCTACAACAACCTGCTCAACATGTTCTTCGTAGTAATTTGGATGCACTTTCTTAGATCTAATCACCGTGAGTTCATGTTATTTTTAGATTTGAATATTTAAATAGTAATCGTGATATGTATATAAAAAATGGATCTTAAATCAGTGCCTAATCAGTTTTATTATGACATAACTATCAGATCTACCTTTATATGTTCATACTGCCGCCATGTTAAATCTTGTCATAATATGTCTATTCATTTTATGCCTATTTCTATCAGTTTATTATTGATTCGTTATTATTCTTGTTCTCGATTCTCTTCTCTCCCTCTTTTCCCTTTTTATTTTTATATAGCTAGGCTACCTTCGAGCCTAGGCCAATGCGAACGCGCAACATTGGGAACAATTGGGAAAGACATAATTTGGGGCATAATTGGTATTGGAAAATATGGATCTAAATTTAGGCATAAATTTGGAAATATACGAATATGGATTTGGGGACATATGTCTTGTTTGATAATATGAATTTAGGCATGCATTGGAATATATGTTAATATGGAATTGGGTATAAAATGGGCCATGTCTAAATATTGATTTAGGGCATTAATTGGAACATATGAGAATAATGATTTTAGGCATACATTGGAAATATGCGAATATGGATTTGGTTATAACTTGTATAGAAATGGGTGAATATGGACTAGGGACATAAATTGGAAAATATGTAGATTTGGGTGTGTGCATAACATACATATATATATGTATATGCCTTGACTTATAACTTGGGAAAAAGAGCATATGGTGCATAATTAAAAGGTGAATTAAAAGGGGGCATAAAAGTCTATGATTTGAATAATGAATTGGGAATATAATTAAACATGGGGAAAAAGAGAAATAATCACCTATAATGACATAGGTAGATTTGGATAAAAATTGAATGTCTAGTAATTAAAATTAGTAATTGTAATTGCACTTATGACACGAGTTCGGTTTCATTAATGGTGGAAGTCTGCCCGACCCGACCGGCATATCTAGCAGCCACTAATGTTGAACCTAATGTGAGAGGTCTAAGTGTGCAAATACGAATCGGGCTAAGACACGAGGTTAAAATCAACTGTGGAATAAGACTGCCCGGACCCGACTGGCATATCCAGCATCCACACGTTGTAGGCCTAATGTGGGAGGTCTATCCCATTATAACCCTAATTGGACATGGTAATGAATTGGACTACTTAACCTAATTTAACCCATAAGGATTGTATGATTATGAACTTAAGTTAGGGTTAAGTAAAATTGGATGGGTAGTGGGTGGGGTTAAGTAAACTAGAGGGGGTGGATAATATTTACATATAGGCCCACGAACTTAACCCAATAAGGTTATGTAATTAAAGACACCTATTGGTATACATAACCGATGGAAAATATAATAAAGTTATGTAATTAAAGACACCCTTGTAGGGTAAGCATAACTTATAGAAATGATAGAATTAGATATGCGTAATAATCTGCTAAGTAAACAACGATAAGTTGTAGTGACAGTGTAAATTGATTTTATGATTAAATGAGAAAGAATGAAGGAAACTTGTAAAATAAATAAGTTATATTTAATCATAAATGGTAAGTGACATGTTATTTAGGAAACATGTGAACTGAGATATACTTAACAACGTATTAAGGAGAATTTGTTATTGTAATGATGTATCCAAGCATGAATATAAAATAGATTGTAGATTATAGACCTTGGGCCATAATCTAGAGAATAACATGTTGTGGGCTTATTAATAAACTTAAATGGATAAAGTTATATAAATGAAATTAATAAGCATGTTAATTGGAATAAGAATTCAATATGAATGGAATAACCAAGTTAAATGGAAACTCGGAGAGGTAAGGCAATCGTGTAAAAGAATGTTTAGACATGGGGTCTAACAACATATTGAAGAAAGGCACTTGAACCAGTCCGTATGTTTGAGGGTGAATAACCCAAAAGGGTAGATCATCGAGGTGTTATAAGGCACGAGGGAAGCGCACATCCATCAGATTGTTATGACGGTTCCAAAGGACTGGAAGGAAAAGCATGCAGCTTCCTGAAGTACGTAAGGTGCCCCTAGTAGTCCTCTGTGCGGTGACAGATATCTTAGGCAATACTCGCAGAGGTTGGGTCTGCGCGTAACTACTAGGTGGGTAGGCCTTGATTGCAGATGCAGCTATGCAGTCAGAATGTTGTGACGAGGTGACACCAGGGTGATTCGACGGTTGCCTCACGAGGAGGTAGAGAGAGTCACGACCAAAAAGGATAGTATACCATCGGATATCCGTCATCGACAGCCAGCGGGATCGAAAAGACTGGAGCTAAACCCAAGATATCATTTCACTTTTCAATATCGAGGTACGAGGTTGAGGGTAGACGCCACATGGATGTTTAGATTGGTTGTACTAGGGGCGGTCGCTTAGCTCTATAGTCTTTAGTAGTTGAGGGAGGGGACTAAGGTAGGGCCGTAGCCACCATGGAAAACAGACCCGAGGAATATCTGTATTTGAAGGCGCTTAAAGGCGGCTTGTATAGGTATGGAAAAGCTCCTGGCTGAGTTCCGTGTTTCTTGTTTAGCCATGCCACAGAACTCTATGCACATTAGAGGACATGCGATTGAGGCATCGAGCTACAATTACAGTACATTCGTGGGACAGTCTAGATACATGCATAATTGATCTGGGTGGTGTATCGTAGACTAGAGGGCATTATTCCGATAAAGAATCTAATTCGATCGATGGTGACAGTCCATACGCTTACGTAGCATAGTAATGATAGATATATGCGAAACGTAACATTTTATATAGAGATCTGTATGTCACTCTGGCGTAGGATGAGGGAATGTGTTCATTACGGTGGAGACTGTGCGAGTGGGTTACCATGGGGTGTATCTAAATATTGAGAGATAGCTACATATATTATATTAGGTGAATCCATGGGAAAGTAAATGGGTACGATGCGCGTATAAGTCTTGAGTGCTATTAACCCAAGTAACCTAATAATCAAGAAAATGAAATGGAATGGTATTAGTAGGGATCATTCTACTTCTGATATTCTAGTTGCTGCGCGGTGTAGAGAAATGTATTTAACAAGCGCAATATATCTTATTCACCTTATCTTGCTCAGTTCACACTTGTTAATGTTACTGTTATATTGTTCTTCCAATATTATATACCTACCATGATAATTTATTTATTTATGCTTAAAAGTAACTGGAATCGCCATACTTTATGTCTAACCCTTTTTGTTTCTTCTCTCTCTTCCGTCGCCCTCCCCCTAGATTCTCAGGGTAGAAGTGCTTAGAGTTGATTTGGATTCTTTCAGCTTAGCTTGGATTTTGGATATAGATGTATCGCTTTGACTTCTGGTCAACTGTCTTTTGGCTTCACAGGGAAATATGGTTTTATGTTTTCGTACTATGATATTTTTGGCAAGACAGATTATTAATGTAATTAGTTACTTATGATGTAAACTCAGTATTTAGGACCATGATGTTTTGATTTAAATAAAGTTTTTAATTCCGCTGCCATTTTTTGTGTCTGTCTTGTGCTATTATGTTCTTATTTACCTATAACGCTTCAGGAAACTTAATGCATTCACTTAGTGAGTGGCATTAACAGACAAGGGGTGTTACATTTGGTATTAGAGCATATGGTTATAAGATCGGATAAAGTATTTTGAAAATGGTTTTCAAAAAGGTCTCAAAAACAAAGTATTTTAAAATAAAAAGTCTGTTTTTGAAAAGCATAATTCCCAAAGCCTTAAATATCTCTCAATTCTCCGCTTGATTCCTTTTCCTTTTTGTTCGGAGAACCGTTTCTTCCCGAAAGGGTATCCCTATTTTGGCACGGTTCCTAGGCATGTTAAAACTACGGTACATGTCGAAGGGCAAAGAAGAGCCCAACCTTCATCTTTAGCCTTAGTGGTTTCACGTGCGTCTTATTTTCTCTCAAGCGTCATAAGGATTTTCGTGCGATGGAGGCATCTTTCAATAGACTTGTTAGCATTTTGCACAAGGATGGTAAAAAGGAGAATAAGGGAGTTGGGTCTAAGGAGTACAACCCAAAGAAGAAAAGAGGAAATACCACAATTTCGGAATGGTGGGTCGTCTGGAAAAGGATTATAGAAAGAGAAAAGGCATTGTTACCACTTTGGTAAGGCAGGACACCTCATTAAGGAGTGCCCGAAGAGACAAAGACAAGGCCAGAGGGCAGGAACTTATAGGGGGCAAGCTAATGTTCTCATAGCTGGTGGACATGATAGGGGTAGGAAAGTTTCCATCGAAGGATTGATTTCTATTTCTGATCATCCTGTTAGGACTCTTTTTGTGGCGCTTCGCATTCTTTTATATCTAATCCTTTAGTTGAGTCTTTACACCTAGATACTAGTATGGTTTTGGATCCTATTAGTGTCTCCCACCCATTAGAGGTATGACTCATTTATCGAGGACTTGTTGGTGTTTGAGAATCTCTGTGTTAGGCGTCGAGTTTGATTGCGACGCATATGTTCTTGATTTCATAAGATACGGTTTTATTCTAGGGATGGATTAGTTAACTACATATATGGAGCCATTCTAGATTGTGAGAGGAGAGCCGTTAGACTTCTGACTTGCCATAGGAAGACTCTCGAGATTACTTATGACCCCAAAGGGGTCCGTCATGCTTAGTCTCCTAGAACCTCTTGATATATCTATCAATGATTTGCGACATGTGACTCCTAAAGGAAAAGAGGAAACTTGATAAGCAAGTAGGTTGAGAAGAGGTTTGATAGATGAGTCATATTGGGATGGAAACTTGTTGAAGACAGTCCTTGAGGAAGCCTGTCATTCTAAAATGACTATTCATTTAAGAGATGATAAAATGAATAGAGTTCGAGGTAGTGAAGCCAAACTTGCGAGAGGAAGTGAAAGTATAGAAGAAAGCAATGATAGGACGAGTTCCGACTTGCATACTTGGATCGAAGGTTAAGAAATTGTGCAACAAAGAAGTGAAGCTAGTAAGAGTGCAATGAGGAAAGGGCCGCGAGGACGCTATATGGGAGGCTGAAGACAAGATTCGCGCTTCATATCCTTTCCTTTTCGAGAATATGTTTTTAACTTCTTTTCCAAGATTTGAATCAATACTTGTATCTATCATTTAAATATCTCCCACTGATAGAGTATTTAGGTAGAAAACTAATGAATGAAAACATGTGTTTAAGACATGTTATTTTTGATGAATGCAAGTGGTTGCAAGTGGTTGCTCGTGGATGCATATACGCACACAATAGGCACTAGATCGGCTCAACCACTTACATATTGCATATTGATGTGTGTACATTTTAATTTTTTATGGATTATCGTTACATTGATGTTGCATTTGGATAGATGATTGTGCAAACATATATAACTTACATGGATTAGGATGATTTATATACATTTCGGTTGCATGGCACAAAGATGCATTGCATTAAGGAGGTCAACTGAATCAGTAGACCTCCTGATCTTTCGCATTAGTTTATGGACATATACACACACTATTGCGTATGTTCATAAAAGCATTAGAAATTCCTTAAGGACAATAGATGCTTGTGATTACTAGATGGATGTATGATTGTTGGATGCTAGGATATACGTTCTTCTTAACTTAGAGATTTCGGGGACGAAATCCTTTGAGTAGGGGAGAATGTAACACCCCGGAAATTTAACAACACTAAAGATGATGAATTAAAGAATAATTAGTGTGAAATACACTGTTAACAATGAATTTAAGGAAAACTTAATTAAATATTCAGAATTGAGTAAAACGGACTGTGCCATTTCGTCCGTCTCGGAATTCTGGTCAAGATAGACACCTGGTTGGCGTAAACTGGACACCGTATGAAGAAGTTATTAAAGTTTGAAGTTTTTATGCATATAGGAAAGATATATACACATAAAATTCAAAAATATTCAAAAATCAGCAAAACCAGAAATCCGGCGAACAAATCGAGGAAGGCCGACATTTTGAAGTCCACCCAAGCCCCTACTGGATCGACCTAGTGGTCGACTCAGGCTCATGGGGATCGACCCCGGGGTCGACCTAGGGTTCGACAACCATAAAGGGGGATCGACCTAGGAGTCGACCCACCGGAAGAGGGGTCGACAATGGGTCGACCCACCCGTGGCTCTGGAAACTTCTTTTCTAAACCTAGACGACCTTGGAGCTAGATTCATGAACCCTAGGCTATATATAGGACCCTAGACCTAGGTTTTATTCATCTAAAAATATTGACGACGACGGAGCTCTGTTGCCACAAAGAATGAATGGCCTAATCTACTCCAAATCTAGTTGAACAAACATTATGTAAATTCAGCGATGTCCACAATAATTTATTCAACATGTTCTTCACAGTAATTTGGATCCATTTCCTTAGATTTATTCACTGTGAATTCATGTTATTTTTAGATCTGAATATTTAAATAGTAATCATGATATATATATATATATATATATATATATATATATATATATATTGGATCTTGAATCAGTTCCTAATCAGTTCTACTATGACATAACTATCAGATTTGCTTTTATATGTTCATACCGACGCCATGTTAAATACTGTCATAATATGCCCATTCAGTTTAAGCCTATTTCTATCAGTTTATTATTGATTCGTTATAATGCTTGTTCTCGATCCTCTTCTTTCCCTCTTTTCCCTTTTTATTTTTATATAGCCAGGCTACCTTCGAGCCTAGGCCTAACGCTGAAAAATGAGAATGTGCAAAATACGGAACAATTGGGAAAGACATAATTTGGGGCATAATTGGTATTGGAAAATATGGATCTCAATTTTGGCATAAATTTGGAAATATACGAATATGGATTTGGGGACATATGTCTTGTTTGGATAATATGAATTTATGCATGGATTGGAATATGTGTAAATACGGAATTGGGTATAAAATGGGACATGTCTAAATATTGATTTGGGACATTAATTGGAACATATGTAAATATGAATTTCAAGCATACATTGGAAAATATGTGAATATGGGTTTGGGTTTAACTTGTATTGAAATGGGTTAATATGGACTAGGGACATAAATTGGAAAATATGTAGATTTGGGTTTGTGCATAACACACACACACACACACATATATATATATATGTATATGTATATGCCTTGACTTATAACTTGGGGAAAAGAGCATACGGTGCATAATTAAATGGTGAATTAAAAAGGGGTGTAAAAGTCTATGATTTGAATAATGAATTGGGAATATAATTAAAATGGGGAAAAAAAGAGAAATAATCACTTATAATGACATAGGTAGATTTGGATAAAAATGGAATGTCTAGTAATTACAGTTAGTAATTTTAATTGCACTTATGACATGAGGTTAGGTTGCATTAGTGGTGGAAGTCTACCCGGACCCGACCGGCATATCCAACATCCGCTAATGTTGAACCTAATGTTAGAGGTCTAAGTGTGCAAATACGAATCGGGATAAGACACGAGGTTAGACCCAGCTGTGGAATAAGACTTCCCGAACCCGACCGTCATATCCAGCATCCACACGTTGTAGGCCTAATATGGGAGGTCTAGCCCATTATAACCATAATTGGACATGGTAATGAATTGGACTACTTAACCTAATTTAATCCATGAGGATTGTATGATTATGAACTTAAGTTAGGGTTAAGTAAAATTGGACGGGAGGTGGGTGGGGTTAAGTAAAATAGAGGGGCTGGGTAATATTTACATATAGGCCCAAGAACTTAACCCAATAAGGTTATGTAATTAAAGACACCTAGTGGTATGCATAACCGGTGGAAAATATAACAAAGTTATGTAATTAATGACACCCTTGTAAGGTAAGCATAACTTATAGAAATGATAGAATTAGATATGTGTAATATTCTTCTAAGTGAACAACGATAAGTTGTAGTGACAGTGTAAATTGAATTTATGATTAAATGAGAAAGAATGAGGAAACTTGTAAAATAAATAAATTATATTTAATCATAAATGGTAAGTGACATGTTAATTATGAAACATGTGAATTGAGATATACTTAACAACGTATTAAGGAGAACATGTTATTGTAATGATGTATCCATGTAAGAATATAAAATAGATTGTGGATTACAGACCTTGGGCCACAATCTAGAGAATAAGATGTCGTGGGCTTATTAATAAACTTAAATGGATTAAGTTATATGACTGAAATTAATAAGCTTGGTAATTAGAATAAGAATTCAATATGAATGGAATAACCAAGTTAAATGGAAACCAAGTGAGTTAAGGCAAGCGCATAAAAGAATGTTTAGATATAGGGTCTAACAACATATTAAAGAAAGGCCCTTGGACCAGTCATATGTTTGGGAGTGAATAACCCAACGGGGTAGATCATCGAGGTGTTATAAGACACAAGGGGAGCGCACATTCATCGGATTGTTATGACATCTCCAAAGGACTGGAAGGGGAAGTACGTGGCTTCTTGAAGTACGTAAGGTGCTCCTAGTTGTCCTCTGTGCAGTGACAGATGTCTTAGGCTATACTCGCAGAGGACGGGTCTGTGCGTAACTACTAGGTGGGTGGGCCTTGACTGCAGATGTAGCTATGTAGTCAGAATGCTATGACAAAGTGACACCTGGGTAATTCGACGGCTGCCTCACGAGGAGGTAGAGAGGGTCACGACCAACATGGATAGTAGACCGTCGGATATCCGTCATCGACGGCTAGCGGGATGCGATAAGACTTGAGCTAAACCCAATATATCATTTCAACTTTCACGATCGAGGTAGGGGTTGAGGGTATACGCCACATGGATGTTGAGATTGGTTGTATTAGGGGCGATCGCTTAGCTCTATAGTCTTTACTAGTTGAGAGAGGGGGCCGAGGTAGGGCCATAGCCACCATGGAAAACAGACCCCAGGAATATATGTATTTGAAGTCACTTAAAGGCGGCATGTATAGGTAAGGAAACGCTCCCGGGCGAGACCCGTGTTTCTTGTTTATCCATGCCACAAAACTCGGTGCACGTTAGAGGACATGCGATTGAGGCATCGAGCTAAAATTATAGTACATACATGGGACAGTCTAGATACATGCATATCTGCTCTCGATGGTGTATCGTATACTAGAGGGCATTATTCTAATAAGGAATCTAATTCGATCGATGGTGGCAGTCCATACGCTTACGTAGCATAGTAATGATAGATATATGCGGAAGGTAAAATTTTATATAGAGATCCGTGCGTAACTCCGATGTAGGATGAGGGACTACGTTCATTATGGTGGAGACCATGCGAGTGGGTTAACATGGGGTGTATATCAGTATTGAGAGATAGCTACATATATTGTATTAGGTGAATCCATGGGAAAGTAAATGGGTACGATGCATGTATAAGTCTTTAATGCTATTAACCCAAGTAACCTAGTAATCAAGAAAATGTAACGGAACGGTATTCGTAGGGATCATTCTACTTCTTATATACTAGTATCTGCACGGTGTAGAGAAATGTATTTAAGAAGCGCAATATATCATGTTAACCTTATCTTGCTCAGTTCACACTTGTTATTGTTACTATTATCTTGTTCTTCCAGTTTATATACCTGCCATGATACTTTAATTTATTTATATTTAAAAGTAACTAGACTCGCCATACTTTATGCCTGACCCTTTTTGTTTCCTCTTCTCTCTCTTTCGTTTTCCCCCCAGGTTCTCAAGGTGGAAGTGCTTAGAGTTGATTTGGATTCTTTCAGCTTAGCTTGGATTTTGGATATAGATACATTGCTTTGACTTCTGGTCAACTCTCTTTTGGCTTTACAGGGAAATATGGTTTTATGTTTTTGTACTCTGATATTTCTGGCAAGACGGATTATTAATGTAATTAGTTACTTATGATGTAAACTCAATATTTGGGACCATGATGTTTCGATTTAAATAAAGTTTTTAATTCCGCTGCTATTTTACATGTCTGTCATGTGCTACTATGTTCTTATTTACCTATGTTGGTCTGCCCATCCAAAACATGGACGAACATCCCAAGATAATAAGAGGAAAACATTAAAACTTTAGTCAGACTACAGTCTTAATGATATATAAAAAAACTATCTAACATCATCAATAAAGTTTATGAGAATATGCAGATTAATTAACTAATCTAGTGACATCAACAGAGAGGAACCCAAACTCGTCTTCCCACATCCGACAGTGATAGCCTTGACAACAATCAAGTTGAAACAAACAATACATTCATAGCAATCAGTTATCAGGCATAGACTATCCTAATCGATATCGACATATCCCAAGCACAAGCCCCGAAGGCCTAAACAACCATTAGACAAGCACTCGAGAGATATCTCCTTCTACGTTGAACGATCTGCACAAGATGCTACAAACAAAGCAATCAACATCCATGACTCTGGCTATCACCAGCAATCCTGCCTTGAAACCAACGAAAATTCAAACAAAAATTACCATTCTCCTTCTCTTTGAAATCTCTACCACCCTAACCTAACATCATCAAACTCGAATGCCTCCTCCCCGTGCGACTTCGAGGCCAGCACGCACGCATCTACAACAGATCACGCAACTTTTTTTTACCAAAACTCTCCAAAATATCACAAACGATACTCCTCACTGCCATAAACACCATTACATTATCGAATTCATGCAACAAAGCTTCGATTACCCAAAAACATGAACCCTAGGTCATGCACCATTCACGACAGCAAACCAAACAAGTGTTGAACACACAAAATTCATGTATGATGTAGTGAAACACCTCACGATCTCAATATGTTTATTTTGGGATTTTTAGTGGATTATTTGATTTGTTTTAGATTTTACAATTCATGTTTTTGCAAATGAAAGTGGTGACCATGAAATGGTGTTGACCAGAGAATGGAAAATGTTAGGGTTAGGGGATATTGAGATGTTTTATAAGCTAGGATAGCTTATAGCGTAAGCTTCATATTTATATTTTATTATTTTATTATTTATCGCTACTTCGATCGTCGTTTAAAAATTCGCACGGGCACAAACGAACTCCGTTCAGGTGAAAATTGATACAGTCTATGGTTTGTCATTACGGACCTAATGAAACTTTCCGAGCCCGTTTGCTCAAATAGTGCTCATTCGAGCTTAAATTATTGATTGATTTTTTGCGTTGAACATTTATATCTTGCACGACCACATTCTAACTTCGATTGGCCCAAAATTTGGAATCTTACAATAATTTACTCTTCCGAATTCGATAAAATTGGTTTTCTCGAAAATGGAGGTCGATTGCAAAACGGCTATTTTTAAGGCGTATGCAATATTATTTAATTCCAAAACTATTCAGTTTAATAATAAATTTATTATTATTATAGTATATATATCCAAAAAGAATATTATATAGATTTAGAATAAACTATAGTGGATTTAAAACTCGATAACTCAATTTTAAGCTAAATCGTTATTCAGTATTATTACATTCTTTTATTTTATTTAATAAATCGTTGTGGTCAATAAACGATTCCATAACGACTTTTTGGAAATTTTATTTCGACAGAACTAACAATCTGTAAGACAAAACCTCGATTTTTCACTTTTGTTACAAAGAAATAGCTAAATGGATTCTAGCGTTTATTGTTTCAATGTATTCTTAATTATATTGCATTCTGTATATTCATTTGAAGTTCGAAACATATTATTACGAACTAGCACGATGCTGCGAGCTCATTTTTAATTATATTATAATTATACTTTTAAACTTGTTTTAATTCGAGTTATATGAATTCCAAGTAGTTATTTCTTAAATTAAATCATTTTAAATATTTAATATCCATTTAATAATTCTTAATAAAATCTAGGTCATTACATTCTTTAACAACCCTGAATTTTGGAACCAATTTAAAATTTATTTTTAATCGGTTTTAATGGATTTTAAATATTTAAAATTATTCATTTTGATAATTAACGACTTATAATTTGATTAAAAAGAAGTTTGAACATATAAATTTAAAATATATTTATAAAACGAGTGCATAACTTTACGATAGTTTAAAATTTTAGTTTTGAACTTTAAATAAATGTACGGAATTCAATATAAGTCGGATTTCAGTAAAACAAGAAATATTAGGATCTATTTAATAATATCTTTCTAACAAATATAAGAAATTGAGATTTCGAGTTGCAAATTGTAAGTTATGTCCATTTCAAAATTTAAAATAGTCGCTATGGAATTTATTAATATTTTAATAAATATATAAGAATTTAAAAAAGGCCATTTTGCAATTGACCTTTGTTCTCGACGAAACCAGAATGTCATATTATTGCCAGGTTTAAGATTTTAAGTCAACTGGAATTCATATGTAAGCGTGATAAATTTAAAAAGATGTTCAATTTTAGTTGAAATTCAATAAGCTAAAAATAAGGCTATATTTCAAATGATCTCCAACTTCGACATAACCAGGTTCATTAGAACCGTACTTGTAAAACATAGCTAGATTTCAAATTTCGTAACTTTTGGAAATAGCATGTAGTCAGGGCAAATTAATACGTACGTTCAAATTAAATATTTTACGTAATAATTTAATTTTGATAAAAACTGTTTAAAATGATCAAATTGCCTTATGAAACATATCCCATTATTTTCGCAATGAGGGTATTTGGTTAGGGGTGAAAGTCGTTAGGACTCGTTTGGACTTCGGATGTGAAAATTCACCATGAAGTAATTGAGAGAATTAAATATTATTAAATAATATAGAATATATACCTTAAAATATGACAAAACCATAATTTTTGTAACCCCTGGTTAACGTGAATTTTCTGCACATCTAAACAAGATGGAAGAACATTATCGTTCCAATCTCTCCTCCCTCAAATCGCAAAATCCATTGGTCGATCGAGGAAACTCAAAACTCCAATCTTCTAGAGCTTGACGAGAGCTATATCACCAACAGTGATGATCTAATTTGGGGCCTCATGCTGGTCGTGAGGGAGCCAGAAAGGCTTGGCGTTCATCATGGTTTTTAACAGCGTGGGGACCATTAAGTTTTCCTAAATTCTCGGCGTCGGGAGCTCAGATGTAGGCGAGTGAGGTGGTGAATTTCGATGGGTGGCCGGTCAAGTTTGGAGGGCGAGTTAGTGGAGAGAGAAGAGAGAGCATAAGTTTGTTTTTGTACAGAAGGGGATTAGGGAAGAATAAGCAAAAAGGGGGATTAAATTATAATGGTAACTATTTGTTTAATTATTCTTAAGTAAGATTATTAAAATAATTAGTGTATAAACTGCCATAACTTTTTCATATAGAAACAAAATCGATCAATTCAAAGTGCGTTGGAATCGTGATGAAGAGTGAATCTCTATAAAAGAAAATTGGATAGAAATGGAAGAAGTTCAAAATATTGATTAAATTAAACGCACCATTTAATTTATTGAAAATAATCATTATTTAACGATTTCAAAACTGATCAATGTGAGAACTCTCTCACTAAACTAATTTGTACATTTATTCCATTTTATAAATGAATATATATTGATTGCCTATGCTGATTTTTATTTAGTTAATTATCACAAATTGTTATACAGTATATGGTAGCTCACATCATCAGTTGTTTGAAAACCATATGGATGAATAGATGATTGATTGTGGTATGTTATGAATGCAATTGTGTAATTAGTATGTTAAAACATTCTTAAAATATTCGTGGTAGTTGATATTGGATTAAACTTCCATCTACAAGTCGAACGACTTGTTTATGTTCAACATTTAAGCAATAATGATTGGAATGAATAAATAGTTTATTAATTGATTATTTATTGGTTGAAAACCCCATACAGGTCTTGCTATGATAATTAATTTACACACATCCCTTATGTGTAGTTGAATGTCAATCAATTGACTAACAGACCGTTATAAGCGTTATTTAATTATTTAACGCTTATAGAGTTGTAGATGCACCTGGATGTGAATTGAATACTGGATAGTTGTTTACAACAATTGTTGAATACATGTATATAAATAAAATTATATGGTAATTGGTTTAATCTCATTTAAGTCCGTAATAAAAATGAATATTTAAACATAATATTCAGTGAAGAATTAAAGTTTTATTTTGATGTCTGATCTTTGATGGGTACAAAGATTAGAATATCTATGAATATCCATAACTAAAATGAATAGAATTGAACTAATTTTCATATAATCATGGCTGGTTCAAGTTTTGTAACAACCCGCATTCTACGCATCAGAGGATCGTAGAATATTTATTTATTTCTTATATGAAGACGTATGGTTATGTAACTTTGGGAAACGACTATTGGGGTCATTTCCCATGTTCATGATTTTTGCCGATTTTTAAATGACCGTTTTGCCCCTAGCTGATCTTGTTTCGTTCATAACTTTTGACTGGAGATGAGTTTTGACATGAAACCACTTCTATTAGATCCAAATGATGGTTTACCTTTCTGTAGAGTGGTCTAATAGTCAAACGGATTTACCGTTTGGGAGATATGGCTGAATTAAGGTTTAGAAGGCTAAAAACAGCTTAATTGGGCTTAACCGTGTGATTAACAGCTAGGCCCAATGGGGGATTTCGGGTTTAGAGGTATTTAAGGGCTGCTAGGGTTTAGAAAACGATTTTTACTTCATTTTCCAGCCGCCACAAACATGTCTTTCACTCTAACCATGGCCTCCACCTTCTAATTTCATCCCAAATCGCCTCTAATCACTTTCTAATCGAAGATTAAGCAAAATTTCATCAAATCTAGGGGGATTAGCAACAGATCAGAGAGAGTGTTGCTAGAACACATTAGAATTCGACCCAAACAGAGAATCATTTTAGATCTATAGTTTACTTTGTGGCTAAGGTGAGTGATTTGCATTGTTTTTCACTAATTACGGCTAATTTGTGTAATTAGCGAAGATTAGCGAAATTATAACTCAGAAAAATCTAGAAAAAAATTTAAATTCCAGAATATTATTTTATTCCTCTGATAAGAATTTGGGTTAATTTGGACTAATTTTGCTAATCCCAGAATTTAGGGGATTAAGGGGTGATTAGGGATAATTAGCGAAATTATGCGTCATAAAAATCTGGAAAAATATTCAAAAATTCTAAAATACTGTTTTAGACCTTTGTTAGAAAATTTTGCTAATTTAGTTAAGTTTTACCAATCCTATCATTAGTTGTTGTTGAACATGTTTAAGGGGAAAATATGGGTTTTGGGTATGTTTGATCCATTTTACATGCTATGATTGTTGTTTTATTGTTTATGATTGATAGTACATGTTGCTATGACTGTATGGTATGATTTGTGATTGTCTATATGTGTTAGATTGGTCGAAAACGTCGTCGAGTGGCGTATAAACAGTCGCGGGAAGTTGCAGGAAAAGTGCAGAAAGGTACCCAAACCGGATCGGATCGGATGGGAGGCCGAACCGAACCGTTGTGAAGCCCTTCCCCACGAACTGCTAGTGGAGCATCTTCTCCGATCCGACCCGTGTAGTCTTCTCCGAACCGATGGGAACATTAATCTCTGGACCGATCCGCTTACCTGGATAGTCCACGATCCGAATCATGTTACCCGACCCGAACCGATGCACCATGGAGAAGCTTTAGAGACCCGACCCGATCCTCCAGGAGGTGAAGACGACCGATCCGAACTGATGCACTATGAAGGAGCTCGAGGTACCCGATCCGATCCAGTGAAGAGTGTTAATTCACGAACCGTGTTGATGACTAGGAACTGAAGGCCGAACCGAACCGATGACTGGGAGGAGATCCGAACCGATCCGATGATGACTAATAACCCGAGATGCAAAGGTAGTCCAAATGGAAGTTAGAGCTCAGGATCCAGTTGGGAACCAACGAGTCGACTTCATGAGTTGGGCTTCGCTGCGGGACGTGTGCAAAGGGGTTGTCGGTATTCATAACTTTGGTTCACCACTGAGAGGCGGATGGTGGGCTTGTAGTGATAGTTGTACGGGATTGGATTCCGTCATGGCCCAATGGATAGGTGACCAAGGTAGTGGATATCGTACGCTTTACGCACTGAGTGAGAGATGTGAGGATGGTTACTATGTTTGATTTGTTTGCCATCATTATGACATGCACAATCCAACCCCCGTATTCTTTACAACATCTGTTTAGTGGCACCTTAGCGTATTGTACAGTATGTAGTGCTAACTCTTTAGTTGCAGGTCCAGGTTCAGGTATGATTGGATTATATCTGTTATTGTTCTGTTTTGTTGCTTATCGCTCATACCAGACTTTTTGTCTGACCCAGAGTTTTATGTCTCTTCTTATTACTCTGGGTGCTCTCACGAGCAGACTAGAGACGGGTTAGCTGGTGGTGCACGAGTAGCTGATACGAAGGCGAGCAGGAGGCTTCCACGTATCATATATATAGAATATTCTCCTTGTGTTGTTGGTGGTCACTACTTGGGCATTAGTAGTGTACCTCCCTTATCTTTCTTTTACCTTTAGAGACAGTTTGAAAAGTTGTAATAATGATGATGTGGAACATAAGCTGTATTTGGATTTTTCCGCTGCTATGATAGTTTGTTTTCAGCTTATGCACTATCTCACCTGTTTTATGTCAAGTATATGTTGTGATTATATTTTATTCCATGCACTGTGAGACATTCTACAGGTTCCTTGTTGATTCTTCGTCTTCTTTCTCTCCTTCTGACGGCCGTCCCGTGCTAGCTGGACATGTGTACAACGCACTTTTGGAGTAAATGTCGGTTGGTGCGAGGCGGGTTGTCACACTTGGTATCAGAGCTCTAGGTTGCATAGTTAACCTTGGGAAAGACACTAGGGAGAGATAGTACGTATATGAGAGTGCGTATTTGTGATTACTTTTGTTTTCAAAAGCTGTATATATATTACTTGTGTAGCTAAGGATGAAGTCACACTGCACTAGCACCACTATGGAGATGGTTGATCGTTTTCTCTTTACAGATTGAATGATGAGCCGATACGCAAGAGGTGCTGGTAGAGGAGGAAACAATGGGAATGCTGCTAACATAAGGATGATGTTTACTAACCTCATGAGAGAAATGCTTAGGGATGTGCAAGTGGCAGCGCCCAATGCCGGTAATGGTGGCAGTCCAGTAGTACAGGCGCCTAAGGCCGATTTCGCCAAGCTGAATAAGGATTATACTAGTCTTGGTGGGAAGCCGTTCCACGGAACGGAGTCGGCCACAGATGTTCAGGATTGGTTGGATAGCTATTATCGTATCTTCGACAACTTAGGTATCGAGGATGCGATGAAGAGAAGGCCAGCGTCTCGTCAGCTACAAGGACGAGCGATGAATTGGGGGAATGCTATTAAGACAGTCACTCCAGAGGATCAGGTTACTTGGGAGCAGTTTAAGGCTCGCTTTAGTGAGAAGTTCATTCCAACTTCTCATAAATCAGTGTGGTTTAAGAAATTTTTGGAGCTCAAGAAGAATGGCAGAGCTGTCTCGAAGTATATTGCTGAATTCGACACTTTTTTGAAATATGGGTTATCTCTTATTGATACTCCGAGAAGAAGAACGAGAAGTTCATAACTGGCTTGGATCAGTACTTGGGGGAAAGGCTCATTAACCACATCGATGAGACTTTTGAATCAATTGTTGGGAAAGCAAAGATCAGAGAGTCTTTACCCTAAGCCAAAGACTGAGGCTGCTATTGCATCTGCAGAGGAGCCAAAGCCGCAAGCAGGCGGTGGAGGCAAGAATAATTCCCAGAATAAGAGGAAACAAGACCAAACCATGAATGGTCATAATAAGAAAAATAAGAAAGATGGCGAGTGCTTTAGCTGTGGTAAGAAGGGCCACTATGCCAGAGATTGTCGGGAAAAGCCTGGGGAAAGGAAGTGCTTTAATTGTGGCCAAGCGGGACATCACAAGAATGAATGTCCACAACCCCCTAGGGAGAAGCAGATCGTGAAAGCATATGCTATCAACGTTGTTCCTTCTTCGTCGAATGCCCCAACTGCGGCATAGAAGGAAAAAAGGTGTCGTTATTCGAGGTATGCTTTCTATTTAAGATGTTTTTGATTGAGTTTTGTTTGGCAAACCTGAGTTAGTCGATAGACCTTTAGTAGTGACAAACCCGATAGGTGTTTTGACTAGCCTTTGTAGGATTTGTCGTAATTTGGTCTTATCGAGTCATGGATGTATGTTTGTTGTGATTGCTTTATTTTGAGTTTTACTAGGTCTAGCTTGATTTTTGGGAGCCGATTGACCTCAAAGGTATAGAGTGATAGTAGATTGTGAAGAGTCTTTGACGACCATTATAATGGATGATGGACGAAAGGTGGTATTGGATCGCCTACCTTATGATGAAGATGATAACGGGAGTCAGAGAAGCGAATGTACATTGGATGTACATCAGTTTGATCAGGACTTGGCCATGCGATTGACGACAGTATCAAGCGAGATTAGCAAGGATAGCCAGAGTTAGTTATGGATGCTTGAGTGTTTGGATGTTTTGCTAGTATCACCTCACATGGATTGTCCGAATTCAGAGGAGATGTTCCTTAGGTGCTTGTCTGATATTGGTTTAGGCCTTTGGGGCTTGTGCTTGAGGAATGATGAGTTCGACTAGGATGGTTCGCGTAAGAGATAAATTGTTGTTGCGATTTTTCATTGGATGATATCTTGGTTTACTCGAGGAGTAATGGGCAGTTGTGACAGGATAAGACTATTCGGTGGTATGGACTGCCCCGAGTTAGACTCGATAGGATTATGAGATGACTCGAGTGGGACTCGAGAAAGATACAAAGTAATGGATTCTTTAGGACCTTATGTTGTTGTTCTTTTTGAAGAAATAGGATGTATTCGTCAATCATGGAAGATGCAACGAAGATTAGGACGATTCAAGTTGGACTTGAACTCGTAAAAGAAAATGGGTGTTCGTTGATCTTGGAGATGCAACGAATAGGGAGACGACTCACGTTGGACTAGGGTCTGTAGGTAATGGATACTCAAGACTGGGTCTGAGTTTATGGGTAATAGATTGACTCTAGAAGGCTGCAAGGAATTGGATTGGCTCGAGTTGGACTCGAGAGGGCAGCAAGATAATGGATAGACTTGGGTGGGACTCGAGTGTTTCAGGCGGACTAAAAGTAGGGGTATCTGGGGACGCCCACTTACCTTGGATCCGTTGGACGAGATCTAGTTATCCTTGGAGGATAAACGTACATTGGACATACGGTAGTCCGTTTGGAGGTAGAGTTTCCATTAGTTATTGATGTTGGTTGGACCAGACATACAGGTATCGACGTATTCATGGCTTTAGCAGGTGATAGATAGGATTTGTTTGAGGGATGCTATGGTTGTTGTGTTTGCTCCTACCTTTCTTCTCTTGATTATCACCTGTAGGATCATGTTAAATGGAAATAGTATAAGTTTGTTGATCATGGTGATATGACGGGCGTAAGATACTTTACGTTAGACTTGAAGTATGTTGGGCATTGTGGAGCGTCCGTTGACCTTGGAGATTCAGCGGATATAGGAGCTTCAAGTTGGACTTGGACTCGAAGGTAGAGTACCTAGATTCATTGGACGAGTCTAGTTCACCTTTAGAAGGTGAATGTACGTTGGACATGCAGTACGAGTATAAGTGGAGTACTTAGGTTCATTGGATGGGTCTAGTTTGCCTCTAGGAGGTGAATGTACGTTGGATGTGCAGTACGAATGTAGGAAGGACTCAAGTTGGACTTGAAAGGACATTTGGAATGTAGTTGAGAATTTGGCGTATAGGGTTGGATTACTTAAGAAGAAGACAGTATAGACGAATGCCATATTACCGAACTAGGTGCGATAGTTGATGCATTGGGTAGAAGACATGCCAGTTTAGAGGCTATTTTTTTGGAATGGAAGCAGCTAGAGTATATGATGGGATATGACTTCAGACTTAAATGTGAATTGGATCCAGAAACGCTAATAAGCTTGACGATTAGATCGATCTAGATTAAGTGGATCGGTTCCAGTCAGAGGGACAATCCCAACCTATTGGAAATCACCTCTAGGGTAGAGATGAGAATCGGGGGCGAGAGAACGACTATACTTGGGAACTAGAGGATGACATAAGAAATTCGTATCCAAAACTCTTCGCCTGGTAAGATTTACTTTGCAATTTAGTAATTCCGCATGCTAGGATAGACTTGTTTTGCATGTTTGATTTTTGTTTTATGGCTGAAAAGCATGCGGAACCCTTTGTGTGTTTTGGTTAGGGAATTTCGGGGACGAAATTTCTTAAGGGGGGAAGAATGTAACAACCCGCATTCTACGCATCGGAGGATCATAGAATATTTATTACTTTCTTATATGAAGACGTATGGTTATGTAACTTTGGGAAACGACTATTGGGGTCATTTCCCATGTTCATGATTTTTGCCGATTTTTAAATGACCGTTTTGCCCCTAGCTGATCTTGTTTCGTTCATAACTTTAGAATGGAGAGGAGTTTTGAAATGAAACCAGTTCCATTAGATTCAAATGATGGTTTAACTTTCCATAGAGTGGTCATAATAGTCAAACGGATTTACCGTTTGGGAGATATGGCTGAATTAAGGTTTAGAAGGCTAAAAACAGCTTAATTGGGCTTAACCGGGTGATTAACACCTAGGCCCATTGGGGGATTTCGGGTTTAGAGGTATTTAAGGGCTGCTAGGGTTTAGAAAACGATTTTTACTTCATTTTTCAACCGCCACAAACATGTCTTTCACTCTAGCCATGGCCTCCACCTTCTAATTTCATCCCAAATCGCCTATATTCACTTTCTAATCGAAGATTAAGCAAAACTACATCAAATCAAGGGGAATTAGCACCAAATCAGAGAGAGTGTTGCTGGAACACATTAGAATTCGACCCAAACAGAGAATCATTTCAGATCTATAGTTAATTTGTGGCTAAGGTGAGTGATTTGCATTGTTTTTCACTAATTACGGCTAATTAGGGTAATTAGCGAAGATTAGCGAAATTATAACTTAGAAAGATCTAGAAAAAATTTCTAAAATTCCAGAATATTATTTATGCCTCTGATATGAATTTGGGTTAATTTGGACTAATTTTGCTAATCCCGGAATTTAGGGGATTAAGTGGTGATTAGGGATAATTAGCGAAATTATGCATCATAAAAATCTGGAAAAATATTCAAAAATTCTAAAATATTGTTTTATACCTCTGTTAGAAAATTTGGCTAATTTATTTAAGTTTTTACTAATCCTATCATTAGTTGTTGTTGAACATGTTTAAGGGGAAAATATGGGTTTTGGGTATGTTTGATCCATTTTACATGTTATGATTGTTGTTTTGCTGTTTATGATTGATTGTACATGTTGCTATGACTGTATGGTATGATTTGTGATTGTCTAGAAGTGTTAAATTGGTCGAAAACGTCGTCGAGTGGTGTATAAACAGTCACTGGAAGTTGCAGGAAAAGTGCAGAATGGTACCCAAACCGGATCGGATCGGATGGGAGGCCGAACCAAACCGTTGTAAAGCCCTTCCCCACGAACTGCTAGTGGAGCATCTTCTCCGATCCGACCCGTGTAGTCTTCTCCGAACCGATGGGAGCATTAATCTACGGACCGATCCACTTACCTGGAGAGTCCACGATCCGAATCATGTTACCCGACCCGAACCGATGCACCATGGAGAAGCTTGAGAGACCCGACCCGATCCGCCAGGAGGTGAAGACGACCGATCCGAACTGATGCTCTATGAAGGAGCTCAAGGTACCCGATCTGATCGAGTGAAGAGTGTTAATTCACGAACCGTGTTGATGACTAGGAACCGAAGGCCGAACCGAACCGATGGCTAGGAGGAGATCCGAACCGATCCGATAATGACCAATAACCCGAGATGCAAAGGTAGTCCAAATGGAAGTTAGAGCTCAGGATCTAGTTGGGAACCAATGAGTCGACCTCATGAGTTGGGCTTTGCTGCGGGACGTGTGCAAAGGGGTTGTCGGTATTCATAACTTTGGTTCACCACTGAGAGGCGGATAGTGGGCTTGTAGTGATAGTTGTGCAGGATTGGATTCCATCATGGCCCAATGGATAGGTGACCAAGGTAGTGGATATCGTATGCTTTACGCACTGAGTGAGAGATGTGAGGTGGTTGCTATGTTTGATTTGTTTTCCATCATTATGACATGCACAACCCAACCCCTGTATTTTTTACACCATCTGTTTAGTGGCACCTTAGAGTATTGTACAGTATGTAGTGCTACCTCTTTGGTTGCAGGTCCAGGTTCAGGTATGATTGGATTATACCTGTTATTGTTCTGTTTTGTTGCTTATCGCTCATACCAGACTTTTTGTCTGACCCAGAGTTTTATGTCTCTTCTTATTACTCTGGGTGCTCTCACGAGCAGACTAGAGACAAGTTAGCTGGTGATGCACGAGTAGCTGATACGAAGGCGAGCTGGAGGCTTCCACGTATGATATATATATAGAATATTCTCCCTGTGTCGTTGGTGGTCACTACTTGGGCATTAGTAGTGTACCTCCCATATCTTGCTTTTACCTTTAGAGACAGTTTGAAAAGTTGTAATAATGATGATGTGGAACATAAGATGTATTTGGATTTTTCCTCTACTATGATAGTTTGTTTTCAGCTTATGCACTGTCTCACCTGTTTTACGTCAAGTATATGTTGTGATTATATTTTATTCCATGCGCTGTGAGACATTCTATAGGTTCCTTGTTGATTCTTCATCTTCGTTCTCTCCTTCTGATGGATGTCCCGTGCTAACTGGACATCCGTACAACGCACTTTTGGAGTAAATGTCAGTTGGTGCGGGGCGGGTTGTCACAAGTTTATTTCGAAATGAATAGTAATTTCAAAATATGAAGTTGAGTTAAGTAAATAAGCGATGTTTTAAACTCGAACAGGTTTTTCTATCGATCTTATTTATTTTATAATGAGACTCGAGAAAATTTGATATCAAAATCGGATATTTTGAAAATATTTTTATTTAAATATTTTAATAATGTAGGATGTTCAATTCTGATTTAAAATTGAAGTGGAATTTGAAATCGTTTTTAAACGAGATTATAAGCTTATAAAATACAGTTTGTATGGAATCGTCAAATTTTATATATATAATTAGAATGTTTGAACAGAACGAGTCGCATAGCGATCGTTGGCGAATTCTGACCAATAACTTCAAACTGACGTACCGAGTGATCCGACTGTCAGATTCTCCTAAAACTAGAACCGTTAGGTTCATTTTGAAAAGATTTTTCAAATAATAATAAGAGATTTAAAATCCAATGGTATGATTTTAACTTAAGTCCAAATCAGTTTTAGAAAAGGTCGTTATGGACGTAGTTCGGTGACTGATATTGGAAACCGACTATAAGGGCCTTATTAAAATTATTAAAAATATGAATAAATTATGTAAAATCATAATAAATGATTTGGAAATATTTGGATGAAATACTCTAAGTTTGAAAAGATAAGAGATATTTTTATCTGAATAAGATGTTTACCAATTTGAGTAAAGAACTGAAAGGTATTGAAATAGTTTTAATATAACCAGAATTTACCATTATATATCTTCGATTGGATTTGAATAGAAATTATCTTCGGATATTTCAGCATTGGATTCGGTGATTATATGGATATTGTTGAGGAATTTGAAAGATATAGATATCATTATTCCCAACACGTTACATGTTGGTTTCAGAATTTGATATTGAATATAAGTCGATATGATTTCTATCCAGAGCCTTGTATTTGATATCAAAATAGATTTTGGGTTTGTCATGAATAGTGTCTTAAATAACACTGTTTTTAAACCCAGTTGAGAATAGAATAAATCTTTTAATTAAGATATAGTGAAGTTTTCCAATTTAATAAATTTAATTGGAATTGAATTGAAATTGGATTTTTGGTTTATCGTGAGTGATGTTTTAAATAACACTAGTTCTTTAACCCATTTAACAGTTAAGTTACGATAGGAATTTACGAATCTTTTACGTAATATTTAGTGGAATTTTTCAAAGTAAAGTTTTTCCAGTTTAATATATTAAATTAGAATTGAATGGAATTCGATTTAGTGATAATCGAGATGATCCCCCGTGGAGGAAGACCGTACTATTTATTGAATTTAAAAGGCTTTGCCGTTATTGCGTTTATAGGATTAGTCTGACATGGAAATTTATATTGATTATATACTAGTATGATTTCCGTGAAGTTCCATTGCAAATGGAAGGTTATTTTGGGTTTATTATGAACTGTGTTTTAAATGACAGGTGTTCTTTAACCCAAGTAAAGATAGGATTAATTTCCCAAGATTGAATAATCATTAAGTAATGATTTTTAAGATTAAAACTAAGTTGGAGTTTTAATGAATCTTAAATTACATTGAAATGTGAATGAGGCAACTAAATTTACCAAATTCGAGAAATGTTCGAGAATGGAGTACCCCAAGTTTTACTCTATGCGATAGTTTGAAACGTTAAATGCTAACTAAATTTACCGATAACACAATGGGTGTTAGATAAAGAGTACTATTAGTTTTGCTCCATGGGATGAATAGGCTGGGATTGGGTTAATAAAATGAACGATTACTTTGGTAAGGATTGATAATCCCGACTAGTTTTATAAACCTTAATCTGGTTTATGTTGCAAAGATATTATAAAATCTTTTGAAATGATTTCCAAGGAATGGATTAAACAATAAGTTTAAGTGAGATAATCTTTCATAATATTAATGGGAACCTTTCCCAGAGTAATGAATATTTGAATAAAAGAATATTCTGGATTGGAATGAGATAGTTTATAATTTATATATCACATGATTGTAAAAATGGGTGAGTTATTCATAAGGATCGTGTTTAACCCATTTTGAATAACTGATATGACGATTGAAAGTCAAAGATTTGAAGATGGTGGTTGAAGACCAGATATCTTCACATCGTTGGGATGATTGTTGATGTCTCAATTGGGTTGTACACCAAAGAAGAGGTAATAAGTGATGATCGTCCAGACGTACTTGGAGATCGACCAGATATTCGAGGACCTCCCTCATGTATTGGACATATGGGACAAGGAATAAGGTGCATCCAGTTTCGTTCAGACCCAGAACGAACTTGCATATGGATTGTATGTCTAACATCGTAGTTTGTGCTATATTAATTGATCTCTACTAAATATATATTTGTTTGGGGGTGGAGAATTTATTCTCTTAGCTTAACACTCTTCTCTGAGACATACGAGCTCAGAGGTTATGTATCGGTAGACATCAGTTGTATGGTATGAACTGACAATGTGGTATGCTGAGATGCATGGATTAAAGATTTTGTTGAAAAACATAGCTTTGTGGGTGATGATCAAATTGTGGCTTTAATATAGTGTAACTTTGTATGTAGCCTTAAATCGCAAGCTTCACACCCCGGTATAAGCCAAAAACGGGATGAAAGACAGTAGAGAAAGGACATGCGTTCCCTTTTTGATAGAAGTGGTGCCATAGTATGGAGTCCAGGTATTTTTACTTATGTGGATGATGGATAGCGAGGTGCCTCGGATATGACGGCATAAGGACAAGATGGTCGACGTACTGACCAGATTTTAGGTCTGGTTGGACCGGGGAACGTTATGTTCAGGAGTAATGTAACACCCCGCCTCCGCTAGGGTCACTCGCAAAGGAATGCACTAGCTTTAGAGGGGCATTATTGGTAAACATGCACAGAAATATCACAAGACAGAACATATAAAACAGCGGAAGTAAAATTAAACTTTCATAACATGAATAAATAAGGTCTAAAGCCTTTTACATCAGAGTACATCAAAACCTGTCTTGTAATAGCAAAGAAGCATAAAGACTTTTTCATAAATTATTCCCCAAGTAAAAACAGTAAAGTAGCCATAGCCATGAAAAGTCCAAGCCATCCATGATGACCTTCAAACAGAAGAAGTCCGAACTAAACAGCAATATTTCCTCCCTGTAACCTGGGGGAAACGGAAGAAAAGAGGCGAAACAAAACGGGTCAGTCAAAAAGACTGAGTAAGCCCTATCTACTATTAGTATAAAAACTAGTAAAGTTAACTGTCATGAGAAGCTGAGATGAACATAAGCATGATGACAAGATAGGTAAGCTAAATCAAAATAACAGGATGAACTACTGAACTCAGGTAAACTAAGGTGTCATGATAAATTACGATGTCAAGGTAAAACAAGGTATCACATCGTCAGGTTTCTATCAAGTATAATATCCCAAGATATCTATCACGTATAACGTCCCATGGTATTTGCTCTGCACCTACCGTACTAGATCCCAACTGTATCACGAGTTATCCGTGAATGACCCTTACTCAAAAGTCGTATAATGGTCCATGTCAACCTAGTATATCGCATATATAGGTTACTCAACTCGTATGTTTTATTCCCTGTAAAAGTTTAGTCCCTTGCCGTAGGCCATACGGGCTTTCCCATGAGATTCTATATTACTTTAACATAGTTCCATGATCCTTAAGATCAATTTGGACTGTTACCCTAAACCTAGCTAGGGTCTTCCTACATGAATTATCGTCTGTACAACTAGGACTTATGCTACCCAGGGCTACTAGGGATTACGCTTACCTATTGCACGTTTTCGTATCTCGGTTTGGGTTCAACCACCTAGGGCCACTAGGGATTACGCTAACCGCCAACCGTGCCCTTTTTCCCACGCATTCATCGTGAATCGTTTTCCATGACTGTGTGCACATGTATCACATCGTGTCATCCGAGTCCTGTCACAGGGCAAACCAGGAAATACAGGACTCGGTCGGGATCTTACAATATATCTGCCGATGCAGATGCTAAGGTCTGTTTTTCTATACGTGGCTATGGTCCCACGCGACCCCTCCCTCAACTAGCGAAAGACAAGACAGGATAAATCCTGTACGAGAACACACTACTGGCCAACCCCCAATCCGAGCCTTACCGCACCCATAATTAGATAGCAATTATGGTCTATTGGGTGTTCTCTGCCTTTCTGTACGTACACGCTTGACCAAAGATGGAAGGTAGTTTGACGAGCAAATGCTATCTAGGGTACGACCGTGTCTCGCCGACTATGCCCTATCCATCCCCGTCTTTAGGTCGCTCGTATAGCAACCAAGGCATACTCTTGGTCCTTCTAACGCAGACCTTAACCTCTCATGGGCCTAGTATAATTACCTGGCAGCCCACAGAGGGATCCCAAGAGTATCCTCACTTTCCCCGAAGCCGCTGCTTCGTTACCCAGTTCGTTGGAGCCTTTATCTAAATCAGATACTTGCTCCCACTCGTATACTTAAACGATGACCTACCGTATCAGGTTACTCATCTATCTATGAACTGGTCTAAATTTCCTTGACTAAGAATCATTACTTAGTTATCCTTAAACTAAGGTTTACCACTTAGCCTTATTCCCGTTACCCTTGTTAATTACGGTTACCCACCTAATTCCCCGAATTAGGGTTTGCATAATAGATTAAGTGTCACTTAAGTTCATGACTTAATCCCATCTACAAATCATGTCAAAATTGGCTAAGTATCCAAGTTCAAGACTTAACCCTACAAACCATGCTCAAATTGGTTAAGTATATATATTAACTTGACCCTATCAAATTACTTAGTCAAACCGGTCAAGTGTATTCAAGCGATTCGTGACTTAGCCTTATCATGTTTTCACGTTATATTGGTTAAGTACGGGTTAACTTAACCTCAGTAAATTCACGAGTTAGATTGGTTAAGTATAAATCACTTAACCACATCAAATTAACGGGTTAGATTGGTTAAGTATAGGTCACTTAACCACATCAAATCAACGAGTTAGATTGGTTAAGTATAGGTCACTTAACCACATCAAATTAACGGGTTAGATTAGTTAAGTGTTTAACTTAACCCCCTTTCAACTACCAAGTGGGATTAATTAAGTCTAAGCTAACTTAACCCCATCCGATTATCATGTTTAGACTAGTTGAGTCTAATCTTAACCCCATCCATTTACTGTATCTTTTGGTTAAGTGTCATTAAGAAAACTTACTTAACCTTACCAAATTATCATGCTGGATTGATTAAGTGTTGGTTAACTTAATCCCCGTCCACTAGTCGTGTCAAAATGGTTAAGTGTCATTAGGCAAATCGAGTTACTTAACCTACCCCACCTTGTCATGTTTTGTTAAGTATCATTAGCCCAATCAATTTACTTAACCCGTTTGTCCATGTCATATTTGATTAAGAGTCATTAATCAAATTAACTTAACCCTATCATGTGGCATTAATTACTTAATGCACCCCAACCTCTCACATTAGACTTTGTTGTGGTTACTAGTTAAGCCGGTCGGTTCCGGGTAGCTTTACACCACAACTTGGTCTAACCTCGGGTTCAAGCACAACATGACCAACTTCTCACATTGGGTCCTATTGTATGCAACTACTAGTTAGGCCGGTCGGTTCCGGGTAGCTTTATGTTGCAAACTCAACCCAACCTCGAGTTGGCCACTTTCATGTTTAGTCTGGTGTCATGTTCATATTCAAGTTTTCAAGCAATTGGGTAGACCTAACTTAATAGGTAAATTCCCAATGGGTAGACCTAACTTAATAGGTAAATTCCCAAGCTTATGTTTTCAAGCATACTTACATGTCAACTTTCATGTTATATTTCAAGTCGTGTTTTCAAGTATAAACACATGTCATATTTAACGTTACATGTTGTCATGTTTATACCCATTTACCCAAATCATGTTCATGTCATTATATTTCCCTCATAATGTGACCCCAACGCTTTTAAACTCGCATATACGTTCGCAACAACATAATGGACTAAAAGAAGAGACTTGACAAAGGCATGACAAAAATGGATATTAAGCCACAAGTTAATCATGGTGGCAAATGAGGCACAAAGGTGTTCATTAGCTTGCATGTTACATTCTTAAGCCTCACAAAGACATGCATAAACCCAAACTAGCAACATAAGCGAATCATGGTGACAAATGACATGGAATGATGACTAGAAACTCGCATATATCATCATATAAAGGTTATGACTTCATATGCAAGTTGACATAAAAGGTATGAAGGTTCTCATGTTGCATAATGCAACATTTCAACATAAAGGTTGTAGCTTTTAGCTCATAAGATCAAGATGATGACTTCATAAACTTGCATGACATGATAGCACAAATCATACCCAATGATCAAACCCAAATTTGCAACATGAACATTTAACTTCATAGTTAATATCTAAGAGTAGGGAAAGGGCTTACATTGCTATGAAGGCCTAAATCGATTAAGCTAAAACTTGTGATGAAGCCTATGCATGCCTTTACCCAAAACCCCAAAGATGAACCCTCCAAATCAACAAAAACACTCTCTTTATGAACAAAGATCAAAGCTTTTGCCTTAAAATCAACTTGAGAATCTCTCATACTAACATAGGGACTCTCTAACACTCTCATGATCATGAAACCTTTCATAGAAATGAAGTGGAGGCTAGGATAGTTGAGTGGAGGCCATGAGAGTAGAAATTTTGCCATAGTTTAGTTACATGAGTGAATAATGAGGGATTAGGGGGGTTTAGGAGTTTATTTTTAGAAGATTAGGCTAGTTAGGACCCTTAGATTAACCCTAGGACCAACCTGAAACGTCAGATTTCAAACCAGGCCCAAAAACCTAGCCAAGATAGAGAATAGGCGCACCAGGCAAGAATGCTCGTCTGAGCCAAGTCGACAGCCAAGTCGACAGGGCTGTCGACTTGGTCAGACCAAGTCGACTCCCAAGTCGACAGGGCTGTCGACTTGGGTACTGTGGCGGGAATTTTCCCACCTGGCCCAACTGGCCCAATTTCCCAAGTTCTAGTTTGAATTTGAAATCTGATTTTACTTAGAAATTTTCTGAAAACTTCGTTGGGCCTTAATCGGGTCATACGGACTCCGATTTTCGAAAACTCGGACTCTATTTCGCGTATTTTTCCGAGACAAACGCAATGGCATAGCCCGTTTAACTTGATTCAGAATTTAAAATTAAATTCTTCCTTGATTCTCGTCTTAATCATGTTATCGAAATACGGGTTGTTACAAGTAAACCTAATCCACCATGGAAAGGTGGGACGACTCTGTAATTCCTAAGGCTCGCCTGAGTCTGTGTCCTGAGGCATGTGCTAGATTGTCTTGAATAGGTAAGGAGAGATCCCTTGCCTTGGCTCATGATAGAAATCCAATTTCCATTAAGTGACTTTTTGGTTTTTCTTGTAAACCTATAAGGTGACATAGAAGGATGGGGTACTATGTCGTCTATGATTGGTACAATTATATTTGAAGTGGTTTTCTGCACTATGCACTAATAATAATATCAAAAATATTTGTTTTAGAGTGTATCAAGCATGTTTGGCTACTATAAGGTAAAACTTTTCCTCTGGTTTGTGTTGCATTGTGTGATGGGACATGAGTCTTATAATGGCTTCATTTTTCCAAAAGCATTGCGTTGTTCATTTTTAAACTAATATTCATGTGGAGTAAACCCGTTTTGTGTGTTACGGCGTGGTGCCATGATTTTTTCCCAAATTCTAAAGTAAAGTTTTAATAACTGTTTTAGTTCTCACACCAGTCCTATGACTGACCTGGAGTTTATTGTTTCCCACCTAAACTCTTAGTGCCCATATTTTCCACACGGGCAACTAATGGTCTTGGTTTTGCAGATATTTCTTTTCATAGTTTCCTAGATTATGGATGAAGCTGCACTCTGGTTTATTTAGTAGTCTTCTGTTGATTATATTTATGTACTTAAATTTCCGTTGCATTGTAATTTATTATTCGTACTCTAATATTCTTGTACTCTGATGTAAATTGTTGTAATACTAATGAAATGTTCTCTTGTGTTGTGTTTTAATGCATCGTGTTCTCATGACAATCCACGGATTTCTATCTTTCGGATCTCCCCTAAGAAATTTAAGGTCGACTCGAAGGGAGGTGATTTTCGGGTCATCGTGGTTTGGTATTACAGCTTTAGTTTACAAAGCTACGAGAATATGACATATTAGAATGAGATGAGAGAATTCGTCATAGATAGGATTAGTAACATCCTATAAGAAGGACTCGTTAGAGATAGGGCTAGTAATGCGTTAGAATGAGTTTGAAGAGTATTATTTATAAAACAAATTAGTTTTGGAAAAATTATATCTTATAATGAGTATTTTATTTAATATTGAGTTTGGACTATCGAGTATAAGAAGATTTTGCATATAAGTCTAATCCAAGTATATTCGAAGTCTCAAATATAATGGGTAGATATAGAATCACACTCTAGTCACCCGGAGATGATTGTGATGATGGTTCGAAACAACATTAGTGCTTATTTTCGGGTTTCGAAAGCAGGATGTCTATATGATTCCAATTGACTGGTGTGAGAACCAAGAACTTAATTAGAGTTTAATGTTTGTGATTTGGCATTAAAAATATGTTAAAATAAAAGACATATATTTGGAAAATTAATTAACCAATTGATTGCTGGTTGTGATGTGTGATGATTAATTTAACTAATAAAAATATTGGAATAATAAAACCAATATGAAAATGAAAGGTAAATTAAACCAAATCAAATTTAATGTAGAACTGAATCAAATGGAAGTCAGTTGAAATTGGATATATATATATATACACATACGTATATATATATATATATATTGGATAGGTTATGGAAGCTAAGAAGAGGAATAAAATTGTATGCTTGACAAAAAAGTATATATTTATTGTATTTATTGGGTATGATGGTTTTATGTGCCTATTGGAAAGCCACTTAGCTTTTGGATTTTATTTTGATTTATGAGAGCCTATAGAGGAAAGTTGTAGTTGTGTTGATCAACCCTGTAGTGACCCGAAAATCCGGGGGAATTTGAGCTGACTAAATAACACAAGTACAACCCAAATCGCACTGGAAATTCAAGAAACTAATAGAAAGAAGACAGAGGGTGAGGATAGATAAGATAGAAACTTAGAATAGAAGAAGAAGAAGAAGAACACAACATCAGAGTAACACGAACCTCACAGCGGAACGAGTAACATATAATAGATAACATAACTTTGAAATATAACAGTTATGTATACAATAGCACTTATCAGAGTACATCACTTACAACACAGCGGAAATAACTATAGCTATATGATCCTGAAGCCTCCTGCTCCAGTTCTTCAATGTATCTGCAAATCCCGACTACTTGACTGCCCATACAAATTTAGGCACCCAAGAGTTTAGGGAAAACAACAAATAAACTCCGGGTCAGTCATGTGACTGGTGTGAATAAACTCAAATCATTTAAAACAGGTATATGATATCTCATATGACCACGCCGTGAATACGGAACGGGTTTTTCCCTTATGAGAATCCAAACATTTTTGCAAAGCAATATCATTCTGATATTATAATAATGTCTAAGTACAAATAAATACCAGTCTAGTAGAAACGCTTGCATCTCACGTTCTACATATATAGTATACAATCAAAACCGCAAGCACGTATTGGGTAATGGATTTCCAACTATGACAAGGTATGGAATCACCTTCCGATCAGTGTACTCTAGGAACGATACACTGGAGTTCAACAAGAACATCTTGTAACTCAGCCACACATGACCGACCACTCATTTCGCTTGAGTGTATCGAATGTACATCACCAACGGTTGGGATCAGCAACCGTTCCCGTATATATATGGGACAGCATTGATAGATTTTAGAAACAAATGAATATTCACTAGATAGGTGATTATACACCCTACTTCGGTGCGACCGACTTAGCCATGCTGCCTGCCCGATTTCTGTCATTTACCGGTTGATGAGGCTAGAAGCTACGCTTTATCATCACAACAGATTTACTTCGAATGCCACATTGTCAGATCCATCAGAATCACTAATTGACGTCTACAACCATACATTACGTGTCAGCTAAAAGAAGTTTCCTTCTCCGCTTCCACTCTTGGTACGGTTGAAGAAATCAATGTACGTGACCTTTCTGGAAATACTCTGTCAGACATCCATCTTCATTCACTTAGAATGTCACATCGTCATACCCGCCAAATCACAAATTTACTTATCCAAAAATAACACGGGTATACAGCTAAGAGAAACGAATTCCTCCGCCACCAAACGTGAATACGTTTGAACAGATCAACTTACGCGATCCATTGGATATACTCTGTCAGACCTTCGTCCATACAAGTTGTCCTGGGACTGGACAAACCGAAGGCACTATTCTGTAAACAGGATAGCCCTTGCATTTTACTTCGTCTTCAATTATCTTTGGCATATATGATTCGCGACGCTTATGCCAATACAGAGTGGTTCTTTGGATAATAATCCAACCGGTCTCTCCATATTAACAACGTTAAAATGGTCAAAAACTTCGATAGTCTGTGAGTTAACTATCGAAGAAAAACAAGTGTGCAAACAACGATATTATTTCCAGATGGAAATTATATCGAACAAACATCATTTAACATTAATCTCTTTAGTTCATTTATTTACTTATCTCCTGTTTCCCTATATTCTAAATTCTTATTTTTCTTTAATCAGAAAACATTTCTGATTCTCGTTTGGAAAACATTTCCAAAACTCCTTTACGATCAAACCTTACCATTTCTTAGTTAAGAAGGAAGTCACTCAAGTTGGGGTATAATTACCTCTCAGACCTTAACTGAACAACGTTATAACTTCGAAATGGTCAAAGTTTATCTTTAAATTCTTTAACAACTTCTTTACGCCTTTCTCGGATTCAATTTTACTAATCCACTTCTATATTTAAAACATTGGTTATAACGATAACGTTATAATCCCTACTTTCGAATTATCTAACTTTAATTATAACTTCTATTCTTATTAGTGAATAATCTACCTAACACTTATTTATTTATAAATAAATAAATCTCTATTTAGACACTGGAAAGTATAAGTACTTTCCCGAATTCGATATAATCGAATTTGTCGATTTACTCTCTTCGAGAAATCTCTATTTGATTAACTCTTCTTCGAATAACCTATATTCGATTAACTTCTTCCTTTTCAAATATCTCATATTTAAAAATCTTACTTTTGAATAAACTATATTCGAAAATCTCTTTTCGAATAACTCTTCCTTTCAAATATCTCATATTTAAAAATCTTACTTTCGAATAAGCTATATTCGAAAATCTCTTCGATGAAACTACCATCGATAACTCATTTCGATGAAACTAACATCGATAACTCCTTTCGATGAAACTAACATCGATAACTCCTTTCGATGAAATTAACATCGATTTATTTAACTCGACGAACTTAACTCGACTAACTTAACTTGACTCGACTAACTCGACTTACTTGGTTCGACCAATTCGATTCGATTAACTAGGCTCGACTAACTTGGCCGAACCACCTGATCAACTCAACTTATTTAACTTAACTGGTTTTACTTGGTTTGACTAACTCAGTTTATCAACTCGACTGACTAATTCAACTCGATTAACCTAACTTGATTTACTTATCTCGATTAACTGAACTAATCACTTTGATTAACTCGACTAATTCACTTTGGTTAACTTAACCAATTCACTTAACTAATTCACTTAGTTTAGCTTAACTAATTCACTTAACTCCTGTCGAATAAACTATATTTGATAACTCCTCTAACTCTATTCGAATAAACTATATTTGACTAAGTCTATTTAACTTCATTCGAACAACTACTATTCGACAACTCTATTTAACTCCATTCGCTTTACTCTAGATCGCAGCGATCACAATGGTTATGCCTGATTCCCTCAGGAAACATCCGACCGCCTTAGGCTATCTGCAGCCCTGCGAATTACGCTAGCAGTCATACAAGATGGCAACTTACCCTGAATACTATGTTTGACTAACTCTGTCTCAAATAACTATATTTGATTAATTCTAGTTCGTGTTAACTCTAATCGATTAACTCTAACTAATTAACTCCAACTGGTTAATTCTAACTGATTAACTCTAACTGATTAACTCTAACTGGTTAACTCTAACTGATTAACTCTAACTGGTTAACTCTATTTGACTAACTCGACAAACTAACCCCTTTCGAATAACATATTCGATTAACTAACTTCAAATACCATATTCGATTTCTCCTTTCGAATGTCTATACTCGATTAACTACTTCGAATACCATATTCGATTTCTCTTTTCGAATGTCTATATTCGATTAACTAACTTCGAATACCATATTCGATTTCTCCTTTCGAATGTCTATATTCGATTAACTAACTTCACTTTATAAAGATTTCCTTTTTAACAACGTTTTATTCATTGGAAAAGATTTACTTTTAAATAACGGTTCTACCCTTTAAAAATGATTTCCCTTTTTATAATGTTTCCTTTCCAATTCTATTTGTAAATGGTTTACAATATTTCCTTTTCAAATTTATTCTTGAAATATTCTAACTCCTTAAATTCCCGGGAAAATTCGCCATAACCTCCTTTGTATCGGGAGCATCGGAAAAATCCCCAAACCCGCCACACAGGCCTTTCCATTCAAAAAGAAATGTTTTGAATTTATTTTCCTTTTCAAATATCTCCTATTTATAAATATCCCAATTTATAAATATTCCTTATTTATAAATATTCCACTTTATAAATATTCTACTTTTCAATATCACTTTGAAAAAATCTCCTTTATCTACATTCCGGTATGTCATGGTATTCAATCATATCAAATCACGATGTTCAATATCGTCCATACACACACAATCAACAACAGGTTATAATTCACATCATATATCAAAATATATGAAAAACAATAAAATAACTGTTGAGGAATCCAGTCGGATTCCTCCAACCTGTTTCCCTGCATCACAGATGTTAGACAATATAGATAACATCACTTTCAGTTCCATATGATATATTCTGTTAAACAGAATCAATATAGAAATTTAACTAACTGACTAGCAGTTCAATCAAACAGTCAACACATAGTCAAACAGTCAATATTTAACAGTTCTAAAAATACAACATGAAAATATAAACTGTTCAGAGTTAGTGAGATTTACTCACAGTTGCGTGTTAACCGAAAAATATCGGTTTACGTTCGATGATTTGAATCGGACAATTTATTTTGACATAAATTGTAACGAGCTCTGATGGACTTCCAGTCAGCTCCACATGTTTCTTGTTTCACTGAAATCCGGCTTAAAACGAATCCTGTATATTTAGTTGAAGTTCAAATCGCCAAATCGCGAACTGCGGCGCCATTTCAAGCTCGATTTTAATTATAATATAATTATACGTTCAACTGTCGTCGATTGAATATATCCGTCAATATAATTCAACTCTAAGCTGAAATATATATTTTGAATTGCCCAGTTCACATTATATTGTCAATTCAGCTAATTCTGATTATTTCAGAATTATATATATATTATTTAATTATTATATTTAATTAAATATTCCTTATAATTTAATTAACGACCATTTGAATTCTCTAAACCACCATTTATATAATTAAATTAATTAATTATATACCGCAGAAAATGCGGGTCATTACATTCTTCCCCCCTTATAATAATTTCGTCCTCGAAATTGCTAAGCTAGGGGACGACCCTATCTACTGGGTAAAAATTTATCTGTTTACCTCTTATCTCCGGTTTCAACTGAACCAATTAATATCGACTAAAATATTAATTTATTCCGACTAAATAAATTTTCAAAAAACATGAAAATTTTCTAACGCCTTAATTTTCGAAAATTTTTGCCAGCACCTCCTTTGTACTGGTCAATATCTCAAATTCCAACTCGCCTCTCTGGGCCTTCTTTAACCCAAAAGAAAATCAAACAGCCAAGCGGCTTGCCAATTCGGCTCCTCAATCGCCAAACTCATATGAAATATAAACTTGTACCTTTTTGTTGGGCATATCATTATATCCCTACCATCTGTTATCAACTCGGCATATACAAATGCCATCCCAATTAACTCAATCACTTTTATATCGTCAAACCAAATCATTCGCTTATTCTCAAGTCGAATCCCATTATCGATCTCAAGTTTCATTCTTGATTTTCAAATTCTAAGTCCAGCTAAATTTCAAATTCTTAAATCATCAACTTAATCCCATTTCAGATTATTCTATAATCCAATCCAATTTCATTTAACTTAGTTCAAGAAAAATTTAAATTTATTTATTCACCTTTTTCCATTTTAATCCATTTAACCTCATTAGTTAAATTTTAATTCCAGAGCTTAAATTCCTGAGTTCATTTCAAATCAAATTTGAAATCATAACACCAATTCAAAACATTTGAATTTCTAAACACTTGTTTTCTCAAAACAATTCAAAAACAAAACCTTTGGTAGTAATCCGTCATTTTGGAACTCGAAAATGAATACTGATGATGTGGCCACACTCATCAGAATCTATTTTCCAGTAATCGAAGTGAGTTCAATACTATTTCACTTTCAAAAATCATTTCTAAACACTTCCATTTTGAAAACAGTTCAAAATCTCCCAGGAACTTAAAATTTACTTATTTTAATTCCAATTCTGATTTAACTTCAGATTCAATTCATCTTATTTCATATACTTTACTTATATAAATTCTGATTGGTTATTTATAACCATTTCATCTTTTTATAATCTCATTCGATTATACTAACAACCAACACAACTAATATACTATATTAATTTCAAAACATATCGTGTCGGTTCATCGTATTTAAGTGTTTATAAAACTCCTACCGATACAGTGGATCAAACTGATCGTCCAGAATTCATAAGCCACTCAATCAATAAATCTCCACAATATAAAACCATTTTATATTCAATAACATATACGCTCTCGTGTATATATATACACTCAACTCAATCTAGGATATTACTAATCCCATCTCTACTGAGTTACGCCACAGAGTTATGTCCGATCACTAAAACATAAGCTCTGATACCAACTGTAGTGACCCGAAAATCCGGGGGAATTTGAGCTGACTAAATAACACAAGTCCAACCCAAATCGCACTGGAAATTCAAGAAACTAATAGAAAGAAGACAGAGGGTGAGGATAGATAAGATAGAAACTTAGAATAGAAGAAGAAGAAGAAGAACACAACATCAGAGTAACACGAACCTCACAGCGGAACGAGTAACATATAATAGATAACATAACTTTGAAATATAACAGTTATGTATACAATAGCACTTATCAGAGTACATCACTTACAACACAGCGGAAATAACTATAGCTATATGATCCTGAAGCCTCCTGCTCCAGTTCTTCAATGTATCTGCAAATCCCGACTACTTGACTGCCCATACAAATTTAGGCACCCAAGAGTTTAGGGAAAACAACAAATAAACTCCGGGTCAGTCATGTGACTGGTGTGAATAAACTCAAATCATTTAAAACAGGTATATGATATCTCATATGACCACGCCGTGAATACGGAACGGGTTTTTCCCTTATGAGAATCCAAACATTTTTGCAAAGCAATATCATTCTGATATTATAATAATGTCTAAGTACAAATAAATATCAGTCTAGTAGAAACGCTTGCATCTCACGTTCTACATATATAGTATACAATCAAAACCGCAAGCACGTATTGGGTAATGGATTTCCAACTATGACAAGGTATGGAATCACCTTCCGATCAGTGTACTCTAGGAACGATACACTGGAGTTCAACAAGAACATCTTGTAACTCAGCCACACATGACCGACCACTCATTTCGCTTGAGTGTATCGAATGTACATCACCAACGGTTGGGATCAGCAACCGTTCCCGTATATATATGGGACAGCATTGATAGATTTTAGAAACAAATGAATATTCACTAGATAGGTGATTATACACCCTACTTCGGTGCGACCGACTTAGCCATGCTGCCTGCCCGATTTCTGTCATTTACCGGTTGATGAGGCTAGAAGCTACGCTTTATCATCACAACAGATTTACTTCGAATGCCACATTGTCAGATCCATCAGAATCACTAATTGACGTCTACAACCATACATTACGTGTCAGCTAAAAGAAGTTTCCTTCTCCGCTTCCACTCTTGGTACGGTTGAATAAATCAATGTACGTGACCTTTCTGGAAATACTCTGTCAGACATCCATCTTCATTCACTTAGAATGTCACATCGTCATACCCGCCAAATCACAAATTTACTTATCCAAAAATAACACGGGTATACAGCTAAGAGAAACGAATTCCTCCGCCACCAAACGTGAATACGTTTGAACAGATCAACTTACGCGATCCATTGGATATACTCTGTCAGACCTTCGTCCATACAAGTTGTCCTGGGACTGGACAAACCGAAGGCACTATTCTGTAAACAGGATAGCCCTTGCATTTTACTTCGTCTTCAATTATCTTTGGCATATATGATTCGCGACGCTTATGCCAATACAGAGTGGTTCTTTGGATAATAATCCAACCGGTCTCTCCATATTAACAACGTTAAAATGGTCAAAAACTTCGATAGTCTGTGAGTTAACTATCGAAGAAAAACAAGTGTGCAAACAACGATATTATTTCCAGATGGAAATTATATCGAACAAACATCATTTAACATTAATCTCTTTAGTTCATTTATTTACTTATCTCCTGTTTCCCTATATTCTAAATTCTTATTTTTCTTTAATCAGAAAACATTTCTGATTCTCGTTTGGAAAACATTTCCAAAACTCCTTTACGATCAAACCTTACCATTTCTTAGTTAAGAAGGAAGTCACTCAAGTTGGGGTATAATTACCTCTCAGACCTTAACTGAACAACGTTATAACTTCGAAATGGTCAAAGTTTATCTTTAAATTCTTTAACAACTTCTTTACGCCTTTCTCGGATTCAATTTTACTAATCCACTTCTATATTTAAAACATTGGTTATAACGATAACGTTATAATCCCTACTTTCGAATTATCTAACTTTAATTATAACTTCTATTCTTATTAGTGAATAATCTACCTAACACTTATTTATTTATAAATAAATAAATCTCTATTTAGACACTGGAAAGTATAAGTACTTTCCCGAATTCGATATAATCGAATTTGTCGATTTACTCTCTTCGAGAAATCTCTATTTGATTAACTCTTCTTCGAATAACCTATATTCGATTAACTTCTTCCTTTTCAAATATCTCATATTTAAAAATCTTACTTTTGAATAAACTATATTCGAAAATCTCTTTTCGAATAACTCTTCCTTTCAAATATCTCATATTTAAAAATCTTACTTTCGAATAAGCTATATTCGAAAATCTCTTCGATGAAACTACCATCGATAACTCATTTCGATGAAACTAACATCGATAACTCCTTTCGATGAAACTAACATCGATAACTCCTTTCGATGAAATTAACATCGATTTATTTAACTCGACGAACTTAACTCGACTAACTTAACTTGACTCGACTAACTCGACTTACTTGGTTCGACCAATTCGATTCGATTAACTAGGCTCGACTAACTTGGCCGAACCACCTGATCAACTCAACTTATTTAACTTAACTGGTTTTACTTGGTTTGACTAACTCAGTTTATCAACTCGACTGACTAATTCAACTCGATTAACCTAACTTGATTTACTTATCTCGATTAACTGAACTAATCACTTTGATTAACTCGACTAATTCACTTTGGTTAACTTAACCAATTCACTTAACTAATTCACTTAGTTTAGCTTAACTAATTCACTTAACTCCTGTCGAATAAACTATATTTGATAACTCCTCTAACTCTATTCGAATAAACTATATTTGACTAAGTCTATTTAACTTCATTCGAACAACTACTATTCGACAACTCTATTTAACTCCATTCGCTTTACTCTAGATCGCAGCGATCACAATGGTTATGCCTGATTCCCTCAGGAAACATCCGACCGCCTTAGGCTATCTGCAGCCCTGCGAATTACGCTAGCAGTCATACAAGATGGCAACTTACCCTGAATACTATGTTTGACTAACTCTGTCTCAAATAACTATATTTGATTAATTCTAGTTCGTGTTAACTCTAATCGATTAACTCTAACTAATTAACTCCAACTGGTTAATTCTAACTGATTAACTCTAACTGATTAACTCTAACTGGTTAACTCTAACTGATTAACTCTAACTGGTTAACTCTATTTGACTAACTCGACAAACTAACCCCTTTCGAATAACATATTCGATTAACTAACTTCAAATACCATATTCGATTTCTCCTTTCGAATGTCTATACTCGATTAACTACTTCGAATACCATATTCGATTTCTCTTTTCGAATGTCTATATTCGATTAACTAACTTCGAATACCATATTCGATTTCTCCTTTCGAATGTCTATATTCGATTAACTAACTTCACTTTATAAAGATTTCCTTTTTAACAACGTTTTATTCATTGGAAAAGATTTACTTTTAAATAACGGTTCTACCCTTTAAAAATGATTTCCCTTTTTATAATGTTTCCTTTCCAATTCTATTTGTAAATGGTTTACAATATTTCCTTTTCAAATTTATTCTTGAAATATTCTAACTCCTTAAATTCCCGGGAAAATTCGCCATAACCTCCTTTGTATCGGGAGCATCGGAAAAATCCCCAAACCCGCCACACAGGCCTTTCCATTCAAAAAGAAATGTTTTGAATTTATTTTCCTTTTCAAATATCTCCTATTTATAAATATCCCAATTTATAAATATTCCTTATTTATAAATATTCCACTTTATAAATATTCTACTTTTCAATATCACTTTGAAAAAATCTCCTTTATCTACATTCCGGTATGTCATGGTATTCAATCATATCAAATCACGATGTTCAATATCGTCCATACACACACAATCAACAACAGGTTATAATTCACATCATATATCAAAATATATGAAAAACAATAAAATAACTGTTGAGGAATCCAGTCGGATTCCTCCAACCTGTTTCCCTGCATCACAGATGTTAGACAATATAGATAACATCACTTTCAGTTCCATATGATATATTCTGTTAAACAGAATCAATATAGAAATTTAACTAACTGACTAGCAGTTCAATCAAACAGTCAACACATAGTCAAACAGTCAATATTTAACAGTTCTAAAAATACAACATGAAAATATAAACTGTTCAGAGTTAGTGAGATTTACTCACAGTTGCGTGTTAACCGAAAAATATCGGTTTACGTTCGATGATTTGAATCGGACAATTTATTTTGACATAAATTGTAACGAGCTCTGATGGACTTCCAGTCAGCTCCACATGTTTCTTGTTTCACTGAAATCCGGCTTAAAACGAATCCTGTATATTTAGTTGAAGTTCAAATCGCCAAATCGCGAACTGCGGCGCCATTTCAAGCTCGATTTTAATTATAATATAATTATACGTTCAACTGTCGTCGATTGAATATATCCGTCAATATAATTCAACTCTAAGCTGAAATATATATTTTGAATTGCCCAGTTCACATTATATTGTCAATTCAGCTAATTCTGATTATTTCAGAATTATATATATATTATTTAATTATTATATTTAATTAAATATTCCTTATAATTTAATTAACGACCATTTGAATTCTCTAAACCACCATTTATATAATTAAATTAATTAATTATATACCGCAGAAAATGCGGGTCATTACAAACCCATACAAAGGAGGTTATGGCGAATTTTTTCGAAAATTTAAGGCGTTAACCAAATTTTGAGAAATTGGAAAGTTCTTAGAAACTGAGAGGTTGAATAACTTGATCTAGAATGAATGTTGAGTTGGATAAGTAAACGACCTTCTATTTTGTCTTTCTTTTTGGGAAAGAAAAGTTTTAAGTGAGGGAAACTATAAAAATCATGAATTTGAGAACCAAATTAAAATTTATTTTTAATTGATTTTAATGGATTTAAATATTTAAAATGATTTATTTTGATAATTAACGGCCTAGAATTTATTTAAAATGAAGCTTGAACGTATAAATTTATAATATAATTATAAAACGAGCATGTAACATCACGGTAGTTTAAAAATTTAGTTTTGAACTTCCAATAAATGTACAGAATTCAATATAAGTTGGATTTCAGCAAAACAAGAAAGATTAGGATCTATTTAACAATATCTTTCTAACGAATATAAGAAATTGCAATTTCGAGATATAAACTGTAAGCTAGGTCGATTTCAAAATTTAAGAAATTTATTAATATTTTAATAAATATATAAGTCCTTAAAAATGGTGTAAAGACCCGTATTTTTCTGTATAATAATTAATATATTTAATTATATAAATAGTGATTTAGAGATTTGAATGGTCGTAGAATTAAAAAATAGTGAATATTAAATTAAATTAAATAATATAATAATATATTTAATTTCTGAAATAGTCGGAAATAGTAGAATTCACAATATTGCGTGAATTGGGCAATTCAAAATATATATTTCAGTTTGGAATTGAATTTGAGTAACGAATATATTATTTGAATGACAGTAGAACGTATAATCTATATTATAATTATAATCGAGCTCGAAATGGCGCGGTAGTTCGCTATTTGGCGATTTGAACTTCAACTGAATATACAGGGTCCGTTTTGAATCGGATTTCTGTAAAACAAGAAACGTTTGAATCTGTTGAACGATTTTTTCTAATGGAAGAGAAAAATCAGGATTTCATTATGTAGATTTTGATTTATGTCCAAATCAAATTTTAGAAAAGTCGCTATGGAATTCCTTTATAATTTATAACGATATATAAAGGGAATTTCAATATAAATTGAATATCGATTCAACTGGGATTTGAAATATCGAGTTAGAAATCCATATAGGATTATTCTGTAGCTGTATGATATTCTGTTGGGAATATATACGATAATATTTATTTATAAACATTTAATTTAATTATTTTTAAATATATTTATGTATTTAAATGGGTTATTTAGAGCTTTAAAAATAGCCAGTTTTACAAACGACCTATGTTTTCGACGAAACTAATTTTGTTGGATCCGCAATATTAAATTATTGTTAGATTTCAATTTTCATGAATTTTAGAGTCAGCGTGTGGCCGTACGAATTTTTAATGTGAAAAACAGTCGATATTTTGACGGTTAAAAATAAACTGTATGAGCAAATGCAGACGGAATTTGATGAAACCAGCTTCTTTGAGTTCATAATGATGAACTGTATCTCCATGCAAATTTTCATGATTGTTAAATATTGTATGTGGCCGTAGGAATTTTTAGAAGACAAAAATGAATACAAATTATTTGAAGTGCTTTGCACCCTAAATCAGTATTTTTGGGAGTCACTGAATAAGTCAACTAGTCTATATTTTTATATTTTTGGGATCACGACACATTACTCGATTTAATGATATTTTAATATCAGTCCGTGAACAAACAGAGTTTCGCATAATGGGGTACTCTCAAATGTAAATAAATATCCTAACTATTGTGTGAACCTAAACAATGCCACCGCTACCTCCTTTCTCCTCCGCAAAAACTGAAAGTGGACAAACCAAAGCCTCAAAATCAAAGAAACCCTATACATAAATAACCCTAAAAAAACATAATTTTCAGTTTTTCTGGTCAATGAAGTTCACGCCATCGGGTATTCTTCTTAAACCCAAAAACGTGAAAGAGGAATCCATTTCAAAATCAAAACAAATCAAACGAAAATTCTAGAAATCATGGAATCGAGCGTGTGAGCTTAGATTGAGTTTCTCTTCATCTCAGTGTACATTTTGTAGGGTGCGATCCATTTTCCGTCGAGCTCAAATAGCAACAGTGAAACTAGGGTTTAGGATTTTCGCAAATTGGTTGAACCAGTGTTTAATCTGAGTTCGTAATCGGGTTTAGAATAGAAACTAGCAGTACGCTGATTTTTTGTCTGCTGTTCGGTGTAAAAAGGGATCGCAAGATGCTGTAGCTTGCACAGGGAAACTAAGCAACGGGTTTTGTAGGGTTGATGCGATTTGCAAGAAAAGGGTATGGAGAGGACGAGCTCGAGAAAAGAGGAATGATGGTGAAGTCATTACCGAGTTTAGTGGTGAGGTGGTGGAGTTTGGATCGAATAAGTTACGGTGATGGTATAACTGAGAGGAGCGATGGGTTCAAGCTTTATCTAGGAGTAAGGAATAGAGATATTGGTTTGATAGGCCAGAAGAAAAGGTTAAGGCCCGTTTTAAAATTTAAATCCAAGTCTTTATTTTATTTAATGTGTATTAACCTATATAAGTCATAACTTGGTCATACGTTATCGAAATCCAGAAAAACTGGATCCTTAGGATCGTAGGGACGATGGCTACACAATGGAACTAACTGGGAGTAAATCGAAGCTCGTTACAATTTATAGTAAAATAAATTGTCCGTCTGAATCAAGCGATGGTTATCGTTATTAACGATGATCATCCAATGTGAGTAAAACTCACCAACTTTACCAGTTCATATTTTTATAACATATTTTTAGAACTGATAATTGATGATTGATTGCTGTGTGCTGATTGTTTGGTTGAACTACTTATGCATTGGTTGAAATTATAGATAACAATACATATATAAATTGTTAATCAAATATTGATTCTGTTGATCCGAATACTTCATATTGAAATGAAGTTGATGTTAATTATATTGTTTAACATCTGTGGATGCAGGGAAACAGGTTGGAGGGATCCAACTGGATTCCTCAATATTTATAATACTGTTGTTTTCATATATTGAAGTATATGATGTGATATATAATCTATGTTGAATATGTGTGTTTGAATGATATAAATCATTGTTATTTGGTATTTTAAATACCATAAGAAATATTGGGATGTAGAAAAGGGGATTTTCAAAGTGTATTTTGAAAATGAATTATTTATATAAATTCAATGGATTTTATACATAAAAGGAAAATGATTTTATAAAAGAAAATAATTATAAAATCAAAGGATAATTATAAACGGAAAATATTTGTGAAACAAATATAAAAGGAAAATATTTGTCAAATAAATAGGAAAAGAAATATTTATTTAGAAAATAAATAGAGATAAAAGAAATATATATTTAGAAAATAAATAAAGTTATAAAAGGAAATATTTGTAAAACATTTACAAATTGATTATAAATGGAAATATTTATTTATGAAATAGATAGAGTTATAAAAAGAAATATTTATTTAGAAAATAAATAGAATTATAAATGATATATTTATTTTGAAAATAAATAGATTATAATAGGAAACACTTGAAAAATGAATAGAATTGTACGAAAAGAGAAAACACAAGGAAGATTTAGACCCGTGCTTCGCACACGGGTATAACAGAATATGAATTCAAAGTGAACATTTAAGAGAAATCTATTTTAACAGATAATGTAAGAAGAATAATTTATAAATAAGATTTTATAAATTAAATACAATATTTATCATTGGATAAATAGAATATATAAGTCAGGACTTATATAGAGAAGTAAGAATCGATTTCAACATCGATATTTGAACAAAATATGGACGAAGAGTAAATTGGATAGGGTTAATCAGTTAGAGTTAATCAGTTAGAGTTAATTAATTAGAGCTAACCAGTTAGAGTTAATCAGTTAGAGTTGATCGATTAGAGTAAAATCGAACTATAGTTTATTCGAATAGGGTTAAAGGAGTTAATCGAACTATAGTTTATTCGAATAGAGTTAAAGGAGTTAATTGAATATTAGTTATTCTAATAGAGTTAAATGGAGTTAGATCAAATATAGTTATTCGAAAGAAGTTAATCGAATATAGTTTATTCAAAAGGAGTTAGTCAAATATGTTTATTCGAAAGGAGTTAATCAAATATAGTTTATTCGAAAGGAGTTATCGGATATAGTTTATTCGAAAATGAGTTATCGAATAGAGATTATTCGAAAGAGAGTTATACATTGAAATTCGATTGTATCGAATTCAGGAAAGTACACTTTCCGTTTTTAAATCAAGATTTAATGATTTATTTATAAATTGCCTATTTAGTTATTTAGTTAAAATAAGGAATAAAAGTAATATTTTGATGTTAGATATTTCAGAAGCAGGGATTATAACGCTATAGTTATAATCAACGTATTCAATAAAGAAGTGGATTCGTAAATAGAATTCGAAAGTTACGTAAGGAAGTTTGTTAAATATTTAAAAGGGGTATTGTCTATTTCGTGGTTAGAAATGTTGTTTAGTTAAGGTCTGAGAGGTAATTATACCCCAATTTGATTGACTCCATTTTCAACTAAGGAATGGTTAAGGTTCGATGGTGAAGGTTGGTTAAGTAAATTTAGTTAATGAAGGTAATATTCGAGTTGGCATAGCGATGTTTATTCAAACATCTGTTTAAATCCAAATGCTGGAGTTTTGGAAATGTTTTCCAAATAAGAATTAGATTTTTTTTCTAATATAGGAAATAAGAAATGGAAATGTTTTCCATTGTTAATAACGTACATTTTCTTAATTTAGAAAATAGGAAATGTTGAATATATGGAAAGAGGAGATGGAAAATGGACTAAAGTGATAAATGTTAAATGATGTTTGATCGATATAATTTCCATCTGGAAATAATATCGTTGTTTGCACATGTGTTTTTCTTTGATAGTTAACTCATAGACTATCGAAGTTTTTACAATTTTCCATTGTCAATACGGAGAGACCGGGATCAGATTCATTATCTGAAAACAACTATATATAGGCGTTAGCATTGCGATCAAATATGATGAAAAAAATTGAAGATAGAGTTATGCAAGGGCTGTCCTATTTACAGAATAGTGCCTTCGGTATATCCAGTCCCTGGACAACCTATATGGAAGAATGTCTGACATAGTATATTTAATAGATCGCATAAGTTGATCTCTTCAAACGTATTTACGTTTGGTGGTGGATGAATTCGTTTCCCTTAGCTATATAACCCTTGTATTTTTGGGGAAATCAATTTGTGATTTGGCGGGTATGACGATGTGACATTCAAAGTGAATAAATGTGTGATCTGTCAGAGATAAGCGTGGCCTCTAGCCTCACAACCGGGAAATGACAAAAATCGGGCAGGCAGCATGGCTAAGTGGTTGGATGCCAATTAGAGTGTATTATCACCTATCTAGAGATATTCATTTCATTCTATAATCTATTTTCGATGCTATCCCATTCAGGAAATGGTTGTTGATCCTAACTGTTGGTGATATACATTCGATACACTCAAGCGAAATGAGTGGTCGGTCATGTGTGGTCGGGTTGCAAGATGTTCTTATTGAACCCAGTGTATTCCCCTCTAGAGGTACACTATCAGAAGGTGGTTCCATACCTTGTCATAGTTGGTAATCCATTATCCAATAAGTGCTCGGGGTTTTGATTTTATACTATATATGTGGAACGTGAGATGAAAACGTTCTGCAAGATGATTATTATATTGTGGTTGATAGACAATATTATAATATCAGTGAATTTTGATATAAAGATTATCGCTTCTTTCAAAATGATTTGAAAGTTAAATCAAATTGATTTGGATTCTCAAAAGAGAAAAACCCGTTCCGTTATACGGCGTGGTCTTATGAGATATCGTTTTGTTGCTCAAACTGTTTTATATTATTTTACTCACACCAGTCCCATGACTGACCCAGAGTTTATTTTGTTTGGTTTTCCCTAAACTCTTGGGTGCCCAATTTTGTACGGGCAGTCAAGTAGTTAGGGTTTTACAGATATACTTGAAGAGCTAGAGCAGGAGGCTTCATGATTATATAGCTATTGTTTATTCCGCTGTGTTGTAAGTGTTGTACTCTGATAATGTTACTGTATACATATACTGATTTTATTTCAAATATATGTTATCTATTACATGTTGTTTGTTCCGCTGTGAGATTCGTGTTACTCTGATGTTGTATGTTCTTCTTCTTCTATTCTAAGTATCTATCTTATCTATTCTCACCCTATAATTTCTTTCGTGGACTATCTGGTGTTTCCGATGCTTGAATAGTCGACATAGTGTTGTATGCCGATATCCAGGATAGCAAATTCCCCGGGTCGTTGCAGTGGTATCAGAGCTTAAGGTTAAGTAGTTACCTTGGCTCTGTGGCGTAACTCTGTAGAGATGGGGTTAGTAATACCCTAGATTGAGTTGAGTGTATATATACGAGTGAACGTATTTGTCATTCAATATAAAGTGGTTTTATATTGTGGAGATTTATTGGTTGAGTTGTTTATGGGTTCTGGTCGATCAATTTGATCCACTGTATCGGTGGGGTTTATAAACACTTGATCACGATGAACCGACATGGTATGTTTTGAAAAGAGGGTAAATGAAATAATTTTACCCGAATATATTTTGTTATAAAAGGAATCTATACATTGGAATTATTATAATATATAGGATTGTTGGTTGTTATTATAATCGAGTAAGATTATAAATTGAATGGTTATGTAAATAGCTAATCAGAATTTATATAAGTGAAATATATGAAATTGAAATGAATTAAGTCTGAAATTAAAATCAGAATAGAAATTAAAACTCTGGAAATTTGAATAAGTGTTTTTAAATGAATATAGATTAAATATATGAGAAATCTTAAAATCCAGGGAGATTTTAAATTTGTTTAGAAGCATTGTGAAGGGTATTTTGAATTGATTTCAAAATGGAGGAGTTTAAGAAATGGTGTAGAAAAGTGATATATATTGAACTCACTTTGATAGCTAGGAAATAACTCTGATGATGATGGCCACATCATCAGTGTTCATTTTCGATTTCTAGTTGACGGATTACTACTAAAGAATTTTGTTTTTAAATTGTTTTGAGAAGACAAGTTGTTTGAAATCCTAAAAGGGGAAGTTTGATTTTTGATATGGTAAACTGTTTAAAACTCCCAAGAAAGAGCAATTTGAATTAAAAACAAATTAAGTAGAAATTTAGGAAAGCCAATTGGAATTAAAATAAATCTAGTTAAGTGGTAAGTGAAATTGAATTCAAATGATATCAAGACAAATTGGATTGTGAGATTTGAATTTGAAGTGTAATTTGATAATCAAGTTAAGAGTTTGTAATCGAGTTTGAAATGATATTTGTCTTGGATATAAGTGAATGGTTGTGTTGGAGACAAAAGTTATTGGAGTTTGATTGGGATGACATTGATATATGATGAATTAGCAGCAGATGTAAAGGATATAATGGTATGCCCGATGTAACGACCCGGATTTTCGGCGACTTTGGTTATCGACGTAAGCTCGACGTCGATAACCAAAACATCGAAAAATCCCGGTAATTAATGAAAGAAATTAGAAGGTGAGAATAGATAAGATAGAAACTTAGAATAGAAGAAGAAGAACATAACATCAGAGTAACACGAACCTCACAGCGGAACGAATAACATATAATAGATAACATAACTTTGAAATAGAACAGTTATGTATACAATAGCACTTATCAGAGTACAGCACTTACAACACAGCGGAAATAACTATAGCTATATGATTCTGAAGCCTCCTGCTCCAGCTCTTCAATGTATCTTCAAATCCCGACTACTTGACTGCCCGTACAAATTTAGGCACCCAAGAGTTTAGGGAAAATAACAAAGTAAACTCCGGGTCAGTCATGGGACTGGTATGAGTAAAACAATTTAAACAAGTATATAAACAAGTAAACGATATCTCATAAGACCACGCCGCAGAACGGAACGGGTTTTTTCCCTTATGAGAATCCAAAATATCTTTATATCAAAAACCTTTTGATATTATAATAATGTCTATGTACAAATAGATATCAACTAGCAGAAACGCTTTCATCTCACGTTCTACATATATAGTATACAATCAAAACCGCAAGCACGTATTGGGTAATGGATTTCCAACTATGACAAGGTATGGAATCACCTTCCGATCAGTGTACTCTAGGAACGATACACTGGAGTTCAACAAGAACATCTTGCAACTCAGCCACACATAACCGACCACTCATTTCGCTTGAGTGTATCGAATGTACATCACCAACGGTTGGGATCAGCAACCGTTCCCGTATATATATGGGACAACATTGATAGATTTAAGAAACAAATGAATATTCTCTAGATAGGTGATTATACACCCTACTTCGGTGCGACCGACTTAGCCATGCTGCCTGCTCGATTTCTGTCATTTACCGGTTGATGAGGCTAGAAGCTACGCTTTATCATTACATTAGATTCACTTCGAATGCTACATTGTCAAATCCATCAGAATCACTAATTGACGTCTACCACCATACGTTACGTGTCAGCTAAAAGAAGTTTCCTTCTCCGCTTCCACTCTTGGTATAGTTGAAGAAATCAATGTACGTGACCGTCTGGAAATACTCTGTCATACATCCATCTTCATTCGCTAGAAATGTCACATCGTCATACCCACCAAATCACAAATTGACTTATCCAAAAATAACACGGGTATACAGCTAAGAGAAACGAATTCCTCCGCCACCAAACGTGAATACGTTTGAACAGATCAACTTACGCGATCCATTGGATATACTCTGTCAGACCTTCGTCCATACAAGTTGTCCTGGGACTGGACAAACCGAAGGCACTATTCTGTAAACAGGATAGCCCTTGCATTTTACTCCGTCTTCAATTATCTTTGGCATATATGATTCGCGACGCTTATGCCAATACAGAGTGGTTCTATGGATAATAATCCAACCGGTCCCTCCATATTAACAACGTTAAAATGGTCAAAAACTTCGATAGTCTGTGAGTTAACTATCAAAGAAAAACAAGTGTGCAAACAACGATATTATTTCCAGATGGAAATTATATCAAACGAACATCATTTAACATAAATCTCTTTAGTTCATTTATTTACTTATCTCCTTTTTCCCTATATTCTAAATTCTTATTTTCTTTTATCAGAAAACATTTCTGATTCTCGTTTGGAAAACATTTCCAAAACTCCTTTACGATCAAACCTTACCATTTCTTAGTTAAGAAGGAAGTCACTCAAGTTGGGGTATAATTACCTCTCAGACCTTAACTGAACAACGTTATAACTTCGAAATGGTCAAAGTTTATCTTTTAATCTTTAACAACTTCTTTACGCCTTTCTCGGATTCAATTTTACTAATCTACTTCTATATTTAAAACATTGGTTATAACGATAACGTTATAATCCCTACTTTCGAATTATCTAACTTTAATTATAACTTCTATTCTTATTAGTGAATAATTAACCTAACACTTATTTATAAATAAATAAATCTCTATTTAAACACTGGAAAGTATAAGTACTTTCCCGAATTCGATATAATCGAATTTGCCGATTAACTCTCTTCGAGAAATCTCTATTTGATTAACTCTTCTTCGAATACCCTATATTCGATTAACTCCTTCTCGAATAAACGATATTCGATAATCTCTCTTCGAATAACTAGTATTCGATAACTCTTCCTTTTCAAATATCTCATATTTGAAAATCTCACTTCGATTAAACTATAATCGATAACTCCCTTCGATGGAACTAACATCGATAACTCCTTTTGATGAAACTAACATCGATAACTCCTTTCGATGAAACTAACATCGATAACTCCTTTCGATGAAACTAACATCGATTTATTTAACTCGACGAACTTAACTCGACTAACTTAACTTGACTCGACTAACTCGACTTACTTGGTTCGACCAATTCGATTCGATTAACTAGGCTCGACTAACTTGGTTTATTTAACTCAACTTGATTAACTCCTATCGAATAACTAATATTCGATTTAACTCCATTTACTTCATTCGAATAACTAATATTTGATAACTCTATTTAACTCCATTCGCTTGACTCTAGATCGCAGCGATCACAATGGTTACGCCTGATTCCCTCAGGAAACATCCGACTGCCTTAGGCTATTTACAGCCCTGCGAATTACGCTAGCAGTCGTACGAGATGGTAACTTATCCTGAATACTATGTTTGACTAACTCTGTCTCACTTAACTATATTTGATTAACTCTAGTTCGTTTTAACTCTAATCGATTGATTCTAACTAATTAACTCCAACTGGTTAACTCTAACTGATTAACTCTATTTGACTAACTCGACTTGACTAACCCCTTTCGAATAACATATTCGATTAATTAACTTTCGAATACCATATTCGATTAACTAACTTCGAATACCATATTCGATTAACTCCTTTCGAATGTCTATATTCGATTAACTAACTTCGAATACCATATTCGATTTCTCCTTTCGAATACCATATTCGATTAACTAACTTCGAATACCATATTCGATTAACTCCTTTCGAATGTCTATATTCGATTAACTAACTTCGAATACCATATTCGATTTCTCCTTTCGAATACCATATTCATTAACTAACTTCGAATACCATATTCGATTAACTAACTTCAAATACCATATTCGATTAACTCCTTTTTATAACGTTTATCCATTTTAAAAAGATCCCCCTTTTAACACGTTTATTCATTTATAAAGATTTACTATCAGTAACGGTTCTTCACTTTATAAATGTCCTTTTAATAACGTTTTCCTTTTTTATAACGGTTTCCTTTATAAACCAATTTCCTTTTTATTAACTCTATATATTTTCTAAATATTCCACTTTCAATTCTATTTGTAAATGGTTTACAAATATTTCTTTTCTCTATTTTATTCTATTTGCAAATGGTTTGCAAATATTCCCTTTTCAAATTTATTCTTAAAAATATTCCAACTCCTTAAATTCCCGGGAAAATTCGCCATAACCTCCTTTGTATCGGGAGCATCGGGAAAATCCCCAAACTCGCCACACAGGCCTTTCCATTCAAAAAGAAATGTTTTGAATTTATTTTCCTTTTTAAAATATCTCCTATTTATAAATATCCCAATTTTATAAATATTCCTTATTTAACATTTTCCATTTATAAATATTTTTATTTCAATATCACTTTCTTATTATTCCTTACCAACATTCCGGTATGTTATGGTATTCAATCATATCAAATCACGATGTTCAATATCGTCCAAACACATATGATCGCCAACAGATTATATATCACATTATATATCACAATATATAAATAACAGTAAAATAACTGTTGAGGAATCCAGTTGGATTCCTCGAACCTGTTTCCCTGCATCACAGATGTTAAACAATATAGATAACATCACCTTCAGTTCCATAAGATATAATCTGTTAAACAGAATCAATATAGAAATTTAACTAACTGACTAGCAGTTCAATCAAACAATCAACACACAGCAATCAACAGATGATTAACAGTTCTCAGAATACATTATAAAAATATGACTGTTCAGAGTTGGTGAGTTTTACTCACATTGGACGATCATCATTAATAACGATAACCATCGCTTGATTCTGACGGACAATTTATTTTGCTATAAATTGTAAGCTCAGATGGACTTGCGGTCAGTCCCATTGTGTAGTGTCCGTCCATACGATCCCATCGGATCTTGTTTCGCGGAATTTCGACCACGTACGACAAATATATCAATATTTTAAACTTGATACACTATTTAAAAATTTAAAATAAATTAATTTTTCTTTAATTGGGCTTACTCTATATATAAGGCCCATCCATCCTTCCTAAAATACTTGGGCCGTACGTCCATACCCTTCTTCCCCTTTTCAACTTGCTGCCGAACCCGATTCTTGTCCACAGCCATTACCACGTTTTTGAACTCACATCGCCCCATCTCCCTTCACCGAGAACTCAAACAATGATTACCAATGTTCATCTCATTTCCACCTCAACCAACTCATACCACTTGTATGAAACTCGAGCCTCCATCTGTACTTGCTTCGAACCCCTTTACACCCAACAGTATACCTCGCGAGACAGTTTTCTTATCATCGATCCTCACAAAACTCACACAAACCCAAACCTTCAACCCCAGAATCCCAAATCAACAACTAAACCAAGTATCGCAGCCTCAAATCGAAAGCGATTTCAACCCTAGGTTTCCACCGTACTCGCTGGAAATTTACAGCGAAACAAAACAACTTCGAACCACTCTAAACTTATACCAAAAGGGAGAGATTCACTCCATGAACTCAATTAAATGTGTTTCATGATTTAAGGAAATTTATGAGGATTTGTTTGGATTTTGAAGTTACGTTTTCTTTTACTGTGAAGAGAAAAGTGACGGCGGAACAAAGAGAAAAATGAAATTAGGTTTTAGGAATGTTTGTGGGGGTATTTATACTGTTAGAAAAATATCTAGATATTTTATAGAGGGAATATTCCCGGTATATTCCTTTTTTGATAATTCGTTTTGCCTTCTAAAAATCCGTGTGATCACACACGATACTCAAAAATCACGAAACTGAACAAATAGCCGGAGTTCGACATTACGGTCCCAACGAGACTAGTTTCGTCGAATTCCGACTTCGTACGCTCACACGGCGTATTTTTAACTGTCAAAAAACTGGCTGTTTCTCACTCTAAAAATCCGTACGGCCACACCGTGACCCTAAAAATCACGAAACTTGACATCTAGCAACTATTTGATATTGCGGATCCAACAAAACTAGTTTCATCGAATTCCGACTTCGTTTGCAAAACCGACTATTTTTAAAGCTCTGGATGACCCATTTAAATATATAGATATATTTAATATTATTAATTTAAATATAAATAAATTTATATTATCGTATATATTCACCGAGGAATATCATACAGCTCCAGTATAATTATATACTCGCTATTCCGAGTCCAGATTGAATCGATATTCAATTTACATTGAAAAATCCTTTTATAACGTATATAAAGCGTTACGAATTATAAAGGAATTCCACAGCGACTTTTCTGAAATTTGATTTGGACATACATCAAAATCTACACGACGAAATCCCGATTTTTCTCTTCCACTAGAAAGATATACTCCACCAGCTCCACACGTTTCTTGTTTCACAGAAATCTGGCTTAAAATGAATCATGTACATTCAGTTGAAGTTCACATCGCCAATTTACGAACTACAGCGCCATTTCAAGCTCGATTTTAATTATATTATAACTATACGTTCAAACTGTCGTCGATTCAATATATTCGTTATTATATTTCGAATCGAAACTCAACCACATCTCGTATACTATTCAATTCACACTCTATTGTGAATTCTACTATTTCTGACTATTTCGATATTTACAATTTTTTTATTCATTATAAATCTTAATTAAATATTCAATATTATTTAATTCACGTTCTCGATATCGATAAATCGATATTTAATAATTAAATAAATAAATTGTTCAACAGCTAAAATGCGGGTTACTACAATCTTCCCCCCTTAATAAAATTTCGTCCTCGAAATTGCTAAGCTAGGGGATGACCCTATCTTCTGGGTAAAAAATTATCTGTTTATCTCTTGTCTCCGGTTTCAACTGAACCAATTAATATCGACTAAAATATTAATTTATTCCGACTAGCTAAATTTTCAAAAATTCTGAAAATTTTCTAACACCTTAACTTTTCGAAATTTTTTGCCAGCACCTCCTTTGTACTGGTCAATATCTCAAACTCCAACTCGCCTCTCTAGGCCTTCTTTAACCCAAAAGAAAATCAAACAGCCAAGCGGCTTGCCAAATTGGCTCATAAATTCCAAACTCATATATAATATAAACCGGTACCTTTTTGTCGGGAATATCAACTCTACCACTTCCATATGCTATCAACTCAGCATATACCAGTGTTATTTCCATCAAATTCCAATCAGTTCATATCCTCAAAACCAAATCGAATTTCATTCGAACCCGAATATCAAATTTCAAATTCTTAACTCATCAACCCAATTCCATAACAGATTATTCTCTAATCCGATTCAATTCTATTTAACTCAGTTCAAGTTAATATTTCAATTTATTTCTACTATCTTATTCTATTTAACTTCATAAGTTAAAATTAAATTCTGAAACTTAATTTCCTTGGTCTATTTCAAATCAATTTGAAATTACAATGCCAATTCAAAACCTTGGAATTTCTAAACAACTTGTTTTCTCAAAACAATTCAAAAACAAAACCTTTGGTAGTAGTCCGTCACTTAGAACTCGAAAATGAACACTGATGATGTCGCGATTCATCATCAGAATCTATTTTCCAGCCATCGAAGTGAGTTCAATACTATATCACATTTTCAGTTTGAAAAATGTTTTCAAAATCTCCCAGGAACTTAAAATTTCCTTATTTTAATTCCAAATCTGATTTAAATTCACATTTAATTCATCTTATTTCATATACTTTACTTATATGAATTCTGATTTGTCATTTATAATCATTTTACCTTTTTATAATCTTACTCGATTATAATAACAACCAACACAACCAACATACTATATCAAATATATTCGGGTAAAATTATTCCATTTACCCTCTTTCAAAACATACCACGACGGTTCATCGTATTCGAGTGTTTAGTAACCCCCATCGATACAGTGGATCAAACCGATCGACCAGAATTCACAAACAACTCAACCAATAAAACTCCACAATATAAAACCATTTTATATTAACTAACAAATACGTTCACTCGTATATATACACTTAAACTCAGTCTAGGATATTACTAATCCCATCTCTACTGAATCACGCCACAGAGCCAAGGTAATTCTTAACTTAAGCTCTGATACCAACTGTAACGACCCGGATTTTCGGCGACTTTGGTTATCGACGTAAGCTCGACGTCGATAACCAAAACATCGAAAAATCCCGGTAATTAATGAAAGAAATTAGAAGGTGAGAATAGATAAGATAGAAACTTAGAATAGAAGAAGAAGAAGAACATAACATCAGAGTAACACGAACCTCACAGCGGAACGAATAACATATAATAGATAACATAACTTTGAAATAGAACAGTTATGTATACAATAGCACTTATCAGAGTACAGCACTTACAACACAGCGGAAATAACTATAGCTATATGATTCTGAAGCCTCCTGCTCCAGCTCTTCAATGTATCTGCAAATCCCGACTACTTGACTGCCCGTACAAATTTAGGCACCCAAGAGTTTAGGGAAAATAACAAAGTAAACTCGGGTCAGTCATGGGACTGGTATGAGTAAAACAATTTAAACAAGTATATAAACAAGTAAACGATATCTCATAATACCACGCCGCAGAACGGAACGGGTTTTTTCCCTTATGAGAATCCAAAATATCTTTATATCAAAAATCTTTTGATATTATAATAATGTCTACGTACAAATAGATATCAACTAGCAGAAACGCTCTCATCTCACGTTCTACATATATAGTATACAATCAAAACCGCAAGCACGTATTGGGTAATGGATTTCCAACTATGACAAGGTATGGAATCACCTTCCGATCAGTGTACTCTAGGAACGATACACTGGAGTTCAACAAGAACATCTTGAAACTCAGCCACACATGACCGACCACTCATTTCGCTTGAGTGTATCGAATGTACATCACCAACGGTTGGGATCAGCAACCGTTCCCGTATATATATGGGACAGCATTGATAGATTTAAGAAACAAATGAATATTCTCTAGATAGGTGATTATACACCCTACTTCGGTGCGACCGACTTAGCCATGCTGCCTGCTCGATTTCTGTCATTTACCGGTTGATGAGGCTAGAAGCTATGCTTTATCATTACATCAGATTCACTTCGAATGCTACACTGTCAAATCCATCAGAATCACTAATTGACGTCTACAACCATACTTTACGTGTCAGCTAAAAGAAGTTTCCTTCTCCGCTTCCACTCTTGGTATAGTTGAAGAAATCAATGTACGTGACCGTCTGGAAATACTCTGTCATACATCCATCTTCATTCGCTAGAAATGTCACATCGTCATACCCGCCAAATCACAAATTGACTTATCCAAAAATAAAACGGGTATACAGCTAAGAGAAACGAATTCCTCCCCCACCAAACGTGAATACGTTTGAACAGATCAACTTACGCGATCCATTGGATATACTCTGTCAGGCCTTCGTCCATACAAGTTGTCCTGGGACTGGACAAACCGAAGGCACTATTCTGTAAACAGGATAGCCCTTGCATTTTACTCCGTCTTCAATTATCTTTGGCATATATGATTCGCGATGCTTATGCCAATACAGAGTGGTTCTATGGATAATAATCCAACCGGTCTCTCCATATTAACAACGTTAAAATGGTCAAAAACTTCGATAGTCTGTGAGTTAACTATCAAAGAAAAACAAGTGTGCAAACAACGATATTATTTCCAGATGGAAATTATATCAAACGAACATCATTTAACATAAATCTCTTTAGTTCATTTATTTACTTATCTCCTTTTTACCTATATTCTAAATTCTTATTTTCTTTTATCAGAAAACATTTCTGATTCTCGTTTGGAAAACATTTCCAAAACTCCTTTACGATCAAACCTTACCATTTCTTAGTTAAGAAGGAAGTCACTCAAGTTGGGGTATAATTACCTCTCAGACCTTAACTGAACAACGTTATAACTTCGAAATGGTCAAAGTTTATCTTTTAATCTTTAACAACTTCTTTACGCCTTTCTCGGATTCAATTTTACTAATCTACTTCTATATTTAAAACATTGGTTATAACGATAACGTTATAATCCCTACTTTCGAATTATCTAACTTTAATTATAACTTCTATTCTTATTAGTGAATAATTAACCTAACACTTATTTATTTATAAATAAATAAATCTCTATTTAAACACTGGAAAGTATAAGTACTTTCCCGAATTCGATATAATCGAATTTGCCGATTAACTCTCTTCGAGAAATCTCTATTTGATTAACTCTTCTTCGAATACCCTATATTCGATTAACTCCTTCTCGAATAAACGATATTCGATAATCTCTCTTCGAATAACTAGTATTCGATAACTCTTCCTTTTCAAATATCTCATATTTGAAAATCTCACTTCGATTAAACTATAATCGATAACTCCCTTCGATGGAACTAACATCGATAACTCCTTTTGATGAAACTAACATCGATAACTCCTTTCGATGAAACTAACATCGATAACTCCTTTCGATGAAACTAACATCGATAACTCCTTTCGATGAAACTAACATCGATTTATTTAACTCGACGAACTTAACTCGACTAACTTAACTTGACTCGACTAACTCGACTTACTTGGTTCGACCAATTCGATTCGATTAACTAGGCTCGACTAACTTGGTTTATTTAACTCAACTTGATTAACTCCTATCGAATAACTAATATTCGATTTAACTCCATTTACTTCATTCGAATAACTAATATTTGATAACTCTATTTAACTCCATTCGCTTGACTCTAGATCGCAGCGATCACAATGGTTACGCCTGATTCCCTCAGGAAACATCCGACTGCCTTAGGCTATTTACAGCCCTGCGAATTACGCTAGCAGTCGTACGAGATGGTACTTACCCTGAATACTATGTTTGACTAACTCTGTCTCACTTAACTATATTTGATTAACTCTAGTTCGTTTTAACTCTAATCGATTGATTCTAACTAATTAACTCCAACTGGTTAACTCTAACTGATTAACTCTATTTGACTAACTCGACTTGACTAACCCCTTTCGAATAACATATTCAATTAATTAACTTTCGAATACCATATTCGATTAACTAACTTCGAATACCATATTCGATTAACTCCTTTCGAATGTCTATATTCGATTAACTAACTTCGAATACCATATTCGATTTCTCCTTTCGAATACCATATTCGATTAACTAACTTCGAATACCATATTCGATTAACTCCTTTCGAATGTCTATATTCGATTAACTAACTCCTTAAATTCCCGGGAAAATTCGCCATAACCTCCTTTGTATCGGGAGCATCGGGAAAATCGCCAAACTCGCCACACAGGCCTTTCCATTCAAAAAGAAATGTTTTTATTTTATTTTCCTTTTTAAAATTTCTCCTATTTATAAATATCCCAATTTTATAAATATTCCTTATTTAACATTTTCCATTTATAAATATTTTTATTTCAATATCACTTTCTTATTATTCCTTACCAACATTCCGGTATGTTATGGTATTCAATCATATCAAATCACGATGTTCAATATCGTCCAAACACATATAATCGCCAATAGATTATATATCACAATATATAAATCACAGTAAAATAACTGTTGAGGAATCCAGTTGGATTCCTCCAACCTGTTTCCCTGCATCACAGATGTTAAACAATATAGATAACATCACTTTCAGTTCCAGAAGATATATTCTGTTAAACAGAATCAATATAGAAATTTAACTAACTGACTAGCAGTTCAATCAAACAATCAACACACAGCAATCAACAGATGATTAACAGTTCTCAGAATACATTATAAAAATTTGACTGTTCAGAGTTGGTGAGTTTTACTCACATTGGACGATCATCATTAATAACGATAACCATCGCTTGATTCTGACGGACAATTTATTTTGCTATAAATTGTAAGCTCAGATGGACTTGCGGTCAGTCCCATTGTGTAGTGTCCGTCCATACGATCCCATCGGATCTTGTTTCGCAGAATTTCGACCACGTACGACAAATATATCAATATTTTAAACTTGATACACTATTTAAAAATTTAAAATAAATTAATTTTTCTTTAATTGGGCTTACTCTATATATAAGGCCCATCCATCCTTCCTAAAATACTTGGGCCGTACGTCCATACCCTTCTTCCCCTTTTCAACTTGCTGCCGAACCCGATTCTTGTCCACAGCCATTACCACGTTTTTGAACTCACATCGCCCCATCTCCCTTCACCGAGAACTCAAACAATGATTACCAATGTTCATCTCATCTCCACCTCAACCAACTCATACCACTTGTATGAAACTCGAGCCTCCATCTGTACTTGCGTCGGACCCCTTTACACCCAACAGTATACCTCGCGGGACGGTTTTCTTATCACCGATCCTCACAAAACTCACACAAACCCAAACCTTCAACCCCAGAATCCCAAAATCAACAACTAAACCAAGTATCGCAGCCTCAAATCGAAAGCGATTTCAACCCTAGGTTTCCACCGTACTCGCTGGAAATTTACAGCGAAACAAAACAACTTCGAACCACTCAAAACTTATACCAAAAGGGAGAGATTCACTCCATGAACTCAATTAAATGTGTTTCATGATTTAAGGAAATTTATGAGGATTTGTTTGGATTTTGAAGTTACGTTTTCTTTTACTGTGAAGAGAAAAGTGACGGCAGAACAAAGAGAAAAATGAAATTAGGTTTTAGGAATGTTTGTGGGGGTATTTATACTGTTAGAAAAATATCTAGATATTTTATAGAGGGAATATTCCCGGTATATTCCTTTTTTGATAATTCGTTTTGCCTTCTAAAAATCCGTGTGATCACACACGGTACTCAAAAATCACGAAACTGAACAAATAGCCAGAGTTCGACATTACGGTCCCAACGAGACTAGTTTCGTCGAATTCCGACTTCGTACGCTCAGACAGCGTATTTTTAACTGTCAAAATACTGGCTGTTTCTCACTCTAAAAATCCGTACGGCCACACTGTGACCCTAAAAATCACGAAACTTGACATCTAGCAACTATTTGATATTGCGGATGCAACAAAACTGGTTTCGTCGAATTCCGACTTCGTTTGCAAAACCGGCTATTTTTAAAGCTCTGGATGACCCATTTAAATATATAGATATATTTAAATATTATTAATTTAAATATAAATAAATTTATATTATCGTATATATTCACCGAGGAATATCATATAGCTCCAGTATAATTATATACTCGCTATTCCGAGTCCAGATTGAATCGATATTCAATTTACATTGAAAAATCCTTTTATAACGTATATAAAGTGTTACGAATTATAAAGGAATTCCACAGCGACTTTTCTGAAATTTGATTTGGACATACATCAAAATCTACACGACGAAATCCTGATTTTTCTCTTCCACTAGAAAGATATACTCCACCAGCTCCACACCTTTCTTGTTTCACAGAAATCTGGCTTAAAACGAATCATGTACATTCAGTTGAAGTTCACATCGCCAATTTACGAACTACAGCGCCATTTCAAGCTCGATTTTAATTATATTATAACTATACGTTCAAACTGTCGTCGATTCAATATATTCGTTATTATATTTCGAATCGAAACTCAACCACGTCTCGTATACTATTCAATTCACACTCTATTGTGAATTCTACTATTTCTGACTATTTCGATATTTACAATTTTTTTTATTCATTATAAATCTTAATTAAATATTCAATATTATTTAATTCACGTTCTCGATATCGATAAATCGATATTTAATAATTAAATAAATAAATTGTTCAACAGCTAAAATGCGGGTTACTACACCCGACAAAAAGGTACAAGTTTATATTATATATAGGTTTGAGATTTTGATGAGCCGAATTGGCAAGCCGCTTGGCTATTTGATTTTCTTTTGGGTTGAAGAAGGCCTAGAGAGATGAGTTGGAGTTTGAGCTATTGACCAGTACAAAGGAGTTGCTGGCGAAATTTTTCGGAAATATAAGGTGTTAGAAAATTTTCAGAATTTTTGAAAATTTTCGTTGATAAGAATTAATTAATATTTTAATTAAAATTAATTGGTATAGTTAAACAGGAATTTAAGAATTTAACAAATAATTTTTAATCAGTTACTGAGGTTAGTTTTCTACCTTAGCAATTTCGAGGACGAAATTATTTTAAGGGGGGAAGAATGTAACGACCCGTATTTTTCCATATAATAATTAATTTATTTAATTATATACATAGTGATTTAGAGATCTGAATGGTCGCAGAATTAAATAATAGTGAATATTTAATTAAATTAAATAATAGAATAATATATTTAATTTCTGAAATAGTCGGAAATAGTGGAATTCACAATATTGTGTGAATTGGGCAATTCAAAATATATATTTCAGTTTGGAATTGAATTTGAATAACGAATATATTATTTGAATGACAGTTGAACGTATAATTTATATTATAATTCTAATCGAGCTCGAAATGGCGCGGCAGTTCGCTATTTGGCGATTTAAACTTCTATTGAATATATAGGATCCGTTTTGAATCGGATTTCTATAAAACAAGAAATGTTTGTGTTAGGCTACTTTATGAACTAGGCTACACAATGATTAAAAGATCAAATGTTGAAGATACTCACTCAACAAAGTCGGTTCGGATCGGAGTTTCTCTAGCCAAGGCAAAGTGATCCAAAGCAAAGGAAGACAGTGCACAAGCCAGACCGGATCGAAAAGAATAAGGCAGATCCGAACCCCACACCATTCCGCTCCGGTCCGAATCTAGAACCAAAATATTCACCGCCACGTTCCCTTAATACTCGAAACGGTTATGCCCACGATCTACCCACGTTTCCACTAAGTTGGAGTGTTGTCACCTCCACAATCCATCCGAACCCGATAGCAACATGATTGGTGCCACGTGGATCCGAACCGATCCCTCTCCAGGAGCATTTTCCACCTATAAATATACCATCAAGAGGCATTTGGAAGGATCTTTTCGCACTTTCAGGATTGAAACTCCTTTGCAACCCGAATTTTATCAACTTATTCAGCCTACAATCACCTTTCGAATCATATTGTTAAGGAAATTGAGTGAATCAATAAATGAAATGAGTGAGAATTGAGTTAAAATCATTATTGTACTTGCATTCAAGACATCAATCAAAAAAGAAGAAAGTGGACGTAGGCTATTTAATGCCGAACCACTATAAATTGTGTGTTTTCTTTGTTTTAGTTTTCATTTCATTAGAATCTTTAGGTGTTAGAGCCAATTCTAGATCTAACATTTTGGTGCTTTCATTGAGAGTTGTACTCAAGTTTTTGGGATTATCATTCTACTATTTGAACCCTCAAGTTCGAAGAAGTTAATCCTATTTTTCTGACATCTTTAAGTACTTGTTGACTAACTGTTGAAGAATCGAATATTATGGCCAAGACAAAAGGAAAAGAAGTGCAAGGCGCTAGGGGAAACGATGCTAGAGAAGATCAACAAGCCATCGTGCTAACGAGGTCACGTGCTCAAGACTCTAGAGCAGGCCGCTCCGGTCAGGAGGTCCGAACCGGATGGAAGACCCTGATCCGAGCCGGTCCAATGAAGTTGAGGGCACTCATTCTCCCCATCCAAACCGCTCCAGCCAAGCCACTGCACTCCGATCCGATCCGAACTAGAATAAATCTGGAACTACTACTCGAGCTCCCACCAACGCTCCGATCCCAACCACGATGACTAATGTTTAGCCTGATCCATCTGCACCCGTCACACAGGGAGATTTTTCATGCTTTCTTGACATGCTCCAGAGTACTAAGGAGGCATTGGAAGCCCAAAGGCGTGACAGCCTTTGCGTGCAGGAAAACATGATCATTATGGGTAGAGAGCTCCAAGAGCTCCAGAGGCAGAAGACACCTTCCCCAACACGCTGGCTAGCTGCAGATGATTCGTCTTCTTCAGACGAGGAACACCCTCGTGAGAGAAGGCCGCTTGAACGATCTCAGAACCTCGATCAGTTAACTTTTGGATCTTTAGGATCCCAAGAAGATGCCGCCCATGTGTTAGGGCCTGATGACCCAAGCCTGCAACAACCTATGTTGCTACCCATGCATGGATCCCATGTCCTACCCAGGGATCCTAATATTACCAACCTTACGCAACAACAGGTTCTTCAACCTCTACCTCCTTAGATCGACCGGGAGCGCAGAGAGCAGTGTAGAGCAGCCACTGCTAGAAATAGGAGATTATCCCCTAATCAGGAACCTAGGGGTAATCCGAACATCAGACCTAGAGAATCTGTGCAGACGTTAACAAATGTCGATGTATGGGCAATGGTGCGTCAGATTATGCCCGAGAGCCGACGGTATACTAATGAAGATTGGGGAATTGAGCGAAGTCGTACCCCCTTCAGAGATGATATATTAGATTTCCAGTTCCCTCGGCGATTCGACTTGCCTCAGATGGATCAATATTCAGGAAGAACGGACCCTGGGCAGCATCTAATGAGGTATGCAAGGTTCATAAATGCTACAGCAGCTCCAGATGCTGTAAAATGCAAAGCCTTTCCAATTTATCTTGAAGACGTGGCGTAAATGTGGTTCACCCGACTCCCCCCTTGGTCGATATCAAATTTCATAGAATTGAGTGAGCGTTTCATGAATCAGTTTCAACTTCATGCTCGAAAGTCCAAGAGCGTCATAGAGTTCTCACGGATTAAACAGGTCCCAGGAGAACTTTGAAGTCATATTTAGACTGCTTCAACCTGGCCGTCACCGAAGTTAGTGATCCTCATGAGCCCACTATCCTGATGGCCTTGATAGAAGGGGTAGACCCTGACACAGAATTCAGGGATTACTTGTCTGGGAAACCGCCTCCTACTAGAGAATTATTCTATGAAAAAACTAATATCCGCTTAAGGCAAGAAGAAGCTCATGAAAATAGGAAGAGAAAGTCCGAAGGGGCCTCGAGGGAAGGTGTCCAGAGTAATGTTGCGGTGAAACATTCTAGTGATAGTTCAGGGAAGGTTGAAGTAAACGTTAGCAACCAGAGCAGGAGTAATAGCAACAGGAATGGAAACGACAATAGAAGGAACAGAAACCGAGGGAATATATCAAGTAAAAGACCCAGATTCCAGACTTTTGAAAACTATACTTCATTAAATGATATGTTGGAGAATATTTTCTTGGACACATATAGCATATTGCAGTACAAAAAACTACAACCCAGAGACTCCACTGAGAAAAAGATCGCAATGGGAAAGTTTTGCTTTTTCCATGGAACCCACGGTCATTCCAGCAACGAATGCCATCATTTGAGAGATATAGTCGAAAGATTGTTGCGGGAAGGGAAGTTAGACGCGTACAAGGTTTCCCCAAGGGACAGGGGGCAAGGGGGACAAGCCCTGGACCAAAACCAACCTACTTCAAAACCCACAACCCAGCAGAAAGGTAAGGGGATCGTTATTAATACCATTATAGGTGGACCCCACCTAGTTGATCATAGTTTCAAAGCGACGGATCAGTACGTCAATGTCGCTAAGCATTTTGAGGTAGGAGAATGCAGTAGTCTCGAAGACATTACTCCAGTAAAACAACAAAAGACGATGTCAGACGACGTCGTATTCCGCAGTAGAGATGATTGCGGAGTTCAATCCCCAACCGACGATCCACTAGTAATTAACACGACAATTGGCCCTGCTTTAGTCCATAAAGTGTTAGTGGACAATGGGAGCTCGGTCAATATCCTCTTCAAGAAAGCTTTCGAACAAATGAGACTTGAAGCAAAAGATCTAAAGCCATGCAAAAGATGGATACGTGGCTTCAACGGAGCGTCGACGGATCCGATGGGCTACGTAGAATTACCAGTGACATTAGGGCAGGGAGATCACCAGAGAGTGAGGATCCTGCCGTTTTTAGTTTTGGATGTGGAGTCGCCCTAGCCTTCCTAGGCCGACCGGCCCTTGCCAAGTTTAGGGCATGTATTGCACCTTGGTGCTTGCTGCTTAAATTCCCGACTGACTCAGGAATTGGAGTGATGAGGGGCGACCAAGCTACGGGACAAGCTTGCTACATGACGGAGTTGAAGATGCTAATGAAGGGGTTGAATATAGAAACTAAGGAAGATTCTGCCCTCCGAAGGAGAACTCAGCATAGCAATTAAGGGGTCCTGCCCCAAGAGAGTCGCCCTCGGATGTGCCCGAAGAAATAGATCCCAGAGAGGATAGAGAACCCGAGGACAGAAATGTGACTCCCAACGAAATAACAGTAGATATACCTGTTGATGAGACAGATTCGACTAAAGTACTAAAGATCGGCTCGCAACTAGACCCAGTTTGAGCGAAAGAGTTAGCTGGTTTTTAAAAGGCAAATCTGGATGTGTTTGCCTGGACTCACGCTAACATGTGTGGGATTTCGCCTGCCATCATGAGCCACTCTTTGTGTATTAATCCAAAGCACCCACCAGTCAAACAGAAGAGACGGATGTTAGGTCCAGAGCGGTCAGCAGCTTTAAAAGAAGAGGTAGAGAAATTAAAAGATAATGGATTCATTAAGGATTCGAAATATCCTGACTGGATATCGAATCCTGTCCTGGTCAAAAAGTCAAACGGGAAGTGGCATACATGTATCGACTTTTCTGACTTGAACAAGGCCTGCCCGAAGGATAGCTTTCCTCTCCCCGGAATTGATCAGCTAGTAGATTCGACTGTTGGGCACGAGCTTTTATCCTTTACGGATGCCTATTCTAGGTACAATCAAATTCCCATGCACATACCAGATCAAGAGCATACAAGTTTCATCACAGACTTGGGGTTATATTGTTATGTGGTAATGCCATTTGGGTTAAAGAATGCAGGAGCCACGTATCAGCGCCTGGTCAACCGCATGTTTTATAATCAAATGAGGAAAACCATGGAGGTTTACATGGATGACATGCTTGTGAAGTCTAAACAATCTTCCGATCATACAAGGGACTTAGCTGAAATGTTTGATATTCTTCGAAGGTATGGGATGAAGTTAAACCCCCTAAAATGCACGTTTGGGGTCGCATCTGGAAAATTCCTTGGGTTTATTGTGAGTTCTCAAGGAATTGAGATAAATCCTAGCCAAATAGCAGTAATAAGCGATAATGAAGAACCATGAAAGATCAAACACGTTCAAAGCTTGGCCGGAAAAGTTGCTGCATTGAGTAGGTTTATCTCTAAAGCTACAAATAGGTGTGTACCTTTCTTCGATCTCGTAAAACGAGGAAAGCAAAATTTTGAATGGACCCCCGATTGTGTGGAGGCGTTCCAGATTCTATTAGACTTATTAGAAAAGCCTCCAATATTATCAAAACCCGTGGAACATGAGGATTTCTTTGTCTACTTAGCGGTATCATATCACGCCGTCGGTATGGCATTAGTACGTGAAGAGGATAAAGTCCAGAAGCCTGTATATTATGTGAGCAAAAAGCTAGTTGCTGTGGAACGTAATTATCCGAAGATAGAAAAGCTTTCTTATAGCCTCCTGATTGCTTCCCGTAAACTTCTCCATTATTTTTAGGCTCACCCAATAATTGTATATACCGATAAACCTTTGAGATAAGTGTTGCAAAAACCCGAAGCATCGGGGCGGTTACTTAAAAGGAACATCAAGCTGAGTCAATTTGATTTGAATTTTCAGCCACGAAGATCAATAAGGGGGGAGTCATTGGCTGACTTTATAGCTGAATTTATAATTCCCGAAGAGGAAACGGTGGATGACAAGGTAGTTACTTTTGATCAAGAGTTAGAGCTTAGTCCATGGAAGCCGTATGCGGATGGAGCCAAAAATGATCGAAAGTCCGGCGCCGGAGTTGTTTTAATAACTCCTGAAGGATGATCTATTTACTATGCATTACGATTAGAGTTCGCTTCTACTAACAACGATTCCGAGTATGAAGTCCTGAATGCCGGGATGAAACTCGCCAAAGAATTGGGAGTGAAGACATCGGATATATATTGCGATTCCAAGATAGTTGTATGCCACGTTCGGGAAGAATTTACGGCTAAAGGACCTCGACTCGTTATTTATCTCAAAAAGGTAAAGGAATTATTGGGAAGTTTGGAGCATTCTAGCATAACGCACATTCCAAGAACGGAAAATCAAAAAGTAGATTGACTAGCGAAGCTAGCAAGTTCTGATAATCCTAAAGAAACTGAAATGGTTCCGATAGAGATTTTGGAATCACCGAGTTTCGACCTAATGGAAGCGGAACTAGCCTTGGGAGTCGACCCAAAGAGAGAATCCTGGATGACATCGATCAAGAATTTTCTCAAGAATGGAACCCTCCCGTTGAAAAAGAGCGAAAGACGAGCTGTAAGATGCAAGGCTGCAAGATATGTTTTAAAGGACAACGTCCTTTATCGCCAAGGGTTTTCAATGCCCCTATTACGGTGTATTGCACACGACGACATTAAAAGTGTACTGCAAGAAGTACATGAAGGTGAGTGCGGAGACCACTCTGAGGGCCAAACCCTAGCAAAGAAATTATTACGGCATGGATATTTCTGGCCTACCGTGAATAAAGACGTGGGTGATTATTCATGACGCTACGAAAGATGTCAAAGATTTTCCAAAGTTCCTAGAGCGCCTACGACTCAGTTCAAATCGATGGTTAGCCCATGGCCGTTTTCCATGTGGGGAATTTACATTATTGGAGTGTTACCTATTGCCAGAGGAGGAGCTAAGTACACGATCGTCGCCATGGACTATTTCACAAAATTGGTGGAAGATGAACCTTTAACAACCATCACAACGAGGAAGGTAATCAGATTTGTGGTCACAAACATTATTTGTCGATTTGGGATACCGAAGACCATCATAACCGATAATAGGACACAGTTCGACAGTATCGAGTTCAAAAACTTCTTCCAGAAATACAAGATTGATAAATGATACACTGCAGTAGCTCACCCGCAGTCAAATGGCCAGGTCGAAGCTATAAACAAGGTCATTAAATATATTCTGAAGAAGCGGTTGGAGAAGGCCAAAGCCAAATGGGTAGACGAGTTGCCACTAGCTTTATGGGCCTACAGGACAACCTTTAAGACGGCTACCGGCCATACACCCTATTCACTTTCCTTCGGGTCAGAAGCAGTGATTCCGGTAGAATTGGACGTCCCTTCTCATCGAGTCGCGTATTATGACCCAATGACAAATAGGACACTCCTTCTAGAGTCTCTTGATATGATTGAAGAAAAAAGAGATGAAGCAGACTTACGTGCCTCGAGACATCGACATCAAGTAGCACGTTATTATGACCGGAAAGTTTGCTGCAAAACCTTTGAACCAGGAGATCTAGTACTGAAACGAGTCTTCCCACCTTCGACCCAATTGGGTCCAAAATGGAAAGGGCCATACATCATCTGACGGAAGCTTGATACAGGAGCATTCAAGCTAACGACCGTGGACGGTGAAGAGATTCCCAGAGCTTGGAGTGCTCAGCATTTATGACGATATCTGAGCTAAATATGAAATGTCTTCCTTTTTGTTTTTATAAGCTGTGTAAAAAGGCACGACTTGCCTTAAAAAGTCTGTTTATATGATCAAAGGATTATGAAGTGGATGTAGGCTACGACTTAGCTGGACCACTATAAAAATATTGTCTGTCATTTACTTTCCTGCATTATTTATATATTTGACAATCATTCTATCATGACCATGAAATACGAAACATTATATTAAATCTGGAAAATTGGAGATAACCTATGTGCAGGAGCGAACAAAATAACCGCTTGCATGATAGAATGCAAAAGAATGGGAAGATAACATTCTTAACTCTAACTCTCATGAATCGAGAGAGAGCATAAAGGACGGGAAGACGACGTCCCTTGTGGCGTGAAGGTGCACCCGGATGAGAGACCGCCTCAACAATACTCTAACCTGGTTATGAGATAGGAGAGTATAAAGAAGCTAGAAAGAATAGGCATCAATGACAAAAGGAATATGGCCCCATCGGAGAATTGGGGGCAATTGGATATTGAATTTAATCAATCTTGAATAATTATTGCTCAGTTGTCCAAGATTGATTGAGGGCACATATGTGTACACATATTCCCCTCAAGAATGACTTTATTATATAACTGTAATATGACGTGTTGTCTATTTGCATTTTTACTTAAGTACTAAACTAGCAACTATCAGTTATTGCAGGAAATAAACTATTTTTATTTACAAATACGTGAGTTTGTACAAGGAAATCAAGCAAAAGATGCGAGGGCCGCACTTGCTGCAACAATTGCGGACCAATTGGATATCAAAATAAAACAAAGCACATCATCACTTGGGCTTTGGAGCAAACTTGGATTTTTTGATAGCCTTATGAGTAGCCCTAGCCTCTTTTTCAGCATCAGTCATAAGATGCTTTGGCTTCTTCTTCTCTGTAGTTGAAGTACCAGAATCGGTGGATTTCTTCCCAGGAGTCGGAACACTGGAATCAAGAGAAGATTTTTTAGTAAGCTCTTCTGTAATAGATCTAGTTGAAAGCATAACGACTAACCTTGATCCAGGATCCACCACTGCAAAGGGCTTAAGGCTTGCTGGGTTCAAGTCTTCAGCTTTTGGCTGCATGCGTTTGTCTTGATCGGCTTTCATTTCAGCCAAAGTAATGTCATCGGCACTTTTTGAATCCCCAATTATAGCCACATCAGGATCTTCTTCATGCCCCTCATTACCACCGTCGTCTTTTAAGGCATCTATCATCTCGTCATCATGAGAAGTGTCGGCCTTAGACTGTTTAGTGCCTCCTCTGAATTCGGTGGTGGTAGCCTTATCCTGTCCTCCCTGAGCCTTTTTCACGGACTCCTCTCTAATAGAGGATCCCTGAGGCACATCGATCTTCTCGGCTGATCGAGCACCTACAGAATGAGAAGCAAAAGTTATCAACTCAGGAGAAAATAAAGGATCCTCCATTGATTGCCCAATTATGTAATGAAAGGTGGAGACGACCTTGACAAATTGAGGTGAAAAGGTAGAAATACTTTCTGATGGTCTCTCGGTTAGAGTGACTACCGTCTCTGACGCTGATTCGGGTATAGGAGATAAAAAAGACGCCTTAGGAATTCCCGGGTTCTCGGGATCACATCCCTCGACTTCGGTAGTTTCAGCAGTAGCGGAAGAAGAACCAGTCTCAGGGATATTCTTTTGTTTGGCCAGGCGCTTCTCCTCCTCCATAGCAGCGGTAATGAGGCGACGCCCCTCGGCCAGGCGTGCCGGTTCATCATCTCTCAGATACTTCTCGATAAGTTTATCTTCATCAACGAAGTCTACCTTAAGTTCCTCTTTCTCCCATTCGATGATTTGAATCCATACGTGAACTAAGGTAGTTGGATAGTCTTCAATCCAATAGATGTTTCGGCGATGAATTATGTGCGCAAAGAATTCAATCAGTAATTCGCCAAAACCGTGCACTTCTTCCTGACCTCTGATAGTTGTCTACGTGTCTCTTCGGCAGGCTTAATGACGTTCTCCACATTCCCCTCAGCTAGGGCAGCCATATTATCGGCTTCCATTAACTTGGACTCCAGGTTAGCATTGCGTTTCTCCAGTTCAGCATTTTTTCTCACTAACTCGGCTTTTTCTTGCTCAAGAGTGTTATAAGCCAGTTGCATTTTGACACTGTCTGTCTTAGCGTCTTCCGCTTGTTTCTTTAATCCCAAACGCTCTTGACTATGAGATTCCAGCAAGTCATGATAACGCTTCTGTAACTCCTCAAATTGCTGTTTAAAGTTGTTGGCGTCTCGTTGAGCGATGAGAGTTGAGCCTGTGTGTCTTCTAGGTGCTTCTCCAAATTTTTCAAGGCATTCTCATCGGAATCCGTAGCCTTTTTCATCGAATCAACGTCTGTAATTAAAGTCCGAATAATTCTGGAGAGATTGCGTGAATATTTGAACATCTCCGAGTATTGCTTCTCAACTGCGTCAAACTTTGCTTTAGCCTCATTTGCCCACTTTGAGGAAATAGGCTCAAGTGCAGGCAAAAAAGTCAGATTCTCAAAATAATGACCTGGGAACTGCTTCTCCAGATATGCCAGCTTAACTTTGGAATCAGCATCCAATGGTGGAGGCTTGCAGTATGTTAGTTCAACGTGTTTTCGCTTAGTAGGGACAATGGCTTATCACCCTTTCCATATCGCTTCTTAGAAACTCTGTGTTTGTCTCGTGAATCGGTGTGTTTCGGTGGAATTTTCTCCTGACTGTGTTGGTCTTGAGGAGAAATTCGGTCTTTAGGCTGCGACGTGTCTTCTCCTCGACGACTCTGGTTGCTCTTATATCTGTCTGGATCCGACCGGACGGGGGAACGAGAGCACGAGGTGTGTGGTCGATAAGAATCATGAGTCCTTCTATCATCTCTGCCCCGGCTCTCACGGTAATCATGATCGATATCGAAAGGAGGCCTAGACATGCTACGACACATTTTTCTGACATCGTAGTAAGGGCAAGACATTGTACCTGCGCAACAATGTAAGTGGAATTCAGAATCAGTGTTCACATAAGAAGTGAGTGTTGTGATGCGTGGTGCTAACGTGTTGAGTGCATCCTAAGTGGTGTTCCTCCTAACAAACCCAAGTCTGAAGCCAGACTAGCACGAGCGGGCTCTTTGGTCTTCACGGGAGTAGTCTCCTCTGAAGAGGTGAAAATTAAAGGGTTCGTGCCAAAGTCCTCTGAAGTATAGATGGTTTCAGGCAGGGGAAGTTTCCTAAACCCTTAAATGTGGAATCGTCAGTAGTAGGAGCATCTCCTTGAGAAGCATCTATTGGCAGCTCTTTAGGAGATGTTGACTTCTCAAGAGAAATAGCGTCATCCGGGACGGTATACCCTTCTCTGTGATTTTCAGCTATGTTGGCTAACTCGTCATCCTGAGTTGAAGATGGAGAAGGTGAAGTCCAAAGAGGTATTGTTGGACCTTTCGAGCCCTCGCCTGTCTCAGGAATAATGTCTACCAGGGGTATGTACACATATGGACCCATCCCATGACCAATGCTACGGGTAATGGATAGTAACCCGTGATGATGGAGATACTCATCCTTAAGAACTTCGTCGATGGTTAGAAACTTTTGATCGCCATTGAGAAGCCGATGCAAACGATCAAAGTACAATTGATTCGATATTTGCTTTGGGTTATCAACTGCGAATAAAAAAGAAAGCAGGTTAATGTGTTGGCATGAACATTTAAAATTGAGATCTAGAAAATCGGTGCTTTACTTGATTTGGTCCATCTTCTGGCGCACCCCGACTGCTGCCTGATATAAAACCATTCAAGCTTAGAATCGCCAGCCTTGCTGCTAAACGAAGCTGTAATAATTTTCCTTTTTGGGACTAATTCAAAATATGAGAAGGAATGAGTCTCTTGAGTCCGATGCTTGAAATTATAAAATAAAGTGGACGTCATCGAAAGTAGGCTCTATACCTAAAACCTCTTTGTATATGCTATATATAAGGTGTATAAATAAACATAAGAGTTAGGATGTAACTGCATGGGGGCAATCCGCGTCTTTCTTAGAAAGTCGACAACAAAAGGCGGAAACAGTGGAATAGCCCCAACCATACACATCAATCGGGTAACTGCTATAAATCCTTCCGGAGGATTGTGGGGACGATATGCTTTTGATGGCACCAGGGTATCTCTTTTCAGTATCCCATGCTTTAGACATATTCAAACAAGTCTGTCATCATCAATCGTCGATTCAACAGAATCTTTGGGTAACTCCAATATAGTGGCAGACTCAAACTCATCAGGAGCTCGATTATCTCCTATCCCTCCTTCCTTTTCATCGCCAAGAGAAACTTCACTATCAGAAGGCATTTCACTATTGTGTGCTTCTACTTCGTAATCTGGGCCCTCATCGTCCCATTCAGGGTCTGAGGGAGAGGATATGTCATCAATAGTGAATTTCTCGGAAGTTTCTGCAACTTCTATCTTCTCTGCTAACCTAGATGAACCTCTCTCTGCCATGATCACTAAACTACTGAAGAAGCAATAACATAAGTTAGAGTAATATAGCCCATATCCCCCTGTGTGTGCGTGTGAACTAAAGTGTGTGCTACATGTGCAAAAGATGCAAAGTTAACACATGAGAGTGTGATGCAAAGGTTCGATAAAACAGTAATGTATAGAACAGTCCTTGATGTTCGTTTATGTTCATAAGGCGCTATCCTAACTGTTCTTTAAGTTGAAGGTTATGTCAAACATTGATTTAGCCAATTGGACAAATTCTTGTGCATTAAGACAGACTACTTCGGTTTGGTTCGGGTGTATGTGTTGGGATCGGATCGGGAGACAAAGCCATGTTTTGGCCTGAAGCAAACATTCACACCCAGCAAGCAAACCCGGATCGGTTCGGAAGTAGGCATTCGGAGCGGTCCGGAGTGACTTGAGTATCCATGCCTCTCTTCCTTCTTATTTCTCACTCCGACCCGACCCAGTCAAGTGAGCTTTGTTTCCCCTCTTTGCTTTTTACTCCGACCCAATCCGGTCATATGAACCTCTCTCTCGTCTTTCTCTTCACTCTAACGCTTCTCCATCCGAACTGATCCCAGCTCCTCTCCTCCTCTTCTTCTTCTCCATCTTCCATATCACTCAACCAACACCAAATCCAACTCCATGTCAAAAGCCCTAATTAAGACCGAGCACTTATGTGCTCAAATATCCAACAATAGATCCTAATCCCATCTCCCAACGCCTCGAGGTGATGGCGGAGCCACCAACGATGACGGCATGGGAAGATGAGGCCACGGCGTCGAAGCCGAGCAAACACCATGCCCAAATTGTTCAAATTGACCGCAAATTACAACTAAAATCAGTTATTACGAAAATAATCAGAGTTTTAAACCTAACAGAGTGTTTAATTCGAAGATTAACGAGAGTATTTTAGAGTTTTTGAAAGTTAGGGTTTCAATACAAAAGCTGTTAGACGAGAGCAATGAAAGAAGAAGGAGGAAAAAATAGGAAATGGGTTATATATATTTACATTGGCCCTTCGTATTCTCAGCCTGTCATCCCATTCGGACCGGAATACAAGCCCATGGACGTATGTTAACTTGTTGATCCAATATTAAACAAAGTGAAAAGGAAAGCTGATTCGGGTTGGAGTCCGAACCCGAAGGGAATTATACACGTTGACTTGGCATGCAAATTGAATTCAAAGAAAAAATAAACGAGGAGCTTACCAGGAAGAGTCACTATACATCAAAGAGAAATCCCTGAATTTCATGAAATGAAGAAACTAATTCGCATATTTCATAATGTATATATATAAGCAGCAAGAGAACCGACTTTATGGAGTAACGCATCCCTACACACAAATGGAAACGACTATTCAACAGTTCCAATTCAAAGACCAATATGCATATAATGTCAAAGCACGCTTCCTCTTCAATAGAAATGTCCTATGAGGGGGCAAAATGTTAGCCTACTTTGTGAACTAGGCTACACAAAGATCAAAAGATCAAATGTTTAAGATACTCACTCAATAAAGTCGGTTCGGATCGGAGTTTCACTAGCCAAGGAAAAGTGATCCAAAGCAAAGGAAGACAGTGCACAAGCCGGACCGGATCAGAAAGAATAAGGCTGATCCGAACCCCAAACCATTCCGCTCCGACTCAAATCCAGAACCAAAATATTCACCGCCACGTTCCCTTAATACTCGGAACGGTTATGCCCATGATCTACCCACGTTTGCCACTAACCTGGAGTGTTGTCACCTCCACAATCCATTCGAACCCGATAGCAACGGGATTGGTGCCACGTGGATCCGAACCGATCCCTCTCCAGGAACATTTTCCACCTATAAATATACCATCAAGAGGCATTTGGAAGGATCTTTTGGCACTTTCAGGATTAAAACTCCTTTGCAACCCGAATTTTATCAACTTATTCAGCCTACAATCACCTTTCAAATCATATTATGAAGGAAATTGAGTGAATCAATGTATGAAATGAGTGAGAATTGAGTGAAAATCATTATTGTACTTGCATTCAAGACATCAATCAAAAAGAAGAAAGTGGACGTAGGATATTTAACGCCGAACCACTATAAATTGTGTGTTTTCTTCGTTTTAGTTTTCATTTCATTAGAATCTTTACTATTTTGGGTGTTGGAGCCAATTCTGGATCTAACAGTTTGAATCTGTTGAACGATATTTTTCTAATAGAAGAGAAAAATCGGGATTTCATTGTGTAGATTTTGATTTATGTCCAAATCAAATTTTAGAAAAGTCGCAATGGAATTCCTTTATAATTTATAACGATATATAAAAGGAATTTCAATATAAATTGAAAATCGATTCAACCAGGATTTGAAATATCGAGTTAGAAATCCATATAGGATTATTCTGGAGCTGTATGATATTCTTTTGGGAATATATACAACAATATTTATTTATAAATATTTAATTTAATTATTTTTAATTATATTTATATATTTAAATGGGTTATTTAGAGCTTTAAAAATAGCCAATTTTGCAAACGACCTCTGTTTTTGATGAAACTAATTTTGTTGGATCCGCAATATTAAATTATTGTTTCAATTTTCGTTATTTTTAGAGCCAGTGTGTGGCCGTACGGATTTTTAATGTGAAAAACAGTCGATATTCTGACGGTTAAAGATATGTTGTTTTAGTAAACGGAGTCCGAATTTGATGAAACTAGTTTCGTTGGGTTCGTAATGATGAACTATAGCTGCATGCCAATTTTCATGATTTTTGAATATTGTATGTGACCATAGGAATTTTTAAAAGACAAAAATGAATATAAATTATTTGAAGTGTTTTGCACCCTAAATCAGTATTTTTGATATTTCACTGAATAAGTCAACTAGTCTATGTTTTTATATTTTTGGGATCACGGCACATTACTCGATTTAATGATATTTTCATATCAGTCCGTGAACAAACGGAGTTTCGCATAATGCGGTACTTTCAAATGTAAATAAATATCCTAACTATTGTGTGAACCTAAACAATGCCACAACTACCTCCTTTCTCCTATGCAAAAACTGAAACATGGACAAATCGATGCCTCAAAATCAAAGAAACCCTATATATAAATAACCCTAAAAAACCTAATTTTCAGTTTTTCTGGTCAATGAAATTCACGTCGTCGGGCATTCTTCTTAAACCCAAAAACGTGAAAGAGGAATCCATTTCAAAAATCAAAACAAATCAAAAGAAAATTCTAGAAATCATGGAATCGAGTGTGTGAGCTTAGATTGAGTTTCTCTTCATTTAAGTGTACATTTTGTAGGATGCGATCCATTTTCCGTCGAGAACTAGGGTTCAGGATTTTCACAAATTGGTTGAACCAGTGTTGAATCTGAGTTCGTAATTGGGTTTAGGATGGCAATTAGTGGTACCCCGATTTTTTTTTGTGGTGTTCAGTTTAAAAAGGGATCGCAAGATCCTGTAGCTTGCGCAGGGAAATTGAGTGACGGGTTTTGCAGGGTTGATGCGAGTTGCGAGAAAAGGGTATGGAGAAGATGAGCTCGAGAAAAGAGGAATGATGGTGAAGTCATTACCGAGTTTAGTGGTAAGGTGATGGAGTTGGGATCGAATAAGTTACGGTGATGGTTTAACTGAGAGGAGCGACGGGTTCATGCTTTATCCAGGAAGAAGGAGTAGCGGTATTGGGTTGGTGGGCTGGAAGAAAAGGTTAAGGCCTGTTTTAAAATTTAAATCCAATTCTTTATTTTATTTAATGTGTATTAACCTATATACGTCATAACTTTGTCATACTTTATCGAAACCCAGCAAAATTGGATCCGTTAGGATCGTAGGGACGACGGCTACGCAATGGAACTGACTGGGAGTGAATCGAAGCTCGTTACAATTTATAGCAAAATAAATTGTCCGTCTGAATCAAGCGATGGTTATCGTTATTAACGATGATCGTCCAATGTGAGAAAAACTCACCAACTCCACCAGTTCATATTTTTATAACGTATTTTTGGATCTAATAATTGATGATTGATTGCTAGGTGCTGATTATTTAGTTGAACTGCTTATGTATTGGTTGAAATTACAGATAACGATATATATATACATATATATATATAAATCGTTAATCAAATATTGATTCCCTTGATCAGAATACTTCATATTGAAATGAAGTTGATGTTAATTATATTGTTTAACATCTGTGAATGCAGGGAAACAGGTCAGAGGGATCCAACTGGATTCCTCAATATTTATAATATTGTTGTTTTCATATATTGAAATATATGATGTGATATATAATCTATGTTGATTATGTGTGTTTGAATGATATCAATCATTGTTATTTGGGATTTTAAATACCGTAAGAAATACTGGGATATAGAAAAGGGGATTTTCAAAGTGCATTATGAAAATGAATTATTTATATAAAATCAATGGATTTTATATATAAAAGGAAAAGGATTTAATAAAAGAAAATAATTATAAAATCAAAGGATAATTATAAAAGAAAAATATTTGTGAAACAAATATAAAAGGAAAATATTTGTGAAACAAATAGGAAAAGAAGTATTTATTTAGAAAATAAATAGAGATAAAAGAAATATTTATTTAGAAAATAAATAAAGTTATAAAAGGAAATATTTGTAAAACATTTACAAATAGATTATAAGTGGAAATATTTATTTATGAAACAGATAGAGTTATAAAAAGAAATATTTATTTAGAAAATAAATAGGATTATAAAGGAAATATTTGTTTCGAAATTAAATATATTATAAAAGGAAACACTTGAAAAATGAATAGAATTGTATGAAAAGAAAAATTTTACACTAGGAAGATTTAGACCCGTGCTTCGCACACGGGTATAACGGAATATGAATTCAAAGTGAACATTTAAGAGCAATCTATTTTAACAGATAAAGTATGAAGATTAATTTATAAATAAGGTTTTATAAATTAAATAAAATATCTATCATTGGATAAATTAAATATATAAGTCAGGACTTATATAGAGAAGTAAGACTTGATTTCAACATCAATATTTGAACTAAATACGGACGAAGAGTAAATTGGATAGGGTTGATCAGTTAGAGTTAATCAGTTAGAGTTAATCTGTTAGAGTTAACCAGTTAGTGTTAATTAGTTAGAGTTAATCTATTAGAGTTAAATCGAACTATACTTTATTCGAATAGGGTTAAAGGGTTTAATCGAACTATAGTTTATTCGAATAGAGTTAAAGGAGTTAATCGAATATTAGTTATTCGAATAGAGTTAAAAGGAGTTAAATCGAATATATTTACTTGAAAGAAGTTAATCGAATATAGTTTATTCGAAAGGAGTTAATCGAATATAGTTTATTCGAAAGGAGTTATCGAATATAGTTTATTCCAAAAAGAGTTATCGAATAGAGATTATTCGAAAGAGAGTTATACGTTGAAATTCGATTGTATCGAATTCAGGAAAGTACACTTTCTGTTTTTAAATCAAGATTTAACGATTTATTTATAAATTGCCTATTTAGTTATTTAGTTAAAATAAGGAATAAAAGTTATATTTTTAAGTTAGATATTTCAGAAGTAGGGATTATAACGCTATAGTTATAATCAATGTATTCAATAAAGAAGTGGATTCGTAAATAGAATCCGAGAGTTACGTAAGGAAGTTTGGTAAGTATTTAAAAGGGATTTTGTCTATTTCGAGGTTAGAAATGTTGTTCAGTTAAGGTCTGAGAGCTAATTATACCCCAACTTGATTGACTCCATTTTTAACTAAGGAATGGTTAAGGTTCGATGATGAAAGTTGGTTAAGTAAATTTAGTTAATGAAGGTAATGGTTCGAGTTGGCATAGCGATGTTTATTTAAACATCTGTTTAAATACAAATGTAGGAGTTTTGGAAATGTTTTCCAAATAAGAAACAGAAATGTTTTCTAATATAGGAAATAAGAAATGGAAATGTTTTCCATTGTTAATAACGTATATTTTCTAAATTTAGAAAATAGGAAATGTTGAATATATGGAAACAGGAGATGGAAAATGAACTAAAGAGATAAATGTTAAATGATGTTTGATCTGTATAATTTCCATCTGGAAATAATATCGTTACTTGCACAGTGCTTTTCTATCATAGTTAACTCACCGACTATCAAAGTTTTTGGCCATTTTTCTGTCTTCAATACGAGGAGACCTGGTTCAGATTCATTATCTTAAAACCACTCTGTATGGGCGTTAGCGTTGCGATCAAATATGATGAAGAAAATTGAAGATAGAGTTATGCAAGGGCTGTCCTGTTTACAGAATAGTGCCTTCGGTTTGTCCAGTCCTAGGACGATCTGTGTGGAAGAATGTCTGACAGAGTATATTTAATAGATCGCGTAAGTTGATCTCTTCAAACTTATTTACATTTGGTGGCGGAGGAATTCGTTTCTCTTTGCAATATACCATTGTATTTTTAGGGAAATAAATTTGTGATTTGGCGGGTATGACGATGTGATATTCAAAGTGAAAAAATTTGTGATTTGTCAGAGATAAGCGTGACCTCTAGCCTCATAACCGGGAAATGACAAAAATCGGGCCGGCAGCATGGCTAAGTGGTTGGCTGCCAATTAAGGTGTATTATTACCTATCTAGAGATATTCATTTCATTCTATAATCTATTGTTGATTCTGTCCCATTCGGGAAGCGGTTGCTGATCCCAACCATTGGTGATGTACATTCAATACACTCATGCGAAATGAGTGGTCGGTCATGTGTGGCCGGGTTGCAAGATGTTCTTGTTGAACCCAGTGTATTCCTCTCTAGAGGTACACTATCGGAAGGTGGTTCCATACCTTGTCATAGTTGGTAATCCATTATCCAATAAGTGCTCGGGGTTTTGATTGTATACTGTATATGTGGAATGGGAGATGAAAGCATTTTGCAAGATGAATATTATATTCTGGTTGATAGACACTATTATAATATTAATGTGTTTTGATATAAAGATTATCGCTTCTTTCAAAATGATTTGAGAGTTAAATCAAATTGATTTGGATTCTCATAAGGGAAAAACCCGATTCGTTATACGGCGTGGTCTTATGAGATATCGTTTTATTACTCAAATTGTTTTAAATTGCTTTACTCAAGAGTTTATTTTGTTTTCCCTAAACTCTTGGGTGCCCAATTTTGTACGGGCAGTCAAGTAGTCAGGATTTTACAGATATACTTAAAGAGCTGGAGCAAGAGGCTTCAGGATTATATAGCTATTGTTTATTCCGCTGTGTTGTAAGTGTTGTACTCTGATAATGTTACTGTATACATATACTGATTTTATTTCAAAGATATGTTATCTATTATATGTTGTTCGTTCCGCTGTGAGATTCATGTTACTCTGATGTTGTATGTTCTTCTTCTTCTATTCTAAGTTTCTATCTTATCTATTCTCACCCTCTAATTTCTTTCATGGACTATCCGGTGTTTCCGATGCTTGAATAGTCAACATAGTGTTGCATGCCGAGATCCAGGATCACAAATACCCCTGGTCGTTACAAATGGATATTTTGCAAATGACCTCCATTTTCGATGAAACTGATTTTTTTTGGATCTGGAACGTCAAATTATTGTCAGGTTTAAAATTTCAAGTCAATTGGAATTCATGTGTAAGCGTGGTAAATTTAAACACATGTTCAATTTTAATTGTAAATTCAATAAGCTATGAGGCTATTTTTCAAACGGTCTTCAAATTCGACGAAACTAGGTTCATTAGAACCGAATTTATAAAATATAGCTAGATTTGAAATTTCGTAATTTTTGGAATTAGTATGTAGTCGTGAAAAATTAAAGCATATGTTCAAATTCAATATTTAATGTTATATTTTAATTTTGATAAAAACTAATCAAAATGATCGAACTGCCTAATGAAACATATCTCATTGTGTCCATAACGGGGGTATTTGGTTAAGGGAGAAATGTGTTGGGATTATGGAGTTTGGACGTGAAAATTCACCATGAAGTTATTGAGAGAATCAAATATTATTAAATAATACAGTACATATATGCCCTAAGATACGTCAAAACTCTAATTCCGTAACCCCCGGTCAATGTGAATTTTTTGCGCCTCCAAATGAGATGGAGGAACGTTATCGTTCCAATCTTTCCTCCCTCAAATCGCAAAATCCATTGATCAATCGAGGAAACTCATAACTACAAACTTCTAGTGCTCGACGAGAGCTACATCACCAATGGTGATGATCTGATTTGGGGCCTCGTGCAGGTCATAAGGGAGCCAGAAAGACTCGACGTTCGTGGCAGTTTTCAGGAGCCGGGGACCATCAATTCGCCCAAATTCTAGACGTGGGTAACTCAAGTGTAGGCGATTGAGGTGGTGAATTCCTATAGGTGGTCGGTCGAGTTTGGAGGGCGCGGTAGTGGAAAGAGAAGAGGGAGCACGGGTTCATTTTTGTACAGAAGGGAATCAGGGATGAATAAGTAAAAAGGGGGATTATATTAAAATGGTAATTGATTTATTAATTATTCTTAAGCAAGATTATTAAAGTAACTAGCGGATAAACTATTGTAACTTTTTCAACCAAAATCGGAATCGAACGATTCAAAGTGCATTGGAATCGTGATGAAGAGAGCTTCACTATAAAATCAAATTAGACAGAAACAGAAGCAGTTGAAAATATTGATTAAATTAAATGCACCGTTTAATTTAATGAAAACAATCGTTACTTAACGATTTCAAAACCGATCAATGTGAGCACTCTCTCACTCAACTAATTTGTACAGTTATTCCATTTTATAAGTGAATATATATTGATTGTCTATGCTGATTTTTATTTAGTTAATTATCACAAATTGTTATACGGTATATGTTAGCTCAAATCACAAGTTGTTTGAAAACCATATGGATGAATGGATGGTTGATTGTGATATGTTGTGAATGTAATTCTGAGTTCATTCATATGTTAAGACATTATTAAAATATTGGTGGTAGTTTATATTGGATTAATCATCCATTTACAAGTCAAACGACCTGTTTATGTTCACCCATTTAAGTAATAACGATTGGAATGAATAAATAAATAAATAATTAATTATTATTGGTTGAGAACCCCACACGGGGTTTGGGATGATAATTAATTTACACATCTCCCTTATGTATAGTTGTATGTTAATCAATTGATTGCCAGACTATTGTAAGCATTATTTATTTATTTATTTAATGCTTATAGAGTTGTAGATTCACTCTGGATGTGAATTGGATGTTGGATAGTTGTTTATAACTATTGTTGGATACATGTGATGTATGAAATCCATATAAATAAAGTTAAATGGCAATTGGTTGAATCTCATTTCAACCTGGAATAAAAACGAATATTTTAATATAATATTCAGTAAAGAATTAAAATTTGATTTTGATGTCCGATCTTGGATGGGCACAAAGATTAGAATATCTATGAATAATCATAAATAAAATGAATAAATTTGAATTGATTTTCATATAACCATGGCTTTTTCAATTTTATTTTGAAATGAATAGTAATTTCAAAATATGAAGTAAAGTTAAGTAAATAAGCGATGTTATTAACTCGAACAGGTTTTTCTATCAATGTTATTTATTTTTATAATGAGAATCGATAAAATTTGATTTCAAAATCTGATATTTGAAAATATTATTATTTTAATATTATAACAATATGGGATGTTCAAATTTGATTTAATGTCGAAATCGTTTTTAAACAAGAATATAAACATTTTATAAAATGCGTTTTGAATCGAAATCGACAAAATTTATTATACATAATTAGATTATCTGAATAGAACGAGCGACCGTTCGCGAATTTTGACCATAAACTTCAAATTGACGTACCAGGAGATCCAATAGTTTAATTCTTTGGAAATTGAAACCGTAGGGTTTGTTTTGAAAAGAGTTTTCAAATGATAATAAGAGCTTTAAAATCGAATGGTAAGATTTTAATTTAAGCCCAAATCAGTTTTGGAAAAGGTCGCTATGGACGTTGTTCGTTGACCGATATTGGAAATCGATTGTAACAGCCTTATTAAAATTATTAAAAATATGAATAAATTATGTAAAATCATAATAAATGATTTGGAAAGATTTTGGTTGAAATACTATAAGTTTGAAAAGATAAAATATATTTTTATCTGAATACTTTATTTACCAACTTGCGTAAAGAACTGAAAGGGATTGAAATGGTTTTAATATAACCAGAGTTTACCAGTGTATAGATTGGATTGGACTTGAATGGAAATTATCTTCAGATATCTTGGTATTGGATTACGTGATTATACAGATATCGTTGAGGAATTTGGAGGATATAAATATCGTAATTCCCAAAACGATATCTGTTGATTTCAGAATTTGATATTGAATATAAGTTGATATGATTTTTATTCAGATCCTTATATTTGTAATCAAATTAGATTTTGGGTTTTTTGTGAATAGTGTCTTAAATAACATTGTTCTTAAACCCAGATGAGAACAAAATAAATATTTTAGTTAATGTTAAGTGATGTTTTCCAATTTAGTAAATTTAATTGGAATTGAATTGAAATTGGATTTTGGGTTTATCGTGAGTGATGTTTTAAATAACATTAGTTCTTTAACCCAGTTAACAGTTAAGTTATGATTGGAATTTATAAATCCTTTAATTAAGATTTAATGGAATTTTCGAAATTAAAGTTTTCCAATTTAATATAATAAATTGAAATTGAATGGAATTCGATTTAGTGATAATCGAGATGGACCCCCCTGAAGGAAGACCGTTACTATTTATGGAATTTAAAAGGATTTACCATTATTCTGTTTATAGTATTAGTTTGACATGGAAATTTATGTCGATTATATACTAGTATGATTTCCATAAACTTCCATTTCAAATGGAAGTTGATTTTGGGTTTATCGTGAACTGTGTTTTAAATTATATGTGTTCTTTAACCCAAGTAAAGATAGGATTAATTTCCTAAGATAGAATAATAATTAAGTAATGATTTATTATATTAAAACTAAATTGGAATTTTAATTAATCATTAATTAGATTGAAACGTGAATGAGGCAATTAAATTTACCAAATTCGAAAAGTGTTTGAGAATAGAGTACCACCTGTTTAACTCCATGCGATAGTTAAATCTTTAATTAGATTTGAAACGTTAAATGGTAATTAAATTTACCGATAACATAATGGTTGTTTAGATATGGAGTACTACTAGTTTTTCTCCGTGGGATGAATAGATTGGGATTAGGATAATAAAATGAATGATTACTTCGGTAAGGCTAGATGATCCAGAATAGTATTATGAACGTTAATTTGATTTATGTTTCGAAAGATATTATAAAATATTTTGAAATGACTTCTGAGGAATGGATTAAATAATAAGTTTAAATGAGATAATATTTCATATGATCAATGGGAACCTTTCCCTGAGTAATGAATATTTGAATAAAAGAATATTCTGGATTGGAATGAGATAGTTAATAAGTTTATATATCACATGACTGTAAAGATGCGCGAGCTATTCGGAAATACCGGTCCTAACCCATTTTGAATAACAGATACGACGATTAAAAGTCGAAGATATGAAGACAGTGGTTGAAGACCGGATATCTTCACACCATTGGGTTCGATGTCTTAATTGGGTTGTACACCCAAGATGAGGTAATAAGTGGTGATCGTACGGGCATACTTGGAGATCGAACGGATATTCGAGGACCTCTCTCCTGTATTGGACATATGGGACGAGGAATAAGATGCCTCCGGTTTCGTTCAGACCCAGAACGAACTTGCATGTGGATTGAATGTCTGACATCGTAGTTTTTGCTATATTAATTGAACTCAACGAAATATATATTTGTTTGGTGATGAAGAATTTATCCTCTTAGCTTAACACCCGTCTATGAGACATACGGGCTCAAAGGTTATGTATCGGTAAACATTAGTTGAATGACATGAACTGACAATGTGGCATGCTGAGATGCATATATAAAAGTTTTTATTGAAAAGCAGAGCTTAGTGGATGATGATCAAAGTGTGGCTTTAATATAGCGTAGCTTTGTGTATAGCGTTAATTCGCGAGTTTCATACTTCAGTATGAGCACAAAACGAGTTGAAGGACAATAGAGAAAGGACATGCGTTCCCTTCTACCTAGAAGTTGTGCCATGGTTTGTAGCCCATGCATTTTTACTTATGTGGATGGTGGACAACAATGCGCCTTGGATATACCGCACAAGGCCAAGATTGCCGGCGTACTAGCCAGATTTTAGGTCCAATAGGACCGGGGAATGTTATGTTCAAGAGTAAACCTAATCCACCATGGAGAGGTGGCCGGGCTCTGCCGCTCTTAGGGCTCACCTGAGTCTGGGTCCTTCGGCATGTGCTATTGTCTCGAATCGGTAAGGAGAGATCCCTTGCTTTAGCACTTAATAGAAATCCAATTTCCAATGCACGACTTTTTGGTTTTAGTTGTAAACCTATATGGCGACATAGCAGAATGGGGTACTATGCCGTCTATGATTGATACATTTATATCCGAAGTGGTTTTCTACACTATGCACTAATAATAATGTCTAAAATATTTGTTTTAACGCGTATCAAGCATGTTTGGCTATTATAAGGTAAAACTCGATCCACTAGCTTGTGTACCATTGTGTGGTGGGATATGAGTCTTATAATGGATTCATTTTTCAAAAAGCATTGCGTTGTTTATTTTTAAACTAATATTCATATGGAGTAAACCCGTTCCGTTCCGTATGGCGTGGTCCTATGATTTTTTTCCCCATCTTCTAAAGTAAAGTTTTAATGACTATTTTAGTTCTCACACCAGTCCCATGACTGACTTAAGTTTCTTGTTTTCCACCTAAACTCTGGATGCCCATATTTTCCACATGGGCAGCTAATAGTTTTGGTTTTGCAGATATTTCTTTTCAAAGGATCCTGGATTGTGGATGGAGTTGCACTCTTGCTTATTTACTAGTCTTCCGCTGAATATGTTTATGTATTTAAATTTCTGCGGTGTCATAATTTATTATTCGTACTCTGATATTCTTGTACTCTTGTGTAAATTGTTGTAATAACAATGAAATGTTCTATTGTTTAGTGTTCTGATGGGTCGTTTTCTCATGACAATCCTCGGATTTTTGTCTTTCGGATTGGACCCGAGCGGTTTATGTTCGATTCGAAGGGCGGTGATTTTCGGGTCGTCACACATTCTTTCCTATTTAAAAGGATTTCGTACTCGAAATCAAAGACGGAACTGAAGGTTGTTTATTTAACCAATGCCATTATTCTAACCAACTCCATTTCTTCAACTTTTTCGTTTATAATAACTTCCCATTTATTAAAATTTGGCTAATGCCTTAAATTTTCGATTTTTTTTGCTATAACCTCCTTTGTTTAACCCTGTCGATAAAACTACAACTCACCTCTCTGGGCCTTCATCAATCAAAAAGAAAATCCAAAAGCCAAAAGGCTTGCTAAATTGGCTCACTAAATCATCAAACCCAATCAATACAGTAAATATGTACCTTAATGTCGGTCATTCAATTTTATTACTCTTCTTAACTTCCATATAATAACTTGTTCAATATAAATACGTCCAGTTCCAACTAATTTCCAATTCAATTCAATATTAATCGTTAAATTTGACTTATCTCAACATTTTTTCCTTTCTTATATTGGTTTTGTCATTCCAATTTTATTTAACTTCATTTAAGTTAAATTTTAATTCATTGTTTCACTTTTATCTTTTCAATCCATTTATCTTCTATTAGTTAAATTTAAATCTCGAATGGGTCTAACCATATCTCGACGTTTCAATTAGAATTACATAGTCATCCCACTTTAAAAAATCGAAAATAAACACTGATGATGCTCGAGCTATCACCAAAATCATCCTCAAGCGACTAGAATGTGGGTAATGATATGGATTTCGCCCGAACCTAATCGATCGCTAAACCGACCAAGACCGTTCGAAACCCGGATACGCTAACTCTGGGCATACAAAACATCAGAACAAATAATAGAATACTTTTATAAACATCATAATAATGTTACATCAGAGCACAGAAATATCAGAGTACGAGTAAATATAATACTACAGCGGAAGATTAATTTACAATAAATGTAATACAATGCACAACGGAAAATAAATAAACGTAACACAGCGTAAGATTATCAATGCTCTAGACACAACTTTAAGCTTCAATCCAGAATCTTGCTTATATATCTGTAAAATAAACTACTTGACTGCCCGTATGGAAAATAAGGGCACCTGAGTTTGCAAGGGAAAAACAAACTACAAGTCTGTCATGGGACTGGTGTGAGAAACTCTAAACAGTTAAAATTAACTTAGTTAATAATAAGACAAATCATAGGACCACTCCGCTAACGCGGAACGAGTTTACCCCCATGAACGCCAGTGTATAAACAATAATCAGTAATATAGATATAGATCTACTATGCATCAATCAACATGCAATATCTCAATCTACCCATTTAGATTAATCACCACACTTAGATTTTCCAAATAAATTCAATTTACAAAAATTATTCCTTTGGACTTTATTTCCCAATTTCTATTTCAATTCATTTGAAATACATATCTAACTTTTATATCAAAGTAGATTTCACTTCGGGATTTCAAACCAAATCTTTGGAAATATGAATTCCAAAACATAACAATGCATACAAACAAATATGCAACCAAAAAATGGGCTCCCCTCAGACAAGGCAAAGGGCACGTACCTAAGCAACTCGATATATATATATATGCACCTCCCACACATGGAGCAGGCTACACACTGACCACTCACCCTAAGGCATTGGATCCCACCCATACTTTTAGTAGACCGGGTTGCCAAATCTTTAGCCACATACCAAATCATTTCATATCCCGAATTAGGAAAAATCATTTCACGACATAATAATCACAAGTACTTTCATAATATAGTACTTCACGTCAGCAGTTCACTCATATGATTAGTCACTATTAATCACATAACCTTTGAGCACGTACGTCTCAAAGAAGGGTGTTAAGCAAGAAAATAAATTCTCCGCCACCAAACAGATACATCATCAATAGCAACTAATCGGATACGCGATGAACCATAATGTAAAACCATAATACATTTCTAAATCATTTTTGAAATCATTGGGTTTTAGGCCTCGAAATCCTTTCTGTTTTATAAAACATTTTTATAAAACATTCCTTGTCCAAAATCGGGAATATATTTCTTTTCACTTAAGAAAAACATCATTTCAAAATCATCCATTAAATTTGAAACGAATACATCGCTAAACACCTTATCGTCAAATCATGAAGTGTTTAACAATGCGTCAGCACAAAGATATTTCCACCTATCCCAATGCTAAATGTAAAAGCATATTTTGCTCATAAACTGGTCGAGCACAATCCAAACAATCAATCAATCCAATTTGACATTAAATATAAGGTTTTGAATAGAGATAGTATCGACTTATATTCAACATCAAATCCTGAAACCAACAAATATCATATGGGGAATAACGATATCGATATCTTCCAAATTCCCATCACAATATCCGTGTAATCACGGAATCCAATATCGAAATATTCCGAAGATTGTTTCCATTCCAAACCATTCTAATTTATTCATTGGAAAATTCTGGTTATTTAAAACCGTTTCTCAATCCAATTTATTTATTTAAAAATAACCGGATTATAATTCGAGTTAATAACTAGTTCATTTCGATAAAAATATATTTTTATCTTTTCAAATATGGAATTTTTCATCCCAATTCTTTTCAAATCATTTCTTTTGATTTTACACAAATTATTAATATTTTTAATAATTTTATCAAGGTCCGTACAATCGATTTCCATAAACGGTCATCGAACTACACTTACAGCGACCTTTTCCTATTTTGATTTGGACATAATTCCAAATCCAACCATTAGATTTCAAATCTCTAATATTCGTTAGAAAGCCCTTTTCGATACGAACCCAACGGTTCCAGTTTTAGGAGAATCCGACGGTCGGATCTCCCACAATGTCAATTCAAAGTCAATGGTTGAAATTCACGAACGGTCGCTGCGCGGCGCGTTCTATTCAGGCTATATAGTATATATATTATATATATTTCATCGATTTCCATTTTAAAACATATTTTAAAAATCGTTTGAAAACGATTTCAATTTCTATTGTGGCTCCAGTTCTTCAAATTTTCAGTTTCTAAGAACTTTTCAAATTCTTCAAAAATTTGCCTAACACCCTAAATTTTCGAAAAATTTCGCCATAACCTCCCCTGTATGGGAGCACCTGGAAAATCCCGAAATCGCCATACAGGCCTCTCCAATCCATAAAGAAAAAGAAACATCCAAGCGGCTACCCAATCGGCTCATAAAACCATCATACCCAAACAAAACAGTAAATATGTACCTATTTGTCGGGCATACAATTTTATTCCTCTTCTCTAGCCTCCTTGCTATGACCTGTTCAATATATCGTATATGTATGTTTTCATACAGCGTCTATATGTACATCTTCATATGACGCTTTTATATATTCATTCAACGCATATATAATTTCACACAACCCATATATAAGCCAAAAATAATTTTATTAACGAACTAATAATATTTCCATCGTATGACAATTTTATATATTCCATATATATGCTAAAAATGATAATTTTAGTGAACTAATATTTATTTCAAGGTGTGACTATTTTATATACTCATATATATGTTAAAAATGTTATTTTTAACAAACTAGAACTCATTTCAGCGTATGACTATTTTTATTACTTCACATACATGATAAAAATGTTATTTTTATCATTCAAAGAATTTTTTCCAACACATGAATATTTCATATACTCCATACATACAATAAAAATGTTATTTTTATTGTTCAAACAATTTGTTTAACACATGAATGTTTTGTTTACTTCATATATACAATAAAATGTGAATTTTATCGTTCAAACAATTTATTCAACATATGAATATTTTATTTACTTCACATATACGATAAAATGTGAATTTTATCGTTCAAACAATTTATTCAACATATGAATATTTTTAACACTTCACATACATGATAAATATGTTATTTTTATCATTCAAAGAATTTATTCAACATATGAGTATTTTTAACACTTCATACATACAATAAAAATGTTATTTTTATCGTTCAAACAATTTATTCAACATATGGATGTTTTATTTACTCCATATCTACAATAAAATTTGAATTTTATCGTTCAAACAATTTATTTCAAACATGAATATTTTTATATACTTCATTTCACATCACCAACCAAATTCACACAAACGAATCTATCCAAACACAGAACCAAACAAACAAGTTGTTCGTGGTCTATGGACGACGGGTAGCAGTTTATATATGCAGTTATAAAATAAATAACTGAACAGAAAAATTTAGTGAGGAGTTCTCACCTTTGGGATCCACTCCTCCATTCTATTCCGAAATTCTGAACCGTTTACATTTGTGTGCAACGCCAACGCAGTCTTCTCTACGCTGTTCATATATAAATCACATTTTTATTTCAACGCTATAAAAATCACATCTTTTTATTTATAAAACTCTCATCTTTCTACTTGTAAAAATCACATCTTTTTATTTATAAAACTCTCGTCCTTCTACTTGAAAAAATCACATCTTTTTATTGATGTTCATATAATAAAAATCAAATTATTACTTCATAGTTATACGTATAAAAATAGTATTTTTATTTCAAATTTACTCATATAAAAATCGTATTTTTATTTTACTTCTCATATAATAAAAATCATATTTTTAATTTGCTACTTCATATAGAAAAATCATATCTTTATGCTACTATTTCATATAGAAAAATCATATCTTAATGCTACTACTTCATAAAGAAAAATCATATCTTTATGCTACAACTTCAAATAGAAAAATCATAACTTTATGCTATTACTTCATATAGGAAAATCATAACTTTATGCTACTACTTCATATAGAAAAATCATAACTTTGTGCTTTATTTACATTAAAAAATCAGGTTTTTTTCCACGCTTTATTTACATTAGAAAATCATTTTTTTAATGCTCTATTTACATTAAAAAATCAGTTTTTTTCAATGCTTTATTTACATTAAAAAAATCAGTTTTTTTCATCTAAAAAAACAATAATTGAATAGGGATAAACAAAATAAATTAAGAAGGCTAACCGGTTGTTTTTGGTTGTAGAAGAGGAAGAGAGGGCACAACACGCTAGGGTGGAGCTGAGGCGGCGGGAGCTTCTCCTGGTGGTCGGCGACACCTCGAGCTAGGTTTTGGTGCGGTTAGCTTTTGGGGGCGAGGAGGGATATGACGGCCCGCCCCGCACCAGCCGGCATTTCCTCTGAAAGTGCACTGTACACATGTTCGACTAACACGGAACGGCCGCCAAAGAAAGGAAAGAAGAGAATGAACTAATCGAAAACTTGTAGAATGTCTCGCATAGAACAAAATATAATAATAATATAATCTTGACATAAAACAGGCAAGACAGTGCTTAAGCTGAAAACTAAACCAACATAGCAGCGGAAATTCAAATACAGCTTATGATCCAACATCATTACTACAACTTTAAACTGTCTCTAAACAAAAGAAAGGAAGAGTGCACTACTAATACCTAAAGTAGTGACCAGCAGCGACACAGGGAGAATATCTATATATGTATCATACGTGGAAGCCTCTTGCTCGTCTCCGGTATAGCTACTCGTGCATCACCAGCTAACCTGTCTCTAGTATGCTCGTGAGAGCACCCAGAGTAATAAGAAGAGACATAAAACTCTGGGTCAGACAAAAATTCTGGTATGAGCAATAAGCAGCTAACCATAACAATAACAGGTATACTAAACTATACCTGAACCTGGACCTGCAACCAAGGAGTTAGCACTACATACCGTACAATACTCTAAGGTGCCACTGAACAGATGGTGTAAAGATAACGGAGGTGGGGGTGTGCATGTCATAATGATGGAAAACAAATCAACCATAGCAATCATCCTCACATCTCTCACTCGGTGCGTAAACCATACAATGTCCACCACTGTCAATCACTAGACCAATCGAAGTAGTGATGGAGTTCGACTTGTACAACAACTTCTACTGCCTAACTTACCACATGGAGTCATGACCAAATTGAAACGACCCGAAAATCGCCCTTGCGGGAAATCGCCGGATACGCTTACTTCGGGCTACAACACATTAGAACAACAACATCAGACTTTTATTACATTACAATAATGTTACATCATAGTACAGAATATCAGAGTACATCGAATAAAATTACAGCGGAAGGTAAATTACAATAAATTATTGTACAATACAGTGGAAATGATAAAATAGATACAGCGAAAGACAACTATGCTTTGGACACAGCTTTAAGCTTCAATCCAGAATCCTGCTCAAGAAGTAAATATCTGCAAAAAGCTACTCGACTGCCCGTATGGAAAAAGAGGGCAACCGAGTTTGTAAAGGTGGAAACAAACAACGGGTCAGTCATGGGACTGGTGTGAGAATTCTTAACTAATTTCACTAATAACAATAAGACAAATCCAAGGACCACGCCGCTAAAGCGGAACGGGTTTACTCCAATGGATTGTCGTGCATAAATTAAAATAAATCGTTAAACAACGCAATGCTTTTTGGAAAAATGAAACCATCATAAGACCCAAGTCCCATCACACAATGCAACGCAAACCGGAGGATAGGGTTTTACCTTATAATGGTCAAAAATGCTTGATACGATAAAAACGGATTTTGATATTATTATTAGTGTATATCAAAACATTTCAAAATAAATGCATCAATCCTAGGACACATAGATACCATAATACTATGCTTCCATACTAGTAATACAATCAAATCCGTAGGTTCGTATTGGAAGTTTGGATTTCCATCATGAGTCAAGGCTAGGGAGGAGCTCCTTACCGATTCGAGACACTCTAGCTAATGTCTCAGGATCCCCTGCAGTGAACCCTTGGATAGCTGCAGGGCCGGTCCACCATACGAGTTGCGGATTAGTTATTCCTGAACACACGTTTCCCGGTCCTATAGGACCTATCATCCGAGGTGCCTCATTCCATCATCCATATAAGTAAAATGTCGGGCCGTGTTAAAGCCCAAACACTACTTCTAGCTAGAAAGAAACGTGCTGCTCTCCCTGCGTTCCCTTCTCCCGTTTTAGACTCCGCCGGTGTGTGAGGCTCACGAAGTCACGCTATACACAAAGCTATGCCTAAACAGGCTATGCTTTGATCATCCCACAAGGCCTGCTTTTCAACAAAGCCTTGATCATACGCATCTTAGCATTCCACATTGTCAGACTCTACCATATCATTGATCATCTACCAATATATATAACCTCTAAGCTCATACGTCTTAGAGAAGGTCATTTATTTTAAGGAATAAATCTTGTCTTAAACAGGTTAAAGAACTAGTGTCCTTTAAAACACAGTTCACGATAAACCCTTAAATCAATTTCCAAAATATGGAATTCCACAGAAATCAAATCAATACATAATCAATATAAAATTTCTGTATCAGAAGAACAATATACATGGAATAACGGCAAAGCCTCTTAAATTCCATATATAATATCGGTCTTCTTTTACAGAAGCCCATCTCGATTTTTACCAATCAAATTTCCACTTAATTCCAATTTAATATATTAAATTGGAAAACTCGATTTTTAGAAAATGCCTTTTTTTAAATCTATAAAATAGATTTATAAATTCCAAATAATAATTTCAATGTAAATTGGATTAAAGGAAAAATGTCGTTTAAAAACACCGTCCACGATAAATCCACTTCACACATCAATTTATTTCATATCACACAATATAATTGCACATTCTACTAATCGTAAAAAAAGGTTGCACTTTAAATATTAATTCATTATTATAGGAACATATTTTAAAATAATCATTAAAATTATTCTTTATATTAAAATATACCTTTTAAAAAAAATACCTTGTGGAAAATAATCTTTTAAATAAAAGGTTTTTAATATACAAATATTCTCCTTTAAAAGAACACCTGAATCGTAGTGCGACTCAATCATTTACCATATAATTTGGATTATATGGATTTCACACTCATCTCATATAAATGCCAATAACCGTATAATCATCAAGTCATCCATTTACATCCAGAGTGTAATTTCTACTGTGTGAGCATTAAAAATTAAATAATAATGCTCATCGCAGCCTGTCGATCTAACGATAGACATACAATTTAACATTGGGATTTGTGTCAGTCAAATATCGTCCTAATACCCGTTTGGGGTTTTCAGCCAACGCAATCCATATAGATATACAAATAAATAATTGGTTAATGGATTTAACCAATTTAAATTTCGCTAATGATTGATGATAATGAGCATGTCATTTATTTCCAATGTTGAATAAAAATATAATTTCCTCGAAATATAATTTGATATGGCATTCCATCTATTTCTTTTGATCACACCGTAAAATTTTCTTTTTCTTTCTCTTTTTTTTCTACATTGAAATTATAATCAACATTATAATGTAAAATTTCTATCTTTCAGTTGCATTGTAAAATTTCCCTTTTAATTACATTATAAATATGTAATTTTATTTTCAATGCTAGTTCCCACTTCTAACTACATATAAAAATGTAATCTTTATTTTACAATGTAAATCCCTTTTTCTAATTACATATAAAAATGTGATTTTTAATTTTAATGTGAATCCTACTTCTTTATTACATCATATAAAAATGTAATTTTTTTATTTACATTGTAAATCGCATCCTACACTACATATAAAATGTAATTTTTAATTTACCATGTGAATTCATATTTTAGTTACCATAGAAAAATGTAATTTCTATCATACGACGTAAATTCATATCTAAATTACATATAAAAATGTAATTTTTATCATACAGTGTAAATTCACATATCAATTACATATAAAAATGTAATTTTTATTCTACCGTTCTCATTTATATCTAAATTACATGTAAAAATGTAATTTTTAACCTATAATGTAAATTCATGCTTTAATTACATATAAAAATGTGATTTCTATTATGCGATGTAAATTCATAGATAAATTACATAGAAAAATGTAATTTTTATCATACGGTGTAAATCCATGTCTTAATTACAAAGAAAAATGTAATTTTAATCACACGGTACAAATTCCCATTTTAATTACATAGAAAAATGTAATTTTAATCATACGATGTAAATTCATGTCTTGATTACATATAAAGATGTAATTTTTATTTCAATAACTTTATTTTTGACAAAATTGTCCTTTTTATTCTAATTGTCATTTTTCTAACAAAAATGTATAACCTTGTCCAATCCTTTTTAACTAGCCAAAATGAATAAAAATGAGTATTTTGGTTCAATTCTTTTTAACTAACAAAAATGAGAATTTTTGTTCTCATTCTTTCTTTTTATTTACATAATAAACTTCTAATCAAAAATGTCATTTTGTTTTGCATAACATATTTCAAAAAAAATGTTGTTTTCATATTTCTAACGAATTTCTAATCCAAATGTTATTTTTGATCTAATGCACGTTTTTTTACACTAAGAATGACATTTTACTCTAAATATAAAATTTTCATTAGAAATGATCAAAATAATATTTTATTTATATTGAATTGACAATATAATTAAATTCAACAAATATGAAAATCCATTTGTTGTTCAAATTCTATCGTAAGTAAACAAATAATAATATTTTATTAGTTGTCCAAATTATGTTGAAAAGTAAACAAATAAAAAAAATAAGATTTTATTTGTTAACCAACTTTTGTTGTAATATAAACAAATAAAAATTATGTTTTATATGTCGTTCAATTTCTATGGTTATATCAACAAATAAAAATGAGTTTTTATTTATCGTTCCAATTCTATTGTAGTATCAACAAATAAAGATACGTTTTATTTGTCGTTCAAATTTTATTGTAACATCAACAAATAAAAATAAATTTTTATTTGTAGTCCAAATTTTATTGTTCATTTCAGAATAACAAAAAATAATATTTTAAGAATATAAAACAAATTCGAACAACTAGATCAGAATAAAATCTGATTTAGATCTAAATTTAGATTTTAATTTCCTAACCGCAATAAAATTCAACAATATATGAAATTCCAACGCGGATCTAGCATAACATGAATAACAAACATAACACAAGCAACAATCAACAATTTATATAAAACATACATTCCAGATCCGAATTAACATCACAACACAAATATTTTTATTGCGAGAAAAATAATTTGTAATTAATTAAATAATAAAAATTAGAATTCTCACATTGATTTTTGGCTGAAATTCAACTTTCTCCGTTTCAGTTCTGGTCCACGCCATCGCGAAGATCTCGGAAAGACGAGTCCAACGCAACTTACAGTTCGAAAAACGGACCTTGTATGAAAAAGATATTGAATTTCAAACATTGGAAAATTTAATTAAATAAATAAATTAAATAATAAAATAATATTACACCCTTCTTCCACGTACAGGATAAACCCGTCGTTCTTCATATTGAGGAACCCATGCTTCCACCGTTGACCACCCCTGCGCACGCCTACCCGAAGCCCTGACCGACGATCAAACTCCACCGCACCAACGCCCTAGCCGAGCTCCACCGTCGACCGAAACCCCAGCCAACTCGCGGGTCCCACCTCCCCTAAAATCGAGGTCAAAGTCGGCGGCTTTCTCACCAGAATTCGCGAAATCCGTGAACTAAAACCCGATCTTAACCGTATGGATCTGTAGATCTCTCCAAGAGCTTCGATTTGGTACCAAGTTTGTCAATTTTCGTTGAGCGGATCAAAAGTTATTAACGATTGAAGTTTGGGACATTTTCAGCCATCAAAAATAAGGGCGGCGACTGGCCATGATTAGGTTTAGGGTTTTCCGAAATTTTATTATTATTTTAATACTTAATCTTGTTTTACGTGTTTTAAAGGTGAAAATCCGGACTTTCTCCGAATTGGGCCTGCTTACTTTCGTTCTTAACGTTTTGACACCTTCTGAACGCAATGGGACAGGTCCTGGGGCCCAATTCCGAAATTTACAGCATTTTTTATTTATTTTTAATACAAATCCTTTAATTTTTTTATTCAACCGTACATGAAAATTCACCGGGGTCACAAATTAACCTCAAAAATTCCCAAAAAATATATTTAGTTTTTTTTTTATGCTGCGGACCTAGAAAAATTAATTTCGTTCAATTCTGAGCTCGTATGAATTTTTAAAGTCAAAAATTGTCCGTTTACACTGAAAAATAAATTATAATTATATATTAATTGTAAAAAAAATGAAAAATTAAACTTAACCATTTATTGACATTCCGGTTCCAACAAAAGTGGTTTCGTCGAAAACGGAGGTCGTTTGAAAAATGGCTATTTTTAAGGCGTATATATTAAATATTAAAAATACATTTTTAAACAAATAATTTCTGAAACTCGAAATATATAAGTGTTTACTGTTTTTCAATGTAGAAACATCATTCTGAACTCAATGGAAGTGGTTTCGAGTCCAAATTCCTTCGTATGCAAAAAGTAGCATTTTTGGCCTTTATAAATTTCATAGCGACCTTTCTAAATTTTAATTTGGGCATAAATTTTGATTCCCGCTATGAAATTTCAATTTTTCAGAATTGTTAGAAAGATATTTTTAAATAGATTCCAATATTTTTGGTTTCACTAAAATCCGTTAAATTTTGCATCTTGTACGTTCAATCAAAGTTTAAGTTTGATTTTTCAAACTACCGCGTTATTTCTAATTCCTTTTATAACTAAAATTAAATTATTCATTATAACTTCGATTTAAATCAATTTTCAATCATTCTTATTTTAAATAAATTATTTTGAATATCAAAACCCATTAAAATTAGTTAAAAATAAATTTTAAATTTACCCCCAAAATTCAGGGTTGTTACAGTCTCCCCCACTTAAAAACTTTTCGTCCTCGAAAAGGAACGAAGCTAAAGTTGTTTAAGTATCCTATCTCATCTTTCATTCTTTAATTCATTTCTATAATTTTTAGTTGAACTAATAATTACACTACACAACCATCAATCAATTAGTTGATTAACTTTTAAAATGTATAACTTTTGTATATTCAAAAATCATATTTTCTAAAATAGATTATTATTACAAATACGTATATTATAGGCTTGTTACTCTCAACTCATTCTAGGGTATTACTGACCCCATCCTTAATGAGTTTTCTCATTCTAGGATACTGCTGATCCTATCTCTAATGAGTATTCTTATTGGATATTACTAATCCAATCTCTGATGAGTCTTTCGTTCAGTTCTAATGAGTTGTACCCCAAAGATTTGAGTTAACCAAAGCTCTGATACCAAAATGAAACGACCCGAAAATCGCTCTTGTGGGAAATCGCCGGATACACTTACTTCGGGCTACAACACATCAGAACAACAACAACAGACTTTTATTACATTACAATAATGTTACATCAGAGTACAGAATATCAGAGTACATCGAATAAAGTTACAGCGGAAGGTAAATTACAATAAATTATTGTATAATACAGTGGAAACGATAAAATAGATACAACGGAAGACAGCTATGCTTTGGACACAACTTTAAACTTCAATCCAGAATCCTGGTCAAGAAGTAAATATCTGCAAAAAGCTACTCGACTGCCTGTGTGGAAAAAGAGGGCACCCGAGTTTGTAAAGGTGGAAACAAACAACGGGTCAGTCATGGGACTGGTGTGAGAATTCTTAACTAATTTCACTAATAACAATAAGACAAATCCAAGGACCACGCCGCTAACGCGGAACGGGTTTACTCCAATGGATTGTCGTGCATAAATTAAAGTAAATCGTTAAACAATGCAATGCTTTTTGGAAAAATGAAACCATCATAAGACCCAAGTCCCATCACACAATGCAACGCAAACCGGAGGATAGGGTTTTACCTTATAATGGTCAAAAATGCTTGATACGATAAAAACGGATTTTGATATTATTATTAGTGTATATAAAACATTTCAAAATAAATGTATCAATCCTAGGACACATAGATACCATAATACTATGCTTCCATACTAGTAATACAATCAAATCTGTAGGTTTGTATTGGAAGTTTGGATTTCCATCATGAGTCAAGGCTAGGGAGGAGCTCCTTACCAATTCGAGACACTCTAGCTAATGTCTCAGGATCCCCCGCAGCGAACCCTTGGATAGATGCAAGGCCGGTCCACCATACGAGTTGCGGATTAGTTATTCCTAAACACACGTTTCCCGGTCCTATAGGACCTATCATCCGAGGCGCCTCATTCCATCATCCACATAAGTAAAATGCCGGGCCGTGTTAAAGCCCAAACACCACTTCTAGCTAGAAAGAAACGTGCTGATCTCCCTGCGTTCCCTTCTCCCATTTTAGACTCTACGGGTGTGTGAGGCTCGCGAAGTCACGCTATACACAAAGCTATGCCTAAACAGGCTATGCTTTGATCATCCCACAAGGCCTGCTTTTCAACAAAGCCTTGATCATATGCATCTTAGCATGCCACATTGTCAGACTCTACCATATCATTGATCATCTACTAATATATATATAACCTCTAAGCTCATACGTGTTAGAGAAGGGTGTTAAGTAGAGAACAAATTCTCCACCACAATCTACCAATATATATATATATATATATAACCTCTAAGCTCATACGTCTTAGAGAAGGGTGTTAAGTAGAGAATAAATTCTCCACCACCAAACAGAAATATATAATCAGTACCGTTCAACAAATATAGTAGAAAGGAATACAATGTTAGACATACAATCCATTTACAAGTCCGCTCTGGGTCTGACCGAAACAACGTGTCCGTCGATCTCCAAATGCATTTGGACAATCATTACCAAATACCTTGCCTTGGGAGGCCAGTCCCAATTCAAGATACTAGTCATCATCATCTACAACGATGTGAAAACCTTCGGTCTTCAACTACCGCCTTCATCTTCGACTCTTGATCATCGTGATGATTATTCAGAATGGGTTAAACCCGGTCTTTCTGAATAATTCGCATATTTTGTGATTGAAAAGCAAATATTGGAAAATCGCACATTACGCCGCATTCCAACTCCGAATATTCTTTTAATAAGGTATTCCTATTAAAAGATTCTCATTAATTTTATCAAAGATAAACTCTGAAAATTAAATCTCAAATCTTCTTTAAAGGATTTATTAGAACTCCAATTTTGCTTTGATTTCAAAAATCATTCTTACAAGGTCATTTATTTTAAGGAATAAATCTTGTCTTAAACAGGTTAAAGAACTAGTGTCCTTTAAAACACAGTTCACGATAAACCCTTAAATCAATTTCCAAAATATGGAATTCCACAGAAATCAAATCAATACATAATCAATATAAAATTTCTGTATCAGACTAACAATATACATTGAATAACGGCAAAGCCTCTTAAATTCCATATATAATATCGGACTTCTTTTACAGAAGCCCATCTCGATTATTACCAATCGAATTTCCACTTAATTTCAATTTAATATATTAAATTGGAAAACACGATTTTTAGAAAATGCCTTTTTTTAAATCTATAAAATAGATTTATAAATTCCAAATAATAATTTCAATGTAAATTGGATTAAAGGACAAATGTCGTTTAAAAGCACCGTCCACGATAAATCCACTTCACACATCAATTTATTTCATATCACACAATATAATTGCACATTCTACGTATCGTAAATAAAAGGTTGTTCTTTAAATATTAATTCATTATTATAGGAACATATTTTAAAATAATCATTAAAATTATTCTTTATATTAAAATATACCTTTTAAAAAAATACCTTATGGAAAATAATTTTTAAATAAAAAGTTTTTAATATACAAATTGTAACGACCCGGATTTCGCCCGACCCCAATCGATCACAAGATCGATCAAGACAGTTCAAAATCTACGTACGTTAACTTTGGGCATACAACACATCAGAACAACAACATAGACTTTTATAACATCAATAATAAATGTTACATCAGAGTACATCGATAAATAATACAGCGGAAGATACATTTACAATAAATTAAATACATTGCAGCGGAACTAATCTCAGCGGAAGGCCATCAATATTCTGGACCCAGCTTCAGAATTCAATCCAGGATCCTGGTTAACCATATCTGCAAAAAGCTACTCGACTGCCCGTGTGAAAAGAGGGCACCCGAGTTTGCAAAGTGAAACAAACTACAGGTCAGTCGTGGGACTGGTGTGAGAATTCTTAACTTAACCTATCTAATAAGTAGGCTGATCACAGGACCACGCCGCTAACGCGGAACGGGTTTACTCCATTGGATTGCCAGTGCATAATTAAAGTAAATCATCAAATAATGCAATGCTTTTTAGAAAAATGAAACCATTATAAGACCCAGGTCCCATCACACAATGCAACGCACACCAAAGGATAGGGTTTTACCTTATAATGGTCAAAAGATGCTTGATACGTAAAAACGATATTATTATTGGTGTGTATATATATATACTTAAAACATTTCAATATAAATGTATTAATCTTAGACGGCATAGTACCCCATCCTATTATGCCGCCATATATAAGTTTACAATCAAAACCGTAATGTCGTATTGGAAATTGGTTTCCTGTCATGAAATCGAGGCTAGGGATTGTCCTCTTTCGATTCAAGACACTCCAGCAAATGCCTCAGGATCCCCCGCAGTGAACCCTTGGATCTTCAGGGCCGGTCCCTACCTAACGGTAGTGGATTGGCAATTCCTGAACACACGTTTCCCGGTTCCTTTGAACCTATAGTACGACCACTTCCGGCCTATAAAAACCCGAGGTACCTCAATCCAAATCCACATAAGTAAAATGTTGGGCCGTGCTAAAGCCCAAATACCACTAGCTAGAAAGAAACGTGTGCACTCCCTGCAGTCCTAATCCCGTTTTTGACTCATACCGGGGTGTGAGGCTCGCGGAGTCACGTTATACACAAAGCTATGCCTAAAACAGGCTATGCTTTGATCATCAGCCACAAGTCCTGCTTTTCAACAAAGCCTTGATCATTTGCATCTTAGCACGTCACATTGTCAGACCCTACCATATTATTGATCATCTACCAATATATATAACCTCTAAGCTCATACGTCTTAGAGAAGGGTGATAAGTAAAGAATAAATTCTTCACCACCAAATAGAAATATATAATAAGTAGCGTTCAACAAATACAGTAGAAAGGAATACAATGTCATAATGCCCTTTTTAAATCTATAAAATAGATTTATAAATTCCAAATAATAATCTCAATGTAAATTGGATTAAAGGACAAATGTCGTTTAAAACATCGTCCATGATAAATCCACTTCACATCTCAATTTATTTCATAGCACAAAATATAATTGCAAATGCTAGTAATCTTTTAAAAACATATTTTGAAAATAATCATAAAAATATTCTTTATATAAAGACTCTAAATGAGAAGTATTCTTTATATTACAAATCTTTATCTTTGTTTTAACATATACTTGATTAACAATATATATTTTGAATATATATATATATACTTTATATAAAAAGGATTTCTAATGTAAAAATATTCTTATTTAAAAGAACACCTAAATCGAAATGCGACTCAAACATTTACCATATAATTTGGATTATATGGATTTCACACATCATCAAATCATCCATCTACATCCAAAGTGTAAATTCCACTGTGTAAGCGTTAAAATTAAATAATAACGCTCATCGCAGCCTGACGATCTAACGATCAACATACAATTAAATATTGGGATTAGTGTATAAAAATTTCATCCCAACACCCGTGTGGGATTTCAACCAACAAAAAAATAAAAACCTAATTTGTGCACTTGAGCGATGTGTGAAAAATTATCGTCCCAATCACATACACAAGTCGGGTAACTTGTGAATGGAAGTGTTATACACAATACATATAATGATGACAAGAAAATATCTCTATTGCAATGAATGAATAAGCATAATAACTTCGTCTCTATTGACAATTTCTATTTTGCTAATTTAAAATTCTAAACAAAATGGTTATTTTGTTTTGGTGATTCTAATGAGACGAAATGATAAATATTTCGGTTTAACTATCCTATCTTGACATGTATATATCTTGTCAAACATATATATATATATATATATATATATTGCTTCAACTAATTCATTTTGACAAAAATGAATATTTCTTACAAAATGTAAAATTTGGTTTAACTAGTATAAATTGGCTAAAATGAATAATTATTTTTAACTAATGTAAATTAACAAAAATGAATAATTGTTTTTAACTAATATAAATTTACAAAAATAAATAATTTGTGTTTCAATTCTAATAAGATACGCCAATGCTATATTTTGTTTCATTATTTTAATTTAGAAAAATAAGTGTTTTTGTCTATTTTACTTTAATGATAAAAAAAATGTGAATGTTTAGTTATTAAAATGTAACTTTTAAATTTTATCTTTTATTTCAAACAATCTTTATTCATATCAAAATTATAAATCAAAAATATAATTTTAAATCTGATGGTTTGTTTGCATTAATGAATTGCAAACAAAGATGAACTTTATTTTAAGGTTTTATTTGCAACAAGGAATGCAAATAACAAATGCAACTTTTATTTTTATTTAAAAGTATATTGAGTGAATGTAAAAAGGAAACTCATTTCCAAAGTGTATTTCCATTAGTGAAAGTAAATAAAAGAAACAAATTCTATTTAAAAGAGTATTTGCATTTATGAATGCAAACAAAGAATAGTTTTGTTTACAAATTATATTTACATTAGTGAATGTAAACAAAAGAACAAAATTTATTTTCAAAGTATATTTTAAATAAATTCTATTAAATGTATAAAAGTGTGTACATTTGTGTTGGTAAATGTAGATAAAGAAAATAGACTATAGTTTCATTGAATATTCGCATTGATAAATGCAAATAAAAGAATAAACCTTAATTTCAACGCAAATATATATATATATATATATATTGATAAAAGCAAACAAAGAAATAAACTTTATTTCCAATATATTTGTGTGTATTCGCATTGGTGAGTGCAAATGAATGATTTGTTTCTTTATATGTTTGCATTGGTAAATGCAAATAAAAGATCAATTTCTATTTGCTATATATATATTTGCATGGCTGAATGTAAATAGAAGTACAAACTTTATTTCCAAAAACATGTATACATTTTTGAACACAAATTAAATAACAAAACTTTATTTTCAAAATATGTTATTATTTTCTAGTTTTATTGGTGTTGTCGAACACAAATAAAAATGTATTTCTTATTTTCAAGTTATGTTTGCATTATGAGATGCAAATAAGAAAAATGAATTTTATTTCATGCTATACTTGCATTGAAAAGTGCAAATTGAAAAGCAAACTTTTAATTTCTATGTAACTTCAGAAAATAATTTCTTATTTACAAAAAAAAAAAATGTAAACAAAATTGTTATTTTATTTCAGTAATCAAGTTTTGAAAAAAAATGATATTTTTAATTCAATAATCAGGTTTTTGACAAAAATGAAAATTTCGATTCAATAATCAAGTTTTGACAAAAGTGATATTTTCATTTCACAAAATAAAGTTTTGGCCAAAAATGTTCACTAATAAAGTTTGGCCAAAAATGTGATCTCTTATTTCAATACTTATACTTTTACCAAAATCTTATTTTTATTTCAATATTAATTATATTGAAAATGTAATCATTCTACTTCAATTTTAATTACATTGAAAAATGTAATCAATTTATTTCAATTTTAATTACATTAAAAATGTAATCTTTTTGATTTATTACTAACATTTCAGCAAAAGCAAATAAAAAGGATAACTTTGTTTTTTTTCCTTTCTTCGACAATTTTAACATAAACAATTTTCATATGAATCATTCATTAAAAAAGTGATTTTTATGTTTCAACACTTTTATTTTAACATGAACAACTTCATATGAATAATCCTTTTCATAAAAAAACAAAAAAAATTAATGTTTCATGTATTCGTTTCAAATAGATGAACATTTTTAATCTATTCTATATATACGATAAAAGTGTAAATTTTATCGTTAACATGGTTTCAATTCAAACAAATGAACGATTTATGTTTTTATTTTAATTCATAAACCGTGTTCTAAATGTAAACAAACAAAAGTAGGATTTTTATTAGATAGCCAAATTCTGTTGTAATAAAAATATATTCTATTTGTTGTTCATATTTTATTGTAAATAAACAAATAAAAAGAATATTTTATTTGTTGTTCAAATCTTATTGCAAAGTAAACAAATAAAAGTAAGGATTTATTTGTTGTTCATTTGCTGTTGCAAAGCAAACAAATAAACAAAAATAAAGCTTTTATTTTGTCGATCAACTTCTTATGTAATACAAACAAATAAAAATTAGTTTTTATTTGTCGATCAAATTCTATGGTTCATCTCAGAATAATAAAATAATATTTTAAACTAAATTAGAAAATATGATTTAAATCTAAATTTAAATTTATTTTCTAATCACAAATAAAATTCAACTGTATATGAGATTTCAATGCGGATCTATCATAACATGAGCAATAAAAAAACCACCAACAACAATCAACCATTCATCAATCACAGAACATTTCAAATCTGAATTACATCACAATACAATTATTTTTAACGCAAGAAAAATAGTTTATAATTAATTAAATAATAAATTTCAGGATTCTCACATTGATATTTGCCGAAAATTTGACTGTCTCGGAATCAGCTCTGGTCTGCGCCATCGCGAAGCTCTTGGAAAGACGAGTCCAACGCAACTTACGATTCGTCAATCGGACCTCGTATGAAAGAAATATTGATTTTTAAAGATTGGATAATTTAAATATTAAATAAATAAAATAATATTAAATTAATACTTCTTCCTCCTTACGTCGTTACTCAAGAAACAAGCCGAACCCATATACCATCGTTCAACCTTCTGCGCACGCCCTCCTTCAGGCCGCCGTTCGCCGATCAAACCCCGCCAATCTGACGCCCTAGCCGAGCTCCACCTTCGGCCAGAAGGCCACCCAACTCGGCCTCCACCTCGTCTCAAAAATCGAACCTGAATCCGCCACGTTTCAGCCCAGAATTCGTTGAATCTAGGAACCAAAACCCGATCTTGACCGTATGGATTGAAAGATCTCTCCGAGAGCTTCGATTTGGTACCAAGTTTGTCGATTTTCGTTGAGCGGATCAAAAGTTATGAGCGTTTGAAATTGGAGAAATTCCGGCCTTCGGTTTAGGTGGCGTCAGCCATGAAAATTAGGGTTTCGGCCGGAATATTTTTAATAATATTTTAATATTAAATCTCAAAAATCGTGCTTAAAAGGTGGATTTTCGGACTTTCTCTGATTTGGGCCTGCTTACTGTCGTTCTTAACGTTTTGAGGCCTTCTGAACGCAATGGGATAGGTCCCGTGGCCCAATTCCGAAATCTGTACGATTTTTATTTAAAAATCCCATTAATAATTAATTAATTAATTAAATATTGACCGTACATTTAAATATGCCGGGGCCACATATGACCTCAGAAAATTCTAAAAAAATATATTTTTAGCTTTCTTATGACGATACGGTTCTAACAAGACTAATTTTGTCGAATTCTGAGACTGTTTGAAAAATGGCTATTTTCAAGTCGTTTAAATTTAACTATAAATAGTCAAAACACATTTTCTTTCGCCACGCTCACATATTAGTTCGAAAAATTCTGAAAATTGAAACTTAGCAATAATTTGACATTCCGGTTCCAACAAAAGTGGTTTCGTCGGAAACAGATGTCGTTTGAAAAATGACTATTTTAAGGCCAATATATTTAATATTAAAAATACATTTTTAAACAAATAATTTCCGAAACTCATAATATATAAGTGTTTACTATTTTTCAATGCAGAAACGTCATTCCGAACTCAGTGGAAGTGGTTTCGAGTCGAAATTCCTTCATACGTGAAAAGTAGCCTTTTGGGCCCTATATATTATGTAAATAAATTCTACAGCGACCTTTCTAAAAATTGAATTGGCCATAACTTTTGATTCCTGCTATGAAATTTCAATTTTTCAGATTCGTTAGAAAGATATGATTAAACAGAATTAGACATTTCTGGTTTCACTCAATTTTGATTTATTTTGAATCCTGTACATCCAGTTAAATTTAAAATCATATTTTAAAACTATCGCGCCATTTCTAACTCCATTTATATTTAAACTAAATTTATTCGTTCTAACTTCGTTTAAAATAAAATTCTAGCCATGATTATTTAAAATAAATCACTTTATATTTTCAACATTCATTAAAATTTTCTAAAATAAAATTTTTAAATTGGTTCACAATTTGCGGGTTGTTACAATCTCCCCCACTTAAAATCTTTTCGTCCTCGAAAAGGAAATGAAGCTAAAGTTGTTTATTTAACTAATTTAATTTTCATTCTTTAATTGTTTAATCATTTTATTAGTTAAACTCATATTCACACAACACAATCATCAGTCAATTAGTTGATTAAATTTTCAAAAAAAAATATATATAACTTTTATATATTCAAAATCATATTTTCTAAAATCGAATTATATATAATAACAAGTATGCTAATTATGAATTCTTCTTCACTCTGACTCATTCTAAGGCATTGCTAACCCCATCTCTAATGAGTATTCTCATTCTAGGATACTGCAGATCCTATCTCTAATGAGTATTCTTATTGGATATTACTAATCCAACCTCTGATGAGTCTTCTGTTTAGTTCTAATGAATTGTACCCCAAAGATTGGAGCTAACATCGCTCTGATACCAGCTGTAGCGACCCAGATTTCGCCCGACCCCAATCGATCACAAGATCGATTAAGACCGTTCAAAACCCACGTACGTTAACTTTGGGCATACAACACATCAGAACAACAACACAGACTTTTATAACATCAATAATAAATGTTACATCAGATTACTGAATATATCAGAGTACATCGATAAATAATACAGCGGAAGATACATTTACAATAAATTAAATACATTGCAGTGGAGCTAATCTCAGCGGAAGGCCATCAATATTCTGGACCCAGCTTCGGAATTCAATCCAGGATCCTGCTTAACCATATCTGCAAAAAGCTACTCGACTGCCCGTGTGAAAAGAGGGCACCCGAGTTTGCAAAGTGAAACAAACTACAGGTCAGTCGTGGGACTGGTGTGAGAATTCTTAACTTAACCTATCTAATAAGTAGGCTAATCACAGGACCACGCCGCTAACGCGGAACGGGTTTACTCCATTGGATTGCCAGTGCATAATTAAAGTAAATCGTCAAATAACGCAATGCTTTTTAGAAAAATGAAACCATTATAAGACCCAGGTCCCATCACATAATGCAACGCACACCAGAGGATAGGGTTTTACCTTATAATGGTCAAAAGATGCTTGATACGTAAAAACGATATTATTATTAGTGTGTATATATATACTTAAAACATTTCAATATAAATGTATTAGTCTTAGACGGCATAGTACCCCATCCTACTATGTCGCCATATATAAGTTTACAATCAAAACCGTAATGTCGTATTGGAAATTGGTTTCCTGTCATGAAATCGAGGCTAGGGATCGTCCTCTTCCGATTCGAGACACTCTAGCAAATGCCTCAGGATCCCCCGCAGTGAACCCTTGGATCTTCAGGGCCGGTCCCCACCTAACGGTAGTAGATTGGCAATTCCTGAACACATGTTTCCCAGTTCCTTTGAACCTATAGTATGACCACTTCCGACCTATAAAAACCCGAGGTACCTCAATCCAAATCCACATAAGTAAAATGTCGGGCCGTGTTAAAGCCCAAACACCACTAGCTAGAAAGAAACGTGTGCACTCCCTGCAGTCCTAATCCCGTTTTTGACTCATACCAGGGTGTGAGGGTCGCGAAGTCACGTTATACACAAAGTTATGCCTAAAACGGGTTATGCTTTAATCATCAGCCACAAGGCCTGCTTTTCAACAAAGCCTTGATCATTTGCATCTTAGCATATCACATTGTCAGACCCTACCATATTATTGATCATCTACCAATATATATATAACCTCTAAGCTCATACGTCTAAGAGAAGGGTGATAAGTAAAGAATAAATTCTTCATCACCAAACAAAAATATATAATCAGTAGCGTTCAACAAATACATTAGAAAGGAATACAATGTCAGACACGCAATCCATTTACAAGTCCGCTCTGGGTCTGAGCGAAACAACGTCCCGTCGATCTCCAAATGCGTTTGGACGATCATTACTGAATACCTTGCCTTGGAAGGCCAATCCCAATTCAAGATACCAGTCATCCCAACGATTTGAAAACCTTCGGTCTTCAATCACCGTCTTCGTCTTCGACTCTTGATCGTCATGATGATTATTCAGAATGGGTTGAACCCGGTATTTTTGAATAACTCGCGTATTTTGGGATTAAAAAGCAAATATTGGAAAATCACACATTACGCCACATTCCAACTTCGAGTATTATTTTAATAAGATATTCGTTTTAAAAGATTCTCGTTAATTTTATCAAAGATAAAATTCTGAAAATAAAATCTATAAATCCATTTCCAAAAATATGGAATTCCGCAGAAATCAAATCAATACATAATTGATATAGATTTCTGTATCAGACTAATAATATAAATGGAATAACGGCAAGCCTCTTAAATTCCATATATAATATCGGTCTTCTTTTACAGAAGCTCATTTCGATTGTTACCAATCGAATTTCCACTTAATTCCAATTTGATATATTAAATTAAAAAACTTAATTTTTAGAAAATGCCCTTTTTAAATCTATAAAATAGATTTATAAATTCCAAATAATAATCTCAATGTAAATTGGATTAAAGGACGAATGTCGTTTAAAACATTGTCCACGATAAATCCACTTCACATCTCAATTTATTTCATATCACAAAATATAATTGCAAATGCTAGTAATCTTTTAAAAACATATTTTGAAAATAATCATAAAAATATTCTTTATATAAAGACTCTAAATGAGAAGTATTCTTTATAATACAAATCTTTATCTTTGTTTTAACATATACTTGATTAACAATATATATTTTGAATATATATATATACTTTATATAAAAAGGATTTCTAATATAAAAATATTCTTATTTAAAAGAACACATGAATCGAAATGCGACTCAAACATTTACCATATAATTTGGATTATATGGATTTCACACACATCATCAAATTATCCATCTACATCCAAATTGTAAATTCCACTATGTAAGCGTTAAAATTAAATAATAACGCTCATCGCAGTCTGTCGATCTAACGATCAACATACAATTAAATATTGGGATTAGTGTATAAAAATTTCATTCTAACACCCGTGTGGGGTTTCAACCAACAAACAAATAATAAGCTAATTTGTGCACTTGAGCGATGTGTGAAAATTTATCGTCCCAATCACATACACAAGTCGGGTAACTTGTGAATGGAAGTGTAATACACAATACATATAATGATGACAAGAAAATATCTCTATTGCAATGAATGAATAAGCATAATAACTTCGTCTCTATTGACAATTTCTATTTTGCTAATTAAAAACTCTAAACAAAATGGTTATTTTGTTTTGGCAATTCTAATGAGACGAAATGATAAATATTTTGGTTTAACTATCCTATCTTGACATGTACATATCTTGTCAAACATATATATATATATATATATTGCTTTAACAAATTCATTCTGACAAAAATGAATATTTCTGACAAAATGTAAAATTTGGTTTAACTAGTATAAATTGGCTAAAATGAATAATTATTTTTAACTAATGTAAATTAACAAAAATGAATAATTGTTTTTAACTAATATAAATTTACAAAAATTAATAATTTGTGTTTCAATTCTAATAAGGTACGCCAATGCTATATTTTGTTTCATTCTTTTAATTTAGACAAAATAAGTGTTTTTGTCTATTTTACTTTAATGATAAAAAAATGTGAATGTTTAGTTATTAAAATATAACTTTTAAATTCTATCTTTTATTTCAAACAATCTTTATTCATATCAAAATTATAAATCAAAAATATAATTATAAATCTGATGGTTTGTTTGCATTAATGAATTGCAAACAAAGATGAACTTTATTTTAAGGTTTTATTTGCAACAAGGAATGCAAATAACAAATGCAACTTTTATTTTTATTTAAAAGTATATTGAGTGAATGTAAAAAGGAAACTCATTTCCAAAGTGTATTTCCATTAGTGAAAGTAAATAAAAGAAACAAATTTTATTCAAAAGAGTATTTGCATTTATGAATGCAAACAAAGAATAGTTTTGTTTACAAATTATATTTACATTAGTGAATGTAAACAAAAGAACAAAATTTATTTTCAAAGTATATTTTAAACAAATTCTATTAAATGTATAAAAGTGTGTACATTTGTGTTGGTAAATGTAGATAAAGAAAATAGACTATAGTTTCATTGAATATTTGCATTGATAAATGCAAATAAAAGAATAAACCTTAATTTCAATGCATATATATATACTGATAAAAGAAAACACAGAAATAAACTTTATTTCCAATATATTTGTGTGTATTCGCATTGATGAGTGCAAATGAATGATTTGTTTCATTATATGTTTACATTGGTAAATGCAAATAAAAGATCAATTTCTATTTGCTATATATATATATATTTGCATGGCTGAATGTAAATAGGAGTACAAACTTTATTTTCAAAAACATGTTTACATTTTTGAACACAAATTAAAGAACAAAACTTTATTTTCAAAATATGTTTTATTTTCTAGTTTTATTGGTGTTGTCGAACACAAATAAAAATGTACTTCTTATTTTCAAGTTATGTTTGCATTGTGAGATGCAAATAAGAAAAATGAATTTTATTTCATGCTATATTTGCATTGAAAAGTGCAAATTGAAAAGCAAACTTTTAATTTCTATGTAACTTCAGAAAATAATTTCTTATTTACAAAAAAAAAATGTAAACAAAATTGTTACTTTTATTTCAGTAATCAAGTTTTGAAAAAAAAATGATATTTTCAATTCAATAATCAGGTTTTTGACAAAAATTAAAATTTCGATTCAATAATCAAGTTTTGACAAAAGTGATATTTTCATTTCACAAATAAAGTTTTGGACAAAAATGTTCACTAATAAAGTTTGGCCAAAAATGTGATCTCTTATTTCAATACTTATGCTTTAACCAAAATGTTAATTTTATTTCAATATTAATTATATTGAAAATGTAATCATTCTACTTCAATTTTAATTACATTAAAAAATGTAATCAATTTATTTCAATTTTAATTACATTGAAAAATGTAATCTTTTTATTTCAATTAAAAATGTAATCTTTTTGATTTATTACTAACATTTCAACAAAAGCAAATAAAAAGGATAACTTTGTTTTTTCCTTTCTTCGACAATTCTAACATAAACAATTTTCATATGAATCATTCATTAAAAATGTGATTTTTATGTTTCAACACTTTTATTTTAACATGAAAAACTTCATATGAATAATCCTTTTCATAAAAAATCAAAAAAAATTAATGTTTCATGTATTCATTTCAAATAGATGAACATTTTTAATCTATTCTATATATACGATAAAAATGTAAATTTTATCGTTAACATGGTTTCAATTCAAACAAATGAACGTTTTATGTTTTTATTTTAATTCATAAACCGTGTTCTAAATGTAAACAAACAAAAGTAGGATTTTTATTAGATAGCCAAATTTTGTCGTAATAAAAATATATTCTATTTTTTGTTCAAATTTTATTGTAAATAAACAAATAAAAAGAATATTTTATTTGTTGTTCAAATCTTATTGCAAAGTAACCAAATAAAAGTAAGGATTTATTTGTTGTTCATTTGCTGTTGCAAAGCAAACAAATAAACAAAAATAAAGCTTTTATTTTGTCGATCAATTTCTAATGTAATACAAACAAATAAAAATTAGTTTTTATTTGTCGATCAAATTCTATGGTTCATCTCAGAATAATAAAATAATATTTTAAACTAAATTAGAAAATATGATTTAAATCTAAATTTAAACTTATTTTCTAATCGCAAATAAAATTCAACTATATATGAGATTTCAATGCGGATCTATCATAACATGAGCAATAAAACAAACCACCAACAACAATCAACCATTCATCAATCACAGAACATTTCAAATCTAAATTACATCACAATACAATTATTTTTAACGCAAGAAAAATAGTTTATAATTAATTAAATAATAAAATTCAGAATTCTCACATTGATATTTGCCGAAAATTTGACTGTCTTGGAATCAGCTCTGGCCTGCGCCATCGCGAAGCTCTCCGAAAGACGAGTCCAACGCAACTTACGGTTCGTCAATCGGACCTCGTATGAAAGAGATATTGATTTTTAAAGATTGAATAATTTAAATATTAAATAAATAAAATAATATTAAATTAATACTTCTTCCTCCTTACGTTGTTACTCAAGAAACACGCCGAACCCATATACCACCGTTCAACCTTCTGCGCGCGCCCTCCTTCAGGTCGTCGTTCGCCGATCAAACTCCGCCAATCCGACGCCCTAGCCGAGCTCCACCTTCGGCCAGAAGGCCACCCAACTCGGCCTCCACCTCATCTCAAAAATCGAACCCGAACCCGCCGCGTTTCAGCCCATAATTCATGAAATCCAAGAACCAAAACCCGATCTTGACCGTATGGATTGAAAGATCTCTCCGAGAGCTTCGATTTGGTACCAAGTTTGTCGATTTTCGTTGAGCGGATCAAAAGTTATGAGCGTTTGAAATTGGAGAAATTCTAGCCTTCGGTTTAGGTCGCGGCTGCCATGAAAATTAGGGTTTCGGCCTGAATATTTTTAATAATATTTTAATATTAAATCTCGAAAATCGTGCTTAAAAGGTGGATTTTCGGACTTTCTCTGATTTGGGCCTGATTACTGTCGTTCTTAACGTTTTGAGGCCTTCTGAACGCAATGGGATAGGTCCCGTGCCCCAATTATGAAATCTATACGAGTTTTATTTAAAAATCTCATTAATAATTAATTAATTAATTAAATATTGACCGTACATATAAATATGCCAGGGCCACATATGACCTCAGAAAATTCTAAAAAAAATATTTTTAGCTTTCTTATGACGATACGTTTCTAACAAGACTAATTTTGTCGAATTCTGAGACTGTTTGAAAAATGGCTATTTTCAAGTCATTTAAATTTAACTATAAATAGTCAAAACACATTTTCTTTCGCCACGCTCACATATTAGTTCGAAAAATTATGAAAATCGAAACTTAGCAATAATTTGACATTCCGGTTCCAACAAAAGTGGTTTCGTCGGAAACAGATGTCGTTTGAAAAATGACTATTTTTAAGGCCAATATATTTAATATTAAAAATACATTTTTAAACAAATAATTTCCGAAACTCAAAATATATAAGTGTTTACTGTTTTTCAATGCAGAAACGTCATTCCGAACTCAATGTATGTGGTTTCGAGTCGAAATTCCTTCATACGTGAAAAGTAGCCTTTTGGGCCCTATATATTATGTATATAAATTCTACATCGACCTTTCTAAAAATTGAATTGGCCATAACTTTTGATTTCCGCTATGAAATTTCAATTTTTCAGATTTGTTAGAAAGATATGATTAAATAGATTTAGACATTTCTGGTTTCACACAATTTTGATTTATTTTGAATCCTGTACATTCAGTTAAAGTTTAAAATCAAATTTTAAAACTACCACGCCATTTCTAACTCCATTTATATTTAAACTAAATTTATTCGTTCTAACTTCGTTTAAAATAAAATTCTAGCCATTATTATTTAAAATAAATCACTTTATATTTTCAACATTCATTAAAATTTTCTAAAATAAAATTTTTAAATTGGTTCAGAATTTGCGGGTTGTTACACAAATATTCTCCTTTAAAAGAACACCTGAATCGAAGTGCGACTCAATCATTTACCATATAATTTGGATTATATGGATTTCACACTCATCTCATATAAATGCCAATAACCGTATAATCATCAAGTCATCCATTTACATCCAGAGTGTAATTTCTACTTGTGAGCATTAAAAATTAAATAATAACGCTCATTGCAGCCTGTCGATCTAACGATAGACATACAATTTAACATTGGGATTTGTGTCAGTCAAATATCGTCCCAATACCCGTGTGGGGTTTTCAGCCAACACAATCCATATAGATATACAAATAAATAATTGGTTAATGGATTTAACCAATTTAAATTTCGCTAATAATTGATGATAATGAACATGTCATTTATTTCCAATGTTGAATAAAAATATAATTTCTTCGAAATATAATTTGATATGGCATTTCATTTATTTCTTTTATTCACACCGTAAATTTTTCTTTTTCTTTCTCTTTTTTTTCTACATTGAAATTATAATCAACATTATAATGTAAAATTTCTATCTTTCAGTTGCATTGTAAAATTTCCCTTTTAATTACATTATAAATATGTAATTTTATTCTCAATGCTAGTTCCCACTTCTAACTACATATAAAAATGTAATCTTTATTTTACAATGTAAATCCCCTTTTCTAATTACATATAAAAATGTGATTTTTAGTTTTAATGTGAATCCTACTTCTTTATTACATCATATAAAAATGTAATTTTTTTTATTTACATTGTAAATCACATCCTACGCTACATATAAAATGTAATTTTTAATTTACCATGTGAATTCATATTTTAGTTACCATAGAAAAATGTAATTTATATCATACGACATAAATTTATATCTAAATTACATATAAAAATGTAATTTTTATCATACAGTGTAAATTCACATATTAATTACATATAAAAATGTGATTTTTATTCTACCGTTCTCATTCATATCTAAATTACATGTAAAAATGTAATTTTTATCCTATAATGCAAATTCATGCTTTAATTACATATAAAAATGTGATTTCTATTATGCGATGTAAATTCATAGATAAATTACATAGAAAAATGTAATTTTTATCATACGGTGTAAATCCATGTCTTGATTACAAAGAAAAATGTAATTTTAATCATACGGTACAAATTCCCATTTTAATTACATAGAAAAATGTAATTTTAATCATACGATGTAAATTCGTGTCGATTACATATAAAGACATAATTTTTATTTTAATAACTTTGTTTTTGACAAAATTGTCCTTTTTATTCTAATTATCATTTTTCTAACAAAAATGTATAACCTTGTCCAATCCTTTTTAACTAGCCAAAATGAATAAAAATGAGTATTTTGGTTCAATTCTTTTTAACTAACAAAAATGAGAATTTTTGTTCTCATTCTTTCTTTTTATTTACATAATAAACTTCTAATCAAAAATGTCATTTTGTTTTGCATAACATATTTCAAATAAAAATGTTGTTTTTATATTTCTAACAAATTTCTAATCCAAATGTTATTTTTGATCTAATGTACGTTTTTTTACACTAAGAATGACATTTTACTCTAAATATAAAATTTTCATTAGAAATGATCAAAATAATATTTTATTTATATTGAATTGACAATATAATTAAATTCAACAAATATGAAAATCCATTTGTTGTTCAAATTCTATCGTAAGTAAACAAATAATAATATTTTATTAGTCGTCTAAATTCTGTTGAAAAGTAAACAAATAAAAAAATAAGATTTTATTTGTTAACCAACTTTTGTTGTAATATAAACAAATAAAAATAATGTTTTATATGTCGTTCAATTTCTATGGTAATATCAACAAATAAAAATGAGTTTTTATTTGTCATTCCAATTCTATTGTAATATCAACAAATAAAGATACGTTTTATTTGTCGTTCAAATTTTATTGTAACATCAACAAATAAAAATAAATTTTTATTTGTCGTTCAAATTTTATTGTTCATTTCAGAATAATAAAAAATAATATTTTAATAATATAAAACAAATTAGAACAACTAGATCAGAATAAAATCTGATTTAGATGATTTTAATTTGCTAACCGCAATAAAATTCAACAATATATGAAATTCCAATGCGGATCTAGCATAACATGAATAACAAACATATCACAAGCAACAATCAACAATTTATATAACACATACATTCCAGATCTGAATTAACATCACAATACAAATATTTTTATTGCGAGAAAAATAATTTATAATTAATTAAATAATAAAAATTAGAATTCTCACATTGATTTTTGGCTGAAATTCAACTGTCTCCGTTTCAGCTCTGGTCTGCGCCATCGCGAAGATCTCGGAAAGACGAGTCCAACGCAACTTACGGTTCGAAAAACGGACCTTGCATGAAAAAGATATTGAATTTCAAACATTGGAAAATTTAATTAAATAAATAAATTAAATAATAAAATAATATTACACCCCTCTTCCACGTACAGGATAAACCCGTCGTTCTTCATATTGAGGAACCCATGCTTCCACCGTTGACCACCCCTGCGCACGCCTACCCGAAGCCCTGACCGACGATCAAACTCCACCGCACCAACGCTCTAGCCGAGCTCCACCGTCAGCCGAAACCCCAGCCAACTCGCGGGTCCCACCTCCCCTAAAATCGAGGTCAAAGTCGGAGGCTTCCTCACCAGAATTCGCGAAATCCGTGAACTAAAACTCGATCTTAACCGTATGGATCTGTAGATCTCTCCAAGAGCTTCGATTTGGTACCAAGTTTGTCAATTTTCGTTGAGCGGATCAAAAGTTATTAACGATTGAAGTTTGGGACATTTTCAGCCATCGAAAATAAGGGCGGCGGCTGTCCATGATTAGGGTTAGGGTTTTCCGAAATTTCATTATTATTTTAATACTTAATCTTGTTTTACGTGTTTTAAAGGTGAAAATCCGGACTTTCTCCGAATTGGGCCTGCTTACTGTCGTTCTTAAGGTTTTGACACCTTCTGAACGCAATGCGAGAGGTTCCGGAGCCCAATTCCGAAATTTACAGCATTTTTTATTTATTTTTAATATAAATCCTTTAATTTTTTTATTCAACCGTACATGAAAATTCACCGGGGTCACAAATTAACCTCAAAAATTCCCAAAAAATATATTTAGCTATGTTTTGACGCTGCGGACCTAGAAAAATTAATTTCGTTCAATTCTGAGCTCGTATGAATTTTTAAAGTCAAAAATTGTCCGTTTACACTGAAAAATCAATTATAAATATATATTAATTGTAAAAATTATGAAAAATTAAACTTAACCATATTTTGACATTCCGGTTCCAACAAAAGTGGTTTCGTCGAAAACGGAGGTCGTTTGAAAAATGGTTATTTTTAAGGTGTATATATTAAATATTAAAAATATATTTTTAAACAAATAATTTCTAAAACTCGAAATATATAAGTGTTTACTGTTTTTCAATGCAGAAACATCGTTCTGAACTCAATGGAAGTGGTTTCGAGTCCAAATTCCTTTGTATGCAAAAAGTAGCATTTTTGGCCTTTGTAACAACCCGTATTTTCAATAACCTGTTATAACGTAAATCGAGGCAGAATTTAATTTATAAATCTGAATCAAGGGAAACGGGCTATGCCATTGCGTTCATCTCGGAAAAATACGCGAAATAGAGTCCGAGTTTTCGAAAATCGGAGTCCGTATGACCCGATTAAGACCCAACGAAGTTTTCAGAAAACTTCGTAGTAAAAACAGATTTCAAATTTAAGTTCGAATTTGGAAATTAGGGCTAGATTGGGCCAGGCGGGAAAATTCCCGCCAGAGCACCCAAGTCGACAGCCCTGTCGACTTGGTTGGACCCAAGTCGACAGCCCTGTCGACTTGGCTGTCGACTTGGTTCAGCCGGGCAGTTCTGCCTGGTGCACCACTTTGGGGTTTTGGTTAGATTTTGGGCCAGATTCGGTTTTGAGGGCTGAGATTGGAACTAGGGTTTAATCCTAATCTCTATAAATAAGCCCTTAACCTAACCCTAAATCATCATTAATCAACCCTACAACTAAACTATGGCAAAATTATCCCTCTCATGGCCTCCACTCTCTTCATAAAATTTCTAAGTTAATTCTATGAGAGATTTTCCATGCATACAAGTGTTTTCAAGCTTGTATCAGCATCATTAGCTTGCATTCAAGTCAAGTTTCCATAATTACATCATAAAGCAAGGGTTTTTATTGATTTGGGGCTTGCATTTTTGGGTTTATTTGATTGCATAAGGGCTTTGTCTCAATCCATATATATGTTTACGTCTTCATAAGCATTGTAAGCCCTTTTCTACTTTCATATTTAAACTCTAAAGTTAAATGAATGATGCAAGTTTGGTTGATCATTATGATATGCAAGTTAGCCATGTTATGATATGCAAGTTTATCATGTTATGTTATGCAAGTATGTCATGTTATGATATGCAAGTTTATCATGTTATGTTATGCAAGTTTGCCATGTTATGATATGCAAGTTCATCATGTTATGTTATGCAAGTTTGCTATGTTATGATATGCAAGTTTGCCATATGATATGCAAGTTATGTTATGCAAGTTTGGGTTGATCATTTTGCTCATGTTATCATGTTATGCAAGCTTATCTTGGGTTTATGAGCTTAAAGCTTCAAGCTTTATGCTAAAGGTTGCATTTTGGTAACATGTAAGTTATCATATCCCTTATGATAACTTGCATGTGAGGCTAAATGCGAACTTATGGCCATTTCTACATGTCATTTATCACCATGTATCACCAATATGCTAAGTTTGGTTTTATGCATGCTTTTGAGGCTTAAAAATGTAATATGCAAGTATATGAACATATGTACATTTCATATGCCACCATGTTAAACTTGTGGCTTCAACATCTTTATGTCATGATTATGCCAAGTTCCCTCTTTCTATCCTTTATGCGCTATTGCGATATGTAAGCGATGGGATTGCGTTTGGGTTTGGGTAAACTTAAAAGACATAAAAACACAAGATTGGGAATTTACCTATTAAGTTAGGTCTACCCATTGGGAATTTACCTATTAAGTTAGGTCTACCCAAATTCTTGAAAACTTGTAACATGTTTTGGAAACATAATGGACATGACACTTAGAAAATATAAGTGTGACCAACTCGAGGTTGGGTTGAGTTTGTAGCGTAAACCTACCCGGAACCGACCGGCTTAACTAGTTGCTACAAACAATAGGACCCAATGTGAGAAGTTGGTCATGTTGTACCTTGAACCCGAGGTTAGACCAAGTTGTGGTGTAAAGCTACCCGGACCCGCCCGGCTTAACTAGTAACCACAACAAGGTCTAATGTGAGAGGTTAAGGCGCATTAAATTAATTAATGCCTCATGATTAGGGTTAAGTCATGGTCCACTTAATACTTAACCAATTTGGGCTTGGTAGGTTAATCAGGGTTAAGTCGTGAACTCATCGTTACACTTAACCAAGTTAATCCATGATTAGCAAGAGGGTTAAACCGTACTTAATCCACTAGAAAATCCTAGCAATGGGGGTCCACTCCAGCATTAATCCCGAGTTTGTATCATTAAGACCCTAGGGTCTAGGCTAGGGAGGGGGTACGATTACTGGACTGGAGGTAAGTGACCAAAAAACGACGGCAGATTGGTACGCCGGTGTAGTTCCGGGCGGACTATGGTCGTGCATATAGTCCGAAGCCGGGGAAAACATGCACGGGTACCAGTAGATCGAGACTGTGGACTTATGTTTATGGTTTCCAGGGGTTGACACCCTAGGGCTTGATACACCCGACGGGAGACCTTGCACAGTTCGACTACAATTATGTTTGGGCCGTATTGACACCAACACGTGACGAGTTAGGCCTATAGGGAGCCGATCGACTAGACCGTTTGGTTGGACCGCGTATTAGGGTCACTTCATGTTATTGGGCCAAAGCTTGGGCCAAGGGATCAATACTTGTTTATTCAAGTCATGTTAGTTTGCTAGTACACCTGCGGTGCAAAAACCTTAAACCTGATTATGCGATGACACCTTTATCTACCTTGTTAGTTAATCATCATGCTAGTATGTTGTTATCCTTATGTTCATCCCTGCTTCTCATGTCAGTTAACTTTATCAGTTTACATTGATTGTAGTAGGGCTTACTCAGTCTTTTTGACTGACCTGTTTTCTTTCGCCTCTTTTCTTCCGTCCCCCCCCCCCCCCCCCCTAGGTTCTCAGGGTGGGAATATTGGAGCTTAGCTTGGATTTCTGATCACTTGCTTGTGGGATTTTAGCTCATGTACGGTCTTGACATGAAGCTAGCTATGGTTATCACTTATTTTGGGGATAGTACTTATGTATTTCAGTTTTTCAGTTGATGTTGTTTTTATCTAGACTTGTTTATTTGAAAAGTTGACATTATGTTGTACCAGACTTGTTTTGAAATGGTATGAAATCTTCCGCTGTTTTATCTATGTTATTTACTCTGTTTACATATATACATATGTTCTTGTTCTGCCTTGATATATCATTATGCATGTTTACCCGGTTCAAACGCCCCTCCAAAGTCAGGGTGCTTGCAAGAGCCACCCTGGCGGAGGTGGGGTGTTACAATTTGGTATCAGAGAATATGGTTTACGAGAAGGAACAAAAAGGTTTTTAAAACTTTTGGAAAACTATTTTCAAAACCAAGTATAAAGTATTTTCCAAAGAAAAGTCTAGTTTATTTTAAAGGCTATTCCCCAAAAAGCCATTAGCAAAATTCCTTTGTTTTTCTCCATTCTGAATCTGTCTTTTTCTTCGTTTTCAGTATGGCTGATAACTTTGCTATTCCGGAGGGAGTACACGTACCTGTTTGGTATAGGAGACTTTTGGAGGCTAGGGCGACCGAAGCCGGCCCCGCCGATGTTCCTCCTCCTCCTCCGGTAGTTAATGTTCCTCCTCCTCCTGTCGCTGAGGTTCCTCTTCCTCCTCCCCCTCAGCATCCACAAGAGGATTTCGCGGAGATTTGCAAAGACTTCAAAGCAATGGGTGGCAAGAATTTCTTTGGAACCGAGACTTATGTAGAGGCAAGGAATTGGTTGAAAGAAACCGAAGATATTTTTGCCTTCTTTGATATAGATGACCGTAGGAAGGTTTTATTAGCAGTGTGGTTGCTAAAGGAAGAAGCTGCACGTTGGTGAGTGGTCACCACCGCTACTAGGCCAATTGAGACTTGGGATGACTTTCGGGGAAAGTTTGGACTAAGGTTCCTATCACTGAAGCAAGGGGACATGACTATTAGGGAATACATAGATAAGTTTAATCAACTGGCTCGGATCGGTTCAGACTTGATTAACACAGCTCAGAAGAAGGCCCTATACTTTGCTCTAGGATTAAACGAGCCATTACATGGATTAGCCATATCTCATATACCCTTGGGGGCAACTTTCGAGAGTTTGGTGAATATGGCCCTGCTTCAAGAGGAAGATAAGAAGGAAAAAAGGTGCTTTACTTATGGAAGCTCGACTCATCTAAACAAGGATTGCAGAAAAAGGAAGGGCACTTGCTTTAACTGTGGAAAAATGGGACACTTCACTAGGGATTGCCCGAAGAAGCAAGGGCAAGGCCAGGGTCAGACTCAGCGTGCTGGACCTTCAGGAGGGCAAGTTCATGCTCTCAATGCCGCTCCAGTTCCCGATCGAGGTAGTATTTCTATTGAGAGCCTTGTATATATTTCTGATTTTTCAGTTCGTACCTTGTTTGATTTTGGTGCATCGCATAGTTTATTTCATCTGATCTAGTTGAAAGTTTGCACCTAAGTACTAGTCTAGTTAATGATCCCGTGTGTGTTTCAAATCCAATTGGGGTTTCCGCCCATTTGTCTATTATCTACGTGGATTTGAAAATCTCTATCTTTAGTGTAGAGTTCTCGTGTGATGCTTATATTCTCGGTTTCATGGGGTATGGGTAGATTTTGGGCATGGATTGATTGTCCAGTTTTGGAGCCATCCTTGATTTTTGAGCATAGGGTTGTGAGGCTCATGACTCGCCTCGGTAATACCCTAAAAATTTCTAGTAACCCTATGAGTCCCGTCATGTTGTGTTATCTTGAATCCCTCAACTCGTCTATCGATAGTTTGAAATTGGTGAGGGTGGTCCGGGAATATCCTGATATCTTGGGTGAAGTGAAGGGGGGTTACCCCTAAGCGAGAGATTGATTTCCGCATTTATCTGGTTAATAATGCCAAGATAGTTTCGTGGCCGGTTAGGCACATGGCCCCGCAAGATGAGAGTTAAGAAAGCAAGTCAAGGAGTTGCTTGAGAAGAACTTCATTAGATGAAGTATATCTGAATGGGGAGCGCCTGTAGTATTTACTACCAAGGCAGATGGTTCTCTTCGACTTTGTGTTGATTATCGTGAGTTAAACAAAGAGAATAGACAACCATTGACAAGGATCAATGATTTGTTTGATCAGCTTGTAGGAACATCTGTTTTCTCTTGATCTTGCTACTGGATTCCATCAGCTCAGAGTAGCTGAGGATAGTATAGGCAAAACTGCGTTCAGAACTCCAGATGGATTCTTAGAATGGCTGGTCATGCCATTCGGTTTGACTAGTGCACCTGCCTACTTCGTGGACTTGATGAGTAGGGTGCCTAGGGAGTTCCTGAACAAGTTTGTGGTAGTCTTTGTAGACGATATCCTGACTTTCTTAAAGAACGAGGAAGAACATGTTAGACATCTCAAGGAGGTGATGGATACGCTTAGAGCGCATCAGTTGAAAGCCAAGTCCTCCAAATGTCATTTTGGAGAAAAAGGAGTTAGATTTCTTGGGCACATAGTTTCTAAGCAAGGCTTAGTGGTGGATCCTGCTAAAGTGGTCGTGGTTCAAAACCGAAAAGCTCCGACGAGGACAATTGAAGTAAGAAGTTCTCTCAGTTTAATTAGTTAGTTAGCGTCCCTTGAGCTTAGACCTACCCTTCTGGATCAAGTAGGGACTTCACAGAAGGAAGACCCGCAGTTAGTCGAGATCATGGACAAGTTGATTCGAGGCGAGATGTTAAGACACCTCGCTATAGATGACAAGGGATGGCTACGACGCAATAAGAGAAAGAAGGTTCTTGAAGATGCACATCACCGGAGGAGGTGGCCGAGTTTGTCCCAAGGTGCATGTTGTGCCAACAGATTAAGGCCGAGTCATAGAAGCGCGGTGGGCTATTACATCCATTGGAGGTCCCCGCAATGGAAGTAGAAAAGCATCACGAAGGATTTCGTGGATGGACTGCCTAGATCAAGAAAAGGGAATAAGAGCATGTGGGTCATAGTAGGTAGACTCACGAAGAGTGCTCATTTCACTCCGGTAAAGAGCGAAAGGACTGCATCATAGCTAGCGACAGTTTACTTTCAAGAAATAAAGCGGTTGTACGAGGTTCCCTAAAGTATAGTTAGTAACCATGACTCAATCTTCACTAGCCAGTTTTGGGATAGTCTACGGGAAGTCATGGGCAAGCGACTGAATCTAAGTACGGCCTATCATTCACAGGCGGATGGTTCGTTTCGTTCAAGCATGAGTTATAGAAAATCACGTTAGTAAGAGCAATTGGCAACGTGGATTGGTATTTTCAAGAAAAGTTCTGCTGCGTGGAATACTTTATAGTAAGTAAACGAGATCCAGGATTCACTAGTGAATTTTGGAGAGCTTGCATGAAACCATGAGGTCATAGTTATGTTTAAGCCAAGAATGATAGAAGACTGAAGGCTAGATACACGCATCATATCTCTTTCTAAGAGTATATCCTTGATCCTTGTTTTCCGGTGAAACTTACTTGCATGTTATCTTTTACGTATATCCTCTCGGTCCCATTCTCGGTCCTATTTCTGTCGGGAGGTATGCCTTATTGGCTAGTAATACATGTCAGGGTTTGAAGGAGTCCGTTAGGTTGACTAAACCTTTTGGGCTTTTATAGAATATGGGTTGGGTTAGGAAGGGATTTCTTGTAATCCGAAAAGAGTATATCCTGCTTATCTTCCCGATCTCTTTGTAGCATATCTTTTGCTATCCATGTTTGTCTTGATCATCTAGTTTATCATGTTAATCTCGTCATGAGAACCTTAGGTAGAAACCCTTTGGATGAAACATGTGTTTGAAACATGTTATGCTTGGTGGTTGCAAGTAGTTGCAAGTGTTTGCAAGTGGTTACTCGTGGATGCATTATACACATTAGGCACTAGATCGGCTCACACACTCCTCATATTGCATATGCATGAGTGTTTACGCTTATTCATGGATGAAAATTTTTGTGTTATCACATGGATGTTGCATATGGATGTATGTTATGTGCACACATATAGATGTTATACATTATGTTAGGAATTGCATACATATGGATTCATTTCACTAACATGATTTGCATTGATGATATTTGCATTAGATAAGTACATATACACACACCTTTGCATATGTTCATACAACATTTAGAATCTTGTAAGGACAATGATTGCTCGTGGAAGATGTTTTGAGTAGATGGATGGTAGGATACGTTCTTCCTAACTTAGAGATTTCGGGGACGAAATCCTTTAAGGAGGGGAGAATGTAACAACCCGTATTTTCAATAACCTGTTATAACGTAAATCGAGGCAGAATTTAATTTATAAATCTGAATCAAGGGAAACAGGCTATGCCATTGCGTTCGTCTCGGAAAAATAAGCGAAATAGAGTCCGAGTTTTCGAAAATCGGAGTCTGTATGACCCGATTAAGGCCCAACGAAGTTTTCAGAAAACTTCGTAGTAAAAACAGATTTCAAATTTAAGTTCAAATTTGGAAATTAGGGTTAGATTGGGCCAGGCGGGAAAATTCCCGCCAGAGCACCCAAGTCGACAGCCCTGTCGACTTGGGAGTCGACTTGGTTGGACCCAAGTCGACAGCACTGTCGACTTGGCTGTCGACTTGGTTCAGCCGGGCAGTTCTGCCTGGTGCACCACTTTGGGGTTTTGGTTAGGTTTTGGGCCAGATTCGGTTTTGAGGGCTGAGATTGGAACTAGGGTTTAATCCTAAGGCCAAAACTAATCCTAATCTCTATAAATAAGCCCCTAACCTAACCCTAAATCATCATTAATCAACCCTACAACTAAACTATGGCAAAATTATCCCTCTCATGGCCTCCACTTTCTTCATAAAATTTCTAAGTTTATTCTATGAGAGATTTTCCATGCATACAAGTGTTTTCAAGCTTGTATGAGCATCATTAGCTTGCATTCAAGTCAAGTTTCCATAATTACATCATAAAGCAAGGGTTTTTATTGATTTGGAGCTTGCATTTTTGGGTTTATTTGATTGCATAAGGGCTTTGTCTCAATCCATATATATGTTTGTGTTTTCATGAGCATTGTAAGCCCTTTTCTACTTTCATATTTAAACTCTAAAGTTAAATGAATGATGCAAGTTTGGTTGATCATTATGATATGCAAGTTTGCCATGTTATGATATGCAAGTTTATCATGTTATGTTATGCAAGTATGCCATGTTATGATATGCAAGTTTATCATGTTATGTTATGCAAGTTTGCCATGTTATGATATTCAAGTTCATCATGTTATGTTATGCAAGTTTGCTATGTTATGATATGCAAGTTTGCCATATGATATGCAAGTTATGTTATGCAAGTTTGGGTTGATCATTTTGCTCATGTTATCATGTTATGCAAGCTTGTCTTGGGTTTATGAGCATAAAGCTTCAAGCTTTATGCTAAAGGTTGCATTTTGGCAACATGTAAGTTATCATATCCCTTATGATAACTTGCATGTGAGGCTAAATGCGAACTTATGGCCATTTCTACATGTCATTTATCACCATGTATCACCAATATGCTAAGTTTGGTTTTATGCATGCTTTTGAGGCCTAAAAATGTAATATGCAAGTATATGAACATATGTACATTTCATATGCCACCATGTTAAACTTGTGGCTTCAACATCTTTATGTCATGATTATGCCAAGTTCCCTCTTTCTATCATTTATGCGCTATTGCGATATGTAAGCGATGGGATTGCGTTTGGGGTTGGGTAAACTTAAAAGACATAAAAACACAAGATTGGGAATTTACCTATTAAGTTAGGTCTACCCATTGGGAATTTACCTATTAAGTTAGGTCTACCCAAATTCTTGAAAACTTGTAACATGTTTTGGAAACATAATGGACATGACACTTAGAAAATATAAGTGTGACCAACTCGAGGTTGGGTTGAGTTTGTAGCGTGAACCTACCCGGAACCGACCGGCTTAACTAGTTGCTACAAACAATAGGACCCAATGTGAGAAGTTGGTCATGTTGTACCTTGAACCCGAGGTTAGACCAAGTTGTGGTGTAAAGCTACCCGGACCCGCCCGGCTTAACTAGTAACCACAACAAGGTCTAATGTGAGAGGTTAAGGCGCATTAAATTAATTAATGCCTCATGATTAGGGTTAAGTCATGGTCCACTTAATACTTAACCAATTTGGGCTTGGTAGGTTAATCAGGGTTAAGTCGTGAACTCATCGTTACACTTAACCAAGTTAATCCATGATTAGCAAGAGGGTTAAACTGTACTTAACCCACTAGAAAATCCTAGCAATGGGGGTCCACTCCAGCAGTAATCCCGAGTTTGTATCATTAAGACCCTAGGGTCTAGGCTAGGGAGGGGGCACGATTACTGGACTGGAGGTAAGTGACCAAAAAACGACGGCAGATTGGTACGCCGGTGTAGTTCCGGGCGGACTATGGTCGTGCATATAGTCCGAAGCCGGGGAAAACATGCACGGGTACCAGTAGATCGAGACTGTGCACTTATGTTTATGGTGTCCAGGGGTTGACACCCTAGGGCTTGATACACCCGACGGGAGACCCTGCACAGTTCGACTACAATTATGTTTGGGCCGTATTGACACCAACACGTGACGAGTTAGGCTTATAGGGAGCCGATCGACTAGACCGTTTGGTTGGACCGCGTATTAGGGTCACTTCATGTTATTGGGCCAAAGCTTGGGCCAAAGGATCAATACTTGTTTATTCAAGTCATGTTAGTTTGCTAGTACACCTGTGGTGCAAAAACCTTAAACCTGGTTATGCGATGACACCTTTATCTACCTTGTTAGTTAATCATCATGCTTGTATGTTGTTATCCTTATGTTCATCCCTGCTTCTCATGTCAGTTAACTTTATCAGTTTACATTGATTGTAGTAGGGATTACTCAGTCTTTTTGACTGACCTGTTTTCTTTCGCCTCTTTTCTTCCGTTCCCCCCCCCCCCCCCCCCCAGGTTCTCAGGGTGGGAATATTGGAGCTTAGCTTGGATTTCTGATCACTTGCTTGTGGGATTTTAGCTCATGTACGGTCTTGACATGAAGCTAGCTATGGTTATCACTTATTTTGGGGATAGTACTTATGTATTTCAGTTTTTCAGTTGATGTTGTTTTTATCTAGACTTGTTTATTTGGAAAGTTGACATTATGTTGTACCAGACTTGTTTTGAAATGGTTTGAAATCTTCCGCTGTTTTATCTATGTTATTTACTCTGTTTACATATATACATATGTTCTTGTTCTGCCTTGATATATCATTATGCATGTTTACCCGATTCAAACGCCCCTCCAAAGTCAGGGTACTTGCAAGAGCCACCCTGGCGGAGGTGGGGTGTTACAGCCTTGGTAAATTTCATAGTGACCTTTCTAAATTTTAATTTGGGCATAACTTTTGATTCCCGCCATGAAATTTCAATTTTTCAGATTCGTTAGAAAGATATTTTTAAATAGATTCCAATATTTTTGGTTTCACTAAAATCCGTTAAAATTTGCATCCTGTACGTTCAGTCAAAGTTTAAGTTTGACTTTTCAAACTACCCCGTTATTTCTAATTCCTTTTATAACTAAAATTAAATTATTCATTCTAACTTCGATTTAAATTAATTTTCAATCATTATTATTTTAAACAAATTATTTTAAATATCAAAACCCATTAAAATTAGTTAAAAATAAAATTTAAATTTACCCCCAAAATTCAGGGTTATTACACAAATCTTTACAAATAACCTCACTTCATTGGTCTATAGCTCTTTAGTCGTACCTAGGCCACTATGGACCTGAATCCATTCACGTACTCCCTACATATAGTGATTCAAAGTTACAGACATCGACAACCCCTTAGCACACGTCCCGCAGCAAAGCCCAATCATGAAGCTCACTTATTGGTTCCCATCTGGATCCTGAGTCAAAGCTCCTCATTTGGACTTCCTTTGCATCTCGGGCTTTGGTCGAATTGGAGTTGGTCTTCAAAAGAGTCGTCACGATGAGGTAAAAGTAACATTTGGTTCGGTTCGGTAGTCCCGACCCGGTTCGGTTCGGTGATCCTGGCTGATGCCTTGATCAATGCTCCATTCCTCCTCGGTTCGATCTTCCAGCTCTGGTTCGGTTCGGATGCCCTATGCCTGGTTTGGTGGTTGCTCCCTCCTAGATGTCCCGATCCGATTCAGTGCTTCGCTCCAACTTCAGCTCCTAGCTTGGTCCTTCGATCCGATCCCGCTCCCTGGCTCTAGCCCGATCCGATCCCCTGTTGGTCTCTCTGATCCGATCCCCTGCCCAACGCCAACTATAAGCAAATGGCCTTCCTTCTCGCCAAGCCTCTTATGCTAAGTTCCAATCCGAATCAGGTCCACCTGCCCGGTTCTCTTATCCGGTCCGAGCCCAATGATCTGATCTGATCCGGTCTGAAACCCTGCATATTTCCTGCAACCTTCCAGCGACTGTTCTACGACATACGACGGCGTTTTCGACCAATCTAACCGCTCTAATCAACCACAAAGCATAGAATACAGTCATAGCAACAAATAGAAGTGACCACAAACACCAAAACAACAATATGACAAGGTTAAACGGATCAAACATAGCCAAAATCCCATATTTTCCCCTAAGCATGTTTAGGCAAAACTAATGATATGATAAGTAAAACTTAACCAAATAAAACCAAATTTCTAACAGAGGTCTAAAACATTATTTTCGAATTTATAAATATTTTTCCAAAATTTATTAGTGTATAAATTCACTTAATCACCCTAATTAACTGCAATTAGTGTCAAAACAATGCTAATCACTCACCTTTGCCACAATTAAACTTTAGATCTGAAATAATCTACTGTTATGGCGTTGTTCCCAATGCAACACAACAGCTCTAACCTTGTTTTGGCGTTATTCCTCCTTAATTTGATGTGGTTTAAGCCAAAACTTGATTAAGAAGTGATTAGAGGTGTTTTTAGATGTTGGAGGCCATTGTTAGGTCGAAGAGAGGGTTTGTGGCGGCTGGAAAATGAGTGAAAAACCAAAATCCTAACCCTAGCAGCCCTTAAATACCTCAAATTCCGAAATTCCCCATTGGGTCTAGCTGTTAATCACCCGGTTAAGCCCAATTAAGCTGTTTTTCACCATCTGAAACTTGTTTCAGCCATATCTCCCAAAAGGTGAGACCGTTTGGCTAACGTAACCACTCTACGGAATTGTAAACCATCATCCGGAGCCAATGGAAGTGGTTTCAGGTCAAAACTCCTTTCCGATCAAAAGTTATGGCCAAAACAAGATTAGCTAGGGGCAAAACGGTCATTTAAAAATCGGGGAAAATCATGAACATGAGAAATGACCTCAATAGTCATCTCCCAAAGTTACATGACCATACAACTTCGTATGTGAAAGAAATAAATATTCTACGATCCTACGATGCGTAGAATGCGGGTCGTTACACTCTCTCCCCCCCCCCCCCCTTAAGAAATTTCGTCCCTGAAATTCCTTAACCCAAAACATACAAAGATCCCGCATGCCTACGAACCGTATACAACAGTCAATCATGCAAAATAAACAAAACAAGCCTATCCTAGCATGCGGAAAAACTAGATCGAAGTTAAGATCTTACAAGGCGAAGAGTTCTGGATACGTCTTCCTAGTGCTCTCCTCTGTCTCCCAAATATAGTCATTCTCATTCTCGCCCCACTGAACTTTGACTAATTTCACCGCTTTCCTTCGAAGTTGCTTCGTATCATTCCAAACAATATGCATAGGCTTGCGGTTCCCAACCGCCTCGAGTTCAACTTCGATATCATCCAACTGATCAGGTGAAATAGTCACATCTGGGTCGTGCACGAACTTCCTTAACTGGGAAACATGGAATACGTTGTGAACTCCTGCCATCTTCTCTGGTAATTCAACTTTGTATGCCAAATTCCCAATTTGCTTAAGAACTGGGAATGGACCAACAAATCTAGGTGCTAACTTACCTCTCCTGCCGAATCGTATCACGATCTTCAATGGAGAAATCTTAACAAACACCAAGTCGCCAATGGAGAACTTTAATTCTTTTCTCCTCTTATCAGCATAACTCTTCTTCCTATCTTGGGCAGCCTTCATTCGCTGTTGGATAATCTTAATCTTAGCTGAAGTTTCTCTTATCACATCGGGTCCAAGCACAAACTTCTCACCAGTTTCTACCCAACATGACGGTGAGTTGCACGGTCTTCCGTACAAAGCTTCAAATGGAGCCATACCAATATTGGATTGATAACTATTATTATATGCAAACTCTACTAGATGAGAATGATCATCCCATGATCCACCAAAATCCAATACACAGGCTCTCAAGAGGTCTTCTAATAGACGATTCACCCTCTCTGTTTGACCATCGGTTTGAGGATGGTACGCGGTACTGAGATGTAATTCTGATCCTAACGCCTCTTGTAAGCTCTTCCAAAATCCACTAGTGAACAATGGATCTCGGTCACTCACAATGCCCTTGGGTATTCCATGAAATCTCACTATCCACTTTATATAAGTTCCGTTAATTTAGCTGCCGTCCTGTTTGACTTGACGGGTATAAACCTTGCACTCTTAGTCAATCGGTCCACAATAACCCAAATACTATCATGGCCCGATCTAGTCCTTGGTAACCCATCAATGAAATCCATTGACACTTGTTCCCATTTCCATTTTGGAATTTCTAATGGTTGTAACAAACCACTAGGCTTCTTTTGCTCAGCTTTAACTAGCTGGCAGTTCATGCATTTGGATATAAACTTCCCAATGTCTCTTTTCATCCCTTCCCAGTAGTAGGTCTGCTTCATGTCTCGGTGCATCTTGTTACCACCGGGGTGTATAGTCAGTTTTGAGTGATGACATTTTCTAAGCACTTCATCTCTCAATCCATTGACATTGGGTACAACTAGTCTTCCATTCTTTCTAAGCCATCCATCTCGATCAAGCCCATACTTATTCATCTCTTCGTCGATTCCCATCTCTAACTTTTGACATGATTTCCAATAGGTTAGGATCGTCTCTCTGATTAGAACCAATCGCCTCAATCAAAGTGGGTCTGATCGTCAAACTTGCTAACATTTCTGGATCCAATTCACACTTTGGTCTGAAATCATACCCAGCGATGTACTCCAGTCGCTTCCATTCCAGAAACATAGCCCCTAAACTGGCATGTCTTCTATTCAATGCATCAGCCACCGCATTGCCTTTCCTGGTGTATATACGATATCGAAATCATAGGAAGCTAAGAATTCTAACCACCTTTTTTGTCGGAGATTTAGATCCTTTTGAGAGAAGAGATACTTTAACGATTTATGATCAGTAAACAACTCGAATCTTTCTCCCAAGAGATAATGTCTCCACATCTTCAATGCGCGCACGATCGCTGCCAGTTCCAAATCATGGGTAGGGTATCTTTTCTCATGCGGTTTTGGTTGCCGACTTGCATAAGCTACAACCCTACCTCCTTGCATCAATACAACACCTAGCCCTGTGCCACATGCTTCCGTACATACTGTCATCTCTTCATTCCCCTTAGGAATGACTAACACTGGTGCACATGTCAACTTTTCTTTTAGGCTCTTGAATTCATTCTCGCACCTTTCGTCCCAGATGAAGGCTTGATTCTTCTTGGTCAACTGAGTCAACGGTGCTGCTATCTTGGAGAAGTCTTGGATAAACTTACGATAATATCCTGCAAATCCCAAGAAACTCCTTATGACCGTTGCATTCTTGGGCGTAGACCAATCTTGTACCGTAGCCACCTTCGCAGGATCCATGGCAATACCATTCTCTGAAACATGGCGCAAGAATCTCATTTCCCTTCTCCAGAAGTGACACTTAGAGAATTTTGCTTTCAACTGGTGTTTTCTCAACACCTCCATCACTATCCTCAAATGTTCCTTGTGTTCTTCCTCTATTCGACCAAAATATCATCCACGAACACAAGGACAAACTTATTCAACTAATCTCTGAATACCCTATTCATAAGATCCACAAAGTATGTTGGGGCATTGGTCAGCCCGAATGGCATGAACAACCACTCATAAAATCCAGACAGCGTCCGAAATGCCGTTTTAGCTATACTCTCAGCTTCCACTCTAAGCTGATGAAAACCTGTCGCGAGATCCAACTAAGAGAATACTCTAGCGCCACTCAACTGATCAAACAAATCATCTATCCACGGTAGAGGATAGTTATTCTTCCTCATCACTTTATTCAACTCGCGGTAGTCTACACACAAACGAAGGGAACCATCCGCCTTGGTAGCAAACACAACTGGTGCTCCCCATTCAGAAACACTCCTTCTGATAAATCCCTTCTTCAAAAGATCGCTGACTTGCACCTCGAGCTCTCGCTGCTCCCTTGGTGCCATACGACAAAGTGGCATCACTATAGGTCTGGCATCTTTCATTAAATCAATACAGAACTCAATCTCTCGGTGTGGTGGAAGCCCGGTCACTTCCTCCAAGACGTCCAGATACTGGCCAACCACGGGCAACCCTGACAACTCACTATGCGGGATGTCGAGGGAATTTAGAAAACTAGCCATTACCCCATCACCGGGTAGACCACCAAACACTACCCTCCGCCCATCATTCGCTCTAGCTATCACCAAAAAGCCCTCACAGTCTACCACCACCCCGGATCTTGGGAGCCAATCGACTCCCAAAATAATGCCAAACCCGGTAAAGCCCAAAACAAAGCAATCATAACCAAACATGCATCCATGACTCGATAAGACCACATTACGACAAATCATGCTAAGGTTAGTTGAACCACCAACCGGGTTCGTCACTACTAAAGGCCTATCGACAATCTCGGGCTCCAATCCCAAACTATCTACCAGGTCACTAGATATGAAAGAACTGGAAGCCCCGGTATCAAACAAAACTCTAACAGGAACATCATAAATAGAAAGCATACATTGAATAACGACATTCTTTCCCTTCTCCGCCGCAGTTGGGGCATTCGACAAAGAAGGAATAGCATTAAGGGCATATGCTTTCACCACCTGCTTATCTTTAGGGGGTTGCGGATACTTGTCCTTGTGATGTCCCACTTGGCCACAGTTGAAGCACTTCCTATCCGCTGGCTTGGCCTGACACTCTTTGGCATAGTGGCCCTTCTTACCACAGCTGAAGCACTCAACATCTTTCTTATTCTTTTTCTTCTGGCTATCCTTGGTCTGATTCTGCTTCCTCTTATTCTGAGGACTACTCTTGCCTCCACCACTTGCTTATGGTTTTGGCTCCTCTGCAGATGCAACCTCAGTCTTCGACTTAGGGTAAAGACTCTCGGACCTCAATGCTTTTCCCACAATCAACTCAAACGTCTCATCGATGTGGTTGATAAGCCTTTCCCCCAAGTACTGATCCAAGCCAGTTTTGAACTTCTCATTCTTCTTCTCGGCAGTATCAATAAGAAATAGTCTATACTTCGATAAAGTAACGAATTCTGCAATATACTACGAGACAACTCTGCCATTCTGCTTGAGCTCCAAGAATTTCTTAAACAGCACTGACTTCTGAGCAGCTGGAATGAACTTATCGCTAAAGCGAGCTTTAAACTGCTCCTAAGTAATCTGATCCTCGGAAGTAGCTGCCTTTATAGCATTCCACCAATTCATTGCCCATCCTTGCAGCTGACGGGATGCTAGCCTTCTCTTCATTGCATCCTTGATACCCAAGTCTTCGAAGATACGCTCGCAGCTATCCAACCAATCCTGAACTTCCGTAGCCGACTTCGTTCCGTGGAACGGCTTCCCACCAAGACGAGTATAATCCTTGTTTAGCTTGGCGAAATCGGCCCTAGGCTCCTGCACTATTGGACCACCACCATTACCATTATTAGGAGCTGCCCTCTGCACATCCCTAAGCATCTCTCTCATGAGTTCAGTAAACATCGTCCTCATGTCAGCAACATTCCCATTATTGGCCCCTCTACCGGCACCTCTTGCGTATCAGCTCATCGTTCAATCTGTAAAGAGAAAACGATTAATTATCTCCATAGTGGTGCTAGTGCAGTGCGGCTTCATCCTTAGCTATACTAACAGTGTATATATATATATATATATATATATATATATAGCTTTTGAAAACCAAAATAATCACAAATACACGCTCTCATATACGTATACTATCTCTCCCTGATGACTTCCCTAGGTTAACTACACAACCTAGAGCTCTGATACCAAGTGCGATGGCCCGCTCCGCACCAACCGACATTTCCTCCGAAAGTGCGTTGTACACATGCCCGACTAACACGGAACGGTCACCAAAGAAAGGAAAGAAGAGAATAAACTAATCGAAAACCTATAGAATGTCTCACAATGCAAGGAACAAAACATAATAATAATATAATCTTGACATAAAACAGGCGAGACAGTGCTTAAGCTGAAAACTAAACCAACATAGCAGCGGAAATCCAAATACAGCTTATGATCCAACATCATTATTACAACTTTAAACTGTCTCTAAACAAAAGAAAGGAAGAGTGCACTACTAATGCCCAAAGTAGTGATGAGTAGCGACACAGGGAGAATATCTATATATGTATCATACGTGGAAGCCTCCTGCTCGTCTCTGGTACAGCTACTCGTGCATCACCAGCTAACCTGTCTCTAGTCTGCTCGTGAGAGCACCCAAAGTAATAAGAAGAGACATAAAACTCTGGGTCAGACAAAAAGTCTGGTATGAGCGATAAGCATCTAAACAGAACAATAACAGGTATACTAAACCATACCTGAACCTGGACCTGCAACCAAAGAGTTAGCACTACATACCGTACAATACTCTAAGGTGCCACTGAACAGATGGTGTAAAGATAACGGGGGTGGGGGTGTGCATGTCATAATGATGGCAATCAAATCAACCATAGCAATCATCCTCACATCTCTCACTCGGTGCGTAAAGCATACGATGTCCACCACTGTCAATCACTAGACCAATCGAAGTAGTGACGGAGTTTGACTTGTACAACTACTGCTACTACCAAGCTTAACACATGGGGTCATGACAAAATCTTTACAAATAACCCCACTTCATTGGCCTATAGCTCTTTAGTCGTACCTAGGCCACTATGGCCCTGAATCCGTTCACGTACTCCCTACACATAGTGATTCAAAGTTACAGACATCGACAACCCCTTAGCACATGTCCCTAGCAAAGCCCAATCATGAAGCTCACTCATTGGTTCCCATCTGGATCCCGAGTCAAAGCTCTTCATTTGGACTTCCTTTGCATCTCGGGCTTTGGTCGAATTGGATTTGGTCTTCAAAAGAGTCGTCACGATGAGGTAAAAGTACACACTTGGTTCGGTTCGGTAGTCCCGACCCGGTTCGGTTCGGTGGTCCTGGCTTATGCCTTGATCAATGCTCCATTCCTCCTCGGTTCGATCTTCCAGCCCTGGTTCGGTTAGAATGCCCTATGCCTAGTTCGGTGGGTTCTCCCTCCTAGATGTCCCGATCTGATCCGGTGCTTCGCTCCAACTCCAGCTCCAAGCTTGGTCCTCCGATCCGATCGCACTCCCTGGCTCTAGCCCGATCCGATCCCCTGTTGGTCTCTCCGATCCGATCCCCTGCCCAACTCCAACTCTAAGCAAATGGCCTTCCTTCTCGCAAAGCCTCTTATGCTAAGTTCCAATCCGAATCAGGTCCACTTGCCTGGTTCTCCTATCCGATCCGAGCCCAATGATCTGATCCGGTCTGAAACCCTGCATATTTCCTGCAACTTTCCAGCGACTGTTCTACGCCATACGACGGCATTTTCGACCAATCTAACAGCTCTAATCAACCACAAAGCATAGCGTACAGTCATAGCAACAAATAGAAGTGACCACAAACACCAAAACAACAATATGACAAGGTTAAACGGATCAAACATAACCAAAATCCCATATTTTCCCCTAAGCATGTTTAGGCAAAACTAATGATATGATTAGTAAAACTTAACCAAATCAAACCAAATTTCTAACAGAGGTCTAAAACATTATTTCCGAATTTATAAATATTTTTCCAGAATTTATTAGTGTATAAATTCACTAATCAACATTAATCACCCTAATTAACTGCAATTAGTAACAAAACAATGCTAATCGCTCACCTTTGCCACAATTAAACTTTAGATCTGAAATAATCTAATGTTATGGCGTTGTTCCCAATGCAACACAGCAGCTCTAACCTTGTTTTGGCGCTATTCCTCCTTAATTTGATGTGGTTTAAGCCAAAACTTGATTAAGAAGTGATTAGAGGTGTTTTTAGATGTTGGAGGCCATTGTTAGGTTGAAGAGAGGGTTTGTGGCGGCTGGAAAATGAGTGAAAAACCGAAATCCTAACCCTAGCAGCCCTTAAAAACCTCAAATCCCGAAATTCCCCATTGGGCCTAGCTGTTAATCACCCGGTTAAGCCCAATTAAGCTGTTTTTCACCATCTGAAACTTGTTTCGGCCATATCTCCCAAACGGTGAGTTCGTTTGGCTAATGTGACCACTCTACGGAATTGTAAACCATCATCCGGAGCCAATGGAAGTGGTTTCAAGTCAAAAATCCTTTCCAATCAAAAGTTATGACCAAAACAAGATTAGCTAGGGGCAAAACGGTCATTTAAAAATCGGGAAAAATCATGAACATGGGAAATGACCTCCATAGTCGTCTCCCAAAGTTATATGACCATACGACTTCGTATGTGAAAGAAATAAATATTCTACGATCCTGCGATGCGTAGAATGCGGGTCGTTACAAGAGAGATGCTCGAGGGGGGTGTTCGTTGGAGATGGCAGTGGTGAGGGGTTGGCATTGGCGACGGATCAACATTGAGGGTGGAGCGGGCGCTTCAACGATCGTCGCGTTCTTTTTTTTCCTCTGCGTTGGATCTGGAGTGAGGAGAGAGAGAAAGAAGGGGAGCTTATATAATTAATTAATTAATTTTATTAATTCTCCCTAAAGGTTGACTTTTTATTCGAACTCCAAACGAGACCCACCGCCTGTCGTCCATAACTAATTACCCCCATTCCGAACACAATGGGATATGTATCGTAAGCCATTTCGATCGTTTCGATCAGTTTTCATCAAAATTAAAATATAAATCTATATATTTAATTTGAATGCACATTTTAATCTACCGGGGCCACATACTGATTCTAAAAATTCCATAAAAATTATTTCTAGCTTCGTATTGACGATACGGTCCTAACAAAACAAATTTCGTCTAATTTGAAGACTGTTTGAAAAATGACCATTTTCTGGTCGATCCAAATTGACTAAAACTGTTAAAACACGTTTTCCTTTGCCACGCTCACATATTTATCCCAAAAATTATGAATTTTGGAATCTAGCAATAACTTGACATCCTGGATCCAAAAAAAGTGGTTTCATCAAAAATAGAGGTCATTTGCAAAATGGCTATTTTTAAGGGCTATATTTCCATAGCGACTATTCAGAATTTTCAACTGGGCATAACTTTTGATTCCCGCAATGAAATTTCAATTTTTTGGATTCGTTGAAAAGATATTTTCAAATAGATTCAAATATTTTTTGTTTCGCTAAAATCCGGTTTATTTTGAATCCTGTACATTCATTTGAAATTTGAAATCGAATTTTCAAACTACCGCGCCATTTTCAATTCCTTCTATAATTAAAAATAAATAATTATATTCTAACGACGATTCATATAGATAAATACGTTCTAATTCTATTAAAAATAAATTTCTCGTCGTTATTATTTAAAATAAATCATTTTAAATATTCAAAATTCACTAAAATTGCCAAAATAAAAATTTTGAATTGGCTCAGATTTCCGGGTTATTACAATCTCCCCTACTTAAAATCTTTTCGTCCTCGAAAAGGAACGGAGCTAAAAGTTGCTTTACAAACCAACTCAACTTTCATTATTTACATTATGGCTTAAGTTCTAGGGCATTTCTAACCCCATCTCTAATGAGTCACTCATTCTAGAATGCTACTGATTCTATCTCTAATGAGGATTCTTCTATAGGATATTACTGATCCTACCTCTGATTAGTCTTTTATTATGTTCCAAATAGTTGCACCCCGAAGATTTGAGTTAACCAAAGCTATGATACCAGTAGTAACGATACGAATTTCACCCGAACCTAATCGATCGCTAAACCGACCAAGACCGTTCGAAACCCAAATACGCTAACTCTGGGTACACAACACATCAGAACAAATAACAGACGATTTTTATAAACATCATAATAATGTTACATTAGAGTACAGAAATATCAGAGTACGAATAAATATAACACTACAGCGGAAGATTAATTTACAATAAATGTAATATAATTCACAGCGGAAAATAAGTAAAAGTAAAACAGCGGAAGATTATCAATGCTCTGGACACAGCTTTAAGCTTCAATCCAGAATCCTGCTTATATATCTGCAAAATAAACTACTTTACTGCCCGTATGGAAAATAAGGGCACCCGAGTTCGCAAGGGAATAACAAATTACAGGTTAATCATGGGACTGGTGTGAGAAACTCTAAACAGTTAAAATTAACTAAGTTAATAATTAGACAAATCACAGGACCACACTGCAACGTGGAACGGGTTTACCCGCATGAACGCTAGTGTATAAACAACAATCAGTAATATAGATATGGATCTACTATGCATCAATCAACATGCAATATCCCAATCTACCCATTTAGATTAATCACCACACTTAGATTTTCCAAATCAATTCAATTTACAGAAATTATTCCTTTGGACTTTATTTCCCAATTTCTATTTCAATTCATTTGAAATACATATCTAACTTTTATATCAAAGTAGATTTCACTTCGGGATTTCAAACCAAATCTTTGGAAATATGAATTCCAAAACATAACAATGTGTAACAACCCGCAAAATCTGGGCAAATTTAAAAATTTTATTTTTAATAATTTAATGAATTTTAAGGTTTGGAATAATTTATTTTAAATAATAATGACGAAAATTTTATTTAAAAACGAATTTAAATTAATAAATTTATAATAATTCTATTCGAGCCTGAAACGGCGCGGTAATTTCAAATTTCGATTTCCAACTTTGAAAAATTATATAAAATTAATTATAAGTCGAAATTGAACGAAACAAGAAACGTTAGGACCGTATAGAAAATATCTTTCTAATGAATTTTAGAAATTTAGATTTCAGTTTATAATTTGCAAGTTATGGCAAAATCAAAATTTAGAAAGGTCGCTATGAAATTTATATATAATATATATGGCCCAAACCGCTACTTTTTGCAGATGAAGGAATTTTGACTCGAAACCACTTCCATTGAGTCCGGAATGTCGTTTCTGCATTGAAAAAAATAAACACTCATATATTTCGAGTTTCGGAAATTTTCAGTATAAAATTTTATTTTTAATATTAAAGGGTGCGTTTTTTACAGGTCCCTATTAAGTTTCAAAATATATAAAAAAACCCGGTGATAAAAATAATATAGGAAACATCCCTAGTTTTAAAATTACGCTGGAAAAATCCCGATTATATCCTTTCAAAACCTAAAATTCCTCGTTCCGCATATCCTCGCTTCATTTTTCACGCCGCAGAAATAGGGCAGTCGACGAAAAGGAAAAATAAAAAAATTAAGCCGATTTTGATTTTTTTAATCTCGATTGAGTGAAGACGCCTAAAATCATTGGTGATTTGAACAGAAAATAGCGTCATATGGGGAGAACGAAGGTAAAAATTTGTTTTTTTCGTCAAACTACAGCTATTCTTGTCGAATTTTATATTAAAATATGGATTAATTGGAATTATTGCATGAGTATATGATTACATACAATTATTTATGCAAATTTGTTTAAAAAATTGTTGTTGGTTGCAAAAAAATTTGTTACTATCGTTTTTTTCATATTTAAAACATTGCTAAAAGACTTTATTATGAAATAGTAACATGGTTGAGTGATTTTTGGCCAGAAATGTTTTTCGTTGCTGTGATTTTTATCATGGATGTTGCAAAATTGTTTGATTTGTATAAATGAGTATGTAATGAAATTCTGAATGGAAATATGCATTTATTTACATTATTTTCATAGTTGTGTGCATATTTTTGTTACGTATGCAAACATACAATTATATATCAAAAAATTGTTGCTTATGTGGATGTAATGTTCAATACAGATGCTTGCTTATATTCACAAATGTAGGAATAGTACTTGAATAAATTAATGAATTTAATCAGAAATATAGCATTCTTCTATGCAAACTAATTTGCAGTTATTACTGGAATGTTGCATGAATATATACATTTAATTAAAATTGATGATTGTAAGCCTGAAACCATCAACAAATATGTACATAATTTCTGTGCAGTAAGTCTAAATTTTACAATGCAAGTGTGCATTTATGTAATGATTGTTGCATAATTTTGTTGATGTAGTAATAACTGTTGCATACAAATGTGCATATATCCAATATTTTATTCATACTTATATGCATTTAAACATGCTTGTTTAAAAATGTTTTCCTTTTTTTGCAGAGAACTAATGTAAAAGAAAATGATGCAGCTGAAAGTGAGCAAGAGAAAGCCTGAAATCATGCATAGATATGTTCGAGAAATTGATAGCTTAAATACTGAATTACTACGACATGATTATGTAGTTCCATTGCTGAATTATGAATGAATTTTATGTTTTTAAGAAACTTAGTTTTAGTGTTTACTTTTACCATTTGTTGTAAATATTTATGTGATGTAATAAAATCAGTTCAGTTTTTTATTGTGGCTTTGTTTTAGATTGACATTTTTTTAAGCTGAAATGTATGCAAATATTTGTTATATTTGAATAAATATATGCATAATATTTGAACATTCCTTTACCTGTTACATCTTACTATGCATCAGTTATAACGTTGCATTTTGCTCTGTGCATGTTTTGAACTTTTGCTCGTGTAATTAGTATTAAAAATAATATGGACAACATTTTCGTATTGAATACTTGTGCAAATTTATGTAGTAATGTATGCAATTATTCCAGATAAATTCATAAATGTATGCAACTATGGAAATTATATGCTCGCAATTAGTATTTGTATTGTTTTGCATATTCCTATGCAACTAATATTAATGATTTCATATAAGTATGCTATTATTTTACTTCTGCAGTTCACTTTTGCAAATTTTCATAATATTTTGCATACAACGATGCTAATATATTGAATAACTACACACCAGTAAGCAAAAATACCAGGTTATCATACAGAATCAAAATAACTTCAAACACTACGTAATATTCCCATGTAATTCATTTTCGTAAATAATAATCAACAAACCGTAGTTAAAAAAAACAATACAAATATTCACAAAAACATTCTAAACATCAAATTTTTCAGTTTTATTTCACGTTGTTTGCATTCGATAGCAACCAGTTTTGTGTCAGGTCTTGACTTGGAGTCCAGCTTTGCGGTTTGCAGTTCACAATTTTGTATGCGAGCATCGCTCTTTGTAAATCAATATCCTAAGCGTTGTAAAGTTCATCTTTCTTGTCCAGTTCTTTTTCCTCACTTCTTTGATTCATCATATTCATTACAAACATTGCATATTCGACAGTGCAAAAATTTATAAAGCATAACCAATTGTCAATTGGATAATAGGATTTGTTAAGAAACTATTCAAAATATCTAGATAGAAACATGGAATAATTATTAAGAAATGCGTAACAATATTCACAATTGAATGAAGATAACTGCAACAATTATTACTTCATCAATACAATCATGCAACTATTGTTAAAATATGCATATATTGTCAAAATGATCATAAATGTATGCAACTTTTGTTAGATCACTTGGTTTTGCAAGTACTCAGAAAAGTTGATTATAAGTATGCATATATTCTAGATATATGCATAAAATATGCATATATTTTTACATTTATCTGTATTCATCATTTATGTAAATAAATTGCTTACAAATATGCATCTATTCTTAATATATGCATATCTGTATGCAACTTTATATCAAACATGCAGAAAACTAGAATATAGAATATATGTATATTTGTATGCAAATATCTAGTATTTTTGCATAAATATATGCAGATATTATTGTTATTTTGCTGAATTGTATAATTTTGAAATTCCAGTGTGCATCTACTACGAATTAATGCATTCAAACATTTATTTTTTGTGCGTACTTGCTTACAATCATAAATATTTACTGAATAAAATACAGATTACCAAAAGACAGTATATACAGTCCAGTACGAAAAAATGTACGCAACTTTTGTTAGATCACTTGGTTTTGCAAGTACTCAGAAAAGTTGATTATAAGTATGCATATATTCTAGATATATGCATACAAATTATATTTTTACATTTATCTGTATTCATCATTTATGTAAATAAATTGCTTACAAATATGCATCTATTCTTAATATATGCATATCTGTATGCAACTTTATATCAAACATGCAGAAAACCGGAATATAGAATATATGTATATTTGTATGCAAATATCTAGTATTTTTGCATAAATATATGCAGATATTATTGTTATTTTGCTGAATTGTATAATTCTGAAATTCCAGCGTGCATCTACTACTAATTAATGAATTCAAACATTTATTTTTTGTGCGTACTTGCTTACAATCATAAATATTTACTGAATAAAATACAGATTACCAAAAGACAGTATCTACAGCCCAGTACGAAAAAAAGCAACCAGATTCATACCTTTTTTCGCTATTTAATGTAATTTGATGATGACTACATCGAATTTCAAGCAAAACAAGAAGATGTTGATTAAACTGATAACCAGCGGCTTTTACTACGGGTTTTGATCGACATAAAAGAAGCGATTGTTTTGAGTAAATCACCTGAAAAATCGCAAGCACCAGCTGTAAAAAACTTCCATTGCGACTATTCATTGAACCATCCGTAATTACCTAAGTCACTGCAAATTTCAATCGCTACTTCTCTTTGACAATAATCAACCCTAGATCTGACTGAACAGAAGAACTCAATCCAGTGAATAAATCTAGGTTTGATATAATCAGCGATTTGAAGAAATGAAATTGAAGACAGCGCCGCCATTGACAACGAATATAGGTTTCTGGAAAAGAAAAAAATACTAATTACGTACTCAGTAAATCCAACCTAGGTTATTACGGCGTGAATTAAGAAAAAGGGCAGTTTTGGGAAAAAATTAGCCGCTGTTTAAAATTAGGGATGTAATTTATATATTTTGAAACAGGAGGATGTGAGCTTAATTAAGTTTTATTTTAAGGATGTGACCCTAATTTTCACAATAACAAATATATACGCCTTGAAAAATGCGATTTTGCAAACGGACTCCAAATTGAACGAAATTAATTTTGTTAGATTCATATCGTCAAAACAAAGATAAAAATGATTTTTCTGTAATTTTTAGAATTAATATGTAACTATTATTGAGTTTACAGTGAAAAATGACTTTAAAAATTCATTAAAAATACATACGGACTCGAAAAATTATGAAGCCAGATTCTATAGGTTCGAATTGATTAGAATTAGTTGTGTTCCGAATTTCATCGAATTTGGAATCAGTATGTGATCGTACGGTCTTAAAAACTGTGAAATGTACGTTAATAATAGCATGAAGGTTATAATTAAAAATGGGTTTAAACACATAAAGGCCCAATTAAAATTGAAAACGTCTATATATTATCTCATAGCAGCCATAACCCAGACCTAATTCATTTTTCTAAACCTAATGCTAGCCTCCACCTTAATCTCTCTAATGGCGGCTCCTCTCTTCACAAAATACAAGCTGAAAATCAAATCTCTCCAAACCCTAACAAATTATATATCAAAACGAAGGCCTCGACAATACGAAGCTATGGATGCCATCAGTTTTGTCATACAGCGCTCGTATTCGCTGGAATTTCGGATCAAACTTTCTGATTTTCGAAATTATAAAGCACCAGATGTAAATGATTTTTTTTTCCGCTAATCTAGGAAGAACTAGAAAAAGTGGTCAACGTGAAAGTTCTTCGTCTTCGCGAGATACAGGTGTTGGATTTTTTTTTAGAATTTTTGGAGCATCGAGGCAGCCTGTGGGGCCCGCAAAGCGAATTTCTCTTTTTGGCCAGATTCCGGCGGCCGGAGCATCATCGGCGGCGACGCTTTCTGGTGGTGGTGCGTCTTGCCAAGACGAAGAGATGGGCGGTGGTTTCAGGTCAATCGGAGGTCGGAGGAGAAATTTATGGGCAGTCAAAGTTGGCAAGAGGAGGGTTGACCAGATTTTGTGTATTCCTATTTTTAATTATTTAATCAATGTATTCAAACTTCAAACTTGTATAACTCTCTCATACAAGTCGAAATTTAATGATTTCAGATGCGTTGTGATCGTGGCATCGAGACCTTCGCGGGGACACTAATTTTGTCCAATTTGGAGACTGTAAATTTTTTTAGGTATTTTCACGAATTTTAAATAATTATTTAAATTGTCCAAACTTCAGTAAAGCATAACTTTTTGTAACGAACTCGAAATGACTCGAAACATGGTTTGCCATGATCAGTGTATTTTTGGTGACGCATAGACACCAATTTTGCTCAATTCTGAGGATGTTGAATTTTGGGCCAAAATTGGGCCCGAAACTGCCCATTTGGACCCGATAAAGTCAAATCTCGGTGAGAACTCTTTTCTCACTCAATCTTTATTTTCAATAATTATTTATTTTCATTAATAAATATATTTAAATGCCTATGATGATTTGTTTGTAAGTTAATTCTATGTTATGCATGATTTGTGGTGTATTAATGTTTGGTTGAAATGCAATCTTTGAAGTCTGAAAATTTTAACATGTTAATTAATGTGAATTTATGATTATGCATGATAATTCAAAATATTTACACTACCGTATACAAGTTGACTGACTTGCATATGTTGATTGGGTAGATATTTTCACACATCGCCCAAGTGCACATATAATCTATTGTTATTTGGATTTTGTGGTAAAAACTACTGTATGTTGTTTGAATGTCAATTTGATGTATTTTGTTTGAATGTCTATTACATGAATGAATGAATGTCATTTGATATTGAGATTGGAAGGTAATTTGGGTAATGAAAAGATGTTAGTCATCATTTTGCAAATGAGTTGTTTTGAAATCCATTAATTAATGGTTTTGATGTGGGTCTCATTCCAATGAAGGATTTTCACAAGATTTCAAAATAATTTTCCGTTAGAGAATTAATTGTGAATTTAATGTTATTAAATATTATTTAATGTGCATGAAGCCGTTTAAGTAGTCTTGCGCTATTTACACGGGAATAAATATTTCCATGAATTCTATTTATTATACAATAATTGATAAAGGTTTGAAATTTGAAAATTAACATTTCAAATTCATTTTTAATGGTATTAAAATAAAATAAACATGCTTAACCCGAGGTTAGATTGAGTTGTGGTATAAGACTGCCCGCACCCGCCTGGCATATCCAGCAACCGCAACAATAAATCAAATGTGAGAGGTTAATGCTGTAATTAATAATTAGTTAATTCAAAATTTTACATTTTTGAAAATATAATATTGTAAGAATAAGCGTAGTATTAAATGATTAATTAATACTGAGAGTTTGAATTTCAAAAGTTGACTTTTTGAAACATTATTATTATTATTATATTAATGTAATATTAAAGGAATATGGAAAGACAAAGTTTTATTTAATATTCAAATTTAAGATTAAGGTATGAATTACACCGCATATAAATTACATTTATTTTTAATGTAATTAAGATATGATTTTGTACGATAATATAAATTACATTTTTAAGTGTAATTAAAGATGAGATTTTGTACGTGAAATAAAAAATTACATTTTTTATTAAGTTAAGATTTTACCATGTTACGAAATTACATTTTTAAATGTAATTATAATATAAGATTTACACCGTAATGTAAATTACATTTTAATGTAATTAAAAAAAAGAGATTTTTTCATTATGATCAAATTACCTTTTTAATGTAATTAAGAATATAATATTTGATTTAATAATTTACATTTTTTTATGTAATTATGTAAGACATGAAAATAATTTACATTTTCGATGTAATTAAGAAGGAATTGAAATAATTTACATTTTTCAAGTGTAAAAAGAATGGATTGAAATATTTACATTTTTTTAATGTAATATGAAATGAATGCTTACTTTTAATTGAGTTATACAATGAAATAATACATTTTAATGTAATAATGAAATGATATCTTTTAATGTATGAAAGTATTGCATTTTCTTATGTAATAGAAAAGAATGAAAGTATTACATTTTCTTATGTAATAGAAATGAATGGATGTATTTTACATTTATAATGTAAATAAGTTAAAAGTATGGAATTTTACATTTTCAATTTAATTAGGAAATGATACATTTCTAATGTAATTAAGTAGGATTTGAATAACTTACATTTTCTAATGTAATTAAAGTATAATTTGAATTATATACATTTTACAATGTATAAGATATGAAATGAATTATATACATTTACAATGTATAAAATACGAAATGAATTATATACATTTTACAATGTATAAGATACGAAATGAATTATATACATTTTACAATGTATAAGACATGAAATGAATTATATACATTTTACCATGTATAAGATATGAAATGAATTATATACATTTTACAATGTATAAGATATGAAATGAATTATTACAATTACAATGTATAAGATATGAAATGAATTATATACATTTTACCATGTAAAAGAAATGAAATGAAATTTTACAATATTTTTAATATAATTGGTGAATGTTATGAAATTTTACATTATTATTAATGTAACTGAAATGTTTTAATGTAATTATGAGGGAAAGGAATTATTCACATTTTTAAATATAATAAGTTATGAAATGAATTTACATTTTAAATGTAATAAATTAAGAAAGAATGAAATTATTACACATTTCTTTGTAAAAAAAATGAATGAAATTAAGAATACGGATATTTTATTAAAAGAATATTCTGAGGCGTATATTGTAATTATTATTGCACTTGCTTTAAATTACGCGAATTATGCGGAAAGACCGGGTTTAACCCATTCCAAATAATCATACGACGTAAAGAATCTGTAACGACCCAGAAAATCTGAACCAATTTAAAAATTTTAAATTGGCTAAAATAATGGATTTTAAATATTTAAAATAAATATTTTAAATAATGGCAATGAAAAGTGGGTATGAATCGACCATTGAAAACGAATATAATTAATTATAATTATAAACAAGGCCTGAAATGGCGCTGTAGTTTCAAAATTTGAATTCAAATTTTGTCGGACTGTACCGGGTGCAAAAAAAAAAACGGATTTTAGTGAAATCAAAAATATTTAAATCTGTTAGTGAATACCTTTCTAACGAATCTGAAAAATCGAATTTTCATAGCGGAAAGCAAAAGTTGTGGCCGAATGAATTTTCAGAAGGGTCGCTATTAGGGGTGGCAATTAGACCCGACCCGGTCCCGACCCGTCGGGTCTCGGTTCTAGTCGGGTCGGGTTTTGTCGGGTCTAAAGTGTACATTTTAAAAATCTGGACCCGACCCGACCCGAGCTTCGGTTCGGATCGGTTCAGGTCGAAGTTCGGGTCGGGTCTGATCGGTTCAGGTCGGGTCGGGTCGAAGTTCGGGTCCGATGGGTCTACGGGGGTCGGGTCTATGCGGGTCGGGTTTGATCGGGTCTTGATGGCATTTTTCATCACCCAGACCCGACCCGAGACCCATCGGGTTCGGGTTTTTTCGGGTCGGTTCGGTTCGGGTTTTCGGTTCTCGGTTCTAATTGCCAGCCCTAGTCGCTATGGAATTTATATAGCCCGTGAAATTGGCCATTTTGCATACGACCTCGGAATTCGACGAAACCACTTTTGTTGGATCCGGGATGTGAAGTTATTGCTAGGTTTCAAATTTCATAATTTTTGAAGCTAATATGTGAGCGTGGCAAAAGGAAACGTGTTTTGGCCAATTATAGTTAAATTAGATCGACCAAAAATGGGCCTTTTTGCAAACGGTCTCAGAATTCGACGAAACTAGTTTTGTTGGTACCGTATCGTCACAACATAGCTAGATTTATTTTTCTGGAATTTTTCGATTTAGTTTGTGGCCCTGGCAAATTGAAATGTACGTTCAAACTAAATATTGAATGTTTTATATTTTTAATTTGAAGGAAAACTGACTGAAACATTCGAATGGGCCTTCGAAACATATCCCATTGTATCCGAAATGAGGGTAAAACGCTAAGGACGATAGTCGTTGGGTTTGGATTGGTGGTCGCGTTAGAAAACCCCTTATAAAATCTACCGACCAATCAGAATTCAAATAAAAAAAATATAGAAAAATCCTTTTCTCTCTCCCCGTAACAGCCGATCGACGGCGAAAACCTTTCTCGCCGTTCCCATCCAATTTCCGACCAATCCAGGCAAAATTAGCCCCTCCTCCAGTTGAAGATTTTGTAGAGCTCCTCAAGATCTTCAAATCCATACCTAGTTTCGATTTTTTCATTGTGTATTTTGGGAAAACGGACGCTGAGAAGTCGCCGCCTTCACTTCGCCGCCGCGCCTGATTCCGACCACCGAGTTCGCCGCCGTTCAAGGCTTAGGCGCGCCTCTCCTAGCTCTTCGAGATGGCACAGGCCGATCGTCATATAGTTGCACGGATTTGAACAAAATTCGAAACCTAGTTTTGAAGAATTCAGAGAGGTATCGACCAGTTTTATTTTCAACTGTTTTAACACTTTTAAACCGTTGCAAACTTTGAAAAATCATATCTTTTTCGTTCGTTAACGAAATTCGATGAAACAGGAAACATCGTGACCGTGTGGACGTCTTCTACATTTTAAAAGAGTCCGCATATTTTTCTGAGCCTTCTGCTATTTTTGGTGGAGAGGAACCCAATGTGAGATTTCTCATTTATAAACAATATGGAAAACGACGATGTATAAATTATATATTCGATGTATGAGTTATATGAGCGTTGTACACCTCATGTATAAGCGTTGTATAAGTTGTGCGTTCGATGTATAAGTTATATATGCAAAGTAATAAATATATATTTGTTGAAATAGAAGTGAATTGCTATATATAAATAAATATATATATATATACGCCCCTCGTCCACAAACCATGGACGATATTTATTGATTGTGATTGGTGTGAAAATTGATTAATAGCGAATGGTTGTTTGGGATTGTTTGTGGTTGATATTGATTGATTGTGGTTAAAAATACCCGTTTGTGGTTGAGAAATATTTGGTTGAAACCACATAGGATTAGTTTGTGGAAATGAAATAAATATATACATGCCGCCTGCATGCGAACTAGATGCATGATCCCCATTGTCAAAAACCACGAGGTTTTAAGGTAGAGCGAGGAGCCGTACTAGGGACGGTCCCGGTTTTAACTACCCTGCCGTTATGCTGCCGAAATTTTAAATAATATTCATGTGTTTGAATTATTTTCATTTGTTGAAACTATATTTATTCATTGAATAGAAAACCTTCATGTGTTGAATCGAGATTCATTCGTTGATTAGAAATTCATGTGTTGAATGGTATTCGTGTTTTAAATATAAAAATCACATTTTTATCTATATATAGAAACTATAGAAAACCTTCATGTGTTGAATCGATATTCATTCGTTGATTAGAAATTCATGTGTTGAATGGTATTCGTGTTTTAAATAAAAAAAATCACATTTTTATCTATATATAGAAACTATAGAAAACCTTCATGTGTTGAATCGATATTCATTCGTTATTAGAAATTCATGTGTTGAATGGTATTCATATTTTGAAATAAATTGTTTCATAACAAAAAAATCACCCTTTATTAACTATATGGAATATGAAAAATAATCTCGTTATTTAAAAGAAATTGTTTTGTAAGAAAAATCCTATTTGTATCACCTATATAAACTATATAGAATAATAGTGTTTTGAAATGAATTGTTTTACAATAAAAATCTCAGTTTTATTATATACATGAATCGTTGAAATGTGAAGTGTTAAAAATAGCCACTCGTTCAAATAAACATATATGAGTTGAAATATTCATTAATTAACTTATGATATGATTTTTGCCTATACATGCAACATTAGAATGAATGGTGTTTTTAAACCAAAAGGAATCAAATATGAAGTTGAATGGAAAATGATAAACGATAAGAACTGTATATATGTACATGCATATTTATTGAACAGGTTATAGCAAAGGGGCTAGAGAAGAGGAATAAAATTTTGTGCCCGACAAATAGGTACACATTTACTGTTTTGTTTGGGTGATGATTTTATGAGCCTGTTGGCTAGCCGCTTGGCTTTTTCTTTTTCCTTTTCGACATGAGACGCCCATGTGGCTATGTGGGAATTTTCCCAGCCCCTCCCGTACAAAGGAGGTTATGGCGAAATTTTCCAAAATTTAAAGGCGTTAGTGAAATATTTGAAGTGAAAACGATATCGAAATTTTTGAATGAACTATATTTATATAAATATAAATAAAATTAAAACGAAACGTGGCCGTGCAGTTCGTGTTTTGAAACCGTGATTTCAAACAACTAGTGCGGGAAATCCGACCATTGGATTTTCCCGAAACCGCAACCGTCGGGTCCGCCTTGGAAAAACCTTTCCAACGGCACCAACCTTGTAAAAATCCAACGGTTGGATTGTCTGGAATGTTTAATTCAAATCTGAAGAAAAACAGCGCCAGAAACGATTATATTTATATATATATAAATATAATTATATTTAATCGAATAACGACGCTGCAGTTCGTATTTTGAAATCGAAACTTCAAACGATTGTACCGGGAGATCCGACCGTCGGATTTTCCCGAAACTGGAACCGTTGGATTCGTTTCGAAAAGACCTTTCTAATGATGTAAATTTTGTGAAGATCCAACGGTTAGATTTTCAGATATGTGTAAATCAAATCTGAAGAAAAACAGCGCCACGGCCGCGTTATGGCCCGAAGCGTCGTTTTGAATAAATTGGCTATTTTAAAGTAAATAAAAATAGCGATAAATCGTTATAAGATATCATAAACGATATGGAATGGAAATAAGCTGAATTTGCTCGATTTATGTGGCTTTTGATGGTTGAATGTGTTTGGTGTGAAAATTACATTAAAGAACAAAATTGGTGTTGTCGAATGATTTAACCATTGAAATAAATTGATTTGAAATTCTAAATATACGTGAATTATTTGAAAAGGCCGAGTTAATTCTCATTTCAAATAATTGACCGACGATTGAAAGTCGAAGATGAAGACGGTGGTCGAAGACCGGAGATCTTCACCTCGTTTGGATGGTAACCGAGGTCCTGATTGGGAGGCATCCCGAAATATGGATAATGAGTGGTGATCGTCCAGACGTACGTGGTGATCAATGGGTTTGCGAGGTATTTAGTGCCTCCGGTTTCGTTCAGACCCAGAACGGACTTGTAAATGGACTGTGTGTCTGACATTGGATTTTATTCTGTGATTGATTGATCTTTATTAAATATACATCTGTTTGGCGGCGGAGAATTTATTCTTTTGCTTAACGCCCTTCTCTGTGATGCACGAGCTCAGAGGTTGTATATCGATGGACATCAGTCGCATGGCATGAATTGCTAGTGTGGCATGCCTAAGTGGCAAATGATCGAGGCTTCTGTTGAAAAGCAAAGTCTTGTGGTGATGATCAAAGCACCGCCTGTGTGGCGTAGCTTTGTGTATAATGTGAATTCGCGAGCCTCACACCACGGTATGAACCAGAAACGGGAGAGGACATCAGGGAGGGCTTGCGTTTCTTTCTAACTAGGGTGGTGTCAGTGACCTACCAGCCCTGACATTTATATACTTTTCACCTGTGTGGTTGTTGCTGTTGTGAGGCGCCTCGGTTTGATCGGACGATCCGGGTCCGATGGAGTCATTCGTTGGCTCGTTTACGCCCCAAAGGGCGGGGAGACGTAGTGTTCAGGCATAATAATCCACATCGGTGGACCGACCCTGACGATCCAAGGGACAGTTGCGGCTGTTCCGGAGACATGGGCTAGATTGTCTCGAATTCGGTAAGGACTATCTTTTGCCTTGGTTTATGAAGGAAATCCAATTTCCAAATACGACATCGTGCGGTTTTGATTGTATATATATATGGCGACATGATATATGGTACCCATGTCGTCTATGATTGATAGTTATGATTGAAATTGTTTTTGAAACATATAAACACTAGTAGTAATATCAAATGCATTTGCTTTATTCGTATCAATCATATTTTGGCCATTATAAGGTAAAACTCTATCCTCCGGTTGGCGTTGCATTGTGTGATGGGAACTGAGTCTTATAATGACTTCATTTTTATAAAAAGCATTGCGATGTTTAAAAGGAAAGGTTTGTTTTAAAGCACTGGCAATCCAATGGAGTAAACCCGTTCCACGAAAGTGTCGTGGTCCTGTGATTAGCCAAATTATATATGTGTTGAGTAGATTTCTCATACCAGTCCCATGACTGACTCGTAGTTTGTTTCACTTTCAAACTCGGGTGCCCCTTTTTCTACACGGGCAGCCTTGTATTCAGGTTTAGCTGGTTCTTTCTGGATAGCTGGAGCTGAAGATGGATTCTATCATTTATCTCTTTTTATGCTGTTCAGCTCCTATTGTACATATTTTGTTTATTTCCGCTGTAGACATTCATGTATAGCTGAACTGTATTTTTACTAAGTATGATCTTGTATACTGTGTAACTCTGATGATTACTTTTATCCAGTATATTCTATTGTTCATTATCGGGTGTATTTATTTATTTCTGTTCTGCTATTATCTGTTTCTGTGTTATATTCCACGGATTACCCTTGTCGCCGTCAGTACGGGGTTTGGGGTCGTCTCATTTGGTCCGAAGTATGAAGACGGCGTATGAAGACCGTAAATCTTCCGTCGAGAGGACAACGATCGAGGCCCTGATTTGACTTGCTCCCAAATCAAGGGTCATGGTCATTGTCCAAACGTACGTGTTGATTTCACGGATTTGGTTTTCGCTCGGACCCAGAGCATAAGATTATAAATGGATGGTTTGTCTGACATCGTACTCCGTTAAATATCATGTTATTGATTTTCTGTTTAATATGTAAATATTGGTGGTGGAGAATTTATTCTTTGCTTAACACCCGTTTATATATTGATGGATGATCAATGGTACGGTATGGAGTGACAATGTGGCATACTAAGATGCAATGATCCAGGCTTTTGTTGAAAAGCAGGGCCTTGTGGTATGACGTGACTTCGCGAACGTCACAACCCGGTATGAACCTAAAACTAGAGAAAGGAAACCAGGGAAATGGACATATGTTAGTTTCTAGCTAAAAGTTGTGTTAGATTTTTACACGGTCTGGCATTTTACTTATGGGGATGATGGATGACGAGGCCTCGGATATGACATGGAGTCCTTAGTGGCTCATATTTATGCCCCAAAGGGCAGGCTAACATATAGTTTATGGTATTGCCAATCATCGACGGATGACCGGCCCTGCTGATCCAAGATGCAGTTGCGACTGTATCCTGAGGCTGGGGCTAGACAGTCTCGAACTCGGTAAGGACTATCTTTTGCCTTGGTTCATGATGGAAACCCAACTTCCAATACAAAACTTTACGGTTTTAGTTGTAGAACCTAGTATGGCGACATGATATTATGGTACCCATGCCGTCTAGGATTGCTACATTTATATTCAAAATTTATTTCTACACTATGCACTTATAGTATAAAAGAGAACTTTCGTGTATCAAGCATGTTTAATCATCATAAGGTAAAACTCTATCCTCTGGTTTGTGTTGCATTGTGTGATGGGACCTGAGTCTTATGATGATTTCATTTTTCTAAAAAGCATTGCGTTGTTTTATGCACTGAAATATCCAACTTTAAAATAAAAGTTTATAACTGTTTTTGAGTTCTCATATCAGTCTCATGACTGACCTAGAGTTTATTGTTTTAACCTAAATCTGGGTGCCCATAGTTTTCCGCACGGGCAGCTAGTAGTTTCGGTTTTGCAGATATATATTCATAGGATCCTGGTTTACAGCTGAAGCAATATTCGGAAAGCATTGTATTCGAGTATTCATTTCAGTTGTATTTTGTATTATTTTTTCCGCTGCTATTGTAAAATGTAAATATGTAATCTCTGATATTGTATTACCAATGTATATTTTTTTTATTTGTACTCTGATATATTCTTGTACTTTGATGTAATTGTTGTAAAAAGCAATAAAATGTTCTTCAGTTTGTGTTATGATGCGTCGTGTTCTCTAAACAATCCGGGCTTTCCTTTATTTGGAATTTCGGGCCGTCACACAATGCATACAAATAGATATGCAATCAAATATCGGGCTCCTCCCAGGCAAGGCAAAGGGCACGTACCTAAGCAACTCGATATATATATATATATATATATATATATATATATATGCACCTCCCACACATGGAGCAGGCTATACACAGACCACTCACCCTAAGGCACTGGATCCCACCTATACTTTTAGTAGATCGGGTTACCAAATCTTTAGCCACATACCAAATCATTTCATATCCCGAAGTAGGAAAAATCATTTCACAACATAATAATCACAAGTACTTTCATAATATAGTACTTCACATCAGTTGTTCACTCATATGATTAGTCACTATTAATCACATAACCTTTGAGCTTGTACGTCTCAAAGAAGGGTGTTAAGCAAGAGAATAAATTCTCCGCCACCAAGCAGATACATCATCGATAACAACAAATCGGATATGCGATGACCCACAATGTAAAACCATAATACATTTCTAAATCATTTTAGAAATCATTGGGTTTTAGGCCTCGAAATCCTTTCTGTTTTATAAAACATTTTTATAAAACATTCCCTATCAAAAATCGGGAATATATTTCTTTTCACTTAAGAAAAACATCATTTCAAAATCATTCTTTAAATTTGAAACGAACACATCGCTAAACACCTTATCGTCAAATCGTGAAGTGTTTGACAAGGCGTTAGCACACAGATATTTCTACCCAACCCAATGCTAAATGTAAAAGCATATTTTGCTCATAAAATGGTCGAGCACAATCCAAACAATCAATCAATCAATCCAACTTGACATTAAATATAAGGTTTTGAATAGAGATAGTACCAGCTTATATTCAACATAAATCCTGAAACCAACAGATATCATATCGGGAATAACGATATCGATATCTTCCAAATTCCCATCACAATATCTGTATAATCACGGAATCCAATATCGAAATATTCCGAAGATTATTTCCATTCCAAACCATTCCAATTTATTCGTTGGAAAATTCTGGTTATTTAAAACTGTTTCTCAATCCAATTTATTTATTTAAAAATAATCAGATTATAATTTGAGTTAATAACTAGTTCATTTCGATAAAAATATATTTTTATCTTTTCAAATATGGAATTTTTCATCCCAATTCTTTTCAAATCATTTCTTTTGATTTTACACAAATTATTAATATTTTTAATAATTTTATCAAGGTCCGTACAATCTATATCCAACTGTTAGATTTCGAATCTCTAATATTTGTTGAAAATCTCTTTTCGATACGAACCCAACGGTTCCAGTTATAGGAGAATCCGACGGTCGAATCTCCTACAATGTCAATTCAAAGTCAATGGTCAAAATTCGCGAACGGTCGCTGCGTGGCGCGTTCTATTCAGGCCATATAGTACATATATTATACATATTTTGTCGATTTCCATTTTAAAACGTATTTTATAAATCGTTTGAAAACGATTTCAATTTCTATTCTGGCTCAAGTTCTTCAAATTTTCAGTTTCTACGAACTTTTCAAATTCTTCAAAAATTTGGCTAACGCCCTAAATTTTCGAAAAATTCGCCATAACCTCCCATGTACAGGAGCACCCAGAAAATCCCGAAATCGCTATACAGGCTTCTCCAATCCAAAAAAGAAAAAGAAATAGCCAATCGGCTCATAAAACCATCGTACCCAAACAAAAGAGTAAATATGTACCTATTTGTCGGGCATACAATTTTATTCCTCTTCTCTAGCCTCCTTGCTATGACCTGTTCAATATACCGTATATGTGTGTTTTCATACAACGTCTATATGTATATTTTCATATGACGCTTTTATATATTCATTCAACGCATATATAATTTTACACAACCCATATATAAGCCAAAAATAATTTTATTAATGAACTAATAATATTTCCATCGTATGACAATTTTATATATTCCACATATATGCTAAAAATGATAATTTTAGTGAACTAATATTTATTTCAAGGTGTGACTATTTTATATACTCATATATATGTTAAAAATGTTATTTTTAACAAACTAGAACTCATTTCAGCGTATGACTATTTTTATTACTTCACATACATGATAAAAATGTTATTTTTATCGTTCAAAGAATTTTTTCCAACACATGAATATTTCATATACTCCATACGTACAATAAATGTAACGACCCAGATTTTTCTGGTAAATTTATTTTGAATATTTAATATTATTTTATATATTGAGCTGATAATATAATCAATTTTTATATAGAATTATCGATATAACCATCGTAATATGAGGATCTTAAGTAATTAAAAATGAAATGGAGTCAAATTGATTTATATGAAGTCTTATCTGACTTTAACCGATAACAGATAAGAATTTATTATCGAAAAAACTCATTTGTTTGAATTTAAAATGTATTTTGATCTAAAATGGTTATTTTATATTACATTCAAAATAAATTGCATAATCAGTTTCGTTGAATTCAGAATAGTGAATAATGTTGGGAACATCAGTCGTTTTGCTGAAATTGTGGTTCGGGGTTTTAAATTAAAGGACCGCGATATAGTTTAGTTTTTAATTAAAGAAAAAAAATCAAATCAAAACTTTAATCAGCCGACCTACATATGAAAATTCGCAGACCTAGGTTTTCTCGAGCTAAAATTTCTGTCTCCTTTGGTCGATACCAAAGAAACACATATTAATGGCGCAGACCTAAAAGGCTACTCTCGCAGACTTATTCTTTGCTTCGAGCTGGAAAAAAATGTCCCCTTCGCATCTATAAATCACCCAAGATCCTCCCTGCGTCGTCCATTCTTCAACTCATAACCAAAGTGAAAATCGAAGTCCTTTTCTTTTCTTCCTAAAAATCGAAACCGCTGTTTCAATTTATCAAAATCAAATGGTCGATGTCCCTTTTCGAAAGTCTATTTATGGGGTGCGACGCTGAGGGGTGGAATCGACGGTCTAATAGAGGAACCGGGAGGATCGACGTTAGGGATTTTGGAGGCAGAAGTACTAAACCTTGGGGTTGAGTGGAGGTCGACCTGGGGGTACTGATGAGTGCGAAAGTGGGATTTATGAGGGGAGCGGTCTGTGCGAACTTGGAAATATCAGGGTTCTGATGTTGGTTCAGTGATAAAGGAGGTGCGACAGTATCTTCGTGGTGAGGTCTGGGATGATGGCTTGGTGGAGATGACTGCGATAAGGTTTCAAGGAGCGCGACGGTTTACTGTTCTCATCGGTGGAAGCTGATGTGAAGCAATTGTAGGGGTTTGGGTGGCATCGTGATTCACTGTAGTTCACTGGAGTTGGGTTTCAGTGGTGAAAATGGAAAGGAGGTGACTCGGTTTGCGAGTAGTTACTGCCGGGGTGTTTGCGTTAAGGAGTTCATCAACTTGGATGATGATAAAGGGAGAAATGATAGCTGCCATTAAGGTGTTCGATGAATTGTCCAAGTGAAAAAAACGCAGTTTTGGGCTGATTACGGTTTTGTTACTATTCGAAGATACACTTCGTAATTTATCAAGTTATTTTGCAGAAGTGATAAGGTAATGTTCTTTATATTTTATAATTTAATATACCTAGAATAATTCATTCGATTATTTTTATAGTCGATTTAAATAAATAAGTTTAAGTTCATAATGGTATGAATGGTTAAAATATGAATCGAATAAATTATAGGTACGAGATAAACGCCTCGAGTAAGTTCGTAGCTCAGATGATACGGAGTTTTAAATGGATATTCAACAAATGGAAAATCACAGTGAGTAAATCTCATTCACCTTTAGAATTATTTTTATTTCATAAAAAAATAATTGTTGGTGCTTGTGTGAATGCTTTCTGGTTATTTTATATATATTAGTTATTTAGGCTATATATATATTGGGTTGATTGATTGGTTGGATTCCCGCAGTCTCATTAGCGGATGCCCGCAGTTTCATAGCGGATGTTTACCCTATACGCCCCACGCTATGATTAGTGGATGACCTTCTATACCGCGATATTCTGCCACGAAGCAGAATGGGTATTATTTATGTGCTAACATCTGTGGATGCAGGAAAACAGGTTGGAGGAATCCAACTGGATTCCTCAAAAATATATTCTTTGTTTGTTTGTTGTTTGTTTGATTTCATATATATTCATATATGATGTGTTAAAAAAAACCCAAATGATTGAAAATTGGGTGATTTGAGTGTTTTAAATATCACTGGGCCAATTGTTAATTTATTAAAATACCATGAGAAGGATATTTGAGGTTTTAAAAGGGAAATTCTGTTTTTCTCAAATAGAATTTGAAATTCAAGTAGAATTTAAAAATATAGGATTTCAAAGTGGAATTTTGAAATAGAATTTTGAAATGAAATTTCAAAATAGAACTTGAAATAGAATTTTTAAGTAGAAATTTAAATAGAATTTAAAATATTAGAAAGGAGTTGAAATATTTGAAATACAAAAGAAATTTCAAATAGGATTTGGAATGGAATTTTTAAATATATAATTCAAATAAAATTTGAGTATAACATTTGAATATAGAATTTGAATAAAGAAATTTCAAAATTGAAATTGAATATAGAAATTCAAATAGAGTTTGAATAAAGGAAATTCAAAAGGGCATTTAAATAGTAGAATTTGAATAATAGAAATCAAATGGGATTTGAATAGTAGAATTAGAAAAGGAGTTTAAATATTTGAATTTTAAAAGGAGATTGAATATTAGAAATTCAAATAGAAGTTCAAATAGAATTTGAATAGACGAAATTAGAATGAAAAATAGAATTTGAATTCAAGGAATTAAAATAAAATGTGAATTCAAAAGAATTCGAATAAAGAAATTCAAATAGAGATTTGCATGTAGAATTTCAAAATAGAATTTGAAATAAACTTTGAAATAGGATTTTCAAAGTAGAATTGGAAATAGAATTTCAAATAGGATTTCAAAATAGGAAATCCAAATGGTTTTGAAATGGAATTTGAATTCAAGGGAATTCAAATGGATTTGAGTGAAGAAATTCAAATGGTGTTAAAAATAAGTTTGAATATTAGAATTCAAATGGGGATGGAAATGAATTTGAATATTAGAATTCAAATGGAAATGAAAAATGAAATTTTGATATAAGAGATTCAAATTGAATTCAAATAGGATTTAATCTATGGGATTTGAATATGAAATTCAAATGGGTTTTAAACTATGGAATTTTGAATATAGAATTTAAAAAGGAGTTTGAATATTTGAATTCCAATAGAATTAAAATATAGAAATTGGAATATAGAAGTTCCAATGGAATTTAAATATAGAGTTGGAATAAGAGAATTCAAATGCATTCAAACATAGAATTTGAATATAGGGAATTCAAATAGAAATTCAAGTATTGAATTTGAATATCAAATAGAAAAAAAGGGATTGAAATTTGAATATAGAATTCAAATAAAAGTGAGATTGGAATTTGAATCAAGAAATTCAAATAGAGTTAAAATGGAGTTGAATTCATTTTAAAGAAGTTTAAAGGTTTTTATATATATAAATATAATTAAAACGAACTCGCCGCAGCGCTGCAGTTCGTAAAATAGCGATTCGAACTTCAATCGAGTATACAGGACTCAATTGGAGTCGGATCTCTTTGAAACAAGAAACGTCAGGACCGGTTTGATAATAGTTTTCTAATGAAAGAGAAAAATATGAATTTCGTCGTATAGATTTTGAGTTATGTCAAAATCAAATTTTCAGAAAAACAGCGCCAGAACTATTTAAAAACCATAACGGTTTATTTCATTTTATAAAAGGATTTTAACAAATAAAATCCGAATTTCTATTTAGAAAATTTTAGATTTGAGTTATAAAATATATGTGAACTCAGGTGGAGTAATGAATTGATTTTTGAAACAGAAATCAGATTTTTGATTATTGAATAGAATTAACTAATTCGAATAGTAATTAGTAAATGAGATGTTGAATTGATATTGGGCCTTAAATAAGTGAATTCGATTTGAAAATTTATATTCGAAATAGAAAAGAGAACTAGAATCGAAATTGAAATTCAATTTGGTTATGAACGAGTTAAATATTTTGTTTGAAAATGCTATGTTCAAACAAAGGAGTAAAATAGGCAAAATGGCCGATTTAAAGAATAAATGGGCGGAACTGAATTCAAACGATTAGATAGTGTTGAATTGAATTGAAAACAGGTGAACATGTGTTAGACAGGTACATGATGAAGTATATGAAGATTTTAATTTGTGTGCCCGACAAAAAGGTACATGTTTAATTCATATATGAGATTTTATGCGCCGTATCGGCAAGCCGCTTGGCTTTTCCTTTTTCTTTTGATTGGGGAAGATACCGGGAAGCTATTTGAAATTTCCCGATGCTCCCGATACAGGGGAGGTTATGGCGAATTTTTCCGGGAATTTAAGGAGTTAGAATATTTTTAAGAAAATTTGACAATTAGAAATCTATATATCGATATATATAGAATTCGATAAGGAAACGAAATCAAAAATCGAATATTGTAAACAAAAAGGGGAAATCTATAGATTAGAAATAGAAAGCGAACTTTATACATGTTTTAAAAATGAACAATTGGATTGTATAGTGTGTTTATTCGAGGTAAGTGGTTTTGCCGTTTTGAAGTTGAGGATGTTTTCAGTTAAGGTCTGAGAGGTAATTTTACCCCAACTTGATTGATTTCATTTTTTATGGATAAATAGCAAGATCCAGTCCCGAAGAGAAGTGTTTGAAAAAGAGTTAGTTGAATAAAATATTTTGGGTTGTTGTAACAATGTTTTACACAACATTCGTTTTCAACCCAAGTGATGGGATTTTGGAAATATAACAAGTAAATATTTCCTGAGTATAATTAAAATAGTCGGGATAGAGATAAGTGATTGAAATTGTTTTCAATTTCAAATAAAATATATTTCCTAAGTATAGGAAATAAGAGAAGGCGATATATGGAAATGTTTCCCAAATAGCATAAGAAGCCGAGATGATTATTGAAAATATTTGGTTAACAAATATTGATAAGGAAATGGAGAAGAGATTTAATTAATGAAATATTGATTAAAGAGCCCAGTGATTTGTTTGATATGTTTGGATGAACACCTGTTTTTATTCGATAGTTAAATCACAGACTATCAAAGTTTTTGACCATCGTTGTCAATATGGAGAGACCGGTTGGATTATTATCCGAAGAACCACTCCGTATCGGCATAAGCGTTGCGAACCAAGTATGCTAAATATATTGAAGACGGAGTAAAGTGCAAGGGCTTTTCTATTAAATAGAAATAGTGCCTTCGGTTTCGTTCAATCCCAGAACGAATGAAAATGGACGAATGTCTGACAAAGTATTTCCAATGATCAAATGGGTTGGTCTGTATAAATATAAATGGTTGCAACGGATTTATTCCCTTAGCATAACATCCAGAATATTCGTGCAAACTCAACTAGTGATTAACGGATCTGACAATGTGGCATTCAAAGTGATTGTGCTATCAATGAATGGTAAGTATTCGTAGCCTCAGGCCTCAACAACCGGGAAAGGACAAAAATCGGGCAGGCAGCATGGCTATGTGGGTCGCACCCATTAGGATGTATAATCACCTATCTAGAGGTTCATTTAATTTCTTATTCTATTCGATGTTGTCCCAGTTGGGAGACGGTTGCTGATCCCAACCGTTGGTGATATACATTCGATACACTCAAGCGAAATGAGTGGTCGGTCATGTGTGGGCCGGGTTACAAGATGTTCTTGTTGAACCCAGTGTATTCCTCTCTAGAGATACACTAGCGGAAGGTGGTTCCATACCTTGTCATGTTGGAAATCCAATCTCCAATAAGCGCCATGCGGTTTTTGATTTTATAATATATATGTGGAGCGTGAGATGCAAGCGTTCTGCTATTTGGTTATTTATTTGATGTAGACATTATTATAATATCACTAGATTTTCGTATCAAAGTGTTTTGGGTTATAGTAAGGTAAAAACCGTCCATGTTTATGTGTGGGCTGGTCTTACTATTATCTTTTCTTTCGAAAAGGGTTTTGAAAGTTAAACAAGTGGTTGGAGTTTACTCACACCAGTCCCATGACTGACCCAGAGTTTATTTTGTTTTGTTTTCCCTAAACTCTTGGGTGCCCAAATTTGTACGGGCAGTCAAGTAGTTAGGATTTTTCAGATTCCCTTGGAAGAGCTGGAAGCAGGAGGCTTCACCAGTTAGATATAAACTATCATATATTCCGCTGTGTACTACGTTGTATTTGGAAACAGGTGTTTATAACTGTTCCAGAAATGACTATTGTGCTCTGATGATGGTATGTATATAAAGTTACTGATTTGTATTTCAAAAGCTATGTTATATAATATATTTTATTCGTTCCGCTGTGAGTTGTGATCTTCGTTTTTCTTCTATTCTAATATTTCTTTCTTTCTATTTCTCACCTTCTAACTTCTTTCTATTAATGGTTCGTATTTCTGTGTTATTTGGGTTGGACGTGTGGTGTATTTAGTCAACTCAGATAGCTCAGATTTGCGGGTCGTTACAGTTGGTATCAGAGCCTAGGTTGAGCGAATACCTAGGCTTTGGTGGAAATGTGCTCGTTAGAGATAGGGTCAGCAGTGCCCTAGAATGAGTTGAGTGTATAGATACGACAGAGCGTATTTGTTAGTTGATATAAAAGTTGTTTTATATTGTGTTGACTAGTCTGTTGAGTGGTTTATGAGTTCTGATCGAATCGTGGGACGCCACGAAGTCGATAGGGATTTCTAAACACTTGAACAGAAAATACGACATGATATTGTTTTTAAGTGGGTAAATGAAATAATTTTACCTAAAATTTCTATTTTGATATAGAAAGAATAATTTTCTAGAATTATTATTATATGGATGTGTTGGATGCTGATTTTATAATCAAATGAGATTATAAACTTAGAATGGTTATTTATAACCAAAATAGAATTTGTATATGAATTAATATACAAATGAGATGAATTAAAATTAAATTCAAACCAGAATTCAGAATTTAAAATCCTGTGAGATTTGAAATTATTGTCTGAAGTATACTAAGATAATATAGCTTTGTTTTGAAGGGTTTTTGAATAAAAATCATTTTTAAATGGATTTTGAAAGTGATAAAGCACTGAACTCACTTCAGTGGCTGGAAAATAATTCTGATGATGACTGCAGCTTCATCAGTGTTCATTTTCGAGTTTCTAAGTGATGGATTGCTACCGTAGAAAGTTTTTGATGGAAATTTGTTTTGAAAGAAAACAAGTAGATTGGAAATTCAAGTGTTTTGAATTGAGATGAATATAAATATAAGTATACATTTATGTATTTCAAAGGATTTGAAATAAAAATCCTGGAATTTGGATTCTGAAATTAAAATTTAACTGAAGCAAGTTAAATGGTTCTAGGTGAATAAATTGACTAGAATCAATTTAAAATAAATTGAAATGAATATGAATTAGAATGCATATGAATGGAAACCAAAAGTTTTGGTTGGAGTTAATTTGTTGAAATATGAGGAGTTGAGTTTCAACATAAGTGAATTTTTGAAAAGTAATAGATTTGTACCATTTTTCCTACCTTAGCAATTTCGAGGACGAAATTATTTTAAGGGGGGAAGAATGTAACGACCCAGATTTTTCTGGTAAATTTATTTTGAATATTTAATATTATTTTATATATTGAGCTGATAATATAATCAATTTTTATATAGAATTATCGATATAACCATCGTAATATGAGGATCTTAAGTAATTAAAATTGAAATGGAGTCAAATTGATTTATATGAAGTCTTATCTGAATTTAAACGATAACAGATAAGAATTTATTATCGAAAAAACTCATTTGTTTGAATTTAAAATGTATTTTGATCTAAAATGGTTATTTTATATTACATTCAAAATAAATTGCATAATCAGTTTCATTGAATTCAGAATAGTGAATAATGTTGGGAACATCAGTCGTTTTGCTGAAATTGTGGTTCGGGGTTTTAAATTAAAGGACCGCGATATAGTTTAGTTTTTAATTAAAGAAAAAAAAAATCAAATCAAAACTTTAATCAGCCGACCTACATATGAAAATTCGCAGACCTAGGTTTTCTCGAGCTAAAATTTCTGTCTCCTTTGGTCGATACCAAAGAAACACATATTAATGGCGCAGACCTAAAAGGCTACTCTCGCAGACTTATTCTTTGCTTCGAGCTGGAAAAAAATGTCCCCTTCGCATCTATAAATCACCCAAGATCCTCCCTGCGTCGTCCATTCTTCAACTCATAACCAAAGTGAAAATCGAAGTCCTTTTCTTTTCTTCCTAAAAATCGAAACCGCTGTTTCAATTTATCAAAATCAAATGGTCGATGTCCCTTTTCGAAAGTCTATTTATGGGGTGCGACGCTGAGGGGTGGAATCGACGGTCTAATAGAGGAACCGGGAGGATCGACGTTAGGGATTTTGGCGGCAGAAGTAGCTAAACCTTGGGGTTGAGTGGAGGTCGACCTGGGGGTACTGATGAGTGCGAAAGTGGGATTTATGAGGGGAGCGGTCTGTGCGAACTTGGAAATATCAGGGTTCTTATGTTGGTTCGGTGATAAAGGAGGTGCGACAGTATCTTCGTGGTGAGGTCTGGGATGATGGCTTGGTGGAGATGACTGCGATAAGGTTTCAAGGAGCGCGACGGTTTACTGTTCTCATCGGCGGAAGCTGATGTGAAGCAATTGTAGGGGTTTGGGTGGCATCGTGATTCACTGTAGTTCACTGGAGTTGGGTTTCAGTGGTGAAAATGGAAAGGAGGTGACTCGGTTTGCGAGTAGTTACTGCCGGGGTGTTTGCGTTAAGGAGTTCATCAACTTGGATGATGATAAAGAGAGAAATGATAGCTGCCATTAAGGTGTTCGATGAATTGTCCAAGTGAAAAAAACGCAGTTTTGGGCTGATTACGGTTTTGTTACTATTCGAAGATACACTTCGTAATTTATCAAGTTATTTTGCAGAAGTGATAAGGTAATGTTCTTTTTATTTTATAATATAATATACCTAGAATAATTCATTCGATTATTTTTATAGTCGATTTAAATAAATAAGTTTAAGTTCATAATGGTATGAATGGTTAAAATATGAATCGAATAAATTATAGGTACGAGATAAACGCCTCGAGTAAGTTCGTAGCTCAGATGATACGGAGTTTTAAATGGATATTCAACAAATGGAAAATCACAGTGAGTAAATCTCACTCACCTTTAGAATTATTTTTATTTCATAAAAAAATAATTGTTGGTGCTTGTGTGAATGCTTTCTGGTTATTTTATATATATTAGTTATTTAGGCTATATATATATTGGGTTGATTGATTGGTTGGATTCCCGCAGTCTCATTAGCGGATGCCCGCAGTTTCATAGCGGATGTTTACCCTATACGCCCCACGCTATGATTAGTGGATGACCTTCTATACCGCGATATTCTGCCACGAAGCAGAATGGGTATTATTTATGTGCTAACATCTGTGGATGCAGGAAAACAGGTTGGAGGAATCCAACTGGATTCCTCAAAAATATATTCTTTGTTTGTTTGTTGTTTGTTTGATTTCATATATATTCATATATGATGTGTTAAAAAAAACCCAAATGATTGAAAATTGGGTGATTTGAGTGTTTTAAATATCACTGGGCCAATTGTTAATTTATTAAAATATCATGAGAAGGATATTTGAGGTTTTAAAAGGGAAATTCTGTTTTTCTCAAATAGAATTTGAAATTCAAGTAGAATTTAAAAATATAGGATTTCAAAGTGGAATTTTGAAATAGAATTTTGAAATGAAATTTCAAAATAGAACTTGAAATAGAATTTTTAAGTAGAAATTTAAATAGAATTTAAAATATTAGAAAGGAGTTGAAATATTTGAAATACAAAAGAAATTTCAAATAGGATTTGGAATGGAATTTTTAAATATATAATTCAAATAAAATTTGAGTATAACATTTGAATATAGAATTTGAATAAAGAAATTTCAAAATTGAAATTGAATATAGAAATTCAAATAGAGTTTGAATAAAGGAAATTCAAAAGGGCATTTAAATAGTAGAATTTGAATAATAGAAATCAAATGGGATTTGAATAGTAGAATTAGAAAAGGAGTTTAAATATTTGAATTTTAAAAGGAGATTGAATATTAGAAATTCAAATAGAAGTTCAAATAGAATTTGAATAGACGAAATTAGAATGAAAAATAGAATTTGAATTCAAGGAATTAAAATAAAATGTGAATTCAAAAGAATTCGAATAAAGAAATTCAAATAGAGATTTGCATGTAGAATTTCAAAATAGAATTTGAAATAAACTTTGAAATAGGATTTTCAAAGTAGAATTGGAAATAGAATTTCAAATAGGATTTCAAAATAGGAAATCCAAATGGTTTTGAAATGGAATTTGAATTCAAGGGAATTCAAATGGATTTGAGTGAAGAAATTCAAATGGTGTTAAAAATAAGTTTGAATATTAGAATTCAAATGGGGATGGAAATGAATTTGAATATTAGAATTCAAATGGAAATGAAAAATGAAATTTTGATATAAGAGATTCAAATTGAATTCAAATAGGATTTAATCTATGGGATTTGAATATGAAATTCAAATGGGTTTTAAACTATGGAATTTTGAATATAGAATTTAAAAAGGAGTTTGAATATTTGAATTCCAATAGAATTCAAATATAGAAATTGGAATATAGAAGTTCCAATGGAATTTAAATATAGAGTTGGAATAAGAGAATTCAAATGCATTCAAACATAGAATTTGAATATAGGGAATTCAAATAGAAATTCAAGTATTGAATTTGAATATCAAATAGAAAAAAAGGGATTGAAATTTGAATATAGAATTCAAATAAAAGTGAGATTGGAATTTGAATCAAGAAATTCAAATAGAGTTAAAATGGAGTTGAATTCATTTTAAAGAAGTTTAAAGGTTTATATATATATAAATATAATTAAAACGAACTCGCCGCAGCGCTGCAGTTCGTAAAATAGCGATTCGAACTTCAATCGAGTATACAGGACTCAATTGGAGTCGGATCTCTTTGAAACAAGAAACGTCAGGACCGGTTTGATAATAGTTTTCTAATGAAAGAGAAAAATATGAATTTCGTCGTATAGATTTTGAGTTATGTCAAAATCAAATTTTCAGAAAAACAGCGCCAGAACTATTTAAAAACCATAACGGTTTATTTCATTTTATAAAAGGATTTTAACAAATAAAATCCGAATTTCTATTTAGAAAATTTTAGATTTGAGTTATAAAATATATGTGAACTCAGGTGGAGTAATGAATTGATTTTTGAAACAGAAATCAGATTTTTGATTATTGAATAGAATTAACTAATTCGAATAGTAATTAGTAAATGAGATGTTGAATTGATATTGTGCCTTAAATAAGTGAATTCGATTTGAAAATTTATATTCGAAATAGAAAAGAGAACTAGAATCGAAATTGAAATTCAATTTGGTTATGAACGAGTTAAATATTTTGTTTGAAAATGCTATGTTCAAACAAAGGAGTAAAATAGGCAAAATGGCCGATTTAAAGAATAAATGGGCGGAACTGAATTCAAACGATTAGATAGTGTTGAATTGAATTGAAAACAGGTGAACATGTGTTAGACAGGTACATGATGAAGTATATGAAGATTTTAATTTGTGTGCCCGACAAAAAGGTACATGTTTAATTCATATATGAGATTTTATGCGCCGTATCGGCAAGCCGCTTGGCTTTTCCTTTTTCTTTTGATTGGGGAAGATACCGGGAAGCTATTTGAAATTTCCCGATGCTCCCGATACAGGGGAGGTTATGGCGAATTTTTCCGGGAATTTAAGGAGTTAGAATATTTTTAAGAAAATTTGACAATTAGAAATCTATATATCGATATATATAGAATTCGATAAGGAAACGAAATCAAAAATCGAATATTGTAAACAAAAAGGGGAAATCTATAGATTAGAAATAGAAAGCGAACTTTATACATGTTTTAAAAATGAACAATTGGATTGTATAGTGTGTTTATTCGAGGTAAGTGGTTTTGCCGTTTTGAAGTTGAGGATGTTTTCAGTTAAGGTCTGAGAGGTAATTTTACCCCAACTTGATTGATTTCATTTTTTATGGATAAATAGCAAGATCCAGTCCCGAAGAGAAGTGTTTGAAAAAGAGTTAGTTGAATAAAATATTTTGGGTTGTTGTAACGATGTTTTACACAACATTCGTTTTAAACCCAAGTGATGGGATTTTGGAAATATAACAAGTAAATATTTCCTGAGTATAAATAAAATAGTCGGGATAGAGATAAGTGATTGAAATTTTTTTCAATTTCAAATAAAATATATTTCCTAAGTATAGGAAATAAGAGAAGGCGATATATGGAAATGTTTCCCAAATAGCATAAGAAGCCGAGATGATTATTGAAAATATTTGGTTAACAAATATTGATAAGGAAATGGAGAAGAGATTTAATTAATGAAATATTGATTAAAGAGCCCAGTGATTTGTTTGATATTTTTGGATGAACACCTGTTTTTATTCGATAGTTAAATCACAGACTATCGAAGTTTTTGACCATCGTTGTCAATATGGAGAGACCGGTTGGATTATTATCCGAAGAACCACTCCGTATCGGCATAAGCGTTGCGAACCAAGTATGCTGAATATATTGAAGACGGAGTAAAGTGCAAGGGCTTTTCTATTAAATAGAAATAGTGCCTTCGGTTTCGTTCAATCCCAGAACGAACGAAAATGGACGAATGTCTGACAAAGTATTTCCAATGATCAAATGGGTTGGTCTGTATAAATATAAATGGTTGCAACGGATTTATTCCCTTAGCATAACATCCAGAATATTCGTGCAAACTCAACTAGTGATTAACGGATCTGACAATGTGGCATTCAAAGTGATTGTGCTATCAATGAATGGTAAGTATTCGTAGCCTCAAGCCTCAACAACCGGGAAAGGACAAAAATCGGGCAGGCAGCATGGCTATGTGGGTCGCACCCATTAGGATGTATAATCACCTATCTAGAGGTTCATTTAATTTCTTATTCTATTCGATGCTGTCCCAGTCGGGAGACGGTTGCTGATCCCAACCGTTGGTGATATACATTCGATACACTCAAGCGAAATGAGTGGTCGGTCATGTGTGGGCCGGGTTACAAGATGTTCTTGTTGAACCCAGTGTATTCCTCTCTAGAGATACACTAGCGGAAGGTGGTTCCATACCTTGTCATGTTGGAAATCCAATCTCCAATAAGCGCCATGCGGTTTTTGATTTTATAATATATATGTGGAGCGTGAGATGCAAGCGTTCTGCTATTTGGTTATTTATTTGATGTAGACATTATTATAATATCACTAGATTTTCGTATCAAAGTGTTTTGGGTTATAGTAAGGTAAAAACCGTCCATGTTTATGTGTGGGCTGGTCTTACTATTATCTTTTCTTTCGAAAAGGATTTTGAAAGTTAAACAAGTGGTTGGAGTTTACTCACACCAGTCCCATGACTGACCCAGAGTTTATTTTGTTTTGTTTTCCCTAAACTCTTGGGTGCCCAAATTTGTACGGGAAGTCAAGTAGTTAGGATTTTTCAGATTCCCTTGGAAGAGCTGGAAGCAGGAGGCTTCACCAGTTAGATATAGACTATCATATATTCCGCTGTGTACTACGTTGTATTTGGAAACAGGTGTTTATAACTGTTCCAGAAATGACTATTGTGCTCTGATGATGGTATGTATATAAAGTTACTGATTTGTATTTCAAAAGCTATGTTATATAATATATTTTATTCGTTCCGCTGTGAGTTGTGATCTTCGTTTTTCTTCTATTCTAATATTTCTTTCTTTCTATTTCTCACCTTCTAACTTCTTTCTATTAATGGTTCGTATTTCTGTGTTATTTGGGTTGGACGTGTGGTGTATTTAGTCAACTCAGATAGCTCAAATTTGCGGGTCGTTACAATAAAAATGTTATTTTTATTGTTCAAACAATTTGTTCAACACATGAATGTTATATTTACTTCATATATACGATAAAATGTGAATTTTATTGTTCAAACAATTTATTCAACATATGAATATTTTATTTACTTTATATATACGATAAAATGTGAGTTTTATCGTTCAAACAATTTATTCAACATATGAATATTTTTAACACTTCACATACATGATAAATATGTTATTTTTATCATTCAAAGAATTTATTCAGCACATGAGTATTTTTAAGACTTCATACATACAATAAAATTGTTATTTTTATTGTTCAAACAATTTATTCAGCATATGAATGTTTTATTTACTTATTATCTATGATAAAATGTAAATTTTATCGTTCAAACAATTTATTTCAAACATGAATATTTTTATATACTTCATTTCACATCACCAACCAAATTCACACAAACGAATCTATCCAAACACATAACCAAACAAACAAGTCGTCCATGGTCTATGGACGAAGGGGAGCAGTTTATATATGCAGTTATAAAATAAATAACTGAACAGAAAAATTTAGTGAGGAGTTCTCACCTTTGGGATCCACTCCTCCATTCTATTCCGAAATTCTGAACCGTTTGCATTTGTCTGTAATGCCAACACAGTCTTCTCTACGTTGTTCATATTATAAATCACATTTTTATTTCAACATTATAAAAATCACATATTTTATTTATGAAACTCTCATCTTTCTACTTGTAAAAATCACATCTTTTTATTTATAAAACTCTCGTCTTTCTACTTGAAAAAATCACATCTTTTTATCGATGTTCATATAATAAAAATCAAATTTTTACTTCAAAGTTATACATATAAAAATAGTATTTTTATTTCAAAGTTACTCATATAAAAATCGTATTTTTATTTTACTTCTTATATATTTAAATCATATTTTTAATTTGCTGCTTCATATAGAAAAATCATATCTTTATGCTACTACTTCATATAGAAAAATCATATCTTTATTCTACTACTACACATAGAAAAATCATATCTTTATGCTACTACTTCATATAGAAATATCATATCTTTATGCTACTACTTCATATAGAAAAATCATAACTTTATGCTACTACTTCATATAGAAAAATCATAACTTTATGCTACTACTTCATATAGAGAAATCATAACTTTATGCTTTATTTACATTAAAAAATTTGTTTTTTTAAATGCTTTATTCACATTAAAATCAATTTTTTTCAATGCTTTATTTACATTAAAAAATTAGTTTTTTCCATCTAAAAAAAACATTAATTGAATAGGGATAAACAAAATAAATTAAGAAGGCTAACCGGTTGTTTTTTGTTGTAGAAGAGGAAGAGAGGGCGCAGCACGCTGGGGTGGAGCTGAGGCGGCGGGAGCTTCTCCTAGTGGTCGGCGGCACCTCGAGCTAGGTTTTGGTGCGGTTAGCTTTTGGGGGGCGAGGAGAGAGAGGCGCTCGAGGAGGGGTGTGTTCGTTGGAGATGGCGGTGGTGAGGGGTTGGCGTTAGTGACGGATCGACGTTGAGAGTGGAGCGGGCGCTTCAACGATCGTCGCGTTCTTTTTTTCCCTCTGCGTTGGATCTGGAGTGAGGAGAGAGAGAAAGAAGGGGGAGCTTATATAATTAATTAATTAATTAATTTAATTCTCTTAAAAGGTTGACTTTTTATTCGAACTCCAAATGAGACCCACCGCCTGTCGTCCGTAACTAATTACCACCATTCCGAACACAATGAGTTATGTATCGTAAGCCAGTTCGATCGTTTCGATCAGTTTTCATCAAAATTAAAATATAAATTTATATGTTGAATTTGAACGCACATTTTAATCTACTGGAGCCACATACTGATTCTAAAAATTCCATAAAAATTATTTCTAGCTTCGTATTGACGATACGGTCCTAACAAAACTAATTTCGTCAAATTTGAAGACCGTTTGAAAAATGGCCATTTTTTGGCCGATCCAAATTGACTAAAACTGTTAAAACACGTTTTCCTTTGCCACGCTCACATATTAATCGCACAAATTACAAATTTTGGAATCTAGTAATAAATTTTCATCCCGGATCCAACAAAAGTGGTTTCATCGAAAACAGAGGTCGTTTGCAAAATGGCTATTTTTAAGGGCTATATTTCCATAGCGACTATTTAGAATTTTCAACTAGGCGTAACTTTTGATTCCCGCTATGAAATTTCAATTTTTCGGATTCGTTGAAAAGGTATTTTCAAATAGATTCAAATATTTTTGGTTTCGCTAAAATCCGGTTTATTTTGAATCCTATACATTCATTTGAAATTTGAAATCGAATTTTCAAACTACAGCGCCATTTTCAATTCCTGTTATAATTAAAAATAAATAATTATATTCTAACGACGATTCATATAAATAAGTACGTTCTAATTCTATTAAAAATAAATTTCTCGTCGTTATTATTTAAAATAAATCATTTTAAATATTCAAAATTCACTAAAATTGCCAAAATAAAAATTTTAAATTTTCTCGGATTTTTGGGTTATTACAATGTGATTTTATATCTATCTAGTGTATTCAAGATATTGTACAAATATTAGCTAAGCGTATATGCAAAATCTTATTATACTCGATAATCCAACCACAACCTCATGTAAAATACTCAAACTCTTATTACAAGATAATCAGGTAGGTTATCCACATATAATATTTCAAATTCATTTTTATATATACGCAAATTCATTCTCTCCTATATATAATACTCTTCAAACTCATTTTAGGGTATTGCTCATCCTATTTCTAATGAGTCACTCTTATAGGATTTTATTAATCCAATCTTTGATGAGTCCTCTCCCTCTGTTCAAATGAGTTGTACCCCCAAAGCATTGTGCAATACCAAAGCTCTAATACCAAGTGTGGCGACCCGTACCGCAGCCCGGATCAAACTTGTAATCCAGCTGACTTAAACCGATCAACAAGACGTATCGCTTGGGATTACGACTAATAAGAACTGAACTAAATGAATTTTTCAATATCATTACAATAACTTTTACCTCAAAGTAAAACTTATATCAGAGTACAATAAATATAACGATAGAGGAAATAACAATATCAGAGTATCATGTACACAATGGAAATCATAAACTTAGCGAAAGAAATAAAATGTTCTAGACATAGCTTTAGCTTCAATCCAGCACCAGCTCGATAAAATATCTACAAACCAAAAATACTCAATTTGTAACGACTTAACTTTTCTGTAATATATAAGCTGATGTTGAACAACTCATGTCCAACTTAAAAGCACGGAAAACCGAATTGTTAATAGAAATACATTAGAGGGTAAGAAGAAGAAAGAAGGAAATATTAGAATAGAAGAATAAGAAGATCGGAAATCTCACAGCGGAATGAATAAAATATATTATATAACATAACTTTTTTTCTTAATATGGTTCCATCTAAATCAGTTTCATTGTGTGGCCTGGGTCGATATGGTTCCAACGGATCTTGTTTTGTCAAATTCTGACCAAGTACGAAGAAGTTATGATTTTTACAAGCTCATATGCACATAAATTTCATTGGCTTAATTAATTAATTAATTAAAACCTTAATTACATCTTACTCACCTCTCCTCATCACTTTCTCTCCCGTCTCCAATATACCACGCAAGCCATTATCATGGTCATCACGCACCATTCCTCTATCATTTGTCCTCCATCTTTCAACGAAAATTCAAAGAAAATATACCACTCCCCTTCTCTTTGAATTCTCTTCCACCCTAACCCAACATCATCAAACTCGAATGTCTCCTCCCCCGTGCGAATTATAGGCAGCACACACGCATCTACAATAGGTCATGCAACTTTTTTCACTAAAACACTTCAAAATTTCACAAATGATACTTCTCACCGGTATAAACATCACTACAATTTCGAATTCATGCAATAAAGCTTAAATTACGCAAAAATGTGAACCATTGGTCACGCACTATTTACGGCAACGAACCAGACAAGTGTAGAGCACCACAAATTCACGTATGATGTAGAGAAACACTTCACGATCTCAAATATATTTATTTTGGAATTTTAGTGGAGTATTAAAAATTTATTTTAGAATTTACAACTCAATTTTTTGCAAATGAAAGTGTCGGCCATGAAAAGGAATTGAACAGAGAATGGAAAATGTTAGGGTTAGTGGAAAATGTGATGTTATATAGGATAGGATAGCTTAAATTGTAACCTTCATTTTTTTTGTTATCGCTACTCCAGTCGTCGTTTAAAATTTCACATGGGCACGTAGACCTCTGTTCGGGGTGAAAATTTGATACACATCTATAGTTTGTCATTACGGTCCTAGTGAAACTGTTTTGTCGAATTTCGAGTCGGTTTGCTCAAATAGCGCTCATTCGAGCTTAAATTATTGATTGATTATTTACATTGAACATTTATATCTCATGCATCCACATATTAACTCCGATTGGCTAGAAATTTTGAATCTTACAATAATTTTTTATTCCGAATCCAATAAAATTGGTTTCATCGAAAATGGAGGTCGTTTTGCAAAATGGTTATTTTTAAGGCTTATGTAATATTATTATAATATTATTTAATTCCAAAACTATTCAATTTAATAATAACCTAATTATCATTATCGTATATATAACCAAATAGAATATCATATAGCTTCAGAATAAACTATAGTGGATTTAAAACTCGATTTCTCAATTTTAAGATAAATAAATATTCAATATATCATAAAATATTTTTATTTTATTTAATAAATCGTTATGGTTAATAAACGATTCCATAGCGACCTTTTGGAAATTTGATTTGGACATAACTTACAATCTATAAGACAAAATCTCGATTTTTCACTTTCGTTGGAGCTAAATGGATTCTGATGTTTCTTATTTGAATGAATTCTAACTTATATAGCATTCTGTATTTTCATTTTAAATTCAAAACTTAATATTACGAACTACTGCGTTGTTACGAGCCCGTTTTTAATTATATTATAAATTATACGTTCATACTCGTTTTGATTCAAGTTATATAAATTCTAAATCATTATTTCTTAAAATGAATCATTTTAAATATTTAATATCCATTAAATATTCCTTAACAAAATCTGGGGTCGTTACAGCCATGCCGCGAAAGCGTACTAAACCTCCTTCGCCATGCTACGAAAGCTTACTATATACCATCTGAGTTCTACTATGGAACTCAGTCAAGGAATTTCAATATATATAGGACAATTTCGTTAGGCCTATAATATAGATATCCATAGATTGGTCTATCTCTTTTCTCGTTGCTTTGAACCCCACTTGTCCCCCTTCAACTAATGAATTACCATTCCAAGTGTTAAGTGATGGTGCCCCTAACAAATGATCTAAGCTTCCTAATTGGCGTTATCCCTCATCCAATGTCTCGATAATGAAAGATCATTAGCCTATTGGTTAAGCTCCATTCTTTCCCATAATCACTCTGATTGACAATGATAGGTATCCAACGATTTACTATCCTTATTAGATACTGACCACGAAGCATGCTTTTTAAGTCGAGGGAACCGCCGAATCATAATAATCATTCCATTGGTCTTCTAGTTGTCCTCGTCATAAATGCAGATAAGGTATACTCTATGAAAATCCACCCTTGAGGGTACAACTTCATTAGGCCTACCCCAGAAGGCCATCTCAGAGTATCATCACATCCCGTTGATGTATCAAACTTCTTCCAGTCCTGTTGAATATTAGTTGAACGTGCTTCCATCGTGTCTTCGGACACCTACGATGATTTGGCAGTTGGGCTCTTCATTCCTTCGGACTGTCCAAACGCACATCACTATTTTATCAAACCCTATGTCTAATTTACTATTATGTGTTTAACTTACTTTTATTTTCGTCGATTTACAATGTAATTCAATCCATTTAATCTAAATTTTAATTATTTGTTTATCAACTTCAAAATTTACCAACCACCGAATAACCGTATAATGTCTATTTACGAGGCCACCACAGAACCATAGAATACCGTAGAATTGCCTAATCACAAGTCCACGATAGAACCATAGAATTGCCCAATCACAAGGCTGCCATAAAATTTTGTTTATTAAACTTAATTCATAATTTTATGTTTATCCATGATACTTTCCCTATTTCATTTCACTCCTTATTTCATTTCACTTCTTAAATTATAACTTTTATGTAATAATCTTACTTTCACCACAGAACCATTGCCATAGAATTGCGCTTATTAGACTAAATTTACCATTGTAAGTTTATAATAAGCCTTTATTATTTCTTTTCTCTACATAACATCTTTCAATTATGTTACTTTTTTCTCCACATCTTTGCAATTTATTCTTTAGAAAGTTAGGCTTGTTCTAAATTGATTGTATATTTAAATTGTACCAAATCTATATCCATACATTAAGCGAATTGCTGTAATAGAAATCCATAATTACAAGACATTCCTTTCTATTATTTTTAGGCTATTGAATTGTGCATAATACGGTTAAAACCCTATGTTGTACTAATCCACGCCTTTATTTCTTCTTTTATGCCTGCAATTTTGTTCCCCATTTTTCTTATTAACCAGACTACGAAAATATATTCCCTTTTTCCTAACCATTCAATTTAGGCTACTCTAATTTTTTCATTTTTATAGGTATATGAAAATTCCCGTTCTCCCTTTTATTTGCCTAAAATTGACATATTTTCTGTAAGTTTGAATACAATTAGTCTTATTCTCCTTTTCCTATTCTAAAGCCTCAACAAACAAAAATGGGAATTCTTAAATTTACAATTCAAGTTATAGATTTATTGAGCATGAAACTTCTAACTATCATTCCAACAAGGATTTACAGTAAGAACTGAACTACTGTAAATAGAATTATATTCAAATCGCATAGGGAATAAATTACCATAATTAGACATTTCTGAATTACCAAGATTTCTTCATTTAACAGGAATAAAATGATACCATATACCATTACATAAAAACACAATTTAATTCCCCTCGCCTGTAGCATGTTCTAATATCGAGATCTTATTTGGATCTAGACTTATTGTCTGCTTTCTCTTAGTTTGAATCCACAAATTAGTTTGGATGAGAAATCTGAATATCTAAATCTTGAATCCACTGTAACCACCTTCAAGCCTTGAATCAAATAACCTAAGTTTAATGTATTTTATTTTTGAAGAATTCGGAGGAGAAAAAGAATGATAGGGCTTTAACGCCCTCTAAGAAAACATGAATTTGACCGCTAGGCCTTGTGGTTTTATTTATAGATGTCCAAACTAACTAAGTCCTTATGATATAAAAGAATAAAATCCAAACCATTCAAAGGAAATGAAATACGTCGCCAATACATGGCTTGGTTTATTTCTTGCCTGTTTTTTTTTTGTATATTTATTCCTCCAACCATTTTATTTTATTTGCCTAATTTACTTCGTACTTATTACTTTTTCGTATGCTGCTCATTTTTAGTTTATTGTTTTATTTGATTTCTTTTTTGCTTCTGACACATGCCTCTTTTTTTCTTCTGACACATGCCTAATTTCAAATTTAAATATTTTGCGTTTATACAATCAATATACGTATGTGTGTGTGTATATATGTATGTATGTATGTGTGTGTGTGTGTATATACATATATATGTTTACATAAAATTTTGAATGTTACTAATTCTTCCGTTTTTAATTCCTACGTGTTAATTCTTGTGACTATTATTCAAAGTGCTTATTTTTATTTTTGATTTCATAAAATTTCTTTTCCGTTTCTTGATTTAATTAAAGAACATTGCAATTTAACATTAATTCCTTTCTTGATTTAATTACTTTTTACGATGCACGTTAACTGTCAGATTTAAACGCGCGTTACTTTTGCGGTAGTATATACATACACACACACACTTGCATGCGTGTTTCTATTAATTGTTTTTTTTCCACTTTTAACTTTAGCATTACATTCTATTTATTAATTTATAGTGTGTTATTAATTAACTTCCATTCATTGTTCTATAACTTTACATTTTATTTAATTATAGGCTAATTCTATTCATACAACAATAATATCTTAACATACACCATAAAATAAAATAAACTACCATACACCAAAATTTACTTTACATACACCATCTTTTTTACAATACTAGCCTTATTTTTTTTCTTCGTCTTCACTCTCTAAAACTTTAAAGTTATTTACAGAAAATAGGAAATCTACAGGACTAACTAAAGATTAAATTTAGTAAAATGGATTTTAATTTTTTAAATGTACGGTCAATTTGTTATGCTACAAAAAAAATTAATTTCAGCAAAAGAGATCCTACTTTTAAATTAAATGACTTTGAATTTAACCACTTATGTAATGACCCGCATTGTCAGGGGTATTATAACTAATTTATTTAATTATATAAATAGTGATGTAGTGAATTAAATCATCGTTTAATTAAATAAAGTGGAATATTTAATTAATTTTAATAATTTAAATAATATATTTAATTCAGAGATAACCAGAAATAGTGAATTGATAATATAATGTGAACAGGGTCATCCTCGAGATTTAATTCAGCTTAGAGTTGAATTATATTGACGAATATATTCAAACGACGTCAGTTTGAACGTATAATTTTAATATAATTAAAATAGAGCGCGTAACGACGCGGTAGTTCGCTATTTGGCGGTTTGAACTTCAACTGAATGTACAGGATTCATTTTAAATCGGATTTCTGTGAAACAAGAAATGTGTGGAGCTGGTGGAGTATATCTTTCTAGTGGAAGAGAAAAATATGGATTTCGTCGTGTAGATTTTGAGATATGTCCAAATCAAATTTCAGAAAAGTCGTTGTGGAATTCCTTTACATTTTGCAACGCTTTATTTACGTTATAAAAGGATTTTCGATATAAACTGAATATCGAGATAATCTGGAATCTGAAATTCAAACTGTAAATTTTGATATGATATTCTGGAGCTGTACGATATCATATGTGAAGATATACGATAATATAAATTTATTTGTATTTAATTTAATTATATTTAAATATATTTATATATTTAAATGGGTCATCCAGAGCTTTAAAAATATCCATTTTTGCAAACGAAGTCGGAATTCAACGAAACTAATTTTGTTGGATCCGCAATGTCAAATAGTTGTTAGATTTCCAGTTTCGTGATTTTTAGAGTCACTGTGTGGTCGTACGGATTTTTAGAGTGAAAAATAGTCAGTATTTCGACAGTTAAAAATACGCTGTGTGAGCAAACGAAGTCGGAATTCGACGAAACCAGTTTCGTTGGGACCGTAATGTCGAACTCTAGCTACATGTCCAGTTTCGTGATTTTTGGGAATCGTATGTAATCACGAGAATTTTTAGAAACGCAAAATGAATATATAAATGAGCATATATCGGGAATATTCCTTTTATAAAATATCTAGATATTTATACCTTCTATAAATACCCCTAATATCTGCCTTAACCTAATTTCTATCTTGTTTTGGTCAACAACAAAAGGCGCCGCATAATTTCTTTGATCTTAGCAAAAGTTTGATCCTCATAAAATCAAAATAAAATCAAAGTAAATTCTAAAAATCTCAAGAGTAGTATGTTTGGATTCACAAGAAGGAGAGCTTCGATTCTATACTCGTTTTGGTTGGTGCGATGTAAGTTCCTGGACTGGCGAAAGTGGCAGTGATATTAGGGTTCGATCTTCGAGAAGATGTATGGAGTTTTAAATCCTGTTGAGTTGGTATTTGGATTTGTTATACGAAGTTACATCTGTGTGCAAAGAATTGGCGACTTCGGTTATGACAGAAGTCATTGGCGGTGCTGTACTTCCAGGATGCCGGGAAGTTCGACGTCAGCTCGAGTTGGTGGAAGGTGGCCTGAGATTGATGAGGGTTTGATGGGAAGTGGTGTGAACATTTTGTTGGATTTTTGATGAAGAGATCAGAAGAGTTTTGGTGGGTGAAGTCACGAAAATGGTGAGCAGATACTGGAGTCGTGAATTGTGGTTTGGGGGAGAAGAGATTATACGGTCGGGTTTCAATTCTTATTTGGGCCAAGTGGGAAACAAAGGGGTGAGGCCCGCTTAATAAATAATTAAGTTTTATTTTTAATTTAAATAGAGTAAACTTCGAAGCTGTATAACTTATCCATACGGTGTCGAAATTCAGCGAAACAAGATCCGATAGGATCGTATGGACGGACACTTCGCAAGGAAACTGACGGGGAGTGGATTAGAGCTCGTTTGAATTTATGGTGAAATAAATTGTTTGATTCAAATCAAATAACAGTTTATCGTTCTTCAACGATGAACTGCAAATGTGAGTAAAACTCACCAACTCTGAACAGTTATATTTTTATAACGTATTTTTAGAACTTTTAATCATCTGTTGATTGTTGTGTGTTGGTTGATTGATTGAACTGCTAGTCAGTTAGTTGAAATTATATATATATGTATATAAACCGTTATATATATATATATATATTGATTCTGTTTATCAGAATAATTCATACTGAACTGTAATAGATGTTGATTATACTGTGTAACATCTGTGGATGCAGGGAAACAGGTTGGAGGGACCCAACCGGGTTCCTCAATATTTATAATACTGTTTTGTTCATATATTCTGTTATATGATGTGATATATAATTTGTTGTTGATTTTATGGGGTTGAACGTTATTTATCATCGTGATTTGATATGATTGAATACCATAACATACGGGATGTTGGTAAGGGAATTTTCAAAGTGATAGTGAAAATAAATTATGTATAAAAGGAAAATTTATAAATAAGAGATATTTTTAAATTTAAATATTTATAAATAAGGAATATTTATAAATTGGAATATTTATAAATAGGAGATACATAGAAAAAGAAAATAATTTCAAAACATTTTCTTTTGAGTGGAAAGGCCTGTGTGGCGGGTTTGGGGATTTTCCCGATGCTCCCGATACAAAGGAGGTTATGGCGAATTTTTCAGAGAATTTAAGGAGTTAGAATATTTCAAGAATAAATTTGAAAAGGAAATATTTGTAAACCGCTTACAGATAGAATGGAAAAGGAAACGTTATAAAAAGGGAAAATGTTATAAAGCAGAAACTGTTATAAAGAGGAAAACATTATAAAAAGGAAATCATTTTTAAAGTGTAGAACCGTTATTTAAAAGTAAATCTTTTCAAATGAATAAAACGTTGTTAAAAGGAAATCTTTATAATGTGAATAAAGTAAATCGAATATGGTATTCGAAAGGAGTTAAATCGAATATGGTATTCGAAGGGAGTAAATCGAATATGGTATTCAAAAGTTAGTAAAACGAATATGCTATTCGAAAGGGGTTAGTCGAGTCGAGTTAGTTGAATAGAGTTAACCATTTCAGTAGAGTTAACCCATTCAGTAGAGTTAACCAGTTCAGTAGAGTTAACCAGTTGGGTTAAGTAAGTCGAGTTTACCAGTTGGGTTAAGTAAGTCGAGTTTACCAGTTGGGTTAAGTAAGTTGGGTTAAGTAAGTCGGGTTAATCAAGTCGAGTTGATCGAGTTAGAGTTACTCAGTTAGAGTTAATTGATTAGAGTTAAAACGAACTGGAGTTAATCAAATATAGTTATTTGAGACAGAGTTAGTCAAACATAGTATTCAGGGTAAGTTGCCATCTCGTACGACTGCTAGCGTAATTCGCAGGGCTGTAAATAGCCTACGGCGGTCGGATGTTTCCTGAGGGAGTCAGGCGTAACCATTGTGATCGCTGGGATCTAGAGTCAAGCGAATGGAGTTAAATCGAATATTAGTTATTCGATACGAGTTAATCAACTTGAGTTAGATTATCGAGATAAGTTAATCGAGTTAAGTTCTTGAGTTAGATTATCGAGATAACTGAGTCGAGTTAAGTTCATCGAGTTAAATTAATCGATGTTAGTTTCATCGTAAGGAGTATCGATGTTAGTTTCATCGAAGGGAGTTATCGATTATAGTTTAATCGAAAGGAGTTATCGATTAGTTAAATTGAAAGGAGTTGTCAAATTTAGTTATTCGAAAAGGAGTTATCAATTTGTTAAATCGAAAGGGAAGATTATCGAATATCGTTTATTCGAGAGGAGATTTTCGAATATAGTTTATTCGATGGAGTTAATCGATTAGAGTTAAATCAAATGAGTTGATCGAATATAGTTTATTCGAATAGAGAAAAGGAGTTAATCGAATATAGTTTATTCGAATAGAGAAAAGGAGTTAATCGAATATAGTTTATTCGAATAGAGTAAATGAGTTAATCAAATATAGTTTATTCGAATAGAGTAAATGAGTTAATCAAATATAGTTTATTCGAATAGAGTTAGAGGAGTTATCGAATATAGTTTATTCGATAGGAGTTAAGTGAATTAGTTAAGTTAAACTATGTGAATTAGTTAAGTGAATTGGTTAAGTTAACCAAAGTGAATTAGTCGAGTTAATCAAAGTGATTAGTTCAGTTTATCGAGATAAGTAAATCAAGTTAGGTTAATCGAGTTGAATTAGTCAGTCGAGTTAATAAATTGAGTTAGTCAAACCAAGTAAAACCATTTAGAGTTAATTAATTAAGGTTGACCAGTTAGAGTTGATCGGTTAGAATTAACCAGTTAGAGTAAATCAATCGGAGTTAATCAAATAGAGTTAAGTAAAATTTGAACTGACTAGAGATTAGTAAATTGAACGGTTTTCTAAGTGTCTATCTGATGTTGGTTTCGGCCTTTGGGATTTATACTTAGGGGATTGTTCTCATACTAGTTACAGTCAGGGACTGATAGTTAGGGAAGAGTAGTGATTTGTAAATAAGCAAATGGAAAACGTTTTCCAGTGTTAATAACATATATTTTCTAGACATAGAAAATAAGGCAATGTGAATATATATATATAGATATATGTTGATGATTTACCGATATAATTTCCATCTGGAAATAATATCGTTGTTTGCACACTTATTTTCTTTGATGGTTAAATCACAGACTATCGAAGTTTTGACCATTTTAACGTTGTTAATATGGAGAGACCGGTTGGATTATTATCCAAAGAACCACTCTGTATTGGCATAAGCGTTGCGAATCATATATTCCAAAGATAATTGAAGACGGAGTAAAATGCAAGGGTTGTTGTATAAGTCTTAGATAACAGTGACTAAGATGGATACACTGAATAGTGCCTTCGGTTTGTCCAGTCCTAGGACAACTTGTATGGACGAACGTCTGACAGAGTATATCCAATGGATCGCGTAAGTTGATCTGTTCAAACGTATTCACGTTTGGTTGTGGAGGAATTCGTTTCTCTTAGCTGTATACCCGTGTTATTTTTGGATAAGTCAATTTGTGATTTGGCGGGTATGACGATGTGACATTCTAAGTGAATGAGGATGACTTGTATGAATGAATGTCTAACAAAGTATTTCCAGAAAGGTCACGTACTTTGATTTCTTCAACCGTACCAAGAGTGGAAGCGGAGAAGGAAATTTCTTTTAGCTGACATGTAATGTATGGTTGTGGACGTCAATTAGTGATTTTCGATGGATCTGGCAATGTAGCATTCGAAGTGAATCTGATGTAATGATAAAGCGTGGCTTCTAGCCTCATCAACCGGTAAAAGACAGAAATCGGTCAGGCAGCATGGCTAAGTCGGTCGCACCGAAGTAGGGTGTATAATCACCTATCTAGAGAATATTCATTTGTTTCTTAAATCTATCAATGCTGTCCCATATATATACAGGAAGGGTTGCTGATCCCAACCGTTGGTGATGTACATTCGATACACTCAAGCGAAATGAGTGGTCGGTCATGTGTGGCTGAGTTACAATATGTTCTTGTTGAACTCCAGTGTATCGTTCCTAGAGTACACTGATCGGAAGGTGGTTCCATACCTTGTCATAGTTGGAAATCCATTATCCAATACGTGCTTGCGATTTTGATTGTATACTATTTATGTAGAACGTGAGATGAAAGCGTTTCTGCTAGATTGATATATATTTGTACTTAGACATTATTATAATATCAGAATGATATTGCTTGTCAAAGATGTTGGATTCTCATAAGGGAAAAACACATTCCGTATTCACGGCGTGGTCTTATGAGATATCATATATATGTTAAACTATGTTAAACTATTTTTACTCACACTAGTCCCATGACTAACCCGGAGTTTACTTTGTTGTTTTCCCTAAACTCTTGGGTGCCTAAATTTATACGGGCAGTCAAGTAGTCAGGATTTTACAGATATACTTGGAGAGCTTGGAGCAGGAGGCTTCAAGATCATATAGCTATAGTTATTTCCGCTGTGTTGTAGGTGTTGTACTCTGATAAGTGCTATTGTATACATAACTGTTATATTTCAAAGTTATGTTATCTATTATATGTTATTCGTTCCGCTGTGAGGTTCATGTTACTCTGATGTTGTGTACTTCTTCTTCTTCTTCTATTCTAAGTTTCTATCTTATCTATCCTCACCCTCTAATTTCTTTCATTAACTACCAGGATTTTTCGATGTTTTGGTTATCGACGTCGAGCTTACGTCGATAACCAAAGTCGCTCAAAATCCGGGTCGTTACAGCTTACTTGTAAAAGTTCTCGTTATTCAAATTTTAGGTTTCATGTTCAAAAATACATGTTCTTCAAATTGTTTTACATAGATTTAATCAAATATCGTTAGTTACAATGTTTTAGTTTAAGGGTTTATAATATAAAAAGTAAAAAAATGCAATAACGAAGAAGGGTGATTTTGTAATATATATTTTTAGCAAAACAGTGTTGTACATAAAGTAATTTTTAGTGTATGAATAGAATTTTTCTTAATTATATTTATACCTTTGTAACGTTATGTTTGCATAACGAAACTTTTTATTTACTTTACAGTTATTCCGCACGTATGATTTTTTAAATTCAAACACATGATGTTTATGAAAATAATGTGCGAATAAATTCCTGAAATAAATATATTTACCCACACTTATACAAGGCTTTGAATCTTAATAACGTTTTCGTACGAGCTCTGTTCAAAACATATTATATATGCAAATTAATCAGAAAATTGCTACGAACACAATGTTATACATTTCGAAGCCAAATTCCGAAAATCTCAAAAATGTATATTTTCATTTTTTTAAGCTAGACGGTTCTATAGTGCGAGGCTACACATCCGTTTAATATTAATATAATATGTAAATATGGTCGGTTAACAGGTCTGACCAATGGTCACAAAATAAGGGTAGTTTGCTAGTCAGGCTTTGAAAAGGCCTACAATATATGTACAAAGATGGGCCCAAAATGGCACATCCTAAAACATACAATGACAAAAAAACAGGACTAAGCAAAGAAAGATCCAAAATGCATGACGCATCACATCGGACAATGAACAAGGGCAGCAGATGGACTGATGTCTATTTTCATTAATAACTGTTTCTGTAATTATTTTGATTACTTTTATTATTAAAATTACAGGGTGATACGGTGGTATATGGGGATTGCCACATATATGGTTATAAAAACAGCAAGCGAATGACATACAATCGTTATATGTATGCAAGCATAGGTCAATCCCTAAGCAATTTTTTAAAAATTTGAAATTACTCAGTCAGACCAAACTAAAGTGTTCTTAATTCCTGTTTAGCTAAAAGTTAATAAAAAATTGAAAAAAAATTGAAAATTAATTGGAAAGCAAATTAAAGGCAAATATACACCCTATAATAATGACATAAATCGATATAAAATGAGGTTATGATCTCCGTTTTTTAATCATTTATGAAATTAGTTGATGTATTTATTATTAATATGGTCTAATTGCAATATTAGCTAACACAATTAATGTAACAACCCAAAATTTTAAGTGTATTTTTGTTTAATTATTTAATTTAAATTTTGATTTCTATTCTATTTTATTTTTTTAAAACTCAATTTTTTTATATTTTATTGAAATAACTATTTTTATTTATGATTTCGAACTATATTAATTCTAGAACTTATATAACAAATGAATTTGATTTTCTCTTAATATAATTTTGTAATACAAATCAGTGTTGTAAATTCAAATCTTATTTATTGATAAAGTTTTTATCATATTTATTTGAATTTGAATATATTTTTATACTTAAGTTTAAATATTAAACTTATATTATTTGGTTTACTAATGTTATTTTGATTTGAGTTAATTCTTATATTTTTATTTAAATATTTTAAAACTCGTATTGAATATATATAATTCATTTTTGAAATTTTTTTCTTTGAGTTTATTTAAAAATATTTTGATCTATTTTAATTTTATTTATATTTGCGTTATCCAAAAACATCGTCTAACTTTATTTTGAAAATTAATAACCGTTTATTTCCTTTTTGTTTAAAATCCACTGGTTCACTTTCTATATAATTAAAGGATCGTTTGCTTTTAATTTAAAAACCGTTTGTTCCGGTTGAATTTAAGATGCCAATTCCATTTCAATTTTTCTATTCATTCTTCTTTTTAATGTAAACCGTTCATTTTATGTATAACTATCTGTTCAATTTCTATATATCAAACTTTTCACTTCATTTGAATAAGTTATAAACCATTCGTTCTTCAATGTATGCTTGTTTTCAAAGCACTTGTTCAGTTTGATTCCTTTATTTATTAACTGGTTCCAACGTTTCAAATTGAAGACTTCAGTTCCTGATGCAACTCTTTTAACTCAATTCGTATATAAAAGAAATAGCCAGCCTTTATATCTCCCTCCGTGAACATAACGTATGGTATGCCCCCATTTTAATACCCATTGTTATTTCCCAGACTGCTTTCATTTCTACCCACCACTTCGTACACTATATATATTAAGGGATAAACAATAGTTCTTTTTTTTATCTACCCATTATTTTCTTTCCACGCCTTCTCTTCTCCTCCCCTCTTTTTGTGAAAAAAAGAGACCTGCCCCTTATTGCAAAACCGCCTCCCCATTTCTCTTCCTACTCGTCCTTTATTCTTCCAGCTCTTGCGAGATAACCCACCGCCTGCTTTTTCTCCCACCCCCTCGTGATTCACTCCTCCATCAAAATTAATTTTCTTATATATATATATACATATTAAACTTTAATAATAAACTCTAGATGGATAAGTTAGACTTCGCGATTTAAATTCTAAGTTTAAGATGTAAATTTATATAATGATAATTGAATAATGAATGAACTCGTACTAAGTTATGGATTCGAACTGATACGAATTTTTAGTAGGGATGAATTTGACTTAGATAAAAATGAAATGATATTGAATTTGAATTTGATTTGAGCTTATAAGAAATGAACTTGAATCGTGAAATTGTTTTGAAAGTGAATTTCCTAATTAAGGAATAAATTTGATTTTTAATCAACTAAAATGTGAATTGAATATATAAATTTTATATAGAATTGACTTTATACATCGTTTGGTTTTGAATTGGGAATTTGTTGAATTGATTTATAAGAATAGTTTTAAATCTTATAAATTGTTTGAATTGAATATAAGCCTTTGATTCAAACTTTTAGTAAAGAATTTGAATAGTTCGATTTGAATTAAGATAATATATGATTTGGTTTAAATTGAAACACAAGATTTCGATTTGAATTATATAAACTAGATTTGAACCTATGTGATCAGATTTTCAAATTAACTTAGTTGAATCCGTATAAAGGAAAATTAGATTATAAGAATTGTTAAATTTATAAATAATGATTTAGAATCGTACGACATGAATATACCTTGTTTAATTTGAAATGTAAGTATTGACTTGAATCATATAGTTGAACTCAAACCAAATGTTGAATTTCTGAATCGAGTAAAGCAAAATTGTTGAATGGTTTGTAACTTGGATTTCTACGAGTATATACCAAACCAAATTATTATCGAAGTTAAATAGTATGTTATATATTTTTAAATCTTTATTATATGTATTTATAAATCGATTTAATTTAAGCGATTTAAGCTAGTTGTTTTCGAAATTAAATATAATCGAAGTTATATATTTAAATTTGATTTCAAATTCAAATATGAGCTTTAGTAAAAATGATTTTATAAAGTGATTTATAAAATAATGGCCACAGTGTGAAAAATGTAAACGTTTGGTTGTTAAAGAGACCGGGATCGGCTATTGCCATACTCTCTACCAATACCCAAAACCACTTTAACAAGTGTGTATGTTGTGGAGTTCCAGAATGAAGGGGATGATTTGACGAACGACTCTATTTTTCTATTTCATATTAATTACGAGAACCTGACTACCTTGAGTCAACTTGATGTGACTAAAACAGGAGCTACTTACGGACCAAGTGAGGTCATACCTCCTATCGAGTGCACTTCTTCGATACCATACTATTACTTTTATGACGTCTTTTGGTGGCTACCCTCTGATTTAATATGGGAGTGTGTCTCGAGGTGGGCGGTAGTAGCTGCTATGCGTTACCACCAGTCCGGCTCTGCAAACGGTGAATCCACCCTGGCATTCCTTGTGTGCCTTGTCACATGCCTTATACGAGCCCACTATGACTTTGTTTTGTACTGTTTTATATAGAGTGCCCTCTGATCTACCTCCAGTTTACGAAGGAATTATGGTATTGTATATATTACAGGAAAATATAAACGGTGTAAGGGTAATAATGGTAATCCCACTTATGCTATTTTGATACTTTATTTTACTAATATACACTATTGTATATAGCATATTATACTATATAGTATTAGTTTAACGGATCCTTAGAGGATGGTGATCCCAAACATCTTTTAAGTTACTGATTGCATTTCATCGAACATTTCATTTGAGTTGATTTACTTGCACGAGAATGTTAGTCCTAATCCGAGTTGTTTTGTTTTGCATTATTGCTCGGGTCAGATCGAGTTTCTAATTTTGAGATTCACTCCTGGAGTTTGGAGCTTATATTGGATTTTTGGCTCACCAATGTCTACCAAATCAGTCGTCCAGTTCAGCTATTCTTATTATTTCTGTTCTATATGGTTATCTTTTATTTATATATTAGAATTCATTGTATTAGACTTCCACAGTATTATTTACGTAAGCTCTAATGTAAAATTTACTTAGTAGCTTCATGAACTACTATTATATTTTGTATTTCTACTGCGAGATATTATAATGCTCTGTATCTCTGTCTGTGATATGTGATTCTATGATTTATTCTATTTACCCCAGAAGCTAATAACAATCAGTTGTTTTGGACGTTTCGAGTTGACATATTTTATCGATTCGGCACAGTCAAAATGGTGGGTCGTTATAATTTAAATCATCAAACTACAATACACCTTTCCACCCACTTGTAAACTCTCATAAAAATAACATGAAATTTAAAACGAAATTTACTTTAAGCATGCTCTATTTACTAATGAATTAGTAACATAGAAAATTAAATTTTGATTTTAATTTTAATTTTAATTTTATTACCATAATCATATGGTGATGAGGAGGTAACTTTTGATTATATTTGATTGAGCATAACCTTTCTTTTTATGCTAAAAAAAAATATATGTTAAAAAAGCATAGCCTTTTTGTTTTGTACAGTGTGGGATATCAAACTCATTAATAAACAAAATTTACATCAACATTCCATTAAGCTATAAAGAGAAAATCATAAATGAAATCATTTATGTTAATTATTTATGATTCATGAGAGTTTCATAACTCCTAAATTAAAGGGATTTATATGCTAATATTTCAAAACATATTGACATAAGAAGATTTCAACATAAACAAAAAATGAAATGTAAATTAATTAACTCTTACCATTTGGATAAAATGAAACAAAGCTACTTGCATGTAAACTAAAAGTATAAAATAGATTAACATAAAAGAAAAGGTATAAAAGAAAAAAGCATGAAATAAAATACATAAAAGTAAAAAAGAGGCATAAGAAGCCATTTAGAAAGAAAAAAACTAACTTTATTTGTCAACTTTGATTACAATTTTACATAAATGATACGATCCTTTTACATGAACATAAGAGAGTTATTTATATAAGCTTAAAACCCTAATATGTTTTGAGGGTGCTACCAAAATATACCATTCTCATTGAGTGGCCTTTAAGCCATTATTCTCTTTTAATTTAATCCCATACAAACTTGAGCTTTTGATTTGATTTATTTTACATTATTTAGTAGGTAGGTGAGCTTCTCCATGTTGCTTGATTTCTTTTATTTCCTTCATGCTTTTGGCTTGAATACTTGTTGTGTATGTATACATCAATGAATCCTCTTCCATTTGCACTCTTTTTCCAATTTAACAAACTTAAAATGCACAGGTAATTTTTTTTTAAAATTAATTCATGTATAAAATGATTGCTTTGCCCTTGTGCAGATGAATGAATGATGACTTGAAAATATTTTTGTATTTTGGCTTGAACATATAAAAATGCCATAGTATGAAATATATTTAATTAAACAAAGAATAAGTATATGAGTATAAATTTTTATGTGCAAATTAGTGATTAAGTTAACTTGAAAGGAGGTGAATTTTTTTGGGATCGACAAACGTTAGGTAGATGCATTTCAGAAGCTGACACATTTGTTGACCATTGGATATATGTTAGTTGTTGCAAAAGGAAACCACGGTTCACTTGTATATATGAATGCATGTGGAACAGTGTTAGTAACTATGCTAATGCAGAAGGCTAAAGTGATTACATATGTTACTCAACAACTCGGGTCGCATGGGATTAGGTGTCCAAATCATGACTTGAGGTTAGCTTCCATTGTCCTTTCTTTGAAGATAACAAGACATTATCATTTAAAAGGGAGATTCAAATTGTTAACAAATCATAAATCATTGGATACTTGTTCTCTCAAAAAGAGTTGAACATGCGGTAACAAAAATGATTTGAATTCTTGGCATAATGCAATTTTAGAATTGAGTACACACATTTGGAAGGGAAATAGAGTTGTAGACGCACTTAGTTGAAAGCACCAGTATGAAATATAGACAATGACGGCTGAACAGAAAGGCATAGAAGTCTTATCTACTTGTGGTATATATATATATAAGATCTAAGGATAGTATTAGTCGAGAGACCGTTTTATTATCATGTTTAGAAGTTTGACTAGTGATGATTTACATAATTCTTCTAAGTAGAAGGATGATCCAATACCAGTTGGATCGAATCATAAGATTGGAGTGGAACCATGACATATGATTAAATGATTTCAGTTTAGACCAAAATGGATGGCTGAGAAAGAAAGGACAACCATGTGTTTTGGATATTGAGGATCTCCGGAAAGAATTTCTCCTTGAATATCACTGAACGAACTTTATCATATATGTAGTAGGAACTAAAGCGTACCAAGATATGAAAATAATTTATTTCAGGAAGGCATGAAGAAGGATGTGGGCTTATGGGTAAAACAACGCTTGAATTGTCAACGAGTGAAAACCAAACATCATAAGTTGAGAGAATTATTTCAATATTTGGATGTTCCAATGTGGAAATGTGACTCTATCTCTATGGACTTTATGGATTGACTTCCAAGATCGAATAAGGGAAATAATGGTATTCTGGTCCCTAAAGACAAACTGACCAAGAATGTACATTTCATTTTCAATAAAATGACAAGGACAACATCCGTGTTAGCAAAGTTATTTATGAGGAATATAGTTAAGCTACCTGGAATTCCTTATAGTATAATTAGTGATAAAGATGCCTCATTCACTGGCAACTCTTGGAAAACTTTGCAGGAAGTCTTAAGGTGTAAGCTTAGAATTAGTATCTTTTATCACCTACAGATAAAGGGTCAAATGAAAAAAGAGCCAAAAAGCTTTAAAAGATTTGTCGAAGACTTATGTTCTAGATTCTGAAGGATCATGGGAAGATCACTTATGCATAGTAGAATTTTCATATAATAATAGTTACCAGACTAGTATATGAATGATACCATTTGAGTCATTATATTAGAGAGTGTGTTAATCACCGGTATATTGGTTAAAGACTAGAAACAAAGTAGTTTTTGGTACATACATGGTTTGAAAAGTCATGAAAAAGATTGAGTTGGTTCGAGCTAAAATAAACGAATACAACACCAGAATTGTCATTTCGTAACAGTTATAAGCTTTACAAATTAAATTACCAATGATTATAACCGCAGGTAAAAGTTACATGGTAAATTCAATAATAAATTTACCAACGATTATAACCGTTATGAAATTTTGCACTACTAACGGTTTTAATCATTGGGAAAATTTTCAGTTCCAACAGTTATAATTGTTGGTACAATCTTTATTTCAAATGGTTATAACCATTGAGAAATGAATGACTTTCAATAGTTTTTTTTTTACTTTTTCCAACATTTATAACCATTTGGAAATTCTTTCTTTCCAACTATTATAATCATTGTAAATTCCTATACATATATGAATGTACTAATTTCCAGCACTTAAAAGTGTTACAAATTTAGTATAGTTGAACCATATCTTATTCAGCATCTAATTCTATCATCATATATTATTTCATTCAACTATACAAATTCAAATTTATATTAATAACAAATATGAAACCAAAATTTCAAATTAACATTTTACCAAACTGAAAAGAAAATATAAAACATATTAAATAGTACATATCAAATTCTATATATTTCATTTGAAAACTTGTGGTTTCAATACTCCGAAATATCTAAAAGCATTCAAATAATGAATGCAACACTTTAGGCAAATGATCAAATGACTAATGCACCTTCATTTTTGAAGACTTCAACAACAACATCTGTTTTAAAATCTTCCAAATCAGTGGCTCCTTCTTACCATTAACAATAGCTTCATACTTTTGCTTCTCTTCTGCAGCTTCCATTAAAGTCTGAGAATTTAAAAGCAACATTTAATTTGGAAACCAAGATGGCCAGAAAAACCCAAGCCTAAAAAAACAATTATCATATTAAGAAATCCTGAGCCAGGCTAAGTTTTCCCGATTGTACCTCCCTTATCAATGCTTTGTTACAATATTTGTGGATGCTCATTTCATAAATCATGTGCTAGCTTATATTAAAGCTTGATTTGTTTTGTACATCCCTTATTCTTTTACTGCCCTGTAACAGTCACACACTCCCATTGAATGTTCCATACGTCCCTGTTACTTAATTCGTGGATGCCCGTTAAGTTCTGGAGATTACTTGTAACATGATTTGTTGCACCTTAATTAGGGTACCATTTATCTAGGTTTATATCATCAGACTTGGTCGGATCATCTGCATTTGATCCTTGCATCTGCATTCTTTAACTATCGCCACTGGTTCTTTGTTGCCCTAATTGTGCCACATTGATATTTGATCCTCTCTGGTTGCCTTGATTTTGTAGATTCAAATTATAGTCAGCATTAAATCTAATATAGCATCTGCTTGCTACATGACCAAAATTTTCATATATCTGACATTTAACTTTGTTGTTATTGTTATTATATCTGCCATCTCTGTCCCTACCTCTTTGAGTGGTAATTGTTGGATGTCGAATTCGTCGCTGGATCTCTTTATACACAAATCTCCGAGGCACGATGTGGTGATCGCTATCCTAAAACTGTATTTGCCGTCTTAACTCTGTGTATGAGTAATGGCAAATCTGTTCGAGAATACAATGGAGTAGATATTGAATATCTTTTAATCGGTGTGTTTGCACAGACACGACGATTCACTATCTTGGATTTGATCACTGTAGTGACAAGATGATAGAGTTATAGCCTGCAGAACTATAACCCGTATAATTTACTCTAAATTTTGGCAGAGTTTCAAGAAGATGTTAATGGCAGAAAAGAGTAGAAGGAAGGAGAAGAGAAATGAATTCGAAATTACAAAAACTGAATTCAGGTAGCCTTTATATAGGCAACAAAGAGAAATAACTGTTTCCAATGGCTATGACTGTTTGAATTCAAACAGTCACATCCTTTTGTTTTGCAACAGTTCAGAAACGTTGCAAATTTTGTGATGAATAGACTCGTCCATTCATTTGCAACGGTTCTGATGCGTTACGAATTTGAAAACGGCGCGTGCAAAAACTCAACGGATCTACGCAAGCCCAATAGCCCCAAGACCCAAGGCCCATCTTTTGACATTATAAATATTAATGTCCATGGATATGCTCTTGCCGCATGCCATTGTCTCTTCTCTTTCCATCTCCCCTTTAATTTTGATATCATATGTATTGTATTTACATATATAGTGGCAAAAACACTTACATTTCATGATATGGGACATATCAAACTTCCCCTTTTGTGCTTTCCTTCTTCCCTTTTATTTTAAATTTTCTCCAATAGTGCTCCCCCTTTGAAATTGATTGTCATTTTTACTGTTTTGACTGGAATTAACCCACTGTTGGCCTTTATTTCTTGCCGTGGAGGCATAGTTGACAGAGCAATCCGATTGTGATATTTTCTTCTCTTCAACTCTTTCTTCATGAGCAGGTAGAGTCGAGTGAACATACTGCAGGTCAGATACTACTTTTTGTTATGCAAAAATTTAATATTGCCTCATAATCCTCATCAAGTCCCCTAGTAACATAGAAGACATGTTCATTCTCTCTAATCTTATGTCCAGTGGCACCCAATTTGTCACATAGAGTCTTAACCATGGTTAAATACGCACTCATGGACATTTCACCTTTCATAACCTTGGTTAAATACTCACTCGTGGACATTTCACCTTTCATTAAACATTGCAGTTGCTTTCTATAGAGCATTACTCTTGCAGCTAATTGAGAACTGGAAATCTTCTTTATAGCATTCCGTACATCAAGAGATGTGTTACATCCAATGATTTGTGACAACCGATTTGCACTAGCAGATGAGATTAGCCATGATGTGAGTAAACTGTCCTGCTTTTGATATCTCATATTATTCTTCATTGCTAACAAGATTCTCATCTCTGTCTTAAATCATTGCAGGTGGTTTAACCATTGTGCCTCTGATGTAATTTTACAGCCTATATCCCCTTAAAGCGGTTTCAACCTGATATTTCCAAAGTATGTAATTATTTTCATCTAGAGGAAGAGTAATCACATGACTTTTGAGCTTAATCAGTGTTTGATTGGGTAAAGAGAAAGTAGCGGGCTTAATTACAGAGGTTGCAGAACGAGGCCAATTCTTCTGTGTCCATTTTGAGTGTGCCCCGTGTGCCCATCCAATGGGAGCCCTCTGATTTCCACATTTTGCAATTAAGTCAATGTGACAATTGAGGGACTTAACTGCAAAAGGTGGAAATCAGGGGGCTCTCATTGGGGGGGCACACGTGGCACACCCAAAATGGGTACAGAACAATTCACCCCTTGCAGAACTGAAATTATCGTTGTTTCCAGCCATTGGAAACCAAGAATTGTAGATGATATGTTTCCTTGAAATAGATGGTAGAAAAAAATGGAGTACTTGGAAGGAAAAATCATTGAAAAATTGTGGTTCTTGCAACCAAATCTCAGGTCAAGTGATGACAGGGCATCGGAGGACCATCGTTGGCGTAAACCAAGATTCATTAAATACTTAAGTACTTATTAAAATAAAAGATCATTAAGTGTCATGTCCATTAGACAAAGTGTCATATTTATTGGTGAAGTGTTGTGTCCTTTAAGTCTAAAAGTCATATTAAAGTTTGTATGTCTCTTAGTAAAATGTGATGTCCATTAAATGAAGTGTCATGTAAGGCTATATATAACGCCTATCATTTTAGTTGTAATGTAGTTGTGTGATGAATGAAAAAAGTGCAATAAAATACTATCTTCTTCCTCCTACAAAATATCATCTCCGTCCTCCAACAATTAGTATTAAAGCAAAAAAACCAACAAATTGGTATCAAAGCCAAAAAAACTCCAACAACCTGTTGGTGCAGCCAAGCGGTTGAAGATGAAGATTTACTGATTCAACCCTTAACCACGGCAGTGACAATGAGAAAACTGATATGAACAGTGCAGTGCGAGAGGGAGGATAATTTCTCCGATGATGAAACATAGACTTAGGAGAAAAAGAAACGCTAGATATCAGTTGATCAATGTCGTTAGGCAGTATGTAGCTCCGATACCATAAAAGAGAAAAGACAAAATGTAAAATTGTATTTTGTATTACAATAAATTAGTCCTTACAATAGAATAGAGTTGGTGTCTTTATAAATGGGCCAGGCCCGCTTAGTATATATGAAGATGCAAAAAGGCCAGCATGAACTCTCGAGACAATACATCCAAGAAGTGTCTGAAGCTCTATCTTTATTACCTATCTCGTCTGATTTGTTCAAGATGTGTCATAATGCTTGTACAACTTTCATGAGAAAAGCCCATAACTCAACAGGACTTAGTTGCATTTTCAGTCCAAAAATATCAGTATTGTGTACTTGAAGGGAAGGATGAGTCATTCTGCAGTATTGTGTCAATTACAGTTGCAATGTTGGTGCATTCGATCTTCATGAGTTCATTTTCAATTTCAATCAAAATTTGAAAAGTTTTGCATATCCACTCTATCAGTTTCTCTGATGTGTTAGTATTTAGATATGTGAGTGAAATTATTTATAAAAGAGGAAAAAAAAAAAAAAAAAAAAAAAATCATTGAATCTAGAACATTAACACTAACTTGCATTTGGATCTAAAAACTAGTACATGATTAAATATCTACACCCAAAGATCAAAGTTGCGACATTTGCATTTGGCTCAATTCCAGAACTGATTACATCTCTTGTACACGTCACTGCTTCGAATGAAGTTCCTTGAAAATGTCGTTTCAGTTAAGTGAATCAGTTTCTTGTTTGAAACTAGATTTAGCCACAAAGAGTTTTTTTATATATCTACAATTAAGCTCGGGTAGTCATTTAAAAGTAAAAGTTTTGCTTTCTGATTCTATGTGTGTTTTTAACAATTAACTTAAAATAAAATTAGCTTCATTATTTAAGGTGCACTACTTATAAGAAATACCTTTTTTCATGAAAAGAACAACTTCAACTGAAATTTCGTTGCATTACCACTACCTAGCTGGTAACTTAAATTCTCAGACACAAACTTGCAGCATAGCTTGCTATATTTTATGACTATAAATGAGTAAGAAGCATTAATCTGCCTACTTTTTTACTAGAGGAAATTCCATAGCCTGAAGCAGTCATCATCTACCTAAATGTCAGAGCATGTACATGGATTGTTTATTAAACCGAGGTACATATGGAGCGCTTCAACCTCTTAAGACGAAGCATTGTTGTCTTCGAATTCACTGAACCTGTTTCTTTCACCACAGCCACTTCTTTCCCTTTTGGTGATTCTAATTTGTTCACAGAGCCAAAGGGCATAATATTGATGTTAACTTGGGTATTCATGCGGTCAATTTGTTAAGAACAGTTTCGCCGGTCCAGTTCTGGAAGAATCGTAAGCTCTTCTACCAGTAATCAGCTCAAGAAGAAACATGTCAAAGCTACGGATATCATATTTAATGGTAAGCTCATCGTTCTTTGCATAATCCGGAGCACAGTAGCCATGCGTTCCCATGACACTGGTAGTTAAATGAGTTTTGTTGCCAACAGGCTAACTTTGGCAAGAACAAAGTCGGGTAGTTTAGGACTGAAGTCTTCGTCTAATGATACATTGGAAGGATTCATCTCTCGATATATATAACAGGAGGATTCGCTGTATCGTGTATAAATAAGCAAAGCCCTTTGCTGCACCAAGAGCTACTTTTACTCGGGTGTTCCAATCAATTGGGCTTCTACCGTAGGTTAAATCTGTACAATTTAAATGTGTCAGCCATACGATGAATCAGAATATGAACTTCATCAGTTTAACTTAATGAAGAAAATGGTAGCTGACACGAAATTATTCTATATAACAACTATTATCATCATGCGGAAAATAATGAAATAAAAAGTGCAAAGGCTATTCAAAGTGGAGTCAGATGCTCGGAGGCTGTGAAACTTAACTCGATCGTTTCACCTTAAGTAAATATTTTAAAGAATGCAATTAAATTTAGACATAAGAAAAAGCAATTTGAGTTGGAAGGATTGTTGCAAAAGCTAATGTCAGGATCCAAGCAGCTTACAAGGTATTAAAAAACAGAACTTCGATGCAGAAGGATTCAAAAGGTGAAGTTTTATGTTTCAGATGTGGCAAAGCTGGACACATGAAATGTGCTTGCACCTTGGAAAACAATATTATGGAGTCAATGACTGAGGAGGAAAGTATTCTAGAGACTTCAAAAGGCACTGGCCGTAAGTTTGAAAATCTAAGAGCAAGCAACGAAGCTTCTACTGCATCAGTATTGCCAAAGGTAATAAACAGAGACGATGAGTCTAAATGCACGGAATCCAAACCTCGAGTTTGCTGGGCTCTTCTTCTTCACCAGTAGTAAACTCCCTGCTCATCATTTCACCTATTTCAGCAAGGCAAAGCCCAAAAGCGGCAGCAGTTTCCCTCAGGAAAATAGTTCTTAAAACCAGCACGTGCAGACAAGCTTAGCAATATACTTAAGCTCCTTTTCAGGAAAAGGAATGGAAGCCTGTGGCCAGTGAATACATTCAAAATACAGGTCTTCCAAGTTCCAAGTACACTCGTAAACACCTGACAAAAAAGGAAGGTTGTAATAACCATTTATTTCTACTTACAAAAATTGAAATTTGTTTAAATAGAGTTATCTATTTCAACTATGGAAAAAGAAATGTTATAATAGACATTTATTACAATTGGGAAAATAAAAGAGTTCCTAAAATAAGTTTATTACAACTATTTGAAAAAAAAATTGCAATAGTTGTAGGAATATAGTGGTAATATGATCTTTTTGTTGTGGTGCTTATAATATCGACCCAATGTTACCTCCGTTTCCACATGCTATTTGTTGTGTACATGCATCATTATGATATACGTACTATGCTGTTGTAAACAGTCAACAATAGTCTATTTTAAGGATGCTGCTTAATTAGCATACTTAGATGTGGCATGGAAATGGCTTTACCCCAGTCCAGATCTTTTCCAACGTGGATTGTTCCATGCAGTAGGTTCTCACTACACAATATACCCCAAATACTACTTAAGATATGTTTCTGCTATGGTATCGTATCATGTATTCGCTTGTTTATACGATTTTTTGTACTGTGGTATTTACAATTGTAAATATCTATTTTGCAAAGATTAATGATCTCATTTTCTTAAAGGCAGGAGATAACACAAAACCTATTTTTATCGGGAACCTTGGTAATCCTTAAAATATTAAATCTGATTTTAAAATCAAGTTCGACAAAGCATTAGCAGTTGTCAAAGGCATAATCAGGTAAATAACACTTCAGCCTTATTGTTCGTTGTGATGGAGGAAGTAGCATTAGCTTTGTTTTTCCTTTCGATGGTGATTTTGTGGATATACCGTTAAACGTATCCATATCATGTAAATAACACTCCTAAACTTGCAGCTATATAACATAGACACATACACGCGTGTTCATGGGCACACACATAAATTTCTTATGTGTGTTTTGGGCGGAGGGGGGATATGAGTATATATGTGTGGGCATTCACTAACAAGCAAAATCCAAATCATTAGATGCTTCCTTTGATATGGAGAAATGGTAACCAGAAAAGAGGACTTCACGAAGAAAATAATAGTTATTAGACATAATTAAGGATAAATAAAAAAACTTATGACTTATTTCATTGAGGACTCCATAAAAAATGGTCCCAAAATACGAATTTATTATTTATTTTGTTATTCTTTTAGCTAATTCAATTAATATTATCAAAACAGGAGAATGACAATATAATTTATTTATGAGCGCAGTTAGTTGTAGGCAGAGAAACATATGAAGAAAGCACGGCTGGTTAGGCAAAGGCAGATTACACAACTTATAATTTACATGTAGCAACATAGAAATGTTAACAACATGAATGTTACTCAAATGTTATGGGCATTTTTGTAACATTCCATTTTTGGTTATATTTTCACTTAAAAAGTACATATGCTACAAAATGCTTCCAAAAAAGTCTCTATTTTAGATGAAATACTTCCTAATAACAAACCAACAACTATAAGTATGCTACATTTATGAAGAAACTAAGAGATAGTTTTTGTGGTTAACTATTTACCATAGTATTCAATATACTATCTTAAATTATATTGCATTAAACTTTTCAGTTAATTTAAGTTATACTTGCACAAATGTTCGAGGAGAAGATCTCACTCAAAATTGTGAGAGAAACGGTAGTATAAACAAGCACCCGAGCATACTACACCAAAGAAGGAAGTTTCCGATCCTAGGTCGGATACATACTAAAAAAAAAAAAGGTTTAAAAGAAAGATGTGTGTGTATGTGAGCAAGTAGTAAGGGAAGGAGGTGCACAACCAACCAGAATACTTCAACAACAATATTAAAATTGGACAAGTGTTTGTTATGTTTTTCACAAATGATATATATACACTTTATTTTCTGGGATAGGACGAACCTTCATCCCTTTTTCCAAGACCTCCCAATCTGAATACACCAAGTATCCTTTGAATTTTGAGCATACGACAACTATTGAGATGAAAAGAACCTAGTAAGTGAAAGCGAGCAATTAAAGTAAGAGGTTATAGCATTTCTCCGATTCAGGAGAGTGAATATATATTTAAAGGTTGTGTGCAAGATTAACACAACTCTTACTTATATGGAGAAAATAAAAAGTTGTAGCTGACGCGTGTGGAACATGCAACAACTATGTGACACGAACAAGGGAACCAAGCACGTGAAGGTCACGCAATGCGCCTGTAAGCGAAATTTTCTATGCATTGCAACAACTAATTTGGTTATTCTCCATGTTTTTAAATATTCTTGAATAATCAGAAGAACTAATACACTACACAACCATTCATCAACCAAGACAAAAGAAAGAAAAAAACCTTCAAAATCAAAATAAAATAGTATCTTTCTATGAGTAAAGAAAACCAGATTTCTACTTTAAACCACGACCACTGACAACACACAAAATTATTGTTCATTAATATTACAATTTCAGCATACCTTATATAGAAATTTCCTACAAATATAATATAGATATAAGATACAATTATTATTTTTAAGCTTACTTTTACAAAATGTTTAATTAGAAAACTTGAATATCACAATGGTCAAACAACCCGTAACTTTGATTTTCTTCCATCAAAATAAAACTACAGGTAGGTAGTACATGCTTGAATCTTGCCAAATGATTGCACAATTATTTTTTCAACCAATGAATTAAATGAAAATAATTAAATATTGAAATACAATCCAAACAAACAACATTTGCACACACACGACGACAATAACCGATATGTTTAGCAACTAGGAAGAATTCCATTATTCCGGTACACATTGAGTAATAATAGGAGTAATTAAAAAAAAATTGATCCCTAAGCCATTTTGTTATAGCTAGCATAAATGCATATACTTATAAAGACTTATTTTGTTGCTCAAGTTATACTCCCCTTGAAATCCATGCATGTGTAAGTTTCTGATTTTGTATTACCAAAAAAATACCATAATACCATTATTGTAACAACCCGTATTTTCAATAACCTGTTATAACATAAATCGAGGCAGAATTTAATTCTAAAATCTGAATTAAGGGAAACGGGCTATGCCATTGCGTTCGTCTCGGGAAAATACGCGAAATAGAGTCCGAGTTTTCGAAAATCGGAGTCCGTATGACCCAGTTAAGGCCCATTAAAGTTTTCAGAAATTTCCATGTTAAAAACAGATTTAAATTTTAAATTAAAAACAAGGATTAGGGCTAACTGGCGTCAGGCGGGAAAAGTCCCGCCAAGACCCACATGTCGACAGGCATGTCGACAGGGGTCTAAGGGTGTCGACTGCCCTGTCGACAGCCCTGTCGACACGGGGTGGCCGGGCAGTTTTGCCTGGCGCACCATTTTTGATTTGGGCTTGGTTGTGTGGCTTGGTTCTGGAGAATTCCGAAATCTGATGGACCTAATTCAACCTAGGGTTAATCCTATGGTCTAAATCACTAGCCTAATCTATAAATAAGACCCTAACCTACCCTAAATCACTCATTATTCATTCTAGCAACCAAACTATGTCAAATTGAATTCTCAAATGGCCTCCACCTAAAAATCCTAGCCTCCACCCTCTTCAAAAATCATTCCTATGAAGATTTTGATGTTCATACAAGTATTTCTAAGTTGTATGAATGATCATTAGCTTGCATACATCATCAAGTTGCAAGCTTTATTTGCTAAGCTAGAGTTTTTGGGATTTTTGTTAATTGGAGCTTTGTTTTGGGTTTTTATATGCTTGCATAAAGGGCTTCTCAATCTTTATTAGTAGATTTGTGTCTTCATAATATTTGTAAGCCCTCTTACCTTCATTTTAGAAACTCTAAAGTTAATATGTGATGAAAGTTGGGATTTATGCATGTTTAATAAGTTATGCATGCTTATGCGAGTTCACTATGCTATGTTATGCATGTTTAATAAGTTATGCATGCTTATGTGAGTTCACTATGCTATGATACACATGTTTGATAAGTTATGCATGTTTACGCAAGTTCACTATGCCATGATTTGCAAGTTTAACAAGTTATGCATGTTTATGCAAGTTCACTATGCCATGATTTGCAAGTTTAACAAGTTATGCATGTTTATGCAAGTTCACTATGTCATGATTTGCAAGTTTAACAAGTTATGCATGTTTATGCAAGTTCACTATGCTAAGTTATGCAAGTCCAACACGTTATGCATGTTTATTATGATATGTAAGATTTGTCATGTATGTTGTGCCAAGTTCCCTCTTTCTATCCTTTATGCGTTATGACGAATATGTAAGCGATAGAATGACGTGGGGGGGGGGGGGGGGTGTTTGGGGTAAAACTTAAAATACATGAAAATATGAGATTGGGAATTTACCTATTAAGTTAGGTCTACCCCTTGGGAATTTACCTATTAAGTTAGGTCTACCCAAGTATTTGTTAAACTTGTAATTATGTTTTGAAAATAAAGTGGACATGACACTTAGAAAACATAAGTGTGGCCAACTCGAGGTTGGGTTGAGTTTGTACCGTAAACCTACCCGGAACCGACCGGCTTAACTCACTACAAGAAAGGGGCTTAAATTCGACGGCCCATATCGACGGTTTCCGATGGCTTTCGACGGGCCGTCGGCGGCCGTCGGAAACCGTCGATTATAAACGTATTATCTTCTTCCAGCCGAACAGAATTTTTCACTTCCCTCCTCAAACCCATTTTCCAGCCGAATTTCCAACCCTTACACCATCAAAATCGCGATTTTCCACCTCCAAACACCAAAATTTTCACGTCCAGATCACTCCCGACTCCTCCTCAAGCTTCCAGCAACATCAATTTAAGGTATAATTCGTTTTTTGGTTAAAATTTCAATTTTTGACCTAAACCTAAATTTGGTAAAATTAGTAAATTAAGCTTAATTGTTGATTGCAATTGGTTCCTATGGTGTTGTAGTATGTTATATCATCATATTATATGTGTGTTTCATTTGCTACACTGAAATTGAAAAAGTTATGTTAAATATTTGCATATTTGTGTTTTGACATCAAAATTTAGGCATGTTTTGGATATATTGTTGTTTGTAGTGGTCATAAAAAATTGTTTAAAAACCCAGATATTTACAAATTGGTTTAAGTGTGTGTATGTGTTTCAATTTAGATTGTTTATGTCGTTGTATAATTTAGGATATTTTTGTACATGTGTGCTGTTATGCGCTCGTCATTCTTGCATGTGTTATTTGACATACGAATAATTGAATGGATGAACTATGAAAAGTACATCGTGCAAATTTTGATTTATGCACAAAAACGCATGATTCTAAATTCTAGTTGTGTGCCTATTGAATCGACGGTAATAATATTGTTTTAAGTTGATTGAAATGTTAGCAGATGTGATAAAATATAAAATATTTTTTTGTTGCAGTAAAACGTACTTTATATTAATATGCGCACATATAATTGAGTAATATCCCCTAGAGTGTTTTCGGCCCCGTCCGACGAGTGTTGTACATGATCGTTATATAAATAGTTGTTTTTTTTAAATTAAAAAACGACTGTTTATATTCATCTGGTACAATATTTGTTGGATTTGTCCTTGTATTGGACAAGTTATAAACGCAATAAGCATCTACATTTTGTATACTACTTCGTTTCAAAAGATTCACAAAATTTTGGTTCCATTTTCCCTTTTGTTTCCTGCGTACATGTGTACAGTGCAGGAAACAAAAGGGAAATGCTGCCGAAATTTTGTTGAATCGTTTGAAACGAAGTAATATACAATTGTAAATATTTACTGTGTTTATAATGGGAAGTAGGATGCCTGACCATGTAAAAGAATTGCATTAAAAAAAGTGTCAAATTTAACTGTGTTGGGTTATGGATATTTAAGATTATTTATTTTAAATAACAACGATTGATTTTTTTGTTATTTAAGTTAGATTTTATAAATTAAAATAATTTATATTCCAAGACTAAAATGGCGCGGTGGTTTCAAAATTTAATTTTGAACTTCGGAAAATTATATAAAATTCATTTTAAATCGGATTTGGACGAAACAAGAAACGCTAGGACCGTATTGAAATTTTTTTCTAACGGATATAAGAATTTGAGATTTTAATTCATAATTTGTAAGTTACGACAAAATCAAAATTTCAGAAAAACGCTATGGAATTAATATATAAAATACATATGGATCAAAATGCTATAGAATTAATATATTTTTAATATTAAAAATATATGCCTTAAAAATGAAAATATTGCAATATACGTGCGTTTTATTACCATAAGTACAAGTTTTTTTTGTAATTTGAATTCTTAAATAAATATTAATTTTTGGACTTATGACTGAATTTCTCAACTAGGAAAAATGATTGATTATTTTGTTGATCGGAGGAGTTGGATTTACCAAAGAAGAGGACAGAGAGGTTCAATAAAAGAAGATTTTTATAATGGTATAAATGTCTTTGTTGACTTTGCTTTAAGTAATAATGGAAGCGATCCTGAAATTCGTTGTCCGTGTAGCAAGTGTAAACATTTGAAATATTTGTTACCCGATGTTGTGAAAGTCCATTTGTGCAAAAACGGATTCGTACCCGAGTATTATTTTTGGGATCGTCATGGAGAAGTTGTATCAAATACTCCTGTTGAGACTGAGGTAGACAATCCTGTTGAAGAAAATGTTAGCACGACCCGTATTGAAAATATGGTGGAAGATGCAGCTCGATCTATATTTCCTATGATTGCAGCCGACGACGACGATGGAAATGATGAAGAACCGAATATTGAAGCCAAGAAAATTTATGATTTGCTGGATAATGCTAAGAAACCTATTTGGGATGGTTGTACAAGCGGCACTCAGCTATCGGTAATCGCGGAATACATTGCGATGAAATCTAAATACAACATCACTGAAGCTGGGTTCACAGCAATTGTACAAGCTGCAAAAAGGCACATGCCGCCGGATAATTTAATGTGTGAAAATCACTACGAAGTTAAAAAACTTATGTCGGCATTTGGTTTACCTTATCAAAAAATAGATACATGTGTAAAAGGATGTATGTTGTTTTGGAAAGATGACGTAAACCTTAGAAATTGTAAAATTTGTAATGAAGAAAGATATAAACCACGAAAAAAGAAGGGAAAGGAAGTTCCATATAAACGTATGCATTACTTACCTCTTACTCCAAGGCTTCAAAGATTATATGCATCTTCTGCAACTGCATCTCATATGAGATGGCATAAGGTGAGATCGGAGCAAGAAGGTACGTTGACCCATCCAGCCGATGGGGAAGCATGGAAGCATTTCGATAAAACTTATCCCAATTTTGCAGCGGAGAGTCGTAATGTCAGACTAGGATTATGTACGGATGGGTTTTCACCATTTTCTCAGTTTGGTTCTAAATACTCATCATGGCCCATTATCATCACACCTTATAATTTACCTCCATGGATGTGTATGAAAACACAATATATGTTTCTTACTGTTATTGTTCCTGGGCCCGATGATCCAGCACAAGGAATTGATGTTTATTTACAACCGTTAATTGAAGAATTAAAAACATTGTGGAACGAAGGAGTAGAAACGTACGATGTTTCAAAGAAGAAAAATTTTCGCATGTTTGCTTCTTTGTTGTGGACTATAAGTGATTTTCCTGCATATGCAATGCTTTCAGGATGGAGTACTGCTGGTCGTCTATCATGTCCATATTGCATGGAAGAGACACGAGGGTTTTCCTTACCGCATGGTAGGAAAATTTCATGGTTTGACTGTCATCGATGTTTTCTCCATGTAAATCATGTTTTTAGAGCAGACAAGAAAAACTTTTTGGTTAATAGAGTAGAAACCAGACAACCTCCAACGTTATGGACTAGCGAAGAAATATATGAAATGGTTCGAAATCATCCAAAGATATATCAAACTGGAGTTCAAACAGAAATTGAAGGCAAATCGATTTATCATAATTGGTGCAAACAGTCTATTTTTTGGGAGTTGCCGTATTGGAATCATCTTCTGCTTCGTCATAACATTGATGTGATGCATAATGAGAAAAATGTATTTGATAATGTGTTTAACACGATTTTGAATGTTAAAGGGAAAACTAAAGATGATTTGAAATCAAGGCGCGATATAGAAGAATTATGCAAACGTCCCGAGCTTCATATGAAACCTAATGACAGTAAAAAACCCAAAGCATGTTATGAATTAGATAATAATCAGGTTAACGTTGTTTTAAAATGGGTTGAAGGGTTACGATTTCCTGATGGGATTTCCTCAAACCTTCGTAGGTGTGTTGACTTCAAAAATGGTAAATTGAGCGGAATGAAAAGCCACGATTGTCATATTATGATGGAGCATCTATTCCCAGTTATGTTCAAAGAACTACTGCCGTTAAAAGTTTGGAAGGTAATAACGGAGCTTAGTTTGTTTTACAAAGAACTTTGTTCAACTACTTTGAAAGTGGAACGTTTACGTAAATTTGAGGTAGATATTCCAATATTGCTTTGAAAATTAGAGAAAATATTCCCACCAGGTTTTTTTAATGTAATGGAACATTTACCTGTTCACCTTCCAACCGAAGCACGATATCGAGGTCCTGTCCAATATGGATGGATGTATCCATTCGAGAGGTAAACATAGACATATTAACGATTAATTTAATTGAATTTAAAACTATTAAATAATGTAAATTAATATTGCATAGGTATCTGAATCATTTGAAGAAAAAAGTGAGACAAAAAGCACGAGTTGAAGGTTCGATATGTAAATCTTACATCGAAGAAGAAGCTTCGTTCTTTTTCTCTCATTATTTCAGTGATCATGTGAATATATCATTTGAAAGTGTTCCAAGAAACGACGAAGGAGACGAACAAGAATCGTCTCAAATAGTTTTGTCTATTTTTAGACAACACGGTCGACCTTCTGGAAAATGTGTTGACGTCTGGCTAAATGATAAAGATGTTCATGTAGCTCACACTTATATTCTTCTAAATTGTGCTGAAGTTGCACCATTCGTTAGGTAATCTGAAATATCAATTACTGCATTTTTATTTCTACATCTTTACGTGTGTATAATCTAATGCAAAACACTATTTCTATTTACAGCGTTTATGAACGTGAACGTCCAAATGGAGATATCAGTAAAGAATTTTCTGCTTGGTTTACAAATTATGTTTATGAACCCAAAAATTGTGTTGTTGATGAAGGGTTGAAACATCTTGCAATGGGACCAAAAAGATTGGTTAAGACATATCCAATATATTTTGTTAATGGATATAAATTTAACACAAAAGAATACGGTGCTGAAAAATCAACGAACAATACTGGTGTATTCGTTAAAGGCAGTGACGATCCTGAGAATCACATTAAAGATTTTTATGGCGTTTTAACACAAATTTTGCAATTGACATATTTCTCACGACCCGCAGAGGAGGTGTTTCTATTTAAATGCGATTGGTTTAGCAATGTTTCGGGTTCTGGGATTAATGTACATAAGGATTATAATCTGATTGAAATAAAGCATACATCGCGTTATTACAAGTATGATCCTTTTGTACTAGCCAAACAAGCATTACAGGTTTATTATGCTCCTTACCCGTCTCTAAAAAGAGATAAAGCAGATTGGTCGGCAGTTTTTAAAACAAAGGCCAGATTTACGTTTGATGGGAAGAATATTCCAGATGAAGGAGCCTATCAGGCAGAACTCGAACAGAACAATGAAATAATAATTGAAGATGATCATGCAGATTTCGGACCTCTAATCGATGAGGCAAATGCTTTGGTAGATGCGTTTGAGAGTGCGGAGGAAGATAGTATGCAATCTGAGGATGAATTTGAATCTGAAGAAGATGATGATTGATATAGATGATGATCGAGTACTATCTATCTATTGTAATGTAATTATGTAGTAAACCCAGCTTATTTTGCAATTCATGTAACTCTATTAAATTTTTAACTTTTATGATCGTTTTTTACATCTTTTGTGTCATATGCAGTTTTGCTTATTTATTTGTCTTAAATCTGCAATAATGTAAAAATGTTAATCTTTGGAATATGAGACCAAATCAAATACAGGTAAAAACAATTTCTCTTTTATGTCATTTTTTGCATCTTTTATGTCACTTATTTAGCAGCTTATATCGTTTGTTTAAGTTAGCTTAGATCTTTGAAATGATTTGTATGTGACAGGTATGTCATCTAGAGGAAATTCGTCAGGCGAGGGTTCTGGATCGCATCCCCACGTGCGTCCAGTCGTGTCCTTAGTTCCTACGAGTACTGGGTAAAAATTAAACTTTATTTAGCATGTTTATTATTTTATACAGCACACTTATATGTTTTTCACATTTAATGCAGGACTTTCGATTTTCAGCCTTCGAAGACTATTTTGACCGCTTCGACAGCAGCATATAAGGCAAGGATGTCGGGATGTTGGCCTAAGTGGGATTTGATACCACCTCACATTCAGGAGGTCATTTGGCAGGATGTGCTAGTAAGTATTTTCTTTTATATTTTTTGCAATATAATTTATGTTAATCGCTGAGATATACTGTACATATTTTACTACTAACGTTTGTTTAACGTGAAATACAGGCTGAGGTTGATATACAGACCGATGATTTGGCATGGCTAGGACGTATTGGATGCAAAAGATGAGGAAAAACTATAAAGATGCCATATCAACAATGAAAAAAAATAGGAAAAAACCTACGTGGATGGGAGATAATGTTTGGAGTGGGTTTCTGAAGTATTGGGATAGTGATACAGCGAAGGTTAGTGTACTAATTTTTTTTTAAGAAATATTAAAATATTTAGACTGATAAATATAAAATTTTAAATGTGAAGGCGGAGTCACAAAGAAACAGCGCGAATAGGAATAAAAATCCAGTCACGCATAGAGGAGGATCCAAGTCATTCCAGCAGTATCGGCAGGAGTTGGTAATTTTTTTTAAATGCGACTTATTATGCTGTATATAGTTTTGAACATTTAATAATTGTGTTTAATAATCTAATTCAGGAGGCTGAGGGGCAGGGTCCAGTCTCCTATATGGATGTGTTCACACGTACGCATGCCATAGAGCATGTCGACTCAGACGGGAACATCACATACTCATGGCATGACGAGAAATCCAGGAAGAGTCACGTAAGATTTCATTTTATGTAGAAGTTTATGTAGTAATTGTTAAATTCATATAAAATACGATATCATGATATTAATTTTATATACATTCCTATTGGGCTTGCAGGAGAAGTTCATGGAGAAACGTCAGTTGCGTCTAGCTGAGACTGGAAAGGAGCAGCTTACTACAGACGAGGAGGACATTATCTTCCAGTCAGTGATGGATCCACAGACGCGTAACAGACGATATGGATTTGGAAATCAAGTGGTAAAACATTTTTAGTTTAGTTTAATTTTTATGCGTTTTATTTTTATCTAGAAAGCTTAAGCCTCAAGTTCTTTAATTTTGTGATAAATATATCTTTCATGATACCAATGTTGCGTGCATTCAATGTTATCATTTGAGAGATCAATAATTATTGCTCTAAATTAACTCGATGAAGTGCATAGTTTACGGTATTAAATTATGCCATTTAAAGCATATCAAATTTCTTTAACATGTGATATCACACCTATCATTAATTGTTGTTATAATTTAAAGCATATCAAATTTCTTTAACATTTGATACCAACAAGTAAGCATTAACTATGTTATTGTAATTTATAAAACGTTTTATAATCAGTGTTATGCGTTGGCTTGGAATAGGTTCATTTATGGTCTTATTTACCATAATAGTTAAAAGAGGATATAGAATGTAATGATATAGTCGATAACCTTTTTATGTCAACGAAGATTATAATGTATTACTCCGAACTCTTTAATTACATATTTTTACGCCATGCAGATTATTAAAATAATTGTAAATGAGTAAAAGAATTTTAAATAATTGTTACAGTCCACCAGTCAGCAGGCACGGGCCAGACATGCTAGAGAAGCTATGGACGCCGCAGAGATCGAGGACTTGAGAGCTAGGGTGGCACAGCTTGAGGAGCAGAATCGCCGCCAAGCCATTGAGATGACTCAGATAGTGGATCGACGCATAGCAGAGTTCGAGCGGCAGTATGGACGCTTTCCTTCATCAGCTAGCTCTGCAGAGGAGGACGACCAGTGATGTTGCTTGTTAGGTATGTTTTTTTAGTTTGACATATGTACATATATGACTAGAGATGCGCTATATATATATGGGGGTGTATGACTGAACATTGGTTGACATTTCGTATGTATTTTGATGGTAGACAAGATGTGGTGGATTGATGTAGTAAATGTGATGTATTATATAGTGTGCAATCGTAGAAGTGTTATGTTTTATATGTTTTTTTATCGTTTTTATGAATTTTTGGTTGAATTGGTTTGGTTTTGATGATTTTTTGGTTGAAATAGTGTGGTTTTGATGGTTTGTGTATGAAATGTTGTGATGGAGTTAAAGACCGACGGTCTGAATTAATGAATTGAGTGGAATGTGGGTTTGATGGTTAAATAGCAGCTGTAATATATAAAAAAAGCAGCAGTATTTCCGACGGCTTCCGACGGCTTATTGGTTCAAATGTTTATAACGGTTTCCGACGGCTTCCAGGCAAACGTCTCTAACGGTTTCCGACGGTTTCCGACGGCCGTCGAAAGCCGTCGGAAATTGACGATAACCGTAGGAAAAATATTCGACAACAGCCGTCGAAAACCGTCGGAAACACTGTGTACCGACGCCTTTAATTGCGACGGGGATTTCCGACGGCTTCCAACCATTTCCGACGGCCGCCGACGGTTTTCAGCCGTCGGAAATCCGTATTATTCTTGTAGTGACTAGTGCTACAAACAATAGGACCCAATGTGAGAAGTTGGTCATGTGTACCTTAGACCCGAGGTTAGACCAAGTTGTGGTGTAAAGCTACTCGGACCCGCCCGGCTTAACTAGTAACCGCAACAAAGTCTAATGTGAGAGGTTAAGGCACAATTAAATTAATTAATGCCTCATGATTAGGGTTAAGTCATGGCCCACTAATACTTAACCAATTTTGGGGATACGAGGGATTAAATGGGGTTAAGTGGTGAACTGTTGGTTACACTTAACTAATTTAATCCATGATTAGTGAGGGGTTAAACCACACTTAACCCTATTAGAAAACCCTAGCAACGTGGTCTGTTCCAGCAGTAATCCCAGTTTGGTATCATTCACAACCCTAGAGGCTAGGCTAGGGCGGGGCACGATTACTGGACTGATGTAAGCGACCAAAGCGACGGCTGAGTGGTACAGCGGTGCGGGTCCAGGCGGGTTACGAACGTGCACGTAGTCCGGTATTGGACAAACTCGAGGCACGGGTACCAGTAGGTTTAGACTGTGCATTATTGCTTAGGTGTCTGGGGTTGACACCCGAGGGCTTGATACACCCGAAGGTGGACCCAGCACAGTCTGGCTACAACCATATGTGGGTCGTATGGACACCAACACTTGACGTGTTAGGTTTATAGGGAGCCGATCGACTAGACCGTTGGGCTGGACCTTGTATTAAGGTCACCTCATGCTATTGGGCCAAAGTTTGGGCTGAGGGATCAATACCTGTTATGTTAGTTTGCTAGTACACTGTGGTGCAAAGCTTAATCTTCTTTATGTGATGACACCTTTATCTATTGCCAGTATGTTCATCTCAGTTTCCATCATGATGTTAACTTTATTAGTTTATAGACTGATCGTAGTAGGGCTTACCAGTCTTTTTGACTGACCTGTTTTCTTTCGCTTCTTTTCTTCCGTCCCCCCCCCCCCAGGTTCTCAGGGAGGGAATAGTGGTGCTTAGCTTGGATCGCTTGCTTGTTTGCTGGATAGCTCATGTATGTCTGGACATTGAGCTCGCTATGGTTTATCATCTTTATTTTGGGGATAGCACTATGTATTTCAGTATTTCTGTTTATGATGTACTAGACATGTTTATTTTGGCAGATGACTTTATGATGTACTAGACTTGTTTTGAGATGGTTTGAGATATTCCGCTGTTTTATTCTCACTTACTCTGTTTTACATATATACATTTATGTTCTTGTTCTGCCTTGATGTATCATTATGCATGCTTACCCAGTTCTAACGCCCCCCAGAAGCTAGTGCCCTCGAAAGAGTGACCCTAGCGGAGGTGGGGTGTTACAAATTTGGTATCAGAGCATATGGTTTACAAAAAAGAACAAAAAGTTTTTAAAAGACTTTTGAAAAACTATTTTCAAAACAAGTATAAAGTATTTTCCAAAGAAAAGTCTAGTATTTTAAAAGGCTATTCCCCAAAAATCCATTAGCGTTATCCTTCGTTCCCTTGACCTAATCTTATCTTATCTTTCGTTTCAGTATGGCTGAGAATCTTGCCATCCCGGATGGAGTAAATGTACCACTCTGGTATAGGAGACTTCTAGAAGCTAGGGCGGCAGCTGGCCCCGCAAACCCTACTCCCACTCCTCCTCCTGTCGTTGAGAATCCTCCCCCTAATGTCCCTCCTCCGGTGGTTCCTGTTCCTCCTCCTCCAGTAGTTAATATTCCTCCTCCCGTTGCTAATGTTCCTCCTCCTCCTGTTGCTGAGGCTCCTCTTCCTCCTCCTCCCCCTCAGCATCCTCAGGTTGAGTTCACGAAGGTTTGTAAAGACTTCAAGGCGATGGGAGGCAAGAATTTCCTAGGCACGGAATCTTTTGTTGAAGCTAGGAATTGGCTGAAAGACACTGAGGACTTGTTTGCTATCTTTAGGATTGATGACGAGAGGAAGATCTTATTGATAGTATGGCTTTTGAAGGACGAAGCAGCCTATTGGTGGGAGGTCACCAATGGGACGAGGCCCGTCGATACTTGGGCCGATTTGAGGGCTAGATTTGTGGCCAAGTTTCTATCTTCTGCTGAGGCGAATTTACAGATGGAGAAGTTCATTGCATTAAAGCAAGGTGATATGTCTGTCAAGGAGTATGTGAACAAGTTTAATCAGCTGGCCCGTTTTGGTTTGGATATGGTGAACACTCCTGAGAAGAAGGCTCTTCGATTTGCTAGAGGATTGAATGAGCCGCTGCAGGGTTTGGCGATGTCACATATTCCGCATGGGGCTACTTTTGAGAGTTTGGTCGATATGGCTCTACTTCGGGGAGATGGAAAGAAAGAGTTCAAGTCGAGTGATACTCAAGCAAAGAAGACTGATTCTCAAGGTAAAGGCAATCAAGGTGGTCAAAGCAGTCAGGGGAATCAGAGCAAGAACAAGAAGGGGAACAATAACAAAGGCAAGGGAAAGTGCAATTACTGTGGTGCGCCTGGACACTTTGCTAAGGATTGTAGGAAGAAGAAAAGGAAGCTTAGTGGTGGATGTTTTTCCTGTGGTGAGGCTGGACACTTCAGCAAGGAATGCCCGAAGAAGAAAGGGCAGGCTGGACCTTCAGGAGGGCAAGTTCATGCTCTCAATACCGCTCCAGTTCCCGATCGAGGTAGTGTTTCTGTTGAGAACCTTGTTTATGTTTCTGATCTTCCAGTTCGTACCTTGTTTGATTCTGGTGCATCACATAGCTTTATTTCATCTGATCTTGTTGATAGTTTGCACCTTAGTACTAGCTTAGTGGATGATCCCGTTTGTGTTTCGAATCCCATTGGGGGTTCTGCTCATCTATCTATGATATGTGAGGATCTGAGGATCTCTATACTCAGTGTAGAGTTCTTGTGTAGTGCGTATGTTCTTGGTTTCAGGGGATACGGATTGATTTTGGGCATGGATTGGCTATCTAGACATGGAGCCATTCTTGATTGTGAGCATAGGGTTGTGAGGCTTGTGACTCGCCTTGGCAACACCTTAGAGATTTCATGCAATCCGAAGGATCCCGTCATGTTGTGCTATCTTGAATCTCTCGACTCGTCAGAGGAAGCCCTTCAGTCTGTAAGGGTGGTCCGAGATTATCCAGATGTTTTTGAAGAAGTTAAGGGGTTGCCCCCAAAACGAGAGATTGATTTTCGCATTTATCTGGTGGATAATGCTAAGCCTGTTTCTTTGCCCGTTCGGCACATGGCTCCGCGTGAAAGGCGGGAGCTGAGCAAGCAAGTGAAAGAGTTGCTTGAAAAGAACTTCATTAGACGAAGTATATCTGAGTGGGGAGCGCCTGTGGTATTTGCTACCAAGGCGGATGGTTCTCTCCGACTATGTGTTGACTATCGAGAGTTGAATAAGCTGACTAAGAAGAACAGACACCCGTTACCGAGGATCGATGATCTCTTTGACCAGCTTGTCGGTGCTTCTGTTTTCTCTCAGCTTGATCTTGCTACTGGATTTCATCAGCTCAGAGTGGCTGAAGATAGTATAGACAAGACTGCATTCAGAACTCCAGATGGATTCTTTGAATGGCTTGTTATGCCGTTCGGTTTGACGAATGCACCCGCGTATTTCGTGGACTTGATGAGTAGGTTGTTTCGAGAGTTCTTGAACAAGTTTGTCGTGGTCTTTGTGGATGATATTCTGATCTTCTTCAAGGATGAAGAAGAGCACGCGAGGCATCTTGTAGAGGTGATGGATACGCTTAGAGCGCATCAGTTAAAGGCCAAGTTCTCCAAGTGTCACTTTTGGAGAAGGGAAGTTAGATTCCTTGGGCATATCGTATCCAAGCAAGGCTTAGCGGTGGATCCCGCTAAGGTGGTTGCAGTTCAGGATTGGAAGACTCCAAGGAATGCAACCGAGGTGAGAAGTTTTCTAGGTCTTGCGGGTTTTTACCGGAAGTTCATCAAGGAATTCGCGAAGATTTCTGCTCCTCTCACTAAATTGACGAAGAAGAATTCAGTTTTTGCTTGGAGCTTAGAGTGCGAGCTTGCTTTTCAGAAGCTCAAGAGAGCTCTCACATCAGCACCCATTCTAGCTTTGCCCGATGGAGGGAAATTATTTACAGTATACACCGATGCGTGTGGCACGGGGTTGGGAGCTGTTCTGATGCAAGAAGGCAGAGTGATATGCTTTGGCGGTAGACAACTCAAAGTGCATGAGAAGAATTATCCCACTCATGACTTAGAGTTGGCAGCAATAGTATATGCACTCAAGGCATGGCGCCATTATCTTCTGGGAGAAAGATTTGAGCTTTATACCGATCACAAGTCTTTGAAGTATCTCTTTTCTCAGAAGGATCTGAATCTGAGGCAGCAAAGATGGATGGAATTCTTGGCGTCCTATGATTTTGAAATTGCTTATACCCCTGGCAAGGGGAATGTGGTGGCTGATGCATTGAGTAGAAGAAAGTTGACCCTAAGTCCTCTATTCGTTGAGATGAAGAATTTAGAGTATGTGGCAACCTTTGATTTCTCTTTGGCGATGGAGTCGATGACCGGTTCTTTAGCATCTCTGGAACTCAGGCCTACCCTTCTTGATCAAGTTGGGGCTTCATAGAGAAAAGACCCTCACATAGTGGAGATTATGGATAAGCTGACTCGAGGAGAGACATCTAGCCACCTCGCTCGATATTCTGTTGATGACAAGGGTTGGCTGAGGAGAGATGGAAGGTTATGTGTTCCCATGGTAGAAGATTTAGTAAGAAAAGTTCTGGAGGAAGCGCATCGCTCTAAATTGACTATACATCCAGGCGGTGATAAGATGTATAAAGATATGAAGCGTATTTTCTTTTGGCCTGGGATGAAGAAGGATGTGGCAGAGTTTGTCTCTAGATGTATCATTTGCCAGCAAGTTAAGGCCGAGTCAAGGAAGCCCGGTGGGCTATTGCATCCTCTAGATGTTCCACTTTGGAAGTGGGAGAGTATCTCCATGGACTTTATTGATGGGCTTCCAAGGTCAAGGAAAGGGAATACGAGCATTTGGGTTATTGTAGATAGACTTACGAAGAGTGCTCATTTTATTCCAGTAAAGAGAAAGAGGACCGCATCTTGGCTAGCGTCCGTATATCTTCGTGAGTTTGTGAGACTTCATGGAGTCCCCTCTAGTATTGTCAGTGACCGTGACCCAATCTTTACAAGTCAATTCTGGAATAGCTTGCAAGAGGCTATGGGCACGAGGTTGAATCTGAGTACTGCTTATCACCCACAGACGGACGACCAAACCGAAAGGGTGAATAGGGTACTCGAGGATCTATTGAGGCTTTGTATTCTGGACTTTGGTGGTACTTGGGAAGACCATCTTCCTCTTGTTGAGTTTGCATATAATAACAGTTATCAGGCAAGCATAGGGATGGCACCATTTGAAGCTTTATATGGGAGGCCATGCAAGTCGCCTACATGTTGGTGGGAGACTACAGAGAAGCTCATACTTGGGCCTGATATGATCAGAGATACGTCCGAGAAGATCGAGTTGATTCGGAGACGAATGAAAGCGGCCCAAGACCGACAGAAATCCTATGCTGATAAGCGAAGATCCGATTTGGAGTTTGATGTTGGGGATATGGTTCTCGTAAAGGTTTCTCCTTTGTGGAATGTGGTCCGATTTGGAGCTGTTGGGAAGTTAGCACCGAGATTTGTTGGACCCTTCCCTATCATAGAGAGAATTGGGAAGATGGCTTATAAAGTGCAATTGCCCGAGAAGCTGTCCGGAGTGCATAATGTCTTTCATGTCTCGCATCTCCGAAAGTGCCTACATGAGTCCGCTGAGGTGGTTGAACCTAGCATTCTTGAAGACGTGGAAGTAGAGAAAGAGGCAACTTTGAGGAGAGCTCCGATTCGTGTCTTGGGGACGGAGACCAAGAAGCTAAGGAATCAAGAGGTCAAGTTGGTGAAGGTTCAATGGGGTGAAGCCGAAGAAGACGCAACTTGGGAAACCGAGGAGAAGATGCGTGGGCTTTATCCATTCCTTTTTGAGGGTACACTCTCAATCTCTTTCCTTTGTTAGCATATCTTTCTCTTTGCTATCCATGTTTATCTAGTTATCGTGCTAATCTTGTCATGAGAACCTTAGGTAGAAACCCTTTGGATGAAACATGTGTTTGAGACATGTTATGTTTGATGGTTGCAAGTGGTTGCAAGTGTTTGCAAGTGGTTACTCGTGGATGCATGATACACATTAGGCACTAGATCGGCTCACACACTCCTCATATTGCATGTGCATGAGTGTTTATGCTTATTCCTGGATGAAATTTGTATGCAATCACATGGATGTTGCATATAGATGTATGATTGAGCATGCATGTAGATATTATACATTATGTTAGGGATTTGCATACATATGGATACATTTCACTAACATATTTTGCATTGATCTTTGCATTAGATAAGTACATATACACACACTTTTGCATATGTTCATACAGCATTTAGAATCTTTTAAGGACAATGATTGCTCGTGGATGATGCTTTGAGTAGACGGATGATTGGATGGTAGGATACGTTCTTCCTAACTTGAAGATTTCGGGGACGAAATCCTTTAAGGAGGGGAGAATGTAACAACCCGTATTTTCAATAACCTGTTATAACATAAATCGAGGCAGAATTTAATTCTAAAATCTGAATCAAGGGAAACGGGCTATGCCATTGCGTTCGTCTCGGGAAAATACGCGAAATAGAGTCCGAGTTTTCGAAAATCGGAGTCCGTATGACCCAGTTAAGGCCCATTAAAGTTTTCAGAAATTTCCATGTTAAAAACAGATTTAAATTTTAAATTAAAAACAAGGATTAGGGCTAACTGGCGTCAGGCAGGAAAAGTCCCGCCAAGACCCCCATGTCGACAGGCATGTCGACAGGGGTCTAAGGGTGTCGACTGCCCTGTCGACAGCCCTGTCGACATGGGGCGGCCGGGCAGTTTTGCCTGGCGCACCATTTTTGATTTGGGCTTGGTTGTGTGGCTTGGTTCTGGAGAATTCCGAAATATGATGGACCTAATTCAACCTAGGGTTAATCCTATGGTCTAAATCACTAGCCTAATCTATAAATAAGACCCTAACCTACCCTAAATCGCTCATTATTCATTCTAGCAACCAAACTATGTCAAATTGAATTCTCAAATGGCCTCCACCTAAAAACCCTAGCCTCCACCCTCTTCAAAAATCATTCCTATGAAGATTTTGATGTTCATACAAGCATTTCTAAGTTGTATGAATGATCATTAGCTTGCATACATCATCAAGTTGCAAGCTTTATTTGCTAAGCTAGAGTTTTTGGGATTTTTGTTAATTGGAGCTTTGTTTTGGGTTTTTATATGCTTGCATAAAGGGCTTCTCAATCTTTATTAGTAGATTTGTGTCTTCATAATATTTGTAATCCCTCTTACCTTCATTTTAGAAACTCTAAAGTTAATATGTGATGAAAGTTGGGATTTATGCATGTTTAATAAGTTATGCATGCTTATGCGAGTTCACTATGCTATGTTATGCATGTTTAATAAGTTATGCATGCTTATGTGAGTTCACTATGCTATGATACACATGTTTGATAAGTTATGCATGTTTACGCAAGTTCACTATGCCATGATTTGCAAGTTTAACAAGTTATGCATGTTTATGCAAGTTCACTATGCCATGATTTGCAAGTTTAACAAGTTATGCATGTTTATGCAAGTTCACTATGTCATGATTTGCAAGTTTAACAAGTTATGCATGTTTATGCAAGTTCATTATGCTAAGTTATGCAAGTCCAACACGTTATGCATGTTTATTATGATATGTAAGATTTGTCATGTATGTTGTGCCAAGTTCCCTCTTTCTATCCTTTATGCGTTATGACGAATATGTAAGCGATAGAATGACGTGGGGGGGGGGGGGGGGGGGTTGGGGTAAAACTTAAAATACATGAAAATATGAGATTGGGAATTTACCTATTAAGTTATGTCTACCCCTTGGGAATTTACCTATTAAGTTAGGTCTACCCAAGTATTTGTTAAACTTGTAATTATGTTTTGAAAATAAAGTGGACATGACACTTAGAAAACATAAGTGTGGCCAACTCGAGGTTGGGTTGAGTTTGTAGCGTAAACCTACCCGGAACCGACCGGCTTAACTAGTGCTACAAACAATAGGACCCAATGTGAGAAGTTGGTCATGTGTACCTTGGACCCGAGGTTAGACCAAGTTGTGGTGTAAAGCTACCCGGACCCGCCCGGCTTAACTAGTAACCGCAACAAAGTCTAATGTGAGAGGTTAAGGCACAATTAAATTAATTAATGCCTCATGATTAGGGTTAAGTCATGGCCCACTAATACTTAACCAATTTTGGGGATACGAGGGATTAAATGGGGTTAAGTGGTGAACTGTTGGTTACACTTAACTAATTTAATCCATGATTAGTGAGGGGTTAAACCACACTTAACCCTATTAGAAAACCCTAGCAACGTGGTCTGTTCCAGCAGTAATCCCAGTTTGGTATCATTCACAACCCTAGAGGCTAGGCTAGGGCGGGGCACGATTACTGGACTGATGTAAGCGACCAAAGCGACGGCTGAGTGGTACAGCGGTGCGGGTCCAGGCGGGTTACGGACGTGCACGTAGTCCGGTGTTGGACAAACTCGAGGCACGGGTACTAGTAGGTTTAGACTGTGCATTATTGCTTAGGTATTTGGGGTTGACACCCGAGGGCTTGGTACACCCGAAGGTGGACCCAGCACAGTCTGGCTGCAACCATATGTGGGCCGTATGGACACCAACACTTGACGTGTTAGGTTTATAGGGAGCCGATCGACTAGACCGTTGGGCTGGACCTTGTATTAAGGTCACCTCATGCTATTGGGCCAAAGTTTGGGCTGAGGGATCAATACCTGTTATGTTAGTTTGCTAGTACACTGTGGTGCAAAGCTTAATCTTCTTTATGTGATGACACCTTTATCTATTGCCAGTATGTTCATCTCAGTTTCCATCATGATGTTAACTTTATTAGTTTATAGACTGATCGTAGTAGGGCTTACCAGTCTTTTTGACTGACCTGTTTTCTTTCGCTTCTTTTCTTCCGTTCCCCCCCCCCCCCAGGTTCTCAGGGAGGGAATAGTGGTGCTTAGCTTGGATCGCTTGCTTGTTTGCTGGATAGCTCATGTATGTTTGGACATTGAGCTCGCTATGGTTTATCATCTTTATTTTGGGGATAGCACTATGTATTTCAGTATTTCTGTTTATGATGTACTAGACATGTTTATTTTGGCAGATGACTTGATGATGTACTAGACTTGTTTTGAGATGGTTTGAGATATTCCGCTGTTTTATTCTCACTTACTCTGTTTTACATATATACATTTATGTTCTTGTTCTGCCTTGATGTATCATTATGCATGCTTACCCAGTTCTAACGCCCCCCAGAAGCTAGTGCCCCCGAAAGAGTGACCCTAGCGGAGGTGGGGTGTTACAATTATTGAATAATATTTTTCTATGTTTATTTACATCAGAATCATTAAATAACAAGAGTTTTAATATTGACTTGTCAAAAATTACTATAATATGGGAACCACAATGTATTTGTTATATGCAGATCGAATATAAAAAGGAAAATAATATAAAAAGTGTGGTTCAATGAGTACATACCTCCAAACTATTAGTCATAAAGCTAATCGCATCGAAAATAGATAATTATATATTCAAACTTCTCACAATCACATGGTTGTCAGAAACCATAAGTAATATAGGAAGAGTAAACAATGGTTGTAAGATCTACCTATATTTAATGTTATGCCAGTTCAAAAAAATTCATATTTTATTTATCTCATTTGGCATCTTAAATTCAACTTTTAAGAATGAAAATAGAAAACCAAGAGCAATAACTCCAGTCAACATCAATGTAAATACAAAAAATTATGTACTAACTGCGATTGGGATAACTACAAACAAAAATTAATATGATTTAAGTAATTAGCTCAATCTTTCCAACCATAGATTAATATTAACATTTAAAGAGTGGTGATAACTGAAATAGCGCACCCTCAATCACATCATCAATCTAAAGGCATGTTTGATGAAATATTATGGAAAATGGTGCATTTAACTTGGTAATTGGTTGATATATTAGCATAGCTTCATATTCTAGTAACTCTGGTTGTGACAACTTTAAAAAAGAATAAAAAATTATGATGAAATAGTACATATTTTTAATCATTGTAAGCAAAGTGGATTTCACAAAAGGTAAAGAATTAAAAAGGGTAATAAAAATGAAAGATATATAAATAAATTTACACACTGAATTATTGGATTTACGCTCATTTGGACATGATTATAGACATTGCCACATGCTATGAACAAAGAATAGTATATACTACTATGATTACATCTTAATAGATTTAGCTTCAAATACAAAATAATGTAAATTAAGAATTGCACGGAGGAATTATAATCCTAAATTATACATACTTTTTGAAATTTGAAATTAACCTAAGATTGTATATAATAGCAACATACAAGATAGTAACTAAATAGTTGGCTTTAATATAAATAACTAGAGCCAAATTCGCATATATTAATAAGAGCAACATGAAAAGGGGTGCTGGATCGTAACTAATAGCAAGCAGAGAAAGAATAGCAGTAATTTGTGTAGAAAAATAAAATCTTGTTCAGGTTAGCAACGTAAGTCTACTTTAAGACTATAAAATTGAAGGTACAATTACTAGCTATGCTGATAACATAAATATAATATTGATCCAAATAATAAAATAGTTAAATAATCAATATTATTTAAATTCAAACCATTATATTAAAATAATCAAATAAATTAATTATTAAATCGCAATAAAAATTCGGGATGTTACAAATATCTATTTCAAAATCTTCCAAATCAGTGGCCCCTTCTTACCATTAAAACCGGCTTCAGATTTTTTTCTTCTCTTCTGCAGCTTCCATTAAAGTCAGTATTTAAAAGCAACATTTAATTTGGAAACCAAGATGGCCAGAAAAACACAAGCTTAAAAATACAATTATCAGACTAAGAAATCCTGAGCCAAGCTAAGTTTTGACGATTGTGATCCCTTATCAATGTTTTTCACATCCCTGTTAGTTAGAATAATCAAAATGTTGTAATTTGAGAAAGAAATGTAAATTGCTACAGGAAGCTTTGTATTGTAAATGTTTTAATAATTGTACAAAAAGTTGTACGCTACATATATATATATATATAGAAACATATATATGTGGCTTCGGCAACCCATTTATACATGGCCCAATACTAAACGTTTGTGTACACAATATGTTATACAGATAGTAGTCAATACGTTCATTATTCTCATTACCTCCTTTCAACCCAACTAGGGTTAGTGTTTGTGACGATACGAGAATAAAAGCTGAACTACGGCAATTTCAATCAAGGAAATAACAGATCAACATCTTCAAGCTTCAGATCTCTTCAAATCCATGCTGGAAAGTGAGTTCATAAACAAGGTGATGGTAGATCTCTTCAAGTTCAGCAATTTCAACAAGGAAACAACAAATCAACATCTTCGAGCTTCAGATCTCTTCAAATTCATGCTGGAAAGTGAGTTGATAAACGAGACGAAGACATTATTCTGGGATGTAGAACAGATTATTAACTCTTAGCTTCGGATCCTCTTCATCAACGTTCAGGTCATGCTTTAGACAAGTGAATCGAGGTTTTGACAGCGGTTTTGTGAGAATATCAGCTTTTTGGTAAGCCGTCGGTATGTAACCCACCTTTAATTTTCCTTTAATCACCTGCTCTCTAATAAAGTACGGATCCAATTCAATATGATTTGTTTTAGAGTGAAGTATTGGATTAGTAGTTAGGGATATAGCACTGATATTGTCACACCAAATAGTTGGAACCTTATTAGATTTAACCTTGAGCTCACTAAGTAGGGACTCGATCCATAATATTTCTGCAGCTGCACTTGCTAACTTCTAAATTCAGCTTCAGTGCTGGATCTAGACATTGTTGTTTGTTTCTCTAACACCACGAGATAGGATTTTTTTTCCCAAGTAGATACAGTATCCAGAAGTGGATTTTCTGTCGTCTTGATCTATGCCTCTGTTTGCGTCTGCATATGCATTTATGTTTAGATTTTGACTTGCTTTGAGAACTATCCCTTGATTAATTGTCCCTTTGAGGAATCTATGAATTCTTTTGACTGCCTTCCAGTGACTGTCGAGTGGACTTTGCATGTACTGACCAACCTTGTTCACACTATAAGCAATGTTGGTCTGGTTATAGTTGCGTATTGTAGCGCTCCAACAATGCTTCTATATTGCCTGTCATTTTAAATATGTTGACAGCTGATTGCTAGTAATCATAGGAGTAGGAAGAGAATTGGCATTGCTCATGTTAGCCTTTGACAGTATTTCAGAAATACATTTTCTTTGATTGAGATGAATCTCTGAATTGTTGTTTTCTTTACTTCGATCCCAAGGAAATAATTTAAGTTCCCTAAATCCTTGATAGAAAATTCTGAGTTTAGCATTTCAGTAACACTGTTGATTTCCTGCATGCTTTTACCTGTAATGATAAAGTCATCAACATAAATCAGGATATATGTTATGTAATTATCAGTAAACTTGATAAATATTGAGTTATCAGATTTTGATGAGCTGTATCCATGTTTGATGAGAGTTGATTTCAGTTTGTCGAACCAAACTCTAGGAGCTTGCTTTAACCCATAAATAGCTTTGTTGAATTTGCACATAAGTTGTTTCTCCCCTTTTATAGAGAAATCCTCATGTTGTTCCATAAACACTTCTTCCTGTAAAACATCATTAAAAAATACATTATTTACGTCTAATTGCTTGATGTTCCAATTTCTACATAAAGCAATAGTTAGAATAATCCTAATTGAAGAGTGTTCAACAACAGGTGAAAAGGTTTCAGAAAAATCAAAACCATAATGTTGTGAATACCCCTTTGCAACTAGCCTTGCTTTATGTTTTAAAATTGAACCATCGGCATTTTTCTTTAGTCTGAAAGTCCATTTGCATCCAACAATATTTTTGTTGATGGGATTTTCAACTAAGGTCCAGATTTTGTTATTAATAAGAGCATTATACTCTTCAATCATAACAGTCTTCCAATGTTCACTATGAACTGCTTCAGTATATGAAGATGGTTCTTCATGTACTGTAGCCGTATAAATGGTTTTTGGTTTAAAAACCCCATATTTAGCTCTAGTAGCATTGGATATCTATTAGTATCATCTCTCACATTGCTATTGTCACTATTATTTGGAGAGTTGGTTTCAGGAATAGGATCAATAGTTGCATTGTCCCGGCTGTTGTCCAAAATGTCTTGATCAGTTGTGTCATCGTGCATTCCTTCACATCCTTGGCATAACCCAAATACTGTTGTTGTTACTGTGAGCTGAGGATTAGTGATAATAACATCCTTGTTGTGTTGAATTGGCACCATAGCTTCATGCTCATCAGGTATATCTGGTAAAGACACTCTTGGATTTACCACTTTCTTTGTGGTCTTTATTTCAGCATTATTGAATGGATATACATTTTCATTAAAAATAACATGTTTGGATACATACACATTTCCCTTACTGCAATACATTTGTAGCCTTTTTTATTAGTGCAATATCCTAAGAATGTACATGATGTTGATCTGAAATCTAACTTGTGTGAATTATACGGTCTTAGATATGGAAAACATTGACAACCAAAAACTTTCAAGGGATCAATATTTGGTTTCACTTTAGTGAGCACTTCTAGAGGACATTTGTACTTAAGTACCTTTGTAGGTAGAAGATTGATCAAATAAACAGCAGTTATAAATGCTTCGGGCCAAAACTTTAGTGGCATATAAGCCTTAGCTAATAAAGTTAAACTAGTTTCTATTATGTGTCTATGTTTTCTTTCTATTATACTATTTTGCTCAGAGGTGTAGGGGCATGTAGTTATATATGTGATCGCCTTACTTTCAAAATATTGTTTAACTGTCAAAAATTCTTTACCACCATTAGTTTGTAAACAACCTACCTTGTTTCCTGTCATATTTTCAACTTTAGCAATGAATTGTTTGACAACATTGTAGGTTTCAGATTTGGATTTTAGCATGTATATCCAAACAAATCTAGAATATGCATCAATAAAGGATATATAATATTTATAGCCATAATATGAATTTGTAGGTGTTGGTCCCCAAATATCAGTAGCAATTAATTGCAGTGGTTGAGTGTAGGTGGTTTGTGAGTCTGGAAATGCAAGTTTATGACTCTTTCTCATTTGACAAAAAGTACATATATATGAAATAGGAATATTATCAATAGAAATATTTCTATTCTCAACAATGTGTTTGATTATTTTTGAACTAGGGTGACCCAGTTTACTATGCCACAAATCAAATTGTTTACAACTTTCGGAATTGTTCATAACAGTCAATACATGGGCATTTACCTTATTCTCAGGGTACTTAGAACTAGAAACATCGAATTTATAAAGTTCCTTAAATTCTTCACCCTGCGAAATGGTTTCATGAGTCAGTATGTCTCCTACAATGCAAAAATTTGGATAGAATTCAAGATAAACATTGTTGTCTTTGGCAAATTGGGAAACACTCAATAAATTTTTCTTGATAGATGGTACTCTTAACAGATTTTTTAAAATTAACTATTTGCATCCTTTAATACTTGCATTTCCAGTGTGTGTAATGTGAGCAATTTTACCATTACCTATAGAAAGATTCTGAGTACCATTGTATTCTTTGTTTCCCAAGTTTAAGTTGTTGAGATTGTTGGTAACATGATTTGTTGCGCCTGAGTCAGGGTACCAGCAATCGTCAGTTATGTCTTCGACTTTAGCTGTGTCAGTATTCAGAATTTCTGCTTGACTTTTGTTGTTACTGTTGTCAATTTGTATATTCACCATGTTTGCACTTGAACTGTTATTCTGCTGTAATGGTGTATATTTATTGTTGAATCCGAAATAACACTTGCTTGCACTATGTCCAAATTTTTCACAAATTTGACACCTGATTCTGCTACTATTATTTCTACCTCTACCTCTGCCTCTGCCCTGTTAGATTGACCTCCTCTTTGATTGAGTTGATTTCTTGGACCAGTTCCTTGATTTCTTCCTCTATTGAAGTTAATGTAGTTAACTGAGGGATCAGAATTGATGCTTTTCTTATGCTCAATTCTGCCTTGGTGGGCTAATAGAGTGTAGTACACATACTGTAAAGATGGGGTAGGTTCCATTGATAGAATAATTGTAGTAAAAGCTTCATACTCATCGTCAAGACCACTAACTATAGATAGAACATGTTCTGATTCAGATATTCTTTGACTACAGAAGAGAGTTGGTCACATATATTTTTGACCTTGAGTAAATACTCATTCATAGATGAATTATCCTTTCTAATGCTTTGCAATTGTCTTCTGTTGTGCATAATCTTTGCAGATGACTAAGAATTGAAATTTCTCTCAATTGTTGACCACACTTCTTTAGCTGTTTTGCAGCCAATTAGTTGTGGCAAGATTGCAGCTCTAATGGATGACATCATCCAAGCACAGACAAGACTATCTTGTCTCACATATACTGTGTATTTAGAATTTTGAATCAGTTTTTCTTCATTATCTCTAATGAACTTTGGTGGTACCATTTTTGTTCCTAGTATGAAATCATCTAGTCCATAACCCTTGATTGCAGTTTCTATTTGCAGCTTCCACAACAAATAGTTTTATTCGTCGAGTTGTATGGAGATTACCTGGCTTTGTGGTTTGATGATAGCTTTCATTAAATCATGAGTGGGACCAATCTAAGATTGGGATGTTCTGTTGCTTGATACTTGAGGACTTGAAGAATCTCCTCCTGTGTTGGTCATGATGAAAAAGCTTCAGAAAATACGAGGTATGATGATAAAACTCAAGAAATCCTTGAATTGCGATTCTTTCAAGAACTTTTATTGTTGATAACTACTGCAACCTTGATTGCTTAAATGATGATGATGTTTTTCTTTGAAATTGCAAAGAATTTTGACCGATATTCAGTCCTGGACGGCACTTTTATCAACAGAATTACTTTCTTGAAAATTTTTGATCGGTTTTCTTGAGTTTCAGGGTGGTTGTGACAACAACTCAGGCTGGAAAATTAATGCAGCCACAATATGTAGGCGAGGCACAGTTTTTCAGACTGAGCAACAACTCTCAAGTGAGGAGATCGACGAATCTTTAATGAGAGGGTCCAAATGATGATGCAAAAACTGATGGACACCAGTTTTGATCAACCACCATGAGAAAATGGTTTGCAATCCAGATTGGTGATGTAGAAGCACACAAGAAATGCTCTGATACCAAGTTAGAATAATCAAAATGTTGTAATTTGAGAAAGAAATGTAAATGGTAACAGGAAGCTTTTTATTAGAAATGTTTTAATAATTGAACAGAGAGTTGTATGCCATATATATATATAGAGAAACATATATATATATATATATATATATATATATATATGGCTTCGACAGCCCATTTATACAGGGCCCAATACTAAACGTTTGTATACAGAATATGTAGTACAAATAGTAGTTGATATGTTCATTATTCTCATTACTGTTACAGTCCCTGTTACTTAATTTGTGGATGCTCGTTTATAAATCATAAGCCAACTTCTATTAAAGCCTTATTTGTTTTGTACGTCCCTTATTCTTTTACTGCACTGTAAAAGTCACATGCTTCCATTGAATGTTCTATACGTCCCTGTTACTTAATTTATGGATGCCTGTTAAGTTCTGGAGATTACTTGTAACATGATTTGTTGCAACTGAATCAGGGTACCATTCATCTAGGCTTATATCATCAGACTTGGTCAGATCATCTACATTTAATCCTTGCATATGCATTCTTTAATTATCACCACTGGTTCTTTGTTGCCCTAGTTGTGCCACATTAATATTTGGTCCCTTCTGGTTGCCTTGATTTTGTAGATTCACATAATAGTTTGTATTAAATTTAAAATAGCGTCTGCTTGCTACATGACCAAAATTTTCATATATCTGACATTTAACTCTACTGTTATTGTTATTATTTCTACCACCTCTTCCCTTACCTCTTTGAGTGGTATTCCCTCATTGAAATTGATTGTCATTTTTACTGCATTGACTGGAACTACCCCTCTATTGGCCTTTATTTCTTGTTGTGGAGACGTAGTTGACAGAATAATCTTATTGTGACAATTTCTTCTCTTTAACTCTTCCTTCATGAGCAAGTAGAGTCGAATGAACATACTGCTGGTCAGATACTACCTTTTGTAATGCAATAAAAGTCACTATTGACTCATAATCCTTATCAAGTCCCCTAGTAATATATAAGACATGTTCATTCACTCTAATCTTTTGTCTAGTGGCACCCAATTTGTCACATAGAGTCTTAACCTTGGTTAAATACTCACTCATGGACATTTTAGCTTTCATTAAACATTGCAGTTGCTTTCTACAGAGCTTAATTCTTGCAGCTAATTGAGAACTGAAAATCTTCTCTAGTGCATGCCATGCTTTAAAAGATATGTTACATCCAGTGATCTATGACAACCGATTTGCACTAGAAGATGAGATTAGCCATGATGCGAGTAAACTATCTTGCTTTTGATATCTCACATTATTCTTCATTGCTAACAAGATTCTCATCTCTGTCTTGAATCATTGCAGGTGGTATAACCATTGTGCCTCTGATGTAATTTTGCAGCCTATAACCCCTTAAAGCGATTTCAACCTGATATTTCCAAAGCATGTAATTACCTTCATCTAGAGGAATAGTAATCACATGACTTTTGGGCTTAATTATTTTTTGATTGGGTATAGAGAAAGTAGTGGGCTTAGTTACAGAGGTTGCAGAACTGATATTATCGTTATTTCCGGCCATTGGAAATCAATAATTATAGATGAGATGTTTTCTTGAAATGGATGGTAGAAAAAAATGGAGTTCTTGGAACTCAAAAATATAGAAAAAGATGTATTTCTTGCACCAAATCTCAGGTCAAGTGTTGACAAGGCGTCAGCAGGGCCGATCTAAGGGAAGCCCTCCAAGCCCATGGGATGGGGCAACTGCCAGGCTTAAGGCAAAAAATAAAAGGAAAAAAAAACATCCAGCCTAGCAAAAAAAAGGAAAAAAAGAAGATGCAGCAACCTAATTCTCTTCTTTTGCCTTTCATCGTCCTCTAAATCGCGAATCAAAGAAATCATCGTTCAAATATTAGGGTTTTGGCATGCTCATCAAACTGAATCGAGGTCAACAAGTTAGATAATTACAGACAAAGCGATTTCTGCGCGTAAGAGTCTGACCTCCATTGCCAGCCTCTAATGCTTCATCTTTCCTTTCAAGGTAGCAACTAAACTATAGGCAGATATCTTGGTACATTGATTTGGGTGCTACTATTCATACCCCGATTTACACTTCTGGCCACCAAAACTAAAAGCACCCCAAATATTTCAGATTTCCTCTACTGGCCACCATTTAAATTAATAACCTAAAACTGGAGAGGCCACCAACAACTTCCTTTACTCGAACATTTCTTACCTCACTTACATCATGCATTATGTCTTTTTAGTCATTTGATCGAACATCTTGCATCATATTATCACAACCATCATGTGTATTGTCCAATTAATCATCATTCAAATACTCCATCTATCAAACGACCAAAATAAGTTAATGTATCAATTTGTAAAAGAAGATATGTAAGTTATACGGAGATAAAAAACCCTATAAGTCAAAGCTTATATTTTCATTCTCTATTACAACGTCGTCAAATTTAATGTCCTCCAAACTTGGAATTTCTAACGGAGCGGAAAAAATATCCTAAAACGCAATGAAAAACCCTAACCATTAAAAAAGGTCCCTAACAACATGTTCTATAACATAATAGAAAACAATAAAAATCAAGCAATCCTAACCTCTTTTTATCTTTATCTTCCATCTCTATGTTGGGAAAACTTTAAATATGTTAGTGGGAAATGATAAAAAATGAAGAGTCGTGTGTCTTTTATGAGTCAAGTGTCATGTTGTCTTTTATGTGTTAAGAGTCATGTTAATGTTTATGTCTAAGTAATGTTTATTGGTAAAGGGTCAAGTCAATTAATGATGTGTCAGTTCATTAAGAGTTATTTCTATTGATGAAAAGGTGTCTATTGAGTTGTAAGGTCATGTGGACCACTATGTAAATATGGGTGGTCATTTTGTGTGTTGTAAGAGAGAAAGTGAGTATTGTAAAAAAAAGAGGAAGTGAGAGGAAAAGGTGAGATGAGGGAAAAGAAAAAATTCTGTAAGGAAGTATTGTAAGGAAATCAAAGAGATAGTGGTGTATATAACGGTGTTGTATACACAATTATATGATTTTTGTTTGATGATAACAAACAAATATGTTTTGTTTTAAATGTGTTTGTTATTGTACTGTTATATAACATCACAGACAGGAATATAATATTTATATTTAAATAGAATACGACTGTACAGAATTTCATATATTCACACAGTATATTATATAAACATAAATATTTCAACATTCAAACAGTACAAATTATATGACTTCTCTATTTGTACACATTCACAGATATTACACATGATATTGTACTTGTATATAAACTGAATACAATAAACAATTTTTGTTTGAACACAAGTTTAAACACAATAAAATAATATTTTATTTCAAGCAAATTTGTTTATTACAAATATCAATACAATATTCTTTTTCATTCACACCTCCTACAACACTCATTCGATTATACATTTTCAGTTATTCACAAACTCAAATACAGACACTTTCACTGTTACACACACTGTTCTTGTTTTCTGCCTTCTGTCTTCACAACAGTCAGTCCAGTCAACACCTGTTTACCTGTCACATGAAACACACAAATATAGTACACTGCAATAGAAATAAAACTGTATACGTGCAAATATAAATTTTATTTTAAAAAACACTTTTTTTTTGCCTCAGATTTCAGGTGTGTTTCTCATCATTTTTCATGACTTGATCTGATTCATCTGTGTCTAGTCAGTTTGTATATGTATAGCACAGGGACAAGAAATTTTCTGATGGCTGCAAATACACACGGGTATAAATTCAAGTGTGCACTGCCATGCCAATCAGTGTGCAACTGAGGAGGAGCCACGATGGGCTGTCTCGACTCAGTGCACAATCAATAGTGGGACATTCATATACAAGGCACAAATCATATAGTCAGTATAACAAAGTGGTCGAGCTCAACATACTTTCAGCATTGACATATCAACTAATATACAATTCAAGCCAGTTCAAAGACACAAGTGCAGCTACATGACACAGCAACAACAATGCACAAGCAAGTGTAAATGATCAATGGCACAAGAATATATGAAGCAGCAAGTTCATGAGAATGATAAACTATTCAGCATGGAACAAAACAGGGCAGTATCATCAAAGTAGCATGTGCAAACAAGGTCAAGCATTTGCAACAGCAAAAGGTGACCCAGCATGTGATAGTGAATCAAGTGTGGCATACTTGGCATCCATCACAGCAAATTATATACATGGTGTGCAAAATTGAAAACAACTACAAGCAGCAAGTACATTAAGCAGCAGTTTATGGTGAAACAAGTGAGCATAGTCGAAACTGTTTAACTGCAGCTATGATTGGTTAAAACTTATCAACATGGTGGAACCACCAAGCAAAATGCTCAACTACAACAATGCAAAGTTTATGGATGGATCAGTTTAGCATGCATGATGATTCAGCATCTTATAGGAATGCTTTCAGTTCACATACAAGTGGATGTGCATGTTTATTAGTTGAGTGCAACATGCTTTAACAAAATCAGTTCAGTTTTTTAGCATGATGCATGCATACAAAAACACATGATGTTCACAGCATATTCATGAATGGCTCAAGAAATCTATTGCAATTTTTGTTTGGCAAGTCACAAAAATGGGTGTAACATGCAAACAGAAATGAAGATGTGCACATAAAAGTATGGACCAGAATCAGGTGTAAAATTTAAGTGAATATACACAGGAATATCAGCAAAGCTCAAATCAGTGCAGAATTTGGTTCAGAAATGATTCGGCTGGTTATTGCAGTAGTGTACATCCAAGAAAAACTATTCAAGAAATTTTTGTATATTTGGAAAGTAATTCTTGCAAATTATTTCTGGTAATATAATGGAACTTTAATCTGGAATGACCTGATGTATGATATCACAATTTACGCAAGTCAGCATAATTTTTGCACTCATGGGACAGAAGAAAAATTTGTGAAGATGTCATGCAAGGGGAAAATCAATATAGGTCTACCAATTTTTCCAAAAGTGGCAATATATGGAATTATGTTTTGGCAAGGGATCAAACTCGGCATCTATATGACAAAAATAAATTATAACATCTTTCTCTGCATTTAATTATTTCCAAAAATGGTATATTTCAGGAAATTACTTCTCGAGCAAAGCATTACAAAACAGGCAACAAATTTATTCTAGGAATCTTTTCAAAGACCACAACAAATTCCAGAAACAATCACAGCAATCAATTATTCAAGGAAATCTACAGTGTCAATCAAAGTCGAGATTTTTGAAGCAAAACAAAAGAGGAAACACAGGCAAATCAAGGCCAAGTCATATATGCGAAATCAGAGTGTGATTTAGGATTTTCTATAATCCTATTTTAACACCAATCATCACAGGCATATATTTTAAGATCGATATCGAAACCCACAAACTAAATTCAAGCAATTTTCAAAACAAGAAATTTCAGAAAACTCACAATTTCGATTGAATCCAAAAACCGCAAATTTCAAGTATAAAGTAATTTCAGAAAACACACTTTTTACTGGGATTCGATCTGCCTACTAATCGATCGAGAGAGAGCAACCCGAACCATTGGAGAAATCAGAAGAATCACGACATCAATTCATAGATCGATTTGGGGACGAAGCAGAAAACCCTAGTTCAAAGGAGCCGCCGCCATTTCTGTTCAAAGAAAGCAAAGTGATCGGGCTAAAGGAAAAGAGCGCACCAAATAAACAAAGGGCCAGCCAAATTTTTGTTTTAATGTTTAAAGGGGATGACCCTTATATTCTTGAGTCCCAGGGTTTAATTTGTTTTTTTTTCAATTTCTTTTGTAAACCAACAAAACAGTTTATAGATTCTGTAAAAATCTAGGGAGATCCAGTTAGGGGATTAACTGGCAGTTACTAGAGTCAGTAAAATCTAGGGTTACGTGTTACGGGTCTGTAATACGGGAAAATCTGGTAGAGGGAATATCAACCAGTTTAGGGTTTTGAGCGTAGGGTTAGAATAGGAGCGGGGATTGCGAGTGTACATGGTCTTGTATGCATGATCTGTTTTAACACCTAGTAGAAACCTTAGGAATGCAGCAGTAGGCAAGATTTGCCGAAGCTGGGTATCTCTGTGTATTATTTATTTTCCGCATTTATTTATTCTGCAATTATCTGTGCTGCGATTAATTTTTAATTATCCGATAAACTGTAATAAACCCTATTCACCCCCATCCCCTCTAGGGTTAATCTAGTTCCAACAGATAATTCCTCCTCTAAGTAATTGAAAGTAATTTCCTCTTAAAGTAAGTATTCCTCCTCCATATTAATTCCTCCTCTTCTATTTTTATCAAATTGGTATCGGAGCTCCAGGTTGAAACTATGGCAATGTTATTTTTCTCATCGTTCGTTCTCACAAAAGAAAACTTCGAAAGACGGAGTAGTAGAAAGAAAGAACGGTTGATCTCGAAAGGACTATGGCAGATTGTTGAGAGTGGCTATGAAAGGCCAAAAGATGTAAAAAACATGACGGAGAAAGAAAGAAAAGCTTTTACAAGCTTGAGATGGAAAGATCACAATGCTCGTGTTGTGATGTGTGTAAACGTCGATGGAGTAGCATGTAAACACATTATTGGTGAAAAAAATGGCAAAAGATTCGTGGAATTTACTGAAAGAGGTGTATACAAATGATTACAAAGGAGAAGATGAAGAAGGAGATGATGAAGAGGAGATCGAAAGATTTAAAGCGGAGCTGATGAGAAAGAAAATTGCTAAAGACGAAGAACCTGAAGTACAAGAGAAGGAAGAAGAAGTAGAGAAAGAGATGGTTAAAGAAAATGATGAAGTAGATGAAAATGTAGAGGATGAAATTAAGGAAGAAAAAGAAGACGAAGACGAGGTCAAAGAAGAGGATGAAAGCAAATAAGCTGAAAACGAAGTTGAAGAAAAGCCAAAAGCAAGAGAGAGTGTTGCTGCGGAAGTAAGAGAGATGACTGTTACTGATGTAAAAGAAGAAGCAGCAGCTAGTGAAGCAAGAGAAAAGGTCGCAAGAGAAAAGTCGGCTGCCTCAGAAGCAAGAGAGAGAGAGAAAGAGTTGCATTAGATAGAGCAGCTACAGAAGCACGTGCTAGAGATGGAAGGGCCGCAGTTGACAAGGTGCATGCAGAAGCACGAGAAAGAATTGCTGGTTATTACTGGTTTTGTGGAGATGGAATGATTCATATAGCATTCTTCCAGTATGAGACTGATGATCATGCTGCAAATGCTGAGGATATATACAAACGAGATTTTTTAGAACCAACGGATGGAAATAAAATGGACAAAAGAATTTTTGCGATGGTTATGCAAATTAAATACTTCGGACGTAGTGGGAAGACTAAATGGACCCATCATGTTGATAAGGATTGCAAAATTGATGAAACATTCAAAGAAAAACGTGAAGAGCTAACTAGTGACGTATACAAACCGCCCTGAAAGACTAAAACGTTTAAAGTTTACGGGGGAGTTTTGTTTGGTAAACTTTAAATATGTTAGTGGGAAATGATAAAAAAAATGAAGAGTCGTGTGTTTTTTATGAGTTAAGTGTCATGTTAATTAGTGATGTGTCTTTTATGTGTTAAGAGTGATGTTAAAGTTTGTGTCTAAGTTATGTTTATTCGTAAAGGGTCAAGTCAATTAATGATGTGTCAGTTCGTTAAGGGTTATGTCTATTGATGAAAATGTGTCTATTGAGTTGTAAGGTCATGTAAACCACTATATAAACATGGGTGGTCATTTTGTGTGTTGTAACAGAGAAAGTGAGTATTATAAAAGAGAGGAAGTGAGACGAGGGAAAAGAAAAAACTCTGTAAGGAAGTGTTCTAAGGAAATCAAAGAAAGAATTCTTCCTCTAAGTAATTGAAAGTATTCTCCTCTTAAAATAAGTATTCCTCCATATTAATTCTTCCTCTTCTATGTTTATCACTCTATTAGACAAAAGAATATCAGTTTTTGTTAGGTTTTTGGATTTGAAATTGTAAAAAAAAAAATATAGTGGTGAATAATTGTGTGAAAGAATAATAAATGGTGGCCAAAAGAATATAAAAAATTATCAATTGTATTAAATTCAGAAAGGTGGCTGGAAGTGTAAACCGAGGCGTGAATAGTAGTACCCTTGATTTTTTTTATTTTGTAGTTGATCAAAATTGGCTTTTATCTTGGTTCATTTACTTTGCTGCGTTGTTATTTTCTTTTGGGTCTTTCTCTTCTAGTCTATGGTCTCTGGTCTCTCGCGTTGGAGGTTGTTTGTAGGGGTTCTGGGCTTGTTTTGAATGTTGTAATTTTTATTCTCTGCCTTTGTCTTTGTTGTGTCCATTTAGGTTTGAGCTGGGTGATGTCTTAGGTGTAGTATTTGTTTTCTCTGTTATGTTATTTGTACCCAGTTCAAACATCTTTGTACTCTTTTTCATGTAATATAAGTACCTTGTTATTATTATTATTTAAAAAAAAGAAAAAAGAAAAAAAGAACTGGCTTTGAAATCGATTTACGTAGCAATTGATTTACTTGATTTTAGAATAATGTAATTATATCCACACTCAGTTCGGATTTTTTGGTATTACATACTTCCACTGTTCGGATTTTATGGTATTACATACTTCCACTGTTGCTCTGCCAAATGAGTTTTAATATGTCTTCAGCTTTTGCAGTCTATTTATGGTTGGTGGTTTTGAAGTGCCATGTTCAAGCGTGGTTGAGCCCAATTAGCCTAAATAAGAATCATATTACTATCTTTTTCTATTATAGCTTTATGTACTGCGGTTTTACGGTTTACTTGTTAGTATTTCTGGATTAAACCCGAGCCTGGTTTAGCTACTAATTGACGATGATATATTGGAGTTTTCCAAATAAAAATTTAGAAAAATCTAAATCAATGGTGTACAGTCTTCTGGTTGTTGCTTACTGCATGTAGTGTATTTTAAATGAAAAACGAACATTTCACGCTTTATAGTCTTTTATTATTTTAGACTTAATATTAATATAAAATACAATTTTATATAGCAGCGGGCAACAAAATTCGAATGTGGCTTGGGCAACATATTGTTTGGGTCGGTACTGGCGTCAGATGGCCAGTTGGTGCAGTCAAGCGGGAGAAGATGAAGATTTACTGATTCAACCCTTGACGAAGGCAGTGACAAATGTGAAAACTGATATGAACAGTGCAATGCGAGAGGGAGGATAATCTTCTCTGATGATGAAACATAAACTGAGGAGAGAAAGAATGCTAACAATCTTTAGTTGATCAATGCCGTCAGGCAGTATGTAGCTCCGATACTATAAAAAAGAAAAGACGAAATGTAAAATTGTAATTTGTATTGCAATAAATTAGTTGTTACAATATAATAGAGTTGTTGTCTTTATAATAGCGGTGTAATGCTCAACAATAATAAAGTAGAATAAATGGGCCAGGCCCCGCTTGGTATATATGAAGATGTGAAAAGGCCAGTGTGAACTCTAGAGACAATACATTGAAGAAGTGACTGAAGCATTATCTTTATTACCTACCACGTCTGAATTGATCAAGATGTGTCATATTGCTTGTGCAATTTTACGAGAAAAGTCCGTAACTCAACAGAACTTAGTTGCATTTTCAGTTCAAGATTATCAGTATTGTATACATGAAGGGGAGGATGAGTCATTCTGCAGTATAGTGTCAATTACAGTTGCAATGTTGTTGCATTCGATCTTCATGATTTCTATTTCAGTTTCAATCAATATTTGAGAAGTTTCGCATATCCACTCTATCAGTTTCTCTGATGTGTTAATATTTAGATATGAGAGTGAAACTACTTATAAAAAAATAAAAAGAAAAAAAATCATTGAATCAAGAACAATAATACTAACTTGCATCAGAAAAGCTAAGCACACTCGCGAGTGTGCTGTACTCGCGGGCCCCACTACAGAAAGTAGTGGGGCACGCTAAATTTTTTTTTTTAAAAAAAAAGACATGGGCCCTCCTGAATTGCTGTGGAGGCTCCGCGAGTGATTGGTCACTCGCTTTGCGCGAGTGACCATAGAATTGCTCAACTTGCATTTGAATCTGAAAACTGGTAAATGATAAAATATCTACACCCAAAGATCAAAGTTGTGACATTTAATTTGCTTTTGGCTCAATCCCAGAACTGATTACATCTCTTGTACACGTCACTGCTTAATAAAGTTCCTTGAGAATGTCGTTTCAGTTAAGTGAATCAGTTTCTTGTTTGAAACTAGATTTAGCCACAAAGAGTTTTTTTATATATCTACAATTAAGCTCAGGTATTCATTTAAAAGTAAAAGTTTTGCTTTCTGATTCTATGCGTGTTTTTAACAATTAACTTAAAATAAAATTAGCTTCATTATTTAAGGTGCACCACTTATAAGAAATACATTTTTTCATGAAAAGAACAACTTCCACTGAAATTTTGTTGCATTACTTACCACTACCTAGATGGTAACTTAAATTCTCAGACACAAACTTGCAGCATAGCTTGCTTTATTTTATGACTATATGTAAGTAAGAAGCATTAATCTGCCTACTTTTTTATTAGAGGAAATTCCATAGCCTGAAGCAGTCATCATCTACCTAAAAGTCAGATCATGTACATGGATTGTTTATTAAACCGAGGTACATATGGAGCGCTTCAACCTCTTAAGACCAAGCATTGTTGTCTTCGAATTCATTGAACCTGTTTCTTTCACCATAGCCTCTTCTTTCCTTTTTAGTGATTCTGATTTGTTCACAGAGCCAAAGGGCATAATATGGATGTTAACTTGGGTATTCATGCGGATGCGGTCAATTTGTTAAGAACTGTTTCTCTGGTCCAGTTCTGGAAGAATCTTAAGCTCTTCTACCAGTAATCAGCTCGAGAAGATCAAACATGTCAAAGTTAAATAGATATCATATTCAATGGTAAGCTCATCCTTCTTTGCATAATACGGAGCACAGTTGAAACACCCCACCTCCGTTAGGGTCACTCTCAAAGGGAATGCCCTAATTTTGGTGGAGATTTATAAGTATAAGTCACAGATATACAAGACAGATATAAGAACACATATTTTTGAACAGCGGAAAACAACAACTTTTTTTTTCAACAAAATACGTGTTACACAAACCATGTCATAATTTGTTTTACAATACTTCCAAAAACATAACATCTTCATAACTGTCTTGATTACATTATTCAAAGAAGCATAAACAAAACATAAATAAACTGCATGAGTCCCATAATTGTTGTCCAAAGCCATAGTCCAAAACGAAAAAGATCCAAGCAATACATTCTTTCTCTTCAAGCTGGATGTGAAAGCTGGTCAAGCTGCGGTATTCCCTCCCTGTGGACCTTGGGGGGGGGGGGGGGGAGGGACGAAAGAAAAGAAGGCGAAAGAAAAATAGAGTCAGACATAAAACCTGAGTAAGTCTAGGACTATTCAGTCTATGAATAAAGAACCGGGTATGATAAGTATAAACTGGAAATGAGAAAGCGCCATAAACTAAGTTAAGTTGTCTAGGGTCGAATACACTATCGTACCCCATATTAATATCTGTACCCATATAAACTAGTTCCCAACAGGCACCCCATAATCAGGGTGAAGTGATCCATTTCTGATGATTGGCTCCTACTCGCATAGTTACATGTGTCTTACGGCCTCCGTTGTTGTAGTTACCTATGCTGGTCCCACCATGGGATGTATCAAGTCCCATGGTGGCGGCCCGACACAATTCTAGAATGCACAGGTATACTACTGGTGCCCAGTGTCTTATTTTTCTGCGCCGGAGTGCGTGCACGCCCGCACCCCGTTAGAACCTACACTGCTGCACCACCGCCGTCGATTTGACCTCTTACAGTCAGCCCAGTATTCGTGCCCCACCCTGCCTAATTCAGGGTATCCTGATACACCTTGTAGGGTTACTGCTGAAAAGGGTCCCCCGCTACTAGGTTTTCTATTTCTAGCCAACATGCTAAGTTGGTTAAGTGTTTTGTAAACCTAACCCCAAATCAGTCTGTATAGTTTAGCATGTTCCATTTTGATTAAGTATTAATATAATTTACTTAATCCTATCAATCCTGACTCAGTCTTAATTGTCTTATTAAAGCCTCGACCTCTCACATTAGACAGGTATTGTTGTGGCTGCCTGTTGCCAGTTGGGTCCGGGCAGTCTTACGCCACAACTCAGTCTAACCTCGGGTCCTTATTGGGCTTCGTGTTTAACCACCCACATTGGATAGGTATTGTTGTGACTACTGGACAGCCGGGCGGTTCCGGGCAGGTTTACATCACAACTCAATCCAAACTTGGGTTAAACACATCGTATTTTCTACATTTACATATTTTGTCTCTTTCCTTTTTATATGTAAATATTTGCGGCCCATTATTCAAATTCATCTTTATTGGTTAAAATTTATTTATACCACTTAATTGCTTTTCAAGGTTGTTGGCATGCGTCAAACATGCCAACACATATGTTCTATATTTTAACCCAGACGTCATTACCCCCGTTTTACACATTCGCTACAATATAAGATATGTTGGGTTTAACATTTAAACCCAACTTAGCCATATGAAAAGGGGAGGCTTATAACATAGTGTTTATAAGGTAACATAAAAAGGGGAGTGTGAACGCATGAACTTGCAACATAACGATTCAATTAACATGAATTAGACACATGTGAACTTGCATTGTAATAGCATATAATCATGGCATAAACAATACTTAAACATGAATCATTCTATTCATATAATCATGGCATAAACAATACTTAAACATGAATCATTCTATTCATATAATCATGGCATAAACATACCTAAACATGAACCATTCTATTCATATAATCATGGCATAAACATACCTAAACATGAAATCATGTTTTTTTTAGTCTATTCATGTAAACTTGCAATTAGAATGTAAAACTAACTTAATTTATGTGCTACCTATATCACCATATGATTTTTATAACAACATAGGCCTAAACATGGTTTCAACTAGGCATAACACCAAACACAGTTTGATCATATTCATAAAAATGCTTACTTTTATTTCTAATACAAAAGTATGATTTGCCAATTCCAACATAGATTCATATAAACCATAGTACTTAGTCGAGTCCAATTACACACTAAAAGTGATCATAAAAGTATGTACATCATATTGGCATAATAGTGAATCATATACTTGCATGAATCCCAATTAAAATACCATAACATATGGTTGTTAACATGAATCATATACTTGTATGAATCCCAAATAAAATACCACAACATGTGGTTGTCAACATAAACCACATACTTGCAAATATCCAATCGTATACCATAACATTTTCAAATCGTTTAGAATCAAAGCAACATACAAATATAGATTATTATCGTCACAATTCCATTTCTCACTTAACACAAATCAAACACAATTATTTATTCACATCGGAATAGCACTTTACTTACAACGTATGACGAATCTTCAATTCAGGAATCTGAATTCTGAATATGGAGATGCTATCCTTTGTTGTAGGCGTTGTTTTGATTTAATTGACGTTGCTTTAAGCTTTCGAATTATCTCCTAATTGCCTCTCAATTCCTAACGGCTATTCCTAGTCTTTCTGAAACACCCCACCCTCCGTTAGGGTCATTCTCAAAGGGAATGCCCTAATTTTGGTGGAGGTTTATAAGTACAAGTCACAGATATACAAGACAGATATAAGAACACATATTTGTAAACAGCGGAAGAACAACAAACTCTTATTTCATAAAGTCAAATACGTGTTACAACAACATCCTTTCCAAAAACATAACATAATACTTTCATAATCTGTCTTGAGTACATGATTTAAAGAAGCATAAATAAAACATAGATAAACTGCAAAGCCCTCATAGTGATTGTCCAAAGCCATAGTTCAAAACAGGAAAGTCCAAGCAATACATTTCTCTTCTTCAAGCTGGATGCTAAGGCTGGTCAAGCTGCTGTGTTCCCTCCCTGAGGACCTGGGGGAGGGGGGGGGAACGGAAGAAAGAAGACGAAAGAAAAATAGAGTCAGACATAAAGCCTGAGTAAGTCTAGTACTACTTTGTCTATGAATAAAGAACTGGGTATGATAAGTATAAACAAGAAGTGGGCAAGCACTATGAACTTGGTTAAGTTGTCTAGGGTCGAATATACTATCGTACCCCATGTTAATCTCTGAACCCATATAAACTAGTTTCCAACTGGCACCCCATAATCAGGGTGGTGTGATCCATTCTATGATGATCGGCTCCTACTCGCATAGTTCCATGTGTCTTACGGCCCCCGATGTCTGTAGTTACCTATGCTGGTCCCATCATGGGGTGTATCAAGTCCCATAGTGGCAACCCGACACAACCTTAGAGTGCACAGGTATGCTACTGGTGCCCAGTGCCATATTTTTCTGCGCCGGAGTGCGTGCACGCCCACACACCGTTAGAACCTACACTGCTACACCACCGCCGTCGCTTTGACCTCTTACAATCAGCCCAGTAATCGTGCCCCACCCTGCCTAGTTTCAGGGTATCCTGATACACCTTTTAGGGTTACTGCTGAAAAGGGTCCCCCGTTACTAGGTTTTCTATCTCTAGCCAACATGCTAAGTTGGTTAAGTGTTTTCTAACCTAACCCCCACCAGTCCGCTTAGTTTAGCATGTTCCATTTTGATTAAGTCTTTAGTCCACTTAATCCTAACAATCCTGACTCAGCCTTAATTGTCTTATTAAGGCCCTGACCTCTCACATTAGACAGGTATTGTTGTGGCTGCCTGTTGCCGGTTGGTTCCGGGCAGTCTTACGCCACAACTCAGTCTAACCTCGGGTCCTTGCTGGGCTCCATGTTTAACCTCCCACATTGGATAGGTATTGTTGTGACTACTGGACAGCCGGGCGGTTCCGGGCAGGTTTACATCACAACTCAATCCAACCTCGGGTTAAACACATCGTATGTTCTACATTCACATATCTTGTCATTCTTCTTTATTTATATGTAAATATTTGCGGCCCATTATTAAGTTAATGGTGTAAAGATTACACCCACCACGGGCCCAACCCATACTTGAATTTGGGCCCTTCTATTTTATATTTTCATTCATTAATTAATTTTAACCCAACGTTATTTTCCCCCGTTTTACACGTCCGTTCATATATATTGGGCTTAGCCTTTTAAAGCCCAATTTAGCCATGCGAAAAGGGAGGCTTATGGCGTATACACAAAGAGGGGAAGGTGAGCGCATGAACTTGCAATACGACGTTGGAAATACAAAATAGAAATTGGTGTTCTTGCATAGTGGTAACATAGGTGACATGAATCAAAGCATGTGAACTTGCATAGGTTTAACTACAACATGAACCTATATTCTTATTTAGGCATAATGTCAAACATAAGCATGTCATAAATATTCCTAGCATAAGCATAGCATAATGTCAAACACAAGCATGACATAAATACTTTTAGCACAAACATGGCATAAACATAAACAAGTCATGTTCATAAGGTTTCTACATGTTTACAAAGGGAATACTTTGTTACTAACACAAAAGCATAGTTCAACTTAATCATGATTTAAGTCTAATCACATAACAACGGTATAAACATACTTATGCATAAATATTCCTAATCATGGTGTTTGCTTTAAACTTGCAAAAAGGGGATTTTTGAGTCTAACATATGTCATTTTAACAATATAGAACTAACACGGATTTCAATTATGCCAAATATCATTCATAGCCTAGCCATATTCATAAGCATGACTTAATACATGGATTATGGTGTCAAAATTCCAACATAGTTTCATATGAACTATAACAACCAAACTTGTCTCAATTGCTTGCAAAATGATTTATACAAAATATACATCATGACGCCATAATAACAAAGCCCCAAACTTGCATAAATTTCAATCAACTACATACATGTAGCTTCAACATAGATTACATAATTTGCGCAATATTCCAAACGTTTACTTGCATAGAACTACCGCATGTAGTTCTTTATAATGAATAACATAATTTTCACAAATATGAATTACTTTATTATCCCAATTCAAGCATACAAATCAATACAGTTGTTTATTCATACCAAAGTAATACTCTACTTACAATGGTTGCGGCGAATTCTCTAATTAAGAGATATGATTCCTTTGTTGAATTGATTGGCTTTAGGTTACTTGAATTGCTTTAGGCTTTAGAACTTTCTCCCTAATCCTCTCTCTAGTTGGCGGCTACTCTTAGTCGTTCCTCAGCAACATGGCGGCTATGTTCTTAATTTTAAATGAATAGATTAGGGTTTAGTCTAGGGTTGTTTATATAGAGGTTAGGAATTGATTAGGACCATTGATGTTGCTAGGTTAGATCGTAGCCATTCATTAGGAAAAGAGACCAATAAATATCCGCCACCTAGCCCTAATGACAAAGCAGACCACAGAAATTCGACCACACACCGACCTGGCCAGCCAGGTTGACTGGGCTCGACCAGGTCGATACCCCTGTCGACAGGGCTGTCGACAGCCCTGTCGACATGGGTAGCCCATGTCGACAGCCCAGTCGACCTGGGTGGCCCAGGCGGGTGTTCTTCCACCCTGGCCCATTGGGCCCCACTTCGGAATATTTAGTTATTTTATTCTGTTTGAATTTTAAATTTAATTCAAAACTTCCGAAGGTCATAACTTCTTCATACGGACTCCGTTTTTCGAAAACTCGGACTCTATTTCGCGTATTTTTCCGAGACGAACGCAATGGCGTATCCCGTTTCCCTTAGTTCTTTGATTTGAATTTGATTATACTTTAATTCATGAATTTCACAGTTATAGAATTTTTCGGGGTGTTACATTCTCCCCCACTTAAAAGGATTTCGTCCCCGAAATCTTCAAGTTAGGAGGAATGTATATCCTAACATCCAATCATCCATCTACTCATCCATCAGACACGTGCATCCATTGTCCTTAAAATATTTCTAATGCTTCATGATCATATGCGAAGTGTGTGTGTATATGAACTTATCTAATGCAAAATCAGGCGGTCTACTGATTCAGTTGACCTCCTTAATGCGAATTATGTAAGTGCCATGAATCCATTATGTATGCAAATTTTCCTATTCTTGATTCTACATGAGTGCACAATCATTCAATACAAATGCAACATCCACATAACAACACATTAAAGTTCAACCACACATACGAATACAAACATATATGCATATGCAATATGAAGTGACTGAGCCGATCTAAAACCTAGAGTGTGTGTGTATATGCAACCACGAGCAACCACTAGCAATCACTTGCAACCACTTTCAACCATCATCCATAACATGTTTCAACTACATGTTTCCATCCAAAAAGTTTCTACCTAAAGGATAAGGTCGAGGAAATATATCTAAAAAGATAGATAAAAGCGCAACTTAAGGAAAAAGAAAGATCAAGGATGTACCCTCGAACAGAAAAGGGTAAGCTGTACGGATTCTAGCTTCAGTTTCCCAAGTCGCGTCTCCCTCGGCGTCGCTCCACTGAACTTTGACGAGCTTGACTTCACGGTTGCGTAGCTTCTTCACTTCCGTTCCTAAGATGCGGGTTGGAACTCTTCTTATGGTTGCCTCGCGTTCCACTTCGGCCTCTTCGAGGATATTTGGTTCTACCACTTCAGCTGACTCATGTAGACATTTTCGGAGATGTGAAACGTGAAAAACGTTGTGAACTCCAGCCAACTTCTCGGGTAGCTCTAATCTATAGGCCATTTTCCCAATTTTCTCGATAATAGGGAATGGCCCTACGAACCTTGGTGCCAGTTTTCCTGTGGTTCCAAAACGAACAACGTTTCTTAGTGGTGACACCTTGAGAAAAACTCTGTCTCCAACCTCAAATTCAAGGTCGGTCCTCCTCTTGTCAGCATAGGACTTTTGTCTGTCTTGGGCCGTCTTCATCCTTCTTCATATTAAGTCTACTTTCTCTGAAGTCTCTCGGATCATATCTGGTCCAAGTATAAGCTTATCCGTGGATTCCCACCAACAAGTGGGCGATCGGCACGGTCTTCCATATAAAGCTTCGAAGGGCGCCATTCCTATGGTTGCTTGATAGCTGTTGTTGTAGGCAAATTCCACCAAAGGAAGGTGGTCTTCCCAAGTCCCTCCGAAGTCAAGGGCGCATAGCCTTAAAAGGTCTTCCAAAACTCTGTTCACTCTCTCTGTTTGGCCGTCGGTTTGGGGATGATAGGCTGTGCTCAAGCATAACTGCGTTCCTACTGCTTCTTGCAGACTCCGCCAAAACTCACTGGTGAAGATGGGGTCTCGGTCACTAACAATACTAGATGGTATCCCATGGAGTCGAACGATTTCCTTGAGGTAAAGTGATGCTAGGGATGAGGCAGTTCTCTTACTTTTGACAGGTAAAAAGTGGGCGCTTTTATTAAGCCTATCCACTATTACCCAAATGCTAGTGTTGCCTCTCCTAGACCTAGGCAGCCCATCGATGAAGTCCATTGAGATGCTATCCCACTTCCACTGTGGGACCTCCAGAGGATGTAGCAGTCCGCCAGGCTTTTTCCGTTCCGCTTTAACCTGTTGGCACACCATACACTTAGAAACGAATTCTGCCACGTCCTTTTTCATGCCATTCCAAAAGAAAGTCCTTTTTATGTCTTTGTACATTTTATCTCCGCCTGGGTGTATCGTCATCTTGGAGTGATGCGCTTCCTCGAGAACCTTCTTTACTAAATCGTTTGTCTGTGGGACGCATAGTCTTCCGTCTCGCCTTAGTACACCCTTATCGTCAATGGAGTATCTGTTGAGGTGACTTGAAGTCTCACCCCTAATTAGCCTATCAATCATTTCCACAAGCTGAGGGTCTTCGCGTTGTGCTGCCCCTACTGAATCCACTAAAGTTGGGCGCACTTCAAGAGATGCTAGCAAGCCCGGTACGAAATCGGAGGAGGGCCTAAAGTCGAAACTGGCTATAAACTCTAGGCTTTGTCTTTCAACAAACAACGGGCTTAGGGTCAATTTCTTTCGACTCAACGCGTCTGCCACTACGTTGCCTTTGCCCGGAGTATAGGAGATTTCGAAATCGTACGAGGCAAGAAACTCCATCCACCTTTGTTGCCTCAAGTTAAGATCTTTCTGCGAGAAAAGATATTTCAACGATTTATGGTCAGTGTAAAGTTCGAACTTCTCACCTAGGAGATAGTGTCGCCAAGACTTGAGTGCAAAGACGATGGCGGCTAACTCAAGATCGTGGGTTGGGTAGTTCTTTTCGTGCACCTTCAATTGCCTCCTGCCATAAGCTACTACCCTTCCTTCTTGCATTAAGACGGCGCCTAGCCCTGTCCCACATGCATCCGTATAAACAGTGAACATCTTGCTTCCATCTGGCAGCGTCAAAACTGGGGCTGTTGTGAGAGCCCTTTTCAGTCGTTGGAAAGCAAACTCGCAATCCAGATCCCAATTGAACACTAGATTCTTCTTAGTCAATTTCGTGAGCGGAGCTGAGATTTTCGCAAAATCCCTTATAAACTTTCGATAGAAACCTGCTAGTCCTAGAAAGCTTCGGACCTCAGTCGCATTCCTTGGTGTCTTCCAATCTTGTACCGCCACTACCTTAGCAGGGTCCACCGCTAATCCTTGTTTGGATACTATGTGCCCAAGGAACCTCACCTCTTCTCTCCAAAAGTGGCATTTGGAGAATTTGGCTTTTAATTGATGGACTCGCAAAGTTTCCATGATTGCCCTTAAGTGTTGAGCATGTTCCTCTTCACTCTTTGAGAAGATAAGGATATCATCTACGAAGACCACTACGAATTTGTTGAGGAAATCTCTAAATACCCTACTCATCAGGTCCATGAAGTAAGCAGGTGCATTTGTCAAGCCGAAAGGCATGACAAGCCATTCAAAGAAGCCGTCTGGGGTTCTGAACACCGTTTTATCGATGCTATCTTCAGCCACCCTTAGCTGATGAAAACCGGTCGCTAAATCGAGTTGGGAGAAAACAGACGCTCCTACAAGCTGGTCAAATAAATCGTCAATTCTAGGGAGAGGGTGCCTATTCTTTTTCGTTAGCTTGTTAAGCTCCCTATAGTCAACACATAGACGGAGTGAACCATCCGCCTTTGTAACGAACACCACCGGAGCGCCCCATTCTGAAATACTCCTCCTAATGAACCTCTTTTCTAGAAGCTCTTTAATCTGTTTACTGAGCTCTTTCCTTTCTCGTGGAGCCATATGTCTAACGGGCAACGCAACGGGCTTTGCATTATCGACAAGATATATGCGGAAGTCTATTTCTCGCTTCGGAGGCAAGCCCTTCACCTCTTCAAAGACATCCGGATATTCCCGGACCACTCTAACTGATTGCAAATTTTCAACAGAGGCATCTAGCGATTCAAGATAACTAAGCATAACCGCATGCGAGGGATTACAAGAAATTTCCAAAGTATTACCGAGCTGGGTTAGGAGCCTAACAACCCTTTTCTCACAATCAAGGATGGCCCCATTACTGGATAGCCAATCCATGCCCAAAATCAAACCATACCCCGAAAAGCCCAAAACAAAGGCACTACATTGAAATTCTACGCTTAGAATAGAAATTTTCAAATCCAAACAGATCATAGACAAATGAGCTGGGCCCCCAATTGGGTTTGAAACAATTAAGGGGTCCTCTACCATACTAGTTTTTAGGTGCAGAGATTCTACTAAAGCAGACGAGATAAAGGAGTGTGATGCACCAGAATCAAATAAAGTGCGAACGGGGTGATCATAAAGATAAACTACACTTTCTACAGAAGTATTTATACCTCGCTGTTGCAGAGGTGGCGCTTCTAGCACATGAACCTGTGCCCCTGGGGTGGCTCCGGCCCTCTGCCCCTGCCCTCGTTTCTTTGGGCAGTCCTTAGCCCTATGGCCCGTCTCACCGCAAGAAAAGCACCCACCATTCTCCTTGGCCTTCTTTTTCCGGCAGTCCTTTACTAAGTGCCCCACTTTGCCACAGAAATTGCACTTCCTCTTCTCTTTGTTGCCTTTCCCGCCTTTCTTAAAGTTTGTCTTCTTAGGCTGCAAACCCTCTTTCTTCCCTTGAGAGCTTTCCGCCTTTGTCTCCTTCTTGCCCTTATCCTCTTCATTCAGCAATGCCATTTGCACCAATCTTTCATACGTGGCTCCCATGGGTATATGGGTCATGGCCAAACTGTGTAATGGCTCATTCAACCCTTTGACGAAACGGAGAGCCTTCTTGTGCGGGGTGTTGACTAGGTCAAGCCCAAACCTAGCCAGCTCATCAAACTGATTCACATACTCTCTGACCGTCTTGTCCCCTTGCTTAAGAAATAAGAATTTTTCCAACTGCAAACTTCTTTCTGCATCTGAGAGAAATTTGGTCTCAAACCTTGCCCTAAAGTCCTCCCATGTCTCCACTGGTCTTTCAGCATTAGTGACTTCCCACCAGTAGGAAGCCTCGCCCTTCAATAGCCACACCGGCAGTTGTACTTTCTGTCTATCCTCTACCTCAAAGATGATGAATAGGTTGTAACAACCCGTATTTTCAATAACCTGTAATAACATAAATCGAGGCAGAATTTAATTCTAAAATGGGAATCAAGGGAAACGGGCTATGCCATTGTGTTCGTCTCGGAAAAATACGCGAAATAGAGTCCGAGTTTTCGAAAATCGGAGTCCGTATGACCAAGATATGGCCTCGCGAAGTTTCACGAAAATTCCCAAATTAAAGTATACTTAATTAAGTGAAATGGGTTGTGTAGATATATATATATATATATTGATATATATATATATATATATAATTGAAAATTTAATAAATAAATATGCAAAAATGCTCAAAACAGCGAATTGGGAGAGGGGAATAACCGAACCGGCCGATTTTTGAAGTCGACCCGAGCCCGCTGGGTCGACTAGGGGTTAATCCAGGGTGTTTGGCTGTCAACCCGTGGGCCGATTCGCTCAAGTGCAGATTTTGCATTTGAATGGTTCTCATGGTCCATCTTTAATCTAAAGGCCCTAGATGGTTCCTACACTTGACTTCTTCCCCAAGACATGCTTTGATGGCTTGGATTGAATCTAGGGTTAATCCTATGGCCTAAAACACTTGCCTAATCTATAAATAAGACCCTAACCTACCCTAATTCATTCATAATTAAACCTAGTGACTAAACTATGGCAAAATGCTAGCTCTCATGGCCTCCACTAATTTTATGAAGAGGGTTGCATACTAATCACTCTCTAATCAACTTCTAATCCCTTCTTAGCATCTTAATCTTCTTCATTTGGTGTTCAAAGTTGCTAGTTGTGAGTTTCTATCACTTTGATGATCTTTTGGTAAACTAATTAGATGAGATGTGATGAGATTTATGGTTTTGTATGTGGGTTAATGAGCTTTGAATCATATGATATGATGTTAGCATTAATCTTATGTTTATGCATGTTGAGTATGTAAGCTTATGCAAGTTTAATATGATGTATGTTATGTTTGCATGATGCTAAATATGCAAGTTGTGGGCTATGTAATCATATGCATGTTATGCAAGTTCATGGTAATATGCTATGCAAGTTACATGTTTGTTAATATGCAAGTTACATGTTTGTTAATATGCAAGTTACATGTATGTAAATATGCAAGTTACATGTTTGTTAATATGCAAGTTACATGTTTGTTAATATGCAAGTTACATGTATGTAAATATGCAAGTTACATGTTTCTTTATATGCAAGTTACATGTTTGTTAATATGCGAGTTACATGTATGTAAATATGCAAGTTACATGTTTATTAATATGCAAGTTCATGATGACACGTTATGCAAGTCTATAAGCTAATATGCAAGTTTGTTATGCAAAATGAATATGTAAGTTATGTGACATATTATATGCAAGTTATGTGACATGTTATGCAAGTTCATATGCAAGTTATGTGTTTGTTAATATGCAAGATGGCACCTTTGAAACATGTTCATTCATATGCAAGTTGACACCTTTTATATGTGTTATATCATGAACGAAATTACGTGGGAACGATGGGGTAATTAAATGCATAAGTTAATAAGATTGTGTGAAATTAATATAATTATGCATAACACAAAATAAATAAACATAGTATGGGAATTTGCCTATTTGGTTAGGTGTACCCATACTATGTGTTGGGAATTTACCTATTAAGTTAGGTCTACCCATGTTATGAAAAGCTTGACATTAATTAGGGATAATTAATATGGGGGTGATTAATTAGGTGTAATTAATCGACTAAGACACGAGGTTGGACTCATTTGTAGTGTAAAACTGCCCGGACCCGACCGGCTTAACCAGTTGCTACAAATGTCAGCCCAATGTGAGAGGTCTTGGCCATAAATTAAATACGTGATTAAGGTAAAGACACGAGGTTAGACTCTGTTATGACGTAAGACTGCCCGGATTCTACCGGCTTAACCAGGCGGTCATAACAGTCAGTCTAATGTGGGAGGTCTTTACGGGAGATCACGGTCTTAATTAATTAAGAAACACTTAACCATTATAGCATGTAGTGGGACATGAGGGGTTAAGTGGGTGCCTTGGGTGGCATGTGGAATCTTAAGTGGGTTGCCTTGGGTGGCAATAGAAAATACGATTAGAATACTTAACCAAGAGAAACATGTAATTAAACATGATTAAAGGGTTAAGTGGGATACACTAGATATTTGACAAGCTTAAGTGGGTAGCTTGTGGGGGCCCATTTCAACCAATATCCCAAACGTATCTTTGTGGGCTCGACCCATGTCGAGTGACGGGACACGCATATTGGGCTTGATTATAAGAGGCCAAAACGGGTTAGCGGTGGCAACGCAAGTCCAACGGGCTTCATATGCGTGAGGGGGCCCGGGCTGGTAGATAAGCCGTTGTTGCATCGTGTAGATATAAGCCGTGCACCGTTAATTATATCGGGTTGCCACGTTGGGGAATGGTACACCCCATGGTGGGGCCAGCACGGGTATCTACGTTAGGGAGCCGATCGAATGGGGAGTAGTGTGTACACCTAGTGGATTGTAGGGCCCCGTGGCGCCTACTTGGTCACCTAGGGGTACGCAGGTACTAATTAGTAAATTTTATAAGTCCTTGGGTGGGATCAACCTTTAAGTTAGGAACGACTGGTGTGGTGCAGTTTAGTAATTTACCTTAGGGAGGGTAGATGCGTCTTTATCCTTTATCTTCGTTTAGTTGACTGCTTAGGGTAGCCATTCATCCCTATATGTTACCGTATATCAGTTTATGTCTTCTCTGGTTACTTTAACGATTGTATTGTTAAAGTTATAGGACTCGCTCAGACTTATGTCTGACCCTGTTGTTTTTATCTTTTTCCCAACCCTCAGGTCCTACGGTGGATCCTAGCAGTAGTGGAGCTTGATCGGATTGCTGTTCCAGTCTTTAGGAGCTTGGATAGATGTAAAGCTCCAGTTATCCAGTTATCTTTTCTTTTGTTTGGCTATTGTATGAGAGTGGGATTATGTACTTCTTTATTTTGATGGATATTGTACTTGACCTTTATTGTGGTTTTATGATGTAACCAGACATGTTTTACTTCCGCTGTTATGAGATGATGTTTTAAAATTTCAAGTACTATTTATATCTGTCTTGTTGTAATTTTTCTGTTCTATATTCACTAAAATACTCCACCGATGCTATGGCATTCCCTTAGTGAGTGATCATAGCGGGAGTGGGGTGTTACACGTGGTATCAGAGCTTAAGGTTACCAGAACAGATAAAATTTTTGAGAAAAACTACTTTCTAAGAGTATTTTCGAAGAAAGTATTTTTAAAAACATGTCTTTTAAAAGAAAAGTTTTTGAAAAAGAAAAGCATAATCCCCAATAGCCATATCTTTATCTTTCGGAATCTCCTTTTTGAATCTTTCCTCTTTCGTTTCAGCATGGCTGAAGATCTTAACATCCCGGAAGGTTTAGTGATACCACTATGGTATAGGAGGTTGCAAGAGGCTAGGGCCGCGGCTGCGGGTCCAGCCAATGCTACTACACCAGAGACAACCGCTCCTCCTCCTCAGCCTAGAGTGGATAATTTTGCTAAGGTTTGCAAGGAGTTCAAGGCGATAGGAGGAAAACCTTTTCTAGGTTCAGAGACCTTCGTAGAGGCTAGAGATTGGCTTAAGGAAGTGGAAGAGTTGCTAGATATCTTCGAAGTGGAAGAGGGAAAGAAAGTCAAGTTGGCGGCTTGGTTAATGAAGGGAGAGGCCTCATTCTGGTGGGAGGTCACTAATGGAGAACGCCCTGTTGACTCTTGGGCAGATTTTAAGCAAAGGTTTGGGGCTAAGTTTCTCTCAAGGGCGGAAGAGAATCTGTTTATGGAGAAGTTCTTGAATTTGAAGCAAGGGAATCTCACGGTGAAAGAATATGTCAACAAATTCAATCAATTAGCAAGGTTTGGCATAGAGTTGGTGAATACACCGGAGAAGAAGGCTTTGAGGTTCGTTAGAGGCTTGAACGAACCATTGCAAGGAATAGCTATGACTCACATTCCTATGGGGGCCACTTTTGAGAAGCTTGTCTACATGGCACTTATGCATGAGGATGATAAGAATTCTAAGGCACCAGAGAAAAAGGGGGATCAGAAGAAACCGCAACAGCAACAACAAGGCAAGGGCGGAAAAGGCAATGGTGACAAAAAGAAGACGAAGAAGAAGTGCTTCAATTGTGGAACACCAGGACACCTCAGTAAGGATTGTCGCAAAAAGAAGAAGACCGGTTGCTTTCATTGTGGTGAAGCAGGGCATCTTGTGAAAAACTGCCCAAAGAAGGGGCAGAAGACGGGGTCTACCTCAGGAGGCCAGGTGCAAGCTCTTATAGCACCACCTCAGTCAGGGGGGCAAGTTCAGGTTCTCTCAGTTCCACCGATTCAGCAGAGAGGTAGAACTATTTCCGTTGAAAGTCTGGTTTTTCTGTTTGATCATCCAGTTCGTACTTTGTTTGACTCTGGCGCATCGCATTCTTTTATCTCATCATCGTTAGTTGAGTCACTGCACTTAGACACCAGTCTAGTTGATGATCCCTTGGTTGTCTCAAACCCAATTGGGGGCTCCATATATCTGTCTATGATATGTTTGGGTTTGAAGATTTCTATACTTAGCGTTGAGTTTAGATGTGATGCTTTTGTATTGGGCTTCACGGGCTATGGGTTGATTTTGGGCATGGACTGGTTATCCAGTAATGGTGCCGTTCTTGATTGTGAAAGGAGAGTTGTCAGGCTTATGACCCGCTTGGGTAATACTCTCGAGATCTCTTGTAATCCCATGGAATCTGTTTTGCTAAGTTATCTTGAATCGCTCGATGCTTCGGTCGAGAGTTTGCGTTCTGTCAGAGTGGTCCGGGAATATCCGGATGTGTTTGAAGAAGTAAAGGGTTTGCCTCCGAAGCGGGAGATAGATTTCCGAATTTATTTGGTGGATAATGCCAAACCAGTGTCTTTGCCAGTGCGCCACATGGCTCCTCGTGAGAGAAGAGAACTTCATAAGCAAGTAGGGGAGTTGCTTGAAAAGGGGTTTATAAGGCGGAGTATATCGGAGTGGGGAGCTCCAGTAGTATTTGCCACAAAGGCGGATGGGTCCCTCAGACTTTGTGTGGATTATAGAGAACTTAATAAGCTCACAAAGAAGAATAGACACCCATTGTCGAGAATAGATGATCTCTTTGATCAGTTGGTTGGCGCCTCAGTGTTTTCGCAAATGGACTTAGCTACAGGGTTTCATCAGTTGAGAGTGGCGGAGGACAGTATAGAGAAGACTGCTTTCCGGACTCCGGATGGTTTTTATGAGTGGCTAGTGATGCCATTTGGGTTGACAAACGCCCCCGCATACTTTGTTGATCTCATGAGTAGAGTGTTCAGAGAGTATCTGAATAAGTTTGTAGTAGTTTTTGTGGATGACATCTTGGTCTTTTCCAAGAATGAAGAAGAGCATGCCTTACATCTCAAGGAAGTGTTGGAGACTCTTCGAGCGCATAGTCTTAAAGCTAAATTCTCTAAATGCCATTTTTGGAGAAGAGAAGTGCGATTCTTAGGGCATGTGGTCTCTAAGGAAGGGATAGCTGTGGATCCCGCAAAGATAGTATCTATCCAGGATTGGAAAGTTCCTAGAAATGCTACCGAGGTAAGAAGTTTCTTGGGGTTGGCAGGATATTATAGGAAGTTCATCAAAGACTTCGCGAAGATATCAGCCCCATTAACCCGCTTGACGAAGAAGAATCTGGTTTTCTCATGGGATGTAGATTGTGATGATGCTTTCCGACGGTTAAAGAGAGCTTTGACCACCGCTCCAGTTTTAGTGCTTCCAGATGGGAGTAAGCCGTTTGTTGTTTATACCGATGCTTGTGGAACAGGATTAGGCGCAGTCTTGATGCAGGAGGGAAGGGTAATAGCCTATGGAGGGAGACAATTGAGAGTGCATGAGAAGAATTACCCTACCCATGATCTAGAGTTGGCCGCGATTGTTTTCGCACTTAAGTCTTGGCGCCATTATCTTCTTGGTGAGAGATTCGAGTTGTTCACCGACCATAAATCATTGAAGTACTTATTCTCTCAGAAGGATTTAAACTTAAGACAGCAAAGGTGGATGGAGTTCTTAGCATCCTATGATTTCGAGATAGCGTATACCCCTGGTAAGGGTAACGTGGTGGCAGACGCCTTAAGTAGAAAAAGGCTATCTTTGAGTCCATTGTTCGTGGAACGACGAAGCTTGGAGTTTCTTTCTTTGTTTGACTTCAGACCTTCTGTTGATTTTGTACCTGGTTTGTTGGCATCCTTGGAGGTTAGACCTACTCTTTTGAGACGGATTGGCGAGGCTCAGCGAGACGACCCACAGTTGGTTGTGTTGGTAGAGAAGCTTATAAGAGGGGAGTCGTCCAGCCATTTGGGTAGATACACCATAGATGATAAGGGATGGTTGCATAGAGACGGTAGACTTTGTGTACCGCAAGATGAGGGTTTGAAGAAGGCTATTTTGGATGATGCACATCGTTCAAGAATGACTATTCATCCCGGTGGAGACAAAATGTACCAAGACATGAAGAGAGTTTTCTTTTGGGCCGGTATGAAGAAAGATGTGGCCGAGTATGTGGCTAGATGCTTAGTGTGCCAACAAGTTAAAGTGGAGCAAAGGAAACCCGGTGGGTTGCTACACCCATTGGAAGTTCCACAGTGGAAGTGGGATAGTGTCTCGATGGATTTCATCGACGGGTTACCGAGATCGAGGAAGGGCAATACGGGAATTTGGGTTGTGGTAGACAGACTTACAAAGAGTGCCCATTTTATACCCGTAAAGAGTAAGAGGACCGCTCCATGGCTTGCTTCAGTCTATGTTAGAGAGATTGTTAGATTGCATGGCGTACCATCCAGCATTGTGAGTGATCGAGATCCTATTTTCACTAGTGAGTTTTGGAGAAGTTTGCAAGAGGCGGTAGGGACTCAGTTGTGTTTGAGCACCGCATATCATCCTCAGACGGACGGTCAGACCGAGAAGGTGAACCGTATCTTAGAAGATCTTTTGAGGCTTTGTATCTTGGATTTTGGAGGTACATGGGAAGAACATCTTCCTTTGGTGGAGTTCGCATATAATAACAGCTTTCAGTCCAGTATTGGTATGGCTCCTTTCGAAGCTCTTTATGGAAGGCCTTGTCGATCTCCTACATGTTGGTGGGAATCTACGGATAAGATCTTGCTTGGGCCGGATATGGTTAGAGAGACTTCAGAGAAGATTGATTTAATTCGAAAAAGGATGAAAGCAGCGCAAGATAGACAGAAATCTTATGCGGATCGGAGAAGGACGGATCTTGAGTTTGAGGTTGGGGACATGGTTTTTGTCAAAGTATCTCCATTGAGAAATGTTGTTCGCTTTGGGTCCGTAGGGAAGTTAGCACCGAGATTTGTTGGGCCGTTTCCTATTAAGGAAAGGATTGGACGGATGGCATATAGGGTGGAGTTGCCCGACAGACTTAGTGGTGTTCATGATGTATTCCATGTATCACATTTGAGGAAGTGCTTACATGAGACCGCGGAGGTGGTAGAGCCGAGCTTGCTTAGAGATGTAGAGGTAGAGCGTGATGCGACGATTCGACGAGCTCCTACTCGCATCCTTGGGTCAGAAACTAGGAAGTTGAGGAACAGAGAAGTTCAGCTAGTTAAAGTGCAATGGGGAGATGACGAAAGCAATGCTACTTGGGAGACGGAAGCAAAGATGCGTTCTTTGTATCCATTTCTTTTTGAGAGTATGTCTTTTAACTTCTCCTTTATTGCTTGTCTAGTACTTATCTTATCTTTAGTATATCCTCTCGCTAATACCTATGACCTTTAGATAGGGTAAAACCTATGGTTGAGACATGTGTTTGAAACATGTTATGGTTGATGGATGCATATGGATGCAATTGTTTGCTAGTGGTTGCTCGTGGATGCATATACACACACATTAGGCACTAGATCGGCTCAGTCACTTCATGTTGCATATTGCATAAATGGATGTGGTAGTTAGATTGATGGATGTATCATGGCTGTGTTATCATATGGATGATGCATTTTTGTGTATGGTTGTGCACGCATGTAGAAATTTGTATGTGTCAATAGGGTTTCGCATACATATTGGATGCATGGCACTATCATGGTTTGCATTAAGGAGGTTTACTGTATCAGTAACCGCCTGATTTTCGCATTAGGTAAGTACATATACACACACTTTTGCATATATCCATCCAGCATTTAGAATCTTGTAAGGACAATGATTGCTCGTGGATGATGCTTTGAGTAGATGGATGATTGGATGGTAGGATACGTTCTTCCTAACTTGAAGATTTCGGGGACGAAATCCTTTAAGGAGGGGAGAATGTAACAACCCGTATTTTCAATAACCTGTAATAACATAAATCGAGGCAGAATTTAATTCTAAAATGGGAATCAAGGGAAACGGGCTATGCCATTGTGTTCGTCTCGGAAAAATACGCGAAATAGAGTCCGAGTTTTCGAAAATCGGAGTCCGTATGACCAAGATATGGCCTCGCGAAGTTTCACGAAAATTCCCAAATTAAAGTATACTTAATTAAGTGAAATGGGTTGTGTAGATATATATATATATATATTGATATATATATATATATATATAATTGAAAATTTAATAAATAAATATGCAAAAATGCTCAAAACAGCGAATTGGGAGAGGGGAATAACCGAACCGGCCGATTTTTGAAGTCGACCCGAGCCCGCTGGGTCGACTAGGGGTTAATCCAGGGTGTTTGGCTGTCAACCCGTGGGCCGATTCGCTCAAGTGCAGATTTTGCATTTGAATGGTTCTCATGGTCCATCTTTAATCTAAAGGCCCTAGATGGTTCCTACACTTGACTTCTTCCCCAAGACATGCTTTGATGGCTTGGATTGAATCTAGGGTTAATCCTATGGCCTAAAACACTTGCCTAATCTATAAATAAGACCCTAACCTACCCTAATTCATTCATAATTAAACCTAGTGACTAAACTATGGCAAAATGCTAGCTCTCATGGCCTCCACTAATTTTATGAAGAGGGTTGCATACTAATCACTCTCTAATCAACTTCTAATCCCTTCTTAGCATCTTAATCTTCTTCATTTGGTGTTCAAAGTTGCTAGTTGTGAGTTTCTATCACTTTGATGATCTTTTGGTAAACTAATTAGATGAGATGTGATGAGATTTATGGTTTTGTATGTGGGTTAATGAGCTTTGAATCATATGATATGATGTTAGCATTAATCTTATGTTTATGCATGTTGAGTATGTAAGCTTATGCAAGTTTAATATGATGTATGTTATGTTTGCATGATGCTAAATATGCAAGTTGTGGGCTATGTAATCATATGCATGTTATGCAAGTTCATGGTAATATGCTATGCAAGTTACATGTTTGTTAATATGCAAGTTACATGTTTGTTAATATGCAAGTTACATGTATGTAAATATGCAAGTTACATGTTTGTTAATATGCAAGTTACATGTTTGTTAATATGCAAGTTACATGTATGTAAATATGCAAGTTACATGTTTCTTTATATGCAAGTTACATGTTTGTTAATATGCGAGTTACATGTATGTAAATATGCAAGTTACATGTTTATTAATATGCAAGTTCATGATGACACGTTATGCAAGTCTATAAGCTAATATGCAAGTTTGTTATGCAAAATGAATATGTAAGTTATGTGACATATTATATGCAAGTTATGTGACATGTTATGCAAGTTCATATGCAAGTTATGTGTTTGTTAATATGCAAGATGGCACCTTTGAAACATGTTCATTCATATGCAAGTTGACACCTTTTATATGTGTTATATCATGAACGAAATTACGTGGGAACGATGGGGTAATTAAATGCATAAGTTAATAAGATTGTGTGAAATTAATATAATTATGCATAACACAAAATAAATAAACATAGTATGGGAATTTGCCTATTTGGTTAGGTGTACCCATACTATGTGTTGGGAATTTACCTATTAAGTTAGGTCTACCCATGTTATGAAAAGCTTGACATTAATTAGGGATAATTAATATGGGGGTGATTAATTAGGTGTAATTAATCGACTAAGACACGAGGTTGGACTCATTTGTAGTGTAAAACTGCCCGGACCCGACCGGCTTAACCAGTTGCTACAAATGTCAGCCCAATGTGAGAGGTCTTGGCCATAAATTAAATACGTGATTAAGGTAAAGACACGAGGTTAGACTCTGTTATGACGTAAGACTGCCCGGATTCTACCGGCTTAACCAGGCGGTCATAACAGTCAGTCTAATGTGGGAGGTCTTTACGGGAGATCACGGTCTTAATTAATTAAGAAACACTTAACCATTATAGCATGTAGTGGGACATGAGGGGTTAAGTGGGTGCCTTGGGTGGCATGTGGAATCTTAAGTGGGTTGCCTTGGGTGGCAATAGAAAATACGATTAGAATACTTAACCAAGAGAAACATGTAATTAAACATGATTAAAGGGTTAAGTGGGATACACTAGATATTTGACAAGCTTAAGTGGGTAGCTTGTGGGGGCCCATTTCAACCAATATCCCAAACGTATCTTTGTGGGCTCGACCCATGTCGAGTGACGGGACACGCATATTGGGCTTGATTATAAGAGGCCAAAACGGGTTAGCGGTGGCAACGCAAGTCCAACGGGCTTCATATGCGTGAGGGGGCCCGGGCTGGTAGATAAGCCGTTGTTGCATCGTGTAGATATAAGCCGTGCACCGTTAATTATATCGGGTTGCCACGTTGGGGAATGGTACACCCCATGGTGGGGCCAGCACGGGTATCTACGTTAGGGAGCCGATCGAATGGGGAGTAGTGTGTACACCTAGTGGATTGTAGGGCCCCGTGGCGCCTACTTGGTCACCTAGGGGTACGCAGGTACTAATTAGTAAATTTTATAAGTCCTTGGGTGGGATCAACCTTTAAGTTAGGAACGACTGGTGTGGTGCAGTTTAGTAATTTACCTTAGGGAGGGTAGATGCGTCTTTATCCTTTATCTTCGTTTAGTTGACTGCTTAGGGTAGCCATTCATCCCTATATGTTACCGTATATCAGTTTATGTCTTCTCTGGTTACTTTAACGATTGTATTGTTAAAGTTATAGGACTCGCTCAGACTTATGTCTGACCCTGTTGTTTTTATCTTTTTCCCAACCCTCAGGTCCTACGGTGGATCCTAGCAGTAGTGGAGCTTGATCGGATTGCTGTTCCAGTCTTTAGGAGCTTGGATAGATGTAAAGCTCCAGTTATCCAGTTATCTTTTCTTTTGTTTGGCTATTGTATGAGAGTGGGATTATGTACTTCTTTATTTTGATGGATATTGTACTTGACCTTTATTGTGGTTTTATGATGTAACCAGACATGTTTTACTTCCGCTGTTATGAGATGATGTTTTAAAATTTCAAGTACTATTTATATCTGTCTTGTTGTAATTTTTCTGTTCTATATTCACTAAAATACTCCACCGATGCTATGGCATTCCCTTAGTGAGTGATCATAGCGGGAGTGGGGTGTTACATAGGTCCTCCGTTTCTTTCAGCCAATTCCTAGCTGCTACGAAGGACTCAGTTCCATGGAAATCCCTTCCTCCCATAGCTTTAAAATCTTTACATATCTTAGCAAACGTGTTTCCCCGAGGAGGAGGTGGAGGAAAAGGTGCCGCTGCGGCTGGATGATTTCCTTCTGCTGGGGGAGGAGGAATGGTAGGACCTGGCTGAGTGGCCCTTGCTTCTAAGAACCGTCTAAACCAACCAGGTATTGGCACCCCTTCCGGCAAGTTAAGTTCTTGGGACATGCTGAAACAAAAAGGATAGATTCAAAACGAAGGATAAGAGATAGTACCTATGGCTTTGGGGAGTGGACTTTGCCTTTTTTAAAATAAAATAATATTTTCTTTTAAAAATGCTTCTTTAAATTTCCTTTTTGAAAACAATTTTCAAAACTTTTTATCTTATCTGGTAAACCTATGCTCTGATACCAAGTGAAACACCCCACCCTCCGTTAGGGTCATTCTCAAAGGGAATGCCCTAATTTTGGTGGAGGTTTATAAGTACAAGTCACAGATATACAAGACAGATATAAGAACACATATTTGTAAACAGCGGAAGAACAACAAACTTTTATTTCATAAAGTCAAATACGTGTTACAACAACATCCTTTCCAAAAACATAACATAATACTTTCATAATCTGTCTTGAGTACATGATTTAAAGAAGCATAAATAAAACATAGATAAACTGCAAAGCCCTCATAGTGATTGTCCAAAGCCATAGTTCAAAACAGGAAAGTCCAATCAATACATTTCTCTTCTTCAAGCTGGATGCTAAGGCTGGTCAAGCTGCTGTGTTCCCTCCCTGAGGACCTGGGGGGGGGGGGGGAAACGGAAGAAAGAAGATGAAAGAAAAATAGAGTCAGACATAAAGCCTGAGTAAGTCTAGTACTACTTTGTCTATGAATAAAGAACTGGGTATGATAAGTATAAACAAGAAGTGGGCAAGCACTATGAACTTGGTTAAGTTGTCTAGGGTCGAATATACTATCGTACCCCATGTTAATCTCTGAACCCATATAAACTAGTTTCCAACTGGCACCCCATAATCAGGGTGGTGTGATCCATTCTATGATGATCGGCTCCTACTCGCATAGTTCCATGTGTCTTACGGCCCCCGATGTCTGTAGTTACCTATGCTGGTCCCACCATGGGGTGTATCAAGTCCCATAGTGGCAACCCGACACAACCTTAGAGTGCACAGGTATGTTACTGGTGCCCAGTGCCTTATTTTTCTGCGCCGGAGTGCGTGCACGCCCGCACACCGTTAGAACCTACACTGCTACACCACCGCCGTCGCTTTGACCTCTTACAATCAGCCCAGTAATCGTGCCCCACCCTGCCTAGTTTCAGGGTATCCTGATACACCTTTTAGGGTTACTGCTGAAAAGGGTCCCCCGTTACTAGGTTTTCTATCTCTAGCCAACATGCTAAGTTGGTTAAGTGTTTTCTAACCTAACCCCCACCAGTCCGCTTAGTTTAGCATGTTCCATTTTGATTAAGTCTTTAGTCCACTTAATCCTAACAATCCTGACTCAGCCTTAATTGTCTTATTAAGGCCCTGACCTCTCACATTAGACAGGTATTGTTGTGGCTGCCTGTTGCCGGTTGGTTCCGGGCAGTCTTACGCCACAACTCAGTCTAACCTCGGGTCCTTGCTGGGCTCCATGTTTAACCTCCCACATTGGATAGGTATTGTTGTGACTACTGGACAGCCGGGCGGTTCCGGGCAGGTTTACATCACAACTCAATCCAACCTCGGGTTAAACACATCGTATGTTCTACATTCACATATCTTGTCATTCTTCTTTATTTATATGTAAATATTTGCGGCCCATTATTAAGTTAATGGTGTAAAGATTACACCCACCACGGGCCCAACCCATACTTGAATTTGGGCCCTTCTATTTTATATTTTCATTCATTAATTAATTTTAACCCAACGTTATTTTCCCCCGTTTTACACGTCCGTTCATATATATTGGGCTTAGCCTTTTAAAGCCCAATTTAGCCATGCGAAAAGGGAGGCTTATGGCGTATACACAAAGAGGGGAAGGTGAGCGCATGAACTTGCAATACGACGTTGGAAATACAAAATAGAAATTGGTGTTCTTGCATAGTGGTAACATAGGTGACATGAATCAAAGCATGTGAACTTGCATAGGTTTAACTACAACATGAACCTATATTCTTATTTAGGCATAATGTCAAACATAAGCATGTCATAAATATTCCTAGCATAAGCATAGCATAATGTCAAACACAAGCATGACATAAATACTTTTAGCACAAACATGGCATAAACATAAACAAGTCATGTTCATAAGGTTTCTACATGTTTACAAAGGGAATACTTTGTTACTAACACAAAAGCATAGTTCAACTTAATCATGATTTAAGTCTAATCACATAACAACGGTATAAACATACTTATGCATAAATATTCCTAATCATGGTGTTTGCTTTAAACTTGCAAAAAGGGGATTTTTGAGTCTAACATATGTCATTTTAACAATATAGAACTAGCATGGATTTCAATTATGCCAAATATCATTCATAGCCTAGCCATATTCATAAGCATGACTTAATACATGGATTATGGTGTCAAAATTCCAACATAGTTTCATATGAACTATAACAACCAAACTTGTCTCAATTGCTTGCAAAATGATTTATACAAAATATACATCATGACGCCATAATAACAAAGCCCCAAACTTGCATAAATTTCAATCAACTACATACATGTAGCTTCAACATAGATTACATAATTTGCGCAATATTCCAAACGTTTACTTGCATAGAACTACCGCATGTAGTTCTTTATAATGAATAACATAATTTTGCACAAATATGAATTACTTTATTATCCCAATTCAAGCATACAAATCAATACAGTTGTTTATTCATACCAAAGTAATACTCTACTTACAATGGTTGCGGCGAATTCTCTAATTAAGAGATATGATTCCTTTGTTGAATTGATTGCCTTTAAGTTACTTGAATTGCTTTAGGCTTTAGAACTTTCTCCCTAATCCTCTCTCTAGTTGGCGGCTACTCTTAGTCGTTCCTCAGCAACATGGCGGCTATGTTCTTAATTTTGAATGAATAGATTAGGGTTTCGTCTAGGGTTGTTTATATAGAGGTTAGGAATTGATTAGGACCATTGATGTTGCTAGGTTAGATCGTAGCCATTCATTAGGAAGAGAGACCAATAAAAATCCGCCACCTAGCCCTAATGACAAAGCAGACCACAGAAATTCGACCACACACCGACCTGGCCAGCCAGGTTGACTGGGCTCGACCAGGTCGATACCCCTGTCGACAGGGCTGTCGACAGCCCTGTCGACATGGGTAGCCCAGGTCGACAGCCCAGTCGACCTGGGTGGCCCAGGCGGGTGTTCTTCCACCCTGGCCCATTGGGCCCCACTTCGGAATATTTAGTTATTTTATTCTGTTTGAATTTTAAATTTAATTCAAAACTTCCGAAGGCCATATCTTCTTCATACGGACTCCGTTTTTCGAAAACTCGGACTCTATTTCGCGTATTTTTCCGAGACGAACGCAATGGCGTATCCCGTTTCCCTTAGTTCTTTGATTTGAATTTGATTATACTTTAATTCATGAATTTCACAGTTATAGAATTTTTCGGGGTGTTAAACTTTCCTCAACAGCATGACGGTCTCATCTCCATTTTTGTTTGTGTGAATTAGGGTGAGTCTTAGGTCCTTTTTATAGAGTTTGTGAGTTGATTAGGACCATCGATGGAGCTTGGTTTAATAATAGCCGTTCGTTTAAAGGAGAGACCAACCAGGAGCTGACACCTAGCCCTAGTGACAAGGAAAGGCTCAGAAAATCGACCAAACACAGATCAGGCCAGCCGGGGGGCTGGGTTCGACCTGGCTCAGGGGCCAGGTCGACACGCCCAGTCGACACCGTGTCGACTTGGCAGTCGACACGGGTGACCCAGGTCGACTACCCAGTCGACCTAGGTAGCCCCAGGTTGACTAACCAGTCGACCTGGGTGCCTTGGGCAGGAAAATTCCCGCCCTGGCCAATCCGGCCCGATTTTGAATTTTGAATTGGTTTTTCTGAGCTGTTTTGGTCTGTTTGAATTTTAAACTGAATTCTGAAACTTCCGGAGGCCATATCTTCTTTATACGGAGTCCTTTTTACGCAAACTCGGACTCTATTTCAAGCAGAATTCCGAGACGAACACAACGACGTATCCCGTTTTCCTTAATTCTTTGATTTGAAATTAGTTATACTTTAATTTGTGAATTTCACTGTTATAGAATACACGGGGTGTTACATTCTCCCCCACTTAAAAGGATTTCGTCCCCGAAATCTTCAAGTTCAGGAAGAATGTACATCCTAACATCTAAACATCCATCTACTCATTCATCAAACACGAGCATCTATTGTCCTTAAAAGACTTCTAATGCTTCATGATCATGTGCGAAGTGTGTGTACATGTACTTATCTAATGCAAAATCAGGTGGTCTACTGATTCAGTTGACCTCCTTAATGCGAATCATGTAAGTGCCATGAATCCATTATGTATGCAAATTTTCCTATTCATGATTCTACATGAGTGCACAACCATTCATATATAAATGAAACATCTATATGACAACACACTAAACTTCATCCATATACGAATAAATACATTTATGGATATGCAATATGAAGTGAATGAGCCGATCTAAAACCTAAATTGTGTGTGTATATGCAACCACGAGCAACCACTAGAAATCACTTGCAACCATCATCCATAACATGTTTCAATTACATGTTTTCATCCAAAGGGTTTCTTCCTAAAAGATAAGGTCGAGGAGATATACCTAAAAAAGATAGATAAAAGCGCAACTTAAGGAAAAAGAAAGATCAAAGATGTAACCTCGAAAAGAAAAGGGTAGGCTGCGCGTATTCTAGCTTCAGTTTCCCAAGTTGCATCTCCCTCGGCGTCGCTCCACTGGACTTTGACGAGCTTGACTTCGCGGTTGCGTAGCTTCTTCACTTCCGTTCCTAATATGCAGGTTGGAACTTTCCTCACGGTTGCTTCGCGTTCCACTTCAGCTTCTTCTAGGATGTTTGGCTCTACCACTTCAGCCGATTCATGTAGACATTTTCGGAGATGTGAAACATGAAAGACGTTGTGAACTCCGGCCAATTTTTCGGGTAGCTCTAATCTATAGGCCATTTTCCCAATTTTCTCGATGATAGGAAATGGCCCTACGAACCTTGGTGCTAGCTTTCCTGTGGTTCCAAAACGAACAACGTTCCTTAGCGCAGATACCTTGAGAAAAACTCTGTCCCCAACCTCAAATTCATGGTCGGTCCTCCTCTTGTCGGCGTAGGATTTTTGTCTGTCTTGGGTTGTCTTCATCCTTCTCCGTATTAAGTCTACTTTTTATGAAGTCTCTCGAATCATATCTGGTCCAAGTATGAGCTTGTCAGTAGACTCCCACCAACAAGTGGGCGATCGGCACGGTCTTCCATATAAGGCTTCGAAGGGCGCCATTCCGATGGTTGCTTGGTAGCTGTTGTTGTAGGCAAATTTCACCAAAGGAAGATGGTCTTCCCATGTCCCTCCGAAGTCAAGGACGCATAGTCTTAAAAGGTCCTCCAAAACACTGTTCACTCTTTCTGTTTGACCGTCGGTTTGGGGATGATAGGCTGTGCTCAAGCATAACTGTGTGCCTACCGCTTCTTGCAGACTCCGCCAAAACTCACTTGTGAAGATAGGGTATCGGTCACTAACAATGCTGGACGGTATTCCATGGAGTCGGACAATTTCCTTGAGATAAAGAGATGCTAGGGATGAGGCAGTTCTTTTACTCTTGACAGGTAAGAAGTGGGCGCTTTTAGCAAGCCTATCCACTATTACCCAAATGCTAGTATTGCCTCTTCTAGACTTAGGCAGCCCATCAATGAAGTCCATTGAGATGCTATCTCACTTCCACTGCGGGACCTCTAGAGGATGGAGCAGACCGCCAGGCTTTTTCTGTTCCACCTTAACCTGTTGGCACACCATGCACTTAGAAACGAAATCTGCCATGTCCTTCTTCATGTCGTTCCAAAAGAAAGTTCTTTTTATGTCCTTGTACATTTTATCTCCGCCTGGATGTATCGTCATCTTGGAGTGATGTGCTTCCTCGAGAACCTTCTTTACTAAATCCCTTGTCTGTGGGACGCATAGTCTTCCGTCTCGCCTTAGCCAACCCTTGTCGTCGATGGAGTATCTGCTGAGGTGACTTGAAGTCTCACCCCTAATTAGCCTATCAATCCTCTCCACAAGCTGAGGGTCTTCGCGTTGTGCTGTCCCTATTGAGTCCACTAAAGTCGGGCGTACTTCGAGAGATGCTAGCAAGCCTGGTACAAAATCGGAGGAGGGCCTAAAGTCAAAGCTGGCTACACTACAACAAAAACACCATATTACAACTTTAATTTTACAACGGTGGTAAACGCACCGTTGTAATAAATGGGTTTTTACAACGGTGGTAAAAGCACCGTTGTAATAAATTGTTTTTTACAACGGTGGTATAAACACCGTTGTAACTACAACAAAAATACCATATTACAACTTTAATTTTACAACGGTGGTTAAAGCACCGTTGTAATAAATGTTTTTTACAACTTTTTTCCAGAAAAGTTGTAATAAATTTATTTTTAACAACTGTGTTATTTTGACAGTTGTAATAAAAGCCTATCAACTTTTATTTTTTGACTGTTGTAATATATGACTATATTTTAATATTAATTATTTTCATTATATAATTTTTAATAATTAATATTTACAACTAATTAGTAATTATTAATTAATAACCTATATATTAATATTAAATAATTAATTAAAAATACTTCAATAAATAAATAATTCGTGCTAATAATTAGTAATTGACAACCAATTAGTAATTATTAATTAATAATCAATAAATACATATTAAATATTTAATAAAAAATACATCAATAAATAAATAATTCCTACTAATAATTACTAATTAACAACCAATTAGTAATTATTTAATAATAATCAATATATAAATATTAAATATTTAATTAAAAATAATTATATATAACTACTTTATTATTAAGTACTAGTAATTAATTAGTAAGTAATAACTAATGAGCGGTTAATAATCAATTAATAATCAATAAGTAAATAACAATTAATAAATATTTAATTTATAATTAATCATGACTATTGGTAGTAATTAATATTTAGTATATAATATTTTTTAATAAGTAATCGTTGTTGAAAGTTTTTCCAAAATCTTTTGTCAAATATGATCCCTACGGAGGGGGGGTGGCAACCCCCCTAGGTGGGGGTGCGGGGGCAACGCCCCCGCTAACGGGGTTCGACCTGCCCGGTCAGGTCACGGGGGTCCAGGGGGCAGCGCCCCGTCCGAAACGGTACATTTTGTATACTTTTGAATTTGAATCTTACTTAAAATTTAATACTTAGAAATTAAGATTAATAAGAAATCTTTAATTAATAAGATTAGTAAGTACTGTTAAATAAAATTATTAATGGAAAGTGAATTTAGAAGCTTTCCTTGCAAAGAATAAAACAATTAAAAAAACAAAACAAAAATCTGTTGCCCACTTAACACAAATGATGAAATTTGGGCGGGCGACCGAAATTTTGGCTCCAAAGCTTCTCACTTTCATATTTCTCCTCACGTGGGCCGACCACTCTTGCTCTTCTCTCACATCGATCCCCAATTTCGTTCCTCTGGAAAAAAATTACGTCTTAACATCGATCCTCATCTTCTTCTAGCCGCCTCCTCCCTCATCGCTTCAGTTCCATTATCCGCTTTGCTCCTCTACTTAAATCGATTCTTCTCTTCAAACCTCTCCAAGCTTTTCCTGCTCCTATCACTCTACCCTAGTTGCTCTTCTTCCTTTCTCGAGCGTGATTTCTCTCAGATCTGTTTCGGTCCAGATCTATCGGAGTGGCTTTGATCTCCATCTATTGGAGCGGCTCGGCGCGGTTCAGATCTTCAAACGACTTTGATCGACAGCTAGTTCTTTGGATTCCGCTTTGTCTGGTGGTTGTTTGCAGTGGATTCTTTTCATCGTGCTGGCGAGGTAATGTTGATTTTCGCAGTAATTCTTGGGTTTCAAAAGTGTCTGTGAGGTCGATGTTCAGTGGTTTGCGTCGCCTTGAGGGTGAATAGCATTTTTGTTTATGTTCTTTGGATCTATTATCATTTGGTTTAAGGTGGTTGTTGCTGTTAGTGTGTCTGGTAGTGATGCTACTCTCTGGAGCACTTGTCTGTGATTTTAAGTCATGCTTTTATTGAGCTTATGTAATATGCTTATGCCATTGGTATGGGTAGAACATGGTTCAGCTTACCTATCATCGTACTGCCACGGCAATAGCTATAAGCTATGGTGGTAGTTTGTTTATTGGTGTCTCTGATGTGTCTTATTATTCATTGGCAGTTTTGTTCATTGGTGTTAAAGATGCAATGCAATTTTGGGATGTGCTTCTGCCATTTATGCCTGGCAGTTTTGTTCATTGGCAGTTTTGTTCATTGGCACTCTTATTGTTCATTGGCAGTTTTGGTTCTCTTGCTTTGCTGTTCAGTTAAATCTTGTTTCTCTTGGTACATGTCTAAGAATCTATCTATGGAGGATGAAGTTATCCTATCAGGTATGCCATGTCTCTTGACACTGTCTGCTATAGTGTGTAACCGTGTATCTTTGAGCTATGTAATTGTTCACACCTTTCGCTGTCCTTTACCTTTTGCATAAAAAGTCAGTCTGAATTAAAAAAAAAGTAGTAGAACATAAGTTTATCAATGTAAGGATACATGAACACAGATGGAGTATAACACAGTGTCCAATAATTCAACCTTGCAGAGTGTTTACATATAGATTTGCGTTGTTGAATCTGAAGGGAACTCAATTTTGACAAAAAAGTGCTTAGGAATGAATGCACAGAGTAACAAGGATATTTGACGATGAGCATGATGTTGAAATGGATGATCGATTGGGGATGCTGGAGCATAAAGACTCGGTGCATGTCAGTGTGTATGTATATTTATACGAAAGTGTGTATGTAACTGAGTGTATTGAGTGATCAGTTTGTAGTGAGGATTGTATGTATTGTTATGACCATATTATGTAAAAGTGAGTTGTACGATAGTGGATCAGAAAGTTGTACTAATTCAAATATTGAAATAAAATATTTAATTGATTATTTCAGATCAGTGTAGTATCATTTTATTCAATATAAATATTTATTTTTATATGAAATGTAATGTATAACGAAACAAAAATCGTATTGTTATAATTAATTGTTGCAGGAATTACTACAACGGTGGAAAAAAGTTGTAATATGTACTACTACAACAGTGCAAAAATGTTGTAATATGTATTACTACAACGGTGGAAAAAAGTTGTAAAATATACATATTACAACGGTGTTGCAACGGTGTAAAAACGTTGTAAAAGATATGAGTCTATTACAACTTCTTAATACACGATGGTTTGCCCACCGTTGTAAAATGTATATTACAACGGTGTTCCACCGTTGTAATAGGGTCATTTTGTTGTAGTGCTATAAACTCTAGGCTTTGTCTTTCAACAAACAACGGGCTTAGGGTTAGTTTCTTTCGGCTCAACGCGTCTGCCACTACGTTGCCTTTGCCCGGAGTGTAGGAGATCTCGAAATCGTACGAGGCAAGAAACTCCATCCATATCTGTTGCCTCAAGTTAAGGTCCTTCTGCGAGAAAAGGTATTTCAACGATTTATGGTCAGTGTAAAGTTCGAACTTCTCACCTAGGAGATAGGTTCGCCAAGACTTGAGTGCAAAGACGATGGCGGCTAACTCAAGATCGTGGGTCGGGTAGTTCTTTTCATGCACTTTCAATTGTCTCCCGCCATAAGCTACTACCCTTCCTTCTTGCATTAAGACGGCGCCTAGCCCTGTCCCACATGCATCTGTATAAACTGTGGACATCTTGCTTCCATCTGGCAACGTTAAAACTAGGGCTGTTGTAAGAGCCCTTTTCAGTCGTTGGAAAGCAAACTCGCAATCCAAGTCCCAATTGAACACTAGATTCTTCTTGGTCAACTTTGTGAGCGGAGGTGATATCTTTGCAAAGTCTCTGATGAATTTCCGATAGAAGCCTGCTAGCCCGAGAAAGCTTCGGACTTCTGTTGCGTTCTTTGGTGTCTTCCAATCCTGCACCGCTACTACTTTAGCAGGGTCTACTGCTAACCCTTCTTTGGATACTATGTGCCCAAGGAACCTTACTTCCTCTCTCCAAAAGTGGCATTTGGAGAATTTGGCTTTTAGTTGATGGTCTTGCAGAGTTTCCATGATTGCCCTTAAGTGCTGAGCATGTTCCTCTTCACTCTTTGAGAAGATAAGGATATCGTCTACGAAGACCACTACGAACTTGTTGAGGAATTCTCTGAACACCCTACTCATCAAGTCCACGAAGTAAGCGGGTGCGTTTGTCAAGCCAAAAGTCATGACAAGCCATTCAAAGAAGCCGTCTGGGGTTCTGAATGCTATCTTATCGATGCTATCTTCAGCCAACCTTAGCTGATGAAAACCGGTCGCTAAGTCGAGCTGGGAGAAAACATACGCTCCTACAAGCTGATCAAACAGATCGTCAATTCTGGGGAGAGGGTGCCTATTCTTTTTCGTTAGTTTGTTGAGCTCCCTATAGTCAACACATAGACGAAGTGAACCATCCGCCTTTGTAGCGAACACCACTGGAGCGCCCCATTCTGAAATGCTCCTTCTAATGAACCCCTTCTCTAGAAGCTCTTTAATCTGTTTACTGAGCTCTTTCCTTTCCCGTGGAGCCGCGTGTCTAACGGGCAACGCAACGGGCTTTGCATTATCTATAAGATATATGCGGAAGTCTATCTCCCGCTTTGGAGGCAAGCCCTTCACCTCTTCGAAGACATCCGGATATTCCCGGACGAATCTAACCGATTGCAAACATTCAACAGAGGCATCTAGCGATTCAAGATAACTAAGTATAACCGCATACGAGGGATTACAAGTAATTTCCAGAGTGTTACCGAGTTGGGTCAGAAGCCTAACCACCCTTCTCTCACAATCAAGGACGGCACCATTACTGGATAGCCAATCCATGCCCAAAATCAAACCATATCCCGAAAAGCCCAAAACAAAGGCACTACATTTAAATTCTACACTTAGAATAGAAATTTTCAATCCCACACAGATCATAAACAAATGAGCTGGGCCCCCAATTGGGTTTGAAACAATTAAGGGGTCCTCTACCATACTAGTTTCTAGGTGCAGAGATTCTACTAAAGCAGACGAGATAAAGGAGTGTGATGCGCCAGAATCAAATAAAGTGCGAACGGGGTGATCATAAAGATAAACTACACTTTCTACAGAAGTATTTATACCTCGCTGTTGCAGAGGTGGCACTTCTAGCACATGAACCTGTGCCCCTGAGGTGGATCCAGCCCTCTGCCCCTGTCCTCGTTTCTTCGGGCAATCCTTAGCCATGTGGCCTGTCTCACCGCAAGAAAAGCACCCACCATTCATCTTGGCCTTCTTTTTCCGGCAATCTTTCACTAAGTGCCCCACTTTGCCACAGAAATTACACTTCCTCTTCTCTTTGTTGTCTTTCCCGCCCTTCTTAAAGTCTGTCTTCTTAGGTTGCAAACCCTCTTTCTTCCCTTGAGAGTTTTCTGCCTTTGTCTCCTTCTTGCCCTTATCCTCTTCGTTCAGCAATGCCATCTGTACCAATCTTTCATACGTAGCTCCCATGGGTATATGGGTCATGGCTAAACTGTGTAATGGCTCATTCAACCCTTTGACAAAACGGAGAGCCTTCTTGTGCGGGGTGTTGACTAGGTCCAGTCCGAACCTATCCAGCTGATCAAACTGGTTAACATACTCTTTGACTGTCATATTCCCTTGTTTAAGAAATAAGAATTTTTCCAACTGAAGACTCCTTTCAGCTTCTGAAAGAAATTTAGCCTCAAACCTTGCCCTAAAGTCCTCCCATGTTTCCACTGGTCTTTCTGCATTAGTGACTTCCCACCAATAGGAAGCCTCGCCTTTAAGTAGCCATACTACCAGTTGTACCTTCTGCCTATCTTCTACCTCAAAGATGACGAATAAGTCCTCGGTTTCTTTCAGCCAATTCCTGGCTACCACGAAGGACTCAGTTCAATGAAAGTCCTTTCCTCCCATAGCTTTAAAATCTTTACATATCTTAGCAAAAGTATTTCCCCGCGGAGGAGGTGGAGGAAGAGGTGCTGCTGCAGCTGGATGATTTCCAGCAGCCGGGAGAGGAGGAACGGTAGGACCTGGCTGAGTGGCCCTTTCTTCTAAGAATCGTCTAAACCAACCAGGTATTGGTATACCCTCTGGCAAGTTAAGTTCTTCGGACATGCTAAAACAAAAAGGATAGATTCAAAACGAAGGATAAAAGATAGTACCTATGGCTTTGGGGGACTTTGCCTTTTTAAAATATAATATTTTATTTTTAAAAATGCTTCTTTAAATTTTCCCTTGAAAATAAATTTTCAAAACTTTTATCTTATTTGGTAAACCTATGCTCTGATACCAAGTGAAACACCCCACCTCCGTTAGGGTCACTCTCAAAGGGAATGCCCTAATTTTGGTGGAGGTTTATAAATATAAGTCACAGATATACAAGACAGATATAAGAACACATATTTTTGAACAGCGGAAAACAACAACAACTTTTATTTCAACAAAATACGTGTTACACAAACCATGTCATAATTTGTTTTACAATACTTCGAAAACATAACATCTTCATAGCTGTCTTGATTACATTATTTAAAGAAGCATAAAGAAAACATAAATAAACTGCATAAGTCCCATAATTGTTGTCCAAAGCCATAGTCCAAAACGAAAAAGATCCAAGCAATACGTTCTTTCTCTTCAAGCTGGATGTGAAAGCTGGTCAAGCTGCGGTATTCCCTCCCTGTGGACCTTGGGGGGGGAGACGAAAGAAAAGAAGGCGAAAGAAAAATAGAGTCAGACATAAAACCTGAGTAAGTCTAGGACTATTCAGTCTATGAATAAAGAACTGGGTATGATAAGTATAAACTGGAAATGAGAAAGCGCCATAAACTGAGTTAAGTTGTCTAGGGTCGAATACACTATCGTACCCCATATTAATCTCTGTACCCATATAAACTAGTTCCCAACAGGCACCCCATAATCAGGGTGAAGTGATCCATTTCTGATGATCGGCTCCTACTCGCATAGTTACATGTGTCTTACGGCCCCCGTTGTTGTAGTTACCTATGCTGGTCCCACCATGGGGTGTATCAAGTCCCATGGTGGCGGCCCGACACAATTCTAGAATGCACAGGTATACTACTGGTGCCCAATGCCTTAATTTTCTGCATCGGAGTGTGTGCACGCCCGCACCCCATTAGAACCTACACTGCTGCACCACCGCCGTCGATTTGACCTCTTACAGTCAGCCCAGTATTCGTGCCCCACCCTGCCTAGTTCAGGGTATCCTGATACACCTTGTAGGTTACTGCTGAAAAGGGTCCCCCGCTACTAGGTTTTCTATTTCTAGCCAACATGCTAAGTTGGTTAAGTGTTTTGTAAACCTAACCCCAAATCGGTCTGTATAGTTTAGCATGTTCCATTTTGATTAAGTATTAATATAATTTACGTAATCCTATCAATCCTGACTCAGCCTTAATTGTCTTATTAAAGCCTCGACCTCTCACATTAGACAGGCATTGTTGTGGCTGCCTATTGCCGGTTGGGTCCGGGCAGTCTTACGCCACAACTCAGTCTAACCTCGGGTCCTTATTGGGCTCCGTGTTTAACCACCTACATTGGATAGGCATTGTTGTGACTATTGGACAGCCGGGCGGTTACGGGCAGGTTTACATCACAACTCAATCCAACCTCGGGTTAAACACATCGTATTTTCTACATTTACATATTTTGTCTCTTTCCTTTTTATATGTAAATATTTGCGGCCCATTATTCAAATTCATCTTTATTGGTTAAAATTTATTTATACCACTTAATTGCTTTTCAAGGTTGTTGGCATGCGTCAAACATGCCAACACATATGTTCTATATTTTAACCCAGACGTCATTACCCCTGTTTTACACATTCGCTACAATATAAGATATGTTGGGTTTAACATTTAAACCCAACTTAGCCATATGAAATGGGGAGGCTTATAACATGGTGTTTATAAGGTAACATAAAAAGGGGAGTGTGAACGCATGAACTTGCAACATAACGATTCAATTAACATGAATTAGGCACATGCGAACTTGCATTGTAATAGCATATAATCATGGCATAAACAACACTTAAACATGAATCATTCTATTCATATAATCATGGCATAAACAATACTTAAACATGAATCGTTCTATTCATATAATCATGGCATAAACATACCTAAACATGAACCATTCTATTCATATAATCATGGCATAAACATACCTAAACATGAAATCATGTTTTTTTTAGTCTATTCATGTAAACTTGCAAGTAGAATGTAAATCTAACTTAATTTATGTGCTACCTATATCACCATATGATTTTTATAACAACATAGGCCTAAACATGGTTTCAACTAGGCATAACACCAAACATAGTTTGATCATGTTCATAAAAATGCTTACTTTTGTTTCTAATACAAAAGTATGATTTGCCAATTCCAACATAGATTTATATAAACCATAGTACTTAGTCGAGTCCAATTACACACTAAAAGTGATCATAAAAATATGTACATCATATTGGCATAATAGTGAATCATATACTTGCATGAGTCCCAATTAAAATACCATAACATATGGTTGTTAACATGAATCATATACTTGTATGAATCCCAAATAAAATACCACAACATGTGGTTGTCAACATAAACCACATACTTGCAAATATCCAATCGTATACCATAACATTTCCAAATCGTTTAGAATCAAAGCAACATACAAATATAGATTATTATCGCCACAATTCCATTTCTCACTTTACACAAATCAAACACAATTATTTATTCACATCGGAATAACACTCTACTTACAACGTATGACGAATCTTCAATTCAGGAATCTGAATTCTGAATTTGGAGATGCTATCTTTTGTTGTAGGCGTTGGTTTGATTTAATTGACGTTGCTTTAAGCTTTCGAATTATCTCCTAATTGCCTCTTAATTCCTGACGGTTATTCGTAGTCTTTCCTCAGTAGCATGACGGTCTCATCTCCATTTTTGTTTGTGTGAATTAGGGTGAGTCTTAGGTCCTTTTTATAGAGTTTGTGAGTTGATTAGGACCGTCGATGGAGCTTGGTTTAATAATAGCCGTTCGTTTGAAGGAGAGACCAACCAGGAGATGACACCTAGCCCTAGTGACAAGGCAAGGCTCAGAAAATCGACTAAACACAGATCAGGCCAGCCAGGGGGGCTGGGTTCGACCTAGCTTAGGGGCCAGGTCGACACGCCAGTCGACTTGGCAGTCGACACGGGTGACCCAGGTCGACTACCCAGTCGACCTGGGTAGCCCCAGGTCGACTACCCAGTCGACCTGGGTGCCTTGGGCGGGAAAATTCCCACCCTGGCCAATCCGGCCCGATTTTGAATTTTGAATTGGTTTTTCTGAGCTGTTTTGGTCTGTTTGAATTTTAAACTGAATTCTGAAACTTCCGGAGGCCATATCTTCTTCATACGGAGTCCGTTTTACGCAAACTCGGACTCTATTTCAAGCAGAATTCCGAGACGAACGCAATGGCTTATCCCGTTTCCCTTAATTCTTTGATTTGAAATTAGTTATAATTTAATTTGTGAATTTCACTGTTATAGAATACACGGGGTGTTACAACAGTAGCCATGTGTTCTCATGACACTGATAGTTTAATGAGTTATGTTGCCAACAGGCTAACTTTGGCAAGATCAAAGTCGGATAGTTTAGGATTGAAGTCTTCGTCTAATGATACACTGGAAGTACTATTCATCTCTCGATCGATATATATAATGCGCACTACAAAAGGCAGCTTAAATTGCGACGGGGTGGGGCAACGGTTTGCGACGGCTAAAAAAGCGGCCGTCGCTAGCCGCCGCAAACCGTTGCTCGATTTGCAGAATAATAACTGCCGAACCATCCTCTTCCTCATTATATTTTTCCCCCAAAAATTTCTTAAACCCTACCCGTCGTTCTCTCCTTGCTACTCCGATTCCAAGCCTCCAAATTCGCTTCCAAGGTATTGATTTCATTCTACTATGTCTTCTAACTCTAGTTTATGCTTAATTAGGGTTAATTAGTGGCTTTGGTTGCTAGTTTACATGAGTTTGCAAAATTGAATGTTTATGCATATGAAATTGGTTGTCTTGAGGGATGTTTATGATAATGGTTGTGTTGTAAGTTGATTTGGGGATAAGTGTAATTGATTATGAGGGTAAAATCGATGAATATTACATATGTAATTGATTTAGGAGGTTGAAAACAATGATTATCACGTGTTTAATTAGACGTACAATGATTGTGTTGTATGTAGAATTTGTAGTATGATAATTTGAGAATGAATGGAATTAATGTAATTCTTTAATGGTACTAACAGCTTGTTGGACACCATTAGCAACGACTTTTGCAACGGCTTCCCGAAAAAAAAAACCACCTGTCCTCTCATGATACCACGTGGCAAGTATCCGTTGTTAAACGAGTGACGGAGCCGTCGCTTTTTCCGTCACTTTTTTCCCTCGCAACGACATTTATAGCGATGACAAATAGCGACGGCTAGCGACAACTTGCGTCGGCCGCCAACGGCTATTTGCCGTCGCTATTCACTGTTCATCTTGTAGTGGTGAGGATTTGCTGTATCGTGTATAAATAAGCAATTCCCTTTTGCTACACCAAGAGCTATTTTTACTCGGGTGTTCCAATCAAGTGGGATTCTTCCGTAGGTTATATCTGTACAATTTCAATGTGTCAGCCATATAATGAAGCTGAATATGAACTTCATCAGTTTAACTTAACGAAGAAAATGGTAGCTGACAGGAAATTATTCTATATAACAACTATTATCATCATGCGGCAAATACTGAAATAATAAGTGCAAAGGCTATTCAAAGTGGAGTGAGATGCTTGGAGGCTGTGAAACTTAACTCGAATTGTTCCCCCTTCAGTAAATATTTTAAAGATGCAAATTTAGACATAAGAAAAGCAATTTGAGTTGGAATGATTGATGCAAAAGCTAATGTCAGGATCCAAGCAGCTTAAAAGGTATTAAAAACAGAACTTCGATGTAGAAGGATTCAAAAGGTGAAGTTTTATGTTTCAGATGTGGAAAAGCTGGACACATGAAATGTGCTTTCACCTTGGAAAACAATATTATGGAGTCATTGAATGAGGAGGAAAGTACTCTAGAGACTTCAGAAGGCACTGGCCAAAAGTTTGGAAATCTAAGAGCAAGCAACGAAGCTTCTACTGCATCAGTATTGCCAAAGATAATAAACACAGAAGACGAGTCTAAATGCACGGAATCCAAAAAACAGTGCTCCCTGCTCATCATTTCACTGGTAAACTCCCTGCTCATCATTTCACCTATTTCAGCAAGGCAAAGCCCAAAAGCAGCATCAGTTTCTTTCAAGAAAACTGTGCTTAAAACCAGCACGTGCAGGCAAGCTTAGCAATATTCTTAAGCTCTTCTTCAGAAAACGGAATAGAAGCCTGTGGCCAGTGAATACATTCAAAATACGGGTTTTCCAAGTTCCAAGTATACACGTAAACAGCTGACAAAGATGGAAGGTTGTAATAACCATTTATTTCTACTAACAAAAACTGAAATTTGTTTAAATTGAGTTATCTACTACAACTATCAAAAAAGAAACATTATAACAGACATCTATTATGATCGGAAAAATAAAAGAGTTCCTAAAAATAAGTTTATTACAACTATTTGAAAAAAAATCGCAACATTTGCAGGAATATATGGTAATATGATGTTTTTGTTGTGGTTCTTATATCATCGACCCAATGTTACCTCCATTTCCACCTGATATTTGTTGTGTACATGCATCATTAAGATATATGCACTATGCAGTTGTACATAATCAACAACAGTCTATTTTAAGGGTGCTACTTAGCATACTTAGATGTAGCATGGAAATGGCTTTACCCCATTCCAATGTGGATTGTTCCATGCATATATAGTAGGTTATCACTACACAGTATACCCCAAATACTCCTTAAGATATGTTTCTGCTATGGTATTATATCATGTATTCACTTGTTTATACGATTTTTGTATAGTGGTATTTACAATTGTAGATATCTATTTTGCAAAGATTAATGATCTCATTTGTTTAAAGACCGGAGATAAGACCAACCCTATTAATATCGGGAACCTTGGTATTCTTTAAACTATTAAATCTGATTTTAAAATCAAGTTCTGTTGAAAAACAATGGCTGAGTCGCGGACTAGTTTGCTTTCTTGAAGACGATTCGGAGATCTGGTCAGAGGTGCAAACTAGCTCGTTCCTTCGCCGCCGCCTCTAGGATAAAACAGCCTCTAAAAACAATAACCGATTTTCTTGCACAACAAATCAGTGCAGATTTGCACTTTCGAAAATAATATTGCTCGAATTTTCTGAGAGAAAGATTTAATGGCGGAGGCTAGAAGAAAAACAGAACTCGGTGTGTATTCTTGTCTATAGATAAAAATTATATATATAACGAGGATTAGGGTTTGGGAGAAAAAATCGGATCTGCTAAAATTTCGGGGGACAAACTTTTTACCGTTGCAGAAAAAATTATCGGTGCAGAAAATAATTTTACGTAAAAAAAAACAGTTCGAAAACTGCAAAGTTTTATGGTCCAAAAATATATGTGTCTACACCACAAAGCCCAAGCCCAAACTAGGCCGGATCAAGTCGAGTCGGTCGGTCGCGCACGTGTGTGTTGTTCATGATGCATGGTCTCCCTCCTCACAACAAAGCATGTATTGGGAGCCCAAGGCCCAACATGATTTCTTAGAAACAAGTATAAATCCTTGTCTCTTCCATATAATCCCATGATGTGGGACTATTCACACATAGGAGTCATCCATACACTTATTCAACATTTTTAATAATTCACTTAATGTTTGTAAAACATTTCCAACAATCCCCCACTTGAATTTTTTAAAAATATTTTCGAGCAATTTCTAAAACCATAAGGTTGTGCATAAACAAAGATGTCATCCGACTTGAACCTTTGCATAGTGAGTAAGATTCAGTTTTTACTAGAGTGACACGTAGTCTTGAACTCTATTCTTGACATCAAAGCACACACAACCTTTTCTATAGTGCAATCAAATAAGCCTGTGCATTTATGGCCAAGCACGTCTATCCTAGTTTAGTGAATGCTGTAGAAGTTTTGGCCAAAACTCCATAGGAAACAGCCACATTTCCACATTCACAAAGGTGAGTCTATCAAGAGTACTCTGAAGGTAGGTACTCTCCACTCCAAATAGAGTATAGATCTCATTAAGAGTTTCTATTAACTCATCCTCTAATCACTTCAGGAGTACATGCTTCTTGGTTTAGTAAATAGCGTGCTCAACTCCTATCACTACACAACTTGTTTTTACCCATTGAACCTAGTTCTTGGGATCTCCAGTCATTTAAGTCGGGTTACCATTGTGCGCGACTCAACAATCTAAGGGCAATAGTCCCATTCTTTTAGAAGAATTGTGGACTTTCTCTCTTGACAGTCCTTTCGTCAAAGGATCTTCCAAATTTTCTTCACTACGTACGTAATCCACTCTAACGGTACCTGTGGAAAGCAGTTCTCTAACCGTATTGTGCGTACAACGTATTTGTCATCTCTTACCGTTATAATAACGGTTCTGAACTTTTGCAATAGCCACGGTACTATCGCAATGTATCAACACAACCGGTATCGGTTTTTCCCATAAGGGAATCTCAGCTAGCAGGTTTCTCAAATACTCTGCCTCTTCACTAGCTGTAGCTAGTGCTATCATCTCAGACTCCATAGTAGACTGAGCCAAAATAGTCTGTTTCTTGGATTTTCAAGAAACAGCTCCTCCAGCAATGCTAAATATATAGCCACTGGTCGCTTTAGAATCATCAGATAAGGTATTCCAGTCTACATCAGAATATCCTTCAAGTACAGCTGGAAACCTTTCATAATGTAATCCAAGGTTCATGGTTCGTTTAAGGTATCTCATCACCCTTTCAATAGCATGCCAGTGCTCTATACTAGGTCTACTGGTAAACCTGCACAATAATCCCATGACATATGCAATGTCGGGTCTAGTACAATCAGTGGCATACCAAAGGCTGCCAATGATGCTCGCATAATTAGACTGCCTTACACCTTCACCAGTGTTCTTGAATAACTTTACACTGTGATCATATGGTGTACTTGCAGGCTTACAGTCAAAGTAATTGTATTTCTTTAGTATCTTCTCAATATAATGAGATTGATCTAAAGAAAGTCCCTTTTCTGACCTATTAGTTTTAATACCAAGGATTACACTCGCCTCACTAGATCTTTCATATCAAAATTGGCACTTAATAAGGAATTGACTGAGTTTATGACATGAATGTTTGACCCAAAAATGAGTAGATCATCTACATAAAGGCATATAATAGTGCAAATGTCATTCTCAGATTTGTAATAAAGCATTTGTCACTTTCATTAACTTTAAAACCATGTGATGATTAAGTTATCAAAATTTTCATGCCATTGTTTAGCTGCTTTTTTAAACCATATAATGATTTATCTAATTTGCATACTTTATGTTCTTGACCATGTACCACAAATCCTTCAGGCTGGTCCATATATATTTATTCGTCTAATTCACCGTTCAAAAATGCGGTTTTCACATCCATTTGGTGTATTAATAAATTATGAATAAAGGCAAGTGAGACTAATACCCGAATGGATGTGATTCTAGTAACAGGTGAAAAAGTGTCGAAGAAATATATGTTTTCTTTTTGTTTAAAACCTTTTGCTACTAGTCGTGCTTTATATTTATCAATAGTACCATCAGGTTTTAATTTCTTTTTAAGTACCCATTTACAACCTATAGATTAACAACCAGGGGGTAAATCTACCAAGTGCCAAGTCTTATTGGATTCTAAAGAATCAATCTCATCATTTGCAGCCTCTTGCCAAAAATCGGCATCTGAAGAAGATAAGGCCTCTTGGAGGTTTATGGGACTCTCCTCAATAGTAAAAGCGCAAAAATCTGAACCAAAATCTTTTATGGTTCTTTCTCTTTTACTTCTTCTAGGTTCAGCTTCAGAATTTTCGTTAGGTTCTATTCTAATAGGCATACTTGAAGTGCCCTTACTATTCCTTAATTTAAAAGGAAATTTAGTTTCATAAAAATCGGCATCATTTGATTCAATTATATTATGTGCATTAATGTCATAAAATCTGTATGCTTTGCTATTAATAGCATAGCCTATAAATACACATTCATATGCTCTACTTGCCAATTTTATTCTCTTAGGGTCTGGAATGCGAATATATGCTAAACAACCCCAAGTTCTAAAATATGAGACATTGGGTTTATGATTCTTTAAAATTTCATAAGGTGAAATTTTATTCTTAGATTTAGGGATTCTATTCAGAACATAGTATACAGTCAATAAAATATCCCCCCACCAATGTTTTGCTACACCAGAATTTAATAGGATGGCAACTACAAGTTCGGTAAAGGTCCTATTTTTCCTTTCAGCTTTACCGTTCATCTCAGGAGAATAGGGTGCAGTTCTTTCATGTACTATACCATGTTGTTTATAGAATTCGAGAATTGAAGTTGATTCATATTTTGTTCCTCTATCACTACGAAGTCTCTTAATTTTTCTATTTGCTTGATTCTCAATCTCAGTTTTGAATGTTTTAAACATGTCAAAAGAATCACTTTTATTTTTCATAAGGTATACATTTGTGAAATCAGAACAGTCATCAATAAAAGTGATAAAATAACGATGTCCTTGTCTAGTCAAAGTACCATCAAGTTCATATATGTCAGAATGAATCAAGTCTAAGGGTTCAGAAACTCTATCAACAGAAGTATGAGGTTTCTTTGTGATTTTTGCTTGCATAATCTAGAGTGCCAAATATTAAAATCACACAACATATAAGCAGAAGTAGTCACTTTATTAGTTTCAACATTCAGTTTAAACATACCCTCACAAGCATAACCCTTTCCCACAAAAGTTCCCTTATAAGTTAGGGGATACAAATCAACCCCAATAACTTGAGTAAACCCAACCTTATTAAGGAGAAAGCCAGACACTAGATTCTTTCTAATCTCTGGAGTATGCATAACATCTTTCAGAATTAAAGTCTTTCCAGAGGTAAACTTAATTTCCACATTGTCAATCCTTGCAACTTTAGTGGTGTGAGATTCTCCCAACAACACTTTCTGATTTTCAGCAGCCGTGTATATAGAGAACAAGCCACGATCATAGCAGACATGGCGAGAGGCACCAGTGTCTACCCACCAACCCTCTGATCCACCAACAAGGTGAATCTCAGTAATCATAGCCGTAAGAGGCTCTTCAGTCAGGTTAGCCTACGGTGCAGAGCCTGGCCTGTTCCGACACTTTCTTGCCATATGACCTTGTTTTCCACAGTTGTAGCAAAGAAACAACTGTCCAGAATCATTCTTTTGGGCTGGTTTCTGCTGTCCTTTTGGGTTTCCTTGCGGATTCCCATTCTATTTGTTGCGCCTGTTCTGATTCTTAAAAGATTTCTAATTCGGTTTCAGAACAGCGGGTGTGGTCTTTTTAGTGTTGTTGTTATTGACAATCAACACCTCTTCTTTCTGGTCCTGTTTGTGCGCCTCCTCCTCAATACGGAGGCGCGTGATTAAGCTTTCTAAGGAAAATTCCTTAGTCTTATGATGTAAAACATTTTTAAAATCTTTCCAGCCAGGGGATAATTTGTCAATGATAACAACAATTTGAAATTGTTCGTCTAATGCCATACCTTCGGAGATGATCTCATGAGCTATTTTTTGCAGCTTATGAGACTGCATCTCAATTGATCTGTCGTCAGTCATCTGGTACTTTAGGTAGCGGCTTATAGCATATTTCTTTGCCCCTGCCTCCTTTGTATCTTACTTCTTTTTCAGTGCTTCCCATATCTCCTTTGCTGTCTTCTCATCTGAGTTATAGTAATCATCAGAACATCGCTCAGTCCATTTAAAATAAAGTTCTTGCATAGATAATCTTGTTCAGTCTAGGTCTGCAGTTGCTTTGACTGTTCAGTCCATGATGCCATCTTCGTTGCATCAGCCTCGTCAGGTTTATCCGATAGCTGCGTTTTTTCAGCAGTCAGCGCAGCCACAACCTTTCTGATCATGAGGAAAAACTCCATCTTCTAACGCCAACGCTTGAAATGCAAGCCTTCGAATTTGAATGGAGCAGCAGTCACGAGAGGGTTCTGGAAAGCAGAGGGTGGAGCAGCATCGTCTACGGTTGAGTTCGAAGCCATTGTTTTAGTTCGTCTTCAAATTGTTGGAAAAAAATGGTTGAGTCGCGGACTAGGTCATTTTCTTGAAGATGATTTGGCGATTTGGTCAGAGGTGCAAACCAGTTCGTTCCTTCGCCGCCGCCTCTAGGATAAAACAGCCTCTAAAAACAATAACTGATTTGCTTGCACAACAAATCAGTGCAGATTTGCACTTTCGAAAATAATATTGCTCGAATTTTTTGAGAGAAAGATTTAATGGCGGAGGCTAGAAGAAAAACAGAACTCGGTGTGTATTCTTGTCTGTAGATAAAAATTATATATAGAACGAGGATTAGGGTTTGGGAGAAAAAATGGGATCTGCTAAAATTTCGGGGGACAAACTTTTTACCTTTGCAAACTTTTTATGTTGTAGAAAAAATTATCGGTGCAGAAAATAATTTTCCATTAAAAAAAACGGTTCGAAAACTGCAAAGTCTTATGGTCCAAAAATATAAGTGTCTACATCACAAAGCCCAAAACCCGAGCCCGAGCCCGAGCCCGAACCGGACCAGGCCGGGTCGAGTCGAGTCGGTCGGTCGTGCGCGTGTGTGGTGTTCATGATGCATGGTCTCCTTCCTCACAACAAAGCATGTATTGGGAGCCCAAGGCCCCAACATGATTTCTTAGAAACAAGTATAAATCCTTACCTCTTCCATATAATCCCATGATGTAGGACTATTCACACACAGGAGCCATTCATACACTTATTCAACATTTTCAATAATTCACTTAATGTTTGTAAAACATTTCCAGCAAGTTCGACAAAGCATTAGCTGTTGTTAAAGGCATAATCAGGTAAATAACACTTCATCCTCATCGTTTGTTGTGATGGAGGAAGTTGCATTAGCATTGTTTTTCCTTTCGATCGTGATTTCGTGGATATACCATTAAACGTATCCATATCATGTAAATAACACTTCTAAACTTGCAGCTATATAACATAGACACAAACATGCATGTTCATGGGCACACACATATTTTTTCTTATGTTTGTTTTGGGCTGAGGGTAGATATGAGTATATATGTGTGGGAATTCACTAACAAGCAAAATCCAAATCATTCGTTGTTTCCTTTGATAAATGGAGAAATGGTAACCAGAAAAGAGGACTTCATGAATAAAATAATAATTATTAAACATAATTAAGGTTAAATAGAAAACTTATGACTTAATTCATTGAAGACTCCACAAAAGATGGTCCCAGAATACGAATTTATTATTTATTTTGTTATTTTTTTTAGCTAATTTGTTGGAAATCCATAGTTTGGATAGCTACTTAGTTTGTTCACAAAACCAATTAGTTAATGTGAACTATAACTTCCTAATATTTATCTAGGATCTTAGTTGAGTATTTCCCGATGTGGGACTTTTTTTTCATCACTCCACAACTTTGAAGCACCAATATAACTTTTAACACACCCCCTTGATTCAAAGTTGTTGAGATAATAAGAGAAGCACTTTCTCTTCGATTTTGTGATGCACTTCTCATCACCTTCAATTGTTAAAGCACGTCCCTTCAACTCTACTCTTTTTTTTAGTTGATATTGAAATCCTGGGCTCTGATACCACTTGTTGGAAATCCATAGTTTGGATAGCTACCTAATTTGTTCACAAAACCAATTGGTTAATGTGAACTACAGCTTCCTAATATTTATCCAGAATCTTAGTTGAGTATTTCCGGATGTGGGACTTTTTTTTTCATCACTCCACAACTTTGAAGCACCAATATAACTTTTAACACACCCCCTTGATTCAAAGTTGTTGAGATAATAAGCGAAGCACTTTCTCTTGTTAAGTTTTGGCATTCCCTGCATACCGTACGCGCTTCACCGTGTCTATCGGAGTCAACAGTCGAAGACTCCTATGCCGGCGTCCCGATTGAACATCCCCCATCATCTCCCATCGAGCATATAATTTGGTATTGGCAAGCACTTATTGTAACAAAAGAAATCCCCATTGTTACATGCCACCAATACCATATATATCACGATCTTTCTTAATATCTTGCGATGTGGGATAATTCTCCCTTTCAATCCACGCACCCACTCCATTCAAATGCGAGCCACACCTAACAATATCCACCTTGGCGAGCATTGCTCAAGTCACCTTAGATTTACACCTTGAGTCCTCTTCACAGTTGGCTAGGCTGCTACCCCGAGTTCTCATAAGCAGTGGCGTCAGGATGCTTTTACCATTGTATCTCCACCTTGACGAGCATCCCATGCTCAAGCCCCTTAGGAGCCATGCTTCGGTCATGCTGCACATACTGCCCCTCGAACCATGGAGCTATGATACCATGTTAAGTTTCAGCATTCCCTGCATACCGTATGCACTTCACCGTGTCTATCGGAGTCAACGGTCGAAGACTCCTATGTCGGCGTCCCGATTGAACATCCTCCATCACCTCCCATCGAGCATATAATTTGGTATTGACAAGCACTTATTGTAACAAAAGGAATCCCCATTGTTACATGCCACCAATACCATATATATACCACGATCTTTCTTAATATCTTGCGATGTGGGACAATTCTCCCGTTCAATCCACGCACCCACTCCATTCCAATGCGAGCCACACCTAACATAATTCAATTAATATTATCAAAACAAGAGAATGATACTATAATTTATGTATGAGCGCAGTTAGTTGCAGGCAGAGAAACATATGAAGAAAGCGTGGCAGGTTAGGCAAAGGTAGATTGCACAACTTATAATTTACATGTAGCAAAATAGAAATGTGTTCACAACCTGAACGTTACACAAATGTTATGGGAATTTTTGTAACATTCCATTTTTGGTTATATTTACACAAGAAGGTACATTTGCTGCAACATGCTTCCAAAAAAGTCTATTTTCGATGAAATACTACCTAATAACAAACCAACAACAGTAAGTATGCTACATTTATGAAGAAACTAAGAGTCCAAGAGATAGTTTTTATGGTTAACTATTTACCACAGTATTCAATGTACTATCTTAAATTATACTGTACTAAACTATTCGATTCAGTTAAGTTATACTTACATCAATGCTCGAGGAGAAGATGTCACTCAAAATTGTGAGAGAAGCAGTAGGATAAACAAGCACCCAAGCATACTACACCAAAGATGAAAGTTTCTGATCCTAGTTCGGATACATACTAAAAAAAGGTTTTAAAAAAAGACGTGTGTGTATGTGAGAAAGTAGTAAGGGAAGGAGGTGCACAACCAACAAGAATACTTCAGCAACAACATTAAAATTAGACAAATATATGTAATGTTTTCCACAAAAGGTATATATACACTTATTTTCTGGGATAGAACGAACCTTCATCCCATTTTCCAAGACCTCCCAATCTGAATACATCAATTATCCTTTGAATTTTTGAGCATACAATCACTATTGAGATGAAAAAAAGAACGTATTAAATGAAACCGAGTGATTAAAGTAAGAGGTTATAGCATTTCTCCGATTCAGGAGAGTGGATATATATTTAAAGGTTGTATACAAGATTAACACAACTCTAACTTATATATGGAAAATAAGGAGCTGTAGCTGACGCTTGTGGAATATGCAAAAGCTACGTGACACGAGCAAGGGAACTCACGTGAAGGTCATGCAGTGCGCCTGCAATGTGAAATTTTCTATGCATTGCAACAACTGATTCAGTCATTCTCCATGTTTTTAAATATTCTTGAATAATCAAAAGAACAAATACACTACATAGTCATTCATCAACCAAGACAAGAAAAAAAAAACCTACGAAATCAAAATAAAATAGTATCTTTGTATGAATAAAGATAACCAAATTTCTACTTTAAACCACAATCAATGACAACATGCAAACTGATTATTTATTAATATTACATTTTCAGCACACCTTATATAGAAATTTCCTACAAATATAATACAGATATAAGATACAATTATTATTTTTAAGCTCACTTTTACAAAATGTTTAATTAGAAAACTTGAATATCACAATGGTCAAACAATCCCTAACTTTGATTTTCTACCATCAAAATAAAACTACAGGTAGGCAGTTACATGCTTGAATCTTACCAAACGATTGCATAAATAAATTTTCAACTAATGAATTAAATGAAAATAATTAAATATCGAAACACAATGCAAACAAACAACATTTTCACATACACGACAATAACTGATATGTTTAGCAACTTGGAAGAATTCCATAATTCTAGTAGAAATTGAACAATAATAGGTTTAATTAAAAAAATTGAGCCCCAAGCAATTTTGTTTTAGCTAGCATAAATGCATGAACATTGTAAAGACTTATTTTGTTGCTTAAATTATACTCCCCTTGTAATCAATGCATGTGTAAGTTTTTGATTTTGTATTACCAAAAAAATACAATAATACCATTATTGAAATATATTTTGCTATGTTTATTTACATCAGAATCATTAAATAACAAGAGTTTTTAATATTGTCCAATAAAAAATTACTATAATTTGAGAACCACGATGTATTTGTTATATGTAGATCGAATATAAAAAGGAAAATAATATTAAAAGTGGGGTTCAATGAGTACATACCTCCAAACTATTAGTCATAAAGCTAATCGCATCAAAAATAGGAAATTATATATTCAAAGTTCTCTCAATCACATAGTTGCCAGAAACCATAAGTAATACATGAAGAGTAAATAATCGTTGTAAGATGTACCTATATTTAATGTTATGCCAATTCAAAAAAAATAAATCAAATTCTATTTATCTCATTTGGCAGCTTAAATTCAAATTTTAAGAATGAAAATAGAACCAAGAGCAATAATTGCAATCAACGTCAATGTAAATACAAAAAATTATGTACTAGCTGCGACTGGGAAAACTACAAACAAAAGTTAACATGATTTGAGTGTTAGAAATTTTCAAAATTTGTTTGGGTGTATGGGTTTGTTTTGAAGAGAAGAAAGAAAGAAGTAAGAGGAAATGAAATTGTCCCACATCATGGGAATATAAAGAGCATTCAAGGTACTTAAGGGCTTTCTTAGAAGTGTATTAGGGCCTTGGGACTCCACATGTTTTCTTTGTTGTGAGCAGGGAGACCATGCATCATTATACCACACGCGCGCGCCACCTTTGCCGTTCGACCGGGTCGGGCATGAGTTTTGGGACTAGCTCTAATAACTATATTTTTGGATAGAATTTATAAATGGTAACGGGCCGAATTCAGGCCCATTATTAGAAAAAGGCGTGACGTTTTTAAATTTGCAACGCTTTGTGACTCAATGAATAGACGTGGTGTTTCAAAATTGAAATGGAAATGACCGTTCAAACGGTCGCAACTATTCATGAACAAAAGCCTCATTTTGCTGGCTATAAAGAGACACACCTAGAAGTGTTTGAAAATAAATTATCATTTTATTTCTTCTTCTTCCACGCTGCAGATTTGCAATGCATTTATCCTGTTTCAAACAACGCTAGTTTGTAATGCCTCCGCAGTGTTTCAAATCAGAATTGTTGCAAATCTGTCTCTTCTTCTTCCTCTTCATTCTCTTATTCAATTACGTCATCAGAGATTAAAAATCAGAGTGTTCTTGGTCGGATAAATCCGTACAAACTTTAAATCTGATTATGTTGTTCCAAGGCTTTATTGTATCCTGAAAGTCGATAGCTCGATAACCGGTTTGTACTTGTTCGGTTGAATTATTGTCTAAAAGAATCTACTATATAGATTCTTAAAGTCTGAAGTATGACAATCATATTCCTCCAATAGTCCCAAACCGCAAAATTTTCAACAAATTTTCAGATACTATTTATCAACCATGGAAGGTTTGAGCGCGCTACAAGTGATGAATCGGCGTTTGACTTGTTTGGAGCGATTTAATGGCGAAAATTTCACTCATTGGCAAGAGACAATGAAGCTCTTTCTGGTCACCGTCAAATTTTTCTACATCTTGGAAGATGGATTGGAAGTGATATCGGAGGAAACCGATAAGGATGATGTCGCTTTAAAGGTGAAACGTGCAAAGTGCAAAGATGACATTTTTTTTTATGCAGAGGGCACATCCTGAATGCATTGTTTGCTTCAGTCTACAATGCTCATAGGACCTTGGAAACTGGTAAGGTGCTCTGGACTGCATTAGAAAACAAGTATTGCATATTTGAGGCAAGCAATAAAAAGTTTCTCATTTGTAACTTTATGGATTTCAAAATGGCCGCCAACAACTCCGTAGTTAGACAAGTGAGTGAAATCTTATAGTTGGTGAATCAACTTAAAGATGTTGGAATCAATCTCCCTCAATCTTTTGTTGTTTGAATTATTATTTTGAGACTCCTGAATTCCTAGAATGATTATAAGAAAGAATTGAAATATGCAGAAATGGATTATGATTTAGACGGTTTACCGCGGCATCTTCGTATTGAAGAGAATTCTCGTAAACGCGAACTAGATGATGATCCACAAACTGAGTCTCAATCTAAGTCAAATAATGTTGAAATTACTGAAAAATTGAAGCCTAAGAATGAGGCACGATTTAAGAAGAAAAATGTTTCCAAGAATAATGAAAAAAGGTGCCGGTTATTATTGCACAAACCAAGATACCATGTTCGTGACTGTCGTCTATGGAAGAAACAACAAAAACCGAATGTGGTCGAAGAAAAGCTTATGGTTGTTGTACAAGAGGCAAACTCCGTTAGTGGCATTGACAATGATTGGTGACTTGATGCAGAAGCAGTCATTCAACTTTGCAAAGACCGTAATCTATTCAATACTTACAAAGAGCATAATGGAGAATGCAGCGAAGTTACTGGTGCAAACAAAGTTGCAAGCAAAGTTCTGGGGAAAGGCATTGTTGAACTTACATTCACCTCTGGGAAAGGTCTTGCATTAGTCAACGTATTTTATGTACCTGATATGTGTAAGAACTTGGTTTTTGGATACCTCCTTAACAAAGGAGGATTCATGATGGTGTATGAGTCTGATAAGTTAGTGTTATCCAAGAACATCAAATTTATTGGACAGGTATATTCTTGTAACGATATGCTTAAGTTGAATCTGATAAAGAAATCTTTTGTTTATACTGTTGGTTCTGTTAATTTGTGGCATGGTAGATTAGGACATGTTAATTGTAAATTTCTTAAAAATATGCATAAATTAGGATTAATTTATGATTGTGATTTCGATTCTATCTCTAAATGTGAAATATGTGTTCAAGCAAAAATATACCAGAAATCCTTTAAATCTATAGAAAGGAAAATTGGTTTGCTTGATTTGGTATATAGTGGTGTGGGTGACTTAAAATTCATATCACCTATGGTGCTAACCAATACTATATACATTTATTGATGATTATTCTAGATATGCATATGTATATCTAATGACATCTAAAGATGAGGCTTTTAATAAATTCAAAATTTACAAAGAAGAAGTCGAAACATAGTTAGGAATTAAAATTAAAGTGTTACATTATGTTAAACGACTTTTTGGTCCGGTTCTTAGGAGTACATCAGACACACTCAACTCAACGCATCGCATGGAGCTAAGGCTGAGAGGGACGCCTAGGAGCGACGGAAACAGGATCGAGAAGGGACCGCGCCGCTCAGAACCTCGCAGCACCTAGAACACATTTCCGAGCCAAGGCCTCAAATCCTGAAGGGGTCACATGCCCCGAATGCCCATATTTGTGGTCCTTGCGCCCCTCGAGAGGCGGACTTTGCACCCAGGGCCACGTTCGAATTTTGTGCAAGTGCAGGTAGCGGGTGCGAATTTCTGCATGGGGTCCCCCATTCTTACATACTCCGACCTAATCCTACCTAACCCCTATCCTATAAATAGACCATAGCCTCACACTTTAAATGGGTTGGATTTATATCACTTGGGACCTCCATAGAGCTACATGAGCTTCATTAATGGCATCTCCTATTTGAGGAAGAAGAAGGATTAAATAATCTTTTTCCCAAATACTTAGCATATGACAATTATGAAAGTGAATGTAATGAGATTTCATGAGCGTGCCTCTACTTTGTAATTCTTGAGTGATTAATAACATTCCAACACCTTTCCAAAGTGGACGTAGGCCTCTACCGAGACCGAACCAATATAAATTCTTTGTGTCATTTACCGCTTTCTTTTACTTAGCCTTGCGACCAGGACTCTAATTCCTACTAATAGGAATCTTTGGTGTTTTCGATATTTTTTACCGTCAACATTTGGTGATTTCACTGAGAAAACTCGGATATTGCGCCTTTGTCACACATTGTCATCTTGACTTTCTACGAGCTTGAGGTTCCTTGCTAAACCTACCGCCGAGTCCGCTCACGATGGCAAAGTGACCAAAGAACACAATGGTCGACTCTTCAGCCACAGCCGAGGCCGGGACATCCCAAAAACCTCAACCTGCGGACATACCGACCACTAATGAATACGTCCCTCTTGTTGTGGACCCCGAAGCGCCCATGGCACGAGCTCAGATCCGAGCGCTCGCTGAAAAATATAAGAACACAGCGGTCGAGCTTAATTAAACATTAAAGAATAACATCGACCTTATGCAACAACTTCTAGAAAGTCAATGCATCGTCGCTCGACTTCAACTGGCTCGGAACAATGCTCAACCTCGAAAAACTGCCTTGGAAACTTCCTCTTCCGAGTCGAGGGGCCCACATCAAAGAAGGAGGTTTAGCCTCATCGACAACGTCGCTGCTCGCACCAATGCCCTCGATAGCGGCAACGGTCATGCCAACGGCAAAGGGAATGGCAACGGCGACCGAACTACAGTCACATATAATGAGTGGGCACAACACTAAGACCACTCTCGCTTGATCATTAATGATGGACCGGGTCCGGCCACCCAACCCCCTCCTCGACACAACCCTACGGTCACCGATCGCGACGATGGACCTGCCATCAGCCCGCGCTCCTCCCAAATAGGATCCACATCGACCCGCTCTGCCTCATCGTCTACATCAAGACCCAATTATAGATGTTGAGGATATGGAAGACGATGACCCGAAAATTCATCATAGAAAGCAACCTCGCAACAGGACTCCGGAACCCCGTCAAAATCCATGGATCCCGATGGCGGATCCCTATCCAACTTATCTTGCCGACATGGTACGAAGGATCATGAGGGAAATGCGAGGGGACACACATGGCTTATGGGAGGCTCACATTAGGCGTAACCCCTTCACAAGAAGAGTGAATGAGGCCGAATGGCCATGGCGCTTTAACTTGCCACAAATGCCACTCTATGATGGCACCACCAATCCTTGTGCCTTCCTAAATCGATATGAATGGCAAATGGACTCGAGCCGGGGTAATGACCAAGCCAAATGCAAATGCTTCATAGTCTTCCTATTCGATACCACTTTACTTTGGTTCTCTTGCCTCCCAATCCATTAACAACTTCAGGCAATTAGCATCAGAACTAGTCAAGCAATTCAGGGTGCATATCCCGAATTCGAAGAATGCCCTCACTCTGTCCAACTTGTACTAGGGACCTGCCGAGTCACTCAAAAGCTAATCTCCTGGTTCAACACAGCTCTCGCCGAGGTCGAGGATCCAGATCCTCGCACTATACTCTTTCAGCTAGCAAAAGGTGTCCTCCCTACTTCAGAGTTCGGAGCATGGATCGATCGGAAGTAGCCAAAAAGCCTCGACGCCATCTATGAGAAGGCGAATCAATACTTATGCCAAGAGGAGGTAAGACGGAACCGGCCCTCCACCACAAGTCATCCCAATGACCCCTAAGCGGGCACCGCAAATAACAACCTTAGATAAAGTCAAGTGGGGGATTCCTTCAATCAGAACAGTGAGGAAGGCCCTACAGGCAAAAATCAAATAACGGTAGGCCGGGTGGCCGAAACAACGGACAAGCCCAGGCGGAGCTAGGAAAACCAGGCCCTCACCGCACTTTCATGACCTACACCCCATTAAATGAAGACTTAGAAACAATTTACTTGAAAATTGCAATGTGTTGTCGTACTAGAAGCCGCGTGTCAGAGAATCAACTGACCGCGAGAAGAATATTGGGAGGTACTGTCGATACCACAACGTGTACGGGCATGACACCAATGAGTGCCGCTAGCTTAGGGAAGCAATCGAGAAGCTTACCTGTGAGAAGCGACTCAAACAATATGTCCAAGAACTCTTTCCTACCGAATCAAACTTTCAGCCTCCGGCGCTAGCTCCTTCGGCGCCCGCTAAGGCAGCTCTGGGTCCATCTAACCCAAGGAGAGGGATTGTGATCAACACTATATATGGCTGACCTTACCCCACGTACGGCAGCTTCCAAAAAATGGAGGTGTGTGTGAGTTCCATAAAGTATGCAACTTATGAAGCCTGCTCCGCTCTCAGCGAATCCTCCCCAGCCAAGCTACAAAAAACCATGCGGGATGACTTTGTTTTCCGTGAAAGAGATTCTACCGGGGTGGATATCCCGACCACCGATCCACTGGTTATCACAGCTCAAATCGGTGTCGCTTTTTTCAGAAAGGTATTAATCGACTCGGGGAGCTCGGTCAACATCATTTTCAAGGCTTCTTATGACTAGATGAAGTTAGAAACAAATGATTTAAAGCAATGTCACGCCACGATCCACGGATTCAATGGGGCCTTTAGTTCCCCAATAGGAATGGTCGACTTACCTGTGGAACTGGGCGAAGGGGACCGGAGCCGAGCCTGAATTCTCATTTCGTGGTTATAAACATCGATTCCCCCTACAACGCTTTCCTAGGGCACCCTTTTCTCATTGAGTTTCGAGTTTGCATGGAGCCGTGGTCTCTCTTGATGAAATTCACGATAGAGAATGGGATCAGAACAGTTAAAGATGACCAAGTAAGCGCCAAAGAATGTTATGCAATAGAATGGGAGAATGCACGCAATAAGGACAAGGGCAAAGTTGTGCCCACACCTTCATGCACCAAGAATATCTTAGCATAGAAATTAGCAGCGTCTGGGCCTTGGCTCAGGCGCCACTGCAGTCTTTCTGATTATCTCGACCCACAGAAGGACGAAGAGTCCGAATAGGAGAGGGCTACCTCGGTTGAACCTACAAAGGATGTTCCCGTCAGTCCCGACAACCCATCAAGGGTGTTGAAGGTAGGATCACAACTCCACCCAGTGATCAAAGAGGATCTTATAGATTTCTTGAAGGCAAATTTGGATGTGTTCGCATGGACTCACTCCGACCTGAAAGGCATCGATCCTGCTATTGCTTGTCACTTTCTCAGCTTAGAACCTACGATGCCTCCGGTCAAGCAAAAACGACGCTTCTTGGGACCTGAGAGGTCCAAAGCACTCGAGGAAGAGGTAGACCGTTTACTCAACAACTACAACTTCATTCTCAAAGCCGACTAACCTGAGTGGGTCTCCAATCCGGTCCAGGTCAAGAAAGCCAATGGTAAATGGTGAACATGCGTCGACTTCTCCGGTTTAAACAAGGCATGTCCCAAGGATTGCTTCCCGCTCCCGAAGATTAACTGACTGGTTGACTCAACTGCCGAATACCAGCTGCTATCTTTCATGGATGCCTATTCAGGCTACAATCAAATCCCAATGAATCTTCGTGACCAGGATCATACCTATTTTATAACAGACCTCGGACTTTAGTGCTATCGTGTCATCCTATCGGCCTCAAGAACGTCGGCACCACTTATCAACGAATGGTTAATCGTCTCTTTAAAAATAAAATTGGGAAATCCATGGAGGTGTACGTGGACGATATGCTAGTAAAATCTAAAATGTCTAGCAACCACATCCACGACCTCTCCTAAATGTTCGATGTCCTCCGCCAATATGACATGAAACTCAATCCCCTAAAGTGCTCCTTTGGCGTTGCTTCAGGAAAGTTCCTGGGTTTCATCGTCAACTCTCGGGGCATCGAAGCCAACCCAGAAAAAATCCAAGCTATTCGGGATTTCCAAATCCCCCAGAACATCAAAGATGTCCAAAGCCTAAACGGAAAGGTCGCCGCTTTAAGTCAGTTCATTTCTAACTTCTAAGGCCACCGACAAGTGCATTCCTATCTTCGATTTACTTCGAAAAGGGAAATACATTTTCGAGTGGACCCCAGAATGCGTCTCCGCATTCAAAGACCTACTGAATCACTTAGAGCGACCACCTATCTTATCTAAGCCCGTGGACCACGAGAACTTATACGTTTACTTGGCTTTTCCGTGCATGCAATCCGCTCGGCACTTGTGCGCATCGAAGATTGTATCCAACGGACTATATCAATAAGCGAATGATGGGGCAGAAAAGAATTATACGAAGCTGGAAAAGTTGGCATTCTGCTTGTTGATTTCCTCTCGGAAGCTCCGACCGTACTTCCAGTCCTCATCCCATAAAGGTTTTCACCGATCAGCCCCTACGACCGGTCCTACAGTGACCCGAGGCATCTGGGCAGCTGTTAAAGTGAAGTATGGAACTAAGCCAATTTGAGTTAACATTCATTCCCCGACGAGCCATCCTCGGCCAAGCTCTCACTGATTTCATAGTGGAATTCACTTCCTCCGAGGAGACTTCTACGAAGAACGCTGGAGCTCCTGACGCCCCATGGAAATTTTTCGTGGACGACTCCTCTAACAGAAAATGCTACGGGGCTAGAGTCGTACTGATCACCCCTGAAGAGCGCCCGATATACTACGTGTTAAGACTAAATTTCCCTTCTACCAACAACGACGCAGAATATGAGGCCTTAATCGCCGGACATAGAATCGCAATCGATCTCAAGCTAGAGACCATCCAGATCTTCTCCGATTCACAACTTGTCATCCGTCAAGTGGAAGGAGAATATCAAGCGAAAGAGGGATGACTCGCCCTATACTTGGCCCGGGTTCAGGAGCTGCTCACCTACTTCGACCATTTTGTCATCACCCACGTTTCTCGAGAGCAAAATGAAAAAGCAGATTACTTGGCCAAGTTGGCAAGCTTCGAAGATCGCAACTTATGAGGTTCGCTCTAGTCGAGGTTCTTAATTCTCCAAGCATCAAGCAAGGACAGACCGAGATGGTCATAAACGCCGAGCCCAAGTCCTGGATAACACCGATCATGAATTACCTATAGCACGGGACTCCTCCAAGGAACTACATAGAAAGGTGGATGCTCACTCGCCAATCAGCTCATTACCTTCTTATGGATAGAGTGCTCTACCGTAGGGGTTTTTTCTGTTCCCTTGCTCAGGTGTGTTACCCGTGGCGATGCCCTCCGAGTGCTAAGTAGTGTACATGAAGGCGAATGCGGCGACCACACCGGGGGCAAACCCTGGCCAGAAAAATACTCAGACATGGTTATTATTGGCCCATGCTTGATCAAGACGCCGCACACTACACTCGCAAGTGCGATAAGTGCCAAAGCTTCTCCAAGATCCCAAGATCTTCGCCTATCGAATTGTCTCAAATGGTCAGCCTATGGCCGTCGTCGCAGTGGACTATTTCACAAAGTGGGAAGAAGCTGAAGCCCTACCACCATAACCACAAAGAAGATAATCAACTTTGTTGTCCGCAATATCATTACCCGCTATGGGGTTCCCTAAGTTATCATCTCCGACAACGACACTCAGTTCAAGAGCACTGAGTTCAAAACCTCCTGTCAGCGTCGTAGCATTGAAAAAAGATATTCAACAGTGGCTCATCCTCAGGCTAACGGGCAAGTCGAGGTAGTTAATAACGTCCTTAACTACATCATCAAGAAACGTATGGAAAAGGCTGGGGGCATGTAGGCAAACGAACTTCCTCTAGCCCTTTGGGCCTACCGAACCACCTTCAAGACGGCGACCGGACACACTCCCTTCGCCATCGCCTACGGATCTGAAGCTATTATCCCCATCGAGATCAAGCTTCAATCTCATCGAGTTACCTATTTCGATCCAAGGACAAGCCAAGATTTACTTTTGGGATCACTTGACTTGCCGGAAGAAAAGAAGAACGAGGCCGATCTCAGAGCTGCCGCCCAACGACAACGAGTAGCCCGATAATTCACTTCCAGGGTTTTGTATAAGGACCTCAACGTCGGCGACCTCATCTTAAAGCGGGTTTTTACCCTACCAACAGGCCTCGCACCTCATTGGGAAGGCCCATACTCCATACAACGAAAGCATAGCGATGGAACTTTCAAACTCGCCACCGTGGACGGAGCTGAAATACCAAGGGATTGGAACAGCGAACATCTCCGCCGCTACTTTACATAACTTAGTTCATAGTTGTTTATGCTTTCTAACAATGTTTTGTTTTCTATACATTGAAGGCATTGTAAAGGCTATTACTGCCAAAGTTATTAGTAGAGATTATGTTCAACTTCCTATCTCTTTGTTGTTTACTTCTCATGTGATGTGTTTTGTTAGTCCTGACAACTAGCTTGAATCAAACATGTGATCGCCGTATCGGCACTCTGAGCATGGAAGACGGTGCCACCATCCCAACCTTGAGCTAACATCGAGGCTAAAACCCTTGGCTACGTCCGGCACCCTGAGTATGGGAGCCGACAACACTACTCGAGTAGTCGGCCCGCAGCGCGACCAAGCATAAATAACCACTAACTCGAACCTCGGCTCCATGCCGAGACTGAAGAAAAATCATCCCACATCCAAGTCCGGGCGACTTGGTGCCGCCACCCAACGACCGATTAAGAGTGATGCAAGTCTCTCTTCACCAGTTGCGGGTTTCAGTCTAATCTTGGTGCAGCACCAAGACCGATCTTAAATCGTTTCTTCCCCGAAGCTCTCAAGTAGCCCATGGTCACGATCGGACCTTACGAGCTGATGATCCAGGCTTACCTCTTCGGCGAATAAACGGTGTCAATGGCTCGCCTCAACTCGATGAACGAAGGGAGAGCCACTCACTTGATGGATCGCATAATGCGACATCCTACGCCTTCGCTATACTCGGGATTAACCCCGGCCAACCCAAAACAGCAGGCGCTCAGCCTGGTTTCGCAAACTACGGGTTTCCTAAGCTGAGAAAACTTACTAAAACCAGTGCTATATTTCACCCCTATGGAATAATTGACCCAGAGTGCGGTACCTAATCTCTTTTATGACAAGTGTAACGATAAGTATGCTTATGCAAGTACAGGATGCTGGAAAACATAAAAAGAACATCTGAACACTTTACATAAACTGCGATCTTTACTACATCATATTTCAATTTTCACACACACACACACACATTTAACAGACTACGTACCTAACATATTTCTTCTAATGATAGGGTGTACATGAGAACCACACCATGTCTTAAAAAACCAAAAGCGTGGGCCGTACTCGCGTAAACTATCGGCCTGCACTACCAAAATAACGGTAACTTCTACTTAAGTTACTAACACTAATCATGTCTTTTCTTCTTGTGCTTGTGAGTTTTCTTCACCGATTCAGCACTCGACGGTTCCTCTCCAGCGCCAAATCTCTTCCTTCCTGACCCGCTCCTGCTTCCTCGGCCCTTCGGAGGAATGACTGAATCGTGAGAAACTGAAAGGCATCTCTCAACTGCCCCATCACCGCTAGAGATCTAAGTGATATCGACAAGAGCAGTATGCAGCACAGGCATGGGGGCACTTCCGGCAGCAAGGCTTGTCGTCGCTTCCCTCTTCTTCGAGATCTCCCTACCTTCCTGCTTGGCCTTCTCCTTGGCCTCTCTAGCGGGCCGTCGCCCAACGAGATTTTGGGACTTATGCATCGTGACAACACTGATCTTGGTTTTCTCAAGGGTCTCGGTGGCCCTCTGCTGGGCTACCTCATCCTCCCTCTTCTTCTGGGCTTCGTCAGCAACCCTTTTCTTCTCCGACTCCTCGTCGGTCCTCTTCCGTGCAACCGTCTCAGCAGCCCTCGCCGCAGCATTCCGTTGGGTCTTCATTAGGACCTCCTGCTTGGTAGCCTCATCCTGCCTTTTCTTCTCCTCCAACTCCTCGCACTTTGCCATGATCCGACCCTTTAACCCCTCTACCAGGTCATGCATCGAAGGCACATCAGCCTTCACTGGCCCTCGGGCAGCCGCACTTTGTCCATCTACCACCTATCCTTCCTCGTTAAGGTTGTCATACATGTTGAGGTTATCCTTTTGCCCGAGAAGGTATCAAGCTAATCGCTGCCTTCTCCAAATTTCATCCCTGCAGGCCCTGGTCCAGAATCAATCATTTGTGGGATAACAGGGGTAGGGCCTGAAGGCATGGACAGCTCCGGAGGAGCTGCATATTAAAAACGGAACCTTTATATTTCACAAATTCGATAATCACATCATCCTCAGGGATGCAGTGTAAATGGAATTTACCTACGGTCAAGGACGGTGTAGAAAGGATAGGAAGGGTGCTCGTAGCGGCAGGTAATGTGAATCCGGTGTCCCCAAGCACCGGATATTCAGGTTTGTACTCAGTAGAGGCTTGGGCCAAGGCTCCGGGGCCACTCACCATAGCAGATTCAGGGGACGGGGGTTGATAAGAACTTCCCTCTACAAAGGTATCCTCCATGGCTACGCTCTTAGTGATGACAGATTTCCCCTTCTCTGCGTTATGCCTGGCCAACCTCTCTCTCTCAACATTCTCTAGAAGCAGTTGTCTACCTTCCTTCAGCTTCTCACGCTCCTCTTCAGTTAGGATGATATCATAAGCTAGCGCTCATCCAAAGTACCCATATCCACTTGGCGCAAGTAAGCCTCATACGTGACCAACCTCTCCCAGGTTTTGGCTAGCTCGCGGGAGTAGTACTCGACCCACGAAAGTCCTCGAAACCTCAAAACCTTGACATACATATTTTGGATACTTTCCTCAAAGGATGATCCAACACGAAATTCAGCATCCTCCAATTGTCTCCTCAGGTGTTGTACCTCCGTTATGTGTTCGGCCTTCAACCCCTCAACCGTACTCAACACATCCCTATTGCTAGCTTCAGCATCCTCCCTTGCTTTCCTCATCTCCTCAAGCTGCCTCCTTAGCAAACCACCTCGGCATTTTCAGCACGCAACCTTTCATTTTCCTCCCTCAAGGCGGCATTGTCATTCTGGAGTTGAGTGACTTTCGTAATTTCCTTTTCCAGGTCGGCGCGTGTTTAGACCAACTCGTCCTTGTCTCTATTGAGGGTTGTATTCTCGATGGTCAGATTAGCCATGTTTTCGTTAAAAGTTACATGATCATGCACGACATCCGTCTTTAGGATCTCATGGGCGTGTTTCAACTCCGCTGCAATAACACGATCGAAAGTTAATCCTTGAAAACACAAGGGCTAATGATTAAATGACTGCAACGCAATTGATAGGCTTACCTAGCTCAATCTCCAAATTAGTCATAGAGGTCTTCTCATAATCAATGGTCAATTGTCAATTAAGAAGCTCTTCTTCTTGATCAGCTCCGAAAGATGGAAAGAGTATTTAGTAAGCTCGTTGGCTTGATGATACGCGGCCTTCACGTGCATCCATACCTCCCCAGATTCCCTATCAGGGGCTGGATGGAGATGGGGGAGAAAGATCAGCTCATCAATGTAATGTCGAGGGAAATTTTGTTTCAGGAACACCCTCCGCTCCTCCAGAGAAAGCTCTTGAACTTGGGGCTCCGTTAAGTCTTGTAATTCCATTATGGTCTCTCTATCCAGTCTTGGCTGACCAGACGACAACTCTCTCCCCTTAACAGGCTGAATGGGAGCCAAAGGTGCAGTATGCGGGGGAGCTATTTAAGGGGAAGGCTGGGATCCACCTAGGTTATGTCGAGAATCTTCCACGGGCACGCGAATGGGAGGGGAAGGAGGAAGGGTCGGGGATCGCCGAGATCGATCCCTACCCCGATGTTCACTACCCTGTCCTGGCGGGGGTGGGACATCATATAAACTGGTAGATCTTCTAAAATTCTCAAAGGAATAACTCTGGGGTTGTCGGCGGTCTCTATGTCCGTATCCTGGTCCACCATGTCCTATAACCATATCACCTGCCAAGGGAATAGGTCAAAGTTAGTCAAGTAATACACTCGAACGCACACCTATGTTATGCAGTGTTTATGAGGGTATGCCCTAAATATTCTCTCAATAGACCAGATTATGGTCCGCACAAATGTGTTAACCCCTCCGCAGCAAGAATTAGTTCTTCCAGGCTCATCGTATTCGGCCATGGAGTCAATTCCAGATTAAGTCTATTAAGGCCATCAAACTGGCCCGCATCTTCGAGCGAGGCGACGGTCCCCGAATGAGTTGCAAGAGACTGCGGTCTATCTGACGCTCCTTCCCTCTCTCCTATCGAAGGCGGAACGGAAGCACTTAACAACCCCTCTTCTCTGGAAGCCTCCTAACTGTGAGCCTCAGCCCGTGCACATCTCCATGGGATTGGGCAGTATTTTGCTGTTCCCCTCCAGCAGAAGGCATTTTCCTCTTTCGCCCAATGGCAGTTGGACCTGTAACTGCTCTCTCCTTCGGCGCGCCACTAGAAACTATGGGTCTGATCACAGCTCGATCATTAGGAAGCAACCGGTGGGGTAAAGGCACTCCTAACTTGTCACTGTGTCGGTATTGCGGAGGTTCTCTAGTATCGCTCGCAAAGCATTAAGGTGTTGCCGATACTCACCACCGGTAGGCACCTCCGGATTTCCTGCCATGATCATAACAAAAATAAGGTAGGAGATCCAAAAATTTACAGCAAGGAACGAAGTCAGAGGAATACTTACTCCCTTCTATCCACCTCCTCACGAATCCGGGAGGGCAGCGAACAAAGAACCACTTGTGCTTAAACATTGACGGCCTGGGCCACTTCCCGATAAAATATTTGGTGGCAGATGTCACTTCCAGAAACCATTGAGAGGGTGCGGCATTACTCGTTCTCCTTAGATGGAAAAAGTATCGAATATCTTCTCCGGCTGGTTCCCGTTGCAAATACTTTTGGTAGAGAACATAAGTGCCCAGGAGGGAAGCATAAGCATTTGGGTGCAGTTGCGATGGCGTGAGGCGGAAATAGTATAACATGTCCCGAATGAAGTTATTGGCCAGGGGCACGCACCTGGTAAAGCTAGCCTGTCTGTTCCAGGAAGTAAGACCTTCGAGCGGCGCATGAGCTCTTCCATCCATTCATAGGGCGTGGGCTTCACCACCGGTATGTTGAAGCGCACAGCCATTTTCCTATCTGCTATGGCATCCATGCACGATGGTACCGAATCAATCAGATTCTCCAAGATAACCGCGTCAGGCAGCATATCTGGGGCCACCGGAGTCGCTGGCACATCCTCACTCATAATGTCCACATTCTCAACCTCCTCAGCTATAACCGGGGAATGCTGCCTCTCAGTTTGTCCCCAATGATCGGATACTTCAGGTGAGCTGGCCGAGTGAAAAGAAGTCGATCCTTCGGTAGTGTCAAGCTCGCTGCCAGACGAGCTACCACTAGGGGTAGAGTCAGATGTATGTGGCGAGGGCGGGGAAGCCTCGCCTTCCGTGGTCTTTCCAGTATTTGATCTTGTCTGCATCGCTAGCTATACTTTAGCACATCAGTGTTAGAACTCGCAGAAAAATGACCTGTGCCCCTCGTGTTAGTGATAATTAACATATGTATGTAGTGTTATGCAAAGGTGAGCAACATAGAGGAAAGTTCGAAACAGTCCAACAAGTTCAGTCCCAGTCCAAATGTATGCTCTATCCTATGTGAAAGATTCAAAACCTAGCTTACGCGACTACCAATGTATACATTAATGCTAAGCGCACAGTTACGCGATTGATATGTAAATTTGAAGACGGGCAGTCAGGAGGTCAAAGTCCTGAGCAGGAGAGAAAGGCTCCAACCCATTTCAGAATTTGAAACTCCGAGCAGCAAATCCGAGTCTTCAAACCCCTCCAGGCTCGAAATATCGAACCCTTTGGGTTCGAAATTTCGAACCCCTCTGGGTTCGGGGACTCAAACTTGAAGGTTCGGAAATTCGAACCTCCCAAGGTTCGAAGATTCGAACCCATCCAGGTTTGAAATTTCGAACCTCTTTAGGTTCGAAAATTCGAAACCACGGAGTCTCGAAACTTCGAACCCAGCTGGGTTCGAACTTTCGAATCCCCTCCAGAGATTCGGCAGCTCCGCCTTTCGCGTTGACCCCCTCTGGCGACACCATGGCCTTTCGACCTCCTTCTTCCTCGTTTTCTTGATCCCAGCCGTTACCTAGTTCGAGTTCGAAATTTTCGGCTTTGAAGCTTTCACAACAATGGCGATCAGAGAAGAAAATAATAGAAGGAAGAAAATGAAGGGGGGAGGCCTATTTATAAAAGGAAAGGATGACCCTTCATATTCCAGAGTAGGTTCGAAATTAGGTTAGAAAATTTCGAACCTCCTGGGGTTCGAAAATTTGAACCTCTTGGATTTGAAATTTCAAACTTCCAAGGTCCCAAAATTTCGAACCCCCTGGGCTTGAAATTTCGAACCTCCTAGGGTTCGAAAGTTCACACCCCCAGGCTCAAAAAAATAAAAAAATCGCACCTCATGGTTCAAGACATCGCGCCACACTCTCTCGTGTTCGTACTCCCTACATATGCCTACCGACTCCCATGCATCCATGGAGGTGACGCACTGCGGATACTTCGCGACTTGAGTACGACGCAACCCCCAACAACGGCTCATTCGCAACCCCAGAACGAATGAACCCAATAGCTAATGCTTGTTTTCCTTTGACATACAGGATGAATGAACAGCTCAGTTATTATCCCAACCAATACAAAGCACACCATGTCGAGACAAGACGTACTTTAGAGGGCAAATGTTAACTGGCTTTTTGGTCCGATTCCCAATAGTACATCAGACACGCTCAACGCATCACGTGGAGCTAAGGACGAGAGGGACGCCTAGGAGCGACGGAAACAAGATCGAGAAGGGACCACGCCGCTTAGAACCTCACAGCACCCAGAACACATTTCTGAATCAAGGCATCAAATCCTGAAGGGGTCACAATCCCCGAACGCCTCTATCTGTAGTTCTTGCGCCCCTCGAGAGGCGGACTTCGCACCAAGGGTCAGGTTCGAATTTTGCGCAAGTGTAGGAGGCGGGTGCGAATTTCTGCATGTGGTCCCCCATTCTTACCTACTCCTACCTAATCCCTCTCCTATAAATAGCCCATAGCATCACACTTCAAAGGGGTTGCATTTCTATCACTTGGGACCTCCATAGAGCTTCATTAATGGCATCTCCTATTTGAGGAAGAAGAAGGATTAAATAATCTTTTCCCTAAATACATAGCGTATAACAATTATGAAAGCGAATGTAATGAGATTTCATAAGCATGCCTTTACTTTGTAATTCTTGAGTGATTAATAACATTCCAACACCTTTCTAAAGTGGAGTAGGCCTCTACCGAGGCCGAACCACTATAAATTCTTTGTGTCATTTCCCTCTTTCTTTTACTTAGTCTTGCGACCAGAACTATAATTTCTAGTAATAGGAATCTTTGGTGTTTTCGACATTTTTGCCGTAAACACATTCAGATCGTGGTTGTAAATATTATTCAAATGAATTTACTTTGTTTTGCAAACAACATGGTATAGTTCACCAATGTACCACCCCATATACACCACAACAAAATAATGTTGTTGAAAGGAAAAAAAGAACTTTGGTAGAAATGGTTAATGTCATGCTCATAAGTTCAAATTTACCTAATAACCTATTGGGTGAGGCTATGCTATTTGCATGTTACATTTTAACTAGGGTACCACAAAAAAAAATATTTCCCTTTATGAATTATGGTTTCATAGTACTACTAGACTTAAAGTTTGGGGTTACTTAGCATATGTTAGAAAACCATGCCCTAAATGACCAAAGTTAGATAATAGGGCATTTAAGCGTGTTTTCATAGGATATTCTCTTAATAGTATAACTTATAGGTTCCTTATTCTTGACATCTTAGAATTTATAGAATCTATAGTGTTTAATTTTTTGAGAATCAAACTATTGAGAATCCATTGATGTCATCTAGTCCGGAACCCACTATGACTAATGATATCAATGACGATGAATATGCTCCTGCTCAAAACAGCAAGGAAGTGCCGGTGCTAGATAATAGTATTGAATGTAGGAGAAGTAAAAGAGCGAGAATATAAAAGGATTATGGTACTGACTTCATAACATATCTCGTAGAAGGAAACAAGGATGAAGTCCTTAATGTGACAAGATATGAAATGAACATCGATAATGTTCCTAAAACTTATTCTGATGCTATGAGTTCCATAGATTCTAATTTCTGGAAAGAAGATGTCAATGATGAAATGAATTCCATAATGTTAAACCAAACTTGGGTTTTAACTGATTTACCCCCTCGTGCCTAAACCTATAGGATGTAAATGGATATTCAAGAAAAAAGTTGAATACAGATGGATCCATTGATAAGTTTAATGCTAGATTAGTTGCTAAGGGATATAAACAAAGACAAGGAGTAGATTATTTCGATACATATGCTCTGGTTGCTCGCATATCTTTTATACGTTGTTTAATATCACTTGCATCAATTCATAATTTAGTCATACATTAAATGGATGTAAAGACAGCTTTACTAAATGGAGATTTAGATGAATATGTATATGTATATATATATATATATATATATATATATATATACATACATACATATATAAGGAGGGCTCCGCTACACCTCTTATATTGCACGTGAACTCTTCCCCTTAATATATATATATATATATATATATATACATATTTATATATTACCTATACTGGAAAGCAGAAACCAAAACGTTTCTATGGTGACATGTGTCCTTTTTTTTGGTTTCACACTTTATCCTTATCTCTCAAATATGCCTTTTTCTTGAACTGCTAAATCAATCGCTTCTGCTCTCTTCCCCCAATCTCTTTCGCTCATTTCACTTCACACCCTCTTCTTTGTCCTTCTCCACGTTCCGTTCCTCTTTCCTCCTCATCCCATTTTTCTCCATACCTTCCTAACATTTCTGGGTTTCACTCCGTTTCTTTCCTTAGTTTGGCTAAGACCATATTTCTTAGATTTCATTTAACTGGACTTAGGTCTAACAGAATTTCGAGAATTTTATGGAGACGGTAGTGGCAATTGTTTCAATCGAGGCGCTCCTTCTTCTCCGTTGACGACTTTCGTGCCCCTTCTCCTCCACCGATGGCTTCTGCGCTCCTCAGTTGACGGTTCCGTACCTTCTCAACCAGCAACAGATATAAATAAGGTAGATTTCGGCCCATTTTTTTTTCTAAATCTGTTATTTTGAATTTTTTATTTTTGTAACACAAATAATTATAATCTTCTATTTTTTTTTTCGTATTTTTGTTGGCAAGAAATATAAAATTTTGATTCCTCATTTCGACATTCTACCAGTATAAATCTTAAGGGTGTTACTATTCACACCCCAATTTACTCTTTTGGCCACCAAAACTAAAAGCACCCCAAATATTTCAAATTTCCTCTACTGGCCATCGTCTAAATTAATAACCTAAAAATGGAGAGGTCACCCGTACTTTCCTCCAAATGAACGCTTCCTTCCTTACTTACATCATGCATTCATGTCTTTTGAGTCATTTGATCGAACATCTTGCATTCTATTATCACAACCATCATGTTTATCGTCCAAATTCTCATCATTCAAATACTCCATCTCTCAAACGATAAAAAAAAATGTATCAATTTGTAAAAGAAGATACGCAAGTTATAGTCTAGGGCTGTTACGGTTGAACCGTTCAACAGTCAAACCTTGCCAACCATTTAGACGGTTACCGTCTACTACGATAACGGTGACGGTAACGGTTATTGATTTTGACAACCGCAGTAAATCATACCAACCGCACATGATCTTTTTGTTGTATTTTATAAAAAAATATGTTTTTGATAACTTAAGATGGAGAAAACATATGTAAAAATTATTTGTATTTTTATTTATAGACAATATGCACATGGATGGTGTGTTTCATAGATAAACAAACTAATTCTTAATAGAAAAGTTAGAATTTGAATTATTTATGGATAATAATGTAAACTTGTGGTAATAGTTGCAGTAACGGTTAGAAGGTTACGGTAATAGTTATAAAATTTGCTAACTGTCAACAATGGTTGTGGTTACGGTTGGCGATAAAATTGACATTTGCCGTAACCGTAACACCCCTAAGTTAAACAGATAAAAACCCTACAAATCAAAACTTACATTATCATTCTCTATTGCAACGTTGTCAAATTCAGTGTTGTAGCTAACGCGTTAAGTGTCCCGCTTGGGGAGTACGTTGGCAAGAATGAAACTCAAAGGAATTGACGGGGTCTAATGTCCTCCAAGCTTGAAATTTCCAACAGATCAGATAAAATATTTTAAAAGCAATGACAAACTCTGATCGTTAAAAAACCCTAACATCATGTTCTATAACATAATAGAAAACAATAAAAATCAAGCAATTCTAACCTCTTTTTTATCTTCATCTTCCATCTCTATTAGGCACAAAAGAATATTTGCTTTTGTTGGTTTAGGGTTTAAAATGGTAGAGAAGCACGTGTTTTTCTTAGGAGAAGTACGGTGTTGAATAAATGAGCGAAAGAATAATATATGGTGGCCAAAAGAATATAAAAAAATCATTTGTACTAAATTTAAAATGGTGGCTGGAAGTGTAAACAAAGATATAAATAATAATCTTATTTTATTTATTTCTACGAAATCAAATTTCTCTACCTGTAAAGCTATAAAAATAAAATGAATTTTATTACGTTTTCTAAAGTTGGTGAAAGTGCTAAAAAATTCTAGCATATTGATTTATCACCCGTAATTCTAAGCGCATTTACTTCTTTAGTGAACGAGATTAATTAATATTTGAGAAGTCATTGTATGTCGATTTGCTACATTCACGTAGTATCCAAATCATATATAATATTAGTACAAAGATAACCATGATAAAACTATTGCTACATCAATTTTTGGCTAGGTGATGATGTATTGTAGTCATGTTTTCAACAGTATTCAATTTATTATTATTTTTAACTGTATTTGACAACAATTAATATTTACACTTAGAAATTGGACATATCCATCATGAGTAGAATTACATCTTTTATTCTATTAGATCTGAAAGACAATAGTCATTGTATTAATTACTATCTTTGACTAATGGTGCATCTTAGTTGGGTCTAAAAGCATTCATGCTTGATGACATTTCATTTTTAAGTTAATCACCAAATTTTTTATCTATATGATTTAAACCAAGCAAAGTAATCCATATTTAATCTATTACAAAACCTTAATGAATTTAGTTTTATAAAAGAAGGTTTTTTGTCTAAATTGTCCTTACCTGTCATTATCTTATTCCTTCTGCTTCCACTTGAAGATTATACCAATTACTTTACTCACAAATTGTAAACAAGAAACGGTTTCGTCAAGTCCAAACTCCATAACAATCATGACCAATCATTTTTCCTCCTCCATCGTCCCCGCCGGCAACCCTAGTGCCATCTTTTCATGAACTCCTCCTTCTTCCCTACCCAGAAGTTCTTTTTTTTCCTAACCCTAACTTATTTGCACCCAAAAGACTATTGTTATAATTGTTTTCGACTGGGTTTTGTCTACATTTGGCTTTATTTGTTTTATTTATATTGATTCGGTACACAAGTTCTATTAGCTCGCATTGGCTTATCAATTTTGGACTTATTTTTGTGGTATGTTTTTTTGTTATGCCAGTAAATTTAAATGGTGGTTTCTGAAATTGTTTTCCTTTTTATATACATTTTAAAGGCAATAGATTTGGCGCATAAACCATCTATTTGCTATGATGATAATACGACCATATATGGAGGTGCATTTGAATTAATTCCATCAGATTTTCTAATTCTTAAGTCAGTTATGTTGTTTATATAAGTTTGGATGGTTTAGATTGGTCCTGCAAGGCATTATTGAACATTTGACCATCACAAAACTTACTCAACTATAGCCATGATTCCTGCTACTAGCTAACTGAAATGTTGCATTTGTCTTTTGTTAGAGATTTTGTGGTTTGAGACGCTTTTGAAGGAGTAGAAATTGTTGTACTTCTGACTTCAAGGATTTGCGGAGAAAATTCTTTCAGACAATAGTTCAACCCACTAGGTACAAATTGTTTAACGAACTATTGACTTCACGATTCAATGAAGCATCGAAACAGCGTAATCGGATTAAAAATTTGAACGATTTTGATATGACCAAGAACACTCTGAAATTTGATTACTGATGATGCAATTTAAAATATAAATTGAAGAGTAAGAAGAAGATAGTAATTCTGCAACACTTTCAGAATTGAAACACTTCAGAAGTGTTTTAGACAGAACTGTTTTGCAACAGTTTAATGGCATTGCAGTATTTTAGAGGAAGAAGAATTTTTTTTAATTTGGATTATTTCTCACGATTATGACCGTTCCTATTTATATATGTAGAGGGAGGCGGTCGTTCATCTAAGCGTTGCGACTGTTATTTGCAACAGTCGTTTCTGTTTGAATTTGAACAGATGCATCCTTTCAGCCTTGCAACGCTTCAAAGCGTTGTGAATCTGAAAAAACCCGATAGCGGTCGATCGCTAGAATTTCATCAGTCGACCGTTTTTAACTAGAGGCTAAAACAGTCGACCGATTGAGATTTGACCTATCGACTGGTTGGTTTCTAAGCGGTTTTTCGTAGCCCAATGGATCACGAGACCCCAAGGCCCATCTTTTGACCTTTTAAATATCAAGATCCATGTCATGTTTATGCTTTGCCTTGTTCCCCCCTTTTCTTTCTTTTGATATGATACTTCATTTCATTGCATATATAGATATATGCCCCTCAATATTCTACAATGTGGGATTCTATGGATGGCTGAATTAGTCTCTAGTTGAAACTAACTTGAAAATTTCTTTTTCCTTCTTACTTCTTTCTTCAAAAACAAACCCATACCCAAAACTAATTTGAAAATTTGCAACAATCTCTCCCAATTTTCAAAATAATAAATAAAGTGGATGTCTGAATCACTAGTGTGACTTCCTACATACCCAAGTGGGATCAAGCCTATGTAGTTATAAGATCAATTTTTGTATCATTGTGGAAACAACACATAAATAAAAGTATCTTTTGGATTTGAACTTTAACTTAGTGTAAAACATTCAAAGCTCTATCGAGATTCTATGGTGAACGAATCTTGAACCAAGTATCCCTTAATGATAAAACCGGAACCATCACACATGTTGTATTCCTTAGTTAGAGTGTTCGGTATTGCTCAGCACGTTAATGGCCATGTGCTTAAATCCTGGTTCATGAGTCTACTTAGAAAGTTGACTTACTTTCCTAGGAAACGACCTGATTTCCATACTCATATAGGTAAGTCACTTAAGGTGTTTCTACGAGACACCTTTTAGGGTTTCTAGACTTATTAAGGATATTTATCCAACCTTTGTTCTTGCAGAATCCAACACTAAACATTATGGGATTTATTGATTTGGTGTTCCATAATCATTTCCTTAACTTGTTGGTACTCATTGAACTTTGTCTATCCATTTCAAGACATAAGTTGGGTTTATGTTAAGGACGATTAATCTTCATTCACAGACCTTAGTCCCATTTCTTTAGACTTTATAGAAACCATAGCCTTTGGAAGACCTTTCGTAAGTGGGTCAGCCAAGTTTTTCTTTGTTTCTATGTAGTCAACAGTTATAACTCCACCTTTGAGTAACTGTCTCACCATTTGATGTCTTAAAATGACATGTCTAGGTTTTCCATTATATGTCTTATTAGAGACATTATATATAGTTGCTTGATTATCACAATTAACCAAGACTGCTGGAGATGGCTTCTTCCATAATGGGATTTCTGCTGACAAATTTCTAAGCCATTCTGCTTCCTTACATGCGTCTGCTAATGCAATCAATTCTGATAACACAGTTGAATTAGATATACAGATCTGCTTCTTGGAAGCCCGAGACACAACAGCGCCTCCTAATGTAAATATCCAACCAGTCGTATAATTGGATTTGGATTCTACATTGTTCCAGGTTGCATCACTATATCCTTCTATTATAGCAGGATATCCTTTATAAGATAAACCATAGTGTATGATTCCTTTCAAATAAGCTAGTACTCTGGAAATGGCTTTCTAGAGTTCGAAACCGGGATTACTCGTAAATCGACATAATACACTTATAGCATGTGCAATGTCTGGTCTTGTGCAATGCATAGCATACATAAGACTTCCAATAATACTGTAATATTCCAATTGAGAAATGGTACGTCCAGTGTTCTTTTCTAATTTTATACTTGGATTTAAAGGAGTTGGTGCTGTTTTGTCATTATAATGATCATACTTCTTTAGGAACTTCTCAATGTAATGAGATTGAGTTACTAATAACTCCCCCATTTTCCTAATGATTTTAATTCCTAAAATTACATCAGCCTCTCCCAGATCTTTTATATCAAATTTAGAAGATAGAAACTTCTTAGTTTCATTCACACATGATATATTGGAACCAAATATCAGCATGTCATCAACGTATAAACAAATTATAACATAACCGTTGTTATCCGATTTGTTATAGATACATTTACCTGCATCATTAACAGTGAATCTAAATGACAGTGCAACTTTATCAAATTTCTCATGCCATTGCATGGGAGCTTGCTTCAGGCCATAAAGAGATTTAACTAATTTACAAACTTTCTTTTCTTGGCCTGGGGTTATGAAACCTTCAGGTTGTTCCATGTATATCTCTTCTTCTAAATCTCCATTTAGAAAAGCTTTCTTTACATCCATTTGATGTATGACCAAGTTATGAATGGATGCAAGTGTTATTAAAGAGCGTATCGAAGATATGCGAGCCACCGGAGCATATGTATCAAAATAATCAACTCCTTGTCTTTATTTATATCCCTTAGCAACTAATCTGGCTTTAAATTTATCAATGGATCCATTTGTATTCAACTTTTTCTTGAATATCGATTTACATCCTATAGGTTTAGCACTAGGAGGTAAATCACTTAATACCCAAGTTTGGTTTAACATTATGGAATTCATTTCATCATTGATAGCTTCTTTCCAAAAACTAGAATTTCTAGAACTCATAGCCTCAGAATAAGTTTTGGGATCATCATCGACGTTCATTTCATATCTTGTCACATTAAGGACTTCGTCCTTATTGCCTTCTACGAGATATGTTATGAAGTCAGGACCATAGTCCTTCTCTACTCTCGCTCTTTTACTTCTCCTATGTTCAGTACTATCATCCGGTACTGACACATCCTTGCTGTTTTGAGCAGGAGCATATTCATCGTCATTTGTATCATTAGCCTCAGTTGGTTCTGGACTTGATGATCTCAAAGGATTCTCAATAGTTTGATTTTCAAAAAATTCTACATCTACATATTCTATGACTTCTAAGGTATCAAGAATCATAAATCTATAAGTTTTACTATTAAGAGAATATCCTATGAAAACACACTTAAAAGCTCTATTACCTAACTTTGGTCATTTAGGGTCTGGCTTTCTAACATATGCTAAACAACCCCAAACTTTAAGTCTAGTAAGGTTAGGTTTTCTGTTAAACCATAATTCATACGAGGAAATATTTATTCTTTTTAAGTGGTACTCTATTTAAAATGTAACATGCAGATAACATAGCATCACCCCATAGGTTGTAAGGTAAATTAGAACTTGTGAGCATGGCATTAACCATTTCAACTAAAGTTCTATTTTCCCTTTCAACAACACCATTTTGTTGTGGTGTATAAGGAGCGGTACATTGGTGAACAATACCATTTTGTTTGCAAACAAATTAAACTCATTTGAATAATATTCACCACCATGATTTGAATGTAACACTTTAATTTTAATTCCTAATTGTGTTTCGACTTCTGCTTTGTAAATTTTGAATTTATCAAAAGCTTCGTGTAACAACCCGAATTTTTATAACATGTTAATACAAGAATCAAGGCAGAATTTTAAAATAAGAATCAAGGGAAATGGGTTGCACCATTGCATTCGTGTCGAAATTTTACATGAGATAGAGTCCGAGTTTTCGAAAATCAGAGTCCGTATGACCAAGTTATGGCCTGTACAAGTTTCAGCAGACTTTCAGGCAGACTGACCCCAGGTCGACTGTAGTGTCGACTGCACAGTCGACTCCCACCCCCCCCCCAGGTCGACTGTAGTGTCGACCTCCCCCCTGTACAGGTCGACCTGGTCGGCCTGGTGTGGCCTAGAACCCATTTTTGAGGCCCAGGATGAGTTTTGATGGTCCGGATTGACTCTAGGGATGATCCAAGGGCCTAAATGAGTTCCTACCTCTATAAATACAACCTAAGGCCTAACCCTAATTCACTACAACATGTCTAGCCACCATTATACAGCTAAAATCCCTCTTGGTCATGGCCGCCATCTCTAATCTTCTTCTTAAGCTTTCATACGCAATCCAATGCAAAGATGAAGACTTCTACAACAATTCAAGGAGATGAATCAACAATGCTACAACATCGATTTCAGTTCTTAAATTCACTAGCCATGCTATGTAAGTTCTAGTTACTTTTTAGATTAAAATACTTAATTTTAATTATCAATTCAGACCTATTCCTGTTTACCTTTGAACCTTGAGTTTTGAGACCTGTTCATCTCCATTCTTATGTCTAGTTCATGCTCTATTCAGTCATTGTAAATCATTTTCTTGGATTCATGTTGATATTATTATCAAGATCCAATCTTTATGCCTATCATGACGTTTTATGCTGTTTTCTCTCTGATCTTGTTTTATTGCAAAATTCTACCTTTCCCCTATTTATTTTCTTTTGATGAACCTAGATCAATTTCGGATCTAGGCCTAAACCACGATTTTGCGTATGATTGAATACGGGGAAAAGTATGGGAATATTACCTATTTGGATATATGTGATTGGTGGAATTGATGGCATAACATGAAAATTGGATATATGGGTATTATTGCAATTAATATGAAATTTGATAATTGGGTATTGCCATTAAAATGGTAATTGTAAGAATTGGGATTGGCTTATGTATTTTTTGGCTCGAACTTGATATGTGTAAATTGACATAAAAATTGGCATACATATAAAATGGCATGAACTGAACATATGTAAAGTTGGTATGAATTAGGCATATATAAAACGGACATGTAATCTAGAACTAGGGCATATGTTAATTATGTGAGATTTGTAGTTGAAGCACATATGATAATTTATGTCTTGAAAAGGGGCTACTATGAACGTGCCTAAGTGGGTTTTTGGTAGTTGGCATGTAATAGCCTTAAAGGAGGGATAAATATAAATTGAGATAAGTTGCCTTTAATAGCATAAGATAAATTGTGGCAAAATTGGTATGATTTTGCATACCATTAATTGATGAACATAATTGAGTCAATTATGGACATCGTTAAATTAGGAATTAATTAATAAATTGAATAGGGAAATTATTAAGACTGGGGTAAAAGATTATAAGCGATAATCAATGCTTAGGACACGAGGTTGGACTCATTTTTGAAGAAAACTGCCCAGACCCGCCCGGCGAATCCAGTAGTCACAAATGGTAGCCCAATGTGAGTGGTCCTAGGCCCAAATTAAAAGTGTAACAGTTGTAAAGACACGAGGTTAGACTCTTTTATGGTGTAAGACTGCCTGGACCCGCCCGACAAATCCAGCTGCCATAAATGTCAGTCTAATGTGAGAGGTCTTTATAGGGTTACGGCCTTAATGAATTAAGAAATACTTAACCAGATAAACATGTGGTGGGACATGGGGGTTAAGTGTGTGACATGTGGGTGACATATGAAAATACGAATAGTAATACTTAACCAACATAACATGGTAATTAGACCAGTGGGTAGGGTTAAGTAAACTAAGAACACTTAACCAATATGGTATGAATGGGTGGGTTAAGTAATATGATTAGGCGAATGACACTTAACTGTTATGACATGAATGGTTGAGTTTAGTAAATCTTAATTAATGCCTAAATGGGAATGATAACTTATGGAGTAAAGTAAGTTAGGTGGAACAATAGATAAGATGAGATAACTTATGTAATAAGGAAAGATGTGCTTCATTGTAGATTAAGCAATATGTAAAGACAAGAGTGAATTTACAATTGAAGGGGACATAAGTTATATTATAAAAAGGAACAAAACATTGGTTAGGTTGGATAATCCTCTGAGTATCAATCTGATGTTGATTCCGGTCTTCGGCGTTGGTATTTAGGGAATTATTCTCTCTCTCCCGTGTGTTTGTAAGTTAAGGGGTACTTGGTTGTAAAGATTGAATAAGAACATGTTATTGTACCATAACGGGGGTTAATGTATGAATCATAGGAATAACATGTTGTCGGCTTATTAATGGACTTAATATAGTGCAAGTTAAGAATTGAATTAATAAGCAAAGTTGAAGGTTGGTATGAATGGAAATAACCAAGTTAAATGATAAGACTGATGAGGTAGCACAAGCGCATAATTAATGGATAGACATAGGGTCTAATGGAAGATAAAGCCAAGGCGCTTGGTTAAACCCAGACGTTGGGGATAATATGAATGACATGTAAAATATAACCTATAAGCACTTAACCAAGATAAACATGTATTAAGACATGAGGACGATGTAGGGGTTAAGTGGGGGATATTGGTAACATGTAAGACATAACTGGTGTATACTTAACCAAAATTTGAGTATATAAGTGGACATGAATAAGAAGGGGTTACGTAAGAATTACTAGAGGGGACCAAGCATAGGTGGGAAGCTTGTGTCGAGAAAAGGGGACCCTTTTCAGACCAGTAGCCCATTACGTATCTTTGTGAGCTCGACCCATGTCGAGAACGGGACACGCATATTGGGTTTGATTGTAAGAGGTCAAAACGGGTTAGCGGTGGCAACGCAAGTCCAACGGGTTTCATATGCGTGTGTGGACTCGGGCTGGTAGGTAAGACGTTGTTGCATCGTGTAGGTATAAGCCGTGCATCCTCAAATTGTACCGGGTTCCCACTTTAGGGGAGTGATACACACCACTGTGGGGCCAGCACGGGTATCTACGAGTTAGGGAGCCGATCACATGGGGGTTGATGGGTACACCTAGTGGAGATAGGGGCAGGCGGCACCTATGTAGTCAGCTAGGGGTACGTAAGACTAGTATTATGATTTACACCTAGTGGAGATAGGGGCAGGCGGCACCTATGTAGTCAGCTAGGGGTACGTAAGACTAGTATTATGATTTCTAAGTAGTGGGTGGGAACACCTTATTATATAACATGGGCTACTAGTTGGGACACAAGTAGGGGGTAAGGATCCTTGTTACAGGGGACACTAGTTGGAGTACTAGTAGGAACACGAAACATTCCATGTAAGACACTTGTAAAGATGCTTGTTAGGTGGTGAAGAGCAAATAGATATCACAGAAATCTTTTAATGGAGAAGCAGAGGAATCGTGATATGTTTGATAGGGATCTTACGAAATTATACTTTGTTTATCTTGAATGGGAACCTTGCGATGTTACTTGACAAAAATTGCATCTTAGTCATCTTGCCTGTTACTTATCTTGTCATCATGCTTATGTTTACTTTCATTTTACTCATGCCATATTATCCTTAACTATTTTTGTGCTGAAAGTCACTAGGACTTACTCAGTCTTTACGACTGACCCATTTTATTTCGCCTCTTTTTCTTCCGTTCCCCCCCCTCCAGGTTCGCAGGGTGGGAATACAGCTTAGTTCGGATCTTACCAAGCTCCAAGACTCTTTCATGTATGGCTTGGATTTCTCTTGGCTATGGCTTGCTTCGCTTTATTGGGGAATACTACAGTTTGTTTTTATGCTTCTTTGTTTTTGAGCAAGACAGATATTTTAACTATGTAATTGGGTATTGGAAGTTGATGGGCTTTTCTTGTAAACATTTATATTTAGTAAATGATTTTAAGTACTTCCACTTTACTTTCCGCTGTTTTATATATGTCTGTCTTGTAATATTTCTATTCCAGTACCCATAATGCTCCATTAAAGTTAAGGCATTCCCTTTGTGAGTGACCTTAATGGATGTGGGGTGTTACATTTGGTATTAGAGCAGAGGGTTACAAGACTGGGCAAAAGTTTTCAAAAACCTTCTGAACTAGTTTCCAAAACATTTACAAAGAAGCAAATTTTCAAGAAAATTTTTCATTGATTAAAAGGCATATTCCCCAAAGGCATATGCACTATCTTTTGATTCCCTCTTGAAATCTCTCCTCTCTCTCTTTTCACCATAATTTCGTAGACATCCGACATATGTCGGAGGGCAAAGGAGTGCCCAACCTCCATCTATAGCCATAGTAGTTCCATCTGCGTCTAATCTTATCTCAAGTTGTGTATAGTTGCCGTGCGTTGGAGGTAGCTTCGAAGGACTTGTCAACAAACTATACAAGGATAGTAAGAACAAGAGACTAGTTGTTATAGCTTAATCCACGAAGGAGGAAAAAGGTGAAAGGAAAGAGGCCAAAGTGAAAGAATTGTGAAATCCTTGACAAGAGAGAGTATCTTTAGTATGGTAAGGAGGGAGTGTAGTTAAGTATTATAGGAAAAGAACAAGGGCAAAGGACAGGATCGTCGAGAGGGCAATTGTATGCTCTCACTACTAGCGTACATAAGGGAGGTGGTAAAGTTACAGTTAAAGGTTTACCTTTTCTTTTCTATCATCCCGCTAGAACTTTGTTTTTGTACATCGCATCCTTTTAATTCTACATCGATAGTTGAGTCTCTGCACCTTAGTACTAGCTTATTGGAGGATCCCAATTTTTGTCTCAAATCCGGTTGGGGAATTGGCTCATTTATTCATGACTTGTTAGGATTTGAGAATGTCTATGCTAAGTGTTGAGTTTAGAAGAAATGCTCATGTTTTTGTGAGCTATGGGTTGATTCTAGGGATGGAGTGGTTATCCAATAAGGGTGCCATTCTCGGTTTCGAAAGGAGGGTAGTTAGACTTTTGACTTGCCTCGGGAATACCCTCGAAGTCGCGTGTAACCTTTAGGGTTCTATTAGGACTTATTACCTAGAATCTCTTGATACATTAGTTGATCCGCTCGAGTAGTGTTCGCCACTAAGGCGGATGGGTCATTTCGCCTATGCATGGGATGTAGAAAATCGCCTTAGTAAGTACGTTTAGCAACATGGTTGACATTTGTTTATTTTCAAGAGATAATTTATCTATGCGGAATACCTTCTAGTAAGTGAACGATATCCAAGATTCACTAGTGAATTTTGGAGAGCTTACATGGAACCATCAGTACACAGTTATGTTTGAGACCGAGTATACTAGAGGGAGAATAAGTGAAAGTGGAACGAGAGGCAACAGTGAAATGAGTTCCAACTCATATTTTGGAAATAAGAATCAAGAAGCTATGAAATTGTGAAGTTAAAGTCGGTCAAAGCACAATGGAGTTAAGCTCAAGGGAATGTGGCTTAGAAGATTGAAGACTATATTCGTGCATCACATCTCTTTTTAAGAGTATATTCTTGATTCCTTTTTCCTGTAGAGCTTACTTGCATGCTATCTTTTGTGTATATCCTCTCGGTCCTATTCTCAATCCAATTTCTGTTGCAAACCCCATAGGGAGTATGACTCATCTGTTAGTTCTACATGTTGGGGCTTGAGGGTGTCCGTTGGGTTGATTAAACCTTTTGGGTTTTATAGGATATGGGTTGGTTTTAGGAAGGTTTTTCTTGTGACCTAAAAGGAGTCCATCATGCTTAGTTTCCTAGAATCACATATATATTGGTTGGGTTGAGAATTTCTTTGGGTGTCAGTCTGATGTTGATTTCGGTCTTCGGGGCTGGTGCTTAGGGAATTCTTCTCCTAATCAGTATATATGTGACGTAGATTTCCAGCTTTGATCGGCGCAGAATTTTTACTTGCTTCTATCATTCGACTATATCTTTAGGTAGGAACAATTGGGTGTAAACATGTGTTTGAGACATGTTATGATTGATGGTTGCAAGTGGTTGCTCGTGGATGCATATACACGCACATTAGGCACTAGATCGGCTCAATCACCTTTCATACTGCATATGCATGAGTGTTTACACTTGTTTATGGATGAAATTGAATGTGTTATCATATGGATGTTGCATATGGATGGATGTTTGTGCACACATATAGTGTTTATGTGACTAGGACTATTTGCATACATGTTGGACTCATGGCACTAAACATATTTTGCATCTAGAAGATCAATCAGGCCTGATCATTTGCATTAGACAAGGAACATATACACACACTTCTTGCATATGTTCATATAGCATTAGAAATTTCTTAAGGACAATGAATGCCTGTGATTGATGATTGAGTAGATGGATGACTGGAATGTAGGACACATTCTTCTTAACTTGAAGATTTCGGGGACGAAATCCTTTAAGGAGGGGAGAATGTAAGAACCCGAATTTTTATAACATGTTAATACAAGAATGAAGGCAGAATTAAATTTTAAAATAAGAATCAAGGGAAATGGGTTGCGCCATTGCGTTCGTCTCGAAATTTTACATGAAATAGAGTCTGAGTTTTCGAAAATCGGAGTCCGTATGACTAAGTTATGGCCTGTACAAGTTTCAGCAGACTTTCAGGCAGACTGACCCCAGGTCGACTGTAGTGTCGACTGCACAGTTGACTCTCCCCCCTCCAGGTCGACTGTAGTGTCGACCTCCCCCCTGTACAGGTCGACCTGGTCGGCCTGGTGTGGCCCAGAACCCATTTTTGAGGCACGGGATGAGTTTTGATGGTCCGGATTGACTCTCGGGATGATCTAAGGGCCTAAATGAGTTCCTACCTTTATAAATATAACCTAAGGCCTAAACCTAATTCACTACAACATGTCTAGCCACCATTATACTGCTAAAATCCCTCTTGGTCATGGCCGCCGTCTCTAATCTTCTTCTTAAGCTTTCATACGCAATCCAATGCAAAGATGAAGACTTCTACAACAATTCAAGGAGATGAATCAACAACGCTACAACATCGATTTCAGTTCTTAAATTCTCTAGCCATGCTATGTAAGTTATAGTTACTTTTTAGATTAAAATACTTAATTTTAATATGGTTATGGAATAAAGTGTAATTGGATATAAGCATGTTTATCAATTCAGACCTAATCATGTTTACCTTTGAACCTTGAGTTTTGAGACTTGTTCATCTCCATTCTTATGTCTAGTTCATGCTCTATTCAGTCGTTGTAAATCAGTTTCTTGGATTCATGTTGATATTATTATCAAGATCCAATCTTTATGCCTATCATGATGTTTTTATACTGTTTTCTCTTTGATCTTGTTTTATTGCAAAATTCTACCTTTCCCCTATTTATTTTCTTTTGATGAACCTAGATTAATTTCGGATCTAGGCCTAAACCACGATTTTGCGTACGATTGAATATGGGGAAAAGTATGGGAATATTACCTATTTGGATATATGTGATTGGTGGAATTGATGGCATAACATGAAAATTGGATATATGGGTATTATTGCAATTAATATGAAATTTGATAATTGGGTATTGCCATTAAAATGGTAATTGTAAGAATTGGGATTGGCATATGTAATTTTTGGCTAGAACTTGATATGTGTAAATTGACATAAAAATTGGCATACATATAAAATGGCATGAACTGAACATATGTAAAGTTGGTATGAATTAGGCATATGTAAAACGGACATGTAATCTAGAACTTGGGCATATGTTAATTATGTGAGATTTGTAGTTGAAACACATATGATAATTTATGTCTTGAAAAGGGGCTAATATGAACACGCCTAAGTGGGTTTTTGGTAGTTGGCATGTAATAGCCTTAAAGGAGGGATAAATATAAATTGAGATAAGTTGCCTTTAATGGCATAAGATAAATTGTGGTAAAATTGGTATGATTTTGCATACCATTAATTGATGAACATAATTGAGTCAATTATGGACATCATTAAATTAGGAATTAATTAATAAATTGAATAGGAAAATTGTTAAGACCGGGGTAAAAGATTATAAGCGATAATCGATGCTTAGGACACGAGGTTGGACTCATTTGTGACGTAAAACTGCCCGGACCTGCCCGGCGAATCCAATAGTCAAAAATGGTAGCCCAATATGAGAGGTCCTAGGCCCAAACTAAAAGCGTAAAAGTTGTAAAGACACGAAGTTACACTCTTTTATGGTGTAAGACTGCACGGACCCGCCCGACAAATCCAGCTGCCATAAATGTCAGTGTAATGTGAGAGGTCTTTATAGGGTTACGACCTTAATGAATTAAGAAATACTTAATCAGATAAACATGTGGTGGGACATGGGGGTTAAGTGGGTGACATGTGGGTGACATATGAAAATACGAATAGTAATACTTAACCAACATAACATGGTAATTAGACCAGTGGGTAGGGTTAAGTAAACTAAGAACAATTAACCAATATGGTATGAATGGGTGGGTTAAGTAAAATGATTAGGCGAATGACACTTAACTGTTATGACATGAATGGTTGAGTTAAGTAAATCTTAATTAATGCCTAAGTGGGAATGATAACTTATGGAATAAAGTAAGTTAGGCGGAACAATAGATAAGATGAGATAACTTATGTAATAAGGAAAGATGTGCTTCATTGTAGATTAAGCAATATGTAAAGACAATAGTGAATTTACAATTGAAGGCGACATAAGTTATATTATAAAAAGGAACAAAACATTGGTTAGGTTGGATAATCCTCTGAGTATCAATCTGATGTTGATTCCGGTCTTCGGGGTTGGTATTTAGGGAATTATTCTCTCTGTCTAGTGTGTTTGTAAGTTAAGGGGTACTTGGTTGTAAAGATTGAATAAGAACATGTTATTGTACCATAACGGGGGTTAATGTATGAATCATAGGAATAACATGTTGTGGGCTTATTAATGGACTTAATATAGTGCAAGTTAAGAATTGAATTAATAAGCAAAGTTGAAGGTTGGTATGAATGGAAATAACCAAGTTAAATGATAAGACTGATGAGGTAGCACAAGCGCATAATTAGTGGATAGACATAGGGTCTAATGGCAGATAAAGCCAAGGCGCTTGGTTAAACCCAAACGTTGGGGATAATATGAATGACATGTAAAATATAACCTATAAGCACTTAACCAAGATAAAGCATGTATTAAGACATGAGGATGATGTAGGGGTTAAGTGGGGGATATGGGTAACATGTAAGACATAACTGGTGTATACTTAACCAAAATTTGAGTATGTAAGTTGACATGAATAAGAAGGGGTTAAGTAAGAATTACTAGAGGGGGCCAAGCATAGGTGGAAAGCTTGTGTCGAGAAAAGGGGACCCTTTTCAGACCAGTAGCCCATTACGTATCTTTGTGAGCTCGACCCATGTCGAGGACGGGACACGCATACTGGGTTTGATTGTAAGAGGCCAAAATGGGTTAGCGGTGGCAACGCAAGTCCAACGGGTTTCATATGCGTGTGTGGACCCGGGCTGGTAGGTAAGACGTTGCATCGTGTAGGTATAAGCCGTGCATTCTCAAGTTGTATCGGGTTGCCACTTTAGGGGAGTGATACACCCCACCGTGGGGCCAGCACGGGTATTTACGAGTTAGGGAGCCGATCGCATGGAGGTTGATGGGTACACCTAGTGGAGATAGGGGCAGGCGACACCTATGTAGTCAGCTAGGGGTACGTAAGACTAGTATTATGATTTACACCTAGTGGAGGTAGGGGCAGGCGGCACCTATGTAGTCAGCTAGGGGTACGTAAGACTAGTATTATGATTTCTAAGTAGTGGGGGGGATCACCTTATTATATAACACGGGCTACTAGTTGGGACACTAGTAGGGGGTAAGGATTCTTGTTACAGGGGACACTAGTTGGAGTACTAGTAGGAATACGAAACATTCCATGTAAGACACTTGTAAAGATGCTAGTTAGGTGGTGCAGAGCAAATAGATATCACAGAAATCTTTTATTGGCGAAGCAGAAGAATCGTGATATGTTTGATAGGGATCTTACGAAATTATACTTAGTTTATCTTGAATGGGAACCTTGCGATGTTACTTGACAAAAATCGCATCTTAGTTATCTTGCCTGTTGCTTATCTTGTCATCATGCTTATGTTTACTTTCAGTTTACTCATGCCATATTATCCTTAACTATTTTTGTGCTGAAAGTCACTAGGACTTAGTCTTTATGACTGACCCGTTTTGTTTCGCCTCTTTTTCTTCCGTCCCCCCCCCCCTCCCCCCAGGTTCACAGGGTGGGAATACAGCTTAGTTCGGATCTTACCAAGCTCCAAGACTCTTTCATGTATGGCTTGGATTTCTCTTGGCTATGGCTTGCTTCGCTTTATTGGGGAATACTACAGTTTGTTTTTATGCTTCTTTGTTTTTGAGCAAGACAGATATTTTAACTATGTAATTGGGTATTGGAAGTTGATGGGATTTTCTTGTAAACATTTATATTTAATAAATGATTTTAAGTACTTCCACTTTACTTTCCGCTATTCTATATATGTCTGCCTTGTAATATTTCTGTTCCAGTACCCATAATGCTCCATTAAAGTTAAGGCATTCCCTTTGTGAGTGACATTAATGGGTGTGGGGTGTTACACTTCGTCTTTAGATTTCATTAGATATACATATGCATATATAGAATAATCATCAATAAATGTTATATAGTATTGGTTACCACCATAGGTGATATGACTCCTTAAGTCACCCACATCACTATATATCAAATCAAGCAAACTAGTTTTTCTTTCAACAGATTTAAAGGATTTCCGGTGTATTTTTGATTGAACACATATTTTGCATTTAGAAATAGATTTGAAATCATAATCAGAAATTAATCCTAATTTATGCATATTTCAAAGTGACTTATAATTAACATGTCTGTTAGATCAAAATTTGGACCCAACACCCAAATTGTTCTGATTCGTAAAGAATTATATCTGGAGAATGAAGAATAAGCAGAAAACACACAGAATTTATAGTGGTTCGGCGTTAACGAGCCTACGTCCACTTTATATGTTATCGATTATACTTTGAATGCTAGTACAATCAATGATTTCTCTCAAACTCACTTTTACAATTGTAATTTCTCTCAGTAATCTCGTAACAAAACTGACAAGAAATAGTGGTATGACAGTAATGGCGGAATCAGTGCCAATGCTGCCAAAAGATCCTGAAAAATGCCAAGCTCTGAGCTATTTAGAGCTGATTTTGTTAGGCGGATCGCGGTCACACGTGGCACAGATCCCGAGAATATCGGATCGTATCGCAGCTTGATGAAGAATTAGTCAAATTAGCCGTTGTGGACAGGTGTCGCGATCCCCTTAAATATCGGATCGAGCAAGGAGGAGGAATTGGTCAAAGTGACAGTTGGGGACACGTGTTGCTGGATCCGTGCATCTCGGATCGCCGAATACTAGCTCGTGCTTGAACATGTCAGAGGCTTCGCTGTGCATCGAGGGATCGGATCGGTCTGTGCTGGGTAGTAGTGTATGTACGGATCGAGTCGTGTAGAAGTAGTCGGATCGCTGATGCAATGGGGGCGATCCGATGGGGGGCGATCCGATGGAGGGCGATCCGTGAGGGGCGACCCTCTAGTGCGATCCGATCCTTCATGGACTTAAGGAACGCGGTTTCATACTTTCTTCTTGTGAGTGAACCTTGGTGGCTTGGTCAAAAAGCTAGCCAACATTTTTGCCCCCTCGAAGTATGTTTTATCGATGATGGAACATGCTTCGAAACTATAGAAACGTCTTTTCATAAAGAGATGCAAATCAGTGGTAGCGTCTATCCGGAAGGCCATATCATTTACGGAAAGTTGTCTCTTTGCTCGCTATAAATATCGGATAAATCTTTAATATTTTCCCTGTTTATTGGACATTTCTTTTCTAGGATCTTTCAGAGTCTTCATCATCGAATCTACCAGGTGCATTTTTGAATTTTCTATGATCATTTCTGAATTTTCATTCCTGTCGGTCATTTATCGGTTCGGATCGCATGTGCAAAATCACGGCCCGTTGGCAAGTCATTCGCCTCGTCCTTTGGTGAGCACTTGGGCCTCTTCACGGAACGAGGTGGGCTTCTCTTCGAGATGTGGTGGGCTTTTGGTTCGTGGCCCGCCTATTTTCACGGATCGAATGAGACAAAAAGGGGGAGACTAACGGTCGCCCCTTTGCCTATATAAATCGATCCTCACCCTCATTCTTCTCCTCTTCTTTCTTCTTTCGCAGCCGCCGCCAATTTTCCTGAGAGAAAAACCCTAACTTTGATTTCTAAATTTCCAACCGATTTCAAACTTTAAGAAGGTAATTAAACAGCTTTTCTTTAGTTTCTATCGTGTTCGCACTTGTTTAAAGAGTGGAGACAGCGGAGTTTTGTAGGATTTGGTGATAGTAAGTGCGAACGTGCCTGGTTCGATTCCATGGATTTAAGGGTGAAGAGGAGAGTTGAGGATGAAGAAGGAAGGGATGACTAGGTCGGTTCGTGGGCGAGGCCCGAGTTCGAGGCGATGGTGAGGCGAGGGGAGAGGGAATGGAACTGGAATGTTGATTTGGCTAGTGAGTCGGATCGCGGAACGGCAAGGCTATGGTTCGTGGGGAACTAGACGCGAGTGTTAGATCGTGAAGATACTAGAGCTTCGGGTCGTGGAGGATGTGGGGCGAGGCGGATCGCCAAGATACCATCGCGGTCCGTCTGGATGAATTGGTGCGCTTCACGATTCGAAGCCTTTCCATGATCTAGTACCCTTCCGCGTACCGAGTCCTTCACCACGATCCGTCCACATATCGCGATACGAACCTGCCCTGCGATCCGACTGACGAACGATCTGATGCGAAGCGTACTAAATAATATGATGCAACTCTAACAAATCGATGAATAGTTAGGTTAGAGCACTTAAGACGAACATTCCGGATTGAACAAATGAATAATCTACCAATTGAACAACAACCAATGTCTCGATGATTTTGTTGACCTTTGTACCTTTCTCTAATGCACGCACAAGCACACACTGGCACTTGCACACACAGGGGGGATGGGTAGTTTTAATCTTATTTCTCATGTTTACTCGCTTAAACAGTAATGTCGGATAATCACTCCTCTTCAAGATCTAACACAGAGACAGACCCTGAGGTGTCTGAGCACCATAACCCTGAGGTCCCTCCAACTAACCCAAGGGGCAAGGATTCTGGATCCGAGTATGAGGCAACGGAATCGGATCCATCTGAAAGTACTTCACTTGACGAGGAGTCTGAAGTAGACGGTCGAGCTCCTGCCGAGATTCCTGATGCACTTGGGATAGAGAAATTTACTGATTCTTTAGCTTCCAAACTCGATGACACAAAGCTTAAAAGAATTTGCCTGAGACAGGGATCCCCTGGGATGACGTGAGGACACCCGGCAGCGAAGATAGACCTCACTTAGCTCCGGAAGGATATATGACAGTTAGTCGGCTCATGTGCTGGGTAAGAGCTATTCCTCTGTTTCCTCCAATAGTCATTGAGACCGTAAAACGATTGGGTATCGCTCCGATGCAGCTCCATCCCAACGCCTACGAAGCTCTATACACTCTATATATTGCATACGCGGAAATCCTGCATACCGAGCTTACAATTAATGATTTAAAATTCTTTTATCTTTTCAAGCATCGCTCCTCGGCAACCCCAAATTTCTCTTTCTTCGAATCGGTAGCGAATTGGAAGGTTTTGTATGACGAATACAACAATATAGGGGATCCCAAGTTTGATTGGTTCTATATAAAGAGACAGGCTGGGTGCTCAAGAAGATGGCTTAAATCAAGTAAACTTTAATCTTTTGACTGAATATCTTGCTTAAGAAATCGAAGCATTAACATCCCCCTTCTTTTTTGTTTTAAGCAGATCACATTTTTCCCAAGACGGAAGGCTTGGTATACAATAATCGATTGTCTATTCTTCTACAAAGCAGATCCTATTTTCTAAGGATCAAGAAGTGCATCACTGATGAGAATCTTCTTAAGCATCGCCTTCTGTATATAAGGTTTGGACTTGGTGCAGGCGGCAAACCTTACAAATACGTGCCCCCAACGGAGGGAGAGGGAACATCACGGGCAGCAGAAACAACTAAATTCCGTAAGAGTCCTTCCCCGATAATCATCCAGGACAATGAGGACCTGAACATATATAGAGGATATGAGGCCCGTGGTGACAAGTCCAAGGAAATCCCAGTTTCTCCGGGGGGTTTCCTCTCAAGGACTTCTCTTCCGACCGAACCTGCTGCTCTCGATGATTTGACAGAAGAACAGCTATTTAAAGAGCTGAGCAAAATTCCTTTGACCGATGATGTATACACAGAGGGGGACTTTGAAGGGGAGCCATTTTCCCCTGCTTCTGAGGAGACCACCGTTCCAGTTGGAGGACAAGAAACTACTCAGATGAGCCTGACTTCAGGCCCGGGTCTGTTAGGGGGAATTATATGGGATGCACAAATCATACGCACTGCTTGACCCCACACTTTTATATCAACAGTATCCAAGGTTTTAATATGCTCTTTTCTCCTTTGCAGGAAAGATGTCTCACAGGCGGTCTTATTCTTATCTCTCTCTTCGTGAAGGCACACCCAGTCTTCATCCGAATTCCGAGCGCTCTCACGGCCTTTCTCACAAGCCTACTTCTTCGCAATCCCGGTCTCCACCAAAATCAACTTCTGGCAAGCTTCCCAGTTATTCGGTGCCACCTACAGGGGGAAAGCAACTTCCTAAAGAGTTAACTCCTCCAAAGAGTGCACCTTCTCACAGCAGGTCGTCAAAAAGACACTACGAGCCCAAGGATAAAAGCAAGGATCCAATCAGGGATTCTGAAAAAGAGAGAAGTGACATTGTCCCTTCCAGCCAGCAAGAGTTGGTTGCCCCCGGGTCACGAGATTACATCCATGGTCCCGAGACTCAAGCTAAGCTGGAGAAGTTGCGAGAGCAATTCCCTAACATCTTCTTCGAAAGGATGATGTTTTTTCCAGCCTTAGAGCCCGTCCCTAGGAACTGGGATACTGAAGTCATCAGGCACATTCGTCATGTGGCCAGGCAGTATGAAGTGATGGAAAAACATGTCGTTAATCTTTCAGAAGTCATCCGAACGCTTGAGATGGAAGCACATAGATCCAAGGTGTAGATAGATAACAATGAGAGGGCTAGGACAAAATTGGAGAAGGACTTGGAAGACGCTCAATCCCAACTTGCCTTAGCGCGGAGAGAGGCTGAAAATTATAAGACTGAATTGGAGAATGCTAAGAATCGCTTTCATTCTAAACTTGACTCAAATAGTCAAGAGAAAATGGCCTTAAAGAAGGAGGTAGAAGATCTTAAAATTGCCAACATTGAGTTGAAGACGGCACAGGGCCATTTCGAAGCCGAGAGAGCTACTTGGGAGGAAGAAAAAGCAAGTCTGAGAGAAAGTCTAGCTTTGGCTGAAGCGGAGAAGGTAATTTTAAATGATCAAGTTGCGGATGCGGAGAGGCGCGTGGCTCTCGCCGAAAAGAATGTAGAAAGTGCCATTGAGATGGCTACTACTTCTAACAACAAACTCCTCGAGAGAGAAAAGGATATCGAAGGGTTTGAAGAGATGATATTTGACTTCCTCGGCCAAGTCCTTAAAACCCGTAACATTTCGTGGATCCCGGACTACCACGTTGCTTTAGCCAACTTATGGGATGCCATCGTCGAGGGTGAGAAGCAGAGATTAGGAGTTGAAGAGATTGACGAAGATGAGCTGATGAAGACCATCCTGAGGGAAAACGAGCCCGAGGATCTGGCAGAAGGTCGTCGTCTAATTCAAGAAGAAATGGAGAAGGAGAGGGCCCTGGCTAAGGGCAAAAACAAGGTTGATGAAGGTTCGAGCTCAGCGGTAGAGCCCAAGACCTTCGGAGTTGAGGAATACCATCCTGATGATCCATTAATTCCTTTGGGCCTAACTCCTGTGGTTGTTGGAGCTTCTGCAGCTAGCCTAGATGGAGGATCAGCAGAAGGTATCTCCCTTTTTTCCCCACAATTTGTCAAAGCAATTGTGAGTTGCCGTCGTCTGGTAGAGCAACCAATCGAATTAATAACATGTGTTATCGATAATACAGGTGGCGAGCCCGTCGACAAGGATGTCGAGACGAGGAAAGAGGCAGAGAAGATTGTTGTCTTGCCTAGCGCCGGTGTTGATATACCGAAGCAGGCCGAGGGTACAACAGCAGAGAAGGGCATCCTGGTACCCAGTGCTGATGCTCCCAAGGATGATGAAACCATCGAGGCCTTGAAATATATGGATGGGCGCCATGTAGAGGATGAGGAGGATATCATTAGCACCAAAGAAGCCGAAGACGATAACGATGAAACTTTGGCTAACAGAAAAGCTAGGCAGGAAAAGCAGCTGGCTTTAAAGAAGATGGGACAAGAGCCTTTGAACATAGCCCCTATCTCGGAGTTTAATCCCAAAACAGGGATGGTTTTGAAACTCCAGCGCAAATCCATCAGCAAACAGCTTCATTTTGTGAACCCTGATGATTTCCCAGCTTCCCTCACTGATAAAAGAAAGAGAAAGGAGGTGGAGGAGGAGTCTTCTGATGATTCGGACGTTCCTCTTATAGACAAAAGGAAAAGAAAGAAGGGTGATCAATCCGAAACTGACAAGGCGAAGCTGGAGAAGCAGAAACAGGAGAAAAAGTCCAAGTGTAAATAGGATACTGTCGCTTGTCTATATTTTGTCTTTAGGCTTCCCACTGGCCAGGAAATGTAATTATGAGACTGGCCCTCATTTTGTTTTATAGGTTGTTTTTCACTTTGTAGGCTCGTAGTTTATAAATGAAAATTTATCTCTTTTTGCATCATCGTGTACCTGCATTCAATAAACTTTTCATGCTTAGTGATAGATTATCTGATTATAACTACAAAACAGTCAAGTAACAGAAAGAAAAATTTAAAAAAATTCGTGTTGCATCAAGGTTCATGTGTATACGTATATGGCCCCCAATCAATCGTTAACGTAGCGCTTAACTAGGGCTTGTTAAAGATTGATTAGCATTGTTCGCATGTTGCCCCCTATTTCTGAATATGAGGGACTTAGAAAATTTAATAAAATAACTGTCCTTGTGGTGCTGAATTTCTGGCACCTTCCAGTGCTTAATCATAGGCTCTTTTATACTCTCCTGGCGACCGCCGAGGTTAGAGTTTGAATTCAGTAGTTCAGTCGCTCCCCGTTCCTTCAGCGGGGAAGGAGTTCATTCTCAGCACTCAATCGGAGACGCTTTTATACTCTCTCTCTGCTCTGGAGAGTTAGAGTTCTAGCTCAGCAGTTCAATCGCTCCCCGATCCTTCAGCGGGGAAGGAGCCCATTCTCAGCGCTCAATCGGAGACTCTTTTATACTCTCTCTGCTCTGGAGAGTTAGAGTTCGAGCTCAGCAGTTCAATCGCTCCCCGATCCTTCAGCAGGGCAAGAGCTCTTTCTCAGCGCTCAATCGGAGACGCTTTTATACTCTCTCTGCTCTGGAGAGTTAGAGCGCTATCAATGATATGATTTACTTTATCGCACCCCCAAAGTTTTGACTGGTGATTGCATTCCATTCTGATGGAAGGCACCTATAATTATACGCTTCTGTGATCGTTGCATGGTTCACAGCAATTTCCATAAAAATAGAAAGGCAAAATAAAAAATAGTGCAATAAAGGTAAATTACACACAATATTTTTATAGTGGTTCGGTCGAATCATGACCTACGTCCACTTTATAATTTTTTGCTTTAAGAAATCGGACTATTCTAGGCAAGTCGTGCCTTGTACATGGTTCTTAACAAAGCAAAAGAACAGATTTGATATCTTTACGTTAGATACGACCGTAAATGTTGGGCATTCCACACTCTGGGGATTTCCTTTCCATCTACGGTTGCTAGCTTGAAGGTTCCATTATCAAGCTTGCACAGAATGGAGTACGGTCCTTCCCACTTCGCACCCATATGAGTTGGGGCTGGAAAGACACGCTTCAGAACCAAGTCTCCGGGTTCCAAGGTTCGGGCTCGAACTTTTTGTTGTAGTACCGCGCAACCTGTTGTTTGCATCTCAAGGCACGCAGGTCTGCTTCGTCCCTCTTTTCTTCGATCATATCTAGGGATTCAAGGAGCAATTCATTATTGGTCATCGGATCGTAATAAGTCACTCGGTGATAAGGTACTTTTATCTCAACCGGGATGACTGCGTCTGCTCCAAAAGTAAGGGAGAAGGGGGTATGTCCTGTTGCCGATTTATACGTTGTCCTGTAGGCCCATAGTGCTAAGGGTAATTCATCAGCCCACATGGCTCTGGCCCGTTTAAGTCTTCTTTTCAGTATGGACTTAATCGCTTTATTCGCCACTTCGACTTGTCCGTTCGATTGTGGGTGCGCCACAGAGGTGTACCATTTCTCAATGTGGTATTTCTGGCAGAAGTCTCTGAATTCAGTGCTATCGAACTGAGTTCCGTAATCCGTTATAACAATCTTTGGAATCCCAAATCGACAGATGATCTTTCTAACGACAAAATTGATCACTCGTTTGGTTGTGATTGTAGTCAGTGGCTCAGCCTCGACCCACTTAGTGAAATAATCTATGGCTACAATAGAGAACTTCGCTCCGCCCCTAGCTATGGGGAGACTTCCGATGATATCAATTCCCCACATAGCGAAAGGCCATGGGCTCGTCATAGTTTTTAACTGATTAGGAGGTGCTCTAGGTATCTTTGAAAATCTCTGGCACGCATCACACCATCGTGCATATTTCGCCGCATCCTTGTTTATGGTAGGCCAGAAATAACCATGCCGCAATACCTTTTTCGCCAATGTTTGCCCTCCAGTGTGATCGCCGTATTCACCTTCATGTACCTCCTGTAGCGCACGCTTGATGTCGTCATGAGCTATACACCAGAGAAGAGGCATTGAAAATCCCTGTCTGTAAAGAACTCCGCCTTGTAGAACGTATCGGGCAGCTTACGAATTACTTTACGCCTCTCGCTTTTCTTGGTCGGAAGCGTTCCATTCATCAAGAAATTCTTTAGAGGGGTCATCCATGACTCCCTTTCTGGTTCCATCTCTAGTACCGAATCAATTTCCATCTGATCTATACTAGGAGACCGAAGTACTTCGACCGGGGCTAGCCCGGTCTCTTCAGGATCGTCGGAACTAGCCATCTTTGCCAACTTATCTGCCTGTTGATTCTCTGATCGCGGAATATGAGATATGCTGTAGTGATCGAAGTCGTTCAGCAACTCCTTCACTTTCTTCAAATATAAAATCAATCTTGCACTTTTGGCTTGGAATTTTCCAGTAACCTGGTTCACAACTAACTTGGAGTCGCAAAAGATGTCCAGCTTTGTGATTTCCAACTCCTTTGCGATCCTTAGTCCTGCTATCAGGGCTTCATAATTGGAGTCGTTGTTAGTGGCGTGAAACTCCATCCGGATATCATAGGATATCAGCCGTTTCTCGGGAGTTTCAAGCACTACTCCAGCACCGGATCTCTTGTCATTCCTAGCTCCATCAGTATACAATCTCCAGGCACTGGGGTCGAGAAGTAATTTTGAGGGGTCAGCTTCTTCGTTTGCTATATCTTCCTCTGGGACGGTAAACTCTGCTATGAAGTCGGCTATCACTTGCCCCCGAATTGACCGTCGGGGCTGAAAGTTCAGATCAAATTGGCTTAACTCAATGTTCCATTTGAGTAATCTTCCAGACGCTTCTGGTCTCTGTAGAACTTGATTGAGTGGATGATCAGTGTATACGGTAATGGGATGAGCATGAAAATAATGTCGAAGCTTTCTAGAGGCGATCAGCAAACTATATGCCAACTTTTCTATCCTTGGATAATTACGCTCTGCTGCCGTCAATTTTTCGCTCACGTAATACATACGTCTTTGAACTTTATCTTCTTCTCTTACCAATGCTGAGCTGATCGCGTGGGACGATACTGCTAAGTACACGAATAAGTCCTCGTGATCCATCGGCTTAGATAATATCGGAGGTTTCTCCAGGTGTCTCAGCAAGTTCTGAAACGCTTCTACGCAGTCGGGCGTCCATTTGAAGTGGCGTTTTCCTCGCTTTATCAATTAAAAGAATGGGATGCATTTGTCCGTAGCCCTGGAGATAAATCTACTTAGTGCGGCTACTTTCCCTACAAGGCTTTGCACATCTTTAATCTGCCTAGGTTCCTGAATGTCTCTGATTGCTGCGATCTGGTCTGGATTATTCTCAATCCCACGAGAACTGACGATGAATCCCAAGAATTTTCCGGAGGCGACCCCGAATGAACATTTTGTTGAACCGAGTTTCATCCCGTACTTTCGAAGAATGCTGAACATCTCTGCCAGGTCTGTAGTGTGATTGGAAGATTTCCTGGATTTAACCAACATGTCATCGACGTATACTTCCATCGTTTTCCCAATCTGGTTATAGAACATTCTGTTCACTAACCGTTGATATGTAGCGTCTGCGTTCTTCAAGCCAAAGGGCATTACCACATAGCAATATAATCCCAGATCCGTAATAAAGCTAGTGTGTTCTTGATCTGGAACGTGCATTGGAATCTGGTTATATCCTGAATAAGCATCCATAAAGGAGAGAATTTCATGGCCCGCCGTTGAGTCTACCAACTGATCGATCCGGGGTAACGGAAAACTGTCTTTTGGGCAGGCTTTATCCAAATCAGAGATATCAATACACGTTCGCCACTTCCCGTTGGCCTTCTTTACCAGGACTGGATTTGAAATCCAGTTTGGATAGATTGAGTCTCTGATAAATCCATTACTTTTTAGCTTTCCAACTTCTTCTTTCAAGGCAGCGGACCTCTCTGGGCCCAGCATTTGCCTTTTTTGTTTTACAGGAGGATGCTTAGGGTTAATGCTTAATGAATAACTCATGATTGATGGAGATATACCGCACATGTCTGCGTGGGTCCAAGCAAATACATCCAAATTATTTTTTAAGAAATTCGTCAGTTCTTTAGCTAAATTCGAATTTAACTAGGATCAAATCTTAAGGACCTTCTCTGGGTCACTATCATCGATCGGTACATCCACAGTTGTCTCATTGGGAGTCGCCATTCTGCCCCCAGGTTCTTTGTCCTCTCTGGGATCTATATCCTCGGGCAATTCTCTGGGAGACTCTCCTACGGTTATTATCTTTAATTGCTATATGGTTTCCGCCCTTGCGGGGGGAAAAGCGCCCTTGGTTTCTATGTCCCCTCCATTGCGGAGTAGCTTTAGTTCTGCAACATAACATGCTCGTGCGGCAACCTGATCTCCTTTAACAATACCAACACCAGCTTCTGTAGGAAATTTCAATAATAAGCACCAGGGGGCTGTACAGGCTCTAAACTTTGCGAGGGCCGGTCAGCCCAAGAAGGCATTATAGGGTGATTTAATATTCAAAACCACGAAGGGAAGGATTCTCACTCTCTGGCGTTCTCCTTCCCCAAGCGTAACTGGTAGCTCTACATAACCCACTGGAGCGGTGGATGCTCCGTTAAATCCACGGATCAATCCTTGACAGGGCTTCAAGTCTTTTATCTCGAGGTTCATCTGATCGAATGTCTTTTTGAAAAGAATGTTGACGGAACTCCCGTTATCCACCAAGACCTTATGAACGGTGGCCGGTCCAATAGGTACTGTGATTACAAATGGATCTTCAGTCGGAGCATGAACTCCAATGCTTTCTCGTTCACGGAAAACAACATCGTCGGACATCATCTTTTGTTGCTTTACCGGGACGTTGTCCTCAGGGTTGCTACACTCCCCTACCTCGAGGTGTTGCTTGGCTGCATTGACATACTGATCCAATGCCTTAGAACCATGTCCGGCGAGATAAAGCCCTCCGATTACGGTATTGATAACAAGGTCCTTTCCCTTTTGCTGGGCAGTTGGCCTGACAGCAGGTTGATTCTGGTTTTGATTTGGGGCCTGTACGGCTTGCCCCCTGTCTCTGGGCGTCACTCTGTATTCATCCAATTTTCCTTCTCGGAGAAGCCTCTCGACTACATCTCTTAGGTGACGGCATTCATTTGTCTAATGGCCATGAATCTGATGAAAGAGACAAAACTTCCCCATTTCACGTTCTTTCTCCGTCGACTCTCTGGGAGGAGGCTTTTTATTTTGGAGGACGTTGTACGAATCCATGAAGATATTTTCCAAAGTATCATTTATTGGCTTATAACTCTCAGAAGTCCTGGGACGAGTCCTTCTCTGGGAGTCGTTCCCTCGATTCCTCTTCCGGTTGTTGCCATTACTGTTATTATCATTGTTTCCTGACTGACGACCACCCTGATTCCGATTTCCGACATTAACCTCGACCTTCCCCGAGCTGTCTCCTGTCTGCTTAATGGCGACATTGCTCTGGATTTCCTCTTTATCGGTCGTTTTTGCCTTTCGGTTAGCATATACTTCCTCCCGGCTTAAGTGTACGTTAGCTTTTTCGTAGAATAACTCTCTAGTATGGGGTGGCTTGCCGGCCAGATATCTCCCAAATTCGGTGTCTTTATCTACCCCATCAATTAGGGCTACCACAATAGTTGGCTCATGAGGATCTTTGACTTCAGTAGCGGCCAGGTTGAAACGATCTAGATACACCCTCAAACTCTCGCCTGGTCGTTGCTTAACAAGGAATAAGTCAATCACACTCTTCGTCTTTTGTGTATAGATGCGGAACTGTTCCACAAACCTTTCACTCAACTTCCTGAAGATGGAAATTGATCTTGCTGGTAAGCGAGTAAACAATAATAATGCTACATCCTCCAAGAATATGGGAAATGCTTTGCACTTGGCAGCGTCAGAAGCTGCGGCAGCGGTCATTGACCAATAATATCTCATCAAATGCTGGACGGCATCAGATCTACCCACGTAACGATTCATCTGCGGCATGTTGAAGCGCCTCGAGAACGTTGCATCTAAAATGTCATCAGTGAAGGGGGTGTGACTGCGGTCAATTCCCCAATCTTCATTCCGTTGTCCACGACTATCCTCCAGAATTTGGTGGATCATGGCTGCAACATTTGCACTGGTCAGTGGAGGCTCGGGGTCAGCGCTTCTTGCTCGGTGGGGTTCTCTAATCTCTCTTCAAGGAGCGGTCACGAAATCCGGGGCTCGGATTGGGCTTCGCTGCCCCCTGTTAGCATGAGCATTTATACGGCGATGGGGTTGAGGTAGTCTGTTCTGTGCAGGGTTGTCCATACCTCGAGCTCTGGGAATTGTGGCGCGATCATTTGTATTGCGGTTTGAGGGCCCCGCACCCAGTGTCTCTTCTTCCCATGATGGCAGGGTCCCAAATCGAAGCTGCTCTATGTTTTCAGGCCTCTCATATGGTCGCCGCGGAGGTCTTGGCGATTATTCTGACGAAGAAGAGTATTCTAGGGTGAGCGGATGAACTGGGGGCGTCCTTTGCCTTGCGAGATCATTAAGCCTTCTATCCATAGCGGTCAAATTCTATCGCAGAACGGAGCTCTCCTGCCTTTGAGCAGCCAATTCATCAAACAGCCTCTCCCACATTTCAGAAAAGTGAGAAAGATCCCCCTCAGTAACAGGAGCAGAAGGGTCATATTGATCATCATCATTTTCTCTTATGCGCAAAGAGCTTGAGCCAGGTCGAGCAGAGGGGCCAGGACGGTAGGAGCGAGCCATAGGCTCCTTTCCAGGTCGGGTTGTAGTCTGGTCTTCAAGTTGGATCGCTGTGGATCGAGGGTGGTGGCTCGCAGCGCCCCCCGGGATCGGTTCGTGGTCACGGTATGCGGAGGGTTCGGTGCGTTATCACGAGATCGAGTAACAACCCCTCCAGCTTCGCGGTTCGCAGCGCCACCCTCAAGTCAGATCGTGGCACCTAGATTGGTTCGGGTCTCCCCCTGTCCTCGCGATCCGTGACCCCCTCAACGACCTGCTCGTGTGCACTTTCTCTAACCATTTCATTCACGACTTCATTCGCCTACGAAGCCCGCACTTCCATAGACATCTTTCCAGCCATGATATCAAACGTCACAGGAATCTTCAAAAATCCGAACAGTGAAGTTTTGGGACTGTTTTCTCAGTGAAAGCACCAAAACGTTAGATCAAAATTTGGACCCAACACTCAAATTGTTCTGATTCGTAAAGAATTATATCTGGAGAATGAAGAAAAAGCAGAAAACACATAGAATTTATAGTGGTTCGGCGTTAACGAGCCTACGTCCACCTTATATGTTATCGATTATACTTTGAATGCTAGTACAATCAATGATTTCTCTCAAACTCACTTTTACAATTGTAATTTCTCTCAGTAATCTCGTAACAAAACTGACAAGAAATAGTGGTATGACAGTAATGGCGGAATCAGTGCCCAATGCTGCCAAAAGATCCTGAAAAATGCCAAGATCTGTGCTATTTATAGCTGATTTTGTCAGGCGGATCGCGGTCACACGTGGCACAGATCCCGAGAATATCGGATCATATCGCAGCTTGATGAAGAATTAGTCAAATTAGCCATTGTGGACAGGTGTCGCGATCCCCTTAAATATCGGATAGAGCAAGGAGGAGGAATTGGTCAAAGTGACAGTTGGGGACACGTATCGCTGGATCCGTGCATCTCGGATCGCCGAAGACTAGCTCGTGCTTGAACAGGTCAGAGGCTTCGCTATACATCAGGGGATCAAATCGGTCTGTACTGGGTAGTAGTGTATGTACGGATCGAGTCGTGTAGAAGTAGTCGGATCGCTGATGCAATGGGAGCGATCCGATGGGGGGCGATCCGATGGAGGGCGATCCGTGAGGGGCGACCCTCTGGTGCGATCCGATCCTTCATGGACTTAAGGAACGCGGTTTCATACTTTCTTCTTGTGAGTGAACCTTGGTGGCTTGGTCAAAAAGCTAGCCAACAATGTCCTAATCTACTATGCCATAAATTAACAGAATCAACAATATAAGCAGAAGATTTCTTCATTAGATTCAACTTAATCATGTCATTACAAGAATATCCCTGTCCAATAAATTTGTTGTTCTTGGACAACACTAACTTATCAGACTCATACACCATCTTGAATCCTCCTTGGTTAAGAAGGTATCCAGAAATCAAATTCTTACACATATCAGGTACATAAAATACATTGGCTAAAGTAAGAACTTTCCCAGAGGTGAATGTCAATCCAATAGTGCCTTTTCCCAGAACTTTGCTTGCAACTTTGTTTGTGCCAGTTACTTCGTTGGATTCTCCATTATTCTCATCGTAAGTCTTGAACAAATTACGGTCTTTGCAAATATGAATAGTCGCTCCAGTATCGAGCTACCAATCATTAGTAATGCCAGTAACGGAGTTCTCCTCTTATACGACAGCCACAAGCTTTTCTTTGACCACATTCGCTTTTTGTTGTTTCTTCTGAAGATGACAATCTCGGGCATAGTGGACGGGTTTGTGACAATAGTAACAGTCGCCCTTCTTCTTGTTCTTGGAATTATTACCTTTCTTTTTAAACTGTGTCTCATTCTTCGGCTTCAAGTTATTGTTAATTTAAACATTATTAGCCTTAGATTGAGACTCAGTTTTTGGATTATCATCTAGTTCGCATTTACGAGAATCCTCTTCAATACGAAGATGACGTTGTAAACCGCCCAAATCATAATCCGTTTCCGCATGTTTTATTTTTTTCTTATAATCATTCCATAAAATCGCATATAAGAAATTTTTTATTACTTGCCTCAAAGATCTGATATTTGCTTTCTAGCGCAGTCCAGTGTGCCTTCGCGGTGTCCAAGGTGATGTGAGCATTGTATATCGGAGTAGGCAGTGCATTCAGAATGTGACCTCTGCATAGAAAATCTTCCTCTTTGCGCTTTTCCCTTATAGCTTTTAGTTCCGTACTATCCTTATCGGTTTCCTCTGGTATTTTCTCCAATCCATCTTCGAGAATATGAAATAATTTGATCGTGATCAGGAAGAATTTCATGGTCTCTTACCAACAAGTGAAGTTCTCTCCATCAAATCGCTCTAATTTCGTCAAATGTTGATTCATCACTTGCAATGCGCTCAAACCTTTCACTTGCAATGTGCTCAAATCTTCCATGTTTGAAAATATTGTCTGAAAATATATTGGAGATTTTGTGGTTTGAGACGTTTTTGGAGGAGTAGAAATTGCCGTACTTCTGACTTCAAGGATTTGCAGAGAAAATTCTTTCAGACAATAGTTCAACCCACTAGGTACAAACAGGTTAACGAATTATTGACTTCAGGATTCATTGAAGCCTCAAAACAACATAATCGGATTCAAAATTTGTACGATTTTGATCTGACCAAGAACACTCTGAAATTTGATTACTGATGACGCAATTTAGAATATAGAATTAAAGAGTAAGAAGAAGATAGCAATTCTGCAACACTTTCAGGATTGAAACACTTCAGAAGTGTTTCGGATAGAATTGTTTTACAACAGTTTAATGGCGTTGCAGAATTTTAGAGGAAGAAGATCTTTTAATTCGGATTATTTCTCACGATTATGATCGTGCCTATTTATATATGTAGAGGGAGGCGACCGTTCATCTAAGCGTTGCGACTGTTATTTGCAACAGTTGTTTCTATTTGAATTCAAACAGATGCATCATTTCAGCCTTGCAACGCTTCAAAGCGTTGCGAATCTGAAAAAAATCCGACAACGGTCGACCGCTAGAATTTCATCGGTCGACCGTTTTTAACCAGAGGCTAAAACAGTCAACCGGTTGAGATTTGACCTGTCGACGGGTTGGTTTCTGAGCGGTTTTCTTGGCCCAATGGATCACGAGACCCCAAGAGCCCCAAGGCCCATCTTTTGACCTTTTAAATATCAAGATCCATGTCATGATTATGCATTGCCTTGTTTCTCCCTTTTCTTTCTTTCGATATGATACTTGATTTCATTACATATATAGAGATATGCCCCTCAATATTCTACAATGTGGGACAAATCAATTTCTATTTCTTCTTCCTTCTTACTTCTTTCTTCAAAAACAAACCCATACCCAAAACTAATTTGAAAATTTGCAACATCTTTTACTTTTTTATATAAAATCAATGCCTTTGTGCAAGATTGATTATCTTATTTTTATTGATTTTCAAAAAAAATTGTTCTTTTTACTCAACATTCAATAAGTGGATTTTGCATAGGAGCTGGGTAACTTTTTGTACTTTCTCTAAATTGATAATAGACCACTACTCTTTGATTGAATAACATATTGAAGTGTATTCCAGTAATATTTTTTCATTCCAATGGCAAAAGGATATTTTCCTAAGTATTTCATCTTTAAATTAAAACAAACTATTTTACATTTGTGAATAACAAATATTGGTTGAACTGTCATTATTTCTTTATCGTACGGTAAATGTTTTTTGATTACTACACATTAGGAGCTGTCTAGTTATTATATATTTGGAATTTTCTTTAAAATAAATATGAGTGGAAAAACTGTTTTACACAAGGATACTTGGTTCAAGGTTAGAAGTTTACACAGTTGAATCTCAAACTAACACATGATGGTTTGTTTCTTCGTACCATATTGAATCTTAAACATAAAATTTGATATCATCTTCCTAATACCGCAATTAAAAAAATAAAAATCATTAAATTTTGTATGCTTCCTAATACCATATTACCTATCTATTTTAATCTTTCACTTAACCAGTATTTGTTGAACTAATCACGTAGCCAGCCCTAATATGAAAACCTCAATCAACAACAATCATTGTCTACTTCATATTTTCCATGGAAAAAATCAAATTCTTGCCATTTGAAGCCCTAAACCTATTTGATTGATTTGACTGAGGTTGAGACAACGATGTATCAGCAACATTCTTCTTTTTCGGTATTGCTCCATCATCGAACAATTTATCGAGGACTTACTCCATGGTAATAGTGGTGTGGGTTCGAAACCCGGAATGACATGCTAAGAGCCTACCATGTGCATATGCTAAGATCATCCACTTATGTGGTGTTCGCGGACCAAGCAAGGTGCACTAGGGAGAGTTATATGACTATGGTAGCTTTCCCTACTGAAAAAATTGAAAAAAAAAGACATAAGGTAATAGTGGTGTAGTAGCCCCTATTTTTAACGTGAGGTATTAAGAAGAGTGTAATGATAACTTATGTGTTATTTTTTAGTAGCGGTGTCGCATTAGTGAAGGATATAGTGCAGTAAGTATGAAAACATTATTTTGCACTGCCAAAGAAGTTCCATATTTTTCGGGTATCCAACATAGTTCCAAATTTGTCGGCCATCCAATGCTGGTTAACACAGTAATAATTTTTGTTTTTATTGACCAAAAGCGTATTCTATTCCATTTTTAGGATGGAATTCAATTTGAATCATGTTTGCAGGTTTTATGACAGTGATAAATGTGGTAAAATCATTGGATTGGCTTTTGATAATTGTCGATTTAAAGGAATTATATCATCTATATAATTTTCCAGAACAAAATAATCATATGACTAGTTCTAGGTTTTAATTGTTAATATTAGTTGCAACAATCGTTAATAGACCAAAAAGTCCATCTATAGTCTACCAAAAGATCCGGCTTTATAATTTTATCAAAATATTCCCATTCAGCCAAGCTAACTGTTTCTTCTTCGTCCATATGCATATGTTTAGTTTATGTTTAAGATTACTACTTTCCTGAGAATTTCATGTAATAATAATTTTAAGCATAAGAGAGTTTTATATTTCATATCCATTCAAAGCTTATATTGCATAGTATTATTAAAAAAATCCCTTTTTTTATTTTCCCTTCCGATCATTCCATATTAAAATATATGTAAATATTTGGCTATACAAATATGTAATGTAACATTTTGGCTATCAAACTAATGTTCAATATGTTTTTTGTATTGATGTTGTTTTGATATTTAATTTTCTATGGTGAAATATTTTCTATTTATTTTTTCTATGTTAATGGGGCCTAATTATAGTATATTAATTTTCCAACCATTTGTTTCTAAACTGTCATTATATGCAAATCTTTGTGTTCACCTATTGCAACTATTTCCTTTTTGTTTCGGTATATTTGCAAGGTCTAGAAAAAAAAACACTTTTTCTCAAAAAAAATTGTCATTTACATTCACTTAAAAATGTTTTTCTATTGGCGTTAAACTTTTTTTCATTCGTTGTTGAAGCTTGAAGAAAAATATGCAAGTGATGTAATATTTCAGACTATTATTGTATTAAGTACTTCGATTAATCATCTGCATTTATTTTCTTTGAATTGTCTTATATATAAATTGGAGTTGAAAATGCTCTGAATTAATTGTTGAAAGTACATCGATCTATGCTCAGAATTTGAGTTGACAGAGAAAATCAACTATAATTTTTTCCTTTAACTATTCTTGGAACGCATGACAGTGTAAAAGCCTAATTTGACAATGGAAGCAACTCACATAATAAATGGTATTTTTACGTTTTTGGGTGAAACAAATTTATTCCGACATAATATTTACATTTATCATAGTTGAATTTTCCCTTATGACGCTCACCGGTATGGGCCTCTCTAACAATAGTTGAAAACAAATATATGTTTTGTAACACCACACATCCGTTAGTGTCACTCACAAAGGGAATGCACTAAGTTCTGTGAAGTATTATGGGTAAAAGATGCAGATAAATTACAAGACAGATAAATAAAGCAGCGGAAAAGTGAATAAAACTTTATTTCATTTATAAACAGCTTGTACAAAGATTGTTTTCCAACAACAAAGTATCTATCCTGTTTAACAAAATAAAGAAGCATAAATATACAATGATATTCCCCAATAAAACATTAGCTAGCCATAGCGGTGGAAAAGAGAGTCCAAAGCAGCGCATCTAAGAGTCTTCAAGCTTGGAAAGAGTAACAGGTCCATATAAATCTGAGCTATTCCCTCCCTGACTACCGGGGGGAACGGAAGAAAAGAAGACGAAAGAAAACATAGATTCAGACATAAAGCCTGGTAAGTCTAGTGGTGCTTCGGTATATGAATAAGGAAAAGGACATGACAGGCATAAACTGAAAATGGGAAAGTACCATAAACTAAGGCAAAGTAGTTTAGAATCAAAATTTCTGTCGCACCCCATACTAATCTCTGCACCACCTAACTAGTATCCCAACTAGTAATCTGTATAAAATGATAACGTGATCCCAGTCCCTGTAACTGTGGTTGCCATCAGGCGCACATTTATCTATTACCTAGATTTAATCTAGGGTTTTCTATCGAGCGTTCCCTAGATTCAACTAGGGTTTATGCGACTTGTCTAATACTTCTCGGATTCAGGATTTATGCCACCTAGGACCACTAGGGATTATGCTACTTGTCGAATGATGCCCCTAGTCTAGGACACACTACCTAGAGTGGTATATGTTCCTAGACTTTCCCCACGTAAGTGTCGCGAATCGTTTATCGCCGTCTAGATGCACATGTCCTGAAATGTGCGACCCGAGTCCCGTGGCATGGCTATTCTAGAAACACGAAACTCGGTCAGGGGCTTTCAGATATCTGCCGATGCAGATGCTAAGGTCTGTTTTTCTACCAGTGGTTATGGTCCCACGTGACCCCTCCCTCAACTAATGAAAGGCAATCCAAGAAAATCAAGCACGAGAACTATACTCCTGCCACCTACGCCCCACTTTCCTATTGGCCAGCCTCACCCATAACTAGATAGCAAGTATATGGTCTGTTGGGAGTTCTCTGCCTTTCCGTATGCGTACTACGATTGACTCAAGATGGTAGGTAGACGACGAGTCGCCATCACAGGGCTACTGGTCTCGTCGAATCACGCTGGTCCATCCCAGTCTTTAGGTTGCCTTAAATTGCAACCAAGGCATACCCTTGGTTCTTCTGACGCAGACCTTAACCTCTGTGAGCCCAGGTGGATCATCTGCAACCTCACAGAGGGATACCAAGAGTACCCTCACGTCCCCCGAAGCTACGTTCTTCTAAACCCAGTCCACTGGAGCCTTTTCGAAATCAGATAAACGTTTGCTCCTTCTCATGAGCTTGTTAAGCGATGATCTACCAAATCGGGTTATTCATCTATTATGGACCGACTCGGTTTTCTTGACTAAGAATTATTACTTAGTTGTTCTCAACTAAGGTTTATCACTTAGTTTCTTTAACTGAGGATTTCGACTTAGCTCCCGTTCTCGATTGTTTCTTAACTAGGGTTTTCTACTTAGCCCTATTTCTTGTCAAGTTGGATTGGTTAAGTGTCATTAGTCAATTCAGGTTAGCTTAACCCATTCCTTTGTCAAATTAAACTGGCTAAGTGTTATCAGTAGTTCTGTTGACTTAACCCTATCGCAAACCAAGTTATATTGGTTAAGTATTTCTTATTACTTAACCCTACCCATTCATCTTGTATTGGTTAAGTGTCCCTTTTAACCTAACCTTGCCCATCTGTTTTAACTAACATGTTATAACGGTTAAGTGTTCCCTTAGTTAACTCAACCCTAACATCTGTTTAATTAACATGTTCTAGTGGTTAGGTATTGTCCCTTCATGTTTCAACTTAACCATGTTCAATTTATCACACTATAATGGTTAAGTGTTCTAAATTTACTTAACCCTACCCTCTAGTCCAACTAACATTTTAAATCGGCTAAGTGTATTTACTTAACCTTACCCACTTATCTAGCTAACGTGTTATAATGGTTAAGTATTCTAAATTTACTTAACCTCACCCACTTATCTAATTATCAGGTTATAACGGTTAAGTGTCCTGAATTTACTTAACCTCACCCTCTAGTCTAGTTAATATGTTAAATTAATTAAGTATATTAACTTTAGTTAACCTCACCTTCTAGTCTAGTTAACATGTTAAATTGGTTAAGTGTTTTTACTTTACTTAACCTCACCTTCTAGTATAGTTAACGTGTCAAATTAGTTAAGTGTTTTTAGTTAACTTAACCCTACCATCTGTCCTTAGCCTCTTAGAGCACCTGACCACTCACATTAGACAGATATCGCTACGGTTACCGGATGTGCCGTTCGGTTCCGGGCAGTTTTACACCGTAGCTCAGTCTAACCTCGGGTCATTATTGGGCTCAATTCTTAACCACCCACATTGGGTAGGTATTGTTGTGACTACTGGACAGCCAGGCAGGTCCGGGCAGGTTTACATCACAACTCAATCCAACTTCGGGTTAACCATACTCGTATTTTCTAGATTTACATATTTGTCACTTTTCATTTTTATATGTAAATGTTTATGGCCCAATTATCCAAATTCACTAATTTTGGGTATAATTTATACCACTTAAATGTCACTAGTCATTGGCATGTGTCAAACATGCCAATACATGTATTTTATTTTAAACCCAACGTTTGTTTCCTCCGTTTGTACGTACGCAGCATAACATATGTTGGGCTTAACATTTCAGCCCAACTCATAAACCTAAAAAGAAGAAGCACGAAATCATGGATTGTTCTAGAATACATAAAAGTGTGTGGCGCATGAACTTGCAGCATAGCATTTTCACTACATAGATTGTGGGTCATGTGAACTTGCATTCAATAAGGATATAACTAAATTGGTGTCACATGAAATGACGTACTTTTAGACTTGTTTAAACATGGTTTTATACACATATGACTAGGCATAATGTCAAACACCAAACTAGCATAAAAATGTCCACTTTTTGACATAACCCAAAGGTGTAAACTAACTTTACATCAAGTAGCCTATTTCAACATGAAACTAGTATAATTTGTGTAACCAAAAAGGTACTCGCATAAACTCAGTTATCACTAAATAATCATAATAATGTATACAAAGGTTTTGAGTCGTGTAGGCATAAAAGGTTTCAACTTGGAACATGTTTACATGAGTCTCAACTTAGGCCTAAAAAGAATATATGCTAACCATGTTAACGACATAGCATAAAGATGTCAATTCTAGTTTTTACTACAAACTTGCAAGTGATATTTATTTTCATATACAAATGTCAATAGGCTTGCACCAACCAATTTATGCCACAAACACCCAATACAAAATATGACATAATCAACGGAATACACAGAATTTACATCAATATTTTACAATAGTAAAACCCCAATTTCATTTACATCAAATCACATCGCAATTTCTATTCATATTCAGAAAACCACTATACTTACAACGGGCGCTGAAACTTGTTTTCTGGTTTCTGTTATTCTGAATTTGCAAAGCGTTCCCTTGGAGTAGAAAACGTTGCATAGAAATTAGATTAGAGTTTTGTTTTCTTGAATCGTTGTTCGTCTCTTTTCAAGCGGAGGCTCTCCCTAGTTTTCTTCTGACATCATGGCGGCTCAAGTTCTTATTTCTGTGTGAATTTTAGTTGGAGACCTAGGATGTTTTTATAGAGTTGCAAGTTAATTAGAGCCGTCGATGAAGCCAGGTATAATCAAAGCCATTCATGTCAAAAGGAGCCAATTATGTTCACAATTTAAGGGCTGTAAATTACCCACATTTTAAATTATGTCATAATTACTATGCATGTAAATTACCCTATTTTAAATTGTGCCATAGTTACTATTCCAATTACATGTAATTTCACGTTTTAGCATATATATATATATATATATATATATATATATTCTGCAATGTACACATTTCTCATTTAGGACAAATTATATAATTCCTAATTTACTTATGCCATAATTACTCTCTTAATGTACATTATCAACTTTTATTATTTATTGTCAATCCATCAAATATAAATACATATTTAATAGATACATGTCCCCTTTCTGAATTAATTACCCATATATAAATATGAATGACAATATTAATGTATCCTCTTCATTGTAAATTAGCATGAATGACAAATATATACCAGCCTTGATGCCAAGTTATTCTTTTCTTTTCTTTTCAACATATTTCTCAAATTAACATGTACAAATTAATGTTAATTGCATGTTTTCAAATCAATGCCTTATTGACATATCTTCAAATTAAATGTCAGATAAATGTTTGTCATATTAATATGCTTGCATGTTATGTTCACAAAACAATATCACCTACCATATTTTTCTTATTCAGTGCCACATTGATGTCAATTGCAGCTTCATAAATGACATTCCTATTAATAGAAAATTAAGTTTAACCTATTTATATTCTCTCTTTTAAAATCCCCTTTACTGTATACAAATATCTATGCATAAATCTTTTTTTTTTACTGCATGCACCACACATTTTTATTAAATTTGCATGTTTATGATATAAATGCACATATGTACTAATATGTTAAATATTTGTCATAAATCCAATCAGAGAAAGCCATTTTTTAAGAAAAACAAATCCTTAACAACCAAAAATGTGCAACGTACGCTATATGATGCGTACACGTCACATATATATATATATATGCGTATATTATATATATATATATATATATGTATATATATATATTTTTTAAATTTCTTTTTATTTATCTTCCCAATTACCCATTTTCACATTAAACCACTTTCTGAACTGCGTTCACACTAGGCCATTTTTAAGTCATTCCCCTAAAACAAAAATATGCCGCTGCCGAGAATCGAACTCTGTACCCCTTGTATGCAAGTCACATGTTCCAACCAAATGAGCTACTAAGTCTTTTGCTTACAACCCTTATAACAATGCTAAACATTTATTCCTTTCTCATTTCATGTTTTGTTGTAATATTTAATTTAAGGATATCTTTTTCATACGGAGTCCAATTTACGCAAAATCAGACTCTATCTCAAGCAGAATTTCGAGACGAACGCAATGGCGTAAACCGTTTCCCTTAATTCTTCTTCTAAAATTTAATTATACTTTAATTTGTGAAACTTAATGTTACAGAATTACGGGGTGTTACATGTTTCCATTTATCATATCTTAGTACGCTCATTAGGAATCATTTATGGTTGAACCTTTTATAAAATTGGCATAGGTCAGATAAAACAATTTTGTACCAAAATCTTTCATAGAAACGTAGCAGTATTTTACGTAAAATTAAAAATAATACCTTTAAACCTTTTTATATATGGTAAACTTAATTCCCACGTGCTAGATTAAAAGGGAATTATTAAAGGGACTCCACATTTGATTAAGAGACGGAGGACCAATATTTATTTATTGTATAATTGTTATGGGGGAGAACAAAATAAATCCTCTGCATATAAATTAAAATTCCAATATTAATCCTCTATAATCATCATTAATATAAACCATAAAACATTAACTTTAATTAATGCTTGCAATTCATTGTTGCACATAAAAATTAAAAATAGACAATGTTAATGTAATCGATACACAAGAAAGTTTCATGGATGATCAGAAGACACCGGATTAGGTAATTAATTGTAGTGTCATATTGTAATTGGTATAGCTAATTTAAAATAAATGCAAAAAACGAAAATTTTGATCTAATATGATATATCAAATTCGTGTAATTGAGATGTTTAGTAATTCACACGTTTATTACATGCGCTAGATTTATTAAGTTAGGGTTTAACATAAGTGACGACCTAGGGGTAGTTAGGTCTCCTTTTCTTTTCTTTTTTAAATAAACCAGACCCCCCCCCCCCAACAAATATTTTTAAGCTCGAGCCCACTTAAAATTATCCTCCCCTTACCCAAATTTGGAGTCCTTTTAACAATCCCTTATTAAATTTTTAACATAAAGCCTCTTAGGTATCACAAAACAATCATTTTGACGGATGCTAATGTCGCTGGAGCTCATATTAGAACTCTTCTGCTGACATTTTTCTTTAGATACCAGAAAGTGTTATTTGATGAAGGTTGCATCTATGTTGGCATGCCATTACTCTATAAGGTTGAACGTGGTAAACAAACACATTATTTAACTATAACGGTTATTTTAATTCGATTGATATGGTATTATAAAGATCATTAAAATTGATTGGTGCTGAATATATTTAGATAAATCATATGGATATGTAAAGTGGCATGATGGTTGACTGTTATTGTGTATACTGCTTTTACGGCAAACGACCATGATGGTGTTGTTTATTACCAGTCTATTGTATCCTTCTACCATATTATGTTAAACTTATGGGATGTAATGGATCATTTTTATATAGCTGTTTGTATCTTTAATCTGTCAGTGGTAACAAACCTCATTTTGGGCTTGTATATAATGAAAGGTCTAAACTTCAAATAAATCCTTAATGGTAGTTGTAGCACCCTTTGATACATTGCTATGTGCTGAGCAATTACGTTATTGTTTTCAATCCTTTTTAATGTTTCATAGGTTATGCCACGACCTGAACCAAGTTAAAAGGTAGTTCACAAAGGTGAAGGTGAGATGAAATTTCACAAATAGTGCAGCTGAAAACCCGAATTCATAGAGTATTATTATAGAGCCAAGGTTAAGATATTACCCATTTTTTTCATTTTTTTTCCATACAAGTAATATCTTAGTGGAGACTTTATACATCTGCGTGTTCTTTAAGTTGCATTCTTTTTAAAGTCATATTTTTGTAAACCAACACCACATAAATTTTTGTTCCCCTGCCACCATTGTTTCCTACTTAGATGAACGATAACTGATTACAGATTGATCATGAACCACTATGGTTTGTTTACCGAACTGCTTATCAAAGATAACCCTACCCACCCAAATGTTACTTGCCTTATCGTCGGCGATCCATTGTCCTAGCAAAACAACACTCTCGGCTCATCATCGAAGCTATTGTTAGAATTCAAAGGATGAATGACATATACTTTAGTCCCACATTGGCAAAAAGAAGTTTAGCTCCATGTATTTATATCTATTCCTCATTCCCTATATTGGACCTTAGGGTCAGGTAATTTTGTGCGAGGGGGAGGACCTAGAGACAGGTTTTTTTTAAACGATGGCAGGTTTAAATTCAAAAGGATGCGGGTGTGACCCGTTAGGAACAAGCTGGTGCAACCCGTTACGGTTCAAATTAGCGGACGCGTTCATTTGAACTCAAACGGCAACGGAAAATAAATGGCTGTGTTTTTTTCGAACGGGTGCGACCCGTTAACGCATCCATCTGAAAACTATATATACATGGTGATTCTGATCAAATCATTTAACTGAATAATTCGAAAGTTTTCTTCTTCCTTCCGCTCTATACATCCTCGAATATCTTCCATTACTGATCATCACAGTCAGTACATAATCACTACAATCTCGAGCGGCTTTCTCGTCTGTTGTATCCTGGGAGGCTTTGACTGAAAGTCTTAAGGAAACTGACACGTTTCCGGCCTCAGACGAACTCGGTTAGACATCAATATTTCCTATTTAACTTTCACTTTGTATACCGGATAATTCTGTATCTGGTTTGTGTGCTATGTTATAGTAACACAGTTTGACAGAGATAATACTTCTATCACTAATTTGATTTGTGTGCAAAGCATTTCGTAGTTCATTGACTGGACTGCGGTACTGTTTCTGATTTAGTTCTGTTACAGATTAGAAACACTTATATTCATTGCAAATTCTGTGTTGAGTACACAATATATAACATCTTAAGACTTTCGCTGTTTTTGACAAAACAGAGATGGCAACAGAGCAAACGACGCTCAAAACTGGCAATTTGAACAAACCAGAATTGTTTAAAGGAGAAGGTGATGATTTTCTGACATGGCAGAACCAAATGCTGTTCTATCTCACCACCCTTGGCTTGCAAAAGTATCTTGAAGTAGATGAACTGGTGCCTCCTACACCAGGAAACGCCAAGAATACAAATAAGCATGATGGTCCGTCTATTGATGCATGGAGGCATTCAGATTTTCTATGCAGAAACTACATTCTCAACTACCTAGACAAAGTCTTATACAAAATTTTCTAGCCCATAAAGACTGCAAAAGCTCTCTGGAATGCTTTGGCTATAAAGAACAAGACGTAGAATGTGAGTTTGAAAAAGTTCATGGTCGACAAGTTCATGGACTACAAAATGATGGACTCAAAATCAGTGACTTCTCAAGTGCAAGAGCTGCAGATTATTATCCATGAGATGGAAGCAGAAGGTCACAAAGTTGGTGAATCATTCCTGGTTGATGAAATTACCGGAAAATTGCCACCATCTTGGAGGGACTACCGCAACTACTTGAAGCACAAAAAGAAGGAGATATCCTTACAAGACTTCATCGTCAGATCAAAGATAGAGGCAGATAATCGCGGAGTCACTCAACCTAAAAGTGAAGAGGCGCTTGTTACTGAAGGGTCAAAGAAGAAAGGGCACTTCAACGAAAACAAGAAAAGAAAGGCGCCAGAAAATAAGCAGAATAACCAAAAGAAATCCAAGAAATTCAATGGTGAATGTTGGGTTTGTGGCAAGACTGGTCATCAAGCAAAAGAGTGCAGACACAAAAACAAAAAAATTCGGAAGCAAATGTGGTGGATAACATGGACATCGATGAATCCAATTTTTCAGAAGTTGTGACCGAATGCAACTTGATTCAGAATTCTGCACAATGGTGGTTGGACACGGGTGCTACTAGGCATATATGCTCTGATAAGTCCGTTTTTTCAACCTACACCAAACTGGATCAAGATGAGAAACTCTATATGGGAAATTCATCAGTTTCCATGGTTGAAGGCAAAGGAACAGTCACCCTCAAGTTTACTTCTGGTAAGACTATTAAATTGAATGATGTCCTTCATGTTCCACATATCCGCAAGAATATGATTTCTGGATCCGTGCTTTCGAACAAGGGATTCAAGATGGTCCTCGAGTCAGACAATATGGTTCTGTCCAAGGCAGGAATCTATATAGGAAGGGGTTACTTATGTGATGGCCTATTTAAGGCAAATGTAGACGTAATCAACAATAATATGTATTCTGATAATGCTATGAATAAAAAGGAAGTTTCTTATATCCTTGAGCATGAAACTTTATTATGGCATGATAGATTAGGATATATCAATTTCCAAAAAATGAAAAAACTTGCAAATTTAGAGTTAATTCCTAAATTTCAAGTGGATAATAACTAAAAATGTGAGACATGCGTAGAAGCAAAAATGGTTAAGAAACCATTTCATACTATTGACAGAAGTGCTGAACCATTAGGAATGATTCATACTGATTTATGTGATTTCAAAAACTTACCTACAAGAGGTGGGAAAAAGTATTTTATCACATTTATTGATGATTATACACGATATTGCTACGTATATCTTTTAAACAGTAAAGATGAAGCAATCACATCGTTTATGAAATATAAAGCTGAAGTAGAAAATCAACTTAATAAGAAGATCAAGATATTAAGATCCGATCGAGGTGGAGAATATGAATCGGCGTTTGAACAATTCTATGCAGAAAATGAAATAATTCATCAAACAACAGCACCATATTCGCCACAACCAAATGGCATAGCCGAGAGGAAAAACAGAACGTTAAAAGATTTGATTAATGCAATGCTTTTAACGTCTGGTCTACCGACGAACTTGTGGGGGGAAGCCTTGAATATTTCTAATCACATATTAAATAAATTTCCTCACAGTAAAACGGGAAAAATTCCATATGAGTTATGGAAAGGACACCTACCAAACTTCAAATACCTCAAAGTGTGGGGGTGCTTGGCAAAAGTTCCTATCCCGCCTCCCAAGAAGGTCAAACTTGGACCAAAAACAGTAGATTGTTACTACGTAGGGCCCGCCCAGAACAGTAATGCATATAGATTTTTGGTATTCAAGTCTGATATAGATGACATCCATGTAAATACAATCATGGAATCAAGAGATGCCTCATTCTTTGAAGACGTGTTTCCACATAAAAGAAATGAATGAAATAATGCCCCCAAAAGGACACGAGAAGAACTAAGTAGCCCATATGAAGATGAAACTCATCATGCAGTTGAACCAAGAAGAAGCGTAAGGGCCAAAACTTCCAAGTCATTTGGCTCTGAGTTCCTCACTTACGTACTTGAACATGAACCTCAAACATATAAAGAGGCCATGTCATCTTCTGAATCTTCGTGTTGGAAAGAAGCAATCCAAAGTGAGATTGATTCAATTCTAAGTAATAAAACTTCGGAAATTGTTGATATTCCACCTGGAATAAAACCAATTGGCTGCAAATGGATTTTCAGAAGAAAATGAAAGCGGATGGCTCTGTCGACAAATATAAAGCCAGATTAGTAGCCAAAGGATATCGTCAAAAAGAAGGAATAAACTTCTTTGATACATATTCACCTGTTACACGAATAACCTCAATAAGAATGTTAATAGCAATTGCATCCATCTATAATCTAGAGATTCATCAGATGGATGTAAAGACGGCGTTCTTGAATGGAGATCTCGATGAGGAAATCTACATGGAGCAACCCGAAGGTTTATATCCAAGGGAAATGAAAATAAAATCTGTAAATTGGTAAAATCATTATACGGACTCAAATAAGCTCCAAAACAATGGCATGAAAAATTTGATAGTGTCATGATGCAAAATGGTTTTCGTATAAATGAATGTGATAAATGTGTTTATTATAAACAAATTGGACAGTCATATGTCATGATTTGCTTATATGTGGACGATATGTTAATCTTTGGTTCTAACATAAAAGTTATATATACCATAAAGAAAATGCTGATCAACAATTTCGATATGAAAGATTTAGGAGTTGCAGATGTTATTTTGGGAAACAAAATAATAAGAACCCCTAATGGAATTGAATTATCTCAGTCGCATTATGTAGACAAAGTGATTGAAAGATTTCAAAATCTTGGGATTAAAGGAGTAAGAACACCTTTTAATCCCTCAGAAGTACTGCATAAAAACAAAAATGTGAGTGTAATGCAACTAGAATACTCTCGTGTAATAGGATGTCTAATGTATCTTATGAATTGCACGAGATCAGATATAGCCTATGTAGTAAGTCGACTAAGCAGGTATACAAATAATCCAGGAAAGGAACACTGGAAAACACTAATGTGAGTGCTTGGACACTTAAAAAATACCACAAATTATTCTTTGCATTACGGAAAATATGCAGCCGTATTAAAAGGATATAGTGATGCAAACTGGATTGCCAAATCAGAGGAATCAAAATCCATAAGTGGTTATGTTTTTACTCTAGCAGGAGCAGCAGTGTCGTGGAAATCTACTAAGCAAACATGCATAGCTCGATCAACGATGGAATCTGAGTTTATTGCTTTAGATAAAGCAGGCGAAGAAGCAGAATGGCTTCGTCACTTCTTAGAAGATATTCCACTTTGGCCTAAACCTGTAACGGCCATATGTATTCACTGCGACAATCAAGCAGCGCTAAGTAGAGCGAAAATTTTTGTGTATAATGGCAAATCTCGACACATTCGTCAATGCCATAAAACAGTTAGGCAGTTACTCTCAAATGGAAATATCTCCATTGATTGTGTAAAAACCAATGTTAACCTAGCGGATCCATTTAAAAAAGGGTTATCACGAGAGAAAATTGACTGCGCATCGAGGGGAATGGGTTTAAAAGCCTAAACTAACAAGATTTATCTTATATGAAAACCTATCCTAGCGACTGGAGATCCCACGGACTAGGATCAATAGGCAAACCAGTTATGAATAACTCAAGACGTAATACATTTTCTCGGACATAGTCCTACTCCATTCCTATGGTGCACAATATAAAATGCATGCCTACAGAAGTTCTTCAGGTTAAAGCTATGCTTTTTAATGATGACCATATCTTGTAAAATAACAAGTGGGGTATATGTAGGATACTCCTAATGGTAGCAATCACCTATGTTAGTGTGAGCTGGGTCGGCTCGATGAGAATATTAAAGGCTTAAATTCTCTATATACATTCGCAGAACCAGAAATTGTTCAGGACCAAAATGAACACAACCAAGAGATTGGGTGAAAAGGGAAATAATTTTTTGTTAAACTTATTGTCTGGTTATACAAAAACAGCTGACGATTCAAGATGAAATAATTCACCGATTAGCCAAGTATATCCGATGAGTTTTAACTAGGGAAAGTTCAAAGTGAAATATCTACTTATCCTCAATAAAACATTATCTCATATCTAGTCTATGATATTCCACTTTGTGTGGGGGAAAGTATATTATCATTCATGTGGGGGATTGTTAGAATTCAAAGGATGAATGACATATAGTTTAGTCCCACATTGGCAAAAAGAAGTTTAGCTCCATGGATTTATATTTATTCCTCATTCCCTATATTGTCCCTTACGGTCAGGTAATTTTGTGCGAGGGGGAGGACCTAGATCATATGAACCAAACACACAAGCGCGCGTCGCCCGCCCATCTCGTACCGAACCAAACCGACCGGGCCGGGTTCGGGTTCGGGTTCGGGTTCGGTCTAGAGTGAAATCTTATTTTTGCTCCGAAAAAAAAAAACTTAACCAATTTGACGGGTTTTTTTTTAAACGATGGCGGGTTTAAATTCAAACGGATGCGGGTGCGACCTGTTAGGAACAAGCGGGTGCGACCCATTACGGTTCAAATGAGAGGACGCGTTCATATGAACTCAGATGGCAACAGAAAATAAACGGCTGTGTTTTTTCGAATGGGTGCGACCCGTTAACGCATACATCTGAAAACTATATATACATGGTGATTCTGATCAAATCATTTAACTGAATAATTCGAAATTTTTCTTCTTCCTTTCGCTGTATACATCCTCGAATATCTTCCATTACTGATTATCACAGTCAATACATAATCGTACAATCTCGAGCAACTTTCTCGTCTGTTGTATCCTGGGAGGCTTCGACTGAAAGTCTTAAGGAAACTAACACATTCCAGGCCTCAGACGAACTCGGTTAGACATCAATCTTTCCTATTTAACTTTAATTTTGTATACCGGATAATTATGTATCTGGTTTGTGTGCTATATTATAGTAACACTATTTGACAGAGATAATACTCTGTCACTAATTTGATTTGTGTGCAAATCGTTTCGTAGTTCATTGACTGGACTGCGTACTGTTTCTGATTTAGTTCTATTACAAACTAGAAACACTTATATTCGTTGCAAATTCTGTGTTGAGTACACTATATATAACAGCTATTAGCTGTTGCTCCTTAGATGTAGATCTTTGAAATTTTTTAGGTGTTTCAGGTATCTTTCATTATCGAATCCCGGTCTCTTCACATAATGTGAGAGAAAAGTTGTGCGCACTAATGACCACCCCCAGAACTCGGAAAGCCGTGAGAATAGTATCAAAACGGGAGACTGGTCTGGGAAGTCCTCACGCTTGAGTACGGGAGCCTTTGACACTGGGTATCTACCTTAAGTATCTTTCATCACACACTTTCTTTCATCTATTAAAGCATAATGTCTCAGTATAACAGTCTCAATTAATCCTTCATTCCCTTGAGACACACACAACATCACATATTAATCTGAAATTGCATTATATGTTTGATTCTATCAACTGTTAGCTTATGTCTTAAAGTAGCTAAAAATTCAAGTCATACCGTTTCTTCTTCATTGTTCAAGGCTTCAATTGGTGATGATTTTTGGCTTTTAAATGGATATTGCTGGAGCGTAAATGTTCTGTTGCTATATTGAATTGTAGATGTTTTGTTCATTTTTATCCTTGAGTTTTCCTGTTTTATTAGGTAAAATACTTCGTGAAATTTAATTGTAGATTATGAATTTATCTATACCATAGTAATTGTAGAACCCATAGCAAAGATTATTAAAATTTTGAAGTACCCCATGGTACAGGTTTATTTAAATGTCTATACAAATTAAAATTCAATGGTAGCCATAGTCAAATCCAAGCAAGTATAGCAAATGAAAAATACACGGCTGATTATTCAATGTAGGTACAACGATTCTCATAGCATAGATCAAAGTGTATTTCCATCCCCATCCAACTGTAATTCGAGCCCAAAAAACAAATTATTACATTGCATTAGCTCAAAACTAGAAAACAACATATTCTGACATTACATTTGAATTGAGGCTATTGACTTTGGTGTTTTGATGCTTGTCGACTTAGTGATCTTTTTTTTGGCTGCTGACTTTGGATTTGAGGTTGTCAACTTTGGTGGTCTAAACAGACCCGATTCTATAGTTCGGGTTGCCCTAGGCAAGAATTAAAAAATGCAAAGTAAATGTGGAAAAAATTAGTTGCCCTAGGCTAGGCTGGAACACTGTAAGGTAAAATTGAGTTTATATATGGAGAGAAAAAATAATCGCATATGTTGATGTTGGCAGGAATCGAACCCACATCAATTCAGACTTGCAATGGTTCTAACAACCAAATGGGCTAAAGATGCTTATACTCTCATAGAATATATTTTCATCTATATTTTCTGAAAGTAGTCATCTTCTCCACCAGCAACCTCAACCATGGTTGCCCTCTTGGGGTGGGTTGCCCTATGCCGTCGCATAGGCCGCCTAGCCATAAAACCGGCCCTGGGTCTAAAGCCTATCACTAATTGTTGATAGGTTATGAGTTTATTTTCTTTTGCTTACCGTATTTTTAATGTGGTTTCTACGATATTGATGTAGTTTGAAACTGATGCTCAACACTTGGATCTTTGTTTTAATATAAAGGAATTGGTTTATAGTTTTAACTCTACTGATAGTTTTTGGTAAAACAGTGCTACCTTTACTTTTTTTGTATAAACCAAATTTTAATATTTGTTTTTTCAGCTTCGATGTCGAAGCACATATGTTCTTATGAGCAACTGATTTATTTTCACCACTATTATATGTTGTTTACGATAGTTTAACATCTATTTATCACTTTCCCAATAATTTTCACAACCGTCCATCAAATAGATGTACATTACATTTTGTTCACATTGACTACTATTTGCAAGCCATCTTCCTTTACTTCTTGTGATTGGCTTCAACATGTGCAGTTAGAGCGTTTAACGGTTCTGTAGCGGTGGAAGTGCAAAAAGGTGTAGCGAGGATAAAACGAGGAAATAGCGGGGATAAATCGGATGAGAAAAAAGGTTCATTAGATGTAAAACCAAGTATTTTAAGATTAATTAATAATCATTCTCACATCATTTGTATATGAGAAACTAATATTTATTAATCTTATATAAAGAAAATCAAATAATATCATAGTTACACACCTTAAATTTGACAATTATTTTAAATTTCTACCATATTTAGGCAATTATGTGTTAAAATAAAGTTTTACACTAAATTTATTAATTTATTTTAAAAAAGAACCAATCAAATCAAGCTTTGTATATTAATATAGCTAAAGCAGGTGCTAAAAAACATTGATTTAGCGGGTATAGCGGGGTTTAAAGCAGATCTACTGTTCATCAGCGCGAAATTGAAATAGCATGGCGGCTAAAGAGTGTTACGGGCTATAGCAAGGATTTTGCGGGGCTTTGACTGCCCAGCTTCACACTGCATTACTTCATCTATAAACAACACAACTCATGCGCTGCCCTTTTCTTAACAGACATGCAGTTGCTTTCAAAAGAAATGTCCTTTAGGAGCATGCGTTAATTGGCTGATTTTTTTTTACTGCAGCTCCATCATACCATTTAGCTTCCTGGTAAAAGGGTACTTTTGCTAGCTTTTGTAATGCTATAATCAGTTACAGTTGGTTACAACTTATTAATACAAATTAGGCTATCTAGCCCAATAGATTGTTTCTTTGAGTTGACAATATTTTATATAATTTTCTATTGCTAGATAATAAAACCGATGATAACATTACACCACTATTGTCAGCGTATCATCGTTGCTTTACTTAGAACTGCTATCTATGGTATATATAGTATATACTTCGCAAAGTTGCCTTGCTAGCTTTCGCATTTCTTCATGCTGAGTTTATAAAATATGGTGTATTCCAATTTCCAATTATAAACATAAAATTATTTGTGGAGTTATGTGTATCGACTCTGCTTATAGGTTCATCCAAATAATGTTTCGCAGTACCCTGTACAAATGATATTATTCTATGTTTTAATTTTTATCATCTTACTATCCCTTTTTTACTTGGACCAGACTCTGATTAAATTGCCATTTCCTGGCGGTTGCAGAAAAGATGTACATAAGGCTGATTTCAAATTCTCTTTTCCTGCTTTTGAGTTTTAATATTAGGTTTTGCAAAAAAGCACATGGATTTAACAGTTCACCACATATTTTATTATCAATTGATAAGGATTTGCTATTGCGGATACATATACATCTGGATTACTTTTACAACATAGTACATTTTATTCATGTGTATAATTATTTGGGTGGCATATTATAAAAAATATTTTGGTACTCTACATTATCTTACACCATCTATGTTGTTAATACTTTACTCATATTTGGAGTCTAAGGGGAAGCAAAAAGTTGGACAGGTTTGTTCGTCAAGACATATTCAGCACTGTCTGCCAACAATTGATGTCAATAGTATACTTCCAGATTCTTCTATAATGCAAAAAACTTAAGAATTTCGTTATGTAAAAAGTGAAACGGTATAAAACAGTGATGTGCAGCTCAATTTGCGCACATAAAAAGTGATTTTTCTTTATCGGATTGTGGTTTGCAAAAGGTCCTAGGAAACGTCGGATAAGAGAAGGAAGAACTAGGCAACCTGAAGGATGACCGTTGTACCAACCTCATTTATATACGGTTTATGCTTAGAGATTCTTTTATGTATATGTGTGTGTACACGCGCACGTGGCTAAGATATGTGACTATTTTTTTTTCCTGTAATGTAACTTAATAAACACTAGATAACACTATTATTATTTGCTTTTCCAACCCTACCTTTCAACACCTTAAACTTTTATTTGGCGAACTGCAGAGTATTTTATTTAGCCTAAGATAGAGGATAAACTCAGAATTTTTAGAAACCAGTGTGACTGCTTAATTAACAAGTTTGATGGCTTAATGAAGATCTCCATTTTTTCACTCTTTCTGTTTTACCATGCATCTGTTCTGTACCACATCATGCCTCAACCCTTTCTTTTTGTTGCGTCTCCTTTTTCTTTCCACATTAAGCATTCACTTTATTACCATACTTCTTCATGAATAAAAAATAGCATTGTAATAGAAGGATACAGTGATGCAACATGGAACAATGTAGAATCCAAATCCAAATTTACGACTAGATGTATATTTACATTAAGAGGCGCTGCGGTGTCTTGGGCTTCCAAGAAGCAGACCTGTATATCTGACTCAACTATGCTGTTAGAATTGGTTGCATTAGCAAATGCATGTAAGGAAGTGGAATGACTTAGGAATTTGTTAATGGAAATTCATTGTGGAAGAAGCCATCTCCAACGGTCTTAATTAACTGTGATAATCAAGAAACGATATATAATGTCTCTAATAAGACATATAACAGAAAGTTTAGGCATGTAAGTCTAAAACATCAAATGGTAAGACAGTTACTCTAAAGTGGAGTTATAACTGTTGACTACATAGGAATGAAGAAAAACTTGGCTGACCCATTTACAAAAGGTCTTCCAAAGGCAATGGTTTCTATAAAGTCAAAAGAAATAGGACTAAGGTATGTGAATGAAGATTGATCATTCTTAACAGAAACCCAACTTATGTCTTGAAAAGGATAAACAAAGTTCAATGGGTACCAACAAATTAAGAAAATGATTATGGAACACTAAATCAATCATCCTATAATATTTAGTATTGGATTTTACAAGAACAAAGGATGGGATAAATGTCGTTAATAAGTCTAGAAACCTTAAAAGGTGTATCGCAGAAACACCTTTAAAGACTTACCTATATGAGTACGGAAATCGGGCATTTTCCTAGGAAAGTAAGGTTGCTTTCTAATGTAGACTCATGAAGCAGGATTAAAAGCACATGGCCATTAACATGCTGAGCATTATAGAACACTCTAATAAAGAAAATCAACATGTGTGATTGTTCCGGTTTTAGCATTAAGGGATACTTGGTTCAAGATTCGTTCACCATACAATCTCGATAGAACTTTGAATAGTTTACACTAAGTAAAGGTTCAAATCCAAAAGATACCTTTTATTTATGTGTTGTTTCAATAAAGATGCAAAACTTGATCTTAGAACTACATTGGCTTGATCCCATTTGGGTATGTAGGAAGTCACACTAGTGATTCAGCCGTCCATTTTATTTTTATTTTAAAAATTGGGGGAGATTGTTAGAAAATTTCAAAACTTGTTTGGGAATGGGTTTATTTTGAAGAGAAGAAAGAAAGAAGGAAGAGGAAATGAAATTGTCCCACTTCATGGGAATACAAAAAGTGTTCAAGGTACTTAATTTGCTTTCTTAGAAGTATGTTGGGGCCTTTGGGCTCCCGTATGTTTGCTTTGTTGTGAGGAGGGAGGCCATGCATCATTATACCACACACGCGTGCGCCGCCCCCACCGGCCGTTTGACCGAATCGGGCCAGGTACAGGTTTCGGGTCTAGCTCCAATAAGTATATTTTTGGATAGAATCTATAAATGGTAAAGGACTAAATTTAGGCACATTAAGGACCCGAATTAAATTCAAAACTGGACAAGTTTTCAAAACGTTTTCTGAATGTTAGAAAAGGAAGCAACATTTTGAAATTTGCGACGCTTTGTGACTCTTGCAAATGAATAGATGCGACGTTTCAAAATGGAAATGGAAATGATTGTTCAAACGGTCGCGACTTTTCATGAACAAAAGCCTCCTTCTGCTGGCTATAAATAGCCACACCCAGAAGTGTTTCAAAATAACTTCTAATTTTATTTCTTCTTCTTCCACGCTGTAGATTTGCAACGCATTTATACTGTTTCAAACAGCGCTGGTTTGTAACGCCTCTGAGGTGTTTCAAATAAGAATTGATGCAAATCTGTCTCTTCTTCTTCCTCTTCATTTTCTCATTCAATTGCATCATCAGAGATTAAAAATCAGAGTGTTCTTGGTCGGATCAAAGTCGTACAAACTTTGAATCCGATTACGCTGTTCCATGGCTTTATTGAATCCTGAAAGCAGATAGTTCGATAATTGTTTGTACATATTGGGTTGAACTATTGTCTGAAAGAATCTACTATATAGATCCTTAGTGTCTGAAGTACGACAATCATCTTCCTCCAGTAATCTCAAACTACCAAATTCCCAACATTAAGTAATTAGCTCAATCTTTTGAAGCATGTAAATATTAACTTTTAGAGAGTGGTGATAACTGAAATTGCGCACCCTTAATCACAATTATCAATCTAAAGGCCTTTCCGACGAAATATTATTGAAAATGGTGCATTTAACTTGGTAACTGGTTGATATATTAGCATGGCTTCATATTCTAGTAACTCTAGTTGCGAAAGCTTTAAAAATGAACAAAAAAGTATGATGATACACCTTTTTACATCTAAAATAGTGCATATTTTTAATTAATTTAAGCAAAGTGGATTTCAAAAAAGGTAAAGAATTAAAAAGGGTAATAAAAATGGAAGATATATAAATAAATTTACACATTGAATTAATTGATTTACGCTCATTTTGACATAATTATAGACACTGCCATGTGCTACGAACAAAGAATAGCATATTCTACCACGATTACATCTTAACAGATTTATCTTCATATACAAAATAATATAAATTAAAAATTGTATAGAGGAATTATAATCCCAAATTATACAAACTTTTGGAAATTTGAAATTAACCTAGGGTTATATAAAACAGCAACATACAAGATAGTAACTAAATAGTTGGTTTTAATATAAATAAGTAGACCCAAATTCACATATATTAATAAGAGAAACATGAAACGGGGTGCTGGGTCATAACTAATAGCAAGCAGAGAAAGAATAGCGGTAATATGTATAGAAAAATAAAACCTTGTTCAGCTTAGCAACATGAGTCTACTTTAAGACTACAAAGTTGAAGCTACGATTACTGGCTATGCTGGTAACATAAACATAATATTGATCCAAATAATTACTATTGTGCAGCAAGTGATTTTGTTTGCATAAGAATGTGAGCTCCACACAAACTATTGTTGTGAGCTGTTGCAATAGCAGCTATTTGCGGCTGTTGATAACCATTGCAAATTGCCTGTATACATTTCCAATAACTCAAGAGCAGCTCATTCTTCATCGCGCCTCCTCAAAACTAGAAAACCCATTATCTCCTCCACCCCAAATGTTGTCACCACTCCAAACGGCGTCCAACCCACTACCGAAGCCACCAAGTTGCACGTGCTACGCTCTCCACCCTCCAATCATCTCAAAATCAGTTTTTTTTACCTTAAACCCTAGTTATTTAGTTTTCTAATTCGGGCTTAATTTTGTATTATACTTGTTCTTAGTAGCTAGTGAACGTTTACTACATCATATTGCATGCTAATTACTATTATTTTCATCAAAATGTTCAAATTATTACTGATAGTTAGGTTTCAAATTTTGCCCTATTGTATATGTTTATGTTGATTTTATTAGGATTGATCGTAGTATATGCTAAGTTTAGGATGATTATGTTAGGATTGACCGTAGTTTTGGATAATGTTTGCGAACACGAAATATGTTTGTGCGAACATGCGAATTGATTTGGTGTTTAATAAGTTTTGGATGATTTCGGATGATTTTGTTAGGATTAATCGTAGTTAGAATTCCTTAAATAGTATAATTTAGTATATAAACAGATTATATGTTTAATTCGATATATAATGTAGTATATAAGCAAACATGATTTATATATTATGCAAAATAGTAAAAATCATATAATTTAGTACATATGTAACAAAACAGTAAAATATAAACAAATTAATGCATAATGTGCTTTATTTTTTAATTAAATATAAACAAATATTAAGTCCCTTAGATATTATTTGGCCTCGTCTGACACATGTCATATATGATCATTATAAGGATATTCGTTCATATTAAAATACGGACATCCGTATTCATCTAATACAACATTTATTGGATTCGTCCCCGTATTGGACAAGTCACAAACACATAATGTAATTACATTTATCATTTAAATGGTACACAAAATTTCAATTATATTTCCTTTCCGTTCCTTGTGTACAAGCATTTGTATACGATACAAGGAACACGGGAGAAGTGCTATCATGATTTTGGGAAATCGTTTAAAACAATATGATTTAAGGAATGTAATTATTATTGTGTTGCAATGGAAAGCAGAATGACCGACCATCACAAAGGGCACAAAAATGTCAATGAACCGTTAATTATTTACTTAATACCAAGTTTGGTACGACACTGTGTACCACATGCTATAATAAAAATTATAATATAATTAACTAGTATATTAAAAAATATATATATATATAATTTTGTATATATAAAAACATTGATTATTATATATTTTGAGGAGTAAAAACCATATTTAATTTAGTATATTGTGCTAAAGCAATAAAATATATACAAAATATGAAATAAATGATTAATATTTTTTACTATTATCATAGGTTTTAAAGTAGGAAAAATAATAAATTATTTTATTGATCAAAGATGGATTTTAACAACCCGAAAATCACCACCCTTCGAATCGACCGTAAACGCACAGGTCCGATCCAAAACAACAGAAATTTTCGAACCGTTAACTTTGGGCATACAATGCATTAGACAGAAAAAAAAGAACTTTTCATTGATATTACAACAATTTTACGTCAGAGTACAGAAATATTAGAGTACATTGTAATAATACAATAAAAGATATCAAAGAATTATTAATTTACAATACAGTGCATTGCGGAAACATAATTACAATTAGTAGAAACATAAATATATACAACGGAATACTCCAAATAATCCAGAGCATAGCTCCAGCAATAATCCAGGATCCTGTTAAAAAATATCTGCAAAACCAAAACTACTAGCTCCCCATGTGGAAAATATGGGCATTCAGAGTTTAGGTGAAAAACAATAAACTTCAAATTAGTCATGGGACTAGTATGAGAACCAAAACATTATTATACTTTATTTTAAAACTGGGCAAATCATAGGACCACGCCGTATAACACGGAACAGGTTTACTCCATACGAATGTCAGTTCATAAACAATTAACAAAAATAAATGTGTGAAGCATACAATGCAAAACAATATGTAATTCCTCAATCTACCCAATTAGGCTTAATCCCCAAACTTAGATTTAAAATCTAATTCACTTTACAAAAGTTATTTATTTGGAATTTATTCCCGATTTCTTATTTCAAATCATTTGGAATACATATGTAGCTTTCATATAAAATTAGAATTCACTTCGGGATCTCAAACCAAAACATTTGGAAATATGAATTCCAAAGTATCACAATACATGCATAACAAATATATGCAACCAAACCACAGGAGGTTTCTCCTACTAACACGACAAAGGGCATGCACCAAAATTTGCTCGATAAATATGTGCACCTTCCACTAACGGGACAGGACTACATCGGCGATGCAACCTCCCATGCAAGGAGAGCATTACACCACCATAACCATTTAAGATTCTGCTACCCATACTTTTAGTTAGTTGGGTTACCCGAATCTTCAACCACACACTAAATCATTTTATATCACAAAACAGAGAAATCATTAACACTAATAGTCACAAATAAATCGAATCAATATGATTTTTCCATTTCCAAATCATTTGAAAAATATTGGGTTTAATCCTCAAAAACCTTTCTACTTTATAAAACATTCCTTGTCCAAAATAGGGGAAACAATTATTTTTCATTCAAAAAAAAAATCCTATTTCAAAACCAGTCATTAAATTGAAATGAACCAAACAACATCGCTAAATACATCATAGTCACATCGTGAAATAAATCACAAGGTGTTAGCATATAAATATTTCTACCTAATCCAATGCTAAAATATAAAAGCATATTTGCTCATAAATTGGTAGAGCGCCATCCAAACAATCAATCGATTACAATTAATATAAAAATCCAAGTATATTTGGTTTATAACTCTTTCAAATCGTTTATTATGATTTAACAACCAAAATCCAATTTGATATTAAATATAAGGCTTTAAATGGAAATCATGTCGATTTACATTCAATACCAAACTCTAAAACCAACATATATCATTTTGGAATAACACTATTTATATCTTCCAAATTCCTAAACTGTATCCATGTAATTACGAAATCCAATCTCAAAATATCCGAAGATAATTTTCGTTCAAATCCTTTCCATTTATATGTTGGAAATCTATGGTTATATAAAAAACCATTCACAATCCAATATGTTAATTAAAACCAACGGATCACTTAGCTTTTAGAAAACATCGTCTAATCTTAGACGAATATCCGACGTTCCTTTCGGTTCTTCCCACCGCTCGCCTAATGGAATAATTTCTTGTTAGATCTCACAAGTGATACTAGATTGTACTTTCAGGAATCATCGCATATTCATTTTGGTTCTTCATTCCAGTTGTTAACCAGTTCATTCAGATAAAAATATCATTTATCTTTTCAAAGTCTAGAATTTTTCATCCAAAAATCTTTCCAAATCATTTATTATGATTTTACATAATTTTTACATATTTTTAATAATATATTAAGGCACGTGCAGTCGGTTTCTAATTCTTGTCATCGGATTGCATTTACAGCGACCTTTTCAAATATTGATTTGGACTTATCTTGAAATCTAACCATTGGATTTTGAAAATTTTCTTTTATTTTGATAGTTCTTTTCATTTTGAACACAATGCTTTCAATTTTGAGAAAATCCAACGGTTGGATCTCCATGTATGCCAATTCGAAGTCATTGGTCGAAATTTGCGAACGGTCGATGCGTGACTCGTCCTATTCAAACCATTTTATTATTTATAATAAAATTCCTCGATTCAATCCAAACGTATTTTATAAAATGTTTGTAATCTCGTTTGAAAACGATTTCAACCTTCAATTCAATTTTTCAGTCGAAATTGAACATTCCATATTATTGTAATATTAAAATAATAATATTTTCAAGTCTTATATTTATGGTGTAAATTTTTGCGTCAACAATATGAATATATCTATATCAACTACCATCCATCAACCAATATTTATAGCACAAGCATTTTCATTGCCAACGCTTATATTCACATTATAATAATAATAATAATAATAATAGTAAAACACTGTAAATATCAACCATCAACCACAAAGAATACATTGCAGACACATGCAATCAATATATATATATATATATATATATATATTCGGTTATGAATGTAATAACATTAAAAAATCGGTTGAGTGAGAGAGTTCTCACATTGGTCATTTTATCGTTAAATTACGATGAACGGTCGATTGTTTATATCGGACGTTTTCCTTCGCCAAAAATTGCCACGAGCTCCAAATCTCTCCAAATCAGTTTCATTGTGAAGCTCTCATCGATACAGTTCAAAGAATCTTGTTTTGCTGAATTTCGATAACTAATGAAAAAGTTGTGTATTTTTCAAATTTGAATGCAATACGATGTCATTAACTTCAATAAATTATAATTAACTATACCTAAATTACTTAATTAAGCTGCTAATAACCTCCCTCATGACTCTTCTTCACCATATACTTGCTGCATACGCTGCTCCGAAATGCCCCATTGTCGCATCTTCAAGCTTCTCATTCTCCTCTCCATAATAAAATCAACAAAAATCACCAAAATAAATCTCGTTCCATCCTCTATCCAACAATACAACTCATGTTAAACTCGCACCCCATAGTTGAACTGCATTTGATAGCCTTAATACACTGCCCCAGCAAGAACATCGACCTCCAATTGCATAAGATCCACCAAATCTTTGTGCACAAACTCCATTTCAACCCCTCAATCCAAAAACGATACTTAAACATGTATTGATGTTTCCATCCTTCTCCAACCCTAGCTTCACGTCTATTTACTGTAAAATTTTGCAGCGAACTAAATATGTTCTAACCCTCCCAAAAACTTCATCAGGTTGAAAAGCACCTTCGCACGAACCCATAAATAAATATAACATGATTTATGGATTTTATTTGGATTTTAGAAGATGAGATCTCTCAGGTTTTCGACATTACTGGAGGCGGCTCACGTTTTGACTAAAGAAGAGGATGGATTAGGGTTTGGAAAAGTAAGATGTTATATAGGGTAGGATAAATATTTTTTATCGATAATATATATTATTTTATTCAATTCCACTTAATTTTTTTCTGTTTTCATCGTTTAAAAATTCGTATGATCACATACGAATCCCGTTTTCAATGAAAATTGACATTCGTCTATGTCTTGACATTACTAACCCAACGAAACTTGTTTGGTCGAATTCCTAATGCGTTTGCTCTGATAGCATACTTTTAAAGTTAAAATATTGATTGTTTTTCACATTAAAATCGCGCACTGCCATATACTGACTCCAAAAATCATGAAATTTGAAATCTATCAAAAATTTAATATTTTGAATCTAATAAAATTGGTTTCGTAAAAAACGGAGGTCGTCTGCAAAATGTCCATTTTTAAGGGCTTATGTAATACCGATAAAATATTAATAAATTCAAAAATAATTTAAATAAATAATAATAATAATAAGTTAATATTATCATATATATCAAAATAAAATATCATATAGCTATAAAATAAACATACTTAAGTTTATAACTCGATATTACAATTTTCTAGTCAAACGGTGTTGAATATACATGAATTTTTTTATTTAAATAAATAAATCGTTATATTTTATAAACGATTTCATAGGGACTATTTTAAATTTTAATTTGGACATAACTTACTATCCATAACGTGAAAACTTAAATTTTCACATTCGTTAGAAAAATATAGTTCAAAATATTATAACGTTTCTAGTTTTACTGAAATCCTACTTATATCGTATTCTGTATATTCATTTGAAGTTCAATACTAAATATTTCGAACTACCGCGACATTAGTAGTTTGTTTTAATTAATATAAACATAAACTTTCAAACTTTGTTTTAAAATAAATTATAAGTCATTATTTATTAAAATTGACTATAAATCCTTGTAAAATTTCTTAAAAATAAATTTTAAATTGGTCCCAAAATCAAAGGTTGCTACAGCCTCCCCCACTTAAAAACTTTTCTTCACGAAATAGGAAGACAGAACCGAATGTCGTTTACTTAACCAACCCAACCTTCATTCTAACCAACTCAAGTTATTTAACTTTTCAGTTTCTAAGAACTTCTCAATTTCTCGAAATTTGGCGAAAGCCTTAAATTTTCGAAAAGTTCCGCCATAACCTCCTTTGTACGGGTCAATCGGTATAACTACAACTTAAAGACATGCATAAAGTCCATTATTTTCCGGTCAATTATTTAAATTATTTTATTGTTTTAAATGTTGATTCGGAAGGTACATAACAAAATTTAATAATTTTGATTATTTATTAACATAAGTAATATAACAATATTTTTATTCCAAAATATTTGGAAAATGTTGGATTTGCAATATAGTGTGAATTGGAATCATAAAAGAGTTTAATATTGTTTATATTGAAATTATATTAATGTATCCGTTTATTAAACGATGTTTGAATGTTTAATTTATAATTTTAATACAAACGAGCTGTAGCGGCGCGATAGTTCATAATATAACATTTTGAACATTAATTGGTCGTACATGATCCAATATAAGTCAGACTTCTTTGAAACAAGAACTGTCTGAATCTATTTGATTATAATTTTCTAATGAAGGAGAAAAACCAAGATTTCATGTGATAGATTTTTAGTTATGTCCAACTCAAATTTTCAAATAGTCTCTATGTAATCGTTTATAAATTATAATGATTTATTTAATAAATAAAAGCGTTTTTAACAAGTTGGATATCGTTTTAACCTAGAATTTGATCCGAATGGTTTATGAAAAGTTATATCTGATACTGGAATATAACGGGAATCAATAAAATTTTAAAATAGTCAGTTTAATGTTAATTTGACAAAAGTATGATTTTATATTAATTTGACCATGTTAAAAATAGCCATTTATAAGACAGTCACCGATTTTAAAGAAATCTATTTCATTAGATCTGTAATGTTAAATTATTGTATGAGGATAAATTTCGTGGTGATCCGATGGTGTATGTGATCTTGGTAGCCGTAAACGCCCAACTAGTTTGCATAGAAATTAATTAATTGAATTAATTTAAGAGGTATTTGTATATAAGTTGAGATAAAAATCGAAGTAAAACTTGAGATCAGTTCCCTTGAATTCGTATTGATGTTTAGAGTAAGGATATGTATAATTTTTTATTATTGGTGACCATTTATGTAACGTCCCAAAATTTCAGTGATTTAATAATTAATTATTTTAATTATTTTAATATAGTGGTTTGATAATTTAAATGGCTTGAATTCAAATATTTTGAATATTTAATTAATATAAACAGTGGAATAATAAATTTAATTTTGAAATAGTCGGAAATAGTTGAATTGACAATATTATGTGAATTGGATAATATAGGAGATTTAATTCAGTTTAAATTGAATTATAATGACGAATATATAATTAAAACAGCGTTTGAACGTAATAATTATAATATAATTATTATTGAGCTCGTAACGTCTCTGTAGTTCATAATTTAACGTTTTGGACTTCAACTAGGTATACATGGTTCGTTTCAAATTAGATAGCTTCGAAACAAGAAACGTTCGAATCTATTAAGCTATATTTTTCGAATGGAAGAGAAAAATCAAGATTTTGTTTTATAGATTGTTAGTTATGTCCAAATCAAATTTTTAGAAAATCGCTAGGGCATCGTTTATAAAGCATAACGATTTATTAATATAATTAAATATTGATTTCGAATTTGGACAAGATTTTTAAGATGTACTTTTAATTTAATTTGTAGAATTTTTCTGTAAATTTTATTTTGGAAAATAAACAATTTATCATTTAATGTATTTTGCGCCCTATATCGGCAAATTTTGGGATTTCACAAAACAAGTTAACTTGTCCATTTTATTATATTTTTATGATCGTGGCACATTCCTCGATACGACCGTATTTTTACTATTGTCCATAAAGGTTCGTAATTCAACGGAGTTTTATATAACAGGGTAAGCAAAATTTTATAACTCATAACATATTAAATTTTCGATTTATATATGTATGCACTTCATGCATGAACATAAGACAGACACACATTTCATTCACTTTTTACTATGGAGAACAATTGTTATCAAGTGGTGAATTGATTGTTACACCACCAAAACTTTAAGTTCTTAATACATAAAGGAATACGAATGCCTACAGGTTTGTAACCATGGCTGGTAATAAGAATAACTGAACAATACTATAACTAGACATTTGTCCTTGCCATATTTTCACTTCTTTCTTTCCAAGGTAACTTAAATTTTAATTTGACATTTTTAGTCCATGTTGTCAACATGCAAATGATATTCTTTTACAACAAATAGTGGCTCAACTTCCGTCAATCAAATATTAAGGTTAATATATAGTGGAAATATGGCTCCGCCGCTTGTTTTGAAACTTAATTAGGCTCACATCCCTCCCATGTTTCCCATTCAAACTCGGTCTCTGTTTTTGAAACTTCCGCCTTTTTCTTTTTTATGCCCAAAAAAAGCGCTGTCAGGTAAAAAAAATATCTAAAATCTGGAAATGTTCTCGGAAGTCCACACAAATTTAAAAAAAAGTTGCATACATGTATGCAATTATTATCAATAGTTGCACACATGTATGCAACTATTGCACATGTTGTTTCTGTTGAAAATCTGGATAGAAACTTGCATACATGTATGCAACTATTTTGAAATACTTGCACATATGTATGCAAGTATTGCATGAAGAAAACTTTACTAATATTTTGCCTGTAGATTGTTTCATACATGTGTGTTACTATTCTGTTTTATTTGCACACCTGAATGCAAATAAATGTGAACTGATTTGCAAGCCTGCAAATTATTGCAAACTTGTATGCACAAATTATGCAATACTTACACTGATGTATGCAATAAAACCAACACAGATTGATAACTGGATTACTTGCACAAATGTATGAAAGTAAATTCAAATAAATGCATACTATTATGCATTTAACCATTATAAACAGTGAATTTTTTTTGATAGAAATGGGACTGTATTATTATTCATAGTTAGTGATAATTGAAAATTTTCAATGATCCCGGTACAATTAAGCACATTTCATAATATAATTAATTTAGAAATTTATTTCACAGTCCATTTCTGTACCTACCCCATTTTGTATCATCCATATATTGGTTTTATATACCGAGGAGTTTTTCCTTTTAAAGCAGAAATGATAAATATATATAATTAATAAATATAAGTGTGTCTCAAATCTCATTTAAAAATCCAAGCTCTGGTCATGCATGGTTGAGAGACAACTTATAATTTAAGTTGCGACTGACCTCATTTAAAAATCCAAGATATGGTTATGCGTTGTCAGTGTGCCCTTAAATAAAAAATAAAATAAAATAAAATAATGTGCTATAAATTGAAATAAATCTAAAATTCTCCTTGGTGTTTAAAAACCAGTCTATCAATCTATCTTCTAATCTGTGAAATGTGTTAATATTTTATGACGTATTATGATTTGTTAATTGATAGCTATTGGGATTTGAGAGTATATGATTATGTCACTTAAATTGAATTATTAATTATAGTCCAAATCCATCACTGTTTTTTAGCTTCGTTTTTATAAAATCTTTTGAAAATAATTGAAATTCATTTTTTTATAACTCTCCTCATTTTTATAAAATTCATTGTAAATCCATCGTTCTACAATGTGAAATATGCCACATGTTCTCAGTTTATTATGATTTCTGTTTGACTGATTGAGATTTATGATGACTGTTCTTCCTCTTAGGCAGAAATTATATTTTTTAGTCATTCTTCATCTACATTTTAAAATTCTATATCTTCTTGATGATAACAAAAGTGGGAGAATGGGTTGAGATTTTGATTTATGAGTGAATATTTTATAAATATTTTAATTTTGAAATTTCCATTCATTTTTACATTCTTTTCACTCATGCATAGTTATAGGGGGAGTTTCTGTTGTAGGAGGAGCTTTCAAATAGGGGGAGTTCAGTTCTTTACTGTCAAACACTTTTATTGGATTCAAAATCTTAATATTTGTTTATCATCATCAAAAGGGGGAGATTGATGTATATAACGGTGTTGTATACACAATTATATGATGTTTGTTTGATGATAACAACCAAATATATATTATTATAAATATGTTTGTAACTGTACTATTTCATATTTTCATCACAGAAAGGAGTATGATATTTATATTTAAACAGAATACACCAATACAGAAATTCAAATATTTACACAGTATTTTGTTTTAATATAATATTTTATTTCAATATTTAAATAGTACAATTTGATAACCCCTCTATTTGTTTATCTCAGTAATATCTCACATTGCATATGCATTTCATTTACAGATTAGTTCCTCTCTACAAACACTCAATCACTCAGTATGTTCTTTGACTCGGTTACATTTCATATATACAGACACACACTGACACTCTGTTTTTTTGTCTTCTGTCTTCACAGTATTCTTCAGTTAGTCCAGTCTTCATACCTGTCATATACAGAAACACACACACTGTAATAACCAGGAAAATGTGAACCAGTTTAAAATTTTTAAATTAGGTTATTACCAAGAAATCTGAATAATTTAAATAGCCTACTTCCATAAAATATAGAATTAGGTATGGTATGGCCGTTTGAAATTTTGAATACAAACTTTGTCTGACTGTACCGGGAGGAAGATATAACGGATTTTAGGGAAACTGGAAATATTTAAATCTGTTTATCAATACCTTTCTAACGAATCTGAAAAATCAAAATTTCATAGCGGAAATCAAAAGTTATGGCCAATTGAATTTTCAGAAAGGTCGCTATATAGTATATATAGCCCTTGAAAATTGAGATTTTGCATACGACCTCGGAATTCGATGAAACCACTTTTGTTGGGTCCGGGATGTCAAATTATTGCTAAGTTTCAAATTTCGTAATTTTTGAAGCTAGTATGTGAGCGGGGCAAAAGATAACGTGTTTGGTCAAATTCTGTTAAAATGGGTCAACCTAAAAATGGTCGTTTTTCAAACGAGCTCAGAATTCGACGAAACTGGTTTTGTTAGGACCGTATCGTCAAAACAAAGCAAGATTTATTTTTTTGGAATTTTTCGATTCAGCTTGTGGCCCTGGCAAATTGAAATGTACGTTTAAATTAAATATCGAATGTTTTATATTTTAATTTGAAAAATAACTGACTGTAACAGTCGAAATGGCCAACGAAACATATCCCATTGTGTCCGGAATGGGGGTATTTAGCTAGGGGCGACAGTCGTTGGGTTTAAAAAGGAGTCCGTTTGCAAAAACACTATTTAAAAATTTTCTATAAATTCTGGCCAATAGGAAATTTTCATTTAAAAAAAAACTACGGAACCCTAGCCGCCACCATGCTCTGGACGATCCACGTTGCTCGAAGCTTCTCGTCCCTTTTCCGATCGCCACAGGCGACGCTAGGCCGCGCCACCACCACCAGTCGACAGCCCTTCGCCTCCTCTCCACATCCGACCCAACGCCGCACCCTCTCGTCAGCTCCTTCGCCTGAACGACGTCGAGAAAGTCGTCGCCTTCCCGGAGCCGCCGCCGCCTCGATTCGCCGTCGCACCCCCTCAAACTACCAGCGCCGGAAAGCTCTTCCCTCCCTCGACGACGTCCAACGGTCTGATCAGCCTATAGAGCTACGAATCAAGAGAAAAATCCAAACCTAGAATTGAGCAGGTTTGAAAACTAACGGCTTATATAATTTTAAACTGTTTTAACACTATAAAGCGTTGCAAAACTTTGAAAAATAATATCTTTTTCGTTCTTCAACGAAATTCGATGAAACAGGAGACACCGTGACCGCAAGGAGGCTCTCTACATTCTAGAAGAAGCCGCGGATTTTTCTGACCTTCCTACGATTTTTAGCACCGCAATAACCAATGTGAGGAATCTAAACTATTTGTGTGAACGAAATCGTGTTGTATAAATTATATAAGCGAAGTGTAAATTATATACGCATTGTATACCTCATGTACATGTGTTGTATAAGTTATATTAGCGATGTATAAATTATACAAGCGTTGTTTGAAACATATATGCTTTGAATTGTGATGAAATGCAAGTGAATCATTATATTATATATATATATACTCCCCTCGTCCACAGACCATGGACGATATTTATTGCTTGTGATTGACGTGATATCATATGGTTTGACGAATGGTTGGAAATAATTGTTTGTGGTTGATATTATGGTTGGAAAATACCTTTGTGGTTGAAAAAAATACCCTCTTGTGGTTGAAACAAAATAGAATAGGATTGTGGAATTGAAAATAAAACATGCCGCCTGCGTGCGAACTAGATGCATGATCCCCATTGTCAAAAACCGCGAGGTTTTAAGGTAGAGCGAGGAGCCGTACTAGGGACGGTCCCGGTTTTAACTACCCTGCCGTTATGCTGTCGAAATTTTCTGAAATATTTATGTGTTAGAATAATTTTCATTCATTGAAATTATTTACATATGCTATATCGAATATTCATGTGTTGAGTTGCAATTCATTCGTTGAGTTGAAATTCATGTGTTGAATATTATTCGAATTTAAACAAATGGCTTTAGCGATAAAAATCACATTTTTATATATATATTCAAACTATATCGAATATTCATGTGTTGAGTTGCAATTCATTCGTTGAGTTGAAATTCATGTGTTGAATATTATTCGAATTTAAACAAATGGCTTTAGCGATAAAAATCACATTTTTTTATATTCAAACTATATCGAATATTCATGTGTTGAGTTGCAATTCATTCGTTGAGTTGAAATTCATGTGTTGAATATTATTCGAATTTAAACAAATGGCATTAGCGATAAAAATCACATTTTTATATATATTCAAACTATATCGAATATTCATGTGTTGAATTGCAATTCATTCGTTGAGTTGAAGTTCATGTGTTGAATATTATCATCTTTTAAAAATAAATTGAATCGACAATGAAAACTATATTTATATAGTGAATAGGAAGTGTTAAAAATACACATGTGTCAAATAAATATTTTTGATGATAAAAATATTCCTTTTATCAAGTATACGCTTAGTTAAAAATACACATGTGTTGAAATAAATAATAGTTTGTTAGAAATATTATTATTAGCTTTGTTCTGCATATATGTACATGTGTTGAACAGGGAAAATGGATTAGCTGTAGAGTAAAGAAATTATTTGCGTGCCCGACAAATAGGTAAACCTTGATGAGTTGGCTGCGCAAATTTATTTATATATCAACTCCTGTGAATGCCATTGGATGCGGAGTGCTGGTTTTTCTGTGTGAAATAATAAACAACGCCATAGGATAGTAACAATTAATTTTGAACTACACTACATGGCATACTTCTTGATGATAGGAATACTTCATCATATTCCACATAAGCAATTGGAGCTTGTGTGACGAGGTGGAAGATTTACCATACAAGCAAGAGGCTTGTATGGCGATGACTATGTACTACAGGTTGAACTGATGATTGATATGGACTATATAAATTATAATGATAAATTGCCAGATTAATAAAAACCCCACACGGGTCTGGAGTTGACAATAATCACGTCGCTCTAGTTATTAGATACGGCACATGGACTATTTATTTCCACACGGAAACGGGGTGACGGGAATTTATTCTCTGGAGTGATTATCAGTACATGCTCCCCCGTAAACACCAGAATATATCACTATAAATATGTGAATGCTTTTTAGGATTTATTGGGTACCTAATACGGCCCAATAAATTTCCTAACCCCTCCCCATACAAAGGAGGTTATGGCGAAATTTTTCGAAATATTAAGGCGTTAGTGAAATATTTGAAGTGAAAACGAAGTTGAAAATATAAAATGAACTATAGTTGAAATTATTGAATGAACTATATTTATATATATAAATATGAATATAATTAAAAGGAATGGAGGCCGTGCAGTTCGCGTTTCGGAATCGTAATTTGAAACGGTTAGTACGAGAAATCCGACCATTGGATTTTCCCGAAACCGCAACCGCTGGGTTCGCCTTGGGAATATCTTTCCAACGGCACCAACCTTGTAAAAATCCAACGGTTGGATTGTCCGGAATGTTTAATTCAAATCTGAAGAAAAACAGCGCCAGAATCGTTTATATTTATATATAAATATAAATATAATTAAATTAAATCGAATAACGACGCTGCAGTCCGAATTTTGAAACCGTAACTTCAAACGACTATTGTGGAAGATCCGACCGTCGGATTCTCACGAAACTGGAACCGTTGGGTTCGCTTTGGGAATATCTTCCCATTGATATAGACTTTGTAAAAATCCAACGGTTAGATTTTCCGATATGTGTAAAACAAATTAGAAGAAAAACAGCGCCAGTGCCACGGCACGACCAGAAACGTCGTTTAATTAAATATGGCCATTTTTAAATAAATAAAAATGGCGAAAATTCGCTATAAAATGTTATAAGCAACATAGGTTGCAAATAAACCAATTGTGCTTGAATTGTTTGATATTTGATGGTTGTATGTGTATGACATGAAAATAACACTAAAGAACCGAAAGATGGATGTCGAATAATACAACCCTAAAATGAATCGATTTAAATTCTAATGACGTGAATTATTTGAAAAGGCCGAGCTAACCCTCATTTCAAATAATTTATCGAGCGATTCGAATTGGAAAATGCAAAGACGATTCAAGACCGACGATCTTCGTATCGGTTGGATGGGCGCTACTGAGGTTCCTAACTAGAGTAGCTACCGGAAGGGGACGGAAGTAGTAGCCGTCTGAACGTATTTGTTGATTGTACGGATTTGCGAGGAATTTGACGCCTCCAGTTTCGTTCAGACCCAGGACGGACTTGTAAATGGACTGTATGTCTGACATTGGATTTTATTCTGTGTTGATTGATCTCTATTAAATATACTTCTATTTGGCGGCGGAGGATTTATTCTCTTGCTTAACGCCCTTCTCTGAGACGTATGAGCTCAGGGGTTATATATCGATAGAAATCAATCGTATGGAGTGGACTGCCTATGTGGCATGCCAAGATGCTGTGATCAAGGCTTCTGTTGCAAAGCAAAGTCTTGTGGATGATGATCAAAGCAAGGTCTACGTGGCCTAGCTTTGTGTATTTCGTAGATTCGCGAGCCTCGCACCTCGATATGAGTTAAAAAGGGGATACGGGCCGCTGGGAGGGCACGACGTTTCTTTCTAGGTATGGTGGTGTCAGTGACTTACCAGCCCTGACATATATATCTACTTTTCACCTTTGTGGTTGTTGGAATGCGAGGCGCCTCGATTATAGGTCTGTAAGGACCGGGAAACGTGTGTTTAGGAATAAATAATCCTCTAACGTAAGTGAGGACCGGCCCAGCCGATCCAGGGGTTACCCAGAGTGCGTAGTCCCGAGGCATTTGCTAGAATGTCTCGAAGCGGAGAGGAGATTGCCCCTTGCCTCGACTCTTGACGGAAATCCAATTTCCAATACGAGATAACGGATTTGATTGTAGAACTAGTATGGAGACATAGTAGATGGTAGCTATGCCGCCTATGATTGATATTTATGATGCTATTCGTTTTTGAAACATATATGCACTAGTAATAATATCAAATGATTTTGCTTTATACGTATCAAGCATATTTGGCTATTATAAGGTAAAACTCTATCCTCTGGCTTGCGTTGCATTGTGTGATGGGACATGAGTCTTATAATGGCTTCATTCTTTCTAAAAACATTGCGTTGTTTTAAAAGAATTTACTTTGTTTTAAATGCACTAGCAATCACTGGAGTAAACCCGTTCCGCTAAAGTGGCGTGGTCCTATGATTGCTATTTACTGTTGCTTAACTGTTAAATAGATTCCTCATACCAGTCCCCATGACTGACTCGTTGTTTGTTTCACTTTGCAAACGCGGGTGCCCTTATTTTCACACGGGCAGCCTAGTACACAGGTGACAGGTGGTTTTTGGTTCTGCACTGCTGCATAGAGTGCATTTTTGGCTCATGGCGAGGCTGACTTCATAGAGATGACTTTGACTTTTTCCGCCATTACTGTACTTATATTATGATTCCGCCACTAGCGATGCAGACTGATTTACTTTCCGTATTTCTAACTATATGTATATGTATTCCGCCTTCGGCGATGTAGACCGGTACTCTTATTATGTCTCACTGCATGTATGTATTCCGCCTCTGGCGATGATGACTGATCACTTTCCTTTTTATTTACTAAGTATATCCCACGTTATGCTATCCTGATATTCCTACATGTTGTGATTCCGCTGTCATATCCATGTAAAATTATTTTATTTTTTGTTTCTGCTATTGTGTGTACTCTGCTATGATGATTAATGTGTTATTTCCTTATGATTATCCTTAATACCGCCCCTCGGATTTTGGGATCGTCACAGTTGGTATCAGAGCTTTGGTTAACCTTAGTTCCGGGATCTAACACATTAAACACCTCGTCAGAATAGAATCAGTAGTGTTCTAATGCGAGTAGCTCATTAGAGATAGGATTAGCAATGTCCTAGGATGAGCTAAGCAGATTAGCAAAACAATTTGATCAGTACATCATCATTATCTTTCCTTGTATTCCCCTGCTTTGTCATTTATGAAAATTATCAAATCTGTGAGCTTGACTCTTTTCTTGCTTATACAGTACTCTTAGATGGCTACACGTGGAGCAGCAGCTAGAGGAGGCCGTGGAAGCCGAGGAGATGCAACAGGAGGACATTGGAATATCCCCGTAGTAGTGGAAGGCCCTATTATTCCGCCACCAGCACCAGAAGACTTTGAGCTCGACAAAGTAGCAAAGAGGTACAGAAATCTTGGGGGAAAACCTTTTACTGGCACTGGCACAGTGACCGAGGCTATAGCTTGGCTAAAAACCTGTGAGAAAATCTTCGAAGGTATGGGTATGGGAGCTAACAACAAAGCCTGACTTGGCATTTGGCTCCTTCAGGAAGAAGCAGAGCTGTGGTGGGATGCCATTACCTCTGAGGATGCAACTGGTACTATCCAGACTTGGGAGCAATTTAAAGCTTTGTTCAATGAGAAGTTTGTACCGGAACAAGCTCTAGAGAGGATGAGAGAGCAGTTTGCTAATCTCCAGCAAGGAGACCTCTCTATTCAGGATTATCTAAATAAGTTCACCCAGCTATCGCGCTATGCTCCAGAGCTTATTAGGACAAACAAAGCAAAGAATAAGAGATTCATATTTGGGCTGAAGCGCAAGTACCACGATAGAGCTATGAGCAACATCAAACTCTCCTTTACAGAACTAGTAGAGATGGCTTGCAACTACGAAGACATGGATGAGAGGCATGCTAGCCAAGACCGCGCTAAAAGCCAAGCAGGGAATAAGCGCAAGGCTTCAACAGACCAACCCGAATCTAGCATTACCGCGGCCGCTACTCAAAAACCCGCAAAGATCCCGAAAGGAAACTGCTACAATTGCGGGAAGCCCGGTCATTTCTCTAATGTATGCAAGGCCCCAAAGAAGCCAAAGGCCAATGACTCAGCCGAATGCTACAACTGCCACAAGAAGGGGCACTACAGCAGGAACTACCCTCTGAAGCAGAATGCACAGGTGGCCCATGTCTATGACGGGAAGACCCCGCCAGCTATCACCGATGGATCAGGTAAACCCGATGTCTTGGGAGGTACCCTTACTATCAAAAATATTCCTGTATCTGTACTTTTTGATACTGGTGCATCACGTAGCTTCATTTCTGGTAAAATTGTTCATAAGTTAAAATTGAATCAAAGAATTCTGAAGGAACCAATTAAAGTTCAAAACCCGATAGGAGGTTCTGTTAGTCTCAGTACATATTGTAAAGTACCTATTTCCTTCTCTCGATACCAGTTCTCTTTTAAAGTGATTGTCATGGACCTTTCCGAATTTGATATTATACTAGGGCTAGATTGGCTGACAAAGTATAAGGCAGAAGTTAGATGTGCCAAAAGAATCGTGAGAGTTGAAACAAAATCGGGGCATATCACTATACCATGTCTCGGTTCAGAAATCAATAGAACAGAATTTTGGTCTTCTTTAGAAATTACTCCCCCTTCATTAGAAAAGATATCGGTCGTGAGAAACTATGCGGATGTGTTTGAAGAAGTGGAAAACTTACCGCCGCAAAGAGAGATTGAATTTAGAATCGATCTAATTCTGAATGCCCGACCAGTAGTACATCCAATACGAAGAATGGCCCCGAAAGAAAAAGAAGAGCTAAGTAGTCAAACCCGAGAATTGCTTTGGAAAGGTCTGATCTGACCAAGCTTTTCAGCATGGGGAGCCGCAGTAGTATTTGTCCCGAAATCAGACGGTACTCTAAGACTTTGTGTTGATTACCGAGATCTCAATAAGCAGACACTGAAGAACAAATATCCTTTGCCCCGAATAGACGATCTGTTGGATCAATTAAATGGAGCAACAGTATTCTCCAGAATGGACGTAGCTACAGGTTTCCACCAATTGCGTATAGCCGAAGACTGTGTTCCTTTGACAGCCTTCAGGGGTCCCGATTTATTCTACGAATGGTTAGTAATGTCGTTCGGCTTGTGTAACGCTCCGGCATACTTCGTCGATCTTATGAACAGAGTGTTCCGTGGTGTGTTGAATAAATTTGTTCTAGTCTTCATCGATGACATTCTAATCTACTCTAAGTCGGAAGAAGAGCATGCAAAACATTTAGAACAAGTGTTGAAAATTCTAAGGAGAAACGTCTTAAAAGCTAAATTTTCTAAGTGTGTCTTCTAGCAGAATGAAGTTAAATTCCTAGGCCATGTAGTATCAAAAGAGGGAATTGCTGTAGACCCAAGCAAAATTACAGCGATTCAGAACTGGAAACAACCTACTACTCCCACAGAAGTTCGAAGTTTCCTTGGATTGGCTAGTTACTATCGGAAATTCGTTCAGGATTTTTCAAAGATATCAGGAGTATTGACAAAGCTTACAAAGAAGCATGAGAAATTCAAATGGACTCCCGAATGTGAAGAAGCTTTCCAAGAGCTAAAACTGAAGTTGACAACTGCTCCGGTATTGACAATAATAGAAGGTAACCAAGACTTGACTGTATGGACAGATGCTTCTATTAGAGGGCTTGGCGCAGTGTTAATGCAAAAAGGCCAAGTGATCGCTTATGCCAGCCGTCAACTAAAGCCGCATGAAAGAAACTATGCTACTCATGATCTTGAGTTATTAGCTATCGTGTTTGCTTTAAGAATCTGGAGGCATTATTTACTGGGCGAGAAAATCGAACTATACACCAATCATCAATCCTTAAAATACCTGTTCACCCAGAAAGATTTAAACCTGAGGCAACAGCGTTGGTTAGAATTCCTTGCATCATACGATTTTGAAATTATATACACTCCAGGGAAAGCCAATGTTGTAGCAGATGCGCTCAGCAGAAAGAATGAAATCATCGCCAGTTTTGTCATCACGTCTTCATTAATAGACAGGATCTCGACTCTTCAGAAAGACGATGAGTTTATTCAAAGAATCAGTCAAAGAATCAAAGGAGGTGAATCAACAAGTTTTCGACTCGATGACAAAGGGGTTCTAAGATTAAAGGGTAGAATCTGCATCCCAAACCTTCCCGAGCTCAGAAGAGAAATACTTGATGAGTGCCACAAATCCAAATTAAGTATCCATCCCGGTGTGAGCAAAATGTATAACGATATCAAACGCACGTTCTGGTGGAGAGCTATGAAAAGAGATATCTCATTATATGTTAGCAGAGGCCCCACTTGTCAGCTAGTTAAGAGTGATCAGCAGAAATTGGCTGGATTATTACAACCATTAGAAGTTCCAGGATGGAAGTGAGAACAAATTTCGATGGACTTCATCGATGGCTTGCCTCGAACTAGAAAAGGAAACGACAGTATATGGGTAATCGTAGATCGTTTCACGAAGACTGCCCATTTCATCCCTGTCCGATCCAACAGAACGGCTCAAAGTCTAGCACAGATTTACTTCAAAGAAATAGTTAAACTTCAAGGAGTGCCGCTCAATATAGTCAGCGATAGAGATCCCCTGTTTACTAGCAAATTCTGGGAAGCATTCCAGGAAGAATTGGGAACCAAATTAAATCTAAGCACCGCTTATCACCCTCAGACTGACGGCCAAACTGAGCGGGTGAATAGAATTTTAGAAGATCTATTGCGGGCTGGCGTTATTGATTTTGGAGGCTCATGGGAAGATCATTTGCATTTAGCCGAATTCTCTTACAACAATAGCTATCAAGCAAGTTTGGGAATGTCTCCATTTGAAGCATTATACGGTAGACCGTGCAGATCTCCCGCATGTTGGGTAGAACCTAGCAACAGACTTGTGTTAGGGCCCGATATGATTCGAGAAGCATCGGATAAAGTCGATTTCATTAAGAAGCGATTAAAAACCGCACAGAGCCGACAGAAAAGTTATGCTGATGCGAGAAGAAGGGATATATCGTTTGCCGTTGGCGATTATGTATACTTAAAAGTTTCTCCAATGCGAGGAGTAATCAGATTTGGCAAGACTGGGAAATTGGCACCGAGATTTATTGGTCCCTTTCCTATACTTGAACGGATTGGAACTCTTGCATATAGGGTTTCATTACCTGATTGGTTGCCTGGTGTACATGATGTGTTCCACGTGTCTCAACTCAGAAAACATGTTCATGATCTAGATCTTGTTGTGGAAGAAGCAGCGCAACAGGATATTGACATAACTCCAGAATTAGCACTCAGTAGAGAGCCATTAAAGATAGTTGGCAAAGAAACTAGAGAGCTAAGGAGGAAAAAGATTCATTTAGTAAAAGTGCAGTGGAGTAGTGATCCTAGAGACTGTACTTGGAAGACTGAGGAAAGCATTAGGCAAGCCTATCCCAAATGCAGAGTGGACATCTCTGACTAACTCCGGTGCAAGGTACCTTTACAATACTTTGCATTTACACTTTATTTCCTGCTTAACTATTATTTCGTTTTCGAGGATGAAAAGTTTTAAATGGGGGAGATTGTAATAACCCGGAAAATGTGAACCAGTTTAAAATTTTTAAATTAGGTTATTACCAAGAAATCTGAATAATTTAAATAGCCTACTTCCATAAAATATAGAATTAGGTATGGTATGGCCATTTGAAATTTTGAATACAAACTTTGTCTGACTGTACCGGGAGGAAGATATAACGGATTTTAGGGAAACTAAAAATATTTAAATCTGTTTATCAATACCTTTCTAACGAATCTGAAAAATCGAAATTTCATAGCGGAAATCAAAAGTTATGGCCAATTGAATTTTCAGAAAGGTCGCTATATAGTATATATAGCCCTTGAAAATTGAGATTTTGCATACGACCTCGGAATTCGACGAAACCACTTTTGTTGGGTCCGGGATGTCAAATTATTGATAAGTTTCAAATTTCGTAATTTTTGAAGCTAGTATGTGAGCGGGGCAAAAGATAACGTGTTTGGTCAAATTCTGTTAAAATGGGTCGACCTAAAAATGGCCGTTTTTCAAACGAGCTCAGAATTCGACGAAACTGGTTTTGTTAGGACCGTATCGTCAAAACAAAGCAAGATTTATTTTTTTGGAATTTTTCGATTCAGTTTGTGGCCCTGGAAAATTGAAATGTACGTTTAAATTAAATATCGAATGTTTTATGTTTTAATTTGAAAAATAACTGACTGTAACAGTCGAAATGGCCAACGAAACATATCCCATTGTGTCCGGAATGGGGGTATTTAGCTAGGGGCGACAGTCGTTGGGTTTAAAAAGGAGTCCGTTTGCAAAAACACTATTTAAAAATTTTCTATAAATTCTGGCCAATAGGAAATTTTCATTTAAAAAAAAACTACGGAACCTAGCCGCCACCATGCTCTGGACGATCCACGTTGCTCGAAGCTTCTCGTCCCTTTTCCGATCGCCACAGGCGACGCTAGGCCGCGCCACCACCACCAGTCGACAGCCCTTCGCCTCCTCTCCACATCCGACCCAACGCCGCACCCTCTCGTCAGCTCCTTCGCCTGAACGACGTCGAGAAAGTCGTCACCTTCCCGGAGCCGCCGCCGCCTCGATTCGCCGTCGCACCCCCTCAAACTACCAGCGCCGGAAAGCTCTTCCCTCCCTCGACGACGTCCAACGGTCTGATCAGCCTATAGAGCTACGAATCAAGAGAAAAATCCAAACCTAGAATTGAGCAGGTTTGAAAACTAACGGCTTATATAATTTTAAACTGTTTTAACACTATAAAGCGTTGCAAAACTTTGAAAAATAATATCTTTTTCGTTCTTCAACGAAATTCGATGAAACAGGAGACACCGTGACCGCAAGGAGGCTCTCTACATTCTAGAAGAAGCCGCGGATTTTTCTGACCTTCCTACGATTTTTAGCACCGCAATAACCAATGTGAGGAATCTAAACTATTTGTGTGAACGAAACCGTGTTGTATAAATTATATAAGTGAAGTGTAAATTATATACGCATTGTATACCTCATGTACATGTGTTGTACAAGTTATATTAGCGATGTATAAATTATACAAGCGTTGTTTGAAACATATACGCTTTGAATTGTGATGAAATGCAAGTGAATCATTATATTATATATATATATATACTCCCCTCGTCCACAGACCATGGACGATATTTATTGCTTGTGATTGACGTGATATCATATGGTTTGACGAATGGTTGGAAATAATTGTTTGTGGTTGATATTATGGTTGGAAAATACCTTTGTGGTTGAAAAAAATACCCTCTTGTGGTTGAAACAAAATAGAATAGGATTGTGGAATTGAAAATAAAACATGCCGCCTGCGTGCGAACTAGATGCATGATCCCCATTATCAAAAACCGCGAGGTTTTAAGGTAGAGCGAGGAGCCGTACTAGGGACGGTCCCGGTTTTAACTACCCTACCGTTATGCTGCCGAAATTTTCTGAAATATTAATGTGTTAGAATAATTTTCATTCGTTGAAATTATTTACATATGCTATATCGAATATTCATGTGTTGAGTTGCAATTCATTCATTGAGTTGAAATTCATGTGTTGAATATTATTCGAATTTAAACAAATGGCTTTAGCGATAAAAATCACATTTATATATATATATTCAAACTATATCGAATATTCATGTGTTGAGTTGCAATTCATTCGTTGAGTTGAAATTCATGTGTTGAATATTATTCGAATTTAAACAAATGGCTTTAGCGATAAAAATCACATTTTTTTTTATATTCAAACTATATCGAATATTCATGTGTTGAGTTGCAATTCATTCGTTGAGTTGAAATTCATGTGTTGAATATTATTCGAATTTAAATAAATGGCTTTAGCGATAAAAATCACATTTTTATATATATTCAAACTATATCGAATATTCATGTGTTGAATTGCAATTCATTCGTTGAGTTGAAGTTCATGTGTTGAATATTATCATCTTTTAAAAATAAATTGAATCGACAATGAAAACTATATTTATATAGTGAATAGGAAGTGTTAAAAATACACATGTGTCAAATAAATATTTTTGATGATAAAAATATTCCTTTTATCAAGTATACGCTTAGTTAAAAATACACATGTGTTGAAATAGATAATAGTTTGTTAGAAATATTATTATTAGCTTTGTTCTGCATATATATACATGTGTTGAACAAGGAAAATGGATTAGCTGTAGAGTAAAGAAATTATTTGCGTGCCCGACAAATAGGTAAACCTTGATGAGTTGGCTGCGCAAATTTATTTATATATCAACTCCTGTGAATGCCATTGGATGCGAAGTGCTGGTTTTTCTGTGTGAAATAATAAACAACGCCATAGGATAGTAACAATTAATTTTGAACTACACTACATGGCATACTTCTTGATGAAAGGCATACTTCATCATATTCCACATAAGCAATTGGAGCTTGTGTGACGAGGTGGAAGATTTACCATACAAGCAAGAGGCTTGTATGGCGATGACTATGTACTACAGGTTGAACTGATGACTGATATGGACTATATAAATTATAATGATAAATTGCCAGATTAATAAAAACCCCACACGGGTCTGGAGTTGACAATAATCACGTCGCTCTAGTTATTAGATACGGCACATGGACTATTTATTTCCACACGGAAACGGGGTGACGGGAATTTATTCTCTGGAGTGATTATCAGTACATGCTCCCCCGTAAACACCAGAATATATCACTATAAATATGTGAATGCTTTTTAGGATTTATTGGGTACCTAATACGGCCCAATAAATTTCCAAACCCCTCCCCGTACAAAGGAGGTTATGGCGAAATTTTTCGAAATATTAAGGCGTTAGTGAAATATTTGAAGTGAAAACGAAGTTGAAAATATAAAATGAACTATAGTTGAAATTATAGAATGAACTATATTTATATATATAAATATGAATATAATTAAAAGGAATAGAGGCCGTGCAGTTCACGTTTCGGAATCGTAATTTGAAATGGTTAGTACGAGAAATCCGACCATTGGATTTTCCCGAAACCGCAACCGCTGGGTTCGCCTTGGGAATATCTTTCCAACGGCACCAACCTTGTAAAAATCCAACGGTTGGATTGTCCGGAATGTTTAATTCAAATCTGAAGAAAAACAGCGCCAGAATCGTTTATATTTATATATAAATATAAATATAATTAAATTAAATCGAATAACGACGCTGCAGTCCGAATTTTGAAACCGTAACTTCAAACGACTAGTGTGGAAGATCCGACCGTCGGATTCTCACGAAACTGGAACCGTTGGGTTCGCTTTGGGAATATCTTCCCACTGATATAGACTTTGTAAAAATCCAACGGTTAGATTTTCCGATATGTGTAAAACAAATTAGAAGAAAAACAGCGCCAGTGCCACGGCACGACCTAAAACGTCGTTTAATTAAATATGGCCATTTTTAAATAAATAAAAATGGCGAAAATTCGCTATAAAATGTTATAAGCAACATAGGTTGCAAATAAACCAATTGTTCTTGAATTGTTTGATATTTGATGGTTGTATGTGTATGACATGAAAATAACACTAAAGAACCGAAAGATGGATGTCGAATAATACAACCCTAAAATGAATCGATTTAAATTCTAATGACGTGAATTATTTGAAAAGGCCGAGCTAACCCTCATTTCAAATAATTTATCGAGCGATTCAAATTGGAAAATGCAAAGACGATTCAAGACCGACGATCTTCGTATCGGTTGGATGGGCGCTACTGAGGTTCCTAACTGGAGTAGCTACCGGAAGGGGACGGAAGTAGTAGCCGTCTGAACGTATGTGTTGATTGTACGGATTTGCGAGGAATTTGACGCCTCCGGTTTCGTTCAAACCCAGGACGGACTTGTAAATGGACTGTATGTCTGACATTGGATTTTATTCTGTGTTGATTGATCTCTATTAAATATACATCTGTTTGGCGGCGGAGGATTTATTCTCTTGCTTAACGCCCTTCTCTGAGACGTATGAGCTCAGGGGTTATATATCGATAGAAATCAATCGTATGGAGTGGACTGCCTATGTGGCATGCCAAGATGCTGTGATCAAGGCTTCTGTTGCAAAGCAAAGTCTTGTGGATGATGATCAAAGCAAGGTCTACGTGGCCTAGCTTTGTGTATTTCGTAGATTCGCGAGCCTCGCACCTCGATATGAGTTAAAAACGGGATACGGGCCGCTGGGAGGGCACGACGTTTCTTTCTAGCTATGGTGGTGTCAGTGACTTACCAGCCCTGACATATATATCTACTTTTCACCTTTGTGGTTGTTGGAATGCGAGGCGCCTCGATTATAGGTCTGTAAGGACTGGGAAACGTGTGTTTAGGAATAAATAATCCTCTAACGTAAGTGAGGACCGGCCCAGCCGATCCAGGGGTTACCCAGAGTGTGTAGTCCCGAGGCATTTGCTAGAATGTCTCGAAGAGGAGAGGAGCTTGCCCCTTGCCTAGACTCTTGACGGAAATCAAATTTCCAATACGAGATAACGGATTTGATTGTAGAACTAGTATGGAGACATAGTAGATGGTAGCTATGCCGCCTATGATTGATATTTATGATGCTATTCGTTTTTGAAACATATATGCACTAGTAATAATATCAAATGATTTTGCTTTATACGTATCAAGCATATTTGGCTATTATAAGGTAAAACTCTATCCTCCGGCTTGCGTTGCATTGTGTGATGGAACCTGAGTCTTATAATAGCTTCATTCTTTCTAAAAACATTGCGTTGTTTTAAAAGAATTTACTTTGTTTTAAATGCACTAGCAATCACTGGAGTAAACCCGTTCCGCGAAAGTGGCGTGGTCCTATGATTGCTATTTACTGTTGCTTAACTGTTAAATAGATTCCTCATACCAGTCCCCATGACTGACTCGTTGTTTGTTTCACTTTGCAAACGCGGGTGCCCTTATTTTCACACGAGCAGCCTAGTACACAAGTGACAGGTGGTTTTTGGTTCTGCACTGCTGCATAGAGTGCATTTTTGGCTCATGGCGAGGCTGACTTCATAGAGATGACTTTGACTTTTTCCGCCATTACTGTACTTATATTATGATTCCGCCTCTGGCGATGCAGACTGATTTACTTTCCGTATTTCTCACTATATGTATATGTATTCCGCCTTCGGCGATGTAGACTGGTACTCTTATTATGTCTCACTGCATGTATGTATTCCGCCTCTGGCGATGATGACTGATCACTTTCCTTTTTATTTACTAAGTATATCCCACGTTATGCTATCCTGATATTCCTACATGTTGTGATTCCGCTGTCATATCCATGTAAAATTATTTTATTTTTTGTTTCTGCTATTGTGTGTACTCTGCTATGATGATTAATGTGTTATTTCCTTATGATTATCCTTAATACCGCCCCTCGGATTTTGGGATCGTCACAGTTGGTATCAGAGCTTTGGTTAACCTTAGTTCCGGGATCTAACACATTAAACACCTCGTCAGAATAGAATCAGTAGTGTTCTAATGCGAGTAGCTCATTAGAGATAGGATTAGCAATGTCCTAGGATGAGCTAAGCAGATTAGCAAAACAATTTGATCAGTACATCATCATTATCTTTCCTTGTATTCCCCTGCTTTGTCATTTATGAAAATTATCAAATCTGTGAGCTTGACTCTTTTCTTGCTTATACAGTACTCTTAGATGGCTACACGTGGAGCAGCAGCTAGAGGAGGCCGTGGAGGCCGAGGAGATGCAACAGGAGGACAGTGGAATATCCCCGTAGTAGTGGAAGGCCCTATTATTCCGCCACCAGCACCAGAAGACTTTGAGCTCGACAAAGTAGCAAAGAGGTACAGAAATCTTGGGGGAAAACCTTTTACTGGCACTGGCACAGTGACCGAGGCTATAGCTTGGCTAAAAACCTGTGAGAAAATCTTCGAAGGTATGGGTATGGGAGCTAACAACAAAGCCCGACTTGGCATTTGGCTCCTTCAGGAAGAAGCAGAGCTGTGGTGGGATGCCATTACCTCTGAGGATGCAACTGGTACTATCCAGACTTGGGAGCAATTTAAAGCTTTGTTCAATGAGAAGTTTGTACCGGAACAAGCTCTAGAGAGGATGAGAGAGCAGTTTGCTAATCTCCAGCAAGGAGACCTCTCTATTCAGGATTATCTAAATAAGTTCACCCAGCTATCGCGCTATGCTCCAGAGCTGATTACGACAAACAAAGCAAAGAATAAGAGATTCATATTTGGGCTGAAGCGCAAGTACCACGATAGAGCTATGAGCAACATCAAACTCTCCTTTACAGAACTAGTAGAGATGGCTTGCAACTACGAAGACATGGATGAGAGGCATGCTAGCCAAGACCGCGCTAAAAGCCAAGCAGGGAATAAGCGCAAGGCTTCAACAGACCAACCCGAATCTAGCATTACCGCGGCCGCTACTCAAAAACCCGCAAAGATCCCGAAAGGAAACTGCTACAATTGCGGGAAGCCCGGTCATTTCTCTAATGTATGCAAGGCCCCAAAGAAGCCAAAGGCCAATGACTCAGCCGAATGCTACAACTGCCACAAGAAGGGGCACTACAGCAGGAACTGCCCTCTGAAGCAGAATGCACAGGTGGCCCATGTCTATGACGGGAAGACCCCGCCAGCTATCACCGATGGATCAGGTAAACCCGATGTCTTGGGAGGTACCCTTACTATCAAAAATATTCCTATATCTGTACTTTTTGATACTGGTGCATCACGTAGCTTCATTTCTGGTAAAATTGTTCATAAGTTAAAATTGAATCAAAGAATTCTGAAGGAACCAATTAAAGTTCAAAACCCGATAGGAGGTTCTGTTAGTCTCAGTACATATTGTAAAGTACCTATTTCCTTCTCTCGATACCAGTTCTCTTTTAAAGTGATTGTCATGGACCTTTCCGAATTTGATATTATACTGGGGCTAGATTGGCTGACAAAGTATAAGGCAGAAGTTAGATGTGCCGAAAGAATCGTGAGAGTTGAAACAAAATCGGGGCATATCACTATACCATGTCTCGGTTCAGAAATCAATAGAACAGAATTTTGGTCTTCTTTAGAAATTACTCCCCCTTCATTAGAAAAGATATCGGTCGTGAGAAACTATGCGGATGTGTTTGAAGAAGTGGAAAACTTACCGCCGCAAAGAGAGATTGAATTTAGAATCGGTCTAATTCTGAATGCCCGACCAGTAGTACATCCAATACGAAGAATGGCCCCGAAAGAAAAAGAAGAGCTAAGTAGTCAAACCCGAGAATTGCTTTGGAAAGGTCTGATCTGACCAAGCTTTTCAGCATGGGGAGCCGCAGTAGTATTTGTCCCGAAATCAGACGGTACTCTAAGACTTTGTGTTGATTACCGAGATCTCAACAAGCAGACACTGAAGAACAAATATCCTTTGCCCCGAATAGACGATCTGTTGGATCAATTAAATGGAGCAACAGTATTCTCCAGAATGGACGTAGCTACAGGTTTCCACCAATTGCGTATAGCCGAAGACTGTGTTCCATTAACAGCCTTCAGGGGTCCCGATTTATTCTACGAATGGTTAGTAATGTCGTTCGGCTTGTGTAACGCTCCGGCATACTTCGTCGATCTTATGAACAGAGTGTTCCGTGGTGTGTTGAATAAATTTGTTCTAGTCTTCATCGATGACATTCTAATCTACTCTAAGTCGGAAGAAGAGCATGCAAAACATTTAGAACAAGTGTTGAAAATTCTAAGGAGAAACGTCTTAAAAGCTAAATTTTCTAAGTGTGTCTTCTAGCAGAATGAAGTTAAATTCCTAGGCCATGTAGTATCAAAAGAGGGAATTGCTGTAGACCCAAGCAAAATTACAGCGATTCAGAACTGGAAACAACCTACTACTCCCACAGAAGTTCGAAGTTTCCTTGGATTGGCTAGTTACTATCGGAAATTCGTTCAGGATTTTTCAAAGATATCAGGAGTATTGACAAAGCTTACAAAGAAGCATAAGAAATTCAAATGGACTCCCGAATGTGAAGAAGCTTTCCAAGAGCTAAAACTGAAGTTGACAACTGCTCCGGTATTGACAATAATAGAAGGTAACCAAGACTTGACTGTATGGACAGATGCTTCTATTAGAGGGCTAGGCGCAGTGTTAATGCAAAAAGGCCAAGTGATCGCTTATGCCAGCCGTCAACTAAAGCCGCATGAAAGAAACTATGCTACTCATGATCTTGAGTTATTAGCTATCGTGTTTGCTTTAAGAATCTGGAGGCATTATTTACTGGGCGAGAAATTCGAACTATACACCAATCATCAATCCTTGAAATACCTGTTCACTCAGAAAGATTTAAACCTGAGGCAACAGCGTTGGTTAGAATTCCTTGCAGCATACGATTTTGAAATTATATACACTCCAGGGAAAGCCAATGTTGTAGCAGATGCGCTCAGCAGAAAGAATGAAGTCATCGCCAGTTTTGTCATCACGTCTTCATTAATAGACAGGATCTCGACTCTTCAGAAAGACGATGAATTTATTCAAAGAATCAGTCAAAGAATCAAAGGAGGTGAATCCACAAGTTTTCGACTCGATGACAAAGGGGTTCTAAGATTAAAGGGTAGAATCTGCATCCCAAACCTTCCCGAGCTCAGAAGAGAAATACTTGATGAGTGCCACAAATCCAAATTAAGTATCCATCCCGGTGTGACCAAAATGTATAACGATATCAAACGCACATTCTGGTGGAGAGCTATGAAAAGAGATATCTCATTATATGTTAGCAGAGGCCCCACTTGTCAGCTAGTTAAGAGTGATCAGCAGAAATTGGCTGGATTATTACAACCATTAGAAGTTCCAGGATGGAAGTGGGAACAAATTTCGATGGACTTCATCGATGGCTTGCCTCGAACTAGAAAAGGAAACGACAGTATATGGGTAATCGTAGATCGTTTCACGAAGACTGCCCATTTCATCCCTGTCCGATCCAACAGAACGGCTCAAAGTCTAGCACAGATTTACTTCAGAGAAATAGTTAAACTTCATGGAGTGCCGCTCAATATAGTCAGCGATAGAGATCCCCTGTTTACTAGCAAATTCTGGGAAGCATTCCAGGAAGAATTGGGAACCAAATTAAATCTAAGCACCGCTTATCACCCTCAGACTGACGGCCAAACTGAGCGGGTGAATAGAATTTTAGAAGATCTATTGCGGGCTGGCGTTATTGATTTTGGAGGCTCATGGGAAGATCATTTGCATTTAGCCGAATTCTCTTACAACAATAGCTATCAAGCAAGTTTGGGAATGTCTCCATTTGAAGCATTATACGGTAGACCGTGCAGATCTCCCGCATGTTGGGTAGAACCTAGCAACAGACTTGTGTTAGGGCCCGATATGATTCGAGAAGCATCGGATAAAGTCGATTTCATTAAGAAGCGATTAAAAACCGCACAGAGCTGACAGAAAAGTTATGCTGATGCGAGAAGAAGGGATATATCGTTTGCCGTTGGCGATTATGTATACTTAAAAGTTTCTCCAATGCGAGGAGTAATCAGATTTGGCAAGACTGGGAAATTGGCACCGAGATTTATTGGTCCCTTTCCTATACTTGAACGGATTGGAACTCTTGCATATAGGGTTTCATTACCTGATTGGTTGCCTGGTGTACATGATGTGTTCCACGTGTCTCAACTCAGAAAACATGTTCATGATCTAGATCTTGTTGTGGAAGAAGCAGCGCAACAGGATATTGACATAACTCCAGAATTAGCACTCAGTAGAGAGCCATTAAAGATAGTTGGCAAAGAAACTAGAGAGCTAAGGAGGAAAAAGATTCATTTAGTAAAAGTGCAGTGGAGTAGTGATCCTAGAGACTGTACTTGGAAGACTGAGGAAAGCATTAGGCAAGCCTATCCCAAATGCAGAGTGGACATCTCTGACTAACTCCGGTGCAAGGTACCTTTACAATACTTTGCATTTACACTTTATTTCCTGCTTAACTATTATTTCGTTTTCGAGGATGAAAAGTTTTAAATGGGGGAGATTGTAATAACCCGGAAAATGTGAACCAGTTTAAAATTTTTAAATTAGGTTATTACCAAGAAATCTGAATAATTTAAATAGCATACTTCCATAAAATATAGAATTAGGTATGGTATGGCCATTTGAAATTTTGAATACAAACTTTGTCTGACTGTACCGGGAGGAAGATATAACGGATTTTAGGGAAACTAAAAATATTTAAATCTGTTTATCAATACCTTTCTAACGAATCTGAAAAATCGAAATTTCATAGCGGAAATCAAAAGTTATGGCCAATTGAATTTTCAGAAAGGTCGCTATATAGTATATATAGCCCTTGAAAATTGAGATTTTGCATACGACCTCGGAATTCGACGAAACCACTTTTGTTGGGTCCGGGATGTCAAATTATTGCTAAGTTTCAAATTTCGTAATTTTTGAAGCTAGTATGTGAGCGGGGCAAAAGATAACGTGTTGGTCAAATTCTGTTAAAATGGGTCGACCTAAAAATGGCCGTTTTTCAAACGAGCTCAGAATTCGACGAAATTGGTTTTGTTAGGACCGTATCGTCAAAACAAAGCAAGATTTATTTTTTTGGAATTTTTCGATTCAGTTTGTGGCCCTGGAAAATTGAAATGTACGTTTAAATTAAATATCGAATGTTTTATATTTTAATTTGAAAAATAACTGACTGTAACAGTCGAAATGTCCAACGAAACATATCCCATTGTGTCCGGAATGGGGGTATTTAGCTAGGGGCGACAGTCGTTGGGTTTAAAAAGGAGTCCGTTTGCAAAAACACTATTTAAAAATTTTCTATAAATTCTGGCCAATAGGAAATTTTCATTTAAAAAAAAAAACTACGGAACCCTAGCCGCCACCATGCTCTGGACGATCCACGTTGCTCGAAGCTTCTCGTCCCTTTTCCGATCGCCACAGGCGACGCTAGGCTGCGCCACCACCACCAGTCGACAGCCCTTCGCCTCCTCTCCACATCCGACCCAACGCCGCACCCTCTCGTCAGCTCCTTCGCCTGAACGACGTCGAGAAAGTCGTCGCCTTCCCGGAGCCGCCGCCGCCTCGATTCGCCGTCGCACCCCCTCAAACTACCAGCGCCGGAAAGCTCTTCCCTCCCTCGACGACGTCCAACGGTCTGATCAGCCTATAGAGCTACGAATCAAGAGAAAAATCCAAACCTAGAATTGAGCAGGTTTGAAAACTAACGGCTTATATAATTTTAAACTGTTTTAACACTATAAAGCGTTGCAAAACTTTGAAAAATAATATCTTTTTCGTTCTTCAACGAAATTCGATGAAACAGGAGACACCGTGACCGCAAGGAGGCTCTCTACATTCTAGAAGAAGCCGCGGATTTTTCTGACCTTCCTACTATTTTTAGCACCGCAATAACCAATGGGAGGAATCTAAACTATTTGTGTGAACGAAATCGTGTTGTATAAATTATATAAGTGAAGTGTAAATTATATACGCATTGTATACCTCATGTACATGTGTTGTACAAGTTATATTAGCGATGTATAAATTATACAAGCGTTGTTTGAAACATATATGCTTTGAATTGTGATGAAATGCAAGTGAATCATTATATTATATATATATATACTCCCCTCGTCCACAGACCATGGACGATATTTATTGCTTGTGATTGACGTGATATCATATGGTTTGACGAATGGTTGGAAATAATTGTTTGTGGTTGATATTATGGTTGGAAAATACCTTTGTGGTTGAAAAAAATACCCTCTTGTGGTTGAAACAAAATAGAATAGGATTGTGGAATTGAAAATAAAACATGCCGCCTGCGTGCGAACTAGATGCATGATCCCCATTATCAAAAACCGCGAGGTTTTAAGGTAGAGCGAGGAGCCGTACTAGGGACGGTCCCGGTTTTAACTACCCTACCGTTATGCTGCCGAAATTTTCTGAAATATTTATGTGTTAGAATAATTTTCATTCGTTGAAATTATTTACATATGCTATATCGAATATTCATGTGTTGAGTTGCAATTCATTCATTGAGTTGAAATTCATGTGTTGAATATTATTCGAATTTAAACAAATGGCTTTAGCGATAAAAATCACATTTTTATATATATATATATATATTCAAACTATATCGAATATTCATGTGTTGAGTTGCAATTCATTCGTTGAGTTGAAATTCATGTGTTGAATATTATTCGAATTTAAACAAATGGCTTTAGCGATAAAAATCATATTTTTTTTATATTCAAACTATATCGAATATTCATGTGTTGAGTTGCAATTCATTCGTTGAGTTGAAATTCATGTGTTGAATATTATTCGAATTTAAACAAATGGCTTTAGCGATAAAAATCACATTTTTATATATATTCAAACTATATCGAATATTCATGTGCTGAATTGCAATTCATTCGTTGAGTTGAAGTTCATGTGTTGAATATTATCATCTTTTAAAAATAAATTGAATCGACAATGAAAACTATATTTATATAGTGAATAGGAAGTGTTAAAAATACACATGTGTCAAATAAATATTTTTGATGATAAAAATATTCCTTTTATCAAGTATACGCTTAGTTAAAAATACACATGTGTTGAAATAAATAATAGTTTGTTAGAAATATTATTATTAGCTTTGTTCTGCATATATATACATGTGTTGAACAAGGAAAATGGATTAGCTGTAGAGTAAAGAAATTATTTGCGTGCCCGACAAATAGGTAAACCTTGATGAGTTGGCTGCGCAAATTTATTTATATATCAACTCCTGTGAATGCCATTGGATGCGAAGTGCTGGTTTTTCTGTGTGAAATAATAAACAACGCCATAGGATAGTAACAATTAATTTTGAACTACACTACATGGCATACTTCTTGATGATAGGCATACTTCATCATATTCCACATAAGCAATTGGAGCTTGTGTGACGAGGTGGAAGATTTACCATACAAGCAAGAGGCTTGTATGGCGATGACTATGTACTACAGGTTGAACTGATGACTGATATGGACTATATAAATTATAATGATAAATTGCCAGATTAATAAAAACCCCACACGGGTCTGGAGTTGACAATAATCACGTCGCTCTAGTTATTAGATAAGGCACATGGACTATTTATTTCCACACGGAAACGGGGTGACGGGAATTTATTCTCTGGAGTGATTATCAGTACATGCTCCCCCGTAAACACCAGAATATATCACTATAAATATGTGAATGCTTTTTAGGATTTATTGGGTACCTAATACGGCCCAATAAATTTCCAAACCCCTCCCCGTACAAAGGAGGTTATGGAGAAATTTTTCGAAATATTAAGGCGTTAGTGAAATATTTGAAGTGAAAACGAAGTTGAAAATATAAAATGAACTATAGTTGAAATTATAGAATGAACTATTTATATATATATATATATATATATATATGAATATAATTAAAAGGAATAGAGGCCGTGCAGTTCACGTTTCGGAATCGTAATTTGAAATGGTTAGTACGAGAAATCCGACCATTGGATTTTCCCGAAACCGCAACCGCTGGGTTCGCCTTGGGAATATCTTTCCAACGGCACCAACCTTGTAAAAATCCAACGGTTGGATTGTCCGGAATGTTTAATTCAAATCTAAAGAAAAACAGCGCCAGAATCGTTTATATTTATATATAAATATAAATATAATTAAATTAAATCGAATAACGACGCTGCAGTTCGAATTTTGAAACCGTAACTTCAAACGACTAGTGTGGAAGATCCGACCGTCGGATTCTCACGAAACTGGAACCGTTGGGTTCGCTTTGGGAATATCTTCCCACTGATATAGACTTTGTAAAAATCCAACGGTTAGATTTTCCGATATGTGTAAAACAAATTAGAAGAAAAACAGCGCCAGTGCCACGGCACGACCTGAAACGTCGTTTAATTAAATATGGCCATTTTTAAATAAATAAAAATGGCGAAAATTCGCTATAAAATGTTATAAGCAACATAGGTTGCAAATAAACCAATTGTTCTTGAATTGTTTGATATTTGATGGTTGTATGTGTATGACATGAAAATAACACTAAAGAACCGAAAGATGGATGTCGAATAATACAACCCTAAAATGAATCGATTTAAATTCTAATGACGTGAATTATTTGAAAAGGCCGAGCTAACCCTCATTTCAAATAATTTATCGAGCGATTCAAATTGGAAAATGCAAAGACGATTCAAGACCGACGATCTTCGTATCAGTTGGATGGGTGCTACTGAGGTTCCTAACTGGAGTAGCTACCGGAAGGGGACGGAAGTAGTAGCCGTCTGAACGTATGTGTTGATTGTACGGATTTGCGAGGAATTTGACGCCTCCGGTTTCGTTCAAACCCAGGACGGACTTGTAAATGGATTGTATGTCTGACATTGGATTTTATTCTGTGTTGATTGATCTCTATTAAATATACATCTGTTTGGCGGCGGAGGATTTATTCTCTTGCTTAACGCCCTTCTCTGAGACGTATGAGCTCAGGGGTTATATATCGATAGAAATCAATCGTATGGAGTGGACTGCCTATGTGGCATGCCAAGATGCTGTGATCAAGGCTTCTGTTGCAAAGCAAAGTCTTGTGGATGATGATCAAAGCAAGGTCTACGTGGCCTAGCTTTGTGTATTTCGTAGATTCGCGAGCCTCGCACCTCGATATGAGTTAAAAACGGGATACGGGCCGCTGGGAGGGCACGACGTTTCTTTCTAGCTATGGTGGTGTCAGTGACTTACCAGCCCTGACATATATATCTACTTTTCACCTTTGTGGTTGTTGGAATGCGAGGCGCCTCGATTATAGGTCTGTAAGGACTGGGAAACGTGTGTTTAGGAATAAATAAACCTCTAACGTAAGTGAGGACCGGCCCAGCCGATCCAGGGGTTACCCAGAGTGTGTAGTCCCGAGGCATTTGCTAGAATGTCTCGAAGAGGAGAGGAGCTTGCCCCTTGCCTCGACTCTTGACGGAAATCCAATTTCCAATACGAGATAATGGATTTGATTGTAGAACTAGTATGGAGACATAGTAGATGGTAGCTATGCCGCCTATGATTGATATTTATGATGCTATTCGTTTTTGAAACATATATGCACTAGTAATAATATCAAATGATTTTGCTTTATACGTATCAAGCATATTTGGCTATTATAAGGTAAAACTCTATCCTCCGGCTTGCGTTGCATTGTGTGATGGAACCTGAGTCTTATAATGGCTTCATTCTTTCTAAAAACATTGCGTTGTTTTAAAAGAATTTACTTTGTTTTAAATGCACTAGCAATCACTGGAGTAAACCCGTTCCGCGAAAGTGGCGTGGTCCTATGATTGCTATTTACTGTTGCTTAACTGTTAAATAGATTCCTCATACCAGTCCCCATGACTGACTCGTTGTTTGTTTCACTTTGCAAACGCGGGTGCCCTTATTTTCACACGAGCAGCCTAGTACACAGGTGACAGGTGGTTTTTGGTTCTGCACTACTGCATAGAGTGCATTTTTGGCTCATGGCGAGGCTGACTTCATAGAGATGACTTTGACTTTTTCCGCCATTACTGTACTTATATTATGATTCCGCCTCTGGCGATGCAGACTGATTTACTTTCCGTATTTCTCACTATATGTATATGTATTCCGCCTTCGGCGATGTAGACTGATACTCTTATTATGTCTCACTGCATGTATGTATTCCGCCTCTGGCGATGATGACTGATCACTTTCCTTTTTATTTACTAAGTATATCCCACGTTATGCTATCCTGATATTCCTACATGTTGTGATTCCGCTGTCATATCCATGTAAAATTATTTTATTTTTTGTTTCTGCTATTGTCTGTACTCTGCTATGATGATTAATGTGTTATTTCCTTATGATTATCCTTAATACCGCCCCTCGGATTTTGGGATCGTCACACACACAGTATTTGGAACAGAAATAATTTCATATTCTAGCAGATATATTTTTTATTTTAAATTTTTTTATTTGCCTCAGTTATCTGGTGTGTTTTCTCATCATTTTTTATGACTTGATCCGATATGTATATATTTCTAGTACCCGCTGATCAGCCTCAACACACTACACCGATTTGTTGATCCGAACCAGTTGATTCTGAACAACCACAACATAGTGTAGCAGTCTGCTAATATATAATATAAATTACACGTGCACGATATACGTATAAACACACTGCTGTGTATATATACACACATATGTACATGTGAACATGGTGAAGACAAGTTACGAATATGGTCGAACATGGAAGATAATGTACAACAGTGCAACAACATGTAAAATTATGTTCAAATCATCATGGTCAGGGTGCGGCTCATGGCTGAGCAAACATGGATAGTAAAGGTCGAGCTTGGATGTACACAGAAATAACATGGCAGGATATGCAAGTAGCCAAAGTGGACAAGTTCAAGTCAAAATGGTCAACCAACATGGCAAGGGATATAAGCTAGTATACATGTAAATAAGGATACACAACAAACATGGTCAAGTAGCAAATGATAAAGTAAACAAGTATTCAAGTGTACGAGCAACAAGGCAGCGTGGTTTGTGTGGAACAACAGAATGGTGCAACAAAATGCAAAACAAGCCAGTTTGGAAACAAGTGCAAATACAAGTCAAGCAAAGATGGCAGAAAATCAAAGCAAGGACAAGTAGCACATATATATATACAGTTATATATATATATATATATATGACAGTATGGCAACATTTTTTTGAAGTGTCGAACAGATTTTTCAAACAAATGGACAGTGGGTACAACAGCATAGCTCAAGGGGTCAAGCCCAATTACTTCAGCACAAACAAATCCATGGTGTGCAACAGCATATGTACAAGGATGGAGAAAAACATTCAACACATATGTACAAGTTTCCAAACAGCAATGGTGGAACAAAATATAGCCAAGTTACAACAATCAGTGCTACTGAAATGATGTGTACAAGTGCATCAGATTAAGTTTTTTTTCCTTTGACATAAACAAGGCAGTGTACATGGAAGGTGCATGGCTAAACAAAGTGATTTCAGCCAACTTAAGCCAAATGAGTGATGCATAAGATTTTCAGCAACATTCATGTACAAGCACAAGTGATCTTAACAGCATACATAGATGGCACAAGTAAACCAAGTGTGCATTTCAGTGAACATAGATGGTGTATGACACAACAAAAATCAAGTATATAAGACTGAAGCATGGTGCATGTGAAACTGGTCAAAGGTAGCCAATAGATCATACAAATGATGGAGCAACACATTCGAGCATGGGTGCAGTCAGGTGTGAAATCACATGAGCAATAAATCAAAATGCAAATCTGAATTTAAAAGTTAGATTTCCATAAATCTGCAAATCATTTCTTGGCAAGTAATCAATAATTTCCAGTTTGATATGAATCATGTTTGGCAATCAGGTTTAAAATTTGTTTCCAGAATTAGCAAGATAAATAAAACTGACATGAAGAATTTCTCAAATTCCTTCCAGTTTTGAAATGTGCAAATTGAACAGAGTTTTTTTTACATGGAAACAAACTTCTATACATTCAAATCTTTCCAGTTTTTTACAAGCTTTATTTGGCAACAAATCAGAGGTTTATCTCCAGATTCATTCAAAAGGGAAGATGTATTTTGAATGCCATAATCAAGTGAATCATGTATTTTTGGAAACATTTCAAATTGTCCAACAATCAAGGTTTTAATTACACAAGGGGCCAAGGAATTTCACTCAAAAATTTCAGAATTGCTTTAAACAATTTTCAGAAAAATATTTTCAAACTTTTTTAAGGAGCAAATCAAATAAGTGTTTTCCAAAACACACACAACAATCTCGCAAGCAAAAAGGGAAACACGAGCGAAATCAGATCGAGCCACTCACATGAAATCAAAGGTTACTAGGGTTTCAAATTACCCTATAAATTCACACCAATTCATCATCGGCTATAGGGGGAAACCACAAACAACTGAATCGAAAACCATAGAAACCTCAAGCAAACATTTTCAAGCAGAAACTCAAAATCAAAATTACATACCAGAGTCTCGATTGCAACAAAATCCCAAATCAGAAAATCAAAGCATCGCATAGCTATCCACAGTTTCGAAGCATCATAGATTTGATTTCAGAAGGAAACAATCAAGATTGGATTTGGGATTTGCTGAAACCCTATTTTTTACGGCCGCCATTTTTTTATTTCCCAAAGCAAAAGAGATCGAAGGAACAAATTGGTGCAACACAAATCAAGTGGGCCAGCCAGCTTTTTGAGAGAAGGGGAGATTAAATTTATATTGTTTTTATTTAACTAGGGTTTCTCTTGTTTGTCTTTATTTTATTGTATTTGTTTTAAAAATCGTCGAACAGTTCTAGAGTCTGTAAAATCTAGGGGAATCAGTCAGGGTGTTGATTGGCAGTTGCTAGAGTCTGTAAAATCTAGGGGTACAGATTACGGGTTTGTAATTTGGGAAAATCTGGTCTAGGGGATATCGGCCAGTCTAGGGTTTTGAGCGTAGGATTAGAATTTGAGTGAGGGGTTCGCGAGTGTACATGGTCTTGTATGCGGGATCCGTTCTTTTACCTAGTAGAAACCTTAGGAATGCAATAGTAGGCAGGGTTTTACTGAAGCTGGGTATATCTGTGTGTGATTTACTTTCTGAACTTTTATTTTTGCTGCATTCTGTGATCTGTTTATTATTTCAATATCCTGTCAGTTTCTTTAACTCAGCGAAAAACTGTGATAAACCCTATTCCCCTCCCGCCCTCTAGGGTTAATCTAGATCCAACATGTTGTATATGAGGACAGGCTGGTAAAACTATCCTGATATGTTGATGTACTCTGATGATTGTAAGTTTTCTTTTCAAGCTCTCAATGAAAGTTTATTTCTATATTATATTTTGTTCCGCTATGATGTGAGACTCCTTATTGCGTTAGTTCTTCTTCTTTTTATATTTAATATTTCTTTCTTTCTTATCTCACCCTTTAAATTCTTTCTAATAACTATCCACTTTTTTGTGAAATTTGGGTTGGACATGAGTTGTAGTTGTCAACTCAAAGGGTACGAAAAAGTCGCTATGTTACATAGTGACAAAGGATTGTCAGCCCTAATTCCTGGTTAACGATGTAATTAACATAATAATTATATTAACTAAGAAATGGTGAATTAAATTAAACTGTATTTATTTAAAATGTGAATAACTTTCTATTCTGTGAACAGAATTGGATGAAATTAGAAACTTTGGAATAGCGGTGAAAAATACAACAATACTGAGCTAAGTCGAAAGGGTTTGGAAACAATTGGGGTTTTTGTTTAATTTTAATGTCAGTTTAAAATGAAATGAAATAGTGTTGAAATCAATAATCGAAAATAAATGTGAGTTAATTCTCATGCTTTCTGGAATTCTATGATTCGTTAAATTCATATAATTATAACTTATCATTGATAGAAATAATTAGATGATTGGATGCTATGGATGCTATTGGCTGTTTATTGTTTGATTGGTTAACGTTATTTACATTTCGTTATTGAAAAATAGTAGATTATTGAAATTCATTTCATATATTATAATCAAATGTTATTGTGATATGTGATACAGGGAAGAATAGGTTGGAGGAATCCAACTGGATTCCTCAAATAAATTGTATGTTATTCGTTATGCATATTATTCATATATATAAATTGTTCACCCAAATGATATTAAAACCTGTTTGGATGTTGATGATTTAATGGATGTTAATCGTTGTTGTGATTTTAATCAATCGACTATATTAATTAAGTTGTTGCCACCGATGGACTAAATCTATCGTTTAATGACGTCGTTTTGCCGTTAGGCAAATCGACGAAGTTTTAAGTTATAAAATTTATTTTATAACTGAATTGAAGTGTTAAGTTTATTTTATATTAGTTAATTAAAATAGAAGTTTTATAAATATATTTATATTTGCAATTGTGTTTTATAAAAGAATTTATTAAACGATATATTTAACGAATTCTTATGTCATTATTGACTTTTAAGAACATAAAATTAGAACTAAAATACGGGCTAGTAAAATAAAATAATTGTATTTATAAAATAATTAAATGATGTTTTTAAAATAATTAAGTTATTAATTAATGTAAGGAGGAAAGATGAATGGAAATCAGTTAACAGCTTAACTGAAGTTTATGGTTGGCGAAGTCAACTGTTATCAAATTTGAAGTTGACGATTAGTTTAATTTGGTTTAAATTAATCTAATCAATAGTTTATCGAATATTCGTTAAACTTAAGAATGTTAGTAAAAGTTAGTAAATCAATGATTAACTGTTTTAAAGTGATTTTCGAATTGTCTATTGTTAATAAGTTAATTATTATTTAATAATCTTTTGATAATGATTAATTATTCTATTTCTAGTTAATAATGAAATTAACTACTTCTAATGTAGTTAATGTTGAAGCAAACTACTATTTTAATTAATAATAAGTAAAGTTATTACTTTTTGAGTGAAAATTAAATTAATAAGTGATCAAATGGAAATAAGTTTTGATTTCAGTCCAGTAAGAGTTTTATAAATTAAAGAATTTATAATCCAAGTTACAAACAAGGTTTTAATTGTGACATGTAAAAGTTTTCGATAAGAGTTTACTTAATTAAGTAAATGGAATTAGCATGAAAGTGGGTTTTCAAATAAAAGAAATGGTTTATAAAACCATGGTAAATCGAAATGGGAATAATACATTATATTTTTAAGTTGCAAACTTTTATTATCTTGAGATAATAACATTGTCGATTAAGGTCTGAGAGGTAACTAAAATACCCTAACTTGAACGACTTCACTATTATCAAAAGATGATATTAGTTTGTAGTGGTAAAAGATGTTGGAAATAATTTATTGAGAAAAATATGGCAATATAAATTTGTAAGGATTTAGTAATATAATAAAACCATTGGGTTTTAAAATAAGCAGTGTATTATTTTACATTCTTTGGGATAGATACGAAGTATGATTATACTTATATAATATGATTAAGTATTAGCTTTATTTCTGAAGTGAGGTAATAGTATGTTTTGGTAAACTCATTTATTCAAAGAAATAAGTCGATAATATTGGTTTTTGTGGAAAATAAGAAATGAAGAGTGATATTAGTTTTGAAATGGAATTAAGTTTCCATAAGCAAGATTTGTAATCCTTAATTAATAAAGTTTCAAAGTTAATGAAATCATTCAAGGTTATACTATGAAGAATACGTCGTTGACGTTATATTGACCATATAAGATTTATAATTAAATGTATACCTATTGGTTAAGTATATATAACGATATTCCCAATGGTAAAGGAAATGGAAAGTGAGTTTATCAAACTATAGAGATATTTTCAAGGATAAGGGAATACGAAAAGGTTTTAAGAATAGGAATGATGTTTCTAAGATAAAGGGAAATAAAAGATGTTTTTATGAAATATAGTAATATTTTCAGACCAAGGAAATAAATAGGGAAGTTTGATATATATATATATACGTTATTCTAAAGAGAGTATTGATTAATGTTTTTCAAAGTAACGAAAACAGAATAGTTTTGATGAGATAAAATTTATGAATTGATTGTAAGAATCGAGGAAATGGTTTAATGAAATGTTTGTATATAAAGGACGTGAGCTGCCAATTTACTTAGCTTTACCGTTATGATTTGATAGTTAAACAACCGACTATCAAATGATATATTCTATTGGACACAGGGACATGTTGCTTCGAAGAGACCGGGATGAGGACTAGACCCAAAACTACTTCGAACCAATGGTACATTCGAATCTAACTTGCAGGGAAGCATATAAAGATGGAGCATTGAAGACCGTGGATCTTCATGAGTGGAAGCACCACTTATTGAATTTTTCTTACTTGCAACCAGAGTTATTTCGATAGTGATTCTGTCATGATTGAAATCTATGGATTTCAAGGACGTCTCGCTGCTAATCCTTGGGGTGATTCCTATATAGGATGAGGTAGGAGGGTGCCTTCGGTTCATCCTATTCCTGGATGAGTTGTATATATGAATGTTTGACGGAGTATTTCCAAAGGATCACATATGATTGAATTTTTACAAGTATACCAAGTTTGGTGGCGGAGAAATTCTCTTCTTAACACTCAGGGTATATTTGTGGACGTCAATTAGTGATTTGACGGATCTAACGATGTGGCATTCAAAGTAAATGGAGTTGTGATGTTCTAAAAAGACAAACATGACCTCAAGCCTCATCAACCGGGAAATGGCAGAAATCGAGTAGGTCACATGGCTAGTTGGGTCATACGCAAGTAGTTTATATTATTACCAAATATGGAGAACTAAAATGCCTCGGTTGTTCATAGGGCTTAAGTCTTGTAATGATTTGAAGAAGGTAGCATGTATAAAACTAATGTGGAAGTTTCTTGCTGATACATCATTATGGAGCAGATGGATGGCCGTGAAATACTGTAATAATAAAAGGTTCTGGAGTATGAGCTTGGACAATAATGCATCATGCACCTGGAAGGCCATCATGAGATTGAGAACAACTGGTGAGCAATATTTGAATAAAGTAATTGTTAATGGTTCTTCAACTTCTATGTGGTTCGAACCATGGATAAATGGGAAGTGTTTGGTAGATATACCTGCCTATTCCAGATTTCATTCGTTGGGGAATAATAATGAAATGGTGGATTCTATCATTCTTGAGGGTATTATATGTAGTAATATTCACCCAGCTACTATAGAAGTGCAACAATTTGTTGATTATGTGGAGGTGAAGGATAATAGGATGCATGATTACTATGAATGGATTGAAGGAGGTGGTTTTTCTCTGCATAAGGCATGGGATAAAGCTAGAGAGATGTTTTCTTTGAAACAGTGGTCTAAAATAGTGTGGCACTCAAAGAATTCAAAGATAAAGTCTTTTATACCTTTTTTGGCAGTGTAGAACAGATTAAGCTGTAACGACCCGCATTCTACTCATCGAAGGATCATAGAATATTTTTTTTTTCGTACGAGGTTGTATAGTCGTGCAACTTTGGGGAACGACTATTGGGGTCATTTCCCATGTTCACGATTTTTGTCGATTTTTAAATGACCGTTTTGCCCCTAGCTGATCTTGTTTCGGTCATAACTTTTGATTGGTAAGGATTTTTGACCTGAAACCACTTCCATTAGATCCGAATGATTGTTTACCTTTTCGTAGAGTGGTCACATTAGCCAAACGGACTCACCGTTTGAGAGATATGGCTGAAACAAGGTTTAGAAGGTGAAAAACTGCTTAAGTGGGCTGATTAGTATAATTAGCAAATGGGACAATAACCCATTTCGGGATTAGAGTTATGGGGAGGCTGAAATGAGTTAGGTTTTCATTCTATTTCAGTTTTCTAGCCGCCATTTACCTCTTAGAAACCCTAATAATGGCCTTCACCTTCTAATTTCATCCCAAATCGCTCTCTAATCAAGGATTAAGCTAATCTACGTCAAATCAAGGAGAAATAACACCAAATCAGAGTTGGAGCTGCTGTGTTGCATAGAGATTCGACCCAAGTTAGAGATAGTTTCAGATCTAAGTTTTATTTGTGGCTAAGGTGAGTGATTTGCATTCTTTTTTCACTAATTACAGCTAATTAGGGGTGATTAGTGTTAATTAACGAAATTATGCATGTTAAAATTCTGGAAAAATACGTAAAAATTCTTAAATATTATTTTAGGTCTCTGATAGGAATTCTGGTTAATTTGGACATGTTTTGCTAATTGTATGATTAAACATGATTAAGTGTGATTAAGGGGAAAACATAAGTTTTTGGGTATGTTTGGTCCATATTGTCATATTAAATTGTTGTTTTAGTATTTATTGTTGATTCTCAATGTTTTTATGACTGTATGGTATGCTTTGTGATTGATTAGAAGATCTATAATGGTCAAAAACGCCGTCATATGGTGTAAAACATTCGCTGGAAAAGTTGCAGGAAATGTGTAGGGTTTCGGATTGGATCGGGTTATGGGGCTCGGGTCGGATCGGAGAACTGAGCAGAGAAACCAAACCGGATCAGAACCTAGCACAAGAAGGAAAGCATGGTAAAAAGGAAGGCTACCTACATTGATTTGGAGTTGGGATCGTACTGGAACTTGGCGTGGAGGTCGGATCAGATTGAAGCTAAGGAGCGGGATCAGATCAATGTGAGAGAAGTTGGAAATGAAGGAGCCGAGCCGCATGTGAAAAGCCGAACCGAACCGCATGGAGGAGATGAACCCGAACCGAACCGAGGGAAGAGGATTGAGCCAAACTAAATGGGGAGCTTGAGCACCACATGCCGAACCGAACCGGGTAAACCGAACCGAACCGGGTTTGGACCTTCACTACTACTATGCAACGGCTCTTCTGAAGGCCAACGCCAATTCGACCAAAACCCGAGATGCAAAGGAAGTCCAAATAGGAAGTAGAACTCAGGATCCAGATGGGAACCAACGAGTTAATTTCATGATTGGGATTTGCTGCGGGATGAGTGCTAAGGGGTTATCGATGTCTATAGCTTTGACTCACCACTAAGAGACGGATATTAAGCTACGGATCAGTGCAGTGGGGGTAGTTATTACTCCATGGGGCAGAGTGATCGTAGCATGGCTATGAGCCAGTGCAGTGAAGTCGTCATGACTTCATGGGGCAGAGTGGACATAGCAAGGGATTAGTGGATATGGATCAGTGCAGTGGAGCCATCATGATTCCGTGGGGCAGAGTGACCATAGTGAAGGATTTGGGCAGTCAAAGCAGTGGAGATCGTATGCTTTACGCACTGAGTGAGAGAAGTGAGGATGGTTGCTATGCTTGATTGTTTGACATCACTATGACATGCACACCCCCTCCCATGTATCTTTACACCATATGTTAGTGTCACCTTAGAGTATTGTACATCCTGTTGTGCTAACTCTTTGGTTGCAGGTCCAGGTTCAGGTATGGTTTAGTATACCTGTTATTATTTTGATTTTGCTGCTTATCGCTATGACGACCACCCATAACCCCCGCACAATACAAGAGAAATAATGCGCTGATAGATATGCAAGGTTGTCATGGACTATCGTCAGAGTAGGAAAACACAAGCGGAACCTGTCGTAAACTCACAGCGCAAACATATACAACAGGTACTAAAAGTGAAGCAGAAACACTGGATTTTCATACAATCAGAAAGTAATATCTCATACAAGAGGATAACAATGGTAGTATTTGTACCATTTGCCTCACTATGACACTCATGGAAATAGCACACAGCGGAAACAAATACTAAATAGTAGTAAAGATAGTACGTCAGCCTCCTGCTCGCCTCCGAACAGCAACACCGTCCTCACTTAAGCTACCTATCACCTGCTACTTAGTCTACCCATCCAACAATCGGATGAACAGCCCAAGGTAATAAGAGGAAACATAAAACCTTGAGTCAGACAACAGTCTTAGTGAGTGATTAAACAGCTAACAAACTTCAACAATAAAGTATATGAGAAGAGATAGATAAGCATACTAATCTACCTACGACACCAGAGAAGAACTCAACCTTATCTTCCCCACATCGGACAGTGATAGAGTTTACTATAAACAATTCAATCATTCATTCAAGGAAACCAAAACACACATTCAATCATGGAAAGCACTCATTACATCCAGATTATATAAGTCTCACACAGACAACCCTAATCGAGTTTGGCATTCCCCAAGCGCTCTAGCCAGAGGCCTAAACCAATATCAGTTAAGCACTCAAAGAACATCTCCCTCGACTTTGGAAAATCCATGTGAGATAGTACAAACAGAACAACCAATCATCCATGACTGACTCTGACTATCACCGCCAATCTTGCTTTGAAACCATCGTTAATCGTATGACGGACAACCTTGCCATATGTCAAGGGCTAATGGTAACCCTAGTTCTAGCATAACTCCATATGTCCAACCTTGACAACTAGGCCTTTCAACGATACCCAAGGTACTCGACCTACAATCGGTCTTTTGGGTGCCCCCATCGTACCCCTGCTTTGAGCCTGCTAGAACTTACGACAACGATAATCTCTCGGCCTTCAATATATCTAGTCGTCCAACCTTAATGGCTATTTACTGCTCAAGCAACCTTCTCGAGCAACCATTATCCACCAACTCACAACCTTTGAGTTTCCACCTCGTTCGTTGTTCCACCTTGATCAACGAACACATCCAACACTTCGAACCTTCCTACTCGAATTTACTTCGAAGTTACACCATCCAAATTTGACTCTATCACCCGATCCAAATTTGACTCTACCACCGGATCCAAATTTGACTCTACCACCAGATCCAAATTTGACTCTACCACCAGAGCCAGATTTGACTCTACCCCCAGAGCCAGATTTGACTCTACCGCCAGATCCAGATTTGACTCTACCGCCAGATCCAGATTTGACTCTACCGCCAGATCCAGATTTGACTCTACCGCCCGGTCCAAATTTGACTCTATCGCCCGGTCCAAATTTGCCTCTACCGCCCGGTCCAAATTTGACTCTACCGCCCGGTCCAAATTTGTGCATATTGCAATTCAACTCCTATTTCGACCAAAACTTCACCAAACGACGAATACGATGAAACCAACTCAACTAAAATCACCAAACACAATCATAAACATATCATAACATTCCTAACCACATGAATATGACGATTACCACAAAAATGATGTAAATCTCACCCAAAAACCATTAAAATGAACATATGACCAAAATGAGGGATCTAACTAACATAAACATGCAAAATGACATGAAATTAACGAGTAAAACTTGTTAGATTAGATCATAGGGTGATGCATATGAAAATGAACTTATAATGGTGTAAATCTATGGTAAAACATCCCAATTTGATGAGAAACATGCACAAACACTCATATACTTCATTGCATTCATGTGAGAGATGTAAATCACTCACCGATTTGCCGAAACAATCTAAAACGATAGAAATAAGACTCCGGGCAGCGAGCACTCCGAATCAAACCTCTCGATCTGATGAATTTGCCTTTGAAATGTTGTAGATCTTGCCTTGGATGGTGTAGAACTTCAATTTCCTCCCTTAGATTTGGATTTTTAATGGTGGAAAGGTGTAGGAAGAAGAAGGCGATAAATGCCTCCAAATGAGAGAATGGAAAAGTAAATCTTTTCCCTCCAGTCTCACCCCCTATTTATAGGATTCCACCAGCCTACTAATGGGCCTCCTCAATTCAGCCCATTAGGCTCTCCAAACCTGAACAGCCAACTGAAAAAACCTTAAAACAGTGATTTCTACCAAACCGCTTAGTCAAATCCTTAATGTAACCACTCTATGGAAAGGCATTCATCAATTCCTTTCCAATGGCACAGGTCTCACCCTCTGATTTGACCTGAGTCAAAAGTTATGCCCTGTACAAGGCTGATAGGGGCAAAATGGTCACAAACAAAATCGGTAAAAATTACGGACATGTCTCACATCCCCATAAATAACATATTAAAAGATGAGAATGATCCAACCCTCGGAGAATGAAATAAAAATATTTTATGATCTTTTGATACGTAAAATGCGGGCTGTTACATTCTCCCCCCCCCCCTCCTCTTAAGAATTTCGCCCCCAAAATTCCAAACAAACCCAAGTAATCACAATGATTCCGCACGCCTATCATCCATGAAAAGCCAATTCTATCATCCAAACTAGCATCCACCAAGCCATGCATCCATAGCCTTATCCTAGCACGCGGAATTCTAACAATCAACAAGTTATAACGATATAACGAAGATACGATATCAAAGGGTCCTACCGACGAAGAGTTTTGGATGAGTCGCTCTCATGCTCTCTTCTGTCTCCCATGTACAATCGTCTCCATCCTCACTCCATTGCACCTTGACTAGCTTAACTGTCTTCCTCCTAAGTAGTTTCGTGTCATTTCCCATAACACGAAGTGGCTTACGAGGTCTCGAAACTACGGTCTCTAAGTCTTCGTACTGCTCTGGAGATACCACTATATTTGAATCATGCACGAATTTCCGTAGAAACGACATATGGAACTTATTATGCACACTCAACATCTTCTCCGGTAACTCCAATCTATATGCGAGCTTTCCAATTCGCTCGACTATCAGAAATGGTCCAACAAACCTTGGAGTTTACTTTCCTTTCTTACCAAATCTAACCATGTGCTTCAACAACGAAGCTTTCACGAAAATCATATCACCCACGTCGAATTCCAAGTCCTTATGACGCTTGTCGCCGTAACTCTTCTGACGGTCCTGGGCTGCCTTCATTCATTCCCTAACTATCTCGATACAATCCGAGGTTTCTCTAGTCATCTCAGGCCCAAGTATCAATTTATCTCCGGTTTCTAACCAACTTGCTGGAGAATTGCACGACCTTCCATACAATGCTTCGTATGGTGACATCCCAATGCTAGATTGGTAGCTATTATAATACGCAAATTCAATTAGATGTAGATGGTCTTCCCATGATCCTACGAAGTCTAACACACAAGCCCTCAGGAGATCTTCTAAAACTCGATTGACTCTCTCGGTCTGACCATCAGTTTGGGGATGATATGCCGTGCTCAAGCACAACTTGGTTCCCAAAGCTTCTTGCAAACTTTTCCAAAATCCACTCGTAAATAATGGATCTCGGTCACTTACTATACTCTTTGGTACACCATGGAATCGAACTATCCATTTCACATAAAGTTCAGCCAATTTCGATGCCGTCCTAGTTGACTTGACAGGAATGAATCTCGCACTTTTGGTAAAACGATCCACGATGACCCAAATCCCCTTGTTTCCTTCCCTGGTTCTAGGTAGCCCATCGATAAAATCCATTGATACTTGCTCCCACTTCCACGTAGGAACTTCCAATGGCTGAAGCAAACCACTCGGCTTCTTCTGTTCATCTTTCACCAACTGACAGTTCATACACTTGGAAATGAACATTCCAATATCTCGCTTCATCCATTTCCAGTAGTAGACTCGTTTCATGTCCTGATACATCTTATTGCCACCGGGATGAATCGTCAACTTCGAGTGATGACATTCTCTCAGAACCTCATCTCTCCTTCAGGATTCCGAACGTTTGTTCACACTTTGCATCCCATGTGAATACTTGGTTCTTCTTCGTCAATCCTGTCAACGGTGCAGCTACCTTGGAGAAATTCTTGATAAACCGTGGGTAATATCCTGCCAACCCAAGGAAACTCTGAACATCCGTCCCATTCTTAGGTCAATCCCAGTCCTGGATTGCTGCAACTTTAGCAGGGTCAACCGCTATCCCTTTTCCAGTAACTACATGACATAAGAAACTCACTTCATCCTTCCAGAAGTGACACTTTGAGAACTTAGCCTTAAGCTGATGCTTCAGCAAGATTTCTAACACAACTCTCAAGTGCGTCTTATGTTCTTCCTCATTTCTGGAGTAAACCAGAATATCATCCACGAACACAAGCACAAACTTGTTCAACTGGTCTCTGAATACTCTATTCATAAGATCTACAAAAAACGCTGGCGCGTTGGTCAACCCGAATGGCATCACCAACCATTCGAAGAAACCAGATGGTGTCCTAAAAGCAGTCTTTGGCACACTATCCTTAGCCACCCTCAACTGGTGAAACCCCGTTACCAAATCCCTCTGAGAAAACACTTTGGCTTCATGAAGCTAATCGAACAAGTCAGCAATCATTGGCAACGAATACTTATTCTTCTTAGTCACCTTGTTCAGCTCACGATAGTCCACACACAACCTTAACGAGCCATCCGCCTTGGTTGCAAATACAACTGGTGCACCCCACTCGGAAACACTCCTCCGAATGAACCCTTTTCCTAAAAGGTCATGAACTTGCATCCCTAACTCTCGTTGTTCCCTAGGCGCCATCCGCCTAAGTGGCATAATGATTGGTCTAACTCGCTCGACCAAATCGATCCTAAACTCGATATGTCAATGTGGCGGCAACCCTTTGACCTCGTCAAAGACATCTACATACTCATTAGCAATCAACACTGATAACAGGTCTTCTTGTGGAATCCCAAGTGAATATAGATAACTCACGAAGACCCTGTCTTCGCGCTTACATCTAATCAACACCTTTCGCCCTTCCACATCCCCGACTGTCATATCTAGCTTTTCGCAACTTAGTTTTTCCGCATATCTCTTGGACCAACCCATGCCCAAGATGATTTCAAACTCAGTGAAAGTTACAACTAAGCAACCACTCATAAATGAGCATTCATGATCAACAATACTAGATCAATTACAATTAAAGGCCTATTACAACTTCAAGTTACGAACCCATTCAACATACAATCTTATTATAGGTAAAAGATGACGATTCTCTAGTACCAAATAGAACTCAAACAACTTTACTGGTTGGAAGCACATCCAGACAACAACTTCTCCTAGTTCTCTTCAGGAATACAATTGGAAATTGGAATAGCTTCCACAACACATGCTTCCTCCGGTTGCCTAGTCTTTGGAAGGTCTGGCAGTCTTTCTTCTTATGTCCAGGCTTGCCACATTCAAAGCACTTCCTTTCGGTTTTCGGCTTCTCACAATCGTTGGCATAATGACCCTCCAATTGACAATTAAAGCAAGTGACATTCTTCTTAAATCTCTTCTTCTTGCTTTTCTTCTTATTAGTACTGGGGCCAATAAAGGTTTCTTCATCTGTAGGAGAATATTCCCTCTGTCTCTTAACAGAATCCTTTTTGGGTACTTGCACAGGAACACCACGCTCTACTGACACTTCTGGACCGGGCATCCTCAACATGGCTACTGCCACATCATGGCCGCCCCAAACATAACTAGATACTCTAGTGCAACAGCTAAAGCTCCCAATTAGCTTCCATCTCCTACCCTTCCAGTCTCAGGCTCACTCCTAGAGGTTTGACGACTCATTCTAAATCTAAAATAGAATGATTAGTCCACTTAAAAGATAAACTGCTAAAGGAAAACAACCGCTACTACTATATATGCTAATATATATATATATGGTAAACATCCAACTGAAATCTACAAGTACGTCTCTCATACGGAATTACGCCTTCGAACTTTGGCCACAATCGGTGACCAGAGCTCTACTACCAAATGTGACGACCGCCCATAATTCCCGCACTATACAAGAGAAATAATGCGTAGAAAGATGTACAAGGCTGTCATGGACGATCATCGGAGTAGGAAAATACAAGCGGAACCTGTCGTAAACTCACAGCGCAAGGATAAAATATAATTGAACATATACAACAGGTACTAATAGTGAAGAAGAAACACTGGATTTTCGTACAATCAGAAAGTAATATCCCATACAAGAGGATAACAACGGTAGTATTTGTACAATTTGCCTCACTATGACACTCATGGAAATAGCACACAGCGGAAACAAATACTAAATAGTAGTAAAGATAGTACGCGAGCCTCTTGCTCGCCTCCGAACAGCAACACCATCCTCACTTAAGCTACTTTTCACCTATTACTTAGTCTGTCCATCCAATAATCAGATGAGCAGCCAAAGGTAATAAGAGGAAACATAAAACCTTGAGTCAGACAACAGTCTTAGTGAGCGATAAAACAGCTAACAAACATCAACAATAAAGTATATGAGAAGGGATAGATAAGCATACTAATCTACCCATGACACCAGAGAAGAACTCAACCTTATCTTCCGTACATCGGACAGTGATAGCCTTTACTATAAACAATTCGATCATTCGTTCAAGGAAACCAAAACACACATTCAATCACGGAAAGCACTCATAACATCCAGATTATATAAGACTCACACAGACAACCCTAATCGAGTTTGACATTCCCCAAGCGCTCTCCCCAGAGGCCTAAACCAATATCAGTTAAGCACTCAAAGAACATCTCCCTCGACTTTGGATAATCCATGTCAGATAGTACAAACAGAACAACCAATCATCCATGACTAGCTCTGACTATCACCACCAATTCTGCTTTGAAACCACCGTTAATCGTACGACGGCCAACCTTGCCATATGTCAAGGGCTAATGGTAACCCCAGTTCTAGCATAAACTCCATATGTCCAACCTTGACAATGTCCAACCTTGACAACTAGGCCTTTCAACGATACCCGAGGTACTCGACCTACAATCGGTCTTTTGGGTGCCCCATCGTACCCCTGCTTTGAGCCTGTTAGAACTTACGACAACGATAATCTCTCGGCCTTCAATATCTCTAGTCGTCCAACCTTGATGGCTACTTACTGATCAAGCGACCTTCTCGAGCAACCATTATCCACCAACTCACAACCTTTGAGTTGCCACCTCGTTCGTTGTTCCACCTTGATCAACGAACACATCCAGCACTTCGAACCTTCCTACTCGAGTTTACTTCGAAGTTACACCATCCAAATTTGACTCTACCACCTGATCCAAATTTGACTCTACCACCAGATCAAAATTTGACTCTACCACCAGATCCAGATTTGACTCTACCACCAGATCCAGATTTGACTCTACCACCAGATCCAAATTTGACTCTACCGCCAGATCCAGATTTGACTCTACCGCCAGATCCAGATTTGACTCTACCGCCCGGTCCAAATTTGCCTCTACTGCCCGGCCCAAATTTGCCTCTACCGCCGGTCCAAATTTGACTCTACCGCCCGATCCAAATTTGACTCTACCGTCTGGTCCAAATTTGACTCTATCGCCCGGTCCAAATTTGACACTACCGCCCGGTCCAGATTTAACTCTACCGCCCGGTCCAAATTTATGCATATTGCAATTCAACTCCTATTTCGACCAAAACTTCGCCAAACGATGAATCCGACGAAACCAACTCAACTAAAATCACCAAACACAATCATAAACATATCATAACATTACTAACCACATGAATATGATGATTACCACAAAAATGATGTAAATCTCACCTAAAAATCATTAAAATGAACATATGACCAAAATGAGGGATCTAACTAACATAAACATGTAAAATGACATAAAATTAACAAGTAAAACTTGTTAGATTAGATCATAGGGTGATGCATAAGAAAATGAACTTATAATGGTGTAAATCTATGGTAAAACATCCCAATTTGATGAGAAACATGCACAAACACTCTTATACTTCATTGCATTCATGTGAGAGATGTAAATTACTCACCGATTTGTCGAAACAATCTAAAGCGATAGAAGTAAGAATCCGGACAGCGAGCACTCCAAATCAAACCCCTCGATCCGATGAATTCGCCTTTGAAATGATGTAGATCTTGCCTTGGATGGTGTAGATCTTTGATTTCCTCCCTTAGATTTGTATTTTTAATGGTGGAAAGGTGTAGGAGGAACAAGGGGATCAATGCCTCCAAATGAGAGAATGGGAAAGTAAACCTTTTCCCTCCACTCTCACCCCCTATTTATAGGATTCCACTGGCCCACTAATGGGCCTCCCCAATTCAGCCCATTAGGCTCTCTAAACCTGAACAGCCAAATGAAAAACTTAAAACAGCGATTTCTCCCAAATCGCTGAGCCAAATCCTTAATGTAAGCACTCTACAGAAAGCCAATCATCAATTCCTTTCCAATGGAATAGGTCTCACCCTCTGATTCGACCTGAGTCAAAAGTTATGCCCTGTACAAGGCTGACAGGGGCAACATGGTCACAAACAAAATCGGTAAAAATTACGGACATGTCTCACATCCCCATAAATAACATATTAAAAGATGAGAATGATCCAACCCTCAAAGAATGAAATAAAAATATTTTGCGATCTTTCGATACGTATAATGCGAGATGTTACAATCGCTCATACCAGACTTTTGTCTGACCTCGAGTTTTATGTCTCTTCTTATTACTCTAGGTGCTCTTAAATGGGTAGACTACAGACAGGTTAGGTGGTATGCACGAGTAGCTGTGCCGGAGACGAGCAAGAGGCTTCCACGTTTGATATATATAGATATTCTCCCCGTGTTGTTGCTGGTCACTACCTTGGGCATTAGTAGTGCACCTTTTTATTTGCTTTAGAGACAGTATGTTGGAGTTGTAATAAGCCGTATTTTGAATTTCCGCTGCTATGATGATTATGGTTTAGTTTTCAGCTTATACACTGTCTCGCCTGTTTTATGTCAAGTATGTTATTATTATATTTTATTCCATGCACTGTGAGACATTCTACGGGTTCTTTGTTAGTTCACCGATAAGCTTCCTTTCTTTTCCTTTCTTTGACGAACGTCCCGTGCTGGTTGGACATCGACACAACGCGTTTCTTTGGAAATGTCGGTTGGTGCGGGATGGGCCGTCACACTTGGTATCAGAGCTATAGGTTGCGTAGTTAACCTAGGGAAAGACACCATAGAGAGATAGTTCGTATATGAAAGAGCGTATTTGTGATATTTTGGTTTTCAAAAGCTATATATATACTATTAGTATATCTAAGGATGAAGTCGCACTGCACTGGCACCACTGAAGAGAAGGTTAATCGTTTCCTCCTTACAGATTGAACGATGAGCCGACATATGAGGGGTACTGGTAGGGGATCTAATAATGGGAATGCTCCTGATATGAGGACAAAGTTCACTGACTTCATGAGAGAGATGCTTAGGGATGTTCAGAGAGCAGCTCCTAATGCTGTAAATGGTGGTGGTGCAGTGGTGTAGGCGCCTAGGGCTGATTTCGCCAAGCTCTGTAAGGACTACACTAGTCTTGGTGGGAAGTCGTTCCGTGGAACGGAACCGGCTACGGAAGTTCAGGATTGGCTTGATAGTTGTGAGCGTATCTTCGAGGATCTGGGAATCGAGGATGTGATGAAGAGAAAGCTAGCATCCCGTCAGCTGCAAGGACCGGCAATGAATTGGTGGAATGCTATTAAGGCAGCTACCCCTGAGGATCAAGTTACTTGGGAGCAGTTCAAGGCCCGATTCAGTGATAATTTTATCCTAGCTGCTCAGAAATCAGAATTGTTTAGGAAGTTCTTGGAGCTTAAGCAGAATGGTAGGGTAGTCTCAGAGTATATTGTTGAGTTCAATACTTTATCGAAGTATGGATTATCTCTTATTGACAATCCCGAGAAGAAGAATGAGAAGTTCATAACAGGCTTAGATTAGTACTTGGGGGAAAGGCTTATAAACCATATTAATGAGACTTTTGAATCGACTGTTGGAAAAGCATTGAGATCAGAGAGCCTTTATCCTAAACCCAAGACTGAAGTCACTGTTGCATCTGCAGAGGAGCCAAAGCCGCAAGCAAGCAGTGGAGGCAAGAATAATTCTCAAAATAAAAGGAAGCAGAGTCATAGCCAAGCTAAGGATGGTCAGAAGAAGAATAAGAGAGAGGTTGAGTGCTTTAGCTATGGCAAGAAGGGACACTATGCTAAAGAATGTCGAGCAAAGCCAGCGGACAGGAAATGCTTCAACTGCGGCCAAGTGGGACATCACAAGGATAAATGTCCGCAACCCTAAAGAGAAGAATATTGTGAAAGCACATGCTCTTAATTTTGTTCCTTCTTTGTCGAATGCCCCAACTGCGGCGGAGAAAGGAAAGAATGTCATCATTCAAGATATTCTTTCTGTTTATGATGTTCTTATTCGAGTGTTGTTTGATACCGAGGCTTCCCATTCCTTCATATCTAGTGATCTGGTAGATAGGTTGGGATTGGAACCCGAGACAGTCGATAGACCTTTAGCGGTGATGAACCCGATTGGTGGTTCGACTAGCCTTAGAATGATTTGTCGTAATGTGGTCTTATCGAGTCATGGATGCATGTTTTCTTGTGATTGCTTTGTTTTGGGCTTTACTGGGTTTGGCATTATTTTGGGAGTCGATTGGCTCCAAAGGTACGGGGTGGTTGTAGACTGTGAGGGCTTTTTGGTGACAGTTAGAGCGAATGATGGGCGGGGGGTAGTGTTTGGTGATCTACCTAGTGATGGTGTAATGGCTAGTTTTCTAAATTCCCTCGACATCCTGCATGATGAGTTGTCAGATGTGCCCGTGACTGGCGAGTATCCAGACATCTTCGAGGAAGTGACCGGACTTCTACTACAATGAGAGATTGAGTTTCGTATTGATTTAGTGAAAGATGCCAGACCTATAGTGATTCCACTTTGTCGTATGGCACCAAGGGAGCAGCGAGAGCTCGGGGTGCAAGTAAACAATATTTTGAAGAAGGGATTTATCAGAAGAAGTGTCTCCGGGTGGGGAGCACCAGTTGTGTTCGCTACCAAGGCAGATGGTTCCCTTCGATTATGTGTGGACTACTACGGGTTGAATAAGGTGACGAGGAAGAATAAGTATCCTCTACCGCGGATAGATGATTTGTTTGATCAGTTGAGTGGCGCGAGAGTGTTCTCCCAGTTGGATCTCACGACAGGTTTTAATCAGCTTACGGTGGAAGCTGAGAGTATAGCTAAAACGTCCTTCCGGACGCCGTCTGGATTCTATGAGTGGTTGGTCATGCCATTTGGGTTGACCATTGCACCAGCATATTTTGTGGATCTTATGAATAGGGTATTCAGAGATCAATTGAATAAGTTTGTTCTTGTGTTCGTAGACGATATCTTGGTTTATTCGAGGACAGAGGTAGAACACAATGAACATTTGAGAGTAGTGATGGAGGTGTTGAGAAAACATTAATTGAAAGCAAAGCTTTCTAAGTGTCACTTCTGGAGGAGAGAAGTGAGATTCTTAGGCCATGTTGTTTCAGAAAATGGTATTGTCGTGGATCCTGCGAAGGTTGCTATGGTACAAGATTGGTCTACGCCCAATAATGCAACAGACATAAGAAGTTTCTTGGGATTAGCTGGATATTATCGTAAGTTTATCCAAGACTTCTCCAAGATAGCGGCACCGTTAACTCAGTTGGCCAAGAAGAATCAAGCTTTCATTTGGGACGAAAGGCGTGAAAATGCATTCAAAGAGCCTAAAGGAATAGTTGACGTGTGCACCAGTGTTAGTCATTCCTAGAGGGAATGAAGAGATGATAGAATACACAAAAGCCTGTGTTACCGGATTAGGTGTTGTATTGATGCAAGGAGGTAGGGTTGTAGCTTATGCAAGTTGGCAACTGAAACCGCATGAGTAAAGATATCCTACCCATGATTTGGAATCGGCAGCGATCGTATTCGCATTGAAAATGTGGAGACATTATCTCTTGGAAGAGAGATTCGAGTTGTTTACCGATCATAAGTCATTAAAGTATCTTTTCTCTCAGAAAGATCTAAATCTCTGACAGCTAAGATGGTTAGAATTCTAGCTTCCTTTGATTTCGATATTGCGTATACACCAGGAAAGGGCAATGCAGTAGCTGATGCATTGAGTAGGAGACATGCCAGTTTAGGGGCTATGTTTCTTGAGTGGGAGCAACTGGAGTACATCGCTGGGTATGATTTCAGATCAAAGTGTGAATTGGATCCAGAGATGTTAGCAATTTTGACGATCAGACCCACTTTGATTGAGCGGATTGGTTCCAGTCAGAGGGACGACCCTAATCTATTGGAAATCATCTCTAAGTTAGAGATGAGAATTGTTGAGGAGATGAACAAGTATGGGCTTGATCGAGAAGGATGGCTTCGAAAGAATGGGAGACTGTTTGCACCCAATGTCAATGGATTGAGAGATGAAGTGCTTAGAGAATGTCATCACTCAAAACTAATCATACATCCCGGTGGTAACAAAATGTATCGAGACATGAAGCAGACCTACTACTGGGAAGGAATGAAAAGAGACGTTGGGAAGTTTATATCCAAATGCATGAACTGCCAGCTAGTTAAAGCCAAGCAAAAGAAACCTAGTGGTTTGCTACAACTATTGGAAATTCCAGAATGGAAATGGGAACAAGTCTCAATGGATTTCATTGATAGGTTACCAAGGACTAGGTCAGGCCATGATAGCATTTGGGTGATTGTGGACCGATTGACCAAGAGTGCAAGGTTTATACCCGTCAAGTCGAATAGAACAGCAGCTAAGTTAGCAGAACTGTATATGAAGTGGGTAATGAGATTTCATGGAATACCCAAAGGCATTGAGAGCGACCGAGATCCGTTGTTTACTAGTGGATTTTGGAAGAGCTTACAAGAGGCGTTAGGATCAGAATTACATCTTTATACCATGTATCATCCTCAAACCGACGGTCAAACAGAGAGGGTGAATCGTATATTAGAAGATCTCTTGAGAGCTTGCATAATGGACTATGGAGGGTCATGGGATGACCATTTGCATCTGGTTGAATTTTCATATAATAACAGTTATCAATCCAGTATTGGTATGGCTCCATTTGAAGCTTTGTACAGAAAACCATGCAACTCACCATCATGTTTGCAAGAAACCGGTGAGAACTTTGTGCTTGGGCCAGGTGTAATAAGAGAAACTTCAGACAAGATCAAGGTTATCCAACAACGAGTGAAGGCTGCCCAAGATAGGCAGAAGAGTTATGCCGATAAGAGACAAAGAGAATTAAAATTCTCCATTGGCGACTTAGTGTTTACCAAGATTTCTCCGTTAAAGAGCGTGATTCGATATGGTAGGAGAGGAAAGCTAGCACCAAGATTTGTTGGTCCATTCCCAGTTCTCGAGCAAGTTAGGAGTTTGGCATATAAAGTTGAATTACCTGACAAGATGGCGGGAATTCACAACGTATTTCATGTTTCCCAGTTAAGGAAATTCGTGCACGACCCCGATGTGGCTATTTCGCCTGATCAGTTGGATGATATCGAAGTAGAACCCGAGGCAGTTGGGAACCGCAAGCCAATTTGTATTGTCGAGCACGATACAAAGAAACTTCGAAGGAAAGTAGTGAATCTAGTCAAGGTTCAGTGGGCGAGGATGAGAATGACTGTACTTGGGAGACAGAAGAGAGCATTAAGGAGACGTATCTAGAACTTTTTGCCTGGTAAGGATTTCATTTCGATATGGTCTTTCCGCATGCTAGGGTAGGCTAGTTGTGCTTATTGTGTATGTTTGATTGTTTGTGAATGACAGATAGGCATGCAGAACACCTTTGTATGTTTTTGGTTAAGGAATTTCGGGGGCGAAATTTCTTAAGGGGGGAGTATGTAACGACCCGCATTCTATGCATCGGAGGATCGTAGAATATTTATTTCTTTTTCGTATGAAGTTGTATAGTCGTGTAATTTTGGGGAACGACTATTGGGGTCATTTCCCATGTTCACGATTTTTGTCGATTTTTAAATGACCATTTTGCCCCTAGCTGATCTTGTTTCGGTCATAACTTTTGATTAGTAAGGAGTTTTGACCTGAAACCACTTCCATTACCAGATTATGGTTTACCTTTCTGTAGAGTGGTCACATTTGCCAAATGGACTCACCGTTTGGGAGATATGGCTGAAACAAGGTTTCAAAGGTGAAAAACTGCTTAAGTGGTCTGATTAGGATAACTAGCAAATGGGCCTATAACCCATTTCGGGATTAGGGTTTTGGGGAGGCTGAAATGAGTTAGGTTTTCATTCTATTTCAGTTTTCTAGCCGCCATTTACCTCTTAGAAACCCTAACAATGGCATCCACCTTCTAATTTCATCCCAAATCGCTCTCTAATCAAGGATTAAGCTAATCTACGTCAATTCAAGGAGAAATCGCACCAAATCAGAGGTGGAGCTGCTGTGTTGCATAGAGATTCGACCCAAATCAGAGATAGTTTCAGATCTAAGTTTTATTTGTGGCTAAGGTGAGTGATTTGCATTGTTTTTTCACTAATTACGGCTAATTAGGGGTGATTAGTGTTAATTAACGAAATTATGCATGTTAAAATTCTGGAAAAATATGTAAAAATTCTTAAATATTATTTAGGACTCTGATAGGAATTTTGATTAATTTGGACATGTTTTGCTAATTGTTTGATTAAACATGATTAAGTGAGAATAAGGGGAAAACATAGGTTTTTGGGTATGTTTGATCCATATTGTCATATAAAATTGTTGTTATGGTGTTTATTGTTGATTCTATATGTTGCTATGACTGTTTGGTATGCTTTGTGATTGATTAGAAGAGCTAGAATGGTCGAAAACGCTGTTGTATGGCGTAAAAAAGTCGCTGGAAAAGTTGCAGGAAATGTGCAGGGTTTCGGATCGGGTTATAGGGCTCGGGTCGGATCGGAGAACTGAGCAGAGAAACTGAACCGGATTGGAACCTAGCACAAGAAGGAAAGCATGGTAAAAAGGAAGGCCACCTACATTGAGTTGGAGTTGGGATCGTATTAGAGCTTGGCGTGGAGGTCGAATCGGACTGAAGCTAAGGAGTGGGATCGGATCAATGTGAGAGAAGCTGGAAATGAAGGAGCCGAGCCGCATGGGAAAAGCCGAACCGAACCGCATGGAGGAGATGAACCCGAACCGAACTGAGGGAAGAAGATTGAGCCAAACTAAATGGGGAGCTTGAGCACCACATGCCGAACCGAACCGGGTTTGGACCTTCACTACTAATATGCTATGACTCTTCTGAAGACCAACTCCAATTCGACCAAAACCCGAGATGCAAAGGAAGTCCAAATAGGAAGTAGAACTCAGGATCCATATGGGAACCAACGAGTTAACTTCATGATTGGGCTTTGCTGCGAGACGTGTGCTAAGGGGTTATCGATGTCTATAGCTTTGACTTACCACTAAGAGATGTATATTAAGCATCGAATCAATGCAGTGGGGTAGTAATTACTCCATGGGGTAGAGTGATCGTTGCATGGCTATGAGCTAGTGCAGTGAAGTCATCATGACTTCATGGGGAAGAGTGGACATAGCAAGGGATTAGTGGCTATGGACAGTGGAGCCATCATAACTCCATGTGGGAGAGTGATCATAGCAAAGGATTTGGGTAGTCAAAGCAGTGGAGATCGCATGCTTTACGCACTGAGTGAGAGAAGTGAGGATGGTTGCTATGCTTGATTGTTTGACATCACTATGACATGCACAACCCCCCCCCCCCCCCCCCGTATATTTACACCATATGTTAGTGTCACCTTAGAGTATTGTACATCTTGTTGTGCTAACTCTTTGGTTGCAGGTCTAGGTATGGTTTAGTATACCTGTTATTGTTCTGTTTTTGCTGCTTGTCGCTCATACCCGACTTTTGTCTGACCCAAGTCTCTTCTTATTACTCTGGGTGCTCTTAAACGGGCAGACTAGAGACAGGTTAGGTGGTATGCACGAGTAGCGGTACCGGAGACGAGCAGGAGACTTCCACGTATGATATATATAGATATTCTCCCTGTCACTACCTTGGGCATTAGTAGTGCACCTTTTTCTTTGCTTTAGAGACAGTATGTTGGAGTTGTAATAAGCTGTATTTTGAATTTCCGCTGCTATGATGATTATGGTTTAGTTTTCAGCTTATGCGTTGTCTCACCTATTTTATGTCAAGTATGTTATTATTATACTTTATTCCATGCACTGTGAGACATTCTATAGGTTATTTGTTAGTTCATCGTTAAGCTTCCTTTCTTTTCCTTTCTTTGACGACCGTCCCGTGTTAGTTGGACATCGGCACAGCGCGTTTCTTTGGAAATGTCGGCTGGAGCGGGGCGGGCCGTCACATAAGCACTAAGGACATATTATGTAGACATGGTGTTATTGAAGAGAATGTGTGCTTATTATGCAATGATATGGAGGAGAGTTTAAATCATGTATTTCTTGAATGTTCTTATTCAAAGTTTATATGGTCTACCTTGAAAAGAAAGCTTGGGTTGAATCCAGATGTTATTGGATCCATTGAGGAGGAAGCAAACCAGCTAGCTATTATATTTCATGACAACAATCAAGTAAAGGATGTTGCTTGTGCAGCTCTGACTAATACAGTGTATCATATGTGGCTTAAGAGAAATGCTCGATAGTTTGGTAATATGTACATAAGAAACAAAATTAAGCTTCCGCTGATAGGAAGGGAGATTAGTTCTTTGGTGAGAAATAACGGCAGTAAAACAGTCAGATCTATTGCTAATGAGGAATTCTTAAGAAGGTGGGGAGTGGATTTGTTTGATACAGGTTGATGAATAAAGATATGAGGAAGTTGCTGTGTGGATTTTTGATATGGTTTGTTATAATCTGTGTGATATATATATATGGTTTTCTTTCTTGTTGTTTTCTAGTTTAAAATACATACATGTAATTGCCGAAGTATGGAATAAAGGAGAACCTATTTTAAAAATATATATAGATATATATTTATAAATGATCCGTTCAAATCTACATAAACAACGAAATATATATACTGTAATGAATATTTAAATGTTTGAATGGTTTTAATTTAATGGAATTATACATGTAAATGTAATCCATATTAAATGGAAATATTTGTGGTGACCATTGTAGGAATTAGTGTAATTAATTGCTATAAATAGGGCATAAATAAATAGCAATTGTAACCATCATCGATTCGAGTAAACAAATTTAGTTAGGTAATTAAACGTAATGGTTACAATCTCTAAATTGGCAAGGATTAATGTTGTAAACCCCAATTAGGAAATTTAAATCATAATCGCACTAATACATGAAGTTCATCTCAAAATGTGGTAGAAGGTTGCTTGGAATCGCCCGGCAGATCCAGCATCCACAAGTGGTCGGCTTAATATGGGAGGTCTCGTACATACATACATATATATATATATACACATATATATGCGACGAATAATATATGTGTGCTACTGTTTTGTTATGTTACTGATATGTAATATGTAATGTGAAAGTGGTTTCCCATATACAGGAACTATATCTTAACAGATGTTATGTATGCATAACATCTGTATTACCAGTACTTTTCTGTTTATTTTTAATAAATAATGTTACGAATGACTGCAAAAAAAATAAAAAATTAATCAATTTGAATTAGCATTGCCTACTGGGGTACAGTAAATAGATATTTCAGGATTGATAACTAAGGATAATTAATGCCTTAGGAATATAAGATTGTTATGGTCATAAATCACAATAACCCTGTGAAATAGAAACAAATGAAATAAAAAGGGGACAAATGAGTATTGATTGCAGTTTTAAATACTAAGCCCAATAAGTAAAATAATTAAATAAATGTCCTAGGCTTAGAAGGATATAACTTTCCTTATTTATACCGATTAATCTTAAACTTATAATTAAAACTTGGAATTGACTTAGTAGGTAAATAATGCTAGTTATTATTTCCACAGGTGCCCGTGACGATAATTAGTTGCGTAACATAAATTATTTCTTAAATTTAGGTTAATTTTATGAGTGAGGTCTTAAGTGGTTAGATCCACCTTTAAAGAGGTATTAAGTAATCGTGTATCCCTCCTCCCATCCAAAAGGAGAAACCAAATAAGAGAAGATAATTTAATATCATGGCTGGCTTTGGGATCAAGGTCTTAAGTGGTTAGATCCACCTTTAAAAGGGTATTAAGTGATCATGTAGCCCACCTCATATTAATAAAAGAACTAAGGCTAATTAGGTACGAGTTTGAAAATATCCATGAGTGGTTTGCTTCCTTGGGTCTTAAGTGGCTTGGGTTGAGGTGTCCACCTAGGAGTAGATTTATGTAAATGACCATTACGGAGGTATCATGGGTCTACCTGTCCCAATGGAAGTATTAAGCAGCCAGGAGATTATCCAATAAGGTCAACTAGATGGTAACAATATGATTCCACCATAGAAAAGGTCATAAATGACGAGATGTCGTCTACCTAGTCCTATCGGTCTTAAGCGATGAGATACCATCTCTCGTCTTATGCAGGGCACGGGTTTATATGCGTGAATGACAGAAGCCTTAATTAGCAGCATTTGTAGCTAGTGTCCTTTAGTTTATATTAGCACTGAGTATACCACCAGGATGTATTAAATGACCAACAGGTTCGCCCAAGGTCTTAAGTGATTGAGAGAATCCACCCTTATCTATCATTCGATAGTCAGGCATTAAGTAGCAAAAAAAATTATACATAAATAACTAAACTCCATAGTTGAGATACCACCTCTTAGTTTTAGTAATTGCTTAAATTAATAATGGTTTAAAGGCTTCACAAATGTATTTTTAAATGTTTTGCCTTGGTATGGATATTATTGGGAATACTACCTTGGGCATGGTAGTTAGAGTCATGCATAAATGTTTACAAGGTTATGTTAGAATTACTAGCCTTGGTAGGCATATATCTTAGGTTGAACCAAACGGGATACATCTGTGTATTGTAAACTATGTTGTGCTCTTCTTGTTTACCAAAACTTGTTTTTTTAACCCCCCTCCCCTTCCTCATTACAACCTCTCTGATTTTCTAGAGAAGGTCGGGTTCTCATAAGTGTCTAAGTTTGGTTTTCAATTCTCGTTCTCTTTCATGCTCGGTATTGACTTGGTGACTCACTTTTATAACATAGTTACTTGAGTTAATTCTAGTTTATCCTATTTTGTTTTCGTTGTGAGTTACTTTATCGTACTTTGATTATGCTCATGCTCATTTGTTTGCAGGTGATGGGTTCGAGTTTCGATTTTTGTCGAAATTTAGGCCAGAAAAATGTGGGGTGTTACACAAACTCACGATTCTTTTTAGTTGACTGGGTTAGAGGGGCTGCAATCCTTGTGAAGAGCTTAATAAATTTCCTATAGTATCCCACTAACCCTAGAAAACTTCTAACCACCACTGCATTGCCGAGTATCCTCCACTCTTGAACATCCAATACATTAGCAGGGTCTACAGCCGATCCTTCCCTCGAAACGATGTGTCCAAGAAATTTTACTTCTTTCTTTCAAAAGTGACATTTCGAAAACTTGGTCTTAAGTCGATTTTCCTCAGAATTGTTGGGACCTTTCTCAATCAATCCTCATGCTCCTTAAAGTCCTTTGAAAAGATAAGCATGTCATCTCTAAAGACACTACAAGAAAACTTAGTTTTAACCGCATCTATTCTCAGCGTTTGAACTTGAAATATGGTAAAACTTCACATGCCAACGCTGAGAATACTATAGTCTAAGGTTTACTATTTCCCAGTTCTTTCATTTCACTTTGCTAAAATAATTCATTTTCCCTCTTATATCCATGTCGCTGCTCCCTCTATTCTCTTTTATTTTCGGTTTCCCTCTAATTTTGCTGGTTCTTAGAGTTTTCTATGATGGATTTGATCATCACTGCCCTAATTCCTTGTTCATGCTTTAGGTATTTCTAGTATCTTTTTTTAAGGTATATTTTATTCATCGACTTTTTAGGTTTATTTTATTAGTTAGTTATGATTTTCATATTTCAAGTATGCCACTTCGTGGACTATTCTTAGTTGAGCTTCATCCGATCATTAATTGTCGAGATAATTTTCCAGAAACACAGTAGCATTGAACATCTAACAAAGATCAGCTGGTTCAGTAGATGAAACAAAATACTTTTATTTGATTTATTACTAAGTTATGTTTGTTTCCAATGAAATATTTTGATAAGCATCTTCCAGTTGGACTGATTTGTCACATAATTGACTTCATTTCACACTTGTGTAAATCCCAAATACGAATGTGAGGCACTTACCAAAATTCTTACATATATGTTTTTTTTCTTTTAGTTTATTACTAGGACTCGAATTTTCATTTTTTGGCTATATAACAGGCTTAGAGGGAAGAGGAACTTGTCAATCACTGAGATACATATTAGCACTTTAGGTAAGCTTTTCATCTTCTGAACTTTGTTCATTGTTCCTTTTCATATTTAATATGAACATGTTTTTCGTAGGATGAGATTAAGGAGCATGAAGGTGAAAACCAGCTACGTAGTCAGCAAGCTGTGACAACAAGGAATTTTGCTCGATCCGAATCAGTCGCTAAACCGATCTAGACCGTTCGAAATGCCTGATTGTTTTGAGAACACGACAAAATAGAACGCAGACGGAAGAACATTTCATTGTTATTACAACAATTCCATCAGATACAAGAATATACAGAGTATAAATGAATATTACACAGAAATATCAGAGATTTAAATTACATTTAAATACATCGCAGCGGAAAATAATACAATACACAACTGAAGGAGATATACGGATACAAAGCTTTCCGGATATCATTCCAGCTATAAACCAGGATCCTGTGAATATAAATCTGCAAAACTAAAACTACTACCTGCCCGTGTCAAAATAAGGGCACCCAGAGTTTAGGTTAAAACAATAAACTCCAAGTCAGTCATGGGACTGGTGTGAGAACTAAAACAGTTATTAATCTTTATTTTAAAGTTCGGTAAATCAAGGGACCACGCTGTATAACACGAAACGGGTTTCATCCCAAGAATACCAGTGCATAAAACAAACAACGCAATGCTAAATAAAGAAAAATGAAGCTATTATAAGACCCAGGTCCCATCACACAATGCAACGCAAGCCGGAGGATAGGGTTTTTACCTTATAACAGCCAAAGCATGCTTGATACGTTTAAAACAAATCATTTGACACTATTATAAGTGTATAGTGTATAAAACAACTTCAAATCATAAGTATCAATCATAGGCGACATGAGCATCCCATGCCACTATGTCGCCATATATAGGTTTACAAATAAAATCGCAAATGTCACGGATTTGGAAATTGGATTTCCATCTATGAACCGAGGCCAGGGATCGTCCTCTACCGATTCGAGGCAATCTAGCCCATGTCTCAGGCAAGTACTCAGTCAAGCCTTGGAGCGACAGGGTCGGTCCACCAATGTGGATTAAAATGCCTGAACACTGCGTTTCTCCGCCCTTTGGGGCGTAAATGAACCAACGAATGGCTCCACCGGACCCGGATCGTCCGATCTAACCGAGGCGCCTCGCAACAGCAACAACCACATAGGTGAAAAGTATATAAATGTCAGGGCTGGTAGGTCACTGACACCACCCTAGCTAGAAGGAAACGCATGCCCTCCCTGAGGTCCTCTCCCGTTTCTGGTTCACAACCGGGGTGTGAGGCTCGCGAATTCACGTTACACAAAGCTATGCCACACAGACGGTGCTTTGATCATCAACCACAAGACTTTGCTTTTCAACAAAAGCCTTGATCATTTGCATCTTAGGCATGCCACACAGGCAATTCACTCTATGCGTTTGATATCCATCTGTATATAACCCCTGAGCTCGTACGTCTCACAGAAGGGCGTTAAGCAAGAGAATAAATTCTCCGCCGCCAAACAGATATATATTTAATAGAAATCAATCACACAGACTAAAATCCAATGTCAGACACACAGTCCATTTACAAGTCTGTTCCGGGTCTGAACGAAACCGGAGGCACCTAGTACCCCGCATATTCATCGATCTCCAAGTACGTCTGGACGATCACCAACTGTTTCCATCTTCTTGGGTGTACAGCCCAATCAAGATCATCAGTAATTACCCAAATGACGTGAAGACCTCCGGTCTTCGACCAACGTCTTCATCTTCGACACCACGTCGAATTAGTTATTCAGAATGGGATACACCCGATCTTTCTGAACAACTCGCGTATATATAATAAAAGTGTTACACAAACACAACATACGCCTCATTCCACTTCAGAATATTCTTTTTATTCAAGTATTCTTATATTTTGGGAAAGGATCCCATTAATTTTATCAAAGATAAATTCTTTAAATTTATTCTTTAATCTCCTTTTTGAATATCAATTCAAACTAGTCGGACTTAGCGAACCACACCGAAGTAATCATTTATTTTAATTTCCAATCCCTACCTATTCATCCCATGAAGTAAAACTGGTAATACTTCATATCTAACACCACGATGTTATCGGTAAATTCGATTACCATTTCACGTTCAAATCTAATTAAAGATTTAACTATCGCCTGGAGCAAAACTAGTGATACTCCATTCTCGATCTTTTCAATCTAATTAAAGATTCATTAAAACTCCACTTAGTTTTAATCTTTAACTGGGTTAAAGAATCAGTATCTTTTAAAACACGGTTCACGATAAACCCAAAATCACATTCCATTAATTATCGGGTTAAAGAACAAGTGTTATTTAAAACACGATTCACGATAAACCCAAAAATCAATACCAATTCAATTCCGATTAAATATTATTTAATTGGTACACTTCATTAAATCTAAATAAAAAGATTTAATCCTTTTCTCAACTGGGCTTAAGAAAAGTGTTAATGAAGACACCCTTCGCGACAAACCCAAATCACATTTGATATTAAATACAAGGCTCTGAATGGAAAATATATCGGCTTATATCCAATATCAAATTCTACGACCAACAAATATCGTATTGGAAATAACGATATATATACATATCTTTCAAATTTCCATAACAACATCTGTATGATCACGAAATCCAACATCGAAATATTCCAAAGACAATTTCGATTCAAATCCATTCCAATTCAATTATTGGAAATTCTGGTTATATTTCAAAACCATTTCAAACTCACTTTATTTATTTTAAAAATTAAATAAATTACTATTCTAGTTCAAAACTAGTTCATTTCGATAAAAATCTATTTTTATCTTTTCAAATATGGAGTTTTTCATCCCAATTCTTCCCAAACCATTTCTTATGATTTTACACAAATTATTACTATTTTTAATAATTTTATCAAGGCCCGTATAGTCGATTTCCATCAATGGCCATCGAACTGCACTTACAGCGACCTTTTTCAAATTTGATTTGGACATAATTCCAAATCCAACCGTTAGATTTCTAATATTCGTTAGAAAACTCTTTTCGATAAGAACCCAACGGTTCTGGTTTCAGGAGAATCCGACGGTCGGATCTCCCGCAATATCCATTCGAAGTCAATGGTCGAAATTCGCGAACTACCGCGGCGCGGCGCGTTATATTCAGGCCATTATATTATATATATATAATATATATAATATATACTTCATCGATTTCCTTTTAAAACATATTTTATAAATCGTTTTAAATTCGTTTTCAAAACGATTTCAACTTCATTTTCAAATTCAAATCAAAGTTGAATTTTTCCAATATAAATTCGTTTTAAATTTATTTCAAATCGATTTCAATTCAAATTGATTTCTAATTCAATTTCAGTTCTAATTCAATTCAATTTTAATTCGAATTCATTTCTATTCAATTTCAATTCGAATTCATCTCTATTTAATTTAATTTGAATTTCAATTCTATTCAAAATATCAGATTTTGAAATCACTTTCGATATTCGTTATAAAATGAATAAAATCGATATAAATATCGTTCACGTCAAAATGGCGTAAATCTAATCAACACGGCTTCATATATTTTTATTTTCAAATATTCTATTTCAAATATTTCTATTTCAAACATCCCTTTTCAAATATTTCTATGCAAATGTTTCTTTTTCAAATATTTCTTTTTCAAATATTTCTTTTTCAAATATTTCTATGCAATTATTTCTATGTAAATATTTCTTTTTCAAAACTGGAATGAGGCCCAATCAATTACTATATAATGTTAATTATATGGATTTTCTACACCACATGTACACAATAACAACGATGAATAATCAACCATCATCCAAAGTGCATTCTACACTGTATAAGCATCAAATATAAATATTTAATGCTCGTAACAGTCTGTCAATCAATCGATCGACATACAACTAATTATTGGGATTAGTGTATGTCATATATCATCCCAATACCCGTGTGGGGTTTCAAACAATTAAACACAGATTTTATTTGTGCAGTTGGGCGATGTGTAAAATTTATCGTCCCAATCAATATCAGTCAATATATGTATATAAACAAATCGTCCGATCTGTTTATTTCTTTATTTTTTTTCATATACACGTTAAAAATTCTATTTTTAACTGTAAAATATTTTCCACTATAAAATATTTTATTTCATTTCACATCACATCACACAATCAACTACACATCAAAATCAAACAAACAAGCATACAAGCCGCCCATGGTCTGTGGACGACGAGTGTCGGGTGCTACTAAACACCGTATGCATCCTAGTATATATATTTCAACTAGAAAAATAAATTAAAGGTGAGAAGTTCTCACAGATTAGCTAATCCAATATCACGACTCTTCATGTGTAGGAATCTTCGCCTTTCTCGCCTTTTGTCATTTTCGTTGCCCGTATTCTCTACACATGTAAAAATCACATTTTTACTTCGCTATTCAATATATAAAATCGAATTTTTTCTTTGCTATTCAGTATATAAAAATCGAATTTTTACTTTGTTATTCAATATATAAAAATCGAATTTTTACTTCGTTATTCAATATATAAAAATGGAATTTTTACTTCGCTATTCAATATATAAAAATCGAATTTTTACTTCGCTATTCAATATATAAAAATCAAATTTTTACTTTGCTATTCAATATATAAAAATCAAATTTTTACTTTGCTATTCAATATATAAAAATCGAATTTTTACTTTGTTATTCAATATATAAAAATCGAATTTTTACTTCGCTATTCAATATACAAAAATCGAATTTTTACTTCGCTATTCAATATACAAAAATCGAATTTTTACTTCGCTATTCAATATATAAAAATCGAATTTTTATTTTGTTATTCAATATATAAAAATCGAATTTTTACTTTATCATAAAATCGAATCTTTCTTGAAAACAAAGATCGAGTTTTTTGTTTCTTAATCTAAAAATTATAACTTTTCCTGTTTTAGAAATCAAACCTTTCAGATGACAAAATTATATTTTTTCTATGTAAATTATATTCAAACAAAAACTGATTTTTACTTTCACAAGCTAATTACTTTAAATAAATATAAATAAATAAACAAAGAAGAAAACTTACAGTGACCTAGCGAGAGAGCGGGGGTTCGGCGACGCGAGGGGAGGCTGAAGGTGGGTGCGGTCGGCAGCAGGAAAAGGGGGGTTGCGCGATCAGCAGCAGGAGGGGGGTTGCGACAGGAGGAAGAAGAAGAAGGGGGAGCGGCGGTGCGGCTTGTGGGGTGGCGGAGCGATCGACGATTGGGGGGGAGGGGGGAGGATTAGGGCAGCGTCGGTTTTTTTTTCTCGTTTTGATTTCTGATTTAAAGAAAATGGGAGGGGGCAATATAAGGAGAGGAGAGAGATTTTAATTAATTAATTTATTTATTTATATTTCAAAAAGGTACTTTTTCATTTGACCTCTAAACGAGGCCCACCGCATGTCGTCCATAGCTAATTACCCTCATTCCTAACACAATGGGATATGTATCGTAAGATGATTCAGCTGTTTCGATCAGTTTCCGTTAAAATCAACATATAACTCTATATATTGAATTTGAACGCGCATTTCAATTCACTAGGGTCACATACTAACTTTATAAATCCCAGAAAAATATTTTCTAGCTTCGTATTGATGATACGGTCCTAACAAAACTAATTTCGTCGAATTCTGAGACCGTTTGAAAAATGGCCATTTTCCAGTCGATTAAAATAAACTGAAACTGGTCAAACGCGTTTTCCTTTGCCACGCTTACATATTGAATCGAAAAATTACGAAATTTGAAACCTAGCAATAATTTGACATTGCGGACCCAACAAAAGTGGTTTCGTCGAAATCCGAGGTCGTTTGCAAAATTTCCATTTTTAAGGGCCTGAATTCCATAGCGACTATTCAGAATTTTCAACTGGACATATCTTTTGATCCCCGCTATGAAATTTTGATTTTTCGGATTCGTTGGAAAGACATTCACAATTAGATTCCATTATTTTTGGTTTCACTAAAATCCGGTTTATTTTGCACCCGGTACATTCATTTGAAGTTTGAAATCGAATTATCGAACTACCACGCCATTTTCAATTCCTTTTATAATTATATATAATTATTTATATTCTAACGATGATCTATATAATATATACGTTCGAACTCTATTCAAAATAAATTTCTCGTTGATATTATTTAAAATGATTCATTTTAAATAATCAAAATTCGCTAAAATTGCCAAAATAAAAATTTTAAACTGGCCCAGATTTCCGGGTTTTTACACAAGCATTTTACTTTTTATTTTTCTTTAACATTTATAACACCATATAATATTTTAATTTGAATATAAGAAGCGGTTCTTGCTCTTTTGCATTTTTATTAGTCCTTAACTATTTGCTATTGCTTTCCAATTTGTGGCAAAACCCTTCTTTGTAAATAGGGTGCATAATGTTACTTTTGAAACATGGAATTAACCCTTCGAAGTTAGTCACCAGTATGCTACATTGTTGCCTGCATCTTTATAAGGCTACTGTTATTTGCTATTTTTTGCTTGGCCTATGTTTGGTTTTTTTGTCTGACATTTGTGTTGCTGCCTTCGAAACTGTTTTCAGTTCAGTCCCTTAAAAAAAGAACTTTGGTACAAAATTATTATCATGTGTATGTATGTTGTTTGTGAATAATCTAATGTGCATAAGATTATTCTTGCATATATAATTTATGTTGCACACATTTGCTAATGCCACTCTTTGTTTTTATATGTATCTGCAGTTGTTTCTTTACATGCATGGCTATAGTATTTCACTTTAGGCTTTCATGATTAGTAAATTGAATGTTGTAAATATGTGTGGTATAAATAACATCACATAAATGTTATACCTAGTATTCTAGCAATGGAATTTAATGCGTGATCGTGCTCATATATGTGTGTTCTTTTTGTATGTGTGTGCATGCAGTAGTGTGTGTGTGTGTTTCCATGCATGTATGTGCAAACATTAGTATAATTTGCGTATGCATGTGTAAGTGTGCGTTGTACAAGTGTGGATTTATATTTGTAAAAGTTTTGATTAAATATATAACTCTGTATATAATTATATGGGTCTTTGGAAATAGATATATGATCTTGGAATATGAAGACTCTTGTGTATGCAGCCTTGCTATGCGTACGTAAGATATAAACTATTTCGTATATTCCCTTAGGTACATAAATATATGTATAAGAATGCACTTCGGGATTATCAGGCTTCATAAAGCTTGAAACTTTATTGACTTGTAGAGCTATTTGCTAGTATACTGAAGTTTCTAGGAATCTCTTTTAGTTTAAATGCATGAGTTGCGTCATTTTTCCTATTTATTTTTTATTTATATAAAGAGGTTGTAGATGCATTTTATTCCTAAACTTATAAATAAACCGGCCACTATATTAGTATATTTTTATAGCAAAAATTATCCCTTGAACCCTTATGCTAAGGTAGAGTATTCCCTTTCCTTATTCTTGCATGAAATTTTGATGAGAGTACGAGATTCTAGAGTAATCATTTTAGTGTCTAAGTTAGAATCAATCGAGGCTAGAAATTTTAGTTTATCATTATTTTTCTAAATCAGTTTTTAGGGCCTTACCTCTTAAGATCACCTATCCCCATATTTTGTACGTATCCCCACTTCATGCTTTTGAAAATATTCCATCCATTGTATTAAACTCATGTTTAATTTATTTTGGAATTTGAGGTCAGCGTTTCTTGGTTACTATGTTGAGGATTGATTTTTAAAAGAAATAACACATAAGACATTAAGGATGTGAGGATGGGATATATGAAGATGTCAGATGCACTTACATGGGTCTTTAAATATCCAGAACGCTATAATTGCAGGTGAAGTAGAGGCCTTGATTCCTGTTGTTGGAACATTGTTATATTAAGAGGTAGAATCCCTAACTTTCTTTGGTCATTCAGTGGAATGTATAGCTTTTTATAATTTCTAGGCCACTTCTTCACCATTGTTTCTATGCCAATAAGATATATTTCTTTTCATGTTTTATATTTGCACCTTTCCGTCACCAATTTCAGTATTCTTCTTGGGCATCTAGTTTTCCATGCTGGTTTATTTCTCTAGGCAAAATATTGGTCTTAAATGGATCCAAGAGATCCACTTGATTACTTTGCACAACCTTTGCTATAAAGAAATTATTGCCAAAAATTAAGTGTTATGTACATTGCATTGTAGTCAAGGTACTTAGAGTCGATTGTTGGAACCCAATGTATAGCTAACCATCAAGTAATATAGTTGAGCTACAGTGACTCTTATATCCAATTTTTCAGTATAGCTTTCTCACTCTAGCCGCTTTATCATTTATCCAAAACCTGAATATACGTAAAAATTATTGGAAATAATCTTGGTTTTTAGGAAATAATTAATTGTGCTGCCAAATTTATATTTGTATTAATGGAAGGAATGAATTAATAATAAAGAAAAATCTAGATTTCCTATATATGTCATTTTAGAGAATTCTAAATGATAATTGCCTAGAATAATCCAGAGAATGTATTGCATTATAAAAGGCTATTGTATCTTCTCTATGTGTGTATGCAATTAAGTTTGAAGAAAATAAAACAAAATAAGTTTATTTCCTCCTCATACAATATAATCTCCCAAATTTCCTTCGTCTTCTAAAATTTCTAAAAGTTGTATTAGAGCTATAAAAATTTCTAACAATGGTATCAGAGCTATAAAAGATAATCAAGGAAGATGACAAATGGAACGTCACTTTTTCAAGTTCATTGCAAAAATATAATTATGACTATTGGAGCATCCGCATAAAGGCGCTGTTTGGATCGCAAGATGCATGGGAAATCGTATAAAATGGGTATGAAGAACCCACCGATATTTCCGTCTTTTCCCAAATTGAAAGGGATAATTTAAAAAATTTGAAGAAGGATCAAAAGGCTCTTATGCTCATTTATCAAAGTTTGGATGATGTTATGCTCGAAAAGATAGCCAATGCAAAAAACCGTAAGGAAGCATGGGAGATTTTGGAGAATGCCTTTAAAGGAATCGATAAGTTGAAGAAAATTAGACTACAAACTATGTGAGGTGAGTTTGAAGCTTTACATATGAAATCATCAGAATCAATTGATGAATATTTTTCTTGAGTTCTATCTATTGTAAATCAAATGAAAAGATATGGAAAAAAATGGAACATTCTAGAATTGTCGAGAAAATTCTACAATCTTTAGATTCAAAATTTGATTACATAGTTGTAACAATTGATGAATCTAAAGATCTAGAATCCATGATTGTTGATCAACTTCTGGGTTCGCTTCGAGCCCATGAAGAGAAATTAATGAAAAAAGTCAATTAAGAGCCATTGGAGCAAGCTCTTCAAACAAAGCTCACCTTGGGAGAAAATGAAACATTTAAAGATGGAAGAAATAATAGCCAAAGAGGAAGAGGTCGAGGAAAAAACTATGAAAGAGGTGGTTACAAGTTTTTCAATATAGAGGAGAGAAGCCAAAATGCATATGCTACAAGAGGTCGAGGAAGAGGAGGAAACATAAGTGGAAATGGAAGGCCAAGCTATGACAAATCACAAATAAAATGTTATAATTTTAATAAATATGGGCATTTCGCTTCAGATTGTAGATCCACTTTTTACAAAGTTAAAAAGAGAACAAATTATGCCAAAGAAGATGAAGAGGATTCAGCACTTTCGTTGGCACATAAAGGGTATGAAAGCAGCGACAATCATACATGGTATTTGGACTCAGGGGCAAGCAATCATATGTGTGGAAGGAGAAGCATGTTCACAGAACTTGATGAATCAGTAAATGGAAACATTCTATTTGGAGATAACTCTAAAATTCCAGTTGAAGGAAAAGTAAATATACAAATTAACTTAAAGAATGGAAAGAACAATTTTATTTCTAATGTTTATTATGTGCCTAAAATGAAGACAAATATTTTGAGTTTGGGGCAACTTTTGGAGAAAGGATATGATATACACATGAAAAATCAGATGTATTTGATGCTTTTAAGAAATTTAAGGCTTTAGTGGTTATAAGATCAAAGCAATGAGATCTAATCGAGGTGGAGAATTTACATCAAGAGAATTTGAGAGGTTTTGTAAAGAAAATGGAATTCATCGTCCATTGACAGTTCATACACTACACAACAAAATGGAGTTGTACAAAGAAAAAAATAGATATCTTCTCAACATGGCACGAAGTATGTTAAAGAGCAGAAATGTTCCAAAAGATTTTTGGGCTGAAGTAATCGAATGCGCAATATATTTAGCAAATCGTTCTCCAACTCTAAGTGTGTGGAACAAAACGCCTGAAGAAGCATGGAGTGGTAGAAAGCCTTGTATATCTCACATGAAGGTATTCAGAAGCATTGCATATTCCCATATGGCAGATCAAAGGCGTTGAAAGTTAGATGATAAAAGTGAAAAAATACATTTTCATTGGCTATGATTCACGGTCAAAAGGATATAAGTTATATAATTCTATTAATGAAAAGGTGGTTGTTAGTCGTGACATGGAGTTTGATGAAGAATGTGCTTGGAATTGGAACAAAAAGGAAGATGATTACAGATTTGTTCCGCTTTATGAAGAGGAGTGCAGTGATGATGTGGGAGAAGAGCCCATTAGTCAAACACCGTCATCTCCTTCAACCATCCGTCAAGAATATTTATTTGAAGAAATCTCAAATGAAAGACCACCACGCATGTGATCCTTGAAAGAATTATATGAGGTAACACCAATTTTTGATGATACTACATTATTTTGTCTTTTTGGAAATCATGAACCAATAGGTTATGAAGAAGCAAAACAAGACAAAAGATGGAGGAAAGCTATGGATAAAGGACACAAAGCTATTGGTGCGAAATGGGTGTACAAAGTGAAGAAGAATGCTAAAATAGAAGTTGAAAGATTCAAAGCAAGGTTGGTGACTAAAGGGTACAAGCAAAGAGCAGCTGTTCAAAATAAATGGAAAATACATCAAATGGATGTGAAATCTGCTTTCCTAAATGGTAAATTGGAAGAAGAAGTTTATTTGGAGTAACCGTCTAGTTGTGAAGTTAAAAGACAAAGTCTTAGGAATGAAGATGGCCCTGTACAGTTTGAAAAAACCAAATTACAGGGAATGTCAGAAATATTCTTGGTGTTTAGGAAATAATCAATTAAGCTGCCAAATTTATATTTGTATTAATGGAAGGAATAAATTAATAATAAATAAAAGGTAAATTTTACTTTCATCCACAATTTCTTTTAGTTCATCCACAATATAATCTCATTAAGTTAATACATGAATTATTTGTAAGTTAATCCACAGGCGGATCAACTGATAGAATATGATATCCCTATTTTTATTTATTTCCTTACTCTTATATTTTGTTTTGTATAATTCTGTTTGTGTACATGTAGAATATAACATCTGTACAGTAGATTATACTTTTGTTGCATATATGAAAACTCAAATTCATGCTCTGCCTAACTGAAACACAATAAAATCAAAAGACACCATCTACATATCCTTATAACTTGAATAATTTTAAGATTTAAACTCTTTTACACTATAAGAAGACATAAAAGATCAAGAGTTACTGATAAATAAGAGTATCTTTTGTCTATGATAAATTCTATCTTACAAATCTGAATCACTTTTATTATTGTAATAGAATAAAAGGGTGACCTATAATATAAAAGATAAGAAGAAGGAAATATGTATGGTGGATAAACTAATAATTTTTTTAAATTATTTTAAAGTAAATAGATGCTATTTTAATGTGTGGATCAAGAGACTAAAATTGCGGATTCATATGAAACTCACCTAAAGAAAAATATAAAATTTCTATATATGTCATTTTAGGGAATTCTAGATGATACATTGCCTAGAACATTCCAGAGAATATATTGCATTATAAAAGGATATCGTATCTTCTTTATGTATGTATGCAATTAAGTTTGAAGAAAACAAAATAAAATAAGTTTATTTCTTCCTCATACAATACTAGTATTATCGTACAACGGTGGGAAAAACGGACCATTAAGTCGTATAATATTTAAAAGAAAAGTCTTTGTTAATTTTTTTTCTCTTAATTATAAATTTTGGTGAAAAATAACTACATTGTTTTAAAAAAATAAAATATTAGAAATTTGTAGATCAAATTATACTAAGCAAAAAACATATAAGCGAGTTAGGAACTGCTATTATTGTATTGATATAAATCAAGCACAATCAAGTATATACATATCATATAATGAGATTAATACACTACAAAAAATAAGCTTCTAGAAATTCTTAATCATTATTAAATTTTAAAAATATTTGACGTAATTTTGTTTGACCCACTAAGCAAAAAATAGTTGGAATTCCGCCTATTTTTTAATATTAAGGAAGCTTTTCGCACATTTTAATCAATGGCCTCGTTGATTTTATGTTTTATCCATTGCATTTTTACTGTCCATTATTTTTTCCAGTGATCCTTTAATTTTGAGATCAAATTAATGAATATTGAATATATTGTTTCATTCAATCAATGGCAACATTCTACATGATTTGTTAACAAAATTATATTAGTTGTCTTGCTTATGTTTGTATATTAGTGGGTTATATAAAGCTGTTTGGAAACAGTGTTGGTAGTAAGGTTTAGTTAAGTAATGATTTTTAGTTTGAATAATGGTTCTCTAGTGTAGAAATATTAAATCACTGCAGATTTTTGAATTATACATAGAACTGACGATGTTGAATCTTTATCTTATGCATTTATAAGTTACTTAAATATAAACTTTAACTATTTCTGTGTCTATATGAGCCTGAAATAAAATCCATTGGTTTCAGGCAAAAGCTAAATCATGCAGATGCATGTAAAGCTGAAGCAAGGAACCGAACAAAACATTCAGTGATTTATGTCTGTTTCCTGAAGGTGCATCCCGGTCTTGGATAATTTAAGTAATTGCGGCATAAACAGGAAGAAAAATATCATCAAAACATTAAACAACAAAATGACTTGCATTAATAAAATCTCATTTCATACCTCGAGTCTTTGAAGAGGATTGTGTTCCCATTAAGGAATTGTGTGAAACATCCTTCGAAAATAACCAAAATTCATCAACGTTGGTCAAATTTATAAAAATATTAATAAACACAAATACATATTAGTATGGTTACTATACTTGCAGATTTCCAGTTACAACTGGACCAAACACTGACCTGGGTATACTACCAGACAAATTGTTTCCATTCAATTGGCTAATACACATATCATAATATAGCAGTATGAATGATTTTTCTGATATGGAACTAAGACTAATAAAAAGGAAAAAAATTGTAGGTACTTATAGAAATCTCAAGAACAGCCAAGTGAATAAGGAATTTCACCACTCAAAGATTCTGCGCAAGTGGTCATATAATGAAAATAATGGAATAAATTGAACTATATCATGCAAATTTAAGTACTTTCCTCAATCCACTCTTTTGGACAAACCATAAACTACAAAGTACCCACTGAATATCTAATGAATTAATCAAGTGAAAGCATGGAGAGAAAGAGAGAGAGAGAGAGAGAGATGCCTCTGAATGACAAAACATGCAGAAAACTAAATACAAATTCAAAAAAAAACAAGCAAAAGACGAGATCTTGACAGATGCCTAGGAAAATAAATGGAGTAAGAGAATCCGGATCAATCATAAAAATTCAAGCTTATTAAATACTAAATAAATTTGAGAATTTTCTCACCTAATTTTATCCAAAAAGATCATTCTCTTCTTTCACGATTTCTTTCAGATCTCCAGTTATCCCCTTCAAAGGAAATTGAGTTGTTCTATTTAGAAAATGCATAAATATCAATACTATACAACATTATTTAACAAAAAAACAAATTATATCTGGTATACAAAATGAAACATCAAAAATGAAATCGATGGATTTCAATATTGTAGATGACATATAAAAGAAATTAAGATGCACTGGAAATATAAAATTAAACTAACAACTGAACTAATACCTTACGTGACCTTTTAAATGTAATTTTGTCACACTCACAGTTAACTGCAAATCAAAGATTTTAGAAGAAACGTCTTAAAAATCATAGAAAGTTCCATGTAGCCCAAAATAAATCAAACTGTTGTAATATATAAGAATGAATATGCTTTTGTAATATTCAATTTAGTCCCACATCATGGGGATAAATTTAACATCAGCTTCAAAGCCTATATATAAAGGAGCTAATGTAACAGAAATAAGGTACACTTGAATCAATTGAAATAGAAGTCTCTCCCCTATCTCTTCTGTTCTCTCTAATGGCTTCTCTTTTATTATTTATTCTATTTTATTTATAACACGTTATCAGCAAAAGATTATATTATAGCTATTTGTTGGAATCTTCTAGATCTACATCTCTAAATTTGTCGTGTAAGTTATTTTTATTTGAGAATTGTCAATTCATGGATTTCTGTATTTGTTCTACAGTTATTTTTTATTTGGAATCTTTTATTAATGAATCTATGAACTTGTTATATCTTCTGTTCTTTTAGATCTGATTCAAACTTCTAGATCTCCTTTTCTATATTATTTTTTAAAATCTAGATTGGGTTCTAATGGATCTAATTATTTTTATTGATCCTAAATATGTGTTTAGATCTATTCTTTCAATTCTTTACAGATCTATTTTGAGTTTTCCAAATCCAATTTTATGGAGATTTGATTATATATGTATTATTTACGTTACTGATAGTGTAGAGGTAGATCTAATTTTATCTTTCTTGATCTACTATGATTTTTCATATGTATTTCTTTTGGATAGACTGAAGACGGAATATCTCTGGAAAAAAATGATTTTTTAATACCTAACAAAGACATAATAAGTCTTGAAAAAAATTGATTTATTTTCTTTATGTATACCCAACAGAATTATGGGTATAAAATATAATGATATAGCATTTGAAATCAATACCAATATTGATTTATCACTGGAAGTGAAATTGAAAACTCATGATGTAAACAAATTCTTTCAAATGAGGAACCTGAAGTTCATATGCAAATTACCTGAAGTTCATGTACAAATTCTTTCAAATGAGGAACCTGAAGTTCATATGCGAATGATGAACCTGAAGTTCATATGCAAATAAGAAAGATGAAATAAATCCTCAAAGCATGTAATTGCATTTAATATTTTCTTATAGCGAATGACCTATAATAGAAAAGGATTTGAAAAAAGCAATGAAAGGAAAAGTATCGATAAAAGGAAAAAGGCCAATATTTCAATTTTATGCTACACATAATTTCCTAAATAAATTTATTGTTAGAAGAGATCATTACTTATAATAAATAATATTTTCTTGAAGAAAAATAGTAAAATGACTCTTATATGTGAATAAAAACATTTTCTAGAGAAATTGCTACAACTAAAAATATACAACAGCGGTATACAAATGATGATAAAACTTGAAGTTTTATTATAGTAATTTTAGAACATATCATATTTCCAAAAGAAATATATTATTACTTTTTAGAAAAACTTTTGTTAAAAAAATATGCATCCTGAAGATCATATTAAGTTAAGATCTAAATATTGATCTTAATTTTGCACACTGGAAGTGAATGCAAGAGCAATTTTTTTTATAAAATGGAAAACTTAGAACCTACATTTTCTATAATGGTAAGAAGAAATTTTGATGTAAAAAGAAAGATCTAAAAGATTTTTATATGGATTGTATAATTTGAATTTAAAACATGTAACTTTTATGTTGTGAATTTTATGTATAGATCTGCAAGTTTGTGGAATTATTCAAATTAAAGAATGTAAAATCTTGGTTCTATGATTATGCACTTTTACTCAATTCTCGATTAGACATTACGCATATATATGGTATTTTAGAAAATATGACTACTGAGAATGCAATACAACTATAAGTTATTCATTTCATCTTTATCATTTATCAATACTGTAGTTAGATCCAAAATATTATTCTATTCATTTAAGTAAAATTTACTAGATTCATATATTTGAACCACATAACGGTTATTTCAACTGTTTTTATATTAAATGCACACTACAAAAAAAACACCATATTACAACTTTAAATTTACAACTGTGATAAAAGCACTGTTGTAATAAATGTTTTTTACAACTTTTTTCCAGAAAAGTTATAATAAACTTATTTTTAACAACTTTGTTATTTTGACAGTAGTAATAAAAGCCTATCACAACTTTTATTTTTTGAATGTTGTAATATATGACTATGTTAATATAATTAACAACTAATAATTAATATTTAATATATTTATATTGATTATTTATAATTAAAAACTAATCATTACTATTAATAATCAATTAGGAAGTAATAATTAATAATCAATCCGTAATATTTAATACTTAGCAATTAAGAAGAATAATTAAAAAATATAGTTAATATTACATAATTACTATTAAATAGTTTATAACTAAAATATAATAATTAATGCTAACCATGAATAATCAATGATTGCTATTAATAATTAAGAAGTAGAGATTAATAATTAAGAAGTAGAGATTAATAACTAAGATTATATTTAATAATTAAATTTTAATAATGAATAATTAATAAGAAATCTTCAATAATTAAAAAGTAATACTTATTATTAGTATTTAATATTTAATAGTTACGGGTTATAATTATATTTAACACCTAATGTTTGGAAAAAAGTTTAAAATTTTCTAGGCAAAACTTATAAAATATTGAAATTTTCACAAATTAATAAAAAAAAATCATTGAACTAGTACTTTTATAAAATATCCAAAATTTCAAAAAACTTGTTAGTTTTTCTTTTTTCTTCTTATGATAATTAAACCTTAAAATCGAAATGAATATTTAAATGACTTAACCAATGTGATCTATTGATTGTTGAAATTTGTTAATTGATTCCTATGAGAAATACTATTATGTATAGTGCTGAAAACAATTGAAATATAAGATGCCATCACATTCGTAAGTACCAATCAGATAAGCATGAAAAAAACTAATCGTTTGGAGAAGTGGCGCCTGCTTGAAAATTTTGGCGACCAACCCTTCTATTTCACCGAAGCTTTCCTGAACCCTAAGTCCCAATTTCAAGGCCGCCACAATTTCATACCCAAATTTCACTCATCATTTCAAACTTTCTGAACCGTAAATCCCAATTTCATTTCCTGGCAGAAATCTTCAGCCATGAAACTCCTCTTCGCTATTCTCGATGCATAGTAATATTGACTACGATCACCTAAGGGTCCTGCTCTCGGATTCCTCCCGATGAGAGGATAGACTCAGGCACTATCTTTGATGGAATTTCAAGCTTCTCAAGGCATTTTATTACTAATGTACGACTGCATCATCGCGTCAAATACGATGTGGATCTTCGTTATGCAAAGGCTTATAGTGAGCAGGTTTCTGAGATTGGTTTCTAGTACCCACGATTCAGATTTGCAATAATAATGAATGTTGTTTGCTTCTGGAATAGCTGGTAGATTAACAATGTTAACCCTCGATTTGGAAATCCAGAAATATAGAGCTGATATAGTGATTTGTTTGGATAATTATATTATCATCTGTTTTTTCAATTTTCTGCTATATTTGTTGTAGTGTCTCCAGTCCGAGCTCCTTTCACCTATGCACCTCTCCAGCCAAAGCTCCTTCAGCTTTGATGCTACGATCATAATGGTCTACGGTAATCTGTTACTTTTACTTTGTCTCTCTTGCATTTATATTGAACCATCTATTTTAATTTGTGAATCCGTCATTTGAAATAAATGAGATGTTTTCATATATTCATTTTGGGATAAAGCAAACTGGTTACAGAATTACTCCGTTGTGGTGTCAATTTTGTCGTTCTCGCTTCATAATATTATATGATGTCATTCAGTCTAATTCACATATACTGTTAATATCACTGAAATTGACTTTGACTTTTGAATATTGGAACTGGTATTTAGTTTGGAAATCTGCAAGGATTCAAACCAATCTATTTTTGGGTTCATGCAATTTTGATGGTGGTATTTTAAAAATGTTTTCACGGGATCTGAATAGCGTCATTATGTTTCTATCTTACCTTTGCGTTGCCTTTAAGGGAGAGTTTCAGTGATGACAACAAGATCCAAAATGGAAAAAAGGTGTTCTTAATATGCGATTTACACTTCTATTTACTGTAGGATGAACTCAAGGAAATTTAGCATTGAGATCCTAATGCGTAAAAATATGTGCATAATTCAGGAATTGGTATTTATTTTCAATTTGTCCATCCTTGTTTCATATTTGAATTGCAAACTATTGAAAAACTTAAAATGTGTGTATTATTCATGTCCCTTTTATATTTTGCAGCACCTTTAAAATCCGTTTTATATTCATGACTCAGCTTAAATCCCTTTTGCAGCACATTTATTTACTTGGTTGGACGTAGAATACATTAGCTGGAATACTTTATGTAATAGTTTGATTGCTATGCTAATGAACTGAATTGGTTAGATATATATAAGTACAAACACTATATTGTTATACCAATTGTGTTTAGTTTAAGCATATATATTTTTTGATTCATACTCATGCTCCTAATTTTGAATACCAAAGGGTAACAGCATAATATAATCAACCATTTATATGGATATAGTTGTTGTTTGGTTTATACTCATAGTTGAAGAAGTGAGTGGTATTAAATGAGTAATACATGCATAAATGCATCAAACCATTGTTTAATACATTTTGTATTTCGGATACTAGGTACTGAGGTGAATGATCATAGCACTTCGGTAACTTTTGTCCCGCAACTTTGAGCTAGGCTATTGGAAATGACTGTTGTTTGGTTAGCGTTTCCCCCTTCTATTTAAATTTATGTTTATATAACATACGATGAGTAACTTAGTTTGTTTAGACATTGCAGAAATAGCAGAGACTCCCACCTTGGGATGTTTCAACTCCTCATCCAACTTGGAAGAAAAGTACATATCCACCATTTTAAATTTACAACAAGCAAAAGGTTATGTTTATATATATGCATGTTTTTTGATTGTGCAGTGGTGTGTCTTGTGGTGGTGGGGATTTTGAGGAAGTGCAAAGATGAAGCAGGCTGATAGTTGAAGCAGAGTTTTTGGTTGGTACTGATTTGTAATCATTATTTGTAATGAAGAATTGATATATTACTTTGATGATGTATGATTCATTAGTTTTGTATTTTAAATATAAAGTTGTTACGTTTTTTGTATGAATGGATCCGTTGCTTATATCAATTTGTTTTATGTTTATTCAGCTTTTGTTGCATTTGCAAAATTAATTCAATTAAAGTTATAATAAAGTGTGTTACAAATCAACAGAAATAGTTGTAATAATAACAAAGTCACAACGGTGCATAAAAGTTTTAGTAGGTATTACTACAACGGTTCATAAAAGTTGTAGTAGGTATTACTACAATGGTGCATAAAAGTTGCAATAAAGTTTATTACAACAGTGAATAACAGTTGTAAAATATACGAAACTACAATGGTGCTGCAACGGTGCAAAAAAATTGTAAAAGATATTTATTTATTACAACTTCTTAATACACGACGGTTGCATCACCATTGTAAAAAGTATATTACAACGGTGTTCCACCGTTGTAATATAGTCAGTTTGTTGTAGTAGCATTAAATGTATAATTATGATAATATATTATATTACCATACTATCATAAATGTATTAAATGCATTAGTTATTGTAAGTTAAATAAAGTATGTTTGTGTTTTAAATAAGAATAGACAAATGTATTATTATTCGATGTATTTAGCAACTAATATTTGATGCAATGGAAGAAGTTGTATAACTCAGAGTCTGAGACCTAAAGTCTTGAATTATGAAGAAAAAAAAACTGTTTGATAAAGTTTACAAGTTTGAAATCTTGACAATTAGCAAGAATGCAAAATCTTCTAAATTAGATGTATGTTAAAAGATTGAGAACCAGAAGTTCATCATAAATTTATAAACTTGATATACATATGTATGTGTGTATATATGCATTGGAACTCGAAGTTCCTCAATCAATGAAATTGAAATACTTCATAATTTAAAAGCCTGAAGCTTTATTCAAATTGTCTGAAATAATAACATCGTACTTAAAGAAGTTACATCATATGGAGCAATGATGATGCATCCAAAGATTTCACAATTTTCAAAATGAGTTGTATCTTGTTTATATATTTAAATTTGCATATTGTATTAAAGAATAAACTTTAACAACTTGAAGTTGTTTGTATATTATTTGAACCAAAAGTTCAATACAGTTCCAGAATAGATGTTTTGGATATTATGATACAATCTTTAAGATTCACATTAACATTGCTTGATAAGAAAAAATTAATTATTGGAACCTTATAAACAATTTTTTCTAAAATCGATAACTCGAATGAGAGAGAATATGCAAATCAATTATATATGTAATACGCGGACGCACGTATATACACATATATACGAATATTTAATTAACAACCTGAAGTTGTTATGAGCTCATATTATAAATTATGCATAGAGAGTTTTACCCTCAGGGATAAAAGAAACAATAAAATGTTCCATAAGGAAAAGAGGGCAAAATTTATCCTTAAGGACAAAATGTAGTGTAAAGGGAGGAATTCAGGGGCCCACTATAATTCCTCCATTTACACTAAAACTTGTCCTTATGGACAAAATTTTGCCCCGTTTTTCTTATAGGTGTTCATTTTGTCCTTCATGGTATTTTCCTGTTATGCATATATTTAGTAATTCAAAATGTCGGTTGACATCAATATTGAATGACCTGAAGTCATGTGCATATTCAAATGATAGAAAATCCCTTTGAGTTATCAGATCAATGAAAGGGAGTACGTAAGCAATACAATATGAATGCATTTTATCAACTAATAAGAGCATTATCCTCCTACAATTGAAATACATCTAATATATTTGCTAGCAGTAATGCGATAATGGTCAAAAATGAGAATCCAAAGAAGGTTTGTTATTTAATGTGACAATGTTTGTCAACATTGAGGGGAGGATAAAGGGATCATCGATGTTAAATATTAGCTAACATATAGAATTATGCAAAAATATTAAGTAACTTGCATAAATTATCCGTTGTGTCCTTAAGACACCTCAACGAACTCATGTGGACACTCCTCAGCCCGAGGACAATCTCTAAAATACAAATTCATTAGACTTTCTCCAATATAGATTTGAATCCCTGAAGGATCAAAAGGTGTAAATCACTACTGAAAATGTGGTATAAATGCCAGTCCAGAATATTTTTTGAGTAAATCATAAATATGCCAAATAATGGGGGTGGGTGTTCTCGAAGAAACACTTAAGGGTGCATTGAAATAAACCCATGAAATGATTGTCAAAATAACCCTAGAAACGGTTTAGGTAGCTAAAGCATGATAAGTTTTGAGATCTTAATAAACCATGTATAGAACTGACAAGAAATAATCATCGATGATAAATTAATAAATAATAAAGCGCTTATATTTATAAATGGATTAAAAATCCCATATTAAGAGAGAAACATGATTGGCCATCATGAAATTCTTCTAAATAAGATATATGGACATGTAGTCCATAAGACATGAACCTGTAGTTCATAGGATATATATATATATGTGTGTGTGTGTGTGTGTAAATGATAAGCATTGTACATTCTCCTAAAGTTACTGAAGCACCATAGAGTGTCAACAACATGTTATGTGCCATGAGCATTGTACTTTCAAAGATAATTAAATTGATTAAAGTAGTGAAAGTGTTTAAATCGTTTACAATATCCTAAAGCTATATAAACGATGATATTATACAAATTCTGGAAGAATTTAAATAATTTTGGTTGTGATAAAAAATGCTAAGAGCAAGAAATGTAGATTACAACATTCTTTCAAGTATTGTTGTGATGAAAATCCTGATATAATTCATCATGAGTAAATCACTTCCTGCTTTCAAGAATTGTTGTAATGAAACTTTTAATATCCATTGAAGTGGTAGCTGCAATATGCAGAACATATTATAATATATAAGTTCTGAAAAATATAAATAACATTTGTTGTTATAAAGAATATCAAGAACATGGATGATAGATCACAACATTCTTCTAAGTATTGTTGTAATAAAAATCTTGTATACTTCAAGATGAGTAGATTACTTCCTAATTAGTGTTGTTGTAATGAAAATCTTGATATACTTCATTTTTAAGTGTTGCCAGACCATGCTGGATGAAACTTTGAGCTTCATGTCAAATTTGCACTCATTTTCAATATTGACTATAATACGCCATTTAGAAATCAACCTTAAATTAGGCATTTACATAGACCTTTCAAAGGAAACTTTCTCTCATCTATGCTTAACACATGACAGGTCTAGGTATACTAGTTTGTAATTCCCGGGGTAAGAAATAGAAAATAGATTATTTGATTATAAAATTCAAGCTATACCAAAGACCTCCGCCCTTCCCTATCTATCAAAGGGAGGGAAGGGCAAAGCAAAGGGATTGATCGAGAAAGATCTCTTGTTCTTACTAGATTAGAATAAAAGATTAGATTAGAATAAAAGATCGTGATTTGATCCAGGGGGAGATCGAGCTTCAAGAAATAGTGAATGGTCTTATCAATACACAAACGTATAACTACCCAGAAATTTCAATTGCACTTATATCCATCACTGTAGGAATTGGGTTCAAGATTTCCCTATCCATTCTATTTAGGATTAGGAATAGGCATAATCGGACCTGCTTTTGACCAAGTTCGGGATGGATTGGTGTGGTTCCTCTACGCTTAGGACACGAGAATATCGAATCATGAACAAAGAAAAAGAAAGGCATGAGAATGAGAGAAATATTGGCATATTGGGCACTGCTTCTTTAATTACGTACATCAGGAAAAATAAAAATATTTATTATATGTGTTAGTTGCAGTTATTTGATTATAGTACAATTTTTTTATCACTTCTTCATATAGAATTCTTTCAAATTAAGTTTCGAATTAGTAGATGCTACCAAAGGATCCTTATTTTTTTTCTTTTAATAAATTATTGAATCAAGACAATATTGGAATCCAATAAATAAGAAATAAGGGTTTCGCGGGCGAATATTAACTCTTTCAATTTCCTACTTTATTCGTAGCAAGAATTTATAGGAACATTTCGTTTCTGAATAGAAGAACCATTTTGTGACTCATTATTTCGATGAATCATTTCTTCGCACAGAAGAAGATTCTATTAACACGTATTTGAAATCTTATAACACCCCACCTCCGCTAGGGTCACTCACAAAGGGAATGCACTAGGTTTGGTGAAATATTATCGAGGTAAACATGCACAGAAATATTACAAGACAGAACATATATGAAACAGCGGAAGTAAAACCAACTTTCATTTCTTTAATAAATAAGGTCTAAAGCCTTTTACATCAGAATACATCAAAACCTGTCTTGCAATAGTAAAGAAGCATAAAACCTTTTCATAAATTATTCCCCAAAATAAAGAGGTGAAGCAGCCATAGCCAAGAGAAGACCAAGCTATACATGATGACCTTCAAGCATAAGAGGTCCAAGCTAAATAACAGTATTTCCTCCCTGAAAACCTGGGGGGGGGGAACGAAAGACAAAGAGGCGAGAGAAAACGGGGTCAGTCATAAAGACTGGTAAGTCCTATCTACTTCCAGCATAAAAACAGGTAAAGGTAACATGACATGCATAAACTGAAAGTAAACATAAGGATGAGGACAAGATAGATAAGCTAAACCAAGATAACAGGATGAACTACTGGATCAAGATAAACTAAGGTATCATGATAAACTACGGTGTCAAGATAAATCAAGGTATCACATCGTCAGGTTTCTATCAAGTATACTATCCCAAGGTATCTATCATGTATAACATCCCACGGTATCTATCATGTATAACATCCCAAGGTATTTATCATGTATATTTGCTCTGCACCTCTCGTACTAGTATCCCAACCATGTCATGTGTTAACTATGAATGTCCCTTGCCCAATGTCATGTAATGGCCCATATCAACCTAATATATAGCATATGTAGGTTTTCCCAACTCGTATGTTTCTTTCCATGTATAAGTTCAGTCCTTTGCCATAGGCCGTACGGGCTTTCCCATGTAAATCTATACCACCTCAACATAGCACTCTTTTATCCTTGAAGTTGTTTTGGACTGCTACCCTTGATCTGCTTATGTTTTCTTACCACGAACTACCGCGTGTTCACTTAGGATTTATGCCACCTAGGACCACTAGGGATTATGCTACCTAATGAACGTTTCCGTGTCTCGGTTTGGGTTCAAGCCACATAGGGCCACAAGTGATTATGCCACCCGTCAGCCATGCTCTTTATCCCATGTATGTATCGTGAATCGTTTTCCATGTCTAGACGCACATGTATCTCAATGTGCCATCCGAGTTCCGTGCCAGGGCAAATCAAGAAATACGGAACTCGGTCGGGAGCTTTAAGTCATCTGCCGATGCAGATATCAAGGTCTGTTTTTGTATCCGTGGCTATGGTCCCATGTGACCCTCCCTCAACTAATGAAAGGCAATCCAAGAAAAATCATGTATGAGAACTACATCCCGGCCCCACTATGCCCCACTTTCCTATTGGCCAACCTCACCCATGACTTGATAGCAAGAACATGGTCTGTTGGGAGTTCTCTGCCTTTCCATACGTACACGATTGACTAAAGATGGTAGGTAGTCGACGACGCGCTATCCCGGGCAAAAACAAGAATCGACGACTCCACGCTAATCCATCCCAGTCTTTAGGTCGCTCGCATAGCAAACAAGGCATACTCTTGGCTCTTCTACCGTAGACCTTAACCTCTGTGAGGCCAGGTTTCATGGACCATCTGCCACCTCATAGAGGGATACCAAGAGTACCCTCACGTCTCCCGAAGCTACCGCTTCGTCACCCAGTTCGTTGGAGCCTTTATCTAAGTCAGATAATTTGCTCCTCCTCGTGTGTTTAAGCGATGACCTAGCGTATCGGGTTACTTATCTATCTGTGAACTGGTCCAAATCCCTTGACTAAGAATTATTACTTAGTTTCCCAAACTAAGGTTTACCACTTAGTCTCCTTTCCCGTTATCCTCGTTAATCCCAGTTTTCCACCTAGTCCCCTGAACTAGGGTTTTGTCTAATGGGTTAAGTGATGTCATTTAAGTTCATGACTTAACCTGCCTACGAATCATGTCAAGATTTGGCTAAGTATTCAAGTCCAAGACCTAGCCCTACAAGTTGGTTAAGTATACCAAGAAGCTCATGACTTAACCCTATTCAATCATCAAGTCAAATTGGTTAAGTATTTGTTTATCTTAACCCTATCAGATTATCGTGTTAGATTGGTTAAGCATAGATTATCTTAACCTCGTCGGATTATCGAGTCGGATTGGTTAAGTGTAGGTTAACTTAACCCCATCAACTAATCGTATTATAATGGTTAAGTACATTTAAACGGTCTTGTGACTTAACCCTATCAAGTTCTCATATTAGATTGGTTAAGTATGGTTGCTTAACCTCATCAAATCATCATGTATAATTGATTAAGTATAAGTTACTTAACCCCATTAAATTATCATGTTAAGTTGGTTAAGTATTGGTTACTTAACCTCATTGAATTACCAAGTTTAGATTGGTTGAGTGTTTAACTTAACCCCATCGAATTACCATGTTTAGATTAGTTAAGTGTAGGTAACTTAACCCCTTCTAATCACCGTGTTTAGATTAGTTAAGTGTAGGTTACTTAACTCCATCTAATTACCGTGTTTAGATTAGTTAAGTCTAAGTTACTTAACCCCATCTAATTACCAAGTCGGATTAGTTAAGTGTAAATTACTTAACCCCATCTAATTACCAAGTCGTATTTGTTAAGTGTAAATTACTTAACCCCATCCCCTAATTGTCTTGTATGGTTAAGTGTCATTAAGAAATCAAGTCCGGTTCCACTTAACCTACCCATTCGTGTCATATCGGTTAAGTGTCATTAGTCAAAATTACTTAACCTTTTCATGTGGCATTAATTAGATTAATGCTCCCCAACCTCTCACATTAGACTTTGTTGTGGTTACTAGTTAAGCCGGGCGGGTCCGGGAAGCTTTACACCATAACCTAATCTAACCTCGGGTCTTAAGTGCTGTATGACCAACTACTCACATTGGGTCCTATTGTTTGTAGCCACTAGTTAAGTCGGGCGGGTCCGGGTAGATTTATGCTACAAACTCAACCCAACCTCGAGTTGGTCACTTTCATGTTTGGTTTAGTGTCATATTACACTTACAACCCATATGTGTCTAGTTTCATGTCCCATGTTTACCCCACATGTCATGTCCACATTTAGGTGTATCACGAGGGCCATATTTTCATGAAATCCCATGTCAAATTATCATGTCATAATCACGCACGTCTAACCTACCCCAAATCGTGTTTCCAACCCAAGTAAAAGCGAGTCAACATAGTAAGGATACTATGCTACATATTGGCCACAAAACACGCACGATGTCAAAAAGGGATTGGCCACCAACATGCATGGTATCATAAGGGGTTTGGCCTCAAAATATGCATAGCATCATAAGGGAATTTGGCCACAAACATGCATAGTATCATAAGGGAATTTGGCCACAAACATGCATAGTATCATAAGGGAATTTGGCCACAAACATGCATGATAACATAAGGGGTTTGGGTTCATTTACATGCATAAGCCCCGAAGTCAAGTCTTTGCCAATGTTTCACAAGTCAAATGGTTCCCAAAGGTTCATGCTAACATTCCATAGATAAAGATTCAAACTTGCAAGATAAACTAGGTTAAACATAGCATGAGTGGCATGATTAAGTCGTTAAACTTAGCCCAAGGTCATAGATCATAGAAAAGGGGCAAAATTAGGTTCACATAGGCTAGCATATTTATGTTTCATCGCATTTTATTCCATGTCACATTAGAACCACCGTTAGAATCTACAAGTAGCTAGAACTTACATAGCGAGGCTTAGGGAAAGATCATGAATCGTCTTGACCAAGAAAGGTGGCTCCTTTGTTGAAGAATCGTCATGAAATTTGCGTAGCAACATTGATCTACCCTCGATTTGATGTAGAAAGCTTGCACCTTTTGATTTGAACCCGATTTGAATGCATAAGCCCTTAGAGTTGGAGATGGAGGCCATGATCAAGATAGATTTTGGCGGCACTTCTTGGCATGAGTGATTTGTGAGGGTTTAGGGTAGGCTTAGGGGTCCTTTTATAGAGATTAGGAGTAGTTTAGGCCCTTAGATTAACCCTAGGATAGATCTGAGCCTTTAAAATCCGTCACAAGCCTCCAAACATGTCTTGAGGAACAAGTCAGGTGCACCCAGGCCAAACTGGCCGACCACCCAAGTCGACAGGGGTGTCGACTGGGCAGTCGACACCACCTGGGGTGTGTCGACTCCCCAGTCGACTTGGGGGTGGCTGGAATTTTTCCCGCCTGTTCTGCTTGGCTGAATTTGAATTCTGAATTCAAATTTGGACTGTTTTTTAACTTGAAATTTTCTGAAAACTTTGACGGGCCATAACTTGGTCATACGGACTCCGATTTTCGAAAACTCGGACTCTATTTCGCGTATTTTTCCGAGACGAACGCAATGGCACAACCCGTTTCTCCTGATTCAGATTTTATAATTAAATTCTGCCTTGATTCTTGTCTTAGCATGTTGTAAAAATCCGGGTAGTCACATTCTCCCCAACTTAAAGGATTTCGTCCCTGAAATCTCCAAGTTAGGAAGAACGTATCCTACCATCCATCATCCATCTACTCAAAACATCATTCCCAGGAAACCATTGTCCTTAGATGATTTCTAATGCCATATGAACATATGCAGAACGTGTGTGTATATGCTCCTTAGCTAATGCTAATGATCAGGCCTGAATGATCTTTCTAATGCAAAATATGTTTAGTGCCATGAGTCCAACATGTATGCAAATAGTCCTACTCATATAAACACTATATGTGTGCACAAACATTCATTCATATGCAACATCCGCATGACAACACATTCAATTTCATCCATAAACAAGTATAAATACTCGTGCATATGCAACATGAAACGTGATCGCGTCAATCTAGTATCTAATGTGTATTCGCGCATCCACGAGCAACCATTTGCAAGCATTTTCAACCATATCAATCATAACATGTTTCAAATATATGTTTACATCCATAGAGTTCTATCTAAGGTTCCCAAGATAAGATCGAGGAGATAAACAAGACAAACTCCTTACGGGGTTTGTAACAGAAACAGGACCGAGAGGATATCCACCAAGCGATAGCGTGCAAGTAAGCTCTACAGGTGAACCAAGGATCAAAGATATACTCTTAAAAAGAGACATGATGCGTGTGATGACCCCCAACTTCCGCATAACGAAAGCAAGGATGATCATTGGAATACAACATAAATATGGCAATACATAACACAGATAACGACATAAATATAAGAAAACTACATCATAACAACATCATGGCAGCGGAAATAGATGTCATCAAAATATAGAATCCCACAGTCACAGAAGTTCTGATTATTACATCAAAACCAAATACAATGTAACATGTCTCAAAAACTCCAAAGTACAGAATTAAAACTAGAATAAGTCTGAATGTCTCAAGAACTCAGAAAATGTCTAACAGAAAATGAAATGAAGGAGAAAGAAAGATAGCAAGCCTTCATACTCCAAGTCACCTCAACAATAGAATCTCCAAGCAAAAAACTCCAAGCAAGAACTCCAAGCGAAAACTCCAAGCAAGCTAAATAGGAACCTGTCAATTGGCTGCCCGTGTAGAGAGAGGGCACCCGAGTTTGCAAAGTGAAAACAAACACGAGTCAGTCGTGGGACTGGTATGAAAAACCTATACTAACCACTGAATATGACAAATCTAAGGACCACGCCACTTTCGTGGAACGGGTTTACTCCCATAGATGGTCTATGCATATATTTATTAAATAAAAAGAATAACGCAATGCTTTTGAAAAATGAAATCATTATAAGACTCAGGTCCTATTACACAATGCAACGCACACCAGAGGATAGAGTTTTACCTTATAATGATCAAAAATGTAGAGTACGAATCAAATACTATTTTAATATTATAAGTGTGTAATATGATTTAAATTACTTCAAAATAAATGTATTAATCCTAGACGGCATAGTACCTCATCCTACTATGTCGCCATAATAAGTATACAATCAAGTCCGTTATCTCGTATTGAGAAGTTGGGTTTCCATACTGAGTCAAGGCTAGGAGCGAGATCCTTACCGATTCGAGACACTCTAGCAATGCCCCAGGATTGGTACTCTGTCCAACCCTTGGATAGCTGCAGGGCCGGTCCATACGTTAACGCTTAATGGATTGGCAATTCCAGAACACACGCCTCCCGATCCTAACGGACCTTTAAATTGGCCAGTAGCGACCAATATACTGAGGTACCTCAAATCCAACAACCACTTTTAGCTAGAAAGAGACGTGCGCACTCCCTGCGTTCCCTTGCTCTGTTTTAGACTCCACCGGGGTGTGAGGCTCGTGAAGTAACGTATACGCAAAGCTGTGTCCATACTGGACTATGCTTTGATCATCCTACAAGGCTCGGCTTTGCAACAATAAACCTTGTTCGAGTGCAACTTAGCATGTCACGTCAACAACTCATATCATGCGATCGATAATTATTTAACATATAAAGGGGTGTTAAGCAAAAGAATAAATCCTCCGCCACCAAAAATTTATATATTAAATAAAACCAACTTAACTACATGAAATAAATTTCGACGTCAGACATGCGATCCATTTACAAGTCCGTTCTGGGTCTGAACGAAACCGGAGTCGTCTTATTTCGTGGGAAATAAAGACACTCGCAAATCCGAACCATCAACAAGAACGTTCGGACGATCACTACCATCGACCCGTCAAGGTAGCTACTCCCATCAAGGCCAACAATAGCAATACGACCAACTGTCTTGAAGATCGTCGGTCTTCGACCGTCGTCTTCAACTCTTCAGGTTAATAACGCCGTATAATTATTTGAAATGAGTTTAAACTCGGTCTTTCAAATAATTCGCGTAGTTGTATAAATTACAAAACCAATTTATATCGCAAGAAATACTTTATAACGATTTCACTATTTTTGTTTCAATTAAGAAAAGTTTTTTTTCTTTTTTCACTTAATGACGCTTCAGGTCAATAGAAGACCGTGGCGCTGTTTTCCCCAAATGTTGATTTACACTTAACTCAAAATCTGATCGTTGGATTTTCACAAAATTTATACCGTTGGAAAGATTTTCCCAAGACGGTCCTAACGGGTCCGGCTTTGGAAAAATCCGACGGTTAGATCTTTCTGTAAGATCGTTCAAAGTTATGTTTTCGAAACACGAACTACCATGCGTGATTCGTTTTAATTTAATTAATATTTATAACTATAAATAAATATAAATCCATTTGGCGATTCACACAATTCAGTCAATACAACAAGCAAGTGCAGTCAATCATAACATGATTCTGTTTATGGTTTTGTCTTCTCTTTTATCATATGTAGATTTTGATAAAATTGACACTTTCAGTTCACATCCCTTTTATTTATATAAGAAAATGTATTTCCAAATTTTATCTTTTTATTTGTGTAAGAAAATGTATTTCATAACTTTATTTCATTAAAACAATGTAAATAAAAATGTAAATTTAATCCTGTCCTTTTATTAATAAACATAATATTAATAAAAGTGTATTTCCAATCTTATATCTTTTACTTACAATAGAAATTTGCAAATAAAAGTGATTCATATAGTTTGCACTTTTTGTTTATACTAGAAACGTAAATGTAAGAAGTTCACATAATTTACACTTTTTATTTACACACTAAAATGTGAATAAAAACAATTCACATATTTTGTTCTTTTTGTTTTACATTAGAAAATGTAAATAAAAACAATTCTCCTATCTTTTCCTTTTTCTTTCACATATAAAATGTAAACAAAATGATTTACATATTTTGTACACTTTGCTTAACATAGAAAATGCAAATAAAAACCATTCATACATTATGTTCCTTTTTATATTACATAAATGTGAATAAATGATTTATATGTCTTTGTTCTCTTTTGTTTTACATATAAAATGTAACAAAATGACTTACATATTTTGTGCTTTTTTTTTTTTGCTTTACATATAAAGTGAAACAAAATGACTTTCCTATTTTGTGCTTTTTACATACAAAGAAAATTGTGTATAAATGTCTCTCATGATTTTTTTTTTTTTACTTTTTATATACAAAGGAAATTGTATATAAGTGACTCTCACTTTTATGTTCTTTTCCTCTCACATAGAAAATGTATATAAGATGATTCAAATGTTTTGTTCTTTCATTTATAATAGAAATTGTAAAACAAATTGATTCTCATAAATTTGTACTTTTATTTTACAATAGAAAATTGTAAATAAGGTGATTCTCATAAATTTTCCTTTTCCTTTTACAATAGAAATTGTAAATAACATGATTAACATATTTTGTTCTTTTTACTTACATTGAAATTGCAAATAAAGTGATTTCAATGTTTTGTTCTTTTTTTTTCTTTTTTTTCTTTAAATGGCAAATAAAGTGATAAACATATTTGCTCTTTTTCTTTTACAAAGAAAATGAAAATAAAGTCAATAGCATGTTTTGCTTCTTTTACAAAGAAAATGAAAATAAAGTCAATACATATTTTGCTTCTTTTACTTTTACAAAGAAAATTGTATATACACGACTCTCGTGTTTTTCTTTTCTTTTTTTACATTTTTTTTTTTTTTACATTTCTATATTGATTTGATAATCCTAGATCAATTCAAATAGATGTGGTAGTCAAATTTCTTTTGGTTTGAATGGATAATCAAAACAATTCAATTTAATTCGAACACAAGCGATGATATGAAAATCAAATTTCTATCGATTTGACTTGGTAAATAAAATCAATCCAATACTAACACAAAGGGTAACATGTGATGATCATATTATTCTTTTACTTTAAATTGATAATTAGATCAATTTAATCTCTACTCTAAAGTGATGGCAAGTGATAACATAGCATAAAATAAAATGATAATCATATGGATCTATACGAATTATTCAAACATAGAACAATCATCACAAACCATTACCAAATAAACAGATCTGAATCATAGTCATATTTAATTTACATCGTAATTGAATAATTTAATTAATTATTAAATTTAAATAAATAATCTCACAGTAGTTGCGATTTTTGCCCAAAATTCAAAGTGTTCAGAATTTCTCCGTTTTAGTCCAGCTGCGTAGATCTGCTCAATACGATGACAAAGTCGCTGAAATCATCGAATTCCGATTTGAAATGGATTAGATATGGTCAAAACAAATTATAAAATAAATTAGGTTAATTAATTAATTGGTTAATTAAGAAATTAACCTTCTTCTTCTACCTCCAGTATTTGGCCGCACCTTCTACCTTACGTTCAAAACTAGGGTAGGATCTAATCTTCAATACACAGCACTAGGACCTGATCAGAAGACATCGGAGCGGAGAGGGGAGAGAGGCGGTCGAAGGGGGACCGGAATGGCTGAACTCGGTTCGGCCTAGGGTGGTGGCGACGGGCCCGAACGGCCACGGTTTGGGTACGGGTTTCGGCAAACTGGTGGCTCCAGACGAGATCCAACCGTATGAGATTGAAGAGGAGGAGATGATCTTTGATGTGGGATGAGAATTGGATTTTAATTCGAAGAAGAGAGGGAGCAATTGGAAGAAGAAATTTCGACCATTGGGGGTAGGGGACGGCGGCTGTGAGGAAGAGAGGGAATAGTGATTTTAGATATTAGGTTTTTCTCCTTTTTATATTATTTTATTGTAATTTTTTACAAAAAAAAAAACCCATTTCTCTCATATTATTCAAAATCCAGTCCAACAGAAAGCTACCCTACCCAATAACCCCCATTCCGGATCCATCTAACCATGTCTCGCAGGCCCAAAAGGTCATCTCGACCCCCAATTTTCGAAATTAAAAATAAATTCCTTTATATTTTTAATTCTGACACAATCAAAAATCCGCCGGAGCCACATACGGACTCTGAAAAATCCCAAAAAAATATTTTTGGCTATGTCTCGACGATACGAACCCAACAAAATTATTTTCGTCGAATTCTGAGGCTATTTGAAAAAGGCCATTTTTAAGTCGTTCAATTTTGACTGTATTGACCCAAACACAGTTTCTTCTGCCACGCTCATATACTAATTCTGAAAATTATGAAAATTGGACCCTAGCAATAATATGACATTCCAGTTCCAACCAAAGTGGTTTCGTCGAAAACGGAGTTCGTTTGCAAAATGACTATTTTTCCATAATTAAAATATTATTTAAAAATGGAAATTTTTAAATTCTGGCAGATTTTCCTATAAAATTCTAAAAATAAAAATTTTAAATTTGGCCCTGATTTTTGGGTTGTTACAATCGCCCGCACTTAAAAGCTTTTCATCCTCGAAAAGGAAAAGTAAAGTAGGAACAAAAGGGGAAAATGTGAAGTATTGAAAATGTACCTCACACAACCATCAGTCGGAGATATCTATTCTGCACGTGGGGTAGGCTTGCTTAATACTCTCCTTTGTTTCCCAGGTGCAGTCTCTAGGGTCTCCACTCCATTGCACCTTCACCAAATTGATTCTTTTATTTCTTAGCTCACGAGTTTCTCTACCCACTATTTTAATTGGTTCCCTTCTCACTTGCAAGGTCGGTGTGATTTCCAAATCCTGTTGTGCAGCTTCCTCTACAACAAGATCTGGATCATGGACATGCCTACGCAGTTGGCATACATGAAAGACATCGTGTATGCCTGGCAGCCAATCGGGCAACTGCAATCTGTAAGCGAGTGCGCCAATCCTTTCAGTAATGGGGAATGGGCCAATGAATCTAGGTGCCAGCTTGCCAGTCTTCCCAAATCGTATTACACCACGTAGTGGGGAAACTTTAAGATATACCATATCACCAACAGAAAATTGTAAGTCTCTCCTTCTAGTATCAGCATAACTTTTCTGTCGGCTTTGAGCAGCTAATAATCTCTTCTTAATAAAATCAACTTTATCTGCTGCCTCACGAATCATGTCCGGCCCCAAAACAAGACGATCACCGGATTCCACCCAACAAGCGGGGGACCTGCATGGTCTACCATAAAGAGCTTCAAAAGGCGACATCTTTATACTTGCTTGGTAACCATTGTTATAAGAAAACTAGACCAAGGGTATATGATCCTCTCATGAACCACCGAAATCTAAAATGCAAGCCCGCAACAGATCTTCTAAGATGCGGTTCACCCTCTCAGTCTGTCCGTCTGTCTGAGGGTGATATGCTGTACTAAAATTCAGCTTGGTTCCTAATTCTTCTTGAAAGGCTTCCCAAAATTTGCTAGTGAAAATTGGGTCGCGATCACTGACGATGCTACTAGGGACACCATGCAGTCTGACGATCTCTTTCACATACAACTGCACCAAACTTCTAGCTGTACGGTTGGATTTGACTGGAATAAAATGAGCAGTTTTTGTAAGACGGTCAACAATCACCCAGATACCGTCATTCCCCTTTCTAGAGCGGGGTAAGCCATCTATGAAGTCCATGGAGACCTGGTCCCATTTCCAACCTGGAATCTCTAGCGGCTGTAATAATCCTGCTAGCTTCTGCTGATCACTCTTTACTAGCTGGCAGGTGGGACATCTAGCAACATACATAGAAATATCCCGCTTCATGGATTTCCACCATAATGTACGCTTTAGATCCTTGTACATCTTGCTAACACCGGGATGAACACTGATTTTTGATTTGTGACTCTCATCCATGACTTCCCCTTTTAGCTCTGGGATATCAGGCACACAAATATGCCCTTGCATTCTGAGAATTCCTTTGTCATCAATAGAAAAGCTTGATGCTTCACCTTGGTGGATACGCTCAACCATCATTTGAATAAATTTATCACCTTTCTGCAGAGCGGCAATCTTGTCAATCAGAGAAGGAGTGATAATGAGATGGGCGAGGATGAGATTAGTGTTGGCGGCATTCTTTCGACTGAGTGCATCCGCCACCACATTCGCCTTTCCAGGCATATATAGAATATCCAAGTCATAAGCCACAAGGAATTCCACCCATCTCTGCTGCCTCAAATTTAGATCCTTCTGAGTGAAGAGATATTTCAGAGATTGATGGTCGGTGTAAAGCTCGAATTTTTCCCCCAATAAATAATGTCTCCAAATTTTCAGAGCGAAGACAATGGCCATAAGTTCAAGATCGTGGGTGGGGTACTTCTTCTCATGGACTTTTAGTTGGCGGCTAGCATAAGCGACAACTTTGTCTCTTTGCATAAGCACCACGCCAATACCTTAAAATCAAAGATGAAGCGTAACATGTTAAAATGAGTTTGACAAAAAGGAAAATGTCACCTCAAACATGTTTATTTAAAATAAAATAGGGACAACCTTCTTTGGAAGCGTCGGTCCAAACCTTCAAATCCTGATTGCCATCGATGATGGTCAAGACAGGAGCAGTGGTCAGTCTCTCTTTGAGCTCTTGGAAAGATGCCTCGCATTTTGGTGTCCAAATGAACTTCTTATGCTTTTTAGTCAGCTCAGTCAATGGACCAGATAATTTCGAGAAATCTCTCACGAATTTGCGATAGTAGCCAACCAAACCTAAGAAACTTCGTACTTCAGTGGGAGTAGTAGGCTGCTTCCATTCTTGGATGGCTGAGATCTTTCCAGGATCAACTAAAATACCTTCTTTGGAAACTACGTGGCCGAGGAATTTCACCTCTTCTTGCCAAAACATACACTTAGAGAATTTGGCTTTCAGTACATTTCTGCGAAGAATTTCTAAGACTTCTCTCAAATGTTTTTCATGCTCCTCAACAGATTTGAGAAGATAAGAATATCGTCAACGAATACAAGCACAAATTTATTAAGGACATTTCTGAAAACGCGATTCATTAAGTCAACAAAATAAGCTGGAGCATTGCACAGCCCAAAAGGCATTACTAGCCATTCATAAAATGTGTCAGGTCCTCTAAAAGCGGTGAGAGGAATACACTCTTCTGCGATGCACAGTTGATGGAAACCTGTGGCTAGATCCATCTTAGAGAATACACGAGCTCCAAGCAATCTATCAAGAAGATCATCAATGCGGGGGAGAGGGTATTTGTTCTTTAATGTCTGTTTGTTGAGATCACGATAGTCCACGTAAAGCCTGAGGGTACCGTCAGATTTAGGCACAAACACCACTGCTGCGCCCCAACTAGAAAAGCTTGGTCTGATTAGACCCTTCCATAAAAGCTGTTTGGTTTGGTTGCTCGGCTCTTCTTTCTCTTTTGGAGACATCCTCCGTATAACATGAACAACTGGTCTAGCATCAGGAACTAATTCGATTTTGAAATCTATTTCTCGACGAGGAGGCAAGCTATCCCCCTCTTCAAAAACATCAGCATAATCTCTTACAATAGGAATATCTTCAATAGAAGCCGGGGTGACTTCTAAAGAAGACCAAAATTCCTTCTTATCAGTGGCAGAGCCATGGCACGGAATAGAAATCAATTTTCCAAGGTCGGTTTTTATTTTAACTATCCTTTCAGCACACAACAATTCAGCTTCATAATTTTCAAGCCAGTCGAGTCCAAGAATAATATCATATCCAGAAAAACTCATGATAATCAAGTCAAATGGGAATTGGAAATAGGAGTAAGAAATGGGTACTCGACAATACTGATCTAGATAGAGTGTACCACCTATCGGACTATGTGCATTGAATGGTTCTTTTAATTTTCTTGGTTTTAATTTCAACTTCTTAATTGTGTCGACAGAAATAAAACTTCTAGAAGCACCAGTGTCAAAAAGGACAGTAACGGGGATATTCTTAACATTAATGGAACCGCTGAGAACATCAGGTTTACTTGTACCTTCAGAATTAGAAGCTGGTGCAGCAGGTTCACCATAGACATGAGCCACCTCTGATTTCTTAAGCAACGGGCAGTCTCTGGCAATGTGTCCAGGCTTGTGACAGTTGAAACACTCCCTCTTGTCATGTGAGCTTTTGCTGGGTCCGGACTCGTTTCTCTTTGGCGCCTTGTTGGCCCAGCACTCCCTATCATAATGGCCAATCTTCCCACAGTTACGGCACTTGATCTTTGACTTGTCTCTCTTTTGCCCCTGTGGCTTAGCTGAAGAGGAACTCACTGCTTTTGGCTTTTCATCTGCCTCCTTCTTCTTTGTATTGGCTTGCTTCTTCTCCTTTTCCTGTTGGGTTGCTTTCTGGTCAATCTCTTCAAAGCGACAAGCCATCTCTATAATCTTAGCAAAGGGACGCTCTGTATGGTTAGTGACACGGTTGTGATACTTCCTTGCCAAGCCATTGATAAACCTTTTATTCTTCTAAGTTGCATCCTGCACCAACTCCGGAGCATACCTTGAGAGTTCTTCAAATTTCTTTACATATTCATAAACTGTCATTCCTCCTTGCTGGAGGTTGGCAAACTCATCATGCAATCTTTCCACTTCATGAGGTGGGACATACTTGGCATTGAATAACTCCTTGAATTTGGCCCATGTAACTTCAGCTTCCACAACTCCTATCATACTGAGCTCCCACCAAATTTGGGCTTGTCCTTGCAAAAACCATACCGCCATGAATCGCTTGTGGTGATCCTCTAGATCCAAACCATCTAGAATCCTCTCTATAGTCTTTAACCAAGCTTGGGCCTCCGTAACAGATTCATGGCACGTGAAATGGACTCCCCCTAAATTATTTATTTTCTTCTTAACTTTATCAAGATCGAAAGCAGGTGGAGGTGGTGGTCGTACTTCCTCCTCTCTATCTGGTTGGTTGGGGGCCACTGAAGCGGTATTTTCCCTCACTCTAGTTGCTCCACCTCTAGCTCTAACTCTGGCTCGAGTTGCCATTTTACTTAGTCTGTACGTTCAAGAAAAAGGTGTCATACAAAGTGAAATGAAAATTCAAAGGAAAAGGTAGAAAAGATGGAAATGGATAAATGACTGTAAAATATGCGCTAAACTGTCATACTCATTCTAGGACTAAATAATCCCATCTCTAATGAGGCGTATTGCTATAAATATGTTATATTCCAAAACTAAGGTTAAAACCAAAGCTCTGATACCAACTTTGATGAACCCCAACTTCCGCATAACGAACAAGGATGATCATTGGATTACAACATAAATATGGCAATACATAACACAGATAACGACATAAATATAAGAAAACTACATCATAACAACATCATGGCAGCGGAAATAGATGTCATCAAAATATAGAATCCCACAGTCACAGTAGTTCTAATTATTACATCAAAACCAAATAGAATGTAACATGTCTCAAAAACTCCAAAGTACCGAATTAAAACTGGAATAAGTCTGAATGTCTCAAGAACTCAGAAAATGTCTAACAGAAAATGAAATGAAGGAGAAAGAAAGATAGCAAGCCTTCATACTCCAAGTCACCTCAACAATAGAATCTCCAAGCAAAAACTCCAAGCAAGCTAAATAGGAACATGTCAATTGGCTGCCCATGTAGAGAGAGGGCACCCGAGTTTGCAAAGTGAAAACAAACACGAGTCAGTCGTGGGACTGGTATGAGAAACCTATACTAACCACTGAATATGACAAATCTAAGGACCAAGCCACTTTCGTGGAACGGGTTTACTCCCATAGATGGTCTGTGCATATATTTATTAAATAAAAAGAATAACGCAATGCTTTTGAAAAATGAAATCATTATAAGATTCAGGTCCTATCACACAATGCAACGCACACCAGAGGATAGAGTTTTACCTTATAATGATCAAAAATGTAGAGTACGAATCAAATACTATTTTAATATTATAAGTGTGTAATATGATTTAAATTACTTCAAAATAAATGTATTAATCCTAGACGGCATAGTACCCCATCCTACTATGTCGCCGTAATAAGTATACAATCAAGTCCGTTATCTCGTATTGAGAAGTTGGGTTTCCATACTGAGTCAAGGCTAGGAGCGAGATCCTTACCGATTCGAGACACTCTAGCAATGCCCCAGGATTGGTACTCTTTCCAACCCTTGGATAGCTGCAGGGCCGGTCCATACGTTAAAGCTTAATGGATTGGCAATTCCTGAACACATGCCGCCTGATCCTAACAGACCTTTAAACTGGCCAGTAGCGACCAATATACCGAGGTACCTCAAATCCAACAACCACTTTTATCTAGAAAGAGACGTGCGCACTCCCTGCGTTCCCTTGCTCCGTTTTAGACTCCACCGGGGTGTGAGGCTCGTGAAGTAACGTATACGCAAAGCTGTGTCCATACTGGACTATGCTTTGATCATCCTACAAGGCTCTGCTTTGCAACAATAAACCTTGTTCGAGTGCAACTTAGCGTGTCACGTCAACAACTCATATCATGCGATCGATAATTATTTAACATATAAAGGGGTGTTAAGCAAAAGAATAAATCCTCCGCCACCAAACATTTATATATTAAATAAAACCAACTTAACTACATGAAATAAATTTCGACGTCAGACATGCGATCCATTTACAAGTCCGTTCTGGGTCTGAACGAAACCGGAGTCGTCTTATTTCGTGGGAAATAAAGACACTCGCAAATCCGAACCATCAACAAGAACGTTCGGACGATCACTACCATCGACCCATCAAGGTAGCTACTCCCATCAAGGCCAACAATAGCAATACGACCTACCGTCTTGAAGATCGTCGGTCTTCGACCGTCGTCTTCAACTCTTTAGGTTAATAATGCCATATAATTATTTGAAATGAGTTTAAACTCGGTCTTTCAAATAATTCGCGTAGTTGTATAAATTACAAAACCAATTTATATCGCTAGAAATACTTTATAACGATTTCACTATTTTTGTTTCAATTAAGAAAAGTTTTTTTTCTTTTTTCACTTAACGACGCTTCAGGTCAATAGAAGACCGTGGCGCTGTTTTCCCCAAATGTTGATTTACACTTAACTCAAAATCTGACCGTTGGATTTTCACGAAATTTATACCGTTTGAAAGATTTTCCCAAGACGGTCCTAACGGGTCCGGCTTTGGAAAAATCCGACGGTTGGATCTTTCTGTAAGATCGTTCAAAGTTATGTTTTCGAAACGCGAACTACCGTGCGCGATTCGTTTTATTTTAATTAATATTTATAACTATAAATAAATATAAATCCATTTGGCGATTCACACAATTCAGTCAATACAACAAGCAAGTGCAGTCAATCATAACATGATTCTATTTATGGTTTTGTCTTCTCTTTTATCATATGTAGATTTTGATAAAATTGACACTTTCAGTTCACATCCCTTTTATTTATATAAGAAAATGTATTTCCAAATTTTATCTTTTTATTTGTGTAAGAAAATGTATTTCATAACTTTATTTCATTAAAACAATGTAAATAAAAATGTAAATTTAATCTTGTCCTTTTATTAATAAACATAATATTAATAAAAGTGTATTTCCAATCTTATATCTTTCACTTACAATAGAAATTTGCAAATAAAAGTGATTCATATAGTTTGCACTTTTTGTTTATACTAGAAATGTAAATGCAAGAAGTTCACATAATTTACACTTTTTATTTACACACTAAAATGTGAATAAAAACAATTCACATATTTTGTTCTTTTTGTTTTACATTAGAACATGTAAATAAAAACAATTCTCCTATCTTTTCCTTTTTCTTTCACATATAAAATGTAAACAAAATGATTTACATATTTTGTACACTTTCCTTAACATAGAAAATGCAAATAAAAACCATTCATACATTATGTTCCTTTTTATATTACATATAAAATGTGAATAAATGATTTATATGTCTTTGTTCTCTTTTGTTTTACATATAAAATGTAACAAAATGACTTACATATTTTGTGCTTTTTTTTTTTTTTTTGCTTTACATATAAAGTGAAACAAAATGAGTTTCCTATTTTGTGCTTTTTACATACAAAGAAAATTGTGTATAAAAGTCTCTCATGATTTTTTTTTTTTTTTTACTTTTTATATACAAAGGAAATTGTATATAAGTGACTCTCACTTTTATGTTCTTTTCCTCTCACATAGAAAATGTATATAAGATGATTCAAATGTTTTGTTCTTTCATTTATAATAGAAATTGTAAAACAAATTGATTATCATAAATTTGTACTTTTATTTTACAATAGAAAATTGTAAATAAGGTGATTCTCATAAATTTTCCTTTTCCTTTTACAATAGAAATTGTAAATAACATGATTAACATATTTTGTTCTTTTTACTTACATTGAAATTGCAAATAAAGTGATTTCAATGTTTTGTTCTTTTTTTTTCTTTTTTTTTCTTTAAATTGCAAATAAAGTGATAAACATATTTGCTCTTTTTCTTTTACAAAGAATATGAAAATAAAGTCAATAGCATGTTTTGCTTCTTTTACAAAGAAAATGAAAATTAAGTCAGTACATATTTTGCTTCTTTTACTTTTACAAAGAAAATTGTATATACACGACTCTCGTGTTTTTCTTTTTTTTTTACATATTTTTTTTTACATTTCTATATTGAGTTGATAATCCTAGATCAATTCAAATAGATGTGGTAGTAAAATTACTTTTGGTTTGAATGAATAATCAAAACAATTCAATTTAATTCGAACACAAGCGATGATATGAAAATCAAATTTCTATCGATTTGACTTGGTAAATAAAATCAATCCAATACTAACACAAAGGGTAACATGTGATGATCATATTATTCTTTTACTTTAAATTGATAATTAGTTCAATTTAATCTCTACTCTAAAGTGATGGCAAGTGATAACATAGCATAAAATAAAATGATAATCATATGGATCTATACGAATTATTCAAACATAGAACAATCATCACAAACCATGACCAAATAAACAGATCTGAATCATAGTAATATTTAATTTACATCGTAATTGAATAATTTAATTAATTATTAAATTTAAATAAAGAATCTCACTGTCGTTGCGATTTTTGCCCAAAATTCAAAGTGTTCAGAATTTCTCCGTTCTAGTCCAGCTGCGTAGATCTGCTCAATACGATCACAACGTCGCTGAAATCATCGAATTCCTGTTTGAAATGGATTAGATATGGTTAAAACAAATTATAAAATAAATTAGATTAATTAATTAATTGGTTAATTAAGAAATTAACCTTCTTCTTCTACCTCCAGTATTTGGACGCACTTTCTACCTTACGTTCAAAACTAGGGTAGGATCTAATCTTCAATACACAGCACTAGGACCTGATCAGAAGACACCGAAGCGGAGAGGGGAGAGAGGCGCTCGAAGGGGGACTGGAATGGCTGAACTCGGATCGGCCTAGGGTGGTGGCGACGGGCCCGAACGGCCACGGTTTGGGTACGGGTTTTGGCGAACTGGTGGCTCCAGACGAGATCCAACCGTATGAGATTGAAGAGGAGGAGATGATCTTTGATGTGGGATGAGAATTGGATTTTAATTCGAAGAAGAGAGGGAGCAATTGGAAGAAGAAATTTCAGCCATTGGGGGTAGGGGACGGCGGCTGTGAGGAAGAGAGGGAATAGTGATTTTAGATATTAGGTTTTCCTCCTTTTTATATTATTTTATTGTAATTTTTTACAAAAAAACCATTTCTCTCATATTATTCAAAATCCAGTCCAACAGAAAGCTACCCAACCCAATAACCCCCATTCCGGATCCATCTAACCATGTCTCGCAGGCCCAAAAGGTCATCTCGACCCCCAATTTTCGAAATTAAAAATAAATTCCTTTATATTTTTAATTCTGACACAATCAAAAATCCGCCGGAGCCACATACGGACTCTGAAAAATCCCAAAAAAATATTTTTGGCTATGTCTCAACGATACGAACCCAACAAAATTATTTTCGTCGAATTCTGAGGCTGTTTGAAAAACGGCCATTTTTAAGTCGTTCTATTTTGACTGTATTGACCCAAACACAGTTTCTTCTGCCACGCTCATATACTGATTCTGAAAATTATGAAAATTGAACCCTAGCAATAATATGTCATTCCGGTTCCAACCAAAGTGGTTTCGTCGAAAACGGGGTTCGTTTGCAAAATGACTATTTTTCCATAATTAAAATATTATTTAAAAATGGAAATTTTTAATTTCTGGCAGATTTTCCTATAAAATTCTAAAAATAAAAATTTTAAATTTGGCCCTGATTTTTGGGTTGTTACAATGCGCGTGTCTAAGCCGCATTTCCATGAGCTTAATTCCATTGTGCCTTGACCGCCTTTGACTTCATGATTTCGTAGCTCCTTGATTCCTATTTCCAAGGTATGAGTCAGAACTCGTTTCACTGTCACCTCTCGTTCCTTTTTCACTTATTCTTTCCTAGAATACTTGGCTCAACCATAACTGCGTACTCATGGTTTCATGCAAGCTTTCCAACAATTCATTAGCGAATCTTGGATCTCGTTTACCTACTAAGAGGTATTCCACGCAGAAGAATTTTCCTTTGAAAACAACCAATGCCAGCCATGTTGCCAAGTGTACTTACTAGGGTGATTCCTACAGCCCATGCTTAAGAAGAATGAACCATCCGCCATGTTGGCGAACGTTACTCGATCGGATCAGAGATTTCCGATAAATGCATCAAGAGATTCTAGGTAACTAACCATGACAGAACCCAAAAGGTTACACGAGACTTTGAGAATATTACCAAGGCAAGTTAAGAGTTTAACTACCCTCCTATCAAAACCGTGAATGGCATCCCTTACTGGATCACCACTTCATCCCTAGAATCCATCCCTAGCTCAACAATAGAAGCATTGCTTCTAATCTCAACACTTGGCATTTACACTCTCAATTCCAAACAAGTCATGAACAAATGAACCGATCTCCAACCAGATTTTGGGACAAAAGTGGGATCTTCTACCATGCTAGTACTAAGGTGCAGAGACATAACTACCGAAGCAGACTTAAATAATGCGATGATCAAAACAAAGTCTGGACAGGATGATAGAAAAGAAAGGCTAAACCTTTAACAGAAACGATACCATTCCTCTTAGGTACGCTAGAAATGAGAGCATACAATTGCCCTCTCGCTGATCTTGTCCTTATCTTCCTTTGTGGATCAAGCCATACCAACAAGTTGCTTATCCCTAAGTCCGTGTCCTTTATCCTTGCTCTTATTATCCTTTCTTATAACTTCGGTAACAGGTCTCTCGAGAACTTCCTCCATCACACGGGAAAACACTTACGTAGCTAGACAAGGATTAGTCGCAGTTAAAACTACTGTGACTAGAGATGGAGGAAAGAAAGGGAAAAGAGGTTCAATCAAGGAAACAAAGGATAGTGCTAATGGCTTTTGGGGAATAGCCTTTAAAAACTTTTCTTGAAAAATGCTTCTTTGTAAACGGTTTCTCAAATAGTTTTCAGAAGGTTTTAAAAACTTTTGCCCAGTCTGGTAACCTTCTGCTCTGATACCAAATATAACACCCCACCTCCGCTAGGGTCACTCACAAAGGGAATGCACTAGGTTTGGTGAAGTATTATCGAGGTAAACATGCACAGAAATATTACAAGACAGAACATATATGAAACAGCGGAAGTAAAACCAACTTTCATTTCTTTAATAAATATGGTCTAAAGCCTTTTACATCAGAATACATCAAAACCTGTCTTGCAATAGTAAAGAAGCATAAAACCTTTTCATAAATTATTCCCCAGAATAAAGCGGTGAAGCAGCCATAGCCAAGAGAAGACCAAGCTATACAAGATGACCTTCAAGCATAAGAGGTCCAAGCTAAATAACAGTATTCCCTCCCTGAAAACCTGGGGGGGGGGAACGGAAGACAAAGAGGCGAGAGAAAACGGGGTCAATCATAAAGACTGGTAAGTCCTATCTACTTCCAGCATAAAAACAGGTAAAGGTAACATGACATGCATAAACTGAAAGTAAACATAAGGATGAGGACAAGATAGATAAGCTAAACCAAGATAACAGGATGAACTACTGGATCAAGATAAACTAAGGTATCATGATAAACTACGGTGTCAAGATAAATCAAGGTATCACATCGTCAGGTTTCTATCAAGTATACTATCCCAAGGTATCTATCATGTATAACATCCCACGGTATCTATCATGTATAACATCCCAAGGTATTTATCATGTATATTTGCTCTGCACCTCTCGTACTAGTATCCCAACCCATGTCATGTGTTAACTATGAATGTCCCTTGCCCAATGTCATGTAATGGCCCATATCAACCTAATATATAGCATATGTAGGTTTTCCCAACTCGTATGTTTCTTTCCATGTATAAGTTCAGTCCTTTGCCATAGGCCGTACGGGCTTTCCCATGTAAATCTATACCACCTCAACATAGCACTCTTTTATCCTTGAAGTTGTTTTGGACTGCTACCCTTGATCTGCTTATGTTTTCTTACCACGAACTACCGCGTGTTCACTTAGGATTTATGCCACCTAGGACCACTAGGGATTATGCTACCTAATGAACGTTTCCGTGTCTCGGTTTGGGTTCAAGCCACATAGGGCCACTAGGGATTATGCCACCCGTCAACCACGCCCTTTATCCCACGTATGTATCGTGAATCGTTTTCCATGTCTAGACGCACATGTATCTCAATGTGCCATCCGAGTTCCGTGCCAGGGCAAATCAAGAAATACGGAACTCAGTCGGGAGCTTTAAGTCATCTGCCGATGCAGATATCAAGGTCTGTTTTTGTATCCGTGGCTATGGTCCCACGTGACCCCTTCCTCAACTACTGAAAGGCAATCCAAGAAAAATCATGTATGAGAACTGCATCCCGGCCCCACTATGCCCCACTTTCCTATTGGCCAACCTCACCCATGACTCGATAGCAAGAACATGGTCTGTTGGGAGTTCTCTGCCTTTCCGTACGTACACGATTGACTAAAGATGGTAGGTAGTCGACGACGCGCTATCTAGGGCAAAAACAAGAATCGACGACTCCACGCTAATCCATCCCAGTCTTTAGGTCGCTCGCATAGCAACCAAGGCATACTCTTGGCTCTTCTACCGCAGACCTTAACCTCTATGAGGCCAGGTTTCATGGACCATCTGCCACCTCACAAAGGGATACCAAGAGTACCCTCACGTCTCCCGAAGCTACCGCTTCGTCACCCAGTTCGTTGAAGCCTTTACCTAAGTCATATAATTTGCTCCTCCTCGTGTGTTTAAGCGATGACCTACCGTATCGGGTTACTCATCTATCTGTAAACTGGTCCAAATCCCTTGACTAAGAATTATTACTTAGTTTCCCAAACTAAGGTTTACCACTTAGTCTCCTTTCCCGTTATCCTCGTTAATCCCGGTTTTCAACCTAGTCCCCAGAACTAGGGTTTTGTCTAATGGGTTAAGTGTTGTCATTTAAGTTCATGACTTAACATGCCTATGAATCATGTCAAGATTTGGCTAAGTATTCAAGTCCAAGACCTAGCCCTACAAGTTGGTTAAATATACCAAGAAGCTCATGACTTAACCCTATTCAATCATCAAGTCAAATTGGTTAAGTATTTGTTTATCTTAACCCTATCAGATTATCGTGTTAGATTGGTTCAGCATAGATTATCTTAATCTCATCGGATTATCGAGTCGGATTGGTAAAGTATAGGTTAACTTAACCCCATCCACTAATCGTATTATAATGGTTAAGTACATTTAAACGGTCTTGTGACTTAACCCTATCAAGTTCTCATATTAGATTGGTTAAGTATGGTTGCTTAACCTCATCAAATCATCATGTATAATTGATTAAGTATAAGTTACTTAACCCCATTAAATTATCATGTTAAGTTGGTTAAGTATTGGTTACTTAACCTCATTGAATTACCAAGTTTAGATTGGTTGAGTGTTTAACTTAACCCCATCGAATTACCGTGTTTAGATTAGTTAAGTGTAGGTTACTTAACCCCATCTAATTACCGTGTTTAGATTAGTTAAGTGTAGGTTACTTAACCCCATCTAATTACGTGTTTAGATTAGTTAAGTCTAAGTTACTTAACCCCATCTAATTACCAAGTCGGATTAGTTAAGTGTAAATTACTTAACCCCATCTAATTACCAAGTAGGATTTGTTAAGTGTAAATTACTTAACCTCATCCCCTAATTGTCTTGTATGGTTAAGTGTCATTAAGAAATCAAGTCCGGTTCCACTTAACCTACCCATTCGTGTCATATCGGTTAAGTGTCATTAGTCAAAATTACTTAACCTTTTCATATGGCATTAATTAGATTAATGCACCCCAACCTCTCACATTAGACTTTGTTGTGGTTACTAGTTAAGCCGGGCAGGTCCGGGTAGCTTTACACCATAACCTAGTCTAACCTCGGGTCTTAAGTGCTATATGACCAACTACTCACATTGGGTCCTATTGTTTGTAGCCACTAGTTAAGCCGGGCGGGTCCGGGTAGATTTATGCTACAAACTCAACCCAACCTCGAGTTGGCCACTTTCATGTTTGGTTTAGTGTCATATTACACTTACAACTCATACGTGTCTAGTTTCATGTCCCATGTTTACCCCACATGTCATGTCCACATTTAGGTGTATCATGAGTGCCATATTTTCATGAAATCCCATGTCAAATTGTCATGTCATAATCACGCACGTCTAACCTACCCCAAATCGTGTTTCCAACCCAAGTAAAAGCGAGTCAACGTAGTAAGGATACTATGCTACGTATTGGCCTCAAAACATGCACGATGTCAAAAAGGGATTGGACGCCAACATGCATGGTATCATAAGGGGTTTGGCCTCAAAATATGCATAGCATCATAAGGGAATTTGGCCACAAACATGCATAGTATCATAAGGGAATTTGGCCACAAACATGCATAGTATCATAAGGGAATTTGGCCACAAACATGCATGATAACATAAGGGGTTTGGGTTCATTTACATGCATAAGCCCCGAAGTCAAGTCTTTGCCAATGTTTCACAAGTCAAATGGTTCCCAAAGGTTCATGCTAACATTCCATAGATAAAGATTCAAACTTGCAAGATAAACTAGGTTAAACATAGCATGAGTGGCATGATTAAGTCGCTAAAACTTAGCCCAAGGTCATAGATCATAGAAAAGGGGCAAAATTAGGTTCACATAGGCTAGCATACTTATGTTTCATCGCATTTTATTCCATGTCACATTAGAACCACCGTTAGAATCTACAAGTAGCTAGAACTTACACAGCGAGGCTTAGGGAAAGATCATGAATCGTCTTGACCAAGAAAGGTGGCTCCTTTGTTGAAGAATCGTCATGAAATTTGCGTAGCAACGTTGATCTACCCTCGATTTGATGTAGAAAGCTTGCACTTTTTGATTTGAACCCGATTTGAATGCATAAGCCCTTAGAGTTGGAGATGGAGGCCATGAACAAGATAGGTTTTGGCGGCACTTCGTGGCATGAGTGATTTGGGAGGGTTTAGGGTAGGCTTAGGGGTCTTTTTATAGAGATTAGGAGTGGTTTAGGCCCTTAGATTAACCCTAGGATAAATCTGAGCCTTTAAAATCCGTCACAAGCCTCCAAATATGTCTTGAGGAACAAGTCAGGTGCACCTAGGCCAAACTGGCCGACCACCCAAGTCGACAGGGGTGTTGACTGGGCAGTCGACACCACCTGGGGTGTGTCGACTCCCAAGTCGACTCCCCAGTCGACTTGGGGGTGGCGGGAATTTTTCCTGCCTGTTCTGCTGGGCTGAATTTGAATTCTGAATTCAAATTTGGACTGTTTTTGAACTTGAAATTTTCTGAAAACTTTGACGGGCCATAACTTAGTCATACGGACTCCGATTTTTGAAAACTCGGACTCTATTTCGCGTATTTTTCCGAGACGAACGCAATGGCGCAACCCGTTTCTCCTGATTCAGATTTTATAATTAAATTCTGCCTTGATTCTTGTCTTAGCATGTTGTAAAAATCCGGGTTGTCACAAATCTCACTTATCAGAGTCCATTGTGGAAGAATCCTCTGAGAAATTGGCCATGATACATCAAAACTCATCGCCCATGGATAAAGAAAGACCGTTTCAACGTCAAAAACAATAAAAACGAGAGGAAACATGTAACAGCGGATTCGGAATTCTTTTTGGAGCATGAAATTCCATTTTTTGTGTTAAAAAGGGAAAACTTTTTGTTCCGAAGCAAAGATATTCATGGAGGTGGTTCGTCCTATTTACGACCAAGAGGTATTGGATTCTCTTTCGGATAGGCCCTGAAAAGAGAGGGAAAGCTGGAATGCCAAGCAGGGGAATTTATCTTGGAAGCGGAAGAACTATTTAGGCTTCGCGAAACCCTCGGTCCACATCTGATATGGGCATTAGGGCATTGAGAGGACAACAAAAGCTGCAAAAAAAAATCATCCGCGATCACTCCGCACCTTTTGGCTACAATTCCAATTCCTTTCATACAAGCTCCCGAAAAGAGGTCAAAAAGACATGATTTTCCCACTAGGGGAGATGCAAGCAAGATTTTGGGAGGGGTCTTTTTCCTCTATATTTTTCGATGAATTATTCTAGAATCTGATTAAAAAAATGTGGCTTGTCATCCAGGAACTTGTTCGGAAATACCGTAATGAAAGGAACATAGGAGGTTGCCGCTAGGTTTTTGACCAAACAGGATCGTCCAGTTCCTATAGAACCCGGTCAAATAGGATTATTTTCTTCTAGAGATCTTTTACTTTTTTTATCATCGTTAATTTGGAAAAAATTAGATACTTATAATACAAAAAAAATTATCATCGAAAAGATAAATAGTTGTTTCTTCCTGGCCTAATTGAAAATGAATTGAATTGTTGATTGTATCATAAAGACTAGGGTATTTAATACCACGATAGAAGTATTAGGATTAAGAATAAAAAGAATACCATTCATTCCGAACTATCCAGAATAAGGTGGATTGGCTAAGGAGGCGGATTCTAAGTTTAAGAAATTTTATGAATTCTCCCATCCTTAATACTCTTTCTATCTTGCTAATAAAATAAGGAGTTTTTTTTACTAAAGATAAAGAGAATATTGTAAGTTCACGACTCTAACTAAACTAATTCAACCCAACAAAAAAGGATTTGATTTCTAATAAAAAATGGAAAACGAAATGTTCTAAATGTTCTTGTAAATTCTTGTTCCCATTGGACCATTTGTATCTATGTGCATCAGGATCCTGATTCATGGATCTCTCAGTTCGAGAAATAAGAGGATCAAACCATTTCTTCAAATCTATTGGTTTGTTAGGATGCCTCAGCTACATACATCACTGCACTTCCACTTGACACCTACCGTAATAATAAACGGGCCCTCATCAATTCCTTTGAGCTTCATTCTTGCGAACGTACTACTTGTGATGAAAATCTTGATATACTTCATTTTTTAAAGTATTGTTGTGATGAAAAATTTGATATACTTCAAGATGAGTAGGTTACTTCTTGCTTAGTGTCGTTGTAATGAAAGTTGTCTTATTTATCAAATGTGTATTGCAATATGCAAACCTGATTGAAACACAAAAAAATGCGTTTTAAATAAGAAAACATATGCACGCGATGTTTTTAAAGAAAAACTTCACTAAGAAGTATTTATAAGTAATTTGAGTTATTGACAGAAGAATACGAATTTAGAGGAAACTAATAAATCAAGGGGAGCATCCATAAGCATATTATAATGCACCCTTTTTCCTTAACTAAGTTTTTTCCCATAGGGTTTTCTTAGTAAGGTTTTAATGAGGCAATGTCATGATCCAGAAATATCAACCCAAATAGTAACATATGAAAATAAGTTACAATATACTCTTTTTCCTTATTTAAGATTTTTTCCACTGGTTTTCTCTTATTAATATTTTAACGAGGCATTATATTGATCCAGAAGTATCATACTCCTTTTGACGTAATAAATATGACATTTTATATTGTACACTTTTTCCTCCACTAAGATTTTTCCCATCGGATTTTTCTTAGTAAGGTTTTGACGAGGCAATATTTTGATCTAGAAGTATCAACATCATTTGATGCTGTAAACTATTATTCAAGAAGACAAAGCAGCTGGCATGGCTCAGATTAAAGTGAATTATATCAAGGGCGATAGGATGGAGCATATTTCTTCTGAATTTCTCTTAACACATGAAACATGAAAGGATAACAAGAAAGAGGAGAAAGAAATTCAGTTTCAAGAAAACGGGTAGATCTGTTCTCAAAGGCAATTTCCAAATCAACATTCCAGAATATTGTGTACAAAATTGGCATGCATCGACTACATCAATAGGCTAATTGAATAATGAGTTATAAATAAAGTGGAGCATATAAAATTACGTTATATTGTACTCTTTTCCTTCACTAATATTTTTCCCACTAGATTTTTGTTAGTAAGTTTTTTAATGAGGCATTATCTTGATCCTAAAGCATCAACACTTACTTTAACATTGGAAAACATGTTATATAAAGATGAAATAAAATTACACTCTTTTCCTTGTTTATGATTTTACCCATAGGGTTTTTCATAAAAAGGTTTTTTTAATGAGGCATTAATTTGATCCCCAAGCATCAAACTCTTATAAGGAATATCATTTTAATATGATATCCATAATGTCACACATTGCACTTTTTTCTCATTCAAAGTTTTTACCACTGGGTTTTCCTGATAGAGTTTTGAAGGCAAGAGAAAATAGTTGTATCGACTGAACATATATATATATATATATACATATACATATACATATATATATATACACACACACATATATATATATATACAAGCATGATAATAATACTGGGGAGAAATCATCATATATGTTTTGAAAGGGACAACTTCAAGTTAGCTGAGCATTCAAGATTTTGAAGACGCATATTCAAGTGGGAGTGTTGTAATATATAAAAACGAATATGCTTTTGTAATACTCTATTTAGTCCCACATCATGGGGATAAGTTTAACATCAGCTCCAAAGCCTATATAAAGGAGCCAGTGTAAATTAGGTACACTTGAATCAATAGAAATAAAATTCTCTCCCTTATCTCTTCTGTTCTCTCTAATAGCTTTTATTTTATTATTTATTCTATTTTATTTTATAACACAAGCTAATTACTTAGAAAAACTGCAAATAAATCTTAGATTTAAAAAGCAATATTTTTTTAACTATAAGGTTGAAACGCACTCACAGTTAACAATATTGGGATCCCTCCATGTCCAAGCCTTCCTCCTCCCTTAACCTCTTATATTGTCGCCAGCCAAACCTTCCTCCTCCCTCGACCCCATCTATCATTGTAAGTTGCCTCTAAATTACCACTCCAAGTTTGGTAGGAGCCAGAGATCTGAGCGTTGATTTATTATGTTTGAGATCTTGACTTATTTACATAAGTTTAATGCATTAATTTAGCAAGTAGATTTTGAACAAATTGGAAGTAGATATTTTGTTTTCGCTGCCTGAAAAGGTGTAGGAAAGCAGGCGTTCGTAGATCAAGTTGCGACAACAGAATTCGATGGTGGGCGAGTTGCGGGTTTGGATTAGGTAACCGATTAGGTTTCGGGAGTGAGGGGTTGCTTAGTAGAGGAAGAATCGGAATAGTGAGAAAGGAGGAGCCATGAAAATAAATTAACGGAGAAAACGCGAAGGGAATATTTGAAACGCGAACATGATGCTGAATTTCATTGGCACAGACAAATTGATTTTGGTCCTCTTAATTAAAATATGGAAACCTCCCTAATGGACAATTTGATAATCTCTCAAATTTCCTTCTTCTTCTAAAAATTTCTAACCAGGTTCAATTTCATATTGCTTCCTTGAAATTTGTTCGCTACCATGGACTTTTGAAATATTGAAGTCAAAGGATGCATTCTCTATGTTTAACCATCCAATTCTGCATGAAATACTTGCAACTGATAGTTATTAGTTTTGTTGTTTAAAATGTTATTAAAATGATAAATAGTGGTAACTTGTATTTATCAAAACAAAAACAGTAGATATCAGCACTATGTGAAATGGTTCTATTTGTGAAAATGATAAATAACACCAATACACGTATACATATACACTTTTGACTAGAACTACCCCGCAGCTCTCTAGGAGGTGTTATAACCCTTCGAATCTTTATTGTCAGATTAAATATTTTTCGGCACTACTTCCACATCTCTCCAGTCCCCGCACTTTATGTGGGAAGACATTATAATTTCAATTATTTACTACAAACTGTTGTATGTAAAACCAGTAGCAGCACCACCACCACCATCGATATTATCATCAAATTCTAAACACTACTATATTTCTGTAACTAAAACCATGCTAAGTTTTCAATTCGTTTGCTATTTTCCCTTGCAATTGTTGCTTTCGGAATGTTTCATTCTTTTTTTTTTGAAAGTTGATAAAAAAATCCAAACGACCCATGGCCCATTACCCAATAGGGTAAGAGATAATAACACGGGTAAAACCCGAATACTACAAAACAAAAAACAACTACATCGATTGTCTTCTAACATCTCAAAACCCTAGCCGACAATCAACTAAACTAGAAAAAAAAACCTTCTCCTGAAAATGGCGGACGTGAAGGAGAATTATCCAGCTTTAACGACAAAGCAACACTTCATGGTGGTTTCCAGATGCAGTCTTCACTCTTATTAGTCTCACTGGAGATGCTAGGTGTAACGACCCGAAAATCCGGTCCAATTTGAGCTGACCAAAAACACAAGTCCAACCCCAAATTTAAACTGAAAATCAGGAAATTAATAGAAACAAAACAGAGGGTAAGGATAGATAAGATAAAAAGTTAGATTAGAAGAAGAAGAAGAACACAATATCAGAGTAACACGAATCTCACGGCGGAACGAATAAATATATTTCATATCATAACTTTGAAATACAAATCTGTACTGGAATATACATATCATTATCAAAGTACAACACTTACAATACAACGGAAATAACTATAGCTATATAATCCTGAAGCCTCCTGCTCCAAGCTCTTCCAGTATATCTGTAAATCCTGACTACTTGACTGCCCGTACAAATTTAGGCACCCAAGAGTTTAGGGAAACAAACAAATAAACTCCGGGTCAGTCATGAGACTGGTATGAGTAAAACAGTTTAAAACAGTTCAAACATGTAATCGATATCTCATAAGACCACGCCGTATAACGGAACGGGTTTTCCCTTATGAGAATCCAAAATATCTTTATATCAAAAACCTTTTGATATTATAATAATGTCTATCAACACAATATAATAATCATCTAGCAGGAACGCTTTCATCTCACGTTCTACATATATAGTGTACAATCAAAACCGCAAGCACGTATTGGGTAATGGATTTCCAACTATGACAAGGTATGGAACCACCTTCCGCTTGTGTACGTCTAGAGAGGAATACACTGGGTTCAACAAGAACATCTTACAACCCGGCCACACATGACCGACCACTCATTTCGCTTGAGTGTATCTAATGTACATCACCAACGGTTCGGATCAGCAATCGTTTCCCGAATGGGACAGCATCAACAATAGATTTTTAGAAGTAAATGAAACTCTAGATCAGGTGATTATACACCCTACTTCGGTGCGACCGACTTAGCCATGCTGCCTGCCCGATTTCTGTCATTTATCGGATGTGAGGCTAGAAGCTACACTTTATCATCACACCAGATTCACTTTGAATGCCACATCGTCAAATCCATCAAATCACCGATTGACGCCCTCAACCATACATTATGTGTTAGATAAAAGAAGTTTCCTTCTCCGCTTCCACTCTTGGTACGGTTGGAGAAATCAATGTACGTGATCGTCTGGAAATACTCTGTCAGACATCCATCCATACAAGTCATCCAGGAACAGGATGAACCGAAGGCACTATTCTGTAAACAAGATAGCCCTTGCATAACTCCGTCTTCAATTTCCTTTGGCATATATGATTCGCAATGCTTATGCCAATACAGAGTGGTTCTTTGGATAATAATCCAACCGGTCTCTCCATATTAACAACGTTAAAATGGTCAAAACTTCTGTGATTTAACTATCGAAGAAAAACAGGTGTGCAAACAATGATATTATTTCCAAATGGAAATTTATATCGATCAAACATCATTCAACATTTATATCTTTATTTCATTAATGTACTTATCTCCTGTTTCCCTATATTCAATATTTCTTATTTTCTAAATTTAGAAAATATTCGTTATTAACAATGGAAAACATTTCCATTTCTTGTTTTCTTTATTAGAAAACATTTCTGGTTTCTTATTTGGAAAACATTTCCAAAGCTTCTGCACTGGACTTAGACAGATGTTTAAACAAACCACCGCGATGCCAACTCAAACCATTTCCTTTAATTACTAAATTCACTTAACCATCATTTACTATCGAACCTTAACCATTCCTTAGTTAAAAATGAAGTCAATCAAGTTGGGGTAATACTACCTCTCAGACCTTAACTGAACAATGTTTCTAACCTTGAAATAGACAAAGTTCACCCTTCTAATTCTTTAACAAACTTCCTTACGTAACTCTCTTTCAAATCTTTTCTATTCGATAATTCTTTCCTTCGATAAGGTATATTCGATAACTTTATTCACTTAACTCCTATGATTTAACTTTGACTCTATTCATTTAACTCTTATCGAATAAACTATATTTGATAACTCTTTTAATTCTATTTGAATAAACTATATATTCGATTTAACTCCTTTATTCTATTTGAATAAACTATATTCGATTAACTCCTTTATTCTATTCGAATAAACTATTCATTTATAAAGATTTACTTTTGGTAACGGTTCTTCACTTTACAAATGATTTCCTTTTTTTAATTCTATTCGTAAATGGTTTTACAAATATCCCCTATTCAATCTCATTTGTAAATGGTTTACAAACATATCTCTTTCTGATTGATTGGTAAATGGTTTACAAACCTTCCTCGTTCAAATCTATTTGCTAATGGTTTTACACTATTTCCTTTTCAATCCGATTTGTAAATGGTTTACAAATATTTCATTGTATATCTTTTATTCATTCTACTCTAGTTATTTCCCTTTTTCTATTCTATTCGTTTTATCAACATTTTTTCCTTTTATAAAACTCTGTTTGTTTTATAAACGTTTCCCCTTTTATTTACTTTCGAAATATTTCCTTTTATAAAATCTATTGATTTTATAAAATCCCTTTTATTTCAATATACATTGAAGTAGTTCTTTTTACATCCCAGGGTCTTTTATGATATTTAAAAATATCGAATAACAAGGATCAATATCATTCCAACACACATAATCCATAATAGATTATATAACACACAATATATGAAAAATAGTAAAATAAATGTTGAGGAATCGAGTCAGATTCCTCCAACCTGTTTCCCTGCATCCACAGATGTTACACAATAAAATCAACATCACTTTCAGTTCCATATGATATATTCTGTTTAACAGAATCAACATAGAAATTCAACTAACTGACTAGCAGTTTAATCAAACAGTCAACACACAGTCAATCAAACAACATTTAACAGTTCTAAAAATACAACATGAAATTATAACTATTCAGAGTTAGTGAGATTTACCCACATTGGCAGTTCATCGTTAAAGAAAGATAAGCTGTTGTTTGATCTCAATCAAACAGTTTATTTCGCCATAATTTCAAATGAGCCCCAATCCATTTCCAGTTAGTTTCATTTCGTAGTCGTCATCCATACAATCCTGTTGGATCTTGTTTCATCTGATTCTGATATTGTAAGACGAAGTTACGACATATACAAGTTAACGTACCCAATAAATAATTTAAACATTAATTAAAATAAAACCCCGGGCCTCATCCTAACAATCCGGCTCATCTGCTAATCCAAAGGTCCAGACCCGCGATTTCCACTTCAGCCTAAACCCCACTTTTTTTCTTCTTTTGTATTATTGGGCTTGATACATGAATTTGACCCATCTCCATTTAACAAATCTAGGCCACCACGTTTCCATCAGCACCGACCCGCTACCAAGAAAACCCATCTTCCACGATATTCACTTCAGATCCGACTCCTGCCTTCTTTGACCGATAACGCACCCTTCTCCGGCTATCAAACTCCAGCGCCCACACCACTGTTGGATTCCTCATCTCCAGCCGTCCCCGACAGATACCCCAACTACCAGCTCGCAGCCTGGATGATCAATGCGTCGACTGTACCCTATTTCGCCCCTTCCAGTTTCGAGCGACATTCATGGTTGCGAAAATCCACCAAACCAGCACACAAGGTGCAGAACAACCTCCCGGTCCCGAAAATGAACTCAAATCGACCCACTCCTCCTTCGTTTATACATAAGGTTGAACCCCAGAAATACTGTTGACAAACCGAACCACACAAAATGGACTTCGAACACTTGGAAACTTATACTGGGAGGAAGCTACACCCTCCAAGAATCCGAACACACAACCCTTTTGATTTTTAGGAATTTTCTTGAATTCTTGTTGATTTAATTTACTCATCCAGATTTCTGGATTGAAGAATACTGGCGGTGGTTTTTTTTTAAGGGAATAGAAATTAGGTTTAGAACATGTTGAGGCATATTTATAGGAACCTTTTATTATTTTTTATATTTGATTTAGTTCAATCGTTATTTGTATACGATGTCTAAAAATCACCATGATCACCTACGATACCCAAAAATCACGAAAATGGACAAGCAGCTACAGTTCGACATTACGGTCCCAACGAAACTGGTTTCGTCGAATTCCGACTCTGTTTGCTCACACAACGTATTTTTAACTGTCGAAATACTGACTTTTTCTCACTCTAAAAATCCGTACGACCACACAGTGACTCTAAAAATCACGAAAACTGGCATCTAGCAACTATTTGACATTGCGGATCTAACAAAATTAGTTTCGTCGAATTCTGACTTTGTTTGCAAAAGTGGCTAATTTTTAAGCTTTGGATGACCCATTTAAATATATAAATATAACTAAATTAAATATTTGTAAATTTATATTATCGTATATATTCACAGTGGAATACCATACAGCTCTATAATATTCCTATATGAATTTCTAACTTGATATTTCAATCTGGGTCAACCCAATATTCGATTTATATTGAAATTCCTTTTTAAAATATAAATAATTCCTTTATAAATTATAAAGGAATTCCACAGCGACTTTTCTGAAATTTGATTTGGACGCGAATCAAAATCTACACGATGAAATCCCGATTTTCCTCTTCCACTAGAAAGATATACTTCACCAGCTCCACACGTTTCTTGTTTCACAGAAATCCAGCTTAAAACGAATCCTGTACATTCAGTTGAAGTTCAAATCGCCAAATTACGAACTGCAGCTCCATTTCAAGCTCGATTATAATTATATTATAATTCCACGTTCAACTGTCGACGATTTAATATATTCGTTATTCAAATTGAATCCCAAGCTGAATTAAATATCACAGATGATCTGGTTCACACCATATCGTCATTTCAGCCAATTCTGATTATTTCAGAATTAAATATATTATTTAATTATTATTTTAATTAAATATTCACTCTTATATAATTAACAACCATTTAATTCTCTATATCACTATATATATAATTAAATAAATTAAATATAATACCTCTGCCAATGCGGGTCATTACAATCTTTCCCACTTAAAATAATTTTGTCCTCGAAATTGCTAAAAGGTAGAGGACGACCCTATCGACTGGTTAGAACATATTTGTTCACTTCCTAACTTCAGTTTCAACTGAACCAATTTAATTTCAATTTAATTATTAATTAATTCTTATCAACGAAAATTTCCAAAAATCCTGAAAATTTTCTAACGCCTTAACTTTCTGAAAAAATTTGCCAGCACCTCTTTGTATTGGTTAATCGATCAAATTCCAACTCGCCTCTCTAGGCCATCTCCATCCTAAAAGAAAATCAAACAGCCAAGCGGCTTGCCAATTCGGCTCATAAATCTTATATCCAATAGAAATATAAACTTGTACCTTTTGTCGGCATATCATTTTATCCTTTCCACCTGTTTCAATTCAGCAGATACAAGGGTCATCCCGATCAAATTCCAATCTGGTTTTATCCACAACACAACCATTCGCTTTTTTTTTACCAAGCCAAATATCATCTCAACTCGAGTTTCTTCTCGATTCCCAACTCTTAACTTGATTATCACATTACACATCAAATTCAAATCTCACAAATCCAATTTGTCTCGATATCATTCTAATTCAATCTCAGTTACCACTTTAATTGGCTTTATTTTTAATTCCAATTTGCTTCCACAAAATTCTGTTAAATTTGTTTTTAATTTAAACAGTCTTTCCCTGGGAGTTTTTAAACAGTTTACTCTTTTCAAAAATCAAATTTTCCTTTTGAACATGTTACTGAGCCCTTAATTCATATTCCATTAGTTAAATCACTTCTCTATTTCTTTATCAATATTTGTTAACCAAATATTTTCAATAACCATATTGGCCTTTTATGTTATTTGGAAACATTTCTGAATATCGCCTTCCTTTATTTTCTAAACTTTAGAAAATATATGCTATTTATAATTGGAAAATATTCCAATTACTTATCTCTTTTCCGATCTCGTTTATTTCTATACTTAGGAAATATTCTTTATTATATTTCCAAGCTTATACATATTTGGGTTAAAACGGATGTTGTGTAAAACATCGTTACGACAACCCAAATACTATATTCAACTAACTCTTATTCAACATTGATCTTCGAGCCTAAAATCTTACTATTTATTTGTTAATAATGAAATCAATCAAGTTGGGGTATAACTACCTCTCAGACCTTGACTGCATAACATTTATAACGTCAAAAAAGATATGACTACTTACTCGAATAATCAATACCATACAACTACTTATTCACTTTTAAACGTGTATACGCTTCCTCTTTCTATTCCTACTAGATTTTATTCTTAGTCTTCCTTTTTGATTTTACTATTCTATTTCTAAGTTCGTTTCCTTATCGATTTCTATATATATATATCGATACGTTGATTTCTAACTATCAAATTATCTTAAAAATATTCTAACTCCTTAAATTCCCGGAAAAAATCGCCATTACCTCCTTTGTACCAGGAGCATCGGGATATTTCAAATAGCCTCCCATGGCCCTCACCAATCCACAAGAAAAAGAAAAAGCCAAGCGGCTAGCCGATACGGTGCATAAAATCTCATATATGAATTTAATACATACCTTTTCGTCGAGCATTCTATTTATATACCTTCATACCTTATCCATACCTAACTCATGTATATTTATACATTTCTAATTCATTTCAACTTAATCCAATCATTTTAACTTAGTTCGTTAATTATTTTGTTAGTTAACTCTTTAGTCTATTTCACTTTTTTATTTGAACATGACATGTTCAGATATATTTTAACTTGCTTATTAACTAATTTGAATCCAATTTCAAATTTAAGTTCTATATTCGATTTTGAATATCCATTTACAAATCCAATTCACCTTTCAAAGTTCAACTTCAAATTCAAAACTCGATTAACTAATTCCTCTTCGACTTAGTTAATTCTATTCAATTTCTATTCAAATTTTATTCAAATTCTATATATTCAAATTCTATAGTTTAAATTCCATTCAAATTCTATTCAAATTCTATATTTGAATTCCATTTGAATTCTATTCAAATTCTATATATTCAAATTCTATATCTGAGTTCCATTTGAATTCTATATTCAAATTCTATATTTGAATTCCATTTGAATTCTATATTCAAATTCCATTTGAATTTCTGTATTCAAACTCTATTTCAATTTCATTGAATTTCATATATTCAAACTCACTTTGAATTTCTATATTCAATTTTTATTTCAAACTTTCTTTATTCATTCTTTATAATAAATCCCATTTTGAAATTCAACACAACTTGTCTTTCCCAAAAAAAATTCAAAACAGTATCTCTGGTAGTAATTCGTCACTTACAACTCGAAAATGAATACTGATGATGCAGCTGTCATCATCGGAATCTATTTTCCAGCGATCGAAGTGAGTTCAATACTATAAAACCATTTCTAAACATTTCCACTTTGAAATTCATTTCAAAATATAATTCACACTACTTGTAAAACAATTTAAAATCTACCAGGATCTTAAATTTTCCTTATTTTTAATCCAAATCCATTTACAAACACTTATCCAATTTACCAGAATTTTAATTCAATTTCTAGTTTAAATTTCAGATTTAACTCATCTGATTTCACGTATTTCACTTATATGAATTCTGATTGGTTATTTACATAACCATTTAATTTATAATCTTACTTGATTATAATAATAACCAATATATCCAATATATTATAAATTTTGATATCTATATCTTCTCTATATCAAGATATACCTTAGGTAAACTTTTTTTAATTTACCATCTTTTCAAAACATATCATGCCGACCCATTTTATTCGAGTGTTTAGTAACTCCTACCAATACAGTGGATCAAACTGATTGACCAGAACCCATAAACAACTCAACCAATGAATCCCCAGAATATAAAACAATTTTTATATCAATAACAAATACGTTCACTCGTATATATACACTCAATCTCAGTCTAGGGTATTACTAAACCTATCTCTACCGAGACACGCCACAGAGCCAAGGTATTAACTAAACCTTTGCTCTGATACCAAGATAAGATAGAAACTTAGAATAGAAGAAGAAGAAGAAGAAGAAGAAGAAGAACAAAATATCAGAGTAACACGAATCTCACAGCGGAACGAATAAATATATTTCATATCATAACTTTGAAATACAAATCTGTACTGGAATATACATATCATTATCAAAGTACAACACTTACAACACAACGAAAATAACTATAGCTATATAATCCTGAAGCCTCCTGCTCCAAGCTCTTCCAGTATATCTGTAAATCCTGACTACTTGACTGCTCGTACAAATTTAGGCACCCAAGAGTTTAGGGAAACAAACAAATAAACTCCGGGTCAGTCATGGGACTGGTATGAGTAAAACAGATTAAAACAGTTCAAACAAGTAATCGATATCTCATAAGACCACGCCGTATAACAGAACGGTTTTTTCCCTTATGAGAATCCAAAATATCTTTATATCAAAAACCTTTTGATATTATAATAATGTCTATCAACACAATATAATAATCATCTAGTAGGAACGCTTTCATCTCACGTTCTACATATATAGTATACAATCAAAACCGCAAGCACGTATTGGGTAATGGATTTCCAACTATGACAAGGTATGGAACCACCTTCCGCTTGTGTACCTCTAGAGAGGAATACACTGGGTTCAACAAGAACATCTTGCAACCCGGCCATACATGACCGACCACTCATTTCGCTTGAGTGTATCGAATGTATATCACCAACGGTAGGGATCAGCAACCGTTTCCCGAATGGGACAGCATCAACAATATATTTTTAGAAGTAAATGAAACTCTAGATCAGGTGATTATACACCCTACTTCGGTGCGACTGACTAAGCCATGCTGCCTACCCGATTTCTGTCATTTACCGGATGTGAGGCTAGAAGCTACGCTTTATCATCACACCAGATTCACTTTGAATGCCACATCGTCAAATCCATCAAATCACCGACTGACACCCTCAACCATACATTATGTGTTAGCTAAAAGAAGTTTCTTTCTCCGCTTCCACTCTTGGTACGGTTGGAGAAATCAATGTACGTGATTGTTTGGAAATACTCTGTCAGACATCCATCCATACAAGTCATCCAGTAACAGGATGAACCGAAGGCACTATTCTGTAAACAGGATAGCCCTTGAATAACTCCGTCTTCAATTTCCTTTGGCATATATGATTCGCAATGCTTATGCCAATACAGAGTGGTTCTTTGGATAACAATCCAACCGGTCTCTCCATATTAACAACGTTAAAATGGTCAAAACTTCTGTGATTTAACTATCGAAGAAAAACAGGTGTGCAAACAACGAAATTATTTCCAAATGGAAATTTATATCGATTAAACATCATTCAACATTTATCTCTTTATTTCATTAATTTACTTATTTCCTGTTTCCCTATATTCAATATTTCTTATTTTCTAAATTTGGAAAATATCCGTTATTTACAATGGAAAACATTTCCATTTCTTGTTTTCTTTATTAGAAAACATTTCTGGTTTCTTATTTGGAAAACATTTCCAAAGCTTCTTCACTGGACTTAGACAGATGTTTAAACAAACCATCGCGATGCCAACTCAAACCATTTCCTTTAATTACTAAATTCACTTAACCATCCTTTACTATCGAACCTTAACCATTCCTTAGTTAAAAATGAAGTCAATCAAGTTGGGGTAATACTACCTCTCAGACCTTAACTGAACAATGTTTCTAACCTTGAAATAGACAAAGTTCACCATTCTAATTCTTTAACAAACTTCCTTACGTAACTCTCTTTCAAATCTTTTCTATTTGATAATTCTTTCCTTCGATAAGGTATATTCGATAACTCTATTCACTTAACTCCTATGATTTAACTTTGACTCTATTCATTTAACTCATATCGAATAAACTATATTTGATAACTCTTTTAATTCTATTTGAATAAACTATATATTCGATTTAACTCCTTTATTCTATTTGAATAAACTATATTCGATTAACTCCTTTATTCTATTCGAATAAACTATTCATTTATAAAGATTTACCTTTTAGTAACGGTTCTTCACTTTACAAATGATTTCCTTTTTTTAATTCTATTCGTAAATGGTTTTGCAAATTTCGCCTATTCAATCTCATTCGTAAATGGTTTACAAACATATCTCTTTCTGATTGATTTGTAAATGGTTTACAAACCTTCCTCGTTCAAATCTATTTGCTAATGGTTTTACACTGTTTCCTTTTCAATCCTATTTGTAAATGGTTTACAAATATTTCCTTGTATATCTTTTATTCATTCTACTCTAGTTATTTCCCTTTTTCTATTCTATTCGTTTTATCAACATTTTTCCCTTCTATAAAACTCTATTCATTTTATAAACATTCCCCTTTTATTTACTTTTGAAATATTTCCTTTTATAAAATCTATTGATTTTATAAAATCCCTTTTATTTCAATATACATTGAAATAATTCTTTTTACATCCCAGGGTCTTTTATGATATTTAAAAATATCGAATAACAAGGATCAATATCATTCCAACACACATAATCCATAACAGATTATATAACACATCATATATCTAAATATATGAAAAACAGTAAAATAAATGTTGAAGAATCCAGTCGGATTCCTCCAACCTGTTTCCCTGCATCCACAGATGTTACACAATAAAATCAACATCACTTTCAGTTCCATATGATATATTCTGTTTAATAGAATCAATATAGAAATTCAACTAACTGACTAGTAGTTCAATCAAACAGTCAACACACAGTCAATCAACCAACATTTAACAGTTCTAAAAATACAACATGAAATTATAACTATTCAGAGTTAGTGAGATTTACTCACATTGGCAGTTCATCGTTAAAGAACGATAAGTTGTTGTTTGATCTGAATCAAACAGTTTATTTCGCCATAATTTCAAATGAGCCCCAATCCACTTTCAGTTAGTTTCATTTCGTAGTCGTCGTCCATACGATCCTGTTGGATCTTGTTTCATCTGATTCTGATATCGTATGACGAAGTTACGACATATACAAGTTAACGTACCAAAAAATAATTTAAACATTAATTAAAATAAAACCCCAGGCCTCACCCTAACAATCCGGCTCATCTGCTAATCCAAAAGTCCAGACCCGCGATTTCCACTTCAGACCAAACCCCACTTTTTTTCTTCTTTTGTATTATTGGGCTTGATACATGAATTTAACCCATCTCCATTTAACAAATCTTGGCCACCACGTTTCCATCAGCACCGACCCGCTACCAAGAAAACCCATCTTCCCCGATATTCACTTCAGATCCGACACCTGCCTTCTTTGACCGATAACGCACCCTTCTCCGGCCATCAAACTCCGGTGCCCACACCACCGTTGGTTCCTCATCTCCAGCCGTCCCCGACAGATACCCCAACTACCAGCTCGCACCCTGGATGATCAATGCGTCGACTGTACCCTATTTCGCCCCTTCCAGTTTCGAGCGACATTCATGGTTGCGGAAATCCACCAATCCAGCACACAAGGTGCAGAACAACCTCCCGGTCCCGAAAATGAACTCAAATCGACCCACTCCTCCTTCGTTTACACATAAGGTTGAACCCTAGAACTACTGTTGACAAACCGAACCACACAAAATGGACTTCGAACACTTGGAAACTTATACTGGGAGGAAGCTACACCCTCCAGGCATCCGAACACACAACCCTTTTGATTTTCAGGAATTTTCTTGAATTCTTGTTGATTTAATTTACTCATCCAGATTTCTGGATTGAAGAATACTAACGGCGATTTTTTTTCTAAGGGAATAGAAATTAGGTTTAGAACATGTTGAGGCATATTTATAGGAACCTTTTATTATTTTTTACATTTGATTTAATTCAATCGTTATTTGTATACGCTGTCTAAAAATCACCATGATCACCTACGATACCCAAAAATCATGAAAATGGACATGCAGCTGCAGTTCGACATTACGGTCCCAACGAAACTGGTTTCGTCGAATTCCGACTCCGTTTGCTCACACAGCATATTTTTAACTGTCGAAATACTAACTGTTTCTCACTCTAAAAATCCGTACGACGACACAGTGACTCTAAAAATCACGAAAACTAACATCTAGCAACTATTTGACATTGCAGATCTAACAAAATTAGTTTCTTCGAATTCTGACTTCGTTTGCAAAAGTGGCTATTTTTAAAGCTTTGGATGACCCATTTAAATATATAAATATAATTAAATTAAATATTTGTAAATTTATATTATCGTATATATTCACAGTGGAATACCATACAGTTCTAGAATATTCCTATATGAATTTCTAACTTGATATTTCAATCTGGGTCAACCCGATATTCGATTTATATTGAGATTCCTTTTTAAAATATAAATAATTCCTTTATAAATTATAAAGGAATACCACAGCGACTTTTCTGAAATTTGATTTGGACGCGAATCAAAATCTACACGATGAAATCCCGATTTTCCTCTTCCACTAGAAAGATATACTTCACCAGCTCCACACGTTTCTTGTTTCACAGAAATCCGGCTTAAAACGAATCCTGTACATTCAGTTGAAGTTCAAATCGCCAAATTACAAACTGCAGCGCCATTTCAATCTCGATTATAATTATATTATAATTCCACGTTCAACTGTCGACGATTTAATATATTCGTTATTCAAATTCAATCCCAAGCTGAATTAAATATCACAGATGACACGGTTCACACCATATCGTCATTTCAGCCAATTCTGATTATTTCAGAATTAAATATATTATTTAATTATTATTTTAATTAAATATTCACTCTTATATAATTAACAACCATTTAATTCTCTATATCACTATATATATAATTAAATTAATTAATTATAATACCTCTGCCAATGCGAGTCATTACACTAGGGTTCGAAGAGTCAGTTCTAACCCTAGTTTTAGTTCCAATCGCCTTTGAGTCTTCAGATCTGGAGTCTCTTGGGATTATTGAGCTTTCATAGCCAATTTTACGTCTCTTTAAACTCCAAGCTTCTACTGTTTCCCTAGTACCGCTGCTTTCTCCTTTATTCCAGCAAGATAAGTGATAAATCTGGTCATTTAGCTCACCTTTGTAATGATTTCTATCTACTTTGTGTAGAAATTGATGTCGATTTATCCCTTCTTTGTTTTTTAGAGATGCTATAAGATCTGGATCACTGCTGGTTGGGTTGTGACTCCTCCTCTCTACAACATGTAAGAAGTTAAATTTATTACCTATTTTATTAACAAAATATGCACTGCTATTAATACAATCCTGGTTACTTCCCTTTATGATCAGATTGTTGTAAAGATTGGGGTTAGAACCACCAGGAAGGAAGCCGAAATACTCATCTCTGTAATCAATGCTTTTGACCGAAAAACTATGAGATTTAACAGTAGATCTGCTATTAATCACCATCAGGTTTTCTGGATCACTGTTGGTTGGTTGAGAACCTCTGTTCTCTACAATAGATAAACCACCCAAATTACTATTCCAATTATAATTAATTGAAATATTATTAGTGTAGTAATCCTGATTACTTCCCTTGCAGTTTGAACCATTGTAGAGATAAGAGGTACTGCCTCCAGGAAGGAAGTCAGAAAATCCAGCCTGATTCCTACTACCAAAATCATGAAAGGCATGTCCTTTGGAGCTAAACTTATCATTGAGTATGAAATCTTCAGCTTGATTTTCATTGCTAGCATCCTTATTAAATTTAGACTGATTATGTGTGCTATCATTTTTAGTCCTGCTAGCTTTACTTATAATAATATGACAATCAGTTAATATGCATTGCAAAAGCTGGTTACAACTAGATACTTTATCAGTGTGAAGCCTTTGATTTCTCACTTTCCAAATATAAAAGATAACAGAAGTTAACATAATACAAGCTTTCTTAAACATAAAAGACTTTGGTTTAAAGTATTTTAAAATATAATCAATGCTACTCCTAATATCAAGAGTAGGAATAGAATGATTGAACCCTAAAGTGCATTTGATATTATACCAAATGTACTGGGAAAAAGAACAATAAAAAAATAAATGATTGGAGCTTTCAGTTTCAAATTTGCAAAAGAAACAAAAAATTTCAAAAACAGGATACCATTTGCAACACCTATCTCTAGTTGGAAGCTTATTTTGCAAAGCAAAACTGGCACAGTGGGCCATTTGGGGACAATTTGTTTTGCCCTATATTACCTTGTGCCAATCAACTTCTGTTTCATCCCCCCTTAGAAATTCCCATGATTTCTTAAAGGAGAATTTACCTTTTGAGCACAATTTCCAGTCCCAAGTATCTCTAAGACTATTCTGATCAATAAAAATATTCTGTATAGCATTTTTGTAAATAATAGCAGCTGTACAGTTTTGAAAGCTCCAACAATTATTAGAAATAATCTTTTGAACTTTATCAGAAACCCCACCCAATAGATATAAGTTATTCCAGCTAAGTAAATCAATAAGAGAATTACCATAAATCCATGGGTCAAACCATAAACTGGTTTGATTGCCATCTTTTAACTTTCTCTCAATCAGCTGTTTACCTAAATTTCTGTAAGCAAGAATGTATTTCCATACATATGAATGGCGATTTTCTTTTCTAATAATCCAGAAATTTTTATTTTTTAAATAATTAGCTTTCATCCATCTGGCCCATAAAGATTTGCCATCTAAGAATTTCCAAAAGAGCTTGAATTTGCAAACCTCTGACAGATCTTTTATGTTCCTGAGTCCAAGACCACCATATATTTTAGGTTTACACACTTTATCCCAAGCAATTTTATGATGCTTACCTTTCCAAATGAAATTAGAACATAACTTTTCAATTTTGTGAATAACACTATTAGGGATGTTGTGAGTTTGAACCCAATACATAATAACTACAGTGATGACAGTGTGTGTAAGTTCCATTCTACCAGCTAAAGAGTGGAATTTACTAGACCACCCTTAAAGTTTATTATGAATAATGTCTAACAGCCTAGCACAGTCCCTATCTTTGACTTGATTTACCCTTAATGGAAGGCCAAGATATTTAACCGGAAGATTGCCTTCTTAAAATTTCAGAGTCTTAAGAGTATCATCTTTAAGCTTTTCCTCTTTGCTAAAATAAATCTTACTTTTATCAGAATTAACAGAGAGGCCAACATAAATTTCCATATTGTTCAGAATTCTATTAATAGTGATAGCATTAATCCTATCAGCTTTCAAAAAAAGCAACATATCATCGGCATAAAGTAAATGAGTAATTTGTGGCATATTTCTATTAATAAGTTTAATGTTTCCCCTAACCAATTCTATTTCCATTTGTAATGAAAAATATTCCATAACAATTGAGAAAAGATAAGGAGACAAAGGGTCCCCTTGCCTTATACCTCTATTGCTATGAATAAATCTTTTTAGGGATCCATTAATCATAACAGAATAAGTCACATTAGAAATGCACTCATTAATTAAAGCACAAAATTTCTCATTGAAACTCATTTGAAGAAGCTTATAAATAATGAAATTTCTATTAGTTTTATCAAAAGCTTTATGTAAATCAATCTTGATACACATAAGGTTTTTGTTCTTCTTATTGAAATCCTTGATAAGCTCATGGGCAAGTAAAGTTTTTTCTGAAATAAGCCACCCAAGAATAAAAGTGCTCTGATTTTCAAAGATTAAAAACTTAAGAAAACACTTTAACCTATTACAAAGAATAAAGGAAATGATCTTATAAATAATATAGCAACACGCAATTGGCCTGTAGTCATCCAACCCTAGGGGAGTTTCCACCTTAGGAATTAAAGTAAGAAAATTGTGAGTAGTGTTTTTCAACAATTTTCCAAAATTAAAAAATTCTAAAACAGAATCACACAACATATTTTGTATTTCAGACCAATGTGTTTTATAAACACAACACCAAAATAATCAATTTGAAACGGTAGTGAAATGTTGCTAAAAATTTCAGGAACACTTTTTAGGTGTTGCAGATTGGTATGTTGTAGATTTTTGAAAGACCTCTATTGTGTTTCAGATTGATGAATTGAAACACTTAACAGGTGTTTCAGTTTGATAATCTGCAACACTGGTGAGTGTTTCAAGTTGATAATCTGCAACACCCAATGATTGTTTCAAGTTCATAAACTGCAACACTTGATGAGTGTTTTAGATTGATAATCTGCAACACTCGATGAGTGTTTCAGATTGATAATCTGCAACACTCAATTAGTGTTTCAATTTGATAACCTACAACACTCAATGAGTGTTTCAAGCTCATAATTTGCAACACTTAGTAAGTGTTTCAAATATAAACATGCAATCGATACTTTCTATAACATGCAATTGATACGTTCAATAACATAAATAGAATCAATAATTCTCTTAATTAAAAGCTGAAAAACATGAAAAGAAATTTCGTAAGCAAATTTACTGTAAATAAATTATTATAGAACAAAAAATAAATCATATCTTCAAAGAAACAAAAAAAGTACAAATATACCACAACAAATCCAAGTTAAACTTCAAGTATAATGTTGATCATATAACAAGATAACAGATAAAGATAACCAAACTTGCTTATAAACACTTTATATGCATCTTGATTCGACATACTGTCGTTTTGAAATCCATATCTGCAAAAAGAGGAGAAAAAAAATCACGCACTGCTAGGATATTAGACAATGTAAGAATTTAGTAACTTGTTTACATAATTAATGAAAAGGGAACATTTACATTTACAAAAGAGAACACAGTTATAAGAAATGTCTTTCACTTAGTTCATTGATTCAGCAACCGAGACGGTGGTGCCATTGATTTTTGGTTGTTCATTATATCGTTTTCAGATTGAAGGAATCGAAATTAATTCCAACAGCAATGTTCAGTATAGAATAATGTTCAGTTACAACATCACCATCTGAAACCATCACCTTCCTCCTCCATCCCCACATTACCGTCCACTTCACCTTCACCACCACCTAGGGTTGTCAACAGATACTTTCGGATGCGGATAGTACCATATCTGCATCCGACGGAAATCGGATATCAACATCCACGGATACAGATAGATATCGGATAATTACCCGCTCCGCCAATGATCGATAAATCAATGATCATAAATAAATTTTGTTAGCTTAATATTAAGTTTTTTCAACCTAGTTGATTGCTAAAGTGCTAAAAATAAATAGATACGATAATAATATATAATTTTGAGCAATTCTCATGCGTTTAGTAAATTTTCAATTTTACAAAATAATAAATTAGTATATTTAATTATGTTGAAATGCGCATAAGTTAAGCTATAATCATGAAAGAAAAAAAAGGATAATTTTTGGATGCGGATGTGCCAATATCCGCATCAATTTTTCCGTATATCGGATATTTATCCGCTTTTCGGATACGAATGCAGACGGATTTCAGATTTTTCAGATATCCATTGACAGCCCTACCATCACCACACTACATCAACCATCCCCTTCTATCCTCTCACTACTTCCACCATCCAATACCAACCACAGTCTACAACCTCCAATTGTTGTTCATCCACTTCCTCGCTGTATACACAACAACATCAAAAATACCAACTCACACCCAACATCCTCCTCTAAATCCGGAACACAATAAACTATAGTTACACTATCAAACAGCCTACCTTACCTTCAGCACATGCAAATGCATGTTATGAAGTATAAATTAATGAATTACAAGTGTAAGTTGTTGGACTTATTATATTATCTTGTAAGATTTTTATGATGACAGTTGCAACAAAAAGTATAATAATGTGATTATAAAGCATTAGACAAAGAGAAATGCTAAGCTCACTCTCCCTTAGAGAGAGTGAGCTTGTACTTGTCACCTGATTGGTGGAAATGAGTTGACACCAATTATTAGCTATGTATGATATAATAAATGTCAACTCATTTCCACCAATCAGGTGACAAGTACAAGTTCACTCTCCCTAAGGGAGAGTGTGCTTAGCATTTCTCTTAAACAAAAACAAATGCTGACATAACAATGACTAAAATTCCCTAACCAGTAATTAATTGAGTTGAGTACCATCAGATCCGACACATAACATAGCATTGAAGAAGCGGATCCTATCAAGAACCTAAACAGTCCTGAACAGCCAATGCCATGCATTGTACCAAGTTTGACTATGCAACCTGTTCACAACCTAGATAATAATATTAATATAAGCGATAGCCCAAGTGCACAAAACAAATTACTTACAGAGACGAGGATAAAAAGTGAATAGCTTTCAGCGACTTTCACATGATCTGCACAATGATAGAAATAGAAACTCTAAAAGGGGAAGGCATAATTATACACTTTTGTATTTTTATACCACCTAAAAATAAAATTCCAAATAAGCGAAATTATTAATATGTACTAACAGAAATCATTAATCTGTAATTCCAGTGAGAGCCATGTTGAATATGAAACTGCCGTGTAAAATTAACAACATGGCAATAATGCTAACTAGGAAAGTGTTTCGTCATCATTAGAGCAGTTATAACATACGGTTTTCTGAGTTTAAGAATCTGATTATTTTTCTGTTGAACTATTTCTAAATGGTGGAACATAACAGTTTAACATATGGAAAGGAAGACCAAAAAGAGGCAAAAGTCCGACTTGCCGGATTCAAACCAGCGACCTAGGGATATAATATGCAAATCAACGACAGTCCTCCGCTCTGCCAACTGAGCTGAAGCCAGATTGCGAAACGGCAACTTTACATAATTTAATGTGTGTTAATGATGCTATATAATATATATCTACCAGACCAGCCTGTCATTCTTTTAAAAAATCAACCAATTGCTAATTACTACAAAGAAGAAGCAAACCCAAAGGTAATTAAACTTTGAAGAAACATTTTCGTAATGACATGAATCTAAAAAACCTATAAGCAATTATCACAGCAGATATACCCTATGAGGTGCACCTTAGAAATATAAACAACTCAGAAATTTCCTTGAACTCCAGTGAGCACAAATTTCTTCTACTTTCCTTTGAGATTTCTATCTACAAACACAAAAGTATACGAATTTAACTCTTCTGTTACATAGATTGACATCGTAATAAAATTCATTGTGTACCTTTAAAATCAGGGACGTGTGTTCTCCCTCAATAGTAAGTTATTGGACAAGATTGACTTCACAATTTCCATCATCCCTTTGCCTACATTGATGAACTAAGCAACATTAATAGCTACAGTTACTTAAGCATTCTATATTAAGTATTTTACTATTTTTCTCTAACATACCATAAATCTGTGCCTCCCATCATCGTTTACATTGACTATCATTTTCCTTTACCTGCATAAAATTCAGACATATATCACTTTAAACATAAAACACTTTAATAAAGAAAACTGAAATAACAAATTATACATTATAATAGAAAACTAGTGCAAGCGCCCGAGGATCAACAGGCGTAGGGCTTGTGTTGTAAGTAGGAAGAAATTCCCATCATGATGACCAGCAAACACAACTATATAAAAAAAGAAGTCTTTTCGCCAAAATTGAATTCATAGCATGAAAACAAAAGCTTACTATTTTGAATATTTTCCTCCTCTGTGGAATTTATGCTGCTAGAAATGTCGTCACTTGTTGATTCCACAACTATCTCCTTCTCTCGTTCTCTTCCCAAGCTACAACTGGTTGATGATCTACTGATTTTTACACACATCTTCAAATTATTTTTGTGTTTGTTAACTAGTTCAAAGAGGCATATATCCCCTATTTGGAGACCATTGTCTCTAACAAAGTATTGCCAGCATGAGTACAGCCCTGCTCTTTTTTCCCTAACATGATAGCCTATGTTCCATGTTTGTCACTTTCCCGTAACTTGGATTATAATGTGAGTACTGTGCGATGGAAGGTGAACACTAAGTCTCTTGCAGTCCACTACAAAATAACAAATTAAAACTGTTACGTATTGAGAATGAAAGAAAAAATAGATCAAAAGACTACTCTACTCTTACCATGAAGCATTTGTTTATATTTGCATTGTTCATGACAAAAATGAAGCATGGACTATCAGAATGAAGTGACTGAACTAGCTGAGAAACTCTCCTTTCTTCTTCTGCAGTAAATGCCGCGAACCTCGGTAAACAATATGTATTTAGCAATAACGTTTTCTTGTTCATCCAAGCTGTCGTATTCTTCATTACCTTCAGAACCTTCACCTTGAAATTTTATGGACAAAAATGGATGATAATGAAATAACACTAAAGATAGAATAATCTGACACATATAGATAAAAAAAAGCTTGGAGCATAATGCTTACTTTTTGAGAGGCATTCAATAGGGTGATCACCCTTCTCTTGTTCAAACGATTTCTTGATCTTAAGACAATCAGAATTTTCCTTCTCACGACCACTTGATTCCAAAATATTGACTTCAAAACAGGAGTCTCCGACGTACTTAAAGATCAAGAGATCGTCGTTCTTCAAGCCATGAGCAACAGTAAAAATTTTCCAACCATTCTGAATGAAAGCACCAGTTTCATTTTTTTACCTACCTGACTTGCCATAAAATTCCACTAGGATCCTTTAACTGAATGTTCGTAGAAATTTCTCCGGCCACATGCTTAATAAACTTAGTCGGTATTTTCTGCATCAATGTCATACTTTAAACTTTGAACATGACAATGTAAGCATATAACATTCACAATGGCCATGTTCTTCTTGTGATGATTTTAATGCAAGGAACTGCTCAAGGGTGAAAAATATAAAATGAAGACAGGATGAAGTTACCAAAGAAGAAGAGGACTGAGGAGGCATGAGCCTAAAAAAGAGTTTTCCATTAGCAAGAACATGGTTTAAGTAATGATATTCTTCCCATTGACGGCAACCATGACATTTCTCTCCCATTTTCATGGCTATCGCTTTGAACCATATGCACGTCTCTCCAAAAATAAGCTGATGACATATATATTTACGTAGAAAATGCTCGAAGAGGGAGATTAAAAAAAGGGTTGATGAATAATTGTGTGTGTGCATAGGTTTCATGGAGCAAATGCAAGTTTGGGTGAGTGCATATGGTTCGATCCAATCTAATATTATGAAGCTAACATCATTATTAAAACTCAATCTTATCGGAAAGCATCAACGTTCAGAGTTCGGGATCATTGGTATGGAAGAAGGGAAGTTCACTTTCTAAGATATTATGAGTGCAACTGACAACTTCAGCCAAGCATTTTGCATAGGAAAAGGTGCTTTTGGGACTGTCTACATACGTCTACAAAGCAGAGCTAGTCAAGTATTTAATTAAAAAAAATACGGAGTTAGATTTAGAGAGCAAGCTTTAATTGAAATAATATATTACGGATTGCCTAATATATATATATATATATATATATATATATATATATATATATATATACACATATATATATATATATACACATATATATATATATATATATATATACACATATATATATATATATACATACACTGTATGTGCGTGCGCGCGCGCATATGCATATACAAAATGCATACATGACTAAGCACAGTTACTGATTACTTTTAAAATGCAGATACATATTATTAAACATTTATGGGATTCCATAATATATGTATTTGAGTTACATATTGTGCATATGCTAAACATAAAATATGCATGTGATATTATGTATATGAGTTTTAAACTCAAATACATATTATTAAACTGTATACGTGTAATATATGCTCAATGCAAATAGCACCTTCCTTTCATGCGCAGGGCCATTTAACTTGTCAAAGATGTTCTAAGCATATGCACTATTTTGTATTAAACATGTCAGCTTACCTTAATAAATATACTTGCTTGCTCCTACATCAACACTCTACAACAGGAACCTAGGCTATAGCAGGTTAATAAGGTGGCGTTACCAAGCTTTACCGGTTGTTTGTCTACCGATTGGCGCTCACAGCGATCAGTGGTCACTTGGTAGGCAGTAGACTGCTGATGTCGGCGACAAATAAGAGGTGCCAACGGTGAAAGTAAAGTTACAGGTAGGCAAGGTTCCGACGACTGCTTGTATAAGTTGTAGGCGAGAACGAATTTTGATGATGGAAGTATGCTATACTAGATTTGTACTTTTGAGTATAGAAAAATATTTACGAAATAATTCATATTTTCTCTGTAAATTATCATCTTGCTTTTGCAGAGTATGTGATTTTCAATGATTTTACTTTGTTAATATTGGCAAATAACAGCATTTACGGTGTATCTGTAGTTTCAAATAGTGATTCTGGTAGAAATAAGTGGCCATTTGACTATACTCCGTGATATTCTAATGCTTTTACTGAAAATAAATAAAAAGATGGATTTCAACGGTTAAACCCAAAAAAAAAAAAAAAAAAAAAAAATAAATAAATAAATAAAATCTCACAAACAGCTGTTCAAAAGGATATTTGCTCCATACTTAAATGGATATTTATTTAACAGCCTATTCACTCCATACTTAATTATAGAATGAGCAAATGATTATAAGAGCATCTCCAACAGTGTTACGGGCCGTAACGTTACGGTCCGTAACATTACGGGAGATATCTTTGATATCTCCCAACAGGCGCGAGCTGATTTTATCAGCTCGCAGCCTGCGAGCTGATTTTATCAGCTCGCGAGCTCGCGAGCTGATAAAATCAGCTCGCGAGCTCGCGAGCTGATAAAATCAGCTCGCGCCTGTTCCCGAGCCTATATATGGCTCGGGAGGGGGGGGGGGTGTTTGGTTATATTCATTTAATTTTAATTTCCTCCTTTTTAATTTCTTTTTTAATCGTTCCAACGTCGGGATGCCGCCACGCGTGACGAAGAGCGGGAGACGCACAGTTAGAGTTATGCCAGACGACATGTCTGGTCCAGTACACCTTCCTCCACCAGAGGGGACGACGATTGAGGACTTACGTATTCTCCACGAGATGCCACAGGGATTCACCCATCGATCAGTTACCGCGCTGGACACCGTTCAGGTATTAGTTTTACTTTATAGTTTTACGTTATAGTTTAGTGCATGTACGTTCTATGGTCTAGTAGTTTGAACGTCAATAGTCATTTAAATAGTATACATTATTGCACGTACTAGTTAAATATTGATTTAGCTGTTAAATAGTCTTTTAACTGTTAAAACTTTATCATGTAGTAGTTTGTTATACGTTAGTAGTACGAACTTTAATACTCATTTAACTGTTAAATAGTCATTTAGTGCATGCACGTTATCGTTTAGTGCATAGGCGTGCTTGGTTTTATAGTCGTTTAACTGGTATTATTTTAATAGACTCGGTATGTCAATCATGTCAAGTGCATAGGTGTACTGTTTGCTACTTTCATATGTTCTGTGTAATGTATGCTTGTTTTATTGCAAACCGTTACGTTGCCAAGTTTTGGTACTTTGGCAAGTGCCAAGTGCCAACTTTGGTACTCTGCCAAGTGCCAAGTTTTGGTACTGTGCCAAGCGCCAAACCTGGTACTTAAATGTTTACATGTTTAAATAACGACGGTAGTGGACGACCCATAGTTTTTAACTCCTTTTTTAACTCCTTTTTAACTCCTTCGGGTGCGTAAATGTTTAAATCCTTCAATAAACATACACTTAAACCAATAAAGAGACACACAAACCAATAAACATACACTTAAACCAATAAAGAGACACACAAACCAATAAAGAGACACTCAGACCAATAAAGAGACACACAAACCAATAAAGAGACACTCAGACCAATAAAGAGACACACAAACCAATAAACATACACTCAAACCAATAAAGAGACACACAATCCAATAAAGAGACACTCAGTCCAATAAAGGAATCCAATAAAGAGACACTCAAACGACGGGAATGTTAGGAAGTCTTGACTGTATGCACTGGGAATGGAAGAACTGTCCTAAGGGATTACAAGGTACATACAACGGCAAGGAAAGACGACCAACCATCATTTTGGAAGCTGTGGCATCGTACGATCTGTGGATATGGCACGCTTTCTTCGGAATGCCCGGGTCTAATAACGACTTAAATGTTGTGGAAAGATCTCATTTGTTCAATGATCTTGCTAAAGGCCAGGTACCTCCTTTAACATTTACCCTAGGCCAAAATACTTACAACCATGGCTATTACCTAGGTGACGGCATTTACCCGAAATGGAGCACCATTGTTAAAACATGTCCAAATCCATTAACTCCTAAACAAGTCATGTTCGCGGCGATGCAAGAGGGACAAAGGAAAGATGTGGAACGTGCTTTCGGTGTTTTACAATCTAGATTTGCAATGATAAGTAATCCATGTCGGCTATGGCGTAGGAGTAAGATGTCTACAATCATGTTTGCTTGCATCGTTCTTCACAACATGATTATAGAAGATGAAAGAGATATGAATGAAGATCAACGTCACTGCGATTACGAGGGTGCTTCGCTACCACCTCCAGTATTCCGACAAAACCAACCACTAACAGAGGAGGACTTCAACGTTCATTTGAGCCGTCAAGTTATCTACAGAGATGCAGAACTCCATAACCGGCTACAGAAGGATCTTATGACTCATTTATGGAACCACCACGGCGATACCTAGTTATGAAGAACCATTACCTGAATGTGTTTTATTTTATGTTTGTCTGAACTTATCGATTATGTATGCAGTAAAGATGTTCCTAAGTTATTAATCATCTATTGTACGAAATGCTTTTCTACTATTACTTCTCTTGTACGAACTCCTAAGTTATTAATCATCGATTATGTTTCATTTCCTAAGATGTTCCTAAGTTATTAATCATCGATTGTGTTTCATTTTCTATTATACAAACTCCTTTTCTTGTATTCGTACAAGTTATTAATCATCTATTATTATGTTCCTAAGTTTATTTTACAAATTACATATGGGTTATGTTTTTGTATACGACAAACTAGGGTAAAACGTTAAAAAAAAAAATTGGTTTTGCTCTTAGTAATCAAATATTATTATTATGTTTCGAAGTTTATTTTACAAAAAAATTAATGCATTTGGTATTGTATATGGTAAAAATAGTTGGGAAAAAAAAAGGCCACGAGCTGATTTTATCGGCTCCTGAAGTCGCGAGTTGATAAAATCAGCTCGCGACATCACGAGCTGATAAAATCAGCTCGCGCGCCCTATTCCGAACTCTGAATCCAGCCCGTAACATTTGCCTTCATATTACACCGTGTAACAACTGTTGGGTGCAAAAATAAGGGATATTACACCCCTTAACATGAATTTCCTCCACTGTTGGAGATGCTCTAAGAAGTCCTTGCTATTGTTTGTTATTCCTACATGTTAAAGGCAGCAAATGAGTATATGATGATTTAAAGTGAATCTGACTACGTTAGGTCATAAAGGACTATTTACCTGTGCCTGCTGCATCATCAGTGCCAAATGGACTTTGCCCCCTTCAACAAACATTACTTATGTTTAGACAAATTTGAAGCTAATTTCCAATTTTAATAACAAATATCAAGTTCATATGCAAGAACCAAGTTTTCATATAATGAAGAATTATTAGAGGTCTGTCTGTGGATATGTATGTGGCTATGTTTCTATATATGCATACAGTTTTGATCTTCCATACGTGTTCTGTGGAAATTTATGTAAACAGAACAATGTTTTCTGCAGAGATTTTTGAGTCTAAGAACATGAAGCAATGTACACCATCCTCATCATCATTATTCTCCATCCACCGCACAACCCTCCCCCGCTTGAGCAACATTTTGGTATACACAAGCTAGTTCACTTCAATTTGAAGGATAAACAATTCAACAGTACATGGGTAATTTGTTCAACTTATAAGCTCAGCTTGATATCAACTCTTATATTCGGTGAAAATGTAAAACATGATCTCTTGTAATCTAATCAGGTAAAGACAATAAAATATTCATAGTGCAAGGATGCCTCGTGCTGTTAAAAAAAAAAAGAAATGATATGGGTCTGTGCCTTCTTGGTGTTCAATTAAAAAGTTCACAGCACAACGAGTAAAACTAAGAATCTTCTTCATTAAATAACTGGCTGTTAAAATCATGTGTTGGACTTGGGTCAGCAAAGGTTCATCTTGTCTTATCTGTGACCAGAAATGACATAATCGTGATTAGCATACTCAAAATTTGCAAGGATTGCAAGTAATAAACCGAATCTCAACATCTAAATAGTACAACCAGTACAGCAAAAGAAAAAATGTTTTATTTCATATAATAATAAAAGAGAATATATGACTGATGCTGGATGGAGGAACAGAGATAGCTGTCAAAATACAAATTATATTCAGTGATAATGACTAAACAACAAATGCAACAGTATAAAAATGATACACAAAAAAGATGCATCGTAAAATTATAGAAGGAACTTACTATTCAATACGAGTTTGTTGACACCACTTTATGTGGTGTCAACGTGACTCCACCACCTGATTGGTGGAAATCAGGTGGACCCATATGGACCCCCCTGATTTCCACCAATGGAAGGCCGGAGTCATGGTGACACCACATAAAGTGGTGTCAACAAACTCGCTCTCCTTACTATTGGGTTGTTGACCGGTAAACTATGAAAATAGTGGCTGCAATGACATAAGACGTTGCAAAATACGTAGTTAAATAATCAGATTATCATCATGGGCGCTATTCGTGTCTACAAGCGGGAATATTACTTGCATCGTTTCAGTGTTAGCTAGCTGTCATATGAATAATACATACATTGTTTCAGTGTTAGATAGCTGTCAATTTACTCCTTCTAACATTCAGGGTGCGTTAGCAGCAAAGTTTTGGCACGCTCAACTTTATGTTCGCGTCCGACGCGTCGGACGTGAGCACTTTTTTCCACTTTCAAATGGAACGACCGCTGGATGTTGGAAATCAAGCCGTTGGCGTCCGAAGCGTCGGACGCCAACGGCTTGATTTCCAACTTCTCTTCCTCCCTATATATTACCTCATCTATCTTAACACCTTACACAATACTACTACTTCAACTCTTTCTACTTATTCGACTAATGTCAAACTCCGATTCATCCTCCGAGAATGACGATTTGATGGAGATCTACGGGGTTTATCTGGTTCAGAATGAAAGGAGAAATCATATGACGTGAATTAATACTTCGGAGTTAACTGGCTTATCTTGGATCAACGAAATTTTGAATGGCCATCAAAGCCGTTGTCAAAATAATTTTCGGATGAAAAGGCTTTGTTTCTACGCATTATGTGAGAAACTGCAACATCATGGTCTCGCTTCCAGACCAGAAATCTGTGTCGTCGAAATGGTTGGAATATTCATTTATACAATGTCTACTGGGCTTTCAAATAGACAACTACAATAAAGATTTCAACGATCAGGTAGCACAATTTCCGTTTGTTTTCATGATGTCCTAAACGCTTTTCAATTACTCGCTGCTGATGTAATAAAGCCAGTGGAACAACAATTTAATACTGTTCCACATCACATCAGAACTTCCACCCAGTATTACCCGTATTTCAAAAACTGTATTGGCGCTATAGACGGTACCCACGTATCTGCACATTTACCCGCTAATCAAATTATCCCTTATATTGGAAGAAAAGGGTTTGCAACTCAAAATATATTAGCAGTTTGTGATTTCGATTTACAGTTTACGTATGTTATGGCTGGTTGGGAAGGGACTGCACATGATAGCAGAATTTTTAATGTTGTTACAAACGATAGAAACTATAACTTTCCTTACCCTCCAGCTGGACAGTATTATTTAGTTGATTCGGGCTATCCACTACAGACTGGATATTTACCGCCATATCGAAATATGAGATACCATATTCCGCATTTCCGTGATACAATGAATCAACCAAAGTCGGCCAATGAAGTGTTTAATTACTACCATTCGAGTTTACGGATGGCCGTAGAACGAACATTTGGCATTTGGAAGAAATTTTTTACCATTCTCAACAAGATGCCTACATATCGGTTTCAAACTCAAGTGAAAGTTGTGGTGTCTACAATGGTCTTACACAACTTCATACGCAAATACAATAATGGTGACCCAGATTTTATGGCTTTTGATGATGATCCTGAACGAATACCTGATAATTACTTGACGGAATATTATAGTATGAGAAATACGACGAATAGAGGCACGGAACGTGTTCAAGCAGAAGGATCCCGAGAAATGTCATTAGTTCGAGATACCATTAGAGATCGGTTGGTTGCTGCGGGTCTGCACTAATTTGTGTTTGTATTTGTAACTGTACTTGTATCTGTATTAGAAACTGTATTTGTATTTGTATTCGAATTTGCCAAACCATCTCTATTTAAATCTTATTATAAAAATACCACACTCAAATACCACGCTCAAATACCCCATTCGTAGCTAAAAACACAATTCCCCTTCGCTACAGTACCACACTCAAATGGCACGCTCAAATGCCACGCTCACGTTCGTTAAGAACGCACCCTCAAGATTACCTGAAATTCCCCGCATTTTCATACGTGATCCCTGTACTCATTGTTTCTGATGCCACTCTAGGACATACAATCTGAATTAAAGTTTGTTCACACCTTTTTAACGGATGTGAACAAAACACCACTAACATCGTTAGTGGTGTGCGGCTATGATTGACCCCTGAATTCCACCCGTTTAATCTCAGTCGTACACCATTAACGGTGTTAGTTGTGTTTTGTTCACACCCGTTAAAAGGTTGAACAAATCTCATACAATCCAGAGTGCCATCCTTTCCATTTATGCCCCATTTGTACAAGCAGTGTACCTGACACATCCTGCAAGAATTTCAGTAATTACAGCTACAGCAGCAGTAGGCATAAGTTCATTTGTAGTTGTATTTTCAAACATATCAGAAGGGTTAATCACAAAAATAATAACATTGGGCCATGTATGATATTATTATGTAATTTATCGACGACATCCATCCACAAGAAATGAAGTCTCATTCAGGACAACTATAGTCAGGGTGTATCTTATTTTTGTTAAGTAAACACATGAATAAAGCATGTTAACACAGTCTAACAAAACATATTACAAATTTTCATAAAGTAAGGTTGCCACTTAATATCATTTTGTATCAACATATCCTACAACCGATTATGGCACCTCCATGTATAGTCTATTTATGATAAATAAGTGATCCTTTTCAGTTGTTAAGTTTAGCAGCCAATAACCATGTGAATACAACTATAATTTCAATAACGGGATCCATATTTGGATGATCGTGAATAAAGATGGTACCAACGGCATTCCCCAAATTTTTAATCCATAAAGGCTGTATAATGAATCTGAAAACATGAAACAGGGCATGAATGTCCTTCTACACAAACAAACTAGTCTATCACAAAGACAGTATCTGGGCATGATGGGTTAACAGCAAGCTAATCAAATCCAACCATTTCTAGGCCAAGGATGTCCCATCTGATGCTAATTAGAGCTGGATGAATATTCCTCTTTTGAGAGAGTATTTTCTATCCATGACCAATCGCAATACTACAATAAATACATCCCTTAACTTCTGGATTAGCCATTAAGCCAAACCAGGCTTAATCATGGACAATGTATTAAACTGCAAGCTTAAGCTTTGAATTGTTATTGCCTAGGTTACTTCTGCGAGTGACTTCATCATTGATGGATGTGTTAACCTCCCTTACTATAGCTAACTTCAAGTCAGGAAAACATGGCAAACTATAACCTCAAACAAGTTCCAAGATTCAGGAAATCCCATCTTATGGACTAATAGACTTGGAAATCATTCCATTTCTCTTGTATACAAAGAACAATTATGTACATAATACTTTATAAAAATTGAAAATCATTTTCATAAACATTGGTATCATGTGTTTATTCCTAATGCGCACCGTCACCCTGAAAACCATTTTAATAAATGCTACACAATACTTTATAACATGTGCTGTTTAATGATGTAGGATAGTCAGAAAATGGTAATGATTAATAAACATATACTCGAACAATTTGATGACATGTTCAATAAAATTATAGTATAAAAGAAATAGTAGAAACACTTTGTTGACAAAGACACAATTGCTGACAAACCAATGGTGGTTAATACTTTGTGTCTGGGCATTTACACTTCACGTCAATATTAAGCGTCCAACTAGTAAATGAAAACGTAGTAAAACTTAAATCTAGAAAAGAAAAGTACACTGATGAGACAGAGGAATCAAAAAGCGTAGGATCTCATTGGAAGTATAATAAAAAGAAGCATGGCTTTGCACAGTAGTGAAGTAATACATATTGTAAATTAGCACAAGCATGGCATACGCTGTGTTGTTTCTTCACCGAATGCAACATTAGTTATAAAAATTAATCCAAATGATGAATGAAATAATTAATCTCGACTCTACAGAATCTACAGATTTAGGAACGCATCAAACAAAATCAATAATTAATCTCGGCTCTATAGATCAGAATTAATACGCATCAATATACAAAACATACCTTCAGATGTTGATTTTAAAATGGACGCGGGCTGGAATGGAGATCTGAAAAAATCGCATGAAGAAAGGGTTTAGGGGAAAAGAGAAAACACGACCCAATTTTTCGTTTCCTACGAACACGGGCTGAGGAGTAAGGAACGAAATTTCTATCCTAGCTGGTACAATTAAATGGCTGGCCCAAAGTTAATATGTTAATGGTAAATTATATATTTAAATATAAAAAAAAATGGAAACACTTCGGTAGATTCAGAAACACTAGATAACTATTTCGAGCTTAAAAACAAAAAAAAGTGTTTCAAATAAAAAGTATTATATGTTTCAAATTTACTTATTTGGTGTAGTGAAAATTTGGCTCCAAACCCATCAGGTCTAGGACTCTTATCATTACTAGCATTAAATATGACATTTTTGACATCCTCTCTTCTAACAGGAGCAAGCAGAATGTCAGCACTATTAGAGTTAACAGTATACTTAAAAACAATATTGGAAAAATTATTATGATACAAAGAAGTATTATATAAAGAACAAAAGTAATTAATAGCCTCCTTTTCAATATGGGAAGCTTCATTAATTTCTTTTCCTTTACATTTAATAATTTTCCCAATGTCATTTCTATATTTTCTATTTGACATTCTAGTATAGAAGAATTTACTTGCTTCATGCACATTAGTTAACCAATCAACCTTGGCCTTTTTCTTAAGATTAATTGAGTTAATGTGAAGGGCTTTAGCCAGATTGGTCTGAGCATTAAAAAATGATTCAGCTTTCTGCATGTCTGAGCAGTTATTATCAAGGTCGTTTTGAAGTTTCTCACACTCACTTCTTCTATTTTTAATATCACTCTTTTTCTGCTGTTATTCCAAGTCTTGAGATTAGACTTAACAATTTGTAAGGTTTAATTAAATTTGTATTGTGCAGTACCATACAAATTATTAATAAAACTATTACTAACAGTTTCCTTATAATTGTCATCATGAACCCACCCATTAACAAACCTGAAAGGACTAATCCGGTTACCACTTTTAATTGAAGAAAAAGAAACCAGAATAGGGGTATGATCACTAGAATTTTGCGGTAATGTGCTACATTTCGCATTGGAGAAAAGGTTAACAAAAAACTGATTAAGTAAAACCCTATCTAGTTTGCAGTGGATATTTCTAAATTCACATAATTTCCAAGTGAATTTATTACCCTGAATAGGGGGTTCTATTAAACCAGTTTTTAAAATATACTTGGTAACCCTTTCCAATTTTTTAAAAGGAATAGGGTGACCTCCTTTCTTCTCATAATTGTGAAACACAGTATTGAAATCGCCCATTAAAATCCAGGGACTATCAATTGTAATATTAAATTGCTCAATGCAATTCCATAAAGAGCTTTTATCAATCTCAAAATTAGAAGCATAAATGAAAGTAATTTTAAGAGACAACCCATCTTTATTTTTAAAGATACAATGGATGTACTGGAAATCAATATAATAATTAATGAGGGACCAAATAGTAGGATTATGCAGAACCATAATCCTACCATTAAACCCTCCCCCCTCCCAATTAAGTTATTATTAATAATTTTCCAGTTAGATAACCTCCTTATATGTAAATCAGCAAGTTTTTGATCACTGAGTTTGTGTTCAAGTATACCTATAATAGTAGGTTTGTACTTGTTCAAAAAAATCAGAAAGGTCTAATTGCCTTTCAGGGGAGTTTAACCCCCTTACGTTTCAAGCTATAATATCCATATATATAAATAAAATAATATGATAGGATACAATACCAAGGATACTCTGCATCTACAGTGAGCCACTGTTTTTGCTGTAGTCCGCTTTAATGTCTAGCTGTTTGCCACTTTTTTTGAAGCTGGTGTTGTCTGTGGCTTTAAGCTGCTTATCCCACCTACTGTTTTTTTCAATGTATTTCTTCCAAAATTCATTATCAGTAACATCCTCTGTGTCTTCTGCTAATGTTATGTCTGAAAGGCTTCTAGTTCTGGCTTTTTTCCTTTTTTTCACTGGCATTGCAGGTTTAGGTGCGGATAAAGTGTTGCTGATTGCTTTTTGAATGTCTGCTTCAGTAATAGAGGACGCCCTCTTAGGCGCAAGCCCTTTAGGAACAAGGGAACTGTCTGTGTATATCGGATCACCTGCGAGAAGGGTAGCACAAGGTCCCAACCTTTTATTTAAATCATTTGTATTATCCAAATTTGTATTATAACTTGAATCCTCCATGTGGGTGGGGGATTCAATGACCTGTATAGCTGATCCCACTTCTGTGATTGAATTTTTAATACTGTTAGAGATAATAGGCTCTGTCAAAACTGATGGTGTTACAAACCTGTTAGTTTTGTTCTGAGCATTAACGGTCTGCATAATCTTAGAAAGATCAGCAGAGCCAGAGTTGTGTAGAGAAGTAAGATCCGTTACAGAGTTACCCAAAACAGAGATATTAACATCTGGAGTGTCCAGATTCATATTATCCTACGTATTACATGAGAGGGAAATATCTGTATCAATTGTTGTGTTTGGAATTACCTCCGAATTGCTTTCTGAAATGTCACTTCTGATATTCGATGCAAGATTTGTAACATTTTTTGGTTTATCAACTTGATCTTTGTTGTGAGTACTGTCATTTAGAGAATGACCGAAGCATTTACAGATCCTGCATCGATCGGGGATCAACTCGTAGATAATTTTCTGAGAGATTATCTCCCCATCATGCATGTAGATAGAAGCCTCGTTCGGTAGCTCTGTGTCTACGTTGATCTCCACCAAAATTTTGGTGTAACTGAGACGGGTTTCTTTAGCAGTTTACTCATCCAACTTGATAGGAACCCCAACTAGACTCGCTATTGCACTGAAAATCTCTTTGTCCCATAATCTCAAATTCAATTCCGGAAGTTTAATCTATATCAGCATAGTTCTCAGCAAATCTCGATCAAGAATTAATTTCTTGGTCCATCTTTTCAGAATAATCAACTTTCCATTAATGAAAATGGTCCTCCTTTTAAGAAGCTTTTCATAGTCCTCCGAATTCGTGAATCGAATAATAAAAAACCTGTTTTTACGAGTGAATATTTCAAATGAACCAATTGGGTTCCATGTACGAACCACGAAAGCCCTAAAATAGTGATATGAAGGCCATTTTCCAAAAACATACGCTATAATGGAGAGCCCTCATTTTCCCTAAGTTCTAGCGCTAGCTTCTTCCGAGACGACAACAATCTTCTCCTCACCCAATGTTTCCACTGGAGGGATGTAGTTTCGGTCAAAATTTGATTCTTGACCCCCGTTCTTGACCATATCGGCCCATGAGGAGATCTTTGATTCTTTAACTGGATTAACCTTTAAAGGTTGTTTAGCTTCTTGAGGCTTCTTACTTGGATTTCCGGTTTGAAATCTATAACGAGCCGGATTTTTGGTCAATTAATTTTAAATATTTTATATGGTTTTAAATATTTAGTTGATAATACAAATCGATTTTTATATTGATTTATCAAATTAATAATCGATAATACGATTTATTTCGAGTATATATAATTATGGTAATAAGAGAATCTGGAATAATCCAATTCGAAATTTGTAACCGAGTCAAATTCAGATGATTAATATAAATTCTATTTGAACTAAAAGGATAATAATAATTTATTATCAAGGAACAAATTGTTTGAATTTAATTTATATCAATTTATATCGATATCTTCTCCATACGATCAAACGGGACTTCGAAACATGTTCCAGTGAGTTCAGAATAGTGGTATAACACTGGGAATGTCGGTTAGTGGGTTCAGAAAAGAGTTCAGAATAACAAAGTATTTTAAATTAAATGGTAATGGTTCAAAACAAAATAAAATAAAATAAATTCCATCACTCCTAAGCTAAAGTACACAACAACTCACCCTAGCTAATGAAAACAGCAGGCCTACCCCTTCTACATGAAGTTTTCTTTTTGCTTATATAAACGCAATTGCCCTCCCTTGTTCTCTCCTTTTTAATCTCCTGCATTGCTTATTTCTTCAACAGAGAATGAATTAAATCAAAAGCTTCAGAAATTAAATGGGCCGTTCTCTTTAAATTGCGATACACCTCCTATTTTTGTCTCCTTCAATTCGATTCCTGCCATCGTTCTCCCTCATTCAAAAACCCTCAGCATCTAAAAATCGAATTAGTTATTCATAAAAAAAGGAAAGCGGATTGAATTCGAATTTCGAATTCGATGCCGAGGTTGATTTCAGGGACAACCGAGATGAGGGACGCGATTCAGACTGGGGTGATCGATGGCTTCAACAGCCGACTAGGGCTCGACGTTAGCATGATTTTGGGGAGGGCGAAATTGTTGAGGTCACGATGGTTTTGGGATGCGACTGGTAGGTGCGATGGTGGGTTTTGGGGACGTCGCGATGTTGAAGGTTGATGGAAGCAGTGTTCTAGGGTTCGCGATGGGTTTTAGATTTGGAGCGTTGGAAAGGGGAGCGGTCGATGAAATTCGTGATGATGATTATTGAGATCGGCTTCAGAAATGGAAATATAGGGTTTGAATTTGGTGCATGTAGCTTTGGATTGGAGGGCCATTCAAGGCGAGGGGGGTTTGAAGGTCTGTAGCGGCAACAATGGACTAGGGGATGAGTTCGAAACTGTCTGCTAAAACTGGGAAGTTCGAATTAGTGTTTTTCAATGTTGGATTTTTTTTGATCAAGAAATTAGAGGAGTTCGGTCTGTTCTGGGAATGGATTACAGGTAATTTACTTAAATAAACATGGGATTTAGTTAATTGATTATATATATTTAATCATATTAACCTATAAATACAATAGTAAAACGTGATTTAAGGAGATTAGGGAATGAAATGAAAGTTAATTCAAGTTAGGCAAGTATGTTTTAGTTACTAAATTAGTTAATCAACTACTGAGAAATATTGTGTTTAGATTAAATGGTTAACTCATGATTAATAATGTCTTAAACCCTTTACAAACTCGTAATGACGAAATGTATATTTCATATGAATTCAAATTCGAGCAAAACTAGAAGCATTGTGTTCATATGATCATATGCTACGCTATGGAATTGATTGGGAGTGTTTTGAAGATTCTTGGGATTTTTATCTAATTTTAAACAGTTGTTTAAAATTAGATAGAATGATGATAATCATCGAAATAAAAATCAATGTGAGTAAACTCACTCTCTGGTTCGATTATAATTTATTATAATTGAATTTTTATTTAATTTATATGCTGCTTGATGGTTGATTGGTCACGTTGTTGTTTATTAATAAATTATGGTTAATTTATATTAGTTATTTAGGCTTGGTGGTTACTATTATATATATATATATAATATATATATATATTGGTGGATGGATAGTTCCTGCAGTACCATTAGCGGATGCCTGCGATATCATTAGCGGATGACCTTATGCGCCCCACGCTATGATAGTGGATGACCTTCTATACCGTGATATCCTGCCTCGTAGCAGGATGGTGGATGCAGGAAAACAGGTTGGAGGGATCCAACTTGATTCCTCAAAATTTATTATACGTTTGTGTTCATATATATATATATATATATATATATATATATATATATTATCATGTATGATGTGTTAGAAAACCTATAATTGATAATTGAGTGTTTTGGATGTTTAAATATCACTGGGCCTAAATTTTGATTTTAAAAATATCGTGAAAGGATATTTTTAGAGTTAAAAAGGGGAAATGTATTTTTCTAAAAATAGAACTGGAATTTCGAATGGACTAGAAATATTGACTTGTTTTAAAAATAAACAGTTCATTTATAAACGATGTTTATAAATGACGTGAAATGAATTATCATTGGATAATTGGGGAAATGTAAATACAAGTATGATTTAAAAAAAAGGAAAATTTATTTTTCCAAAGTAGAAATTTTATTTCAAATGAATTTGAAATCGAGACTTGTTTAAATATATAAACAAGTAATATAAATGATGTTTGTAAATAAAAGGTGAAAAATTATCAATTGGATAATTTAATTATTTAAATTCAAATATGAATTTAAATTGAAAATTTTGAACCAGGTTAAAAGGAGAAACAATGAAATCTATTCTGATATTCAGAATGGAAATGGAATAAAAATAAATCCGTATGGATTTTTTATTTGAATTCGATTAGATCGAATTTATTTAAAATAAAATATTTTCAAAAATGATATTAGGATTATATTAAATTGAAGTTTAAATTTAAATATGAAAATAGATTCACTGGTTATACATATATTTATATGTTATAATAAATAAAATATTCCAGAATAGGAATTGAGCTTCAAATGGATTTGAATAAGGAAAATTTGTTCTAAATTATAAAACAAGGAAGTTAAATTATAAATAATGTTTATTAATTTAGTGAAGTAAATTATCATTAGATAATTTGGAAGTTTAAATTCAAGTATGAATTTAAAAAAGGAAAATGGAAATCGTTTCAAAAAGGGAACGACAGATTTTATTTCGAATTCTGGAATATAAACTGAATTGAGTTAAATTCACGAAAGTTAAAAAATTGAAATTTGATTTTATCGAATTTTATAAAATGATGTATTTCTAATGGAATTAGAGAATAATATTTAAAAATGGAATTGTGGTTGAATTGTAATTGAATTATGGAATAATCGACGATTAGAGATAATCAGAATATTTAAGTTAGATTTGGAAAATTGGATTAATTTATATTTAATATTTGCGAAATGGAATTGGAATTTATTTATCAAATGAAGTTTAACATTTATTTTTAAATACAATTAAAATGAACTCGCCGCAGCATGGCAGTTCATAAATTGGCGTTTCGAACTTCAGTTGAGTACATAAAACTCAATTTAAGTCGGAATTCTTTGAAATAAGAATCGTCAGAGCCGATTGAATAATAGTTTTCTATTGGAAGAGAAAAAATTGGATTTCATCTTAGAGGATTTGAGTTATGTCAAAATAAAATTTCCAGAAAAACAGCGCCATAACCATAATTAAAACCATAACGGCTTATTGAAATAAATAAAAGGATTTTATGTAAACAAAATCCAAATTTCCATTAGAAATATCCAGACTTGAGTTATAAAATAAATATGAACTCAAGTGGAGTAAGTGAATTGATAATTGAAACAAAAATCATATTTTTAATTATTAAATAGAATTAACTAATTAGAAGAATAATTAGTTAATGGAATTTTGAATCGAAATTAGGCTTGGAATAAGAGAACTGGATTTGAAAATTTATATTCAAAATTGAATATGAAACTTGAACTGTAAATGGAATTCAATTAATTTATAAGCAAGTCAAAATGTTATTTGAACATGTTATGTGCAAATTAAAAAGTGGCATAACCAAAAGAGCTAATTAAAGAATAAATTAGCGAATTGAGTAAAAATGACCAGATTGAGTTGGGATAAACTGGAAACAGGTAAACATGTGTTGAACAGGTATGGAATGAAGAGAATGAAGCTTATAAATTTAGTACCCGACAAAAAGGTACATGTTTAAATTCCATATGAGGTTTTATGCGTTGAATCGACAAGCCACTTGACTTTTTGATTTTCTTTTTGAATAGAAAGGGCGTAGAGAGGCGTGTTGTAGTTGTACCTAGTGACCCGTACAAAGGAGGTTATGGCGAAATTTTCTGGAAATTTAGGGAGTTAGAATATTTTTAAGAAAATTGGATAACTAGAAATCAATACATCGATATATATTAAATTCGATAAGGAAACGAAATTAAAATAGAATATTTTAAACAAAAAGGAAATATATAATTAAATCTGGTAAAAATAAAAAGAGAAACATTTACACATTTTAAAAATGAATAATTGGATTTTATGATGTTGATTATTCGAGGCAATTGGTCTTGTCTATTTTGAAGTTAAGATGTTATTCAATCATGGTCTGAGAGGTAATTATACCCCAACTTGATTGATTTCATTTTTAACCGATGAATAGCAAGATTCAGTCTCGAAGATCAATGTTTGAATAAGATTTAGTTGAGTGCAGTGATTTAGGTTGTTGTAACGATGTTTTACACAACATTCATTTTAACCTAAATAAGTGGAATTTTGGAAATATAAAAATAATTGTTTCCTAAGGATAGAAATGAATGGTCATGAAAGGAAGGAGTAATTGGAAATGAATTCCAAATACAAATAGAAGGTATTTTCTAAGTATAGAAAATAAAATAAGACGACATATGAGAAATGCTTTCCCAATAGCGTAAGAGGGTGGGATGATTATTGAAAATATCGTGTTAACAAATATCGATAAGGGAATTGAGAATGAATTTAATTAATGAAATATTAATTAAGGGCCCCAATGATTGTTTGATGTTATGGATGAATGTTTGTTTATTTTTCTTTGATAGTTAAATAACCGACTATCGAAGTATTGGCCAATATCGTTGTCAACATGGAGAGACCGGTTGGATTTTTATCCAAGAATCACTCCGTATTGGCAGAAGCATTATGAATTAGATTATATAGACAATCGAAGACGGAGTGAAATGCAAGGGCTTTTTCTGTTAATCCTAAGTAGAAATTTCCTAAGATGGATTTATGGAAATTGTGCCTTCGGTTTCGTTTAGTCCCATAACGAACGTGTATGGACGAATATCTGACAGAGTATTTCCAATGATCACATATGTTGGTCTGTACAGATATACACCCAGTAGCGGAGAATTTATTCTCTTAGCATAATATCCTGAATATCTTTGTGCAAATCAATTAGTGATTAACGGATCTGACAATGTGACATTCAAAGAGATGGTGCTATCAAGTAATCATAACCTCAAGCCTCACAACTGGGAAATGGTATAAAATTGGGTAGGTCGCATGGCTAAGTTGTTAGCTGCCAAGTAGGGTGTATTGTCACTAATCTAGAGAAATTCCTTTTGCTTCTTTATTCTATTGCTGCTATCCCTTTCGAGAAACGGTTGCTGATCCCAACCATTGGTGACAATACATTCGACACTCTCAAGCAAAGTGAGTGGCCGGTCATGTTTAGCCTGGGTTGCAAGATGTTCTTGTTGAACCTGGTGTATTCCTCTCTAGAGATACACTGTCGGAAGGTGGTCCCATACCTTTCTAGTTGGAATCCATTATCCAATAAGAGCCCGCAGTTTTAAATGTATACTATATATGTAGAGCGTGAGATGCAAGCGTTCTGCTAGATTGTTATTTATTTATTTTAGACACTATTATAATATCAGAATAATATTGATTTCAAAGATTGCTTTGGGTTATCGTCAGGTAAAAACCATCCGTGTTTATGTGTGGATCGGTCTTACGATTATCTTTTCTTTTGAAAAGGATTTTTAAAAGTTAAACCAAGTGGTTAGAGTTTACTCACGCTAGTCCCATGACTGTCCTAGAGTTTATTTTGTTTTTTGTATTATCCTAAACTCTTGGGTGCCCAAATTTGTACGGGCAGTCAAGTAGTTCAGGTATTTTCATATATCCTTGGAGGAGCTTGGAGCAGAAGGCTTCAATAGTAGATACATATAAAGTTTATTCCGGTGTGTTGTATATGTGGTGAATAAATGTTGTACTCTGATAATGTTATGTATATACAATTAAATCTGTATTTCAAAAGCTATTATATATTATATTTTATTCCGCTGTGATGTGAGATTCTATGTGTTGTTATTTCTGATCTTCTTCTATTCTAATATTTCTTTCTATTTATCATCCTCTAACTTCTTTCTATTAATGATTCGTATTTATGTGCAATTGGATTGGACATATGGTGTATTTAGTCAACTCAAATAATCTCGGTCGTTACAAAATCGGGCACCATTAGAAGCGGGGAAGGGATTCTGACATGGCTTGGATGGGAGTTCTCCTGATTTTCCAGCCCCTTTATTAACATGAATATAAGAATTAGGATTCAAGAAAGATTTAGCCCCTTTCTTGCGATTAAGGACCCTAGTGAAACCATATTCATCTACAATGAGATCCGGAGAACGGGGGGTGCTAGAGGAGGGAATAGATGAAGGAATAGAAGTAGAAGATCCCCTTTTTAGGATGGGGTTATCCTTGATAATCGAATTCAACAGTGAATTGGAGGCAGCCATGGCTGCAAGTTGTTTCTTGGAGAGAACTCGGTTTTTTTTTGCAAGTTGTTTCGTAATTCTTGATATAGAATGTTTCATTCTTTGATTATTGTTTCATACTTCAAATTCTTATTTATTTTATGCCCTATTGCTAATCTCACATAAATTAGTATTAAGAAAACAATTTGTGGCTTTGTCTCATTGATGTCTCGAAGCCTCTAGTTGTAATTCTTTCATGCTTTTACGATTTTACTTTATGAACGAATAAGATGCACATAAATGTTCAACTGGTTACTCTAGTATTTCAACTGTTATTTGACTAGAATACATGATTTTGAATAAAGCATTTGTTGTCCCATTATAGAAAGAGCATATTATTAGCCAAATATGATCAGTATGCTATCTATACCTATAACTAACAATTTAATGTTGTTTACTATTAACCTTTATTAATCATGCTAGCTTCATTATATTTTACTTAAAATCCAGTATAATAAACGAAGCTAGTCTTTACAAAAATAATAATCTAGTGGGTGGTCCAAAGTCAGGTTTCTTTTTAGCAAAAAATATATATGAGCAAGTAGCATATGAAAGGGACAAGAAAGAAGAATATTTGATGAAAGGAGAATGCATTCTTGTGTAGATAAAAGGGCATTTAAAGGAGGCATTTTAATTTTTTTCTTGTGAATAATTATTTTTTTCCTTATTTTTAGTTATACTAATAAATATTTTTAAATGATTTAATATTATTTACGCAAGTTTAGACAAGAAGTGCTCTGAAATGAAGGCAAAACTTGAAGCAAATATAGCAAATTTGGTCATTGTTCTGCATACTGATATCAATGGATGACTAAATGGGCTAGTGTACAATCTGGATTTACAAACTTGATTATTCAGAAATGTGGATTTGTGGTTTTAGTTTCATGAAAAGCTTCTTCCAAAATTTACACATCATATGCTTATGATGATATTTTTAGTTTATAGCAATGTACTTGGCTGTTTGATCTCAATTGACTTATTCATTATTTCACTCCAATCTTCAGGTTTATGATTCTAATATGTAAGTGACTATTTATACAGAGTTTATCAGTGGATGATTTCTATGTCGGGTAGGGAGTAGATGACACATTACTACTCACAAAGATAGTGTCAGTAAGCTGTTTAGTGAAGATTGGGGTTTACAATTTAGATTCCATGTCTAGTTTCACCAATTTCCGTTAAAGAGCGTGATTCGATTTGGTAGGAGAGGAAAGCTGACACCAAGATTTGTTGGTCCATTCCCAGTTCTCGAGCAAGTTGGAAATTTGGAATATAAAGTTGAGTTGCCAAACAAGATGGCAGGAGTTCATAACGTGTTTCATGTTTCCCAGTTAAGGAAATTCGTGCACGACCCCAATGTGGCTATTTCACCTGATCAGTTGGATGATATCGAAGTAGAACTCGATGTAGTTGGGAACCGCAAGCCGATTCGTATTGTCGAGCATGATACGAAGAAACTTCGAAGGAAAGCGGTGAATCTAGTCAAAGTTCAGTGGGGGCGGGGATGAGAATGACTGTACTTGGGAGACAGAGGAGAGCATTAAGGAGACGTATCCAGAACTCTTTGCCTGGTAAGGTTTTCATTTCGATTTAGTCTTTCCTCATGCTAGGATAGGTTTGTTTTGTTTGTTTTGCATGTTTGATTGCAAGATATGTTTGGTAGGCATGCGGGACCCATTGGTTGTTTCTTAGTTGAGGAATTTCGAGGGCGAAATTTCTTAAGGGCGGGAGAGTGTAACGACCCGCATTCTACGTATCGAAGGATCGTAGAATATTTATTTCTTTTTCATATGAGGTCATATAGTCGTGTAACTTTAGGGAACGACTATTGGGGTCATTTCCCATGTTCACGATTTTTGCAGATTTTTAAATGACCGTTTTGCCCCTAGCTAATCTTGTTTCGGCCATAACTTTTGATTGGTAAGGAGTTTTGACCTGAATCCACTTCCATTGGATTCAGATGATGGTTTACATTTCCGTAGAGTGGTCATATTAGCCAAACGAACTCACCGTTTGGGAGATATGGCTGAAACAAGGTTTAGATGGTGAAAAACTGCTTAAGTGGGCTGATTAGGGTAATTAGCAAATGGGCCCATAACCCATTTCGAGATTAAGTTTATGGGGAGGCTAAAATGAGTTAGGTTTTCATTCTATTTCAGTTTTCTAGCCGCCGTTTACCTCTTAGAAACCCTAATAATGGCCTCCACCTTCTAATTTCATCCCAAATCGCTCTCCAATCAAGGATTAACCTAATTAGCATCAAACCAAGTCTAGTCAACATAAAATTAGAGGCAAAGGCTGCTGTGTGCATTAGAATTCATGCCATTTAAAGAGTCACTTTAGATCTGAGTTTATATTTTGGCTAAGATGAGTGATTTGCATTGTTTTTCACTAATTACGGCTAATTAGGGGTGATTAGTGTTAATTAACGAAATTATACATTATTAAATTCTGGAAAAATGTTTAGAAATTCTAAAATATTATTTTAGGCCTCTATTAGGAATTTGGGTTAATTTGGATACGTTTTTCTAATCCTATCATTAGTTATTGTTAAACATGATTAAGGGGAAAACATGGGTTTTGGGTATGTTTGATCCATTTTGGCATGTTAAATTTGTTGTTTTAGTGTTTGTGGTTGATTATACATGTTGCTATGACTGTTTGGAATGTTTTATGATTGTTTAGCAAAGTTAGAATGGTCGAAAACGCCGTCGTGTGGCGTAAAACAATCGCTGGAAAAGTTGCTGAATATTGTGCAGGAACCGGATCGGATCTCCCCTTCCGAACCGACCCATTCGTGACCCCTGAACTGATCGTGGCCACCCATCATGAGCCACTCCAGTATCGAACCGCTCCTGCTCAAGCACCATGAACTGATCCGATGAAGGGCGAGTACCACGAACCGATGAGTGTCACGAACTGATGAGCACCAGAGTACCACGATCCGAGCCGCTGGAGGAAGGACACCACGACCCGAACCGTTGGAGGAAGGACACAACGACCCGAACCGCTGGAGAAAGGACACCACGAACCGAACCGATCTGGAGAGGGTGCCACGAACCAAACGGCTTGATGGCCACGAACCAGAGCTGCTCACGAAACGATAGGGGACCCGAGCCTAGATGATGATCACGAACCGAATGGAGACCGATCCGGAGGAGACCAAAACCCGAGATGCAAAAGTAGTCCAAATGGGAAGTAGAACTCAGGATCTAGATGGGAACCGACGAGCTAACTTCAAGAATTGGACTTTGCTGCAGGACGTGTGCTAAGGGGTTATCGACATCCATAACTTTGATTCACCACCAAGACAGATGTTAGGCTGCGGATCAGTGCAGTGGGGTAGTTATTACTCCATGGGGCAGAGTGATCGTAGCATGGCTATGAGCCAATGCAGTGGAGTCGTCATGAATTCATGGGGCAGAGTGGACATAACAAGGGATTAGTGGCTATGGATCAGTGCAGTGGAGCCATCATGACTCTATGGGGTAGAGTGATCATAGCAAAGGATTTGGGTGGTCAAAGTAGTGGATATCGTATGCTTTACGCACTGAGTGAGAGATGTGAGAATGGTTGCTATGCTTGATTGTTTGACATCACTATGACATGCACACCCCTTTCCCCGTGTCTTTACACCATATGTTAGTGTCACCTTAGAGTATTGTACATCTTGTTTGCTAACTGTTTGGTTGCTGGTCCAAGTTCAGGTATGGTTATGTATACCTGTTATTGTTCTGTTTTACTGCTTATCGCTCATATCAGACTTTTGTCTGACCCATAGTTTTATGTCTCTTCTTATTACTCTGGGTGCTCTTAAACGCGCAGACTAGAGACAGGTTTGGTGGTATACACGAGTAGCTGTACCGAAGACGAGCAAGAGGCTTCCATGTATGATATATATAGATATTCTCCCTGTGTTGTTGCTGGTTACTACTTTGGGCATTGGTAGTGCACCTTTTTCTTTGCTTTAGAGACAGTATGTTGGGGTTGTAAAAAGCTGTATTTTGAATTTTCGCTGCTATGATGATTATTGTTTAGTTTTCAGCTTATGCACTGTCTCGCCTATTTTATTTCAAGTATGTTATTATTATATTTTACTCCATGCGCTGTGAGACATTCTGCAGGTTCCTTGTTAGTTCAAATTTTTTTCCTTTCTTTGACGACCATCCCATGCTAGTTGGGCATTGGACAGCGCACCTCCATTGGAAATGTCGGCTGCTGCGGGGCATGCCGTCACACTTGGTATCAGAGCTCTAGGTTGCGTAGTTAACCTAGGGAAAGACACCAGGGAGAGATAATACGTATATGAGAGCGCGTATTTGTGGTATTTTGGTTTTCGAAAGATATGTATATATATACTATTAGTATATCTAAGGATGGAGTCGCACTGCACTGGCACCACTAGAGAGATGGTTAATCGTTTTCTTGTTACGGATTGAACGATGAGCCGACATACGAGGGGTACTGGTAGAGGAGCTAATAATGGGAATGCTCCTGATATGAGGACGATGTTCACTGACTTCATGAGAGAGATGCTTAGGGACGTTCAGAGGGCAGCTCCTAATGATGGAAATGGTGGTGGTGCAGCGGTGCAGGCGCCTAGGGCCGATTTCGCCAAGCTTTGCAAGGATTACACTAGTCTTGGTGGGAAGCCGTTCCACGGAACGGAATCGGCTATAGAAGTTCAGGATTGGCTCGATAGTTGTGAGCGCATCTTCGAGGACTTAGGGATCGATGATGCGATGAAGAGGAAGCTAGCATCCCGTCAGCTACACGGACGGGCTATGAATTGGTGGAATGCTATTAAGGCAGTTACCCTGAGGATCAAGTTACTTGGGATCAATTCAAGGCTCGATTCAATGATAAGTTTATCCCAGTTGCTCAGAAATCAGAATTATTTAGGAAGTTCTTGGAGCTTAAACAGAATGGTAGGGCAGTCTCGGAATATATTATTGAGTTCGATATTTTATCGAAGTATGGATTATCCCTTATCGACACTCCCGAGAAGAAGAATGAGAAGTTCATAACAGACTTAGATCAGTACTTGGGGGAAAGACTTATAAATCATATTGATGAGACTTTTGAATCGATTGTTGGGAATGCACTGAGATCAAAGAGTCTTTATCCTAAACCCAAGACTAAAGTCGTTGTTGCATCTACAGAGGGGCCAAAGCCGCAAGCAAGTGGTGGAGGCAAGAATAATTCTCAGAATAAAAGGAAGCAGAATCAGACTAAGGATGGTCAGAAAAAGAGCAAGAAAAATGTTGAGTGATTTAGATGTGGCAAGAAGGGCCACTATGCTAAAGAATGTCGAGCAAAGCCAGCGGACAGGAAGTTCTTCAACTATGGCCAAGTGGGACATCACAAGGATAAATGTCCGCAACCCCCCAAAGAGAAGCAGATAGTGAAAGCTTATGCTATTATTGGTTTTCCTTCTTCGTCGAATGCCCCAACTGCGGCGGAGAAAGGAAAGAATGTCGTATTTCAAGGTATGCTTTCTGTATATGATGTTCCTATTCGAGTACTGTTTGATATTGGGGCTTCCCGTTCCTTCATATCTAGTGACCTGGTAGATAGGTTGGGATTGGAACCCAAGATAGTCGATAGACCTTTAGCGGTGACGAACCCGATCGATGGTTCGACTAGCCTTAGAATGATTTGTCGTAATGTGGTCTTATCGAGTCATGGATGCATGTTTGTTTGTGATTGCTTTGTTTTGGGATTTACTGGGTTTGGCATTATTTTGGGAGTCGATTAGCTCCAAAGGTATGGGGTGGTGGTAGATTGTGAGGGCTTTTTGGTGACAGTTAGAGCGGATGATGGGCGGAGGGTAGTGTTTGGTGGTCTACCTAGTGATGGGGTAATGACTAGTTTTCTAAATTCCCTCGACATCCTGCATGATGAGTTGTCAGATGTGCCCATGGCTGGCCAGTATCCGGACGTCTTCGAGGAAGTGAACGGACTTCCACCACATTGAGAAATTGAGTTTCGTATTGATTTAGTGAAAGATGCCAGACCTATAGTGATGACACTTCGTCATATGGCACCAAGGGAGCAGCAAGAGCTCGGGGTGCAAGTAAGCGATCTTTTGAAGAAGGGATTTATCAGAAGAAGTGTTTCTGGGTGGGGAGCACCAGTTGTGTTTGCTACCAAGGCAGATGGTTCCCTTCGATTGTGTGTTGACTACCGCGAGTTGAATAAGTTGACGAGGAAGAATAAGTATCCTCTACCGCGGATAGATGATTTGTTTGATCAGTTGAGTGGCGCGAGAGTGTTCTCCCAGTTGGATCTCGCGACAGGTTTTCATCAGCTCCGAGTAGCAGCCAAGAGTATTCCTAAAACGACCTTTCGGACGCCGTCTGGGTTCTATGAGTGGTTGGTCATGCCATTTGGGTTGACCAATGCACCAACATATTTTGTGGATCTTATAAATAGGGTATTCAGAGATCAATTGAATAAGTTTGTTCTTGTGTTCGTAGACAATATCTTGGTTTATTCGAGGACAGAGGAAGAACACAAGGAACATTTAAGGATAGTGATGGAGATGTTGAGAAAACACCAATTGAAAGCAAAGTTTTCTAAGTGCCACTTCTGGAGGAGGGAAGTGAGATTCTTGGACCATGTTTTTTCAGAGAATGGTGTTGTCGTAGATCCTACGAACGTGGCTATGGTACAGGATTGGTCTACGCCCAAGAATGCAACAGACGTAAGAAGTTTCTTGGGATTAGCTGGATATTATTGTAAGTTTATCCAAGACTTCTCCAAGATAGCGGCACCGTTAACTCAGTTGACCAAGAAGAATCAAGCCTTCGTTTGGGACGAAAGGTGTGAAAATGCATTCAAGAGCCTAAAGGAAAAGCTGACGTGTGCACCAGTGTTAGTCATTTCTAAAGGGAGTGACGAGATGTCAGTATACACGGATGCATATGGTACCAGACAAGGTGTTGTATTGATGCAAGGAGGTAGGGTTGTAGCTTATGCAAGTCGACAACTGAAACCACATGAGAAAAGATACCCTACCACGATTTGGAATTGGCAGCGATCGTGTTCGCGTTGAAGATGTGGAGACATTATCTCTTGGGAGAAAGATTCGAGTTGTTTACCGATCATAAATCGTTAAAGTGTCTCTTCTCTCAGAAGGATCTAAATCTCCAACAGCAAAGATGGTCAGAATTCTTGGCTTCCTATGATTTCGATATCACATATACACCAGGGAAGGGCAATGCAGTAGCTGATGCATTAAGTAGAAGACATGCCAGTTTAAGGGCTATGTTTCTTGAATGGAAGCAACTAGAGTATATTGTAGGGTACGATTTCAGACCAAAGTGCGAATTGGATTCTGAAATGTTAGCAAGTTTGACGATTAGACCCACTTTGATTGAGCAGATTGGTTCCAGTCAGAAGGACGATCCTAACTTATTGGAAATCATCTTCAAGTTAGAGATGGGTATCGATGAGGAGATGAACAAGTATGGGCTTGATCGAGATGGATGGCTTAGAGATAATGGAAGACTAGTTGTACCCAATGTTAATGGATTGAGAGATGAAATGCTTAGAGAATGCCATCACTTGAAACTGACTATACATCCCAGTGGTAATAAAATGTATCGAGACATGAAGCAGACCTACTACTAGGAAGGGATGAAAAGAGACGTTGGGAAGTTTATATCCAAATGCATGAACTGCCAGCTAGTTAAAGTTGAGCAAAAGAAGCCTAGTGGTTTGTAGCTGTAACGGAGACGAGCAGGAGGCTACCACGTATGATATATATATATATATATATATATAGATATTCTCCCTGTGTTGTAGCTGGTCACTACTTTGGGCATTGGTAGTGCACCTTTTTCTTTGCTTTAGAGATAGTATGTTAGGGTTGTAATAAGCTGTATTTTGAATTTTCGCTGCTATGATGATTATGATTTAGTTTTCAGCTTATGTACTGTCTCACCTGTTTTATGTCAAGTATGCTATTATTATATTTTATTCCATGTGCTGTGAGACATTCTAAAGGTTCCTTGTTTCTCAAATTTCATTCTTTACCTTTCTTTGACGACCGTCCCGTGCTAGTCGGGCATTGGACAACGCACTTCCATTGGAAATGTCGGCTGGTGCGGGGCGGGCCGTCACAAGTTACTAGTATTCATAAATACTAAACACGTTTATAAAAGTTAACCAAGTATTATAAAAATTTATCTGAGTTTTATCAAAAACTAACAAGTTTTAGTTTAAAAAATAGTTGTGGATTGTCAGTAGTTAAGAAGTCTATGTTTCCTATTATGTTTGGAGTTTCATGAATTTTCCACAATGATGTCTATAAAATGGTGATAAGTGTCACCAAAGAATTCATCTGCAACATGAGAATACTTTAAACTGTAACTTGCACTGTTGACATCTTCAATAATTACACAATCTTGTTCTCGAATTACATTTGCAGGAGGTATAGTTGAGTCCCAAGCCTGATCTGGATCTGATTCCTTTGTATACGAGTAACCAAAAGGATTATTTTTTAGGATATCATTAGCCTCTTTAGTTTATTTTACATGGTCGAGTTGATTCCTTTCCTTTCTTTCCACTGCTGTTGATTACTAGTGTGAACACGAGGTATGCGCAACCGATGCACCAAATATTTTTGTATTAGTTATATTTTTTCATTTAATCAGTATTAAGCATAGTTCACTTCCTATGTATTGGTTGTAACTTAGGTGCAAATTGTGTTTTTGAATCTGTAAAGTGAGTAGTTTGTTTCAGAACTGCAACGATTACTGCTTTAGTGCATGTTCTAACATATACATCATCGGTACATTGGTTGGCGTGGATATAGGTATAGGAAATTAATTTCTAGTTGGCATTTTTTAGGTATGTAAAATAAAATAGTGCAACTAGATGACTGCTTTTGTACGATAGGGACTCAATATTTTTAATCGTGGCATGTTTATAGCAAATTGGGTCTCATTGGAAAGGGAACATATGGAAAAATGTCTAACATTTATGAGTGAATGGATCTGACAAAACTAGATGGCTGCTTTGTATTTTGGCAGAAGCTATTTCCAGAAGAAAACTTAGACATTGAGAAGAACGGTTAGAAGAAGAATCAATGAACTTTAGAAATTTGATACTATGTAAGTTTATGATAGTGTTGATTATTTTCTTTTTAATTAAACTCTATGTAGATTTTTTTAATGCACAATCCCTAACCATAATCTTCTTATGATCCTAATCTATAAATATTATTGATTGAATTCTCTCTTTTTTTTGTCATAGATTTGGGATCATATCTTTTTAGTTTGTGCTTGTAGTAAGAATATACTTTTGAATTTGGATTTTTATTGAACCAAATCATTTGAGATATGTATATTTAACAAGTTAAGTTTGATCAATCCGAAATGGAGAACGTATAATTGTGCACAAATTTAGTTATATAAAATGTTTAGTGTAAATTATAAAAGTATTGCTGAGTCCAGGGTAAAATTGTTATGAAAGACACAGACAAACCCAACAAAATGCACCACAATCACCAATGATTAATGCAAATAATCAACAGAATAAAGTAAGAACACATGAATTTTTAACGTGGAAAACCTCTTCATTGTGAAGAGTAAAAACCACAGAACGAATGACAGGGGTCCTCCCAAACTTCTCTTACTATGATAATGGAGTAGTACACAAATCCAAATCCAAGTTACAAAGTGGATACACAAATTATCCAACAATTGCTAGCAATAACAACATCAAAACAAAAGCGAGAAAAGTGAAAAATATCACCGGGAAACAGAGCTCAGAAAAGCTGAGAGATCTCACAAAAACACTCCAGCAAAGGGCAATCTCAAAGTACTAGAAACAACCCACAAAGTCTTGGAGAAACTGACAAAGTTTTGATGTTGTTGTTTTGTATATATGCTACCTAAAAATAAATGTATATATAGTCACCAAAGAGGCACCTTGAAGTCTCCATTCAACCACCATAATTAATAAGGTTACTATTCCCAACAAGGCGCAAATACCAAGGAACACCAAAGGTCAAATAGTCACCTATTCAAATAAAAGCATGAAATACCGTAGCAACACTTATTGCTCCAATTAATTAAATATGAGATTTTCCACATAGGAAGGGACTCATTCTGTAACATCCCGCCTTTTCGACCGCTTTAAATCGGTAATTAAACCAACTTAAGACGTTCAAACTGACGTGTAACGACCCGCATTCTACGCATCATAGGATCGTAGAATATTTATTTATGTCACATACGAAGTCGTATGGTCGTGTAACTTTGGGAGACGACTATTGGGGTCATTTCCCATGGGCATGATTTTTCCCGATTTTTAAATGATCATTTTACCCCTAGTTGGCACTGTTTTGGCTATAACTTTTGACTGGAAAGGAATTTTGACCTGAAACCACTTCCATTGGCTCCGGATGATGGTTTCTCTTTCCGTAGAGTGGTCACATTAGTCAAACGGACTCACCGTTTGGGAGATATGGCTGAAACAAGTTTCAGATGGTGAAAAACAGCTTAATTGGGCTTAACCGTGTGATTAGCAGCTAGGCCCAGATGGGAATTTCGGGTTTAGAGGTATAGGAGGACTGATTAGGGTTAGGTTATCACTTTCATTTCAGTTTTGAGCCGCCACAAACCTCCTTGAGACCTTAGTAATGGCTTCCATCCTCTAAAACCACTCCAAAACACATTTTTAGTGAAGATTAAGCCTAAACTACATCAAAGCAAGGCCAAATAGCAACAAAGCAAGGTTGGAGCTGCTGCTATACATAGGAATTTGACCCAAACAGAGAGTATTTCAGATTTGGTGTTTCATTTGTGGCCAAGGTGAGTGATAGCATCATTTTGACACTAATTACAGTTAATTAAGGGTAATTAGTGAAGATTAGCGAATTTATACGTAAATAAATTCTGGAAAAATTCTTAAAATTCTAAAATAATGTTTTAAGGCCATGTTAGAAATTTGGGTTAATTTCGATGTGTTTTGCTAATCGTATGCTTAAACATGATTAAGAGGGATTATAGGAAAATGTGAGGTTTTTAGCCACTTTTGATCCATTTTGGTTCATTTGAATTGTTGTTAGGTGTTTGTGGTTGTCCTTACATGTTGTTATGACTATTTGACATGAATCGTGATTGATTAGAATAGTTAGATTTGTCAAAAACGTCGTCGAACGGCGTAAACAAGTTGCTGGAAAGGTCGCAGAAAGTTGTGCAGGGCTTCGGATCGGATCGGAAGGGGGCTCGGATCGGATATGTGAACTGGGCAAGAAATCCGACCCGAACCGGAGTTTGGCACATAGGAGGCTTGGCGAGAAGGAAGGCCGTTTGCTTAGAGTTGGAGCGGACAAGGGGATCGGATCGGAAGAATAATTGGAGACACAGGGCTCGGATCGGAAGTAAACATTTGGGAGAACTAGCAAGAGGGAAGGCCACACGGATCAGATGGCAAGGAGGGATCGGATCGGAATACGTGAAGAAATGAGGGAGCGGATCGGAGCACTGGAAGGAAGGACACCCGACCCGACCCGGAGGAGGACACCGACCCGACCCGAAGAGGAGAACCCGACCCGAACCGAATGGAAAGGTGACAAGGAAGGAGGACCGAACCGAACCGACGAGGATGATGACCACCGAACCGAACCGTATTCTAGGGCTGCTACTGCACGACAACTCTTCTGAAGACCCACTCCAATTCGATCAAAACCCGAGATGCAAAGGAAGTCCAAATGAGGAGCTTTGACTCAGGATCCAGCTGGGAACCAATGAGTGGGCTTCATGATTGGGCTTTGCTGCGGGACGCGTGCCAAGGAGTTATCGACGTCTATAGCTTTGAACCACTATGGTAGGAGGTACGAAGGCGGATTCAGGGCCATTATGGCATCGGTAGAACCAAGGGCTACAACCAATGAAGTGGGTCATTGAAATGTTTGATCATGACTCCATATGTTTAGCTTGGTCATAGCAGGGTTTCTACAAGTCGGGATTCGTCGTTACCTCAATTTGTCTAGTGTTCCAAAGTGGTAGATGTCGTATGCTTTACGCACTGAGTGAGAGGTGTGAGGATGGTTGCTATGATTGATTTGTTTGCTATCATTATGACATGCACACCCCTCCCCCATATTCTTACACTATTTATTATGGCACCTTAGAGTACTGTACGGTATGTGGTACTAACTCTTTGGTTGCAGGTCCAGGTTCAGGTATGGTTTAGTATACCTGTTATTATTCTGTTTAGATGCTTATCGCTCATACCAGGCTTTATGTCTGACCCAGAGTTTTATGTCTCCTCTTATTACTCTGGGTGCTCACACGAGCAGACTAGAGACAGGTTAGCTGGTGATGCACGGGTAGATGATCCGGAGACGAGCAGGAGGCTTCCACGTAATATATATAGTATTCTCCCTGTATTGTTGAAGATCACTGCTTGGGCATTGGTGGTGCATCTTCTACTTTAGTTTTCTTTTGTTAGAGACAGTAAATTTGGAAAGTTGTAATAAGCTGTATTTGGATTTCCGCTGCTCTGATGTTGACATTGATTATTAGTTATCAGCTTATGCACTGTCTCGCCTGTTTTATGTCAAGTATGTTATTATTATATTTTATCCCATGCGTTGTGAGACATTCTACAGGTTCCTTGATTAGTTCATTCCCTTCTTTCCTTTCTTATGACGACCGTTCCGTGCTAGTCGGGCATGTGTACAGCGCACTTTTGGAGGAAATGCAGGCTGGTGCGGGGCGGGCCGTCACACTTGGTATCAGAGCTCTGGGTTGCGTAGTTAACCTAGGGAAGTTATCAGGGAGAGATAATATACGTATACGAGAGAGCGTATTTGTGATTACTTTGGTTTTCAAAAGCTATATATATATACTATTAGTAGTATAAGGATGAAGTCGTACTGCACTAGCACCACTATGGAGTCGTTAATCATTTCCTTTTTCAGATTGACGATGAGCCGATATGTTAGAGGTACCGGTAGGGGAGCCAATAAATGGAATGCTGCTGACATGAGGACGATGTTTACTGACCTCATGAGAGAGATGCTTAGAGATGTGCAGAGGGCAGCTCCCAATGGTGGAAATAGTGGTGGTCCAATAGTGCAGGCGCCAAGAGTCGACTTCGCCAAGCTGAATAAGGATTATACTAGTCTTGGTGGGAAGTCGTTCCACGGAACGGAGTCGGCCACGGATGTTCAGGATTGGTTGGATAGTTGCGAACGTATCTTCGAGGATTTGGGTATTGAGGATGCGATGAAGAGAAAGATAGCGTCCCGTCAGCTGCAAGGGTGGGCAATGAATTGGTGGAATGCTATAAAGGCAGCTACTCCCGAAGATCAGATTACTTGGGAGCAGTTTAAAGCTCGCTTTAGCGAGAAGTTCATTCCAGCTGCTCAGAAGTCAATGCTGTTTAAGAAATTCTTGGAGCTCAAGCAGAATGGCAGAGCTGTCTCGGAATATATTGCTGAATTTGACACTTTGTCAAAATATGGGTTATCTCTTATTGATACTGCCGAGAAAAAGAATGAGAAATTCATAACTGGTTTGGATCAGTACTTAGGGGAAAAACTTATTAACCACATCGATGAGACGTTTGAATCGATTGTGGGGAAAGCATTAAGATCAGAAAGTCTCTACCCTAAGTCGAAGACTGAGGTTGCATCTGCAGAAGACCCAAAGCCACAAGCAAGTGGTGGAGGCAAGGGTGGTTCCCAGAATAAGAGAAAGCAGAACCAAGCTAAGGATGGCCAGAAGAAGAAGAATATGCAAGATGTTGAGTGCTTCAGCTGTGGTAAGAAGGGCCATTATGCTAGTAATTGTCGAGCCAAGCCAGCGGATAGGAAGTGCTTCAACTGTGGCCAAATGGGACATCACAAGGACAAGTGTCCACAGCCCCCTAAGGAAAAGCAAATGGTGAAAGCATACGCCCTTAATTCTATTCCTTCTTCATCGAATGCCCCAACAGCGGCGGAGAAGGGAATGAATGTCGTCATTCAAGGTATGCTTTATGTTTACGATGTTCCTGTTAGAGTTTTGTTTGATACCGGAGCTTCCAGTTCTTTCATATCTAGTGACCTGGTAGATAGGTTGGGATTGGAGCCCGAGATTGTCGATAGACCTTTAGTAGTGACGAACCCGATTGGTGGTTCGACTAGCCTTAGCATGATTTGTCGTAATGTGGTCTTATCGAGTCATGGATTCATGTTTGTTTGCGATTGCTTTGTTTTGGGCTTTACTGGGTTTGGCATTATTTTGGGAGTAGATTGGCTCCAAAGATACGGGGTGGTGGTAGACTGTGAGGGCTTGTTGGTGACAGCTAGAGCGGATGATGGGCGGAGGATAGTGTTTGGTGGTCTACCCAGTAAGGGGGTATTGGCTAGTTTTCTAAACTCCCTCGACATTCCGCATAGTGAGTTGTCAGGTTTGCCCGTGGTTGGCCAGTATCCGGATGTTTTCGAAGAAGTGACCGGACTTCCACCACACCGAGAGATTGAGTTTCGTATTGATTTGGTAAAGGATGCCAGGCCTATAGTGATGCCACTTCGTCGTATGGCACCAAGAGAGCAGCGAGAGCTCGAGGTGCAAGTCAGCGATCTTTTGAAGAAGGGATTTATCAGAAGGAGTGTTTCTGAATGGGGAGCACCAGTTGTGTTTGCTACCAAGGCGGATGGTTCCCTTCGTTTGTGTGTAGACTACCGCGAGTTGAATAAAGTGACGAGGAAGAACAAGTATCCTCTACCGCGGATAGATGATTTGTTTGATCAGTTGAGTGGCGCGAGAGTATTTTCTCAATTGGATCTCGCGACAGGTTTTCATCAGCTTAGAGTGGAAGCTGAGAGTATAGCTAGAACGGCATTTCGGACGCCGTCTGGATTTTATGAGTGGTTGGTCATGCCATTCGGGCTGACCAATGCCCCAGCATATTTTGTGGATCTTATGAATAGGGTATTCAGAGATCAGTTGAATAAGTTTGTCCTTGTGTTCGTTGATGATATTTTGGTCTACTCAAGGACAGAGGAAGAACACAAGGGACATTTAAGAATAGTGATGAAGGTGTTGAGAAAACACCAACTGAAAGCAAAGTTTTCTAAGTGTCACTTCTGGAAGAGGGAAGTGAGGTTCTTGGGCCATGTTGTATCAGAAAATGGGATTGCCGTGGACCCGGCGAAGGTGGCTACGGTACAGGATTGGCCTACGCCCAAGAATCCAACAGACGTAAGAAGTTTCTTGGGGTTAGCGGGATATTATCGTAAGTTTATCCAAGGTTTCTCCAAGGTAGCAGCACCATTGACCCAGTTGACCAAGAAGAATCAAGCTTTTGTCTGGGATGAAAGGTGCGAGAATGCATTCAAAAGTCTAAAGGACAAGTTGACAAGCGCACCAGTGTTAGTCATTCCTAAGGGGGATGAAGAGATGACGGTATACACGGATGCCTGTGGTACCAGACTGGGTGCTGTATTGATGCAAGGCGGTAGGGTTGTAGCTTACGCAAGTCGGCAATTGAAGCCGCACGATAGAAGATACCCTACCCATGATTTAGAGTTGGCAGCAATCGTGTTCGCGTTAAAGATGTGGAGACACTATCTCTTGGGAGAAAGATTTGAGCTGTTTACAGATCATAAGTCGTTAAAGTATCTCTTCTCTCAGAAAGATCTGAATCTCCGTCAGCAGAGATGGTTAGAGTTCTTAGCTTCCTATGATTTTGACATCGCATACACACCAGGAAAGGGCAATGCGGTGGCTGATGCATTGAGTAGAAGACATGCCAGCTTAGGGGCTATGTTCCTTGAATGGAAGCAACTGGAGTTTATCGCGGGGTTTGATTTCAGGCCAAAGTGCGAATTGAATCCAGAAATGTTAGCAAGTTTGACGATCAGACCCACTTTGATTGAGCGGATCGGCTCTAGTCAGAGGGATGATCCTAATGTATTAGAAATCATCTCCAAATTAGAGATGGATATCGATGAGGAGATGAACAAGTATGGGCTTGATCGAGATGGATGGCTTAGAAAGAATGGAAAGCTTGTTGTGCCCAATGTCAACGGATTGAGAGATGAAGTGCTTAGAGAATGTCATCACTCAAAGCTGACTATACACCCCGGTGGTAACAAGATGTATCGAGATATGAAGCAGACTTACTACTGGGAAGGGATGAAAAGAGACGTTGGGAAGTTTATATCCAAGTGCATGAATTGCCAGCTAGTTAAAGCCGAGCAAAAGAAGCCTAGTGGGTTGTTACAGCCATTAGAAATTCCCGAATGGAAATGGGAGCAAGTCTCGATGGATTTCATCGATGGTTTACCAAGGACTAGATCGGGATATGACAGCATTTGGGTAATTGTAGATCGACTGACTAAAAGTGCAAGGTTTATACCAGTCAAATCGACCAGAACGACAGCTAAGTTAGCAGAATTGTATATGAAGTGGGTAGTGAGATTTCATGGAGTACCTAAAAGCATTATGAGCGACCGAGACCCGTTGTTCACTAGTGGGTTTTGGAGGAGCTTACAAGAGGCTCTAGGGTCAGAATTACATCTCAGTACCGCATATCATCCTCAAACCGATGGTCAGACGGAGAGGGTGAACCGTATTTTGGAAGATCTCTTAAGAGCATGTATATTGGATTTTGGTGGATCATGGGATGACCATTTGCATCTAGTAGAGTTTGCATATAATAATAGCTACCAATCCAGTATCGGTATGGCTCCGTTTGAAGCTTTGTACGGAAGACCATGCAACTCACCATCATGTTGGATAGAGACTGGCGAGAAGTTTATGCTTGGACCAGATGTGGTGAGGGAAACTTCAGATAAAATCAAGACCATTCAACAACGAATGAAGGCTGCCCAAGATAGGCAGAAGAGTTATGCCGATAAAAGGAGAAGAGACGTAAAATTCTCCGTTGGCGACTTGGTGTTTGTCAAGATTTCTCCGTTGAAGAGCGTAATACGATTTGGCAGGAGAGGCAAGTTGGCACCAAGATTTGTTGGTCCATTCCCTGTTCTCGAACTAGTCGGGAATTTGGCATATAGAATTGACTTACCGGAGAAGATGGCGGGAGTTCACAACGTATTTCATATTTCCCAACTAAGGAAGTTCGTTCACGACTCAGATATGACTATTTCACCTGATCAGTTAGAGGACTTCGAAGTAGAACCCGAGGCGGTTGGGAACCGCAAGCCGGCCCATATTGTCGAGCACGACATGAAGCAACTTCGAAGGAAGGCGGTGAAGCTAGTCAAGGTACAGTGGAGCGAGGACGAGAGTGATTGTACTTAGGAGACAGAGGAGGACATTAGGAAGACACACCCAGAACTCTTTGCCTAGTAAGATTTTGACTTTGATTTAGTTTTCCACATGCTAGGATAGGCTTGTTTGCTTGTTTTGCATGTTTGATTGTTGTATGTGGTTGTTAGGCATGCGGGATCCTTTGTATGTTTTGGGTTGAGGAATTTCGGGGACGAAATTTCTTAAGGGGGGGGGGGAGAGTGTAACGACCCACATTCTACGCATCATAGGATCGTAGAATATTTATTTCTGTCACATACGAAGTCGTATGGTCGTGTAACTTTGGGAGACGACTATTGGGGTCATTTCCCATGGGCATGATTTTTCCCGATTTTTAAATGACCATTTCACCCTTAGTTGGCACTGTTTTGGCTATAACTTTTGACTGGAAAGGAATTTTGACCTGAAACCACTTCCATTGGCTCCGGATGATGGTTTCTCTTTTCGTAGAGTGGTCACATTTGTCAAACGGTCTCACCGTTTGGGAGATATGGCTGAAACAAGTTTCAGATGGTGAAAAACAGCTTAATTGGGCTTAACCGGGTGATTAGCAGCTAGGCCCAGAGGGGAATTTCGGGTTTAGAGGTATAGGAGGACTGATTAGGGTTAGGTTATCACTTTCATTTCAGTTTTGAGCCGCCACAAACCTCCTTGAGACCTTAGTAATGGCTTCCATCCTCCAAAACCACTCCAAAACACAGTTTTAGTGAAGATTAAGCCTAAACTACATCAAAGCAAGGCCAAATAGCAACAAAGCAAGGTTGGAGCTGCTGCTATACATAGGAATTCGACCCAAACAGAGAGTATTTCAGATTTGGTGTTTCATTTGTGGCCAAGGTGAGTGATAGCATCATTTTGACACTAATTACAGTTAATTAAGGGTAATTAGTGAAGATTAGCGAATTTATACGTAAATAAATTCTGGAAAAATTCTTAAAATTCTAAAATAATGTTTTAAGGCTCTGTTAGAAATTTGGGTTAATTTCGATGTGTTTTGCTAATCGTATGCTTAAACATGATTAAGAGGGATTATAGGAAAATGTGAGGTTTTTAGCCACTTTTGATCCATTTTGGTTCATTTGAATTGTTGTTAGGTGTTTGTGGTTGTCCTTACATGTTGTTATGACTATTTGACATGAATCGTGATTGATTAGAATAGTTAGATTTGTCAAAAATGTCGTCGAACGGCGTAAACAAGTTGCTGGAAAGGTCGCAGAAAGTTGTGCAGGGCTTCGGATCGGATCGGAAGGGGGCTCGGATCGGATATGTGAACTGGGCAAGAAATCCGACCCGAACCGGAGTTTGGCACATAGGAGGCTTGGCGAGAAGGAAGGCCGTTTGCTTAGAGTTGGAGTGGACAAGGGGATCGGATCGGAAGAATAATTGGAGACGCAGGGCTCGAATCGGAAGTAAACATTTGGGAGAACTAGCAAGAGGGAAGGCCACGCGGATCAGATGGCAAGGAGGGATCGGATCGGAATACGTGAAGAAATGAGGGAGCGGATCGGAGCACTGGAAGGAAGGACACCCGACCCGACCCGGAGGAGGACACCGACCCGACCCGAAGAGGAGAACCCGACCCGAACCGAATGGAAAGGTGACAAGGAAGGAGGACCGAACCGAACCGACGAGGATGATGACCACCGAACCGAACCGTATTCTAGGGCTGCTACTGCACGACAACTCTTCTGAAGACCCACTCCAATTCGATCAAAACCCGAGATGCAAAGGAAGTCCAAATGAGGAGCTTTGACTCAGGATCCAGCTGGGAACCAATGAGTGGGCTTCATGATTGGGCTTTGCTGCGGGACGCGTGCCAAGGAGTTATCGACGTCTATAGCTTTGAACCACTATGGTAGGAGGTACGAAGGCGGATTCAGGGCCATTATGGCATCGGTAGAACCAAGGGCTACAACCAATGAAGTGGGTCATTGAAATGTTTGGTCATGACTCCATATGTTTAGCTTGGTCATAGCAGGGTTTCTACAAGTCGGGATTCGTCGTTACCTCAATTTGTCTAGTGTTCCAAAGTGGTAGATGTCGTATTCTTTACGCACTGAGTGAGAGGTGTGAGGATGGTTGCTATGATTGATTTGTTTGCTATCATTATGACATGCACACCCCTCCCCCATATTCTTACACTATTTATTATGGCACCTTAGAGTACTGTACGGTATGTGGTACTAACTCTTTGGTTGCAGGTCCAGGTTCAGGTATGGTTTAGTATACCTGTTATTATTCTGTTTAGATGCTTATCGCTCATACTAGGCTTTATGTCTGACCCAGAGTTTTATGTCTCCTCTTATTACTCTGGGTGCTCACACGAGCAGACTAGAGACAGGTTAGCTGGTGATGCACGGGTAGATGATCCGGAGACGAGCAGGAGGCTTCCACGTAATATATATAGTATTCTCCCTGTATTGTTGAAGATCACTGCTTGGGCATTGGTGGTGCATCTTCTACTTTAGTTTTCTTTTGTTAGAGACAGTAAATTTGGAAAGTTGTAATAAGCTGTATTTGGATTTCCGCTGCTCTGATGTTGACATTGATTATTAGTTATCAGCTTATGCACTGTCTCGCCTGTTTTATGTCAAGTATGTTATTATTATATTTTATCCCATGCGCTGTGAGACATTCTACAGGTTCCTTGATTAGTTCATTCCCTTCTTTCCTTTCTTATGACGACCGTTCCGTGCTAGTCGGGCATGTGTACAGCGCACTTTTAGAGGAAATGCAGGCTGGTGCGGGGCGGGCCGTCACACGACGGGTCATTATTAGCTTACAGAGTTTAATAACAGAATCAACACAAAATAAAGAACACAATATTGAACAACATAATAGATCTTTTATAAATCAAAAGTTTTGATACAAGATTTTCTATACAACGGAATTTAAAATACGGTTGAATACAATAGAAAAAATGTACTGTTTTTAAATCTTCAGAGTGCACGTTTCCTGGAATCCCCAACTTCAACAATCTTCGAATCCAAGCAGTAAACTCTAAATCTGTAATGTTCAGGGTCTGACCCCGACCCAAGCAAAAAAAAAAACTCGGGTCATGTTGTATCTTTATTCAAGTAAATAATTTTCGATATACACTAAAATAAAATAAATATTCCTATCTTGAACATGAGTTTTTAAAACTTCACCCATATGAACCAAACAGCCGGGGTTCAAAAATAACATGGACGTGTTTCGGATCAACACATGTATACTTTAGGTTACATGAGCGCAACTTGTTCATTCACTCAGGTTTACACAAATGTAATTAACAGGGGGGTTCAGGCAAATATCAGTGAATTAATCACGCATTTCAAAAGCAAAAAAAGTGTGAATATTTCAGTTCCACGCTAGATATAGGCCACAAACAGTAAGAACATGTATACTGGCTTCTAACACAATGTATAAGGGCCAGCAGTTACATATGGAAGGTGTCATGCCTTATTCCAACATAACTTATGGAATAAAATAAAATAGAACAGACTATGGTAAGTCCTTAACACCTTTCCAACTCCCAGGTGTAAATAAAATTTCAAGGTATGTTTCAGTGACTTAATGGATCAAGAAGTGTTCAAACTTCACAACAGTGCAATAATAATAGCATGCAAGAAAACGACAGTTGCATATTTACATGAAGACGTATACAACTAAAGAGTGGGAATGCCCCTATTCCTAATAAAGGAACTCTCCTGTAATCTAGTCAGGTTAGTATAAATTTGCCCAAAATGGAACATAAATAAATTCCTACATACATACGTTCAAAACTAAGGAAAAAGGGGTGCCACTTACATATGCATGTCCAAGTTGATTAGGACTATAACACGGATCCAGGCTTTTAAGAATATGAGTGATCATACACAGGTTCAATAAAGTTGGAAAATATATACATAGGATCAATTTGATTCACTACAATATGACAGTGGGTATGTATATACGCATGTATGCCCACAATAGGTATATACATATACAAAGTATACATATACACCTATATGTTGGCCTCCACACACGTATACATAGTCGAAATTCCACTCATAGAATACGATGACTAGGTCGGGGTATTATGAATGAAGAAAGCAATGCAAAATCGTGTTCCGAAACATTTCTATCTGTAGACTGTAGATTACTATGATATAAATTTACCTCTGTGCAGCGAGGGACAAAATTTACTTGAAAGCACAAACTAAAGAAAATAGGTACTCGTCTGGTACTTAAAAAGTAACAGAAAATTGGGGGCAACAAGTCCTTGTTCCGACATTTGTTTACAAAACAACTGCAACAACAATAGTAAATTTTTGTTAGCTAAGTGAAACAGCTCTGAATTATTTATATTAAAATCATAACACGTCTAAACTTATATTTGCAGACTAGTAGAACCCATTTAAACTGCTAATTATTCCCATATATTTAATATAATGAATAATAGCATAGAATCGTATTTTATCATTTATGTAAAGATAAATAAAAGGAAAATAGGACCCCGCACTTTGAACCCTTTTTTTCCTGAGATTGCTTCAGTTTCAAAATGATAAATTTATTTCCATCCACTATGTGTTAATATACAAACACAAGTATAACTGAAGCTTTAAGGTGCAGTCACATACCACATATAAAAAAAAACCAAACTGGTACTTAATAGTACATGATAAATAATTAACAACTCGAGGCCAGTATGGACTGAGATGCAAGTGATGGCCCAAACAAATGCAAATACAATGATTTCCGATTTTCATTCACAAATGGGGAAAACATGGTTAAACTTTCCCTTTTTTTTCAATTTCCAATGAGGAAACAGGTTTCAGGTTATATATATATATATATATATATATATATATATATATATAGCTCAACAAATTAAAGTATATAAACATGTAATTAAAAATTTATACAAAATTTCAATTTCAATATCTCCAATATACGAACCTGTTTTCATAAAAATATGTTTCAAGTAGCCTATGACATTGCAGTACTGGCCAAAAAAAATGCTCACACATACATGCATTCACTTATACAGTATATGTATGACTCTGGATGTAAATGTGAAGAATTCTGTGCATATTTTGATTTCATCATTCCACAAGACTAACCATTAAAATGTGTTGTGCACCTAATATGTATTGATCTTATTTTATGATTAATATCCAACTCAACCGATTCAACCCAATATAGTAGCAGATATGATGCAGCAAGTATACAATTATTTTACCAACTGATTAATGCATAACGTACTTTTAGGGTTTCAAAAATATATGTGATGATGTATATCCGATTTTAATGTATCTAATAACATACTTCCAGTCCATAAAGGTTGTAGGATATATTTAACAAACTTGATAGGCCAAACACAGGTGTAAACATGTTCAGGGGACATAGTTACTGGATAAACATATTTCAGTAAAACATGGTTTAGTTTCAACATGGTGCAGAGGAACTGCCTTTCTAAGTTGCACATAAATACCATATTCCAGTATTTACGGTCAACATCCATACGTGAAATGCACAACACAGTATGAATGCCCTCAGTAACAAAACCAATATGAATGGTTTCGCCTTAAAAGAGTTCAACAGAAAATAATGTTGGCTAATAATTTCCACCTCAACACTTGTATACATATCTAAATATACATCTACATGTGTTGATGTATCCATCCATTTAATAACATACATGCAGCAACAACATATGTAGATTTTGCCTTGTAATCATTCAGTTTTGAGCAAGGGTGAGGACAAAACAAAGCAGCTTCCCACATTTTCAAGGTAAAGATATCTTAAAGCTAAGATTAATTACTGACTACTGTTTTCACCAGCAAAGTGAAGTGAAAAGATTAGTAAATCACACAAGCAACCATCCATACGAGATCAACTATTATACTAAGTTTATAACATTGTGAATCACTTGAATAAAGATTAATGGTGAGAAAAATCTCACCTTTAGGCCGTGTTAATCCTAGGTTTACGAATGTGGTTGCGGGGCTCAGACTTCGATCGATAGTCTTGAGGTAGAGGCGCTTCGATTTTTAATCCAATCACTACTGATTTCGATATGTTGTTCCTCGGTGTTGGAGCTTCATGTGGCGGCGACTAAAACTTCGATATGCTGAGCATTGCGCTTGGATTTGAGGTGATGTTGGGGACATTTCGATCTGAGAAGGAGCAAATTAGGGCTTCGATTGGAGGAATTAGGGTATGGGGCTTCAGGTGAAGCGATTTAGGAGGGCAAGGATTCGATTTGGGGAAAAGGCTTTCTCGCTGAAGCCATACAAATAGAAAAGGACTGACTTTTATTTGGAGGAAAGAAATTGGGCTTCTGCCATAGAAATATGAAAAAGAGAGAACGATTATTGGTGAGGGAATTGGAGAAAAGAGAGCTTCAGTTTATAAAGAACGAACCATGGCAGCCAAGGCAAGAAAAGTAGCTTGCGTATTTTAACCGAGGAATGTAATATCTAGGGAGACAACATACGGGAAAGAGATTTATTTGTTTGTACTCCCTAAAAATCAAATCCTACCGCAATTTATTATTACGTTTTAATTTTAGTATTATCTTAAATAAACTTCAATTGTAACGAAATTGGACGTTCTGCTACATCTCGCTGTTCTAAATCCAATAAAATTTGCTTGTTCAATTTCCGGTTCCGTTTGCACGACGTTGTCATTTTAAATTCAATTCATTTATCGGTTCATGATCACATTTTGTCTGCCGCCAAAACAATTTTGTTTGGCTCTACATTTTAAGACGTTGAATTTCATTTTTTTATACATTGTGACAAATGTTATTTAACAATTATTTTTAATTCAACTGTTTAAATTCTTCAATCGAATTTCAAATCCAATTCAATTATTCAACCAAATTTAATTAAAATATTCAAAAATAATATTTGATCCCCAATCAACCATTCTAAATTAAATGTTGAATTTTAAATTCATACACAAACAATATATTTGATTTTGTTTATATTCTGACCCAAGTAAAATTGATTATAAATCATTAAATCTTCAATTAAACTTATATTCTGACTGTCGAAAATTTCTGGGTCGTTACAATCTCTCCACCTTTAAAACTTTTCATCCCCGAAAAGGAAAGATTGTTGGGGTTATAGCAATGTACACTTTTAATTTTCATATTTGTGTGAAAATTTTGCACAGCTAATTTAAACATCAATATTTAAGTTATCGATCTTCTTTGTTTATTCATCGTATTCAATCTACTCAGAAAAACAATTTTCTTTATAACCCCATATGTCAACTCACCTACTATCACACTTATCCACCTTAAGTCAAATCTCCTTACATTTAATTCATTTAATCTTTCCAAACACCCATTGAAGAGTGTAAATAACATATGTTCTTCAAGTTATGAATTGTCGACTTGAAAATTTCCAGAATCCGAAATAATTTATAATATTCATACAGAAAAATATTTGTATTATTACTCCAAATTCTCTTTCTTAAATTGTATTTTAATCTCAAATTTTTTTAATTTTTTAATTGAAAATACTTGATAACTCGAAATTTGATAAGTCTATTGTCGTTCTCACAGATGTTAGGCATACCTGGCCAGACGCATGACTAAAATCTCCAAGTATTAAATATCCTTGTTTCAACCTCAAGTGAAAATATTTCAAAAATTCTTTTAAAACAGATACGGAAAATACCAATATGATATTAATTGTTGATTGATCGTGAATCACAGATGCACAATGGTTTCGTCCGGATCCCCCAGAAAACATCTGTATCCATAGGAAATCACTATCACTTCCTTGCGAATTTCGTCATGGACAGATCAACAAAAGATATTTGAGAATCAAAAGACAATCTGAGGTCATTGAGTGTTAGTTGGTATCTCAGGATCATGAAATCATCAAATGAAATTAACTCAAGTCATGAGGACCAATCAAGTCATGAAGACAAACTACTACAATAACAGGTGGCTCAATCACTAAGATACCTAAATGGACCGCAGGTGCACAATGGTTACGCCTGGGTCCCCCAGGAAATATCCATACCCGTAAGCTTCCACAGCACTGCGAATTACGCCTTTACAATTTGATTGTAGATCGCAACAGTCATGATGGTTACGCTTGGTTCCCCCAAGAAACATCCGTTCGCCATAGGCTATCTACAGCCCTGCGAATTACGCTACACAGTCGAATTTCAATGACTCTAGATCGTAGTGATCACAATGGTTACGCTTGATTCCCTCAGGAAACATCCGACTGCCATAGGCTATCTGTAGCCCTGCGAATTACGCTGGCAGTCATGCTCAATGGCAACTTATGAGTTTTATGTCCGGACAACCTACTACCACCCGCAGCATATCTCAACTAAGCTCGAAATTCAAAGAAGAAGGAAGGTACTTTCCTAATTTTTCTTTGAAAATATATAGTACTATATACATATATTACTTCATACTCCTCATAAATCATACTTATGTCAACTTACATGAGAATTTCTTTCCATAAATTCCATTATATAAGATTTTATCTTAAATCGATTCCCTTCCAATTCAATAGTTTCCAAATTTGCTATATTCTTATATATATTCTCATACAAGTTTCAAAAACTTCTATATCCAATATCTAAAATCAAATATCCTCAAATTCCATTCAAATTTTAGATTTTCAGTTTTGATCTCTTAACTAGTTCAGATATTTGATATCTTTTCCTATTTGGAATAATGAATCTATTTGTTACAAACCAAATTCTCTTCCAAATTTCAATTATTGCTTTCATAACTAAATTCCAACCTTGCCGATTTGAACTTTTTCATCCAAATCCAGTATCTATTAGATTTCGTACATCCTTGTATTAATAAACTCTAATTCAAATGCAATTACTATTTAAATCTCTCTCTTATTTTTAGTTTATTATTATTATTATTATCGACCAATTTATTCCAACTTAAAATATAAATCTTTATTGACAAAGATCTAATTACTTGATAATCAATTCCGGACTTTGTTTCAAATATTTAAAAATATACATACATATTTGTATCTCAAACCAAACTTCAGAAATCAATTAGTTTTATCCAAAACAAATAAACAGCAAATCTACCAAAATGGTTTTTTTAAAACCTCATTTAATGGTTTAACGTCTTCAAACTTATTCAACATCTATTTTCCTTGTATCTCATTTCGATAGGACTCGCAGACAAGAAGACTAGAATATACCTACCTAATTTTTCATTTTCTAAATTTTTCATTCTTTCACACATTTTCATTAATTGAGATCTACAACCATTGGTGATTGTCTATTTCTTGATTAGTAGTCCCCATCTCTGCATAACTGTCTCCACGGTATTCATCACCCTCATTTATCGTAATTCCTGAAATTTTTACGATCTTCAATCAATCCGTGTACACCCTTATTATTTTTTTCTCAATTCTCTTCATATTATTTTCATGGTTTGAAAATATCCCTATATATGCTTAACTAAATGGTTATTCGTATTATCACACATTTCTATCCTTCCACATTCGTCAATCTCTGACCGTAAATTAGTGAGTGAACGACTCTCTAAGTATCAACCCAGAAAGCTGAAACCAACATCAGATCAACACTCAGGAAATTATTCAACTTAACTAATCTCAAGTCAGTTTCTAAATTCCTTGGCTTCATTTCTTAATTTTTATCAAATCATCTCTAACAAAACTCTCAGATTCAATTTATGAATCCACTTCTCCTTATGGTCTGCCGCTCTTCGTTCTTGTCATGAGGCTGTTTATTCTTCGGTTCTCGCCATTCTAATTTATCAAAACTCGTTAGCCTCTCATGGTCTTTTGAAAAACATTACCAAGTATCATATTTATTTCTTATAATTCCTATTGGAAGACATTTCCGTATATTCGCAAATCTTTATCCTCCATAGGAAATATACTTTATTCATCCTGGAAAATATTTCTAAATTCGTTATTTGGATTAAAACAGATGATAAATAAAACATCGTTATTCCCACTTAACCGTTGTCACTCGTTAACTGACTTCTCTTAATCAATTCTTATTATCGAATCTTAACCATTTCTTAGTTAATAATGAAGTCAATCAAGCTGTGGTATACTACCTCTCAGACCTTAACTGAACAACATTATTAACTTTGAAACAGATAAAATTCACCACTTCAAACACCAACAAAACATTTATTCTCTAAATTTCTAATTTTAAGTTAATAATTCACGCCTTCAAGATTGGTAACTTCTAAAAGTATACTTTATTCTTTAATCTGAATATATAAACCATTAATTATTAATATTCTGAATTTTAAATTTTTAATTAAAACAGAAGGTAACAGTATTTTCTTGAAATTCGACATAGTTGACTTGCATAAATAACTTCCTTTCGAATAATCCTTTATTCAATAATATATTCCAAACTTTGGAATAATCCCACCGTACTAGTTAACTTCATTTTCTTTATCCAATTTCATGTGCAACATTTTGCTTCCAAACGTTATTTATTACTAAAAAGTAAATATTATTCCCTTTTATACGAATCTGAACGCATCACATCAAATCAGCTTTGATTTCATTTAAATATAGGTTCACAATCTCTTTAAAATCTTTACCCACTTTTCGCTTCATTTACAATTCTTGTTAACACTTCACTTCTTGTTCCAAAATTAACAAGTTTACAACTTATTATCGGATGCATATATTCGATCATACGTTACTGGTTTGAAACCAGTTATATAAATTATCTTACCATGTTCTGAATCATTTAAATAAAATTTTACATAATCAAATTCCAATTATAACCTTTTCCAATTTCTTTTTTCCATTAATTTGCATTTCGAATGTCAAAATAAAATTCGTCGTTTCTTTCTCAAAACGCTTTCTAATTCCTCTTCTCATTTAATTTTTCATCTAAATTCTTATTTTCAATAAATTTCAGTTGTCTTTGATCGCTAAAACACAATCAGAGAAATCGATTCATTAATTCTCCTATACCTATCTTCTTTTTTTACCAGAATAGATTCGAAATTCAAATCTAAAGGGGAACTTATCGAAGATTAGCTCTTACAAGCCTAGATCCGAAGGCTGGGTATTCCGAACAAAATTTAAATCTCTAATTTTTTTTCGCTGTATTAATTCAAAAATAACAGTTTCAAAATACATAATATTTTTAGAATACTTTCAAAAATTATATAGACTTTGAAAATTTATATTTTGAAACCTTTTATCTACAAGATTCGTTTTTAAACTATATAAGCTAAGCTTTGAACTCAAAGCTCTGATACCACTTGTAAGGGTCTAGGCTTTTCAACCATCAGCCAGTGGCCTACACTGCCACCGTGGCTTTACAAGGATACCTCAGAACTGCTTTTACAACCAGCCTCTCGACTCGACCAACCCTTTGCTACTTTCGAGGGACATGTAGGGGTAAGAGTCTCCTGCTCGCCACCAAACAGCCGAGCGAGAACCCCCCATCATGCGTACCCAGCTCACAGCAAGCAAACAGCTCTGATACCACTTGTAACGTCCCGCCTTTTTGACCGCTTTAAATCGGTAATTAAACCAACTTAAGATGTTCAAACCGACTGGTCGTTATTAGCTTACAGAGTTTAATAACAGAATCAACACAAAATAAAGAACACAATATTGAACAACATAATAGATCTTTTATAAATCAGAAGTTTTGATACAAGATTTTTTATACAACGGAATTTAAAATACGGTTGAATACAATAGAAAAAATGTATTGTTTTTAAATCTTCAGAGTGCACATTTCCTGGAATCCCCAACTTCAACAATCTTCGAATCCAAGCAATAAACTCTAAATCTGTAATGCTCAGGGTCTGACCCCGACCCGAGCAAAACAAAAAAAACTCGGGTCAGGTTGTATATTTATTCAAGTAAATAATTTTCGATATACACTAAAATAAAATAATTATTCCAATCTTGAACATGAGTTTTAAAAACTTCACACATGTAAACCAAACAGCCAGGGTTCAAAAATAACATGGATGTGTTTCGGATCAACACATGTATACTTTAGGTTACATGAGCGCAACTTGTTAATTCACTCCGGTTTACACAAATGTAATTAACAGGGGGGTTCAGGCAAATATTAGTGAATTAACCACGCATTTCAAAAGCAACGAAGGTGTGTATATTTCAGTTCCACGCAAGATACAAGCCACAAACAGTAAGAACATGTATATTAGATTCTAACACAATGTATAAGGGCCAGCAGTTACATATGGAAGGTGTCATTCCTTATTCCAACACAACTTATGGAATAAAATAAAATAAAACAGACTATGGTAAGTCCTTAACACCTTTCCAACTCCCAGGTGTAAATAAAATTTCAAGGTATGTTTCAGTGACTTAATGGATCAAGAGGTGTTCAAGCTTCACAACAGTGCAATAATAATAGCATGCAAGAAAACGGCAGTTGCATATATACATGAAGACGTATACAACTAAAGAGAGGGAATGCTCCTATTCCTAATAAAGGAACTCTCCTGTAATCTAGTCAGGTTAGTATAAATTTGCCCAAAATGGATGTAATGGCCCGAATTTTCGTACTCTTTGAGTCGACTAATAACACCACTTGTCCAACCCAAATTGCACCGAAATACGAACACTACACGAAAATGAGGTCTTTACCTACCAATTGTAAGCGTAGGTAAAACTAACATAATGGGCGGTAATATATTTTAGCTACTAGTATTGAATTGGTAGAAATTCGGTAGGTAAAGCTTAGTAGAGAAAGAGATTTACCTACACTTATTGATATTGGTAGGTAAAAGAATCAATGGACCACACTACCTTATGACTCGAATAATGAGTCACCAACTGATTTGTTTGATGATGTGTCATCCTAGATGGCTGGTGATGTGTCATCCTACATGGATGCTGACATGATTGTCGTAATAGTATACACATGGCATATATTAATGCCGACGCTTGGCATTCAATGGTTGGTTCATGTGTCAAAAATTTGTCCATGTGTCATCATTTGATTAGTGCATATGACATCATTTTTTAGGCCATATGGCATTATTTGTTATAAATAAATATTTACAATAATTCAATATTTACACAGAATTTATTTTTAAGAAAATAATAAATATTTATTCAATTAAAAATTTATTACACTTTCGAATTGTACACATACTGTTTCCTCACTAATATACAATCACTTATACATACACTTCCTCGCTACATTTCATCGTATACATTGGCTCCTTACTACATACTAATTCACTCATATACATGTACATAGTCAGTCCCTCATACTCTCACTCTAGTTTTAGTCATCGGCTTCTTGATCCAAAATTTGTCCAGTCGTCTATCTTACTTGTCATAATAAAATAGCATAGTAAATTGAAAAGAAACAATTTAATTCGCAAATATAATTTTGATATAAATTTATTTACCTTAGTAAGTTGGGTTGTTTCTCACAATTTTTCTAGATAGGGTGAAACGAGTGTGTGTATACCTATCATAATAGATTTATTAGCTTTTTCCTTCCAATATAAGGCAAAACATAAATATAAGCTTTAAAATTTAATCAATTAGTTTTATACCAAATCAAATCAGAGATTAGTAGAAAGTTATCAAATGAGATCAACATCAAATCAAATTAAATTAGCATTGAAAATGAAACAAATATACGAGAATTAATTAACACTGATATGAATCAGTTATTAAATAATAACATATTAACATTAATATCTACAAGTATGAAATAAATTAACACAAATGTTAATATGTTGCCATTTATTCTATACTTGTTTTAACATTAACTAACATTAAATGGTAACATGTTAATTTACGTTAATTTATACAAGTATGAAGTTGAGTAACGTTAATTTATACAAGTGCAAGCAGTTATTAACGTTAATAAATGCTACCATGTAACCATTTATACAAATAATATGTTACCATATAAGAAACGATGCCATATTAATTTACGTTAATTTATATGTAAATTAACATGGTACCATTTAATATGTAAATTAACGTAAATTAACATGGTACCATGTAATGTTAACCATTTATTTAATAAATTAATTTATACAAATGTTACCATTTATAAATGCTACCTTGTATAAACTAACGTTAATTAACTGCAATTAATTTATACAAGTATGAAATAAATTAATACAAACGTTAATATATCTTCAATTATCATTATCCATTTTTTATGGATGCCAAGCTGAGCCCATATTATAACTTCAAGTAGCTCTTCTAATGTTCCATAACGACCTGGGAATGTAGTAGAATAATATCAGAAAATATAAAACAAGGAAAGATAAAATAAAATTTGTAACATAATGGATAAATTAACCAGATAATGTAATGAATGCATCAGAGTGCTTAGCCATTTCTGCCTTTATTTGATGCACGTCACTCACTTCTTTCACTACCCCATACATTTCTCCAATTAACTACATAATAAACCAAATATGAGAATGAAACCTTTGACTTTTATCAGATACGAATTTTAAGCCAAGATCACTGTTTTAGCCATTAGAGTCCTTGGTATGATCCTAATGTTTCCACACATAAAATACAGAAAATTGATTGAGGTAAGAAATTTGTAAACCAGGAAAAGAAAAAAGGGATGTAAACAATATAAGTTAATTATCCAGTAGCATGACCATTCACATTGTGAATAGCTTCAGAAACTGAACCCATGACCCCAATGCTACCATCCCCATAAACCAGATCCTTTTTCTAGCCATCTGTAAATAAATAAATATATAACGTAAGACAGGAAGGAAGGAAGAAAAAGGAAAATAAATAAATTACCTCTAGGTATGAAAATAAAAGGTTTTCTATGCATTAAAATTGTGGTGAATACTAGCATCAGTAAGCAGTTATTAACGTTAATAAACGCTACCATGTAACCATTTATACAAATAATATGTTACCATGTAAAAAATGGTACCATATTAATTTATGTTAATTTATATGTAAATTAACATAGTACCATTTAATATGTAAATTAACGTAAATTAACTTGGTACCATGTAATGTTAACCATTTATTTAATAAATTAATTTATACAAATTTTACCACTTATAAATGCTACCATGTATAAATTAACGTTAATCAATTGCAATTAATTTATACAAGTATGAGATAAATTAACACAAACGTTAATATGTTGCCATTTATATCAAGTATTGAGTCTATCATGTATAAATTAATCAACGTTAATACGTTACCATTTATTTCATACAAACGTTAAATAGTAACTCTTGATAAATTAACACAAATGTTAAGCAAGGTTAATGTCAACCATGTTTTAACAAAACAAATATGAAATAAATGTAAAAGGAATTAAAGAAAAAAGATATACATTAAATAACACAAACTCTTGATATATATATATATATATATATATATACACACACACACACACAAACAAAATTGAATTGATTAATTTGTCTGTAAATATAGATCTAATATTAAAATGGAATTGAATGTATATTATATTATTCAAACATCATGTGTAAGAATAGCAGAGAATAAAATAAAAGAAGAATAAGAGGATATACATGAATGTAATCAATTCCCTTATATGCATGAAGCTCTTCCTTATATCATTGAATCTATTTGTTATACGCATGAATGTAATTGATTCGGACAGTTATTTTGGAGTTGGAGCTAGAAAATATACTAATTTGGCCTGCAGAATAAACAAATGCAAATTTCTCAGATGCCCACATCATTTTTTTTTTTTTTTGTTATTGTGCAGATTCATGTGTGAATAAAAAAGTTGAAAAAATATAGTTATTAGGGTATTTCATGAAACATGTTTTTAGAAAGAGAAGAAAATCAATTAAGTTTTAAAGTAAGAATGCCTCGCTTGTTTTAGAAAGAGATGTAAACATAGCAATTACAATAAATAGTTGTCATCAAGATTATTAGTATTTATTTGTAGTGGAAGTTTTTGTGTTTTATATTGTGGCCAATCAGAAGAGACTATGCGGATTGAGGTCACAAAAGAGATCACGTGGATAGAGATTTGTACCGTTAGATTTAATTTAAATTAAGCTGTTAAATTTATAGTCGGAGAGGATGGTATAAATTGTGTCTCTACAATAAACTAAAGAAAATATGTTTTGGTCATTTCAAATGATGACATATTAGCGAAAAATTGTGGAACATTTGCGAAAAATTTAAAGTTAATCAAATGTTTGGAAAAAGTTAAGAATGTATGATAAGTTATTATCGAATGATTATTTAATATTAATTATTTACAATTTAATTATTGTTTATCAATTTATTAATTGTTAGTTATTTCATATTTCAAAATAATTATTAATAATTAATAAAGAAATTATTTTACAAAAAACATTGCTAGGATATGTAAGCGAAATCTTCAATTCAAAAAAAATAACTAGAATATACTTTTTTGACATATCATCGAACGACCCATCATTATTTTTAATGAAAGTTTAAAATGATATGAGAAAAATGTTAGGGTTAATCGTAAAAAAAACTTCCACTTCTATATATGTGTAGACAATACATTTTACCAACCTATAATTACTGGCAGATAATCATCCTTTAACAATTTTATAAAATTGACAACATTTACCTACCAATGAATTTTACCATTAAATTTTGGTAAATAAAGGTTCTCTTTACCTACCTATATCTATTGGTAGGTAGACTATTGGTAGATAAAGGTCAAATTTCTTGTAATGGAATCATTATTAGAAAGAAGTTAGAGGATGAGAAATAGAAAGAAAGAAATATTAGAATAGAAGAAAAACGAAGAACACAAATCTCACGGCGGAACGGATAAAATATATTAAATAACATAACTCTTGAAATACAAATCATTGACAATATATATATATATACCATTATCAGAGCACAACGGTTATTCCTGGACACAGTCATAAACACCTATTTCCAGATACGACATAGTACACAATGGAAAATGTGATAGTCTATAGCTAACGGGTGAAGCCTCCTGCCTCATGCTTCTCCGAAGTGAATCTGTAAAATCCCAACTACTTGACTGCCCATACAAATTTGGGCACCCAAGAGTTTAGGGAAAACAAAACAAAATAAAACTCTGGGTCAGTCATGGGACTGGTGTGAGTAAACTCCAACCATTTGTTTAACTTTAAAATTCTTTTGAAAGAAATGATAATCGTAAGACCGATCCACACATAAACACGGATGGTTTTTACCTTACGATAACCAAAAATATTTTTGATACCAAATCCAATATATTATAATAGTGTCTATATCAAATAAATAGAATCTAGCGGAACGCTTGCATCTTACGCTCCATATTTAATATTAAATCAAAAACCGCAGGGCACTCATTGGAGATTGGATTTCCAACATGACAAGACATGGAACCACCTTCTGGTAGTGTATCTCTAGAGGCGAATACACTGGGTTCAACAAGAACGTCTTGCAACCCGGCCCACACATGACCGACCACTCATTTCGCTTGAGTGCATCGAATGTATATCACCAACGGTTGGGATCAGCAACCGTTTCCCGAAAGGGACAGCATCTACAAATTAAAGAAGCAATTGGAATTTCTCTAGATAGGTGATTATACATCCTTATGGGAGCGACCCACATAGCCATGCTGCCTGCCCGATTTTTGTCAATTCCCGGTTGTGAGGCTTGAGGTTTGAATTATCTTCCAGAACATCTGGCCACCATTCACTTTGAATGCCACATCGTCAGATCCATCGGAAATCACTAATTGATTCCCGCAAAAATACTCAGATTGTTAGGCTAAAGAAGTTTCCCTTCTTTGCCACCAACTTCATATGTTTGAAGGAATCAACGTACGTAATCTCTTTGGAAATACTCTGTCAGACACTCGTCCATACAAGTTGTCCTGGGTCTGGACAAACCGAAGGCACCGTTCTATTAATCCATCTTGGACAATTTCTACCTAGGGTTAACAGAACAACCCTTGCATTTTTCTCCGTCTTCAATTATGTAACGACCTGCATTCTACGCATCATAGGATCGTAGAATATTTAGTTCATCGTCATAGAGAGTCGTATGGTCATGTAACTTTGGGAGACGACTATTGGGGTCATTTCCCATGTTCATGATTTTTGCCAATTTTTAAATGACCATTTTGCCCCTAGTTACCCTTATTTTAACCATAAATTTTGAATGAAAAGGAATTTTGAGCTAAAACCATTTCCATTGGCTTCGGATGATGGTTTACCTTTCCGTAGATAGGTCACATTAGCTAAACGGGCTCACCGTTTGGGAGATATGGCTGAAACAAGTTTCAGATGGTGAAAAACAGCTTAATTGGGCTTAACCGGGTGATTAACAGTTAGGCCCAAAGGGGAATTTCGGGATTAGGAGTTTAAAAGGGCTGTTAGGGTTTGGAGAATACCTTTTTCTCATTTTTCAGCCGTCACTATTCATTCCTCATAACCTAGTCATGGCCTCCACTCTCTAAATCTCTTAAAAACACCTCTAAACCACTTTTTAATTGAAGATTAGGCTTAGCAACATCAAATTAAGGAGGAATAGCACCAAAGCAAGGTTAGAACTGTTGTGTTGCATTGGGAACAACGCCATACAGATAATCATTTCAGATTTGGTATTTTATTTGTGGCCAAGGTGAGTGATTTGCAAAGTTTCTCACTAATTACGGTTAATTAGGGGTAATTAGTGTCGATTAGCGAATTTACGAATTAATAAATTCTGGAAAAATATTTATAAAATTCGAAATGATGTTTTATACCTCTGTTAGAAATTTGGGCTGATTTGGTTAAGTTTTGCTAATCATATCATTAGATTTGTTTAAACATACTTAAGGGAAAATATGGTGTTTGATCCGTTTTAACCTATCAAATTATTGTTTTGGTGTTTGTGGTCAGTTCTATATGTTGCTATGACTGTATGGTATGCTTTGTGATTGACTAGAAAAGTTCGAATGGTCGAAAACGCCGTCGAATGGCGTAAAACAGTCGCTGGAAAGAAGTGCAGGAAATTGCCCGAACCGGATCGGATCGAAGGGGGAAAGCACGATCCGACCCGCTCGCCTGGAAGCTCCACGATCCGACCCACTTGTGAGGAGGAGCTCCGATCCGAACCGATGCCACTCACAAACTACTTCAGGAGTTAAGGAACCAATGGCCAAGAAGGATCATAAACCGATGCTTAGGCCACGACCTGAAGTCCTCCGATCCAAACCATCTTCCACATGAGCTGCTTGCACCATCCGATTCAGAAGCTCCGACCTGATCCGATGAGTGAGCATGATCCTATGTAACCTGAAGGAGGACCACGACCAGGAGCTTGGGCACTACGACCCCATCCGACAAGGGGAGCATGAACCGACCAGAAGGAGGCTGATGACTACAGACTGAACAAGGGGAAGAGAACCGATCCGAAAGGAAGTTTGTTTCTGAACCAGATGAAGACCGATCTAGAGAAGACCACAAACCCGAGATGTAAAGGTAGTTCAAATGAGAAGTAGCCAGATGGGAACCAAGGAGTCGACTTCATGAGTTGGGCTTTGCTGCGGGACGTGTGCTAAGGGGTTGACGATGTCTATAACTTTGGATCACTATGTGTAGTGGGTACGTGAACGGATTCAGGGCCACAGTGGCCTAGGTACAACTAAAGAGCTATAGACCAATGAAGTGGGGTCATTTGTAAAGATTTGGTCATGACTCCATGGGGAGATCTTGGTAGTAGCAGTAGTTGTACAAGTCAAACTCCGTCACTACTTCGATGGGCCTAGTGATTGACAGTGGTGGACATCGTATGCTTTACGCACTGAGTGAGAGACGTGAGGATGGTTGCTATGTTTGATTTGTTTGCCATCACTATGACATGCACACCCCCACCCCCATATTTCTTTACACCATCTGTTTAGTGGCACCATAGAGTATCATATGGGGTGTAGTGCTAACTCTTTGGTTGTAGGTCCAGGTTCAGGTATGGTTTAGTATACCTGTTATTGTTCTGTTTGCTGCTTATCGCTCATATCAGACTTTTTGTCTGACCCAGAGTTTTATGTCTCTTCTTATTACTTTGGGTGCTCTCACGAGCAGACTAGAGACAGGTTAGGTGGTATGCACGAGTAGCTGTACCAGAGACGAGCAGGAGGCTTCCACATATTATACATATATATAGATATTCTCCCTGTGTTGCTGCGGTCACTACTTTGGGCATTAGTGGTGTACCTTTCTTTCTTTTGTTTAGAGATCGTAATTTGGAAAGTTGTAATAAGTTGTATTTGGATTTCCGCTACTCTGATGATGATGTTGATGTTGGTTTTAGTTATCAGCTTATGCACTGTCTCGCCTGTTTTAGGTCAAGTGTATTATTATTATATTTTGTTCCATGCGCTGTGAGACATTCTACAGGTTTTCGATTAGTTCTTTCTCTTCTTTCCTTTCTTTGGCGACCGTTCCGTGCTAATTGGGCATGTTTACAGTGCACTTTCGGAGGAAATGCCGGCTGGTGCGGGGTGGGCCGTCACACTTGGTATCAGAGCTATAGGTTGCGTAGTTAACCTAGGGAAAGACGCTAGGGAGAGATAATACGTATATAAGAGCGCATATTTGTGATTATTTTGGTTTTTAAAAGCTATATGTATATATATTATTAGTATAGCTAAGGATGAAGTCGCATTGCACTGGCACCACTATGGAGATGGTTAATCGTTTTCTCTGTGCAGATTAAACGATGAGCCGATATGCAAGGGGTACCGGTAGAGAAGCCAATAATGGGAATGCTGCTGATATGAGGACGATGTTTACTGACCTCATGAGAGAAATGCTTAGGGATGTGCATAGGGCAGCTCCCAATGATGGTAATGGTGGTGGTCCAATAGTGCAGGCGCCTAGGGCCGATTTCGCCAAGCTGAATAAGGATTATACTAGTCTTGGTAGGAAGCCGTTCCACGGAAAGGAGTCGGCTACGGATGTTCAGGATTGGTTGGATAGCTGCGAGCGTATCTTCGAAGACTTGTGTATCAAGGATGCGATGAAGAGAAGACTAGCATCCCGTCAGCTGCAAGGACGGGCAATGAATTGGTGGAATGCTATAAAGGCAGCTACTCCCGAGGATCAGATTACTTGGGATTAGTTTAAGGCTCGCTTTAGCGATAAGTTCATTCCAGCTGCTCAGAAGTCAGTGTTGTTTAAGAAATTTTTAGAGCTCAAGCAGAATGGCAGAGCTATCTCGGAGTATATTGCCGAATTCGACACTTTGTCGAAATATGGGTTATCCCTAATAGATACTGCCGAAAAGAAGAACGAGAAGTTCATAATTGGTTTGGATGGATACTTGGGGGAAAGGCTTATTAACCATATTGATGAGACATTTGAATCGATTGTGGGGAAAGCTTTAAGATCAGAGAGTCTTTACCCTAAGTCGAAGACTAAGGTCGCATCTGCAGAGGAGCCAAAGCCGCAAGCAAGCGGTGGAGGCAAGAATGGTTCTTAGAACAAGAGGAAGCAGAACCAGAATAAGGATGGCCAGAAGAAGAAGAAAGATGTTGAGTGCTTCAGCTGTGGTAAGAAGGGCCATTATGCCAGTAATTTTCGAGCCAAGCCAGCAGACAGGAAGTGCTTCAACTGTGGCCAAGCGGGACATCACAAGGACAAGTGTCTGCAACCCCCTAAAAAAAAGCAGATGGTGAAATCATATGCCCTTAATGCTATTCCTTCTTCGTCGAATGCCCCAACTGCGGTGGGGAAAGGAAAGAATGTTGTTATCCAAGGTATGCTTTTTGTTTATGATGTTCCTATTCGAGTATTGTTTAATACTGGAGCTTCCAGTTCTTTCATATCTAGTGACCTAGTAGATAGGTTGGGACTGGAGCCCGAGATTGTCGATAGACCTTTAGTAGTGACGAACCCGATTGGTGGTTCGACTAACCTTAGCATGATTTTTCGTAATATGGTCTTATCGAGTCATGGATGTATGTTTATTTGTGATTTCTTTGTTTTGGGCTTTATTGGGTTTGGCATTATTTTGGGAGTCGATTGGCTCCAAAGATACGGGGCGGTGGTAGACTGTGAGGGCTTTTTGGTGACAGCTAGAGTGAACGATGGACGGAGAGTAGTGTTTGGTGGTCTACCTAGTGATGGGGTAATGGCTAGTTTTCTAAATTCCCTCGACATCCCGCAAGGTGAGTAGTCAGGTTTGCCCGTGGTTGGCCTGTATCCGGACGTCTTCGAGGAAGTGACCGGGCTTCCACCACACCGAGAGATTGAGTTCCGTATTGATTTAGTGAAAGATGCCAGACCTATACTGATGCCACTTCGTCATATGGCACCAAGGGAGCAGCGAGAGCTTGGGGTGCAAGTCATCGATCTTTTGAAGAAGGGATTTATCAGAAGGAGTGTTTTTGAGTAGGGAGCACCAGTTGTGTTTGCTACCAAGGCGGATGGTTCCCTTCGTTTGTGTGTAGACTACCGCGAGTTGAATAAAGTGACGAGGAAGAACAAGTATCCTCTACCACTGATAGATGATTTGTTTGATCAATTGAGTGGCGCGAGAGTATTCTCTCAGTTGGATCTCGCGGCAGGTTTTCATCAGCTTAGAGTGGAAGCTGAGAGTATAGCTAAAACGGCCTTCCGAACGTCGTCTGGATTTTATGAGTGGTTGGTCATGCCATTCGGGCTGACCAATGCACCAACATATTTTGTGGATTTTATGAATAGGGTATTCAGAGATCGGTTGAATAAGTTTGTTCTTGTGTTCATAGACGATATACTTGTTTATTCAAAGATAGAGGAAGAACATAAGGAACATTTGAGGATAGTGATGGAGGTGTTGAGAAAACACCAATTGAAAGCAAAGTTTTCGAAGTGTCACTTCTGGAGGAGGGAAGTGAGGTTCTTGGGCCATGTTGTCTCAGAAAATGGTATAACCGTGGACCCTGCGAAGGTGGCTACGGTACAAGATTGGTCTACGCCCAAGAATGCAACAGACATAAGAAGTTTCTTGGGATTTGCTGGATATTATCGTAAGTTTATCCAAGACTTCTCCAAGATAGCAGCACCGTTGACTCAGTTGACCAAGAAGAATCAAGCTTTCGTCTGGAACGAAAAGTGCGAGAATGCATTCAAGAGTCTAAAGGAAAAGTTGACATGTGCACCAGTGTTAGTCATTCCTAAGGGGAATGAAGAGATGACAGTATATACGGATGCATGTGGTACCGGACTAGGTGTTGTATTGATGCAAAGAGGTAGGGTTGTAGCTTATGGAAGTCTTCAATTGAAACCGCATGAGAGAAGATACCCTACCCATGATTTGGAATTGGCAGCGATTGTGTTCGCGTTGAAGATGTGGAGACATTATCTTTTGGGAGAAATATTTGAGCTGTTTACCGATCATAAATCGTTAAAGTATCTTTTCTCTCAAATGGATCTAAATCTTCGAAAACAAGGATGGTTAGAATTCTTGACTTCCTATGATTTCGACATCGCATATACACCAGGAAAGGGCAATGCGGTGGCTGATGCATTGAGTAGAAGACATGCCAGTTTAGGGGCTATGTTTCTAGAATGGAAGCAACTGGAGTACATCGCGGGGTATGATTTCAGACCAAAGTGCGAATTGGATCCAGAAATGTTAGAAAATTTGGCGATCAGACCCACTTTATTGAGCGAATTGGTTCCAGTCAGAGGAACGATCCTAACATATTGGAAATCATCTCAAAGTTAGAGATGGGAATCGACGAAGCGATGGACAAGTATGGGCTTGATCGAGAAGGATGGCTTAGAAAGAATAGAAGACTAGTTGTACCCAATGTCAATGGATTGAGAGATGAAGTGCTTAGAGAATGTCATCACTCAAAACTGATTATACATCCCGTTGGTAACAAGATGTACTGAGACATGAAGCAGACCTACTACTGGGAAGGGATGAAAAGAGGCGTTGGGAAGTTTATATCCAAATGCATGAATTGCCAGCTAGTTAAAGATGAGCAAAAGAAGCCTAGTGGGTTGTTGCAACCATTAGAAATTCTAGAATGGAAATGGGAACTAGTCTCAGTGGACTTTATTGATGGGTTACCAAGGACTAGATCGGGCCATGATAGCATTTGGGTGGTTGTGGACCGATTGACTAAGAGTGCAAGGTTTATACCTGTCAAGTCGAATAGAACGGCAACTAAGTTAGCTGAACTATATGTAAAGTGGGTAGTGAGATTTCAGGGAATACCCAAAGGCATTGTAAGTGACCGAGATCCGTTGTTCACTAGTGGATTTTGGAAGAGCTTACAAGAGGCGTTAGGGTCAGAATTACATCTCAGTACCGCGTATCATCCTCAAACCGACGGTCAAACTAAGAGGGTGAATCGTATATTAGAAGACCTCTTGAGAGCCTGTATATTGGATTTTGTGGATCATGGGATGACCATTTGCATCTAGTAGAGTTTGCATATAATAATAGTTACCAATCCAATATTGGTATGGCTCCTTTTGAAGCTTTGTACGGAAGACCGTGCAACTCACCGTCATGTTGGTTAGAGACCGGTGAGAAATATGTGCTTGGACCAGAAGTAATAAGTGAAACATCAGACAAGATTAAGGTTATCCAACAGCGAATGAAGGTTGCCCAAGATAGGCAGAAAAGCTATAATGATAAGAGGAGAAGAGAATTAAAGTTCTCCATTGGCGACTTGGTGTTTGTCAAGATATCTCCGTTGAAGAGCGTGATACGATTTGGTAGGAGTGGCAAGTTAGCACCAAGATTTGTTGGTCCATTCCCAGTTCTTGAGCAAGTCGGGAATTTGGCATATAAAGTTGAATTACCAGAGAAGATGGCAGGAGTTCATAACGTGTTTCATGTTTCCCAGTTAAGGAAATTCGTGCACGACCCCGATGTGACTATCTCACCTGATCTGTTGGATGATATCGAGGTTGAACCCGAGGCGGTTGGGAACCATAGGCCTATGCGTATTGTTGGGAACGACACGAAGCAGCTTCGAAGGAAGGCGGTGAAATTAGTCAAAGTTCTGTGGGGTGAGAATGAGAATGACTGTACTTAGGAGACATAGGAGAGCATTAGGAAGACGTATCCGGAACTCTTCGCCTGGTAAGATTACAGTTTTGATTTAGTCTTTCTGCATGCTAGGATAGGTTTGTTTTATTTGTTTTGCATGTTTGATTGTTGTATATAGCTGGTAGGCATGCGGGATCCTTTGTATGTTTTGGGTTAAGGAATTTCGGGGACGAAATTTCTTAAGGGGGGGGGGGGGGGGGAGAGTGTAACGACCCGCATTCTACGCATCATAGGATCGTAGAATATTTATTTCATCGTCATAGAGAGTCGTATAGTCATGTAACTTTGGGAGACGACTATTGGGGTCATTTCCCATGTTCATGATTTTTGCCAATTTTTAAATGACCGTTTTGCCCCTAGCTGATCTTGTTTTGACCATAACTTTTGACTGAAAAGGAATTTGGACATAAATCCACTTCCATTGGCTCCAGATGATGGTTTACCTTTCCGTAGAGTGGTCACATTAGCCAAATGGACTCACCGTTTGGGAGATATGGCTGAAACAAGTTTCAGATGGTCAAAAACAGCTTAATTTGGCTTAACCGGGTGATTAACATCTAGGCCCAAAGCGGAATTTCGGGATTAGGATTTTAAAAGGGCTGTTAGGGTTTGGATAATACCTTTTTCTCATTTTTCAGCCATCACTATTCATTCCTGTTAACCTAGCCATGGCCTCCACTCTCTAAATCTCTAAAAAAAAACACGTCTAAACCACTTTCTAATTGAAGATTAGGCTTAGCAACATCAAATTAAGGAGGAATAGCACCAAAGCAAGGTTAGAACTGTTGTGTTGCATTGGGAACGGCGCCATACAGAGAATCATTTCGGATTTGGTATTTTATTTGTGGCCAAGGTGAGTGATTTGCAAAGTTTCTCACTAATTACGGTTAATTAGGGGTAATTAGTGTCGATTAGCGAATTTACACATTAATAAATTCTGGAAAAATATTTATAAAATTCGAAATGATGTTTTATACCTTTGTTAGAAATTTGGGTTGATTTGATTATGTTTTGCTAATCATATCATTAGATTTGCTTAAACATGCTTAAGGGAAAATATGGTGTTTGATTCGTTTTAACCTATCAAATTATTGTTTGGGTGTTTGTAGTCAGTTCTATATCTTGCTAGACTGTATGGTATGCTTTGTGATTGATTAGAAAAGTTAGAATGGTCGAAAACGCCGTCGAATGGCGCAAAACAGTCGCTGGAAAGAAGTGCAGGAAATTGCCCGAACCGGATCAGATCGAAGGGGGAAAGCACGATCCGACCCGCTCGCCTGGAAGCTCCACGATCCGACCCGCTTGTGAGGAGGAGCTCTGATCCGAACCGATGCCACACACGAATTGCTTCAGGAGCTAGGGAACCAATGGCCAAGAAGGATCACGAACCGATGCTTGGGCCACGACCTGAAGTCCTCCGATCCGAACCGACTTCCACATGAGCTGCTTGCACCATCCGATTCAGAAGCTCCGACCCGATCCGATGAGTGAGCACGATCCTATGTAACCTAAAGGAGGACCACGACCAGGAGCTTGGGCACCACGACCCGATCCGACAAGGGGAGCACGAACCGACCAGAAGGAGGCTGATGACTACAGACTGAACAAGGGGAAGAGAACCGATTCGAAAGGAAGTTTGTTTCTGAACCAGATGAAGACCGATCCAGAGAAGACCACAAACCCGAGATGCAAAGGTAATTCAAATGAGAAGTAGCCAGATGGGAACCAAGGAGTTGACTTCATGAGTTGGGCTTTGCTGCGGGACGTGTGCTAAGGGGTTATCGATATCTATAACTTTGGATCACTATGTGTAGCGGGTACGTGAACGGATTCAGGGCCACAGTGGCCTAGGTACGACTAAAGAGCTATAGACCAATGAAGTGGTGTCATTTGTAAATATTTGGTCATGACTCCATGGTGTGAGCTTGGTAGTAGCAGTAGTTGTACAAGTCGAACTCCGTCACTACTTCGATGGGTCTAGTGATTGACAGTGGTTGACATCGTATGCTTTACGCACTGAGTGAGAGACGTGAGGATGGTTGCTATGTTTGATTTGTTTGCCATCACTATGACATGCACACCCCCACCCCCGTATTTCTTTACACCATCTGTTTAGTGGCACCTTAGAGTATCGTACGGTATGTAGTGCTAACTCTTTGGTTGCAGGTCCAGGTTCAGGTTTGGTTTAGTATACCTGTTATTGTCCTGTTTGTTGCTTATCGCTCATACTAGACTTTTTGTCTGACCCAGAGTTTTATGTCTCTTCATATTACTCTGGGTGCTCTCACGAGCAGACTAGGGACAAGTTAGGTGGTATGCACGAGTAGCTGTACCGGAACGAGCAGGAGGCTTCCACGTATGATACATATATATAGATATTTTCCCTGTGTTGCTGCGGTCACTACTTTGGGCATTAGTGGTGTACATTTCTTTCTTTTGTTTAGATACAGTAATTTGGAAAGTTGTAATAAGCTGTATTTGGATTTCCGCTACTCTGATGATGATGTTGATGTTGGTTTTAGTTATCAGCTTATGCAGTGTCTCACCTGTTTTATGTCAAGTATATTATTATTATATTTTGTTCCATGCGCTGTGAGGCATTCTACAGATTTTCGATTAGTTCATTCTCTTCTTTCCTTTCTTTGGCGACCGTTCCGTGGTAGTTGGGCATGTTTACAGTGCACTTTCGGAGGAAATGCCAGCTGGTGCGGGGTGGGCCGTCACAAATTATCTTCAGCATACGTTGATACGTAACGCTTATACCAATACAGAGTGGTTTTCAAATATTAAATCTGATCCCGGTCTCTCCATACTGATAACGGAGGTATAAAATAAATCAAAACTTTGATAGTTGATGATTTGACTATCAAAGAAAACATCCATACAATCAACGGTCCTATTTCCAAATGTAAATCCTACCGATCAAGCATCAAACAACACTGGCCTCTTTTTATATTAATTCCTTATTATATTATCGTTTCAAAAATCCATTTTTAATCTTCCATATCCTTTCAAATCTCAATCTCGATTCTTAGAAGACATTTCTAGCATCATCATTCCTATATTCGAGAAGATATCTCTTATTCCAATTAGTAAACATTTCTTTATATTCATATATTCTTATTTCCATATTTTAGAAAATACACTTTATAAACATTGGAAAAACGTTTCCAATTATAATTCCTTACTTCTGGTTATCATTATTTTCTATACTTAGAACTACCTCTGATTTACTTTGGAAAATGTTTCCAAGACCTTTTCATTTAGTCGAACGCATGTTACATAAGAAACATCATAGCTATAACTCAATTCATTAATTATTCATTTACTAATCGAATCCCTAACCGATCTTCACTACTGAACGCTAACCATTCCTTAGTTAATTATGAAGTCAATCAAGTTGGGGTATAATTACCTCTCAGACCTTAACTAAACAACATTCTCAACTTTGAAACAATCAAAGCTCACAATTTCAAACAAAACATCGCTTACTCGACTTTCAGATTCAATCTAAGAATCCACTTCCTTTACGGAAAAACATTGATTATAACGGTAGCGTTAAAATCGCTGTCTCCAAATATTTGATTTATAAGTCATTTGTTTTAACGACAGCGTTAAAATTTGCTGTATAGATTTACAAAACATTTATTATAGCGACAACGCTAAAATTGCTGTTTAGATTTACAAAGCATATATTATAACAGCGTTGTAATCGCTGTTTAGATTTACAAAACAAATATTACAACAACAGCGCTATAATCGCTGTTTAGATTTACAAAACAAATATTATAACAATAGCGCTATAATCGCTGTTTTAAATAAAGTACCGTGTGCGACGCACACGCCTCCGTTGTTCATGTATAAACTCTATTTATTTTAAACAATTCAAGTTCTCCTTTAAATGTATTTACAAGCTATACGTTCTTTAACTTCTGAAATTAACTCAATTTGATTTCTATAAATCCCTTTTTAGATATATTATTGCAAACTATAGAATTAATTGAATATTGACCTCTTAATGTATTTAAATTAATTCATAGGTTCATGTTAAATAAAATTTAAATATTCTTCCGAGACATAAATCATTTGTAAAATTCGACATAGCCGAATTCCTATTTAAAATTTCATCAGATTTATCTCAATTAATTTTTATTTTCCAATCTTTGGAATATAACCCATCGTTTCTTTCGAAACCAATTTTCCCACTCAAATCTCTTTTACCACTATTGCATTCAAATCCCACTTGAAATATCGGGTATCAACACCAATTACCACTTTGCTTATATAAATTCAACTTGAATTTATATTTTACTTTATTCTATGATATATATTGTATTTAATTTATAAACATCGTTATAAACAACTTCTTGTTTTGATTCACATAAACAAGTTTCTATTTCCATTCCATTTGAAATCTAATTTCTATTTTTGAAATAATTTCCTTTTTAAAACTCAAATCTCTTTTCTACATTCTAAAATATTTTACGGTATTTAAATACCAAAATTTATCGAGCCAGTGTAATTCAACCACAGCAAAATCAATCACGATCATATATCATAAATAAATAAATAAAACAGTAAATAAAATGTTAAGGAATCCAGTTGGATCCCTCCAACCTGTTTCCCTGCATCCACAGATGTTAATCAACATTAATTAATAACAGAAATAATTATTGATCAACTATATAACCATATCAACCATTCAACCAATTTTATCAACCATTCATTCAAACAACCATCACACGGTATAAAATTACTAGAAATAAATTAAAACTCGTTTATATAAAAATATAAACGAGTCATTGTTAGTGAGTTTACTCACCTAGTTTGCAGTTGATGATTCTGCTTTTATTTCCGTTAAAATCAACATCATTTGATTTTGTCATGAAATTCCAGTAGCTCTGATTCGAACCCATCGGTTCTTGTTTCGTTTAATTATGTTCATGAAAGCAATATATATCATTGTTACAAGTTATAATTTAAATTTAGTTAATACAATTCTTAACCATCATCATTATTTAATTAATTATAGTATTTAAATTTAATTACTCAGACATAATCATGATTAAGCATTGTGATTCATTCCCTCCAGCACAATTACCTGATTACATCTTCTTCGGTTTAACTTGTGATTACCACCAAGTCCACCCTGAAGCTTGTACCCAAAATCACGTATTAGATCCTCCTTCCTTTCAGACAAAACTCCCACAAACAATGGAAACTATTCCAGACTTTTCTTCCTCCACCTCATTTATCCTCCACCGTTCAACAAATTCATCCACCATAATCCCCAATCATCTCCTTTCTTCTTGTTCAAACAATTCCAGTAAAAGAAAAAGAACACGCCACTTCATCATGACCCAACTTTCTCCTTTATCAAACCATAACTGACGTTTTCAGGCTCCTCCACCATTACTGCGTTTCGCTCCATCCTCACAGACCCAAAGTTTCATCGATTCCCATTGTCGCAACTTCACTTCACACCTCCCCAAAAACATCGACATACTTCATCACAGAATTCCACTGGAATTCGCTACTAGGTGCGGAATTCGATGCCTAACCCAGAAATGTACCTCAATCTGTTTAATGCCTAACCCAATGTCAACAAAAGAAAAGTAAACCTCGGTTTTTACTATTATAAATTGCGTACCAGAAAATCGACCGCACCCTTCCAACGTACCATTGAATTGAAGCTTTTGCTTTGCCAATCTAACTGAATCCGATATCATGAATTTCCATTGAAGATTTGATTTTTAAACCATTTTTAAAGTGGATATTTCTTCGGTTTTTCTAAGAAGAATAGAGGACGGGAGATGCGGAAATGAGATTTGGGAATTAGGGATCCTGAGACACCGTTGTTTTGTAAATGAAAGATAAAATATATTTTTTGTGAAGATTATTAACTGTAGTTTTCTTTCGAAATGAGCAGAGAACAAGAATAAGGGAACTAGAATATAAAGAAGAAGATAGCTTGGTAGGCACGGCTCATTAGAACTTGGTATGCACGGAACTGGATGGTTTGGGGAACAAGGAATTGCGATATGTGGAGAACACGCTGCCGATTTGTTTTTATTTTGTGTTTCCTATTGTCTAATTGTAGTTCAGACTGGACATGTGAAAATTTTACTAGGCATGTGATCTTTGTTCCTAGGCTGTTGTTATTTAAGGGTGACGCCAATAATATAGCTTCATGAACGTACAACAATTCAAAGCACCTATAACTGAGAATTTATCATGAGTTTGTATCTTTTTCTATATGTATTCAGTAGAATGTGTCAAACTGCATGGTTTATCTATGGATGAACGATACATAGCATTGTATGCTTCCTAACATACCAGGGTCGCCAAAAATAACTAGGGATTAGTGGACTGAGACTACCGAGTGTATTGTATCCGCTACGTAAATTCATTCCATTACTTTTCAACTTGATTATATCTTTATCTGTCAAATAATTAAAGCGGTTTCACTTTGATGATTGAACAAGTGCTCTTTAGTTTCTTCGTTTTCATAAGAGCCGGAAACGACAGAAGTAAAAATACCATCGTACTGAGCAATGTGCTATGATTCCAAAAATATAATAATATTGGTAGTTTAACTTATATTATGAAACCCCAAAATATTGATATAGGGTGCAAAATACTCCAAATAAAAAGTTGCATATTTAATTAATTAAAATTCTAAAAATTAAATTATAACTACGCCTCAAAAGAATCTTGTCCAAATTCAAGACCGATATTTAAATATATTTAAATAACCGTTATGGCATATATATGATTTCACAACGACTTTCTGAAATTTTTATTTGGACGTAATTCACAATATATAAGACGAAATCTCGATTTTTCACTTCCATTAGAAAAATACAGTTAAACAGAACTGAACGTTCCTTGTTTCAAAGAAATCCGACTTATATTGGATTCTGTATATTTAGTTGAAGTTCAAATCGCATATTACGAACTACCGCGACTATTTCGAGCTCGTTTTACATTATATTATACATTATATGTTTAAATATCGTTTTATTAAATAAATTCCTTATAAATTCCTATATGTAACTCAAATAAAATATTTAAAACAAATTTAAATATTCAGAATTCAATGGTTGAAAATCCGGGTTGTTACATTCCTTCCCCCTTAAAATAATTTCGTCCTCAAAATTGCTAAGGTAGGAAAAGATGCTACATACCCTATTAACTAGGTCCAAAAATCCTTTTTGTTCACTTCTTGACTTCAGTTTAACTGGACCAATTTATTTCCAATTAGTGTGAAATCATATATATTTATATACATATATTTATAATCAACTCAATTCAAAACATTTGAATTTCAAAAAATCCTGTCCTTTCCAAACAAATTTTTCATTCCTAAATTACTATGGTAGCAATCTGTCACTCAGAAACTTGAAAATGAACACAGATAATGTCGCGATCCATTATCAGAATTATTTTCTCGCCACTGAAGTGATTTCATTGCTTAATCGCTTTTAAAAATCTATTTAAAATCATTCTGATTCAAAAATTCTTCAAAGTAATGTTATATTACTTTTAAAAATACTTTAGAAAATATTTCTAATCCTCCGGGATTTAAATTCCAAATTCTGGTCTGAATCAAATTTTAATTCATCTTGTTTGTATACTCCATTCTTATACAAATTCATTTTGGTTCTATATAACCATTTCAATATTTTATAATTTCGTTTAATTGTAATAACAATCAACACATATATATATAATATTTTATATCAAAATAATTTTTGGGCAAAATTATATCATTTGCCCACTTTAAAACAATACCGTGTCGATTTGCTTTGTTCGAGAGTTTAGAAACACCTATCGATACAGTTGTACATCTTGTATCGACCAGAATTCATAAACCACTCAACAAACCAATCAACACAATATAAAACAATTTCTTATATCAAATTTACAAATACGCTCTCATATATGTACACTCAAATTTAATCTAGGGTATTACTAACCCCATCTCTATCGAGTTACGCCACAGAGCCAAGGTTATCACTCAACCTTCAGCTCTGATACCAACTGTAATGGCCCGAATTTCCGTAATCTTTGAGTCGACTAATAACACCACCTGTCCAACCCAAATTGCAAATAAATACGAATCATTATTAGAAAGAAATTAGAGGATGAGAAATAGAAAGAAAGAATATTAGAATAGAAGAAAAACGAAGAACACAAATCTCATAGCAGAACGGATAAAATATATTAAATAACATAACTCTTGAAATACAAATCATTGACAATATATGTACATACCATTATCAGAGCACAACTGTTATTCCTGGACACAGTCATAAACACCTGTTTCCAGATACGACATAGTACACAGCAGAAAATGTGATAGTCTATAGCTAACGGGTGAAGCCTCATGCCTCATGCTTCTCCGAAGTGAATCTGTAAAATCCCGACTACTTGACTGCCCGTACAAATTTGGGCACCCAAGATTTTAGGGAAAACAAAACAAAATAAAACTCTGGGTCAGTCATGAGACTAGTGTGAGTAAACTCCAACCATTTGTTTAACTTTAAAATTCTTTTGAAAGAAATGTTAATCGTAAGACCGATCCACACATAAACACGGATGGTTTTTACCTTACGATAACCAAATTTTTTTGATATCAAATCCAGTATATTATAATAGTGTCTATATCAAATAAATAGAATCTATCGAAACGCTTGCATCTCACGCTCCATATATAATATTAAATCAAAAATCGCAGGACGCTTATTGGAGATTGGATTTCCAACATGACAAGGTATGGAACCACCTTCCGATAGTGCATCTCTAGAGGCGAATACACTGGGTTCAACAAGAACGTCTTGCAACCTGGCCCACACATGACCGACCACTCATTTCGCTTGAGTGTATCGAATGTATATCACCAACGGTTGGGATCAGCAACTGTTTCCCGAAAGGGACAGCATCGATAGATTAAAGAAGCAATTTGAATTTCTCTAGATAGGTGATTATACATCCTCATGGGAACGACCACATAGCCATGTTGCTTGCCTGATTTTTGTCAATTCCCGGTTGTTAGGCTTGAGGTTTGAATTATCTTCCAGAACATCTGGCCACCATTCACTTTGAATGCCACATCGTCAGATCCATCGGAAATCACTAATTGATTCCCACAAAAATACTCAGATTGTTTGGCTAAAGAAGTTTCCCTTCCTTGCCACCAACTTCATACGTTTGAAGGAATCAACGTACGTAATACCTTTGGAAATACTCTGTCAGACACTCGTCCATACAAGTCGTCCTGGGTCTGGACAAACCGAAGGCACCGTTCTATTAATCCACCTTGGGCAATTTCTACCTAGGGTTAACAGAACAGCCCTTGCATTTTTCTCCGTCTTCAATTATCTTCAGCATACGTTGATACGTAACGCTTATACCAGTACAGAGTGGTTTTCAGATATTTAATCTGATCCCGGTCTCTCCATATTGATAACGAAGGTATAAAATAAACCAAAATTTTGACAGTCGGTGACTTAACTATCAAAGAAAACATCCATACAATCAACGGTCCTATTTCCAAATGGAAATCCTACCGATCAATCATCAAACAACACTGGCCTCTTTTTATATTAATTCCTTATTATATTATCGTTTCAAAATTCCATTTTTCAATCTTCCGTATCCTTTCAAATCTCAATCTCGATTCTTAGAAGACATTTCTAACGTCATCATTCCTATATTCGAGAAGATATCTCTTATTCCAATTTGAAAACATTTCTTTATATTCATATATTCTTATTTCCATATTTTAGAAAATATACTTTATTAACATTGGAAAAACGTTTCCAATTATGATTCCTTACTTCTAGTTATCATAATTTTCTATACTTAGAACTGCCTCTGATTTACTTTGGAAAATGTTTCCAAGACCTTTTCATTTAGTCGAACCCATGTTACATAATAAACATCGTTTTTATAACTCAATTCATTAATTATTCATTTACTAATCGAATCCCTGACCAATCTTCACTACCGAACCCTAACCATTCCTTAGTTAGTTATGAAGTCAATCAAGTTGGGGTATAATTACTTCTCAGACCTTAACTAAACAACATTCTCAACTTTGAAACAGTCAAAGCTCACAATTTCAAACAAAACATCGCTTACTCGACTTTCGAATTCAATCTAACAATCCACTTCCTTTACGGAAAAACATTGATTTTAACGTTAGCGTTAAAATCGCTGTCTCCAAATATTTGACTTATAAGTCATTTGTTTTAACAACAGCGTCAAAATTTGCTGTATAGATTTACAAAACATTTATTATAGCGACAACGCTAAAATCGCTGTTTAGATTTACAAAGCATATATTATAACAGTGTTGTAATCGCTGTTTAGATTTACAAAACAAATATTACAACAATAGCGCTATGATCGCTGTTTAGATTTACAAAACAAATATTATAACAACAGCGCTATAATCGCTGTTTTAAATAAAGTACCGTGTGCGACGCACACGCCTTCGTTGTTCATTTATAAACTCTGTTTATTTTAAAAAATTCAAATTCTCCTTTAAATGTATTTACAAGCTATATGTTCTTTAACTTATGAAATTAACTCAATTTGATTTCTATAAATCCTTTTTTAGATATATTATTGTAAACTATAGAATTAATTGAATATTGACCTCTTAATGTATTTAAATTAATTCATAGGTTCATGTTAAATAAAATTTAAATATTCTTCCGAGACATAAATCATTTGTAAAATTCGACATAGCCGAATTCCTATTTAAAATTTCATCAGATTTATCTCAATTAATTTTATTTTCCAATCTTTGGAATATAACCCATCGTTTCTTTCGAAACCAATTTTCCCACTCAAATCACTTTTACCACTATTGCATTCAAATCCCACTTCAAATATCGGGTATCAACACCAATTACCACTTTGCTTATATAAATTCAACTTGAATTTATATTTTACTTTATTCTATGATATATATTTTATTTAATTTATAAACATCATAATAAACAACTTCTTGTTTTGATTCACTTAAACAAGTTTCTATTTCCATTCCATTTGAAATCTAATTTATATTTTGAAAATAATTTCCTTTTTAAAACTCAAATCTCTTTTCTACGTTCTAAAATATTTTATGGTATTTAAATACCAAAATTTATCGAGCTAGTGTAATTCAACCATAACAAAATCAATCACGATCATATATCATAAATAAGTAAATAAAACAGTAAATAAAATGTTGAGGAATCCAGTTGGATCCCTCCAACCTGTTTCCCTGCATCCACAGATGTTAATCAACATTAATTAATAACAGAAATAATTATCGATCAACTATATAACCATATCAACCATTCAACCAATTTTATCAACCATTCATTCAAACAACCATCACACGGTATAAAATTACTAGAAATAAATTAAAACTCGTTTATATAAAAATATAAACGAGTCAGAGTTAGTGAGTTTACTTACCTAGTTTACAGTTGATGATTCTGCTTTTATTTCCGTTAAAATCAACATCGTTTGATTTTGTCATGAAATTTCAGTAGCTCTGATTCATTCCATTTTAACCCGTACATATCGGCTTCGCGATTTCGAACCCATCGGTTCTTGTTTCGTTTAATTCTGTTCATGAAAGCAATATATATCATTGTTACAAGTTATAATTTAAATTTAGTTAATATAATTCTTAACCACCATCATTATTTAATTAATTACAGTATTTAAATTTAATTACTTAGGCATAATCATGATTAAGCATTGTGATTCATACCCTCCAGCACAATTACCTGATTACATCTTCTTCGGTTTAACTTGTGATTACCACCAAGTCCACCCTGAAGCTTGTACCCAAAATCATGTATTAGATCCTCCTTCCTTTCTGACAAAACTCCCACAAACAATGGAAACTATTCCAGACTTTTCTTCCTCCACCTCATTTATCCTCCATCGTTCAACAAATTCATCCACCATAATCCCTAATCATCTCCTTTCTTCTTGTTCAAACAACTCCAGTAAAAGAAAAAGAACACGCCACTTCATCATGACCCAACTTTCTCCTTTATCAAACCATAACTGACGTTTTCAGTCTCCTCCACCATTACTGCGTTTCGCTCCATCCTCACAGACCCAAAGTTTCATCGATTCCCATTGTCGCAACTTCACTTCACACCTCCCCAAAAACATCGACATACTTCATCACAGAATTCCACTGGAATTCGCTAATAGGTGCGAAATTCGATACCTAACCCATAAATGTACCTCAATCTATTTAACGCCTAACCCAATGTCAACAAAAGAAAAGTAAACCTCGGTTTTTACTATTATAAATTGGGTACCAGAAAATCGACCGCACCCTTCCAGCGTACCATAGAATTGAAGCTTTTGCTTTTCCAATCTCACTGAATCCGATATCATGAATTTCCATTGAAGAATTGATTTTTAAACCGTTTTTAAAGTGGATATTTCTTCGTGTTTTACTGAGAGGAATAGAGGATGGGAGATGCAGAAATGAGATTTGGGAATTAGGGATCCTGAGACACCGTTGTTTTGTAGATGAAAGATAAAATAATTTTTTTGTGAATGTTATTAACGGTACTTTTCTTTCAAAATGAGTAGAGAACAAGAATAAGGGAACCAGAATATAAAGAAGAAGATAGCTTGGTAGGCATGGCTCATTAGAACTTAGTATGCATGGAACTGGATGGTTTGGGGAACGAGGAATTGAGATACGTGGAGAATACGCTGCTGAATTTTTTTTTTTCTATTGTATAATTGTAGTTCAGACTAGACATGTGAAAAATTTACTAGGCATGTGATCTTTGTACCTAGGCTGTTGTTATTTAAGGGTGACGCCAATAATATAGCTTCATTAACGTACAACAATTCAAAGCACCTAAAACTGAGAATTTACCATGAGTTTGTATCTTTTTCTGTATGTATTCAGTAGAATGTGTCAAACTCATGGTTTATCTATGGATGAATGATACATAGCATTGTATGCTTCCTAACATACCAGGGTCGCCAAAGATAACTAGGGATTAGTGGACTGAGACTACCGAGTGTATTGTATCCGCTACGTAAATTCATTCCATTACTTTTCAACTTGATTAGATCTTTATCTGTCAAATAATTAAAGCGGTTTCTCTCTGATGATTGAACAAGTGCTCTTCAGTTTCTTCGTTTTCATAAGAGCCGGAAACGACATAAGTAAAAATACCATCGTACTGAGCAATATGTTATGATTCCAAAAATATAATAATATCGGTAGTTTAACTTATATTATGAAACCCCAAAATATTGATATAGGGTGCAAAATGCTCCAAATAAAAAGTTGCATATTTAATTAATTAAAATTATAAAAATTAAATTATTACGCCTCAAAAGAATCTTGTCCAAATTCAAGACCGATATTTAAATATATTTGAGTAACCGTTATGGCATATATATGATTTCACAGCGACTTTCTGAAATTTTTATTTGGATGTAATTCACAATATATAAGACGAAATCTCGATTTTTCACTTCCATTAGAAAAATATAGTTAAACAGAACTGAATGTTTCTTGTTTCAAAGAAACCCGACTTATATTGGATTCTGTATATTTAGTTGAAGTTCAAATCACATATTACGAACTACCGCGACAATTTCGAGCTCGTTTTACATTATATTATACATTATATGTTTAAATATCATTTTATTAAATAAATTCCTTATAAATTCCTATATTTAATTCAAATAAAATATTAAAAAAAAATATTCAGAATTCAATGGCTAAAAATCCGGGTCGTTACAATGGAACATAAATAAATTCCTACATACATACGTTCAAACTAAGGAAAAAGGGGTGCCACTTACATATTCGTGTCCAAGTTGATTAGGACTATAACACAGATCCATGCTTTTAAGAATATGAGTGATCATACACATGTTCAATAAAGTTGGAAAATACATACATAGGATCAATTTGATTCACTACAATATGACAACGGGTATGTATATACGCATGTATGCCCACAACAGGTATATACATATACAAAGTATACATGTACACCTATATGTTGGCCTCCACACATGTATACACAGTCGAAATTCCACTCATAGAATACGATGACTAGGTCAAGGTATTATGAATGAAGAAAGCATTGCAGAATCGTGTTTCGGAACATGTTTGTCTATAGACTGTAGATTACTATGATATAAGTTTACCTCTATGCAGCGAGGGACAAAATTTACTTGAAAGCACAAACTAAAAAAAGTAGGTACTCGTCTGGAACTTAAAAAGTAAAGGAAAATTGGAGGCAGCAAGTCCTTGTTCCGACATTTGTTTACAAAACAACCGCAACAACAATAGTAAATTTTTGTTAGCTAACTGAAACAGCTCTGAATTATTTATATTAAAATCATAACACGTCTAAACTTATATTTGCAGACTAGTAGAACCCATTTAAACTGCTAATTATTCCCATATATTTAATATAATGAATAATAGCATAGAATCGTATTTTATCATTTGTGTAAGGATAGATAGAAGAAAAATAGGACCCGCACTTTGAACCCTTTTTTTTGTGAGATTGCTTCAGTTTCAAAATGATAAACTTATTTCCATCCACTATGTGTTAATATAAAAACACAAGTATAACTGAAGCTTTAAGGTGCAGTCACATACCACATATATAAAAAAAAAAACTGGTACTCGGTAGTACATGATAAATAATTAACAACTCGAGACCAGTACGGACTGAGATGCAAATGATAGCCAAAACAAATGCAAATATAATGATTTCCTATTTTCATTCACAAATGGGGAAAACATGGTTCAACTTTCCCTTTTTTTCAATTTCCAATAAGGAAACAGGTTTCAGTTTATATATATATATATATATATATATATATATATATATATATATATATATATAGCTCAACAAATTAAAGTATATAAACATTTAATTAAAAACTTATACAAAATTTCAATTTCCATATCTCCAATATATGAACCAGTTTTCTTAAAAGTATGTTTCAAGTAGCCTATGACATTGCAGTACTGGCCAAAAAAATGGTCACACATGCATGCATTCACTTATACCGTATATGTATGACTCTGGACGTAAATGTGAAGAATTCTGTGCATATTTTGATTTCAGTATTCCACAAGACTTACCATTAAAATATGCCCTGCACCTAATATGTATTGTTCTTATTTTATGATTAATATCCAGCCCAACTGATTCAACCCAATATAGTAGCAGATATGATGCCGCAAGTATACAATTATTTTACCAACTGACTAAGGCATAACGTACTTTTAGGGTTTCAAAAATATATGTGATGATGTATATCCGATTTTAATGTATCTAATAACATACTTCCAGTCCATAAAGGTTGTAGGATATATTTAACAAACTTGATAGGCCGAACACAGGTGTAAACATGTTCAGGGGACATAGTTACTGGATAAACATATTTCAGTAAAACATGGTTTAGTTTCAACATGGTGGAAAGGAACTGCCTTTCTAAGTTGCACATAAATACCATATTCCAGTATTTACGGTCAACATCCATACGCGAAATGCACAACACAATATGAATGACCTCAGTAACAAAACCAATATGAATGGTTTCACTTTAAAAGAGTTCAACAGAAAATAATGTTGGCTAATAATTTCCACCTCAACACTTGTATACATATCTAAATATACATCTACATGTGTTGATGTATACATCCATTTAATAACATATATGCAGCAACAACATATGTAGATTTTGCCTTGTAATCATTCAGTTTTGAGCAAGGGCGAGGACAAAACAAAGCAGCTTCTCACATTTTCAAGGTAAAGATGTCTTGAAGCTAAGATTAATTACCGACTACTATTTTCACTAGCAAAGTGAAGTAAAAATATCAGTAAATCACACAAGCAACCATCCATATGAGATCAACTATTATACTAAGTTTATAACATTGTGAATCACTTGAATAAAGATTAATGGTGAGAAAAATCTCACTTTTAGGTCGTGTTAATCCTAGGTTTACGAACGTGATTGCAGGGCTCAGACTTCGACCGATAGTCTTGAGGTAGAGGCGATTCGATTTTTGCTCCAATAACTACTAGTTCCGATATGTTGTTCCTCGGTGTTGGAGCTTCACGTTGCGGCGACTGAAACTTCGATATGCTGAGCGTTGCGCTTGGATCTGAGGTGATGTTGGGGACATTTTGATCAGAGAAGGAGCAAATTAGGGCTTCGATTGGAGGAATTAGTGCATGGGGCTTCGGGTGAAGCGATTTAGGAGGGCGATGATTCGATTTGGGGAAAAGGCTTTCTCGCTGAAGCCATAAAAATAGAAAAGGACCGACTTTTAATTGGAGGAAAGAAATTGAGCTTCTGCCATAGAAATATGAAATAGAGAGAACGATTGTTGGTGAGGGAATTGGAGAAAAGAGAGCTTTAATTTATAAAGAACGAACCGTGGGAGCCAAGGAAAGAAAAGTAGCTTGCATATTTTAACCGAGGAAGGTAATATTTGAGAAGGCAACATACGGGAAAGAGCTTTATTTGTTTGTACCCCATAAAAATCAAATCCTACCGCATTTTATTGCTACGTTTTAATTTTAGTATTATCTTAAATAAACTTCAATTGTAACAAAATTGGACGTTTTGCTACGTCTCACTGTTCTAAATCCAATAAAATTTGCTTGGTCAATTTCCGTTTTCGTTTGCACGACGTTGTCATTTTAAATTCAATTCATTTGTCGGTTCATGTTCACATTTTTTCTGCCACCAAAACAATTTCGTTTCGCTCTACATTTTAAAACGTTGAATTTCATTTTTTTTATACATTGTGACAAACGTTATTTAACGTTTATTTTTAATTCAACTATTTAAATTCTTCAATCGAATTTCAAATCCAATTCAATTATTCAACCAAATTTAATTAAAATATTCAAAAATAATATTTTATCCCCAATCAACCATTCTGAATTAAATGTTGAATTTTAAATTCATCCACAAACAATATATTTGATTTTGTTTATATTCTGACCCAAGTAAAATTGATTATAAATCATTACATCTTCAATTAAACTCATATTCTGACTGTCAAAAATTTCTGGGTCATTACACATTCCCAACAAACCCCCCCAACTATGTGGAGGTGGTTTCCATTCCGACCATCAAATGAGAAGTCTCAAATTTGTCTTTTGGCAAAGCTTTAGTCATTATGTCGGAACCTGTAACACCCCATGTCTGTTAATGTCACTCGCTAAAGGAATGCATTAACTTTTATGGAGCGATATAAGTAAACAGAATAGAATATTACAAGATAGATACTTAAAGTAGTACTTGAAAATTTTATAACTTTATTGCAGCGGAACAGAAATAAGTTTGGTTACATCTTTCAAAATCACAATACTGAAATTCAAGTTCATAAATATCAGTCTTGTACAAAAGCCTTCAGAGTACATAATTTTAAAGCCATAATCCCCAACAGAAAATGCCATAAATAAGCAGAATCAAAGCCAAGCAATACATCTTCAACTTCAAGCTGGAAGAAAGAGATATCAGAACTAAGCTTGAATATTTCCACCCTGAGAACCTGGGGGGAACAGAAGAAAATAGGCGAAACAAACTAGGTTAGACATAAGTCAGTGAGTGCAGTGACTTTCAGCATATAAACAGATAATAGTACCATGACATGAAAATAAAACTGGATGAGAGATAACAGGAACAAGAATAACAGGTATAAACAGGGTAAACGGAACAGAACAGAATAACCTGGACCAAGCTATGCTTCTTACTTACTTTTCACTTCTCTGCACTAATACTAGTATAACAGAATTAGGTGTTATCCTAATGTCTAAACAGAAAACAGAACGATCTCTTCAGAAACACGATGCTAGTAATGGGCCTTTACCACCCTAACAAAGACATATGTACATAAACAGAATGCTAGTAATGGGCCTTTACCACCCGAACAAAGACAGACGTACAGAAACAGAATGCTAGTAATGGGTCTTTACCACCCGAACAGAGGCAGACGTACAGAAACAGAATGCTAGTAATGGGCCTTTACCACCAGAACAGGGGCAGATGGTACAGAAACAAAATGCTAGTAATGGGCCTTTACCACCCGAACAGAGATAGACGGTACAAAAACATAGTGCTAGTATTAGGTGTACACTAGTGACGGGTCTTTACCACCCCAACAGACAGTACCACACAGAAACAGACAGGTGTTACCACCCAACAGGAACAAACGGTACCCCACAGAAACAGACAGAACTAGTTGTACCCAAAATTCTACCCCAAGAGATCGGCTCCCTAATGCATAAATACCCTGTACCGGCCCCACAGAAGGGTGTATCACTCCCTAATTTGGCAACCTATAGACACAAACCTATTTACAGATGTCACAGTGTCTTACATCCTCAGAGCAGACCGGATCCATGCACGCATATGACCCGGTTAGAATGCGCCATAAACACCCCTCGCCATTATCAGAGTGAACCTCTTACAATTAGTTCAGTAAGCGTGCCCGGACCCCTCCTAGTTTTGGGTAATAGTTTTGATACCAAAAAAGTGTTACTGACTAATATGGGTCCCAAACAATAGATGACACAAGTAATTACCCCTCCTAACCTTGTGTCCCCAGACTAATAGATTTCAGATTAACTTGCTTACAGATTTCAGATGTACAATGTTCAGATTAACTAGTTCTCAGATCAGACATACAGGTTAACAAGTTTTCAGACTAACGGATTAGATATACAGATAGACAAGTTTTCAGACTAACGGATCAGATATACAGATTAACAGACTTACAGATTGTTTCACCTAACCTTGTATTGGGCCTACAGATTTACGAAACGGGTTTATTAGATTCATCCGCCCAGTTGATTTAACCTTATCCACCCAACACGTTTTAGGCATCATATTTATCCTAGATTTGCATTAATTAAATATTAATGCACAGACCTCTCACATTAGGTCGGTAGCTTGTGGCCGCTGGATGTGCCGGGCGGTTATGGGCAGACTTCTTCCACAAGCCAGACCTAACCTCGTATCTAAGCATCTTTATGCCTACGACCTCTCACATTGGACCGACAGTTTGCGGTTGCTGGTTAAGCCAGTCGGGTCCGGGCAAGCTTCTACCGCAAACATTGTCTAACCTCGTGTCTCAGCATTCTTATTTTTAGCTAAAGTATTCATTCATAGATTATGCCAATATCAAACTAATTTTGCCAATTCAACAAACTAAACTTCTTTACAAGTAACAACAGATTATTCAAAGTTCTATTAACTTGTTTTGCTCAATTTTATATCGAGCCTAAAGATTTTCAAACCCCAAATTATCGTATTCAGTTTCAACAGATTTAGTAGATTAGGCAATTTAACAGATTTAATCATCCCTTAAAATTCCATTGACATAACTCGCCTAATCATAAAATTAAACCTAATTTTACATGCCCAAATTATGGTCATAACTCACAATATAACTTATGCCCCAAATTTTAGTTAAATTTACACAGTACAGAATATTCTCCAAAAACCCCAAATCATGATATACAATACGAATTATGCCAAATTATAGATTTTGATTTCAGCGTATGTCAAATATACAAAAATCCCCATTTAGGCGTGTTCACGTTTAATAGTTATCCTATTTTAATATAGATCTTTACACCTATGTCATATACAAACTAATTCTCCTTCTTCCAAATCACAAACTACCATATATAGTATGCCCAGATCTAGATCTTAAACTACAACATATGCTATTTTCTCAAATTAATCATAAATCAGTCATGTCTAATTATGCATCATTCACTGTTTTCCCCAAATTTAGCGTTCGTCTGTCAATCTCTTATGAGATTTGGCTCAGGCTCGTGGTAGCCTGGCTATAGTGCAGAAGGAAGGAAGAGATACAGAATAGTTACAATAATATTAATAAGATTGATCTACACAGAAAAGCAGATCTAATAAACAAGAATATGCATAATCTCAAATTCAGATTTATAACCATGTCAAGATCATAATTAAATTTCATATGTGAAAATAACTGTACTCACCTTGGTTGGATTCTAAAAGAAAAAGGGGTTGTAGTTGTTCTCTTTTAATCCTATTCAGATTGGAAGAAGAAGGAGCACAAGTTCTAGCATAGGTTTCAGCAGAGTAGCGTCGCCATTAATTTATTTTAATATGAATTAGGGCAGAGTATATGCGTAATGAAGTTGTGTAGAGAAAACTATATCCTTAGGGGTGTTTATATAGCATAGTGGTCAATGAATCTGGTCAGAATAGGCGTCCAAATGCAGAAAAATGAACCAGTCCTCGGATCTGGAAATAGGGGGGAGGTCGACCCCCCAGGTCAACCCCTTGGTCGACCTGGGTCCTAGGCGGGAAATTTTCCGCCCAGCCCGGGTGTGTGATTTGAATTCGAATTTTGAATTTAGAACCGAGCTTTTTAATTAATTAAAATTTTCTGAAACTTCTAAAGGCCATAACTTCTTTATACGTAGTCCAATTTACGCAAACTCAGACTCTATCTCAAGCAGAATTCCGAGACGAACGCAATGGCATAACCCGTTTTCCTTAATTCTTCTTTAAAAAATTAAGTATACTTTGTATTTTTACTTTTATGTTCACAGAAAATACGGGGTGTTACATTCTCCCCTCCTTAAAGGATTTTGTCCCCGAAATCTTCAAGTTAAGAAGAATGTGTCCTGCCATCCAATCACCCGTCTACTCAACCATTATCCACAAGCATCCATTGTCCTTACAAAACTTCTAATGTTGTATGAACATATGCTTAAGTGTGTGTATATGTCTCTTATCTAATGCAAAGATCAGGCGGTCTACTGATTTAGTTGACCTCCTTAATGTGAATTATGTTAGTGCCATGAGTCCAATTATGTATGCAAGAAATCATATTTGATACACATCATTTCTATATTAGTGCATAACCATTCATCCATATGCAACATCCATGTGATGAGTCAATCATTTTGCATCCATAAAAATTGAAAAATGCACACACATCCATATGCAGTATGAGAGTGTTTTTGAGCCGATCTAGTGCCTAGTGTGTGTATATGCATCCACGAGCAACCACTTACATCCACTTGCAACCATCAAACATAACATGTCTCAAACACATGTTTACACCCATTAGTTTCTACCTAAAGGTCGAAGACTCGATCGATAGGATACAGCCGAGTGATAGAAGCAAGTACAATTAAAACAAAAGTTATGTTCCCATTTGACATCGGTTAAGAGAATACATCCCTAAGTATCAACTCCGAAGACCAAAATCAACATCAGATTGACAATCAGAGAATTAGTCCCATTAAACAATGTCAAAACTGGAAATCTACTTCACGCTTCGAGTAAAAACCCCTATCCTTTTCAGAAATATTCAGATACTTACAGACCACTGGTACAGATCGGATTATCAAATGATTCTTAGGAAACTAGGAATGATAAAACCCCACCATATCCCACAAAACCCAGAATGTATGCATCATAGTCAACTTAACGCCCAACACAGATACCCTCAAACCCCAATTTATCACAAACAGATGAGTCGTAACCCTTATGGGGTTTGAGACTATAACGGGATCAGAAACAAGACTAGTATTAAAGTGCAGAGTCTCAATTACAAAATCAGAATCAAAAAGAGTCTTAACTCAATAATCAGATAAGGAAAATAAACCTTCTACAGAAATTTTCCTATCTCTATCCTATCCACCAGCCACGAGAGCATTCGCCTGCCCTCCAGAAGTAGGTTCTGCCCTCTGCCCTTGCCCTTGTTTCTTCAGGCAGTCCCTAGTGAAGTGTCCCCTTTCTCCACAGTTGAAGCAAGCGCCCTTCCTCTTTCTGCAATCCTTGTTCAGATGAGTCAAGCTTCCACAAGTAAAGAACTTTTTCCCCTTCTTATCTTCAGACTTTTCATCCTTCTTTTGTGTTTCCTTTTTGGGACATGCTTTCTTCTTCTGTGGTCCTTCGAACTTTTCTTCTTTCTTCTCACTTTTGGATTCCTCTTCATGCATTAACGCCATGTCAACCAATTTCTCGAAGGTAGCCCCTATAGGAATGTGGGTCATAACCAACCTGTGTAGCGGATCATTCAAACCTTTAACGAATCTCAAGGCCTTCTTTTCAGGTGTGTTCACCAAGTCTAAACCAAATCTCGCCAACTGATTGAACTTGTTGACGTACTCCTTTACTGATAAATTCCCTTGCTTCAATGCTAAGAACCTCTCCATGTATAAATTCTCTTCTGCTCGTGAGAGAAATTTCATCTCGAAAATATGCCTGAAATCCATCCATGTCTCCACTGGACGCTCTCCATTCATGAACTCACACTAAAACGAGGCTTCGTACTTCATTAACCAAGCAGCTAATTGGACCTTCCTTTCATCTTCTATTTCGAAGATATCAAACAAATCTTCCACCTCCTTAAGCCAATTTCGAGCTTCAACAAACGTTTCTGACCCATGAAAAGGTTTATCGCCCATTGCCCGAAAGTCCTTGCATATCTTCGAAAAAGTATCAACGCGGGGAGGGGGAGGAGGAGGAACGTCTGCTAGGCCTACGGCGGTGGCCCTAGCCTCCAGATACCTTCTGAACCAAGTTGGTATCGGTATGCCCTCAGGTATCTCGGGTACCCCAGACATGCTGAAAAGAAAAAGGAAGAGATTCAAAACGGAGAATCGAAGGAAAGATATATGGCTCTTGGGGGTTATGTTTTTAAAAAAACTTTTCTCTTGAAAATACTCTCCTTTTAAAACCTTTTGGAAAATAGTTTTCAAAAACTTTTTATCAACTCTGGTAACCTTCAGCTCTGATACCAAGTGTAACAACCCATGTCCGTTAATGTCACTCACTAAGGGAATGCATTAACTTTCATGGAGCGATATAAGTAAACAGAACAGAATATTACAAGATAGATACTTATAGTAGTACTTGAAAATTTTATAACTTCATTGCTGCGGAACATAAATAAGTTTGGTTACATCTTTCAAAATCACAATACCGAAATTCAAGTTCATAAATATCAGTCTTGTATAAAAGCCTTCAGAGTACATAATTTTAAAGCCATAATCCCCAACAGAAAATGCCATAAATATGTAGAATCAAAGCCAAGCAATACATCTTCAACTTCAAGCTGTAAGAAAGAGATATCAGAACTAAGCTTGTGTATTTCCTCCCAGAGAACCTGGAGGGAACGGAAGAAAAGAGGCGAAACAAACTAGGTCAGACATAAGTCTGGTGAGTCCAGTGACTTTCAGCATATAAACAGATACTAGTACCATAACATGAAAATAAAATAGGATGAGAGATAACAGGAACAAGAATAATAGGTATAAACAGGGTAAACGGAACAGAACAGAATAACCTGGAACAAGCTATGCTTCTTACTTACTTTTCACTTCTCTGCACTAATACTAGTATAACAGAATTAGGTGTTGTCCTAATGTCTAAACAGAAAACAGAATGATCTCTTCGGAAACACGATGCTAGTAATGGGCCTTTACCACCCGAACAGAGACATACGTACAGAAACAGAATGCTAGTAATGGGCCTTTACCACCCGAACAGAGACAGACGTACAGAAACAGAATGCTAGTAATGGGCCTTTACCAACCGAACAGAGATAGACGTACATAAGCAGAATGCAAGTAATGGGCCTTCACCACCCGAACAGAGACAGACGGTACAGAAACAGAATGCTAGTAATGGGCCTTTACCACCCGAACAGAGACAGACGGTACAGAAACAGAATGCTAGTATTAGGTGTACACTAGTGACGGGCCTTTACCACCCCAACAGACGGTACCACACAGAAACAGACAGGTTTTACCACCCAACAGGAACAAACGGTACCCCACAGAAATAGACAGAACTAGTTGTACCCTAAATTCTACCCCAAGCGATCGGCTCCCTAATACATAAATATCCTGTTCTGGCCCAACAGAAGGGTGTATCACTCCCTAAAGTGGTAACCTATAGACACAGACCTATTTACAGATGTCAAAGTGTCTTACATCCTCAGAGCAGACCGTATCCATGCACGCACATAACTCGGTTGGAATGCACCATCAACAGCCCTCGTCATTATCAGAGTGAACCTCTTTTGATACCAGAAAAGGGTTACTGACTAATATGGGTCCCATACAATAGATGACACAAATAATTACCCCTCCTAACCTTGTGTCCCCAAACTAATAGATTTCAGATTAACTTGCTTACAGATTTCAGATGTACAAAGTTCAGATTAACTAGTTCTCAGATCAGACATACAGGCTAAGAAGTTTTTAGAATAATGGATTAGATATACAGATTAACAAGTTTTCAAACTAACGGATCAGATATACAGATTGACAAGTTTTCAGACTAACGGATCAGATATACTGATTAACATACTTACAGATTGTTTCACCTAACCTTGTATTGGGCCTACAGATTTATGAAACGGGTTTATTAGATTCATCCGCCCAGTTGATTTAACCTTATCCACCCAACACGTTTTAGGCATCATATTTATCCTAGATTTGCATTAATTAAATATTAATGCACAGACCTCTCACATTAGGTCGGTAGCTTGTGGCCGCTAGATGTGCCGGGCGGTTCTGGGCAGACTTCTGCCACAAGCCAGACCTAACCTCGTGTCTAAGCATCTTTATGCCTATAAGCTCTCACATTAGACCGACAGTTTACGGTTGCTGGTTAAGCCGGTTGGGACCGGGCAGGCTTCTACCGCAAACAGAGTCTAACCTGATGTCTCAGCATTCTTATTTTTAGCTAAAGTATTCATTCATAGATTATGCCAATATCAAACTAATTATGCCAATTCAACAAACTAAACTTCTTTACAAGTTACAACAGATTATTCAAAGTTCTATTAACTTGTTTTACTCAAATTTATATCGAGCCTACAGATTTTCAAACCCCAAATTACTATATTCAGTTTCAACAGATTTAGTAGATTAGGCAATTTAACAGATTTAATCATCCCTTAAAATTCCATTGACATACCTCGCCTAATCATAAAATTAAGCCTAATTTTACATGCCCAAATTATGTTCATAATTCGCAATATAACTTATGCCCCAAATTTTAGTTAAATTTACACAGTACAAAATATTCTCCAAAAACCCCGAATCATGATATACAATACGAATTATGCCAAATTATAGCCTTTGATTTCAGCTTATGTCAAATATCCAAAAATCCCCATTTAGGCGTGTTCACATTTAATAGTTATCCTATTTTAATATAGATCTTTACACCTAAGTCATATACAAAATAATTCTCCTTCTTCCAAATCACAGACTATCATATATAGTATGCCCATTTCTAGATCTTAAATTACAACATATGCTCTTTTCTCAAATTAGTCAAAAATCGGTCATGTCTAATTATGCATCATTCACTATTTTCCCCAAATTTAGCGTTCGTGCGTCAATCTCTTATGAGATTTGGCTCAGGCTCGTGGTAACCTGGCTATAGAACAGAAGGAAGGAAGAGATACAGAATAGTTACAATAATATTAATAAGATAGATCTACACAGGAAAACAGATTTGATAAACAAGAATATGCATAACCTCAAATTCATATTTATAACAATGTCAAGATCATAATTAAATTTCATATCTGAAAATAATTGTACTCACCTTGGTTGGATTCTAAAAGAAAAAGGGGTTGTAGTTGTTCTCTTTTAATCCTATTCAGATTGGAAGAAGGAGCACAAGTTCTAGCTTAGGTTTCAGTAGAGTAGCGACGCCATTGATTTATTTTAATTTGAATTATGGCACAGTATAGGCGTAATGAAGTTGTGTAGAGAAAACTATAGCCTTAGGGGTGTTTATAGCATAGGGATCAACGAATCTGGTCAGAACGGACATCCAAATGCAGAAAAATGAACCAGTCCTCGGATCTGGAAATAGGGGGAAGTCGACCGCCTGCTCAACCTATTCGACCCAGTTCGACCCCTGGGCGGGAAATTTCCCGCCTAGCCCGGGTGTGTGATTTGAATTCAAATTTTGAATTCAGAACCGAGCTGTTTTAATTAATTTAAATTTTTTGAAACTTCTGAGGGCCATAACTTCTTCATACGGAGTCCGATTTACGCAAACTCGGACTCTATCTCAAGCAGAATTCCGAGACGAACACAATAGCGTAACCCGTTTTCCTTAATTCTTCTTTTAAAAATTAAGTATACTTTGTGTTGTTACTTTTATGTTCACAGAAAATATGGGGTGTTACAGAACCATTGTCATTGGTATGAATTTTCTCAAGCTCAACTAACTTATCATCAAGAGCATCACGTATCCAATGATATCTCACATCAATATGTTTCGACTTTGCATGAAAAGTGGAATTCTTAGCAAGAAGGATTGCACTTTGACTATCACAATACAACACATACCTCTTTTATGTAAATCCAAACTGATGAACAAACTGCTTCATCCATAACAACTCCTTACATGCCTCCGTCGCTGCAGTAAACTCCACTCAGTAGTAGACAAAGCCATACATTTTTGTAGCCTAGATTTCCAAGACACTGCTCCCCCTGCAAAAGTGATCGAATAACTCGAAGTTGATTTTCTCGAGTCAAAATCACCTGCCATATCAGAATCTGAATAACCAACAAGACAAATCTTCTCACTCCCAAAACAAAGTTTCATATCCGCAGTACTCTGTAAGTATCTCATAATCCATTTCACATCATTCCAATGCTTTTTACCTGGATTGGAAAGAAATCTACTAACCAAACCTACAGCTTGAGTTATATCAGGCCGAGTGAAAACCATTTCATACATCAAACTACCAACGGCAGAAGAATAAGGAACATTCGCCATCTTCTCCTTCTCTTCAGTTGTGGAAGGACACTATTGGGAACTCAACTTAAAATGCATAGCAAGTGGAGCACTCAAAGGCGTTGCTTTCTCCATATTGAACCTTTTAAGCACTCTTCGAATATATGCTTCTTGTGATAGACATAATTTTCGAGCCATGCGATCACGAATAATTCTCATTCCTAAAATGTTCTTTGTCGGACTAAGTTCCTTCATTGAACAAGTATTGCTCAACTGTTGCTTCAAACTAGCAATCCGATCTACATTTTGCCCTACAATAAGCATGTCATCAACATAAGGTAGCAAAATGATAAAACCACCGTTAGAAAATTTCTTCAAGAAAACACAATGATCATTATATGTCTTTTTGTACCCTTGCTCCCACATAAAAGAGTCAAATTTGCGATAGCAATGTCTTGGGGCTTGTTTTAGACGATACAAACTCTTCTTCAATTTGCACACATATTCTTTCTTCCCTTTAACTTTGAAGCCCTCTGGTTGTTCCATGTAAATGTCTTCTTCAAGGTCGCCATGAAGAAAAGCGGTCTTTACATCCAACTGCTCAACTTCTAAATTCAAACTAGCAGCAAGACCCAAAACAACTCTAATGGAAGACATCTTGACAACCGGTGCAAATATCTCTTCAAAGTCAATTTCCTTTCTTTGGTTGCATCCTTTTACTACAAGTCTTGCTTTGTACCGAAGCGTCTTTGCATTTTCATCTTGCTTTAGCTTGTAAACCCAACGATTCTTCAAAGCCTTCTTTTCCTTCAGTAGTTTCACTAGATCAAAAGTTTTGTTATCATGTAACGATTTCATCTCTTCTTCCACTGCATCCAACCAAAGTTGCTTATCATCGCTGTCTATAGCTTCCTTAAAGGTCTCAGATTCTCCTCCGTCGGTTAAGAGAACATACTCGAAAAAGGGTACCAAGTCGAAGGACGTCGTTTCCTGGTAGATCGCCTTACAAAGGTTGTTTGAGTTTCAGGAGAAGCATGATTATCAATTTCAGCATCTTCATTATGGGGATTATCTTCCTCAGGTACATGACCTTCATTGACATTTTCTTGTACTTGTTTAGTTAGAGCTGCTGCAGGAATTGCAGGTGTTCCAGGAGTCAAAGGAGGAAGATCTAAATCAACCAGATCATAGCCACTAGGAGATGCAGTTTCTTGTGGTTTCTGAATGTCTTCAATTGTTTGATCTTCAACAAAGTCTACATCCTTGCTAAGAATCAATTTCTTCTCTATAGGATCATAAAACCTATAGCCAAACTTGTCAAGACCATAGCCGACAAAGATGCATTTGCAAGTCTTGGAATCCAGCTTCGATCTTTCATCATTAGGCACATGCACAAATACCTTACACCCAAAGACATGTAAATGACTGTAAGAAACCTCCTTGACAAGCCAAACCTTATCTGGAACATCACCATTTAAAGAAAAACAAGATGACAAATTAATCACATGTGTAGCTGTAAATAAAGCTTCACCCCCAAAAGTGTTTTGGCAACTTAGCCTCTGAAAGCATGCACCTCATTCTCTCTAACAAAGTCCTATTCATTCTCTCTGCTACACCATTCAGCCGTGGAGTCTTCTTTTATGTAAACTGATGCCAAATACCTTGAGCCTTACAATATTCATCAAGTGGACCGATGTACTCACCACCATTGTCAGAACGTAAACACTTTAGCTTTCTACCAGATTGCCTTTCAACCAAGGCTTGAAACTGCTTAAAAACATCAAGTACTTGATCTTTTGTTTTTAAAGCATATGTCCACAATTTCTTTGAACAGTCATCAATAAGAGTAATAAAGTAAAGTGCTCCACTGAAGGTCTAAACTTTTAACGGACCACAAACATCAAAATGAACAAGATCAAGAAAACCTGATTTTCTTGAAGGAGGAAGTCTCTTAAAGGAGACCCGATTCTGATTTCCCACAAAACAATGAAAATATTTGTCCAATTTTACACACTACAAATCAGGTAGTGCATTTTTCTTCATTAAACAACTTAACCCCTTTTCACTTATATGGCCAAGTCTTCTTAGCCACAATTTTGCAAGATCGTTATTTGCTACATTTATAGAATTAGTGGGAATTGAGGCTTACGGCAAGTACAGGCTTGTGTGCTTCTTCCCACGAGCTAGCACCATGTTTCCTTTAGTAAGCTTCCATTGACCACCATGAAAAGTGTTGCAGTACCCATCATCATTGAGTTTTCCAGTAGAGATCAAGTTTAATCGAATTTCAGGAATATGTCTAACATTTTTAAGCATTGACTTTGCTCCATGTTGGTCACCAAACATACATCTCCAATGCCCACAACCTAAGCCACACCATCATTACCCATCTTTAACACCCCAAAGTCACCAGATGTATAAGATGTAAAGAATTCCTTCCGTGATGTCACATGCAGTGATGCTCCACTGTCAATGACCCAACTCGACTCATATTTAGCAAGGTTCACATAGCTCTTGTAACGACCCGAGTTTTCGCGATCCTAAGTAATCGACATATAACCCAATGTCGACTATCAAGCATCAGAAATATTGGATAGTTAATGAAAGAAAATAGAGGTTGAGAATAAATAAGATAGAAACTTAGAATAGAAGAAGAAGAAGAACATACAACATCAGAATAAACATGAATCTCACAGCGGAACGAACAATATATAATAGATACACATCTTGGAAATAAAATCAGTATATATATACAGTAACATTATCAAAGTATAACACTTACAACATAGCGGAAATAACAATAGCTATATAATCCTGAAGCCTCCCGCTCCAAGCTCTCCAAGTATATCTGTAAAACCTGACTACTTGACTACCCGTACAAAATTGGGCACCCAATAGTTTAGGGAAAATAAAACAAAATAAACTCTAGGTCAGTCATGGGACTGGTATGAGTAAACCCATTTAAAATAGTTTGAGAAATTAAATGATATCTCATAAGACCATGCCGTATAATGGAACGGGTTTTTCTCTTATGAGAATCCAAAACACTTGGTCCAACATTCAAAAACCATTTGAAAGGAACGATAATCTTTATATCAAACTCATTTGATATTATAATAATGTCTATCAACCACAATATAATAATCATCTAGCAGAACGCTTTCATCTCACGTTCCACATACATAATATATAATCAAAAACAGCGGGCGCTTATTGGTTAATGAATTCCAACTGGCAAGGTATGGGACCACCTTCCGACAGTGTATCTCTAGAGGGAAATACACCAGGATAAACAAGAACTTCTTGCAACCCAGGTTAGACATGACCGGTCACTCATTTCGCTTGAGTGTACCAAATGTATTATCACCAACGGTTGGGATCAGCAACCGATTTCCCGAAATGGACAGCATCAAAATAGATTATAGAAGAAAATGGATTTTCTCTAGACTAGGTGACAATACACCCTAATTGGCAGCTAAACAATTAGCCATGTGACCTACCCGATTTTATACCATTCCTGGTTGTGAGACTAGAGGCCATAACGTATCCTTTACAAACCACATCTTCATTCACTTTGAATGTCACATCATCATACCCGCTAAATCACAAATTGATTTCTCCAAACATATCACGGGTAAACAACTAAGAGAAATGAATTCCTCCGCCACCAAATATAAATACGTTTGAAGAGATCAATTTGCGCGATCTATTAAAAATACTCCGTTAGACATTCTTCCATACAGGTCGTCCTGGGACTGGACAAACCGAAGGCACTATTCTGTAAACAGGACAGCCCTTGCATAACTCCGTCTTCAATTATCCTCATCATGTTTGATCGCAACGCTAATGCCCATACAGAGTAGTTTTCAGATAATGAATCTGATCCCAGTCTCTCCGTATTGACGACGGAAAAATTGTCAAAAACTTTGATAGTCGATGATTTAACTATCAAAGAAAAACATGTGTGCAAACAACGATATTATTTCCAGATGGAAATTCTATCGATCAATCATCAATCAACATTTGTTCATTTCCCCATTTCTCGTTTCCATATATTCATCAAATCCTTATTTTCTAATTTTAAAAAATATACGTTATTAACTTTGGAAAATGTTTCCATTTCTAATTCACGCATCACTATCTTCTCACATATATCAGTCTCTAACAGTAAACTAGTAAGAGAAAAACCCCCTACGTATTAACCCTGAAGGCCTAAACCAACATCAGATCGATACCCAGACAGCTGTTCAACTTAACTAATCTCCAGTCAGTTTCTAATTAATTTAAATCCATTTTAATTCCTATATCAAACCCTATTTCCTTTATAAATATTTCACTAGCAAAATATTTACTTTAATCTAATTTTCACATAAAATGTGAAAAATATTTCTTTATAAAATCAAAACAGTTCGATTTCGTATTTAAAAACAATATCTCAAACCCAAATTCTATTTATATTTTTATTTGCAGAATTATTCATACAAATCTTGTTTCATTTCCAACATTTATAGTCTCATTTATAATTCCCTTTATGTAATTCTATTTATTCTATATAAATCCTTTTATAGAATTCTATTTATTTTATATAAATCCTTTTATATAATTCTATTCATTTTATATAAATTCTTTTATATAATTCTATTCATTTCCTAAATATTTCCTTGATATATTTTCCAATATTTGTTTTCCAAATATTACCTTTTATAATATCCTATTTATTTCATATATAAATATTTCATTTTCAATATTCACTTAGAAAATTTCCTTTTTGCATTCTAGTATTTCATATGGTATTTAAAATACCAAATAACATGACCAGTGTCATCATAATCAATCACAGATTATAAATCACATCATATATCACAATATATGGAAACAAATAGTATTATAATATTGAGGAATCCAGTTGGATCCCTCCAACCTGTTTCCCTGCATCCACGGATGTTAAACAATATAAATAACATCGATTTCATTTCAATATGAAATGTTCTGAATCAATATTCGATTTACGATATATATATATATATATATATATATATATATCGTTATCTATAATTTCAACCAATAAATCAGCAATTTAACCAAACACCATCATCATTTGTCAATACTAGATTATATTTATAAAAATATAAACTGTACAGATTTAGTGAGATTCACTCACATTGGACAATCATCATTAAATAACGATAATTGTCATTGATTCAGATCAAACAATTTATTTCACTATAAATTGTAACGAGCTCCAATTCATTCCCAGTCAGTTCCATGGTGTAGCACTCGTCCATATGATCCTAACCGATCCAGTTTTACTGAATTTGAACAATGTATGATCAAGCTATTAATTTAACAAGTTAATGTACTGTTTAATTAAATCTATACTGAATTTATTTATAATTCCAGGCCTTACTTTTAGAATCCGGCCCGTGATGCTTCTTCACAATCCATGCCCTCTCCATCATCTTCCCCAAACACATAATTCACACTCCAGTAGCCTCCGTTATTTTGGAAAAATTCACTCCCTTTTTTGAACTCCATTCTCTGTAACATTTAAGACGAAAATCACCTTCAAAGTCTAATACGTGATGACTTAAATCCCGCTCCCTCCTACACTTTCTTCCACACAGTAATTAGTTACCTGAAGCATTCTTCCACCATTATCAAGCCCTTCTCGTTCACCTTCGCCAAGTCACTAAAATGGATACCGACCTCACTCTCCACGATTTTAAAAACCAACAACACCGCCGTTCTCCTTATCAAAGTCTCTCCTCCTCCATACCCGCAATGATGAACTCTATCTCCTCGCTTCTTCGCAACCTTGAGTTTCCATTTCATGCGTACAATAAAATGGAGCGACATCTTCTTGTATCGTTCTACACAGTAAACTCCACACATATGTTAAATCCCCTCATAAACATGAATACGACCTCAAAAACCCAACCAAGCGCTTCTACTTTAGGATTTTGCCAACCCTAATCTACCGCTCGAAATACAGAGCACCCCGAACGTTAATCGCACCTTTTAAAATAGGTATCAACATGAAGCTTAGATCGAAACAAACTCATGTATATAGCTTTCATGATTCATAGAATTATCTTGGATTTGATTTTGATTTTTGTAATACTCGGTCTTATTTTTCTCTTTACTAAAAGAGACGACAGAAATTGCGTTGACGGGAGAATGATGAAATTAGGTTAAGAGATAGTGATGATATTTATAGAGGAGTTTTAATATTTTTTTATTGATTATTATATTCAATTTAAACCAACTGCTGTATGTATTTAATGTTTAAAAATTCCTATGACCACATACAATATCAAAAATCATGAAATTGTAGTTACAGTTTGACATTACGGACCCAACAAAACTGATTTCGTCGAATTCTGAATCCATTTGCTCACATAGTGTATTTTTAAAGTCAAATTATTGACCATTTTTCACATTAAAATCCCTTACGACCACATACTGACTCCAAAAATCACAAAAATTGGAATCTAACAATAATTTAATATTTCGGATCCAAAAAAATTAGTTTTGTAGAAAACGGAGGTCGTTTGCAAAACTGGCTATTTTTAAAGCTTTAAATAAACCCATTTAAATATAAATATATTTAAAAATAATTAAATTAAATATAAAAAAATTAATATTATCGTATATATTCACATAGAATATACTCCGGCTCCAAAATATTCCTTTCTGAATTTATAACTCGACATTTCAAATCCAGATCAAATCAGTATTCAATTTATATTGAAAATCCATTTATAATATAAATAAATCATTATAAATTATAAAGGAACTCCATAGTGACTTTTCAAAAATTTGATTTGGACACAACTCACAATCTATACGACGATATCCCGATTTTTCTCTTCCATTAGAAAAATATACTTCACCAGCTCCGAACGTTTCTTGTTTCACAGAAATCCGATTCAAAATGGATTCTGTATATTCAATTGAAGTTCAAATCGCCAAATAATGGACTCCCGCGCTATTACGGGCTCGATTATAATTAAATTATAATTATATGTTCAACTGACATTTAAAAATGAATTTGTTAGTATAATTCAATTCTAAACTGAACTATATATTTTAAATTGTCCAATTCACAAAATATTGTGAATCCTGCTATTTCTGATTATTTCGGAAGTAAATTTATTATTCTATTATTTATATTAATTAAATATTCAATATTATTTAATTAAACGACCATTTAAATCTCTAAATCACTATTTAAATAATTAAATAAATAAATTATTATACCGTAAAAATACAGCACATTACATTCTTCCCCCCTTAAAATAAATTCTTCCTCGAAATTGCTAAGGTAGAAAACAAACCCTATTAACTGGGTTAAAATTTATTTGTTTACTTCTTAACTCCGGTTTCACCAAACCAATTTATTTTAAATAAATTATTAATTCATTTCTATTAAAAAAAATTCAAAAATTCTGAAAATGTTCTAACACACGAAATTTTGGAAAAAATTCGCCAGCACCTCCTTTGTACTGCTCAATCGGTACAACTACAACTCACCTCTCTCGGCCATCTTCAATCCAAAAGAAAATCAAATAGCCAAGCGGCTTGCCAATTCGGCTCATACATGTCTTACCCTATAGAAATATAAACTTGTACCTTTTTGTCGGGCATACCATTATATCCTTTGCATCTGTTACCAATTCAGCATTTACCAATGTCATCACAGTCAACTCCAATCAATTCGTTCGCTTATATTCAACCCAGATCTCATTTTAACTCGAGTTTCATTCTCGATTCCAAATCCTTAACTCACCAATCCAATTTACTTAACCTCGTTAAGTTTCATCCAAAAACTTCATTAATTAATTAATTTCAATTTCAGTTTGCTTTCACAAGTATTTTTTATCTTGTTTTTAAATTTTAATGATCAGTCCATTATAATTCAGCATTCTTTCTCCTAGGAGTTCTTAAGCCACTTTGCTTTTCTCAAAAATAATAATCAAATAATCCTTTTCAAAATTCAAACAACTTGTTTTTGCAAAACATTTCCAAAACAAAATTTTTGGTAGTAGTCTGTCACTTATAACTCGAAAATGAACATCGATGATGCCATGATCATCATCAGAATCTATTTCCAGCCATCAAAGTGAGTTCAATACTATATCACTTTCAAAACTATATCTAAACACTTCCATTTTGAAATTCATTTTAAAATACCATTTACAATGCTATAAAACAATTTTAGATCTCCCAGGATTTTAAAATTCTCTTATATCCAATCCATATTCATTTACAAACACTTATTCAAATTTCCAAAGTTTTAAAATTTAACTTCAGGTTTAATTCACTTTGTAATACTTATACAAAATTTGATTGGTTATTTACATAACCGTTTTCAATTATAATCTTATCTGATTATAATCACAACCAACACATTCAATATACGATAATACTCCAAATATTAATTATACTTTTATATCAAAATATGATTTGGGTAAAATTATATCATTTACCCTCTTTTCAAAACATATCATGTCGGTTCATCGTATTCGAGTGTTTATAAACTCCTACCGATACAGTGGATCAAACTGACCAGAACCCATAAACAACTCAACCAATAAATCACCACAATATAAAACAGTTTTTATAAAATCTACAAATACACTCTCTCGTATATATACACTCAACTCAATCTAGGGCATTACTAACACCATCTCTACCGAGTGACGCAACAGAGCCAAGGTAATTACTTAACCTTCAGCTTTGATACCAACTGTAATGACCCGGGTTTTCGCGATCCTGAGTAATCGACATATAACCCAATGTCGACTATCAAGCATCAGAAATACCGGATAGTTAATGAAATAAAATAGAGGGGTGAATAGATAAGATATAAACTTAGAATAGAAGAAGAGGAAGAACATACAACATCAAAGTAAATACGAATCTCACAGCGGAACAAACAATATATAATAGATACATATCTTTGAAATAAAATCAGTATACGTATGCAGTAACTTTATTAGAGTATAACACTTACAACACAGTGAAAATAACAATAGCTATATAATCCTGAAGCCTCCTGCTCCAAGCTCTCCAAGTATATCTGTAAAACTTACTACTTGACTACCCGTACAAAATTAGGCACCCAAGAGTTTATGGAAATAAAACAAAATAAACTCCGGGTCAGTCATGTGACTGGTATGAGTAAAACCATTTAAAATAGTTTGAGCAATTAAACGATATCTCATAAGACCACACCGTATAATGGAACGGGTTTTTCTCTTATGAGAATCCAAAACACTTGGTCCAACATTCAAAAACCTTTTGAAAGGAACGATAATCTTTAAATCAAAATCATTTGATATTATAATAATGTCTATCAACCACAATATAATAATCATCTAGTAGAACGCTTTCATCTCACGTTCCACATACATAATATATAATCAAAAACCGCGGGCGCTTATTGGTTAATGAATTCCAACTGGCAAGGTATGAGACCACCTTCCGACAGTGTATCTCCAGAGGGAAATACACCGGGTTCAACAATAACATCTTGCAACCCAGGCTAAACATGACCTGTCACTCATTTAGCTTGAGTGTACCAAATGTATTATCACCAACGGTTGGGATCAACAACCGTTTTCCCGAAAGGGACAGCATCGAACTAGACTATAGAAGAAAATGGATTTTCTCTAGACCAAGTGACAATACACCCTAATTGGAAGCTAACCACTTAGCCATGTGACCTACCCAATTTTATACCATTTCCTGGTTGTGAGGCTAGAGGCCTTAACGAATCCTTTATAAACTACATCTTCATTCACTTTGAATGTCACATCGTCATACCTGCTAAATCACAAATTGATATCTCCAAACATATCACGTGTAAATAGCTAAGAGAAAGAATTCCTCCGCCACCAAACGTAAATACGTTTGAAGAGATCAATTTGCGCGATCTATTAAAAATACTCCGTTAGACATTCTTCCATACAGGTCGTCCTGGGATTGGACAAACCGAAGGCACTATTCTGTAAACAGGACAGCCCTTGCATAACTCCGTCTTCAATTATCCTCATCATGTTTGATCGCAACGCTAATGCCCATACAGAGTAGTTTTCAGATAATGAATCTGATCCCAGTCTCTCCGTATTGACGACGGAAAAATTGTCAAAAACTTTGATAGTCGATGATTTAACTATCAAAGAAAAACATGTGTGCAAACAACGATATTATTTCCAGATGGAAATTCTATCGATCAATCAGCATTAATTCATTTCCCCATTTCTCGTTTCCATATATTCATCAAATCCTTATTTTCTAATTTTAGGAAATATACGTTATTAACTTTGGAAAACGTTTCCATTTATGATTCATGCATCACTATCTTCTCACATATATCAGTCTCTAATTGTAAACTAGTAAAAGAACAACCCACTACATATTAACCCCGAAAGCCGAAACCAACATCAGATCTATACACAGACAGCTATTCAACTTAACTAATCTCCAGTCAGTTTCTAATTCCTTTAACTCCATTATAATTCCTATTTCAAACCCTATTTCCTTTATAAATATTTTATTAGCAAAATATTTACTTTAATCTAATTTCCACATAAAATGTGAAAAATATTTCTTTATAAAATCAAAACAGTTCGATTTCATATTTAAAAACAATATCTCAAACCCAAATTCTATTTATATTTTTATTTGCAGAATTATTCATACAAATCTTGTTTGATTTCCAACATTTATAATCTCATTTATAATTCCCTTTATATAATTCTATTTATTCTATATATATCCTTTTATATAATTCTATTTATTTTATATAAATCCTTTTATATAATTCTATTCATTTTATATAAATCCTTTTATATAATTCTATTCATTTCCCAAATATTTTCTTAATATATTTTCCAATATTTGTTTTCCAAATATTACCTTTTATAATATCCTATCTATTTCATATATAAATATTTCATTTTTGATATTCATTTTGATAATTTCCTTTTTACATTCTAGTATTTCATATGGTATTTAAAATAACAAATAACATGACCAGTGTCATCATAATCAATCACAGATTATATATCACATCATATATCACAATATATGAAAACAAACAGTATTATAATATTGAGGAATCCAGTTGGATCCCTCCAACCCGTTTCCCTGCATCCATAGACGTTAAACAATATAAATAACATCGATTTCATTTCAATATGAAATATTCTGATAAACAGAATCAATATTTGATTTACGATATATATATATATATATATATATATATATATATATCGCTATCTACAATTTCAACCAATAAATCAGCAATTCAACCAAACAATCAACACACAACAATCAATCATCATTTATCAGATTATATTTATAAAAATATAAACTGTACAGAGTTAGTGAGATTAACTCATATTGGACGATCATCGTTAAATAACGATAATTGTCGTTGATTCAGATCAGACAATTTATTTCACTACAAATTGTAACGAGCTCCAATTTACTACCAGTCAGTTCCATGGTGTAGCACTCGTCCATACGATCCTAACCGATCCAGTTTTACTGAATTTGAACAATGTATAATCAAGCTATTAATTTAACAAGTTAATGTACTGTTGAATTAAATCTATACTGAATTTATTTATAATTCTAGGCCTTACTTTTAGAATCCGGCCCATGATGCTTCTTCACAATCCATGCCCTCTCCATCATCTTCCCCAAACACATAATTCACACTCCAGTAGCCTCCGTTATTTTGGAAAAATTCACTCCCTTTTTTGAACTCCATTCTCTGTAACATTTAAGACAAAAATCACCTTCAAAGTATAATATGTGATGACTTAAATCCCGCTCCCTCCTACACTTTCTTCCACACAGTAATTAGTTACCTGAAGCATTCTTCCACCATTATCAAGCCCTTCTTGTTCACCTTCGCCAAGTCACTAAAATGGAAACAAACCTCACTCTCCACGGTTTTAAAAACCAACAACACCGTCGTTCTCCTTATCAAAGTCTCTTCTCCTCCATATCCGCAATGATGAACTCGATCTCCTCTCTTCTCCGCAACCTGGAGTTTCCATTTCACGCGTACAGTAAAAGGAGCGACATCTTCTTGTATCGTTCTTCACAGGAAACTCCACGCATATGTTAAATCCCCTCATAAACATGAATACGACCTCAAAAATCCAAACAAGCGCCTCTACTTCAGGAATTTACCAACCCTAATCTACCGCTCGAAATACAGAGCACCCTGAACGTTGATCGCACCTTTTAAAATAGGTATCAACATGAATCTTAGATTGAAACGAACTCATGTATATAGCTTTCATGATTCTTAGAATTATCTTGGATTTGATTTTGATTCTTGTAATACTCGATCTTATCTTTCTCTTTACTGAAAGAGACGGCGGAAATTGCGTTGACCGGAGAATGGTGAAACTAGGTTAAGGGATAGTGAGGATATTTACAGAGGATTTTTAATAATTTTGTTATTAATTATTATATTCAATTTAAATCAACCGCTATATGTATTAACTGTTTAAAAATTCCTATGACCACATACAATATCCAAAAATCATGAAATTGGGCATACAGCTAAAGTTTGAAATTAAGGACCCAACAAAACTGGTTTCGTCGAATTCCGAATCCGTTTTCTCACACAGCGTATTTTTAAGGTCAAATTATTGACCATTTTTCACATTAAAACCCCGTACGGCAACATACTGACTCCAAAAATCATGAAAATTGAAATCTAACAATAATTTAATATTCCAGATCCAACAAAATTAGTTTCGTCGAAAACGGAGGTCATTTGCAAAACTGGCTATTTTTTATAGCTTTAAATAAACCCATTTAATTATAAATATATTTAAAAATAATTAAATTAAATATTAAAAAAATTAATATTATCGTATATATTCACATAGAATATACTCCGGCTCCAAAATTTTCCTATTTGAATTTATAACTCGACATTTCAAATCCAGATCAAATCAGTATTCAATTTATATTGAAAATCCATTTATAGTATAAATAAATCTTTATAGATTATAAAGGAACTCCATAGCGACGTTTTAAAAATTTGATTTGGACACAACTCACTATCTATACAACGAAATACCGATTTTTCTCTTCCATTAGAAAAATATACTTCACCAGATCCGAACATTTCTTGTTTCATAAAAATCCGATTTAAAATGGATTCTGTATAATCCATTGAATTTCAAATCTCCAAATAACGAACTTCCGCGCCATTACGGGCTTGATTATAATTAAACGTTCAACTGACATTTAAAAATGAATTCGTTAATATAATTCAATTCTAAACTGAATTATATATTTTAAATTATCCAATTCACATAATATTGTGAATTCTGTTATTTCCGATTATTTCGAAATTAAATATATTACTATATTATTTAAATTAATTAAATATTCAATATTATTTAATTAAAAGACCATTTAAATCTCTAAATCACTATTTAAATAATTAAATAAATTAATTATTATACTATAAAAATATGGGATATTACAGCTCTCATCATATACAATGATAAGATCACCGCCAGGTGCAGTAGCAGCTCTATCATCATTACTGCAATCTTTTTTATCTTGCTTCTTATCTTCCAAGCCTTTACCACCCTTGTTTTCTCTTTTCCACTTGTAGCCATATTTCTTTATGTGATCGGATTTATCACAATTATGGCATTTCATATTTGCATATCTTCCACAAGATTTGCTTCTTCTTTTGTCTTTGGAAACTAGAGCTTTACTCTTGCTTCTTCCTCTGTTCTCAGCAACATATGTTTCCTCGGTTGAAGAAGACACACCATGAGATATCTTCTTCATCTCCTTATTCAAAATACCAACTTTGGCCATATCCAGTGTAACTTTTCCATGTGGTGCTAAGTTCCAAAGTGTCATTCTGAAAGTGTCCCATGAATCTGGAATAGTGCCAAGTAACAGAAGTCCCTGAATTTCATCATCAAAGTTTATATCTATAGTTGATAATTGTTGAATAATGCCATGAAAATCATTCAGGTGATCAGAAAGTGACTTGCTTGAATTGTACTTTAAGCCCATCAATTGCTTGATTAGGTACAATTTATTATTTCCAGACTTATTAGCATAAAGGAATTCAAGTTTTTGCCATGGTGATCTTGCATGAACATCATCATTTATATGATTCAAAACATTATCATCAACCCACTGATGAATAAATCAACACACCTGTTCATGTTCAAATTACCACTGATCATCAGTTTTACCTTCTGGTTTTTCATCACTAAACACAGGTAAATGCCAACTTTTGACATACAACAAGTCTCTCATTTTTCTCTTCCAAATATGATAATTAGCTCCATTCAAACTAATCATTCTACTAGTGTTGATATTACTAGATTCCATCAGGGGATATTACAAATTAAAAAACCTTGCTCCGATACCAGTTTGTTATGAAAGACACAGACAAACCCAGCAAAATGCACCATAATCATCAATGATTAATACAAATAATCAACAGAACAAGAGATAATAATAAAGTAAGAACACACGTATTTTTAACATGGAAAACCTCTTCGAGGTGAAGAGTAAAAACCACGGGACCAATGACGGGGGTCCTCCCAAACTTCTCTTACTATGATAATGGAGTAGTACACAAATCCAAATACAAGTTACAAAGTGGATACACAAATTATCCAACAATAGCTAGCAATAACAACATCAAAACAAAAGAGAGAAAAGTGAAAAATATCACTAGGAACAGAGCTCAGAAAAGCTGAGAGATCTCGCAAAAACACTCTAGCAAAGGGCAATCTCAAAGTACTAGAAGCAGCCCACAAAGTCTTGGAGAAACTGACAAAGTTTTGATGTTGTTGTTTTGTATATACGCTACCCAAAAATGGACGTATATATAGCCACCAAAGAGGCACCTTGAAGTCTCCATTCAACCACCCTAATTAATAAGGTTACTATTCCCAACAAGGTACAAAATACCAAGGCACACCAAAGGTCAAATAGTCACCTATTCAAATAAAAGCACAAAATACCATAGCAATACTTATTGCTCCAATTAATTAAATATGAGTTTTTCCACATAGGAAGGGACCCATTCCCAACAAGTTAAGTTTGATCAATCCCAAATAGGGAACATATAATTGTGCACAAATTTAGTTATATAAAATGTTTAGTGTAAATTGTAGAAGTATTGCTGAGTCCAGGGTAAAATTTCATTAAAAAAAAATCGTTGCTCTTCTTTTACTGCAGGTTATGCCATCATGCTTGCTGCATACCATTTATCAACTTCCTTCTTATAACTACACATATATGATTTCAGGAAGAAAATGGCAGAACAGGAAGTACCACTTTCAGTAATCTGATCTGTTGGAGCTCTGAGTGCATTGGCAGCTTTTGTGCGATTTTCCTGCTGCAGTGATGGCAAAATTGTTGAGGAAATTAATATATGTTGTGAATGATAGCTGCAACCTTGTAACTAAGTTCTTTGTTGTCTCTTTACATATCAGTTTACAACCAACCTATGAGAGTTCTTGCTCAGTTTTGTTTCAAAACCGAGCGCTAACAACTTGTAATAGTGATAAAAAAAATGCATTCAAAACTAAGTTGATGCTAGTGAAAACCTATGTTGCACTTTTTTAGTAGTTGCAAATTAAATATGTTATTTTAAATGTGTTTTTCATCACTTACTTTTAAATTTCATTGTTATAGGTAGGTGGAAGTTTTTAGATACAAGAAATGCATAGGATACTCTTTTGGTTTTTGGAGGTTCGGCCTAGTTAGCATATGAAAAGTTTTTGTTTGCATTTTTGTCATTAATATTTGATGCAAACTTTGTACATGTCATGTCTTTGTCTATTGCAATATGAAGATGATTTATAAATTTCATCATTGTTTGTAAACTTTGTTAATGGATGATGTGTCCAACTTATTTTATAAAAATGATTAATTGTTATAAATAAAATGTGACGTATAATGCGGCTGCTAGGGTTACATGTCTCTTAACATTATGATAGCGGATAGCAGGTTACTGGGCCTTACCTATTCCTAAGGAAACACGGCAACATCTATTCTCTGAAAACAATTGGGCCTCGAAGCCCATTTACAAAATATAGCCGTTGTATCAAATTATATACAAACAGAGCTATATCATTGTATTGAATCATTTGAAACTTTCTCATTTTCATTTTCAGGAATTAGATCAAAACATTCTGAAATTTATATTCTGTAATTTCCTCATTCATATCAATAAAAAAAACCAGCACTTCTTTTATGGTATCAGAGCTCAATTGCTTAGTAGCAAACATTGTTTTCGATCCATTCAAAGAAGCGAAAGTATCCTCTACACCCATCAAAGTAATTTCATCACATGGATGCTCCTCTTATCTGAGTTGATAACTCATCATTTGAGAGTTGATTCAATTCAGATCACTACCCCGCTTAATCATCGACTGGCTGCATTGATCTGAATATCAGAGTCATACAGAAAATTAAAGAGAAATAAATCATTCTCAAGCCTCCAAGAAAATCAAGAAGTCAATCCAAGAAATCTGCCATACCTGTGCCAGTCATCAGAATTGCTTCGTCACTTAATAGGCATTTGATTGCAAGAGTTACATGAATTTGACTCCTGCGTTTCGGCATCATTGAAAGTGATTGTTTATCCCCGAAATCCTGTTATTCTCCTGTTAATTTGCTTTCAACATCATGGTTGAAACAACACCATCATCTGGAATAGGTACATCTCATAACTAATCCTCTTCATCAAATCAACCGGTTCCACCAATTTCTGTAGTCGATCAACTAGTCAAGACTTGATAAGTCCACAAAGTCAACTTATCACAATCAAGCTAGATGAGAACAATTACTTACTATGGAAGTTTCAGATTGAAACTTCAATCGAAGGATATGTTCTAAAAGGCCACCGTCATGGCACCCTGCAAATTCCATCAAAGTTCATTACTGATCAAGAAAATAATGTTGTTGTAAATGAAGATTACACACAGTATCATAGGCAAGACAGGTCGATATGTGCATGATTTTTACCATCTATAAGTAATAACCTTCTACCAATAGTTGTAGGTTGCAATTCTGCCAATGACATATGGGTTAATGTCGAAAAGAATTTTAACTCTCAATCATCTGCCAAAATCATGCACTATAGAAGGCAGTTACACAATTCAAGAAAAGAAAACAACAGTATGAGAGAGTATCTTGCTAAGGTAAAAACCTTGTGTGATCAACTAGATGTTGCTGGACACAAAGTACCCGATTCTGAACAATTTTTAACTGTTCTACATGGACTTGGCAATGAATACGAAGCAGCAGAAGCAATTATCTCATCACAAAGAATCACACCACCAATAGAAGAAGTTCATTCCATTCTACTGGCACATGAAGCCAGAATAGAAAGCAAGAAACCTCAAGAAAGTGATTTGAGCATTAATTATGCCAATAATAATAAAAATAAAGACCCAAGAACTAACTTTCAACCACAAAGAGAAGGTTTCAGTGGACGATCACGTGGCAGAGGAGGAAATAACAATAATAATAATAATAATAATAGGCCAAAGTGTCAAATTTGTGAGAGAATTGGCCATACTGCATTCAAGTGTTTATTTAGGTTTAATCAGAATTACACACCAAGTCAGGCAACAAACAACCAAAGGTCAGGCAATCCTAGTGCTAATGTGTCTTATATACAACAAGATCAGGGTGCACAAAGTGACAACAGGTCAAATAATCAGGCTGAAATTGCAAAAACATAAAGAATAAATGACAAGATCTGGTATCCTGATTCTGGAGCTACAAACAATTTAGACAACCTAAATATAGGTTGCAAGGAGTATAGAGGTAATCAGACATTGTCCATGGGGAATGGTATGCCTATTGTCATTACTCACACTGGAAGTAGTTATTTACATGGAAATAATGATCTGGTTTTAAATAAACTACTTAGAGTTCATGATATTAAGAAAAAAAATTTAAGTGTGTCCCAATTTGCAAAAGATAATCAAGTGTACTTTGAATTCTATCCTAAATATTGTATGGTTAGGGACATACTAACTAGAAATATTTTATTGTAGTGCAATGAAGTGAAGGGGGTATTTTGTTTTTCTCAAAACAGAAGCAGTAATAAAATAGAAAGAAATGTGATGTGTAATTTCAATGGAAATAATGTGGAAGAAGAAAACAATGTTTTCAAGATGTAGCATAACAAACTGGGTCACCCCAGCAGTAGTATTATAAAGCAAGTACTTGCAGAAATACGATCAAGTTTGATGAATCTTGTTTACCACACATATGCACACACTGTCGAATGGGCAAAAGTCATAAGTAGCCTTTCAATAATTCTAGCACAGAATACACAGAACCCGTAAGTTTAGTAGCTACAGATTTATGGGGTCCTGCACCAATAAACTCATATTATGGATACAAATACTATATATCATTTGTAGATGCCTATAGTAGGTACACTTGGATATATTTCTTGAAATTTAAGTCTGAAACCTACAATATTGTTATTCACTTTATTAATCAAGCTAAAAAAACTAACAAATTCATAGGTTAAAATCATTCAGTTTGATGGTGGTACTGAGTATAAACCACTGAAAGACTATTTTCTTAAAAAGGGAATAGTATATAGGACATCTTGTCCATACACTTCTGAACAAAATGGTCTTGTTGAAAGAAAACACAGACATATTGTTGAATCTGGTCTAACTCTATTAGCTCAAGCCAGAATGTCATTAAAATTCTGGCCTAAATCATTTAGTATAGCAGTCTATTTAATAAATAGATTGCCAACCAAGGTGTTAAAAGGAATAAGCCCACAAGAAATGCTAATAGGAGTTAAACCAGACTATAGTTATTTAAAAACCTTTGGATGCCTGTGTTATCCATATATTAGACCTTACAATAAGCATAAATTGTAATTTAGGCCAAAACCATGTACTTTTATTGGTTATGCTCAAAATCAGAAAGGTTATAAGTGTTTGGATAGTAATGGAAGAATTTTCATTAGCAGACACATTGTATTTAATGAAAGAATCTCCCTTACAATTCTAAAAATAAAATCCAAACATCAAATAAAGAATATGATACTAGAACTTCTATACCTTTATTACCTATGTATTTAGATATAGCAAGTGCAGGTGATACTGCTAGAGCTTATGAGAAAACAACAATGCTTGATAGTGAAATTGTTCAATCATCTAGTAGAGGCAGTGAAACACTTGATATGGAAATATAGGAACAAAACTTCAGTCAGTAATAAGAGGAACAAACAGATAATAATAATCAAAGCACAAGTGTAGATAGTCAACCTGCACCTCAACCTCAAGCAACATCCACTCATCCAATGATAACAAGAGCTAAAAGTGGTATCTTTAAACCCAAACTATATAATACTATTGTCATAGCTAATGATCCGGTTAACTATCGTCAAGCTAAAACTGATGTCAACTGGAGAACAGCAGTGGATGCTGAATATCAAGCACTTATGCAAAATCAAACTTAGGTATTAGATAAACCACCAAAGAACAAAATCATCATAGGATGTAAATAACATATAGAATCAAGAGAAAGCCTGATGGAACTATAGAAAGATATAAAGCCAGACTTGTCGTAAAGAGGTTTTCTCAACAACAAGACTTTGATTTTAAAGAAACATTCTCCCCAATCATCAAACCATCAACAATCAGGGTTGTTCTAACTATTGCTTTAAGCAAAAGGTGGAAATTGAGGTGACTAGATGTTAACAATGCCTTCTTAAATGGCATACTAAAGGAAGATGTTTACATGGACCAGCATCAAGGCTATAGTAATCAATCTGAATATGTGTGCAAGCTTAAGAAAGCCATTTGTGCCTTAAGCAAACACCTAGAGTCTGGTTTGATAGACTGAAAAACACATTATTTACTATGAATTTTCAATCTGCCAAATCGGATAACTCACTTTTTATTAGGACTAATAGAAACTCAACTATATACATTCTCATTTATGTGATGATGTTATCATTACAGGAAGCAATGCTGATGAAATCAATGAGATTGTCAAACAGCTAGACAAGCAATTCTTTGTAAAAGACTTGGGATAACTAAACTATTTTCTGGGTATAGAACTAAATACAAGATCATCAATAGAAATAGTTCTATCTCAAAGAAAGTATATAGCTGAATTGCTGACTAAAACACAAATGAGTGATGCAAAAGGTCAACCAACACCAATGATAAGCAGTCCGCACTACTCAAAATACAAGGGAGAATCCATATATAATACTAAACAATATAGAAGTGTAGTTGGTGCTTTACTGTATGCAACTATCACTAGACCTGATATTGTGTTCAGTGTTAACAAAGTTTGTCAATTTATGCAGACACCACTGGACGTACATTGGAGAGCAGTCAAAAGGATATTAAGATACTTGAAAGCCACAATAAACTATGGTCTACTAATCAAAGCTGGCAATAATTTCAATATCACTGGTTTTATTACTGATTGGGCCTCAAATCCTGATGACAGAAAGTCTTCAACTGGCTATTGCATTTATATTGGAAACAACATTGTATCATGGTGTTCAAAGAAACTATCAACAATCTCTAGATCAAGTACCGAAGCTGAATACTGAAGTATAGCTAATGCTACAGCTGAAATAATGTGGTTAAAGTCCTTACTGTCAGAATTAAACATCACAGTGAGCAAATCGATATTATGCTGTGACAACCTAAGCATTATATACATGCCATCAAACCCAGATCTAAATTCTATGACTAAACACATTGAAATTGATCAATACTTCGTAAGAGAACAAGTGCAAAAAGGAGATTTTGAGGTTAGACATGTACCTGCTACTTAGCAGATACGTTCACAAGAGCTCTATCACATCAGAATTTCTCAAGATTTCGAGAAGATCTAAGAGTGGTCGAAACTCTAGAAAGGGCTAGTCAAAGCAAACATGTTGAAGTAAGATCTAGTACTGAACCAGGCACAAAACATCTGAAGGAAGCTAGTAATCAAACTAATCCACACAGATCTGTCAACAAAAATCATCAATATGTGACGAAATTAGCTCAGATATGTAGATTAAAGATAAATCAAGCTTTAGAAGAAGAGAAAGCCGAGTTATCAAAAGAAATCATGTTAGAGAAGAGAAAATGCAGAAAATCGCCATCATAGCGGCTACCAGGAAAAACCCTAATATCGATTTGTGTAGGGAAAATAAAATGTGATGTATAATGCGGCTGCTAGGGTTACATGTCTTTTAACATTATGATAGTGGATAGCGGGTTACTGGGCCTTACCCATTCCTGAAGAAATATGACAACATCTATTCTTTGAAGACAACTAGGCCTTGAAGCCCATTTACAAAATATAGCCACTGTATCAAATTCTATATAAACAGAGTTGTATCATTGTATTGAATTATTCAAAACTTTCTCTTTCATTTTCGGAAATTAGATCAAAACATTCTGAAATTTATATGCTGTAATTTCCTCATTCATATCAATAAATAAAATCAGCATTTCTTTTAGTTATGCTTTTATTTTATTGTTTTTAGATTGATTTTATATGTTTTATATATTAGTCAATTGAAATATAGTTAGGTGCAATTAGATTAATGGTATGTGAATACTACAATGACACATATGTTCTAAACGACAACGTTTATGTCTTGCTGTGAGTTTTTTGAAAAAAATAAAGAATATAGATACAACAACATTTAGGAACTACTGATGAAACAAGTAGTAACAACATTTATAAGTTTATGTTGAAAACTTATGAAAAACTATATGCATCCTATAATAAACGGTGTCATAACTTTATAAATACCGAAACACATTTTCATAGCTACTTATAAACATTGTCTAATTTTAAAACAGCAAAATATAAACGTTGTATAAGACAAATTTACAGAAAGAGAACAACACTTTATAAAATTATATTTGATAGCGTTTTTAATTTGATGTTAGAAATTATGCCTTAGTGACAACATATCATTATACAGTGTTTCTAATAACGCTATTATAGCTTTATCACAACATTTTTCGAACGCTGTGAAAAGTTGTTTATGGTGTAGTGAGACTACCACTATCTTATTGAGAATGCCCCTAAATACCCTACTCACAAGATCCATAAAGAAAGAGGGGGCATTCATCAAACCGAAGGGCATGACCTCGCACTCAAACAATCCATCTAGCATCCTAAACGCTATCTTAGGCTTACCCTCTTCGAAAATCCTCAATTGGTGAAATTATTTTGCCAGAACTAATAGAGAAAATATTTGGGAACCTCTCAAATGGTCAAACAGGTCATCAGTCCTAGGTAGGGGTATCTATTCTTCTTAGTCGGCTTGTTAAGTTCCCTATAATACATCAGATTTGGTGGCAAATACTACCGGTGCACCCTACTCAGACGTACACCTTCGAATAAACCCTTTTCTGCAGTAACTCAGAGATTTTTCTATCCAGCTCTCTCCTATCCTTAAGAGCCATGTACCTTAACGACAATGTTACTGACCTCGTGTCCTTCTCGATATCTACCATAAACGAAACTTCTCTATGGGGTGGAATTCTCATGACTTCCTCAAAGACATCTGAAAATTCGCATATAATGGGCACTCAAGATGGTCCTTCTAAATCATACGATAAAGAATTCAATAAGACTAAATATTTATTTCAAGTCCTGCAAGGGATGTGTAAGCTATGGCGTCCACGACTTCACGAGCGAAAGTTGCATAGCTCCTTTGATAGGGTTAGACACCCCTATTGGACGACTAGAAACGGACAAGGGAAGAATTAAGGAATCAACAATCTTTCTAGCAATGAAGGAATAGGTTTATACTAAATCAAACAGGGTACACACAAAAATTCCTAGAATATAGATTATACCTTCCAATGTTGGTTGTCCTGGATCTCTAAGGTTTGACTTCGAAGCAGTGCTACTTTTAAGCTTAATTTTGTCCATTTTGTCCTCCTTTAGGTTTAGGGAAGTTCCTTGCCAAGCCTCATGAGAATTGAAGTATATTCCTTTGAATTCCGACTTTGCTAGGTTCACCCTACAATTCTAAGCCTCATGGCCCTTTTTGTGGCACCTTGAACACACCTTAGCCTCCTTTTTTAATTTTCCTCCTTTCCTCTTCTTAAGCCAAAAACTATTCTTTTTGTTCTTTCCCAAACAAGAAGCACCTTCCCCTTTCTCATTCTTAACTTCCTTTTTTCCTCAGCCGTATACAGGATAGTTGTCTCTACAAAGTGCCTCGAACATAGATCTAAACGCCACCTGAGCCAATAACATTTCCCTCAATGGTGAATTCAGTCATTTAACAAACCTAAATGCTTTATTCATTGGGGTGTCCGCCAATCCCCTCCCAAATTTGGATAACTCCATAAATCTCGCCATGTACTCTCTCAGACTTAACTCCCTTGCTTTAAATGAATGAATTTTTCCATCTGTAGGCACATCTTGGCATTAGGTAAGGACTTAGTTTAAAAATAGGTCTTAAACTCTTCTAAGTAAACACTCTACCCATATTCTCATCTGAAATCATGTTCCACCACTCTAGGGCTTCTCCCTTCAGATGTCAGACCGCTACCCTACATTTTAGCTACTTGTCCCATTTGGTAGCCTCGAAGATCCATTCGCACTCAGTTATCCACACTTTAGCTTCAAGGAAGTATAGGCTTCCTAAAAATGGCTTGCCTCTAAAATTCACAAAATCTCTGCAGAGTCAAGGAAAGTTAAACCCCATCAGCGGGTTGAGTTGCTGGTTCCGTTGGGTAGGAGTGGCAGTAGGGACATGTTCCACAGTCCTAAGGTATTGTTGGAACCATTCAGGCAAGTAGCGAGGCCTTGCGAGGTTCCCCTGCTAGGGCTAATTATTGGCCATATCTACTTGCTGAAAAGGGGAAAATCCTTCAGCGGACTTCCTAAGATAGAATCAAGGCCAAAAAGGATGTAAAATCAAGGTTGCTTATTATAATTGTGTATGTCTTTGGGGTATATCACGTATATGTATACAGTTTTAAAAACTTTTCCAAATAACAAATACGTCTCTCTTACGTATATCTCCCCATAATCGGGTAACCTATGCTCCAATACCACATGTAACAACCTGCCCGAAATGGACCTAAATTCCTCTACCCATAAAAGACCCATCGAAACATAGAACCATTCAAAACAATTTGACGGTTCATGTAAGGAAATACTAAATAGATATAGCAGAGAAGTCTAGATTAAATCAGAGTCTCACACAACAAAAGGGATAGAATATAATATCTCCGAAGCACCATAAATAACACCATTACAAATGTCGTGATACAACGAGTCTCAACAATACTATATATATACACATACACTAATATATATAATACATATACATATACATACATTCATCTATATACATTTTTTTCCTTATATATATATGTGTGTGTGTGTGTGTGTGTATATATATATATATATATATATATTAGAACATGCATCCATTTTGGTTGGCCTTCTTAAAATTCAAAACATGACGCTAGTAGGATTCGAACTCCTAACCTTCACCTCGAGAAGTGCATGCTTTACCAAATCAGCTGACTCAGTTTTTCATTTATAAGATAAAAACATTAGTAGTTATTGATCTTGTTTATATTTTTCTTATATCTTCTTTTTATGTTTGCTCCAAAACTTCATTTAAAGATATTTCTTTGTTTTAAATCCATTTTCTCCAAACCATAGGTCTAAATTGATTAGAAAATCGTCATTAACGTAATGACACTAGTTTCAAGACCAAATTCTGAAAATTTTACAATTTTTATTTTATTATTTAATTTAAAAACGCGTGGTATTACACTGTCATTCAAGGTTATGGTTTAGAAGGGCATCTTTATGACACTCTGACCATAGCACCTAAATTCATCACAGATCAAGAAAATAGGGTAGTCAATAATAAGGAATATATCAAATATCACATACAAGACAGATTGATTAGTGCATGGCTCCTATCATCAAGTAATAGTTTGTTGTCACAGGTCATAGGATGTAACAGTGCAAATGAAATACGGGTAAATGTTGAAAAGAACTTCAACTCACAGTCATTAGTAAAAACATGCACTATAGAAGGAAGTTGCACACTTCAAGAAAAGATAACAACAATCTAAGAGAATACTTGGCCAAAATAAAGAATATATGTGATCAACTAGAGATAGTTGGTAATAAATTTTCATAATAAGAATATTATTAACTGTTTTGAATGGTCTTAGCAATGAATATGAGACTGTAGAAGCTGTAATCGCATCACAAAAAGGTACCCCATCTATGGATGAAGTTCACTCAATACTAGGTGTGAGCATTCATTGGTCAAAACCAACTAAACCAATTAAGCTTGGTCGGTTTGGTTTGTTTTTGTAAGTTAATTGGCTGATTTTGGTTTTTAATTTTATTTTACTTCGGTTTATTGGTTGGGATTGGTATTTAGTATTTGAAAATCGAACATATCAATTAAACCAAACTTAAGAATTTATTTATTTTAAACATAAAATATTACCACTATCAATATTATTATTTACAATACTTTCACAACAATATTATTTTCCTTTAACTTCATATTAACATTTTCAAAAGAAGAGCTTATTTTCTAAAATATTTGCATCATTCGAACTCAATTAGTTGTTTTGTTTCTATGTTACATCAACAACTTGAAGATCTATTTCATTTTAAGATAAATCAAATAAACGAACCATACCAACCAAATATTATCAGTTTGGTTGGTTTTGGTTTCAAAAAATAATGGTTTGTTTGGTTCGGTTTATGCTTCGTGAATGGTTATTTTGGTTTCAACATTCTTGTTCGGTTTCAATCGAATGAACCATTTTCTCACCGCTATTCAATACTACTTGCAAAAGAAGCAAGATTGGAAAGCAAAAGGTCTCAAGAAAATGATCTATCTATCAATTATTCTAGCGTAATAACGAAGAAGTAAGAACAAATTACTAAGTAAGGCGAGGTGGTTATGGTGGCAGAGCAAGAGGAAGAGGCAGAAACAATAACAATGGTAATATGCCTAAATGTCAAATATGTGAAAGAGTTGGCCACACAACATTCAAGTGCTTCTTTAGGTTCAATCAACAATAATAGTGGTAATATGCCTAAATGTCGAATATGTGAAAGAGGTTGCAACACAACATTCAAGTGCTTCTTTAGGTTCAATCAAAATTTTACACCAATTCAGACTGGAAATAATTAGAGAGAAAACAATACGAAAGTCAAAGTAGCACAAGTTCAACAAGATCAGAGTATGTAGAATGGCAATAAGTCAAATAGTCAATCAGAAATTGCAAGAGTGGATCATATAAATGATGAAAGTTGGTATCAGACTCAGGAGCCACAAATCACTTAACGGGCAACATAGAAAATTTGAATCTTGGTTGCAAGGAGTACAGAGGTAATCAGAGTGTGTACATGGGAAATGGTAAGTCTGTTAACATTACTCATACTGACAGTGGATATTTAAATGGGAACAAACAAGTACTATTAAATAATTTATTACGAGTTCCTGAAGTCAAGAAAAATCTTTTGAGTGTGTCTCAATTTGCTCACGATAATAATGTATACTTTGAATTTTATCCAAAGCATTGTTTAGTTAGAAACATACTTATTAAAAATATTTTACTGCAAGGTAATGAAGTGAAGGGATTATACAAGTTCAATCACATCAACAACAACACTACTGGAAAAAGAATAATGTGCTGCAATTTGAGTGAAAACAATTCTATGAAAGAAAACAATATGTTTGATCTATGACATAACAAGCTTGGTCATCCAAGCACCGGTGTTATAAAACAAATTCTTGTAGAAAACAATATTAAATTTGATGATATATCCTTACCCTACATGTGCACATACCGTCAGATGCGTAAAAGTCACAAGTTACCCATCATTGATTCCATTACTAAGTACACCGAACCTTTAAGTTTAATTGCTACTAATTTGTAGGGATCAACCCTAATTAGCTCAAATTATGGATGTAAGTATTATATTTCTTTTGTTGATGCATATAATAGATTTACATGGATATATTTTTTGAAATTAAATCTAAAGAACATGACACTGTGATACACTTTATAACTCAAGCTGAAAAGAAAACAAGTTCACATGTCATAATTATACAATCCGATGGTGGAACAGAATGCAAAACCCTAAAAGATTATTTTCTTAAGATGGGTATAGTTCATAGACACACTTGTCCTTACACATCAGAACTAAATAGGCATGTGGAAAGAAAACATAGGCATATGGTTGAATCAGGTTTAACACTATTAGCTCAGGCAAAAATGCCATTGAAATTTTGGCCTGAATCCTTTAGTAATATAGTTTATTTAATAAATAAACTACAACCAAAGTACTTAGAGAATCAGTCCCCAGGAAAAACTGTTTAGAGTTAAACCAGATTATAGTTACTTAACAACTTTCGGGTGTTTGTGCTAATCCATATTTAAGTCCATATAACTAACACAAGCTTGAGTATAGATCAAAACCATGCTCTTTTATAGGATATGCTCAAAACCAAAAGGGGTATAAATGTTTAGATGATTGTGGAAGAGTGCTTATAAGAAGACATGTCAAATTCAATGAGAAAATATTTCCCTATCATACTGAAAGCATAAAAACATCAAACAAAGTTTATGATGCAAAAGTATATATACCACCATTACCCGTATATTCAAATTTCTTAATTGCAGGTGAAGCTGTAAAGACACATGAAAGTACAACAACACCCCATGGTGATAGTAATCAATCATCAAGTCAAAACAGAGAACCACCTGAAGTGGAAAATCGGGAAACAATTATCAACAATCAGCAAGAAGAAAGTCAAAATAACAATCACTACACCATAAATGTAATTTAGCAATAGCTAAAAGTCGTTTCTAATGAAGTTTAATACGGCTCTTATCCATAGCTAAAAATGGCGTCTTTAATGATTAGATACGGCTTTAAACCATGCCTAATTTCCTCAATAGATATGACATATGGCCGTATTTAATTGATTCGTTAGATACGGTTCAGAGTCGTAACTAATTGCTCTGTTGCCCACATATATATAATCATTCTGAGACATATCAAACGATAATACTATAGTATGTGATCAAGAGCAATAAAACTTCTTATTTAACACATCATCAAGAAAAATAAAACAACTTATTTAACACATGGTCAAGATCAATAATACATCTTATTTAAGAACATATTATAAGAAGGAAAATGGTTTTCCTACACTACTTAATAGCTTTATGTACCCACAAAAATACATGTATTTAAATTAACATCAGTTGTACAAGTCAGTGAACAAGATTGAAAAAATGAAGTGCACATAAACACCTTTTAATAACCCACAACTTCCAACAACAACAAGATTATCTTTTGTTTGTTCTGCTACCTCACAAATAACCTCCTTTGGATCGGCATCAGTTATCAAAGTGTCTGATTGCACCTGCCAGTATCAACCAAAACATCAATATACCATCAATTTCCCACACTACTCATGATATTTCGGTTACAAATAGGTTGAAAAAAATGAAAAGCATACAAACATGCAACTGTACAAGTCAGTGAACAAGGTTGAAAAAATGAAGTGCACACATACATGCAAGGTTCAATCAATCTGCACATTATTCATGGCATGGGAAAGCAAACAGTCCAAGTCCAAGTATAAAAAAAATTGGACAGCAAGACAAAATAAAGGTCACGGGGAAAAAATGAATACACAACATCATATTAATGAACTTTGGTTCAAAATTGTCAGGTCCAAGTCTGGATTCATGATTATCATTTAAGTACCAAGTGATATCAAGTGTATCAAGTGCATCATAGCCTGGGTTCATAGTGTATAAATAAGGTGACCAACAACTATCAAACGTAACGTAAAGCAGAAATTCATATACAAAGTGTCTAACATACCTTTTGTAGTTATGCTCCCTTTTCAAGGTAGGGGTGAGGCTTAAGCTTGTGGTTCTTGTAGAGTTGTCTGACAGCAATACGAACGTTGTTCGAAGTTGGTAGGATTAGAGTAATCAAAAGCGCCCCCTTTTGACTAGCTTATCCCATCAACTCGGGCAACGTTCCTATTGCTGCGAATAGCTCCACCGAAACCACAAGCTCATGTTATAATTCCAAAATATCAAAATTTTCAAAGGTGCAGTGAAACACCCCACCTCCGTTAGGGTCACTCTCAAAGGGAATGCCCTAATTTTGGTGGAGGTTTATAAGTACAAGTCACAGATATACAAGACAGATATAAGAACACATATTTGTAAACAGCGGAAGAACAACAAACTTTTTATTTCATAAAGTCAAATACGTGTTACAAACAACATCCTTTCCAAAAACATAACATAACACTTTCATAATCTGTCTTGAGTACATGATTTAAAGAAGCATAAATAAAACATAGATAAACTGCAAAAGCCCCATAGTGGATTGTCCAAAGCCATAGTTCAAAACAGGAAAGTCCAAGCAATACATTTCTCTTCTTCAAGCTGGATGCTAAGGTTGGTCAAGCTGCTGGGTTCCCTCCCTGTGGACCTGGGGGGGGGGGGACGGAAGAAAGAAGACGAAAGAAAAATAGAGTCAGACATAAAGCCTGAGTAAGTCTAGTACTACTTTGTCTATGAGTAAAGAACTGGGTATGATAAGTATAAACAGGAAGTGGGCATGCATTATAACTTGGTTAAGTTGTCCAGGGTCGAATATACTATCGTACCCCATGTTAATCTCTGAACCCATTTAACTAGTTCCCAACTGGCACCCCATATCAGGGTGATGTGATCCATTCTATGATGATCGGCTCCTACTCGCAAAGTTACATGTGTCTTACGGCCCCCGATGTCTGTAGTTACCTATGCTGGTCCCACCATGGGGTGTATCAAGTCCCATAGCGGCAACCCGACACAACCTTAGAGTGCACAGGTATGCTACTGGTGTCCAGTGCCTTATTTTTCTGCGCCGGAGTGTGTGCACGCCCGCACTCCGTTAGAACCTACACTGCTACACCACCGCCGTCGCTTTGACCTCTTACAATCAGCCCAGTAATCGTGCCCCACCCTGCCTAGCTTCAGGGTATCCTGATACACCTTTTAGGGTTACTGCTGAAAAGGGTCCCCCGTTACTAGGTTTTCTATCTCTAGCCAACATGCTAAGTTGGTAAATTGTTTCCTACCTAACCCCCACCAGTCCGTTTAGTTTAGCATGTTCCATTTTGATTAAGTCTTTAGTTCACTTAATCCTAACAATCCTGACTCAGCCTTAATTGTCTTATTAAGGCCCTGACCTCTCACATTAGACAGGTATTGTTGTGGCTGCCTGTTGCCGGTTGGTTCCGGGCAGTCTTACGCCACAACTCAGTCTAACCTCGGGTCCTTGCTGGGCTCCATGTTTAACCTCCCACATTGGATAGGTATTGCTGTGACTACTGGGCAGCCGGGCGGTTCCGGGCAGGTTTACATCACAACTCAATCCAACCTCGGGTTAAACACATCGTATGTTCTACATTTACATATCTTGTCATTCTTCTTTATTTCTTATATGTAAATATTTGCGGCCCATTATTAAGTTAATGGTGTAAAGGTTACACCAATCACGGGCCCAACCCATACTTGAACTTGGGCCCTTCTATTTTATATTTTCATTCATTAGTAATTTTAACCCAACGTTGTTTTCCCCCGTTTTACACGTCCGTTTATATATATATATATATATATATATATATTGGGCTTAGCCTTTTAAAGCCCAATTTAGCCATGCGAAAAGGGGAGGCTTATGGCGTATACACAAAGAGGGGAAGGTGAGCGCATGAACTTGCAATACGACGTTGGAAATACAAAATAGAAATTGGTGTACTTGCATAGTGGTAACATAGGTGACATGAATCATAGCATGTGAACTTGCATAGGTTTAACTACAACTTGAACCTATATTCTTATTTAGGCATAATGTCAAACACAAGCATGTCATAAATACTTTTAGCATAAACACGGCATAATGTCAAACATAAGCATAGTTCAACTTAATCATGATTTAAGTCTAACCACATAACAATGGTATAAACATACTTATGCATAAATATTCCTAATCATGGTGTTTGCTTTAAACTTGCAAAAAGGGGATTTTTGAGTCTAACCTAGCCATGTCTCACATATGTCATTTTAACAATATAGAACTAACATGGATTTCAATTATGCCAAATATCATTCATAGCCTAGCCATATTCATAAGTGTGCAAAAGCATGACTTAATACATGATGCCTAATTCTCAACATAATTTCATATGAACTATAACCAAACTTGTTTTAATTACATACAAATATACATCATGATGGCATAATAATAAAGCCCTAAACTTGCATGAATTTCAATCAACTACATACATGTAGCTTCAACATAGATTACATAATTTGCGAAATATTTCAAACGTTTACTTGCATAGAACTACCGCATGTAGTTCTTTATAACATAATTCAAGAATATCCAAACGTATACAAATTGATAAGAACGCATAAGTATGAATTACTTTTACTGCCACAATTCAAGCATACACATCAACACAATTGTTTATTCATACCAAAGTAATACTCTACTTACTATGATTGCGGCGAATTCTCTAATTAAGAGATATGATTTCTTTGTTGAATTGATTGGCTTTAGGTTGCTTGAATTGCTTTAGGCTTTAGAACTTTCTTCCTAATCCTCTCTCTAGTTGGCGGCTACTCTTAGTCGTTCCTCAGCAACATGGCGGCTATGTTCTTAATTTTGAATGAATAGATTAGGGTTTAGTCTAGGGTTGTTTATATAGAGGTTAGGAATTGATTAGGACCCTTGATGTTGCTAGGTTAGATCATAGCCATTCATTAGATAGAGAGACCAATAAAAACCCGCCACCTAGTCCTAATGACAAAGCAGACCACAGAAATTCGACCAAACACAGACCTGGCCAGCCAGGTTGACTGGGCTCGACCAGGTCGATACCCCTGTCGACAGGGCTGTCGACAGCCCTGTCGACATGGGTAGCCCAGGTCGACAGCCCAGTCGACCTGGGTGGCCTAGGCGGGTGTTTATCCGCCCTGGCCCACTGGGCCCGATTTTTAATTATTATTTTATTCTGTTTGAATTTTAAATTTAATTCAAAACTTCCGAAGGCCATATCTTCTTCATACGGACTCCGTTTTTCGAAAACTCGGACTCTATTTCGCGTATTTTTCCGAGACGAACGCAATGGCGTATCCCGTTTCCTTAGTTCTTTGATTTCAGATTAATTATACTTTAATTTGTTAATTTCACAGTTATAGAATTCTCGGGGTGTTACATTCTCCCCCACTTAAAAGGATTTCGTCCCCGAAATCTTCAAGTTAGGAGGAATGTATATCCTAACATCCAATCATCCATCTACTCATCCATTAAACACGAGCATCCATTGTCCTTAAAATATTTCTAATGCTTCATGATCATATGCGAAGTGTGTGTGTGTACATGAACTTATCTAATGCAAAATCAGGCGGTCTACTGATTCAGTTGACCTCCTTAATGCGAATTATGTAAGTGCCATGAATCCATTATGTATGCAAATTTTCCTATTCTTGATTCTACATGAGTGCACAATCATTCAATACAAATGCAGCATCCACATGACAACACATTAAAGTTCAACCATATACAAATACAAACATATATGCATATGCAATATGAAGTGACTGAGCCGATCTAAAACCTAGATTGTGTGTGTATATGCAACCACGAGCAACCACTAGTAATCACTTGCAACCATTCATACATAACATGTTTCAACTACATGTTTCCATCCAAAGGGTTTCTACCTAAAAGATACGGTCGAGGAAATATACCTAAAAAGATAGATAAAAGCGCAACTTAAGGAAAAAGGAAAGATCAAGGATGTACCCTCGAACAAAAAAGGGTAGGCAGTACGTATTCTAGCTTCAGTTTCCCAAGTCGCGTCTCCCTCGGCGTCGCTCCACTGAACTTTGACGAGCTTGACTTCGCGGTTGCGTAGCTTCTTCACTTCCGTTCCTAAGATGCGGGTTGGAACTTTTCTTATGGTTGCTTCGCGTTCCACTTCGGCCTCTTCGAGGATATTTGGCTCTACCACTTCAGCTGACTCATGTAGACATTTTCGGAGATGTGAAACGTGAAAAACGTTGTGGACTCCAGCCAACTTCTCGGGTAGCTCTAATCTATAGGCCATTTTCCCAATTTTCTCGATAATAGGGAATGGCCCTACGAACCTTGGTGCTAGCTTTCCTGTGGTTCCAAAACGAACAACGTTCCTTAGCGGTGATACCTTGAGAAAAACTCTGTCTCCAACTTCAAATTCAAGGTCGGTCCTCCTCTTGTCGGCGTAGGACTTTTGTCTGTCTTGGGCCGTCTTCATCCTTCTTCGTATTAAGTCTACTTTCTCTGAGGTCTCTCGGATCATGTCTGGTCCAAGTATGAGCTTATTCGTGGACTCCCACCAACAAGTGGGCGATCGGCACGGTCTTCCATATAAAGCTTCGAAGGGCGCCATTCCGATGGTTGCTTGATAGCTGTTGTTGTAGGCAAATTCCACCAAAGGAAGGTGGTCTTCCCATGTCCCTCCGAAGTCGAGGACGCATAGCCTTAAAAGGTCTTCCAAAACTCTGTTCACTCTCTCTGTTTGGCCGTCGGTTTGGGGATGATAGGCTGTGCTCAAGCATAACTGCGTTCCTACTGCTTCTTGCAGACTCCGCCAAAACTCGCTGGTGAAGATGGGGTCTCGGTCACTAACAATACTAGATGGTATCCCATGGAGTCTAACTATTTCCTTGAGGTAAAGTGATGCTAGGGATGAGGCAGTTCTTTTACTTTTGACAGGTAAAAAGTGGGCGCTTTTAGTAAGCCTATCCACTATTACCCAAATGCTAGTGTTGCCTCTCCTAGACCTGGGCAGCCCATCGATGAAGTCCATTGAGATGCTATCCCACTTCCACTGCGGGACCTCCAGAGGATGTAACAGTCCGCCAGGCTTTTTCTGTTCCGCCTTAACCTGTTGGCACACCATACACTTGGAAACGAACTCTGCCACGTCCTTTTTCATGCCGTTCCAAAAGAAAGTCCTTTTTATATCTTTGTACATTTTATCCCCGCCTGGGTGTATCGTCATCTTGGAGTGATGTGCTTCCTCTAGAACCTTCTTTACTAAATCTTTTGTCTGTGGGACGCATAGTCTTCCGTCTCGCCTTAGCAAACCCTTATCGTCGATGGAGTATCTGTTGAGGTGACTTGAAGTCTCACCCCTAATTAGCCTATCAATTATTTCCACAAGCTGAGGGTCTTCGCGTTGTGCTGCCCCTACTGAATCCACTAAAGTTGGGCGTACTTCGAGAGATGCTAGCAAGCCTGGTACGAAATCGAAGGAGGGCCTAAAGTCGAAGCTGGCTATAAACTCTAGGCTTTGTCTTTCAACAAACAACGGGCTTAGGGTCAATTTCTTTCGGCTCAACGCGTCTGCCACTACGTTGCCTTTGCCCGGAGTATAGGAGATTTCGAAATCGTACGAGGCAAGAAACTCCATCCACCTTTGTTGCCTCAAGTTAAGATCTTTCTACGAGAAAAGATATTTCAACGATTTATGGTCAGTGTAAAGTTCGAACTTCTCACCTAGGAGATAGTGTCGCCAAGACTTGAGTGCAAAGACGATGGCGGCTAACTCAAGATCGTGGGTTGGGTAGTTCTTTTCATGCGCTTTCAACTGCCTCCCGCCATAAGCTACTACCCTTCCTTCTTGCATTAAGACGGCGCCTAGCCCTGTCCCACATGCATCCGTATAAACAGTGAACATCTTGCTCCCATCTGGCAGCGTCAAAACTGGGGCTGTTATGAGAGCCCTTTTCAGTCGTTGGAAAGCAAACTCGCAATCCAAATCCCAATTGAACACTAGATTCTTCTTAGTCAATTTCGTGAGTGGAGCTGAGATTTTCGCAAAATCCCTTATGAATTTTCGATAGAAACCCGCTAGTCCTAGAAAGCTTCGGACCTCAGTCGCATTCCTTGGTGTCTTCCAATCCTGTACCGCCACTACCTTAGCAGGGTCCACTGCTAACCCTTGTTTGGATACTATGTGCCCAAGGAACCTCACCTCTTCTCTCCAAAAGTGACATTTGGAGAATTTGGCCTTTAGTTGATGGACTCGCAAAGTTTCCATGATTGCCCTTAGGTGCTGAGCATGTTCCTCTTCACTCTTTGAGAAGATAAGGATGTCATCTACGAAGACCACTACGAATTTGTTAAGGAAATCTCTAAATACCCTACTCATCAGGTCCACGAAGTAAGCAGGTGCATTTGTCAAGCCAAAAGGCATGACAAGCCATTCAAAGAAGCCGTCTGGGGTTCTGAAAGCCGTTTTATCGATGTTATCTTCAGCCACCCTAAGCTGATGAAAACCGGTCGCTAAATCGAGTTGGGAGAAAACAGACGCCCCTACAAGCTGGTCAAATAAATCGTCAATTCTAGGGAGAGGGTGCCTATTCTTTTTCGTTAGCTTGTTGAGCTCCCTATAGTCAACACATAGACGGAGTGAACCATCCGCCTTTGTAGCGAACACCACCGGAGCGCCCCATTCTGAAATGCTCCTCCTAATGAACCCCTTTTCTAGAAGCTCTTTAATCTGTTTACTGAGCTCTTTCCTTTCTCGTGGAGCCATATGCCTAACGGGCAACGCAACGGGCTTTGCATTATCTACAAGATATATGCGGAAGTCTATTTCCCGCTTCGGAGGCAAGCCCTTCACCTCTTCGAAGACATCCGGATATTCCCGGACCACTCTAACTGATTGCAAGTTTTCAACAGAGGCATCTAGCGATTCAAGATAACTAAGCATAACCGCATACGAGGGATTACAAGAAATTTCCAAAGTATTACCGAGCTGGGTTAGGAGCCTAACAACCCTTTTCTCACAATCAAGGATGGCCCCATTACGGGATAGCCAATCCATACCCAAAATCAAACCATGCCCCGAAAAGCCCAAAACAAAGGCACTACATTGAAATTCAACACTTAGAATAGAAATTTTCAAATCCAAACAGATCATAGACCAATGAGCTGGGCCCCCAATTGGGTTTGAAACAATTAAGGGGTCCTCTACCATACTAGTTTTTAGGTGCAGAGATTCTACTAAAGCAGACGAGATAAAGGAGTGTGATGCGCCAGAATCAAATAAAGTGCGAACAGGGTGATCATAAAGATAAACTACACTTTCTACAGAAGTATTTATACCTCGCTGTTGCAATGGTGGCGCTTCTAGCACATGAACCTGTGCCCCTGGGGTGGATCCAGCGCCCTGTCCTCGTTTCTTTGGGCAGTCCTTAGCCCTGTGGCCTGTCTGACCGCATGAAAAGCACCCACCATTCTCCTTGGCCTTCTTTTTCCGGCAGTCCTTTACTAAGTGCCCCACTTTGCCACAGAAATTACACTTCCTCTTCTCTTTGTTGCCTTTCCCGCCCTTCTTAAAGTCTGTCTTCTTGGGCTGCAAACCCTCTTTCTTCTTGCCCTTATCCTCTTCATTCAGCAATGCCATTTGCACCAATCTTTCATACGTGGCCCCCATGGGTATATGGGTCATGGCCAAACTGTGTAATGGCTCATTTAACCCTTTGACGAAACGGAGAGCCTTCTTGTGCGGGGTGTTGACTAGGTCAAGTCCAAACCTAGCCAGCTCATCGAACTGATTCACATACTCTCTGACAGTCTTGTCTCCTTGCTTAAGAAATAAGAATTTTTCCAACTGCAAACTTCTTTCCGCATCTGAGAGAAATTTGGTCTCAAACCTTGCCCTAAAGTCCTCCCATGTCTCCACTGGTCTTTCAGCATTAGTGACTTCCCACCAGTAGGAAGCCTCACCCTTCAATAGCCACACTGCCAACTGTACTTTTTGTCTATCTTCTACCTCAAAGATGATGAATAGGTCCTCAGTTTCTTTCAGCCAATTTCTAGCTGCTACGAAGGACTCAGTTCCATGGAAATCCCTTCCTCCCATAGCTTTAAAATCTTTACATATCTTAGCGAACGTGTTTCCCCGAGGAGGAGGTGGAGGAAAAGGTGCCGCTGCAGCTGGATGATTTCCTTCCGCTGGGGGAGGAGGAATGGTAGGACCTGGCTGAGTGGCCCTTGCTTCTAAGAACCGTCTAAACCAACCAGGTATGGGCACCCCTTCCGGCAAGTTAAGTTCTTGGGACATGCTGAAACAAAAAGGATAGATTCAAAACGAAGGATAAGAGATAGTACCTACGGCTTTGGGGAGTGGACTTTGCCTTTTTAAAAATAAAATAATATTTTTCTTTTAAAAATGCTTCTTTAAATTTCCTTTTTGAAAACAATTTTTCAAAACTTTTTATCTTATCTGGTAAACCTATGCTCTGATACCAAGTGAAACACCCCACCTCCGTTAGGGTCACTCTCAAAGGGAATGCCCTAATTTTGGTGGAGGTTTATAAGTACAAGTCACAGATATACAAGACAGATATAAGAACACATATTTGTAAACAGCGGAAGAACAACAAACTTTTTATTTCATAAAGTCAAATACGTGTTACAAACAACATCCTTTCCAAAAACATAACATAACACTTTCATAATCTGTCTTGAGTACATGATTTAAAGAAGCATAAATAAAACATAGATAAACTGCAAAAGCCCCATAGTGGATTGTCCAAAGCCATAGTTCAAAACAGGAAAGTCCAAGCAATACATTTCTCTTCTTCAAGCTGGATGCTAAGGTTGGTCAAGCTGCTGGGTTCCCTCCCTGTGGACCTGGGGGGGGGGGAAACGGAAGAAAGAAGACGAAAGAAAAATAGAGTCAGACATAAAGCCTGAGTAAGTCTAGTACTACTTTGTCTATGAGTAAAGAACTGGGTATGATAAGTATAAACAGGAAGTGGGCATGCATTATAACTTGGTTAAGTTGTCCAGGGTCGAATATACTATCGTACCCCATGTTAATCTCTGAACCCATTTAACTAGTTCCCAACTGGCACCCCATATCAGGGTGATGTGATCCATTCTATGATGATCGGCTCCTACTCGCAAAGTTACATGTGTCTTACGGCCCCCGATGTCTGTAGTTACCTATGCTGGTCCCACCATGGGGTGTATCAAGTCCCATAGCGGCAACCCGACACAACCTTAGAGTGCACAGGTATGCTACTGGTGTCCAGTGCCTTATTTTTCTGCGCCGGAGTGTGTGCACGCCCGCACTCCGTTAGAACCTACACTGCTACACCACCGCCGTCGCTTTGACCTCTTACAATCAGCCCAGTAATCGTGCCCCACCCTGCCTAGCTTCAGGGTATCCTGATACACCTTTTAGGGTTACTGCTGAAAAGGGTCCCCCGTTACTAGGTTTTCTATCTCTAGCCAACATGCTAAGTTGGTTAAGTGTTTCCTACCTAACCCCCACCAGTCCGTTTAGTTTAGCATGTTCCATTTTGATTAAGTCTTTAGTTCACTTAATCCTAACAATCCTGACTCAGCCTTAATTGTCTTATTAAGGCCCTGACCTCTCACATTAGACAGGTATTGTTGTGGCTGCCTGTTGCCGGTTGGTTCCGGGCAGTCTTACGCCACAACTCAGTCTAACCTCGGGTCCTTGCTGGGCTCCATGTTTAACCTCCCACATTGGATAGGTATTGTTGTGACTACTGGACAGCCGGGCGGTTCCGGGCAGGTTTACATCACAACTCAATCCAACCTCGGGTTAAACACATCGTATGTTCTACATTTACATATCTTGTCATTCTTCTTTATTTCTTATATGTAAATATTTGCGGCCCATTATTAAGTTAATGGTGTAAAGGTTACACCAATCACGGGCCCAACCCATACTTGAACTTGGGCCCTTCTATTTTATATTTTCATTCATTAGTAATTTTAACCCAACGTTGTTTTCCCCCGTTTTACACGTCCGTTTATATATATATATATTGGGCTTAGCCTTTTAAAGCCCAATTTAGCCATGCGAAAAGGGGAGGCTTATGGCGTATACACAAAGAGGGGAAGGTGAGCGCATGAACTTGCAATACGACGTTGGAAATACAAAATAGAAATTGGTGTACTTGCATAGTGGTAACATAGGTGACATGAATCATAGCATGTGAACTTGCATAGGTTTAACTACAACATGAACCTATATTCTTATTTAGGCATAATGTCAAACACAAGCATGTCATAAATACTTTTAGCATAAACACGGCATAATGTCAAACATAAGCATAGTTCAACTTAATCATGATTTAAGTCTAACCACATAACAACGGTATAAACATACTTATGCATAAATATTCCTAATCATGGTGTTTGCTTTAAACTTGCAAAAAGGGGATTTTTGAGTCTAACCTAGCCATGTCTCACATATGTCATTTTAACAATATAGAACTAACATGGATTTCAATTATGCCAAATATCATTCATAGCCTAGCCATATTCATAAGTTTGCAAAAGCATGACTTAATACATGATGCCTAATTCTCAACATAATTTCATATGAACTATAACCAAACTTGTTTTAATTACATACAAATATACATCATGATGGCATAATAATAAAGCCCCAAACTTGCATGAATTTCAATCAACTACATACATGTAGCTTCAACATAGATTACATAATTTGCGAAATATTTCAAACGTTTACTTGCATAGAACTACCGCATGTAGTTCTTTATAACATAATTCAAGAATATCCAAACGTATACAAATTGATAAGAACACATAAGTATGAATTACTTTTACTGCCACAATTCAAGCATACACATCAACACAATTGTTTATTCATACCAAAGTAATACTCTACTTACTATGATTGCGGCGAATTCTCTAATTAAGAGATATGATTTCTTTGTTGAATTGATTGGCTTTAGGTTGCTTGAATTGCTTTAGGCTTTAGAACTTTCTTCCTAATCCTCTCTCTAGTTGGCGGCTACTCTTAGTCGTTCCTCAGCAACATGGCGGCTATGTTCTTAATTTTGAATGAATAGATTAGGGTTTAGTCTAGGGTTGTTTATATAGAGGTTAGGAATTGATTAGGACCCTTGATGTTGCTAGGTTAGATCATAGCCATTCATTAGATAGAGAGACCAATAAAAACCCGCCACCTAGCCCTAATGACAAAGCAGACCACAGAAATTCGACCAAACACAGACCTGGCCAGCCAGGTTGACTGGGCTCGACCAGGTCGATACCCCTGTCGACAGGGCTGTCGACAGCCCTGTCGACATGGGTAGCCCAGGTCGACAGCCCAGTCGACCTGGGTGGCCTAGGCGGGTGTTTATCCGCCCTGGCCCACTAGGCCCGATTTTTAATTATTATTTTATTCTGTTTGAATTTTAAATTTAATTCAAAACTTCCGAAGGCCATATCTTCTTCATACGGACTCCGTTTTTCGAAAACTCGGACTCTATTTCGCGTATTTTTCCGAGACGAACGCAATGGCGTATCCCGTTTCCCTTAGTTCTTTGATTTCTGATTAATTATACTTTAATTTGTTAATTTCACAGTTATAGAATTCTCGGGGTGTTACATGCAGCACAAGTAATAACTTGTGCCACTAACCGCACCTTTCAAAATTTTGATATTTTGGAAATTATTACTTATGCCTCATCCCTGCATGAGAGCACAAGTAGAAATCGTAGTTCCTTGAACGACAGACTTTGTTATCTACCACAATACCTATTTATAAGGCACAAGTTATACAATTAATCAAACATTATCAGGAGATAAATTCAAGTTATACCTCTACGATTAAAAAGTTATACCTGTGTGGTACATAACAACTCTGTATTCATCACCTGATTGAACCGAGATTCGCTCATTCCATCCTGATATTGTCTCAGTTAAGTGCTCAGTCATCCCTGTATGAGAGCACAAGTAAAAATCGTAGTTCCTTGGATGGCAGACTTTGTTATCTACCATAGTACCTATTTATAAGACACAAATTATATAATTTAATTAAACATTATCAGGAGATAAATTCAAGTTATACCTCTATGATCAAACACATTATACCTGTGTGGTACATAAAAACTCTACTTTCATCACCTGATTGAACTGAGACTCGCTCAGTCCATCCCGATGTGGGCTCGGTTATGAGCTCGATGTCGCAAGTTTGAATATTATAAGCTCGACGCAGACAAATTTCATTGATCAAACAGTATTGAAACCTAACAGCCATGTAAAGACACTATCTCCAGCTCACAAGATGACACATGCAACTAAATACTAGCCACAAACCCAACAACCAGTGACGTAATCAGGAATTCGATTTGCGGTGGGCGGATTATATGAGTGATTCCAATATACCAAACACTCACCTCAGACCCAACAACCAGCTCACAAGACGACACACAACTAAACACTTACTTATGTTCAAGCATCGGTGGTTCCAATATGCCAAACAACTGTTTACACTTAAATATAACTAAAAGTTCACAACCAAAGGAGAAGAGACGATAAAAACATGCATTGAAAAGTCTAGAATATTGTATACCTATCAGTCAGCAAACATATTGCAGAATTGATGAACTGAAAGCACTTGGAGGAATGTGAAATTAATAAATATAACTATTCAAAATTTCACCTTGGTGCTCTGGTGATGACGACATGGTGGCAACGAGGTGCTGGAGCTTGGTATCGGAGGTTGGTGACGAGGCGCTGAAGGTTATCGACGAGGTGTTGGATGTTGTGCATGTTGGCGCTCCCGTTGTCGTCTGAGGTTAGTGCTGGAGGTTGCCGCCGAGAGTCGGTGCTGGAAGATGCCACCATTTGCTATTTTTTGGCATCGGTTTGTTTGCCCTAGAAAATGAAAAATGATTTGGGGAATAAGGATGGGCAGGGGAAGCGAAGAGGGATATAACAGTTTGTATGCACCAAAATTAGGCACTAGATTGGATACAGCTATTAGCCGTGTCCGATCAGATACAGCTATGATCAATACCGAAATGAGAGGGAAAGCGGATTATTCAGCTGGAAAGCTTTTCGTAGCTGTACTTACACACATAATACGGGTTATAGCCATATTATTTTCTTTTTTTTGGCATAATCGACCGATTTTTATAGTGATCCATAACTTTTTTTTATTATAACCAATTATAAATGTTGACGGGAAAAATTATCGCACGCCAGCACCCAATGTGTAAGTGTGAACAATTATCCAAATAAGCAGTAAATGATGTAAATGCGGGGAGACACGGCTTTTATAGTGGTTCGACAATAACGCCTACGTCCACTTTATAATCATCATTCATCATATTTTTTGTCTATTACAAAGTTGTACAAGTGCGGACAATAGCTAAGTTCAAAGTGTTACAATAGAATAACAAAATATATGTTTTTTCTACACTTTGACCAAATTGTCGTTCTTCTTCTTCGTTGAGAAGCGTTGACTTGGTCAACAATATCCAAGTTTAATGTTCATGTCCATGAAGTTCATAAGTAGTATGACAACCCCCGCTAATGTTCAAGTGTTGAGGGAAAACAAGCATGCTATGTTTTAATTATTCTTCTTCCTCTTCCTTGAGATGAGTTGACTTGGTCAACTATAAGCAAAGCAAGCTTTATTGTCCAAGTGGTCCAGAGACTTTGTGACTACACTTGCTAGTCTCCAACAAGCTATGGAATATGTATGCACCTCCTTTCAATTATCCACGCCATGTCCAATGGCTATGGAGGAGGTGTTGGAAGCCATTAATGAGTGTTTGGAGCTCTTAAGGTCCAAAAATTCCAAGGGAAAAGGTCCATTTTGAAGGTCAAGGCATGGGGTATTTATAGGAGGAAGGTTAGGTGGGAGTAGGTGAGCAGCGAGACCTACGAAAGCCATTTTCGCACCCAGAACAAGGCCAGATATAGAAAATTTGCACCCCCTGGTGCGGGATTCGAAATTTCGCACCCCTTCAGGGGGGGTCAAAATTTCTAACCCACTGGTAGGGTTCGAAATTTCGACCCCACCAGGGAGTTCAAAATTTTGAACCCATTGGTAGAGTTCGAAATTTCGACCTTACCAGGGTGTACGAAATTTCGATCCCCTTGGTGGGGTGCGAAATTTCGACCCTACCAGAGGGTATGAAATTTCGAACCCCCTGGTAGGGTGCAAAATTGATAGAGGGTGAGGTCGAAATCATACTGCCGAGGGAGTCGAAAGTCCTGCATGCGAAGTAAGGGAATCCGCGGTTTTACTGGTTCAAAGTGAAGGAATCTGTGCTTACGGCGTGGAGAAAGTCGGATGAATCCGGCGCCGGGACTGTGGGGCCCCGGACCGCCGAGGTCGATCGACGCCGGGACTGTGGGGCCTCAGACCCCCACCGGCGCTGCGCTCGGACCGTCTTGACAGCTCGCCTTCGGCTCAGATGACGGCTTGACCAAGTGTTCATTGGGCCCAACAGAGGCCACCTAATAGAGGCTTCGGGTCTCCTTGCGTTTGTGATGCGACTTCGACCCAACTGCTTTGTGCTTTTTTGACGCTTGAGCGCCTCGCTCACCAAATACTTGACGTGTGACAGTTTTGACAAAAAAGTGTGTCAACAATAAAAAAAATACAGTATAGTACAGGTGATTGTGGTTACAATCAACTAATTCGGTTTTTAAGGTAGACAGTCCACCGCCTACGGAGTTTATAGTGCTCCGTCCACTCTACCTAACATGCTTACAGCACTAGAGCTAGCTACATGCTTACAACGCTGGAGCTAGCTAAATTACTAGACTATAGTTTCTCCACGCAGGGAGCGAATTGCATTTCAATTACATAACATTCTACAAATAGTAGAGAATTACATATATATACAAATGGACTAAAAAGTAATACAAAGTACCCAGGGTGCAAGGTACATCCGTAAGATTTGCAAGCACTGTGTATACATGACATGACTTGATAGGTAGTATACTGCTCTATGATTTGAGTGGTCAAGCTGCAACTAGTGCACCACACCACATCAGTATGTCGTATAATTCTAGGCAAGCTACAGGCAAAGGCCTGATAGTCCCATGGATTGGACAAATTCAACAAGACACCAGAGAAGGCAGGAAGAGCTTTCACCAAGGTGATCCATTTTTCCAGCACACCAAACTCAGATGAACTAAATTGCACCAACCAGTACAAAACTGAACTGCAAGTGCGTGACCGATAAAAAGAATTTACATAGACATGTAGTTAATCATCATTGAACAAAAGTTAAGTTCAACGCGATTGCATCTCGTGTATAGCCGTCGTTCAAAGGTGATTACCCATCCTTGCAAACACCATAAAAAACAGGGGTCGTTACAGTCAGCAGCGATACATGTTTATGATCTGGTCACTAGTAAAACCAGCAGAAGAACCAAACACCCATACAAACTCTCTTTAGCCAAAGTAAAAAAGACCAACAAAGATGAACAACCAACAAGACAATTCACGTTAACATTGAATACCCAAAACTGCCAATAAGTCCCATAACAGAAAAGTGCTATCGAGACGCGTAAACGAATTAAATAGAAGGGAGTTGCTACTTACATGAAATTCGATAAGCTTCCATCATCAGCCATGACCGCCAATTGAAGTTGCCTGAGTGACCAACGAATCGAGGATGGAAGATTGTTAGTGGCGTTACTGGGAGAAGTGTGTTTGCAAAAATGAGGTTGAAAAATTAGGGTTTAAACAGTGGACAGATCGGATCTCGTGGTAAGCTATGATCTGAAGGTACGAGAAGGCGAAGCTCCAACGTAACTAAAGATTCCCTGAAAAAAGCTTCAGATTTGAAAGTGTCGAAGAGAACAGCGGAGGTGAAATCACGCACAACAAAAGCAAGGAGGGAGAAAGAGCAGACGAGAATTCGAGGAGACAGAATTGATGAAGGGAAAGATTTAGTGGAAGTTGCATGTGGAAAGAAGAAAATAATCTGTCCTTATCACTATTAACGATCTCACCTTCGAGAGAAAGCTTTTTGAAAATTTGATTAACCTTTCCGTATTATATTTAATATGGCTAACAACCGTATCAGATGTGGAGTAGCTAAATTTGCTTTTTGGTGTAGTGAATGATCAAAGCTCAAGTGAAGGGGAACAACCTTGCACTCAACCTCAAACCACTTCTACTTACCCAATGATCACAAAAGCCAAGAGTGGGATTTTTAAACCCAAAATATTTACTGTAGTTACAATAAATGAAGAACCTAACAACTATGATCAAGCTACAGTAACTGGAAAATTGCAATGAACTCAGAGTATCAAGCACTCATACAAAACCAAACATGGGTATTGGTCAAGCCACCAAAAGACAAATATTTGGGTGTAATGGATATAAAAAATTAAGAAGAAACCAGATGGCACAATAGACATATACAAAGTAAGACTGGTTGCTATAGGATTTACTCAACAACAAGAATTTGATTATAAAGAGACTTTTTCTCTAGTTGTTAAGTCAGCAACAATTATAGTAGTTCTTAACGTTGTTGTGTCCAGAAGATGGGAACTCAGACAACTTGATGTTAACAATGCCTTTTTAACTGGCATACTGAAAAGACGATGTGTACATGGAACAGCCACAGGGCTACAATCTTCACACTGAATATGTGCGCAAGCTCAACAAAACCATATATGACTTAAAGCAGGCACCAAGAGTATGGTTTGATATATTGAAAAGAAAGTAAAATGGATTTTCAATCTACCAAATCAGATAACTCACCATTGTTGAATATAACAGCTGTTCAACTATATACATTCTAATATATGTTTAGGATCATATTATGGCAGGAAACAACAGTGCAATCAACAAGCTTATCAAACACTTGGACAAGCAGTTTTCAATCAAAGACTTCGAAAAGCTAAACTATTTTCTGGGCATAGAAGTCAAAATCAGTACACCTACAACTATCAATTTATCTCAAAAGAAATACATAGCAGAATTACTGGAAAAAACAAAAATGTATGAAGCCAAAGGACAACCAACACCAATGATTAGCAGTCAACACTACTCTAAAAACAGGGGAGAACCTGTATATAATGCAAAGCAACATAGAAGTGTAGTTGGTACTTTACAGTACGCAACTATCACTAGACCGGATATAGCGTTCAGTGTTAACAAAGTTTGTCAGTTTATGTAGGCACCCTTTTACACACACTGAAAAGCAGTAAAGAGAATACTCAGATAACTAAGAGGTATAATGGACTATGGACTCATCATCAAAGCAAACAACAATTTCAGTATTACTGGATTTGCTGATGCTAACTGAGCATCTGACCCAGACGACAGAAAATCAACTACTGGGTATTGTATATATATTGAAAATAATATAGTGTCGTGGTGCTCAAAGAAACAAGCAACTATATCCTGATCCAGCACAAAAGCAGAATATAAAAGTATTGTCAATGCTACTGCCGAAATAATATGGCTAAAATCACTACTTACAGAGTTAAACATCACTACAGGAAAATCGATATTATGGTGTGACAACAGAGTGCGGTGTGCATGTCTTCTAACCCTATATGTCATGCGAGAACCAAACACATAAAATCAACCAATACTTTGTAAGAGAGCAAATCATGAAAGGAAACCTAGAGGTTAGGCATGTACCTACCACTTACCAACGAGCCGGCACTCTTAACAAAGCCTAATCAGTACCAAACCTTTCAAAATATAGAGATGAACTTGGAGTAAAGAAATTAGAGAGCAGCAGACCTGAAATCATGTCAAGCAAAGTTGGTTCCAACTCTTATCAACCCAAAGAGACTCGCAAAGATGCAAACTTTGCCATTCACTGCAAGAAATCGAAGCAATCTAACAAGAGCAGCAACTCAAAGTGGACTGAGAACGTCGGTTCTGAGTCAAAGCAAGGTAGCGAAGAAGAAAAGAGCTGCAATTTCATCAAAGATTTAATTGAACCATCAAGGGATGAAGTCATCATTTTTCAGACAACAAAAACCAAACCCTAATATCGATTTGAGGAAAATAAAATAGTGGCTTTACCTTCTGATAATATATATTACACAAAGTGTTCGTTTCAATTCGTTTCAAAGATACAAGGAGAAGCATTCGAAATTTTCACTAGCTATTGGGTCAGCAAGCCCATCAAGCAAGACCCATCAGGAAATAATGCTATATATACAATGTAATGGTACAGAATGTATTCATTCAATTATGCATAAGGATGACAATGAGACGGGTCTAGGGTCCAAACTCGTTAGACCCGCCCCTGTTTTGACCCATTTAGACCCGTTTCATAGAGTCTTTGAGGCGGGTAGACCCGGGACCCGCTTTTGGAGGTTCGGGTCTAGGGTCAGGTCTGGGGCACAGTCGACCCGCCCCAACCCGACCCGCATGATTGAAACATCATTAAAAAACTTTATAATTGTAATGATTACTTGTTAATCTTCTTAGGTATACATAGTTATAACTTGGATATTATATTCTTTTAATCTACAACTATAATTTTTCATAGTATTAAGTTGCGTCAATGACAATCATACAATAACAAATGCATACATTTTAAACTATTATTTTACAACTCATTTTATTATATTCTCTTATCAATGTGAACACATTACAATATGTATATAATTTATCATTTAGTGATAAAAAAAATATAAGCATATAAATTCGTGTACATTAGAACACAATATCACCAGCTTGTGGGGCGGATCGGGTCGGGTCTACCTTAACCTGTACGAGTTTCGGATACGGGATAAAATTCCAGACTCGCACCGGACCTACGGGACGGATCTGGGGCGAGGTTTGAAAAGTCCGGATCGGATCTGGTGCATGAGAAACCCACCCCATTGTCATTTCTAATTATGCAGTACAATTTTCGTTGCTTTTCTCTTCATTAAAACTCACTCTGTACAACTTCTGTCAATCTTATTGCAAATTCATCAACGAAAGGTACGCTTTTCTTATACTTATCAGATTGAGATTTGATGAACATAAAGTTAAGTAGATAATGAACAATTTGCCTTTTTCATTCAATAAATATACTCTTTCAGCCGTTTGCATAACTGTTCTCTATGATAGAAACAAAAGTATGAATCTCATATAACCTGAAAAAATACGGAAATTAGGAATGATAACAGGTAACAAACTAAGGAAACAAACATGATCCCAAATGCAAAACTCGGAATATCAAAATTGAAACCAGCTCAAGCGTTGTAATATTTGAGATAGAGCAGAGTATGATCCCACAATAGCAGAAGCAATTCCAACAGCGATAACTATAGTACACAAAGTAACCTGCACGTACACATACAATCATCAGCACTATACGAATTACCTAGTACAAAAGGATTTCAAATGTGCATATAGTTTAAAATTTTCCAATTGATCATTTAAACTATACCTGTGTCCATGATACTTTACCCTTGAGGATGCTTAAATAGCAAAGGCATGGAATAATCAAAGCCTGAAAGAAAAAAGATACCATCAGCACGAGAATGTATTAGAAATTCAACTATAATGGTATAATACTTGCCACAAGCATAGTAAGCAATGAGCCAATCAACGCCATCACCAGACCTGTATGCAAGCACAAAAATATAAGAAAATTGTGTGTGCTGTGTGCATGTGTGTGTGCATGTTATTGTGTGTGTGTGCGCGCGCGTGCATGCATGCATGCATGTGTGTAGCAAATAAGAGAAGTAGTTAGCTCACCGAAGAAAGGAATAGAAAGAGCTACCAACAAAGTCGAAACAACCAAAGCAGTTCTGATTCCAATAGAGTACATATGCGACTTCATTTTATTTGCTGGTATCAACTCTTCTAAACTCAGCGCCATAGGCATCAATGTTATTGCATATGTAAACAACAGTTAAAGAAAACACTTAACATATTTTGAATGATGTCAATGCTACAGAAGTCTACAAATTGTACATTAAAGTAGGAGTGAAAAGGATATTTGGTAAGGGGGTTAACCACCTGCAAGAATAATTAATATATCAGTCAAATTATTCTTTTTCCTTCTTCGTAAAACTGAAGAATGTACTGATTTGCATGGGATGAAAGTTAATTACTCACAGTAGTCCACACAGCGACTTTTGAAGCCATAAAAGTTTGTGGCATATTAAGCGTGAACTGAGAAAGCGTAGCTTCTCCAAACATTGCATACCCCATGGCTGCAACTCCACCAAACATTACAGTACAAATGAAGAAACTGCGTATGATGAAGAGAACCATATGAATTTATACCAGAACAATAATGTAGGTGCATAAAATCGATCTTCATTAGCTTGCCTTGTAAAAAGAACAGAAGAGTATTGGTTAGGTTTTTTCAAAGAGGTGTATATATTAGGAAACACTCCATGTCCTGAGTAGCAATATCCATACAGACCAATGGCAATTGGAAGTCCAGGTAAATTTAGAGCAGTTCCTTCATTTTTGAACCCAATTTGATCTACCAGTCCAATCCAGCACAGGCTTAGCACAACTAATATAGACGCAACAACTCCTCCAGCTACAAATTTGAAGTGAAAATGAACCAAATTGTGAATAAACAAAATATTAAGAATGAAAGTTTTGGATGCAATGATCATAAAATGAACCTGAAATATAACTAAGAATGCTAAGATCCCGAACCCAAGTTGTGGGAAGAACAACAAGAGTGGAAACTATAGCAAAGAGTAAATTCGCGTTTATATGTGCTCCTCCTATGTTTAAATGAGCATTGGGAAATAAGGAAGATAGATTGTCACTCTCAAGTATTAGATACTCCACACAACAAGCCTGCAACCAAATTTTGTTATGACATTTTAAAGTGATATATTGGCATGAGACACTATCTTAGGCAAAGTTGGTACTCACATATAACTCCAGATACAGGATGATCTGCATAAAACACAGAAGTTTTGAGAGAAAAATAGTAACTCATAAGCCGAAAAAAATTAGTGCATAATATTAACAATAAACTCATACCGAGACAGCAATGCGACCTTTGGTGCCAAAAGCGGCTTGCCCAATGTCAGGGTAAGTTTCAAGGCCTTGTTCGCTATCAAGGCACCGGCGCAAAAGGATTCCAGTATAAAATGCAAGTACACCAAACAGAAGCAATATTAATAGACCTAGCCAACCTCCTTGTTTTACTGCATTGGGTGTGGAAAGTATTCCTACTCCGCACAGAACATTAATCCCTGATGGCATTCATCACACGCACACCAAAAGTTGCTGTTCTTCAGTTCTTTGTTATATGAAGGGGATAAACTATAGAGTACTTTTTTTATTTATTTAAGAAAAATTGGGAAAATAAGTTTAACTAAAAATATAACTCAAAGATAAACTTATGGAGAACAAGCATAATTGAATTCATTCTTCTGGACAACAGCAAGGATAAAGGCATGTGAACAGTGATTCTCACCTATAATCAAAGGGGTCCTTTTGGTGAAACTTTTAAATTTCGAGAGGAAAACTTGTGGCCGGTATCCTAAATGTTAGTAAAAGCCAATAACCATACATTCTGGCAAGTTATTCTTACCACTATGGAGTCTGATAATATTATGATCATATACTTCTCAGTAAATAAATGACTAACAGAACAGAGTCTGGTAAAAAGATATGCATATCCATGAAGAGTTGGTCAACATCTTAATGTGCACATGAAATATGAGAGTTATCCAGAACTACTGACTAATAAGTCATATATCTTATTAAATTCCATATCATTTTCATGCCAACAAATCATGTTCTGATCCATTAAAATAATCATATTAAAGGATAGACCTGTCTGATCCCAATCTGGGTCTAGTTGCCGCATCTTACTCTATCCACGTACACACAACATGCCCTATCCTTAACTAATCTAATAATTCCATAATTTAATCCAAAAAATCCAATCATGCTAGACATGTTGTAGACCAAATGTCCCTAAAGGAAACAAAATCAACATAACAGTTGGCTGCTCTCCATTGTATCTTAAATAAGGTGATGTGAACTTGTATTGCACATGTAAAAAAAATCCGTAATAGCTTCGTTGCTATTGTAAAAAGTAATTTTAATTACACATGCAATAATTGTTTCACTATGGAAAAACTTACTGCTGTTATACTTTATTAACCACGTCTTCTACATCATCTCATGTATTATTCATGATATTTTAATTTCAGAAAACCAATTAACAAGAACCATAGTTATCTGTTATGATTTGTGACATGAAATCACATATATTGATGAAGACGAGATATGGACGTGTTAGGCGTTAGAGGAGATGGAGCAGCGGCAGAGAGAAGGCAAGAAGGAGCAGTTTTGGGGTGAGCTTCAGCTCAGACGTCTGAGCTATGTCTGTCAGACGTCTGAGTATACAGGGTTTTTAACCCGAGAGCATTGACAGACATCTGATCTATTTAGGTCAGACGTCTGAGCGGGTTTTTCTGCGGCTTGACTTAGTCTTTTCTGTGACTTTTTCTGCAAGTAATGAAGGGGCAAATTGGGTATTTATCTAGCGCTTCTATTCTCCTATAAAAGCAGTATCTAGGGTTGGATTAAAAGTATGGGATTGAGACCGAATCAATTAATCCAAGATTAGCCGTCGTTCTTCATTGTTCTCCTTCTCCAACAAGAGTTGTAGTCATCTAGATATTCTTTCCCTTTCTCAATAAGGTTATTGATTCTTGTAGTTTGTTTATTGTTGGTTGTTGAACCAGTGTGTGTAAACAAAATTCGTTTTGAGAATCAATAAAGAGGGTGGTTGTGTGGAATATTTTGTGTTTGCGCGTGTGATTTCATATCTGTGTTTGTTTCCATAAAAATCATCTTTAAGTAATTGGGTGAATAAGATCCTGAACGCTTCCGCAAAGGCGCAATTTTCACAACAGTTGATATCGGAGCTAGATCATCGCAAAGCTTAGAGTGATTTTGGATTGGAAAAATCATTTTTTTTTTATGACGGATATGATGGCGTTTCCGAAGATGACTGTTTTTGACGGAAGAAATTGGGGGATTTGGAAGCCTAAGATGGAGGATGTGTTTTACCTCAATGATCTTCATGATCCGATTGTTGAAAACGCGGAGAAGCCCTCAGGTGTGAATGAGGGAACGTGGAAGAAGATGGATAAGAAGGCTATTGCCTTGATTCGGCAATACCTTGATGATTCGGTATTCCATCATGTGGTTAATTGTGAATCCGCGAAGGATTTGTGGGACAAGTTGGTATCTTTGTATGAGTCGAGGAATGCTACGTGTAAGGCTTTTCTGGTTCGAAAGCTTGTTCAGCTGAGATTGGATGAGGAGAAGTCTGTTGCAGGGCACCTGAATGAATTTCAAGATGTGATCAATCAATTGGCAAATCTGAAGGTTAATTTTGATGATGAGTTGCAGGCTCTTTTGTTGATGAGTTCGCTTTCAGAAAGTTGGGAGACTTTGGTTGTTTCATTCAGTAACTCCAATGCTGGTGGAGCTATCTCTTTGAAAACTGTTCGAAGCAGCCTTTTGAATGAGGAACTAAGGAGAAAAGAGTCGGGTTTTAAATCAGTTCAAGGTGAGGCCCTGGTAGCAAATGACTCGAGGAAAGATACAAGGAAGAAGAAAGGGGCTAATGGTAAAGGTGTTGTTATTATTGTGGTAAGGAATGTCACATACGCAAGAATTGTTATGCTTATCAAAGGGATAAGAAGAATGTTGCGGATGGTGATGGAAGTAATGAGGCACAGGCAGATATTGTTGCAAGTTCCATTAGCGATACTTCTAGTGATGTCCTGTTTAGCGAAGTTAATCCTTGAAAGATGGATTCAGGAGCCAGTTTTCACATTTGTAAGGATGTGAAGTATTTCTCTTCTTATGAGAAGAATGTCGACGTGATTAGAACACCCAATGGAGTAAAACTATCAGTTTGTGATATTGGATCTATCCGGTTTCGTATGCATGATGGCGTGGTAAGGGAAGTCTCTATAGTTAGACATGTGCCCGCTAGTTCGCATAACCTCATTTCTCTCGGTCAGTTAGATCGCCGTGGTTGCACTTATGATACTCGAGGTGGAGTTTTGAGAGTGAAGAAGGGTGGTCGTGTTGTGATGAGAGGTGTCTTGGAGGCGGGAAACCTGTATAGATTGGTTGGTTTTGTGGTCGACAGTGGAAGGCGAGTGACGGTTGAAGAACCTAGTCCACAGCAAGGTGGAGAGGTTAATTTGGTCACTGCTGATGTGTTAGACAGGGGTCTTCATGTTGATGATGCTCAAGAGATCCGGAGTGATCAAGGAAGGAGCTCAGATCAAGTGATAGACGGGTGTCGATGCAGAAAATGCACAAGGTGGAGATCATTGTGGTATTACAAGCATTTTTAGACCGTTGGTATTGCATGGTGCATCTCGAGGGGAAGATGCATCTTTGGCAGGCGGTGGGTTGTGTTTGTAATGGTTTAATTGAGAGTAGATGTCGTTGAAAGAGCTAGATGACTTGTGTGTTGGAAGATCGTTTGATGTGATGCGATTTCATATCAAGGTGGAATGTTATGATTTGTGACATGAAATCACATACGTTGATGAAGACGAGATATGAACGTGTTAGGCGTTAGAGGAAATGGAGCAGCGGCAGAGAGAAGGCAAGAAGGAGCAGTTTTGGGGTGAGCTTCAGCTCAGACGTCTGAGCTATGCCTGTCAGACGTCTGAGTATACAGGGTTTTTAACCCGAGACGAGAGCATTGACAGACGTCTGACCTATTTAAGTCAGACGTCTGAGCGGGTTTTTCTACGGCTTGACTTGGTCTTTTCTGTGACTTTTTCTGCAAGTAATGAAGGGGCAAATTGGATATTTGCCTAGGGCTTCTATTCTCCTATAAAAGCAGCATCTAGGATTGGATTAAAAGTATGGGATTGAGACCGAATCAATTAATTCAAGAGTTAGCCGTCGTTCTTCATTGTTCTCCTTCTCCAACAAGAGTTGTAGTCATCTAGATATTCTTTCCCTTTCTCAATAAGGTTATTGATTCTTGTAGTTTGTTTATTGTTGGTTGTTGAACCAGTGTGTGTAAACAAAATTCGTTTTGAGAATCAATAAAGAGGGTGGTTGGGTGGAATATTTTGTGTTTGCACGTGTGATTTCATATTTGTGTTTGTCTCCATAGAAATCATCTTTAAGTAATTGGGTGAATAAGATCCTGAACGCTTCCACAAAGGCGCAATTTTCACAATATTTTCAAGGCGCGCGCTTAGGCGCGCCTAAGCGTAAAAAAAAAAACCCAAGACTTAAGGCTTGCGCCTTTTTGCAGTTTGAGTGCTTTTTTGGCTAAATTCAAAATTTTGTTTATAAATAGTTAAGTAAAAATTTTGACTGTTCAACAAATTATAAAATATGGTTTAAAATTTAGATCTTATTAATAAAATATGTAAATAATTGAATGAATTATAAAATATGGTTTAAAAATTAATTTGTAGTTAGTAAAATAGCAGATCAAACTCATATAAAAAACACACAAAAAAGCCCAAGGCTCAAAAAAGCCCCAGGCTCAATGCTTGCACCTTTTTGCGCCTTAGCGCCTTAACTACTATGACAAGAGCATACCGTTGATCACGGCTTGGCCAAAGGAGCACTCATGTGGGGCAGTAGGCATTTCATGGGAGACAAACGACCTAGAAGGCTTTTGAGTGCCATCCTTGGGCTTAAGAAAAGATGATCTCTTAGGAACAGGAGGGGGAAGAAGTGCATGAGAACTCCTCTGTGGCTGTACGTGCTCAGTAATTGAAGTGGTTGTAGGCAGAAGAGGTTTGGTTATCTCAGCCTCAGGTGCTGCATGTCTGCCTTGGAATGAAGATGTGAGAAATGAACTGCCTAGTCTGCTTAATGAAGGCGTGCCTTGGAGAAATCCAATGGTTGGGGATGCTACATTAGTGTACATATCAATCGACTGCCTGTAAACATTGTCAAATCGGAGTAATTATTTTGTGTCATTATGATCATTAATGTGCTCATCATACTTAGAACATAAGGCTGCAATTTTCATACTTGATTGGATCAGAATTAGTTACATTTTATATTTTTGATTGAAGGAATATATTAAACGTTAAGTCAGTCAGCTCTCTAGACAGGAACAAGAAAACTAGGACCAACATCCATACTTACATGTCGTCAAGTTCAAGTTACAACAAAATCAGAACGGATCAGGCAGGATCCATATAGTAAACTATAACTTTTTTTTTTTTTTTTTTTTTTTTAGCAGAAATCTACATGTGATGGTAAGATGCTGTTGTCAACCTGAATTTCAATTTTGAATCATGACTAGTCAATTTTGAATAAGACATATTACAGAAAATACCCATTACTACCAAATTGTAAAGAGTAAGATGCTATGGTAGCCTAAAGCATTTCTTTTGAAATACCTGAATGTATTTTAGATACATACATACATATGTCCTCTAGTATTATCTATTGGAACATTGTTTATAGTTACTTTTATTTTCAAAATGCAACGACTATATTTGAAAACTGAAATAATCCAGACTGAACAGATTTGTGGTTAATATGTGAACAAAATAAACAAATCCAAAATAAAACGATTTATTATATTTTTCATCAAACAAACCGATTTTAGTTTTTGCTCCAGTCCTAGAATTCGCTGGAATTGCGGCTAGCTTGGCTGTATACATAAATTTATAAATGTTTACATCTAACCTACCTTTTCTAGTTGACCATGTGTAATATGTGAGTCCTATATCCACCAAACTGGGGCTTGGACATGGTAGAAAGTTCATTTTGCATTTCTCTATGTTGTGTAACAGTAGAATCGTTCCACAATTAGACAAAGAATAAACACCTTTCCAATGGATAAAACATGTGAAGTCATCTTCGTCCTACAGCTTAAGACAAATTTTCATTTACTGATTCTGTCTCTTTATCCATAATAATTACGAAAAAGGCCTTTTAACGTTAGATAGCATTTTATAAGCATCCAAACTTCTTGAAAAATCTCTCCTAGCTCACTTCACCAACCATAAGCTTTCAACTATTGTCATACTAAAAGAGGCAATTAAAATTTAGCATTACCACACTACAATCATTCTCCAAACAAAAGTAAAGAACATAGTATTGTTTAGCGTTTCACTATTCTAATAAGTTCCCTACCATGTTTAGCTTTTAATCCTATCACTCGCTACCAAAATTAAATTAAGTTATTATACGATTAATTTGACTATTGGCATTCCTAAAAGATTGACGTTGCATAAAAAGAAGCAACTTATCGATAAGAACTACCTTTAATTTTTGTTTTAAGGGTTTTCTGATTAGTCAATATAAATTTTCTTTATTTCGGGAAAAACAAAATCAGAAGAGCTGTGGTAAGAGAAAGGAAAATCATATCAATGGTGAGTGGGAATGGATACTTCTTTCTCTTATCTTTCACCTCACATTTACAATTGTACATTTACAATTGTGCTTTTTTTTCCAAGGAAAAAAAACTGTATTCAAGCACATAATTTTTTTTTTTAATTGCTCGAAAATAAATAAATAAAGATTGTACCTATAACTTTGGGGCCAGGTCGTATTGTAGGATCCAGGTCGGCTTTGCTGCCGACTCCAGAAAGACGATTCTTCATAGTCCGATTTATCGGATTCATTATCGGCATTAACAATCTCTTCTTCATTTCCCACTTCACCATCACTTTCCTCTGTGTACAAGCTCTGCTCCGATACCGAACTCTTCATCTTAAATTTTGAGGTTTTTTTTTCCTTCTTCTAGAAATATCTGCCGTTAATAAAATTACCTTACAAAAATTCTAAGGGGGCAAATAAATGGTTCGTGATGGCATGTATTTATAAATGAGGAAGAGTGACGAGGAATCGAGCTGGACTGAAGAAATTGTTGGACTGGCAGATGACTATACTGCCCTTTTAGCATCAAATTTTGTTTTGAGAATATCTTTTAAGAGTTGGCGTCCGAAATTAGTTTTTGAATTCGCTATTTCAAAGCAAACATTTCCACTCACCATTGATATGATTTTCAAAAGAAGCATCCATTTCCATGAAACTCATGAATGAGATTTATTCGTGAATGGAAATGGAAACTAGATTTGTATAACTGGATGATGAAAGTCGTGGTTATGTTCGTGAATGAGATACACTTCATGAAGTGTCCAATATTATTGCAATTCTCGCATATTCATGAAGTTATTTAGCTACCATTGGCTGAATTAACTGAAAATATTTATGAATTTATGTAGCTCTACTATAGTAAAAAACAGATTTAATTTCGTATGCTCGATAATTGAAATTAATGTAATTGAACCTATAAATTTATGATGTATGTATAAGAAATCTTTACTTCATTTTAGGAACCAATTAGCATTCATCTTCGATGCTTACGATTATATTTGATGATGTTAAAATATCACCAATTAAACCAATTGTGTAGTTGAAAGAAAGGCAAAAACATATCCAAATTGACATGCAAAAATATCACCAATTATTCATACATAGATGATGTGTGCGAATACGTGTAGAAAATGACGTTATGCCTCATTTATGTTATACCTCTAGTTCCTCGGTTTCAACTACACTCTAAATTTTTAATATTATGTTTTCTCACTTTGGCAACCTCATTGAATTATTTAGGATGATACTGTTTACATGCACTAAAGTATTTCTCTCATTCATTTATACATTCACTTAAACATTTCATTAACGCACCACATCCATTTTTTTTTTCTAAATTTATAATAATAGTGGTTATTTAACTTTTAGTCTTACTTCCTTTTCAAATGATGAAGCAAAAATTTCTTCATCCAATTTTCTCATGGCGACTTTCATTTTTCAGTTTATGTTCTATCAATTATACAAATCCGGCTAATTTAGTCCTGGTAGTATTATTTTCAATTTTTATTATACATATTGATTTATTTTTATTTTTTTGTAAATCATGTAACCATAACTACTGATAAATAGTTAAGATTAATAATTTACAGCTGAAACTTGATGTTGTTGTAAAACAAAGTAAAGAACCATTATATCATTTTCGTTGAAAATATCTTATCATTATTACTTTTATTGTTATTTTTATAAGGAAAAAAAAATGAAACAAATTGTAATAGAAAGTATTATTACACAGTCGGAAATATTTGATTATCATTCTCTATAACTTAAAAGTAGTCATTTTTTATTTATTTAAATTTGAATTCCAAATATATAGTTAGATAGCTTAACTTATCAACTCCTAGTATGATGACAAAATAATTTCACTTTCATCGTTCATCTCCTTTTTTTTTGTCACTAGCTAATTCTTAAAGTTATAGAAAATAATTATATTTCAGGTTAACGTTTTATTTTATTTTTACATATTTTTCTAAACCAACTTTCAAGTTTGAGATGGGTTTTGAAATTTTTATGATCTACTTTTATTAAACTTGTAAGTGGTGTTAGTGAGCATTTACATGGGTGTAAATAACAATGCTCATTACTTTTATTAGAATATGTTGTTGAAATATTGAAGGATAGAGTTGTAACAAGAATGAAGTGTAGCCAATCATACGCACACAAGGAGCAGCGCTCCACGATATCCATGTTTTGTAGCACCCTTATTGCCTCCTGGTTTCCACTGCACAATATGATTTAAATAATAGTATGAGTTGGAAGAGAAAGTGTAATTATATATATCAACTGTGAGGTAGAAACCAAAGGGGCTACGAGGTGCTATAAAAAAAGTGTGATTGAACGTTCATATATAACTCTATATATGTATGAATGCATGTATGAATAGCTTGAATAATAGTTGTAATACCATTGATGTCATACTTTATGGCGTAAGTGTAACTTTCAAAAATGCTCCTAACACCACATCTTAATATCACTTGAAAATAGAACCCAACAATTAAATTTCTATTATAAATAAGAAACATTGGTATACAAATATTGTCATATCTTAATATCATTCGAAACCGTGATTTTTTTGAGAGAGAAATGAACAATTCTCAATCATCAGCTAAATCCATCCCATCCTACGAGCATAAATATGCAAAAAAGGCTAAACCAAAAATGTAAGGCCAACGCATATGTATATGTCTATACATACACATACACATACACGCACACACACGTATACACACACACACACACACACACACACACACATATATATATATATATATGTCAAATAAAGATAAAAAGATATACTACTCTAATAAATAATGGAATAAACAAACTAATGATTAAAACTGAGTAGGAAACAATAAGATTATAACACATTCCAACAAATTAAAACAAACAAATCAATGAGAAATTAAATTCAAGACTAATTTCCTAATAATATTGCACTAACAAATGAGTCATTAGAAGAAGTAAAAACGCAACGTAAATAAGGACCATTTCTTTCAAATATCATGAAAAAGTAACATAAATTTTAAGGTGAATGTTATGTATAATAATGCTACAATTAAAATTTTAATTGGTTTCTTGAATACAAATAAGAATCAAATTTATTAACAATCATATCAATTGAAATGTTATTTAAATAGTTATTGTTATTTCTATTTTTAGGTACTATATTTTTCTTAACTAGATCAATACAAGATTTAGCCATCTTGAGACATTCATTGAAATTGTTATCTTTATTGCAATTAGGGTTTGAAATCCAATTGACCAAAAATAAAGCAACTGTATGTATTAAAATGTCGTTTGAAGTATTTACATTATTAAAAACCCTTTGATTCATTTCAAACCACAAACATATCAACATACACACACACACACACATATTATAGTAAAACTAGTACCAATTACTAGCCTGTGAAAACCATTATAATAAAACTTAAGTTCATTCCAAAATAATTTACAATTAATATCTGATAGAGTCAGGAATATGACCTAGGGTAAATTATGTAATTCGTTACATATATCTAACTTGTTAACCAATCTTTTTTGAAATAAAATGTTTTTTTAATTATATAGTTGATATTTATACTAGTTAATTTAATTAAAAATTTATTTGAAATCCATAAATGATATGTTTTATGATGGTCGTTACAAAGTATTATAACCGCGAATAATATATGTTAACGATATTTTTCGTCAACACCGGAGATGGGTCAACAGGAACGAATCTAAAGGGAAAACAGGCGGCTCAGCCTATTTTCCAGGTTAAATCAGATCTCCACCGTTGATATCGAAGCTTGGAGGTATGGGATCGCTAAGGACTATCAAAATGGATCTAAACTCAGAGAATGAAGTATATTCCACTATTCGAGGACATGTTGGGATAAGAATCCATGCTTATCTGGAGAATGAACAATAAACTACAACAGTGATGATTAGAAAATAACAACATACACTTACAGAGCAACTTTCTTATAAGAAGATTCCTTTTTCTTAAACTTTCGGTGGGAGTACACAGATGTAATAGGGAGAATCCTTGGATTAATCTCAGTGCCAAGTTTATTTTTAAGAGTACGAGTGTAAAAGAAAATCGATCCCTCAAATGTGACCCATGATGTCTTATTTATAGTGGTTCAGGGCTCCTTCGGCTGATGGGCTATTGGGCCCGTGGGTGTCTTTGCCGATCGCTTTATCCTTGGTTTCGGGCACTTTAACTTTCGACCGTCTTTGGAGTATTAGTTGTGGTCTTTGGATGGTACTTGAATCCTTGACAACAGCTCTTGATTGTAGGCTCTCAGATGTAAGCTTTCGGATGTAGGCTTCCGGCTTTATCGTGAATACTTAGAGGGGTTTGACCTCATAGTGTATGTTGATAACTGCTGGTTCGAAGCCGATGAGGGTTTCGGTACTAGGTAGATTAGCACGGTAGCCTGTATCTCTGCTTGGGTCCCGGTATAGTTCTTTGACGGAGTTCATTTGAAGTATCCTGGATCCTCAAAAGGGGGGCTTCTGGTGTCACTCCTATTTCATTTGTGGATTTGTCCTTCCGGTATTCGTACGACAAATGCCCCGGAAGCTGGCCCTGGATGACCTTGCGTTTTCTCGGTTTAATGCCTTCGACGCCCTCGCCTTCAGGTGCATCGGTTCTTAGGCAGATCATTATCGAAGATCCATTTAAGCTTCACCCGACGGGTCTATTGCTTTTGACTTTCTTGGTTTTGGATTAGGAACTGTCAAATTGATATTGTCGGAAGGATTTTGTCAGATTGACCCTGGAGGATAGATCCTGTTGGTTACACCCCGCAGTTCCTACGATCCTTTCCCCTAGGAGGGTCTCGGCTAATGCGGCTTTTAGGGTTATTCTACCTGCTCTCAGCCCTTCCTAGTACTTGTCCCCACTTCCTACCGAGCCTTCGGTGAGCTTTCGGTCATCCGACACCCCTTCACCGCCATCTCATGCTAAGATAATTTGGGTACACTACAAGAAAAATACCCTATTGCAACTAGCTATTTGCAACAGGCGACACATGACAGTTGCGGTAAACGATATTTAGCAACAGACCTATTATAGCAGTTGCAATAGATGATATTTAGCAACAGGTTTTTTCTTTCTGTTGCAAAAAGACTATTTTTAGTAACTGCGCTTGTCTTCCTGTTGCAAAAACATACTTTTCGCAACAGTGCTTCCATAACAGTTGCAACAAACATATTATTCGCAACTGCGCTTGCATGCCTGTTGCGAATAAATATCTTTAGCAACTGTTTTCTCCACTTGCAATAACTGTATTTTTTTACAACTGGTAAAGCTAGTTGCGAAAAATATACTATTAACTTTTAATAATTAAGTTTGAATAATTATTATTCTATTTGTAATTATGTAAAAGATTAATAATTAATAATAAAATTTAATCATTATAAATTAATATTTATAATTGATAATTAAGTAATAATTATTATTAATAATTAACAAATGCTAATAACTAAAAGTTAAATTTTTTTACTAAATAATAATAATAATAAAATATAATGGATAAAAATTAATAATTAATTTGAAATATGAATATGTATAAATAAAAAATAAATTCATAATCGAAAAATAAATGATACCTTATTAATATTATTATTAAAAAGTAATTAATAATTAATAATATTTTTTATATGAATTAATTATAATTCGTGTTTGAAAGAGGTATTTTTATGAATTAATTAATTAATTGTTATTAGTAATTGTTGATATTGTCGTTTTTACTTTATTTTAAGTATTTTCAAAATTATATTAATTTAATGTTTAAATAAATATAAAATGTTCTAAAAATTGGTGTTTATATATATGTTTATAAATTATAATCGATAGTTTTTTGGTCTTGCCTTAAATTTTAAGTTTAGCTATTTAAATAATTCATATTAATATGAAATAACTAATAATTAATCAATGCTAATGTTTAATAACTAAAGTATAATCACCTTGCAAAAAAAAGTAACTAAGGTTTAGTATTTATTCATTAGATTTCAATAGCAACTTTATTTACTTAATTGATACTTGCAAATATCTTTTTTGCATTTCGTCACTTGCCTATCTGCAAAGTTTGTTGGGTCCAAACTATTAAACTTTTGGCGCCTATATCTAAAATTTTGGCTCCAAGTCCAAAATTTAAGCCAAAATATTTCCCTTCATCGAGAGTTGCTTCTGGGAATATATTCAAAATCGTGTTGCGTCTTCCCCAATGTGGCTTAATTATTACTCAGCCGCTTGGAGAACAAAAAAAAAAAAAAAATCGGCTTCTCCCCAAAATCTCCATTCACCGCTTACCTGTTCGCCATTCATCTCCATACTCTGCCGTCTCCCTTTCCTTCTCCTCTAATCCTACCCCCGCCGCCTAACACTTCCGCATCTAGGAACCCTTAAAACTCGAAATCCAGATATCCCTAGTTCGGACTCCCCCACTGCCTAACCCTAGTTCCAAGTTGGACGACCCAAAAATTGGGAAAGATTTGTTGTTTGTAGTCCTAGTTCGACATTGAAACTCCATTTATCCCAAGCTGCTCCAACTGAAGACTGGATGGAGCCCTAATTCGACGTAACTGCCGAGTATAATCGATCATCACCATAATTGAATCTTAATGCTCGAAATTGAGGTATACGCTTATACGATATGCTTTTCTGTCCTTACCTATTCTTTATGCAATCTGTACCTATTGGGTGCATTAGCTGGCTTAATTGACTAAGGACTGCTGTTACAGTGGTGGTATCATTATTATATGCATATGTGAAATTAGTTTTAGTAAGTGTTTGCTTGGATTTCAGTTAGTGATGTTATCAAAGCACTTGCAAAATGAAGCTACTGTGTGTGATTTCGTATGTTTGGCTCAGTGATATGATTCTGGAATAAAACAACCGATTTTATAATTGGAGCACTGCGTTTCTGTATGCTTCTTAATTAACATCTCGAATTGATGTACTAATTTTATATTTCAGGAATAAAACCTAAACAGTTGAAGGAGGTGTGGTCTCATGTCATCCATATGTGGATTATGTATGTCGTATGTATGTAGCAAGTCAGTGGATATCCCTGCCCTGCTGAGCTTCTTGATTGATGTCATGGGACTAAACCTTAATGTGTATTACTCTTCTATGTCTGTTATTCCATATGTTACCTATATGCAGGCTCATTCTCTTCCTATATTTTTAGGCAAATTAATCTACGGAGATCTCAGTTAACTTGTTATGTGATTTGTATGCAGGTACAGTTAAAGATAATGGAAACCAATAAACCTATGGATGTTAATTTGGCAACCAAAGGTGCATTACAAATAGCATTTCATTTTGCATTTTCGTTTCTCCACGATCTCTATGATTTTTTCTCCTTTCAATTAAACATTTAGTGTTATATGTTGTGCTTCGGTGCAGCTTAAATGATAAACGTAGTCAACGCACACTACTTTTAGCCAATTATAGCAATAAAATTGAAATATATTATAGTTTGAGAATGCTGCCAGCTAGTGGAAAGATAAAGCATAATCCCAGTCTTCCTTTTTGTAGGAAAAAATGATGAAAACAACAGCAACAGAAGTGTGAATACAAGAGAAGTGGACAGGCTTCCAATCGAGATAAAAGAATCTCCGAATTCAAACAATTATACAGGTGAAAAGAGTTGTGAATTCAACATGGAAGCAACAATAACTGCAGATGATGTTTTGAGAGCAGGAGGGTTCGGAGCAAGAGATATGAAAATTACGGATGAACCAAGCACTTCCTACCGGAGATGCTTTAAGAGTGGTACAGTGGTGTACAAGACCCACCGAAATGTTATAGGAGATATGAAAATTATAGAAACTTTTGTTGTAATTGTTTGTACTATTAAAACTTTGTTAAAATAAAAATTTTATTTGTTTATTTCATTTTGTGATATACACTATTACTAAAATGAACATATTTAATATGTAATATCTATAAGCTGTAATTTTTTTTTTATATAGATTTATGGATCTATTGCAACAGGCATATACTGTTGCAAGATGATCTGTTGCAACAGCAAAAGCCCGTTGCAAAAAAGTATACCGCAACATCTTATTGCAACAGGCATAAAATGTTGCAGACTTTTTGCAACTTCGGCTATACCAACAGGCGCAGGCCTGTTGCAATAGGTCTACTGCAACAGATATCGCCTGTTGCGAAAAGTGTTTTTTGTTGTAGTGGTAATAATAATATATGACAATGAAAATAGAATTTTCATTTTAAATATTCTTAGTTAAGAAGTACAAAGACTGGATATTGATGCATCCATTGAGAGTACGTAACACTCTCCAAATACTAGGTGGTGTATTACTCATGACTATTAGGGGTATCAAGATGTTATGTACTGATAATTATTAGAAACTATGGAATAACTCTGTAACACCCTACCTTAAAACCCACACTGACAAAGAGCACAACTGTGTAATGTTACCTGCTTGTGTAGAAAATATGACTAGTTAGGAGCGATCATCCACGAATTTTGATTTGAGCGGGCATTATTATGTATTATATGGGTGTCATGATTTTTTTTTTCCAAGTGAGTAATCGACATTCACAATCCAGGCTTAATTTTTTTTATGGTGGCTATTAATAGCGATTCTTAGTAAATAGGATATAAATAGTCATAGATTACGTAACATCGAATATATACAGCATAATACAACTTGCACAAATAAAGACATACAAAACAGATACAAAATGTCCTACTATAAAACATGGTTACAACAATCCACAATGTACATATACAACATCTTACATACTGATAAGTACAACAAAATGAATCTAGCTCAATAGAATACTACATAATACATTTTGGGTAAAGCCATCCTGCTTTTTTGTGGATCGTCCACTTTTATTACAACAAGCACTACACCATATATGCAAATTAGGCTGTGTTTTGGATTGTATCTAATGCACTTAGGCATGACTACAAGCCATATCAAAAAATGGCGTGTTTAAATATTAGATACACCCATAGGCTGTATCAAAAACAGAATTAGCTACGACTATAAGCCGTATCTAAAGTTTAAATAGATATGGCTGCAAACCGTATCTCAATGCAATTGCTTTAAGCTGTATTTGAATTATTACTAAATACGAATATAAACCGTATCTAAATTATCTATAGATAATAATATATACTAAAGGCTAGTAAATATCATACAAACTCTATTTGACAAATCATAATAGTAAATGAAACAATTGTACGAAATATTTCATTACATTACAATATATAATGATACATGTTGTTTCATTACATTACAATAAAGAAGATACATGAATTTTCATTGCATTACAATAAAGAAGACACATACTATTTCATTACATTACAAAAGAAGATACATATTGTTTCATAATTACATTACAATAAAAAGGTAAAACTCGGTATTTTAGCAAATTCGGCGACCGCTCTCCGCTTTTCAACTTCGACGATCGACCACTTCGATCCACAACTAATCCATTCACCAAGCCTAAGGTATAACTTTCTGGTTAAGAATTTACTAGGTGATCAACTAGGTGGATGCATTTTAGCTCACGCATCTGGTTCTGGTATTCATGCTAACTTATGCATTTAACTAAGCGGCAAGACTAGCAAAGAGTATAATATATCAAGTGTCATATGCTGCTTCACTAAATCTTAGGAAAAAGCATTTGACACTTGATATAATCCCCTTTGCTAATCTCGGGGCTTAGTTAAATACAAAAGTTAGGATAAATACCTGAACCGACGGCGTGAGCTAAAGTACATCTACCTGGTGAATCACCCAGTAATTCTTAACCAGAGAGTTAAAGCCTTCGGCTTGGTGGATCACCAGTAAATTCTTAAACAGAATAGACATGCATCATCTTCGTCTATACTTACAACCTAATTTGCATTAGAATAATAATGAGTCATAATATACATATACAACACACATGCACGCACATGCGCGCGCGCGCACACACACACACACACACACACACACACACACACACAGAGAGAGCTCAGTTAGAGCACATGATCAAGGCTAGTGACAACATGCAATAGGCAATAGCCCAGCTAAAGTTTCAAATGCAAGGCACCACACTCAAGTGATATAGTCAAAGTCAGAGAGAACCAAAACAACATATGCAAGCTACCACAAAATTGGCATAATAAGAGCAACATATAAATAAAGCAATACAATGCACATATACAAGGCTGTGCATAGTAGCAGACATAACATGCCACAATGCCACATCACAATAGAAAATGGTGCGGCAATGCCATGTACAACAGGAAAAAGGTGATTCAAGACCAAGAACAATGGCAATAGTGTTGACATATGCATAAGCCATCAAATAGCCCACTACCAGCATGGCCAATTAGGTTCAAAATCATCAAGCATGAACAGAAACAGTGTTGGACACTTTCAAAATGGAATGACCAACACCGCCATTCAACACAAGTACACAAGGCCATAGAAACATCAAATAACAATGGTGCATGGATAGTTACGAGTAGGTTCATGTGCGAGCAAAATGTACAAGACCATGAACAAAGAAAATAGCTTAAGGAACAACAAAATAGTCAACATGCATGTACAAGATGACAGGTCTGGCCAGTTATTGCATACAAACCAAGTGCCAGTGACATTGAACACAAGCAGGCCAGGTTCAAATGCTAACATAGACACATGAATAACTCAAGTGACAGTGCACGAACACAGGGTTGATCAAGCCAGTATCAAGTTTCCAGCATCATGATAAATAGTGAAAATGGCACAACACAATTAAAAGTGCACAATATAACAACATACAAGAAAAAGGGGAGATTTGTTTTCGAATTCGAGCAAGAATATATGAAACATTACAAAACTGTCTGAAAATACCCAATTCAAACCAACTTTAAACCCAATAACAAAATGGCAGCATGAATTCAAGGTTGACAAGCACATGCATATATTTATCATCCATATTTTCGAACCAAGACATGAAAATTCAAATTCAAATTAAACCCAATTTAAACCTAATTCAAATTCAAATTAAACCAAGAGCATACCCACCTTCAGTGGCTACGAGAAAGATGAACAGCTGTGGAATGAAGGCTCGCTGGTCACCTAAAGGCAGTGCGAGCTGACGAGCAAGATGGACAGCGGTGGATGGTTTATTGACAAAGGAAGATGGTGTGCTGAGTATCAAACCCCTAATTTGGGTTTTCGGTCACCATGGAAATTTAAAAGAAGGAAGAAGCTAGCCAAAAGTTTTGAAGTGTCAAAACTAGATGGTGCCAGAAAGAAAATAGCGGAGGGAAATTGTGATATGGATTTCATATGACCAAAAGCCGTATCAAATGAACTAATCCGGAGCTTTGTTGATGTACGGTTAGATCTTACTTTGTTTGGGGAGGTGCGGATCTCTAAGAGGAAAGTTGGTACGGCTATGAGCAGTATCAAATTTGATATGGCTAAAAGCATTATCAAATCTCTGCATCCTTGTGTGCCAGATTTGCATATATGGTGTAGTGAAGTAATAAATACATTAAAAACCAGAAGCTACGTCGATTGCCTAACTATAAAATCCAACAAAAGCAATACCACGATGGGTGCTAGCTAAAAAACGAGTTGCATTATGCAGTCTGACACACCATTTAAGGTGCGAAATAAACAAGTTGAACTATCCAGTATGAGGCACCACGTAGGGTGGAATACATACAACAATATATCTGAAAGAAACACTACATCTGAAATTCGACAACTAGTTGCACAAATGCAAATAACCCTACTACACATAGGTTTATAAAATCTAAACTAATTAATTTGACGATCAGATAGAAAAGGCCTCAAACAAAATCAAGTACGAGGGTTATGAACCAAAAGCGGCAACCAAGTAAATAGCTAACCACAGAAAAACGACTTCCTATGGCAAAGCATAGCTCACCACATGAGTACGGACCTACCGGTCTTAGTTTGGTTGGTGGGATAGCTTGGTCCACATAAATAAAGCGAAATACAAAGTGGGAGAAAACTGGAAAGCTGAGAATACCGAAACCCTTCAAATAAAAACAATTGTGCACAAAAATTCAAACATCAATAGACATACTCCTACAAAAACACTACGACCAGATTACCTATAGAGAAAACTTCCACCCACAAGTTGATACACCCAAAACAACCTCCAACAACAAGATACCAAACCATAAGTAACACTAAAAGGACTCAAAATCTTGTCGGGATCTCGATCTAAAAACAAAAAACCCAAACGGAAAATTAGTTGCTACCATAATACAGAAAAGACAAAGGGCACAACAAGCTTGTAAAGCACAATCGAAGACAAATGAACTTAGGAATAGAACGAGATGGAGATTGGAAAAGAGAACACAAGCGTGGGTTGAAAATTACTGCACATCGACCCATGTATACGAGATCCATTCTATAAGCTTCAAGTGGTACAACTTAAAAAAATCTTAGTCTGGCCTGAGTATTATAAATAACAAATGTATCATTCTAAACTATGGTGAATAATCAGTATAAAGTGGGCGAACAATATAGTGGATCTTGGCATACATCATAAGAGCATAAAAGGAAATCACAAGAATATATAACCTTCTCTAAACATATAGTCACCAAGCGATATCATCAAAATAGCTTATAAAAGAAATATTTCTAAAAGCTGCATAAGTTGAGTACATGAATGTATAAATCTAGAAATCAACGAATGAAATCTAGAAATCATATAAAAAATGGCACCGTGCACAGATCCTAGGAGCTAAACACATTAAACATGCATGTAAATTGGATGCCCTCCATGAGCAGGCCTATAAACCCAACAATTGGATGCTCTCCACGATAAGATACAATACTTGAATAATCCGTTTATAGAGGAAGCCATTATAAATGAGATTAAACTTGTTAATTGTATGTCCTCTACGATTGGGTTTGAAAACCCAAATATTCTATATGAAATAGATGTTGGTACAAGCGAGATTAACCCATCAATTTTATGTTTTAAAACCTAGTAAAGTCTACCCTAAATTGACATAGAAAACATGAAAATTAAAATTAATAATAGGAAAACTTAGAAAATTCAACATTTTCAAAATTAGGCCATGAAAGTTTACGGTTGCATTCGTGACAAGATTCTAATCTATTTCTACATAAAATGTGTTAAAAACGAAGTCTATGTGCAAAACTTACAAACAATTAAAGTTTTCATATTTAAAATAAATATAGTTTGAAATTTAAAGTTAAAATTGGAATAAATAGAAAAATACCTGGACCTGATATTTAAACTTAAAATTATTATCTATATAGATTAGTAGGAATAAAAGTTAAGAAACCAATGAGAATTAAATGAGCATTTAGAGTATAATTAATATAACATATGCAACATAAATTGGATGCTTGGGATAGAAGGGGGTTTGACCGCCCCTAGGCATAGCGGTCACTGCACTGTCGACCAATTGGAAGATCATTTGGCTTCTTTGACCTACTTGAGTTGTGGCGGCTAGAGTTTTTCTTAGGAGATGTTGTTATTTTAACGGGTCAAATTTTATTCTAGAAATTAGATGGTCCACATTAGTTTAGGCAACTGTAAATAAGAATCTAGACCCCTCACTCTCATTACAATTTATGTGGCAACCTTCTCCAATTATGTCTCTTTCTTCTCAGATCTAGTTAAGGTTAGTCCTCCCTTACTCTTCCTCTAATCTTTTATTTTTATATTTCTAGATATATATACAATCCACTTTTGTATATACATATATAAATTTGAAATAGAAGGATTCTGAATACGTATATCAAGGAAGTCAAATCCAAAGAGGATTCACAATAGCATTGGAGTCTACTTCAAATTTTAATGGCTATGAGTGCAATCTTAAGTTTATGTTTTGCTTATAATTGTTTAGTTGGATTATTGGACTCAAGTGTTTCTAGAGTGTTTTGGGAATTTGCGTAAATCAAAACACCCTTTCCGAAATTCTATAAATTCAGAACTGTCAATCTTGTGCAGATTTAATTATGTATGTAAATTTAATGGAAATGTATGTTTTCTAAATCTCATGTAACCCTAGTTTATTTCACTTCTTACCTCTTTTTTCTTTTATATTTCATATTCCTCACAATAGTAATGGATTTGAGGGAAGTAAATTATATGTGATTTAAATATTTATTTTCCTAAAAATTTACTAAACTAAAAAGAGAAGTGAAACAAAATTACAAAGAAGAATTATGTAAATTTATTTGTAAGTAAGTCCATTTGATTTACAAAAGTAACTGAAATCCAAAATTACAAGTGTTATATTTGGTAGATGTGAATTATGGCCTACTTTCATCTATAATGGTAAGTATATTGAAAATCCTAGTTGCATGGAAAGTAATATGGTTTATAAGTTGGATCGTAGGGAAGAAGACTTATGATTCTACATGTTTGGCATGGATTGACATTTTTCATGTTAGGAGTTATCCACGCATGATATTTATGCATAAAAATTTTGTGTTAAATATAATATAATCAATTTATAATAAATATGTATTTAATATGTAGTTAATTAGGATCTTTTATTTTGAATTTAAAAGTCTCCATTAGGAGAACTTGTGTGCATGAGACAAGGAATATTTTCCTTATATACATTATTTGTGTGTTATATTAGTAAATGATCTTTATTGTATTAAATGGCATATGTATGGGAGGTTAACCCCGTTCTGTAGTAGAAGTCTTCCCAGACAAGCTGGCTGCATGCGATTGAGGTGGGTTGTTTCACACTTTCCTATGGAATAGAAAAGAGCAAATTTATTATAAATTTACTACAAGAGCACATGTGTATTGTATGCAGGTCGGACATAGGGAGGAAAATTAAAATTTATTATTTATATAATCTTGTGGGCGAGTTGGACGGAATTTGGAGATTTGTATTTGAAAACATTAAAAATTGAAATTATAATTTGATTCAGAATAAATCTAATTGATCTGACAACCAAATCACAATTATCAATTGAAATTGAAAAGAAAGTATACTACTATTGAATTTACTACAGATTCGAATCTAATCAAATCTATATTAAATTCAATACTACCTAGGGAAGAAGAATAAAATGAAAAAATTAAAATTGTAGAATAGAAATAACAAATAGAAAGTAAAATTAGGATTACCGCTGAAAACCAAAAGATCAATCATTAACGAAAATTAAAATTGCAAAGACAACTTGTGCTCTACCAAATCTAATTGTATAGGTGGCACAAGTTGCTTGAAAATAAAAATGCAAAAAAAAAAGGAATAGAACATAAAAATTAGGATTACCATTGAATCTAATCAGACGGTCAATCACTAATAATAAAAGTAAATTGCAATAGTAGATTGTTCTCTACCAAATCTAATCGAGTAGACAACACAAATTTACTTGACCCAGAGGAGTATAGAAAAGAAAGAAAACTCTTAATTCTTGGATAAAGTTTTACAATGAGAATACATGGTTATTTATAGGATATATTAGCCAACCTAAAACTTAATATAATCACAAATGGGCCTTAGTTAAATCTGGTAAGTTTTGACCTTTGGTAAGTTTTGGCCTTTCCTATTTTCCTCTTCCTTCGTTTACAAGACTTCCTTTATTTGTGTTATGCATATTCTTTTCTACCAATTATTTTCTAGTCCAAAAAGCAATTTGATGTGAGATCTTCATCTGCAAGTCTTCATACACACACACAACATTTTGATCTTTAATTTCTACTTTTCCGACAGCATGCGACCTAGTCGGCATATCTGTAAAAGTGACAAAATAATACCCAAGTAGTATTTATTTATACACAAAAGATAAAATATAAGAGCATAAAATAAACACTTTTACATGTTAATCATAGGTTAATGTGATATATGCAATGTCATGGGTCATTTAGTGATATGAGGACATTCTTCGAGGTGGATGATCCATCTTTTGAGGGCCTTAGGTCGTTAGGACTTGCCCTTTTCTTTATGGAATTATCCTAAGAGTACTGGCTGTAGTCATGGGATCTATCCTCATTAGGTATCAAGTGATCTTTTTGGTCGCTATATCCTCAATATTTAAGTCTTAAATTGTCAAGTAAATGGGTTGGTGGGATAATCTCATTGCTTCCTGAAGTCTTAAATGAGTGGGTTAGAGTCCACTTAAGGGGTGTGGTCTTTTGATATATTGGTGTGCGTATCATTATGTAAGTATTAGACGATTACCTAATGAAGAAAGGTAGATAGTGACATAGGGCTCCGCCTAGTAAGGTCTTAAATAACAAGATGTCATCTACTTGCAGTTATTAAGTGGTTGAATCTTCTATTAGGGTATTAAGTGATCGTCGGAACCGCCTTGGTATTAAGTGATCATAGGGCCTTCCTATTTCCTATATATGTCAGCAGTAGACAAACTTCATATCTATGTATTAATGCCTCAGACATATCCTTGCTAATATTCATACTTTCCAAGTATAGATAAAAGTTAACCTTGATATTTTATTCACCCGAACTTGTTGTTTTGACCCACTCCTTTTAACAACATGGTTAGATTTGATGGATATGAAAAGGAAGCTAGGTGGCGGAAGGCATTATTCTGGAAGCACTTCATTAACTATTATTTTATGTGATTTTAGATATTTGTGACATAACCTATTTATGTTTTTTTGGGAAATTTTTTTATTATGACATCTTCATCTGATTTATGAAAAAAAATGGTACATAATTTGCTATTATATTTTATCATTTGCTGGGAGTTCTAAAACGAATAAGTATGACTCTGTGATATAATTAGTCTTTACCAACCAATGGCTCATTTTAGGATGGTTTTAAGTTTTGATATTGTTTGCGAACAAATTAACAACTGTAAACAATTGTTTAATCTGTTTGGCTTTCCTAAACAACAAGTGTTGTAGAGGGTGTCGAACTCTAGGACCAAAAATATTTTAATTAATAAATCCAATCAAGTTATTCCAGGATTTTGGTTGATTAAAAACACAGAAAATAACAGCAATTAAATAGAAAGAGAGATTTATATAATAAGAGAAAGCAATTAGGGGATAATGACATAGATTGGATTCACACTCATCAATAGTCAACAAATATAAATATAGATCTAATTCATGTTTCTGTCACACACACGAATAAATGATAATTAGGTTCTTAGAAAAAAAATAAGTAAATAATGACAAGCATAGCCTATGCAGGAGATGAGCTCTTAAACAACCATTGACTATCAGGACAGATTCACTAATTAATTTCTAAAACCCTAAAATTTGATCTAGATCTGATTATTGTTAGATCGAACACGAATATACCCTGTGAAGGAGCATAGCTCTTAAATGACACAGAATATGAAGGTTCAGATCTAATCCTTGATTCAGATCCAGATCTACATTATAAAGTCCTCATTTATTGGCTATGTGATTCATGTTGAATCATATCTATTAGCGTCATCACCCCCTAATCAAAGGGGATTAGCTAGACAAAGCTAAAGAAGAAGAGAAAAATAAAATAATAGACATAAATAAAATACAACTAAAACTAAATAGAACAGGGGAAGAAGAATGATTTTATTCCAAGAAGAGAATTACAGAATAAAACCTAATGTGTTTTACAATGAATGAGATAAAGTGTATATATAGCTGATATGACAAAGGCTACTTGGAAAATTCCATAATGTGGGACTAAAGAATTAGCCCAACTAACACATAAGCTAGTGTGAACGCAGCTCTAGAGTGAGAGGCCTTGCAAATGAGCTAATGTGAACGCAATATTAGTCTTTAGTGAGCCAAATCTACCCAACTGAACTCTATTTGCAACCGTTCTTCAAGCTTTAAACTCTTTAAGCTTTAGTAATTTCAACTTCACTCTTTTTCAGCAAATTCTTCATGCTTTATCCATCAAATGCTCTAAACCAAGCTTTTTATCAACAATCTGAAAACACAGCTATAAATACACAATTTTAATCATTTTAAATAGAAAATTAGATAAATAAGTGGATAAAATATCACATTTACGTGTATATCAAATACCCCCACACTTATCTTTTTATTCGTCCTCGAATAAACTAAACTAAGATATGTCACACTTTCGTAGGAAACACGATTGCATTTAGTGTATGCAACAAGCCGTTAAACCCCTAGGTGTCTCTAGTAGGACGAGTGTTGTCTCGTGAGGGTTTTCAGTGGATACTACCTACAAAATCCAAAGCGTCTTGTGCACGCAGATTAATCAAACAATATATTTAAGGTCTTTCACATTCCAAGGATTTCACCTAACTTCAATAATAACGGTTCAGTCCCAAATTGTCCATCCCATTATTGGTGCAAAAAATGAATAAAAAATTTCAAGCTGAATCATAATTCCTTGATAACACTGTAATTGTATTGAAGGTTAAGAGCGTGGTGTCAACCAAAGTTCTACACATCGACAATGTGCACCCAATCATTTATTCAACTTCTTTTTTTTTTGAATAATTTTGCACCAGTGTATTTGTAATGTATTGGATGTGAGTTATGCATAAATGAAGGAGAATTTTGAAAGTTCTAAAAATATTCTAGATACGAGGGCAAGTGTATTAGTTGAACTTCAAATTACAAAAGATAAAGTAATACTAAGGCACATATGAACATTTTTATTTCCTTTCATCTTCTCTACTACAATCCTCACTTCCAAGTACGGTATAATGGATGTGGATGGAATGGAACTGAATGCTTTATAGTCAAGAATGATGAATGACTATTTTATTCTGAGAGACTCTCTCTTTATTTATTTATTTTTCTTTTTTTTTTTCTTTTTTTCCTTTTTTTCCTTCTTTTCTTTTTTTCTTTTTTTCTTTTTTTCTTTTTCTTTGCACGATGAATGGAGATGGAATGGAATGATACCATACATTATTTCATTTGATTCCTCCTCTACTAAACCAACACTTCATAAAAGGAAAGTTTTGTGCCCTAGTTACTCTACTTCTATAACCTTAATTCAACACACAAGTCTGAATTGATGTTATACAAAAAGCTGAAAGGAATGATAAGCAAAGTTTCGTAAGATAGATAACCTATATAAAATAAGATGTGGTATATGGTTATCCTACCTTAAAACAAGTACGGAGTGGGTGGTGTAATATTGGTATAAAAGTGACGTTTTTGACCTTTAAACAAAGGATCATTAGCATACCAATATAAGATAAACTTGTCGAAACAAGGATGTAAATCGGCTAAAAACTTGGGTTTGAATAATGTGGGATATCGAAGAAGAACGCTACAATGAGTCATTTCTCCTTAAGTGGGCCAAGTGGATTTAAAACTTACGATTTTGAAAATTTGAGTGGAAAAGAAAATATTATGCATGAAAACGAACTCAGAAAATCCAACAAATGTAAGTGCAAAATCATTATTATTTGATTTTTTTTTTGATTTTTTTTACTTGCACATTCTAACATGTATAACAAGGGTTGACACGCTTACTCTAGAACACGACTAACGTCTGCACAGTCTCAAGCTAGCATCTTAAAAAGACACATTACGATTCAATGAATAGATAATGTTCATTCCCATCACCCAGTAATTCAACTTGTCAAACAAGAACCAAGGTGTCATTTATGAATTTAAGTTAATCCTTGTTCAATGAATGACCTACTTCGTAAAATTTGATTGCTGATGTAATGTAGATTCCCCCCACACTTGAGTGTGATTGTGTCCTCACAGTCTTAATCAGACTTATCTTAGTGAAAGGGAAAAACAAACAAGAGAATATTTACATATGTACAAAAGAGGGTTAGTGTGTCTTACCGAATGTAATGTGGCTCATGGAGGACCATGAGCTCTTCCTCTTGGTTGGGTATTGGTTCCAAGTAAGGTTTAAGGCATTGACCATTGACCTTATAGGATGATCTGTCAGTTGGATTCTCAATTTCTACCGCACCATACGAAAAAACAGTCCGTACAGTGTAAGGTCCTGTCCATCTAAATTTTAACTTACCCGGAAATAAATGCAATATTGAGTCATATAACAAAACCTTTTGACCTGGCATGAAAGTTTTACGTAAAATGGATTTATCATGAAAAACTTTCGTCTTATCCTTGTAAATTCATTCATTTTCATTGGCATCATTCCGAATTTCATCAAGTTCATTAAGTTGAAGCTTCCTATGTTCTCCTGCTTGCTCTAAATCAGGATTCAAAGTTTTTATTTCCCATAACGCCCTGTGTTCTAGTTCAACTGGCAAGTGACATGGCTTACCAAAAATCAACCGATAAGGGGACATACCTAAGTTTGTTTTAAAAGCAGTGCGGTAAGCCCAAAGAGCGTCAGTTAACTTTTGGGACCAATCTTTACGATTTCGATTCACATTTTTCTCAAGGATTTGTTTAATCTGCCTTTTTGATACTTCAACTTGCCCACAAGTTTGAGGATGGTAAGGAGTGGATAACTTGTGGGTTATCAAATACATTCTCATGAGAGCTTCAAAAGAACGATTACAGAAGTGTGTGCCATTATCACTGATTATTGTGCGAGGTGTGCCAAACCTAGAAAAGATATTTTCTTTCAAGAAGCGCACAACAACCTTGTTATCATTTGTTTTGCATGGAACAGCTTCAACCCATTTGGAAACATAATCAACAGCTAAGAGAATGTAAAGGTTCCCAAAAGAATTAGGGAAGGGTCCCATGAAGTCTATGCCCCCACATCAAAAATTTCGACCTCTAAAATGGGGTTTAGGGGCATCATATTCCATTTAGAAATTTTCCCTAAGAACTGACATCGATCACAAGTTTTGCAAAATTCGTACGCGTCTTTGAAAAGGTTGGGCCAGTAGAAACCCGATTGGAGAACCTTTTCGATTGTCTTTTTGGGACCAAAGTGACCACCACAGGCTTGGTCATGACAAAAGGAGAGGACACTGTGAGTTTCAGTGTCAGAAACACATCTTCGAATGATTTGGTCGGGACAATACTTGAAAAGATAGGGGTCATCCTAATAAAAATGTTTCACTTGGGAAAAAAATGTTCTTATCCTGCTTAGACCAAAAAGAAGGGGTCTGATTGGTGACTGTAACACCCCGTAATTTTATAACATTAAAATTCACAAATTAAAGTATACTTAATTTTTAGAAAAGAATTAAGTGAAATGGGTTGCGCAGAGAAATATATATATTGATATATATATATATATATAAATTAAAAATTAAATAAATAAATATGCGAAAAAGTTCAAAACAGCGAATTGGGAGGGGGAATAACCGAACCGGCCCATTTTTGAGGTCGACCCAGCCCTGCTGGGTCGACTAGGGGTTAATCCAGGGTGTTTGGCAGTCAACCCGTGGGCCGATTCGCTCAAATGCAGATTTTGCATTTGATTGGTTCTCATGGTTCAGGATTAATCTAATGGTCCTAAATAACATCCTACACCTATAAATACATCCTAATGCTAACCCTAATTAAAATAGAATAATTACTGTCATACCATCGCCATGGAAATCAATGGAGCCGCCACCAACTAAGAAAGAAGAAAAGCAAATTCAATTCTAATTCTCTCAACCCTAAAGCAAAGCAAAACTCTCTCTTTTCTTCTCTAAATTGTGAGTATGATGATCTTAACAAGATTATTATCATTTTAATTAGGTTGAGTTATGAATGGATTATGAGTAGATGATGTGAATTATCATATATGTTGTTGTAAACCCCTTTTGCTATCATGTATATTGTAAATCCAATGTTAAGTGATGATGATATCTTATATGTTGTAAATCATGCTATGATGATGTTATGTATGTTGAAAGTTTCTATGCTAAGTTGTGATGAATCATACATGTTAAAAAGGCCATGATGTTACCATCTATGCTAGTTAGTTCATATTAATTAAATCATCATGTTTGGGTTATGTTGATCTATATGACAAGTCACATATGCAAGTTAGATTGATTAGAAAAGTTATGAACATATGCCAAGACATCTATTATGACATCTAGAATTATGCTATGACATATGTGATATCCTATGCTAGTTCACACCATCATTATGTTGCCTAAAAACCCCATATGCTAGTTTATGTATAGATTTGGGCTATGATCATATCATATAAATTGAGACTTTAACAAGTTGACTCCTTTTGATCCTTAACATGTGTAATTTATGCAAGTTTCACCCCTATTATGATTAGATTTATTTTAATTGTCTATATGTTGTAATAATTTATCTTTGTGCTAGGTGTTAGACTATACAAGTCTAGCCTATATTATGCGTTGAATAAGCGAACGTATAAACGTGGGTAGGGATAATATTAAGGATTTAATATTAAAAAGTTGGCGTGCAATTGATATGATTTCGCATGCCATAAGTGGATGGCCATAATTGAGTCAATTATGGACATCATTAAAAGTTGACTTAATTAATAATTTGAATGCGGAATTATTAAAACTGGGGTAAAAGATTTTAAGTGTTAATCAATGCTTAGGACACGAGGTTGGACTCGTTTGTGACGTAAACCTTCCCGGACCCGCCCGACAAATCCAGTGGTCACAAATGTCAGCCCAATGTGAGAGGTCCTAGGCCTAAACTAAAGCATAACAGTTGTAAAGACACGATGTTAGACTCTTTTATGGTGTAAGACTGCCCGGACCCGCCGGCAAATCCAGCTGCCATAAATGCCAGTCTAATGTGAGAGGTCTTTATGAGGTTATGGCCTGAATGAATTAAGAAATACTTAACCAGATAAACATGTAAGGTGGGACATGGGGGTTAAGTAGGTGCCTTGGGTGGCATGAGGAATCTAGGGGGTGCCCTTAGTGGCATGTGAAATACGATTAGTAAGACTTAACCAAGCACACATGTAAATAAACATGACTAAGAGGGTTAAGTGGGAAATACTAGTGACAAGCTTAGGTGGGTAGCTTGTGGGGGCCCATTTCGACCAGTATCCCAAACGTATCTTTGTGGGCTCGACCCAAGTCGAGGACGGGACACGCATGTTGGGTTTGGCTGTAAGTGGCCAAAACGGGGAGCGGTGGTAATGCAAGTCCAACGGGTTTCATATGCGTGTGTGGACCCGGGCTAGTAGGTAAGACGTTGTTGCATCGTGTAGGTATAAGCCGTGCATTCTCAAGTTGTATCGGGTTGCCACTTTAGGGGAGTGATACACCCCACTGTGGGGCCAGCACGGGTATCTACGAGTAGGGAGCCGATCGAAAGGGGGTAGTGGGGTACACCTAGTGGAGATAGGGGCAGATGGCACCTATGTAGTCAGCTAGGGGTACGTAAGGCTATTTATATGTTTCTGTGTGAAGCACGTGGGATCAACCTTTAGGGTGACTAGTGCGGTGCAGTGTAGTGGTGTGCGGTGCAGTGTAGTAATTATTCGTTAGAAATTAGGTGTGCCTTTACCTTTATCTTTAACGTTATCTTAAACGCTATCTTTATCTACCTAATAGTTCATAGACATTTACTTGTCTTCCAACTTATGCCTTAGTCTAGTTATTTTGATAATATTATTGTTAGAATTATCATACTCGCCAGACTTTATGTCTGTCCCCCTCCATTTCTATCCTTTTTTCCCCTCCAGGTCCTCAGGTTGGGCCCAGCTCTAGTGGAGTTTGATTGAATTGCTTCATCTCTCTTTGGAAAGCTTGGACCGTTGAAGTAAAGTCCAGCTTGTTATCTTTTTAATGGCTATTTATGTAATGGGATTATGTATTTTGTTTTTATGAAGATGGATATTGTACTTGGTTATGATCTATGGTTTTATGATGTAAAAAACATGTTTAATTTCCGCTGCAATAAAATGAAGTTTTAGATTTCCAAGTACTATTTACTATCTGTCTTGTTGTAATTTTTCTGTTCTATATTCACTTATAACCTCCATGGAAGTTAATGCATTCCCTTCGTGAGTGACATTAATGGACGTGGGGTGTTACACATGGTATCAGAGCTTAAGGTTACCAGAACAGATAAAAATACTTTAGAAAAATAGTTATTTTTGAAAGAAGTGCTTTCAAAAACATGTTTTAATGAGAAATTTAAAGAGAATAGTTTTTAAGAAAAAAAAACATAATCCCCAATCACCCATATCTTTATCTTTCGAATTCTCCATTCTGAATCTTTCCTTTTTCGTTTCAGCATGGCTGAAGATCTTAATCTACCCGACGGTGTAACGATACCAGGATGGTATAGGAGGTTATTAGAGGCTAGGGCCGCTGCAGGTCCAGCCAATGTTCCCCCACCACCAGTTGCACCCGTTCCTCCTCCTCCTCCTCGCGTAGATACTATTGCAAAGACGTGCAAGGAATTCAAGGCTATGGGTGGAAAACCATTTCAATGGTCAGAAAAGTTTGTGGAAGCTAGAGATTGGCTTAAGGAGGTGGAAGAATTGCTAGAAATATTTGAAGTAGAAGAAGGGAAGAGAGTTCGATTAGCAGCTTGGGTGATGAAGGGAGAGGCCTCGTTTTGGTGGGAGGTCACTAATGGGGAGCGTCCTATTGACTCTTGGGCGGATTTCAAACGTAGGTTCGAGGCGAAGTTTCTCTCAAGGGCGGAAGAAAATCTATATATGGAAAGGTTCTTGACATTGAAGCAAGGAAGCTCATCGGTGAAAGAATATGTTAATAAATTTAATCAGTTAGCAAGGTTTGGCTTGGACTTAGTAAACACGCCGGAGAAGAAGGCTCTAAGGTTCGTGAATGGCTTGAATGAACCATTGCAAGGGTTGGCTATGACCCACATCCCGATGGGGGCCACCTTTAAGAAGTTCGTAGAAATGGCGCTCATGCATGAGGAGAAAAGCGCTAAAGCTGATAAGGCACCCGAGAAGAAGGGGGATCAGAAGAAACCACAACAGCAAAATAAGAAGGGTGGTAAAGACAATAACGGCAAGGGAAAGAAGAAATGTTTTAACTGTGGAACCCCAGGCCATCTCAGCAAGGATTGCCGAAAGAAAAAGAAGACAGGCTGTTTTTATTGTGGCGATGCGGGACATTTAGTGAAGGACCGCCCAAAGAAGGGGCAGAGGGCAGGAGCTATCTCGGGAGGACAGGTGCAGGCTCTTATGGCACCAGGGCAGGCTAGGGGACAAGTTCAGGCTCTCGCGGTCCCACCGCTGCAAGAACGAGGTAGAACCATTTCTGTTGAAAGCTTAGTTTTTCTGTTTGATCATCCTGTCCGTACCTTATTCAATTCGGGCGCATCACATTCGTTTATCTCTACATCATTAGTTGAATCACTGCACTTAAACACCAGTTTAGTAGAGGATCCCTTAGTTGTTTCGAATCCAATAGGGGACCCAGCTTATTTGTCCATGATGTGTTTGGGATTGAAAATTTCCATACTTAGCGTTGAATTTAGATGTGATGCTTATGTGTTGGGCTTCACGGGCTATGGGCTAATTTTAGGAATGGATTAGTTATCCAGAAATGGGGCCGTTCTTGATTGTGAAAGGAGAGTAGTTAGGCTCGTGACTCGCCTTGGCAACACTCTCGAAATCTTTTGTAATCCCATAAATTCGGTTATGCTAAGTTATCTAGAATTGCTTGACGCGTCTGAGGAAAATATACGATCTGTTAGAGTGGTCCGAGAGTATTCGGATGTGTTTGAGGAGGTGAAGGGCTTGCCTCCGAAGCGGCAGATAGATTTTCGAATATATCTTGTGGATAATGCGAAACCAATATCTTTTCCAGTACGCCACATGGCTCCACGTGAAAGGAGGGAACTCGATAAGCAAGTGAAGGAGTTGCTTGAGAAGGGGTTCATAAGACGAAGTATATCGGAGTGGGGTGCTCCAGTTTGCCACGAAGGCGGATGGGTCCCTTAGACTTTGTGTGGACTATAGAGAACTTAATAAACTTACTAAGAAGAACAGACACCCACTGCCGAGGATTGACGATCTCTTCGATCAGTTAGTTGGCGCCTCTGTGTTTTCGCAGTTGGACTTAGCCACTGGGTTCCATCAGTTGAGAGTGGCCGAGGATAGCATAGACAAGACTGCCTTTAGGACTCCAGACGGTTTCTATGAATGGCTAGTGATGCCCTTCGGTTTGACAAACGCCCCAGCATATTTTGTTGATTTGATGAGTAGGGTGTTTAGGGAGTACCTTAACAAATTCGTGGTAGTCTTTGTAGATGACATCTTGATCTTTTCTAAGGATGAAGAAGAGCATGCCCTACATCTTAGGGAAGTGTTGGAGACCCTACGAGCGCACAGCCTTATAGCAAAATTTTCTAAGTGTCACTTCTGGAGGAAGGAAGTACGATTCTTAGGCAAGTGGTTTCCAAAGAAGGGATAGCCATGGATCCCGCGAAGGTGGTGGCCATCCAAGATTGGAAGGTCCCTAAAAATGCTACCGAAGTTAGAAGTTTCTTGGGGTTGGCTGGCTACTATAGGAAGTTTATCAAAGACTTCGCAAAGATATTAGCTCCATTGACACGCTTGACGAAGAAGAACCTAGTTTTCACATGGGACGTAGATTGTGATGATGCGTTCCAATGTTTGAAGAGAGCTTTGACTTCAACCCCAGTCTTAGTATTGCCAGACGGGAGTAAGCCGTTTACCGTTTATACTGACGCTTGTGGGACAGGACTAGGTGCAGTCTTAATGCAAGAGGGTAGGGTAATAGCCTATGGTGGAAGGCAATTGAGAGCGCATGAGAAGAATTACCCCACACATGACCTAGAGTTGGCCGCTATTGTTTTCGCGCTTAAGTCTTGGCGTCATTATCTTCTTGGCGAGAAATTCGAATTATTCACTGACCACAAGTCTTTAAAATACCTATTCTCTCAAAAGGACTTGAACTTAAGGCAACAAAGGTGGATGGAGTTCTTAGCATCCTACGACTTCGAAATAGCCTATACCCCTGGCAAGGGTAACATAGTGGCCGACGTCTTAAGTAGAAAAAGATTATCCTTAAGTCCTTTGTTTGTTGAGCGACGAAGCTTAGAATTCATTTCGATGTTTGAATTTAGACCTTTCGTTGACTTTATACCCGGTTTGCTAGCATCCTTGGAGGTCAGACCTACACTTTTAGGACGGATTGGCGAGGCACAGCGAGACGACCCGCAGTTAGTTGAGCTAGTAGAAAAGCTCAAAGGAGGGGAGTCATCAAGCCATCTCCGTAGGTATACCCTAGATAATAAGGGGTGGTTGCGTAGGGACGGTAGAGTTTGTGTACCTAAAGACGATGACCTAAGGAAGACTATTCTTGACGAAGCACATCGTTCGTAGATGACCATTCATCCCGGCGGGGACAAGATGTACAAAGACATGAAGAGAGTTTACTTTTGGGCTGACATGAAGAAAGATGTGGCCGAGTATGTCGCTATATGCTTGGTGTGCCAACAAGTAAAAGCGGAGCAAAAGAAACCCGGTGGGTTGCTTCACCCGTTGGAGGTTCCACTATGAAAATGGGAAAGCATCTCGATGGATTTTGTGGATGGATTACCGCGATCGAGGAAGGGTAATACGGGAATTTGGGTTATAGTAGATAGACTTACTAAGAGCGCCCATTTTATTCTCGTGAAGAGTAAGAGGACTGCTCCGTGGTTAGCTTCTGTATACGTCCGAGAGATAGTTCGTTTGCACGGTGTTCCTTCTAGCATAGTGAGCGACCGCGATCCTATTTTCACTAGCGAATTTTGGAGAAGCTTGCAAGAGGCGGTAGGGACTCAGTTATGTTTGAGCACCGCATATCATCCTCAGACGGACGGCCAGACCGAGAGGGTGAATCGCATTCTAGAGGATCTTTTGAGGCTATGTATCCTAGACTTTGGGGGTACATGGGAAGAGCATCTTCCATTGGTAGAATTTGCATATAATAACAGCTTTCAGTCCAGCATTGGCATGGCACCATTCGAAGCTCTATATGGACGACCTTGTCGTTCACCTACATGTTGGTGGGAATCTACGGATAAGATCTTACTTGGGCCCGATATGATTAGGGAGACTTCAGAGAAGATTGACTTGATTCGAAGGAGGATGAAAGCAGCACAGAATAGGCAGAAATCTTATGCGGATAAGAGGAGGACAGATCTCGAGTTTGAAGTTGGGGACATGGTCTTTGTCAAAGTGTCTCCATTACGGAACATTGTTCGCTTTGGGTCCGTGGGGAAATTAGCACCAAGGTTTGTAGGGCCGTTTCCTATTAAGGAGAGGATTGGACAGATGGCGTATAGAGTGGAGTTGCCCGAGAGATTTAGTGGTGTACATGACGTATTCCATGTGTCACATTTGAGGAAGTGCTTGCACGAGACCGCGGAAGTGGTAGAGCCGATCTTTCTTAGAGAGGTGGAGATAGAGTGTGATGCGACAATTCGACGAGCTCCTACGCGCATTCTTGGGTCGGAGATCAAGGGGTTGAGCAATCGAGAGGTCAGACTAGTCAAAGTGCAATGGGGAGATGGTGAGAGCAACGCTACTTGGGAGACATAAGAGAAGATGCTTTCACGATACCCTTTTCTTTTTGAGGGTATGTCTTTTAATTTCTCCTTTATCGCTTATCTTGTACTTATCTTACCTTTAGCGATCCTCTCGCCGGTATCTTTGACCTTTAGTTAGGATAATCCTATGGTTGAAACATGTGTTTGAGACATGTTATGTATGGTGGATGCAAAGTGGATGCAAGTGTTTGCTAGTGGTTGCTCGTGGATGCATATATACACACTATTAGGTACCAGATCGGCTCAGTCACTTCATATTGCATATTGCATATATATGGATGTATTTAGTAAAATGGATGTATAATGGTTGTATTATCATATAGTTGTTGCATTCGGGTGGATGGTTGTGCACGCATATAGAATTAATATGTATCATTAGGAATCTTTTGCATACATATTGGACGCATGGTACTATCATGAATTGCACTAAGGAGGTCGACTGAATCAGTAGACCGCCTAATTTTGCATTAGATATGGACATATACACACACTGTGCATATAAACATTAAAGCATTAGAAGTCTTTTAAGGACAATGGATGCTGGTGTTTGATGGTTGAGTAGATGGACGATTAGATGGTAGGATATACATTCTTCTTGACTTGGAGATTTCGGGGACGAAATCCTTTAAGGAGGGGAGAACGTAACACCCCGTAATTTTATAACATTAAAATTCACAAATTAAAGTATACTTAATTTTTAGAAAAGAATTAAGAGAAATGAGTTGCATAGAAATATATATATATATATATATATATATATATATTGATATATATATATATAAATTAAAAATTAAATAAATAAATATGCGAACAAGTTCAAAACAACGAATTGGGAGGGGGAATAACCGAACCGACCCATTTTTGAGGTCGACCCGAGCCTCGCTGGGTCGACTAGGAGTTAATCCTGGGTGTTTGGCTATCAACCCGTAGGCCGATTCGCTCAAATGCAGATTTTGCATTTGATTGGTTCTCATGGTTCAGGGTTAATCTAATGGTCCTAAATAACTTCCTATACCTATAAATACATCATAATGTTAACCCTAAACCTAATTAAAATAGAATAGTTACCGTCATACCATCGCCATGAAAATCAATGGAGCCACCGCCAACTAAGAAAGAAGAAAAGCAAATTCAATTCTAATTCTCTCAACCCTAAAGCAAAGCAAAACTCTCTCTTTTCTTCTCTAAATTGTGAGTATGATGATCTTAACAAGATTATTATCATTTTAATTTGGTTGAGTTATGAATGGATTATGAGTAGATGATGTGAATTATCATATATGTTGTTGTAAACCCCTTTTTCTATCATGTATATTGTAAATCCAATGTTATGTGATGATGATATCTTATATGTTGTAAATCATGCTATGATGATGTTATGTATGTTGAAAGTTTCTATGCTAAGTTGTGATGAATCATACATGTTAAAAAGGCCATGATGTTACCATCTATGCTAGTTAGTTCATATTAATTAAATCATCATGTTTGGGTTATGTTGATCTATATGACAAGTCACATATGCAAGTTAGATTGATTAGAAAAGTTATGAACATATGCCAAGACATCTATTATGACATCTAGAATTATGCTATGACATATGTGATATCCTATGCTAGTTCACACCATCATTATGTTGCCTAAAAACCCCATATGCAAGTTTATGTATAGATTTGGGCTATGATCATATCATATAAATTGAGACATTTAACAAGTTGACACCTTTTGATCCTTAACATGTGTAGTTTATGCAAGTTTCACCCCTATTATGATTAAATTTATTTTAATTGTCTATATGTTGTGATAATTTATCTTTGTGCTAGGTGTTAGACTATACAAGTCTAGCCTATATTATGCGTTGAATAAGCGAACGTATAAACGTGGGGTAGGGGTAATATTAAGGATTTAATATTAAAAAGTTGGGGTGCAATTGATATGATTTCGCATGCCATAAGTGGATGGCCATAATTGAGTCAATTATGGACATCATTAAAAGTTGACTTAATTAATAATTTGAATAGGGAATTATTAAAACTGGGGTAAAAGATTTTAAGTGTTAATCAATGCTTAGGACACGAGGTTGGACTCGTTTGTGACGTAAACCTGCCCGGACCCGCCCGACAAATCCAGTGGTCACAAATGTCAGCCCAATGTGAGAGGTCCTAGGCCTAAACTAAAGCATAACAGTTGTAAAGACACGAGGTTAGACTCTTTTATGGTGTAAGACTGCCCGGACCCGCCCGGTAAATCCAGCTGCCATAAATGCCAGTCTAATGTGAGAGGTCTTTATGAGGTTATGGACTGAATGAATTAAGAAATACTTAACCAGATAAACATGTAAGGTGGGACATGGGGGTTAAGTAGGTGCCTTGGGTGGCATGAGGAATCTAGGGGGTGCCCTTAGTGGCATGTGAAATACGATTAGTAAGACTTAACCAAACACACATGTAAATGAACATGACTAAGAGGGTTAAGTGGGATATACTAGTGACAAGCTTAGGTGGGTAGCTTGTGGGGGCCCATTTCGACCAGTATCCCAAACGTATCTTTGTTGACTCGACCCAAGTCGAGGACGGGACACGCATGTTGGGTTTGACTGTAAGAGGCCAAAACGAGGAGCGGTGACAATGCAAGTCCAACGGGTTTCATATGCGTGTGTGGACCCAGGCTGGTAGGTAAGACGTTGTTGCATCGTGTAGGTATAAGCCGTGCATTCTCAAGTTGTATCGGGTTGCCACTTTAGGGGAGTGATACACCCCACTGTAGGGCCAACACGGGTATCTACGAGTAGGGAGCCGATCGAAAGGGGGTAGTGGGTACACCTAGTGGAGATAGGGGCAGACGGCACCTATGTAGTCAGCTAGGGGTACGTAAGGCTATTTATATGTTTCTGTGTGAAGCAAGTGGGATCAACCTTTAGGGTGACTGGTGCGGTGCAGTGTAGTGGTGTGCGGTGCAGTGTAGTAATTATTCGTTAGAAATTAGGTGTGCCTTTACCGTTATCTTTAACGTTATCTTAAACGTTATCTTTATCTACCTAATAGTTCATAGACATTTACTTGTCTTCCAGCTTATGCCTTAGTCTAGTTATTTTGATAATAGTATTGTTAGAATTATCATACTCACCAGACTTTATGTCTGACCCCCTCCATTTCTATCCTTTTTCCCCCTCCAGGTCCTTAGGTTGGGCCCAGCTCTAGTGGAGTTTGATTGAATTGCTTCATCTCTCTTTGGAAAGCTTTGACCGTTGAAGTAAAGTCCAGCTTGTTATCTTTTTAATGGCTATTTATGTAATGGGATTATGTATTTTGTTTTTATGAAGATGGATATTGTACTTGGTTATGATCTATGGTTTTATGATGTAACAAACATGTTTAATTTCCGCTGCAATAAAATGAAGTTTTAGATTTCCAAGTACTATTTACTATCTGTCTTATTGTAATTTTTCTGTTCTATATTCACTTATAACCTCCATGGAAGTTAATGCATTCCCTTCGTGAGTGACATTAATGGACGTGGGGTGTTACAGTGACTAAGTAGTTGACAATGTCAGCAAACCAAGGATCAGTTGATAGAGAAAACAGCTGTTCATCGGGGAAATTCTCAATGATCGGAAGAGAAGAAGACGGGGCATTTGGAAGACGAGACAAGTGGTCCGCAATAACATTGTCGGATCCTTTTTTATCCTTAATGGTCATGTCAAATTCTTGAAGTAGAAGGATCCAACGAATAAGACGAGCCTTAGCATCCTTTTTAGAGAAAAGGTACCTAAGTGCGGAATGGTCGTATAAATGGTGATGTATGAGCCAACTAGATATGGTCTGAATTTTTCTAGAGCGAAAACGACTGCCAAGAGTTCTTTTTCAGTGGTCGTATAGTTGATTTGAGCGTCGTTCAGAGTCTTACTCGTGTAGTAAATGACATGAAGAATTTTATCGATGCGTTGTCCTAAGACAGTGCCAATAGCGAAATTCGAGGCATCACACATGATTTCAAAAGGCAGCTTCTAGTTAGGAGAGCAGATGATCGGAGCAGAGACAAGTTCATTTTTAAGATGCTCAAAAGATGAAATGCAATCAGAATTGAAGTCGAAAGGAACATCCTTACCAAGAAGATTGGTTAAAGGTCGAGTGATTTTGCTAAAATCCTTTATAAAGCGACAAAGAAGCCAGCATGGCCTAAAAAAGATCGGATGTCCTTAACGGATTTGGGAATGGGAAGATTCGAGATAACCTCAATTTTGGCTTTGTCTACTTCAATTCCTTTATTAGAGATGACATATCCTAAAACAATGCCATGTTTAACCATGAAGTGACACTTTTCCCAATTAAGCGTTAAGTGCTTATCTTTGCAATGGTTAAGAACAAGATCCAGGTGATGTAAACACTCAGTGTAGGAATCCCCGAAGATGGAAAAATCATCCATGAACACTTCCAAAAATCACTCGATCATATCAGAAAAAATGCTAATCATGCACCTCTGAAAGGTTGCAGGTGTATTACAGAGACCAAAAGGCATACGAGGTACGCAAATGTACCAAATGGACAAGTGAAAGTGGTTTTCTCTTGGTCCTCAAGACCGATAGCGATTTGATTATAGCCCGAGTACCTGTCAAGGGAACAATAGTACTCATGACCAGCTAGTCGTTCTAACATTTGATTGATAAATGGCAGAGGGAAATGATCCTTATGTGTTGCAGCGTTAAATTTCCTATAGTCAATGCAAACACGCCAACCGGTCTGGGTGTGGGTTGGGATAAGCTCGTTAGCTTCATTTTGGATCACGGTAATCCCTGATTTCTTAGGTACGACATGAATCGGACTGACCCATTGACTATCGGAAATTGGGTAGATGATTCCATTGTCAATACATTTAAGGATTTCAGCACGAACTGCTTCTTTCATGATAGAGTTTAGTCGACGCTGGGAATCACGAGTAGTTTTGGCATCATCTATAAGGTGGGTTCGACGTTGGACTATCGAAGGACTAATCCCCTTAATATCAGCCATGGACCAACCAATTGCTTCCTTATTATTCTTAAGGATGGGAAGGAGCAATTGTTCCTGCTCTAAAGTAAGGTCAGAAGCGATAATAACAGGAAAAGTTTCATTGTCTCCTAATTAAGCGTACTTAAGATGACTGGGCCACACTTTGACTTCAGATTTTGGGGACGACTCAACCGAAGAAATTGGTTGAGGAATAGGCTCAATTGTGAGCGGCTCGACAGGAATCGAATCAGAGACATTTTCGGGAATATATTGAAACAAGGTTTCGTAATTTGATTCAATTTCGTTGTTCAGATGATCGAGCTCAGGATCATTGTCATGGACCGCATGGATTTCAGAAAATTGATCCACATAAGAGTTAGGAGAGTTTTCGGTTCTAAAGATGTTTAGCTCGACGGTCATGTTACCGAAAGAAAGTTTCATAGACCCATTTCTACAGTTGATAAGAGCATTAGATGTTGCTAAGAAGGGTCGTCCTAGAATCAAAGGAATCTGGTTTGCAGGATTGCTTACCTGTTGAGTTTCTAAGACAATGAAATCAACTGGAAAGATGAATTCGCCAATTTTGATAAACACATCCTCGATTTCTCCCATAGGTTTCTTAATTGATTGGTCAGCAAGCTGAAGGGTAATCTTGGTGGGTTTCAGTTCTCCTAGCCCTAATTGGCGATAGACGAATATGGAAGCAAGTTAACACTTGCACCTAAGTCTAGCAGGCATCTATCGATTTTCTTGTCCCCAATAGTACATGATATTGTGGGGCAGCCAGGATCTTTGTATTTCGCTGGCATTGATTGGGACAAGACTTCGCTTAGAGTTGCCGCTAGAAACACTTTCTTAGGTACTTGTGTATGACGTTTTTGAGTGCACAAATCTTTTAGAAATTTTGCGTACTGTGGAACTTGTTGTATAATATCTAAAAGAGGAATGTTCACTTTAACTTGCTTAAATATTTCAAGGATCTTTTCTAGCTGATCCGTCTTTTTCCTAGGTGGAGTCTATGAGGAAATGGAGCAGACAACTCAGTAGGTTGGAACATTTGAGTTTGTGGATGACCCTTGTCATAAATGGGATCAATGTCTTGATCAGAGTTGGTCGAATTTTCGGTCGGAGTTGGAAGATTGTCCGGTAAATTGCTTGGGTTGACCACATGGTTGTCAATCTTTTTGCCAGATCTAAGAGTCGTGACCGCATTCAAGTGACTAACGTTTGAATCTTAAATGATGTGAATTTGGTTGGAGTTAGGATTTTGATGGTTGGGGTTTGGAATGGGTTGACTCGGGAAAGTGCCTCTTTCCCGTTCGCTGACGGAAGTGGCTAACTGACTCATTTGCATTTCAAGTTTAGCGATCGATTGACTCGTGTTTTGCATGTGCGAAGTCAATAAATTTTGAATATTGCTATTTGATTGGAGATTTTGAGTCGTCGCTTTAGTAAATTCTTCCAGAGTTTTCTCCAGTGATGTCAATCGTTTATCGTCTTGGGGAACAAAAGATTGTTGCGCTTGATTTTGAGAAGGTGGTGCAGGATGTTGGGATTGAGTTTGTTGAAAGGGGGGTTTCGAAGGATTATTCGAAAATGATTGAAAAGGAGGTTGAACCGCATTCGAATTTTCATTGTTTTGGACCCAAGAGAAGTTAGGATGGTTTCTCCAACCTGGATTATATGTTGGGGAGAATGGGTCGTTTCTAGCTTTGTTAAATGCGTTGAGTTGTTCCAATGAATGTGGGCATTGATCGACTATGTGGTTAGGATCGTTACATTTGTAACATGAGGTCTCAGACGCTTGAGCTTGATTTATTTGAGTTGATGAAAGGACATTATCGAATTTGGATATCATCGCGTCTATTTTTGCTTCTAAGGCTACTTATGATCCTACCGAATGAGCGTTAGATCGGGAATAAATCGATTTCTCGTTAGATCTTTCCCATTGAGCTGATTTTTCCGCCAAATTTTCGAGAAATTGCCAAGCGGCATTGTGATTTCGCGCTAGAAAATTTCCTTGACACATCGATTCGAGCATGGTTCTAGAGTTATTTTCAAGTCCATCGTATAAAATTTGACAAAGAGTCCATTTTTCGAAATTGTGATGTGGACATTTGACTAGAAGCTCTTTAAATCTTTCAAAATATTTTGCAAAGGATTCACCCCGAAATTGATGAAAATTAACGATTTTGTTTCGAATTTTGGCTGTTTTTTCTAGAGGGTAAAATTTCTTTAGAAAAATGTTCACAAATTCACCCCAAGTTCCAATCGTATTTGAAGGCAAGCTATACAACCATTTCTCAGCATAATCGGTAAGTGCAAATGGAATTAACCTAAGTTTGATTCCATCATCACTTAATTGTTGAAATTTCATGGTTGCACAAACCTGTTCAAATTTGGTCAAGAAAATATAAGGATCATCACGTTCTAGATTGCCGAACTTTGGAAGAGTATTTATGTGATTCGAATTAATTTCAAAGTGGTTACCCGTTGGGGTGGGAAATATGATGCAAGAAGGAATAGAAACCCGATCGGGGAAGTATCTATCCATAAGAGATCGAGGGGGATTTTCTTCGGCCATGGTTAAAGGACTGTTTTTTCGGATTAAACGATTATCTAAAGGATCACGAGTCCAATTACGCATGCACTAGCGAGAAGAATAAGGGAAGACGAGAAAAAACAAATTTGAGTAGCGAATAGAATTTTTTACAAAACGAGAATTGTTTTGAAATCCTTTTTTTTAAAATGAACCTAATGCAAATTACTTATTTACACTCTCTAGAATTATATAATGACGGTTTGATTTATTTCAACAAAAGATTTCTCAGCCAGTTAACGGACAGGAGTTATCGGTGCACCAGGAATCACCCTAGCAATGCAGCCGAAGGTTTAAGTACCTTCAGAAGAACAACCTATATAATATTTACGAATCACCGTAATATTTATAAACAGTTATTACTCTGCCGTAGTCTAGACACCGAGAAATAATCCGTTAGAACTAAACCAATTTGTCAAAATATAATGAAGTCCTTAGAAAATAAAAGCAAAACTAAGATGAATGCAAATAATTTTTTTTAAATATTTTAATCAGTCACAGAATGAACAGGCACAGAACAGGCAACTGCAGAAATAAATAATAAAAAAAAACAAATTTTTTTTACAAGCAAGCCGATGCCTTGCAGAAGATTTTTACAAGCAATGTCTGTATATATATTTTTTATTTGCAGCAGCGGTCCCTGTAGAGTTAGAAAATACTCACCTTGATCGGCAGTCCGTCCAGTGCAATTGAGTCGCGCTAGCGCATTCACACCCCACTTGGTGTTCAACCGCTCCAACCCGTCTGAATCGTCCGCAGATTTATTGTTGTTTCGCCTTCTATTAATTGTTTGATTGTACCTGTTTTCGAAAAAATTTCTCTCTCTATTTTTTTTTTCTTTATTTTTTTTTGGGAAGAACAATGGGAGAAAAAAATAACAAAAAGAAGAAAACACAAACTAAAAGAAGATAAGAGAAATTGACTAGGAACTACTCAAAAGAAGAGAGGGAAAAAAACTAAATAAAATAAATAAACTAAACTGACTCAAAGAAAGAAAAAAAACTAAGTTTGGGAAAAAGTAAAAATAAATAGAAAAAGAAAACTAAGACTAAGCAAATAAATAAAACTGGGTTGGATCGCACCCAAGGGTTTGTGACAAACAACCGGCTGTTTAGAGTTGGCAAATACCCTTCTCCTTATTTACGCAATACCCCCAAGAAACAGATTCCCAAAATCCCAACTTTTTTCTATAAAGTAACACAATTAGACTCTCCCAGAAATTCAAAACAACTGAGTCCACGCCCCCTTTTATTCAACAAATCGAACCCAAGAAAAATCAGAAGCAATCGAACCCCATACCTAAAAAAAATCTCGCGTTCCCTTTTTTTTTTGAATTCGATTTTATTTCATAAGTTTCGAATTGGGTTCTAAAATCGACTTTCAGATGTATGATTTGTTTAAAATCACGGCTTGAAAATCGGTGACCAACTTCGTGAGTATTGAAGGCGTAGTGGTGGTTTGCTGAGTGGATCTTCGGATTTGGTTATGGGAGCGGAGGCTGTGCGCGGATAGGAGGAGCAGTGGGGTCGGTTTGAAGGTGATTTGGTGGATCACGATTTGAGTAAGTTGTGATGTGAGGAGGGATGTGGGGTATATGGTACAGGAGTTTGATGTGAAGAAGATGTATGGAAGGCTCCTCTTTTGTTGGTGGATGGACGACAGTATGGAAGAGGAGGTTGTAGATGGTGTTATTAAGGCAGAAGTGTGATGGGGTTGCGTGAGTGTGATACGGAGCAGGCGTTTTTGTTGAGTTTTGTTGAGTGTGGTAGGGTTCAGGATTGTCGACTGGGTTTTGTTGTGTGAGTTGAAGATGACCGTTGTAATGGCAGAGGGGTAAAGGAATGTTGCGGATCTCTGTGGGAGGTTGAGGTCTGGTTGTAGGGTGATGATTTTGTTTGTTGCGAGGGGGTCTGTGTGGATAGCGTGATTGGTGTATGAGGTTGTATGTAGGAAGCAGGGTGAACAGAGGGGATGGGAGGCGTGTTGAGGGTCTGAAAGTTGATTTTATGGCACTGTTATGTCGAGGTTTTAGAGAGGATTGAAAGTGAATGGTTTGTGGAAAATGAAGATGGTAGGGCAAGTTTGAGGATTTCTGTCAAAGTTTGGAATGTGAAGATCTCGGATGATGGTGGCAAAAATTCCAAAGCAAGAAAAGAAAATGTCAAAGTTGTTTTTTTTTAAGAGAATGGCAGATTTATAGTGGAGGAAGATCTTGTAGGAGAGACGGAAAAGAAAACAGACAGAAAAGGAAAAAGTTTTGCAGAAGATTTTTATATATATATATATATTTTATTGTAAGATGGAAACAAATATATAAAAAGGAAAAAAAAACAGATGGAAGAAATGGAAATAAAATTGAGGAAATTGGCAAGTAATTATTTTTTTCTCTTATTTGGTTGATTACGGTATCACAGATCAAACACCAAATCAGCTAACAAGATTTTTTTTCTTTTCTATCTATGCTGGAAAACAAAAGGAAACAAAATAAAACAAAAATATTTTTCTGTTTTTTTTTTTTTTTTAAATAAAATAAAATAAAAATTAACCCGAAGGATCTATGAATTTAAATTATTTTGGTCCCCGGCAACGGCGCCAAAATTTGTTTGCGAACAAATTAACAACTGTAAACAATTGTTTAATCTGTTCGGCTTCCTAAACAACAAGGATTGTTGTAGAGGGTGTCGAACTCTAGGACCAAAAATATTTTAATTAATAAATCCAATCAAGTTATTACAGGATTTTGGTTGATTGAAAACACAAAAAATAACAGCAATTAAATAGAAAGAGAGATTTATATAATAAGAGAAAGCAATTAGGGGATAATGACATAGATTGGATTTACACTCATGAATAGCCAACAAATATAAATATAGATCTAATTCATGTTTCTATCACCCACACGAATAAACGATAATTAGGTTCTTAGAAACAAATAAGCAAATAACGACAAACATAGCCTATGCAGGAGCTGAGATCTTAAACAACCATAGACTATCAGGACAGATTCACTAATTATTGTTAGATCGAACACGAATATACCCTGTGAAGGAGCATAGCTCTTAAACGACATAGAATATGAAGGTTCTGATCTAACCCTTGATTCAGATCCAGATCTACATGTATAAAGTCCTCATTTATTGGCTATGTGATTCATGTTGAATCATATCTATTAGTGTCATCACCCCCTAATCAAAGGGGATTAGCTAGACATAGCTAAAGAAGAAGAGAAAAATAAAACAACAGACATAAATAAAATACAACTAAAACTAAATAGAATAGGGGAAGAAGAATGATTTTATTCCAAGAAGAGAATCACAGAATAAAACCTAATGTGTTTTACAATGAATGAGATAAAGTGTATTTATAGCTGATATGACAAAGGCTGTAACACCCCGCCTCCGCCAGGGTGACTCTTGCAAGCACTCTGACTTTGGAGGGGCGTTTGAATCAGGTAAACATGCATAATGATATATCAAGGCAGAACAAGAACATATGTATATGCGTAAACAGAGTACATAACATAGATAAAACAACAGAAGATTTTAAACCATTTCAAAACAAGTCTGTTACATCATAATGTCAACTTCCCAAATAAACAAGTCTAGATAAAACAACATCAACTGAAAACTGAAGTACATAAATACTAATCCCCAAAAGAAGTAATAGCCACAGCTAGCTTCATGTCAAACCGCACATGAGCTAAATCCCACAAGCAAGCAGTCAGAAATCCAGCTAAGCTCCAGTATTCCCTCCCTGAGAACCTGGGGGGGGGGGGAATGGAAGAAAAGAGGCGAAAGAAAACAGGTCAGTCAAAAAGACTGAGTAAGCCCTAATACAATCAATGTAAACTGATAAAGTTAACTGGCATGAGAAGCAGGTATGATCATAAGGATAACAACATACTAGCATGATGATTAACTAACAAGGAAGATAAAGGTGTCATCGCATAATCAGGGTTAAGATTTTGCACCACAGGTGTACTAGCAAACTAACATGACTTGAATTAAACAAGTATTGATCCCTTGGCCCAAGCTTTGGCCCAATAACATGAAGTGATCAACCAAACGGTCTAGTCGATCGGCTCCCTAAGCCTAACTCGTCACGTGTTGGTGTCAATACGGCCCAATCATAATTGTAGTCGAACTGTGCCGGGTCCACCCTTCGGGTGTATCAAGCCCTAGGGTGTCAACCCCTGGACACCATGAACATGAGTGCACAGTCCCGATCTACTGGTACCCGTGCATGTTTTCTCCGGCTACGGACTATGTGCACGACCAGAGTCCGCCCGGAACTACACCGGCGTACCCTCTGCCGTCGCTTTTGGTCACTTACCTCCAGTCCAGTAATCGTGCCCCCACCCTAGCCTAGTCCCTAGGGTCATGATGATACTAACTTGGGATTACTGCTGGAGTGGGCCCCCATTGCTAGGATTTTTCTAGTGGGTTAAGTACGGTTTAACCCTCTTGCTAATCCTGGATTAACTTGGTTAAGTGTAACGATGATTTCACGACATAACCCCGATTAATCTACCAAGCCCAAATTGGTTAAGTATTAAGTGGACCATGACTTAACCCTAATCACGAGGCATTAATTAATTTAATGTTCCTTAACCTCTCACATTAGACCTTGTTGTGGTTACTAGTTAAGCCGGGCGGGTCCGGGTAGCTTTACACCACAACTTGGTCTAACCTCGGGTTCAAGGTACAACATGACCAACTTCTCACATTGGGTCCTATTGTTTGTAGCAACTAGTTAAGCCGGTCGGTTCCGGGTAGGTTTACGCTACAAACTCAACCCAACCTCGAGTTGGCCACACTTATCTTTTCTAAGTGTCATGTCCATCATGTTTCCAAAACATGTTACAAGTTTTCAAGCAATTGGGTAGACCTAACTTAATAGGTAAATTCCCAATGGGTAGACCTAACTTAATAGGTAAATTCCCAAGCTTATATTTTTATGTCTTTTAAGTTTACCCAACCCCAAACGCAATCCCATCGCTTACATATCGCAATAGCGCATAAAGGATAGAAAGAGGGAACTTGGCATAAATCATGACATAAGGGTGTTGAAGCCACAAGTTCAACATGGTGGCATATGAAATGTACATGTGTTCATATACTTGCATATTACATATTTTGGCCTCAAAAGCATGCATAAAACCAAACTTGGCATATTGGTGATACATGGTGCTAAATGACATGTAGAAATGGCCATAAGTTCGCATTTAGCCTCACATGCAAGTTATCATAAGAGATATGATAACTTACATGTTGCCAAAATGCAACCTTTGGCATAAAGCTTGAAGCTTTATGTTCATAAACCCAAGATAAGCTTGCATAACATGATAGCATGAACAAAATGTTCAACCCAAACTTGCATAACATAACTTGGCATACTTGCATATATACTTGCATATCACAACATGATAAACTTGCATATAAACTTGCATATCACAACATGATAAACTTGCATATAAACTTGCATATCACAACATGATAAACTTGCATATCATACATTTAACTTTAGAGTTTAAGTATGAAAGTAGAATAGGGCTTACAATGCTTAAGAAGTCACAAAAATATGACAAAGCCCTTATGAAATCAATTAAACCCAAAATGCAAGCAAACCCCTTGAGCCAAAATGATCAAGACTCTTTCTTTATGATGCAAATATAGAAACTTGACTTGAATGCAAGCTAATGATGCTCATACAAGTTTAAAAACACTTGTATGCATGGAAAATCACTTAGAAATGACTTAGGAAATTTTATGAAGAGAGTGGAGGCCATGAGAGGATTGATTTTGCCATAGTTTAGTTACTTGGATGAATAATGATGATTTAGGGTAGGTTAGGGTCTTATTTATAGATTAGGCAAGTGTTTTAGGCCATAGGATTAACCCTAGATTCAATCCAAGCCATCAAAGCATGTCTTGGGGAAGAAGTCAAGTGTAGGAACCATCTAGGGCCTTTAGATTAAAGCTGAACCATGAGAACCATCCAAATGCAAAATCTGCATTTGAGCAAATCGGCCCACGGGTTGACAGCCAAACACCCTAGATTAACCCCTAGTCGACCCAGCAGGCTCGGGTCGACCTCAAAAATCGGCCGGTTCGGTTATTCCCCTCTCCCAATTCGCTGTTTTGAACATTTTTGCATATTTATTTATTTAATTTTCAATTATATATATATATCAATATATATATATATATTTCTCTGCGCAACCCATTTCACTTAATTAAGTGTACTTTAATTTGGGAACTTTTCGTGAAACTTCGCGAGGCCATATCTTGGTCATACGGACTCCGATTTTCGAAAACTCGGACTCTATTTCGCGTATTTTTCCGAGATGAACGCAATGGCATAGCCCGTTTCCCTTGATTCAGATTTTACAGTTTAATTCTGCCTCCATTTATGTTATAACATGTTATTCAAAAATACGGGTTGTTACATTCTTCCCTCCTTAAAGGATTTCGTCCCCGAAATCTCCAAGTTAGGAAGAACGTATCCTACCATCCATCATCCATCTACTCAAAACATCATCCACGAGCAATCATTGTCCTTAAAAGGTTCTAAATGTTGTATGATCATATGCAAAGGTGTGTGTATATGTACTTATCTAATGCGAAAATCAGGAGGTTACTGATTCAGTAAACCCCCTTAATGCAAAATATGTTAGTGAAATGAGTCCATATGTATGCAAATTCCTAACATAATTTATAATCTCTACATGAGTGCACATAACATTCATCCATATGCAACATCCACGTGATAGCATAACAAGTTTTCATCCATGAATAAGCACAAACACTCATGCATATGCGGTATGAAAGTGTGTGAGCCGATCTTAGTGCCTAACGTGTATTATGCATCCACGAGTATTCACTTGAAAACACTTGCAACCACTTGCAACCATCAAGCATAACATGTTTCAAACACATGTTTCATCCAAAGGGTTTCTACCTAAGGTTCTCATGACAAGATTAACACGATAAACTAGATAAACATGGATAGCAAAGAGAAAGATATGCTAACAAAGAAAAGAGATTGAGAGTGTACCCTCAAAAAGGAATGGATAAAGCCCACGCATCTTCTCCTCGGTTTCCCAAGTTGCGTCTTCTTCGGCTTCACCCCATTGAACCTTCACCAATTTGACCTCTCGATTCCTTAGCTTCTTGGTCTCCGTCCCCAAGATACGAATCGGAGCTCTCCTCAAGGTAGCCTCTTTCTCCACTTCCACATCTTTCAGAACACTTGGCTCAACAACCTCTGCTGATTCATGTAAACACTTCCGGAGATGCGAGACATGAAAAACATCGTGTACTCCGGCAAGCTTCTCGGGCAACTCCACTCTATAAGCCATCTGCCCGATCCTCTCTATAATAGGGAATGGTCCAACAAACCTCGGTGCTAACTTCCCAACGGCTCTAAATCGGACCACATTCCGCAAAGGAGAAACCTTCACAAAAACCATATCCCCAACATCAAACTCCAGATCAGTTCTTCGCTTATCAGCATAGGATTTCTGTCGGTCTTGGGCCGCTTTCATCCGTCTCCGAATCAACTCGATTTTCTCGGATGTATCTCTGATCATATCAGGACCAAGTATAAGCTCATCTGTAGTCTCCCACCAACATGTAGGCGACTTGCACGGCCTCCCATATAAAGCTTCGAATGGTGCCATCCCTATGCTTGCCTGATAACTGTTATTATATGCAAACTCAACAAGAGGAAGATGGTCTTCCCAAGTACCACCAAAATCCAGAATACAAAGCCTCAACAGATCCTCGAGTACCCTATTCACCCTTTCGGTTTGACCGTCCGTCTGTGGGTGATAAGCCGTACTTAGATTCAACCTCGTGCCCATGGCTTCTTGCAAGCTATTCCAGAATTGACTTGTAAAGATTGGGTCACGGTCACTGACTATGCTAGAAGGGACTCCATGTAGTCTCACAATCTCACGAAGATATGCAGACGCTAGCCAAGATGCGGTCCTCTTGCACTTCACCGGAATGAAATGAGCACTCTTCGTATGTCTGTCCACAATAACCCAAATGCTCGTATTCCCTTTCCTTGACCTTGGTAGCACATCGATAAAATCCATGGAAATACTCTCCCACTTCCAAAGTGGAACATCTAGAGGATGCAATAGCCCACCGGGCTTCTTCGACTCGGCCTTAACTTGCTGGAAAATGATACATCTAGAGACAAACTCTGCCACATCCTTCTTCATCCCAGGACAAAAGAAAATGCGCTTCATATCTTTATACATCTTATCTCTGCCCGGATGTATAGTCAACTTAGAGCGATGCGCTTCCTCAAGAACTCTTCTTACTAGATCTTCTACCATTGGAACACATAACCTTCCGTCTCTCCTCAGCCAACCCTTGTCATCAATAGAATATCGAGCGAGATGACTAGACGTCTCTCCTCGAATTAGCTTATCCATAATCTCAACTATCTGAGGGTCTTCTCTCTGCGAAGCCCCAACTTGATCAAGAAGGGTAGGTCTGAGTTCCAGAGATGCTAAAGAACCGGTCATCGACTCAATCGCCAAAGAGAAATCAAAGGTTGCCACATACTCTAAATTCTTCATCTCAACGAATAGAGGACTTAGGGTCAACCTTCTTCTACTCAATGCATCTGCTACCACATTCCCCTTGCCAGGGGTATAAGCTATCTCAAAATCGTAGGACGCCAAGAATTCCATCCATCTTTGTTGCCTCAGATTTAGATCCTTCTGAGAAAAGAGATACTTCAATGACTTGTGATCGGTATAAAGCTCAAATCTTTCTCCCAGAAGATAATGGCGCCAAGCCTTGAGTGCATATACTATTGCTGCCAACTCTAAGTCGTGAGTGGGATAATTCTTCTCATGCACTTTGAGTTGTCTACCGCCAAAGCATATCACTCTTTCTTCTTGCATAAGAACAGCTCCTAACCCCGTGCCACATGCATCGGTGTATACGGTAAATAACTTCCCTCCATCGGGCAAAGCTAGAACAGGTGCTGATGTGAGGGCTCTCTTGAGCTTCTGAAAAGCAAACTCGCATTCTATGCTCCAAGCAAAAACTAAATTCTTCTTCATCAATTTAGTGAGAGGAGCGGATATCTTTGCGAAGTCCTTGATGAACTTCCGGTAGAAACCCGCAAGACCTAGAAAACTTCTCACTTCGGTTGCATTCCTTGGAGTCTTCCAATCCTGAACTGCCACTACCTTAGCGGGATCCACCGCTAAGCCTTGCTTAGATACTATATGCCCAAGGAATCTAACTTCCCTTCTCCAAAAGTGACACTTGGAGAACTTGGCCTTCAACTGATGCGCTCTAAGCGTATCCATCACCTCCATGAGACGCCTTGCGTGCTCTTCCTCATCCTTAGAGAAGATCAGAATATCATCTACGAAGACCATGACAAACTTGTTCAAGAACTCCCTGAACACCCTACTCATCAAGTCCACGAAATATGCGGGTGCATTAGTCAAGCCGAACGGCATGACAAGCCATTCGAAGAATCCATCTGGAGTTCTGAACGCAGTCTTGTCTATACTATCTTCAGCTACCCTGAGCTGATGGAACCCCGTAGCAAGATCAAGCTGAGAGAAAACAGAAGCACCGACAAGCTGGTCAAAGAGATCATCAATCCTCGGAAACGGGTGTCTGTTCTTCTTAGTCAGCTTATTCAACTCTCGATAGTCAACGCAAAGTCGGAGAGAACCATCCGCCTTGGTAGCAAATACCACAGGCGCTCCCCATTCAGATATACTTCGTCTAATGGAGTTCTTCTCAAGCAACTCTTTCACTTGCTTACTTAGCTCCCGCCTTTCACGCGGAGCCATGTGCCGAACGGGCAAAGAAACAGGCTTTGCATTATCCACCAGATAAATGCGGAAATCAATCTCTCGCTTAGGGGGCAACCCCCTAACTTCATCGAAAACATCCGGATACTCTCGAACCACTCTCACAGACTGAAGAGTTTCCATTGACGAGTCAAGTGATTCCAGATAGCACAACATGACGGGACCTCTCGGATCACAAGAAATCTCTAGGGTGTTTCCGAGGCGAGTCACGAGCCTCACAACCCTATGCTCACAATCAAGAATGGCTCCATATCTGGACAGCCAATCCATGCCCAATATCAATCCGTATCCCCTAAAACCAAGAACATAAGCACTGCACAAGAACTCTACACTCAGTATAGAGATCCTCAAATCCCCACATATCATAGACAAATGGGCGGAACCCCCAATAGGATTTGAGACACAGACGGGATCATCTACCAAGCTAGTACTAAGGTGCAAACTATCAACAAGATCAGATGAGATAAAGCTATGCGATGCACCAGAATCAAACAAGGTACGAACTGGAAAATCAGAAATATATACAAGGCTCTCAACAGAAATACTACCTCGATCGGGAACTGGAGCGACATTGAGAGCATGAACTTGCCCTCCTGAAGGTCCAGCACGCTGAGTCTGACCCTGGCCTTGCCCTTGCTTCCTCGGGCAATCCTTACTGAAATGTCCAGTCTCACCGCAGAAAAAGCATTCACCATTCTTCCTTTTCCTCTTCTTACAATCCTTAATAAGATGCCCAACTGAACCGCAATAATGGCACTTCCACTTGTTGTTCTTGCCCTTGTTGTTATTGCCCTTGTTGTTGTTCCCCTTGTTGCCTTGACTCTTGTTCTTGTTCTGATTGCCTTGACTGCTCTGACCACTTGGATTACCCTGATTTCCTTTTCCCTGGGAATCAGTCTTCTTGGCTTGAGTATCATTCATCTTGGTTTCTTTCTTGACATCTCCCTGAAGTAACGCCATATCAACCAAACTCTCAAACGTGGCCCCATGGGGAATATGTGACATAGCCAATCCCTGCAACGGCTCATTCAATCCTCTAGCAAAACGAAGAGCCTTCTTCTGAGGAGTATTCACTATATCCAAGCCAAAACGAGCTAACTGATTGAACTTGTTCACATATTCTTTGACAGACATATCTCCTTGTTTCAAAGTTATGAACCTCTCCATTTGCAGATTCTCCTCAGCAGAGGATAGAAACTTAAGCATGAACCTTGCCCTGAAATCGGTCCAAGCCTCAACAGGCCTAGTACCATTGGTGACTTCCCACCAATAAGCGGCTTCATCCTTCATCAGCCAAACCGCCAACAAGATCTTCCTCTGATCGTCTATCCCAAAGATAGCAAATAAATCCTCGGTCTCTTTCAACCAATTTCTGGCCTCTACAAAAGTCTCAGTGCCTTGAAAGTTCTTGCCACCCATTGCTTTGAAATCTTTGCAAGTCTTTGCGAAGTCAGCTTGAGGATGCTGAGGGGGAGGAGGAAGAGGAACCTCAGCGACAGGAGGAGGAGGAACATTAGCGACAGGAGGAGGAATATTAACTACCGGAGGAGGAGGAGGAGGAACATCTGCGGGGCCGGCTTCGGTCGCCCTAGCCTCCAAAAGTCTCATATACCAAACAGGTACGTGTACTTCCTCCGGAATAGCAAAGTTATCGGCCATACTGAAAACGAAGAAAAAGACAGATTCAGAATGGAGAAAAACGAAGGAATTTTGCTAATGGCTTTTTGGGGAATAGCCTTTAAAATAAACTAGACTTCTCTTTGGAAAATACTTTATACTTGGTTTTGAAAATAGTTTTCCAAATGTTTTCTAAAAACCCTCTTTTTTTTTGTTCCTTCTCGTAAACCATATGCTCTGATACCAAATTGTAACACCCCGCCTCCGCCAGGGTGACTCTTGCAAGCACTCTGACTTTGGAGGGGCGTTTGAATCAGGTAAACATGCATAATGATATATCAAGGCAGAACAAGAGCATATGTATATGCGTAAACAGAGTACATAACATAGATAAAACAGCGGAAGATTTTAAACCATTTCAAAACAAGTCTGTTACATCATAATGTCAACTTCCCAAATAAACAAGTCTAGATAAAACAACATCAACTGAAAACTGAAGTACATAAATACTAATCCCCAAAAGAAGTAATAGCCACAGCTAGCTTCATGTCAAACCGCACATGAGCTAAATCCCACAAGCAAGCAGTCAGAAATCCAGCTAAGCTCCAGTATTCCCTCCCTGAGAACCTGGGGGGGGGGGGGGGAAACGGAAGAAAAGAGGCGAAAGAAAACAGGTCAGTCAAAAAGACTGAGTAAGCCCTACTACAATCAATGTAAACTGATAAAGTTAACTGGCATGAGAAGAAGGTATGATCATAAGGATAACAACATACTAGCTTGATGATTAACTAACAAGGAAGATAAAGGTGTCATCGCATAATCAGGGTTAAGATTTTGCACCATAGGTGTACTAGCAAACTAACATGACTTGAATTAAACAAGTATTGATCCCTTGGCCCAAACTTTTGCCCAATAACATGAAGTGACCCTAATACAAGGTCCAACCAAACGGTCTAGTCGATCGGCTCCCTAAGCCTAACTCGTCACGTGTTGGTGTCAATACGGCCCAATCATAATTGTAGTCGAACTGTGCCGGGTCCACCCTTCGGGTGTATCAAGCCCTAGGGTGTCAACCCCTGGACACCATGAACATGAGTGCACAGTCCCGATCTACTGGTACCCGTGCATGTTTTCTCCGGCTACGGACTATGTGCACGACCAGAGTCCGCCCGGAACTACACCGGCGTACCCTCTGCCGTCGCTTTTGGTCACTTACCTCCAGTCCAGTAATCGTGCCCCCACCCTAGCCTAGTCCCTAGGGTCATGATGATACTAACTTGGGATTACTGCTGGAGTGGGCCCCCATTGCTAGGATTTTTCTAGTGGGTTAAGTACGGTTTAACCCTCTTGCTAATCCTGGATTAACTTGGTTAAGTGTAACGATGAGTTCACGACTTAACCCCGATTAATCTACCAAACCCAAATTGGTTAAGTATTAAGTGGACCATGACTTAACCCTAATCACGAGGCATTAATTAATTTAATGCGCCTTAACCTCTCACATTAAACCTTGTTGTGGTTACTAGTTAAGCCGGGCGGGTCCGGGTAGCTTTACACCACAACTTGGTCTAACCTCGGGTTCAAGGTACAACATGACCAACTTCTCACATTGGGTCCTATTGTTTGTAGCAACTAGTTAAGCCGGTCGGTTCCGGGTAGGTTTACGCTACAAACTCAACCCAACCTCGAGCTGGCCACACTTATCTTTTCTAAGTGTCATGTCCATCATGTTTCCAAAACATGTTACAAGTTTTCAAGCAATTGGGTAGACCTAACTTAATAGGTAAATTCCCAATGGGTAGACCTAACTTAATAGGTAAATTCCCAAGCTTATATTTTTATGTCTTTTAAGTTTACCCAACCCCAAACGCAATCCCATCGCTTACATATCGCAATAGCGCATAAAGGATAGAAAGATGGAACTTAGCATAAATCATGACATAAGGGTGTTGAAGCCACAAGTTCAACATGGTGGCATATGAAATGTACATGTGTTCATATACTTGCATATTACATATTTTGGCCTCAAAAGCATGCATAAAACCAAACTTGGCATATTGGTGATACATGGTGCTAAATGACATGTAGAAATGGCCATAAGTTCGCATTTAGCCTCACATGCAAGTTATCATAAGAGATATGATAACTTACATGTTGCCAAAATGCAACCCTTTGGCATAAAGCTTGAAGCTTTATGTTCATAAACCCAAGATAAGCTTGCATAACATGATAGCATGAACAAAATGTTCAACCCAAACTTGCATAACATAACTTGGCATACTTGCATATAAACTTGCATATCACAACATGATAAACTTGCATATCACAACATGATAAACTTGCATATAAACTTGCATATCACAACATGATAAACTTGCATATCATACATTTAACTTTAGAGTTTAAGTATGAAAGTAGAATAGGGCTTACAATGCTTAAGAAGTCACAAAAATATGACAAAGCCCTTATGAAATCAATTAAACCCAAAATGCAAGCAAAACCCTTGAGCCAAAATGATCAAGACTCTTTCTTTATGATGCAAATATAGAAACTTGACTTGAATGCAAGCTAATGATGCTCATACAAGTTTAAAAACACTTGTATGCATGGAAAATCACTTAGAAATGACTTAGGAAATTTTATGAAGAGAGTGGAGGCCATGAGAGGATTGATTTTGCCATAGTTTAGTTACTTGGATGAATAATGATGATTTAGGGTAGGTTAGGGTCTTATTTATAGATTAGGTAAGTGTTTTAGGCCATAGGATTAATCCTAGATTCAATCCAAGCCATCAAAGCATGTCTTGGGGAAGAAGTCAAGTGTAGGAACCATCTAGGGCCTTTAGATTAAAGCTGAACCATGATAACCATCCAAATGCAAAATCTGCATTTGAGCGAATCGGCCCACGGGTTGACAGCCAAACACCCTGGATTAACCCCTAGTCGACCCAGCAGGCTTGGGTCGACCTCAAAAATCGGCCGGTTCGGTTATTCCCCTCTCCCAATTCGCTGTTTTGAACATTTTTGCATATTTATTTATTTAATTTTCTATTATACATATATATATATATATATATATATATATCAATATATATATATTTCTCTGCGCAACCCATTTCACTTAATTAAGTATACTTTAATTTGGGAATTTTTCGTGAAACTTCGCGAGGCCATATCTTGGTCATACGGACTCCGATTTTCGAAAACTCAGACTCTATTTCGCGTATTTTTCCGAGACGAACGCAATGGCATAGCCCGTTTCCCTTGATTCAGATTTTACAGTTTAATTCTACCTCCATTTATGTTATAACATGTTATTCAAAAATACGGGTTGTTACAAAGGCTACTTGGCAAATTCCATAATGTGGGACTAAAGAATTAGCCCAACTAACACATAAGCTAGTGTGAACGCAGCTGTAGAGTGAGAGGCCTCACAAATGAGCTAATGTGAACGCAATATTAGTCTTTAGTGAGCCAAATCTACCCAACCGAACTCTATTTTCAACCGTTCTTCCAGCTTTAAATTCTTCAAGCTTTAGTAATTTCAACTTCACTCTTTTTCAGCAAATTCTTCATGCTTTATCCATCAAATTCTCTAAACCAAGCTTTTTATCAACAATCTGAAAACATAGCTATAAATACACAACTTTAATCATTTTAAATAGAAAACTAGATAAATAAGCGGATAAAATATACACATTTACGTGTATATCAGATATCCCTTTTCTTGGTCGAAATATAGGTTCGTTCTAAGGTGTGTTACCACATTTCGTAATAAATCCTAGGTTTCTCGATCATCGGGGAGAAACTTTACATACATGGGACGTATTTATTATTTGAAAAGCTTTATCAAAAGTATATATATACCTCATAAGACATAGACATATACACCAGGAAATACTTATTTCTTTTGCAACGCCATACTTTCTTAGAATTTTCCAATAAAAGTTTTCGCTTATAGAAAGTTGATATGGCTGAAAATTAACCTCCATATGAATAAGGGAATCCTAATCAAAGAAGATCAAACATTCATGGTATACCCGAATGGTTTACACAATATCCCAGGACAGTTGAACAAGCTCATATCCTTCATGCTGCATTAGTGGAGTCTGTTGGCCTACCTGCTGATGCGTCCGTTCATCTTCATAACTTCTCTCGAGTCTGTAAGGACTTTGTTAATCTGGTCGGTAAGACTTTTTTTGGGATAGAAGGATTCTTGGATGCTAAAGCTTAGATAAGTGAATACGGTAGAATATTCAAGGTGATTGGCTGGGAGGATCAATCTAAGAAAAAGCTAGCTGTAATAACCCGCAAAATCCGAGCCAGTTTAAAATTTTTATTTTGGCAATATTAGCAAATTTTGATTATTTAAAATGAATTATTTTAAATAAAATCGACGAGAAAATTTATTTTGAATATAATTCGATGTATATATTATATACGTCGTCGTTAGAATATAAATGTAACAACCCGTATTTTCAATAACCTGTAATAATGAAAATTGAGGCAGAATTAAATTATAAAATGTGAATCAAGGGAAACGGGCTATGCCATTGCGTTCGTCTCGGAAAAATACGCGAAATAGAGTCCGAGTTTTCGGAAATCGGAGTCCGTATGACCCAGTTAAGGCCCATTGAAGTTTGCAGAAAATTTCTAAGTAAAAACAGATTTAGATTTAAAATTAGAAACAAGGGTTTGGGCCAGCTGGGCCAAGGCGGGAAAAATCCCGCCCAGGACCCCATGTCGACAGGCCTGTCGACAGGGGTCTAGGCATGTCGACTGCCCTGTCGACAGCCCTGTCGTCAGGGGGTGCACGGGCTGCTTAGCCTGGTGCACCATTTCTGATTGGGGTTGGGTCTTGTGGCTTGTTTCTAGAGAGTTCCGGGATCTGATGGCCTTAATTCAATCTAGGGTTAATCCTATGGTCCAAATCACTAACCTAATCTATAAATAAGACCCTAACCTACCCTAAATCACTCATTATTCATCCTAGTAACTAAACTATGCCAAAATCAAAACTCTCATGGCCTCCACCCTCTTCATACAATTCCTAATCAAATCCCTAAGAGATTTCCATGCATACAAGGGTATTTAGGCTTGTATGATCCTCCTTAGCTTGCATTAAAGGCTTGTTTTTCTATTGGCATCATAAAGGAGGAGTCTTGATCAAGTTTGCTTGCATTTGGGGGCTTTAATTAGTTGCATAAGGGGTTTCTTGCATTTGTTGTACTCATTTGAGTCCACATAAGCATTGTAAGCCCTCTTACCCTCATTTTAGAAACTATAAAGTTAATGTGTGATGAAAGTTGGGGTTTATGTATGTTTATTGAGTTGTGCATGTTATGCAAGGGTACTAAGCCATGATTTGCAAATCTATTAAGTTATGCATGTATACTAAGCCATGATTTGCAAGATTTATAAGTTATGCATGTTTATGCAAGTTTGCTAAGCCATGATTTGTATGTTTATTAAGTTATGCATGTTTATGCAAGTTTGCTAAGCCATGATTTGTGTGTTTATTGAGTTATGCATGTTTATGCAAGTTTGCTAAGCCATGATTTGTACGCTTATTGAGTTATGCATGTTTATGCAAGTTTAAAATGACAAGTTGTGCATGTTTTGACAAGTTGTGCATGTTTTGGCAAGTTGTGCATGTTTATGCAAGTTTAAAATGACAAGTTGTGCATGTTTTGACAAGTTGTGCATGTTTTGGCAAGTTGTGCATGTTTATGCAAGTTTAAAATGACAAGTTGTGCATGTTTTGACAAGTTGTGCATGTTTTGGCAAGTTGTGCATGTTTATGCAAGTTTAAAATGACAAGTTGTGCATGTTTTGACAAGTTGTGCATGTTTTGGCAAGTTGTGCATGTTTATGCAAGTTTAAAATGACAAGTTGTGCATGTTTTGACAAGTTGTGCATGTTTTGGCAAGTTGTGCATGTTTATGCAAGTTTAAAATGACAAGTTGTGCATGTTTTGACAAGTTGTGCATGTTTTGACAAGTTGTGCATGTTTATGCAAGTTTAAAATGACAAGTTGTGCATGTTTGACAAGTTATGCATGATTATGGTAATATGCAAGTTCATTATGCTAAGTTATGCAAGTTTAACATGTTATGCATGTTTTATGGTAATATGCAAGTTCACTACGCTAAGTTGTGCAAGTCTAACATGTTATGCATGACTGTTGTGCAAGTTTATGTTGTGCCAAGTTCCCTCTTCCTATCCTTTATGCGTTACTACGAATATGTAAGCGATAGAATGACGTTGGGGGTTTTGGGGTAAACTTAAAATACATAAAAATATAAGATTGGAAATTTACCTATTAAGTTAGGTCTACCCCTTGGGAATTTACCTATTAAGTTAGGTCTACCCAAGTAATTGTTTGACTTGTGATTATGTTTTGAAATAAAGTGGACATGACACTTAGAAAACATAAGTGTGGCCAACTCGAGGTTGGGTTGAGTTTGTAGCGTAATTCTACCCGGAACCGACCGGCTTAACTAGTGGCTACAAACAATAGGACCCAATGTGAGAAGTTGGTCATGGGGTGCCAAGACCCGAGGTTAGACCAAGTTGTGGTGTAAAGCTACCCGGACCCGCCCGGCCTAACTAGTAACCACAACAAGGTCTAATGTGAGAGGTTGAGGTGCATTAAGTTAATTAATGCCTCATAATTAGGGTTAAGTCAGGGTCCACTAATACTTAACCAATTTGGGGATTCAAGGGATGAAAATGGGGTTAAGTTACACTTAACCAATTTAATCAATTTGGGAGTTCAAGGGATTAGAATGGGGTTAAGCCACACTTAACCAGTTTAATCCAGGATTAGTGAAGGGTTAAATCACACTTAACCCTCTTAGAAACCCTAGCAACGTGGTCTGTTCCAGCAGTAATCCCAGTTTGGTATCATTCACAACCCTAGAGGCTAGGCTAGGGCGGGGCACGATTACTGGACTGATGTAAGCGACCAAAGCGACGGCTGAGTGGTACAGCGGTGCGGGTCCGGCGGGCTACGGACGTGCACGTAGTCCGATGTTGGACAAACTCGAGGCACGGGTACCAGTAGGTTAGGGCTGTGCATTATTGCTTAAGTGTCCGGGGTCGACAACCGAGGGCTTGATACACCCAAAGGTGGGCCCAGCACAGACTACCTACATCCATATGTGGGCCGTATGGACATCAACACTTGACGTGTTAGGCTTATAGGGAGCCGATCGACTAGACCGTTGGGTTGGACCTTATACTAAGGTCACTTCATGTTATTGGGCCAAAGTTTGGGCTAAGGGATCAATACCTGTTATGTTGGTTTGCTAGTACACCGTGGTGCAAAACTTAACCTTGTTTTATGCGATGATACCTCTATCTATCTTGTAGGTAATTTACCATGCCAGTATGTTGTTATCTATGATCATCTCAGTTTCCATCATGATGTTAACTTTATTAGTTTATAGACTGATCGTAGCAGGGCTTACTCAGTCTTTTTGACTGACCCGTTTTGTTTCGCCTCTTTTCTTCCGTTCCCCCCCCCCCCAGGTTCTCAGGGAGGGAATACAGGAGCCTAGCTTGGATCTTAGCTGCTTTCTTGGATAGCTCATGTATGCTTTGGACTTGGGCTTGCTATGGTTTCTTCCACTTTGGGGATAGCTACTTTTATGTTTTCCTTTTTCAGTTTCAGATGATGTTACTTCATGTACTAGACTTGTTTATCTGGGGAAATTGACATTTTGATGTACCAGACTTGTTTTTGAAATAGTTTAAAAATCTTCCGCTGTTTTATTTACTTACTCTGTTTATTTACATATATATATATGTCATGTCCTGCCTTGCTATATCATTATGCATGTTTACCAATAATGCCCCTCCAAAGCTAGTGCATTCCTTTGCGAGTGACCTGGTGGAGGTGGGGTGTTACAATAAATATTTATATATAAATATAAATAGAATTGAAAATGGCGCGGTAGTTCGATGATTCGATTTCAAACTTCAATTGAATGTACCGAGTGCAAAACAATCCGGATTTTAGCGAAACCAAAAACATTAGGATCCATTCGTGGATATCTTTCCAACGAATCCGAAAAATCAGAATTTCATAGCGGGAATCAAAAGGTAAGTCCAGTTGAAAATTCTGAATAGTCGCTATGGAATTCAGGCCCTTAAAAATAGCCATTTTGCAAACGACCTCGGATTTCGACGAAACCACCTTTGTTGGATCCGCAGTGTCGAATAATTGCTAGATTCCAAATTTCATAATTTTCCGAATCAATAGGTGAGCGTGGCATAGGAAAACGCGTTTGACCAGTTTCAGTTGATTTTAATCGACTGGAAATTGGCCATTTTTCATACGGTCTCAGAATTCGACGAAACTAGTTTTGTTAGGACCGTATCGTCAATACGAAGCTAGAAAATATTTTTCGAGAATTTTTAAAGTTCGTATGCAACCCCGGTAATTTGAAATGTACGTTCAAAATTCAATATAATGATTTAAATGAAAATTCAACGGAAACTGATCAAAACAATCGAATCAGCTTGCGATACATATCCCATTGGGTTCGGAATGGGGGTAAAACGCTATGGACGACAGGCGGTGGGCCTCGTTTTGAGATCGAAAATAAAAGTTGCTTTTTGGCAATAATAAATAAATAAATAAATAAAATAAATAAATAAAAAAATAACCCTCTCTATACCCTGCGCCCCCCCACGTTCTAATTTCATTTTTCAGAGATCAAAATAAAAAAAAAAAAAAAGGAAAAAGGGGGACGGAGGAGCTCGTCGCTCCTCCGATGGAGCCGCCACCGCGCCATAGGGCAACGCCACCACCCTCTACCTCCGATCCCCTCCCCTTGCTTCGCGCCCCCCTGCGCGCACCCCGAGCTCTCCCCCCCCCCTATTAAACCCAACGCCGCCATCACCAAAAACACCCGACGCGCCTCCACCTCCACGCCGCCGCACCCAGTCACCGTGAGCTGCGAAGCCGCCTCCGCCTCTGAACGCGACAGCAAACCCCCCCGTCCACCGTTGACAGTAAGTTTTTTTTATTATTTTATTTTTTATTTTTTTATTATTATTATAATTTTTGTTTATATAAATTCTGATTTATTTTGTTTGTAAATAATCAAGTTTAGATTTTTAAGGGTATAAAAATAGGATTTTTAAATAATAAAAATATGAATTTTTATATTTTTAAAGTATTAAAAATATAATCTTTACTATATAGATGATATAAAAATATGATTTTTAGTTAGGTAGAGAGTTAAAAATATAATTTTTTTACATGATAGGAATATTAAAAATATCATCTTTATATGTGTAGGAAAATAAAAATGAGATTTTTATAAAGATGAAATCTTTAAATTTGAAAAGGCGAAGTCTATGTTTTTATAAAGGCGAAATCTATATTTTTATAAAGGCGAAATCTTTATATGGAAAATAGCGTGATAAAAATATAATTTTTATCTATATAACATAGTAAGAAAAAGTCGATTTTTATATATTGAATAACATAGTAAAAATTTGATTTTTATATAAAGTATAACGAAGTAAAAATTCAATTTTTTTAAATGTATGAAGCGATTATAAAAATATGGTTTTCATATTGAACGTGAATAAATAAAAATGTCATTTTTATTTTAAAGACATCAAAATATAAAAATGTGTGATTTTTATATATGTAGTGGCTACGAGCAACGAAGATGACGAAGATGCGATAGCGATGAAGATTTCTATCAATGAAGTGCCGTGGAGCTAGGATAGCTATTTGTGAGAATTTCTCACCTTTCAATTTCTTTTCTAATTATATATATACTAGGATGCAAACGGTGCTTAGTAGCACCCGACACAATCGTCCACAGACCATGGACTTGTTTGTTTGGTTGCATAGATTAGTTATATGATGTGATTTGAATTTGGTTGTTTGGTGATTTTGATTGATGTGTGAATGGCGTGGGCCTTCACTAGACCGGGGATAAGGCTAGGCCTTGTCCTGCTTCTAGTATCGTGCCGTTATGCCGCCGAAATTTTCTAAAATATGTTAGAAAAATAAAAATATGATTTTTATTGAATAAATGAACTGAATAGAAATTCATATGTTGAAATAAAATGTTTTATCGTTAAAAATATAATTTTTAACGTGAAAGTGAATAAAATAAAATATTCATTTACAAACCAGACGGTTTGTCTATGTACACCTATTTGAAGGACATGGATTGGGTCGATAAATTTTACACATCGCCCAACTGCACGAATAAAATCTGTGTTTGATTGTTTGAAACCCCACACGGGTGTTGGGATGAAATATGAAGTTCACTCATCCTGATTAATTAAATATGTCGATCGATGGATTGACAGGCTGTTATAAGCATTAGATATCTATATTTGATGCTTATACAGTGTAGTGCACTTTGGTTGATGGTTGATTATTTTTCAATGCTATTATATACATGTGATGTATGAAAATCCATATAATTAACATTATATGGTGATTGATTGGGCCTCATTCCAATTTAGAAGATAAAGAATAATATAAAATAAAGGTTCATGTGTTGACTGTACTCATTCGTGAGATTAGTCATGTGTTGAACGAAATATTTTTATAATAAAATTTACATCTTTATCAATATAAAATAAAGGTTCATGTGTTGACTGTACTCATTCGTGAGATTAGTCATGTGTTGAACGAAGTATTTTTTTATAATAAAATTTACATCTTTATCAATATAAAATAAAGTTTCATGTGTTGACTGTACTCATCCGTTGAGGTTAGTCATGTGTTGAACGAAATAATTTAACAAAAATAGTCACACGTGGACGGTACTCATTCATTGAGATTAGTCGTGTGTTGACAAAAAGAAATATTTTGAAATAGAAATATTTGTAAAATAAATATTTGAAATAGAATATTTGAAATTAGAAATATATGAAGCCGTGTTGGTTAGATTGACGCCATTTTGACGTGAATGATATTCATATCGATTTTATTCATTTTAAAAGGGATATTGAAAGGTGATTTCGAAATCGAATATTTTGAAATGAAATTTGAATTTGAATAGAATAGAAAATCATTCGAATTTGAATAGAATAGAAAATCTTTCGAATTTGAATAGAATAGAAAATCATTTGGATTTGAATTGAATAGAAAACGATTTCGAAATGTATTGAATATATAACGATTTCGAAATGAATTGAATATATAACGATTTCGAAATGAATTGAATATATAAACGATTTCGAAATGAATTGAATAGAAAACGATTTCGAAATGAATTGAATAGAAAACGACTTCGAAATGAATTGAATATATAACGAATTTGATTTCAATTGAATATATAACGAATTTGATTTGAATAGAAAACGAATTTGATTTCAATTGAATATATAACGAATTTGATTTGAATAGAAAACGAATTTGATTTCAATTGAATATATAACGATTTCGAAATGAATTGAATAGAAAACGATGTTGAAATGAATTGAATATATAACGATTTCGAAATGAATTGAATATATAACGATTTCGAAATGAATTGAATAGAAAACGATTTCGAAATGAATTGAACAGAAAACGACTTCGAAATGAATTGAATATATAACGAATTTGATTTCAATTGAATATATAACGAATTTGATTTGAATATATAACGAATTTGATTTCAATTGAATATATAACGAATTTGATTTGAATAGAAAACGAATTTGATTTCAATTGAATATATAACGAATTTGATTCGAATAGAAAACCAATTTGAATTGAATCGAATAGAAAACGACTTTGGAATTGAATTGAATTGAAAACGAATTCAAATTGAATTGAAAGCGAATTGAAATGAATTCAAATTGAATTGAAATTTGAATTGAATAGAAATGAATTCTAAAACGAATTTATAAAGAAGAATTCAATTTTGATTTGAATTGAAATGGAAGTTGAAATTGTTTTTGAAACGAATTCAAAACTATTTATAAAATTCGTTTTGAATAGGAATCGACGAAATATATATTATATATATTATATATATAATATAATGGCCTGAATAGAACGCGCCGCGCCGTGGCAGTTCGTGAATTTCGACCATTTATTTCAAACGAACATTACGGGAGATCCGACCGTCGGATTCTCCTAAAACCGGAACCGTTGGGTTCGTATCGAAAAGAGCTTTCTAACGAATATTAGAAATTCAAAATCTAACGGTTGGATTTGGAGATACGTCCAAATCAAATTCGAAAAAGGTCGCTGTAAGTGCAGTTCGATGGCCGTTGATGGAAATCGACTGTACGGGCCTTGATAAAATTATTAAAAATATTAGTAATTTGTGTAAAATCATAAGAAATGATTTGAGAAAAATTGGGGTGAAAAACTCCATATTTGAAAAGATAAAAATAGATTTTTATCAAAATGAACTAGTTTGAACTAAATTTAAAACCCGATTTATTTTTAAATAAATAAATTAGATTTAAAAAGGGGTTTTAAATAATCGGAATTCCAAATATATTTGATTTGAATTGAACTAGAATTGATTTGTGGGTTTATCGTGAACTGTGTTTTAAATAACACCTAGTTCTTTAACCCGAAAATAAATAGAATGTGATTTGGGTTTGTCGTGAACTGTGTTTTAAATAACACCTAGTTCTTTAACCCAATAAAAGGAGTTTTAACGAATCTGCAATTAGATTGAAATGTGAATTTACAATCTAAATTATCAAATTTAGAAAACGAGCGAGAATGGAGTATCACCAGTTTTGCTCCAAAGCGATAGTTAAATCTTTAATTAGATTTGAACATGAAATGGTAATTTATTTTACCGATAACACCATAGTATTAGATATGGAGTATTACCAGTTTTGCTTCATGGGATGAATAGGTTGGGATTGAGAAATAAAATAAATAATTACTTCGTTACGGTTCGCTAATCTCGACTAGTTGGAAAAAACCATAATTTGGTTTTAAATGACATCCAAAGGAAGATTACAGGATAAATTTTAAAGAATTTATCTTGGATAAAATTAATGGGAACCTTTCCCTAAGAATGTGGAATTTAGAAACTAGCTGTAGGTTGGCTAAGTAGAATGGTTTCCTGGGTATTGATCTGATGTTGGTTTCGGCCTTCGGGGTTAATGTTTGGGAAATTGTTCTCTTGCTAATTTGCGGTTAGTGACTAATGAATTGGAATGAGGCGTATGTTGTGTTTGTGTAACATTTGTTTTTAATATATGCGGGTTGTTCGGAAAGTCCGGGTTTACACCCATTCTGAATAACCGATTCGACGATTCGTCGAATATGAAGACGGTGGTCGAAGACCGGAAGTCTTCACATCGTTTGGATAATTACTGACGATCCTGATTGGGCTGTACACCCAAGAAGATGGAAATAGTTGGTGGTCGTTCAGACGTACTTGGGGATGGATGGATATGCGAGGAAAGTGCCTCCGGTTTCGTTCAGACCCAGAACGGACTTGTAAATGGATTGTGTGTCTGACACTGGATTTTATTCTGTGTTGATTGATTTCCATTAAATATACATCTGTTTGGCGGCGGAGAATTTATTCTTTTGCTTAACGCCCTTCTCTGAGACGTACGAGCTCAGAGGTTGTATATTGATGGACATCAGTCGCATGGCATGAATTGCCTGTGTGGCACGCTAAGATACAATGATCAAGGCTTCTGTTGAAAAGCAGAGTCTTGTGGTTGATGATCAAAGCACGCCTACGTGGCAGCTTTGTGTATAACGTGAATTCGCGAGCCTCACACCTCGGTATGAGTTAAAAATGGGATATGGGCCGTTAGGAGAGCACGACGTTTCTTTCTAGCTTTGGTGGTGTCAGTGACTTACCAGCCCTGACATTTATATACTTTTCACCTTTGTGGTTGTTGGAATGAGGCGCCTCGATTATAGGTCTGTAAGGACCGGGAAACGTGTGTTCAGGAATTGTCAATCCTCTAACGTAAGTGAGGACCGGCCCAACCGATCCAAGTGGCTACCCAGAGTGTGTAGTCCTGAGCATTTGCTAGAGTGTCTCGAAGCGGAGAGGAGCTTGCCCCTTGCCTCGAATCATGACGGAAATCCAATTTCCAATACGTGTATTTCGGCTTTATATTGTAGAGCCTAGTATGGCGACATAGTGGGATGGGGCACTCATGCCGTCTATGATTTATATTTATGATTGAAATTGTTTTGACACTATACACTTATTATAGTATCAAATGATTTGTTTTTAAACGTATCAAGCATGTTTGGCTGTTATAAGGTAAAACCCTATCCTCCGGCTTGCGTTGCATTGTGTGATGGGACCTGGGTCTTATAATAGCTTCATTTTTAGAAAAAGCATTGCGTTGTTTATTCTATATGCACTGGTATTCTTGGGAGGAAACCCGTTCCGTGTTATACGGCGTGGTCCCTTGAACGACTCTCTTTTAAAATAAAGTTTTAATAACTGTTTTAGTTCTCACACCAGTCACATGACTGACCTGGAGTTTATTGTTTTAACCTAAACTCTGGGTGCCCCTATTTTCCGCATGGGCAGCTAGTAGTTTTGGTTTTGCAGGTTTATATTCACAAGATCCTGGTTTACAGCTGGAATGATATCCGGAAAGCTCTGTATCCGTATATCACCTTCAGTTGTGCTTTGTATTATTTTCCGCTGCTATGCAATTTATTGTAATCTCCGGTAATTTATCGAATGTAATTTATTCATTATACCCTGTATATTCTTGTACCTGATGGAATTGTTGTAATAACAATGAAATGTTCTTCTGTTTGTGTTCTGATTTGTCCTGTTCTCAAACGATCAGGGGTTTCGAACGGTCTAGATCGGTTTAACGACTGATTCGGATCGAGCGAAATTCTAGGCCGTCACATTTGGTATCAGAGCTTTGGTTTACAGAGCTCGAGAACAAGACATATTAGAACCTTACGAAAGAATTCATCAGATATTGGATTAGTAATATCCAATTAGAATGACTCGTTAGAGATAGGATCAGTAGTATCCTAGAACGAGTGTGAAGAGTATATTTTTCAAAAGAAAACAATTTTGTTTTGAAAATTTAAGTCGCTTTAAACGTATTTGAATATTTATTTATTTTGAATATGGACAATCTAGTATATAAAGATTTCGCATATACGCGTCATGAACGTATATTCGGAGTTTTAATATACTGGATAGATATAGAATCATACTCTAGTGGCCCGAAGATGGTTCTGATGATTGACTAGTCGTCATTAGTATTCATGTTCGAGTAACGAAGGTGTGATATCGATATATTTCCATTAGACTGGTGTGAGAACCAAAACTTATATAGTTAGAACACATTGTTGTGAATTGGCATCAAAAACAAGATTTTCTGTATATATATCAAAATTATGAATTTGAAACTCTAATCCACTAATTGATTGATGTTTGTGTTGTTTGTTTATTTGTTTGATAAATTTGAACCATTATGCCTAATTGCATCAAATATTAAAAATTGGTCGCATTTGCTTGTATATACATATACTTACAGTGAACAGGTCATAGCAAGGAGGCTAGAGCCGAAGAATAAAATTTGTTTGCCCGACAAATAGGTACATGTTTACTACATAATTTACTGTTTTGTTTGGGTGACGATGATTTTATGAGCCTATTGGCTTTTTCTTTTTTTCTTTTTGAGATTAGAAGGACCGGGGAAGCTATTTGAAATTCCCCGATGCTCCCGGTGCAGGGGAGGTTATGGCGAAATTTTTCGAAAATTTAGGGTGTTAGCCAAATTTTTGAAATTTTGAAAATTCTCAGAAACTGAAAAGTTGGAGAATGAAAGCCAGATCGAACGTAGAGTTGATTGATCAAACCACTTTCGACTTTGTTCCTTTTCGGGGACGAAAAGTTTTAAGTGGGGGAGATTGTAATAACCCGCAAAATCCGAGCCAGTTTAAATTTTTTATTTTGGCAATTTTAGCAAATTTTGATTATTTAAAATGAATTATTTTAAATAAAATCGACGAGAAAATTTATTTGGAATATAATTCGATGTATATATTATATACGTCGTCGTTAGAATATAAATATTTATATATAAATATAAATAGAATTGAAAATGGCGTGGTAGTTCGATGATTCGATTTCAAACTTCAATTGAATGTACCGGGTGCAAAACAATCCGGATTTTAGCGAAACCAAAAACATTAGGATCCGTTCGTGGATATCTTTCCAACGAATCCGAAAAATCAGAATTTCATAGCGGGAATCAAAAGGTAAGTCCAGTTGAAAATTCTGAATAGTCGCTATGGAATTCAGGCCCTTAAAAATATCCATTTTGCAAACGACCTCGGATTTCAACGAAACCACCTTTGTTGGATCCGCAGTGTCGAATAATTGCTAGATTCCAAATTTCATAATTTTCCGAATCAATCGGTGAGCGTGGCATAGGAAAACGCGTTTGACCAGTTTCAGTTGATTTTAATCGACTGGAAATTGGCCATTTTTCATACGGTCTCAGAATTCGACGAAACTAGTTTTGTTAGGACCGTATCGTCAATACGAAGCTAGAAAATATTTTTCGAGAATTTTTAAAGTTCGTATGCAACCCCGGTAATTTGAAATGTACGTTCAAAATTCAATATAATGATTTAAATGAAAATTCAACGGAAACTGATCAAAACAATCGAATCAGCTTGTGATACATATCCCATTGGGTTCGGAATGGGGGTAAAACGCTATGGACGACAGGCGGTGGGCCTCGTTTTGAGATCGAAAATAAAAGTTGCTTTTTGGCAAAAAATAAATAAATAAATTAATTAAGTAAATAAAAAAAATAACCCTCTCTATACCCTGCGCCCCCCCACGTTCTAATTTCATTTTTCAGAGATCAAAATAAAAAAAGAAAAAAAAAGAAAAGGAAAAAGGGGGACGGAGGAGCTCGTCGCTCCTCCGATGGAGCCGCCACCGCGCCATAGGGCAACGCCACCACCCTCTACCTCCGATCCCCTCCCCTTGCTTCGTGCCCCCCTGCGCGCACCCCGAGCTCTCCCCCCCTATTAAACCCAATGCCGCCATCACCAAAAACACCCGACGCGCCTCCACCTCCACGTCGCCGCACCCAGTCACCGTGAGCTGCGAAGCCGCCTCCGCCTCTGAACGCGACAGCAAACCCCCCCCGTCCACCGTTGACAGTAAGTTTTTTATTTTATTTTATTTTTTATTATTTTATTTTTTTATTATTATTATAATTTTTGTTTATATAAATTTTGATTTATTTTGTTTGTAAATAATCAAGTTTAGATTTTTAAGGGTATAAAAATAGGATTTTTAAATAATAAAAATATGAATTTTTATATTTTTAAAGTATTAAAAATATAATCTTTACTATATAGATGATATAAAAATATGATTTTTAGTTAGGTAGAGAGTTAAAAATATAATTTTTTTACATGATAGGAATATTAAAAATATCATCTTTATATGTGTAGGAAAATAAAAATGAGATTTTTATAAAGATGAAATCTTTAAATTTGAAAAGGCGAAGTCTATGTTTTTATAAAGGAGAAATCTATATTTTTATAAAGGCGAAATCTTTATATGGAAAATAGCGTGATAAAAATATAATTTTTATCTATATAACATAGTAAGAAAAAGTCGATTTTTATATATTGAATAACATAGTAAAAATTTGATTTTTATATAAAGTATAACGAAGTAAAAATTCAATTTTTTTAAATATATGAAGCGATTATAAAAATATGGTTTTCATATTGAACGTGAATAAATAAAAATGTGATTTTTATTTTAAAGACATCAAAATATAAAAATGTGTGATTTTTATATATGTAGTGGCTACGAGCAACGAAGATGCGATAGCAATGAAGATTTCTATCAATGAAGTGCCGTGGAGCTAGGATAGCTATTTGTGAGAATTTCTCACCTTTCAATTTCTTTTCTAATTATATATATATACTAGGATGCAGACGGTGCTTAGTAGCACCCGACACAATCGTCCATAGACCATGGACTTGTTTGTTTGGTTGCATAGATTAGTTATATGATGTGATTTGAATTTGGTTGTTTGGTGATTTTGATTGATGTGTGAATGGCGTGGGCCTTCACTAGACCGGGGATAAGGCTAGGCCTTGTCCTGTTTCTAGTATCGTGCCGTTATGCCGCCGAAATTTTCTAAAATATGTTAGAAAAATAAAAATATGATTTTTATTGAATAAATGAACTGAATAGAAATTCATATGTTGAAATAAAATGTTTTATCGTTAAAAATATAATTTTTAACGTGAAAGTGAATAAAATAAAATATTCATTTACAAACCAGACGGTTTGTCTATGTACACCTATTTGAAGGACATGGATTGGGTCGATAAATTTTACACATCGCCCAACTGCACGAATAAAATCTGTGTTTGATTGTTTGAAACCCCACACGGGTGTTGGGATGAAATATGAAGTTCACTCATCCTGATTAATTAAATATGTCGATCGATGGATTGACAGGCTGTTATAAGCATTAGATATCTATATTTGATGCTTATACAGTGTAGTGCACTTTGGTTGATGGTTGATTATTTTTCAATGCTATTATATACATTTGATGTATGAAAATCCATATAATTAACATTATATGGTGATTGATTGGGCCTCATTCCAATTTAGAAGATAAAGAATAATATAAAATAAAGGTTCATGTGTTGACTATACTCATTCGTGAGATTAGTCATGTGTTGAACGAAATATTTTTATAATAAAATTTACATCTTTATCAATATAAAATAAAGGTTCATGTGTTGACTGTACTCATTCGTGAGATTAGTCATGTGTTGAACGAAGTATTTTTTTTATAATAAAATTTACATCTTTATCAATATAAAATAAAGGTTCATGTGTTGATTGTACTCATCCATTGAGGTTAGTCATGTGTTGAACGAAATAATTTAACAAAAATAGTCACACGTGGACGGTACTCATTCATTGAGATTAGTCGTGTGTTGACAAAAAGAAATATTTTGAAATAGAAATATTTGTAAAATAAATATTTGAAATAGAATATTTGAAATTAGAAATATATGAAGCCGTGTTGGTTAGATTGACGCCATTTTGACGTGAACGATATTCATATCGATTTTATTCATTTTAAAAGGGATATTGAAAGGTGATTTCGAAATCGAATATTTTGAAATGAAATTTGAATTTGAATAGAATAGAAAATCATTCGAATTTGAATAGAATAGAAAATCATTCGAATTTGAATAGAATAGAAAATCATTCGGATTTGAATTGAATAGAAAACGATTTCGAAATGTATTGAATATATAACGATTTCGAAATGAATTGAATATATAACGATTTCGAAATGAATTGAATATATAAACGATTTCGAAATGAATTGAATAGAAAACGATTTCGAAATGAATTGAATAGAAAACGACTTCGAAATGAATTGAATATATAACGAATTTGATTTCAATTGAATATATAACGAATTTGATTTGAATAGAAAACGAATTTGATTTCAATTGAATATATAACGAATTTGATTTGAATAGAAAACGAATTTGATTTCAATTGAATATATAACAATTTCGAAATGAATTGAATAGAAAACGATTTCGAAATGAATTGAATATATAACGATTTCGAAATGAATTGAATATATAACTATTTCGAAATGAATTGAATAGAAAACGATTTCGAAATGAATTGAATAGAAAACGACTTCGAAATGAATTGAATATATAACGAATTTGATTTCAATTGAATATATAACAAATTTGATTTGAATATATAACGAATTTGATTTCAATTGAATATATAACGAATTTGATTTGAATAGAAAACGAATTTGATTTCAATTGAATATATAACGAATTTGATTCGAATAGAAAACCAATTTGAATTGAATCGAATAGAAAACGACTTTGGAATTGAATTGAATTGAAAACGAATTCAAATTGAATTGAAAGCGAATTGAAATGAATTCAAATTGAATTGAAATTTGAATTGAATAGAAATGAATTTTAAAACGAATTTATAAAGAAGAATTCAATTTTGATTTGAATTGAAATGGAAGTTGAAATTGTTTTTGAAACGAATTCAAAACTATTTATAAAATTCGTTTTGAATAGGAATCGACGAAATATATATTATATATATTATATATATAATATAATGGCCTGAATAGAACGCGCCGCGCCGCGGCAGTTCGTGAATTTCGACCATTTATTTCAAACAAACATTACGGGAGATCCGACCGTCGGATTCTCCTAAAACCGGAACCGTTGGGTTCGTATCGAAAAGAGCTTTCTAACGAATATTAGAAATTCAAAATCTAACGGTTGGATTTGGAGATACGTCCAAATCAAATTCGAAAAAGGTCGTTGTAAGTGCAGTTCGATGGCCGTTGATGGAAATCGACTGTACGGGCCTTGATAAAATTATTAAAAATATTAGTAATTTGTGTAAAATCATAAGAAATGATTTGAGAAAAATTGGGGTGAAAAACTCCATATTTGAAAAGATAAAAATAGATTTTTATCAAAATGAACTAGTTTGAACTAAATTTAAAACCCAATTTATTTTTAAATAAATAAATTAGATTTAAAAAGGGGTTTTAAATAATCGGAATTCCAAATATATTTGATTTGAATTGAACTAGAATTGATTTGTGGGTTTATCGTGAACTGTGTTTTAAATAACACCTAGTTCTTTAACCCGAAAATAAATAGAATGTGATTTGGGTTTGTCGTGAACTGTGTTTTAAATAACACCTAGTTCTTTAACCCAATAAAAGGAGTTTTAACGAAGCGATAGTTAAATCTTTTATTAGATTTGAACGTGAAATGGTAATTTATTTTACCGATAACACCATAGTATTAGATATGGAGTATTACCAGTTTTGCTTCATGGGATGAATAGGTTGGGATTGAGAAATAAAATAAATAATTACTTCGTTACGGTTCGCTAATCTCGACTAGTTGGAAAAAACCATAATTTGGTTTTAAATGACATCCAAAGGAAGATTACAGGATAAATTTTAAAGAATTTATCTTGGATAAAATTAATGGGAACCTTTCCCTAAGAATGTGGAATTTAGAAACTAGCTGTAGGTTGGCTAAGAAGAATGGTTTCCTGGGTATTGATCTGATGTTGGTTTCGGCCTTCGGGGTTAATGTTTGGGAAATTGTTCTCTTGCTAATTTGCGGTTAGTGACTAATGAATTGGAATGAGGCGTATGTTGTGTTTGTGTAACATTTGTTTTTAATATACGCGGGTTGTTCGGAAAGTCCGGGTTTACACCCATTCTGAATAACCGATTCGACGATTCGTCGAATATGAAGACGGTGGTCGAAGACCGGAAGTCTTCACATCGTTTGGATAATTACTGACGATCCTGATTGGGCTGTACACCCAAGAAGATGGAAATAGTTGGTGGTCGTTCAGACATACTTGGGGATGGATGGATATGCGAGGAAAGTGCCTCCGGTTTCGTTCAGACCCAGAACGGACTTGTAAATGGATTGTGTGTCTGACACTGGATTTTATTCTGTGTTGGTTGATTTCCATTAAATATACATCTGTTTGGCGGCGGAGAATTTATTCTTTTGCTTAACGCCCTTCTCTGAGACGTACGAGCTCAGAGGTTGTATATTGATGGACATCAGTCGCATGGCATGAATTGCCTGTGTGGCACGCTAAGATGCAATGATCAAGGCTTCTGTTGAAAAGCAGAGTCTTGTGGTTGATGATCAAAGCACGCCTACATGGCAGCTTTGTGTATAACGTGAATTCGCGAGCCTCACACCTCGGTATGAGTTAAAAACGGGATACGGGCCGTTGGGAGAGCACGACGTTTCTTTCTAGCTTTGGTGGTGTCAGTGACTTACCAGCCCTGACATTTATATACTTTTCACCTTTGTGGTTATTGGAATGAGGCGCCTCGATTATAGGTCTGTAAGGACCGGGAAACGTGTGTTCAGGAATTGCCAATCCTCTAACGTAAGTGAGGACCGGCCCAACCGATCCAAGTGGCTACCCAGAGTGTGTAGTCCTGAGCATTTGCTAGAGTGTCTCGAAGCGGAGAGGAGCTTGCCCCTTGCCTTGACTCATGACGGAAATCCAATTTCCAATACGTGTATTTCGGCTTTATATTGTAGAGCCTAGTATGGCGACATAGTGGGATGGGGCACTCATGCCGTCTATGATTTATATTTATGATTGAAATTGTTTTGACACTATACACTTATTATAGTATCAAATGATTTATTTTTAAAGGTATCAAGCATGTTTGGCTGTTATAAGGTAAAACCCTATCCTCCGGCTTGCGTTGCATTGTGTGATGGGACCTGGGTCTTATAATAGCTTCATTTTTAGAAAAAGCATTGCGTTGTTTATTCTATATGCACTGGTATTCTTGGGAGGAAACCCGTTCCGTGTTATACGGCGTGGTCCCTTGAACGACTCTCTTTTAAAATAAAGTTTTAATAACTGTTTTAGTTCTCACACCAGTCACATGACTGACCTGGAGTTTATTGTTTTAACCTAAACTCTGGGTGCCCCTATTTTCCGCACGGGCAGCTAGTAGTTTTGGTTTTGCAGGTTTATATTCACAAGATCCTGGTTTACAGCTGGAATGATATCCGGAAAGCTCTGTATCCGTATATCACCTTCAGTTGTGCTTTGTATTATTTTCCGCTGCTATGCAATTTATTGTAATCTCTGGTAATTTATCGAATGTAATTTATTCATTATACCCTGTATATTCTTGTACCTGATGGAATTGTTGTAATAACAATGAAATGTTCTTCTGTTTGTGTTCTGATTTGTCCTGTTCTCAAACGATCAGGGGTTTCGAACGGTCTAGATCGGTTTAACGACTGATTCGGATCGAGCGAAATTCTAGGCCGTCACACTAGCAGGTTAGCATTGGAAGGGAGAAGTGCTAGAACACTTGAATTTTGTATCGAAGGAGAACATAAGGAGGATTTTCTCATGGTGTGAATTTAAGGTGAATTTGAAGTCAAATTTTTGACTAACGCCAAAGTGAGTCTACTAATAGAGAATTTATCAACGTTAAGCCAGAATGCTCAACTCTTAAGTTGCACATTGCTAAGTTTACAAAGTTAGCAAAATTTGAGAGAAATTTGATTCAACAACTATGAATTAGGCTTCAAAATTTGTTGAAGTTTTGAATTTTCCATTAAGGAAGTGTTGCTTTAACAAGTAACTTTTGGAGAAACACTTGAAGTGTTAGTTGAAATTATGATTTTGCACACTACTGATGTTGAGAATAAGGAGGTGAAGGATGAGACAAGCGAGTGTAATGAGAAATAATTTGAAACCAAGAAGGGAAGTTTATAGCCCAAGAAGAAAATAAAAGGAAAATTTAAATGGAGAGTAGTGTTTGCCATCGATGCCGCAAGAAGGGCCATAAAGCCAAGGACTATAGAGTTAATCTGTTTAGGGATAATTTTAGGGGAAAATTCTACCACTATCACAAGCAAGGACCAGTGCCCTAATCTTGCCAAGCTAGGAGTCGGTGGATAGTATTATGCTATGGAAGCTACTCCTCTTTCTTGCAAACAGCCCAAAGACGAAGAAAAAGTAGCTTTAGATGATACAACTCTTATTTTAATGGTTTCTATTCGTACCCTATTTGATTCTGGGGCATCACATAACTTAATAGTAAGGACTGTGGCAAATTTCTTAAATCTTCTAACTATAGTCGTCAATAATCTGATAGTGGTTTCTTATCCTATTGAGGTTTCTATATGACTTATGCAAATCTATATAGACCTAGTGTTAGACATTTGCGATGTCGATTTCTTATGTAAGGCATATGTTCTTAATTTTGAGGGCTATGTATTTTATCTTGAAATTCCATCTAAGGTCAAAAATATGGGGGAAGTAGGCAATTTATGCTCGTCGAATTCTTTGGGTAATGTTGGACCAATATATATACCCATTGTTTGGGAAATTCCCAACGTCTTTGAGAAAGTTTTGGGTCTTCTGCTATGACAGCCCTCCCCACACCAACCGACATTTCTTTGAAATGCGTTGTACCAATGCCCGACTAGCACGGGATGGTCGTCAAAGGAAAAGGGTTTGAAACTATGAATCACCAAAGAATCTATAGTATATCTCACAGCGCATAGAATAAAATATAATAATAAAATAACTTAACATAAAATAGGCGAGATAGTGCATAAGCTGAAAACTAAACCATCATCAGTGGAATCCAAAATACAGCTTATGATCCAAACCATCGTTATTACAACTTCAAAATACTGTCTCTAAAGCAAAATAGAAAAGGTACACTATTAATGCCTAAAGTAGTGACCAACAACAACATAGAGAGGATATATGTATATAGTATGCGGAAGCCTCCTGCTTGTCTCCGGATAGCTACTCGCGCATATCTACCTAACCTGTCTCTAGTCTGCTCGTTTTAGGAGCACCCAGAGTAATAAGAAGAGATATAAAACTCTGGGTCAGACAAAAGTCTGGTATGAGCGATAGCAACAAAGTAAAACAATAACAGGTATTAATAATCATACCTGAACCTAGACCTGCAACCAAAGAGTTAGCACAATAGGTTTAACACTAACATAAAGTGTAAAGTGGAAGTGTGCATGTCATGGTGATAGCAAACTTCAAACATAGCAATCATCCACACATCTCTCACTCAGTGTGTAAAGCATACGATATCCACCGCTTTGGTCACCAGAACCATTGGGGCCATGACGGAGCCCAGCTCCATCCAAACCTTAATACAACCACTTTGCCCTTGGGGGTCCTGATGGAGTTCGAATCCAAACAACTTTGACCCCACCACACCAGTCCATAGTCAACGCCCCCCATCAATAGTGCATCAAAGTTATAGATATCGATAACCCCTTTGCACATGTCTCACAGCAAAGTCCAACTTATGAAGTTAACTTGTTGGCTCCCATCTGGATCCTAAGTGATAAGTTCCCATTTGGACTTCCTTTGCATCTCGGGTTTTGGTCTCCTCCGGTTAGGTTCGGGTCTCCTCCTCCTATCCGGTTCGGGTCTCCTCCACCCATTCGGTTCAGTTCGGGTCTTCCTCTTATCCAGTTCGGTTTGGGTCTCTCCCTCCTATTCGGTTCGGTTCGGATCGGATCTCCTCCTCCAATCCGGTTCGGTTCGGGTCTCCTCCTCCTACCCGGTTCGGTTCGGGTCTCTTTCTCCTATCTAGATCAATTTGTGTCTCTTTCTCCTATCCGAATCGGTTCAGATCTCTTTCTCCTATCCGGATCGGTTTGGGTCTCTTTCTCCTATCGAGATCGGTTCTGCTCTTTTTCTCCTATCCGAATCGGTTCGGGTCTCCCTCCTAACCGGTTCGGATCGTGTCTTCCTCCTAACCGGTTCTGAAAATCTGCAACTTTTTCCAGCAAGCTATTTTCATCAAACAATGGCGTTTTCAACCATTCTAACATTCCTATGACATCACAAAACATTCCAAACAGTAGTAACAACATATAGAATCAATCAAACACATTAAAACATCACTCACATGAAATATTTTAGATCAAACATACCCAAAAAGCATGATTTTCCCCTTAATAAACTTAACCATGTTTTAACTATAGGATTAACAAACTTAATCCAAATTAACCCAAATTTTCACTGGTGATATAAAATAATATTAAAGAATTTCTACGTATTTTCCAGATTTTTATGATGCATAATTTCGCTAATTAGCACTAATCACCCTTAATTAGCCGTAATTAGTGAATAAAAGTGCAAATCACTCACCTTAGCCACAAATGAATGTTAGATCTGAAACTATGACTGATATGGAATGAATTCCAATGCAACACAATAGCTTTATCTCCAATTTGATGTTAATTTGCCCTGATTTGATGTTGATTAGCTTTGTACTTTATTAGAAAGTGATTAGGAGGTAGTTTAGAAGGTGGAAGACATTGTTAGGGTTGAAGAGAGGTAAGTGGCGGCTGTAAAAATGACAAAGAAAGGTTTCTTTAACCCTTCTCAGCCTTTATATAACCCTAATCCCGAAATCCCCAATGAGCCTACCTGCTAATTACCCAATTAAGCCCAATTATACCGTTTTTCATCCTCCAAACCTTATTTCAGCCATATTTCCCAAACGGTAAGTCCGTTTGATTAATGTGACCACTCTACGGAAAGGTAAACCATCATTCGAATCCAATGGAAGCAATTTCAGGTCAAATCTCCTTACCAATCAAAAGTTATAGGCGAAAAAAGATTCGTTAGGGGTAAAACAGTCATTTAAAAATCGGCAAAAATCGTGAATATGGGAAATGACCCCAATAGTCGTTCCCCAAAGTTACACGACCATACTACTTCGTATTTGAATGAAATAAATATTCCACGATCCTCCGATGCGTAGAATGCAGGTCGTTACATCTGCCGTGCATGGGGATTGAATTCCAAATAGACTTAAAGAAAGAGCAAAGGCCTGTTACTCTGCCTTTAAGGCTTACGGTCTTTAAAGAGAGACGAGAGTTATAAAAGAAAATCTTGATATTATTACAGAATGGATTTATCCATTGAAGTGTTATGAATGGGGGAGCCCATTGTACTTGGTACTAAGGTAAATGCAATGTGTTGACTATAGAGAGTTCGATAAGCTAACGAGGATGAATAAATACCCTTTTCCTAGGATTGATGACCTATTTGATCATCTTAGAGGAGGCAGGGTCTTTTCCCAGTTGGAGGAGGCAAGGTCTTTTCCCAATTGGACCTGGCTACATGATTTCACCAATTGAGGTTTGCTAAACAGAGTAAACCCAAAATATAATTCAAAACATTAGATTGACTCTTTGAATGGGAAATGATATCGTTTCATGTGACCAAATCTTCAACCTTCATTATTGATTTGATGAGTAAGGTATTTAAGGAGCTATTTAATTAGAGAGTAGTTTATTTATGGATGATACTTTGGTTTTCTTTAAGAACATAGGGTTCATGAAAATTACCGTAAAAAACTTCTTGGATCCTTAAGGAAACTTTAGCTTAAGGCAAAGTTTTCCAAATCTTATTTTTGGAAAAATATGGTCATATTTCTTGGACATATAGTTTCAGGAAAAGGATTACTGTTAACACCAAAATTTGCATCAGCCAAATACAAAGAGGTGGAAGCTTTGAGACTAGAAAAATAAAGGGCATGAGCGATAAAGCTGGAGCCGAGCAAGAAAAGCTTTAGGGCAGCTTGATTGATACTAGAAGACATTAAAAGGGACACCAATAAAGCCAATACCATAGTGGAAGCCTAGGAAGTATCGAAACCAATGCCAAAGTAAAGGTTCAAAAGGATGCCAACGAAGCCGAGACCGACTTCAAGATATAAAGGACAAGCCGAGACCGACTTCAAGATATAAAGGACAACACCAGGGAAGCAAGCACCGAAGTAGATACCAAGATGCCACTACAAAAGGTGTCCCGAATTGTCTATAAATAAGAATCCAAGGGGTCACTTTTTGGGGGATCTGGATTTCTTTCCTTATTCTAAAATCTTGTATTCATTTCTACGAGCCTAAACCCTAATTTGGAAATCAAATTGGGGGATTTCTCATGTAACCTCCTCCATAATAAAATCATTAAAGCCCTTAAAGTGGAAGCAGATTCATTACGAACCGAACCACTATAAATTGTTGTGTTGTTTACTATTTCGCATATTATACTATATATTACTATGTTTCCGAATATCAACGTTCCCTAGTCCAATATTCCGAGTAATTACCAAACTACCTTTGATGCGTATTCTAGTTCTAATTAGTAAAGATTGTTGAAGCCCTATCCTAAGGTAATTATTGATCCTTAAGTCCGGTAAGCATGATTGTCACCTCATGAAGGAAGAGTAATTAATCATCAGGCTTGGGATCTTGATATCTAAGGAATGATGAATTCAGTCAAGCTTAAAAGGACTAGATTACCTTATTTCCACAACCATAACCCTATATTTCAGTATAGACGAAAAATATCATTACCAATTTGCTATTGAACCTATAAAAGTGGTAGTTGTTAAAAAATGGAGGATTCCTAGGAAAGTGACTGAAGCAAGAGACTTTTTATGGTTATCGGGCTATTATAGGAAATTTATCAAGGAATTTGCAAGAATAACAGCCCCTCTAACTCGATTGACTATGAAAAGGTAAGAGTATGCATAAAGCAATAGTTGTAGTAGGGCTTTTGATAAACTTAAGGAATCTTTAATTGTTGCACCAATGCTTACCATTCCCAATGGAGCTAAGACATTTATTATTGTTTTTGTTTATGGTATGGAACTGGGAGCGATATTAATGCAAAAGAGAAAAGTAGTTGTCTACACAAGTAGATGATGAAAAGAGCAAGAAAAGAGGCATCCTGTGCATGACTTGGAGTTAACGGCTATTGATTTTCACTTAAGATGTGGAGGCATTCTCTCTTAGGGGAATTTTTGAGTTATATACGAATCAGAAATCACTCAATTACCTATTTTTCCAAAGAGATCTAAATCTTTGGCAATAGAGGTGGATGGAGCATATAACATCTTTCAATTTTGGTATTTAGTATACATCTGGGAAAGGTAACATGGTCGTCGACGCCTTGAGTCAGAGGTACACTACCTTATGTGCTTTCTATGAATAGACAAATTTGAAGTTTCTCTCCAATTTTAACTTCCAACCACTAACAGAACCTTCCCAAGGATTTCTTGCAGCTTTTTGAAGTGAGGCTTGCCTTGATGGAACAAATTAAGTTAGAGCAAGGGAATGATCCTAATTTGAAAGAGATAACAGGAAGGTTGAAACATGGAGAACACTTTCCTTATGATGATACATATTTGGAAGATGATGACAGGTGTTTAAAGCGAGATGGATGTATTTGCATCTCAAGAATTGCATATTTGATGTTGAAGTTCTTAAAGAGTGCCACCACACAAAGTTGACCTTTCATTCCAGAGGTGCTAAAATGTATAAGGATATGAAGATGACTTTCTTTTAGATAAAGATGAAAAAGAGTGTGGTTAAATTCATAGCTAAGTTTTTTATGTTTAAAAAATTAAAACTGAACAACGAAAAGCCGAAGGATTGCTGTTACACTTATAAATTCCCACTTGGAAATGGAAGCATGCTACGACAGATTTCGTGAAAGGATTACCTATAAATAAAAGAGGAAATGAACTAGATTGGGTTGTGGCTGATAAACACACAAAAAGTGATACTTTATTCCAATTAAGAAAAGCGAGACCGCCTCTTTATCAACTCAGATATACATCAAGGAGATAATTCGACTTTACGGAATTCCGATTAGTATTATAAGTGATAGAGACCCTCTATTCACTAGTGGGTTTTTGGATGAGCCTACATACAGCCTTCGGAACATCTCTTAGCACTGCCTATCACCCTCAAACCAATGGAAAAACTAAAAGAGCTAATCAAATTTTAGAAGACTTGCTAAGAGGATGCATCACAGATTTTGGAGGATCATGAGAGCAACATCTCCCTGTGGCTTAGTTTTTTTATAGTAATAGTTATCAAGCAGTGATTGGTAATGGCCTTTTTAAGCATTTTATAAGCAGCCATGTAAATTGCCAAGTTGCTAGTGTGAAACCACCAATAAAATTTTACTTGAACCAAATCTAATCCATGATTCCACAGAGAAAGTAGGACTGATTTAGCAAAGAATGATGGTGGCAAAGGACTGGTAGAGATCCTATATTGATAAAAGAAGGAAAGAGCTTGAGTTTGATGTTGGAGGCATGGTGTTTCTTAAAGTCTCTCCTCTTAGAAATGTTATTAGATTTGGCAAGTTAGACATATTAGCTCCAAGATTTTCTGGGCCATTTATGGTTTGGAAATAATAGGCAAACTGGTTTATCATGTGAACTCCCGGATAAATTGGTAGGAGTCCACAATGTTTTCCATGTTTCTTATGTGAGAAAGTGCTTTTAGGATTTTTATTATTAAACTAGAGACTGATCAGCTTGGGGACTTAAGCCAAAGTCTATGGTATATATGCCACAACACGCATTGTAGAGCACAAAAGTATGGAGCTTCACAACAAAATAATTAAGCTAATCCAAGTACAATAGGGAAACAACCAAATGGAAAGCACTTTGTAGGTAAAAGAAATGATAAAGGAAACTCATCCCAAGCTTTTCTCAAGTATAAATTTCCTCTTAAATTAAGATTTGTAGTTTCATTGTGGTTGCTAGTTTAGATAATAGGAATTGGTTGCTACACTGATCCACAAACACAATGCAGTCGTATAGGAAATTTTATGCATAATAGGATTTGTGCATGCATATAACATTGAGAATTACACTTTCATGCTAAGATTAAGATCATATTAAAATATCTATAGCATATAATCACATTAAAAAATTGGCTATGAAATGGATGTACAAATTTAATTGGTTATTTAACATGTATATTAGCACTAGCTGTGTTGTTTTCCCTATGAAAGATTTCAGGATGATTTTAAAGGGAAAGAATACAATACCTCGTAAAATCTACCTTAAATAATCATAGAAACATAGGAATTAAAATTAATAATAGGGAAAAGTATGGAAATTCGACATTTTTATAATTAAGCAATGAAAGTTATACAGTTGCATTCGTGACGAGATTTTGATTTGATTCCATATAAATAAATCAAAAACGGAGCTTGTATGTAAAAGTTACGAGCAATTAAAAATTTCATATCTAAAATACATATAGTTTGAAATTTAATTTAAAATTGTAGTAAATGGAAAACATTCCTAGATTTGAGACTTAAAATTAAAACTATTATCCATATAGATTAACAGGGGATAAATGTTAAGATATTATTGGGCATTTATAACATATTTATTATAACCGTGCAATGCTAAATTGGATGTCAGGATAGAAGGACGGTTAAGACGCAGCGGTTGACCGCAGATAAACCAATTAAAAATCATGTCGATCGCTTCGACCTTGTTGAGTCACAACAACAAGGTTTTTTTAAGGAAAAATTGTTATTTTAATGGGTTGGATTTTATTTAGAAATGTAACAGTCCAAATTAGTTTAGGCAATTATTAATAAGGCCACACTCCTAGGGCTGTAAATTTTGTACGAATGTTTGATGTCTGTTCGCGTCCATGACTGAAATATGTCCGTCTGAGTTCATCAGATTTTCATTTAGAACACGAAGTAGGACAACAAAATTTGTACAAAATAAATCATGTTCGGTCTGTGTTCATTCGAATTCATCTGCATTGGTCTGAATTTCACGTAATTCGGTATATAGTTAAAAGAAAATCTGGTAAAAAGTATAAAATATGATATAAATAGCCTTGTCCGACCGGATCTGTTCGTGTCCGTGTCCGAAAAATACATGTCCATGTCTGATCGATTCCATTTAGGACACGAGTTAGGACAACAAAATGTATATGAAAAAAATTTCATCTGGTCTGTGTCTAGCCCAATTTTATTTAGGACAGAAACTGAACATGCCTCCGTCTGGTCTGACCGGTTTACACTCCTACCTGGAACCCTCGCTGCCATTTACAAATCCTATGGCAACGCTATCCAAATCTACCTCTTTCTTCTTCGATCCAGTTACGGTGTAGTCTAGTTCTCTCTTCACCTTCCTCCAATATTTTATTTTTATATTTCTAGATCTGGTTTTTGTGTATATGTATACAATCCTCTTTTGTGTATATATATATAAATATGAAAGAGAAGGATTCCGGATACGTATATCAAGGTAGTCAAGTCCAAAGAGGATTCACAAAAGGAGTGGAATCTACTTCAGATCTTCAAGGCTATGAGTAAAATCTTAAGTTTATCTTTTGTTTATAATTGTTAAGTTGGATCGGTAGATTTGAGTATGCCTAATTTTTTTTTGGGAATTTGCGTAAATCAAAAACAAATCAGCCCCTCTTCGTGTATAAATTCTATTAATCGAAAGTTTCAATCTTTTTTGGATTTAATTATGTATGTTAATCAAATTAAATTCTATGTTTTCTATATCTCATGTTACCTTAGTTTATTTTGCTTCTTTCCTCTATTTTCTTTTATGCCTCATATTCCTTATAAAGTAACATATTTAAGGGCAATAAATTATATGCGATTCAATCCCTTATATTTATTGAAATTTAAAAAACTAAAAAAGAGAAGTAGACAAAAACTGGAAGAAGAATTATGCAAATTTATTTACAAGTAAGTCCATTTGATTTACAGAAGTAAGTAAAATCCATAATTACAAGTTTATATTTGGTGGATGTGAATTATACCTCTACTTTCGTATGTAACTATGAATATATTGAAAACCCCCATTGTGTGGAAAGTGGTGTGGCACGTAGGGAAGAAGACCTACGATTCTATAAAATAAGAAAAATTTCCTTATATGTATTATTTGTGTTTTGTGTGAGTATATAGCCTTTATTATAGTAAATGGCATGTGGACGCAAAACCCGTTCTTGTAGTAATAATCTGCCTTGACAACCTAGCTGCCAGCGACTACAAAAAGGTAGGCTAATGTGAGACATCTAGTGCCATGGATCATTTAGCAATACAAGACATGCTTCTAGGATTAGGTCTTAAGTGGTTGATTGCCTTTTGAGGGTCTGAAGTGGTTTGGACTAGCGACTTTCCTTATGGATTTATCCGAAGAAGTACAGGCTATAACCATAGGATCCATCCTCATTAGGTATTAAGAGATCTTAGGGTCCACCTAACCCTAATATTAAAGTCCTAATTGGTCATGTAAATGGTTTAATAAGGTAATCTCTAAGATGGTCTGCTTTCTGAGGTCATGCGTTAGGGTCCACCTAAGGGATAGGGTTTTTCAATATGTTGGTGTGCCTATTCTCATCAAAGCATTAAGTGATTTAGAGAAAACCTAGTGATGAAATCTAGATAGTAATACAGCGTCCCGCCTAGTATGGTCTCAAATAGGGCTGCACAAAGTATGGGTTGGGTCAGTTAGACCAAATAATTCAGCCGACTCACATAGGTATGGGTTTAAGGTAGTTCAATCCATATTTAACCCTATATGAGGTTGGATATGGGTTCGGTTGAAGTATGGGTTGGGTCGGGTTTAGTAGGGTTGGGTTGGGTTGCACGAATCCAATAAAAGATGAGAATACAAATGTGACGACCACCCATAACCCCTACACTAAACAAGAGAAATAATGCGCTGAACGGTGTTCCATATAGCAATGGACGATCAACAAGGTATGATAACAATTGGAACCTGTCGTAGAACTCACATCGCAAGCATAAAATATAATAGAACATATACAACAGGTAGAAATAGTGGAGCATCATATAGCAAACTTTTGAAAACTTTCACAACATCCTGAAAGGTTATCCATACATCATAGGAATATCAAAGTCTATACTTGAAGCCTCACTACAACACTCAGAGAACAACTCAAACAACAGAAATAGAAATACTAGATAGTAAGTAAGATAATACGCCATCCTTCGGCTCGTAACATCGTCCTAACTAAGCTATCACCTGTCACCTGCCAGCTAGTCTGCCCATCCACAACCGAATGAACAGACCAAGGTAATAAGAGGAAACATAAAACCTTGAATCAGACAATAGTCTTAGTGAGCGATAAAACAGCTAACAAACGTCAACAATAAAATATATGAGAATGGATAGATAAACTTACTAATTGTAGTGACCCGGATTTTGAGCGGCTTTGGTTATCGACGAAAGCCCGACGTCGATAACCAAAACATCGAAAAATCCCGGTAATTAATGAAAGAAATTAGAAGGTGAGAATAGATAAGATAGAACTTATAGAATAGAAGAAGAAGAAGAACATCATCATCAGAGTAAACACGAATCTCACAGCGGAACGAATAAAATATAACATAACATATCTTTGACATAACATCAGTATATGTATACAATAACACTTATCAGAGTACAACACTTACAACAACAGCGGAAATAATAATAGCTATAGAATCCTGAAGCCTCCTGCTCCAAGCTCTCCAAGTGTATCTGTAAAATCCCGACTACTTGACTGCCCGTACAAATTTAGGCACCCAAGAGTTTAGGGAAAACAACAAAATAAACTCCGGGTCAGTCATGGGACTGGTGTGAATAAACTCAAATCATTTAAACAGGTATATGATATCTCATAAGACCACGCCGTGAATACGGAACGGGTTTTTCCCCTATGAGAATCCAAATAATTTTTCAAAGCAATATCATTCTGATATTATAATAATGTCTAAGTACAAATAAATATCAATCTAGCAGAAACGCTTGCATCTCACGTTACTACATATATAGTATACAATCAAAATCGCAAGCACGTATTGGATGATTGGATTTCCAACTATGACAAGGTATGGGACCACCTTCCGATCAGTGTACTCTAGGAACGATACACTGGAGTTCAACAAGAACATCTTGCAACTCAGCCACACATGACCGACCACTCATTTCGCTTGAGTGTATCGAATGTACATCACCAACGGTTGGGATCAGCAACCGTTCCCGTATATATATGGGACAACATTGATAGATTTAAGAAACAAATGAATATTCACTAGATAGGTGATTATACACCCTACTTCGGTGCGACCGACTTAGCCATGCCGCCTGCCCGATTTCTGTCATTTACCGGATGATGAGGCTAGAAGCTACGCTTTATCATCACAATAGATTCACTTCGAATGCCACATTGTCAGATCCATCGAAAATCACTAATTGACATCTACAACAATACATTACGTGTCAGCTAAAAGAAGTTTCCTTCTCCGCTTCCACTCTTGGTACGGTTGGAGAAATCAATGTACGTAATCATCTGGAAATACTCTGTCAAACATCCATCTTCATTCACTTAGAATTTCACATCGTCATACCCGCCAAATCACAAATTGACTTATCCAAAAATAACACGGGTATACAGCTAAGAGAAACGAATTCCTCCGCCACCAAACGTGAATACGTTTGAACAGATCAACTTACGCGATCCATTGGATATACTCTGTCTGACCTTCGTCCATACAAGTTGTCCTGGGACTGGACAAACCGAAGGCACTATTCTGTAAACAGGATAGCCCTTGCATTTTACTCCATCTTCAATTATCCTTGGCATATATGATTCGCGACGCTTATGCCAATACAGAGTGGTTCTATGGATAATAATCCAAACGGTCTCTCCATATTAACAACGTTAAAATGGTCAAAAACTTCGATAGTCTGTGAGTTAACTATCAAAGAAAAACAAGTGTGAAAACAACGATATTATTTTCAGATGGAAATTATATCGAACAAACATCATTTAACATTAATCTCTTTAGTTCATTTATTTTACTTATCTCCTGTTTCCCTATATTCTAAATTCTTATTTTCTTTTATCAGAAAACATTTCTGATTTTCGTTTGGAAAACATTTCCAAAACTCCTTTACGATCAAACCTTACCATTTCTTAGTTAAGAAGGAAGTCACTCAAGTTGGGGTATAATTACCTCTCAGACCTTAACTGAACAACGTTATAACTTCGAAATGGTCAAAGTTTATCTTTTAATCTTTAACAACTTCTTTACGCCTTTCTCGGATTAAATTTTACTAATCCACTTCTATATTTAAAACATTGGTTATAACGATAACGTTATACTCCCTCCTTTCGAATTATCTAACTTTAATTTTAACTTCTATTCCTATTAGTGAATAATTAACCTAACACTTATTTATTTATAAATAAATAAATCTCTATTTAAACACTGGAAAGTATAAGTACTTTCCCGAATTCGATATAATCGAATTTGCCGATTAACTCTCTTCGAGAAATCTCTATTTGATTAACTCTTCTTCGAATAACCTATATTCGATTAACTTCTTCCTTTTCAAATATCTCATATTTGAAAATCTTACTTTCGAATAAACTATATTCGAAAATCTCTTTTCGAATAACTCTTGTTCGATAAATCGCACTTCGATCAACTAATATTCGATAACTCTTCCTTTTCAAATATCTCATATTTGAAAAACCTCACTTCGATTAAACTATAATCGATAACTCCCTTCGATGAAACTAACATCGATAACTCCTTTCGATGAAACTAACATCGATTACTCCTTCCGATGAAACTAACATCGATAACTTAACTTGACTCGACTAACTCGACTTACTTGGTTCGACCAATTCGATTCGATTAACTAGGCTCGACTAACTTGACTAACTTAACTCGACTTACTTGGTTCGACCGACCAGGTTTGACTAACCTGACCCATTTGGTTTGACTGACCAGGTTTGGCTAACCTGACCCATTTGGTTTGACTGACCAGGTTTGGCTAACCTGACCCATTTGGTTTGACTGACCATGTTTGGCTAACCTGACCCATTTGGTTTGACCATTGGGCTTGACTACTTGGTTTGACCATTTGGTTCGAATACCGTATTCGACTAACTCCTCTCGATTCATTAAAACCGATTAACTCATCTCGATTGACTAAATCAATTAACTCCTATCGATTAACTAAATCGATAAACTCCTTTCGATTAACTAAGTTTGATTTACTCGACTCGACTAACCAGGTTCGACTAACTTGACCAGCTTGGTTGTACTGACCAAGTTCGACTAACTTGACCAGCTTGACTCGATTGGTTTGACTCGACCATCTTGACTCGATTGGTTCGACTCGACCATTTGGCTCGATTTGGTTCGACTCGACCATTTCGACTCGGTTGGGTTCGACTAGCTTGACTAGTTTGGTTCGACTAGCTTGGTTTGACCACTTAACTAACTTGATTCGAATATTTTATATCCGACTAACTAGCTTTTCTTTTATTTCCATTTATTTTAACTTCTATTTATTTCCTAAATAGATTTCCTTTTGTATAATCTATTTATTTTCCTAAATAGATTTTCCTTTATAACTCTAATTATTTAAGCCCTAATTAAATATCCTTTATTCTATTTATTTAATCTAAATAAATATTCCTTTATTTTATTTATATCTAAATAAATATCCTTTTATAAAATCCTTCGATTTTATAGATAGATTCATTTTCAATATAAATATTGAAAATCCCCTTTTCTACATTTTCAGTGTTTTCTATTGTTTTTAAACAACCAACTGTCAATGATCAATATCATCCAAACATATACAATCAACAACAGATTATATATCACAGTATATATCACAATATATAAATAACAGTAAAATAAATGTTGAGGAATCCAGTCGGATTCCTCCAACCTGTTTCCCTGCATCCACCGATGTTAAACAACGTATATAACATCACTTGCATTTCTAATGAAATACACTGATAACAAAATCACCGTTTAATAACGATATATATATATATATATATATATATATATATATAGATATATATATCCATACTGTTTTCAATCAATTATTTAACAGTCCAATCTACAGTCCAATTTAACAATACAACTTAACAGTCCAAATTAACAGTACATAACTAGCAGTCAAATACAGAAATAAAATACAATTTATATTAAAAATATAAATTGAGGAGAGTTAGTGAGTTTTTACTCACATTGACGCGTTAATCGTTAAATAACGGTTTGCGTTCATTTGATTCAGCCGGACAACTTATTTCGCCATAAATTGTAACGAGCTCGGATTCTCTCCCGGTCAGTCTCATTGTGTTGCTCCCGTCCATACGATCCTGTCGGATCTTGTTTTGTCGATTTCTGATTACGTATGTAAAAGATACGATCTTGACTAGTTAACACATTTTTAATTAGACTTAAAACAAAACTTAATAATTAAATTGGGCTTACACATTCATAAGGCCCAAACCATTTCCCTCTAACCCAATACCCGCTCATCATCTTCCCTACTCACGGACTACAGAACCCGTGCTCCTCCTTTTAACACCCATTACCGCAAATTTCCTTCGACCATCACTCCTTCAACAAACCATGGATTTTCAAACCAACCACGCCGTTGCTTTCCTCTTCGAACTCTCTATCCACTGGTACCCTTAACCCCCAAGTCGAAATCATCTACGCCGTCACGTCCATGGGTCCTGTACTACAGACATCGACGTAAAAACTGTTGAATCCTCCAAGATTTGCACATGAGGTGCGGTTTTCAGTGTCTAACCCAAATCCAGACTCCATTTTGCGATTCGATACTCTAAATCCCCCAAAATCCGAACCCTAGCTCACTGCCTCACTTGTCGAGCTTCAAAGGTGAACGTCGATCCCACTAACAAGTACACAGAACTGAAGAGAATGGCTTCACGATCTCGAATACATTTGATTTTCGATTTATAGATTTTACTTTGATTTGTTGTAGATTTTTTCTGTTCGTGAAAATAAAATAAAAATGGAGGCGCCAGAACTTAATTGACCACCGAAGAAATGAAGTTAGGTTTTAGGGTGAATGAGGGTATTTTATAGATAGTTTTTATTATTTTTATATTCGTTATTTTAATTCATTTTTAAGCCAACGCTATATGCATTTGGCTTCAAAAAAATCCCAGTGCCCACATACGACACCCAAAAATCACGAAAATTGACATGCAGCCAGAGTTCGACATTACGGTCCTAACGAAAATGGTTTCGTCGAATTCCGACTCCGTTTGCTCACACAGCGTATTTTTAACTGTTAAAATACTGACTGTTTTTCACTCTAAAAATCCATACGGCCACACAGTGACTCTAAAAATCACGAAACTGGAAATCTAACCACTATTTGACATTTCGGATCCAACAAAATTAGTTCCGTCGAATTCTGAGGTCGTTTGCAAAACTGGCTATTTTTAACGCTCTGAATGACCCATTTAAATATATAAATATATTTAAATATAATTAAATTAAATATAAATAAATTTATATTATCGTATATCTTCACATATGATATCGTACAGCTCCAGAATATCATATCAGAATTTACAGTTTGATATTTCAGATTTTAGAATTATCGATATTCAGTTTATATCGAAAATCCTTTTATAACGTAAATAAAGCGTTGCAAATTATAAAGGAATTCTACAGCGACTTTTCTGAAATTTGATTTGGACGTACATCAAAATCTACACGACGAAATTCCGATTTTTCTCTTCCACTAGAAAGATATACTCCACCAGCTCCACACGTTTCTCGTTTCACTGAAATCCGATTTAAAATGAATCCTGTACATTCAGTTGAAGTTCAAATCGCCAAATATCGAACTACCGCGCCATTTCAAGCTCTATTTAAATTATATTATAAATTATAAATTCAATTAGCTTATATAAATATATTCGTCAATATAATTCAATATAACTGAATTATATATTTTCAACTGTCCAGTTTACACAATATTGTCAATTCCACTATTTCTGACTAATTCAGAAATAAATATATTTTATCCTATTATTTAAATAAATTAAATAATCATTTTTATTTAATTCAGGTCGTCGATATCGCCAAAATGATATTTAAATAATTAAAAAATTTAATTATTCGGCAGCTAAAAATGCGGGTTACTACAATCTTCCCCCCTTAAAAAAAATTTCGTCCTCGAAATTGCTAAGCTAGGGGACGACCCTATCTACTGGGTAAAAATTTATCTGTTTACCTCTTATCTTCGGTTTCAACTGAACCAATTAATATCGACTAAAATATTAATTTATTCTGACTAACTAAATTTTCAAAAATTCTGAAAATTTTCTAACACCTTAACTTTTCGAAAAATTTTGCCAGCACCTCCTTTGTACTGGTCAATATCTCAAACTCCAACTCGCCTCTCTGGGCCTTCTTTAACCCAAAAGAAAATCAAACAGCCAAGCGGCTTGCCAATTCGGCTCATAAATCTCATATCCATATATAATATAAACTGGTACCTTTTTGTCGAGAATATCAACTCTATCACTTCCATATGCTATCAACTCAGCATATACCAGTGTTATTTCCATCAAATTCCAATCAGTTCATATCCTCAAAACCAAATCGAATTTCATTCGAACCCGAATATCAAATTTCAAATTCTTAACTCAGTTCAAGTTAATATTTCAATTTATTTCTACTATCTTATTCTATTTAACTTCATAAGTTAAAATTAAATTCTGAAACTTAATTTCCTGGGTCTATTTCAAATCAATTTGAAATTACAATGCCAATTCAAAACCTTTGAATTTCTAAACAACTTGTTTTCTCAAAACAATTCAAAAACAAAACCTTTGGTAGTAGTCCGTCACTTAGAACTCGAAAATGAACACTGATGATGTCGCGATTCATCATCAGAATCTATTTTCCAGCTATCGAAGTGAGTTCAATACTATATCACCTTCAGTTTAAAAAACGTTTTCAAAATCTCCCAGGAACTTAAAATTTCCTTATTTTAATTCAAATCTGATTTAAATTCAGATTTTTCTTCATTCTATTTCATATACTTTACTTATATGAATTCTGATCAGTTATTTATAATCATTTTATCTTTTTATAATCTTACTCGATTATAATAACAACCAACATAACCAATATACTATATCAAATATATTCGGGTAAAATTATTTCATTTACCCTCTTTCAAAACATACCATGACGGTTCATCGTATTCGAGTGTTTAGTAACCCTTATCAATACAGTGGATCAAACCGATCGACCAGAATTCACAAACAACTCAACCAATAAAACTCCACAATATAAAATCATTTTATATTAACTAAAAAATACGTTCACTCGTATATATACACTCAAACTCAGTCTAGGATATTACTAATCCCATCTCTACTGAATCACGCCACAGAGCCAAGGTAATAACTAAACCAATGCTCTGATACCAACTGTAGTGACCCGGATTTTGAGCGGCTTTGGTTATCGACGTAAGCCCGACGTCGATAACCAAAACATCGAAAAATCCCGGTAATTGATGAAAGAAATTAGAAGGTGAGAGTAGATAAGATAGAACTTATAGAATAGAAGAAGAAGAAGAACATCATCATCAGAGTAAACACGAATCTCACAGCGGAACGAATAAAATATAACATAACATATCTTTGAAATAACATCAGTATATGTATACAATAACACTTATCATAGTACAACACTTACAACAACAGCGGAAATAATAATAGCTATAGAATCCTGAAGCCTCCTGCTCCAAGCTCTCCAAGTGTATCTGTAAAATCCCAACTACTTGACTGCCCGTACAAATTTAGGCACCCAAGAGTTTAGGGAAAACAACAAAATAAACTCCGGGTCAGTCATGGGACTGGTGTGAATAAACTCAAATCATTTAAACAGGTATATGATATCTCATAAGACCACGCCGTGAATACGGAACGGGTTTTTCCCCTATGAGAATCCAAATAATTTTTCAAAGCAATATCATTCTGATATTATAATAATGTCTAAGTACAAAAAAATATCAATCTAGCAGAAACGCTTGCATCTCACGTTACTACATATATAGTATACAATCAAAATCGCAAGCACGTATTGGATGATTGGATTTCCAACTATGACAAGGTATGGGACCACCTTCCGATCAGTGTACTCTAGGAACGATACACTGGAGTTCAACAAGAACATCTTGCAACTCAGCCACACATGACCGACCACTCATTTCGCTTGAGTGTATCGAATGTACATCACCAACGGTTGGGATCAGCAACCGTTCCCGTATATATATGGGACAACATTGATAGATTTAAGAAACAAATGAATATTCACTAGATAGGTGATTATACACCCTACTTCGGTGCGACCGACTTAGCCATGCCGCCTGCCCGATTTCTGTCATTTACCGGATGATGAGGCTAGAAGCTACGCTTTATCATCACAATAGATTCACTTCGAATGCCACATTGTCAGATCCATCGAAAATCACTAATTGACATCTACAACAATACATTACATGTCAGCTAAAAGAAGTTTCCTTCTCCGCTTCCACTCTTGGTACGGTTGGAGAAATCAATGTACGTAATCATCTGGAAATACTCTGTCAAACATCCATCTTCATTCACTTAGAATTTCACATCGTCATACCCGCCAAATCACAAATTGACTTATCCAAAAATAACACGGGTATACAGCTAAGAGAAACGAATTCCTCTGCCACCAAACGTGAATACGTTTGAACAGATCAACTTACGCGATCCATTAGATATACTCTGTCAGACCTTCGTCCATACAAGTTGTCCTGGGACTGGACAAACCGAAGGCACTATTCTGTAAACAGGATAGCCCTTGCATTTTACTCCATCTTCAATTATCCTTGGCATATATGATTCGCGACGCTTATGCCAATACAGAGTGGTTCTATGGATAATAATCCAACCGGTCTCTCCATATTAACAACGTTAAAATGGTCAAAAACTTCGATAGTCTGTGAGTTAACTATCAAAGAAAAACAAGTGTGAAAACAACGATATTATTTCCAGATGGAAATTATATCGAACAAACATCATTTAACATTAATCTCTTTAGTTCATTTATTTTACTTATCTCCTGTTTCCCTATATTCTAAATTCTTATTTTCTTTTATCAGAAAACATTTCTGATTTTCGTTTGGAAAACATTTCCAAAACTCCTTTACGATCAAACCTTACCATTTCTTAGTTAAGAAGGAAGTCACTCAAGTTGGGGTATAATTACCTCTCAGACCTTAACTGAACAACGTTATAACTTCGAAGTGGTAAAAGTTTATCTTTTAATCTTTAACAACTTCTTTACGCCTTTCTCGGATTAAATTTTACTAATCCACTTCTATATTTAAAACATTGGTTATTACGATAACGTTATACTCCCTCCTTTCGAATTATCTAACTTTAATTTTAACTTCTATTCCTATTAGTGAATAATTAACCTAACACTTATTTATTTATAAATAAATAAATCTCTATTTAAACACTGGAAAGTATAAGTACTTTCCCGAATTCGATATAATCGAATTTGCCGATTAACTCTCTTTGAGAAATCTCTATTTGATTAACTCTTCTTCGAATAACCTATATTCGATTAACTTCTTCCTTTTCAAATATCTCATATTTGAAAATCTTACTTTCGAATAAACTATATTCGAAAATCTCTTTTCGAATAACTCTTGTTCGATAAATCGCACTTCGATCAACTAATATTCGATAACTCTTCCTTTTCAAATATCTCATATTTGAAAAACCTCACTTCGATTAAACTATAATCAATAACTCCCTTCGATGAAACTAACATCGATAACTCCTGAGACGACCCAAAATCCCGTTCAGACGGAAACAAGGGTTATCTTTGGAATATAACACAGAAACAGATAATAGCAACAGAATTAAATAAATACACCAGATAATGAACAACAAAATATACTGGATAAAAGTAATCATCAGAGTTACACAGTATACAGGATCTTACTTAGTACAAATACAGTTCAGCTATACATAAATGTCTACAGCGGAAATAAACAAAATATGTACAATAGGAGCTGAACAGCATAAAAAGAAATAAATGATAGAATCCCTCTTCAGCTCCAGCTATCCAGAAAGAACCAGCTAAACCTGAATACAAGGCTGCCCGTGTAGAAAAAGGGGCACCCGAGTTTGAAAGTGAAACAAACTACGAGTCAGTCATGGGACTGGTATGAGAAATCCACTCAACACATATATAATTGGCTAATCACAGGACCACGCCACTTTCGTGGAACGGGTTTACTCCATTGGATTGCCAGTGCTTTAAAACAAATCTTTCTTTTAAACATCGCTATGCTTTTTATAAAAATGAAGCCATTATAAGACTCAGTTCCCATCACACAATGCAAAGCAAACCGGAGGATAGAGTTTTACCTTATAATGGCCAAAATATGATTGATACGAATAAAACAAAGGCATTTGATATTATTGCTAGTGTTTATATGTTTTGAAAACAATTTCAAATCATAACTATCAATCATAGACGGCATGGGAACCATATATCATGTCGCCATATATATATACAATCAGAACCGCACGATGTCGTATTTGGAAATTGGATTTCCGTCATGAACCAAGGCAAAAGATAGTCCTTACTGAATTCGAGACGCTCTAGCCCGCCCCTCAGGCAAGTACTCTGTCAAGCCTTTGGATCGTCAGGGCCGGTCCACCGATGTAGATTAAAATTCCTGAACACTGTGTTTCCCCACCCTTTGGGGTGTAAATGAGCCAACGAATGACTCCATCGGACCCGAATTGCCCGATCAAACCGAGGCGCCTCGCAACAGCAACAACCACATAGGTGAAAAGTATATAAATGTCAGGGCTGGTAGGTCACTGACACCACCCTAGCTAGAAAGAAACGCATGCCCTCCCTGAGGTCCTTCTCCCGTTTTAGGTTCATACCGGGGTGCGAGGCTCGCGAATTCACGTTATACACAAAGCTACGCCACACAGGCGGTGCTTTGATCATCACCACAAGACTTTGCTTTTCAACAGAAGTCCTGATCACTGCATCTTAGCATGCCACACAGGCAATTCATGCCATGCGACTGATGTCCATCGTTATACAACCTCTGAGCTCGTGCGTCTCAGAGAAGGGCGTTAAGCAAAAGAATAAATTCTCCGCCGCCAAACAGATGTATATTTAACAGAAATCAATCAACACAGAATAAACTCCAATGTCAGACACACAGTCCATTTACAAGTCCGTTCTGGGTCTGAACGAAACCGGAGGCACTAAATACCTCGCAAACCCATCGATCACCACGTACGTCTGGACGATCACCACTCATTATCCATATTTCGGGATGCCTCCCAATCAGGACCTCGGTTACCATCCAAACGAGGTGAAGATCTCCGGTCTTCGACCACCGTCTTCATCTTCGAATTTCAATCGTCGGTCAATTATTCGAAATGAGAATTAACTCGGCCTTTTCAAATAATTCACGTATATTTATAATTTCAAATCGATTTATTTCAATGGTTAAATTATTCGACAACACCAATATTGTTCTTAAATGTAATTTTCACACCAAACACATTCAACCATCAAAAGCCACATAAATCAAGCAAATTCAGTTTATTTCCATTCCATATCGCTTATGATATTTTATAACTATTTATCGCTATTTTTATTTATTTTAAAATAGCCATTTTATTCAAAACGACGCTTCGGGCCATAAGGCGGCCGTGGCGCTGTTTTTCTTTAGATTTGATTTACACATATCTGAAAATCTAACCGTTGGATCTTCACAAAATTTACATCATTAGAAAGGTCTTTTCAAAACGAATCCAACGGTTCCAGTTTCGGGAAAATCCGACGGTCGGATCTCTCGGTACAATCGTTTGAATTTTCGATTTCAAATTACGAACTGCAGCGTCGTTATTCGATTAAATATATAATTATATTTATATATATATAAATATAATCGCTTCTGGCGCTGTTTTTCTTCAGATTTGAATTAAACATTCCAGACAATCCAACCGTTGGATTTTTACAAGGTTGGTGCCGTTGGAAAGATTATTCCAAGGCGAACCCGATGGTTGAGGTTTCGGGAAAATCCAATGGTCGGATTTCCCGTACTAGTTGTTTGAAATCACGGTTTCAAAATACGAACTGCACGGCCTCGTTTCGTTTTAATTTTATTTATATTTATATAAATATAGTTCATTCAATGATTTCCCTATCGTTTTCACTTCAAATATTTTTCTAACACCTTAAAATTTTGGAAAATTTCGCCATAACCTCCCCTGCACCAGGAGCATCGGGAAATCGCAAATAGCGTTCCCGGTCCTTCTAATCTCAAAAAGAAAAAGAAAAAGCCAAGCGGCTAGCCAACAGGCTCATAAAATCATCACCCAAACAAAACAGTAAATGTGTACCTATTTGTCGGGCACAAAATTTTATTCCTCTTCTCTAGCCCCTTTGCTATAACCCGTTCAATGAATATGCATGTACATATATATACAGTTCTTATCATTTATCATTTTCTATTCAACTTCATATTTGATTTCTGTTTGGTTTTAAAACCCCATTCATTCTAATGTTACATAAATAGGTGCAAATCATTTCATTAGCTAATAAATGAATATTTCAACTCATATATGTTTATTTTGAACAAGTGGCTATTTTTAACACTTCACATTTCAACGATTAATGCATACAATAAAAATGTGATTTTTATTGTAAAACAATTCATTTCAAAACACTATTTTTCTATATAGTTCAAGTTGGTGATAAAAAATGTGATTTTTATTATCAAACAATTTATTTCAAAATATGAATACCATTCAACACATGAATTTCTAGTCAACGGATGAATATCAATTCAACACATGAATGTTTTCTATTCAATGAATAAATATAGTTTAAGCATATGAAAATAATTCAAACACACGAATATTATTCAAAATTTCGGCAGCATAACGGCAGGGTAGTTAAAACCGGGACCGTCCCTAGTACGGCTCCTCGCTCTACCTTAAAACCTCGCGGTTTTTGACAATGGGGATCATGCATCTAGTTCGCACGCAGGCGGCATGTATATATTTATTTCATTTCCACAAACTAATCATATGTGGTTTCAACCAAATATTTCTCAACCACAAATGGGTATTTTCCAACCACAATCAACCACAAACAATCCCAAACAACCATTCACTATCAATCAATTTTCACAACAATTTCAATCAATAAATATCGTCCATGGTTTGTGGACGAGGGGCGTATATATATATATATATATATATATATATATATATATATATATAGCAATTCACTTTCATTTCACACATAAATATATATTTTAGAAGAAATTGAAGAGTGAGAAATTCTCACCAATAGCTATCCAATACTACGACTCTTCCTTGCATAAAATCTTCTCCAATCTCTCTTGCTTGTCGCTTTCGTTGCCCGTATTCTCTACATATGTAAAAATCGAATTTTTACTATGTTATTCAATATATAAAAATCGAATTTCAAAAATATAGATTCCGCCCTTTCAAAAATAAAGGTTATATTTTTATTATTCCTATGTGTAAAAATTATATTCTTATTACTTTAAAAATATAAAAAATCATATCTTGCTTCTTCTACTTAATAAAAATTCCGTCTTTTCTATTTTAAAAATATGATCTTTATTTTTGATTTTTTTTTTCAAATTCAAATCCTTTCTATTTTAAAGCTCAAATCTTTTCTATTTTAAGGCTCAAATCTTTTTCTACTTAAAATTCAATTCTTATCTATTTTAAATCTTAAAATAAAATCAGTTTTTAAAACCTTTTCAAAATCAGTTTTTAAATGCTTTTTCAAAATCAGTTTTACATCTTTTCAAAAATCTGTTTTACAACATTTTAAAAATCAGTTTTAAATCATTTTAAAAAATCTGTTTTTCCTAATTAAAATCAGTTTTAATCCTTTATAAAAATTCAGTTTTAAACCTAATTAAAATTCAGTTTTTCTTTTTTTAAGAAAATCAGTTTTAACTTCTTTAAAAAATCAGTTTGAAACCCTAATTAAAATCAGTTTTAAAATCCTAAAAAAAATCAGTGTTTCAGAAATTAAAAAAAATAAAAATGAAAATAAAATAAAACACTTACATTGCTCTGCGAAGAAGGCGGGGGGGGGGGGAGAAGACGTCGGCGGTAGGAGGCGGAGTAGGCGAAGCGAAGGGTGGAGCGAGGCACGGCGGGCTTGGGTCTGGTGGCGTCGCGATGCTTTGGGGGACTCGCGATTGGTTCAGGGGGAGGTCTTCGGGAGTTGCGCCGCTGGGAGGAGGAGTTGGCGAAGCGGAGGGTGGAGTGAGGCACGGCGGGCTTGGGTCTGGTGGCGCCGTCGATAGTTTTAGGGTTTTCTTCTTTTTTTTTTCTTTTTTTTTTCGAATCGGTCAGAAAGAAAGTGAGGAGAGAGAGAGAAAAGGGTTTATATAAATTATTATTATTATTAAATTCTATTTAAAAGTTGACTTTTTATTCGAAGTCGAAATGGGGCCCACCGACTGTCGTCCATAGCGTTTTACCCCCATTCCGAACACAATGGGATATGTATCGTAAGCTGATTCGATTGTTTCGAATAGTTTCCATTAAAATCAACATATAACTCTATATATTGAATTTGAACGCGCATTTCAATTTACTGGGGTCACATACTAACTAGCAAAATTCTCGAAAAATATTTTCTAGCTTCGTATTGACGATACGGTCCTAACAAAACTAGTTTCGTCAAATTCTGAGACCGTTTGAAAAATGGCCAATTTCCAGTCGATTAAAATCAACAGAAACTGGTCAAACGCGTTTTCCTTTGCCACGCTCGCATATTGATTCGAAAAATTATGAAATTTGAAACCTAGCAATAACTTGACACTATGGATCCAGCAAAAGTGATTTCGTCGAAATCCGAGGTCGTTTGCAAAATGTCCATTTTTAAGGGCCTGAATTCCATAGCGACTATTCAAAATTTTCAACTGGACATATCTTTTGATTCCCGCTATCAAATTTCGATTGGTCTGATTCGTTAGAAAGATATCATCAAACAGATCCTAATATTTTTGGTTTCACTAAAATCCGAATTGTTTTGCACCCGATACAGTCCGACAAAGATTGAATTCAATTTTTGAAACTGCCACGCCATTTTAGGCCTTGTTTATAATTATAATTAATTATATTCGTTTTCAATTGTCGATTCAAACTCCGTTTTCATCGCCATTATTTAAAATATTTATTTTAAATATTTAAAATCCATTATTTTAGCCAATTTAAAAATTTTAAATTGGTTCAGATTTTCTGGGTCGTTACAATCTCCCCCACTTAAAACTTTTCGTCCCCGAAAAGGAATAAAGTCGAAAGTGGTTTGATAAATCTACAATCACCCAACACAACAACCCATCCAATTGTTTTTATCCTTTTTAACTTTCAAAATTATATCTTTTATATATTCAAAAATTATATTTCTAAAACCAGACTATATATATATAATCACAAATACGTTATTTAAAAACATATTACTCTCGACTCGTTCTGAGGCACTTCTGACCCCATCTCTAACGAGTTGTTCTGATTCTACTATACTCATACTAGGATATTGTTGATCCTATCTGTATAGAGTTACCCATCCTAGAACACTACTGGTTCTATTTCTGACGAGTTCATTCAAATGTTATATTCCAGAACTAAGCTTAACCAAAGCTCTGATACCACGTGAGACGACCCAAAATCCCGTTCAGACGGAAACAAGGGTTATCTTTGGAATATAACACAGAAACAGATAATAGCAACAGAATTAAATAAATACACCAGATAATGAACAACAAAATATACTGGATAAAAGTAATCATCAGAGTTACACAGTATACAGGATCTTACTTAGTACAAATACAGTTCAGCTATACATAAATGTCTACAGCGGAAATAAACAAAATATGTACAATAGGAGCTGAACAACATAAAAAGAAATAAATGATAGAATCCCTCTTCAGCTCCAGCTATCCAGAAAGAACCAGCTAAACCTGAATACAAGGCTGCCCGTGTAGAAAAAGGGGCACCCGAGTTTGAAAGTGAAACAAACTACGAGTCAGTCATGGGACTGGTATGAGAAATCCACTCAACACATATATAATTGGCTAATCACAGGACCACGCCACTTTCGTGGAACGGGTTTACTCCATTGGATTGCCAGTGCTTTAAAACAAATCTTTCTTTTAAACATCGCTATGCTTTTTATAAAAATGAAGCCATTATAAGACTCAGTTCCCATCACACAATGCAACGCAAACCGGAGGATAGAGTTTTACCTTATAATGGCCAAAATATGATTGATACGAATAAAACAAAGGCATTTGATATTATTGCTAGTGTTTATATGTTTTGAAAACAATTTCAAATCATAACTATCAATCATAGACGGCATGGGTACCATATATCATGTCGCCATATATATATATATATACAATCAGAACCGCACGATGTCGTATTTGGAAATTGGATTTCCGTTATGAACCAAGGCAAAAGATAGTCCTTACCGAATTCGAGACGCTCTAGCCCGCCCCTCAGGCAAGTACTCTATCAAGCCTTTGGATCGTCAGGGCCGGTCCACCGATGTGGATTAAAATTCCTGAACACTGCGTTTCCCCACCCTTTGGGGTGTAAATGAGCCAACGAATGACTCCATCGGACCCGAATTGCCCGATCAAACTGAGGCGCCTCGCAACAGCAACAACCACATAGGTGAAAAGTATATAAATGTCAGGGCTGGTAGGTCACTGACACCACCCTAGCTAGAAAGAAACGCATGCCCTCCCTGAGGTCCTTCTCCCGTTTTAGGTTCATACCGGGGTGCGAGGCTCGCGAATTCACGTTATACACAAAGCTACGCCACACAGGCGGTGCTTTGATCATCACCACAAGACTTTGCTTTTCAACAGAAGTCCTGATCACTGCATCTTAGCATGCCACACAGGCAATTCATGCCATGCGACTGATGTCCATCGATATACAACCTCTGAGCTCGTGCATCTCAGAGAAGGGCGTTAAGCAAAAGAATAAATTCTCCGCCGCCAAACAGATGTATATTTAACAGAAATCAATCAACACAGAATAAACTCCAATGTCAGACACACAGTCCATTTACAAGTCCGTTCTGGGTCTGAACGAAACCGGAGGCACTAAATACCTCGCAAACCCATCGATCACCACGTACGTCTGGACGATCACCACTCATTATCCATATTTCGGGATGCCTCCCAATCAGGACCTCGGTTACCATCCAAACGAGGTGAAGATCTCCGGTCTTCGACCACCGTCTTCATCTTCGAATTTCAATCGTCGGTCAATTATTCGAAATGAGAATTAACTCGGCCTTTTCAAATAATTCACGTATATTTAGAATTTCAAATCGATTTATTTCAATGGTTAAATTATTCGACAACACCAATATTGTTCTTAAATGTAATTTTCACACCAAACACATTCAACCATCAAAAGCCACATAAATCAAGCTAATTCAGTTTATTTCCATTCCATATCGCTTATGATATTTTATAACTATTTATCGCTATTTTTATTTATTTTAAAATAGCCATTTTATTCAAAACGACGCTTCGGGCCATAAGGCGGCCGTGGCGCTGTTTTTCTTCAGATTTGATTTACACATATCTGAAAATCTAACCGTTGGATCTTCACAAAATTTTCATCATTAGAAAGGTCTTTTCAAAACGAATCCAACGGTTCCAGTTTCGGGAAAATCCAACGGTCGGATCTCTCGGTACAATCGTTTGAATTTTCGATTTCAAATTACGAACTGCAGCGTCGTTATTCGATTAAATATATAATTATATTTATATATATATAAATATAATCGCTTCTGGCGCTGTTTTTCTTCAGATTTGAATTAAACATTCCAGACAATCCAACCGTTGGATTTTTACAAGGTTGGTGCCGTTGGAAAAGATTATTCCAAGGCGAACCCGACGGTTGAGGTTTCGGGAAAATCCAATGGTCGGATTTCCCGTACTAGTTGTTTGAAATCACGGTTTCAAAATACGAACTGCACGGCTTCGTTTCGTTTTAATTTTATTTATATTTATATATTTATATAAATATAGTTCATTCAATGATTTCCCTATCGTTTTCACTTCAAATATTTTTCTAACACCTTAAAATTTTGGAAAATTTCGCCATAACCTCCCCTGCACCGGGAGCATCGGGAAATCGCAAATAGCGTTCCCGGTCCTTCTAATCTCAAAAAGAAAAAGCCAAGCGGCTAGCCAACAGGCTCATAAAATCATCACCCAAACAAAACAGTAAATGTGTACCTATTTGTCGGGCACAAAATTTTATTCCTCTTCTCTAGCCCCTTTGCTATAACCTGTTCAATGAATATGCATATACATATATATACAGTTCTTATCATTTATCATTTTCTATTCAACTTCATATTTGATTTCTGTTTGGTTTAAAAACCCCATTCATTCTAATGTTACATAAATAGGTGCAAATCATTTCATTAGCTAATAAATGAATATTTCAACTCATATATGTTTATTTTGAACAAGTGGCTATTTTTAACACTTCACATTTCAACGATTAATGCATACAATAAAAATGTGATTTTTATTGTAAAACAATTCATTTCAAAACACTATTTTTCTATATAGTTCAAGTTGGTGATAAAAAATGTGATTTTTATTATCAAACAATTTATTTCAAAATATGAATACCATTCAACACATGAATTTCTAGTCAACGGATGAATATCAATTCAACACATGAATGTTTTCTATTCAATGAATAAATATAGTTTAAGCATATGAAAATAATTCAAACACACGAATATTATTCAAAATTTCGGCAGCATAACGGCAGGGTAGTTAAAACCGGGACCGTCCCTAGTACGGCTCCTCGCTCTACCTTAAAACCTCGCGGTTTTTGACAATGGGGATCATGCATCTAGTTCGCACGCAGGCGGCATGTATATATTTATTTCATTTCCACAAACTAATCCTATGTGGTTTCAACCAAATATTTCTCAACCACAAATGGGTATTTTCCAACCACAATCAACCACAAACAATCCCAAACAACCATTCACTATCAATCAATTTTCACAACAATTTCAATCAATAAATATCGTCCATGGTTTGTGGACGAGGGGCGTATATATATATATATATATTTATATATTTATATATAGCAATTCACTTTCATTTCACACATAAATATATATTTTAGAAGAAATTGAAGAGTGAGAAATTCTCACCAATAGCTATCCAATACTACGACTCTTTCTTGCATAAAATCTTCGCCAATCTCTCTTGCTTGTCGCTTTCGTTGCCCGTATTCTCTACATATGTAAAAATCGAATTTTTACTATGTTATTCAATATATAAAAATCGAATTTCAAAAATATAGATTCCGCCCTTTCAAAAATAAAGGTTATATTTTTATTATTCCTATGGTGTAAAAATTATATTCTTATTACTTTAAAAATATAAAAAATCATATCTTGCTTCTTCTACTTAATAAAAATTCCGTCTTTTCTATTTTAAAAATATGATCTTTATTTTTGATTTTTTTTCCAAGTTCAAATCCTTTCTATTTTAAAGCTCAAATCTTTTCTATTTTAAAGCTCAAATCTTTTTCTACTTAAAATTCAAATCTTATCTATTTTAAATCTTAAAATAAAATCAGTTTTTAAAACCTTTTCAAAATCAGTTTTTAAATGCTTTTTCAAAATCAGTTTTACATCTTTTCAAAAATCTGTTTTACAACATTTTAAAAATCAGTTTTAAATCATTTTAAAAAATCTGTTTTTCCTAATTAAAATCAGTTTTAATCCTTTATAAAAATTCAGTTTTAAACCTAATTAAAATTCAGTTTTTCTTTTTTTAAGAAAATCAGTTTTAACTTCTTTAAAAAATCAGTTTGAAACCCTAATTAAAATCAGTTTTAAAATCCTAAAAAAAATCAGTTTTTCAGAAATTAAAAAAAATAAAAATGAAAATAAAATAAAACACTTACATTGCTCTGCGAAGAAGGGGGGGGAAGAAGACGTCGGCGGCAAGAGGCGGAGTAGGCGAAGCGAAGGGTGGAGCGAGGCACGGCGGGCTTGGGTCTGGTGGCGTCGCGATGCTTTGGGGGGCTCGCGATTGGTTCAGGGGGAGGTCTTCGGGAGTTGCGCCGCTGGGAGGAGGAGTTGGCGAAGCGGAGGGTGGAGCGAGGCACGGCGGGCTTGGGTCTGGTGGCGCCGTCGATAGTTTTAGGGTTTTCTTCTTTTTTTTTTCTTTTTTTTTTTCGAATCGGTCAGAAAGAAAGTGAGGAGAGAGAGAGAGAAAAGGGTTTATATAAATTATTATTATTATTAAATTCTATTTAAAAGTTGACTTTTTATTCGATGTCGAAATGGGGCCCACCGACTGTCGTCCATAGCGTTTTACCCCCATTCCGAACACAATGGGATATGTATCGTAAGCTGATTCGATTGTTTCGAATAGTTTCCGTTAAAATCAACATATAACTCTATATATTGAATTTGAACGCGCATTTCAATTTACTGGGGTCACATACTAACTAGCAAAATTCTCGAAAAATATTTTCTAGCTTCGTATTGACGATACGGTCCTAACAAAACTAGTTTCGTCAAATTCTGAGACCGTTTGAAAAATGGCCAATTTCCTGTCGATTAAAATCAACAGAAACTGGTCAAACGCGTTTTCCTTTGCCACGCTCACATATTGATTCGAAAAATTATGAAATTTGAAACCTAGCAATAACTTGACACTGCGGATCCAGCAAAAGTGATTTCGTCGAAATCCGAGGTCATTTGCAAAATGTCCATTTTTAAGGGCCTGAATTCCATAGCGATTATTCAGAATTTTCAACTGGACATATCTTTTGATTCCCGCTATCAAATTTCGATTGGTCTGATTCGTTAGAAAGATATCATCAAACTGATCCTAATGTTTTTGGTTTCACTAAAATCCGGATTGTTTTGCACCCGATACAGTCCGACAAAGTTTGAATTCAATTTTTGAAACTGCCACGCCATTTTAGGCCTTGTTTATAATTATAATTAATTATATTCGTTTTCAATTGTCGATTCAAACTCTGTTTTCATCGCCATTATTTAAAATATTTATTTTAAATATTTAAAATCCATTATTTTAGCCAATTTAAAAATTTTAAATTGGTTCAGATTTTCTGGGTCGTTACAACTCCTTTCGATGAAACTAACATCGATTACTCCTTCCGATGAAACTAACATCGATAACTTAACTTGACTCGACTAACTCGACTTACTTGGTTCGACCAATTCGATTCGATTAACTAGGCTCGACTAACTTGACTAACTTAACTCGACTTACTTGGTTCGACCGACCAGGTTTGACTAACCTGACCCACTTGGTTTGACTGACCAGGTTTGGCTAACCTGACCCATTTGGTTTGACTGACCAGGTTTGGCTAACCTGACCCATTTGGTTTGACTGACCATGTTTGGCTAACCTGACCCATTTGGTTTGACCACTGGGCTTGACTACTTGGTTTGACCATTTGGTTCGAATACCATATTCGACTAACTCCTCTCGATTCATTAAAACCGATTAACTCATCTCGATTGACTAAATCAATTAACTCCTATCGATTAACTAAATCGATAAACTCCTTTCGATTAACTAAGTTTGATTTACTCGACTCGACTGACCAGGTTCGACTAACTTGACCAGCTTGGTTGTACTGACCAGGTTCGACTAACTTGACCAGCTTGACTCGATTGGTTTGACTCGACCATCTTGACTCGATTGGTTCGACTCGACCATTTGGCTCGATTTGGTTCGACTCGACCATTTCGACTCGGTTGGGTTCGACTAGCTTGACTAGTTTGGTTCGACTAGCTTGGTTTGACCACTTAACTAACTTGATTCGAATATTTTATATCCGACTAACTAGCTTTTCTTTTATTTCCATTTATTTTAACTTCTATTTATTTCCTAAATAGATTTCCTTTTGTATAATCTATTTATTTTCCTAAATAGATTTTCCTTTATAACTCTAATTATTTAATCCCTAATTAAATATCCTTTATTCTATTTATTTAATCTAAATAAATATTCCTTTATTTTATTTATATCTAAATAAATATCCTTTTATAAAATCCTTTGATTTTATAGATAGATTCATTTTCAATATAAATATTGAAAATCCCCTTTTCTACATTTTCAGTGTTTTCTATTGTTTTTAAACAACCAACTGTCAATGATCAATATCATCCAAACATATACAATCAACAACAAATTATATATCACAGTATATATCACAATATATAAATAACAGTAAAATAAATGTTGAGGAATCCAGTCGGATTCCTCCAACCTGTTTCCCTGCATCCACCGATGTTAAACAACGTATATAACATCACTTGCATTTCTAATGAAATACACTGATAACAAAATCACCGTTTAATAACGATATATATATATATATAGATATATATATCCATACTGTTTTCAATCAATTATTTAACAGTCCAATCTACAGTCCAATTTAACAATACAACTTAACAGTCCAAATTAACAGTACATAACTAGCAGTCAAATACAGAAATAAAATACAATTTATATTAAAAATATAAATTGAGGAGAGTTAGTGAGTTTTTACTCACATTGACGCGTTAATCGTTAAATAACGGTTTGCGTCCTTTTGATTCAGCCGGACAACTTATTTCGCCATAAATTGTAACGAGCTCGGATTCTCTCCCGGTCAGTCTCATTGTGTTGCTCCCGTCCATACGATCCTGTCGGATCTTGTTTTGTCGATTTCTGATTACCTATGTAAAAGATATGATCTTGACTAGTTAACACATTTTTAATTAGACTTAAAACAAAACTTAATAATTAAATTGGGCTTACACATTCATAAGGCCCAAACCATTTCCCTCTAACCCAATACCCGCTCATCATCTTCCCTACTCACGGACTACAGAACCCGTGCACCTCCTTTTAACACCCATTACCGCAAATTTCCTTCAACCATCACTCCTTCAACCATCACTCCTTCAACAAACCATGGATTTTCAAACCAACCACGCCGTTGCTTTCCTCTTCGAACTCTCTACCCACTGGTACCCTTAACCCCCAAGTAGAAATCATCTGCGCCGTCGCGTCCATGGGTCCTGTACTACAGACATCGACGTAAAAACTGTCGAATCCTCCAAGATTTGCACATGAGGTGCGGTTTTCAGTGTCTAACCCAAATCCAGACTCCATTTTGCGATTCGATAATCTAAATCCCCCAAAATCCGAACCCTAGCTCACTGCCTCAACTGTCGAGCTTCAAAGGTGAACGTCGAACCCACTAACAAGTACACAGAACTGAAGAGAATGGCTTCACGATCTCGAATACATTTGATTTTCAATTTATAGATTTTACTTTGATTTGTTGTGGATTTTTTCTGTTCGTGAAAATAAAATAAATATGGAGGCGCCAGAACTTAATTGACCACCGAAGAAATGAAGTTAGGTTTTAGGGTGAATGAGGGTATTTTATAGATAGTTTTTATTATTTTTATATTCGTTATTTTAATTCATTTTTAAGCCAACGCTATATGTATTTGGCTTCAAAAAAATCTCCGTGCCCACATACGACACCCAAAAATCACGAAAATGGACATGCAGCTAGAGTTCGACATTACGGTCCTAACAAAACTGGTTTCGTCGAATTCCGACTCCGTTTGCTCACACAGCGTATTTTTAACTGTTAAAATACTAACTGTTTCTCACTCTAAAAATCCGTACGGCCACACAGTGACTCTAAAAAACACGAAACTGGAAATCTAACCACTGTTTGACATTTCAGATCCAACAAAATTAGTTCCGTCGAATTCTGAGGTCGTTTGCAAAACTGGCTATTTTTAACGCTCTGAATGAACCATTTAAATATATAAATATATTTAAATATTATTAAATTAAATATAAATAAATTTGTATTATCATATATCTTCACATATGATATCGTATAGCTCCAGAATATCATATCAGAATTTACAGTTTGATATTTCAGATTTTAGAATTATCGATATTCAGTTTATATCGAAAATCCTTTTATAACGTAAATAAAGCGTTGCAAATTATAAAGGAATTCTACAGCGACTTTTCTGAAATTTGATTTGGACGTACATCAAAATCTACACGACAAAATCCCGATTTTTCTCTTCCACTAGAAAGATATACTCCACCAGCTCCACACGTTTCTCGTTTCACTTAAATCTGATTTAAAATGAATCCTGTACATTCAGTTGAAGTTCAAATCGCCAAATAGCGAACTGCCGCGCCATTTCAAGCTCTATTTAAATTATATTATAAATTATAAATTCAATTGGCTTATATAAATATATTCATCAATATAATTCAATATAAATGAATTATATATTTTCAACTGTCCAGTTTACACAATATTGTCAATTCCACTATTTCTAACTAATTCAGAAATAAATATATTTTATCCTATTATTTAAATAAATTAAATAATCATTTTTATTTAATTCAGGTCGTCGATATCGCCAAAACGATATTTAAATAATTAAAAAATTTAATTATTCGGCAGCTAAAAATGCGGGTTACTACACTAATCTACCCACAACACCAGAGAAGAACTCAACCACGTCTTCCCCACATCGGACAGTGATAGCCTTTACATCAAACACTTCAACCATTCATTCATGGAAACAGAACAACCACCACTAGCACTAATTACATCAAGATTATATGTATCTCATGTAAACCATCCTAATCGAATTCAACATCCCTCGAGTACAATCTCTAGAGGCCTAAACCAATATCAGACAAGCACCCAAGGAACATCTCTTTCGATGTTGGATAATCTACATGAGACGGTACAAACAAAGTAACCAATCAACTGTGACAGACTCTGGCTATGTAACAACACAAAATTTCTAAACCAATTTAAAATTTTATTTTTAGTTGATTTCATGGATTTTTCCAATTTAAAATGATTATTTTGAGAATTAAAAATTTATAATTTATTTAAATCGAAGTTAGAATGTATAAATTCAATATTTAATTAAAACGAATTCGAAATGGCGCAATAGTTTGAAAATTTGATTTTGAATTTTAATTGAATGTATAAGATTCAATATAAATCAGATTTCAATAAAACAAGGAACAATGGAATATTTTGAACTGTAATTTTCTAACGAATGTAAGAAACTGAGATTTCACTTTATAAATTGGAAGTTATGGCTAGTTTAAAATTCAGAATAGTCGCTATGGAATTTATATATATTTTTATAATATAAATAGCCCTTAAAAATAGCCATTTTTCAAACAGCCTTCATTTTTGATGAAACCATTTTATTGGATCCAAAATGTCAAATTATTGTTAGGTTTCAAATTTCATAATTTTTTGAATTAATATGTGAGCGTGGTAAATTTAAATGTGTTTTGTAATTTCAGTTTAAATTTAATCGAATAGAAAAAATCCATTTTTCAAACAGTCTCCAAATTTGACGAAATTAGTTTTATTAGGACGGTATCATCAAAACATAGCTAGGTTTATTTTTCTGTAATTTTTGGAGTCAGTATGTGGCTCCGGTAAATTAAAATGTGTGTTCAAATTCAATATATATTGATTTATGTTTTAAATTTTGATAAAATCTGATAAAAATAGTCAAATGGGCTTATGAAACATATTACTTTATGTCCGAAATAGTGGTATTTATCCAGGTACGACAGTCGTTGTGTTCGATTTGGAGTCCGAATGCAAAAATCTCATTTTTCGAATTTAAAACAAGATTAAATATATTATATATACCCTAATTTCAACCCTAAGCCCTTATAACAAACGTAGTCACCACCCCCTTGTCCAATGGCCAAATCACTCCAGGTAAAATCATCTCTGATCTCCTCTGTGCCGTAATGACAGGGGCTGGATTCGAATGGAAAATTGTTCGGCCAGGTGAGATCTTCCAGTGGCCAGAGGCGCTTGACCTCCGGTGGCTCAGATCGATGCCGGCGATCTCGAGAAGTGCCCGCGGTTTTTGAGTAAATAGAGGCGACTGGGGGGGGTGTTAGGCGACGAGGCTGGTCGGGATTGGAAGGGCTTGGAGTAGTGTGGGTTTTGTTGGCCACTAAGTGGCGATCGATCGCCTATGGAGTAGCCACTGAAGAGCGGAAGGTGCCGAACGGGTTTTGGAGGAAGACGACGAGATTAAAATGTAATTATGGTTTGTAATTATTTATTAATTATAATAATTGTGTAATTAACTTATAAAAGATTATAACTCTTTCATACGAGATTGGAATTGAGTGATCTCAGTAACGTTGCGATCGTGGCAACAAACTCTACAACATGGAACTGACCAGAATGAAAACGGAGCAAATTGGATTTTCAACTGAATTAAACGAGCGTGTAAATCAGTTTGAAAATAAAACCATCTGGTAAAGACTGGCGGAGTGGAACCTAAACTGAGAATTCTCTCACTAAAATATATGTATAGTTATTTAACTTATTTTACAACTGTAAATATATAAAAATTGCCAATGTTGATTTTTATCTGTTGTATGTGACATTGCTTGAGTTCAACACATAAACTATTCACGACTCATCTGCACAAGAAGCTTTGTTTGAATACCCGACACTCGCATTTCAAACAATGTGGATACACTTTGTGGTTATTGAAATGTGATATAAATATCCATTTATAATTTAAACAGTTAAAATTTGTTAAGTAGAAAAGTAATTCAAACCGAATTAGAATTGGTTAAATTTATCAACCAATGATTTATTTAAATAGACCGTTGTTGTTTGAAAATCCCACAAGGTTATTGGATGATATTTGACATATACTAATCCCAATATTTAGTCGTATGTATATCGATTGGTTGACAGACTGTGATAAGCGTTATTTATTTATTTTAATGCTTGTACAGTTATTGAATGCACTCTAGATGATGCTTGAATATGGAATGATTATTTATCATTATTGTTGAATACATGAGATGTATGAAATCCATATAATTGAAATTATATGGTAATTGATTGAGTCGCATTCCAATTCAGAAATAATGAATTTTTTAAAACAACGAATATTTTAAAACAATATTCATTAAAGAATTAAATTATGATTTCGATGTCCGATTTAGGATGGGAACAAAAATATAGAAATATTCATAACTGAAATGAATATGTGAAGCTGAGTTAAGTAGTTAAACGACATTTTAACTCGAATGGATTTTTCTTTCGATTATATTCATTTTATAATGAATATAAAAAAGAATTGATTTCAAATTATGATATTTTGAAAATATTATCATTTTAAATTTTGTAATGATATACAATATTCAATTTTGATTAAAAATTAAAATGGAAGTTAAAATCATTTAAAATGAATTTATAAACGATTTATACGATTTGAATGGAAATCGATGAAATATTATATATATATATATATATATTTAAATGGCTTGAATAGAACGTGTCGCGCAGCGACCGTTCGCGAATTTCAACCATTGACTTCAAATGGACGTAACGGGAGATTCGACCATCGGATTCTCCAAAATCCAGAACTGTTGTGTTTTGTATCGAAAAGATCTTTCCAATGAATATAAGAGATTTAGATTCAAATGGTGGATTTTAAATTATGTCCAAATCAATTTCAGAAAAGGTTGTTATGGATGTACTTCGATGGCCGTTATTGGAAACCCACTGTAAATGCCTTAATAAAATTATTACAAATATGGAAAAATTGTGCAAAATCATAATAACTGATTTGGAAAAAGATGTTGGATGAAAAATTCCAAGTTTTGAAAAAATAAGAGATATTTTTATCTAAATGAACTAGTTATTAACTAGTATAATAATCCAGTGTTTTTAAATAAATAAATTGGATTTGTAAATGGGTTTAAAAATAACCAGGATTTTCCAACACACGAATTGGAAATGACTTGAATGGAAATAATCTTTGGAATATTTCAATATTGGATTCCGCGATTATACATATATTGTTGAGGAATTTGGAAGATACAGATATCGTTATTCCCAATACGATATCTATTGGTTTCAGAATTTGGTATTGAATATAAGCCAATATTATTTTCTATTCAGAGCCTATATTTAATATCAAATTGGATTTTGGGGTTTGTCATGAATAGCATCTTTAATAACACCTTTCTTAAACCCGTGGAGGAAGGAATAAATCTTTAAATTAAGATTTATAGAAATTTAAAAAGTAATTGATTAATTTGATGGAAATTGAAATGAAGTTGATTGTGTGATTTATTGTGAACGATGTTTTAAACGACATTTGTTCTTTAACCCAAAATAGCAGTAAAGATATGATTTGGAGTTTATAAATCTTTTTATTAAGATTTAATGGAAAATTTCCAAGTATAAGTTTTCCAGTTTAATGTATTAGATTGGAATTGAATGGAATTCTATTTGATAATAATCGAAATGAGATTCTGTGAAGGAAGACCTATACTATTTATTGGACTTAAAATGCCCTTGCCGTTATTCCGTTTATAGTATTAGTACGATAAGGAAATTTATATCGATTGTATACTGTTATGATTTCCGTGAAAATTCCATAGTTAATGGAAGATGATTTTGGGTTTACCGCTTTCAAGAACATTAGTTCTTTAACCCAGTTAAAGACAAGATTAATTTCTTAAATTTGAATAATCATAAGGTAATGATTTTTGGAGATTAGAACCAAGTTGGAGTTTTACTAAATCTTTAAGTAGACCAAAATGAGAATGGGATAACTAAATTTATCGAATTCAAGAAATGATCGAGAATGGAGTACCACTAGTTTTACTCTAGGCAATAGTTAAATCTTTAATTAGATTTGGATGTGAAATGGTAATTAATTTTACTGATAACACAGTGGGTGTTAGATATGGAGTAATACCAGTTTTGCTCCATGGGATGAATAGGTTGGGATTGGAAAAAATAACAAATGATTACTTCAGTAAGGCTCGATCATCCCGACTAGTTTTATAAACCTTAATTCGATTTAGAATTATTAAAGGATAAAATAAAATTGTTTGAAATTGATAACCAAAGGAAGATTAAAGAATAGATATAAAAGAATTTATCTTTGATAAAATTAAAGGGAACCTTACCATAAAGATGTGAATATTTGAATAAAAGAATATTCTGAATTGGAATGAGACGTATGATGTATTTTTATAGCACTTGATTATTGAATGTAAAATATGTGAATTGTTCGGAAAGACCGGGTTTATCCCATTCTAAATAACTGATACGGCGACTAAAAGTCGACAAAGAAGACGGTGGTTGAAGACTAGAGAACTTCACATCGTATGGATGACTACTGATGTCTTGATTGGGCTATATACCCAAGACAAGGTAACAAGTGGTGATCGTCCAGACGTACTTGGAGATCGACCAGATATGCGAGGACCTCTCTCCTTTACTGGATATATGGGACAATGAATAAGGTGCCTCAGGTTTCGTTCAGAACCAGAATGGACTTTTAAATGGATGTGTGTCTGACATTGGATTTCATTCTGTGTTAATTAATTTCTATTAAATATATATTTGTTTGGTGGCGGAGAATTTATTCTCTTTCTTAACACCCTTTTCTGAGATGTATGAGCTTAGAAGTTATATATTAATAGACATCAGTTGTATGGCGTGAATTGTCAGTGTGGCATGCAAAGATGCAAATGATTAAGGCTTTTGCTGAAAAGTAGAGTCTTGTGGTTAATGATCACAGCACGGCTTTAATTAGCGTATCTTTGTGTATAGCGCTAATTCGCGGTCCTCACACCCCGGTATGAGTCAAAAATGGGATCGTGACAGCCGGGAGTGCATGTGTTTCTTTCTAGCTAGAAGTGGTGTCATGGTACGGAGCCCAGAAATTTTTTACTTATGTGGATGATGGATTGCAAGCCGCCTCGAATATAGGGCTATATGCTCATAGGGTCGACGTACTGACCTGTTTGTAGGTTCGATAGGACCGGGAAACGTGTGTTCAAGAATAACCAATCCAGTAAAGTGAGTGTGGACCGGCCCCGAAGAATCCAAGGGCTTACGAGAGTATGATTCCTAAGGCATTTCCTAGAGTGTCTCGAAATCGGAAGGAGCCATCCCTATCCTTGACACATGATGGAAATCCAATTTCCAATACGATATGGTGCGATTTTGATTGTAAACCTATATGATGACATAGTATATAGTAGCTATGCCGTCTAGGATTGGTACATTTATGTTGAAAAGTGTTTTAAACTGACTAGACACTAATAATAATATAAAAATGATTTTGTTTCAAACGTACCAAGCATGTTTGGCTATTATAAGGTAAAACTCTATCCTCCGGCTTGCGTTGCATTATGTGATGGGACCTGAGTCTTGTAATAGCTTCATTTTCCAAAAAGCATTGCGTTGTTTTATTTTCAACTGAGATTCATATGGAGTAAACCCGTTCCGTGTTATACGGCATGGTCCCGTCATTTCCTAACTTTTAAAGTAAAGATTTAATAAATTTTTTAGTTCTCGCGCCAGTCCCATGACTGACTCAAAGTTTATTGTTTCTACCTAAACTCTGGGTGCCCATATTTTCCACATGGGCAGTTAGTAGTTTCAGTTTTGCAGATATTTCTTTACGTAGGATCCTGGATTTACAGCTGGAGCTATATCTAGAAAGCTTTGTATTCGAGTATTTCATTCAGTTTTGGTAGTTGATGTTTTCTGCTGCACATTATACTTATGTATTATTTTTGCACTACTATGTAATTAATCTCTGATATTTTCCAATGTATATTATTTATTTGAGCTTCGATATCTTTTTTCTCCGATGTAAATTGTTGTGATAAGCAACGAAATGTTATACTGTTTGTGTTTCTGATGAGTCGTGTTCTCAAAGCAATCCGGGCTCCTTCGTCTCCTTGGGGATCGGGTAGTCTGGGTCGTCTTAGTCGTGGTATCATAGCTTTGGTTTACAAATCTCAAGAGCAAGACACATTAGAACCAAATGAAAGAATTCATCAGAGATAGGATTAGTAACATCATATAAAAATGACTCGTTAGAGATAGGATCAGTAGCATCCTAGAGTGAGTTTAACAGTATTATTTATGAAAATGAATTTAATTTTGAAAAGAAATCTTATTATATGTATTTGAGTATTTTATTTTACATTGATTTTGGACTATCGGATATTAGGAGATTTTTAATATACATCTGATCCACGTGTATTCGAAGTCTCTAATATGCTGTATAAATATAGGATCACACTCTAGTCGCCCAGGGATGATCCTGGTAATTGTGATCACATTACTAGTGCTTGTGTTCGAGTTTCGAAAGTAGGATATCTATATATATCCAGTTGATTGGTGTGAGAACCAAAACTTAGTTAGGGTTTATGTTTGTGATTTGGCATTGAAATATGATTTTTGGATGTATAAGTTATATATTTGAAAAGCTAATAAACCAATTTATTGTTGGATGTGTTGTGTGATAATTAATTTAACTAATAAAAATATTGGATTGACAAAACCAATAAATGAGTTGAGGGTGATATATTTATATGTAACGTATTTGTGATTATTATATAATCCCATCTTAGAAATTATATTTTTTGATATACAAAATTTATATTTCTAGAAAGATAAATAACCAATTAATTATTTGTGTGATTGTTTGATTTTTTGTTTGCTCACGTCTAATTTGAATAATTTAGACGTTATTTTTGGCAATTTTGGACATTGAATATACGAAAACACACTTGTAATTTAATTGAGTTAAGTTAAAATGAATTTAAAATTTATTAGACATACATATGAACATATATATGTTGAGCATGTTAATGGCTTCGCGTTGAGTAAAGAAATAAATGTGTGCCCGACAAATAGGTGCCCCTTAATGAGTTGGCTGTGCAATTTTATTATTATATCATCTCCTGGGAATGAAATTGGATGCGTTGCGATGGTTGTTCTGTGTGACATTATAAACCACACCATAGGGTAGTGACAAATAAATTATGAACTATACCGCATGGCATACTACATGAAGACAACATATAATATCATATTCCATATAAGCATTTGGTGCTTATATGATGAGGTTTGGATTTCCATACGAGCGAGATGCTTGTATGGCGAGGACTGAATTATAGGTTGAACTGAAGACTGATTATGGACATAACTAAGGAATACATGTAATGGTGCTTTGGGCAGGATTTAATAAAAACCCTACACAGATCTGGAGATGACAAAAATTCACGTCTCTCTTGTTGTTAATTAAGGCACATGGATTATTTTATTTCCAACACTGGGCAAGGTAGTGAGATTATGATTTTTACATGTCTCCCTTGGGCATAGATAGGTCATAAAAATTGTATATGCTTTTTATTGATTTATTGGGTGCCTAATACGGCCCAATAAAATTTTCAAACCCTCCCCGTACAAAAGAGGTTACGGCGAAATTTTTCTAAAATTTAGGGTGTTAGCCAATTTTTTGAGAAATTTAAAAGTTCTTAGAAATTGGAAAGTTGAAGAATGAAAGTTGAGTTGGTTAGTTAAACAACTTTCAGCTTCGTTCCTTTTCGAGGATGAAAAGATTTTAAGTGGGGGAGATTGTAACAACCCGAAATTTCTGAACCAATTTAAAATTTTATTTTTAATTGATTTCATGGATTTTTCCAATTTAAAATGATTATATTGAGAATGAATGATTTAAAATTTATTTAGATCGAAGTTAGAACGTATAAATATAACACTTAATTAAAACAAATGGCACTGTAGTTTGAAAATTCGATTTCGAATTTCAATTGAATGTATAAGATTCAATATAAATCTAATTTCAGTAAAATAGGAACATTGGAATATTTTGTACTGTAGTTTTCTAATGAAGGCAAGAAACTGAGATTTAACTTTATAAATTAGAAGTTATGGCCAGTTTAAAATTAAGAATAGTCGCTATGGAATTTATATATATTTTTATAATATAAATAGCCCTTAAAAATAGTCATTTTGCAAACGACCTCCGTTTTTTGATGAAACCACTTTTGTTGGATTCGGAATGTCAAATTATTATTACGTTTCAAATTTCTTAATTTTTGGAATTAATATGTGAGCGTGGTAAATTAAAACGTGTTTTGTAATTTCAGTTTAAATTTAATCAACTAGAAAAAGGCCATTTTTCAAACGGTCTCCAAATTTGATGAAATTAATTTTGTTAGAACTGTATCGTCAAAACATAGCTAGATTTATTTTTTGTAATTTTTGAAGTCAGTATGTGGCTCCGGTAAATTAAAATGTGCGTTCAAATTCAATATACATTGATTTATGTTTTAAACTTTGAAAAAAACTGATCGAAATAGCCGAATTGGCTTATGAAACATATTCCATTGTGTCCGGAATAGGGGTATTTAGCCAGGGGCGATAGTCATTGGGTTCGATTTGGAGTTCGAATGCAAAAATCTCATTTTTCGAATTTAAGATAATATTAAATATATTATATATACCCTAATTTAAACCCTAAGCCCACACAACAAACGTAGCCGCCACCCCCCTTGTCCAACAGTCAAAATCGCTCCAAGGAAGAACACCTCTGATCTCCTCTGTGTCGCGACGACAGGGGTTGTAACACCCCAGAATTTTAATGACACTAAAGATGATGAATTAAAGAATAATTAGTGTGAAATACACTATTAACAATTAATTAAGGAAAACTTAATTTAATATTCAGAATTAAGTAAAATGGACTGTGCATTGCATCCGTCTCGAAATTCTGGTCAAAATAGACACCTGGTTTGCGTAAATCGGACATTGTATGAAGGATCTATTAAGGTTTGAAGTTTGTATACACACAGGAATACATATATATATATATATATATATATATGGTAGGTTCAGAAATTCAAAAATGGGTCTAGAAATTCAAAATTCAGTTCAAAATTCGAAATTTGGGGAGGTGGAAGATTTCCCGCCTAGGTGGGTCTACCCACTCAAAGGGGGGTCGACTTATAAGTCGGCCTACCCAAAGGGGTTCGACCCATAGGTCGAACCACTCAAAGGGGGGTCGACCCACCCTGACAGATCTTGGCGGAATACTTCGTTTTATATCTGGGCACCTTTCTAAGAAAGATTCATTGAACCCTAGGCTACATAAAGGACCTTAGACCTAGGTTTTATTCATCTAAAAATAATGCTTATGGAGAAGCTCTACTGCAACGAAAATTAAAATGGCATTTCTTCTTCTAAATCAATTCAAAGAAGATTACACATATTCGAAGAATGCTACAACAAATTCAGCGATGACTACAATAACTTATTCAACATGTTCTTCGCAGTTCTATTCACTGTGAGTTCATGTTATTTTTAGATTTAAATATTTAAATAGTAATCTTGATATGTATGTAAAAAATTAGATCTTGAATCGGTGCCTAATCAGTTCTATTATGACATAACTATCAGATCTTCTTTTATATGTTCATACCGCCGCCATGTTAAATCTTGTCATAATATACCAATTCAATTTATGCCTATTTCTATCAGTTTATTATTGATTCGCTATTGTGCCTATTCTCAATTCTCTTCTCTCCCTCTTTTCCCTTTTATTTTTATATAGCCAAGCTACCTTCGAGCTTAGGCCTAATGCTGAAAAAAATGTGAAACATGCGAAATTGGGAATAATGGGGAAAGACATAATTTAGGGCATAATTGATATTGGAAAATATGGATATAAATTTGGAAATATACGAATATGGGTTTGGGGGGCATATGTCTTGATTGGATAATATGAATTTAAGCATACGTTGGAAAATATAATTTGAGCATAAATTGGGACATGTGTAAGTACTGATTTGGGACATAAATTGTATGTGAATATGAATTTTAGGCATACATTGGAAAATATGTGAATATGGATTCGGGTATAACTTGTATTGAAATGGGTGAATATGGACTAGGGACATAAATTGGAAAATATATAGATTTGGGCATAACATATATATATATATATATGTATGTATGTATATGTATATGCCTTGACTTATAACTTGAGAAAAAAGAGCATATGGTGCATAATTAAAAGGTGGATTAAAAAGGGTGTAAAAGTCTATGATTTGAATAGTGAATTTGGCACATAATTAATATGGGGAAAAAGAGAAATAATCACCTATAATGACATAGGTAGATTTGGATAAAAATGGAATGTGTAGTAATTATAATTAGGAATTATAATTGCACTTATGACACGAGGTTAGGTTGCATTAGTGGTGGAAATCTGCCCAGACCCGACCGGCATATCCAACAGCCACTAATGTTGAACCTAATGTGATAGGTCTAAGTGTGCAAATACGAATCGGGCTAAGACACGAGGTTAGACCCAACTGTGGAATAAGAATGCCCGAACCCGACCGGCATATCCAGCATCCACACGTTGTATGATTATGAACTTAAGTTAGGGTTAAGTAAAACTTGATGGGTAGTGGGTGGGTTAAGTAAAATAGAGGGGGTGGGTAATATTTACATACAGGACCACAAACTTAACCCAATAAAATTATGTAATTAAAGACACCTAGCGGTATACATAACCAGTGGAAAATATAATAAAGTTATGTAATTAAAGACACCCTCGTAGGGTAAGCATTACTTGTAGAAATGATAGAATAAGATGTGCGTAATAATCTGCTAAGTAAACAACGATAAGTTGTAGTGACATTGTGAATTGAATTTATGATTAAATGAGAAAGAATGAGGAAAACTTGTAAAATAAATAAGTTATATTTAATCATAAATGTTAAGTGACATGTTAATTAGGAGACATGTGAATTGAGATATACTTAATAACGTATTAAGGAGAACATGTTATTGAAATGATGTAACGAAGCAAGAATATAAAATAGATTGGGATTACAGTCCCTGGTCCACAATCTAGAAAATACTATGTTGTGGGCTTATTAATAAACTTAAATGGATTAAGTTATATGACTGAAATTAATACGCAAGAGAAACTTGGTAATTTGAATAAGAATTCAATATGAACACGAATAACCAAGTAAATGGGAACCTGGTGAGGTAAGGCAAGCGCATAAAAGAACGTTTAGACATTAGGTTTACAACATATTAAAGAAAGGCGCTTGGACTAGTCCGTACGTTCAATCGTGAATAACCGAACGGGGTAGATCATCGAGGTGTTATAAGACATGAGGAGAGCGCGCATTCATTTGATTGTTATGACGACTCCAAAGGATTGGAAGGGAAAGCACGCGCTTCCTAAAGTACGTAAGGTTCTCCTAGTAGTCCTCTGTGCGATGACAAATGTCTTAGGCTGTACTCGCAGAGGTTGGGTCTGCGCGTAACTACTAAGTGGGTGGGACTTGACTGCAGAAGTAGCTATGCAGTCAGAATGTTGTGGCGAGGTGACACCAGGTTGATTCAATGATTGCCTCACGAGGAGACAGAGAGGGTCACAACCAACAAGGATAATAGACCGTCGGATATCCGTCATCGACAGCCAGCGGGATGCGAAAAGACTAGAGCTAAACCCAAGATATCCTTTCACCTTTCACTATCGAGGTACGGGGTTGAGGGTAGACGCCACATGGATGTTTAGATTAGTCGTATTAGGGGCGGTCGCTTAGCTCTTGTAGTCTTTACTAGTTGAGGGAGGGGCCGAGGTGGGGCCATAGCCGCCATGGAAAACAGACCCGAGGAATATCTGTATTTGAAGGCACTTAAAGGCAGCCTGTACAGGTATAGGAAAGCTCCCGGCCGAGTTCCGTGTTTCTAATTTAGCCCTGCCACATAACTCGATGCACATTAGAGGACGTGCGATGGAGGCATCGGGCTACATACGTGGGACAGTCTAGATACATGCATATCTTCTCTGGGTGGTGTATCGTAGACTAGAGGGCATTATTCCGATAAGGAATCTGATTCTGGCAGACCGTACGCTTACGTAGCATAGTAATGACAGGTATATGCGCAACGTAACATTGTTATTTAGAGATCCATATGTCACTCCAGCGTAGGATGAGGGACTGCGTTCACTAGGTGGAGACCATGCGAGTGGGCTACTATCAGGTGTATCTCAATATTGAGAGATATCTACGTATATTGTATTAGGTGAATCCATGGGAAAGCAAAAGGGTACGATGCACGGATAAATCTTGAGTTCTACTAACCTAAGTAACCTAATAATCAAGAAAATGAATTAGAACGACATTAGTAGGGATCATTCTACTTCTGATATACTAGTATCTACGCAGTGCAGAGAAATGTATTTAAGAAGCGCAATATATCCTGCTCATCTTATCTTGCTAAGTTCACACTTGTTATTGTTACTGTTATCTTGTTCTTCCAGTTTTATATATACCTACCATGATACTTTTATTTATTTATATTTAAAAGTAACTGGACTTGCCAGACTTTATGTCTGACCCTTCTTGTTTCTTCTTCTCTCTCTTCCATTTCCCCCCTAGATTCTCAGGGTGGAAGTGCTTAGAGTTGATTTAGGTTATTTCAACTAAGTTGGGATTTTGGGTATAGATGTATCGCTTTGACTTCTGGTCAACTCTCTTATGGATTCACAGGGAAATATGGTTTTATGATTTTATACTCTGATATTTTTGGCAAGACAGATTATTAATGTAATTAGTTACATATGATGTAGACTCAGAATTTGGGACCATGATGTTTTGATTAAAAATTAGTTTTTTTTAAAGTTTTTAATTGCGATGCTATTTTACATGTCTGTCTTGTGCTATTATGTTCTTCCTTACCTGTAATGCTTCATGGAACTTAATGCATTCCCTCAGTGAGTGACATTAACGGACGTGGGGTGTTACATTTGGTATCAGAGCATATGGTTATAAGATCGAATAAAATATTTTGAAAATGGTTTTCAATAAGGTCTGAAAAACAAAGTATTTTAAAATAAAAAGTTTGTTTTTAAAAACATATTTCCCAAATCCATAAACATCATCTCGATTCTCCGTTTGATTCCTTTTCCTTTTTGTTCAGGGAACCCTTTCTTCTTGGAAGGGTATCCCTATTTTGGCATGGTTCTGTAGGCATGTTAAAATTATGGTACATGTCGAAGGGCAAAGAAGTGCCCAGCCTCCATCTTTAGCCACAATGGTTTCACCTGCGTCTTATTCTGTCTCAAGCATCGTAAGGATTTTCATGCGATGGAGACCGCTTTCAAGAGACTTGTTAGCATGCTGCACAAAGATGGTAAAAAGGAGAAAAAGAGAATTGGAGCTAAGGAGCACAGCCCAAAGATGAAAGAAAATGGTGGCTTAAGAAGGGAATGTAGATAAAAGAAGAAAAGCGGAAATACTATAACTTCGGAATGGTGGGTCATCTAGAAAAGGAGTGTAGAAAGAGAAAAGGCGTTTGTTACCACTTTGGTAAGGCAGGACACCTCATTAAGGAGCGCCCGAAGAGACAAAGACAAGGCCAGAGGGCAGGAACTTCTAGGGAGCAAGCTAATGTTCTCATAGCTGGTGGGCAGGATAGGGGCAGGAAAGTTTCTATCGAAGGATTGATTTCTATTTCTGATCATCCTATTAGGATCCTTTTTCTGGCGCTTCACATTATTTTGTATCTGATCTTTTAGTTGAGTCTCTGCACCTAGATACTAGTATGGTTTTGGATCCCGTATTGCCTCAAACCCCAGTGGAGGTACGACTCATTTATCGATGATTGATAGGGGTTTGAGAATCTCTGTTTTAGGTGTCGAGTTTGATTGCGATGCATATGTTCTTGATTTCATGAGATACAGTTTGATTCTAGGATGGATGGGTTAACCATGTATGGAGCCATTCTAGATTGTGAGAGGAGGGTCGTTAGACTTCTGACTTGCCATAGAAAGACTCTTGAGATTTCTATGACCCAAAGGGGTCTATCATGCTTAAGTCTCCTAGAGCCTCTTGATATATCTATCGATGATTTGTGAAATGTGACTCCTAAAAGCAAAGAGGGAACTTGATAAGCAAGTAGGGGAGCTACTTGAGAAGATGTTTGATAGGTAAGTCATATCGGGATGGGAAACCTATTGAAGACAGTCCTTGAGAAAGCCCGTCATTCTAAGATGACTCTTCATTTAAGAGGCTATAAATGAATAGAGTTCGAGGTAGTGAAGCCAAACTTGTGAGAGGAAGCGGAAGTATAAAAGGAAGCAATGATAGGACGAGTTCCGACTTGCATACTTGGATCAGAGGTTAAGAAATTATGCAACAAAGAACTGAAGCTAGTAAGAGTGGAATAGGGAAATGGCCGCGAGGACGCTACTTGGGAGGATGAAGACAATATTCATGCTTCATATCCTTTCCTTTTCGAGAATATGTTCTTAACTTCTTTTCCAAGCTTCGAATTAATACTTGTATCTATTGTTTGAATATCTCCTATCGACCGAGTTTTTAGGTAGAAAAACTAATGAATGTAAACATGTGTTTGAGATATGTTATGTTTGATGGATGCAAGTGGTTGCTAGTGATTGCTCGTGGATGCATATACACACACAATAGGCACTAGATCAGTTCAATCACTTACATATTGCATGTTGATGTGTGTACATTTTAAATTTTTATGGATTATCATTACATTGATGTTGCATTTGGATGGATGATTGTGCACACATATAGAACTTACATGGATTAGGAATATTTGCATACGTTTGGGTTGCATGGCACAAACATACATTGCATTAAGGAGGTCAATTGAATAAGTAGATCGCTTGATCTTTTACATTAGTTTATGGACAAATACACACACTATTGCATATGTTCATAAAAGCATTAGAAATTCCTTAAGGATAATGGATACCTGTGATTGCTAGATTGATGTATGACTGTTGGATGTTAGGATATACTTTCTTCTTAACTTAGAGATTTGGAGGACGAAATCCTTTGAGTAGAGGAGAATGTAACACCCTGGAATTTTAACGACACCAAAGATGAAGAATTAAAGAATAATTAGTGTGAAATTGTGACGAGAAAGAATTTCGCTCGGTTCGAACCGGTCGCTAAACCGACCCAGACCGTTCGAAACGCCCTATCGTTTGAGAACACGACAAAACAGAACGCATACAAAAGAACATTTCATTGTGTATTACAACAATGCACCAGAATACAAGAATATACAGAGTATAAATGAAATAAATATAACACAGAAATATTAGAGATTTAAATTACATTTAAATACAACGCAGCGGAAAATAATACAATACTCAACTAGAAGAGATATACGGATACAAAGCTTTCCGGATATCGTTCCAGCTGTAATCCAGGATCATGTGAATATAAATCTGCAAAACCAAAACTACTAGCTGCCCGTGTCAAAATAAGGGCACCCAGAGTTTAGGTTAAAACAATAAACTCCAGGTCAGTCATGTGACTGGTGTGAGAACTAAAACAGTTATTAATCTTTATTTTTAAAGTTAGGTAAATCAAGGGACCACGCCGTATAACACGGAACGGGTTTCCTCCCAAGAATACCAGTGCATATAAGTAAACAGCGCGATGCTTTTCTAAAAATGAAGCTATTATAAGACCCAGGTCCCATCACACAATGCAACGCAGCCGAGGATAGGGTTTTCCCTTATAATAGCCAAACATGCTTAGTACGTTTAAAACAAATCATTTGATACTACTATAAGTGCATAGTGTATAAAACAACTTCAAATCATAAGTATCAATCATAGGCGGCATGAATGCCCCATAACACTATGTCGCCATATATAAGTTTACAATCAAAACCGCAAGACGTCGTTTTGGAAGTTGTGTAACAACCCGTATTTTTCAATAACCTGTTATAACATAAATCGAGGCAGAATTTAATTCTAAAATCTGAATCAAGGGAAACGGGCTATGCCATTGCGTTCGTCTCGGAAAAATACGCGAAATAGAGTCCGAGTTTTCGAAAATCAGAGTCCGTATGACCCGATTAAGGCCCGACGAAGTTTTCAGAAAATTCCTAAGTAAAAACAGATTTCAAATTCAAATCTGAAATTAGGAATTGGGCCAGTTGGGCCAGGGCGGGAAAATTCCCGCCACAGTACCCAAGTCGACAGCCCTGTCGACTTGGGAGTCGACTTGGTTTGACCAGGTCGACAGCCCTGTCGACTTGGCTGTCGACTTGGCTCAAACGGCAGGTCCAGCCTGGTGCACCATTTTGGGTTTGTGTTGAGCTTGGGGGCCAGATTCGATTTGGAGGGCTGAGATGAGAACTAGGGTTTAATCCTATGGTCTAAATCACTAGCCTAATCTATAAATAAGACCCTAACCTACCCTAAATCATCATTAATCTATCCTACAACTAAACTATGGCAAAATCCATCCTCTCATGGCCTCCACTCTCTTCATACAATTCCTAAACAAATTCCTAAGAGATTTCCATGCATACAAGTGTATTTAGGCTTGTATGATCCTCTTTAGCTTGCATTAAAGTCTTGTTTCTCTATTGTCATCATAAAGGAGGAGTCTTGATCAAGTTTGCTTGCATTTTGGGGTTTTATTTAGTTGCATAAGGGGTTTCTTACATTTGCTATACTCATTTGAGTCCGCATAAGCATAGTAAGCCCTATTCCTTTCATACTTGAACTTTTAAAGTTAAATGTATGATATGCAAGTTGTCATAAGTTATGCAAGTTTGTTTATGCAAGTATGATATGCAAATTGTCATAAGTTATGCAAGTTTGTTTATGCAAGTATGATATGTAAATTGCCATAAGTTATGCAAGTTTGTTTATGCAAGTATGATATGCAAGTTGCCATAAGATATGCAAGTTTGTTTATGCCAGTATGATATGCAAGTTGACATATGTTATGCAAGTTTGTTTATGCAAGTATGATATGCAAGTTGTCATATGTTTATGCAAGTATGTTATGCAAGTTTGGGATGGTCATGTGGTTCATGTTATCAAGTTATGCATGCTTTTGGGTCTAAAAATGTGATATGCAAGTGTATGATCACATGAACCTTTCATATGCCACCATGTTGAACTTGTGGCTCTAACACTTTTATGTCATGATTATGCCAAGTTCCCTCTTTCTATCCTTTATGCGCTATTGCGATATGTAAGCGATGGGATTGCGTTTGGGGTTGGGTAAACTTAAAAGACATAAAAACATGAGCTTGGGAATTTACCTATTAAGTTAGGTCTACCCATTGGGAATTTACCTATTAAGTTAGGTCTACCCAATTGCTTGAAAACTTGTAATGAGATGGACATGACACTTAGAAAAGATAAGTGTGGCCAACTCGAGGTTGGGTTGAGTTTGTAGCGTAAACCTACCCGGAACCGACCGGCTTAACTAGTTGCTACAAACAATAGGACCTAATGTGAGAAGTTGGTCATGTTGTACCTTGGACCCGAGGTTAGACCAAGTTGTGGTGTAAAGCTACCCGGACCCGCCCGGCTTAACTAGTAACCACAACAAAGTCTAATGTGAGAGGTTAAGGCGCATTAATTAATTAATGCCTCATGATTAGGGTTAAGTCATGGACCATTTAATACTTAACCAATTTGGGCTCGGTTGGTTTATCGGGGTTAAGTCGTGAACTCACCGTTACACTTAACCAAGTTAATCCATGATTAGTGAAGGGGTTAAACCATACTTAACCCACTAGAGAAATCCTAGTAATGGGGGGTCCACTCCGCAGTAATCCCAAGTTTGTATCATCAAGGCCCTAGGGACTAGGCTAGGGAGGGGGCACGATTACTGGGCTGGAGGTAAGCGACCAAAAGCGACGGCCGAGTGGTACGCCGGTGTAGTTCTGGGCGGACTCTGGTCGTGCACATAGTCCGTAGCCGGAGAAATCAAGCACGGGTACCGGTAGATCGAGACTGTGCACTCATGTTTATGGTGTCCAGGGGTTGACACCCTAGGGCTTGATACACCCGACGGGTGGACCCGGCACAGTTCAACTACATTCATGTTTGGGCCTTATTGACACCAACATGTGACGAGTTAGGCTTAGGGAGCCGATCGACTAGACCGTTGGGTTGGACCTCGTGGTAGGGTCACTTCATGGACCTTGTGGTAGGGTCACTTCATGGGCCTCGTAGGAGGATCACTTCATGTTATTGGGCCAAAGCTTGGGCCGTGGGATCAATACTTGTTTAATCAAGTCATGTTAGTTTGCTAGTACACCCGTGGTGCAAAACCTTAGTCCTGATTATGCGATGACACCTTTATCTACCTTGATAGTTAATCATCATGTCGTTATCCTTATGTTCATACTTGCTGCTCATGACAGTTAACTTTATCAGTTTACATTGATTGTAGTAGGGCTTACTCAGTCTTTTTGACTGACCTGTTTTCTTTCGCCTCTTTTCTTCCGTTCCCCCCCCCCCCCCCGGTTCTCAGGGAGGGAATACAGGAGCTTAGCTTGGATCCTACCTGCTTTCTTGGATAGCTCATGTATGCTTTGGACTTGAGCTCGCTATGGTTTTTCTGCTTTGGGGATAGCTACTTATGTTTTTTTGTTCAGTTTCAGATGATGTTGTTTTATGTACTAGACTTATTTATTTGGAAAATTGACATTATGATGTACTAGACTTGTGTTTGAAATGGTTTGAAAATCTTCCGCTGTTTTATCTATGTTATTTACTCTGATTACATACATATGTTCTTGTTATGCCTTGATATATCATTATGCATGTTTACCTGATTCAAACGCCCCTCCAAAGTCAGAGTGCTTGCAAGAGTCACCCTGGCGGAGGCGGGGTGTTACAATTTGGTATCAGAGCATATGGTTTACGAGAAGGAACAAAAAGGTTTTTAGAAAACTTTTTGAAAACTATTTTCAAAACCAAGTATAAAGTATTTTCCAAAGAAAAGTCTAGTTTATTTTAAAAGGCTATTCCCCAAAAAGCCATTAGCAAAATCCCTTCGTTTCTCCATTCTGAATCTGTCTTTTTCTTTTTCAGTATGGCTGATAACTTGGTTATTCCGGAGGGAGTGCACGTGCCTGTTTGGTATAGGAGACTCTTGGAGGCTAGGGCGACCGAAGCCGGCCCCGCAGATGTCCCTCCTCCTCCTCCTCTAGTAGTTAATATTCCTCCTCCCGTTGCTAATGTTCCTCCTCCACCTGTTGCTGAGGTTCCTCTTCCTCCTCCCCCTCAGCATCCTCAGGCTGACTTTGCCAAGATTTGCAAGGATTTCAAAGCAATGGGTGGCAAGAACTTTCAAGGCACAGAGACTTTTGTAGAAGCCAGAAATTGGTTGAAAGAGACCGAGGATTTGTTTGCTATCTTTGGGATAGATGATCAGAGGAAGATCTTGTTGGCGGTTTGGCTTATGAAGGATGAAGCCGCTTATTGGTGGGAGGTCACCAATGGTACTAGGCCTGTTAAGACTTGGGCCGATCTCAGGGCAAGGTTTATGCTTAAGTTTCTATCTTCCGCTGAGGAGAATTTGCAGATGGAGAGATTCATAACTTTGAAGCAAGGAGATATGTCTGTCAAAGAATATGTGAACAAGTTTAATCAGTTAGCTCGTTTTGGCTTGGATATGGTGAATACTCCTCAGAAGAAGGCTCTTCGCTTTGCTAGGGGATTGAATGAGCCGTTGCAGGGATTGGCCATGTCACATATTCCTCATGGGGCCACGTTTGAGAGCTTGGTTGATATGGCGTTACTTCAGGGAGATGTCAAGAAGAATGATACTCAAGTCAAGAAGACCGATTCCCAGGGAAAGGGAAATCAGGGTAATACTAGTGGTCAAAACAGTCAAGGCAATCAAAGCAAGAACAAGGGTCAAGGCAACAAGGGGAACAACAACAAGGGCAAAAACAGCAAGGGGAAGTGCCATTATTGCGGTTCAGTTGGGCATCTTGTCAAGGATTGTAAGAAGAGGAAAAGGAATAATGGTGAATGCTTTTTATGTGGGAAGACTGGACATTTCAGCAAGGATTGCCCAAAGAAACAGGGGCAAGGACAGGGTCAGACTCAGCGTGCTGGACCCTCAGGAGGGCAAGTTCATGCTCTCGCTACCGCTCCAGTTCCCGATCGAGGTAGTATTTCTGTTGAGAGCCTTGTATATATTTCTGATTTTCCAGTTCGTACCTTGTTTGATTCTGGTGCATCGCATAGTTTTATCTCATTTGATCTTGTTGATAGTTTGAACCTTAGTACTAGCTTGGTATAGGATCCCGTTTGTGTCTCAAATCCTATTGGGGGTTCCGCCCATTTGTCTATGATATGTGGGGATTTGAGGATCTCTATACTGAGTGTAGAGTTCTTGTGCAGTGCTTATGTTCTTGGTTTCAGGGGATACGGATTGATATTGGGCATGGATTGGCTGTCCAGATATGGAGCCATTCTTGATTGTGAGCATAGGGTTGTGAGGCTCGTGACTCGCCTCGGGAACACCCTAGAGATTTCATGTGATCCAAGAGGTCCCGTCATGTTGTGCTATCTTGAATCACTCGACTCGTCAGTGGAGACTCTTCAGTCTGTGAGAGTGGTTCGAGAGTATCCCGATGTTTTTGATGAAGTTAGGGGGTTGCCACCTAAGCGAGAGATTGATTTCCGCATTTATCTGGTGGATAATGCAAAGCCTGTTTCTTTGCCCGTTCGGCACATGGCTCCGCGTGAAAGGCGGGAGCTGAGCAAGCAAGTGAAAGAGTTGCTTGAGAAGAACTTCATTAGACGAAGTATATCTGAGTGGGGAGCGCCTGTGGTGTTTGCTACCAAGGCGGATGGTTCTCTCCGACTATGTGTTGACTATCGAGAGTTGAATAAGCTGACTAAGAAGAACGGACACCCATTACCGAGGATCGATGATCTCTTTGACCAGCTTGTCGGTGCTTCTGTTTTCTCTCAGCTTGATCTTGCTACTGGATTCCATCAGCTCAGGGTAGCTGAGGATAGTATAGACAAGACTGCGTTCAGAACTCCGGATGGATTCTTTGAGTGGCTTGTCATGCCATTCGGCTTGACTAATGCACCCGCATATTTCGTGGACTTGATGAGTAGGGTGTTCAGAGAGTTCTTGAACAAGTTTGTCGTGGTCTTCGTGGATGATATTTTGGTCTTCTCTAAGGATGAGGAAGAGCATGCAAGGCACCTCGGGGAGGTGATGGATACGCTTAGAGCGCATCAGTTGAAGGCCAAGTTCTCCAAGTGTCACTTTTGGAGAAGGGAAGTTAGATTCCTTGGGCATATCGTATCCAAGCAAGGCTTAGCGGTGGATCCCGCTAAGGTGGTTGCAGTTCAGGATTGGAAGACTCCAAGGAATGCAACCGAGGTGAGAAGTTTTCTAGGTCTTGCGGGTTTTTATCGGAAGTTCATCAAGGACTTCGCGAAGATTTCTGCTCCTCTCACTAAATTGACGAAGAAGAATTTAGTTTTTGCTTGGAGCTTAGAGTGCGAGCTTGCTTTTCAGAAGCTCAAGAGAGCTCTCACATCAGCACCCGTTCTAGCTTTGCCCGATGGAGGGAAATTATTTACGGTATACACCGATGCGTGTGGCACGGGGTTGGGAGCTGTTCTGATGCAAGAAGGAAGGGTGATATGCTTTGGCGGTAGACAACTCAAAGTGCATGAGAAGAATTATCCCACTCATGACTTAGAGTTGGCAGCAATAGTATATGCACTCAAGGTGTGGCGCCATTATCTTCTGGGAGAAAGATTTGAGCTTTATACCGATCACAAGTCTTTGATGTATCTCTTTTCTCAGAAGGATCTGAATCTGAGGCAGCAAAGATGGATGGAATTCTTGGCGTCCTATGATTTTGAAATAGCTTATACCCCTGGCAAGGGGAATGTGGTAGCTGATGCATTGAGTAGAAGAAGGTTGACCCTAAGTCCTCTATTCGTTGAGATGAAGAATTTAGAGTATGTGGCAACCTTTGATTTCTCTTTGGCGGTTGAGTCGATGACCGGTTCTTTAGCATCTCTGGAACTCAGGCCTACCCTTCTTGATCAAGTTGGGGCTTCGCAGAGAGAAGACCCTCAAATAGTTGAGATTATGGACAAGCTGATTCGAGGAGAGACGTCTAGTCATCTCGCTCGATATTCTATTGATGACAAGGGTTGGCTGAGGAGAGATGGAAGGTTATGTGTTCCCATGGTGGAAGATTTAGTAAGAAAAGTTCTGGAGGAAGCGCATCGCTCTAAGTTGACTATACATCCAGGCGGAGATAAGATGTACAAAGATATGAAGCGTATTTTCTTTTGGCCTGGGATGAAGAAGGATGTGGCGGAGTTTGTCTCTAGATGTATCATTTGCCAGCAAGTTAAAGCTGAGTCAAAGAAGCCCGGTGGGCTATTGCATCCTCTAGACGTTCCACTTTGGAAGTGGGAGAGTATCTCCATGGACTTTATTGATGGGCTTCCAAGGTCAAGGAAAGGGAATACGAGCATTTGGGTTATTGTAGATAGACTTACGAAGAGTGCTCATTTCATTCCGGTGAAAAGCAAGAGGAACGCATCTTGGCTAGCGTCCGTATATCTTCGTGAGATTGTGAGACTTCATGGAGTCCCTTCTAGTATTGTCAGTGACCGTGACCCAATCTTTACTAGTCAGTTCTGGAATAGCTTGCAAGAGGCTATGGGCACGAGGTTGAATCTAAGTACTGCTTATCACCCACAGACGGACGGTCAAACCGAGAGGGTAAATAAAGTACTCGAGGATCTATTGAGGCTTTGTATTCTGGACTTTGGTGGTACTTGGGAAGACCATCTTCCTCTTGTTGAGTTTGCATATAATAACAGTTATCAGGCAAGCATAGGGATGGCACCATTTGAAGCTTTATATGGGAGGCCGTGCAAGTCGCCTACATGTTGGTGGGAGACAACAGATAAGCTCATACTTGGGCCTGATATGATCAGAGATACATCCGAGAAAATCGAGTTGATTCGGAAATGGATGAAAGCGGCCCAAGACCGACAGAAATCCTATGCTGATAAGCGAAGATCCGATTTGGAGCTCGATATTGGGGATATGGTTTTCGTAAAGGTTTCTCCTTTACGGAATGTGGTCCGATTTGGAGCCGTTGGGAAGTTAGCCCCGAGATTTGTTGGACCATTCCCCATTGTTGAGAGGATCGGGCAGATGGCTTATAGAGTGAAGTTGCCCGAGAAGCTTGCCGGAGTACACGATGTTTTTCATGTCTCGCATCTCCGGAAGTGTTTGCATGAATCAGCAGAGATTGTGGAGCCAAGTGTTTTGGAAGATGTGGAAGTGGAGAAAGAGGCTACCTTGAGGAGAGCTCCGATTCGTATCTTGGGGACGGAGGCCAAGAAGCTAAGGAATCGAGAGGTCAAATTGGTGAAGGTTCAATGGGGTGAAGCCGAAGAAGACGCAACTTGGGAAACCGAGGAGAAGATGCGTAAGCTTTATCCATTCCTTTTTGAGGGTACACTCTCAATCTCTTTTCTTTGTTAGCATATCTTTCTCTTTGCTATCCATATTTATCTAGTTTATCGTGTTAATCTTGTCATGAGAACCTTAGGTAGGAACCCTTTGGATGAAACATGTGTTTGGAACATGTTATGCTTGGTGGTTGCAAGTAGTTGCAAGTGTTTGCAAGTGGTTGCTCGTGGATGCATTATACACGATTAGGCACTAGATCGGCTCGCACACTCCTCATATTGCATATGCATAAGTGTTTATGCTTATTCATGGATGAAAATTGTGTGTTATCACATGGATGTTGCATATGGGTGTATGTTATGTGCACACATATAGATGATATACATTATGTTAGGAATTGCATACATATGGATTCATTTCACTAACATAATTCGCATTGATGATATTTGCATTAGATAAGTACATATACACACACCTCTGCATATGTTCATCCAGCATTTAGAATCTTGTAAGGACAATGATTGCTCGTGGATGATGCTTTGAGTAGATGGATGATTGGATGGTAGGATACGTTCTTCCTAACTTGAAGATTTCGAGGACGAAATCCTTTAAGGAGGGGAGAATGTAACAACCCGTATTTTTCAATAACCTGTTATAATATAAATCGAGGCAGAATTTAATTCTAAAATCTGAATCAAGGGAAACGGGCTATGCCATTGCGTTCGTCTCGGAAAAATACGCGAAATAGAATCCGAGTTTTCGAAAATCGGAGTCCGTATGACCCGATTAAGGCCCGACGAAGTTTTCAGAAAATTCCTAAGTAAAAACAGATTTCAAATTCAAATCTGAAATTAGGAATTGGGCCAGTTGGGCCAGGGCGGGAAAATTCCCGCCACAGTACCCAAGTCGACAGCCCTGTCGACTTGGGAGTCGACTTGGTTTGACCAGGTCGACAGCCCTGTCGACTTGGCTGTCGACTTAGCTCAAACGGCAGGTCCAGCCTGGTGCACCGTTTTGGGTTTGTGTTGAGCTTAGGGGCCAGATTCGATTTGGAGGGCTGAGATGAGAACTAGGGTTTAATCCTATGGTCTAAATCACTAGCCTAATCTATAAATAAGACCCTAACCTACCCTAAATCATCATTAATCTATCCTACAACTAAACTATGGCAAAATCCATCCTCTCATGGCCTCCACTCTCTTCATACAATTCCTAAACAAATTCCTAAGAGATTTCCATGCATACAAGTGTATTTAGGCTTGTATGATCCTCTTTAGCTTGCATTAAAGTCTTGTTTCTCTATTGTCATCATAAAGGAGGAGTCTTGATCAAGTTTGCTTGCATTTTGGGGTTTTATTTAGTTGCATAAGGGGTTTCTTACATTTGCTATACTCATTTGAGTCCGCATAAGCATAGTAAGCCCTATTCCTTTCATACTTGAACTTTTAAAGTTAAATGTATGATATGCAAGTTGTCATAAGTTATGCAAGTTTGTTTATGCAAGTATGATATGCAAATTGTCATAAGTTATGCAAGTTTGTTTATGCAAGTATGATATGTAAATTGCCATAAGTTATGCAAGTTTGTTTATGCAAGTATGATATGCAAGTTGCCATATGATATGCAAGTTTGTTTATGCCAGTATGATATGCAAGTTGACATATGTTATGCAAGTTTGTTTATGCAAGTATGATATGCAAGTTGTCATATGTTTATGCAAGTATGTTATGCAAGTTTGGGATGGTCATGTGGTTCATGTTATCAAGTTATGCATGCTTTTGGTTCTAAAAATGTGATATGCAAGTGTATTATCACATGAACCTTTCATATGCCACCATGTTGAACTTGTGGCTCTAACACTTTTATGTCATGATTATGCCAAGTTCCCTCTTTCTATCCTTTATGCGCTATTGCGATATGTAAGCGATGGGATTGCGTTTGGGGTTGGGTAAACTTAAAAGACATAAAAACATGAGCTTGGGAATTTACCTATTAAGTTAGGTCTACCCATTGGGAATTTACCTATTAAGTTAGGTCTACCCAATTGCTTGAAAACTTGTAATGAGATGGACATGACACTTAGAAAAGATAAGTGTGGCCAACTCGAGGTTGGGTTGAGTTTGTAGCGTAAACCTACCCGGAACCGACCGGCTTAACTAGTTGCTACAAACAATAGGACCTAATGTGAGAAGTTGGTCATGTTGTACCTTGGACCCGAGGTTAGACCAAGTTGTGGTGTAAAGCTACCCGGACCCGCCCGGCTTAACTAGTAACCAAAACAAAGTCTAATGTGAGAGGTTAAGGCGCATTAATTAATTAATGCCTCATGATTAGGGTTAAGTCATGGACCATTTAATACTTAACCAATTTGGGCTCGGTTGGTTTATCGGGGTTAAGTCGTGAACTCACCGTTACACTTAACCAAGTTAATCCATGATTAGTGAAGGGGTTAAACCATACTTAACCCACTAGAGAAATCCTAGTAATGGGGGGTCCACTCCGCAGTAATCCCAAGTTTGTATCATCAAGGCCCTAGGGACTAGGCTAGGGAGGGGGCACGATTACTGGGCTAGAGGTAAGCGACCAAAAGCGACGGCCGAGTGGTACGCCGGTGTAGTTCTGGGCGGACTCTGGTCGTGCACATAGTCCGTAGCCGGAGAAATCAAGCACGGGTACCGGTAGATCGAGACTGTGCACTCATGTTTATGGTGTCCAGGGGTTGACACCCTAGGGCTTGATACACCCGACGGGTGGACCCGGCACAGTTCGACTACATTCATGTTTGGGCCGTATTGACACCAACACGTGACGAGTTAGGCTTAGGGAGCCGATCGACTAGACCGTTGGGTTGGACCTCGTGGTAGGGTCACTTCATGGACCTCGTGGTAGGGTCACTTCATGGGCCTCGTAGGAGGATCACTTCATGTTATTGGGCCAAAGCTTGGGCCGTGGGATCAATACTTGTTTAATCAAGTCATGTTAGTTTGCTAGTACACCCGTGGTGCAAAACCTTAATCCTGATTATGCGATGACACCTTTATCTACCTTGATAGTTAATCATCATGTCGTTATCCTTATGTTCATACTTGCTGCTCATGACAGTTAACTTTATCAGTTTACATTGATTGTAGTAGGGCTTACTCAGTCTTTTTGACTGGCCTGTTTTCTTTCGCCTCTTTTCTTCCGTTTCCCCCTAGCTTGGATCCTACCTGCTTTCTTGGATAGCTCATGTATGCTTTGGACTTGAGCTCGCTATGGTTTTTCTGCTTTGGGGATAGCTACTTATGTTTTTCTGTTCAGTTTCAGATGATGTTGTTGTTTTATGTACTAGACTTATTTATTTGGAAAATTGACATTATGATGTACTAGACTTGTGTTTGAAATGGTTTGAAAATCTTCCGCTGTTTTATCTATGTTATTTACTCTGATTACATACATATGTTCTTGTTCTGCCTTGATATATCATTATGCATGTTTACCAGATTCAAACGCCCCTCCAAAGTCAGAGTGCTTGCAAGAGTCACCCTGGCGGAGGCGGTGTGTTACAAGTTGGGTTATCATTTATGGTATGAACCGAGGCTAGGGGCAAGATCCTCTACCGATTTGTGACCCTCTAGCCCGAGCCATAGGGTCAGAGCGCATCGACTCTTTAGATCGTCAGGGCCGGTCCACCGATGTGGATTATTATGCCTGAACACTACGTTTCCCCGCCCTTTGGGGCGTAAGCCTGGCCCGTCAGCCGACCAGAAGCATCGGCCGAAACCGATATCACGAGGCGCCTCGCTTTTCAGCAAGTAATAATAAGCAACATCCACATGAGTCAAACTCGTCAGCCAGTTCAAGCACTGACGCCACTCTTAACTAGAAAGAAACGCATGCCCTCCCTAAGGTCCGTCTCCAGTTTTTGATTCATACCGGGTGTGATACTCGCGAATCAACGTTACACAAAGCTACGCCATAAAGGCCGTGCTTCGATCATCAACCAGAAGACTTTGCTTTTCAACAGAAGCCTTGATCATTTGCATCTTAGCATGCACCACAGGCAATTCACTCCATGCGATTGATATCCATCAATATATAACCCCTGAGCTCGTACGTCTCAGAGAAGGGCGTTAAGCAAGAGAATAAATTCTCCGCCGCCAAACAGATATATATTTAATAGAGATCAATCACACGGACTAAAATCCAATGTCAGACACACAGTCCATTTACAAGTCCGTTCTGGGTTTGAACGAAACCGGAGGCACCTAGTACCCCGCATATCCATCGATCTCCAAGTACGTCTGGACGATCACCAACTGTTTCCATCTTCTTGCGTGTACAGCCCAATCAAGATCATCAGTAATTACCCAAATGACGTGAAGACCTCCGGTCTTCGACCATCGTCTTCATCTTCGACTTATCGTCGTATCAGTTATTCAGAATGGGATAAACCCGGTCTTTCCGAATAACTCGCGTATATTTTAAATAAGTGTTACACAAACACAACATACGCCTCATTCCAATTCATCAGTCACTTACCGTAAATTAATCCAGAGAATAATTCCCCAAATATTAACCCCGAAGGCCGAAACCAACATCAGATCAATATCCAGAAAACCGTTCTGCTTAGCTAACCGACAGTTAGTTTCTAAATTTCACATTCATAGGGAAAGGTTCCCATTAATTTTATCCAAGATAAATTCCTTATATTTATTCTTTAATCTACTTTTGAATTTCGATTCAACTAGCCGGGATTAACGAAACTTACCGAAGTAATCATTTGTTTTAATTTCCCAATCCGAACCTATTTATCCCATGAAGTAAAACTGGTAATACTTCATATCTAACACCACAGTGTTATCGGTAAATTCAATTACCATTTCACGTTCAAATCTAATTAAAGATTTAACTATCGCCTGGAGCAAAACTGGAGATACTCCATTCTCGATTATTTCAATCTAATTAAAGATTCATTAAAACTCCACTTAGTTTTAATCTTTAACTGGGTTAAAGAATCAGTGTCATTTAAAACACGGTTCACGGTAAACCCAAAATCACATTCATTAATTATCGGGTTAAAGAACGAGTGTTATTTAAAACACTGTCCACGATAAACCCAAAAATCAATATCAATTTAATTCCAATTAAATATTATTTAATTGGTACCTTTCATTAAATCTAAATAAAAAGATTTAATCCTTTCTCAACTGGGTTCAAGAATAGTGTTAGTGAAGACACCATTCACGACAAACCCAAATCACATTCGATATTCAATACAAGGCTCTGAATAGAAAATATATCGGCTTATATTCAATATCAAATTCAACGACTAACAAATGTCGTATTGAAAATAACGATATAAATATATATCTTTCAAATTTCCATAACAACACCTGTATAATCACGAATTCCAACATCGAAATATTCCGAAGACAATTTCGATTCAAATCCACTCCCATGCAATCATTGGATATTCTGGTTATTTTTAAAACCCTTTTTAAATTCAATTTATTTATTTAAAAATAAATAGAATTATAATTCTAGTTCAAAACTAGTTCATTTCGATAAAAATCTATTTTTATGTTTTCAAATATGGAGTTTTTCATCCCAATCCTTTCTAAATCATTTCTTATGATTTTACACAAATTATTACTATTTTTAATAATTTTATCAAGGCCTGTACAGTCGATTTCCACCAATGGCCATCGAACTGCACTTACAGCGACCTTTTTCAAATTTGATTTGGACATAATTCCAAATCCAACCGTTAGATTTCTAATTTCAAATATTCGTTAGAAAGCTCTTTTCGATACGAACCCAACGGTTCCGGTTTTAGGAGAATCCGACGGTCGGATCTCCCGTAATATCCGTTCGAAGTCAATGGTCGAAATTCGCGAACTGCCGCGGCGCGGCGCATTCTATTCAGGCCATTATATTATATATATAATATATATTTCGTCGATTTCTATTTAAAACGAATTATATAAATCGTTTGGAATTCGTTTCAAAAACAATTTCAACATCTATTTCAATTCAAATCAAAATTGAATTCTTCTTTATAAATTCGTTTTAAAATTCATTTCTATTCAATTCAAATTTCAATTCAATTTGAATTCATTTCAATTCGTTTTAAATTCAATTCGAATTCGAAGTCGTTTTCAATTCAATTCATTTCGAAATCGTTTTCAATTCAATTCATTTCGAAATCGTTTTAAATTCAATTCATTTCGAAATCGTTTTCAATTCAATTCATTTCGAAATCGTTTTCAATTCAATTCATTTCGAAATCGTTTTCAATTCAATTCATTTCGAAATCGTTTTCAATTCAGTTCATTTCGAAATCGTTTTCAATTCAGTTCATTTCGAAATCGTTTTCAATTCAGTTCATTTCGAAATCGTTTTCAATTCAGTTCATTTCGAAATCGTTTTCAATTCAATTCATTTCGAAATCGTTTTCAATTCAATTCATTTCGAAATCGTTTTCAATTCAATTCATTTCGAAATCGTTTTAAATTCAATTCATTTCGAAATCGTTTTCAATTCAATTTATTTCGAAATCGTTTTCAATTCAATTCATTTCGAAATCGTTTTCAATTCAATTCATTTCGAAATCGTTTTCAATTCAATTCATTTCGAAATCGTTTTCAATTCAATTCATTTCGAAATCGTTTTCAATTCAATTCATTTCGAAATCGTTTTCAATTCAATTCATTTCGAAATCGTTTTCAATTCAATTCATTTCGAAATCGTTTTAAATTCAATTCATTTCGAAATCGTTTTCAATTCAATTCATTTCGAAATCGAATAAAATCGATATAAATATCGTTCACGTCAAAATGGCGTCAATCTAATCAACACGGCTTCATATATTTCTATTTTCAAATATTCTATTTCAAATATTTCTTTTTCAAAATAGTTGTTATTATCAAAATATTTTGTTCAACACATGACCAATCTCAATGGATGTGTACTGTCAACACATGAACCTTTATTTTATATTGATAAAGATGTAAATTTTATTACTAAAATATTTCGTTCAACACATGACCAATCTCAATGGATGAGTACTGTCAACACATGAACCTTTATTTTATATTGATAAAGATGTAAATTTTATTACTAAAATATTTCGTTCAACACATGACCAATCTCAATGGATGAGTACTGTCAACACATGAACCTTTATTTTATATTATTCTTTATTTTCTAAATTGGAATGAGGCCCAATCAATCACCATATAAAGTTAATTATATGGATTTTCATACAACACATGTATAATAGCATCGAAAAATAATCAACCATCAACCAAAATGCACTACACTGTATAAGCATCAAATATAGATATCTAACGCTTATAACAGCCTGTCAATCGATCGATCGACATATTTAATCAATCAGGATGAGTGAACTTCAAATTTCATCCTAACACCCGTGTGGGGTTTCAAACAATCAAACACCTATTTTATTTGTGCAGTTGGGCGATGTGTAAAATTTATCGTCTCAATCAATGTCATTCAAATAGGTGTACATAAACAAACCGTCCGGTTTGTAAATGAATATTTTATTTTATTCACTTCACGTTAAAAATTATATTTTTAACGATAAAACATTTTATTTTAACATATGAATTTCTATTCAGTTCATTCTTTAAATAAAATGATATTTTTATTTTTCTAACTTATTTTAGAAAATTTCGGCGGCATAACGGCACGATACTAGAAACGGGACAAGGCCTAGCCTTATCCCCGGTCTAGTGAAGGCCCACGCCATTCACACATCAATCAAATCAATTCCATTTCACCAAACAATTCAATTTCAATCAAATAATCTAACTAATTTCACAACCAAACAATTTAACAAACAAGCCATCCATGGTCTGTGGATGACGGGTGTCGGGTGCTACTAAACACCGTCTGCATCCTAGCATATATTTATAACTAGAATAATTAAATTGAAAGGTGAGAAGTTCTCACAAATAGCTATCCTAGCTCCATGGCACTTCATTGATAGAAATCTTCATTGCTATCGCATCTTCGTCATCTTCGTTGCCCGTAGCCACTATATATATAAAAATCACACATTTTTATATTTTGATGTCTTTAAAATAAAAATCACATTTTTATTTACTCACTTTCAATTTAAAAATCATATTTTTATAATTGCTTCATACCTTTAAAAATCGAATTTTTACTTCGCTATTCAATATATAAAAATCGAATTTTTACTATGCTATTCAATATATAAAAATCGAATTTTTACTTTGCTATTCAATATATAAAAATCGAATTTTTACTTTGCTATTCAATATATAAAAATCGAATTTTTACTTTGCTATTCAATATATAAAAATCGAATTTTTACTTTGCTATTCAATATATAAAAATCGAATTTTTACTTTGCTATTCAATATATAAAAATCGAATTTTTACTTTGCTATTCAATATATAAAAATCGAATTTTTACTTTGCTATTCAATATATAAAAATCGAATTTTTACTTTGCTATTCAATATATAAAAATCGAATTTTTACTTTGCTATATATAAAAATCCCGCCCTTTCATTGTTAAAAATCTCGCCTTTTCATTATCATGACTCTTCTTTACTTTCTATTTTCAAAACAAAGTATGTTTTTCTATTTTCAAAACAAAGTATGTTTTTCTATTTTCAAAACAAAGTATGTTTTTCTATTTATTTTCTAAAATCAATGTTATTTATGTTTTTCAAAAACAATGGTATTTTATTTTTCAAAAACAATGCATTTCATATTTTCAAAACATTGCTAATTTATTTTCAAAACATCAATGCTCTTTAAATTCTAAAACAAGGTATAATTTTATTTCTAAAACAAGAATTGATTTTTATTACTAAAACAAGAATTGATTTTTATCAATGGATTATATATAAAAAAAACTGATAAATAAATGCTATTATGTTTAAATAGAGAAAATCACCTTCGTCACGTTATGAAACAGCCGAAACCCATTCACGAGACATAGGGCTTCAAATCGTTGTCAACACCAAGCGCCGGAGTCCGATCATCATAGCCCACGCGGAAGCCCTTCGCCGGAGCTCCCTAACGCCACCACCATGCTGAACTCGGTGGCCCCATTCCACCACAAATCGGGTGCGAGCGGCCGCTCTTCAGGCCAGAAATTCTGACGAGATTTCCCATGAGAATCGATCAAAGTCATACTAAATTAAAGAGCTAACGAAGCCCTCGAAATTTTGTTTTGGGCTCGAGATTAATTCGCAGCGATTTGGGAATGATTGGGGAAAAAGTTTCGGAGGGTTTTGTCTGTTAATTATGATAGGGACGACGGAATTCTGATTGGGAGATAGGCTAGGGTTTTGAAGGGCCCTTATAGGAAATTCATTTATTTATTTTAATTTAATTAATTTCAAAAATATTCGTGTATTGATACAAACTCCAAATCGAACCCAACAACTGTCGCCCCTAGCGTATTACCCCCATTCCGAACACAATGGGATAGCTATCGTAAGCTGATTCGATCGTTACAATCAGTTTCCGTTAAATTTACATTTAAATCACTATATTGAATTTTAAACGTACATTTCAAATTACCGGGGTCACATACTAACTAGAAAAATTCCAGAAAAATATTTTCTAGCTTCGTATTGACGATACGGTCCTAACAAAACTAGTTTCGTCGAATTCTGAGGCCGTTTGAAAAATGGCCAATTTCCAGTCGATTAAAATCAACTGAAACTGGTCAAACGCGTTTTCCTTTGCCACGCTCACATATTAATTCGAAAAATTATGAAAATTGGAACCTAGCAATAACTTTACATCACGGACCCAACAAAAGTGGTTTCATCGAAATCCGAGGTCGTTTGCAAAATTCCCATTTTTAAGGGCCTGAATTCCATAGCGACTATTCAGAAATTTCAACTGGACATATCTTTTGATTCCCGCTATGAAATTTTGATTTTTCGGATTCGTTGGAAAGATATCATCAATTAGATTCTAATGTTTTTGGTTTCACTAAAATCCGGATTGTTTTGCACCCGGTACATTCAGTTGAAGTTTGAAATCGAATTATCGAACTACCGCGCCATTCAATTCCTTTTATAATTATTTATAATATTTATTTTCTAACGATGACGCGTATAATATATACGTTCTAATTCTATTCAAAATAAATTTCTCGTCGATATTATTTAAAATAATCTATTTTAAATATTCAAAATTCATTAAAATTGCCAAAATAAAAATTTTAAACTGGCCCAGATTTTCCGGGTTATTACAATCTCCCCCACTTAAAACTTTTCGTCCCCGAAAAGGAACAAAGTCGAAAGTGGTTTGATTATTCAGCCCTACGTTCGATTTGGCTTCCATTCTCCAACTTTCCAGTTTCTGAGAATTGTCAAATTTTCAAAAATTTGGCTAACACCCTAAATTTTCGAAAAATTTCGCCATAACCTCCCCTGCACCGGGAGCATCGGGGAATTTCAAATAGCTTCCCCGGTCCTTCAGATCTCAAAAAGAAAAAGAAAAAGCCAAGCGGCTAGCCAATAGGCTCATAAAATCATCATCACCCAAACAAAACAGTAAATTATGTAGTAAACATGTACCTATTTGTCGGGCAAACAAATTTTATTCTCTGGCTCTAGCCTCCTTGCTATGACCTGTTCAATGTAAGTATATGTATATGCAAGCAAATGCGACCAATTTTCAATATAAGTCAATATTTGGTTCAATTAGGCATAATGGTTCAAAATCGTCAAACAAATAGACAAACAAACATCAATCAATTAGTTGAATTAACGTTTCAAATTCATAATTTTGATATATATACAAAAAATCTTGTTTTGATGCCAATTCACAACAATGTATTCTAGCTATATTAGTTTTGGTTCTCACACCAGTCTAATGGAAATATATAGAAATCACACCTTCGTCACTCGAAAATAAATACTGGTGATGGTATACTTCATCATCAGGACCATGTCCAGGCGACTAGAGTGTGACTCTATATCTATCTAATATATTAAAACTTCGAATATACGTTCATGACGCGTATATGCAAAACCTTTATATACTAGATTGTCCAAATTCAAAATAAATAAAAAAGCAAATACGTATAAAACGATTTAAATTTTCAAAACAAAATTGTTTTCATTTGAAAAATATACTCTTCACACTCGTTCTAGGATACTACTGATCCCATCTCTAACGAGTCATTCCATTGGATATTACTAATCCAATATCTGATGAATTCTTTCGTACGGTTCTAATGTGTCTTGTTCTCTGAGCTTTGTAAACCAAAGCTCTGATACCAAATGTGACGAGAAAGAATTTCGCTCGGTTCGAACCGGTCGCTAAACCGACCCAGACCGTTCGAAACGCCCTATCGTTTGAGAACACGACAAAACAGAACGCATACAAAAGAACATTTCATTGTGTATTACAACAATGCACCAGAATACAAGAATATACAGAGTATAAATGAAATAAATATAACACAGAAATATTAGAGATTTAAATTACATTTAAATACAACGCAGCGGAAAATAATACAATACTCAACTAGAAGAGATATACGGATACAAAGCTTTCCGGATATCGTTCCAGCTGTAATCCAGGATCATGTGAATATAAATCTGCAAAACCAAAACTACTAGCTGCCCGTGTCAAAATAAGGGCACCCAGAGTTTAGGTTAAAACAATAAACTCCAGGTCAGTCATGTGACTGGTGTGAGAACTAAAACAGTTATTAATCTTTATTTTTAAAGTTAGGTAAATCAAGGGACCACGCCGTATAACACGGAACGGGTTTCCTCCCAAGAATACCAGTGCATATAAGTAAACAGCGCGATGCTTTTCTAAAAATGAAGCTATTATAAGACCCAGGTCCCATCACACAATGCAACGCAGCCGAGGATAGGGTTTTCCCTTATAATAGCCAAACATGCTTAGTACGTTTAAAACAAATCATTTGATACTACTATAAGTGCATAGTGTATAAAACAACTTCAAATCATAAGTATCAATCATAGGCGGCATGAATGCCCCATAACACTATGTCACCATATATAAGTTTACAATCAAAACCGCAAGACGTCGTATTGGAAGTTGGGTTATCATTTATGGTATGAACCGAGGCTAGGGGCAAGATCCTCTACCGATTTGTGACTCTCTAGCCCGAGCCACAGGGTCAGAGCGCATCGACCCTTTAGATCGTCAGGGTCGGTCCACCGATGTGGATTATTATGCCTGAACACTACGTTTCCGCGCCCTTTGGGGCGTAAGCCTGGCCCGTCAGCCGACCAGAAGCATCGGCCGAAACCGATATCAAGAGGCGCCTCGCTTTTCAGCAAGTAATAATAAGCAACATCCACATGAGTCAAACTCGTCAGCCAGTTCAAGCACTGACGCCACTCTTAACTAGAAAGAAACGCATGCCCTCCCTAAGGTCCGTCTCCAGTTTTTGATTCATACCGGGTGTGATACTCGCGAATCAACGTTACATAAAGCTACGCCACAAAGGCCGTGCTTCGATCATCAACCACAAGACTTTGCTTTTCAACAGAAGCCTTGATCATTTGCATCTTAGCATGCCACACAGCAAATTCACTCCATGCGATTGATATCCATCAATATATAACCCCTGAGCTCGTACGTCTCAGAGAAGGGCGTTAAGCAAGAGAATAAATTCTCCGCCGCCAAACAGATATATATTTAATAGAGATCAATCACACGGACTAAAATCCAATGTCAGACACACAGTCCATTTACAAGTCCGTTCTGGGTCTGAACGAAACCGGAGGCACGTAGTCCCCCGCATATCCATCGATCTGCATGTACGTCTGGACGATCACCAACTGTTTCCATCTTCTTGGGTGTACAGCCCAATCAAGATCATCAGTAATTACCCAAACGACGTGAAGACCTCCGGTCTTCGACCATCGTCTTCATCTTCGACTTGTCGTCGTATCAGTTATTCAGAATGGGATAAACCCGGTCTTTCCGAATAACTCGCGTATATTTTAAATAAGTGTTACACAAACACAACATACGCCTCATTCCAATTCATCAGTCACTAACCGTAAATTAATCAAGAGAATAATTCCCCAAATATTAACCCCGAAGGCCGAAACCAACATCAGATCAATATCCAGAAAACTGTTCTGCTTAGCTAATCGACAGTTAGTTTCTAAATTTCACATTCATAGGGAAAGGTTCCCATTAATTTTATCCAAGATAAATTCCTTATATTTATTCTTTAATCTATCCTTTTGAATTTCGATTCAACTAGCCGGGATTAATGAAACTTACCGAAGTAATCATTTGTTTTAATTTCCCAATCCCAACCTATTTATCCCATGAAGTAAAACTGGTAATACTTCATATCTAACACCACAGTGTTATCGGTAAATTCAATTACCATTTCACGTTCAAATCTAATTAAAGATTTAACTATCGCCTGGAGCAAAACTGGTGATACTCCATTCTCGATTATTTCAATCTAATTAAAGATTCATTAAAACTCCACTTAGTTTTAATCTTTAACTGGGTTAAAGAATCAGTGTCATTTAAAACACGGTTCACGGTAAACCCAAAATCACATTCATTAATTATCGGGTTAAAGAACGAGTGTTATTTAAAACACTGTCCACGATAAACCCAAAAATCAATATCAATTTAATTCCAATTAAATATTATTTAATTGGTACCTTTCATTAAATCTAAATAAAAAGATTTAATCCTTTCTCAACTGGGTTCAAGAACAGTGTTAGTGAAGACACCATTCACGACAAACCCAAATCACATTCGATATTCAATACAAGGCTCTGAATAGAAAATATATCGGCTTATATTCAATATCAAATTCTACGACTAACAAATGTCGTGTTGGAAATAACGATATAACTTTCAAATTTCCATAACAACACCTGTATAATCACGAATTCCAACATCGAAATATTCCGAAGACAATTTCGATTCAAATCCACTCCCATGCAATCATTGGATATTCTAGTTATTTTTAAAACCCTTTTTAAATTCAATTTATTTATTTAAAAATAAATAGAATTATAATTCTAGTTCAAAACTAGTTCATTTCGATAAAAATCTATTTTTATCTTTTCAAATATGGAGTTTTTCATCCCAATCCTTTCTAAATCATTTCTTATGATTTTACACAAATTATTACTATTTTTAATAATTTTATCAAGGCCTGTACAGTCGATTTCCACCAATGGCCATCGAACTGCACTTACAACGACCTTTTTCAAATTTGATTTGGACATAATTCCTAATCCAACCGTTAGATTTCTAATTTCAAATATTCGTTAGAAAGCTCTTTTCGATACGAACCCAACGGTTCCGGTTTTAGGAGAATCCGACGGTCGGATCTCCCGTAATATCCGTTCGAAGTCAATGGTCGAAATTCGCGAAATGCCGCGGCGCGGCGCGTTCTATTCAGGCCATTATATTATATATATAATATACATTTCGTCGATTTCTATTTAAAACGAATTATATAAATCGTTTGGAATTCGTTTCAAAAACAATTTCAACTTCTATTTCAATTCAAATCAAAATTGAATTCTTCTTTATAAATTCGTTTTAAAATTCATTTCTATTCAATTCAATTTGAATTCATTTCAATTCGTTTTAAATTGAAATCGAATTCGAAGTTGTTTTCAATTCAATTCATTTCGAAATCGTTTTCAATTCAATTCATTTCGAAATCGTTTTAAATTCAATTCATTTCGAAATCGTTTTCAATTCAATTCATTTCGAAATCGTTACAATTCAATTCATTTCGAAATCGTTTTCAATTCAATTCATTTCGAAATCGTTTTCAATTCAATTCATTTCGAAATCGTTTTCACTTCAATTCATTTCGAAATCATTTTCAATTCAATTCATTTCGAAATCGTTTTCAATTCAATTCATTTCGAAATCATTTTCAATCAATTCATTTCGAAATCGTTTTCAATTCAATTCATTTCGAAATCGTTTTCAATTCAATTCATTTCGAAATCGTTTTCAATTCAATTCATTTCGAAATCGTTTTCAATTCAATTCATTTCGAAATCGTTTTCAATTCAATTCATTTCGAAATCGTTTTCAATTCAATTCATTTCGAAATCGTTTTCAATTCAATTCATTTCGAAATCGTTTTCAATTCAATTCATTTCGAAATCGTTTTAAATTCAATTCATTTCGAAATCGTTTTCAATTCAATTCATTTCGAAATCGAATAAAATCGATATAAATATCGTTCACGTCAAAATGGCGTCAATCTAATCAACACGGCTTCATATATTTCTATTTTCAAATATTCTATTTCAAATATTTCTTTTTCAAAATAGTTGTTATTATCAAAATATTTCGTTCAACACATGACCAATCTCAATGGATGAGTACTGTCAACACATGAACCTTTATTTTATATTGATAAAGATGTAAATTTTATTACTAAAATATTTCGTTCAACACATGACCAATCTCAATGGATGAGTACTGTCAACACATGAACCTTTATTTTATATTGATAAAGATGTAAATTTTATTACTAAAATATTTCGTTCAACACATGACCAATCTCAATGGATGAGTACTGTCAACACATGAACCTTTATTTTATATTATTCTTTATTTTCTAAATTGGAATGAGGCCCAATCAATCACCATATAAAGTTAATTATATGAATTTTCATACAACACATGTATAATAGCATCGAAAAATAATCAACCATCAACCAAAGTGCACTACACTGTATAAGCATCAAATATAGATATCTAACGCTTATAACAGCCTGTCAATCGATCGATCGACATATTTAATCAATCAGGATGAGTGAACTTCAAATTTCATCCTAACACCCGTGTGGGGTTTCAAACAATCAAACACCTATTTTATTTGTGCAGTTGGGCGATGTGTAAAATTTATCGTCTCAATCAATGTCATTCAAATAGGTGTACATAAACAAACCGTCCGGTTTGTAAATGAATATTTTATTTTATTCACTTCACGTTAAAAATTATATTTTTAACGATAAAACATTTTATTTTAACATATGAATTTCTATTCAGTTCATTCTTTAAATAAAATGATATTTTTATTTTTCTAACTTATTTTAGAAAATTTCGGCGGCATAACGGCACGATACTAGAAACGGGACAAGGCCTAGCCTTATCCCCGGTCTAGTGAAGGCCCACGCCATTCACACATCAATCAAATCAATTCCATTTCACCAAACAATTCAATTTCAATCAAATAATCTAACTAATTTCACAACCAAACAATTTAACAAACAAGCCATCCATGGTCTGTGGATGACGGGTGTCGGGTGCTACTAAACACCGTCTGCATCATAGCATATATTTATAACTAGAATAATTAAATTGAAAGGTGAGAAGTTCTCACAAATAGCTATCCTAGCTCCACGGCACTTCATTGATAGAAATCTTCATTGCTATCGCATCTTCGTCATCTTCGTTGCCCGTAGCCACTATATATATAAAAATCACATATTTTTATATTTTGATGTCTTTAAAATAAAAATCACATTTTTATTTATTCACTTTCAATTTAAAAATCATATTTTTATAATTGCTTCATACCTTTAAAAATCGAATTTTTACTTCGCTATTCAATATATAAAAATCGAATTTTTACTATGCTATTCAATATATAAAAATCGAATTTTTACTTTGCTATTCAATATATAAAAATCGAATTTTTACTTTGCTATTCAATATATAAAAATCGAATTTTTACTTTGCTATTCAATATATAAAAATCGAATTTTTACTTTGCTATTCAATATATAAAAATCGAATTTTTACTTTGCTATTCAATATATAAAAATCGAATTTTTACTTTGCTATTCAATATATAAAAATCGAATTTTTACTTTGCTATATATAAAAATCCCGCCCTTTCATTGTTAAAAATCTCGCCTTTTCATTATCATGACTCTTCTTTACTTTCTATTTTCAAAACAAAGTATGTTTTTCTATTTTCAAAACAAAGTATGTTTTTCTATTTTCAAAACAAAGTATGTTTTTCTATTTTCAAAACAAAGTATGTTTTTCTATTTATTTTCTAAAATCAATGTTATTTATGTTTTTCAAAAACAATGGTATTTTATTTTTCAAAAACAATGCATTTCATATTTTCAAAACATTGCTAATTTATTTTCAAAACATCAATGCTCTTTAAATTCTAAAACAAGGTATAATTTTATTTCTAAAACAAGAATTGATTTTTATTACTAAAACAAGAATTGATTTTTATCAATGGATTATATATAAAAAAAACTGATAAATAAATGCTATTATGTTTAAATAGAGAAAATCACCTTCGTCACGTTCTGAAACAGTCGAAACCCATTCACGAGACTTAGGGCTTCAAATCGTTGTCAACACCAAGCGCTGGAGTCCGATCATCATAGCCCACGCGGAAGCCCTTCGCCGGAGCTCCCTAACGCCACCACCATGCTGAACTCGGTGGCCCCATTCCACCACAAATCGGGTGCGAGCGGCCGCTCTTCAGGCCAGAAATTCTGACGAGATTTCCCATGAGAATCGATCAAAGTCATACTAAATTAAAGAGCTAACGAAGCCCTCGAATTTTTGTTTTGGGCTCAAGATTAATTCGCAGCGATTTGGGAATGATTGGGGAAAAAGTTTCGGAGGGTTTTGTCCGTTAATTATGATAGGGACGGAGGAATTCTGATTGGGAGATAGGCTAGGGTTTTGAAGGGCCTTTATAGGAAATTCATTTATTTATTTTATTTTAATTAATTTCAAAAATATTCATGTATTGATACAAACTCCAAATCGAACCCAACAACTGTCGCCCCTAGCGTATTACCCCCATTCCGAACACAATGGGATAGGTATCGTAAGCTGATTCGATTGTTACAATCAGTTTCCGTTAAATTTACATTTAAATCACTATATTGAATTTTAAACGTACATTTCAAATTACCGGGGTCACATACTAACTAGAAAAATTTCAGAAAAATATTTTCTAGCTTCGTATTGACGATACGGTCCTAACAAAACTAGTTTCGTCGAATTCTGAGGCCGTTTGAAAAATGGCCAATTTCCAGTCGATTAAAATCAACTGAAACTGGTCAAACGCGTTTTCCATTGCCACGCTCACATATTAATTCGAAAAATTATGAAAATTGGAACCTAGCAATAACTTTACATCACGGACCCAACAAAAGTGGTTTCGTCGAAATCCGAGGTCGTTTGCAAAATTCCCATTTTTAAGGGCCTGAATTCCATAGCGACTATTCAGAAATTTCAACTGGACATATCTTTTGATTCCCACTATGAAATTTTGATTTTTCGGATTCGTTGGAAAGATATAATCAATTAGATCCTAATGTTTTTAGTTTCACTAAAATCCGGATTGTTTTGCACCCGGTACATTCAATTGAAGTTTGAAATCGAATTATCGAACTACCGCGCCATTCAATTCCTTTTATAATTATTTATAAATATTTATTTTCTAACAACGACGCGTATAATATATACGTTCTAATTCTATTCAAAATAAATTTCTCGTCGATATTATTTAAAATAATCTGTTTTAAATATTCAAAATTCATTAAAATTGCCAAAATAAAAATTTTAAACTGGCCCAGATTTTCCGGGTTATTACAGAAATACACTGTTAACAATTAATTAAGGAGAACTTAATCTAATATCAGAATTAAGTAAAATGGACTGCGCCATTGCGTCCGTCTCGAAATTTGGGTCAAAATAGATACTTGGTTTGCGTAAATTGAACACCGTATGAAGAAGTTATTAAGGTTTGATGTTTGTATACGCTCAGGAAGAATATATATACACATATATAATAGGTTCAGAAATTCAAAAATGGGTCCAGAAATTCGAAATTCGGTTCAAAATTCAAAATTTGGGAAGGCGGCAGATTTCCCGCCCAGGTTGGTCGACCTACCCAAAGGGGGGGTCGACCCATCCCTGACAGATCTGGGCGAAATACTTCGTTTTCTATCTGGACACCTTTCTGAGCAAGATTCATTGAATCCTAGGCTATATAAAGGACCTTAGACTTATGTTTTATTCATCTAAAAATAATACTGATGGCGAAGCTCTGCTGCAATGAAAATTAAAATGGCATTTCTTCTTCTAAATCAATTCAAAGAAGATTATACATATTCGAAGACTGCTACAAAAAATTTGGTAGTGGCTACAACAACTTATTTAACATGTTCTTCGCAGTTCTATTCACTGTAAGTTCATGTTATTTTTAGATCTGAATATTTAAATAGTAATCTTGATATGTATGTAAAAAATTGGATTTTGAATCGGCGCCTAATCAGTTCTATTATGACATAACTACCAGATCTGCTTTTATATGTTCATACCACCACCATGTTAAATCTTGTCATAATACACCTATTTAGTTTATGTCTATTTCTATCAGTTTATTATTGATTCGTTATTATGCTTGTTCTCGATTCTCTCTCTCTTTTCCCTTTTTATTTTTATATAGCCAGACTACTTTCGAGCATAAGCCTAATGCTGAAAAAAATGCGAACATGCGAAATTGGGAATAATGGGGAAAGACATAATTTAGGGCATAATTGATATTGGAAAATATGGATCTAAATTTGGGCATAAATTCGGAAATATATGAATATGGGTTTGGGGGCATATGTCTTGATTGGATAATATGAATTTAAGCATACATTGGAAAATGTAATTTAAGCATAAATTGGGACATGTGTAAGTACTGATTTGGGACATAAATCGGGACGTATGTGCATATGAATTTTAGGCATACATTGGAAAATATGTGAATATGGATTCGGGTATAACTTGTATTGAAATGGGTGAATATGGACTAGGGACACAAATTGGAGAATATGCAGATTTGGGCATAACATATATATATATATGTGTATGTATGTATGTATGTATATGCCTTGACTTATAACTTGGGAAAAAAGAGCATATGGTGCATAATTAAAAGGTGAAATAAAAAGGGTGTAAAAGTCTATGATTTGAATAGTGAATTGGACAAATAATTAAACATGGGGAAAAAGAGAAATAATCACCTATAATGACACAGGTAGATTTAGATAAAAATGGAATGTCTAGTAATTACAATTAGGAATTGTAATTGCACTTATGACATGAGGTTAGGTTGCATTAGTGGTGGAAGTCTGCTTGGACCCGACCGGCATATCCAACAACCACTATTGTTAAACCTAATGTGAGAGGTCTAAGTGTGCAAATATGAATCGGGCTAAGACACGAGGTTAGACCTAATTGTGGAATAAGACTGTCCGAATCTAACCGGCATATCCGGCATACACACGTTGTAGGCCTAATGTGGGAGGTCTAACCCATTATAACCATAATTGGACATGGTAATTAATTGGACTACTTAACCTAATTTAATCCATAAGGATTGTATGATTATGAACTTAAGTTTGGGTTAAGTAAAATTGGATGGGTAGCGGGTGGGTTAAGTAAAATAGAGGGGGTGGGTAATATTTACGTATAGGCCCACGAACTTAACCCAATAAGGTTATGTAATTAAAGACACCTAGTGATATACATAACTGGTGGAAAATATAATAAAGTTATGTAATTAAAGACACCCTTATAAGGTAAGCATAAGTTGTAGAAATGATACTGCATAATAATCTGCTAAGTAAACAAAGATAAGTTGTATTGACTGTGTGAATTGAATTTATGACTAAATGAGAAAGAATGAGGAAAACTTGTAAAATAAATAAGTTATATTTAATCATAAATGGTAAGTGACATATTAATTAGGAAACATGTGAATTGAGATATACTTAATAACGTATTAAGGAGAACATGTTATTGAAATGATGTAACGAAGCAAGAATATAAAATAGATTGTGGATTACAGTCCTCGGTCCACAATCCGGAAAATACCATGTTGTGGGCTTATTAATAAACTTAAATGGATTAAGTTATATGACTGAAATTAATAAGAAAGAAATACTTGGTAATTTGAATAAGAATTCAATACGAACGGGAATAACCAAGTAAATGGGAACCTGGTGAGGTAAGGCAAGCGCGTAAAAGAACGTTTAGACATAGGGTCTAACAACATTTTAACGAAAGGCGCTTGGACCATTCTATACGTACGAGCATGAATAACCCAACGGGGTAGATCCCCAAGGTGTTATAAGACACGAGGAGGGCGCACATTCATCTAATTGTTATGACGGCTCTAAAGGACTGGAAGGGGAAGCACGCAACTTCCTAAAGTACATTAGGTGCTCTTAGTAGTCCTCTGTGCGGTGACAAATGTCTTAGGCTGTACTCGTAGAGGTTGGGTCCGCGCATAACTACTAGGTGGGTGGGCCTTGACTGCAGATGTAGCTATGCAGTCAGAATGCTGTGACAAGGTGACACCAAGGTGAATCGACGGTTGCCTCACGAGGAGGTAGAGAGGGTCACGACCAACAAGGATAGTAGACCATCAGATATCCGTCATTGACAGCCAGCGGGATGCGAAAAGACTAGAGCTAAACCCCAGATATCATTTCACCTTTCACTATCGATGTACGGGTTGAGGGTAGATGCCACATGGATGTTTATATTGGTTGTATTGGGGGCGGTCGCTTAGCTCTTGTAGTCTTTACTAGTTGAGGGAGGGTCTGAGGTAGGGCCATAGCCACCATGGATAACAAACCCGAGGAATATCTGTATTTGAAGGAACTTAAAGGCGGTCTGTACAGGTATGGAAAAGCTCCCAGCCGAGTTATGTGTTTCTAGTTTATCCCTACCACGGAACTCGGTGCACATTTGAGGACGTGCGATTAAGGCATCGAGCTACATACATGGGACAGTCTAGATACATGCATATCTGCTCTAGGTGGTGTATCGTAGACTAGAGGGCATTATTCCGATAAGGAATCTGATTCGATCGATGGTGGCAGTCCGTACGCTTACGTAGCATAGTAATGATAGATATATGCGGAATGTAACATTGTTATTTAGAGATCCGTATGTCACTCCAACATAGGATGAGGGACTACATTCACTAGGTGGAAACCATGCGAGTGGGCTACCATCAGGTGTATCTCAATATTGAGAGACAACGACATATATTGTGTTAGGTGAATCCATGGGAAAGTAAATGGGTACGATGCACGGATAAATCTTGAGTTCTACCAACCCAAGTAACCAAATAATCAAGAAAATGAATTAGAACGACATTAGTAGGGATCATTCTACTTCTGATATACTAGTATCTACGCAGTGCAGAGAAATGAATTTAAGAAGCGGAATATATCATGTTCATCTTATCTTGCTCAGTTCACACTTGTTATTGTTACTGTTATCTTGTTCTTCCAGTTTTATATACACCTACCATGATACTTTTATTTATTTATATTTAAAAGTAACTGGACTCACCAGACTTTATGTCTGACCCTTTTTGTTTCCTCTTCTCTCTCTTCCGTTCCCCCCTCAGTTTCTCAAGGTGGAAGTGCTTAGAGTTGATTTGGATTCTTCCAGCTTAGCTTGGATTTTGGATATAGATGTATCGCTTTGACTTCTGGTCAACTCTCTTATGGCTTCACAGGGAAATATGGTTTTATGCTTTGGTACTCTGATATTTTTGGCAAGACATATTATTAATGTAATTAGTTACTTATATGTAGACTTAGTATTTGGGACCATGATGTTTTGATTAAAAATAAGTTTTTTTTTAAGTTTTTAATTCCGCTGCTATTTTACATGTCTGTCTTGTGCTATTATGTTCTTATTTACCTATAACGCATCACGGAACTTAATGCATGTCCTTAGTGAGTGACATTAATGGACGTGGGGTGTTACATGGGCTGGGTTCAAAGGGAAAATTGTTCGGCAAGGTGAGAACTTTCGGTGGCCAGAGGCGTTTGACTTATGGTGGCTCAGATAGACGCCAGCGATCTCGAGAAGGCCCGCAGCTTTTGAGTAAATCGAGGCGACTGGGGGGGTGTTAGGTGATGAAGCTAGTCAGGATCGGAAGGGCTTGGCGTGGCGCGGGTTTTGGTGGCCACTGATCGACGACCTATTGCGTGTGGCGTCGCCAGTGAAGGGAGGAAGGTAGCGAACGAGTTTTGGAGGAAGACGACGAGAATAAAATGTATTTTTTTAATTATTTATTAATTATAATAATTGTGTGATTAAGTTATAAACAATTATAACTCTTTCATGCGAGATTAGAAATGAGTGATTTCAGTCACGTTGTGATCGTGGCAACAAACTCTACAACATTGAACTGACCAGAAAGAAAACAGAGCAAATTGGATTTTTCAACTGAATTAAACGCAAGTGTAATTCAGTTTGAATATAAAATCATCCAGTAAAGACTGACGGAGTAGAACCCATAGTGAGAATTCTCTCACTAAAATATTTGTACAGTTATTTAAATTATTTTGTAATTGTAAATATATACAAATTGCCAGTGTTGTTTTTTATCTGTTGTATGTGACATTGCTTGGGTTCAACACATGAACTATTCACGACTCATCTGCACAAGAAGCGTTGTTTGAATATCCGACACTCATGTTTCAAACAATGTGGATACACTGTGTGGTTGTTGAAATATGATATAAATATCCATTTATAATTTAAACAGTGAAAATTTGTTAAGTAGAAAAATAATTCAAACCGAATTAGAATTGGTTAAATTTATTAACCAATGATTTATATAAGTAGACTGTTGTTGTTTGAAAACCCCACATGGGTATTGGGATGATATTTGACATAAACTAATCCCAATATTTTGTCGTATGTCAATCGATTGTTTGACAGACTGTGATAAGTGTTATTTATTTATTTATTTTAATGCTTATATAGTTATAGAATGCACGCTAGATGATGCGTTAATGTGGAATGGTTATTTATCATTATTGTTGAATACATGCGACGTATGAAATCCATATAATTGAAATTATATGGTAATTGATTAGGCCGCATTCCGATTCAGAAATAACAAATATTTTAAAATAACGAATATTTTTAAACAATATTCGGTAAAGAATTAAATTACGATTTTGATGTCCGATTTTGGATCGATACAAAAATATAGAAATATTCATAACTGAAATGAATATGTGAAGCCGAGTTAAGTAGCTAAACACCATTTTAACTCGAATGGATTTTTCTGTCGATTTTATTCATTTTATAATGAATATCGAAAAGAATTGATTTCAAAATCTTATATTTTGAAAATATTATCATTTTAAATTTTATAATGATACACAATATTCAATTTTGATTTGAAATTGAAATGGAAGTCAAAATCATTTTAAAATGAATTTATAAAAGTTTTATAAAATTTGTTTTGAATGGAAATCGACGAAATATATATTATATTATATATATTTAAACTGCTTGAATAGAACGCGCCGCGCAGCGACTGTTTGCGAATTTCAACCATTGACTTCAAATGGACATAACGGGAGATCCGACTATCGGATTCTCCAAAACTAGGAACCGTTGGGTTCGTATCGAAAAGATCTTTCCAATAAATATAAGAGACTTAGATTTAAACGGTTGGATTTTAAATTATGTCCAAATCAATTTCAGAAAAGGTCGTTATGGATGCAGTTTGGTGGCCATTATTGGAAACCGACTGTAAAGGCCTTAATAAAATTATTACAAACATGGAAAAGCCTTGTAAAATCATAATAACTGATTTGTAAATATTTTGGATGAATAATTCCAAGTTTTGAAAAGATAAAACATATTTTTATCTAAATAAACCAGTTATTAACTAGAATAATAATCCAATGTTTTTAAATAAATAAATTGGATTTGTAAATGGGTTTAAAAATAACCAGGATTTTCTAGCTTTTGAATTGGAATAGATTTGAATGGAAATAATCTCCGGAATATTTCAATACTGGATTCCGTGATTATACGGATATTGTTGGGGAATTCGGAAGATACAGATATCGTTATTTGCAATACGATATCCGTTGGTTTTGAATATAAGCCGATATTATTTTCTATTAGAGCCTTATATTTAATATCAAATTGGATTTTGGGGTTTGTCGTGAATGGTTTCTTTAATAACACCATTCTTAAACCCCATGGAGAAAGGAATAAATCTTTTAACTAAGATTTAGAGAAATTTACCAATTAATTGTGTTAGATCCAAAAATGGCTTTAACACCCAAATTGATTGAGTATACAGAGATTAATATCTAGAATTGCAAGAAAAACATAGAAAATGCACAGGATTTATAGTGGTTTGGTGTTAACGAGCCTACATCCACTTTATTTCTCTGATTATACATAAGATTCAAGTACAATCAATGATTTCTCTCTCAATCTCAATTTTACAACGGTGATCCACTCAATAATTTTGAGCTAAGACTGATAAGAAATAATAGAATAGCAGCAATGGTGGAAACAATACTCCAAACTACCAAAAATCCTGAAAAATGCCAAGTGATAGGCTATTTATAGGCGATATTTGTAGGCGGATCGTGGTCATATGTGGCACAAATCCCGAGGATCTCGGACTGGTTCGTGAGTGGACGGAGAAATGGTCAAAATGGCCGTTATGGACAGATGTCAGGAGATCCGGGCCTTTCGAGTCATGGAAGACTAGTTCGCTGCTTCCATTCTTTGGCCGTGAGGAGTAGAACGTGGAGCACTGGAATTGCGGATCGGGTCGCTATAAGTGGTCACAATCGGAGGTCGCGGTATCAGCATCACGAGCCGTTGAAGATGGGCAATCGCAATCGGGTCTCTAGTGGCTTGGTGAGTGAGGCTCCATACTGTCTTTGTGTATGAGTCTTGGTGGCTTGATCCAAAAGCTAGCCAACATTTTGTCCCCTCGAAGTATATTTTACCGGATATGGAACATGCTTCGAAATTACTGAGCTATCTTTTCATGAAACGATGTGAATCAAAAATCGTATTTGTTTGAAATGTCGTACTGCTTCAGGAAGTCGCGTTCTTTGACTAGTATAAATACCGGATTAAATCATCAATCATTTCTTTGTTCCTCGGGTAATTTTCATCTCTTGCATTTCAGAAGATATCGCCATCGACCCATCAAGTAAGTTTTCTCTTTTCTTCCTTCCATTTTTTTTTTAAACTTGGGTTGTTGTGATATGGCGCGATCGGGATAATCACAACGAGCCCATGTTCGAGTGGGTCGTCTGCTGTACTGCGATGGGCCTCCATGAGTCTTCGTGGTCCAAGTATTTTTATAGGTCCAAATAAGACAAACTTGGGAAGACGAACGGTCATCAAACTATCTATATAAGCTAACCGCAACCTTCTACCTTCTCTCTTTCGTTGCAACCGCCGCCAATTTTCCTGCAAAAACCCTAATTTAGCTTTCCAAAAACCAAGATTTTCTTATAATTAAAAGGTAATGGCGTTAGGCTAACTTCCCATTTTGTTTGGTTTCTTTCCGCGCCACTTTATTTCCCTTAAATTTTCATTAATATGGTGATAGCGATGGTGAGAGATTTGGGTTTGGCGACAGGTTCGTGTATTTATGAATGGAGAGGAGGGAAACGACGAGGAAGAAGATGTAGAAGAGCAGGGCATCTCGTAGAAGGGGTTACCACTTGGGTCGTGCTGACAGTGGGATGGACGAAAGTGAGATGGAGTTGGTGTCAATACGAACAGGGGATTGGGTCGTGAATCATTGGTTGAGTACTGGCTCGTGGAGTCATGGAGTGGAACGGATCAGGGGTCTTTTCCACGAGACGTTCGGGTAAAAGGGAATTGTCACGAACCGGATCGTTCCACGATCCATAGCATAGTTCACGAGTCGATGCTCCCTCACTGGCATAGCTTGTCAGCGATCCGACACCCACGATCCGATCCCTGTCCCAAGCACTGGCATCTGTACTGCGACCTGATCCCTAAGACTTCAGCGAACCAACTTTATTAACGATCCCATGCATATATTAGCTAATGAACACAACACTTGCACACGCACAGGGTTCACAAGTTACTACATCCTAATCCTTTACGTTTACTCGCCAAAATAGCTATTTCAGATAGACGTTCCTCAAGAATATCCGAAATGATAGCAAACCCGGAGTCTTCGAAATTCCACAATTCTGACGTGCTTCCTTCAGGCTCAGACTGGAGTAATTTTGGCTTCGAATATGAGACAAATACAGAATCAAATTCTTCTGAGATTACATCACTTGAGGAGGATGAAGAAGAAGATGACCGAGCTTTTGATGAAATTCCTGGTGTTTAGGAAGTTGAGAAAAAGAAGCTCACTGATTCTCTAGTTTCCAAATTAGACGACATAAATCTTAAGAAAATATGTTTGAGACACGGGATCCCTTGGGACAATGTTAAGACTCCAGGAAGTATGGATAGACCTCATTCTGCCCCACCAGGGTACATGACCGTCAGTAGGCTAATGTACTGTGTAGGCTCTATTCCTCCATTTCCACCAATCGTTGTTGAGACCTTAAGACGATTACGCATTGCCCCTATGCAACTTCATCCAAAGGCGTCCGTGGCTTTATACATTCTATATATTGCGTATGCAGAGATTTTACAGACTGAGCTCACCTTAAGGGACTTAAAATTCTAGTATCTCTTCAAACACCATTCCACAATGACTCCAAACTTCACTTTCTTTGAATCAGTGGCCAACAGGAAGGTTTAATCGGAGGGTCAAAGCAACATAGGGGATCCCAAAGCTGATTGGTTCTACATAAAACACCAGGTTGGGTGTGCAAGGAAGTGGCTAAAGTCAAGTAAGCCTCAGGTCTTTAAATGCATAACCTAATTACATAATTAAAGCGCTAACATGTTTCTTTTCTCTGTGTAGATCATATTTTCCTAAAAACGGAAGGCTCAGTATATGATGATCGACTGTCCCGCCATCTCAAAAGCACATCCGATTTATTAAAAATCAAGAGATGTATCACCGACGAGAATCTTCACCAGCACCGCCTTTTGGATATGAGGTTTGGGCTTGGCTTAGGTGGTAAGCCTTATAAGTATGTGCCCCCTGTAGCCGGGGAGTCTAGCAGCATGCCCCTGGCTGGGGGAGAAGGGCCCACATAAGCCGCAAAAGTTGTTGAAATTCCTAAAAGTCCTTCATCTCTGACCGATCAAGATGATGAGGATTTAAATATGTATAAAGAGGGCGATACTCGGGTCAGTGAGCCTGAAGATAACCCTTCCTCTAAGGGACAGTCTCCCGCTAAGACTCTACCACCACTCGAACCCTCGTTAATAGATGAGCAAATACGTGAGGGTTTAGAAAAGATTCCCTTACCAGATGACCTCTACACTCCCGAAGATTTTGGAGGGGAACCATTCTTTCCTACCTCTGAGGGGGAAACCTCCCCTGCAAAAGATAAGGAGACTACACAGACAGGCCAAGCTTTGGGCTCTGGTTTGTTAGGGGAAAATGCGGACACACACATATACCACATGCACCACTTATCATGACACTTTTACATTAATCACATTCGTGATCTTGATTTCCGTTTACTATTCTTTGCAGGAAATATGTCTCTTCGTCATTCTTATTCTTAGCTCGCTCTTCGCGAGAATACTCCCAGGCTTTCTTCCATGTCCGAGCATGACCACAGCGGTAGTCATGGGAGGGATAGCCTAAGACATTCTGGTTCCTATCAACATCAGTCTGCGCGCTACCGCTCTCCTTCTAAGCAGGATTTTGGGAAGTCCCACAGTGGCCAATCACTACATGCTGGGGGCAAAGAAATTCCTAAGGTTCCAACTTCTCCAAAAGGCTTACCTACCCACGACAAATCTTCTAAAAAGCCTCATGATCCCAAGGGCAAACAGAAAGAACTGAGCAAAGGCAAAGAGAAGGAGAAAATAACTCTCGTTCCTTCGGGTCAACAACATTTAGAGTCCTCTACTACGCAAGAAGTGGCCCTGGCTCCTGACAATAAGGCAAAACTGGAGCGCTTGTGGAAGCAGTTTCCCGAAATCTATTTTGAGAGGATGGTCTTCGTCCCAGACCTTGAGCCAGTTCCTGAGGATTGGGATGACGAAGTTATGGGATGCATCACCCATGTAGCCAAGCAATATAGGGTGATGAAAAAACATGCCAAGGATCTTTCGGATGTTATCCGTACTCTAGAGATGGATGCAGCTAGGGACAAGGTAAAGATTGATAATGACACTAGGGCCAGGAATAAAGCAATAAAGGATCTTGAGGATGCACAAGCTCTTCTTGCGACAGCTTAGCGGGATGCCAACAATCATATGACCGAGCTAGAGACTACCACAAAACGCTTCCACCTCGAACTTGATTCAAATATCAAGAGCGCGTGCCCTTGAAGAAGGAGGTGGAGGACCTAAAACTTGCTAATGTTGAACTGAAAGCTGCACAAGATCGATTTGCTATAGAAAGGGCCGCGTGGGAAGAGGAGAGAACAAGCTTGAACGATAGACTCGCCCATGCCGAAGAACAGGCAGCTCTTGCCGAGAGTAATACTAATGCTGCTCTTGAGTTGGCTTCCACTGCCACTACTCGCCTTGCTGTAGCCGAGAAGGAGATCAATGGTTTGAGGAGCTGCTTATAGACTTTTTTGCCCAGGTTATCCACACCTGAGATATCTCCTAGATCCAAGATTATAACAAAACTCAGGTTAATGTCTGGGATATGATAGTCGATGGAGAGAAGAAGCGGTTAGGGGTTAATGAGATCGACGAAATCAGACTTATGGAGACCTTCCTTAAGGGTGGAGAGCCTGAGGCCTTGGCGGAAAGTAGAGGTATGATCAGAGAGGCCATGGAGAAAGAGAAAACCGATCTCAAGGGAAAAACTAAAATCGACGAGGGTTCTAGCTCAACACCGGAGCCTAAAACTTCTGAAGTTGAGGAATACAATCCCGACGATCCCTTGATCTCCAGAATTCCAGTCCCTCCTGCCGTTAGAGCTTCCATTGCAGCTTCGGCTGAAGGATCAGCAGAAGGTATCTCCACATTTTCCACACAGTTTGTCAAATCCGTTATAACTTGTTATTATGATACAGAGCAGTCAATAGGGATGACCACACTTTCTCCTAAACTAATAGCTATTGCTTCTCATAAAGTAGGTATTAGGTCTACCGAGGAGGTTACAGAGAAGCCAGCGGATGTCGAGAAGGTTAGTACGCCTCCAGTCACTGAGGTCACTCCTGAAGATCCAAAGCAGCCCAAAACTAAGATAACTAGGGAAACCATTGAAGCTTCCAGCAAGGGTGCCCTAAAGGATGCTGAAATTATTGGGGCCTTGGATGATATCGATAATGGCCATGAGGATGAAGAGGAGGAAATATACATCATGGAAGAAGCAAAAGATCCTGAGAGTGAGACTTTGGCCGGGATGAAAGCGAGGAGGGATAAGCAGTTGGCTTTGAAAATAGAGGAACAAGAGCCTCTAAATGTGCCTCCTATCACTGCTGCTGATCCCAAAACGGGATTAATCAGAAAGTTCCCCTCTAAGTCGATAACTTCGCAGTTTGCAGGCCAGTCTACCAACCTTTCCGTGGATCCTCCTTCCGACAAAAAGAAGAGGAAGAAGCATGATAAAGCCGATGTCGACAAGGAGGAGGAGACGGGGAAGAAATTGAAGGAGAAGAGGCTGAGGTCATCCCCAAAGCATAAGTAGTGCTAGTTTAGTTATGCTTTTTCCTTTTTAGTATTTCCATTGGCCTTAGGATGTAGCCGCGAGTATGGCCCTTGCCTTTTTCTTAGCTTTATTTTGTAATTCCGCACTTAGTAAAGGAAAATCTATTTCTTTTGTATCTTCGCATACCTGCAAGTTTATAATATCTGCAAAGTTTATCATTCTAAATCACAGACATTAAATATAATCATTAGTAATGTTGACAATCACAACTAGAGTTGAAGTCATAGATGATAATCGTTGAAAAGTTCGTGTGCTAAGTAAATGTGAAGCATACACAAATGCAAAGTGTTGTATGAATACGCTTCTAATCAATCATCATTATAATGCCTGGCCAGGGCTTATTGAGGATTGATTAGAGTCACACTTAGGTTGCCCCCCATGTCCGGAAATGAGGGGGTCGGTCTTAGCTTTCATTCTCGTTTCTGATCCTACAGCGGGATAGGGTATCTTATGCGGCATTTAGTTAAAACGCCTTTATACTCTCCTGTCCTATGCCCAGGATAGAGTTCGAACTCAGCTTTCAGTTTGTTCCCTGATCCTTCAGCGGGGTAGGAGTTCTTTTGCAATGCCGAGTCTCCAACGCCTTTATACTCTAACGTCGAATACCAAGGGTAGAGTGTTAGTCGAGACAGTCTTTAAATCATGGTGCACCTTCACGTCTCGTGGACAATTTGTTTCCTTGTCCTATGTACTTCTTCTCAGGTCCTTAGAAGTAGAGCTTCGATGATTGTGTCGTTTACTTTATCGCCTTCTCGATACCCTGCATATTGTTAGTAATTACATAGTTTATGATAATTCATGAGTAATAATATAATAAGTAAAGGTGCGATAAAAGTAAATGACACACGATATTTTATAGTGGTTCGATCGAATCATGACCTACGTCCACTTAATAATCTTTTGTTCATATAACTAGGTTGTTCCAGGCAAGTCATGCCTTATTACATGGTCCTTCAAACAAAAGAATAAGAATGACGGTTTTCATGTCAAATAGTGCCGCAAATGCTGGGCATTCCACATTCTGGGGATTTCAATTCCGTCCACGGTCGTTAGCTTGAAGGATCCATTATCAAGCCTCCGTAGGATGGCATAGGGTGCTTCCCACTTTGGTCCCAAATGCACTGGGGTGGAAAGATACGCTTTAGAACCAAGTCTCCTGGTTCAAAGGTTCGAGCTCAGACTCTTTTGTTGTAATACTTAGCAACTTGCTGCTTGTGCCTCAAGGCACGTAGGTCCGCTTCGTCTTTCTTTTCCTCTACCATATCCAGGGATTTGAGAAGCATCTTGTTATTAGTCATTGTGTCATAATAAGTGACCCTGTGGGACGGTACTTATATCTCTACCGGGATGACTTCTTCCAACCCGAAAGCAAGGGAGAAAGGAGTATGCCTGGTAGCTGATTTGAAAGTTGTTCGGTAGGCCCAAGAGATAAAGGTAGCTCAACGAACCACATGGTCTTGGCCCACTTTAGTCGCTTCTTTAAAATGGACTTGATTACTTTGTTTGCCGCTTCTACCTGCCCATTTGACTGTGGGTGTGCCACAGCCGTGAACCTCTTCTCGATATGGTATCTTTGACAAAAATCTCGGAACTCAGAGCTATCGAATTGGGTTCCATTATCGGTTATGATAACTTTTGGGATTCGAAACCGACATATGATATTTCTCACAACGAAGTTGATCACTTCTTGGTTGAAATCGTTGTCAACGCTTCTGCTTCAACCCATTTGTAAAGTAATTAATGGCCACTATGGCAAACTTTGCTCCACCCTTCGCTAGGGGGAGACTTCCGATGATATCAACTCCCCACACCGTGAAAGGCCACAGACTCAACATTGTCTTTAATTGGTTGGGTGGTGCCCTGGAGACCTTTGAGAATTTCTGGCATGCGTCGTAGTGTCGAGCATACTTAGCTGCAACCTTATTTACAGTGGGCCAAAAATACCCATATCACAGTATCTTATTTGTCAGTATTTGTCCTCCAGTGTGGTCGCCGTATTCTCCTTCGTGAAATTCTTTTAATACCCTTTCTATATCGTCATGGGCTATACACCGGAGGAGCGATGTAACAACCCGAATTTTTATAACATGTTAATACAAGAATCAAGGCAGAATTAAATTTTAAAATAAGAATCAAGGAAAATGGGTAGCGCCATTGCGTTCGTCTTGAAATTTTACATGAAATAGAGTCCGAGTTTTCGAAAATCGGAATCGTATGACCAAGTTATGGCCTGTACAAGTTACAGTAGACTTTCAGGCAGACTGACCCCAGGTCGACTGTAGGGTCGACTGCACAGTCGACTTCCCCCTCCAGGTCGACTGTAGTGTCAACCTCCCCCCTGTACAGGTCGACCTGGTCAGCCTAGTGTGGCCCAGAACCCATTTTTGAGGCCCGGGATGAGTTTTGATGGTCCGGATTGACTCTAGGGATGATCTAAGGGCCTAAATGAGTTCCTACATCTATAAATACAACCTAAGGCCTAACCCTAATTCACTACAACATGTCTAGCCACCATTATACTGCGAAAATCCCTCTTGGTCATGGCTGCCGTCTCTAATCTTCTTCTTAAGCTTTCATACGCAATCCAATGCAAAGATGAAGACTTCTACAACAATTCAAGGAGATGAATCAACAACTCTGCAACTTTTCAACATCGATTTCAGTTCTTAAATTCGCTAGCCATGCTATGTAAGTTCTAGTTACTTTTTAGATTAAAATACTTAATTTTAATATGGCTATGGAATAAAGTGTAATTGGATATAAGCATGTTTATCAATTCAGACCTATTCCTGTTTACCTTTGAACCTTGAGTTTTGAGACTTGTTCATCTCCATTCTTATGTCTAGTTCATGCTCTATTCAGTCGATGTAAATCAGTTTCTTGGATTCATGTTGATATTATTATCAAGATCCAATCTTTATGCCTATCATGATGATTTTATGTTGTTTTCTCTCTGATCTTGTTTTATTGCAAAATTCTACATTTCCCCTGTTTATTTTCTTTTGATGAACCTAGATCAATTTCGGATCTAGGCCTAAACCACGATTTTGCGTACGATTGAATACGGGGAAAAGTATGGGAATATTACCTATTTGGATATATGTGATTGGTGGAATTGATGGCATAACATGAAAATTGGATATATGGGTATTATTGCAATTAATATGAAATTTGATAATTGGGTATTGCCATTAAAATGGTAATTGTAAGAATTGGGATTGGCATATGTAATTTTTGGCTAGAACTTGATATGTGTAAATTGACATAAAAATTGGCATACATATAAAATGGCATGAACTGAACATATGTAAATTTGGTATGAATTGGGCATATGTTAAACTGATATGTAATCTAGAACTTGGGCATATGTTAATTATGTGAGATTTGTAGTCGAAACACATATGATAATTTATGTCTTGGAAAAGGGGCTAATATGAACACACCTAAGTGGTTTTGGGTAGTTGGAATGTAATAGCCTTAAAGGAGGGATAAATATAAATTGAGATAAGTTGCCTTTAATGGCATAACATAAATTGTGGTAAAATTGGTATGATTTTGCATACCATTAATTAATGAACATAATTGAGTCAATTATGGACATCGTTAAATTAGGAATTAATTAATAATTTGAATAGGGAAATTATTAAGACTGGGGTAAATGATTATAAGAGATAATCAATGCTTAGGACACGAGGTTGGACTCATTTGTGATGTAAAACTGCCCGGACCCGCCCGGCAAATCCAGTAGTCACAAATGGTAGCCCAATGTGAGAGGTCCTAGGCCCAAATTAAAAGCGTAACAGTTGTAAAGACATGAGGTTAGACTCTTTTATGGTGTAAGACTGCCCGGACCCGCCCGGCAAATCCAGCTGTCATAAATGTCAGTCTAATGTGAGAGGTCTTTATAGGGTTACGGCCTTAATGAATTAAGAAATACTTAACCAGATAAACATTTGGTGGGGCATGGGGGTTAAGTGGGTGACATGTGGGTGACATGTGGAAATACGAATAGTAATACTTAACCAACATAACATGGTAATTAGACCAGTGGATAGGGTTAAGTAAACTAAGAACACTTAACCAATATGGTATGAATGGGTGGGTTAAATAATATGATTAGGCTAATGACACTTAACCAATATAGTATGAATGGGTGGGTTAAGTAATATGACCAGGTTAATGACACTTAACTGTTATGACATGAATGGTTGAGTTAAGTAAATCTTAATTAATGCCTAAGTGGGAATGATAACTTATGGAATAAAGTATGTTAGGCGGAACAATAGATAAGATGAGATAACTTATGTAATAAGGAAAGATGTGCTTCATTGTAGATTAACCAATATGTAAAGACAAGAATGAATTTACAATTGAAGGCGACATAAGTTATATTATAAAAAGGAACAAAACATTGGTTAGGTTGGATAATCCTCTGAGTATCAATCTGATGTTGATTCCGGTCTTCGGGGTTGGTATTTAGGGAATTATTCTCTCTCTCCAGTGTGTTTGTAAGTTAAGGGGTACTTGGTTGTAAAGATTGAATAAGAACATGTTATTGTACCATAACGGGGGTTAATGTATGAATCATAGGAATAACATGTTGTGGTCTTATTAATGGACTTAATATAGTGCAAGTTAAGAATTGAATTAATAAGCAAAGTTGAAGGTTGGTATCAATGGAAATAACCAATTTAAATGATAAGACTGATGAGGTAGCACAAGCGCATAATTAATGGATAGACATAGGGTCTAATGGAAGAAAAAGCCAAGGCACTTGGTTAAACTCAGACGTTGGGGATAATATGAATGACATGTAAAATATAACCTATAAGCACTTAACCAAGATAAAGCATGTATTAAGACATGAGGATGATGTAGGGGTTAAGTGGGGGATATGGGTAACATATAAGACATAACTGGTGTATACTTAACCAAAATTTGAGCATGTAAGTGGACATGAATAAGAAGGGGTTAAGTAAGAATTACTAGAGGGGACCAAGCATAGGTGGGAAGCTTGTGTCGAGAAAAGGGGACCCTTTTCAGACCAGTAGCCCATTACGTTTCTTTGTGAGCTTGACCCATGTCGAGGACGGGAAACGCATACTGGGTTTGATTGTAAGAGGTCAAAACGGGTTAGCGGTGGCAACGCAAGTCCAATGGGTTTCATATGCGTGTGTGGACCCGGGCTGGTAGGTAAGACGTTGTTGCATCATGTAGGTATAAGCCGTGCATCTCTATTGAATCGGGTTGCCACTTTGGGGAGTGATACACCCCACTATGGGGCCAGCACGGGTATCAACGAGTTAGGGAGCCGATCGAATGGGGAAGGTAGTGGGTACGACTAGTGGAGATAGGAGCAGGCGGCACCTATGACAGCAGCTAGGAGTACAGCTACCATATTATGAATATTGTAATTAGAATGGGGAGGGTAGTGGGTACCACTAGTGGAGATAGGAGCAGGCGGCACCTATGACAGCAGCTAGGGGTACGCGAAACTACCATTATTATTATCACTTATGTTCAGTAGGCAGGATCACCTTATTATATAACACGGGCTACTAGTTGGGACACTAGTAGGGGATAAAGATCCTTGTTACGTAGGACACTAGTTGGAGTACTAGTAAGAATACGGATCATTCCTTGTAAGACACTTGTGAGGATGCTAGTTAGGTGGTGCAGAGCAAATAGATACCACAGAAATCTTTTAATGGCGAAGCAGAGGAATCGTGATATGCTTGATAGGAACCTTACGAAATTATACTTAGTTTATCTTGAACGGGAACCTCGCGATGTTACTTGACAAAAATCACATCATGTTACCCTTAGTTATCTTGCCTGTTGCTTATCTTGTCATCATGCTTATGTTTACTTTCAGTTTACTCATGCCATAATATCCTTAACTACTTTTATGCTGAAAGTCACTAGGACTTACTCGGTCTTTATGACTGACCCGTTTTGTTTCGCCTCTTTTTCTTCCGTTCCCTCCCCCCCTCAGGTTCACAGGGTGGGAATACAGCTTAGTTCCGGTCTTACCAAGCTCCAAGGCTCTTTCATGTAATGCTTGGATTTCTCTTGGCTATGGCTTGCTTTGCTTTATTGGGGATTACTACAGTTTGTTTTTATGCTTCTTTGTTTTTGAGCAAGGCAGATATTTTAACTATGTAATTGGGTATTGGAAGTTGATGGGCTTTTATTGTAAACAATCATATTTAATAAATGATTTTAAGTACTTCCACTTTACTTTCCGTTGTTTTATATATGTCTGTCTTGTAATATTTCTGTTCCAGTACCCATAATGCTCCATTGAAGTTAAGGCATTCCCTTTGTGAGTGACCTTAATGGATGTGGGGTGTTACATTTGGTATCAGAGCAGAAGGTTACCAGACTGGGCAAAAGTTTTCAAAAACCTTCTGAACTAGTTTTCAAAACATTTACGAAGAAGCAAATTTTCAAGAAAATTTTGTTTTGATTAAAAGGCGTATTCCCCAAATCCATATGCACTATCTTTTGATTCCCTCTTGAAATCTCTCCTCTCTCTCTTTTCACCATAGTTTCGTAGGCATCCGACATATGTCGGAGGGCAAAGAAGTGCCCAACCACCATCTGTAGCCGCAGTAGTTCCATCTGCGTCTAATCTTATTTCAAGTTGTGTAGAGTTGCCGTGCATTGAAGGTAGCTTCGAAGGACTTGTCAGCAAACTATACAAGGACAGTAAGAATAAGAGACTAGTTGTTATAGCTTGATCCACGAAGGAGGAGAAAGGTGAAAGGAAAGAGGCCAAAGTGAAAGAATAGTGAAATCCATGACAAGAGAGAGTATCTTTAGTATGGTAAAGAGGGAGTGTAGTTAAGTATTATAGGACAAGGACAATGGCAAAGGACAGGATCGTCAAGAGGGCAATTGTATGCTCTCACTACTAGCGTACCTAAGGGAGGTGGTAACGTTACCGTTAGAGGTTTAGCCTTTCTTTTCTATCATCCCGCTAGAACTTTGTTTTTGTACATCGCATCCTTTTAATTCTGCTTCGATAGTTGAGTCTTTGCACCTTAGTACTAGCATATTGGAGGATCCCAATTTTTGTCTCAAATCCTGTTGGGGAATTGGCTCATTTATTCATGATTTGTTTGGATTTGAGAATGTTTATACTAGGTATTGAGCTTAGAAGGAATGCTTATGATTTTTGGGCTAGGAGTGGATTCTAGGGATGAAGTGGTTATCCAATAAGGGTGTCATTCTCGGTTTTGAAAGGAGGGTAGTTAGACTCTTGACTTGCCTTAGTAATGCCCTCGAAGTCTAGTGTAACCCTTAGGGTTTTTGCCATGCTTAGTTACCTAGAATCTCTAGATACATTTATTGATCTGCTCGAGTAGTGTTCGCCACTAAGGCGGATGGTTCATTTCACTTATGCATGTGATGTAGAAAATCGCCTTAGTAAGTACATTTAGCAACATGGTTGACATTTGTTTATTTTCAAAAGATAATTCATCTATGTGGAATACTTTCTAGTAAGTGAACGAGATCCAAGATTCACTAGTGAATTTTGGAGAGCTTGTGTGAAACCATGAGTACGCGGTTACGTTTAAGCCAAGTATACTAGGAGGAGGATAAGTGAAAGTGGAACGAGAGGCAATAGTGAAGTGAGTTCCAACTCACATGTTGGAAACAAGAACTAAGAAGCTATGAAATTGTGGAGTTAAAGACGGTCAAAGCACAATGGAGTTAAGCTCAAGGAAATGCGACTTAGAAGATTAAAGACCAGATTCACGCAACACATCTCTTTTTAAGAGTATATTCTTGATTCCTTTTTCCTGTAAAGCTTACTTGCATGCTATCTTTTGTGTATATCCCCTCGGTCCTATTCTCAATCCAATTTCTGTTGTAAACCCCATAGGGAGTATGACTCATCTGTTAGTTTTACATGTTGGGCTTGAGGGTGTCCGTTGGGTTGATTAAACCTTTTGGGTTTTATAGGATATAGGTTGGTTTTAGGAATGGATTTCTTGTGACCTAAAAGGAGTCCATCATGCTTAGTTTCCTAGAATCACATATATATTGATTGGGTTGAGAATTTCTTTGGGTGTCAGTCTGATGTTGATTTCAGTCTTCGGGGCTGGTGCTTAGGGAATTCTTCTCCTAATCAGTATATATGTGACGTAGATTTCCAGCTTTGATGGGCGCAGAGTTTTTACTTGCTTCTATCATTCGACCATATCTTTAGGTAGGAACAGTTGTGTGCATACATGTGTTTGAGACATGTTATGATTGATGGTTGCAAGTGGTTGCTAGTGGTTGCTCGTGGATGCATATACACTCACATTAGGCACTAGATCGGCTCAGTCACCTTTCATATTGCATATGCATGAGTGTTTACACTTGTTTATGGATGAAATTGAATGTGTTATCATACGGATGTTGCATATGGATGGATGTTTGTGCACACATATAGTGTTTATGTGACTAGGACTATTTGCATACATGTTGGACTCATGTCACTAAACATATTTTGCATCTAGAAGATCAATCAGGCATGATCATTTGCATTAGATAAGGAACATATACACACACTTTCTGCATATGTTCATATAGCATTAGAAATTTCTTAAGGACAATGAGTGCCTGTGATTGATGATTGGGTAGATGGATGATTGGATGGTAGGACACATTCTTCTTAACTTGAAGATTTCGGGGACGAAATCCTTTAAGGAGGGGAGAATGGAACAACCCGAATTTTTATAACATTTTAATACAAGAATCAAGGCAGAATTAAATTTTAAAATAAGAATCAAGGGAAATGGGTTGCGCCATTGCGTTCGTCTCGAAATTTTACATGAAATAGAGTCCGAGTTTTCGAAAATCGGAGTCCGTATGACCAAGTTATGGCCTGTACAAGTTTCAGCAGACTTTCAGGCAGACTGACCCCAGGTCGATTGTAGTATCGACTGCACAGTCGACTCCCCCCCCCCCCCCCCCCAAGGTCGACTGTAGTGCCGACCTCCCCCCTGTACAGGTCGACCTGGTCAGCCTAATGTGGCCCAGAACCCATTTTTGAGGCCTGGGATGAGTTTTGATGGTCCAGATTGACTCTAGGAATGATCTAAGGGCCTAAATGAGTTCCTACATCTATAAATACAACCTAAGGCCTAACCCTAATTCACTACAACATGTCTAGCCACCATTATACTGCTAAAATCCCTCTTGGTCATGGTCGTCGTCTCTAATCTTCTTCTTAAGCTTTCATACGCAATCCAATGCAAAGATGAAGACTTCTACAACAATTCAAGGAGATGATTCAACAACTCTACAACGTTTCAACATCGATTTCAGTTCTTAAATTCGCTAGCCATGCTATGTAAGTTCTAGTTACTTTTTAGATTAAAATACTTATTTTTAATATGGCTATGGAATAAAGTGTAATTGGATATAAGCATGTTTATCAATTCAGACCAATTCCTGTTTACCTTTGAACCTTGAGTTTTGAGACTTGTTCATCTCCATTCTTCTGTCTAGTTCATGCTCTATTCAGTCGTTGTAAATCAGTTTCTTGGATTCATGTTGATATTATTATCAAGATCCAATCTTTATGCCTATCATGATGATTTTATGTTGTTTTCTCTCTGATCTTGTTTTATTGCAAAATTCTACCTTTCCCCTATTTATTTTCTTTTGATGAACCTAGATCAATTTCGGATCTAGGCCTAAACCACGATTTTGCGTACGATTGAATACGGGGGAAAGTATGGGAATATTACCTATTTGGATATATGTGATTGGTGGAATTGATGGCATAACATGAAAAATATGGGTATTATAGCAATTAATATGAAATTGATAATTAGGTATTGCCATTAAAATGGTAATTGTAAGAATTGGGATTGGCATATGTAATTTTTGGCTAGAACTTGATATGTGTAAATTGACATAAAAATTGGCATACATATAAAATGGCATGAACTGAACATATGTAAATTTGGTATGAATTGGGCATATGTAAAACTGATATGTAATCTAGAACTTGGGCATATGTTAATTATGTGAGATTTGTAGTCGAAACACATATGATAATTTATGTCTTGGAAAAGGGGCTAATATGAACACGCCTAAGGGGGTTTTGGTTAGTTGGAATGTAATAGCCTTAAAGGAGGGATAAATATAAATTGAGATAAGTTGCCTTTAATGGCATAAGATAAATTATGGTAAAATTGGTATGATTTTGCATACCATTAATTGATGAACATAATTGAGTCAATTATGGACATCGTTAAATTAGGAATTAATTAATAATTTGAATAGGGAAATTATTAAGACTAGGGTAAATGATTATAAGAGATAATCAATGCTTAGGACACGAGGTTGGACTCATTTGTGATGTAAAACTGCCCAGACCCGCCCGGCAAATCCAGTAGTCACAAATGGTAGCCCAATGTGAGAGGTCCTAGGCCCAAATTAAAAGCGTAACAGTTGTAAAGACACGAGGTTAGACTCTTTTATGGTGTAAGACTGTCCGGACCCGCCCGACAAATCCAGCTGCCATAAATGTCAGTCTAATGTGAGAGGTCTTTATAGGGTTACGGCCTTAATGAATTAAGAAATACTTAAACAGATACACATGTGGTGGGGCATGGGGGTTAAGTGGGTGACATGTGGGTGACATGTGGAAATACGAATAGTAATACTTAACCAACATAACATGGTAATTAGACCAGTGGATAGGGTTAAGTAAACTAAGAACACTTAACCAATATGGTATGAATGGGTGGGTTAAGTAATATGATTAGGCTAATGACACTTAACCAATATAGTATGAATGGGTGGGTTAAGTAATATGACCAGGTTAATGACACTTAACTGTTATGACATGAATGGTTGAGTTAAGTAAATCTTAATTAATGCCTAAGTGGGAATGATAACTTATGGAATAAAGTAAGTTAGGCGGAACAATAGATAAGATGAGATAACTTATGTAATAATGAAAGATACGCTTCATTGTAGATTAAGCAATATGTAAAGACAAGAATGAATTTACAATTGAAGGCGACATAAGTTATATTATAAAAAGGAACAAAACATTGGTTAGGTTGGATAATCCTCTGAGTATCAATCTGATGTTGATTCCGGTCTTCAGGGTTGGTATTTAGGGAATTATTCTCTCTCTCCAGTGTGTTTGTAAGTTAAGGGGTACTTGGTTGTAAAGATTAAATAAGAACATGTTATTGTACCATAACGGGGGTTAATGTATGAATCATAGGAATAACATGTTGTGGGCTTATTAATGGACTTAATATAGTGCAAGTTAAGAATTGAATTAATAAGCAAAGTTGAAGGTTGGTATGAATGGAAATAACCAAGTTAAATGATAAGACTGATGAGGTAGCACAAGCGCATAATTAATGGATAGACATAGGGTCTAATGGCTGATAAAGCCAAGGCGCTTGGTTAAACCCAGACGTTGGGGATAATATGAATGACATGTAAAATATAACCTATAAGCACTTAACCAAGATAAAGCATGTATTAAGACATGAGGATGATGTAGGGGTTAAGTGGGGGATATGGGTAACATATAAGACATAACTGGTGTATACTTAACCAAAATTTGAGCATGTAAGTGGACATGAATAAGAAGGGGTTAAGTAAGAATTACTAGAGGGGACTAAGCATAAGTAGGAAGCTTGTGTCAAGAAAGGGGACCCTTTTCAGACAAGTAGCCCATTACGTATCTTTGTGAGCTCGACCCATGTCGAGGACGGGACACGCATACTGGGTTTGATTGTAAGAGGTCAAAACGGGTTAGCGGTGGCAACGCAAGTCCAATGGGTTTCATATGCGTGTGTGGACCCGGGCTGGTAGGTAAGACGTTGTTGCATCGTGTAGGTATAAGCTGTGCATCTCTATTAAATCGAGTTGCCACTTTGGGGAGTGATACACCCCACTGTGGGGCCAGCACGGGTATCTACGAGTTAGGGAGCCGATCGAATGGGGAAGGTAGTGGGTACGACTAGTGGAGATAGGAGCAGGCGGCACCTATGACAGCAGCTAGGAGTACAGCTACCATATTATGAATATTGTAATTATAATGGGGAGGGTAGTGGGTACCACTAGTGGAGATAGGAGCAGGAGGCACCTATGACAGCAGCTAGGGGTACAAGAAACTACCATTATTATTATCACTTATGTTCAGTAGGCAGGATCACCTTATTATATAACACGGGCTACTAGTTGGGACACTAGTAGGGGATAAGGATCCTTGTTACACAGGACACTAGTTGGAGTACTAGTAAGAATACGGATCATTCCTTGTAAGACACTTGTGAGGATGCTAGTTAGCTGGTGCAGAGCAAATAGATATCGCATAAATCTTTTAATGGCGAAGCAGAGGAATCGTGATATGCTTGATAGGAACGTTACGAAATTATACTTAGTTTATCTTGAATGGGAACCTCGCGATGTTACTTGACAAAAATCACATCATGTTACCCTTAGTTATCTTGCCTGTTGCTTATCTTGTCATCATGCTTATGTTTACTTTCAGTTTACTCATGCCATATTACCCTTAACTATTTTTATGCTGAAAGTCACTAGGACTTTCTCAGTCTTTATGACTGACCCGTTTTTTTTCACCTCTTTTTCTTTCGTTCCCCCCCCCCCCCCCAGGTTCACAGGGTGGGAATACAACTTAGTTCGGATCTTACCAAGATCCAAGGCTCTTTCATGTATGGCTTGGATTTCTCATGGCTATGGCTTGCTTTGCTTTATTGGGGAATACTACAGTTTGTTTTTATGCTTCTTTGTTTTTGAGCAAGACAGATATTTTAACTATGTAATTGGGTATTGGAAGTTGATGGGCTTTTATTGTAAACAATCATATTTAATAAATGATTTTAAGTACTTCCACTTTACTTTCCGCTATTTTATATATGTCTGTCTTGTAATATTTCTGTTCCAGTACCCATAATGCTCCATTGAAGTTAAGGCATTCCCTTTGTGAGTGACCTTAATGGATGTGGGGTGTTACAAGCGACATCGAGAATCCTTGCCGATATAGAACTTCACCTTACATGACATATTGCGAAGCTTTCCGAATACGACACATCTCTCACTTTTCTCGATTCGGAGTGTTCCATTGACTAGGAAATTCTTCAAGGGTGTCATCCATGACTCCCTTTCCGGCTCAGTCTCTAGCACAGGATCAATTTCCATCTGATTGATGCTTGGAGTCCGAAGTGTTTCTACCAGTACCATCTCTGTGTCCTCGAGGTTATCAGAACTAGCCATTTTGGCTAGCTTATCGGCCCTCTGATTCTGGATGGAGGGATGTGTGTAATGCTATAATGTTCTAAGCTACTCAGCATTTCCTTTACTTTCTTTAGATATGACATCAGTCTCGGCCTTTTAGCTTGGAATTCCCCATTGACTTGATTCACAACTATCTTTGAATCATAGAAGATACCCAGCTTTGTTATTCCCAACTCCTTGGAAAGCCTAAGCCCGTCGATCAGGGCTTCATATTCCGAATCGTTATTTGTGGCATGGAACTCCAACCTCAGAGCATAATATATTGATCGTTTTTCAGGGGTTTCCAATACAATTCCTGCACCTGATCTTCTATCATTCCTAGCTCCGTTGATATATAGTCTCCATGCTTTAGGGTCAAGGAGTTGTTTTAGGGCATCAATTTCTTTACTCACTTCGTTATATTTAGGGATGGTAAATTCTGCTATAAAATCTTCCAGTACTTGCCCCCTTATCGATCTTCGGGGCTGGAAGTTTAGGTCAAACTGACTCAATTCAGTATTCCATTTTAATAGCCTTCCTGATGCCTCGGGTTTTTGCAATACTTGTCTCAGCGGATGATCTGTATATACTGTAATGGGATGAGCTTGAAAATAGTGACGAAGCTTCCTTGACGTGATCAACAGGCTATATGCAAGCTTTTCTATCTTCTGATAATTTCTCTCTACGGCCGCTAACTTCTTGCTTACGTAATACATGGGCCTATGAACTTTATCCTCTTCTCTCACCAAGGCTGAACTTATGGCATGGGACGATACTGCCAAGTATACGAACAAATCCTCATGATCCACTGGCTTAGACAGTATCGGTTTTTTTTTCAAATGATCCAATAGGTTCTGAAATGCTTCCACACAATCAGGAGTCCATTTAAAGTTGCGCTTGCCTCGCTTGATCAGATCGAAGAACGGGATGCATTTATCTGTAGCTTTGGAGATGAATCTACTCAATGCAGCTACTTTTCCAGCGAGACTCTGCACATCTTTGATTTGCCTTGGTTCCTGAATGTTTCGAACTGCTGTAATCTGATTTGGATTGATCTCAATTCCATGCAAACTAACAATGAAACCTAAAAACATCCCAGAAGCAACTCCAAACACACACTTCAAAGGGTTGAGCTTCATTCCATATCGTCTAGTACATTGAACATTTCAGCTAGATCAGCAGTGTGATTCATCGACTATCTAGACTTTACTAGCATATCATCTATGTATACCTCCATCGTCTTCCCGATCTGGTTATAAAACATTTTGTTTACCAGCCTTTGGTAAGTCGCTCCAACGTTTTTTAGGCAAGGCATCACCACATAATAGTATAATCCCAAATTTGTGATAAAGCTGGTATGTTCCTAATCCGGAACATGCATGGGAATTTGGTTATATCCAGAATAAGCGTCCATAAAGGAAAGGAGCTCGTGACCTGCCGTTGAATCCACTAATTGGTCAATTCTGGGAAGTGGAAAGCTATCCTTCGGGCAAGCCTTGTTCAAGTCGAAGAAATCGATACATCTACTCCATTTTCCGTTGGCCTTTTTTACTAAAATCGGGTTTGAAATCCAATCCGGGTAAGTAGAATCTCTGACAAACCCGTTGCTCCTCAACTTCTCAACTTCTTCTTTTAAGGCAGCCGACTTCTCTGGGCCTAGCATTCGCCTTTTGTGCTTGACGGGTGGATGCTTTGGATTAATATTCAGTGAATGGCACATGATTGATGGAGATATGCCACACATATCAGCCTGAGTCCAGGGAAACACATCCAGGTTGGCCTTCAAAAAGTTGGTCAGTTCCTTTACACGAACATGGTCCAACTGGGACCCGATCTTTAAGACCTTCGCTGGGTCATTATCATCGATCGAAACGTCCTCAATTGTTTCGTTAGGAGTCTCCATTCTGCCCCCGGGTTCCTCGTCCTCTCTGGGATCTATATCCTCGGGTAGTTCCTTTGGCGGCTCCCTTGGCACTGTCTTTAATTGCTATGTTGTATTCTCCTTTGCGGGCGGAGAAGTATCCTTTGGGTCGATATTTAATCCCTTGAGTAAAAATTTCAATTCTTCTATATAGAAAGCTCTTCCTGCGACTTGATTGCCCTTGACTACTCCCACTCCCGCATTTGTTGGAAATTTTAACAATAGGCACCAGGGTGCAATACATGCCCTGAATTCTGCTAGGGTCGGTCGGCCCAGGAAAGCGTTATAAGGCGACTCAGTGTCCAACATTACAAATGTGAGGATTCTCACTCTCCGGCGGTCTCTCTCTCCCAGAGTGATCCGCAAATCTACATATCCGATCGGGGATATGGAGGCTCCATTGAAGCCACGTATCCATCCATCACAGGGCTTCAAATCTTTCGATTCCAATTGCATCTGATTGAATGCTTTCTTGAAGAGTATATTTACGGAACTTCCATTATCCACCAAAACTTTGTCGACTAATGCGGGGCCAATATTTGTGGTGATCACTAGAGGGTCCTCAGTGGGGGAATGAATTCCAACATTATCTCGGTTGCAAAAGACGACATCATCGGACATAGTTTTTTGCTGTTTCACCGGGGCTACCACTTCAGTATTACTGCACTCCCCTACTTCAAGATGTTTGACTACATTTACATATTGATCCATTGCCCTAAAGCTGTGCCGAGCAGGATGAGGTCCTCCTACTATAGAGTTAATGACAATGTTCTTTCCTTTCCGTTGAGCGGTTGGTCTGGTGGTAGGTTGATTTTTGATTCGGAGGTAGTCCATCTTGCCCCTTGTCTCTCAGTGTAATCTTATACTCGTCCAACTTTCCCTCACAAAGTAACTTCTCAACAACATCCCTCAAATGTTGGCATTTGTTGGTGGAGTGTCTGTGGATTTGGTGGAGAAGGCAGAACTTCCTAGACTCTCGTTCTTTCTCTGTAGAATCCCTAGGTGAGGGCCTCTTATACTGGAGGACGTTGTAAGTATCCATAAAGATATTTTCTAAGGTATCATTTAATGGGGTGAAACTCTCGAATGGCCGGTATCGAGGTCTCTTCTATTAGTTATTTCCTTGATTCCTCCTCTTGCTACCATTCCCAGATTGACGGCCATTCCCCTGGTTTTTATTCCCTACGTTCACTTTCACCTTTCCAGAGCTGTCCCTAGTCTGTTTGATAGCCACATTACTCTGTATATCTTCCTTATCAATGGCCTTCCTCTTTCCATTGGCGTAGATTTCTTCTTGACGCAGGCGGATGTTGGCTTTTTCATAAATTATTTCCCTGGTCTGTGGTGGCTTTCCAGCCAAGTATTTTCCAAACTCTGTATCCTTATCCACTTCATCGATCAAGGCCATCAAAACAATTTGTTCATGGGGATCTCTAACCTCTGTGACTGCTAGATTAAAGCGATCTAGATAGGATCTCAAAGATTTGTCCGGGCATTGCTTAATGAGGGATAATTCGATGACATTCTTAGATCTCTAAGTATGCAACCGGAACTGATTCACGAACTATTCACTTAATTCCCTGAAACTGGAGATCGATTGCGCTGGCAAATGAGTAAACCACATTAATGTCGTATCCTCCAGAAATATCGAGAATGCCTTACAATTTACAAAGTCAGAGGCGACAGCTGCATTCATGTACCGTGAATATCTCATTAGGTGATGGACTGGATCCGCCCTTCCTGTATAACGGTTCATAGGTGGCGTGTTAAATTTCCTTGGGAATCGAACTTCTAATATGTCATACGTGAAGGGCATATGGAAGCGGCATATACCCCAATCTTCATTCCTTTGTCCACGACATTATACCATCATTTGTCTGATCATGGCTTCGACATCTGCATGGGTCAGGGTAGACTCAGGATCAACACTTCTTGCCCTACGGGCCCCTCCATCATTTCTTTGACGTGCTGCTATAAAGTCTGGGGCCTGAGCAGAACTCCCTTGCCTCCTATTACTGTGGTCAATCGCGCGACGAGCTGGAGGAATGGGTTGATTCTGAGTAGGGTCAATGATATCTCAATTCCTAGGTGGTAGAGCGGGCTCATTTAAGTTACGGTTATTGGTTCCTTGATTAAGCGCCTCTTCTTCTCGGGAAGGAAGTGACCCAAGTCGAAGCTGCTCTATGTTCTCAGCCGTTTCTAATGGGGGCCATCGCCGGTTTCTTCGAGGCTATTCGGACGAGGATGAGTATTCTAGGGTAAAAGGGTAAACTGGAGGAGGTGACACCGGCCTCTGGATATCATCAATCCGTCTGTTTGAAGCGGTAATATTCTGACATTGCAACGAGCTCTCTTGCCTTTGAGCGGCTAATTCATCAATTGTTCTGTCCATTGCTTCAAGTATATGAGAGAGGTTTCCTTCAGTAGCTAGGGCAGAGGGGTTGAACTGGTCATCAACATTCTCTCTTATACGCAAGGAACTCGAGCCAGATCGAGAAGAAGTACCAGTACGAGCGGAACGAGCCATAATTTCCTTCTCAGGTCAAGTAGTGGTCTGATTACCATTTCGGGTCATGGTCGCCCTATGCCGATGGCTCGTGGTACCCTCTTGGCGTCAGCTCGTGGTGGTCCCTTGAGGTCGGATCGTGGTAATGCTAGTAGGGGGGATGGCGGCGTTGTCTTGGGATCGAGTCGTTACACCCTCAGCCACTCGAGTCGTGTTGCCACCACCGGGTCGGGTCGGGTCGCCCCCTCCTCACCACGATCGGGAGAGTCCACGTCGACCTGCTCTTGAATGCTATCTTCATGAGCTTTGTTCGTAGCTTCACCGGCTTGCAAAGCTCGAGCATCCTGGGATTTCTTTCTAGCCATTATACTTTGAGTTTGCTGAGTTCTTCAAAAATCAAAACAGTGAAGGTTCGGACTATCTTCTTCGGACTTGAGTATCCAAATAGTAGAGCGATAACCCAATATGCTGAGACTTCAATTCTTAGTGAAAGCACCAAAATGTTAGATCCAAAAATGGCTCTAACACCCAAATTGTCCGAGTATGCAGAGATTAATATCTAGAAATTGCAAGAAAAACACAGAAAACGCACAGGATTTATAGTGGATCGGCATTAACGAGCCTACGTCCACTTTATATTTATGATTATACATAAGATTCAAGTACAACCAATGATTTCTCTCTCAATCTCACTTTTACAATGGTGATTCACTCAATAATTTTGAGCTAAGACTGATAAGAAATAATAGAATAGCAGCAATGGTGGAAACAGCACTCCAAACTACTAAAAAGATCCTAAAAAATGCCAAGTGATAGGCTATTTATAGGTGATATTGCAGGAGGCTCATGGTCATACGTGGCACAAATCCCGATGATCTCGGACTGGTTTGTGAGTGGATAGAGAAATGGTCAAAATGGCCATTATGGACAGATGTCAGGAGCTCGGGCCTTTCGAGTCGTGGAAGACTAGTTCGCTGCTTCCATTCTTTGGCCGTGAGGAGCAGATCATGGAGCACTGGAGTGGGCGGATCAGGTCGCTATAAGTGGTCACGATTGGGGATCGTGGTATCAGCATCATGAGCCGTTGAAGATGGGGCGATCGCGATCGGGTCTCCAGTGGCTTGGTGAGTGAGGCTCCATACTGTCTTTGTGTATGAGTCTTGGTGGCTTGATCCAAAAGCTAGCCAAAAAATTGATTAATTTAATTGGAATTGAAATGAAAGTTGATTGTGGGGTTTATTGTGAACGAGATTTTAAATGACATTTGTTCTTTAACCTAAATTAGCGGTAAAGATATGATTTGGAATTTATAAATCTTTTTATTAAGATTTAACGGAAAATTTTCAAGTATAAGTTTTCCAGTTTAATATGTTAGATTGGAATTGAATGGAATTCGATTTGGTAATAATCGAAATGAGATTCTGTGAAGGAAGACCAATACTATTTACGGGATTTAAAAAGGCCTTGCCGTTATTCCGTTTACAGTATTAGTACAATATGGAAATTTATATTGATTATATACTAGTATGATTTCCGTGAAGATTCCATAGTTAATGGAAGATGATTTTGGGTTTACCGTGAACTGTGTTTTCAATAACATTGGCTCTTTATCCCAGTTAAAGAAAAGATTAATTTCTTAAAGTTGAATAATCATAAAGCAATGATTTCTGGATATTAAAACCAAGTTGGAGTTTTAATAAATCTTTAAGTAGATCAAAATGAGAATGGGATAATTAAATTTATCAAATTTAAGAAATGATCGAGAATGGAGTACCACCATTTACTCCAGGCGATAGTTAAATCTTTAATTAGATTTGGACGTGAAATGGTAATTAATTTCACCGATGACACAGTGAGTGTTAGATATGGAGTAATACCAGTTTTTCTCCTTGGGATGAATAGGTTGGGATTGGAAAAAGAATAAATGATTACTTCGGTAAGGCTCGATAATCCTGACTAGTTTTATAAACCTTAATCTGATTTAGAATTGTTAAAGGATAAAATAACGTTTGAAATTGATATCCGAAGGAAGATTAAAGAATAGATTTAAAAGAATTTATCTTTGATAAAATTAATGGGAACCTTACTCTAAATATGTGAATATTTGAATAAAAGAATATTCTAAATTGGAATGAGGCATATGATGTGTTTTTATAGCACTTGGTTATTAAATATAAAATACGCAAATTGTTCGAATGGGTTTATCCCATTCTGAATAACTGATACGGCAACTAAAATTCGACGATGAAGATAGTGGTTGAAGACCAGAGATCTTCACATCATATGAATTATTACAGATGTCTTGATTGGGTTGTATACCCAAGACAAGATAATAAGTGGTGATCGTCCAGATGTACTTGGAGATGACCGGATATACAAGGACCTCCCGTATTGGAAAATGGGACGAGGAATAAGGTGCCTCCAGTTTCGTTCAGACCCAGAACGGACTTGTAAATAGATGTGTGTCTGACATTGGATTTCATTCTGTGTTGATTGATTTCTATTAAATATATATCTGTTTGGTGGCGGAGAATTTATTCTCTTGCTTAACACCCTTCCCTGAGACGTATGAGTTTAGAGGTTATATATTGATAGACATCAGTTGTATGGCGTGAATTGTCATTGTGGCATTCTAAGATACAAATGATCAAGGATTTTGTTGAAAAACAGAGTCTTATGGACGATGATCAAAGCACGGATTTAATTAGCATAGCTTTGTGCGAGCCTCACACCCTGGTATGAGTAAAAAACGGGATCGTGACTACAGGGAGTGCATCCGTTTCTTTCCAGATAGAAGTGGTGTGATGGTATGGAGCCCAGACATTTTTACATATGTGGATGATGGATTGCGAGGCGCCTCAAATGTAGGGCTATATGCTCATAGAGTCGACATACTGACCTGTTGGTTGGTCCGATTGGACCGGGAAACGTGTGTTCAGGAATAATCAATCCAGTAAAGTAAGTGCGGACCGGCCCTGAAGAATCTAAGGGCTTACGAGAGTGTGATTCCTGAGGCATTTTCTAGAGTGTCTCGAAACCGGAAGGATCCATCCCTAGCCTTGAACCGTGATGGAAATCCAATTTCCAATACGATATGGTGCGGTTTTGATTGTAAACCTATATGGCGACATATTATATGGTAGCTATGCTGTCTAGGATTGATACATTTATGTTGAAAAGTGTTTTAAACTGATTAGACACTAATAATAATGTAAAAATGATTTTTTTTTAAACGTACCAAGCATGTTTGGCTATTATAAGGTAAAACTCTATCCTACGGCTTGCGTTGCACTGTGTGATGGGACCCGAGTCTTATCATAGCTTCATTTTCCAAAAATCATTGTGTTGTTTTATTTTAAACTGAGATTCATGTGGAGTAAACCCATTCCGTGTTATACGGCGTGGTCCCGTGATTTCCCAACTTTTAAATTAAAGATTTAATAATTGATTTAGTTCTCACACTAGTCCCATGACTGACTCGGAGTTTATTGTTTCTATCTATACTCTGGGTGCCCATATTTTCCACATGGGCAGTCAGTAGTTTCGGTTTTGCAAATATATCTTTACACAGGATCCTGGATTTACAAATGGAGCTTTATTCGGAAAGCTTTGTATCCGTGTATTTCATTCAGTTGTGGTAGTTGATGTTTTCCGCTGCACATTATAGTTATGTATTATTTTTTCCATGCTATGTATTTAATCAATGATATTTTCCGATGTATATTATTTATTTGAACTCTGATATCTTGTACTCTGATGTAAATTGTTGTAATAAGCAATGAAATGTTCTATTGTTTGTATTCTGATGAGTCGTGTTCTTAAAGCAATCCGGGCTCCTTTATCTCCTCGGGGATCGGGTAGTCTGGGTCGTTTCAGGCTATCTGTAACAACCCTGAATTTTGGGGCCAATTTAAAATTTTATTTTAAGTAATTTTAATGAGTTTGATATTTAAAATAATCTATTTTAAATAATAATGATTACAAATTTGATTTAAATCGAAGTTAGAATGAATAATTTAATTTTAATTACAAAAAGAGTTAGAAATAGCGCGGTAGTTTGAAAAGTCAAACTTGAACTTTGACTAACCATACAAGATGCAAAATATAACGGTTTTTAGTGAAACCAAAAATATTAGAAACTATTTAAAAATATCTTTCCAATGCATCCGAAAAATTGAAATTTCATAGCCGAAATCAAAAGTTATGGCCAATTCAATTTTTAGAAAGGTGGTTGTAGTATTTATATATATTGTATATGACCCGAAAAGCTACTTTTCACATATGAAGGAATTTCGACTCGAAACCACTTCCATTGAGTTCGAAATGATGTTTCTGCATTGAAAAACAGTAACCACTTATATATTTTGAGTATCGAAAATTATTTGTTTAAAAATGTATTTTTAGTATTAAATATATCGCCCTTGAAAATCGACATTTTGCATACGACCTCGGAATTCGACGAAAACACTTTTGTTGGATCCGGGATGTAAAATTATTGCTAGGTTTCAAATTTCATGATTTTTGAAGCTAGTATGTGAGCGTGGCAAAAGAAACTGTGTTTTGTCAATTTCGGTCAAAATTAGTTGACTGAAAAATAGCCATTTTTCAAACAGTCTCGGAATTCGAAAAAATAAATTTTGTTGGGATCGTATTGTCATATGAAAGCCAAAAATAATTTTTTTGGATTTTTCTGACTTTATATGTGACCCCAGTAAAATTAGAAAGTACGTTCGTATTGAAAATAAAAGAATTAATTTGAAAATAAAAGAAACATGCTTTTAACTTCAGAATTGGACTTCGGCAATAGCGCTATTGCGTTCAGAAGGCATCAAAACCTTAAGAACGACCGTAAGCAGGCCAAATTCCGAGTTAGTGGCCAAACAGACCTTTATTGGGCTAATTAATTAATTAATACTATTATTTTATTATAAAAACACTATTCATTCATCTCCCCATCGTGTTTCAGCCGAACCCATAGCCGCCTTCCCCTTGCCACCTTCTCTCCTCCCTGTCTCCTAATCCACTCACTTTTAGACTCAGCCGTAGTTAAACTTTTTGTAGCTCTCCGCAATCTCTTCGATTCTAGACAAGTTCCACATCAAACCGTTGCCCGTAGCTCTCGAACCACCTCCCCAAACCCGCAGCCTTTAAGCCGCCGCCACCCCCTGTACATGCCGCTGCACCCCCCTAGGTTCTCGGCGTGGATGCGCCTCTCGTAGCTCTCCAATCTCCCGCAAACCGTTCGCAAAACCATCGACTATAGCTCCCGAAATCTGGATTCAAAGTTTTGAACATTTCTGAAAATTTAAGGTATGAATATTTCAGATTTTGCGACGCTTTTAAGCGTTACAGCGATAGTTGTTAAAAGTCAGTTCTGATTTATTTGTATGAACTTCGAATTGAAATCTTCCAGATCCGTAACTGCCGTGACTTTGAACACGAGATCTGATTAAATCCGAACCTTCCTTTCAAATCCGAGCTAGGTGAGAATTTATTTTTATTTAAATTTAATTAATTTAATTATTATTATTATTATGGCATTGTGTGAAATTGAAAGTCAAACACAATTGAATTTGCGATGAAATGTTACCATGGGATGGATTCAAATTGTTGTGATGCTATGATTGTAGATCCATTATTTTTATTCATAGATCTGTTAATTCTAAACATAGATCGGTAGGAAAAATTAGATTTTTCCTCGTTTAAATTTGTTGAAGTATGCCTTGTGGATATGAATCATATATAGATCTATCATCATATACGTTGTTATGCAATTCACATTATTTTAACGTGAATTAAAGTAGGAAATTCGCATCGTCGTGAAATTTACATCGTTATGCAATTTACATTATTTTTATAATGTTAAATTAAAGTAGATTTTGCATTATGTTAGAAAATTACATTTTTCTTTGTAATTAACAAGTGAATTTCATCGTATGTCAAAATTTACATTTTCATATGTAAATTATAAAGTGAATTAATGTTGTATGCTAAAAATTACATTTTTCTTTGTAATTAATAAGTGAATTTCATCGTATGTCAAAATTTACATTTTCATATGTAAATTATAAAGTGGATTAATGTCGTATGTTAAAAATTACATTTTTCTTTGTAATTAACAAGTGAATTTCATCGTATGTCAAAATTTACATTTTCATATGTAAATTATAAAGTGGATTAATGTCGTATGTTAAAAATTACATTTTTCTTTGTAACAAGTGAATTTCATCGTATGTCAAAATTTACATTTTTATATGTAAATTATGAAGTGAATTTATGTTGTATGTTAAAAATCACATTTTTCTTTGTAATTAAAAGGGGAATTTCATCGTATGATAAAATTTACATTTTTATATGTAAATTATATAGAAATGTACACCGTATTGTAAAAATTACATTTTTCTTTGTAATTAACATGTGAATTCCACTGTATGTTAAAATTTACATTTTTATATGTAAATTATAAAGTGGATTAATGTCGTATGTTAAAAATTACATTTTTCTTTGTAATTAACGAGTGAATTTCATCGTATGTCAAAATTTACATTTTCATATGTAAATTATAAAGTGAATTAATGTCGTATGTTAAAATTACATTTGTAATTAACAAGTGAATTTCATCGTATGTCAAAATTTACATTTTCATATGTAAATTATAAAGTGGATTAATGTCGTATGTTAAAAATTACATTTTTCTTTGTAATTAACGAGTGAATTTCATCGTAAGTTAAAATTTACATTTTCATATGTAAATTATAAAGTGGATTAATGTCGTATGTTAAAAATTACATATTTCTTTGTAATTAACAAGTGAATTTCATCGTATGTCAAAATTTACATTTTCATATGTAAATTATAAAGTGGATTAATGTCGTATGTTAAAAATTACATTTTTCTTTGTAATTAACAAGTGAATTTCATCATATGTCAAAATTTACATTTTCATATGTAAATTATAAAGTGGATTAATGTCGTATGTTAAAAATTACATTTTTCTTCGTAATTAACAAGTGAATTTCATCATATGTCAAATTTTTTTTTTTATATGTAAATTATGAAGTGAATTTATGTTGTATGTTAAAAATTACATTTTTCTTTGTAATTAAAAGGGGAATTTCATCGTATGATAAAATTTACATTTTTATACGTAAATTATGTAGGAATGTACATTGTATTGTAAAAATTACATTTTTCTTTGTAATTAACATGTGAATTCCACTGTATGTTAAAATTTACATTTTTATATGAAAATTATAAAGTGAATTAATGTCGTATGTTAAAAATTACATTTTTCTTTGTAATTAACATATGAATTTCCTCGTATGATAAAATTAACATTTTTATATGTAAATAGAAGGTGGTATTGCATGTAATTAAAAATCATAATTTTACAATATAAATTAGATGTAGTGTTTGCATTGTAATTAAAAACATTTTTTTTACAATGTAAATAGGAAGTAGTGTTTGCATTGTAATTAAAAATCATATTTTTACAATGTAAATAGAAGTAGAGTTTGCATCGTAATTAAAAATCATATTTTTACAATGTGAATTAGATGTAGAGTTTGCATTGTAATTAAAAATCATATTTTACAATGTAAATAGGAAGTAGAGTTTGCATTGTAATTAAAAATCATATTTTTACAATGTAAATAGGAAGTAGAGTTTGCATTGTAATTAAAAATCATATTTTTACAATGTAAATAGAAGTAGAGTTTGCATTGTAATTAAAAATCATATTTTTACAATGTGAATTAGATGTAGAGTTTGCATTGTAATTAAAAATCATATTTTACAATGTAAATAGGAAGTAGTGTTTGCATTGTAACTAAAAATCATATTTTTACAATGTAAATAGAAGTAGAGTTTGCATTGTAATTAAAAATCATATTAGAGTTTGCATTGTAATTGAAAATCATATTTTACAATGTAAATAGGAAGTAGTGTTTGCATTGTAATTAAAAATCATATTTTTACAATGTGAATTAGACGTAGTGTTGCATTATAATTAAAAATCATTTTTTTACAATGTGTATTAAGAGTAGAGTTTGCATTGTCATTAGAAGTTATATTTTTAATATGTAATTTAAAGGTAGGATCTTAAGTGTATCAAAATTTACATTTTCCATGTAAGTAAAAGAATGAAGTCAGGATGCGGCAATAGTATTTTCATTTTCAAATGAATTAAAAGTTTGGTGAGTGTCAGTAGTGGTGTAGAGCGTTGTTTTAATCAAACGACGTTATTACGATTCAATGATTATATATATATATATATAATTAAAATTAAACGAATAGGGCATGGTAGTTCGCGTTTTGAAATCGTACTTTTAAAAGACTATACAAGAAGATCCGACCGTCGGTTTTTCTTGAAACTGAAACCGATAGGACCGTCTTGGAAAAATATTTCCAACGATATATACTACGTTAAGACCCAACGGTTAGATTCTGAGAAATGTAAAAAATCAAAATTGGTTGAATGCAGCGCCATAGTCGCCCATGGACTTAAGGCGTCGTTATATAAAAATTTAATTATTTTGAATAATTAAAATAGGAATGAATCGTTAATAAAAATAATTATTAATGTGTAAGAAGGATTTTGAATAAATATATATATATATATATATATATATACGAGGATTATTTGGAAAGTCCGAGTTTATCTCATTCCAAATAATTAAACGACGTTTAAAAATCAAAGATTGGAAGACGGCGATTGAAGACCGTCAAATCTCCACATCGAATGGACGATGATGACTGTTGCCTTAGAATGGCTCGCTACCATGATAAGGTTAATAGTAGGAGTTGCCCGGACGTAGTGTTGATTTGTACGGATTTGGCTTTCGCTCAGACGCAGAGCATAAGCTTATAAATGGATTGTGTGTCTGACATCGTACTCCATTATATATCATGTTATTAATCTTCTGTCGAATGTATGGATGTTTGGTGGCGGAGAATTTATTCTCTTGTTTAACACCCGTTCATATATTTTGGCAAAGGATTGGTAGTGTGATATGGAGTGATGATGTGGCATGCTAAGATGCATATGATCAAGGCTTTGTTGAAAAGCAGGCCTTGTGGGACGATCAAAGCATAGCCTGTTTAGGCATAGCTTTGTGTATAGCGTGACTTCGCGAGCCTCACACACCGGCGGAGTCTAAAACGGGAGAAGGGAACACAGGGAGAGCAACACGTTTCTTTCTAGCTAGAAGTGGTGTTTGGGCTTTAACACGGCCCGACATTTTACTTATGTGGATGATGGAATGAGGCACCTCGGATGATAGGTCCTATAGGACTGGGAAACATGTGTTCAGGAATAACTAATCCGCAACTCGTATGGCGGACCGGCCCTGCAGCTTTCCAAGGGTTCACTGCGGGGGATCCTGGGACATTAGCTAGAGTGTCTCGAATCGGTAGGAGCTCCTCCCTAGCCTTGACTCATGATGGAAACCCAATTTCCAATACGACCCCATTAGGATTTGATTGTATTACTAGTATGGGGGCATAGTAGTATGGGATACTATTCTTCCTAGGATTTCTACATTTACTTTGAAATGTTTTAATATATACTAATAATAATATTAAACTCGTATTTGCCGTATTTAGCATGTTTAATCACAATAAGGTAAAAATCTATCCTCTAGTTTGTGTTGCATTGTGTGATGGGACCTGGGTCTTATGGTGATTCCACTTTTCTAAAAAGCATAACGTTGTTGTACGATTTACTTATTAGTTGTTTTTGACACTTTTATGCACGACAATCTATTAGAGTAAACCCGTTCCGCATTAGCGGCGTGGTCTTTGGATTTGTCCTATTAATAGTGATTTATTAGTTAAGAATTCTCACACCGGTCCCACGACTGACCCGTTGTTTGTTTCCACCTTTTTGCAAACTCGGGTGCCCTCTTTCCACACGGGCAGTCGAGCAGTTTGTCTACAGGTTTATCTCTTTAGCAGGATCCTGGATTGAAGCTTAAAGCTGTGTCCAGAACATTGGAAGTCTTCCGCTGCCTTAGTTATTTTGTTTCCGCTGCAATGTATTAAAATCATGTAAAATTATCTTCCGCTGTAATTATTTGCCAATATACTCTGATATTCTGTACTCTGATGTAACATTTATTATTGATGTTATAAAAGTCTGCTGTTATTGTTCTGATGTGTTGTATTCCCAAAGTTAACGTAGGCGGGATTTAAACGGTTTTGGTCGATTTTGCGACCGATTAAGGCCGGGCAAAATCCGACTCGTTACAGTTGGTATCAGAGCTTTGGTTAGCTCAAATCTTTGGGATGCAACTCATTAGAACTGAACAAAAGACTCATCAGAGATTGGATTAGTAATATCCAATAAGAATACTCATTAGAGATAGGATCAGCAATATCCTAGAATGAGAAAACTCATTAGAGATGGGGTTAGTAATGCCCTAGAATGAGTTGAGAGTAGCAAACCTATGATATACGTATTTGTGATTAATTTTAATCTATTTTGGAAAATATGATTTTGAATATATAAAAAGTTATATATTTGAAAGTTAATCAACTAATGAAATTATTTAAACCAATGGAGAAAATATATATATAATTAGTTAGTTAATTAATCAATTTTTAGCTTCGTTCCTTTTTGAGGATGAAAAGTTTTTAAGTGGGGGAGACTGTAACAACCCTGAATTTTGGGGCCAATTTAAAATTTTATTTTAAGTAATTTTAATGAGTTTGATATTTAAAATAATCTATTTTAAATAATAATGATCACGAATTTGATTTAAATCGAAGTTAGAATGAATAATTTAATTTTAATTATAAAAAGAGTTAGAAATAGCGCGGTAGTTTGAAAAGTCAAACTTGAACTTTGACTAACCATACAGGATGCAAAATTTAACGGATTTTAGTGAAACCAAAAATATTAGAATCTATTTAAAAATATCTTTCCAATGAATCTGAAAAATTGAAATTTCATAGCGGAAATCAAAAGTTATGGCCAATTCAATTTTTAGAAAGGTCGCTGTAGTATTTATATTTATGGCCTGAAAGGCTACTTTTCACATATGAAGGAATTTCGACTCGAAACCACTTCCATTGAGTTCGAAATAATGTTTCTGCATTGAAAAACAGTAAACACTTATATATTTTGAGTTTCGAAAATTATTTGTTTAAAAATGTATTTTTAGTATTAAATACATCGCCCTTGAAAATCGACATTTTGCATACGACCTCGGAATTCAACGAAACCACTTTTGTTGGATCCGGGATGTAAAATTACTACTAGATTTCAAATTTCATGATTTTTGAAGCTAGTATGTGAGCGTGGAAAAAGAAACTGTGTTTTGTCAATTTCGGTCAAAATTAATTCACTGAAAAATAGCCATTTTTCAAACAGTCTCGGAATTCGACGAAATAAATTTTATTGGGATCATATTATCATAAGAAAGCCAAAAATAATTTTTCTGGATTTGTCTGACTTCATATGTGACCCCAGTAAAATTAGAAAGTATCTTTGTATTGAAAATAAAAGAAACATGCTTTTAACTTCAGAATTGGACTTCAGCAATAGCGTTATTGCATTCAGAAGGCGTCAAAACCTTAAAAACGACAGTAAGCAGGCCAAATTCCGCATTAGTGGCCAAACGGACCTTTATTGGGCTAATTAATTAATTAATACTATTATTTTATTATAAAAACACTATTCATTCATCTCCCCTTCGTGTTTTAGCCGAACCCATAGCCGCCTTCCCCTTGCCACCTTCTCTCCTCCCTATCTCCTAATCCACTCAATTTTAGACTCAGCCGTAGTTAAACTTTTTGTAGCTCTTCTCAATCTCTTCGATTCTAGACAAGTTCCACATCAAACCGTTGCTCGTAGCTTCGAACCACCTCCCCAAACCCGCAGCCTTTAAGCCGCCGCCGCCTCCTGTACATGCTGCCGCACCCCCCTAGGTTCTCGGCGTGGATGCGCCTCTCGTAGCTCTCCAATCTCCCGCAAACCGTTCGCAAAACCATCGACTATAGCTCCCAAAATCTAGATTCAAAGTTTTGAACATTTCTGAAAATTTAAGGTATGAATATTTTAGATTTTGCGACGCTTTTAAGCGTTACGGCGACAGTTGTTAAAAGTCAGTTCTGATTTATTTGTATGAACTTCGAATTGAAATCTTTCAGATCCGTAACTGCCGTGACTTTGAACACGAGATCTGATTAAATCCGAACCTTCCTTTCAAATCCGAGCTAGGTGAGAATTTATTTTTATTTAAATTTAATTAATTTAATTATTATTATTATTATGGCGTTGTGTGAAATTGAAAGTCAAACACAATTGAATTTGCGATGAAATGTTACCATGGGATGGATTCAAATTGTTGTGATGCTATGAATGTAGATCTATTATTTTTATTCATAGATCTGTTAATTCTAAACATAGATCGGTAGGAAAAATTAGATTTTTCCTCGTTTAAATTTGTTGAAGTATGCCTTGTGTATATGAATCATATATAGATCTATCATCATATACGTCGTTATGCAATTCACATTATTTTAACGTGAATTAAAGTAGGAAATTCGCATTGTCGTGAAATTTATATCGTTATGCAATTTACATTATTTTTATAATGTTAAATTAAAGTAGATTTTGCATTATGTTAGAAAATTACATTTTTCTTTGTAATTAACAACTTAATTTCATCGTATGTCAAAATTTACATTTTCATATGTAAATTATAAAGTGAATTAATGTCGTATGTTAAAAATTACATTTTTCTTTGTAATTAACAAGTGAATTTCATCGTATGTCAAAATTTACATTTTCATATGTAAATTATAAAGTGGATTAATGTCGTATGTTAAAAATTACATTTTTCTTTGTAATTAACAAGTGAATTTCATCGTATGTCAAAATTTACATTTTCATATGTAAATTATAAAGTGGATTAATGTCGTATGTTAAAAATTACATTTTTCTTTGTAATTAACAAGTGAATTTCATCGTATGTCAAAATTTACATTTTTATATGTAAATTATGAAGTGAATTTATGCTGTATGTTAAAAATCAAATTTTTCTACGTAATTAAAAGGGGAATTTCATCGTATGATAAAATTTACATTTTTATACGTAAATTATATAGGAATGTACACCGTATTGTAAAAATTATATTTTTCTTTGTAATTAACATGTGAATTCCACTATATGTTAAAATTTACATTTTTATATGTAAATTATAAAGTGGATTAATGTCGTATGTTAAAAATTACATTTTTCTTTGTAATTAACGAGTGAATTTCATCGTATGTCAAAATTTACATTTTCATATGTAGATTATAAAGTGAATTAATGTCGTATGTTAAAAATTACATTTTTCTTTGTAATTAACAAGTGAATTTCATCGTATGTCAAAATTTACATTTTCATATGTAAATTTTAAAGTGGATTAATGTCGTATGTTAAAAATTACATTTTTCTTTGTAATTAACGAGTGAATTTCTTCGTATGTCAAAATTTACATTTCCATATGTAAATTATAAAGTGGATTAATGTCGTATGTTAAAAATTACATTTTTCTTTGTAATTAACAAGTGAATTTCATCGTATGTCAAAATTTAGATTTTCATATGTAAATTATAAAGTGGATTAATGACATATGTTAAAAATTACATTTTTCTTTGTAATTAACAAGTGAATTTCATCATATGTCAAAATTTACATTTTGATATGTAAATTATAAAGTGAATTAATGTCGAATGTTAAAAATTATATTTTTCTTTGTAATTAACAAGTGAATTTCATCGTATGTCAAAATTTACATTTTTATATGTAAATTATGAAGTGAATTTATGTTGTATGTTAAAAATCACATTTTTCTTTGTGATTAAAAAGGGAATTTCATCGTATGATAAAATTTACATTTTTATATGTAAATTATATAGGAATGTGCACTATATTGTAAAAATTACATTTTTCTTTGTAATTAACATGTGAATTCCACTGTATGTTAAAATTTACATTTTTATATGTAAATTATAAAGTGAATTAATGTCGTATGTTAAAAATTACATTTTTCTTTGTAATTAACATATGAATTTCATCGTATGATAAAATTAACATTTTTATATGCAAATAGAAGGTGGAGTTACATGTAATTAAAAATCATATTTTTACAATGTAAATTAGATGTAGTGTTTGCATTGTAATTAAAAATTATTTTTTTACAATGTAAATAGGAAGTAGTGTTTGCGTTGTAATTAAAAATCATATTTTTACAATGTAAATAGAAGTAGAGTTTGCATTGTAATTAAAAATCATATTTTTACAATGTGAATTAGATGTAGAGTTTGCATTGTAATTAAAAATCATATTTTACAATGTAAATAGGAAGTAGAGTTTGCATTGTAATTAAAAATCATATTTTTACAATGTAAATAGGAAGTAGAGTTTGCATTGTAATTAAAAATCATATTTTTACAATGTAAATAGTAATAGAGTTTGCATTGTAATTAAAAATCATATTTTTACAATGTGAATTAGATGTAGAGTTTGCATTGTAATTAAAAATCATATTTTTACAATGTGAATTAGATGTAGAGTTTGCATTGTAATTAAAAATCATATTTTACAATGTAAATAGGAAGTAGTGTTTGCATTGTAACTAAAAATCATATTTTTACAATGTAAATAGAAGTAGAGTTTGCATTGTAATTAAAAATCATATTTTACAATGTAAATAGAAGTAGAGTTTGCATTGTAATTAAAAATCATAATTTGCAATTTAAATAGGAAGTAGTGTTTGCATTGTAATTAAAAATCATATTTTTACAATGTGAATTAGACGTAGTGTTGCATTGTAATTAAAAATCATATTTTTACAATGTGAATTAAGAGTAGAGTTTGCATTGTCATTAGAAGTTATATTTTTAATATGTAATTTAAAGGTAGGATCTTAAGTGTATCAAAATTTACATTTTCCATGTAAGTAAAAGAATGAAGTCAGGATGCGGTAATAGTATTTTCATTTTCAAATGAATTTAAAGTTTGGTGAGTGTCGGTAGTGGTGTACAGCGTTGTTTTAATCAAACGACGTTATTACGATTCAATGATTATATATATATATATATAATTAAAATTAAATGAATAGGGCGTGGTAGTTCACGTTTTGAAATCGTACTTTTAAACGACTATACAAGAAGATCCGACCGTCGGATTTTCTTGAAACTGAAATCGATAGGACCATCTTGGAAAAATCTTTCCAACGATATATACTACGTTAAGACCCAACGGTTAGATTCTGAGAAATGTAAAAAATCAAAATTGGTTGAATGCAGCGCCATAGTCGCCCATGGACTTAAGGCGTCGTTATATAAAAATTTAATTATTTTGACTAATTAAAATAGGAATGAATCGTTAATAAAAATAATTATTAATGTCTAAGAAGGATTTTAAATAAATGAATATATATATATATATACGAGGATTATTTGGAAAGTCCGAGTTTATCTCATTCCAAATAATTAAACGATGTTTAAAAATCCAAGATTGGAAGACGGCGATTGAAGACCGTCAAATCTCCACATCGAATGGATGATGATGACTGTTGCCTTAGAATGGCTTGCTACCATGATAAGGTTAATAGTAGGAGTTGCCCAGACGTAGTGTTGATTTGTACGAATTTGGCTTTCGCTCAGACCCAGAGCATAAGCTTATAAATGGATTGTGTGTCTGACATCGTACTCCATTATATATCATGTTATTAATCTTCTGTCGAATGTATGGATGTTTGGTGGCGGAGAATTTATTCTCTTGCTTAACACCCGTTCATATATTTCGGCAAAGGATTGGTAGTGTGATATGGAGTGATGATGTGGCATGCTAAGATGCATATGATCAAGGCTTTGTTGAAAAGCAGGCCTTGTGGGATGATCAAAGCATAACCTGTTTAGGCATAGCTTTGTGTATAGCGTGACTTCGCGAGCCTCACACACCGGCGGAGTCTAAAACGGGAGAAGGGAACGCAGGGAGAGCAACACGTTTCTTTCTAGCTAGAAGTGGTGTTTGGGCTTTAACACGGCCCGACATTTTACTTATGTGGATGATGGAATGAGGCGCCTCGGATGATAGGTCCTATAGGACTGGGAAACGTGTGTTCAGGAATAACTAATCCGCAACTCGTATGGCGGACCGGCCCTGCAGCTTTCCAAGGGTTCACTGCGGGGGATCCTGAGACATTAGCTACAGTGTCTCGAATCGGTAGGAGCTCCTCCCTAGCCTTGACTCATGATGGAAACCCAATTTCCAATACGACCCCATTCAGATTTGATTGTATTACTAGTATGGAGGCAAAGTAGTATGAGATACTATTCTACCAAGGATTTCTACATTTACTTTGAAATGTTTTAATATATACTAATAATAATATTAAACTCGTATTTGCCATATTTAGCATGTTTAATCACTATAAGGTAAAACCCTATCCTCTGGTTTGTGTTGCATTGTGTGATGGGACCTGGGTCTTATGGTGATTCCATTTTTCTACAAAGCATAACGTTGTTGTACGATTTACTTATTAGTTGTTTTTGACACTTTTATGCACGACAATCTATTAGAGTAAACCCGTTCCGCATTAGCGGCGTGGTCTTTGGATTTGCCCTATTAATAGTGATTTATTAGTTAAGAATTCTCACACCGGTCCCACGACTGACCCGTTGTTTGTTTCCACCTTTTTGCAAACTCGGGTGCCCTCTTTCCACACGGGCAGTCGAGCAGTTTGTCTACAGGTTTATCTCTTTAGCAGGATCCTGGATTGAAGCTTAAAGCTGTGTCCAGAACATTGGAAGTCTTCCGCTGCCTTAGTTATTTTGTTTCCGCTGCAATGTATTAAAATCATGTAAAATTATCTTCCGCTGTAATTATTTGCCAATATACTCTGATATTCTGTACTCTGATGTAACATTTATTATTGATATTATAAAAGTCTGTTGTTGTTGTTCTGGTGTGTTGTATTCCCAAAGTTAACGTAGGCGGGATTTGAACGGTTTTGGTCGATTTTGCGATCGATTAAGGCCGGACAAAATCCGACTCGTTACACTATCACTGTCAATCCTGCTTTGAAACCATCGTTAATCGTATAACAGCCAACCTTGCTATATGTCAAGGGCTAATGGTAACCCCAGTTCTAGCATAAACTCCATAGGCCTTTCTATGATACGTATGTTTGTCCAACCTTGAAACTAGGCATTTCAGTGATACCCAGGGTACTTGACCAGCAATGTTCCAGTCTTTTGGATGCCGCCATTGTACCCCTGCTTTGAGCCTGCTAGAACTTACGACAATGATAACTTCTTGGCCTTTGCTTCTCTAATCATCCAACCCAAAGACTTTTCATAGCTCAAGCAACCATTATCCACCAACTCACGACCTTTGATTTGCTACCTCATTCGTTGTTCTACATAGATCAACGAACACATTCAACACTTCAAATATTCCTACTTGAACTTAGTTCGAAGTCACAACATCACTACGCTGTGGCCGACCCAGTGCGACCGACTCTGTTATGCACGACCGAACCCCTCTGCTCGAACAACACCCTGCTCGACCCCAGATTAGCTCTGATCGACTGACCAGGTGATGGAAGAACGACCGACCTTCCAAAGTTCCTCACAGTCGACCCAATGCCTGCTCGACAAGACATTGTGCACGACCGAGCCTTGCTCGAACACCCTTTGCTCGACCAACCATGATGCCAACCTCCCTTGTTTCCATGCTCGACATGAATGACTGACCCCTCGTCCAATGTGTAAATGACACCCCACTTTTGGCCAACTGACACTCCCCATGCACGACCACCCATGCACGACCGACCCCATTTTTGTACTATACCATACTATACTTGTACTACGCGCTCGACTCGTGGCCTGTACAGCCCCAATCTAAGTCCAATTTCAACAAAACTTCGCCAATCGACAAGATCGACGAAATCTACTCGTCCAATTTATCAAATACAACCATAAGCATGTCATGAAATCACTAATAACATGAATATGATGATTTTCATCAAAATCATGCAACTTCATCAAAATCATGATAAATGAACATATGAACTAAATTATGGATCGAACTTGTGTAATCATATGATAATATATGTAAATTACCGGTTTTAAGTTGCTATCTTAGATCTCATGGCGATTCATATGAAAATAGACTTACCATGATGTAAACCTAAGGAAAACGACTTGAAAATGATGAAATTAAGATCATATAACTCATATACTTGATTGAATCCGTGTGAGAGATGCATATCACTCACCAATTTTCGAAATCAAAGCAAAAACGGTGAAATTAGATTCCGGAGAGCAAAGAACCTGATCTGAATCCTTCGATTCGATGAACTCTCACTTCAAATGATGTAAATTTATCTTCAAATGGTGTAGATTTGGATTCTATTTCTTTGATGTCGATTTTAATGGTGGAAAGATGTTAGAGGAAGGAGGAACACAAGGCCACCAAATGAGAGAATGGAGAAAGTAATAGATGGGGTATCACTACCCTATTTGTAATAAGTTTCTACCCCATAGGCTAAAGCTAAGATAATATTTAAGTATTCAGCATAATATATTAGATTTTAGCTAGAATAATGCATTTAAATTAACTAATTCATTGTAATACATATTTTATTAAAGTTTCATTTTAAAACACATCATATGAAATTAATTCACTATATTATAACAAGTGTTTCATCTTAAAATACATTAAAATGCTCTTTAAAATACATTTACCAAATTATATCTAGTTTGGATTGAAATGAAATATGTTTTTTTGTATATGTTCTATAGAATACATAAACAATATTCTTTAGACTATTCTAATTTTACATGGTTTGGTATTAAATTAGTTTTTTAATATAGGGTTGGGTTGGGTTAAAATAAGGTTGGGTAAAACAAAATATCACACCCAACTCATATATAGTATTGGTGACAAATTGTAACTATATTCGACCTCAACTAGAATGGATTGGGTTGGGTTTATGTAGGTTGGGTTGGGTCGGGTCGAATATGGATTGCGTGCTTCCATAGTCTTAAATTGTGGAATACCATCTACCTTGTAGGTATTAGGTGATTTCATACTATCTCTCGCATTATTTAGATATTTTGTTGGAACTCGAGATTAGTTACTAAGTGGTTGAATCCACCACTAGGGTAATAATTGATCACTAGCCCTACCTTGGTATTAAGTGATCATAGGGCCCGCCTTTTCCTATATATGTAAGTAGTGGACAACTTCGTATTTGTGAGCTAACGCCTTAGACATGTCTGTGCTAATATTTATACTATCCACATATAGATGAAGGTTAAGCTTGAGATTTTATTCAACATAACTTGATGTTTTGACTTTCTTCTATTAACAACACATGTTAGGTACATTGAAAGAAAGCTAGGAGGTAGAAGTATTAGCTATTGTTTTATGTGATTGTGGATATTTGTGATGTACACAAATAATTGTGTTTTAGTGGGATATTGTTGTATTATGACACCTTTATCTGATTTATAAATTAAAAGGGTATGTTATTTACTATTATATTCTATACATCCTCTGTGAGGTCTAAACAAAGAAGTATTGATCTATGATGTTATTTGTCTTTATCAACCACTGACTTGTTTTAGGACTGTTCTAAGTTTCGATAGGGCTTTTCTAAGTCAAAATTTGAGTTCACCTTGAGGTGGGTTGTTACATATGCCATGCATGGTTTAGAATATGTAAATATTCCGTAAGAAATGGATGCTACTACAAATGAGAATAGCTCATCAATAAGTATTATATATTTTCGAACAATAATCGAATCAGTAACGACCGTGTTCCCATTCTGTACGGGTATACATAAAAGTTTTCTATTAGATAGTACTCCACACATATGCCTTAAATTAACTCATTCAAACAAGTCCAAGAATTAATTTTGCATAACAAAATAGGACGGTTCCGTACCATTTATTTTCTTATGCCGCCTAATCTAATTTCACAGTCGATTGATTACTTGCAATTTTCATAAGAAAGTATATAATTTTTAAAAAATATATTTATTAATAGGTATGTTGATTTATAAGAAAGTGTGTATATACAAGGAAGTGTGTTTTCTCAAATCTTCAGTAAACTAGACGTAAGATTTATTGGTTGCTACTAACATATACATATGTGCGTGTTTGTGTACATATTGCAAATCTTTTAATTTTAGAAAGTATTTTTATAATAACATACATTTTTTAGATAATCTGATTTTGGAATTGTGTAAGAAATCATGTCTCGAAATGTGAATTCCTATACGCGTCCCTATAGAGAAATTGCACTATCTATAGTCTCATATTCTTGAATTCTAGCCCGTGTAAATCATGATTTGCAACACATTAATACATATAAAACAATCAGGGGTCGAACTAGTGTTCTAAAGGCGTAGAAATCACTTGGAGTCTTGCTGTAAGTGCACAATTGGTATACTTGCAGATGAATATAAAATCCCCAAGCAACATACATATAATTACTAATCCAATAATAAAAGCAATCATTCAACAAAGATTTCAACAAATAGAAAATCAAGAGGTTGGAACACCATGAATAACATGAGTTCTCAAGATAAGTTCACTTATAAATTTAATTCACGTCCCAGATAGCAATATGCATCCAGTACAGATGATGTAGTCTTTGAATTTCCCTAGAAATGCCTTTATAAACCTTCACCTAAGCAGTTTTAGCAGATAAGTGGAAGATTGATTAAAACCAAAACCAAATACTGAAATGATTTAAAATGATTTAAGTTATTTAACACAAGCTATGAAAGAGGAGATTACCGGGATTCTATTATACTTAAATTATGAGAAAGCCCTTTGATTATAACTTTAATTTGATTGATATAGAAGCTGGGATTTGTAAGAAAGGAGAATATATCATCTAGTTTGAGGAGGTGAAAATGGGAGTACATATTTTTCTTTTATCATTTCTTAATGTTGGAATAGGATAAGATAGGTATTAGGTGATTTAATAGGAAACAAGGTTAGTAAACCTTATTTATCTTATTTTCGCCTAATTCACATGCTTGTTTATGCTTATAAAATTATAACTTAAATCTACAAACATCTAAAACAAGTTTTAAAGAATAAATGCTCCACTAAGTTAAGTTTTGAAACATTTTTTCCAATTTAAACACAATTTCTCAAAATAATTTGTCATTTCCATTATCTTGACTTATTTAACCATGAAATTTCCATTTTTAACCAAATGAATTTCCATAATTTTATTTTATCAGAAACTATTTTATATTTGAACTACATCAACAAGTCATAAGTTTTAGTTACGTATTTTCTTTATTTTCTAAAATTATAATTTAGACAAATATTATTTAAAAAAATATAAAATTACATATTTGTTAAAATCAGCATGTTCGGTTATTACGTCTAAGCATTTGGAACTCCTAACGGCACCACGACAACTCACATCTCAAGGAAAACCCATAAAATACTCGGTGGAGCTCTTAACACAAATAAGTTCTAAAAATTCATTTTGTTGGATTCTTTATTTCCAAATAAAGAAAAATCTAATCCAAATCCAAATCCAAAATAATATTATAATTTACCAAAGAAAGTACAAATCCTTTTATGCCTTGTTTAAAATGAACTAATTGTAAATCTTAATCATATTATGCAATCCATTCTCAGTAATCCTGATCATAGTTATATACTACCCCTCTTAAAAGATTACACCCTAGAATTTCCATAAGGGCAAGTCCGTAGCAAATCGAATAATAGGCTTACCAAAGAGATAAGTTTATGAAAAATAAGTTAATTAAACAAGAATTCTTACCGTTAATTTTAATTAGAAAGGGACTCAAGATAAGTCCACTAGATGAATTCTCCGGTTTCCCAAGGATAATCTTTAGGATTCTCTGACCGTTGTACTTCAATGAGTGGGATGTCCTTGCTGCGAAGGTAGTTAACTTCTGAAGAAATGGTACGAATGAGATTTTGGAAATATGATAAAGATGAAGAGATTCCAAGCTCTCCTAAAAGTACTTAGTTTGAGAACATAATCTGAATACCATAGGCATTTGTGTAGCTTAGATGAATGGAATACATTGCGAATGCTTAAGAAATGTGTTGCAAGGGATATCAAATAGGGCAAAGAACCGATAGGCTCAGTAATGAGGTATAGATTGATATAACGAGGAACTATCTTCCTTGATTTACTGAAGTTCTTACCTCATTTTAAAGTAGAAACACGAATAAAAACAAGATCACCAACCAAAAATTCCATGTATTTCCCTTGATTGTTCGCATAAGATTTCTATCGGCCATGTGCCTCTTTCATCCTTCGCCTAATAAGATCTATCTTCTCTAAAGCTTCACGAACAACATTAGGACCCCAAACAAGCTTCTTTTGTGCCTTAATCTAATAAGAAGGAGATTAGTAAGACCTCCCATGAAGGGCTTCGAAAGGCATCGTACCAATATTAGATTGAAAGTTGTTATTACAAGAGAATTCCACAAGAGGTAGATGATCCTCCCAACTACTAGCAAAATAGATAACGATTGCTTAAAAAAATCCATAAATACTATAATTACCCGCTTCGTTTTCCCATCAGATTGAGGGTGATAATCAAAACTGAGATCATGTTTGTACCAAATGCTTTCTGAAAGCTTTGTCAGATTCTTCTAGTGAATAACGGATCCCTATCGTTGACTATAACACTAGGCACACCATGCAACATTGCTATCACTTTGACATAATGTGACGGCAAGGAATTTCGCTCGGTCCGAACCAGTCGCTAAACCGACCCAGACCGTTCGAAACGCCCTATCGTTTGAGAACACGACAAAATAGAACGCATATAAAAGAACATTTCATTGTATATTACAACAATGCATCAGAATACAAGGATATACAGAGTAAAAATGAATATTACACAGAGATATCAGAGATTTAAATTACATTTAAATACAACGCAGCGGAAAATAATACAATACACAACTAGAAGAGATATACGGATACAAAGCTTTCCGGATATCGTTCCAGCTGTAAACCAGGATCCTGTGAATATAAATCTGCAAAACCAAAACTACTAGCTGCCCGTGTCAAAATAAGGGCACCCAGAGTTTAGGTTAAAACAATAAACTCCAGGTCAGTCATGTGACTGGTGTGAGAACTAAAACAGTTATTAATCTTTGTTTTAAAAGTTAGGAAAATCAAAGGACCACGCCGTATGACACGGAACGGGTTTCCTCCCAAGAATACCAGTGCATGAAACAACAGCGCAATGCTAAATAAAGAAAGATGAAGTTGTTATAAGACCCAGGTCCCATCACACAATGCAACGCAGTCGAGGATAGGGTTTTCCCTTATAACAGCCAAAGAATGCTTGATACGTTTAAAACAAATCGTTTGATACTATTGTAAGTGCATAGTGTATAAAACAACTTCAAATCATAAGTATCAATCATAGGCGGCATGAGCGCCCCATCCCACTATGTCGCCATACTAGGCTCTACAAATAAAACCGCAAATGTCACGTATTTGGAAATTGGGTTTCCGTCTATGAACCGAGGCAAAAGATAGTCCTCAACCGATTCGAGACAATCTAGCCCATGTCTCAGGATCAGAACGCATCAACCCTTTAGATCGTCAGGGCCGGTCCACCGATGTGGATTATTATGCCTGAACAATACGTCTCTCCGCCCTATGGGGCGTAAACGAGCCAACAAATGACTCCATCGGTTCGAGAACGACCGATCAATCCGAGGCGCCTCGCAACAGCAACAACCACATAAGTCAAACTCGTCAGGGCGTGTAAAACCACTGACGCCACTTCAAGCTAGAAAGAAACGCATGCCCTCCCTGAGGTCCGTCTCCCGTTTCTGGTTCATACCGGGTGTGAAACACGCGAGGTAAACGTTACACAAAGCTACGCCACAAAGGCCGTGCTTTGATCATCACCACAAGACTTTGCTTTTCAACAGAAGCCTCTATCAATTGCCACTTAGGCATGCCACACAGGCAATTCACTCTATGTGTTTGATATCCATCAGTATATAACCCCTGAGCTCGTACGTCTCAGAGAAGGGCGTTAAGCAAGAGAATAAATTTTCCGCCGCCAAACAGATATATATTTAATAGAGATCAATCACACGGACTAAAATCCAATGTCAGACACACAATCCATTTACAAGTCCGTTCTGGGTCTGAACGAAACCGGAGGCACCTAGTACCCCGCATATCCATCGATCTCCAAGTACGTCTGGACGATCACTAACTATTTCCATCTTCTTGGGTGTACAGCCCAATCAAGATCATCAGTAATTACCCAAACGACGTGAAGACCTCCGGTCTTCGACCATCGTCTTCATCTTCGACTTATCGTCGTATCAGTTATTCAGAATGGGATAAACCCGGTCTTTCCGAATAACTCGCGTATATTTTAAATAAGTGTTACACAAACACAACATACGCCTCATTCCAATTCATCAGTCACTAACCGTAAATTAATCAAGAGAATAATTCCCCAAATATTAACCCCGAAGGCCGAAACCAACATCAGATCAATATCCAGAAAACCATTCTGCTTAGCTAACCGACAGTTAGTTTCTAAATTTCACATTCATAGGGAAAGGTTCCCATTAATTTTATCAAAGATAAATTCTTGAATTTATTCTTTAATCTACTTTTGAATTTCGATTCAACTAGCCGGGATTAACGAAACTTACCGAAGTAATCATTTGTTTTAATTTCCCAATCCCAACCTATTTATCCCATGAAGTAAAACTGGTAATACTTCATATCTAACACCACAGTGTTATCGGTAAATTCAATTACCATTTCACGTTCAAATCTAATTAAAGATTTAACTATCGCCTGGAGCAAAACTGGTGATACTCCATTCTTGATTATTTCAATCTAATTAAAGATTCATTAAAACTCCACTTAGTTTTAATCGTTAACTAGGTTAAAGAATCAGTGTCATTTAAAACACGGTTCACAATAAACCCAAAGTCACATTCATTAATTATCGGGTTAAAGAACGAGTGTTATTTAAAACACTGTTCACGATAAACCCAAAAATCAATATCAATTCAATTCCAATTAAATATTATTTAATTGGTACACTTCATTAAATCTAAATAAAAAGATTTAACCTTTTCTCAACTGGGTTCAAGAACAGTGTTAGTGAAGACACCACTCACGACAAACCCAAATCACATTCGATATTCAATACAAGGCTCTGAATAGAAAATATATCGGCTTATATTCAATATCGAATTCTACGACTAACAAATGTCGTATTGGAAATAACGATATAAATATATATCTTTCAAATTTCCATAACAACATCTGTATAATCACGAATTCCAACATCGAAATATTCCGAAGACAATTTCGATTCAAATCCACTCCAATGCAATCATTGGATATTCTGGTTATTTTTAAAACCCTTTTTAAATTCAATTTATTTATTTAAAAATAAATAGAATTATAATTCTAGTTCAAAACCAGTTCATTTCGATAAAAATCTATTTTTATCTTTTCAAACATGAAGTTTTTCATCCCAAATCTTCACAAATCATTTCTTATGATTTTACACAAATTATTACTATTTTTAATAATTTTATCAAGGCCCGTACAGTCGATTTCCATCAACGGTCATCGAACTGCACTTACAGCGACCTTTTTCGAATTTGATTTGGACATAATTCCAAATCCAACCGTTAGATTTCTAATTTATCACATTCGTTAGAAAGCTCTTTTCGATACGAACCCAACGGTTCTGGTTTTAGGAGAATCCGACGGTCGGATCTCCCGTAATGTCCGTTTGAAATAAATGGTCGAAATTCACGAACTGCCGCGGCGCGGCGCGTTCTATTCAGGCCATTATATTATATATATAATATATATATCGTCGATTTCTATTTAAAACGAATTATATAAATAGTTTTAAATTCGTTTCAAAGGCAATTTCAACTTCCATTTCAATTCAAATCGAAATTGAATTCTTCTTTATAAATTCGTTTCAAAATTCATTTCTATTCAATTCAAATTTCAATTCAATTTGAATTCGTTTTCAATTCAATTCATTTCGAAATCGTTTTCAATTCAATTCATTTCGAAATCGTTTTCAATTCAATTCATTTCGAAATCGTTTTCAATTCACTTCATTTCGAAATCGTTTTAAAATCGATATAAATATCGATCACGTCAAAATCGCGTCAATCTAATCAACACGGCTTCATATATTCCTTTATTTTCAAATATTTTATTTCAAATATTTCTTTTTCAAAACTGGAATGAGGCCCAATCAATTACCATATAATGTTAATTATATGGATTTTCTACAACACATGTATATATCAACAACGATGAATAATCAACCATCATCCAAAGTGCATTCTACACTGTATAAGCATCAAATATAAATATTCAACGCTTATAACAGTCTGTCAATCAATCGATCGACACACAACTAAACAATCGGGATTAGTGTACTTCAAATATCATCCCAACACCCGTGTAGGGTTTCAAACAATCAAACACAGATTTTATTTGTGCAGTTGGGCGATGTGTAAAATTTATCGTCCCAATCAATGTCCTTCAAATAGGTGTACATAAACAAACCGTCTGGTTTGTAAATGAATATTTATTTATTCACATTCACGTTAAAAATTATATTTTTAACGATAAAACATTTTATTCCAACATATGAATTTCTATTAAGTTCATTCTTTAAATAAAATGATATTTTTCTTTTTCTAACACATTTTAGAAATTTTCGGCGGCATAACGGCACGATACTAGAAACGGGACGAGGCCTAGCCTTGTCCCCGGTCTAGTGAAGGCCCACGCCATTCACACATCAATCAAATCAATTCATTTCACCACACAATTCAATTTCAATCAAATAATCTAACTAATCTATGCAACCAAACAAACAAGTCCATGGTCTGTGGACGATTGTGTCGGGTGCTACTAAGCACCGTCTGCATCCTAGTATATATATATATATATATAGAAATGAAATTGAAAGGTGAGAAGTTCTCACTTATAGCTATCCTAGCTCCACGGCACTTCATTGATAGAAATCTTCATCGCTATCGCATCTTCGTCATCTTCGTTGCCCGTAGCCACTACATATGTAAAAATCGAATTTTTACTTTGTTATTCAATATATAAAAATCGAATTTTTATTTCGCTATTCAATATATAAAAATCGAATTTTTAGTTCGAAGTTCAATATATAAAAATCATATTTTTAATTCGAAGTTCAACATATAAAAATCATATTTTTAATTCGAAGTTCAACATATAAAAATCATATTTTTAATTCGAAGTTCAACATATAAAAATCATATTTTTAATTCGAAGTTCAACATATAAAAATCATATTTTTAATTCGAAGTTCAACATATAAAAATCATATTTTTAATTCGAAGTTCAACATATAAAAATCATATTTTTAATTCGAAGTTCAACATATAAAAATCATATTTTTAATTCGAAGTTCAACATATAAAAATCATATTTTTAATTCGAAGTTCAACATATAAAAATCATATTTTTAATTCGAAGTTCAACATATAAAAATCATATTTTTAATTCGAAGTTCAACATATAAAAATCATATTTTTAATTCGAAGTTCAACATATAAAAATCATATTTTTAATTCGAAGTTCAACATATAAAAATCATATTTTTAATTCGAAGTTCAACATATAAAAATCATATTTTTAATTCGAAGTTCAACATATAAAAATCATATTTTTAATTCCTAGCATGCAAAAATTATATTTCAATTCCAAGAAAATCTAATCTTTCATTTCAAAGAAAATCTCTTTTTCAATTCTAGGGAAAATCCATTTCCCACTTCAAAGAAAATCTATATTCGAAATCAAAGAAAATCTATATTCGAAATCAAAGAAAATCTATATTCGAAATCAAAGAAAATCTATATTCGAAATCAAAGAAAATCTATATTCAATCAAAGAAATATCTATTCTTAAAGCGAAGAAAAATCTAATCTTCTTATGATAGAAATTCAATCTTTTTCATTTTCAAAATTCAACCTTTTTCTATTCTAAATTTATAAAAATCAGTTTTAAAGTAAATAAAAAAAATCAGTTTTAAAGTAAATAAAAAAAACAGTTTTAAAGTAAATAAAAAAAACAGTTTTAAAGTAAATAAAAAAAACAGTTTTAAAGTAAATAAAAAAAACAGTTTTAAAGTAAATAAAAAAAATCAACAGTGAACTTACCGAGGGGGGGGGGCTGATGTCGGGTCGGCGCCGCTGGGTCTCCGATGGTGGACTGCGGCGAGGGGGAGGGGAAGGTCGCGATAGGGGAGGCTGAGGTGAAAGGCGGTGGCGGTCTTCGTTGGAGGGGCGGCGCGTGGTGCGAGAGAGAGGGCGTTGGCGGAGACGGCGCGAGCGAGGGGGAGGGGGAAGGTCGGAGGGGGGATCGACGGCGCTGAAAGGAGAGGGCGGCGGTGGGTCTGGGAATCGGGGAGGGATCGAGGCTCTGTTCTCTTTTTTATTTTTTTTATTTAGATTATCAGAATGAACGTGGGGGGGGGGGGCAGAACGAATAAAAAGGGGGAGGAGGGATATTATTAATTTTTTTTTATATATATTATTTAATTTCTAAAAGTTGACTTTTTCATACGACCTCGAAACGAGGCCCACCGCCTGTCGCCCATAGCGTTTTAACCCTATTCCGAACCCAATGGGATATGTATCGCAAGCTGATATGATCGTTTGAATTAGTTTCCGTTGAATTTACATTTAAATCACTATATTGAATTTTAAACGTACATTTCAAATTACCGGGGCCACATACAGCGTCTAAAAATTCTCGAAAAATACTTTCTAGCTACGTATTGATGATACGGTCCTAATAAAACTGGTTTCGTTGAATTCTGAGACCGTTGGAAAAATGGCCATTTTCCAGTCGATTAAAATCAACTGAAACTGGTCAAACGCGTTTTCCTTTACCACGCTCACATATTGATTCGAAAAATTATGAAATTTGAAACCTAGCAATAACTTTACATCCCGGGCCCAACAAAACTGGTTTCGTCGAAATCCGAGATCGTTTGCAAAATATCTATTTTTAAGGGCCTGAATTCCATAGCGACTATTCAGAATTTTCAACTGGACATATCTTTTGCTTCCCGCTATGAAATCACGATTTTTCGGATTCGTTGGAAAGATATTATCAATTAGATCCCATTATTTTTGGTTTCACTAAAATCCGGATTGTTTTGCACCCGGTACATTCAATTGAAGTTTGAAATCGAATTATTGAACTACCGCGCCATTTTCAATTCCTTTTATAATTATATATAATTATTTATATTCAAACGACGACGCGTATAATATATACGTTCGAATTATATTCAAAATAAATTTCTCGTCGATATTATTTAAAATAATTCATTTTAAATATACTAAATTCGCCAAAATAAAAAATTTTAAACTGGCCCAGATTTTACGGGTTGTTACAATCTCCCCCACTTAAAACTTTTCGTCCCCGAAAAGGAACAAAGTCGAAAGTGGTTTGATTAATCAACTCTACGTTCGATCTGGCTTGCATTCTCCAACTTTTCAGTTTCCGAGAATTTTCAAAATTTCAAAAATTTGGCTAACACCCTAAATTTTTGAAAAATTTCGCCATAACCTCCCCTGCACCGGGAGCATCGGGGAATTTCAAATAGCTTCCCCGGTCCTTCAGATCTCAAAAAGAAAAAGAAAAAGCCAAGCGGCTAGCCAATAGGCTCACAAAATCATCATCACCCAAACAAAACAGTAAATCATGTAGTAAACATGTACCTATTTGTCGGGCAAACAAATTTTATTCTCTGCTCTAGCCTCCTTACTATGACCTGTTTAATGATATATATGCATATGCAAGCAAATGCGACCAATTTCAATACAATTCAATATTTGTTTCAATTAGGCTAAATGGCTAAAAATTAGCAAACAAATAAACAAACAACACAAACATCAATCAATTAGTGGATTAGAGTTTCAAATTGATAACTTTGATACATAGTCAAAAATCAGGTTTTTGATGCCAAATCACAACAATAGGCCCTATCTAATTTTGGTTCTCACACCAGTCTAATGGAAACATATAGAAATCACACCTTCGAAACACGAAAATAAATACTGGTGATGGCGCGCCATCATCAGAATCATGTCCGGGCGACTAGAGTGTGACTCTATATCTATCCAGTATATTAAAATTTCGAATACACGCGGATCAGACGTATACGCAAAATCTATATATACTGGATTGTCCACATCAATCTAAATAGATAATCAAATACGAATAATTGATTTAAATCTTTAAAACAAAAGTTTGTTTTCACTTTTAAAAATATACTCTTCTCACTCGTTCTAGGATACTACTGATCCCATCTCTAACGAGTCATTCTAATTGGATATTACTAATCCAATATCTGATGAATTCTTTCGTATGGTTCTAATGTGTCTTGTTCTCTGAGCTTTGTAAACCAAAGCTCTGATACCAACTGTGACGGCGCGAGCGAGGGGGAGGGGGAAGGTCGCGATAGGGGAGGCTGAGGTGAAAGGCGGTGGCGGTCTTCGTTGGAGGGGCGGCGCGTGGTGCGAGAGAGAGGGCGTTGGCGAAGACGGCGCGAGCGAGGGGGAGGGGGAAGGTCGGAGGGGGGATCGACGGCGCTGAAAGGAGAGGGCGGCGGTGGGTCTGGGAATCGGGGAGGGATCGAGGCTCTGTTCTCTTTTTTATTTTTTTTATTTAGATTATCAGAATGAACGTGGGGGGGGGGGGGGGGCAGAACGAATAAAAAGGGGGAGGAGGGATATTATTAATTTTTTTTTATATATATATTATTTAATTTCTAAAAGTTGACTTTTTCATACGACCTCGAAACGAGGCCCACCGCCTGTCGCCCATAGCGTTTTAACCCTATTCCGAACCCAATGGGATATGTATCGCAAGCTGATATGATCGTTTGAATTAGTTTCCGTTGAATTTACATTTAAATCACTATATTGAATTTTAAACGTACATTTCAAATTACCGGGGCCACATACAGCCTCTAAAAATTCTCGAAAAATACTTTCTAGCTTCGTATTGATGATACGGTCCTAATAAAACTGGTTTCGTCGAATTCTGAGACCGTTGGAAAAATGGCCATTTTCCAGTCGATTAAAATCAACTGAAACTGGTCAAACGCGTTTTCCTTTACCACGCTCACATATTGATTCGAAAAATTATGAAATTTGAAACCTAGCAATAACTTTACATCCCGGGCCCAACAAAACTGGTTTCGTCGAAATCCGAGATCGTTTGCAAAATATCTATTTTTAAGGGCCTGAATTCCAAAGCGACTATTCAGAATTTTCAACTGGACATATCTTTTGCTTCCCGCTATGAAATCACGATTTTTCGGATTCGTTGGAAAGATATTATCAATTAGATCCCATTATTTTTGGTTTCACTAAAATCCGGATTGTTTCGCACCCGGTACATTCAATTGAAGTTTGAAATCGAATTATTGAACTACCGCGCCATTTTCAATTCCTTTTATAATTATATATAATTATTTATATTCTAACGACGACGCGTATAATATATACGTTCGAATTATATTCAAAATAAATTTCTCGTCGATATTATTTAAAATAATTCATTTTAAATATACTAAATTCGCCAAAATTCCCAAAATAAAAAATTTTAAACTGGCCCAGATTTTACGGGTTGTTACACATAAAGCTTAGCAAGTCATAGAGTGGTTATACTGTAATTAACCATAATGAACCAAGCCGACTTGGTCAATCTATCGGTAATCACCCATGTACAATCATATCAGGACCGAGTCTTAGGAAAACCATGAAAAAAGTCCATAAAGACTTGAAAAGGGTAAGGGAAAAAAGAGATCGATCATTAATTGATTAAAGAAAAGTGATTTAAATTGAGATGGCTAAATTTAATACCTGGTCCCACTTCCAATTGGAACATCCATGGTTGCAAAAGCCCACTGGGTCTTTGATGCTTCACCTTAACAAGTTGACAAGTCAAACAACCTCTCACATACTCAATGACATCATGCTTTATTCCTTCCCAGTAGTGGATGGGTTTCATTTGCGCATTTTACTTTTTCTTGGTGAACATTATGCTTACTACGATGTCACTCATCAAGAATTGCTCGTTAGAGATTCCCAAAATTATGCACCATGATCTTTCCTTTTCTATGAACACGACCTTTATCATGAACCTCAAACTTCTTTAGTACTTCCTCTTTATTCCCTTCTTAGCTTTTTTGGCTATGATAAATAAGATTGGGTTCCTACTTCTAAGATTTTATGATATGCTATAATAAGCAAGGACGGGCTTCTAAACTCGCCAACATCAAAGAATAATGAGAATCCTAAGCTCAAATCACACCTGATGAGAACATTTAAATATTTCCACTTTAAGATCATCAAAGAAACTGCTCTTGATGATTCTAGTAAGAGTACCAAATATTCCATTCCTTATTCCTAGAGTATACTGAATGTCAAAGTCATAAGATAAATGAAGAGTTCCTTATTCCTAGAGTATACTTAATGTCAAAGTCATAAGATAAATGAAGAGATACCGATATATAATACAAATCTATCACCCAGTTGAAAGTCGGTCATTTCTTGAGTTTAATATGATGGTTGCAAGATCGAGGTCACAGTATTATACCTAACCTCATTTGGCCTCAATTGGCTTAACGTTTTGGCAAACACTCAATCTTTCTACATGAAAATAATGTTAAGACCCAACCTGCTAGCATTGGTAAAAACAATAGAATCCCCTTTGGAAACCATAGAAGAGGTGCATGAGATAAAATATTCTTAAGATGTTGAAATGAGTCCTCATAATTGTCTGACCATGCACACATCTATCCCTTTCTAGTCAAGCTTGTAAGAGGTAAGACAATTTTGTAGAAATCTTTAATAAAATGATGATAATAACCTACAAGCCCTAGAAACTTTGAATCTCTAAAAAATTATAGAATGCATCCAGTTTTAGATTGCATCGATCATGGAGGGATTGACTGAAATTCTCCCCATCAGACATAGAGTGGTCCAAAAATTTGACTTGCATTTGGTGAAAAATGATTTTTAGGAAAATTAGTATTCAAATTATTCTTTCTAAATGTCTACAATTCTAAGGTTCTTAGCCTGCAACTCCTTAAACTTAGAATAAACTGGAATATTATTTATAAGTACAGAAACAAATTTACCCAAGGATTCCGAAAAGGACCTACTCAAAAGATCAAAAAATAATCAGGAGCTAGCTTAGAGGAAATTATGAGCCACTTACAAATGCAAGAGAGGGTATGAAAGGTGTAGCAACCCTTTTTCCACATCGAAATCACGTGCATTAAAAATATAAAAGAGTTTAGAATAGAATTTATGGCAATTTGTTAATTGAATAAATAGATTAAATTGGATAAAAATCATTCCCGATATCCAATAGCAATTTATTCTAATATAATTAAAATAGTTGAAAAGTAAATTTATTTTAATTGAATTTGGGATCATCAAATAAAAATGAGTGAGCGTCAGATTGAATCAGTTTGTCAATTATAGATTATAAATTTATAGTTTACAAAATGAGATGTAAACCAGTAAACTAAATAGAAATCTATTCGAAGATATAATTTCATACTTTAATGCAGGCTTAAATCAATATACTCGACTGAATCAAATAAAAATAGAAATTGGACTTAAATTGAATAAAGCCTAAAATCCAATCCTGTCACTTAAATCATGCTCGACACTCCCCAACCCAAGTTTTTTTCTTTTACACCGATATTCAATGGAAAAAAGGAAAGAAGAGATTAGCAAGGAAATCGAATTCATTAACTCCCCAAAAATCAAAATCGAAATCAGAAAAAAGGGGAAACCACGACTAACATATAGGTTCTCGAGCGATGGCGACGTCATCGAGGGAAGGAGCGAATGTGCGTATCCTTGACCTCAAGTTGGAGCTTCATTACGTCTGGCACCAAAGAGCAGCGGCACCACTTCGTGTGGGTTGTGACTTGAGGTGGGGATGACTATTTGGTGGTGATATGCGATAAGGGGTAGCACAATTGGAGTTGCTGGTCATTCGAGCTCAACGTGCGTAAGTTCAGACCTGGACGACTAGATCAAGGACGAGAGTGAGTTAATATTTTTAACATCAAGTGATCCACCTAGGGTTTGTCTTTCATCCAAGGGTTTATGAAGAGAGTGATGTGAGTTATTTATTTAACTCGCTTATCTACCTCTAAAATGATATCCTATTGCATCCTTGATCTGATGAATTGCTTATTATTTATATAGAACATTAGTAATTATTAGATAAAAATTAAATATAGCCCATCCTAACGTATATAAGTAGTTTGATAATTGAATTAATTAAGGTGAATTATTCGTAATTCACTCTATTATACCCAAGTAAATTCCTATGGCATGCATGTCACATGAATTGTTTATTAATTACATAAATGTCAGAAGTGATTAATTTGTAAAAATAAATGAAGTATGTTGCATGCTATGGATTCACTTTGCTTGACGGATGAATTGGTTGAATATGTAATAGTAATTATGTTGAATGCTATGGATTCACTTTGTTTGATGGATGATTTGATTGAACATGTATTGTTTGACTCTAGTGCGTGTATCTAAATGGGTATTGTTAAACCCTTTCCTAGCTTCAAGTGCAATATTTTATGATTTTTGTATTCTTTCTGAGTTGTTTTCAAAAGACTAATTCCTATAAATTAGAAGAGCCAAGATTATCACTAATTCGAATCTCGAATTGGTGACGTTTAGGTGATTTTTGTACGTCAATTTTAAGAATGATTTCATGAATTTGTTGACACTGTACACATTTTTATAAATCGATTTTGAAAAGATTTTCTTTATATAAATTATTGCTATGAGATAAATGTTTTCTATATATTTTTCAAAAGTATAATTACCATAAATCTATATAATGTAATATATTCTCAATATATAGAGTTTTCGAGGAAAATGCCAAAATGATTTCTAAATTGTTTTATAAACTTGTTTTCCCAAAATCAAATATTTTTCTTATATAAAATCACACTTTTCTGCACCCATCGAGAGGGCATGATGGAGATTAAACGGTATCATAAACCCCGTAGTATGGTTCATGATGGTATATGAAATATATTAATCCCAGATTAATTCTCTATGGATCTTGTATAGATTTATAAAATGTACCATTAAAGTTAATGACCTGTAGTTGATGTATACTATGTGGGCATAGTGTATATTGTGAACTCTAAATTTGTATAATAATTATTAATCCACTATAATCTATGAAAGTTATTTTATATGTTATATTGTCCTGATATGAGAAATCATTATGTTTATTACTTTAGTCCAAGACTGTTCACATCAAGAGTTCACTTTGAGACTAAGCAAAACAGTATGTATGACGTGTTTGCATTGGTTTAAAGTTATATTCACATTCGCTCACCCCTAGCAAACTTTATTATTCGTGTTATTAGATAACATTATTTATAATTTTCTTTAATAACACGGGTATAGTGGCGAGGTTGTTACAAAATGGTATCAGAGCGAGGTCAGAACTGTAACACCCCACCTCCGTTAAGGCCACTCACAAAGGAAATGCCTTAACTTCAGTGGAGCGTTTTAGTAGACAGAACATAATATTTACAAGACAGATAAAGTGTACATAAATATCGATCTTGTACAAAAGCCTTCAGAATGCATAGTTTTTAAAACCATAATCCCCAACATAAACTGCCATGGAAAGATAGAATCAAAGCCAAGCAATACTCCAGGCACTGCAAGCAGAGAGAATCAGAATCAAGCTCCTATGTCTCCACCCTGAGCACGTGGGGGAGGGGGGGACGGAAAGAAAAGAGGCGAAACAAACTAGGTCAGACGTAAGTCTGGTGAGTCCAGTGACTTTCAGCATATAAACAGATAAAAGTATCATGACATGTAAATAAAACTGGATGAGAGATAACCGTAACAGGAATAGCAGGTTAACAGAAGAAACGGAATGATATAGGCTAAGCTAAGCGTTTCACTTCTCTGCACTAATACTAGTATAACAGGATTAGTTGTTACCCTAATGTCTAAACTGAAACAGAAACGGAAACAGAATAATCTCTACAGAAACAGAATGCTAGTAATGGGCCTTCACCACCCAAACAAACAGCAGGTACAGAAGCAAAATACTAATAATGGGCATTTACCACCCCAACAGACAGAAGGTACGGAAACAGAATCGGAAACGGAATCAGAGACGGAAACAGAATAATCCCTACAAAAACAGAATGTTAGAATTAGGTGTACACTAGTAATGGGCCTTTACCACCCCAGCAGACGGTACCGCGCAAAAACAGATAGGTGTTACCACCCAACAGAAACAGACGGTACCAACAGAAACAGACAGAACTAAGTGTACCCTAAGTCCTATCCCAAGCGATCGGCTCCCTAATACATAAATACCCTATGTCGGCCCCACAGTAGGGTGTATCACTACCTAAAGTGGCAACCTATTGGCACAGACCTATTTACAGATGTCACGGTGTCTTACATCCTCAGAGCAGACCAGATCCATGCACGCACATGACCCGGTTGGAAGGCACCATCAACACTCCTCGCCATTATCATAATGAACCGCTTATAATTAGTTCAGTAAGCATGCCCGGACCCCTACATAGCGTGGGGTCAAAGTTTTTGATACCAGAAAGGGTTACTGACTAATATGGGTCCCAAACAACAGATGACACAAGTATTTCCCCTCCTAACCTTGTGTCCCCAGGCTAAAAGATTTCAGATTAACTTGTTTACAAGTTTCAGACATACAGAGTTCAAATTTACTAGTTCATAGATCAGACAATCAAGTTAACAAATTTTCATACTAACGGATCTGATGTACAGTTTTAACAGACTTACAGATTGTCTAACTTTGTATTGGGCCCACAGATTCAGGAAACGAGTTTTTTAAATTCATCGGTCTAGTTGGTTTAACCCTATCCACCCAACACGTTTTAGACATCATATTTATCTCAGATTTGCATTAATTAATTATTAATGCACAGACCTCTCACATTAGGTCGGTAGCTTGTGGCTGCTGGATATGCCGGGCGGTTCCGGGTAGACTTCTGCCATAAGCCAGACCTAACCTCGTGTCTAAGCATATTTTAGTTATGCCCACGACCTCTCACATTAGACTGACAGTTTGCGGTCGCTGGTTAAGCCGGTTGGTTCCGGGCAGGCTTCTACCGCAAACGGAGTCTAACCTCGTGTCATAGCCAATTTATTCCAATACAGATTATACAGATATCAGACTAATTATGTCCATTTAACAGATTAAACTTCTTTATATGTTACAGCAGATTAATCAAATTTCCATGTTTTACTCAATCTTAGATCGGGCCTACGAATTTTCATACCCAAATTACAATTATTCAGCTTTCAACAGATTCGGCAATTCAACAGATAACAGATCTAGCAGATTAGGCGATTCAACAGATTTAACAGATAACAGATTTAGCAGATTAGGCAATTCAACAGATTTAGCAGATAACAGATTTAGCAGATTAGGTAATTCAACAGATTTAGCAGATAACAGATTTAGCAGATTAGGCAATTCAACAGATTTAGTAGATAACAGATTTAGCAGATTAGGTAATTCAACAGATTATACATTTCTCAAATTCTATTTACATATCTTGCCTAATCATAAATTAAGACTAAACTTACATGCCTAAATCATTGTCATAATTCATAATACAACATATGCCCAAATTTTTAGTTAAACTTTGCATAGTACAAAATATTCTCTAAAAGCCCAAATCATGATATACCATATGAATTATGCCAAATTATAGCCTTTAATGCCAAATATCCAAAAATCCACTTTTAGGCGTATTCACATTGATAGTTATCCTATTATAATAAAGGTCTCTACGCCTAATTCACATATTCCTTTTTCAAGTCATGAATCGTTACATAAAATTTACCCAAAAGTCTAGATCTTTAAATTATAACATCTCAAAATCAGATCTTAATTTTAATATGCATTATGTCCCCAAGTTTCAAGTCACATGTTATCATACAATGATTCCTCTTCTTCCAAACCACGGAGTATGCACAGATCTAGATCTAATTTACAACATATGTCCCTTTTCTCAAATTAGTCACAAATCAGTCATGTCCAATTATGCATCATTCGTTATTTTTCCCAAAATTTAGCGTTCATGTGTTAATCTCTTATGAGATTTGGCTCAGGCTCGCAGTAGCCTGGCTATAGAGCAGGAAGAAGAAAGAGATACAGAATAGTCACAGAAAAACAGATCTGGCAGATAAGAATATGCATAACCTCAAATTCAGATTTATAACCATGCTAAGATCACAATTAAAGTTCATATCTGAAAATAACTGTACTCACAAAAAGGAACGATTCTTGTATTCTGGAGTCTGTATTCTGAAACTGAAATGCTTGCCTTTGATGTAGACTAATCGTTTTAGATTTGATTCTCTTTTAATTCTATTCAGATTGGAAGAAGATGCATCAATCCTAGTTTTTATTCCAGCAGAGTAGCGACACCATTTTATTTTTAATTAGAATAGAGGCAGAGTATAGGTAGAATGAAATTGTGTGGAGAGAAAGCTAGGTTTGGGGGTGTTTAAATAGCATAAGGGTCACGAATCTGGTCAGAACGAGCGTCTAAATACAGAAAAATGTATCTGTCCATGGATCTGGAAATGGGGGGAGGTCGACCCTAGTGTCAACCTGCTTACCCAAATCGACCCCCAGATCGACCCTAGTGCTGACCTAGGTCCTAGGCGGGAATTTTCCCACCCATCCCAGGTGTCTGTTTTGAATTTCGAAATCTAAATTTTTGAATTTCGAGCTGGTTTTTTTATTGAAACTTCTGAAGGCCGTATCTTCTTCATACGGAGTCCGATTTCCGCAAACTTGGACTCTATTCCAAGAAGAATTTCGAGACGAACGCAATGGAATTACTCGTTTCCCTTAATTATTCTGTTACAATTTAATTATTCTCTGATTTGTTACTCTTATGTTCACAAAAAATATGGGGTGTTGCATTCTAACTTCCTTAAAGGATTTCGTCCCCGAAATCTTCAATTTAAGAAGAATGTGTCCTACCATCCAATCACCCATCTTCTCAACCATCATCTACAAGCATCCATTGTCCTTAGAAACTTCTATCGTTGTATGAACATCTGTAAAAGTGTGTGTATATGTTCCTCATCTAATGCAAAGATCAGGCGGTCCACTGATTCAGTTGACCTCCTTAATGCGAATTACGTTAGTGCCATGAGTCCAACATGTATGCAATTTTCCTTTTTGATACATATAATTTCTATATGAGTGCACAACCATTCATTCATTTGCAACATCCATGTGCCGAGAAAACCATTTTGCATCCATAAAAATTTTTAAAATGCACACACATCCATATGCAGTATGAGAGTGTTTTTGAGCCGATCTAGTGCCTAGTGTGTGTATATGCATCCACGAGCAACCACTTGCAACCATCAAACATAACATGTCTCAAACACATGTTTACACCCATTAGTTTCTACCTAAAGGTCGAAGATTCGATCGATATGATACAACTGAGTTACAGAAGCAAGTACGATTAAAACAAGAGATCTTTCCTATTAGACATCGGTTAAGAAAATAATTCCCTAAGTATCAACCCCGAATACCGAAATCAACATCAGAATGACACCCAGTGAATTACTCCCATTAAATAATGCCAGACTGGAAATCTACTTCACGCTTCGAGTAAAAACCCTTAACCTTATCAGAAATATTCAGATATTTACAGACTACTGGTACAGATCAGATTACCAAATGATTCTTAGGAAACTAAGCATGAAAAAAACCCAGAATGTATGTGTCATAGTCAACTTAACGCCCAACACAGATACCCTCAAACCCCAACTTATCACAAATAGCTGAGTCATAACCCTTATGGGTCTGAGTCTACAGCAGGATCAAAAACAAGACTAGTATTAAAGTGCAGAGTGTCAATTACAGAATTAAAATTGCCATAATCAGAAAGAGTTTTAACTCAAAAACCAAATAAGGAAATTAAACCTTCTACAAGAAGTTTTCCTATTTCTATTCTATCCACCAGCCTCGAGGGTATTCTCCTGCCCTCCAGAAGTAGGATCTGTCCTCTACCCTTGCCCTCGTTTCTTTGCGCAGTCCCTAGTAAAGTGTCCCATTTCACCATAGTTAAAGCACGTGCCCTTCCTCTTTCTGCAATCCTTGTTCAGATGGGTTGAGCTTCCACAAGTAAAGCACTTCTTCTCCTTCTTGTCTTCAGACTTCTCATCCTCCTTTTGTGTTTCCTTTTTGGGCCCCGCCTTCTTGTTCTGTGATCCTTCAAGCTTTTCTTCTTTATTCTCACTTTTGGTTTCCTCTTCATGCATCAATGCCATGTCAACTAATTTCTCGAAGGTAGCCCCCATAGGAATGTGGGCATTGCCAATCCGTGTAGCGGCTCGTTCAAACCTTTAGCAAACCTTAGTGCCTTCTTATGCGGTGTATTTACCAAATCTAAGCCGAATCTCGCCAACTGATTAAACTTGTTGAAGTACTCTCTCACTGATAAATTCTCCTGCTTCAACGCCAAGAGCCTCTCTAGTATAGACTCTCTTTCGCTCGTGAGAGAAATTTCATCTCAAACCTATGCTTGAAATCCATCCATGTCTCTACCGGACGCTCTCCATTTATGACCTCCCACCAAAAAGAAGCTTCGTCTTTAAGCAACCATACCGCCAACTGTATCTTCTGCCTATCGTCCACCTCGAAGATAACGAACAAATCCACAGTTTCTTTGAGCCAGTTCCTTGCCTCCACGAAGGATTCAGTTCCATTAAAGTTCTTCTCACCCATTGCTCGAAAGTCTCTACATATCTTCAGGAAAGTATTCACGCATGGAGGAGGAGGAGGAACCGCTGCAGCTGGGGGAGGAGGGACGTCTGCTGGGCCCGCATCATTAGCCCTAGCTTCTAAGTACCTCCTGAACCAGCCAGGTATCGGTACGCCCTCCAGAAGGTTAAGATCCCCAGACATGCTGAAACGAAAGAAAAGGAAAGATTCAAAACAAAGGATAGAAAGATAGACATATGGCTTTGGGGATTATGTTTTTCAAAATAAACTCTACTTTTGAAAATACTTCCTTTTTAAACCTTTTTGAAAATATTTTTCAAAAACTTTTTATCAAATCTGGTAACCTTCAGCTCTGATACCAAGTGTAACACCCCACCTCCGTTAAGGTCACTCACAAAGGGAATGCCTTAACTTCGGTGGAGTGTTTTAGCAGACAGAGCAGAATATTTACAAGACAGATAAAGTAGTACTTGAAAAATTTATAACTTTATTACAACAGAAACATAAATGAGTTTAGTTACACCTTTCAAAACCACAATATCGGAATTCAAGTACATAAATATCGGTCTTGTACAAAAGCCTTCAGAATGCATAGTTTTTAAAACCATAATCCCCAACATAAACTGCCATGGAAAGATAGAATCAAAGCCAAGCAATAGTCTAGGAACTTCAAGCAGAGAGAATCAGAATCAAGCTCCTATGTTTCCACCCTGAGCACCTGGGGGGCGGGGGGAACGGAAAGAAAAGAGGCAAAACAAACTAGGTCAGACATAAGTCTGGTGAGTCCAGTGACTTTCATCATATAAACAGATAATAGTATCATGACATGTAAATAAAATTGGATGAGAGATAACCGTAACAGGAATAGCAGGTTAACAGAAGAAACGGAATGATATAGGCTAAGAAAAGCTTTTCACTTCTCTGCACTAATACTAGTATAACATGATTAGGTGTTACCCTAATGTCTAAACTGAAACAGAAACGGAAACAGAATAATCTCTACAAAAACAGAATGCTAGTAATGGGCCTTCACCACCCGAACAGACAGAAGATACAGAAGCAGAATACTAATAATGGGCCTTTACCACCCCAAAAGACAGAAGGTACGGAAACAGAATCGGAAACGGAATCAAAGATGGAAACAGAATAATCCCTACGGAAACAGAATGTTAGAATTAGGTGTACATTAGTAATGGGCCTTAACCATCCCAACAGACGGTACCACGCAGAAACAGACACGTGTTACCACCCAACAGAAATAGACGGTACCAACAGAAACAGACAGAACTAAGTGTACCCTAAGTCCTACCCTAAGCGATCGTCTCCCTAATACATAAATACCCTATGTCGGCCCCACAGTAGGGTGTATCTCTCCCTAAAGTGGCAACCTATTGACACAGACCTATTTATCGATGTCATGGTGTCTTACATCCTCATAGCAGACCGGATCCATGCATGCACATGACCCGGTTGGAACGCGCCATCAACAACCCTCGCCATTATCAGAATGAACCGCTTATAATTAGTTAGGTAAGCTTGCCCGGACCCCAACATAGCGTGGGGTCAAAGTTTTTGATACCATAAAGGGTTACTTACTAATATGGGTCCCAAACAACAAATGACACAAGTATTTCCCCTCCTAACCTTGTGTCCTAAGGCTGACAGATTTCAGATTAACTTGTTTACAAGTTTCAGACATACAGAGTTCAGGTTTACTAGTTCAAAGATCATACAATCAAGTTAACAAATTTTCAAACTACCGGATCAGATGTACAGTTTTAACAGACTTACAGATTGTCTAACTTTGTATTGGGCCTACAGATTCACGAAATGGGTTTGTTAAATTCATCGGTCCAGTTGGTTTAACCCTATCCACCCAACACGTTTTAGACATCATATTTATCTCAGATTTGCATTAATTAATCATTAATGCATAGACCTCTCACATTAGGTCGGTAGCTTGTGGCCGCTGGATATGCCAGGCGGTTCTGGGCAGACTTCTGCCACAAGCCAGACCTAACCTCGTGTCTAAGCATATTTTAGTTATGCCTACGACCTCTCACATTAGATAGGTAGTTTGCGGTCGTTGGTTAAGCCGGTTGGTTCCGGGCAGGTTTCTACCGCAAACGGAGTCTAAACTCGTGTCATAGCCAATTTATTCCAATAAAGATTATACGAATATCTAACTAATTATGTCCATTTAACAGATTAAACTTCTTTATAGCTTACATCAGATTAATCAAATTTCCATGTTTTACTCAATCTTAGATCGAGCCTACGAATTTTCATACCCAAATTACAATTATTCAGCTTTCAACAGATTAGGCAATTCGACAGGTAACAGATCTAGCAGATTAGGCGATTCAACAGATTTAGCAGATAACAGATTTAGCATATTAGGCAATTCAACAGATTTAGCAGATAACAAAATTAGCATATAACAAATTTAGCAGATTAGGCAATTCAACAGATTTAGCAGACAATAGATTTAGCAGATTAGGCAATTCAATAGATTATATATTTCTAAAATTCTATTTACATATCTTGCCTAATCATAAATTAAGACTAAACTTACATGCCTAAATCATGGTCATAATTCATAATACAACATATGCCCAAATTTTTAGTTAAACTTTGCACAGTACAGAATATTCTCTAGAAGCCCAAATCATGATATACCATATGAAATATGCCAAATTATAGCCTTTAATGCCAAATATCCAAAAATCCACTTTTAGGTATGGTCACGTTGGTAGTTATCCTATTATAATATAGGTCTCTACGCCTAAGTCACATATTCCTTTTTCAAGTCATGAATCATTAATAAAATTTATCCAAAAGCCTAGATCTTTAAATTATAACATCTCAAAATCAGATCTTAATTTTAATATGCATTATGTCCCCAAGTTTCAAGTCACATGTTATCATACAATGATTCCTCTTCTTCCAAACCACAGAGTATGCACAGATCTAGATCTAATTTACAACATATGTCCCTTTTCTCAAATTAGTCACAGATCAGTCATGTCCAATTATGCATCATTCATTATTTCCCCTAAAATTTAGCGTTCGTGCGTTAATCTCTTATGAGATTTGGCTCAGGCTCGTGGTAGCCTGGCTATAAAGCAGAAAGAAGAAAGAGATACAGAATAGTCATAGAAAAACAGATCTAACAGATAATAATATGCATAACCTCAGATTCAGATTTATAACCATGCCAAGATCACAATTAAAGTTCATATCCGAAAATAACTGTACGCACAAAAAGGAACGATTCTTGTATTCTGGAATCTGTATTCTGAAACTGAAATGCTCGCCTTTGATGTAGACTAATCGTTTTAGATTTGATTCTCTTTTAATTCTATTCAGATTGGAAGAAGAAGCATTAATCCTAGTTTTGATTCCAGCAGAGTAGCGACGCCATTTTTATTTTTAATTAGAATAGAGGCAAAGTATAGGCAGAATGAAACTGTGTGGAGAGAAAGCTAAGTTTGGGGGTGTTTAAATAGCATAAGGGTCACGAATCTGGTCACAATGGGCATCTAAATACAGAAAAATGTATCTGTCCACGGATCTGGAAATAGGGAGGGAGGTCGACCCTAAGGTTGACCCTAGTGTCGACCTGTTTAACTAGGTCGACCCTAGTGTCGACCTGGGTCCTTGGCAGGAATTTTCCCGCCCAACCCGGGTGTCTCTTTTGAATTTCGAAATCTGAATTTTTGAATTTCGGGCTGGTTTTTTTATTGAAACTTCTGAAAGCCATATCTTCTTCATACGGAGTCCGATTTATGCAAACTTGGACTCCATTCCAAGCAGTATTTCGAGACAAACACAATGGCATAACCCGTTTCCCTTAATTATTCTCTGATTTGTTACTTTTATGTTCATAGAAAATACGGGGTGTTACAAGAACATTATAACGTATACTATCGTGGATCTATGCAGTTAAAGCCCTGTTGAATCCCCACAAAATCCCCGCTATATCCCGTAGCGCCCTTGCACCGCTACGCTATTGCAGTTTAGCGCCAAGAACAGTAAATCCGCTTCTAGACCCGTTATTTTCCGCTGCATCCGCTAAATCAAGGCTTTTTAGCATTCACTTTAGCAGTACTAATATATGAAGCTTGGTTTCACTAGTTCTCTTTTTTAAAAGTTCAATAAAGTTAGTGGAAAGAGATAAATTTAAGGAATAGGTGCCCAATGTATGGTGGAAATCAATTATAGTCAGTAAATCAAAGGTACATAATCATGATATTGTTTGATTTTGTTGCATATGAACAGTTAATACCAATATTTCTAAACATATAACGTGAGAATGATAATTAATTAATTTTCAAATATTTAAATTTACATCTAACAAATCTTTTTTCATCTCCGCTATATCCCCGCTATTTCCCCGTTTTATCCCCGCTACACCTTTTTGTACCTCTACCGTTATAGAACCGCTAAGCGCTTTAACTGTACAATTGTGGATCTATACCTAGTGGGACTTAGAATCTTGTCCCTCAGTTTGTACAGTAGATAGTTGCACTAATTACATAAGTAGAGATAGAAAAATTAATTAATTATCGGGATAATGAACTGAGAATTATATTGGGATAATAAACATAAATGATCTAAAATTTAATCAGAGTTTCACAATAGATACTGGTAGAACGTTTTGGCAGAGCACGGTATCTAACAGTATACACGTGTGATTAATTTAACGATGCATGTAAGGTAGATTGTTTGTTAGGAAGTGATTGATTGTGTTTATATAAAAAACGGATGTATAGATGCTAGTGATAATAAAATAAATACCACTAAGAAAAACTTGTGATTATTTAGTGTGTTAACTTATCTAAACGTCATTTATGAATTTTTGGTCAATATGTGGGTTTCCATGTCTAAGGATTCCTGAATACTTATATAGACGATTTGAGATAGAATTTTGAAAAGTGAAGAATATTATTTCTCTAAGAGTAAACGTATTTTGACCAACATATGCAGCCATTAAAATTGGTGTGAAGTTGAAATCACTAGCAAGGCAGTATTGGTATAAAATCCTACGTAATCAATATTGCAGCCACTTGATGAAACAAACCACTAAATTTTGTGGTGTGACAACGTTGCATGTTTAACATGTGAATTAACTAGGTTAATATTAAGTTCGTTGTTTGGGTTAATTTGAGGTAAGAGGATCTTCGGTTACTTGCTTATCATATACATTTTCTTCCGCTTAAAACACAAATAAATAAATGTCAATAATCTTATAAATTGTTATAAATTATGTAATTTCATCATTTTGTTGTTGTACTGAAAGGAAATTCAATTTAGATAATCGAAGGGGGATTTTGCTTGCGTGCTTAGGAATAAAACGGAGAAGATATAAGTGATAATTTTCCCGCAAAAACATGTGCTAATCAAATAATTTATATGGTTTTCTCATATACTTGTATCATATACTTATATTTCCAAATTTCCCTATGTATCATCCATGCATAAAAGCCTTAGTTAACGTAGTGTGTTGTTGTGGATATTTAGCTTTGTATGATATTGAGTATATATAAACTTCATAAAGTTATAACTTCAAATACATAGAGGTCTTCGTATATACGTCTATGAGGGATATATACCACTACTAGAAAAGTTAATTGTTCCGGCAGGGGGGGCAACGACTTACAACGGTCTATTTTCGATGGCTCTTTATGGACCGTCGGCAGCCCTCGAAGGCCGTCGGATGTTACGGATATCAGCCAGGCTAAGACCCATTTCTACTGCTCCAAAAATTCTCTCCAACCGAAAACCCATTCCCCAATTCCCCCAAATCGAGTTTCCAGCCCCAAACACCACTTTCAATAGCTTAAAACCTCCCCAACGTCAAAAGCAACCACTGTAGCAATCAATTTCAGGTATTATCTCTTACTTTTAAATTAGGGTTATATAATAATTGCAATAACCTCAGCTAGCATAGTAATCGTTCATAGCATTGCTTTATGTGCATATTTCACATGTTAATGTTAAACTGCAAAATTTATGTACAAATTGTTTTGTTTGTACCTATTAAAACATTATATGTATGTGTTGGTGTTGCCATTGTATTGGATTAATTGGAATGCATAAGTTAGCAGTATTATATTTTGCTTGTATTGACTTATGCAGAAAAATGAATGCATGAGTATATAAAAGCGATTTGAGTGTACTGACAACAATACTAAAGCAGTCTTAAATTGATGAAATACGCTGATAAAATGCGATAAATTTAAATATATGTTTTTAAATATGTTACATTAAGTAAAGATATATTATTTTTCATACAATGCACACATCTTGACTTATGTCACTTAGTTGTTGGCCCCATCCTATGAGTGTTGTACATGATCGTTATATAAATAGTCGTTTTCATCACAAAATGGTCATTTATATTCATGTACAATATTTGTTGGATTTTTCCTTGTACTCGGACAAGTTATAAACGAAGAAAACATGTATATTTCACATATTACTCCATTCAAATATTTCACAAAATTTTGGCCTATTTTTTTTTTGTTTCCTACGTACACACATTTGTGTACAATGCAGGGAACAAAAGGGAAATACTGCCGAAATTTTGTTGAATCATTTGAGGCGAAATAATATACGAAATGTGAATCCTTACTGTGTTTGTAATGGAAAGTAAGATGTTGACCATGGATAAAAATAGCTTTTTATATCGATGCGTTTAAAAAATGTGTCATATTTGAAAATATGTTTGAAAATAAAAATATATACATTTGTAGTACGATCATGAAAATAAGCTTTTTCGACTTTGTTTTCTTGAAAATAAATATTATTTTCTGAACTTGACTTAAAAGGAAAAATGATTGATTACTTTGTTGATCCGAGGAGACGGATGTATCAAAAAAGAGGACAAAAAGGTTCAATAAAAGAAGATTTTTTATGCTACACAAGTTTTTGTTGAATCGCTTTAAGTAATAATGAAAACAATCCAGAATTTCGTTGTCCATGTAGTAAGTGTAGACATTTTAAGTATTTGTTGCCCGATATTGTGAAAGTTCATTCATACAAAAACGGATTTGTACCTGAGTATTATGTTTGGGATCATCATGGAGAATTTGTAGCAAATATTTCTATGGAGTTCGAGGTAGAAAGTGCAGTTAATGAAAATATTAATACAATCCGTATTGAAAATATGGTTGAAGACGCAACAAGATCAATGTTTTCTATAGTTGGAGTTGATGATGGAAATGTTGAAGAACCGAATATTAAAGCAACAAAATTTATGATTTACTAGATGCTGCTAAAAAACCTATTTGGGATGGTTGTAAAAGCGGCACCCGTTGTCACTAATCATAGAATATATTGCGATGAAGTCAAAATACAACATCATTGAAGTTGGGTTTACTACTATTGTACAACCTGCAAAAAGACACATGCCACTCAATAATTTAATGTGTGAAAATCACTACGAAGTAAAAAAAAAAACTTATGTCGGCTTTTCCTTCACCATATCAAAAAATAGATACATGTTTAAACGGTTGCATGTTGTTTTGGAAAGAAGACGTAAAGCTTAGAAATTATAAAATATGTAATCATGAAAGATAAAAACCAGGAAAAAAGAAGGGAAAGGAAGTTCCGTACAAGCGTGTGTATTACTTACCCATCGCTCCAAGGCTTCAAAGATTATATGTATCTTCTGTAATTGCATCCCATATGAGATAGCATTGTGTGAGATCGAAGGAATATGGTATGTTGACCCATCCTACTGATGTAGAAGCATGGAAGCTTTTCGAAAAAATTATCACAATTTTGCAATAGAGAGATGTAATGTTAGACTAGGATCATGTATGGATAGTTTTTCACTATCTTCTCAATTTGGTGCTAAATATTCATCATGACCCATTATCACCACACCATATAATTTACCTTCATGGATGTATATGAAAACGCAATATTGTTTGTTACTGTTGTCCCTCCTATCCCCAACGATTCGACATAAGGAATTGATGTTTATTTACAACCATTGATTGAGGAATTAAAAACACTATGGAATGAAGGAGTAAAAGAATACGATTTTTCAAAGAATAAATTTTTTCATATGTTTTCTTCTTTATTGTAAACTATAAGTGATTTTCCTGCCTACGCTATGCTTTCAAAATGGAGTATTATCGGTCATCTAGCATGTCCATATTGCATGGAAGAAATACGAGCAATTTCTTTACCGCACGGTAAGAAAATTTCATGGTTTGATTGTCATCGATGTTTTCTCCATGTAAATCATCTTTTCAAAGGTGATAAGAAAAACTTTTTAGCCAATAAAATAGAAACCAAACAATCGCCAACGATATGGTCAGTGAAGTCATATACGAACTGGTTAGGGAATATTCAAAGATATATGAAACTGGAGTGCAAACAGAAATTGCACCCAAATCGACTGTTCATTATTGGTGCAAACAGTTTATTTTTTGCTAGTTGCCGTAATGGAAACATCTTCTGTTTCACCATAATATTATTGTGATGCACAATGAGAAAATTGTATTTGTTGATGTCTTTAACACAATTTTGAATGTCAAAAGGAAGACTAAAGATGATTTGAAATCAGGACACGATATAGAAGAATTATGCAAACGTCCTTGAGCTTCATATGAAACCGAATGACAGTAAAAAATCGAAGGCATGTTATGAACTAGACAGTAATCAAGTTAAAGTTGTGTTAAAATGAGTGGAAGGGTTAAGATTTCTTAATGGTATTTCGTCAAATCTTTGTAGATGTATTGATTTTAAAAACTGCAGATTGAGCGGAATGAAAAGCCACGACTATCACATAATGATGGAAAATTTATTACCTGTTGTAATATATATGAATGAATATTCTCTTGTCATATTCTATTTAGTTCCACATCATAGGAATAAGTCTAACCTCAGCTCCAAAGCTTAGATAAAAAAGAGCCAATGTAATAAAAATTGTACACACTTGAAGCAATAGAAATAAAAGTCTCTGCTCTATCTTTTCTGTTCTCTCTAATGGCTTCTTGTTTAGCATGTGTTTTGTTTTATTTTATTACACGTTATTAGCACGATGTTCTAGTCGATCTAATTATAGATCTCAAAACGGTAGGTTATTTTTATGATCTGATTGATTTGTTTTTCAAATCTCCATTTTTGTTAGATCTCATCTCATTCTAGATCTAAACCTATTGTGTTATCTTGTAGATTTTTTGTGCCTTATAATTGTAAAACTCATACAGACCTACACTTTGAGATTTGATTCTTATTTTGTTAATCATGTTTCAGATCTCACTCTATTATAGATCTGATTTTTTTTTTTTTGATGTAATCATACTCTTGATCTCAAAATTATACTCAAATTATATACATTTGAGATCCCTACATGATTTAGAAATGAGATGTTGATTGTAGTGATTTTTTTTAGATTCGAAAAATTTTTGTTCATCTCTATTAAGATAAATTCATTAAATTTAATTTGATTTTGTTACATAATTCATATTTCTGGAAGAAATGTTGCATTGTTTCTTAGAGAAACAAATGTAAATATAATACGTATCTAGAAGATCATATTAATTTCAGATCTAATATTGATCTATCACAAAAAGTGAATTATGAAAAATAAACAAATAAAGAATCATAAAGTATATTAATTCTTTGGAATCTGAAATAATATGAACCTGAAGTTCATATGGTGAAGAAAAAAATTGAAGCCCGAAGTTTTCTTAAAAGTTGTGACATAAAAAGATTTTACTTCCAAAAGAAGTTAAATGTGACACACACATTATAATATGAGACAATAACATTGGATTCAATAGAAAATCTCTAAACGGATTTCATCTAACTGACATCTTTCATGTACATTTAATATTAACTAAATATCCTGGTGATACAGTATGCATATTAATCTCTTGAAGAGAAGTTTTGGAGATTTAATTTTAGGTAGCAAATCCAACATCCTAAAAGAGATGTTAGAGATTTTTTTATTGCATTACAATTACATAAATAAAAGATATGTTCCCTGAAGGAATATCATACACTCCAGAAGTAGTGATTTCTTTTCTCTCTTGAATCTTATTTATATTTAGTACACCTAATTTTGTTAATGCTTTTAAAGTTTGATATGTTTTTTTATATTGATATAACATTTCAATAGTTTGTATATATTTATCTCTGGAGGAGATAAGTTCATCCCAGAAGCGATGATAACAAAATATCTTTAGAGAATATTTGTATATTTGGAAATGGTAAAATATCTCTAGAAAAGATCTGTTTATTTGAAAATAATAAAATATCTTCAGAAGAAATTTCTACAATTAAAAATGATAAAATTTTTGTAGAAAAGTTCATATGACATGAATTTCATATATAAATTTTTTTTTTCAAATAAGGAATGTGAAGTTCGTATGCAAATAAGGAATCTGAAGTTCATATGCAAATGAGGAATTTGAAGTTCATATGCAAATGAAGAACCTGAAGTTCATATGCAAATGAGAAAGATGATGATGAAAATTTAATGACTAAAGAAAATATGCATCTCGAAGATCATAAGTTAAGATTTAAATATTGATCTTAAATACCGGAAGTGTATGCAAAAGCAATTTTTGTTATAAAAATGGAAAATTTAGAACCTGCAGTTTCTATAATGGTAAGAGATAATTTTGATATGAATAGAAAGATCTAAAGATTTTTATATGAATTGTATGATTTGAACCTAAAACATGTAATTTTTATGTTGTAAATTTTTATGTATAGATCTGCGAGTTTATGGAATTATTCGTATTAAAGAATGTAAAATTTTGGTTATATAATTATGCACTTTTACTCAATTCTCGATTAGACATTATGCATATATATGGTATTTTAGAAAATAAGATTATTGGGAATGTAGTACAACTATAAGTTGTTTATTTCAGTTTTGATGTTGGTCGATATTGTAGCTAGATCCAAAATTTTATTATGTTGATTTAAGTAAAATTTATTTATTCGATTCATATATTTAGACCGTATATTATTTCCGTTATTTTTATAATAAATGCATCAAATGTATCGTTACGGTAATATATATCATATTACCATATTATTAAAAATGTATTAAAACCATTGGCTATTGTAAGTTAAATGATGTATGTTTGTATTTGGAATAAGAATAGGCATATGTATTATTAGTCAATGTATTTGGCAACTAATATCTAATGTAATGGAAAAAGTTGTATAACTCAGATTTGAGACCTGAAGTCTTGGATTATGAAAAAAGAAACTTTTTTTTGAATCTTGACAATTAGCAAGAATGTAAAGTCTTTTAAATTAGAAGTATGTTAAAAGGTTGAGAACCAAAAGCTTGTCATAAATTAATAAACTAGATATAATATGTATGTTTATATATATATGCATAGAAACTTGAAGTTCCTTAATCAATGAACTTGAAATACTTCATAATTTAAAAGCTTGAAGCTTTATTGAAACTGTGTGAAATAAAAACATTAATAAAATTGATATTCTATGATTTTATAATTTTCAAAACAAGTTGTATCTTGCTTATATATTTATATTTACATATTATGTTGAAGAATAAATTTTAACAACTTGAAGTTGTTTATATATTTTATTTGAATCAAAAGTTCAATACAGTGGAACCAGAAGTTCAATACAGTTGAATTAGAAGTTCAATACAGTTTAACAAACTTGAAATTGTTTGTATATTATTTGAACTAGAAGTTCAATATGGATTAACAACTTGAAGTTGTTCATATATTTCATTTGAACCAGAAGTTCAATACAGTTCCAAATCAGATATTTTGGATATTATGAAACGATCTTTAAGATCCACGTTAACACTGCTTGATAAGAAAAAAATTAATGATTGGAAAATTATAAACAATTTGTTCTAAAATCAATAACTTGAATGAGAGAGAATATGAAAATAAATTACATATACGTGGGCGTACGTATATACACATATATGCGAATATTTAATTAACAACCTGAAGTTGTCATGAGCTCATATTATAAATTATGCATATATTATTTTGTATTTCAGAAAGTTGATTGACATCAATAATGAATGACATGAAGTCATGTGTATATTCAAATGATAGAAAATGCCCCCAAGTCATTAGATCAATGAAAGGGAATAAGCAATACAAAATGAATGCATCTTATCAACTAATAAGAGCATTATCCTCATACAATTGAAATACATCTAATGTATTTGCTAGCTATAATGGATCAAAAATAAATCCAAAGTAGGTTTATTATTTAAAGTGACAATGTTTGTCAACATTGAGGGGGAGGATAAAGGAATCATCGATGTTAAATATTTGCTAACATATAGAATTATGCAAAGTATTAAGTAACTTTCATAAATTATCAATTAAGTCCCTAATAGACTTTCTCCAATATACATTTGAATCCCCGAAGGATCAAAAGGTGTATATCACAGTTGAAAGTGTGATATAAAAGTCAGTTCAAAATATCTTAGGAGTAAGTCATAAAGATGCAAAATAAAGGAGATGGGTGTTCCTAAAGAAACACTTAAGGGTGCTTTGAAAGAAACCCATGACATGATTGTCAAAATAACCGCAGAGGTTTAGGTACCTAAAGCATGATAAGTTTTGAGATCTCAATAAATTATGTATAGAACTGACAAAAAATAATCATCGATGATAAATCAATAAATAATAAAGCGCTTATATTTATAAATGGATTAAAAACCCATATTAGAGAGAAACATGATTGGCCATCATGAAATTCTCCTAAATAAGATATACGGACCTATAGTCCATATGATATGAACCTGTAATTCATAAGATAAAAATAAAAACATGTATAATGACAAAAGCACGCGGAAGTTACTGAAGCACCATATAGTGTCAACAACATGTTAAGTGCCATGAGCATTGTATTTTCAGAGATAATTGAATTGATTAAAGTGGTGAAAGTGGTTAAAACGCTTACAATACCCTGAAGGTATAAACGATGAAAGTATACAAATATCAGAAGAATTTAAATAACTTTGGTAGTGATAAAGAGCAAGAAATGTAGATTACAACATTCTTTTAAGTATTGTTGTGATGAAAATCTTGAAATAATTCATGATGAGTAGATCACTTCGTGCTTTCAAGAATTATTATAATGAAACTCTTAATATCCATTGAAGTGGTAGTTGCGATATGCAATAATTATTAAAATATATAAGTTCCTGAAGAACATAAATAACATTTGTTATTATAAAGAATACCAAGAACATGGATGATAGATTACAACATTCTTCTAAGTATTGTTGTAATGAAATCTTGATATACTTCAAGGTGAGTAGACTACTTCCTGCTTAGTGTTGTTTTAATGAAAATCTTGATATACTTCATTCTTCTAAGTATTGTTGTAATAAAAACTTAAAGATGAGTAGATTACTTCCTGCTTAGTAATGAAAGTTGTCTTATTCATCAAATATGTATTGCAATATGCAAGTCCAATTGAAACAGAAAATTATAAGCATCTGAAGTGTATTCATAAATGAATATTATTAACATACAAATCACAAAAGGAAGGCATCTTAAATAATAAGAAAACATGCCTGAAGCATGGAAATGCACATGAAGTTTTAAAAGAAAAACTCCATTAAGAAGTATTTGTAAGCAATTTGAATTATTGAAAGAAGAATAAGAATTCAGAGGAAATTATTAAATCAGGGGAAGCATCCATAAGTATGATATAATGCACTCTTTTTCCTTAACTAAGTTTTTTCCCCCTAGGTTTTCTTAGTAAGGTTTTAATGAGGATGGGTCATGATCCAGAAGTATCAACCTCAAAAGTAACATACAAATATAAGTTATAATGTACTCTTTTTCCTTATTTAAGATTTTTCCCATTGGGTTTTTCTTATTAAGGTTTTAACGAGGCATTACATTGATCCAGAAGTATCATACTACTTTTGACGTAGTAAATATGACATTGTATTCTTTTTCCTTCACTAAGATTTTTCCCATCGGGTTTTTCTTAGTAAGGTTTTGATGAGGCAACATTTTGATCTAGAAGTATCAAACATCTTTTGATGCAGTAAACTATTATTTATGAAGAAGACAAGACAGTTTGCATGGCTCTGATTCAAGTGAATTGTATCAAGGGTGATGGGATGGAGAAAATTTCTTCTAAATTTCTCTTCACACATGAATGAAAGGATAACAAGAATGAGGAGAAGCAAATTCAGTTCAAGAAAAGCGGGTAGATCTGTTCTCAAAGGCAATTTCAAAATCAACATTCCAGAAGATGATGTACAAAATTGGCGTGCGTCGACTACATCAATAGACTAATTGAATAACGTGTTATAAATAAGGGGAGCATATAAAAATATGTTATAATGTACTCTTTTCCTTCACTAATATTTTTTCCATTGGATTTTTGTTAGTAAGGTTTTTAATGAGGCATTATGTTGACCCTAAAGTATCAACCCTTACTGTAACATTGTAAAACATGTTACCTAAAGATGAAATGGATTTGCACTCTTTTCCTTGTTTATATATTTCCCACAGGGTTTTCCATAAAAAGATTTTTAATGAGGTATTGTTTTGATCCTGAAGCATCAAACTCTTTTAAGGAATATCATTTTAATATGATATTCATAATGTCAGACGTTGTACTCTTTTTCTTGTTTAAGGTTTTTCCCATTGAGTTTTCCTGATAATGTTTTGAAGACAACAGACTATAGTTGTATCGACTGAATGGATATATGCAAGCAAGATAATTATAAGGGGGAGCAATCATCATATATGTTTTAAAAGGGACAACTTCAAGTTAGCAGAGCATTCAAGATTTTGAAGACGTATATTCAAGGGGGAGTGTTGTAATATATATGAATGAATATGCTCTTGTCATACTTTATTTAGTCCCACATCATGGGAATAAGTCTAACATAAGCTCCAAAGCCTATATATAAAGGAGCCAATGTAATAGAAATTGTACACACTTGAAGAAATAGAAATAAAATTCTCTCCTCTATCTTTTATGTTCTCTCTAATGGCTTCTTGTTTAACATATGTTTTATTTTATTTTATAACATTACCCATTATGTTAAAAGAACTATTGCCGTTAAAATTTTGGAAAGTAGTAACGGAGCGTAGTATGTTTTAGAAAGAGCTTTGTTTGACTACTTTAAAAGTGAAACATTTACGTAAAGTTGAAGTATATATTCTTATATTGCTCTGCAAATTAGAGAAAATATTTCCACCATGTTTTTTTAATGTAATGGAGCATTTACATGTTCATCTCCCACCTGAAGCAGGACTTCGAGGTCCTATCCAATATGAATGGATGTATCCGTTTGAGAGCTAAATAACATGTTACCTAGTAATTTACTTGCATTTAAAATACAAAGTTAATGTAAATTAATTATGCATAGATATCTGAATCATTGAAGAAAAAAGTGAGACAAAAAACATGAGTTGAAGGTTTGATATGTAAGTCATACATCAAAAAATAAGATTTGTTCTTTTTCTTTCACTTTTTCGGTGACCATATGAATATATCATTTGAGAGTGTTCTCGTAATAGCGAAGGAGATAAACAAAAGTCCTATCAAATAATGTTATCTATTTTTAGAGAACATGGTCGGCCTTTTGGAAAGTGCATAGAAATCTGGCTAGACGATAGAGATCTTCATGTAGCATGCACCTATATTCTTCTAAACTATGTCGAGGTTCATTATTTGTTAAGTAATCTGAAATAATAATTTGTGTTTTTTTCATTTCTATAATGCATGCACGTGTAGTTTTTAATGTAATATTTTATTTATATATACAATGTTTATGAACATGAATATCCGAATGGAGATCTTAGTAAAGAACTTTCTGGTTGGTTTTCAAAATACGTTTACGAGACGAAAAATTGTATTGTTGATGAAGGGTTGAAACATCTTGCGATGGGATCAAAAAGAGTGGTGAAGACATATCCAATTTATTTCGTCGATATAAATTTAACAGCAAAGAATACAGTGCAGAAAAATCAACCAATATTACAAGTATATTTGTTAAAGGTAGCGATTATCCAAAAAATCACATAAATGATTTTTATGGCATTTTAACACAAATTTTGTAGTCGACATATTTCTCATGCCTTGTGAAGAAAGTGTTTCTATTTAGACACAATTGGTTTAGGAATGTTCCAGGTTCTGGAATTAATGTGCACAAGATTTCAGTCTTATCGAAATAAAGCACACTTCACAATATCATAAGTATAATCCTTTTTTGCTAGCCAAACACGCATTATAAGTTTATTATGCTCCTTACATGTCTTTAAAAAGAGATAAACTAGATTGGTCGGAATGAGACAATGACCAGATTTACTTTCGTTGAGAAAAATATTCCAAATGAACAAGCTTATCAGCAGATCTTGAGAACAACGAAATAATAATTATAGATGTTCATACATATTTTGGACCTTTGATCGATGAATCAAATGTTATAGTGGAAGTGTTTGACAGTACAGAGGAAATTAACGTAGAAAATGAGACCGAATCTGAATCAGAAGATGATGATGATTGATATAAAATGAGTAGCATATCGGAGTAGGATGACGTGCTTGTAAGTACTTTTTTTTCTTCACTTTTGTACTGTTTATCATTTACATTGTAATGTTTTTTTTTTTTTTTTTTTTTTTTTTTTTTTTTTTTTTTTTTGAAACATAGGCTGAGTTGGCATCCAACCAGACGATATGCAGCTCGCATGAGATTGCTAGATGCGAAAAATGCAAAAGAACTATAAGAATGCAATGTATGAAGTGAAGAAACAAATAAAGAAACCAAACTGAATGGGGGAAAATGTATAGGAAGGTTGGCTAAAATATTGGAATAGCGAAAAGGAGAAGGTAAGTATATTAAACTTTTTTCAAATATTTGATTGATAGATAATTAAATATCGAAAAATAATTAATAGATAACTAATGTATCCAATTTTGAATGTACAAACAGAGACGGAAAGAAACTCTGGAAATAGAAATAAAAATCCTATCACCCATCGAGGAGGATCAAAGTCATTCCAGCAATAACGGCAGAAGTTTGTAAATTTACTAAATTTGAATTGTAAGTATTTGTTGCATTATAATTTTGAACGTACAATAATTGTATAAAACAATCAATTTTAGGAAGCAGAGGCGGTGGGTCCCGAGTCATATATGGATGTGTTTACCCGTACGCATGCCGTCGAGCATGTAAATCCGAACGGCACAGTTTCATATACATGGCACGGTCAAAAATACAACAAGAGCCATGAAGCATATTTCAATTTATTTTCCATTAGGAGTTGTTTTACTCATTAAACTATAAATATACTACACTAGAAATGCCAATTAGGCAGTGCTCCTGGCCGTATCTAAATCGATCTGGCAGCCATATCAAAAAATGGCGTCTTTATTACTTAGATACGGGCTTAACCCATGTCAAATTCATGGTTTGATGCGGCTTAAAGTCGTATCAAGTTCATGGATTGATATGGGCCATATCTAATTTTTTTTTAAAAAAAAAAATTACATTGTCCTACTAGAATAATTGTTATACTATTAAAACCCAAAATTCTCGGTTATTATCTCAAGAAGATATAATAGTACAAGCATTACGCAAACACATTGACATCTTAGCAAGATATAATAGCTCTCCATATAAAAGTTCTAGAATAATTGACATAATAGTACAAGTATTCCTCTTCTTGAGTACTTCCTTGATCAGTTTCAGGCCCACCTCAACACGGTTGTTATGACACAGGTACTCATCTTTAGGGTCCTCCTTCAAATCCTAATCAACAGCAATAACCAAAGTAAATAACAAAAAACATTTGCAATGTGCAAGGTGTTCCGAGGCAAAGGGGGCTTATATGCTTGAAATTTTCAGAATAATTTAGTAAGATATAAAGGAAACTAAATGAGGTTCAGAAAACAAACAAATTTGCTTAAGATGGTATAGCTGTTTACACAATATCAGACTTCCAGCTTTGAAGCTTGTTTTTTGAAGGAGACTCCCATTGCAACTATTCACATTCAACCTAAGTGCAAAAAGTAAAACTGCATTAGTTTCCAAAACTAATGTAAACATACAAAGCTGTACCAAGTTAAATATCTAAACAGGCTGCACACAGTTAATGCAGCTTGGACTAGGAGTTAATACAGTAAAAGAACTTCACTTATCAACCCAACTAGAAACATGGGCAATCTAATATGTAATAGCACATCAGCATATCATGCATCTAGTCAAAGATACGGAACCAGATCCTCTAACCCCAAGTCACTCCAGACCCTAAAGCACCAACAATTAAAATATGAAAGGTAATGATGTATTTTACAAAAACTCCTTTTCTTGTTTTGTTAAAATTTTGGATAAGATCCACTTTGCACAATACATATAAATGCGTAAAAGAAAATACTGCATTGGACTAGGAGTCTAGAGTATATTTGGGCCAAACTTACATGTGTTCCCAATGGAAAATTGCTTTTATCCCGTTCCAGATCATTCCTTATGTTTGTTAAACTCTACTCATCACCATTAGTTAGTACCACCTACAACAATGAGTGGTCATCTTTATGATACGACAAAATCTTTGTTATGCTTTTCATTTTATGATATCTGCATATCATAGCTGCTAATCAGCTTGCATATGTTCTTGACCTTCACCAACTTCGTATAAATTTGCAACGATATGTCAAATTTGTGAGATATCAAATCCGAATTATTATGTCTAAGTCTTGTTTCATTTAGCACAGTTCAAAAACAGTAGTGCAATAATTATTGCTAGGATTCAAAACCAGATAACCACTTAGCCAAGTCATACCTTGGAAGCCCCAGCATGAATAAGAGAAATACCAAGCAAGCCGACTCCAGAACCAACCCAGCATACACCATAAATATTCTAATTCATAGGGTGTCTCAGGATTTGCCAAACTAGGAGCTTGCTTCTCTTTTTTTCTGGTTTCTTACACCAATAAAATTAACAAAATACAAAACAATTTTTTTTTCTTCTTAAAAGCGATAATTCTTAGTGTACCGTAGATAGTCAAAATACCAAAGAATGCTGAAAATGGTTAGCTTAGATAATCGGTTCATGTGATAAAAACTTGAAACCCGTTCAAGTATTTCTACAAACTCTTTGGAATCTTGGATGCACCTTATTGAGAAAGTATTTGAGTAGAGAAATTTTATTGTATAACTAGTATGCAGCCCGTGCCGATGGCACGGGTTTGGGTTTCAGTTGACATAATATATAGTACAATGTATTAGAAATGGATAGTTTGATCAGTGTAAATTTATTTACAACATGAACAGTAAGAAATTTATTTACAACATGAACAGTATATTCTTATGGGAAAAAATGCTCACACCACAATGCTTCTTAATCCAAAGACCTGCAAAAAATATTTCATCTCTTATGAAAAGTTGTTAAAATTTAAGTTATTGGATTCCAGTCCCGTAACAGAATCTGAAGTGCATTTACTGCAAGAATTATTCATAATGAAAAATGCAAAAAAATTATTTGTTAGAAGAACAGTTGGTTAAACTCCCTATTAAGTTTTAAAATATACCAAACATAAAGTGACTGTTAGCACTCAACTGTTATCCATGAAATAAACATAAAGGAAGATTTATGGTGAATAAAAAAAAATGTCATAGGCCAGTTAGCATTGAATAAAAATTTAAGAAAAAAAAAAGCATATGCCAATTAGCATCAAACTGAATTATGCATAGCCATACACACACACACATACACACACAAATATATATATATATATATATATATATATATATATATATATATATATCAAAAGATGAAATTTTAATAAGGATGAATAACTAATTATCATCAAAATTAGCCTTGTATGTTGTTAAATATCTTTCAACCTTAGATGGATACCTACAAATCTACTGCAAAATGAAACTTTTAATATAAAACAATATTATATGTGATTATCCCAAACAGAGTGAATAAATTTAAATTTCAAATATTTGATATTTATTTCCTTTTTATCAAATTATAAGTAGTTATTATGAGTCAAATACATATATAACCACTAATGGAATATGTAACTATGCAAAACGTTAAAAAAGGTATAGTTACAAAATTGATGCATTCATACCATAACAATTATATATATTTAATTATAAATATCATCAAATTGATCACAGAATCTCATATTTCGTGGCAGTTACGAGGCCAAACAATCTTAATTAATAATTTAAGTCAGCTTAGAATAATTCGATTATCCAAGATATATGGTTCATGTCCAGGTACATTGGAGAAAAAAATCTCTGTTAGTGACATCTGCTGCACTTTCTCAAGAATTATAAATATTTTAATTTTTTAACTTTTTTATTTTCTTTGTTAACATTCAATTAAAATTTAGCAGCTGCTTCCTTTGGGCATGATCCGTGAAAGAAAACTGTTCTGGTTGAAAGTGAATTTTTGTTAACTTGAGAAAGAATTACTATTGGAAAACAAATCAGTCATGACAACTTGTATTCTTGCACATTTTATAACTTTGAAATACACTATTATTACCATATAGAAAAGGAGAAGACATGCTTAAAATGAGAAATAAAAGTATTCTGAGATGGACACATATTATTAAATTAACAGCTTTTTTAAAGTAGGAGGGTCCTACCTAAAAGTAAACCAATATATATTCCAAATAGTAGGATATGCATGAGGTCGGCATTATCAATCATCATAAATATCAATGGTTAATGAAGGGTAATAGTCATTTACATGATCCAAAAAATAATAACTGAATGATAGATGGAACAGAATGAATTACAAAGCATGTTCATTTAACTGAAAAAAGCAACGGGCATTTCACATGCCTAAATCAAGAGTGATGTAATAAGGTTTATTCATATCCCTAATTTCGGTTATTTTCTCACATCAAGCTATTAAACATATATATATATATATATATATATATATATATATATATATATATATAATTCAATGCAGAATATTAACAAACGAATAAATGAATAACTGTAGCACAGAGTAACAAATAGAAAAATATTAACAATAAAGGATATACACTTACCTCACATGTACCACCCCCAATTTTAAATCAGTCTGCTAATTTATGTGAGGTCTGATCATGGCAGAGAAGTGGAATTTGGATATAAATTTAGAGAAGAACAATAAATCATGAATCACAATGTCCAATTAACCAGAAAGGACCAATATTCATCCAATAAATATTATCAAACTAAGATTGCCAAAGTTTAGATTTTTTTTACTTACATCCTACTAAACGCGACAATTGAATTATTTATAGAAGTAACAAAAAAGAAAGTTTAATCTGTAGAAGCTTATATCTGAGATTGATGTTTACAAAGTAAGCTTCGCTTTTTTTATTTAGTCAATTGTTTCCTGACGGTTTCATTTAGTTGAGGGGTTGCAAAATGCTAGACTTTTAAAATGATATAAGCATAGGTTTGATTAACTTTTAGCTTCAAGTCAGAACATTATGTATCACATGCTACTACACTCATGGTATCAATTCTGTTTATGTAAAATAAAATATTGTGAGTTTATGAAAATTAATGGAAAGGGTATAAGAGAGAATATCAAATTAAAAAATTGCCAAGATTAATATATCAAACAAAATTTCATAGCAAATTTCAATGATACAGAGCTTGCATTATATTTTTCCATTTTTCCACTTGGATGTTCTAACTGAATGAAGAAGTATACAAAAGCTATCTAAAATTTGGGGTATAGTATATGGCTATATGCTGAAATTTTTATTGCTTTCTTCGTGGTCTCTATGTAGTTGCAATGTCTAGCTAAAAGCCATTCACTATGATAATAGCAGTTTGATCCAATGCATATGATTCATAACATACGAAACTTGGGGTATTCAAGTGAATAAATGCATATTATGAGTAAATCAAATATAACGGTAATTATGCTTGCAACTTCCAGAATAAGGTTACTTATGGAAGAATTTAAAATAAAATTCCATTTCAATATGGACTGTACTATTAGGGAGGAAACTTAACTATTGTTATTCACTTTTGAAGGATGGATAAACGTAAAAGAAAAAGGCATAAGGTAGTATAGAAATGGATCAAGAATAAAACATTAACATATAAAAGTGAACAGTTAATGCAACACCTGAAATAGGATAAAAAATAAATACATCGAACCCCTTAACTATTATAATTGCAGACATTGATGCTCTTGAACTTGTTACTAAAAATAGCATTGAGACTTAAGTCCTAAGCCTTATACATAACCATAAATCTTCATCGAACATTTACCTTCAAACCCCTGCAAAATCTAACACCAGCCATTCCTGAAAATGATTAGGAAAGCGAACCCCTTAACTATTATAATTGCAGACATTGATGCTCTAACGTTTCTGAATCACCAATATAAAATGATTATACACTGAAAATTAATACAGCTTCATGGATAGATTAGGAAAGCTTACCTTTAATTTCTGCAAATAGCCTTCTTCCTGTGTAAACATGTAGCGAAAAGCAGTATCGACGTTTCTGTAGAAAAGAGGAATTAGGGATTTGAATTTGCTGAGGAGAAATATCATGTCTATGGCTGCTTGCTGATGTGGATGAAAAGAGAATGGAGTGCTTTGGGAAGCGGTTTTTGATTTGGAGAAGAGGGGAGGGACGACATTCTTTTTGGGTTTGGGAAGTTCATTAATTTCGGCTGAAATGAAATTGTGAGGAGGGAGGAACGAAAAAAGAGTGAGAATAAAAAATATCACGTTGTTTTGACATGGCTCAAACTAGGGATGAGTGCGGTTCGGTGCGGTTTTGACTTAAAACCGCACCCGGAACCGCTAGAGTGCGGTTTTCAAAAGTAGGAACCGGAACCGGACCAAAAACCGTTGGTGCGGTTTGGTTTTAAAAGTACGGTTTCGGTTTTTAAAAGTGCGGTTTCGGTTTTAAAACCAATTAACAAAAAAAACATCGTTCCCTTAGATGATGATGCACATGAAATGTTTAAAGCTGAGGCAGAGGCTTTTTTATTTGTCAAGTGTGTGATATTGATCTTCACATGCAAATGAAAGCTCTTTTACTGTAATGACCAATCGGTCCAATCCTAATACCGTCTTACTATAGATGACAACAAGGCAATGGATGTAATCCAAATCATAATTCTGATGGACCGAAAGCAGTATGTAGAATTTGTTCTAGATACTTCTCAGTAGTAGCATACCGCCTCTTTTTAACCTCTATAGCTAATACAATAAGAGCTTTGTCTAGTGGTAGGTCTTGATAGCTTCTCAAGGTGTTCAATATTAGTTTTGTTTTCTTTTGTAGATCCTTTCTATGATCAGACATTTCCATCAACACGTCATGAGTAATCTTGGCAACTTGAGTCAATATAGCCATGCAGTTAGAGTGCTGCAACGTGTATTGCTGCTCTTTTGCTTCCATGATTGCCAAGTAGTGAACGTGCAGATTTGCTTGAAGCTAAATTTGAGAAGGTAGCGTTAAAATTTACGTATAAGTAACTTTCGGTGCGGTTTCGGTTTTGCGGTTTGAAAAAGGATGAAAACCGAATCCGGACCATACTAATGGTGCGGTTTCATCGGTTTTGCGGTTTTACTTCGGTGCGGTTTTTTAAGATGCGGTTTTATGCGGTTTCGGTTCGGTTTCGGTTCGTAATCGGTTTTCCTGCTCATCACTAGCTCAAACCCGTATAATAGGAACTGATTTGAATTTTGGATGATCTACGGTTAGATTTTAGAGATTAGAGAGGTGCGGATTGATAGAGCTGTAGCAAATGAAATTTGATACGGCTTAAGCCGTATCAAATCTCTGCATCCTAGTGTGCCAAATTCGTTGTTCTGGTGTGGTGATAATGAAATAAGATATGACATTAAATTTAGCTACATACTTATTTGTTCATGTAGGAAAAAAATTATGGAGCAATGACAGAAAAGATTGGTTAAGACGGGTCGAGAGCAGCTGACAACAGAGGAAGATGTTATACTTGAGTCAGTTATGGATCCACCATCACAGAGCAGACGATATGTATTTGTTAATCAAGTAGTAAGTAAATAATATGTTAGAAGATAAGATTTTAATAATATATTAGAAACTAAATTATATAATTATTACAGGCCAGCAGTCAGAGGCGAGGACGACAGACTCGAGCCGATATCGATCATGCGAAGATAAAAAATTTGAGGACTAGAATGGCGCAGCTTTAGGATCAGAACCATCATTAGGCCATAGAGATGATGCAGCTGCTGGATCAACGTATTTCTGTGTACATGCAGCAGTTTGGCGACCTCCCTTTCTTTGTGGGTCTGGAGGTAATTCTACAGACAAGTGTTGCTTTTAGAGGTATGTGTTTTTGTGACTGGATGAATAACAAAATTGTTTGATTTTTGGTTGAGACTTGTTTGATTGTTGGTTGTATAATAGACTTGATGTTGTATTGTATGATGGTAGACTTTGTTGGTAGCTTGTACGATTATAGACTTAATGTTGCAGTTGTTTGTGGATAGTTTGTAAGTATTGTACGATTGATTGACTAGTATGACTTGATTTTATATATTTTATGGTTTGGTGAATTGCGTGTAGCTTTATTTTTTATTTTTGGTTGGAATATTGTATAGAAGTGGCGGAAAGTGTTCGTATATGAAACGTGGAAGGAAGGCTAAAATGCAGTCGAAGTTCAAAAAATTAATAGTAGGTTTTCTAATGGCTTCCGACGGCTTTCGGGTATTTCCTATCTGGGGTTTCTAGTGGCTTCCGACACATTTTGAGAGCCGCAGGAAACCACCTAAAATCGTTGGAGATATTTCCGATGGGTGTTGCTGGGAACCAACGGAAGCACTTCTTCCCGATTCCTTCACTTGCAGCGGCTTATTTTGGCGGCTTCCGACGACCGTCGACAGTTTTAACCAATCGGAACAACCGCTCTTTCTAGTAGTCTATATATTTGAATTTCAAAGAAAAAAGGGGCTCACTGAATATGATAAAATCAAAACTCATGATAATAAAAGTTGGGGCAGCAACAGAGCTGCTGCTATTGAAGGGCTACTGTTGTTAGCATCATCAGTAACAATAGTAAGTGCGCAGCAGACTTTCCAGAGCATGTGTGTGTAGGTATATATATCCCCTTTGCATATAAAATATCTACTAAATCAAACTTTATAATGTTGAACTGTTTTAAAAATATTTGATTGAGATGATTGATATTTATAAATTTTGAAAATACTAGGATAGTATGACATACTTCTCAAAATAAATATCTATTTCCATATCTATTGTGTTTTATGCTTTATTCTAGTAAAATATCATTTTTTTTATTATACTTTTCATCAGAATAAAAAAAGCCAGTATATTTTTGCATCCACAAGGTTTTTATCTTTTATATGTAACATGTGGTTATATTTAGACATTTAAGTAAGGCTAGCATTTTTGTTTTTAAAAGGATGAGTTGTCCATGTTTTACTTATAAGTGGTTGTTATGAATTTGTTAACTGTACATAAAATTAACTATTAGATTGATAATCAGTTATGTATTAGTGATGGAAAACAATGATTTTACAGATAAATATTGTCTAAGAAAAATGCTTGGTTGTACAATGAAACCATGATTTTCCATGTTTCTCTCCTTTTCTTTGTAATTATAAACTCTTACATGCTAGTTTTTCTTCTTTTATTCTCTTTATTTGGAGCAACTCATATGTGAAGAAAAGGGGAAAACCAAAATAATAAATTTATTCTCTCTCTTCTCTGTGAGGTTAACAACCTTTAAAATTTCATCTACATTCACTTGTACAACCAATGAATTAAAATTATATTACCTTAATCTCAATAGTTGCTCAAATATGCAACATTGTATGGCCTGCAATTCATGCACATAGTCCAGCCCCTACTATAAGAAGTAATGATTCATCGATAATGGGGTCTCTACAATTTTATATCTACCAAACAACAAAAAATACATTAGCAAGATAAGAAGCTACCAATAAGTCTCATATGTCTATGTAAATTTGTACATACATACATATTTGAGAGATAGAATGGGTTAATGGATGGTTTATGTCTTGTTAGGTAATTGAACGTGAATTGCTTGCTGCAATTATGTCATGATATAACTTGGGAGAGAGGGTTGTTGGTTGAATTTCTAAGGATAGTAATGTAGTATTGATTTCTTACCATTTTTGATGTTGCATCAATTTAATGAAGTTGATTTAAGACGTACTTGAATTAGCCTTTCCATTGCACGATGACTTGTTAGTGCATGCTGCATATGTTCTTATATCATTGTGCACCTATGCACCGTTTGATGACTATTCAGTTATTTCTAATGTTGTTTTACTTTCGGGCATCTGTAGCCTTGTTTAACTGTGTTGTTAGTTGTTGTAACAACCCGTATTTCAAAAACCTGTTATAACATAAATGGAGGCAGAATTAAACTGTAAAATCTGAATCAAGGGAAACGGGCTATGCCATTGCGTTCGTCTCGGAAAAATACGCGAAATAGAGTCCGAGTTTTCAAAAATCGGAGTCCGTATGACCAAGATATGGCCTCGCGAAGTTTCACGAAAAATTCCCAAATTAAAGTATACTTAATTAAGTGAAATGGGTTGCGCAGAGAAATATATATATTGATATATATATATATATATATAATTGAAAATTAAATAAATAAATATGCAAAAATGTTCAAAACAGCGAATTGGGAGAGGGGAATAACCGAACCGGCCGATTTTTGAGGTCGACCCGAGCCTGCTGGGTCGACTAGGGGTTAATCCAGGGTGTTTGGCTGTCAACCCGTGGGCCGATTCGCTCAAATGCAGATTTTGCATTTGGATGGTTCTCATGGTTCATCTTTAATCTAAAGGCCCTAGATGGTTCCTACACTTGACTTCTTCCCCAAGACATGCTTTGATGGCTTGGATTGAATCTAGGTTTAATCCTATGGCCTAAAACACTTGCCTAATCTATAAATAAGACCCTAACCTATCCTAAATCCTCATTATTCATTCATGCAACTAAACTATGGCAAAATTTTACCTCTCATGGCCTCCACTCTCTTCATAAAATTTCTAAATGGTTTCTATGAGAGATTTTCCATGCATACAAGTGTTTTCAAGCTTGTATGAGTGTCATTAGCTTGCATTCAAGTCAAGTTTCTATCTTTGCATCATAAAGCAAGGGTTTTGATCATTTTGGCTCAAGGGTTTTTATGTTAGAGCTTGCATTTTGGGTCTATTTGATTGCATAAGGGCTTTGTCATATCTTTTGTGCCTTCATAGCAATGTAAGCCCTTTCCCTACTCTTAGATATTAACTATGAAGTTAAATGTTCATGTTGCAAGTTTGGGTTTGATCATTGAGTATGATACATGCTATCATGTCATGCAAGTTTATGAAGTCATTATCTTGATCTTGTGAGCTAAAAGCTACAACCTTTATGTTGAAATGTTGCATTAGGCAACATGAGAACCCTCATAACCTTTATGTCAACTTGCATATGAAGTCATAACCCTTATATGATGATATATGCGAGTTACTAGTCATCATTCCATATCTTTTGTCACCATGATTCGCTTATGTGCCAAGTTTGGGTTTATGCATGTTTTGAGGCTTAAGAATGTAACATGCAAGTTAATGAACACATTTGTGCCTCATTTGCCACCATGATTAACTTGTGGCTTAATATCCATTTTTGTCATGCCTTTGCCAAGTCTCTTCTTTTAATCCATTACGTTGTCGCGAACGTATACGCGAGTTTAAAAGCGTTGGGTTATGTTATGGGTAATTTCTAATGACATGAAAATCCAACTTGAAAATATGACTTGAAATATAACATGGAAGTTGACATGTAAGTATGCATAAAAACATAAGCTTGGGAATTTACCTATTAAGTTAGGTCTACCCTTTGGGAATTTACCTATTAAGTTAGGTCTACCCAAATGCTTGAAAACTTGTAACATGTTTTGGGAAACATGATGGACATGACACTTAGATAATATAAGTGTGGCCAACTCGAGGTTGGGTTGAGTTTGCAACGTAAAACTACCCGGAACCAACCGGCCTAACTAGTAGTTGCAAACAATAGGACCCAATGTGAGAAGTTGGTCATGTTGTGCTTGAACCCGAGGTTAGACCAAGTTGTGGTGTAAAGCTACCCGGAACCGACCGGCTTAACTAGTAACCACAACAAAGTCTAATGTGAGAGGTGAAGGTGCATTAAGTAATTAATGCCACATGATAGGGTTAAGTTAATTTGATTAATGACTCTTAACCAAATATGACATGGACAAATGGGTTAAGTAATTTGATTAGGCTAATGATACTTAACAAAACATGACAAGGTTGGGTAGGTTAAGTAACTTGATTTGCCTAATGACACTTAACCATTTTTATATGACTAGTGGATGGGGTTAAGTTAACCAACACTTAATCAATCCAACGCGATAACTTGGTAAGGTTAAGTAAGTTTTCTTAATGACGCTTAACCAAAAAATACGGTTAACGAATGGGGTTAAGATTAGACTCAACTAGTATAAACATGGAAATCGGATGGGGTTAAGTTAGCCTAGACTTAATTAATCCCACTTGGTAGTTTAATGGGGTTAAGTTAAACACTTAACTAATCTAAACATGATGAATTGATGTGGTTAAGTGACCTATACTTATCCAATCTAACTCGTTAATTTATTGTGGTTAAGTTAACAAATACTTAACCAATATAACGTGAAAACATGATAAGGCTAAGTCACGAATCGCTTGAATACACTTGACCGATTTGACTAAGTAAATTGATAGGGTCAAGTTAATATATACTTAACCAATCTAGAATGATAATTGGACGAGGTTAAGTCGTGAATTGCTTAATATACTTAACCAACTTGAGCATGGTTTGTAGGGTTAAGCCTTGAACTTGGATACTTAGCCAATTTTGACAGGATTTGTAGACGGGTTAAGTCATGAACTTAAGTGACACTTAATCCATTATGTAAACCCTAGTTCTGAGGATTAGGTGGATAACCGTAGTTAACAAGGATAACGGGAACAATGCTAAGTGGTAAACCTTAGTTGAAGAATAACTAAGTAATGATTCTTAGTCAAGGAAATTTAGACCAGTTCATAGATAGATGAGTAACCTGATACGGTAGGTCATCGTTTAAGTATACGAGTAGGAGCAAGTATCTGATTTAGATAAAGGCTCCAGCGAACTGGGTAACGAAGCAGTGGCTTGGGGGAACGTGAGGATATTCTTGGTATCCCTCTATGAGCTGCCAGGTGATTATACTAGGCTCATGAGAGGTTAAGGTCTGCGTTAGAAGAACCAAGAGTATGCCTTGGTTGCTATACGAGCGACCTAAAGACGGGGATGGATAGGGGATAGTCGACGATACACGGTCGTACCCTAGATAGCATTTCGTCAGGCTACCTACCATCTTTGGTCAAGTGTGTACGTACGGAAAGGCAGAGAACACCCAAAAGACCATAATTGCTATCTAATTATGGTTGCGGTAAGGCTTGGATATGGGTTGGCCAGTGTTGTGTTCTCATACAGGATTTATCCTGTCTTGTCTTTCACTAGTTGAGGGAGTGGTCTCGTGGGACCATATCCACGTATAAGAAAAACAGACCTTAGCATCTGCATCGGCAGATAAATCGAAAGCTCCCGACCGAGTCCTGTATTTCTTGATTTGCCCTGTGACAGGACTCGGATGGCACGATGTGATACATGTGCATACAGTCATGGAAAAGCGATTCACGATGAATGCGTGGGAAAAAGGGCGCGGTTGGCGGTTAGCGTAATCCCTAGTGGCCCTAGGTGGTTGAACCCAAACCGAGATACGAAAACGTGCAATAGGTAAGCATAATCCCTAGCAGCCCTAGGTAGCATAAGTCCTAGTTGTACAAACAATAATTCATGTTGGAAGACCCTAGCTAGGTTTAGGGTAACAGTCCAAACCGATCTTAAGGATCATGGAACTATGTTAAAGTAATATAGAATCTCATGGGAAAGCCCGTATGGTCTACGGCAAGGGACTGAACATTTACATGGAATAAAACATACAAATTGAGTAACCTATATATGTGATATATTAGGTTGACACGGACCATTACACGACTTTTGAGTGAGGGTCATTCTTGGTTAACACATGACACGGTGGGGATACTAGTACGGTAGGTGCAGAGCTAAAATACAGGATAGATATCACGGGGCGTTATACGTGACAGATATCTTGGGGATATTATACTTGATAGAAACCTGACGATGTGATACCTTGTTTTATCTTGACATTGTAATTTATCATGACACCTTAGTTTATCTGAGTTCAGTAGTTCATCCTGTTATTTTGATTTAGCTTATCTATCTTGTTATCATGCTTATGTTCATCTCAGTTTCTCATGTCAGTTAACTTTACTAGTTTTTATGCTAATAGTAGATAGGGCTTACTCAGTCTTTTTGACTGACCCGTTTTGTTTCGCCTCTTTTCTTCCGTTTCCCTCCCAGGTTACAGGGAGGAAATACTGTTGTTTAGTTCGGACTTCTTCTGCTTGAAGGTCATCATGGATGGCTTGGACTTTTCTTGGCTAATGGCTACTTTACTGTTTTTACTTGGGGAATAATTTATGAAAATGTCTTTATGCTTCTTTACTATTGCAAGACAGGTTTTGATGTACTCTAATGTAAAGGCTTTAGACCTTATTTATTCATGTTATGAAAGTTTGATTTTACTTCCGCTATTTTATATGTTCTGTCTTGTGATATTTCTGTGCATGTTTACCAATAATGCCCCTCTAAAGCTAGTGCATTCCTTTGCGAGTGACCCTAGCGGAGGCGGGGTGTTACAGTTGTTGGGTTAGTTTTCTGGTAGCATGCACATTTGCATTGGAAACTCCCGTGTGCTTGCTTGTGCTTTAATATGTTAATTGCACCTAAACCACACTTATTTACATGCTCTTATACGTGCACACCACTTGCACACATGGGTTGATTCAGCGCTATTCTATGTCCATGTCATACTTTATGTACAGATTTATTACATGTGTATTTGTGCTCTTTTGAGTTATAATTCATGTGTGCTCATATAGGATGTTTGCACATTAACTAGCGTGCAACTGCCTTTTGTGAGCTGCACCTACATGAAAATCACCATGAAATCAATTTTTCTCCATATATATTCGGACTTCGACTGCAATTTCTTATGTTGAAGTTTTTAGTTTAATTTTCTAATGCTTTTGGGTCTTGATACTTGAGAAAAATATATAAAGCAACATAGTGTTAGGGCTCGCGGAATGCGGATATTACGGCAAAACTAACACTAGAGGGGGTAAATAGTGTTTTCAAGGAATTAAAAAAAATCTAAAACTTATATAATCTACTATATGAATCACACACAATAAAGATGATCACAGACATTGAATCAAACACAAACACAGAAATAAACAAAAATAAAATGCAGAAAAGGGACAGAACACACCAGATTTTATACGGGTTCAGATTACCCCTACGTCATGTCCCACACAACGCTGGATTGCGCAAAATTTTATTACTATATCAATACCCAAGCACAACACCCTTGATTTCGCGGCTATAAGGTTAACACTGATTCCACCACCCTTGATTTCCCAGCTACAAGGTTAATACCTCTCCAAACACCCTTGATTTCATGGCCACAAGGTTAACACTGATTCCACCACCCTTGATTTCAGGGCTACAAGGAAAACATCCTTTCCCAAACACTTCCCAAAAGATTACAACAACCTATAACTCTTCAATAGAACTTCAATTCAAAGAGTAATGAGAAGAGAGCGAGAAGAGAAGAAGTTTTATACAATTAGAGTAGAAATCGGTAGAGTAGAAGGGTAAAATCAATAAAATAAGAAAAAATAAATGAGGGATGAAGAGGGGTGAAGATGGAGAAGAAGAATGGTTAAAAAATTCGAATTTAACCCCTATTTATAAGATTTGAAAGGTTGTAAAGATTTTGGAATGTTACAAATAATGAAAAAAACACTTCCTTTGAAAATTGAAAAAGTGACAGTTGTATGTCGACGTAGGCTAATATGAATGACATAGCCTAGTGTAAAATTTGAAATTTGATCATTTTCAAGTGTTTAAATATATATACTATTCTAGAAATTCTTAAATTAAAACAAAGTGATATAAATGAGTATTATAAAGTATAAAATCATATGAAAACATAAATATAAATTATATAAACATATTTATAAAATTATAAGGTCCTTTTCAAAATAAATAAAATTATAAGGTTTAAAACTATACAAATGTAAAACTAAAAAAGTATATAACTATATATATATATATATATATATATGAACTTTAAAACTTGTATTTGAAATCATAAGTAAGATTGTAAAATATTTGAAATTAGAATTTGGATTTTGAAAACTAGAATTTGAAAAACAGAATTTGACTTTGAATTTGAATTTGAACCTAGAGTGTTATTCAGAATCTTACATATAAACTGGACTCTATTGCTATATTTGTCTTGAACTCTTGATATTACACATGAGTCTTGAATCTTCTCTGAATCTTGAATCTTTTGAAACTCTAAAACTGCGCAGTCTTTAGTATTAATTCCTGTATATAAATCCTACAAATACATGTACATATATTCTAGACAGAAATGTTAGTATATATTTTATAATCAATGATAATTGAAATAAGGTTGTTGTCATCAAAACTCCATTCTCCAAGAATCTGCCCCTTTTTGATGATGACAACCTTAGTTTATAAAATATTCATACATGTTCATACTTGTTGATTCCGATCCTTCTAATATTCCCCTTGTCAATATGAATCCTATCTACTATGTATAACTTCTCCTTATTTTATAATTTCTCCATCTTTGTCATTATCAAAAATAAATTCCAAAAATACTCCCCCTAAACCCTATATCTATATGCATATTCTATAAATGTACTATTGTAAATTACTCCCCTTAAATTCATGGCTATATAAAATAATCAATACCAAGTGTATACTATTTACAAGTGTATCAGCCCATATACATATAAGTTTTTAAATACAAGCAAACCAATCCAAGCAATATTACATATTTTTTAATATATATATATATATATGTATATATATATATATATGTATATACGGGTTTTAAGTCAAGCAATCCAAGTAAATTCAAACAAATCAAATATACCAAACAATCAAACGTCTCATGGAAATTCTACCCATCCGTCTTGTCTAAAGATCGGATCCTTCTTGATGACTTCCCAATCTTCATCCTCTTTCATTGGTGGTGCCTTAGCAAGATTGTTGTCTTCATCTCTGAAAAGAGAAGAAATTAGCCAACGGATGGCATCAAAGTGCTTCTCTTGTTGTTCTATCATTTTGATTGACTTAATTCAAGATGATGCTGGTTTAGTAGTACAATGGAAAGGATGTTCTTGAAGGAATTCAATGTTTCTTAAAGATCTTCACTCAAGTTACGAATTGGATTTGCTATAGTTTTGATAAGAATTGAATAAAGAGGAAGACAGAATGACAAAATGAATTTTTCTAGAAGAAATAGGCTTAAGTAGGGTTTGGAATTCATTGGATTTGAATGGACATGAGTTTGTTATTTAAATTTAAATTTTGAACAATTTTGAAAAACTGGCAGTTATATGTCGACATAAGCAATTTCGTATGTCAACATACTCTAATTTTTTTTGAAAATTTTCAAATTTTGAATCTTTTGGTATTATATTATATTAACATATTTAATTCTAATGTTTTCATAGTAACTTAAAGATAGTTTGACATAAATAAAACTCATTTTGTTACTTCTTAAACAGCAAATACATCCAACTAATTACAGGACACTGAATACGAGATTCGAAAGCAAATATTAAGGATAACTTAAACTAGATAAGCTAAACTTTAGTGGATGATGAGGAGGAAGATGAAATTCCAAGTTTTCTTCCTCTTTTGCCAATGAACTTAGTCATTTTCATAAAACTCTTTTTAAGCTTCATTTGATTTTTGACTATTTTCACTGGATTTTGAACAATCATCTCTTTGGAAATGGTTCTAGTGCTGATTGGACATTCAACACTTTCCAAAGTAGTTTCTTCTACTTCTTCTTTGATTTCCATAGGCTCTTGTTCTTGTTGCATTTGAGCTTGTTTGTCTTTGAGTGTCTCATAAGGTCTGAAAGTGAGTGGAATTTGCGTAAGGTGTATGCTTGTGGAGTCAAACACCTTTCTTGGTACAAACTCTTCTCCTTAAAGATCAACTCTGAAATACTTGAAAATCCGAGTGAGACAAACTCCATAATAAAAAGTGTTTTCTCTTGTTGATGTTTCTATGACTTGAATTCTTTTAAGATGATATCGGCCCAATTGATGTCACAGCCACCAATAATAGGAAAAAGTGCTTTTTGGACTTTAAGAATTGGGTTATTGAAGTTTCCGTAACGAGGAGTGATGGTATCTTGAAGGAGGAGGTTCAAGATTCTTGTTTTTAGGCGGAAAAAGTGATTTATGGATTCCATGTGAACATCGCTTTCAAGTGTATGGTGATAAGTTTCCAAATTCGTTTCTTTAATTTCGAAATTCGAAAAATCCGAGCCCGTACTTTTGCAATTTAAGATATTGCCCAAAATTTCCCAATCTAGAACAATTTGTGTGTCTTTTATGCTACTCCAAATTTGATCTTCATCTCCTTCATAAAACCCATGATTAAGATTAACATAAAATTTTTTGACAAGTTTCCAGTAACAAACTTCATCGTTATCCCGAGCATCAGTCAAGCTCAATACTTCATTGTGGCTGAAAAGGTAAGATTATAGGATGGAAAAACTCCAAATATTGCGAAAGCTCCCATATTGATTTTTTCAATTTCTACATAGTCAACATAGGTTTAGATTGCTTCTTTATCATCATGGAGATATCCTTTGATGGTTTTGGATAATCTCATTGTTTGAGGATTGCTAGAGGAATCCATTAGAGATTTGATTTTGAAGAGAATAGATATGAAGAGTAGTTTAAATTTTGAATGAAAGGTAGTGAGAGTAAGATTGAATATAAACAGAGATTGAATAGATATGAATTGAATGGGAATAATTTTTTAGAAATGATACCAATTGTTAGGGTTTCCGCTAGATCACTACATAATTAGATTTTGAAAGAGGGAAGAAGATAACAATAACAAGCAAATTCCTCCAAACAAACCTTTATTAATCCACCAAATTATTACAATGAAAGCCTAAAAAATAATTGAAAATTTATCTCAATCCAAAAAAAAACAAGTTTTTTTTATTTTTCCTTTCCTTCAAGTACAAGTAAATCTCTCCCTAATGAGATGCTTATATAGGAAAATAGAAAGACTAGGTTTAAACCTAATTAGGCCCCAAAATATCTCAGAAATAAATACTCCATAAAACTTGTTCAAAATAAATTTTTCCCTAAAATATCTCAACAAATCCATAAAACTTGGTCAACAGATCCTAAAATCCCGTAATTTCCAATATCTCCACTTTAATATCCATATGATGAATACTCCTTAAACTCCCGTTAGCTTCACCACCTTTCCATCATTCATCTTCAATTGAACCGAACATATGCCTTTAACATGCAAATCTCGACCGTCGGCGGATACCACTTTACTACTTTTTTCTTCAAAATCAACAAATGCTTCCTTTTGATGGCACACATGGAAACAAGCTCCTGAATCAAGTATCCAATCTTTGCTTTTGCCTTTATTAAGACATAAAACATTTCCTTTAATCTCCTCACCAAAATTCACCTCATTATCGTAATTATCTTGTTCATCCAACTCTTCCTCCAATGCCTTCATCTTCTCCTTATCCCTGCGGGTTGGTGAAAAGTTTGAGGGAAGTTTGAAAGTTTAAACCTTTGAAATTTAAATTTTGAATTTTGTTTTACAGGCATTTATGTCGACATCCCATTCTTTGTATGTCGACATATATGCATAATTTCAAAGGACATATGTTCTGGTGACTTTTGGTTTTAAATTATCGATTTATATTTCAGATTTTAACTAACTGCTGAAATAATATTAATCCTAACAAACATCCAAAATTTATTTTATTAGTTTATTAATTATAATTTAATTATTATTATTTTTAATTTCAAAATTCTTATTTCAAATTTGAATTTTAAATTTTAAATTTCAAATTTGAATTTTAAATTTCAAATTTGAATTTTAAATTTCAAGTTTGAATTTAAAAGTTTAATTCCCAAATTCAAAACAAAGTAAACAATCAAAGCATCCATTCAACCAAAAATTAAAAATTAATCAAGGCGTACCCAGTTTTTAGATTCATTTCTTCGATATTTTTTGAATTCTGAATTGCTGTAAAACACATATTTGAATTTCCGGTTTCTGGCTCTTCATCGCTTGAAGATGAATCGGAATCATCTAAAGTTGCTGTGTATGCGCTCTTTATTTTATTCAAAAAATTGTTATTGTCCGTCTGTTGATTCGATTTTATCTGGATATGGACACATTCTCTTTGTATGACCTAGTTTATTGCAATTATAACATCGATCATCATTTCTTCCTAAACCTCCTTGGTTATTTCTTTGAAAGTTATTTCTCTTTCTGTATCTCAGAAATTTTCTGAAATGTCTTGTCATTAAGATTGTTTCTTCATCATCTTTACTACTCGAGTCAGAATCATTTATTGTTGCTTTAAATGCTATGGATTTCTTTTCAGTTGGCTTGCTTTCCTTTCTTTTCCATAGTTGGACTTCAAAAGACATCAGATTTTCGATTAACTCCTCAATCGTCATTTCACTGACATTATGGGCTTTTTCAATTGCTAATGTTTTCTGATCCTATTCTGACGTCAATGACTTGGTCTTCTTTTGAATAAGTTTTTCCCAATGCTATCAATGAATGTACTATCTCTTGGAATCTACAGTACATATCGGAGATAGATTCATTCTCGTTCATTTTGAATAACTCAAACCATTTAATTAGCATTGATATCTTAGTCTGTTTAACTTTATTGGTTCCTTCATGAGTAACTTGTAAAGTTCTCCAAATTTTATATGCAGATTTACAAACTGACACTCTATTAAATTCATTCCTATCTAATGAATATAATAACGTATTCATGGCTTTAAAATTGCTTTGTGCAGCAGCCTTTTGTTTGTTAGTCCATTGTGCAAAATTAGTTGTGGGTTCTTTAAATCCAGTCTGTGTGATATTCCATGTGTCTAATCCTACTGACTGTAAATATATTTTCGTTCTGTATGCCCAATAAGGATAATTACTACCATTAAACAATGGTGGTCTAACAGTGGACTGACCTTCTACAAAAGAACTATTATTACCAGTGTTGGTTGCCATTTAATATTTCCAGAAATCACATTATGAACCTTTTGAAAACCTTGCTCTGATACCAATTGTTACGGAACGCGAAATGTGGATCTTACGACAAAACTAACATTAGAGGGGGGGTGGGGTGAATAGTGTTTTAAAGTAATTTAAGAAAATGTAAAAACTTATATGATCTACTATATGAATCACACATAGTAGATATGATCACAGACATATAATCAAACATAAACACAGAAATTAACAAAAATAAAATGCAGAAAAATGAAAGAACGCACCGATTTTATAGTGGTTTGGATTACTCCTACGTCCAGTCTCATGCAACGCTGGATTGGTCAGAGTTTAATTACAATATTAATATGCAAGTACAACACCCTTGATTTCACAGCTGCAAGGTTAACACCGATTCCACCACCTTTGATTTTACGGCCACAAGATTAACACCACTCAGTTTCCTTGATTTTAGAGCTACAAAGAACACACCCTTTCCCAAACACTTCTCAAAATATTACAACATCCCTATAACTCTTCAATAACACTTCAATTTAGAGAGTAATGAGTAGAGAGTGAGAAGGGAAGAAGTTTTATATAACTAGAGTAAAAATCGGCAGAGTAGAAGTGTAAAAATCAATAAAATAAGCAATAATAATGTACGGATGAAGATGGAGAAGAAGAATGGTTAAAAAATTCGAATTCAACTCCTATTTATAAGATTTGAAAGGTTGCAACGCTTCTGGAACGTTACAAATAATGAAAAGACACTTCCTTTGAAAATTGAAAAAGTGATAGTTGTATGTCGACATTGGCTGATATGTATGTCGACATAGCCTAGTGTAAAATTTGAAATTTGATCATTTTCAAATGTTTAAATATATATACTATTATGGAAATTCTTGAATTAAATCATAGTGATATAAATGAGTAATATATAAAGTATAAAATCATATGAAAACATAAATATAAATTATATAAACATATTTATAAAATTATAAGGTTTAAAACTATATAAATATAAGATTATAAAAGTATATAACTATATAAATATATATAAACTTATATAAAATTTAAAACTTATATTTGAAATCATAAATAAGATAGAAAAACTATTTGCAATTAGAATTTGAATTTTGAAAACCATAATTTGAATTTAAACCTGGAGTGCTATTCCGAGTCTTACATATAAACTAGATTTTATTACTATATTTGTCTTGAACTCTTGATATCTTGATTATTCATGAGTCTTGAATCTTCTCTAAATCTTGAATCTCTTGAAACTCTAAAACTGTACAGTCTTTAGTGTTAATTCCTGTATATAAATCCTGCATAAACATGTACATATATTCTAGATAGAAATGCTAGTATATATTTTATAATCAATGATAATTGAGATAAGGTTGTTGTCATCAAAACTCCATTCTCCAACACATAACTTCAGCTATTAACAGAAATAGTAAAAAAAGGACAACATGTATGTTTAGTTGGCTAATGAATTAAGCTTAACAGTATTTGGTAATAGAAAGATGTGAAATATGCATGAATGTTTTACCCTGCTACCTACATGTGAATTTTATGTGTTGCTTATGTATCATGCTAGCATTTTGGCTTTCCTTGAAACACAAGCATACATGTTATGTTTTATCACTTGAAACTAATGTTTAAAACTAAGTGTCATTGGTGCTTCGAAGCTTATTTTGATTTGCTGTAATAATAAACTGCTTTTGTTTGTGTTGTAATAAGAAAATGCTTTATAATGCCAAAAGAAATGTACGTTTTCACATTAAATACTGCAAGATTAGAAAAAGTATAAATTTATATATCTTTGTTTATAACCATGTGGGTCGATGTGTATTACGCATTTTACAATTATGAAATTGTAATGTCCCTCCGTATAAAAGAGACTTTGCCAAAAAATTCAAAATTTTGGGAGTTAGAAAATTTTCACGAAAACTAATTAGTATAAAGAAATGAAAAGATGGTGAATCTAATTCGTTTGAGTCCATTACAAATGAAAATTAAGCAAAGCATAAAGCCACATAGGGAAACTTGATTGTTATGTACGTAGAAGTCAAGATATTAGTTTTCAGTTATCATCGTATTAGAAAATGCAAGGACACAATTTTGTTAAAGGGTGAAGTTTGTAACAACCTCGCTTTCCATGTCAAAACTGCATGCATTAAATAAAATAAAAGAGTTTAGAATATGATTTATGGAAACTAGTTAATTGAATATATATATATATATATATTAACTTAGATAAAAATCATTCTCGGTATCCCATAGTAATTTATTTGGACACAATTGATATAGTTGTAAAGTAAATTTATTTTAACTGATTTTCAGATCATCAAATAAAAATGAGTGAGCGTCAGATTGAATCAGTTTATTGATTATAAATTATAAATTTGTATTTTACAAAATGATATGTAAATCAAGACACTAGATTGAAATCTGTTCGAATATATAATTTCATACTTTGATGCGAGCTTAAATCAATATACTTGGCTGGATCAAATAAAAATAGAAATTGGACTTAAATTGAATAAAGCCCAAAATCCAATCCTCTCACTTAAATCATGCTAGACACTCCCCAACGCAAGATTTTTTTTCTTTAACACTGATATTCAATGGAAAAAAAGAAACAAGTCGAGTTCAACAGGGAAATCGAATTCCCTAACTCCCTAAAAATCAAAATCAGAATAAAGGGGAAACCGCGACTAATGTACAGGGTCTCGAGCGATGGCAACCTCATTGAGAGAAAGAGAGAATGCACGTGTCCTTGACCTTAAGTTGGGGCTTAACTACATCTAGCATAGAATGGTGGTGGCACGACTTCGTGTGGTTGCGGCTTGAGGCAGGGACGACTATTTGGTGACGATGTGCGATCAAGGCTAGCACAGCTGGAGCAGTTGGATATTCGAGCTCCACATGCATAAGTTCTGACCTGGATGACTCGAGCATGGACGAGAGTGAGTTGGTATTTTGAACCAATGATGCAGTTAGGGCTTAGTTTTCATCCAAGGGTTTATGCAGTGATTAAGGTGAGTTATTTATTTAACTCACCCATCTATCTCTAAATATAATATCCTATTGCACGTTTGGTCTGGTGAAGTGTTTATAATTTGCACAAAATTTAAGTAATGATTAGATAAAGATCAAATAGATTGCATGCTAACATAAGCAATTTGATAATTGAATTAATTAAGGTAAATTATTCGTAATTCACTATATTGTATCCAAGTAAATTCAAATGGCATGCATGTCATATGGGATCATTTATAAATTACATAGAATGTTAGAAGCGACTGTGTAAAAATAAATAATGTATATTGCATGCTATGGATTCACTTTGTTTGATGGATGAATTGGTTGAATATGTAATATGAAGTATGTTGCACGCTATAGATTCACTTTGTTCGATGGATGAATTGGTTGAATAAGTATTGTTTGACCCTAATGTGTGTATTTAAATGGGCTTATTGCATCTTTTCCTAGCTTTAAGTGAATATTTTGTGATTTTTTGTATTCTTTCTGAGTTGTTTTCGAAATACTAATTCCTATAAATTGGAAGAGCTGACATTATCACTAATTCGTATCTCGATTTGGTGAGGTTTAGGTGATTTTCATATGTCGATTTCATCAATGATTTCGTGAATTTGCTGACACTGTACACATTTTTATAAATTGATTTTGGAAAGATTTTCTATATATAAATTGTCGCTTTGAGAAAAATGTTTTCTAAGTTTGCTTCAAAAGTATAATTATCTTAAAGCTATATAATATACAATATTTTCAATATATAGATTTTTCAAGGAAAATATCAAAATGATTTCCAATTTTTTTTATAAACTTGTTTTCCCAAAACCGAATATTTTCCGTATGTAAAATCACACTTTTCTGCAACCTTCAAGAGGGTGTGATGGAGATTAAACGGTATCGTAATCGGTATTGTAATCCCCATGGTATGAGACACAGCGGTATACGAAATTGGTTAATCCCAGATTCGTTTAATTGAAGCTATTGAATTGATGATTTTTGATGTTTTCCATTGTGGAGATGACTAATGGGTAGTAAACTGGTAGTGAGAACGTGTAGTAGAAAACACATAGTTATCACTTCTTAGGTTACCGACTGGGTTTGAAACACATATTTTTGTTTGTTGTTGATCCAATACTCACCCCAAGGGGAAGCTAAACTTGGGGGAAGTCTCATATACATATTCACTTGGTCGGGGGGGGGGATCAAGTTACACTCGGCCAGGGGAGGCGGGTCGTAGTGTTAGGTGCTTGAATGCATATATAGTATTTAGCTAAGCTCGGTGGGAGCTTCGTTGTTGATGCACGTGCAAATTTGCTGTTTTGGATCCACTTTATGTTGTTGTTATTGGCTTTGTTGACTCTGCTGTTATTCGGTGTTGTGGATTCAATTTATGATGTTATTCCTAAATTTCATTATTTTGATTTCTAGAGTTATTGAATTTCAAATGTTTTCACCTTTATCGTTGACGTTAATTTATATATTTACATAGCCTTTGAGCTGTCTTGTTGGACAAGAAGGTGATTACAGAAATGGTCACTACACCATAATAGCCAATTTGGCACACAACGTTGCGGAGATAAAATACTGGTTTTAGTCGTATCATATTTGATAGTTCTAAGATTCGTATCAAATTACATTTTGCGATCCGCACCACCCTAAACACCCTAAATCTGACCATCCATCAAGGAAGCTCTAGTTTAGTTAATTTGATTTGGCTTTGGGGCAATTCGAATGTGTATCATATTAGCCGCTCCCTTTTCCCTTTGTTTTAATGGTGACCGAAAACCCAAATTAGGGTTTTTTGGTTACCAAATTGTGCCTCCACCGGCAGAGATGAATAACCCTCTCCTTCGACAGAAACGCAACAACCCTTGGTCCCTAGCCCTCTCCTTCGACAGCAGGTATGTGTTTCAGTTGAATTATGGCTTGCATGTCTGATAGTAAGGAATAAGTTGAAATCTTTATGTGTTAGCTAATTGCTACTTTGTGTTAGTGTGTTAGCTGTTTCAATTGAATTGGTATGTATGTGTGTTAGTTGATTACTACTTTGTGTAAGGGACGGATTTGTGGTTATACCATGGAATCAGAGAAATCAAATTTGAATCATGTTTTATGATAATGTAAAATATATATGAATTGTTATCGGAAACATGTATGATATAATTTTAGATTGTGGTATATCCATGAAACAAAGAAATAACAATGAGTTAGTCATAAGGATGCAGTAACCTTTACTAATGTTAAGATGTTTAATGTCAGTTGTCCATAACCTGATTCTATTTGCAATAGCTATTTGACTGTTTGTTGTCCATTTCTTAAACTAAATGACAAGCCAAGAATATAGTCGTATAATTATAGCTTTGATGTCAAAAATGGCAAACAGACTGAAAATGTCGATAGACGACTTTAGGCAGGATCAGTAATACGGATATGCGGAATATATGATATATACTAAGAAAGATCTCACAGTAGCAATATCACAGATAAGTAAATGGTAAATGCAGTAAAAATGGAAAAATCACACTAGGGATTTTTATACTAGTTCGGAACACCTTCCTACGTCCAGTCCCAGACCTCTCTCTGGATTTTCACTAACAACCTCACTTCACCCAGAGGAACAGGTATACAACACTACTTGATTTATGGGCTACAAGCATACCCACTTGATTTCACGGGCTACAAGCTTACCCACTTGATTTTACGGGCTACAAGCTTACCCACACAGGACTTTACCCGAGCAGCCGAACGGGATTTCATACCTCTAACAACACCGAGGACTTCAACGCTTGCCTGATCACACACAGGACTTCAACCAAGATGAATAATCTTGTAGTTTGACAATGTGCGTTCTTAATAACACGAATTTGTCACTTGTAGTACACCCTTCCTATAATCTTATCCTCAAGTATGTAATGTGTATGTGAAGATTGAAGGAAGTATATTACTTATTGAATCAAGAGATATGAAATAATTTCAATGATTCAATAAGCAATTGAAATATTTGAGAGCTTTTAGAATGCAAGAGTATTTAGAAAGTAAGATCAGAAATTAGAGCAAGAATCGGTGATTTGAAAGTATGATTTCAAGTCTATTTATAGTATAGAATAGTTGCATTCCTTCATGAAGAGTTTCTACAAAAGATTGCATCCGTTTCCATTGAAAATTGAAGAGAAAACTCTAGATGAATGGAAGCAACCCTTCATAAAAAAGGCTTGATGTTCGAGACCGGTCGACTGGTTGAAAATCCCCAGTCGACTGGTCAACTCTCTGGAAATTTAAAGAATCAAAAAAACGCCATTATGTGCAAACACAGTAAAACCGGTCGACCGGTCCTTTTTGGGCGGTCGACCGTTTTCTGGCTATGGACCAGAGGACCTCGGTCCATAGTCTATATCACTCTGCACTCTTTCCCGGTCGGAGCCTGGACCGTTTGGGCTTTTTCTGTGACTTTTCAATTCCTCAAATATACAGATTTTAGCAACAAAGATTTGAGCATTTGTGTTATACTTTGAGGATAGATTTTAACATATTTCTAACACGACTCAAAGTAAATATATATGTATAACCTTATCTCTATGAAATGATCTTCATTGCAACTTTATATGTTGGCATTGATCAAAATCTTGTCTCAACATTATCCCCCTTTTTGATTGATGACAACACCTTGGATTTTCTCCCTCTGAATATAAAGCTCCCCCTGAATTTCTGCAACATTTGTTAGTTCATAATATAAATAATCTTACCTTTTGATTCATGCATTAACAAATGTTAGCACACATATACTATTACCATGTTAAGCATATAATTTTAAATGATAGTATATGTAACATGAATAATATGAATAATCATAAGAGAAAATATTTCTCCCCCTTTGTCATCTATTAAAAAGAATAAATACCATAATAAGCATAGTAATCGAGAGTAGTGGAGAATACAAATAATTATAGCACCTTTAGTCCAATATCCACTTTCCTCTTTTCTTAAGTGGGACCTACAAAAAATACAATTAAGTCCATGGTACCCACTTTTTATGGGGTCCTAAGAGTTAGGTCTTAGGAGTCCAAACCCATACGGGTCCGGTATCCCCTTTATATACATAATTTGGATTATGATGCACAGAACTCAAAAAATTTTGAATGTACTTGTTCCTAATCAAATTGTTATTTGTTTTAGGAACCCACATTTTTATAGATTTGACATTCTTCTTTTGAAATTTCATAATCGGTTTTGGTTTGGAATATAATAAACTAAGATTTTTCTTAGCTTTAGTTTCTCGTACTTCCTTATTTTTCCTTTTTCTTTTACCAAGATGTTTCTTGATAACTTGTTTCTTATATCCCAAACCTTGTTTATTTGTAGCAGTTTGTGAACTTTCAATAATTTTTGTCAAATTTTCTCGGCCTTTGTTAAAGTTAGAAACATTTTGAGTAATGTCGTCTAACTTTGTTTGTAAACTAGCTTTTTCAAGGTCTAACATCTTGATTTTTGTCTTAAGCTCATGATTTTTGGTAGTGAGAGCATCATTCTTCTCCTTTTGAGTTTCAATTTCTTGACTCAAAAGAGATAGTTGAGAATCAATATTAGATGATGATTCTTGAGCTTTTTCAAGTTCATCCTCTAATATTTTCTTCTCGTCTTTCAACATATCTCGTTCAAATTCTGCTCTACTTAAATCAGCTTGAGCTTGCTTGCATTGTCGTTTTACACCTTTAAATTTATACATTAACTCAGCATTTATATCTAGAATTTCTTCAAAAGTCGGAATTTGTACCTCATCTTCTTTAGCCATAAAGCATATATTAGCTTGTTCATTGTCTGAGTCACTTTCACTATCAGTTGAAGATGAGTCTGAATCATTCCATGTCACTGAGAATGCCCGTTTCTTTGACTTGTCCTTTTTGTGTTTGAACTTGTCATTTTCTGTCTTCTTCTTTTGTTCTGGACATTCCTTTTGCATGTGTTCCTTCTTATGACAGTTAAAGCATTCTACATTTGATGATGATGGCTTATTTGATCTGAACTTCTTTCTGTTGTATCGATTAGCTTTTCGTTGCTTTAAGAATTTTTTGAATCCTTTTGCAATGAATGCTAGATCCTCATCTTCGGAATCTGAGATGTCTTCATCTTTCTCAGCATGAAAAGCTACATTTTTCTTTTCTTCTTTTTGTTCTTTTCGAGCCTGCAAGTTAGCTTCATAGGACATAAGATTTCCTATCAATTCATCTGGCTTCATGGTGGAAAGATCATTAGCTTCTTCTATTGCTAATACTTTTCCTTCCCATTCATTAGTCAATGAATGTAGGACTATTGAAATTACATCAAAATCAGAATATTTTTGTCCTAAACCGATAAGAGCATGATGAATGGTTTGAAACCTTGAATACACCTCATTGATTGTTTCATTCGGCTTCATTTTGAAATTTTGAAATTGACTTTTCAACAAAGCTATTTTTGCTTGTTTAACCTTGTTAGTACCTTCATGAGTGGTTTTTAGCGTTTGCCAAATTTGATATGCAAAGGTACGGATACTAACATGGTTATATTCGTTTTGATCTAATGCACAAAACAACATATTTATTGCTTTTGCATTTACAGCAACTGTGGTTTTTTCAGCAGCTATCCATTCTGCATACTCAGTTGTTGGATTGACTATTTCTTTCTGAGTAGCATTCCAAGCATCATAACTTGTTGATTGCATATAAAAAGCCATATGTGTTGCCCAATAGCTATAGTTTAGGCCATTAAAGAAAGGAGGTCTTTGTGTTGACTGACCTTCTGTGTAAGTGGTGTTACTAGTGCTTGCGTTATTTTCCATATTACTAGAATATATCAAATAACTGTGTTACGGTTATGAGATGACCTTGCTCTGATACCAATTGAAAGTGTCGATAGACGACTTTAGGCAGGATCAGTAATATGGATATGCGGAATATATGATATATACTAAGAAAGATCTCACAGTAGCAATATCACAGATAAGTAAATGGTAAATGGTAAATGCTGTAAAAATGGAAAAATCACACCAGGGATTTTTATACTGGTTCGGAGCACCGTCCTACGTCCAGTCCCGAACCTCTCTCTGGATTTTCACTAACAACCTCACTTCACCCAGAGGAACATGTATACAACACTACTTGATTTACGGGCTACAAGCTTACCCACTTAATTTCACGGGCTACAAGCTTACCCACTTGATTTCAGGGCTACAAGCTTACCCACACAGGACTTTACCCGAGCAGCCGAACGGGATTTCACGCCTCTAACAACACTGAGGACTTCGACACTTGCCTGCTCACACATAGGACTTCAACCAAGATGAATAATCTTGTAGTTTGACAATGTGTGTTCTTAATAACATGGATTTGTCACTTGTAGTACACCCTTCCTATAATCTTATCCTCAAGTATGTAATGTGTATGTGAAGATTGAAGGAAGCATATTACTTATTGAATCAAGAGATATGAAATAATTTCAATGATTCAATAAGCAATTGAAATATTTGAGAGCTTTTAGAATGCAAGAGTATTTAGAAAGTAAGATCAGAAATTAGAGCAAGAATAGGTGATTTGAAAGTATGATTTCAAGTCTATTTATAGTATAGAATAGTTGCATTCCTTCATGAAGAGTTTCTACAAAAGATTGCATCCGTTTCCATTGAAAATTGAAGAGAAAACTCTTGATGAATGGAAGCAACCCTTCATAAAAAAGGCTTGCTGTTTGGGACCGGTCGACTGGTTGAAAATCACCAGTCGACTGGTCAACTCTCTGGAAATTTAAAGAATCAAAAAAATAGCCGTTATGTGCAAACACAGTAAAACCGGTCGACCGATCCTTTTTTGGCGGTTGACCGTTTTCTAGCTATGGACCGGAGGACCTTGTTCCATAGTCTATATCACTCTGCACTCTTTCCCGGTCGGAGTGTAATAACCCGGAAATCTGGGCCAGTTTAAAATTTTTATTTTGGCTATTTTAGCGAATTTTGATTTTTTAAAATGAATTATTTTAAATAAAATCGACGAGAAAATTTATTTTGAATATAATTCGACGTATATATTATATACGTCGTCGTTAGAATATAAATATTTACATATAATTATAAATAGAATTGAAAATGGCGCGGTAGTTCGATAATTCGATTTCAAACTTCAATTGAACGTACCGGGTGCAAAACAATCCGGATTTTAGTGAAACCAAAAACATTAGGATCTAATCGATAGTATCTTTCCAACAAATCTGACAAATCAAGATTTCATAGCGGGAATCAAAAGATATGTCCAGTTGTAAATTCTGAATAGTCGCTATGGAATTCAGGCCCTTAAAAATGGAAATTTTGCAAACGACCTTGGATTCCGACGAAACCAGTTTTGTTGGGTCCGCAGTGTCATGTTATTGCTAAATTCCAAATTTCATAATTTTTCGAATCTATATGTGAGCGTGGCAAAGGAAAACGCGTTTGACCTGTTTCAGTTGATTTTAATCGACTGGAAATTGGCCATTTTTCAAACGGTCTCAGAATTCGACGAAACTAGTTTTATTAGGACTGTATCGTCAATACGAAGTTAGATATTAGGATTGTATCGTCAATACGAAGTTAGAAAATATTTTTCTGCAATTTTTAAAGTTCGTATGTGACCCCGGTGATTTGAAATGTACATTTAAAATTCAATATAATGATTTAAATGAAAATTCAATGGAAACTGATCAGGACAATCAAATCAACCTACGATACATATCCCATTGTGTTCGGAATGGGGGTAAAACGCTATGGACGGCAGGCGGTGGACCTCGTTTAGAGGTAGTATGAAAAAGTCAACTTTTGGAGGATTAATTAAATAATTAAATTACATATACCCCCCTTTTTTTTCCTCCTTCCCCCGTCAGTTTCAATCGAAAAAAAAAACCCTCGATCCCCAAATCCCGTAACCCACCATCGCGCCCCCCCTGGTGGCGTCGCCGCCGCTTCTTCTCCTTCCTCCTCCTCGCCTCCACAACTCCGACGCCCTTGCTCTGCCTCCTCCCCATCCTCTCCTTCCTCCCCGAGTAAAACCCGCAAGCCCCCCCCCCTAGCGCCACCGTGAGCCGCGAAGCCCACCTCCCCCTTGGCCTGCGAACGCCCAGACCCCCCCCCCCCCCATCCACCGACGAGCGCGACATGCCCCCCAAACGAACCACTGTAAGTTTTATTTTCAGTTTATTTATTTATTTATTTTAATTTACCTTTTAGTAACAGGTTTTATTTTATATAATAGCATAGAAATAAAAATCGGGGTTTTAAATAAAAAAAAGGGCCATAAAGTTTTGATTTTTATCATATGATTATTGGAGGTGAAAAGATCGAAATTTTTATAAATATGATTTTTATATTTTTAAAGTATTAAAAATATGATTTTTATATTTTTAAAGTATTAAAAATATGATCTTTACTATATAAAAGATGTAAAAATATGATTTTTGGTTAGGTAGAGAATTAAAAATATAATTTTTACATGATAGGAATATTAAAAATATCATCTTTATATGTGTAGAAAAATAAAAATGAGATTTTTATAAAGATGAAATCTTTAAATTTGAAAAGGCGAAGTCTATGTTTTTATAAAGGTGAAATCTTTATTTTAGAAAAGGCGAAATCTTTATTTTAGAAAAGGCAAAATCTTTATTTTAGAAAAGGCGAAATCTTTATATGGAAAATAGCGTGATAAAAATATAATTTTTATCTATATAACATAGTAGTAAAAATTCGATTTTTTTATATTGAATAACGGAATAAAAATTCGATTTTTAAATGTAGGAAGTGATTATAAAAATATAATTTTTAACGTGAAAGTGAATAAATAAAAATGTGATTTTTATTTTAAAGACATCAGTATATAAAAATGTGATTTTTACATATGTAGTGAAAGCGGACAACGAAAGCGATAAGAGACGAGAACAGTGAAGATTTCCTGCATAAGAAGAGTCGTGGATTCGGGATAGCTATCGGTGAGAATTTCTCACCTTTCAATTTCTTTTTCTAGTTATATATATATATACTAGGATGCAGACGGTGCTTAGTAGCACCCGACACAATCGTCCATAGACCATGGACTTGTTTGTTTGGTTGCATAAATTAGTTAGATGATTTGATTTGAATTTTGTTGTTTGGTGAATTTGATTGATGTGTGAATGGCGTGGGCCTTCACTAGACCGGGGATAAGGCTTGGCCTTGTCCCGTTTCTAGTATCGTGCCGTTATGCCGCCGAAATTTTCTAAAATATGTTAGAAAAATAAAAATATCATTTTTATTATGTAAATGAACTGAATAGAAATTCATGGGTTGAAATAAAATATTTTATCGTTAAAAATATAATTTTTAACGTGGAAGTGAATAAAATAAATATTCATTTACAACCCGGACGGTTTGTTTATGTACACCTATTTGAAGGACATTGATTGGGTCGATAAATTTTACACATCGCCCAACGGCACAAATAAAAATCTGTGTTTGATTGCTTGAAACCCCACACGGGTGTTGGGATGAAATTTGAAGTTCACTCATCCTGATTGTTTAATTATGTCGATCGGTTAATTGACAGACTGTTATAAGCGTTAGATATCTATATTTGATGCTTATACAGTGTAGTGCACTTTGGTTGATGGTTGATTATTTTTCAATGCTATTATATACATGTGTTGTATGAAAATCCATATAATTAACGTTATATGGTGATTGATTGGGTCTCATTCCAATTTAGAAGATAAAGAATATATAAAATAAAGGTTCATGTGTTGACTGTACTCATCCGTTGAGATTAGTCATGTGTTGAACGAAATATTTTTATAATAAAATTTACATCTTTACCAATATAAAGGTTCATGTGTTGACTGTACTCATCCGTTGAGATTAGTCATGTGTTGAACGAAATATTTTTATAATAAAATTTACATCTTTACCAATATAAAATAAAGGTTCATGTGTTGACTGTACTCATCCGTTGAGATTAGTCATGTGTTGAACGAAATAATTTAACAAAAATAGTCACACGTGGACGGTACTCGTTCATTGAGATTAGTCGTGTGTTGACAAATAGAAATATTTTGAAATAGAAATATTTTGAAATAGAAATATTTTGAAATAGAAATATTTGAAATAGAATATTTGAAAATAGAAATATATGAAGCCGTGTTGATTAGATTGACGCCATTTTGACATGAACGATATTTATATCAATTTTATTCATTTTGAATTGAATATATAACGATTTCGAAATGAATTGAATATATAACGATTTCAAAATGAATTGAATATATAACGATTTCGAAATGAATTGAATATATAACGATTTCGAAATGAATTGGATATATAACGATTTCGAAATGAATTGAATATATAACGATTTCGAAATGAATTGAATATATAACGATTTCGAAATGAATTGAATATATAACGATTTCGAAATGAATTGAATATATAACGATTTCGAAATGAATTGAATATATAACGATTTCGAAATGAATTGAATATATAACGATTTCGAAATGAATTGAATAGAAAACGAATTTGATTTCAATTGAATATATAACGAATTTGATTCGAATAGAAAACCAATTTGAATTGAATCGAATAGAAAACGACTTTGAAACCAATTTGAATTGAATCGAATAGCAAACGACTTTAGAATTGAATTGAATTGAAAACGAATTCAAATTGAATTGAAAGCGAATTGAAATGAATTCAAATTGAATTGAAATTTGAATTGAATAGAAATGAATTTTAAAACGAATTTATAAAGAAGAATTCAATTTTGATTTGAACTGAAATGGAAGTTGAAATTGCTTTTGAAACGAATTTAAAACTATTTATATAATTCGTTTTAAATAGGAATCGACGAAATATATATATTATATATATAATATAATGGCCTGAATAGAACGCGCCGCGCCGCGACAGTTCGTGAATTTCGACCATTTATTTCAAACGGACATTACGGGAGATCCGACCGTCGGATTCTCCTAAAACAGGAACCGTTGGGTTCGTATCGAAAAGAGCTTTCTAACGAATATTAGAAATTTGAAATCTAACGGTTGGATTTGGAGATACGTCCAAATCAAATTCGAAAAAGGTCGCTGTAAGTGCAGTTCGATGGCCGTTGATGGAAATCGAGTGTACGGGCCTTAATAAAATTATTAAAAATATCAATAATTTGTGTAAAATCATAAGAAATGATTTGAGAAAAATTAGGGTGAAAAACTCCATATTTGAATAGATAAAAATGGATTTTTATCGAAATGAACTAGTTTTGAACTAAATTTAAAACCCGATTTTTATTTTTAAATAAACAAATTAGATTTAAAAAAGGGGTTTTAAATAATCGAAATTTTTAATATATTTGATTGATTTCGGAATGGGTTTATCGTGAACTGTGTTTTAAATAACACCTAGTTCTTTAACCCGATAAATAGAATGTGATTTGGGTTTGTCGTGAACTGTGTTCTAAATGACATTAGTTCTTTAACCCAGTAAAAGGAGTTTTAACGAATCTACAATTAGATTGAAAGGTGAATTGATAATCTAAATTATCAACTTTAGAAAATGAGCGAGAATGGAGTATCACCAGTTTTGCTCCAAAGCGATAGTTAAATCTTTAATTAGATTTGAACGTGAAATGGTAATTAATCTTACCGATAACACCATAGTATTAGATATGGAGTATTACCAGTTTTGCTTCATGGGATGAATAGGTTGGGATTGGGAAATAAAATAAATAATTACTTCGTTGTGGTTCGCTAATCTCGACTAGTTTGGAAAACCATAATTCGGTTTGAAATGTCATCCAAAGGAAGATTAAAGGATAAATTTGAAAGAATTTATCTTGGATAAAATTAATGGGAACCTTTCCCTAAGAATGTGATTTTGCGAATAAAAGAATATTCTGAATTGGAATGAGGCGTATGTTGTGTTCTTATAACATTTGTTTTAATATACGCGGGTTGTTCGGAAAGTCCGGGTTTATACCCATTCTGAATAACCGATTCGACGATATGTCGAAGATGAAGACGGTGGTCGAAGACCGGAAGTCTTCACATCGTTTGGATTATTACTGACGATCCTGATTGGGCTGTACACCCAAGAGGATGGAAATAGTTGGTGGTCGTCCAGACGTACTTGGAGATGGATGGATATGCGAGGAAAGTGCCTCCGGTTTCGTTCAGTCCCAGAACGAACTTGAAAATGGATTGTGTGTCTGACATTGGATTTTATTCTGTGTTGATTGATTTCTGTTAAATATATATCTGTTTGGCGGCGGAGAATTTATTCTCTTGCTTAACGCCCTTCTCTGAGACGTACGAGCTTAGAGGTTATATATCGATAGATATCAATCGCACGGCATGAATTGCCTGTGTGGCATGATGAGTTGCATGGATCAATGCTTCTGTTGAAAAGCAAAGTCTTGTGGTTGATGATCAAAGCACGCCTACGTGGCAGCTTTGTGTATAACGTGTATTCGCGAGCCTCACACCTCGGTATGAGTTAAAAACGGGATACGGACCGCTGGGAGAGCACGACGTTTCTTTCTAGCTATGGTGGTGTCAGTGACTTACCAGCCCTGACATTTATATACTTTTCACCTTTGTGGTTGTTGGAATGAGGCGCCTCGATTATAGGTCTGTAAGGACCGGGAAACGTGTGTTCAGGAATAACCAATCCTCTAACGTAAGTGAGGACCGGCCCAGCCGCATCCGGGGTTGCCCAGAGTGCGTAACCCGGAGGCATTTGCTAGAGTGTCTCGAACGCGGAGAGAATCTTGCCCCTTGCCTCGACTCATGACGGAAATCCAATTTCCAATACGTGTATTGCGGCTTTATTTGTAGAGCCTAGTATGGCGACATAGTAGCATGGGATGCTATGCCGTCTATGATTTATATTTATGATTGAAACTGTTTTGACACTATACACTTATTATAGTATCAAATGATTTGTTTTAAACGTACCAAGCATGTTTGGCTATTATAAGGGAAAACCCTATCCTCCGGCTTGCGTTGCATTGTGTGATGGGACCTGGGTCTTATAATAGCTTCATTTTTCGAAAAAGCATTCCGCTGTTTATTATATGCACTGGTATTCTTAGGAGGAAACTTGTTCCGTGTTATACGGCGTGGTCCCTTGAATTACTCTCTTTTAAAGTAAAGCTTTAAATAACTGTTTTAGTTCTCACACCAGTCACATGACTGACCTGGAGTTTATTGTTTTAACCTAAACTCTGGGTGCCCCTATTTTCCGCACGGGCAGCTAGTAGTTTTGGTTTTGCAGATTTATATTCACAGGATCCTGGTTTACAGCTGGAATGATATCCGGAAAGCTCTGTATCCGTATATCACCTTTAGTTGTGCTTTGTATTATTTTCCGCTATTATATAATTTATTGTAATCTCTGATATTTATCGAATGTAATTTATTCATTTATACTCTGTATATTCTTGTATCTGATGGTATTGTTGTAATAACAATGAAATGTTCTTCTGTTTGCGTTCTGATTTGTCCTGTTCTCAAACGATCAGGGGTTTCGAACGGTCTAGATCGGTTTAACGACTGATTCGGACCGAGCGAAATTCTAGGCCGTCACACGGAGCCTGGACCGTTTGGGCTTTTTCTGTGACTTTTCAATTCATCAAATATATAGATTTCAGCAACGAAGATATAAGCATTCGTGTTATACTTTGAGGATAGATTTTAACATATTTCTAACACGACTCAAAGTAAAAATATATATATAACCTTATCTCTATGAAATGATCTTCATTGCAACTTTATATGTTGGCATCGATCAAAATCTTGTCTCAACACAGACATAATGTATTACCTGATGTGGTGGAAACTGAGCAAATGGATAATTATAGTTCAATATTTAACTATGATTTCATCGTCATTTGACTGTTTTCCTTATGCTTGAAATTTAAATTGGGATGTCTTATAACAAGTTTACTCTGTTTTGAGAGATAACAAGTTTACTGAAAATATATTAATAAGTTTGCTGAAAATTTTGGTAGATGGATGATTACTCGACTTTCTAATTAATGTTTTAATGGGCGATCCACCAGGTGGATGCATTTTAGCTCACACGTAGGGTCGGGTATCCATGCTTGTTAGCTTCATCCAAATGACGGATGTTGCTACCTTAACCTTAGTAAAAAGCGGCTTTCACTAGCAACTTTCCCCTACTTTGTAGCAGACTGTAGTGTAAGTTAACTTGCACAACAGTCTACTTCAAAGAAACTGAATGTTGCAAGTGAAAGTAGCTTTCTACAAAAGATAAGTGAAGCGGCATTCGACATTTGAATGAAGCTAACAAGCATGGATTACTGACCCTGCACATGAGCTAAAATGCAACCACCTGATGGATCGCCCAGTAAATTCTTAATCAGAAAGTCGAGTATGTGTATTATCCGACGATGATGATTCGATATCTTTAGACGTTGGAGCAGGTATATATTATTTTACATTATCTCTATGTAGTGTCTTACATAAGAATCGAATGGACATGTACTTGTGTGCACATCTTGAATATTCTTTTGGTTTATTTGTTCCTCTTTGTGTATATAGGAGGGTATTTTGTATGCTAGGGTACGAACTACCGGTGTTGAAGATGGACTAAACCTCAGGTGATTCTTCTTTTGGGCTTGCATTTTAAATGAATATTAATTTTCCACTCCTATGTATAGTTAATTCATTTAAACGTCTATGGTCATAGCAAAACCAGTTTACAATGTGTATTCATTCAATTTTGAGACATATACTGATCGACTACACAAACACATGGACGTCGCTCGACTATTCGTCGACTAGTCACGACTAGTCGTCGACTAGTCTACTAATCGAGATCAAACCATCGACATGAAGTCTCGACTTGCTTTTTGTATGAATTTAGGCCGCATGGGCAAAAATTAGTCGACTAATTGACTAGTCGATTCGACTATGTTGTTATTGGTTCCCAGTGAAGTATTTGTACACGAACACACTAATCGACTACCGTTAAATTACTCAAACACATTGATCGAGACGATATGCCCTTCACTGTATTAACATTCAATGGGGCATTCTGAACATACTCTGAATATAGATCTTGTAAAGAAGAGGAATTATATTTCATATCTTGGACTGATTCTACAGCAGGATAAATCTTTGGAAAACAAAACTCAATTAGTTTCATTTTATATTTGTATTAACATACACTTATCTCTGTATTCATGTTTGCATCTCAGACACAGTGGGTTACAATGTCGATCTACTATCCAGTGAAGTATTTGTAACTTATTTCTTGTATTTTATAAGCAATCATGTTGGAAGTATTTGTGCTGCTGGAATCAAGCTGCAGGCTATATATCACAATTCAGTTTTGCTACCAAATGAAACTTGAACTCCAAGCTGGTTGTCGCGCTCAATCTTCCCGATTTCGACTGGAGTTTTATCAGGCTAATATGTTTTTACCTTTTTTTTGTTAGTTCGTAATGTGATGGAAATCTTTGACCGTTTCTGTAACAACCTGAACCTTCCCGTGAAGGAAAGAACGGATTGCTTTGAGGACAAGACAAATCAGAACACAAATAGAAGAATATTTCATTGTTATTACAACAATTTACATCAGAATACAAGAATATACAAAGTATGAATAAATATTACACATTTTCCAAATATCAGAGATTTACAAGTTACATTATAGCGGAAAAATAATACAAACACAACTGAAAAGAATATACGGATACAAAACTTTCCGAATATCACTTCAGCTATAAATCAGGATCCTGTGAATATAATATCTGCAAAACCCAACTACTAGCTACCCGTGCGGAAATAAGGGCACCCATAGTTTAGGTTAAAACAATAAACTCCAGGTCAGTCATGTGACTGGTGTGAGAACTAAAACAATTATTATTTTGCTTTTAAAGTTAGGTAAATCAAGGGACCACGCCTTATAACACGGAACGAGTTTCCTCCCAAGAATACCAGTGCATAAAACAAACAGCGCAATGATAAATAAAGAATAATGAAGCTATTATAAGACCCAGGTCCCATAACACAATGCAACGCAAGCCGGAGGATAGGGTTTTACCTTATAATAGCCAAATAATGCTTGATACGCGAAACTCAATCTTTTATTATTAATATAAGTGAAGAAAACAACTTCAAATATAAATGTATCAATCATAGGCGGCATGGGTACCATATATCATGTCGCCAATACTAGGCTCTACAATCAAAACTGCAAAGTCACGTATTGGAAGTTTTAATTTCCGTGTGTGAACCAAGGCAAGGGATCGTCCTTATCACTTCAAGACAATCTAGCCTACCATGTCTCAGGAACAGCTGCAACTGCACCTTGGATCATCAGGGCCGGTCCACACATGGTGGATTAAAATGCCTGAACAATGCGTTTCCCCGTCCTATGGGCCTTAAACTGGTCATATCCCGACCAAACTATTAGCCCCGGAACGACCGATATAACCGAGGCGCCTCGCAATCCATCATCCACATAAGTAAAATGTCAGGTCTAGTAAAACGCTGACACCACTCCTAGTTAGAAAGAAATGCATCCCTCCCTGAGGTCCTCTCCCATTTCTGGTTCACACGGGGTGCGAGGCTCGCGAATTAACGCCACACAAAGCCATGCTATATTAAAGTCGTGCTTTGATCATCAACCACAAGATCCTGCTTTTTTAACAGAAGCCTTGATCATTTGCATCTCAGCATGCCAAGCAGGCAATTCACGCTATGCAACTGATGTATATCAATCACACAGAATGAAATCCAATGTCAGACACACATCCATTTACAAGTTCGTTCTGGGTCTAAACGAAACCGGAGGCACCTTATTCCTCCCCTATATGTCCAATACAGGGGAGAGGACCTCGAATATCCGATCAATCTCCAAGTACATCTGGACGATCACCACTTGTTACCTTGTCTTGGGTGTACAGCCCAATCAAGAGATCAGCAATCATCCAAACAATGTGAAGACCTCCGGTCTTCAACCACTGTCTTCATCCTCGACACATCGTCGAATCAGTTATTTAGAATGGGATAAATCCGGTTTTTATGAATAACTCGCATATATAATAAACAAGGGCTATAAAACCACAACATATGCCTCATTCCAATCCAGAATATTCCTTTATTCAAATATTCTTATACTTTAGGAAAGGTTCCCATTAATTTTATCAAAGATAAAATCATTAAATTTATTCTTTAATCTTCCTTTGGATATCATTTCAATCTAATTAAAGATGCATTAATACTCCACTTGGTTTTAATCTTCCCAAAAATCAATATTAACGATTGTTTAACTTGGGAAATCATATCTTGTCTTTAACTGGGTTAAAGAACTAATGTCATTTAAAACACGGTTCGCGATAAACCCAAAATCACATTCCATTCCATCAGCCTTTAATCGTAAATTAGCAAGTGAACAATTCCCTAAGTATTAACCCAGAAAGCCGAAACCAACATCAGATCAATACCCAGGAAACCATTCAACTTAACTAATCTCCAGTTAGTTTCTGATTTTTGTAACCCATTGGGTCAAAGAGTAGTATTATTAAAGATATTGTTTACGACAACCCAAAATCTTATTCCTGTCTTTAACTGGGTTAAAGAACCAATATCCTTTAAAACACGGTTCATGATAAACCCAAAATCACATTCCATTCCATCAGCCTTTAACCGTAAATTAGCAAGTGAACAATTCCCTAAGTATTAACCCTGAAGGCCGAAACCAACTTCAGATCAATACCCAGGAAACCATTCAACTTAACAAATCTCCAGTTAGTTTCTAATTTTCTTAACTCCTTTGGGTCTAAGAGCAGTATTATTAACGATACAGGTCACCTTAACCCAAAATCTTATTCCTGTCTTTAACCGGGTTAAAGGACCAATGTCCTTTAAAACACAGTTCACGATAAACCCAAAATCACATTCCATTCCATTAGACTTTCACCGTAAATTAGCAAGTGAACAATTCCCTAAGTATTAACCCTGAAGGCCGAAACCAACATCAGATCAACACCCAGGAAACCATTCAGCTTAACTAATCTCTGGTTAGTTTCTGATTTTCTTAACTCCTTTGGGTCTAAGAACAGTATTATTAAAGATACCATTCACGACAACCCAAACTCTTATTCCACTGTTAATCTAGTTAAAGAACAAGTGTTATTTAAAACACCGTTCACGATAAACCTAAAGACCAATTTCAATTCCATTCCAATTAAATATCAATTAATTGGTATACTTCATTAAATCTAAATAAAAAGATTTAATCTTTTCTCAACTAGATTCAAGAACAGTGTTAATGAAGACACCATCCATGACAAACCCAAAATCACATTTAATATTAAATACAAGGCTCTGAATAGAAAATATATCGACTCATATTCAATATCAAATTCTGGAATCAACAAACACCGCATTGGAATAACGATATATATATCTTCCAAATTCCTCCACAATATCTGTATAATCACGGAATCCAATATCAAAATATTCCGAAGACAATTTCGATTCAAATCCATTCCAATTCATATATTGGAAATTCCGGTTATTTTTAAAACCGTTTCAAATCCAATTTGTTTATTTAAAAATATTGGATTTCATAATTCTAGTTCATAACTAGTTCATTTTGACAAAAATATATTTTTATCTTTTCAAATATGGGATTTTTCATCCCAATTCTTTCCAAATCATTTATTATGATTTTAGATAAATTACTGATATTTTTAATAATTTTATCAAGGCCCGTACAGTTGATTTCAATAAAGGTCATCGAACTGCACTTGCAGCGACCTTTTCCAAATTTGATTTGGACATAATTCCAAATCCAACCGTTAGACATCTAATTTCTCATATTAATTAGAAATCTCTTTTCGATACGAACCTAACGGTTCCGGTTTTAGGAGAATCCGACGATCGAATCTCCCGTAATGTCCATTCGAAGTCAATGGTCGAAATTCGCGACTTGCCGTAGTGCGACGCGTTCTATCCAGACCATTATATTATATATATATATATATATATATATGTACATATATATATAATATATTTTGTCGATTTCCATTTAAAACATATTTTATAAATCGTTTTAAATTCGTTTTCAAAACGATTTCAACTTCATATTCAATTTCAAATCAAAACTGAATATTCCATATCATCGATATATAAATAATAGTATTTTCAAAACACTAGATTTCAAAATCATTTCCTTTTCGATATTCATTATAGAAATGAATAAAATCGATATAAATATTGTTCACGTCAAAATGGCGCCAATCTAATCAAAACGGCTTTATATATTTAAATATATTCATGTCCATCCCAAATCGGGCATCAAAATTTGATTTTGATCTTTTACTGAATATTATTTTAAAATATTCGTTATTTTAAAATAATCGTTATTTTAAAATATTCATTCTTTTTGAACTGGAATCAGACACAGTCAAGTACCATATAATGATATTTATATGTATTTCATACACACATGAATACAACAACAATCAAACATAGTCAATCATCATCCAGAGTGCATTCTGCACTACATAAGCATCCAATAAAAATAATTAACTCTTATAACAGTCTGTCAATCAATCTATCGACATACAGCTAATTATTGGGACTAGTGTATGTCACATATCATCCCAATGCCCGTGTGGGGGTTTCAATCAACAAATACAGATTTATTTGTGCAGTTGGGCAATGTGTAAAATTTATCATCCCAATCAATATCAGTCAAATGTGTGTACATAAATAAATCATTCGATTTGTTTATAAAAATTTATTTATTCATATACACGTTAAAACTATATTTTTAACTACAATTTTTTTTTATTCAATTCTACAACACGCAATCAATTTTCACAACACAATCAATCAAACGAACAAGTCGTCCATGGTCTGTGGACGACGGGTGTCGGGTGCTGCTAAGCACCATCTACATCCTAGTATATATTTTAACTAGAAAATAAAATAAAAGTGAGAAGTTCTCACATTTGGGTTCCACTTCGCCGTGCTTTAACAGACGATGGTTTGGATTCTATTCAAAATTCCAATGCAATCTTCTTCACGCTGTTCAGATATAAAAATCACATTTTTAATGCTTCATTCCGATAAATAAAAATCATATATTTTTTCTACTTCATATATTTTTACAACGCTTCTTTCTATATAAAAATTATATTTTTATATTTCTACTTCTTATATAAAGATCGAATTTTTATTCGCTTCATATATAATAGAAATCGAATTTTTATCTTAATGATATCCATATAAAGATCGTATCTTTATCATAATGAAAGCATTATTAAAATCGTATTTTTATCTATAAAAATCACATTTTTATAATTCATCCTATGAAATAAAATTATATTTTTATCGCCATTCTACACATATAAAAATCGAATCTTTATATTATTACATACATACGATAACATTTATATTTTCAGATCGTTATTCATATTATAAAAAATCATATTTTTATTATCTATATAATATAAAAATCATATTTTTAATTGTAAAAATTACATTTTTAACAGTAAAGATCACATTGTTATTTGTAAAAATCACAACTTTATATGTATAAAAATTATACATATATTTCAAAACCATTACATATCAACAAATCAAATTTTTATATAATAACCATAATTTTAATTACGTAAAATAAAGAAATTTATAAAAGTTCACCTTTAAATTCAGTTTTCAGAGGAGGGGAGGGGATTGCTCGCTCTTCAGGTGGCGGGTCCGGGAGGGGGTGGCGCAGTGGCCGTCGCTGGTGGCGTGGTGGTCTCGGGTGCAAGTTGGGTGTGATTTCCCGTTCTCGAAGAGGCTGAACGGGTTTTGGGGGTTTCGGTGGAGAGAGGGGACGGCGGAGGAGGTCGTGGGGGTGTCGGAGGCTCGGCGACGGTCGCGAAGGAGGCGCGATGGCCTGAGTGGCGACGACGGAAATTGTAATCGGGGAAAACCCGATGGGTTTCGATCTGGGGAAATGAGGATAGAAGGGGCTTAGTGTAAACGAGGGTGTGTATACATATTTTATTAATATTTTTATTTAATTCTCCACAAAAAAGTTGACTTTTATTTCGAACTCAAAATCAAACCCAACAATTGTCGCCCCTAGATAATTACCCCCAGTCCAAACATAATGGGATATGTATCGTAAGCCAATTTGGCTGTTTCGATCGGTTTTCGTCAAAATCAAAATATAAATCTATATATTGAATTTGAATGCATGTTTCAATTTATTGAGGCCACAAAAGGACCCCAAAAATTCCCCAAAAAATATTTTCTAGCTTCATATTGATGATACAGTTCTAACAAAACGAATTTCTTCAAATTTGGAGACCGTTTGAAAAATGACTATTTTCTGGTCGATCAAATTGACTGAAATTGTCAAAACACGTTTTACTTCGCCATGCTCACATATTAATCCCAAAAATTATGGATTTTGGAATCTAGCAATAACTTGACATCCCGGATCCAAAGAAAGTAGTTTCGTCGAAAACGGAGGTCATTTGCAAAATTTCCATTTTTAACGGCTATATTTTCCATAGCGACTATTCTAAATTTTCAATTGAGCATAACTTTTTATTCCCGCTATGAAATTTCAATTTTTTAGATTCATTGGAAAGATATTTTCAAATAGATTCAAATATTTTTGGTTTCGCTAAAATCTGGTTTATTTTGAATCTTGAACATTCATTTGAAATCGAATTTTCAAACTACCACGCCATTTCCATTTCCTTTTATATTTATGAATAAATATTTATATTCTAACATCGATTCAAATAAATATATACATTCTAATTCTATTCAAAATAAATTTCTCGTTGTTATTATTTAAAATAAATCATTTTAAATATCCAAAATTCATTAAAATTGCCAAAATAAAAATTTTAAATTTGTTCGGATTTTCCAGGTTATTACAATCTCCCCCACTTAAAATATTTTCGTCCTCGAAAAGGAACGGAGCTGAAAGTTGTTTTACTAACCAACTCAACTTTCAGTTTGGCTTTCATTCCTTAATTTTTCAGTTTCTAAGAATTTTCCAATTCTTCAAAAATTTGGCTAGCACCCTAAATTTTTGAAAATTTTCGCCATAACCTCCTTTGTACGGGAGCACCGGGAAAATCCCCAAATCTCCACATAGTCCTCTCCAATCCAAAAAGAAAAAGAAACAGCCAAGCGGCTAGCCAATCAGTTCATAAAATCATCAAAAACTCCAAGAAATTCGTAAACATGTACCTATTTGTCAGGAAAACAATTTTATTCCTCTGCTCTAGCCTCCTTGCAATGACCTGTTCAATGTATATACATGTATATGTATGCAATTTCTATCAATTTTCAATTCAGTTCAACATTTGATACAATTTGGCCTAATTCACCTTTCATCCACATGTTGATTTGATGAATAATCATACAACACAAACATCAATCAATTAGTTGATAATTTTCAAATTCATAACCTTGATATATATATATATACACACAAAATCATGTTTTTGATGCCAAGTCACAACAATATATTCTAACTATATTTTGGTTCTCACACCAGTCAATTGGAAACATATAGATATCCCACTTTCGACACTCGAATATAAATTCTGATGATGATATATCAATCATCAGAATCACCCCCGGGCGACTAGAGTGTAATTTTATATCCGTCCAATATATTTGAGACTTCAAATACACGTGGATCAGACGTATATGAAAATCTCTATATACTGGATTGTCCAAATTCAATATAAAATAAATATTCAAATACGTATAATATGGTTTAAATTTTCAAAACAAAATTCGTTTTCATTTTTGTTTGAAAAATATACTCTTTACACTCGTTCTAGGATACTACTGATCCTATCTATAACGAGTTATTCACATTGGATATTACTAATCCAATCTCTGATAAATTCTTTGTTTGGTTCGAATGTGTCTTATTTCTCCGAGCTCTGTAAACCAAAGCTCTGATACCACTGTAACGACACGAACCTTCCAGTGAAGGAAAGAACAGATTGCTTCGAGGACAAGATGAATCAGAACACAAACAGAAGAACACTTCATTGTTATTACAACAATTTACATCAAAATACAAGAATATACAGAGTATGAATAAATATTACACATTTTCTAAATATCAGAGATTTACAAGTAACAGTGCAGCGGAAAAATAACACAAAACACAACTGAAAAGAATATACGGATACAGAGCTTTTTGAATATCACTTTAGCTATAAATCAAGATCCTGTTAATATAAAATCTGCAAAACCCAACTACTAGCTGCCCATGCGGAAATAAGGGCACCCAAAGTTTAGGTTAAAATAATAAACTCTAGGTCAGTCATGTGACTGGTGTGAGAACTAAAACAGTTATTAATTTGCTTTTCAAGTTAGGTAAATCAAGGGACCATGCCGTATAACACGGAACGGATTTCCTCCCAAGAATAAAAGTGCATAAAACAAACAACGCAATGCTAAATAAAGAACAATGAAGCTATTATAGATCCCATCACGCAATGCAACGCAAGCCGGAGGATAAAGTTTTACCTTATAATAGCCAAATAATGCTTGATACGTGAAATTCAATCTTTTATTATTACTATAAGTGAAGAAAACAACTTCAAATATAAATGTATCAATCATAGGCGGCATGGGTACCATATATCATGTCGCCAATACTAGGCTCTACAATCAAAACTTCAAAGTCACGTATTGGAAGTTTGGATTTCCGTCTGTGAACCAAGGAAAGGGATCGTCCTTATCGCTTCGAGACAATCTAGCCTACCATTTCTCAGGAACAGCTGCAACTGCACCTTGGATCGTCAGGGTCGGTCCACACATGGTGGATTAAAATGCCTGAACAATGCGTTTCCCCGCCCTATGGGGCTTAAACTGGTCATATCCCGACCAAACTATTGGCCCCGGAACGACCGATATAACCGAGGCGCCTCACAATCCATCATCCACATAAGTAAAATGTCAGATCTAGTAAAACGCTGACACCACTCCTAGTTAGAAAGAAATGCATCCCTCCCTGAGGTCCTCTCCCATTTCTGGTTCACACCGGGGTGCGAGGCTCGCGAATTAACGCCACACAAAGCTACGCTATATTAAATTCGTGCTTTTATCATCAACCACAACACCCTGCTTTTCAACAGAAGCCTTGATCATTTGCATCTCAGCATGCCACACGGGCAATTCACGCTATGCAACCGATGTATATCAATCACACAGAATGAAATTAGATGTCAGACACACATCCATTTACAAGTTTGTTCTGGGTCTGAACGAAACTGGAGGCACCTTATTCCTCCCCCATATGTCCAATACAGGGGAGAGGCCCTCGCATATCCGGTCGATCTCCAAGTACATATGGACGATCGCCGCTTATTACCTTGTCTTGGGTGTACATCCCAATCAAGACATCAGTAATCATCCAAACGATGTGAAGACCTCCGGTCTTCAACCACCGTATTCATCCTCGACACATCGTCGACTCAGTTATTCAGAATGTGATAAACCCGGTCTTTCTGAATAACTCGCATATATAATAAACAAGTGCTATAAAACACAACATACGTCTCATTCCAATCCAGAATATTCCTTTATTCAAATATTCTTATACTTTGGGAAAGGTTCCCATTAATTTTATCAAAGATAAATTCTTTAAATTTATTTTTTAATCTTCCTTTGGATATCATTTCAATCTAATTAAAGATGCATTAAAACTCCAATTGGTTTTAATCTTCCCAAAAATCAATATTAACGATTGTTTATCTTAGGAAATCATATCCTGTCTTTAACTGGGTTAAAGAACCAATGTCATTTAAAACACGGTTCGCGGTAAACCCAAAGTCACATTCCATTCCATCAGCCTTTAACCGTAAATTAGCAAGTGAACAATTCCCAAATTATTAACCCCGAAGGCTGAAACCAACATCAGATCAATAACCAGGAAACCATTTAACTTAACTAATCTCCAGTTAGTTTCTGATTTTCTTAACCCATTGGGTCTAAGAATAGTATTATTAAAGATACCATTCATGACAACCCAAAATCTTATTCTTGTCTTTAACTAGGTTAAAGAACCAACATCCTTTAAAACACGGTTCACGGTAAACCCAAAATCACATTCCATTCCATCAGCCTTTAACTGTAAATTAGCAAGTGAACAATTCCCTAAGTATTAACCCAGAAGGCCGAAACCAACATCAAATCAATACCCATGAAACCATTCAACTTAACTAATCTCCATTTAGTTTCTGATTTTCTTAAATCCTTTGGGTCTAAGAACAGTATTATTAAAGCTACCATTCATGACAACCCAAAATCTTATTCCTGTCTTTAACTAGGTTAAAGAACCAATGTCCTTTAAAACACGGTTCACGATAAACCCAAAATCACATTCCATTCCATTAGCCTTTAACCGTAAATTAGCAAGTGAACAATTCCCTAAGTATTAACCCCGAAGGCCGAAACCAACATCAGATCAATACCTTGGAAACCATTCAACTTAACTAATCTCCAGTTAGTTTCTGATTTTCTTAACTCCTTTGGGTCTAAGAACAGTATTATTAAAGATACCATTCACGACTAACCAAAATCTTATTCCATTGTTAATCGGATTAAAGAACAAGTGTTATTTAAAACACCGTTCATGATAAACCCAAAGGTCAATTTCAATTCCATTCCAATTAAGTATTAATTAATTGGTATGCTTCATTAAATCTAAATAAAAAGATTTAACCTTTTCTCAACTGGGCTCAAGAACAGTGTTAATGAAGACGTCATCCACGACAAACCCAAAATCACATTTAATATTAAATACAAGGCTCTGAATAGAAAATATATCGGCTTATATTCAATATCAAATTCTGGAATCAACAAATACCATATTAGAATAACGATATATATCTTCCAAATTCGTCCAAAATATCCGTATAAGCAGGAAATCCAATATCGAAATATTCCGAAGATAATTTCGATTCAAATCCATTCCTATTCATTTATTGGAAATTCTGGTTATTTTAAAACCATTTCAAATCCAATTGGTTTATTTAAAAATATAGGATTTCATAATTCTAGTTCATAACTAGTTCATTCGGACAAAAATATATTTTTATCTTTTCAAATATGGGATTTTTCATCCCAATTCTTTCCAAATCAATTATTATGGTTTTAGACAAATTACTGATATTTTTAATAATTTTATCAAGTCTCGTACAGTCGATTTCCATAAACGATCATCGAACTGCAATTACAACGACCTTTTCTAAATTTGATTTGGACATAATTCCAAATCCAGCCATTAGATTTCTAATTTCTCATATTCTTTAGAAAGCTCTTTTCTATATGAACCCAACGGTTCTGGTTTTAGGAGAATCCGACGGTCGGGTCTCCCGTAATGTCCATTCGAAGTCAATGGTCGAAATTCGCGAACTACCGCAGCGCGGCGCGTTCAATTCAGGCCATTGTATTATATATATAATATATATTTCATCGATTTCCATTTAAAACGTATTTTATAAATCGTTTTAAATTCGTTTTCAAAACGATTTCAACTTCATATTCAATTTTAAATCAAAATTGAATATTCCACATCATCGATATATAAATAATAATATTTTCAAAACATTAGATTTCAAAATCATTTCCTTTTTGATATTCATTACAGAAATGAATAAAATCGATATAAATATCATTCACGTCAAAATGGCGTCAATCTAATCGACACGGCTTTATATATTTAAATATATTCATGTTCATCCCAAATCGGACATCAAAATTTGATTTTGATCTTTAACTGAATATTATTTTAAAATAATCGTTATTTTAAAATATTCATTCTTTCTGAACTGGAATCAGAAACAGTCAAGTACCATATAATGTTATTTATATGGATTTCATACACTCATGTATACAACAACAATCAAACACAGTCAACCATCGTCCAGATTGCATTCTACACTGTATAAGCATCCAATAAAAATATTTAACACTTATAACAACTTGTTAATCAATCGATCAACATACAGCTAATTATTATCACTAGTGCATGTCATATATCATCCCAATACCCGTGTGGGGTTTCAATCAACAAATACAAATTTATTTGTGCAGTTGTGGGATGTGTAAAATTTATCGTCCTAATCAATGTCAGTCGAATGTGTGTACATAAACAAATCGTCTGATTTGTTTATAAATATTTATTTATTCATATACACGTTTAAAGTTATATTTTAACTACAAAATATTTTATTCCATTCCACAACACACAATCAATTTTCACAACACAATCAATCAAACGAACAAGTCATCCATGATCTGTGGACGACGGGCGTCGGGTGCTGCTAAGCACCGTCTACATCCTAATATATATTTTAACTAGAAAATAAAATAAAAGTAAGAAGTCCTCACATTTGGGTTCCACTCCACCGTGCTTTAACAAACGATGGTTTGGATTCTATTCAAAATTCCTATGCAATCTTCTTCACGCTGTTCATAGAAAAAAAATCACATTTTTATCGCTTCATTCCAATAAATAAAAATCATATTTTTATTTCTACTTCATATATTTTTACAATGCTTCTTTCTATATAAAAATTATATTTTTTATATTTCTACTTATTATGAAAAGATCAAATTTTTATTTCGCTTCATATATAATAATAATCGAATTTTTATCTTATTGATATCCATATAAAGATCGTATCTTTATCACAATGAAAACATTATAAAAATCGTATTTTTATCTATAAAAATCACATTTTTATAATTCTTCCAACAAGATAAAATTATATTTTTATCGCCTTCTACATATATAAAAATCGAATCTTTATATTATTACATACATACGATAACATTTATATTTTCGTATCGTTATTCATACTATAAAGAATCATATTTTATTATCTATATAATATAAAAATCATATTTTTAATTGTAAAAATTACATTTTTAGTTGTAAAGATCACATTTTGTTTGTAAAAATCCCAACTTTGTATGTATAAAAATTATACATATATTTCAAAACCATTACATATCAGCAAATCAATTTTTTATATAATAACCATAATTTTAATTACATTAAATAAAGAAATATACAAAAGTTCGCCTTTAAATTCAGTTTTCAGAGGAGGGGAGGGGATTGCTCGCTTTTCGGGTGGCGGGTTCAGGAGGGGGTGGCGCAGTGGCCGTCGCTGGTGGTGTAGTGGTCTCGGGTGCGAGTTGGGTGTGATTTCCCGTTCTCGAAGGGGTTGAACGGGTTTTGGGGGTTTTGGTGGAGAGAAGGGAAGGCGGAGGAGGTCGTGGGGGTGCCGGAGGCCCGGCGGCGGTCGTGGAGGAGGCGCGGTGCCTGAGTAGGGGCGACGGAAATTGTAATCGGGGAAAACACGATGGGTTTCGATCTGGGGAAATGAGGATAGAAGGGGCTTAGGTGTAAACGAGGGTGTGTGTATATATATTTTTATTTTTTTTATTTAATTCTCCTCAAAAAAGTTGACTTTTATTTCAAACTCAAAATCAAACCAAACGACTGTCTCCCCTAGATAACTACCTCCATTCCGAACACAATGTGATATGTATCATAAGCCAGTTTGGCGGTTTCGTTCAGTTTTCGTCAAAATCAAAATATAAATCTATATATTTAATTTGAACGCATGTTTCAATTTATTGGGGCCACATGCAGACCCCAAAAATTCCCGAAAAAATAATTTCTAGCTTCGTTTTGACGATACGGTTCTAACAAAACTAATTTCATCAAATTTGGAGACCGTTTGAAAATGGCCATTTTCTGGTTGATCCAAATTGACTGAAACTGTCAAAACACGTTTCGCTTCGTCACGCTCACATATTAATTCCAAAAATTATGAATTTTGGAATCTAGTAATAACTTGACATCCTGGATCCAACAAAAGTGGTTTCATCGAAAACGGAGGTCATTTGCAAAATTTCCATTTTTAACGGCTATATATTCCATAGTGACTATTCTGAATTTTCAACTGGGCATAACTTTTTATTCCCACTATGAAATTTCAATTTTTCAGATTTGTTGGAAAGATATTTTCAAATAGATTCACATATTTTTGGTTTCGCTAAAATCCGGTTTATTTTGAATCCTGTACATTCATTTGAAATTTGAAATCGAATTTTCAAACTACCATGTCATTTCCAATTCCTTTTATATTTATGAATAAATAATTATATTCTAACGTCGGTTCAAATAAACATATACATTCTAATTCTATTCAAAACAAATTTCTCGTCGTTATTATTTGAAATAAATCATTTTAAATATCCAAAATTCATTAAAATTGCCAAAATAAAAAATTTAATTGGTTCGGATTTTCTGGGTTATTACAATTTCCTTTTATCGTATATGTTTGTATGTACATCATGTTATGACAAACCTTGTAATGCTTTGATTGTGTGTGTATATATATAAATTGTGTTATTCCTGTGTATAATTTGTGGTGTATATGCTCTGTGTTATGAAAGATATGTGCTACAGTTTCTGTTTTTTTATATATACACATATATGATATATATATATATACACACACATGTGTATATATATGTGTGTGTACACACATATATAATTAGACACTGTCAAAGACCGTGTTTGATTAAACTTTAGATACGGCTAAGAGTTGTATGTTAATAGTAGTGAGATTCGGTTTGTAGCCGTATCTAATAATTTAACACGCCACTTTTTGATACAGCTTTTTACCATGCCTAGCTGCTTTAGATACGGATAAAAACACAGTCTAATTAGCATATATGGTGTAGCGGGCACTTTGTACTCTTACACGAGTTCTATATGTTGATGTTGTATTTGTTTCCATCCTTGTTATTGTATTTTGGGTGTTTTATTTAGACAATTAGCCATAGAGCTTAAGCAACATGTTGTTGATGGAATCGCTTATATTTTGTTGTTGCATCCTAACACATAAGACGATTAAATATCGATTTATTTTGTACATATCTCATGCACCTTTGTTGATTTGGAATTTATATTGTTCCTTCTCTATTCAGATGAATTATCACTTATGAGTCACATTTCTTTCTCACCTTTTGGAATTTTAGAGATTATCTAGTTCGTGTATTTTATTTACTCGGGTCAGGCCGAGATTTTTTAGGTTATAGGACATACAAATTTGGATAAGCTTGATAACAAGGTTTTAAGCCATTAAACATTTAAACTCTTAGGATCATGTATAGATTATAAGATGTACCATTAAAGATGATGACTTGTAGTATACGTATATTGTGTGGGCATAGTGTATATTGTAAACTATAAATTTGTATAGATAATTATTAATCCACTGCAATCTGTGATAATTATTTTATATGTTGTATTTTTCTGATATGAGAAACCGTTGTGTTTATTACTTTAGACCAAGACTGTTTATGTCAAGGATTTACTTCAAGACTAATCAAAACAGTAAGTACGATGTGTTGGCGTTGGATTAAAGTTATATTCACATTTGGTCGACCCTAGCAAACCGTATTCTCCGTGTTATTAGACAACGTTATTTATAATATTCTTTAAGAACATGGGTATGTGGCAGGGTTGTTACAAAAGGAAGTTAAAGAAATGTTATCCACTGCTAATCAAATTTGATGAAAACTAGTAGCTAGGTCTAAATGAGAAAATATCCTACCATCGCTAATTATTCAAACAAATCATTGATACGAGGCAATGGATACCTATTTTTATCGTGAGGTCATTGAGCTTATGGTGATCAGCACACAACCAAAGTGACCCATCTACCTTATGTACTAAACCACTACGCCTATGGAGCAGAACTAGACTGGATGAATTTCTTAGCCTCAAGCTCAGATAATTTATTCCTTAACTCCTTATTTTCATTAGCCAACTTACGATTAAACGGATTGTTCATAGGCAGGGCACTAAGAATATGACCAATTCAAAACTTGATAGCCAGCTTTGGTGGTAAAAGCAAAGCAGGCCTAAGTATATCAAGAGATTACCTAACATCTGGAATTCAAAGCACTTCGTCTTCTTTGTAGGATTCAAGAGAAAATAATGAAAATTGTGAATTAATATTGATGCTAGAAAGAGTGAAAAAACTAGTGGTCTCATAAGCTGTAATGACCCAAATTTCTGGTTAATTTAAAATTGGGATTCAAATAAGTTTAGCGGACTTTTAAAAGATTTTTAAAAGTAGATATATTAAAATATTATATTTTAATATTTTTTTAATAACCTAAAGATATACCATTTTTGAAACAGTCTCAGAATCTAATGAAACCAATTTTATCAGATCCATAATGTCAAAATACGGTAAGGTTTAAAATTTCAAATCAGTCGCAGTTAGTATGTAAGCATACATAATATAAATGCATATTGAAAAACTAGTTAATTTTTAGTAAAAGTTAGAAAAAAAGCCATTATTCAAACGGTATCCAAATTCGACGACACCAATTTTATTGGAATCGTACTAGTGATATATAGTAGAGTTTCAAATTTTGTATTGATCGGACTTACGGTTTGATCATACGAACTAAAAACATATAGGAATCGTTCTATTGAAATTTGACTTGAAAATAAGCAGTTTCGGGTAATACAGAACAATTGAAAAATACTGGTAAAATGGTTAACAACAACCTAACAGACAAATCAACGTGTACTATGACTTCATAAGTGTTGGGATTAATTTAAACATATATACCACCTTCCTAAGTAAAACGCTTAAAAATAAATCAACCTTTTTAATTCATCCTTATCTCATTACATACACATGTTCCTATATCCCTGAACACCTAGACCACTCAATGTACCTCCTCTCTATATGTCACATTCTTCCAACCAGCCCACTCCCCCTTAGGACCATGAGAATGCGCCATTTCATTTTCATTTTTTCATTATTTTTTCATCTTAAGCTCCTTAACCACCATTTCCATCTTCCTCCTCCCTCCTAACACCCACACCACCACTTCTGCCGCCACCACCAGCCCCCTACACCTCCCAATCCGCTACACACCTCCTCCTACAACCCCTCCTCCACCACGTGGGCCCCTAGCCTAAAAAACTCCCTCTTTTTCACTCAAAACCTTAAACAAACTTTTTCCACCTTAGATCCAAGCTCCGCCACTCATAGCTCCTCCTTGGACCCTACCATCCTCATGCCCGGCCCCACTAGCACCCAACCCCACTCCAAGTATCCAGTGTGTAGACCAAACATCTCCTAAGTCATGGGCCCCACTAAGCCTCCGAGCCTTTAAAACCCTTGAAAATCCAATTTTTCCTCTTCCGATCTCAAGTCCAAGTATATATATATATATATATATATATATATTATAAATAATTGGTGATTTGGTGAGGAAAAGTAACGATTTTGGTTTCATGAATCTTAGAGGGTTCCTATATAAGAAGAATCGTGGTGTGGATAGCTTTCAATGAGAAACCAAAACTAGAAAAAAGGCTAGTTTATAATTAACCGTTGTTAGTTAATTAGTTAAAGTCATGTGATGATTATTGATTGATTATACAAGTTTATTATGTTGTTTAATGATGTCTAGTATGTTAAAAATATCATTTTTAATTGATATACATGTAACTGCTTGGGTGTGTGATACTTAAACACAAATAGGGTTGACTTGACGACTGTTTGAACATCAAATGATCTTGAGAATGTAATTCACAAATTACTTGTTAATGAATGTTGACGTGAGCTTTACTTGGGTATTGGAATGATAATTAATTTATATATACTCATTGATTGATATTGCAGTTAATCTATTGATTGACAAACTTGTATAAGCCTTATTGATTTAAGGCTGATACGGTGTATTCCACTTTATATGTGGATTGGATGATGTTTGATGGTTGATGTAGTGTTATATGATACATTGATTGAATATGACCAATAGACGTGATTATTGGTCCATTGGTTAGGTCTCCATCAAATAAAATGGATTTTAATGAATATTTTATTAATATAATAGTAGGATAAAAATAAAAGTTTGAATTTGATGTCCGATTTTTGGATGGGCATAATGATTATAAATTTCGTTGAATATTCATAATTGGAACAAACTGATTTGAAGTAATTTTCGTGTAATTATGTCTTGTTCAAGTTTTATTTTTAAAACGAGTAGTAACCGATAAAAGTGAAGTTGGGTTAGCATATCTAGGTAATGTTTTATAAAGACTTTCTTTACAAAACTTTCTTATTATAATTATAACAAATGTTAGGAAAAATTAAAATTAAAATAATGAGGTTTGAAAAATAATAATATTTTATCATTTAAATATTATTATAGTACTTAAACGTTGAAATAATTGAGTTTAAAGTTCAAAAATAAAAATTTAGCTTTTGAAGATTATTATACATGTTTTATATAATAAATAAAATATTTTTGAAGCTATTCGACGTATTTTATATTATAGGTCAAATTAGGGTCAGAATAGAACTCGTCGCACTGCTGTAGTTCATGAACTTCGACCTGTAAATTTAAATTGATGTACCGAGCGATCCAACCATCAGATTTTCCCGAAATTGGAACCGTTGGGTCCGAAATGAAAAGTGTTTTCAAATGAATCTAAAAATGTTCAGATCCAATGGTTAGATTGTGAGATAAGTCAAATACAGTTCGTTATATCCTAGAGGATTCATCTTTGGATGATACTCATGATCATACACCTAAAACAATGGAGGAGTTAAAGCAATTGAATATAAACTCAGAAAACAATGAAGAAGACAATCAGGAAGAAGAGAGCAGCAAGAAGAAGAATTACACCAAATCTAACCCTGCTTATGTGAAGCAATTTAACAAGAATCAGAATGATAATGCAAACGCTAATAATGTGTGTGGAAAAGCCTCCTAGGGTATTAAGGAGTCACTCCCTCAATTCCAAATGTCATTGATTAGGTGGAATGTGAGATTTCTAAATAATGATACCCATTTATTAGACCTCTATAATCTTAGAAGGAACTTCCTTCCTTCGTTTATGGGTGCACTTGAAAATAAACTTAATGATGACAACTTGAATTATTTGTGTGATCCTTTGGGAAGTGACTGGTCGCATATTACTAATAATGAGTATTTCGATTAGGGTACGATTCTTGTTATTTGGTGTAAAAATGTATGGAACTGTACACAAGTAGACATTGGTAAATAGAAAATTACAGTGAAAATTACAGTTAAAGTTACTAATACTGGGGGATTAATTCAATATGTATTTATGGTGTATGCTAGTAATTTAATTTGCGAAAGGACTAAGTCATGGGACAAAATCAAGCTGTTAGCGTTAAACATGAACGAGCCTTGGATAGTGATGGGAGATTTCAATGCTATTCTAAAACCAAATGAAAAGAAAGAGGCTGTTACTGTAAGGGTTTTCCAGGTGGTAAAATTTAATAATTATATTGTTGCATCTGGATTAGTCGAGCCAGTCCACTGTGACTTCATTTTACATGGAGAAGTGGTGAGAGTAGAAAATTTTACAAGCTGGACAAAGTGCTTATTGATTCTGAATGCATTAATAAGTTTATTGATTTAAAGGTTAATGTCCTTCCTTCTTCGACAAGTGATCATATCCTAATTCTTCGACAAGTGATCATATCCTAATGCATATTAATTTGGAGAAGCGTGATGGTAATAACAAAGAAAAACCTTTTCGTTATGTAAATCAATGGAAGAAGCTGGATGGTTAATTATAATGATGTGGTTGGTTTTAAGGAGCTTGCTAATTTTTCTACAAATCACGTGTTTTATTTCTTGCAATTTCTCAAAGCGAATAAAGAATGGAGCAGAACTAGGGAGAAGGAAAATGATTGCATCAATAATTTGGAGAAGAAGAATGTGGATGTGCTTCAATAATTGATAATGGGGATGACAGTGAAGAAATTTGGAGACTATTTCATCAATGTCAATCTGATCTCAAAGACGCATTAAGAGTTAAAGCGGTGGAGCTAAAGAAGAAAGAAAAAGAGAAATGGATTTTTGATGGAGACGAATGCACTAAGTTTTTTTACTCTAAGATGTCTGTTAAACGTAACACTAACTATAATTTTCAACTTCTTGATCAGGATGGTAACAATTTGGTAGACTTGGTGAAATTTGAAGCAGAGGCAATAACATATTTCACTGATCTATATAATGATGAATATGTTGTGGACTTACCCGATTGACCCCTAAAAGATGATGAATGCCAGAGAACGCAGGATGTTGTGCAGGCGAATCACTAAAGATGAAGTTCTGTTGGCTGTCTGATCCATACACATCGATTCCACCCCAAGCGTAGACGGTCTCGGGTCCAGCTTGTATCAAACTCAGGGATGACCTAATATATACTCTGGTATCAGCTATACAAGAGGCTTTTCAGTCAGGTAACATAATTAAAGAAATAAACCATACTTTTTTATATCTGATTCCGAATTGGGGAAACCTACCAAAATCGCTGGTTATAGACGTATTAGATGTTGTAATGTCCTTTACAAAACCTTGAGCAAAGTATTCGTAATAGGATGAAAATGGTATTGCCAGATATGATTGATGAGTGTCAAAGTCCATTCATTAAGGGCAGAATATTTCTAAAAATTCTTTGTTGGCCCACGAATTAATAAGAAATTTTAACAAAAAGGTGCTGATAAATTCTGTTTGAAAGTTGATTTACATAAAGCATATGACAAAATTAATCGAGCTTTCATCAGTCAGTTAAAGGCAATGGGCTTTCCATAGAAAATTAATAGATTGATTTTAGAATGTACTCAATTTCCTACCTTCACTTTTTTAATTAATGGAGTTCCAAAAGGGTTTATTACCGGTAACCATGGTATTAGACAAGGGAATCCTTTCTCTCCCTATCTATTTGCAATTGCAATGGAATATTTTACACTTTAGATGGAGTTAGCAGAGTTTGAGAAAGTGATTCAACCGATTCAAAATTTCAACCTTCCGTTAGCCATATGTTTTGTAATGATGACCTGATAATTAGCGTCAAGTCAAATGTTAAAGCTGCCCTTAATCACTAATTTGTTTGGCAATTTGGATAAGTTTGTAGGTTTTAAAATGAATGAACATAAATCTAAGTGCTACTTCAATAAATTTTGTATGAATAAGATTTTAGCACTTGATATTTTGGGAATGAAAGAGGGTGAATTACCTATTAAGTATCTAAGTGTCCTCTTGTCCTCTAACAAAATCACTGGCAGAGAGTATGCAGATCATATTACTAAAATCAGAGACAAATTGTGAGGTTGGAACTCCAGACTTCTCTCTTTGTTGGTAGAATTGAACTTGTTCATATAGTGATTCAAGCTAAAGTCAACTTCTGTCTGTAGACTTTTCAGATCCCAGATGATTCTATTGGGAAGGTTGAAAATGTGTGTGCAGATTTCATATGGAAAGGTTGGTTACATAAAATTAAATATGATGACTTTTGTAGACCTAAAGAGGGAAAAGGGCTGGTTTGAGAAGAAATAAAGACATGAAAGATGCTTTTGCTATGAAACAAGCTTGGAAAATTATTAATGATCAAGGATTATGGGCCAGGTGGATGAGGAGAAGATACATCAAAGATAATTTTTGGACCATAGCCATAAACAATAATGCATTGGCTACATGGAAATCCATTCTCATAATTCGAACTAAACTTACTGCTAATTGTAAACGGGAGTTTGCTAATGGAAATGACACTAACTTAAGGAGAGACCCATGGAGTAAGGGAAAATTTATGGTTGATAACTTGGACTAGGATGCATATTCTGCTTATGGATGTCCTAATTATAAAGTGAACCAAATCATGCAAGATGGTTCATGGATATGTGATAAGTTTCCTTGTTATGATGCCTTAAAAAGGAACACTGAGTTTATGCCCCTTTTCATAGACAGAGAGTTTAATGAATGGAAATGGGTCTCCAGTAGTGAATTTTCTATTAAATAAGCATGTAATGCTTATAGAACTGCTAAAGCCAAGCTTGATTGGAACTGTTTAGTCTGGGATAGGGTTCTGCCTCCTAAACTATCACATACAATTTACAAAGATATGCTTTTTCGCCTTCCTAACAAAGATCGATTACTTAAACAGGGGATTATTCCTAATAGCACTTGCTAATTGTGTGAAATTACTGAAGAAACACATCGTCATTTATTTTTTTACTATGATTTCTCCATAGAAATACTTAATAGCATACAACAGAATTTTAACATCAGAGAACGAGCAGATAATTTATAGAACACGATTACTTACCTGGCTTAGAATTGGATGTGCATAGATGCGGAAATTGGAAAATACGAAATTTGCGTAATAACTGCATGTTGGTGGTTATGGAAAGAGAGAAACAGAAGAGTATTTCACAACAAACAGAGGTCAATTCGAGAGATTACTAGACTAATCGAAGTAGAAATTAACCTAATTTTAAAAAAATAAGGTAGGAGACTTATGTCATTATAGAAAGTACGATTATCTGGTGGTGGAGATGAGGATCCACCAGATTTGCGGGAATCACCGATTGAAGCTGGAAACCGAAGATCTCCATGAATGCGTCACTAAAGAGAAAGCCATTGTCTTCCATTGATTTTTTTTGGGGTTACTTTAGTTTATATAAGGAAAGTTTGTGTTTAAGTGTAATATAAGTGGGTGTGTTGAAACCTATGTGTTGTCGTATTTTGGTTCGAACAACATCCTTAATTGAGCCAGAAATGCCCTAAATAAATTTTTACCCACTTTCAAAAAAATTGATGGGAAGTATGTTTAACAAAATTCAAAATGGCGCCCAAGTTCTTCTTTTAGAAATGTCTATGCTGTCCAAAAAGTCTAAGTGTCCAAAAAGAGATAATTTTCTTCTTCCTGGAGTAATGGAGCAAACTTGAGGATCAAAGAGGCACTAACTTCTCCCAAAAGTGTCAAAAGAGAAAATTTCCAACCCTTTTCTCGGAGCAGGCTGGAGGGTATTTATAGGAGAGTGGATCAGGTGAGAGCAAATGCTAGTTGGCAAGTGCCACATTTTTTGTACCCTAGATCGGTACCGATCCCGGGATCGGTATGTATCCTATGGACTTAGTTTATTTCTGGCTTTATCTTGAAGCTATGAACTCTGCTGCTTAGGTGATTTCGTATCCCATGATATGAAGATAATTGCACCAACCTTGGAAACTTGGTTGCTTCAAATCCTTTTTCTCTGATGTTTTTCGTATCCCTCAATATGAAATCTTCATAACAATCTCGGATGTAGTTTTGGGGATAGAATTTGGTGTATGGAATCAAGATATGAAACGTTGAGGGGACTTTTATATCAATCTCAGGAGTTGGTTATTAGGATATGAAGTTTGGTGCAGAGGCTTGGAATACAAAAATGTGGTGGATGTTGAATACCAGTCTTGAAGCACTTAGGCATATTTGAGAAGTTTCAACGAGCCGCGACGACTATACTTGAATGAATCCATCTGGGGTTTGTTCTTGCGTGTCTTAGTGACACTTTTGGGTTGTTTAATCATGCGACGGGCTGAGTAGTGTGGGTTGGACTGCTTCTGGAATCTGGACCCAAGGGCTGGGTTGTAACACCCCATGTCCATTAATGTCACTCACAAAGGGAATGCATTAACTTTTATGGAGCGTTTTAAGTGACTATAGAACAGAAACCTAATAACAAGTTAGATATAAACAGTACTTGAAAAAATAAAAACTTTATTTCATTGCAGCGGAAAATACATATGTTTAATTACATCATCAAAACCCGAGCCAAGTACATAGTATCCATCTTGACTAAATCAAAGTACATAAATTGAAAGACATAATCCCCAATACAAAATAGCCATAAACAAAAGAGAGGCTGAACTTTACTTCAACGATCCAAGCAATCTTCTAAAAGCAAGAAGCACAGCTGTCCAAAATCAAGCTCCATTGGTGCTAGTTCCAACTTGAGCACCTGGGGGGGGGGGGGGAGAGAGAGAGAAAGAAAAGAGGAGGAAACAAAGGGGGTCAGACATAAAGTCTGGCGAGTGCGGTAACTTTAACAATATAATCACCAACGTAACTAGGCTAAGGCATAAGTTGGAAAATTAGGAAATAACCATGAACCATTGAGTATGGCAGAGTAAACAAGGAAACAAGATGAACAACGATATCGTTAAAGCGCACCTAAACCACTATAAGATAATTACTAAACTACACCAACACTGTAGGATAATTGCTATACTGCACCACCACTAGTCACCCTAAGGTTGATCCCGCCTACAGACTTAAATAATGATAATGGTAGTTTCGTGTACCCCTAGCCGCGTTCATAGGTGCCGCCTGCCCCTATCTCCACTAGGTGTACCCACTACCCCCAAGCGATCGGCTCCCTAACTCGTAGATACCTGTGCTGGCCCCACAGTGGGGTGTATCACTCCCCAAAGTGGCAACCCGATACCACAAATAATGCGCGACTTATACCTACACGATGCAACAACGTCTTACCTACCAGCCCGGGTCCACACACGCACATGAACCCGTTGGACTCGCATTGCCACCGCTAACCCGGTTTGGCCTCTTACAGTCAAGCCCAGTATGTGTGTCCCATCCTCGACTTGGGTCGAGCCCACAAAGATACGTATGGGTTACTGGTTGAAACGGGCCCCCATTACTTGACACAAGCTATCCACCTAAGCTTGGTCCCCTCTAGTACATCCCACTTAACCCACTTCTTATTCATGTTCACTTACATGTTTCAATTTTGGTTAAGTATTTCTAATCGTATTTCAAATGCCACCCAAGGCACCCACTAGATTCCACATGCCACCCAAGGCACCCACTTAACCCCCTCATGTCCCACTACATGTTTATATGGTTAAGTGTTTCTTAATTCATTAAGACCGTAACCTCATAAAGACCTCCCACATTAGACTGGCATTTGTGGCAGCTGGATTTGTCGGGCGGGTCCGGGCAGTCTTACACCATAAAAGAGCCTAACCTTGTGTCTTTACAATTGTTACGTATTTAATTTATGCCTAAGACCTCCCACATTAGACTGGCATTTGTGGCAGCTGGATTTGTCGGGCGGGTCCGGGTAGTCTTACACCATAAAAGAGCCTAACCTCGTGTCTTAGACGATTAATTACTCCTAATTAATCATTCCCCAATTTGAATTACTTTCCCTATTAAAATTATCAATCAATTCCAAATTTAACTATGGCCATAATTGACACAATTATGTCCATCTATTTATGGTATGTAAAATCATACCAATTTCATCACAAATTTATTTTATGCCTTTTTAAGGCTTTTATGCCAATTAAATATTTTAATATTATCCCCTTTTACCCCCACGTTGTACGTTTATTCATTTTAACGTAAAATATACGTTAGACTCAAATAGTCTAACTCATGGAATAGAGAGAAAACATCACAACAAACATATAATTAAAACTAGATCTAAACATAAGGGGTGAACTTGCATGTGTGAATGATGTTCTACATCTTAAACTTGCATAGGCCAAAGTTACAACTTGCATAAAACTACATATGTCATAGACCCAAATCTAAAGGTGTGAACTTGTTGAGATAATGGTCACAAACTTGCATAAATCATGTATGTCATAGATCTACATCTAAAGGTGTAAACTTGCATAGGCAATAACCACAAACTTGCATAACATGATTCATATTCCAAACTCATATTTTAATATAAACTTGCATATGTGATTTATGCAACATAACAATGGTCTAAACTTACATTTAAACATGTAAACTAGCATGTAGAATTTGGCATATAACTCACACATGTCATAGCCTAACTTTAGATCTAAAATAGATGTCATGAAGCATATAAGGTTATACATATAATTTTCCCCAACTTGCATATGATTCATGTCTTAATAAAAATCTAAACTTGCATACATACTTATGATTTATCATATGAATCAACATACCCAAACTAGCATATGAACAACATGGTGATTCGATTATACATAAGCCAATCATAAAATTATAACAAAGATGATCTCAACTTTACAAGATAGCATCATAGAATTTACAACATAAACATCACAATTTTACTATATGAATAATAACATGCGGTCAATAATTCACATCATATCCAAATAGTCCACATCATAACTCAATCCAATTAATTTGCTAATTATTTTATTAAAATTATCGAACTTACAACTCAAAGAAGGTCTTGAGTTCTGAATTCTGAGTTCTAAAGTTGTAATAGCTTTCCCTTGAAGAAGATTCGTTTTATAATTGAAAAGAATTGAATTAGATTAGCTTTCTTCCTCTTTAATTGGTGGCGGCTATGCTAAGTTGCTAGGTGACGGCATGGAGGCCATGAATCTAATTTTTATTTTGATTTTATGGTTTGAGTCTATAGGTGTTTTTATAGAGTTTAGGATTAGTTTAAGCCGTCCGATCAACCCAGAATTAATCCCAGCCAATCAGAGCATATTAGAAACCCTAATGAGTCAGCATCTAGTCATCAACATATCATAAAACAAATCTGCCCGAGGAAGGGGGGCAGATCGACCCCCAGGTCGACCCTATGGTCGACCTGGTCAGGGCAGGTCGACCCCCAGGTTGACCTGGCCCTGGCGGGAATTTTCCCGCCTAGACTGTCTGACTCCGAAATTTGAATTTTCTGAAATCTGTTTTGAATTTTCTGAAACTTCCGATGGCCATAACTTCTTCATACGAATTCCAATTCACGCAAACTCGGACTCTATTTCAACCAGAATTCCGAGACGAACACAATGGCTCAACCCGTTTCCCTTAGTTCTCCAGTCTGAGATTTATTTTTTAATTTGTAAACATTAGTGTTAAGAGAAATTCGGGGTGTTACATGGGTAACACCATCTTATGGCACAAAACCAAGGAATTTTATTAACCATACGTTGGATGATTTACAATCCGGTACAAAGCATGCCTAAGAATTATGACCTAATTCTGTACATGGGTAGACCGGCTTAACCATACAAAGCCAAACAACCAAAGATACAACATCTGAAAGGTCGAAGCCTATACAACGAAAGCACGAAGGCTAAAAGCTGAAATCCTAATTACCAAGTAACTGGAATCCAAGAGCCAAATAACCATATCCACAAGCTAGAAGGCCATAACACCAAAATCCTAAAGGCGAGAAACCAGAATGCTAAAGTGCAAAAGCCGAATAACCAAAGATCTAGATGACCAGAAACCAAAGAGCCAAGAACCAAAGTCCAGATAAATCAACATCAATCGATGATCAATCCACCCAAGCCACGTCCTACCTCGTTTCTATAGCAAGTTGGAGTAGGCAATTGCTCCTGTCCTGACATCGCAAGCCTGATTCCAAACATATTGTTCCATCTCGCCACGTCTGACACGTTCCACGACTATACCGAAGATTCCTGCAATCGTTTGTGTTATGATTGTCAAGCTCATGAAACAAACAATATCTACTAAAATCCCTTTCTTTTCTGAGCGGGCTCCCTCCTGGGAGGCTTTTAAAATGGATCGACCGGGTGAACCTCAAACTAAATATGCTCCGAAGTATGACTAAGTTCCGCATATAAACGGAATTTTGGTTTCCTCCATTGCATACTCTGATCATTCCAAGATGGGAATTTCCCTTTGCCTTTATCTTTGCCAGAATCAGACGATCCTTCGCCCTAACCATATTAACCTTGATAATTTCCTTATCCATTTTAGCATCCTCTTCTCATAGAAATCTATCCGTTCAAAGTAGAATTCACTAAGGTCCCGTGATGGATCCTGTTGAAGCGAGATCTTGAAATTCGTCTTATCCAAACTACCAGAAATAGAAGCCATAAGAACCACGGATGGATGTAGCCGATCGACATACGTCACCGTCGCATTAAACCTTTACAAGAATTTCCGTGAAGTCTCCCTTGACCTTTGCTTAATCGTCATAAGAGTCATCTCATTCTTGGGTCGAGAAACGTGAAAACCGAACTGTTCGACAAAATTTTCAATCAGAATATTCCAATTTTCATTACTTACTAATTCCAGCTACTGAAACCACATAGCAGAAATATCCATAAGGTAAAGTGGAAAGCATATTTCCATAACATTATCTGAAGTCACTAACACTTCCATATGGCGCATATAATGCATCAAGTGAACAATAATTTCCTTTCTGCCATCAAATGCCTATACACCTATAGTTTGAAATCTGGCCGATTAAGAGAATTCCTTATAGCCTAAGTGAATGAGCTACGGGCAACACAGTCCAACTCCGAATGAGACGCTCTGCCTCGAGTAAACTATCGAACCATGTTCGGGATTTGATTATCATTAACTAATTTGAGTCCTCTATTGATTTCCAACCTGAACATTAGCTTCAACCCGAAAATGAGGAGCTGTCGCTAGTGCAAAACTAACCTCCAGAGCCACGGTGTTCTTGCAACATTTGTACCCTTATGCGTTTGTGCTTGAGTAGCAGTTCCAAATTCGAATCCCATAGCCTTACCAAATAAAGCATCACAAACCACACTTCCATTGAAATAGGGAAGATGTCCCCGACCAAGCCGGATTATCTTGGGGCTAAGTTAGGGGAATTTCACCCAAGTCTGGTAAACCTTGAGCGCTTTGCGCACTAGTTCCATCCTGAGTTCCATGGCCCGATGGCCATCCAAAACCATCGATTCTAGCCATAAGAGCATTCATGGCATCATGTTCCTTCTGAAGAGTTCTTCTTATTGTTCCAACCACGAATTCAAATCCTTAGTCAAATCATTAACCATAACATCCATATCCTTTCGAGTCAGATAGTTCGAGGGATTTCCAATAGAAGAAGCCTCTTGGCTTCTTTCTATTCAAGCTCCTTCCAAACGAGCTAAAGTAATCTATTTCCTTTTAATCATCACTATAATTTCTAGCAGTCAAAATCCTCAATAATCAATAATTGTCTGTATATCCCCTTCCTGGCATTCCAAAATGTTGACATGGGAAATCGGTGGATTCACATGCCAGCACCCGATGTGTACGAGTTATATAGTAAATCCATACATAGTGTACTAAAAAGTAAGTGACACAGGGATCTATAGTGATATAGTAAGTTGTGCCTAAGTCCAGTTGGAAGTAACTTGTATTTTATGCAATGCGGTTATAAGTACAATCCAAGCCCAGTCATTTTGTTTACAAAGTTATATAAGTAGCAATGACAGAGTCCTTTCCCAAAGCTAATATATTCTCCATCCTATAGTCCAAATGTCTAAGAAGAAGAAGCTATGTCCAAAAGTAAGTTCCAATGTCCAAGAGAGTCCAAAAGAGTTCAAAAATGATGTCCAAATGCCAAATGTTTATTCATAAGTCCATGGAAGTTTCCTAGAAAGAAGAAGCCATGGAGGTAGCTGTTAAAAAGCTCCAAGTTTCAAAATCTCGTTTCCAAAAAGTAAGCAGCCAAAAAGAACCTGAAATCAACCAAGCGAAAGTGTATATACAAGTAGAGAGACACGGGATTCATGTGCCCTCATTTTCATATCTCGAGAACGGTATCGAACCCAAGACTAATCCAAATCCACCGCTTCGTTGTCGAAGCATCCCATCCCAGAATTGGGATATGAAATCCTAAGGACCAGAAAGTGTGATAAGAAATCCCCTGAAAACCAAAAATATCGATCTCGATGGTCACTTCTTGGATACGAAACACATGCTGCAAAAATACCAATCCAGAGATCAGTCTAACCAATACCAATCCCGGTTTACTTAGCCAATTTTTCCACTTCTCGATCTTCATGAGTCGCACCAAGCTAGACATGTCTCTTGGAGTCGTACCAATGTCGAAACACTAAACCAAATTTATGAGTTTTCCTAAATTTGGCGACTTCGTCCAAATTGCTCAAAATTTTCCATATTTTGCACTCGAGTCCTGAGCACTCCAATCGCCAAAAATTTGACGTGTGACTGCCTTGCAAAAAGACAAGTCAACAGGTACCAATGGCAAGAAACAGAATGTTTGTGCTTAACATTCAAAGTGATGTCGCAAATTGCCTTAAGGTGAACTATAAAAATTCCTCTTGGTTTGGCATATTCATTTTGGACATCTTAACTTTAGGGAACTAGAGTTGCTCCTCAAGAAGGAAATAGTAAGAGGATTATCGTGCATAAGTTATCCCAATCAAGTGTGCAAACGATGTTTACTTGGAAAGAAATTTAAAATGAGGTTTTCCAATTGAGTCATAGTCAATAGCTAAAAAGCCGTTGGAAGTCAAACATACAAAAGTGTGTAGTCCGATCAAGCCAAGTTTACTTGGTAAGAGTAATTATTTCCTTCTTTCCATCAATGTTTTTCTCAAGAAAAACATGGGTGTATCTTTTGAAGGAGAAACCAGAGATTTTTGAGAACTTCAAGAAGTAAAAGGCCCGTGTTGAGAAAGAAAGTGGCATTGTTTTTAAAGCCATGAGATCTAACCGTGGAGGATAGTTCACATCAAAAGAATTCTAAATGTATTATAAAAATAATGGAATCATACGAAAACTGGCAATGCTTGCTTGGATCCCTTAAAAAAATGGAGTAGTAAAAAGGAAGAATAAAACAATTCTTAGGATGGTAAGAAGCATGCTCAAAAGTACAAGGCTATCAAAGGAATTTTGGGCGAAAGTTGTGGTGTTTGTAGTTTATCTATCAAACCGATCTCTAATAAGAAGTGTGTGGAGAAAGACATCACAAGAAGCACGAAATGGAAGGACGTCTGGTATTTGTCATCTAAGATTCTTTAAAAGCATTGCTCATGTACACGTATCAGATGAGAAACGAAGAAAATTGGATGATAAAAGTGAGAAGTATATTTTTATTTGTCATGACACTGATTCCAAAGGCTATAAGCTTTACAATCCTGACATGAGGAAGATAATAGTTGGCCAAGATGTTATGTTTGATGAAGGAGAACTTCTTTTCATACGTTGAAGGAGATGAAATGCAACAATCAAGGATCAGACAATCAAGAGAAGAGCCCACTTCCCCACTAGTTTCACCAACCACAAGTTTCAAGAAGATGAGAGCTCAAGTGAAAAGGCTCCACGCTTTAAAAGCCTTCAAGAACTTTATGAGGAAACAAAAAATTAAGATAGTCTTACTTTCTTTTGTCTATATGCAGATTGTTAGCCTATAAACCTCCAAGAAGCTTTATAAAAGAAGAGTTGGAAAAATGCTACAGATAAAGAAATTAATGCCATTAAGAAGAATGACACATGGGAGCTAGCTTCACTTCCAAAAGGACACAAGGCAATTGATGTGAAGTGGGTGTTCTAAGCAAGGAAGTTAAAAGATATAAGGCGAGATTGGTGGCAAAAGGCTACAGTCAAAGAACTGACATTGACTATGATAAGATATTCGCTCTTATTGCTCGATTAGGACATTTTAGACTAACAATTTCTTTAGCAACTCAAAACAATAGGAAGATACATCAAATAAATTTGAAATCCACCTTTGTAAACGGAGTTCTTGAAGAATAATTTTATATTGAGCAACCACATGGCTACGAAGTCAAAGGAGAAGAAGACAAGATTTTGAAGCCAAAGAAGCCACTTTATGGTTGAAACAAGCTCCAAGAGTTTTAATAGCTTGGTTGGAAGGTTGCGATATTTAACGTGTACAAGACCCGACAATCTATATACAGTAGGAGTTGTGAGTTCATATGTGAGAGTCCAAGTTGAACACAACAAAGAGGTTACTTTCATTATGTTAAAGGCGCAACAAACTTTGGTTTGTACTACTTTGTTTTTGATGATTACGGGCTTGTTGGATATAGTGATACCGATTGGAGTGGAGATATGGATGATCGAAAAAGCAAAAGTGGCTTAATATTCTACATGGGAGACACAACCTTTACATGGATGTTAAAAAAATAGCCGATTGTCAGTCTTTCCATGTGCGAAACGGGGTATGTAACTGCTAATTCATGTGTTTGTATGCAATCTGGTTATAAAATCTGTTAAAGGATTTAAAATTACCACAAAGGAGCCGATTAGTGGACAACAAGTCAACAATTACTTTGGCCAAGAATTCAGTCTTTCATGATCGAAGCAAGCATATTGATACACATTATCATTATATTAGAGAGTGTATCAACAAAAAGGATGTGCAACTATTGTGATGGCCCGAAAATCCATACTATCTGAGCTGACTAATACCACACACGTCCAACTCAAATAATATAGAAATACGAGTCATTAGGGTTAAAAGAAAATAGAAACAGATAGAAGATAGAACAGAAATAACAAAACAGAATCTCACAGCGGAACAAATAAAATCTATTATATAACATAACTTTTGAAATATAAAATTTTGTATTATATATACATATCATTATCAGAGATCAACATATATACAATACAGTGGAAAATAATTCTAAATATCTAACACGAAGCCTTCTGCTTCAAGCTCCTCCAAGTGTATCTATAAAAGCCTGAAACACTTGACTGCCCATACAAATTAGAGCACCCAAGAGTTTAGAAAAAGAACAAACAAAATAAACTCTGGGTCAGTCATGGGACTGGTGTGAGTAAACTCCAACCATATTGTTTAACTTTGAAAATTCTTTGAAAAAAAGGGTAATAGTAAGACCAGCCCACACATAAACATGGACGGTTTTTACCTTAATATAGCCAAAACATTTTTGGTATCAAAACCCGGTGATATTATAATAATGTCTAATCAAAAAAATAACCAAATAGTAGAACCCTTGCATCTCACGCTCTACATATATAGTATAAAATCAAAAATCGTAGGGCGCTTATTGGAGATTGGATTCCAAATATGACAAGGTATGAGACCACCTCCTGATCAGTGTACTCCAGAGGGGATACACTGGGGTTTAGTAAGAACATCTTGCAACCCGGCCACACATGACCACCCGCTCATTTTGCTTGAGTGTAGCGAATATATTGTCACCCACGGTTGTCGGCCATCCAACCGTAATTAAGATACAGAATCGAAAGAAGAATGAATATTGAATTTTCTCTAGATCAGTGACAAATATACCTTGCTTGGGTATAACCCAACTAGCCATGTTGCCTGTCCAATTTTTTGTCATTTCCCGCTTGTGAGGCTTGAGGCTACGTCTATCATTTTAGAACATTTGGCCACCATACACTTAGAATGCCACATCGTTAAACCCATCAAATCACTTGTTGATCTTCCCAAAATATTACGGGTATAAAAAGCTAAGAGAAACGAATTCCTCCGCCACCAACGTATACCCTGAAAAGATCGTCTTATGTGATATGTTAGGAAGACTCTATTAGAAATTCGTCCATACAAGTTGTCCTGGGTTTGGACAAACAAAACAGTCCTTGTTATTCACTCTGTCTTCCATTATCTTCAGCATAATCTAATTCGCAACGCTTATGCCTATACGGAGTGGTTTTTCGATATTAAATCCAACCGATCGTTCCGTATTGACAACAATTGTCAAAAATCTTTGATAGTCGGTGATTTAACTATCAAAGGAAAATAAACATCCGTAAAAAAAAAAAATCAAACAATCACTAGCCCTTTTAATTAATATTCATTCATGAACTATTTTCTAGATTCCTTATCGAATTTTATATATATCAATATATTGATTTTTAGTTATAAAATTTCTTAAAAATATTATAACTCCTTAAATTTTCGGAAAATTTCGCCAGCACCTCTTTTGTATCGGTCAATAGTTCAAACCCCAACTCGCCTCACTAGGCCCTTTCCATCAAAAAGACAATCAAAAAGCCAAGCGGCTTGCCCAGTAGGCTCATAAAATCTCATATGGAAATTGAAACATGTACCCTTTTGTCGGGCACTAAAAATATAATCTTCATTCTCTTTATATTCTTCATCCCATACCTGTTTAACATATATACACCCATTTTCAATTCATTTCAATCAATTCAACCCTTTTTACCAAAATTCGCTGACCGTTACCCTAATTAGCTCTTTTTGCCTAATGTCTTTTAATTTGAATATATCACATCCAAATATGTTCATATTCACTTATACTCAATTCAAACTCCATCTCCTTACTTGTTCCCAATTGCTAATCCAAATTTTATGTTCGAATTTCCAAACCCGTCTAACAAATTCAATTCATTTAAACTAAGTTAAATTCAAATCAAAACTCAATTAACTAATCCCTTTGAAATTAGTTAACTCATTCGATAAATAAAAATCGGATTTTTGTTCCAAAAATCACTTCATATATTCCGCTTGAGTTCATATTTAATTTATAACTCAAATCTGAATTTTACTATTGGAAACTTGGATTTCATTTCACTCAAAACCCTTTTATTTCATTAAATAAACCGTTATGGTTTTAAAATGATTATGGGGCTATTTTTCTGAAAATTTGATTTCGACATAACTCAAAATATATACGATGAAATTAGAATTTTCTCTTTCATTAGAAAATTATTATTCAATAGGTTCGGGCGTTTTTTGTTTCATCGAATGCCGACTCATATTGAGTTATATATACATAATTGAAGTTCGAAACGCCAAATTAAGTACTACCGCACCGCGGCGAGTTGGTTTGAATTATAATTTAAATAAAAATATTAACCTCGTTTTCCAATCTCATTCCTCGATGTATTTAAATATAATTTAAAACCGTTTTCCAAACCTTTACGAACTACCGCGCCGCGGTGAGTTCGTTTTAATTATAATTTAAATATAAACGTTAACTTCGTTTTGCAATCTCGTTCCTTGATGTATTTAAATATAAATTAAAACCATTTTCCAAACCTAAGTTAAAACTCCGATCTTTCAGAATCACTGATTATTTTACTTCAATTCAAAAATCAGTTATAATTTATATTTACAACTCAATTGCTATACTAAATTTACATTTCTGTTATAATCGAATTCCAAGCATAAATTTCTTTTATGGAAATAATCAACTAATTCACTTCCTTTACCATTACAAAATAATAGCATCCCTCGATAATAGTGAAGTCGTTCAAGTTAGGGTATTTTATTTACCTCTCAGACCTTGATCAACAACGTTCTTATCTTAGGAGAGATAAGAGTTTGTAACACAAAACTTGATTCAAATCTCACCTTTTATTCCATTAAAAATATGGATTTGTACGCCAAATTTACTTTGGAAAATTCTATTTCTTAGTTCATCTGATGAAAAATATATCATCACTTTTATAACATTGTTTATAAATTAACTTCCTTATAAAACAAACTTCCCATTTAAAAAAATCCATTTGAACTTGATTCTCATTTAATTTATTTTCATAACATGGAATCTATCTCATATTAAATTTTAAATTTTCTATTTAATACAATTCAGTATCTTTTCTGAAAATAATTTTATTTCTATAAATTCGACATCGTCGAAATCAAATCATAAATCCAAGTGGATTTATTTAAATTCTGTTTACATTCTGAATCTCATAATAAATTTCATCGTTCTTTTTGAATGATTCTAAATTATAAATCCCTTTTTTAAATCCATACTTAATTTTAAATTTATAAATTATCCAAATGAAAATTTCCCTCTTTTATTTATAAACATCGTTTATAAACTTCACTTCTTGTGTTAAATATTTAAAACAAACCCAATTTCAAATCTTATTTGAAATCCAATTCCCATACGGGAACTAAAGTTTTCCTTTTTAAATTCAAACTTGAATTTAAAAATCTAATATTATCAAATGAGAATTTTTCTTTCCGTTTAGAACATTGTTTATAATTCAGCCACTTGTTTATTTATCAAAACAAGTTATAATTTTCTTAGCCTATTCGAAAATAAAATTTTATTTCGAAAAACAAAATTTCCATTTCAAAACTAAAAACCCCCATTTTTATGATATTTTTAAATATAAATATCTAGGGCCATTGATATTCTAATATCCAATCACACAAATAATCAATTCAATTCACACATCACACATATATATAAATATATAAACAACAGTAAATAAATTTGAGGAATCCAGTTGGATTCCTCCAACATGTTTTCATGCATTCAAAGATGTCGGACAATATAAATAATATTAATCCTGCTTCAAGACAGTATATCGTGGTATAGAAGGTCACCCAGTCATATATCGTGGGGAGAAAGTGTCATCCGCTAATGATACTGCGGGCATCCGCTAATGGTACTGCGGGAAATCTCTAATATATAATAATAACCACAACCACCTAGCCAAAATATAACTAATATAAATAACCACAGTAATTCAATAATTCATGCAAGCATCTAAGCAACCAAGAATTTATTTTTAATGATTAAAAATAAATTTAACATAAAACATTGAGTGAGATTTACTCACTTGTGTTTTCATCTGTCGAATATCCAATTAAATTCCACATCTTGTGGCAACAATGTGACTTGAGTGAATTATTCCTATGATTATTTAATTTGTTTATTGATTAATTTAAAATAACAAGAATAGATAAATAAATTGTTCTATCGATTTTAAATTCGTAAAGAGGTATGCCTCGATGCCTATTCTAGTCACTACCATCCTCAGCTCGCAGGTCATCTCTTCTGGCACGATTTCAAACAGTCCTGCTCCATACAGTGAAATGTCACGACTATTGCTCCCTTTATTTTGAAACTGATAGCACTTGCACTTTGCTTTTCACCATTCCACTTTCTTCCCTTTCCCAATCCACACAACCACTACATCATACCACCCTAGCTTCCATTTTCTCTTCACGCCCTTCAGCATGCCACTCCAGTCTGGCCTAAATCAACAGATCAACTCTTCACAAACCATGTTGCGTCCATGCCTTCCTCCTCCTCAATACTTCACGCATTACAACAGTAACCCTACGCCACCAAAAAGACTGCGTCTCCCACCCAAAATCCTCCCTCACCGTGCCATTTACTCCTTTCCAAGGTGTAACAATCCGAATTTTAATAACACGTTAAAACAAGAAATCAAGGCAGAATTAAATTTTAAAATAAGAATCAGGGAAAACGGGTTGCGCCATTGCTTTTCGTCTCGGAATTCTACATGAAATAGAGTCCAAGTTTTCGAAAATCAGAGTCCGTATCACCAAGATATGGCCAAAAGAAGATTCAGCAGACTAGACTGGACCCAGGTCGACTGTAGTGTCGACTGCATAGTCGACCTCCCCCCCACCTCCAGGTCCACTGTAGTGTCGACCTCCCCCCTATACAGGTCGACCTGGTCGGCCTGGTGTGGTCTAGAACCCATTTTTGAGGGCCGGGACGAGTTTTGATGGTCCAGATGGGTTTTAGGGTTAACCCGATGGCTGAAATGAATTGCTACACCTATAAAATAACACCTAGACCTAGCCTAACTCACACAAATTCATATGACACCAAAATGCTGCTAAAATCCCTCTTGAGCCATGGCCGCTGCCCCCAAATTAAATCTTAAGCGTCCAAACTTGATTCAAAACAAAGATCAATGCTTCTACAACAAATTCAAGAGAATAGATCAATGACGTTGCAACGTTCTACAACAAATTCAGTTCCCAATTCACTAGCCATGCTCTGTAAGTGCTAGTTACTTTTAGATTTAAATATTTAATTATAATATGGCCATGAATTAGAGTGAAATTAGATCTAAGCATGTTTATCGATTCAGATCTATTTCTGTTGTTCATAATCTATTCAGCCTGTTGTAAATCAGCTTTCTTGATTCATGTTAATATTATTATCAAGTTCTAATCTTCATGCCTGTGATGATGCTTTTCTCTCTGATCTCATTTTTATGTAAAATTCTATCTTCCCCTATTTATTTTCTTTTGACGAACCTTGGTCAATTTCGGACCTTGGCCTAAAATCGCGATTTGCGTACGAGATGTATACGGGGGAATTATGGGATTATTGCCTATATGAATATGATGGAATTATTGGCAACATGAAATTGGAAATTATCATTGTATTTGCAAGTTTGGGGCTTGATCTGTAAATTTTGGTATAATCTTGTTATGGGGAAATTTGCATAAATAATATATACATGGAATTTGGCATTAATAGGATCTATGTAAAAAGGCATGAAACCTTGTATATATCCAAATTGGCTAGGATTGGACACATATAAATTGATATATGTAATTTTGACATGGATCGTGGCATATGAAAAAAGCTAGAACTTGTTATAGGTAAATTGGTGTAAACATGGAATACATGTAGTTTGATATGAAACTTGAACATATGTAAATTGGCTAGAATTGGGCATATGTATATCGACATGAAAAGTTAGAACTTGGGCATATATATTAATATGTAAAGTTGGGAATTTGAAAAATGAAAATGACTGTGTATTGGATAATCGGCCAGAACATTATTATAGTTAAATATGAACGCACCTAAGTTGTGTTTTGGGTAGTTGGCTTGTATTGTAAATAAAAAGGCTATAACTTGGTATAACTTTATAGCAAATTTTGGTGATACTTTGGGAACACATTTTGGGGCGAAAACGTGAGTTATGAACTTGAAAATAGGCATAAGTTGAAAACTAGAAACTTGACATGAAACTTGCTTAGAAATTTGAACATTGTTATAACTTGAACATGGACATGACATTTAGAATGAACTAGAAAATGGCCAACTCGAGGTTGGGTTGAGTTTGCAGTGTAATTCTGCCAGGAACTGCCCGGCAAATCCAGTTACTGCAAACAATAGGATCCAATGTGGGTAGTTGGTCATATCGCACTTGAAAACCCGAGGTCAGACTGAGTTGTGGTGTAATTCTGCCCGGAACTGCCCGGCATATCCAGTGACCACAACAACAGGTCTGATGTGAGAGGTTGGGGTGGATAAATGAATTAATGACTTGATAGGGTTATGTAACGACCCAGATTTTTGAACGGTTTATTTTAAATATTTAGTATGGTTTTAAATATTGAATTTATAATATAAATGGTATTTTATTGGGTTATCGATTAATAATCGAAATACGAGGAACTGAAATTATTTAATTCAAAGATAAAACTGAATCGAAAACAATTCAGTCGATCAATATAAATTCTATTTGAATTTAAAATAATAATTTATTTTCGATGAATTTATTTGTTCAAAAAATCGATTTACATTCTAAACGGTTTAACTTAATTTACTAGTGTTATTCCATTTTAAAACCAATTCCGTTAAGTTTAAAATAGCGTATAATCTTGAAAATGACGGTCGTTAAATTAACATAGGGTTCCATGGTTGAAATCAAGGGACCGTAAGATTTTTTGGTTATTTAATTAAATTAAAAATCAAATCAATTAATTTAAATATACTGTCCCCTAAAACCCAAATAAGCTGACCTAAAAAAAACTAAGCGCCACCCTAAAACTGAAAAAAATTCAGACATAATTCCCTCGAGCCAACAAACCTGTCGGTGATCTTCAATATCAAGGAAAACAAAAATTGATGGTGAGGTACGTATGTTCCTTCGTTCTCCCCTATATAAACAGTTCGAACCTTTGTATTCTGCCCATTCTCAACTAATCCATTTCATCCCTTCCGTTCCTTTCTTCTGTCATTTACGAAATCGAATCCTCCGATTTATAAAAAAAAAAAAAAAAAATGATGAAATCGAAGTCGGAATGATCCTTTATAACCGCGAAAGGAAGAGAAAGGGTCGGACATCGCGACAGTCGCGATTTCAGGAAGAAGAAGGACCGGCATCGCGAGTTCCTAAAGCCTGAAGCTCGATAACGCGCAGGAGTCCCTCGCGATTTCAGGAGAGGAAGGGGAACTGGTATCGAAAGTTGATGGGGGTAATTAGGTCAGCCTAGTGGAGTTCGAACTAACTGATTCGAACGGAGATGACATCGATGAAGGAGGTGCGACAGTATCTTCGTGGTGAGGTTTGGGAGGATAGCTTGGTGGAGATGACTGCGATGAGGGTTCAGGGAGCGCGACAGTACTGATCTCATCGGTGGAAGCTGATGTGAAGAAATTGTAGGGGTCGGCCTGGAAAACAACGCCATCACAGGGAGGTTCAGGAAAAAGGGCGACCCTGTCTGTTTAGTAAAGGAAATAGAGATGCTTGCAAAGCGTTCGATGAATTGTCATAATGGAGAATAGCGGTTTTAGGGGCTGATGAAGTGAAGAGGATGGATTTAGGTACACGATAAAATTCATTCGAGGCGATTCGAAGCAGTAAGATTTGAATTTCACAGGATATTCGGCAAAGGAAAGTCACGGTGAGTAAATCTCACTCACCTTTAAAATTATTTTTATTTCATTAAAAATAAATGTTTGTTGCTTGTGTGAATATTTTCTGGTTGCTTTATATATATTAGTTATTTAGGCTACTATATATATATATATTGGGTTGATTGATTGGTTGAATTCCCGCAGTCTCATTAGCGGATGCCCGCAGTTTCATAGCGGATGATTACCCTATACGCCCCACGCTATGATTAGTGGATGACCTTCTATACCGCGATATTCTGCCACGAAGCAGAATGGGTATTATTTATGTGCTAACATCTGTGGATGCAGGGAAAACAGGTTGGAGGGATCCAACTGGATTCCTCAAAAATATATTATCTGTTTGTTTATTTGTTTGCATATATATTTTTATATATGATGTGTTAGAAAAATAAATAATTCGTTGCTTTGTGTGTTTAAATATCACTGGGCCCAAATAGTAATATTTAAAAATATCGTGAAAGGATATTTTGAGAATTTAAAAGGAAAATCTATTTTTCTAAAAAATGGAATTCGAATTTCGAATGGACTAGAAATATTAACTTGTTTTGAATAAATAAAACAGGTAATAAATTTATAAACGTTGTTTATAAATTAATTAATACAGGAAATTTAAGTGATGAATTTATAAATGTGTTTATAAATAAATAATGCAGAGAAGTGAAATCAGCTTATAAACGGTGTTTATAAATAAAGGGGAAAAATTATCATTTTTATAATTTGAATATTTAAATTCAAATATGAATTTAAAAATAGAAATGTGGAATCATTTTAAAGGAGTAAGCGATGAAATTTTATTCTGATAATCAGAATGAAAATTGAACTGAAAATAAATCCGTATGGATTTATGGATTGAATTCGATTAGTTCGAATTCTTTTAAATAAATATTTCTAGAATAGATGTTAGGATTATATCAAATAGAAGTTAAATTAAAATATGAAAACACATTCTATATTTATATAGATAGCTTAAAATAAATAGGAATTTCCAAAATGAGATTTGGTTTTGAATAAATTTTGAAATGGACTTGTTTGAATTTTAAACAAGTAGATTTATAAACAAATGTTTATAAAGTTAGTGAATCAATTATCAGGAGATATTCTGTGATTTTTAATTCAGGTATGAATGAAAATATAATTTGAAATCATTTCGGGAAAAAGGAATGATGGGTTTTATTCTGGAATTCAGAATATAAAGGGATTGAATTTCAAATGGGTTTTTGAAATGGAAAGCTTGTTTTGGATATATAAAACAAGGAAGTGGATTTATAAATGGAGTTTATAAATCGAGTAAAATAAATTATCATTTGATAGTTTAGAAGTTGATATTTCAAGTATGAATTGAAAAGTGAGTTGGAAACGAGTTGGGATAGAACAATTGATGTGATTCAGAATAGAAACAGAATTGAGAAAATCCAAAGGAGTTAAAATTTGGAATTTCGACGATATCGATTTTTATAATAAGTTATAAAGAAATTGGAATTTAGAATAGAAATCTAGTTATAAATAAATTTATAACTGAGTAGTGGGAATCGACGGTTTGAGATAAATCGGAAATGTCAAGTTGAATTTGAAAAAAAACTAGACTTGAATATATATTTATATATATTCGAACGAGGTTGAAATATAAATTATAAACGACGTTTAAAACGTTTATATTTATATATATAATTAAAACGAACTCGCCGCAGCGCTGCAGTTCGTAAAATAGCGATTTGAACTTCAATTGAATATATAGAACTCGATTGAAGTCGAAATTCTTCGAAACAAGAAACGTCAGGACCGATTTGATAATAGTTTTCAAATGAAGGAGAAAAATCTAGATTTCATCGCATAAATTTTGAGTTATGTCAAAATCAAATTTTTAGAAAAACAGCGCCAGAATCGTTTTAAAACCATAACGGTTTATTTCATGTTATAAAAGGATTTTAAGCAAATAAAATCCGAATTTCTATTTAGAAGATTTCAGATTTGAGTTATAGAATATATGTGGACTCAAGTGAAGTAATGAATTTGATTTTGAAACAGAAATCAGATTTTCGACTTTGAATAGGATTAACTAAATTGAATAGAAATTAGTAAATGAGATTTCGAATGAATATTGAGCTTTAAATAAGTGAATTCGATTTGAGAATTTATATTCGAAAATAGAAAAGAGAACTAGAATTGAAATTGAAATTCAATTTGGTTATGAACAAGTTAAATATTTTGTTCGAACATGTTATGTTCAACAAAGAAGTGAAATAGGAAAAAGGGCTAATTAAAGAATAATTGAGCGAAACTGAATTCAAACGATTCAAAATTTAATTCAAACGAATGGATTGAGTTGAATTGGATTGGAAACAGGTGAACAGGTGTTAGACAGGTATGGGATGAGATATATGGAGTTTATAAACGTAATGCTCGACAAAAAGGTACATGTTTAATTCATATATGAGGTTTTATGCGCCGTATCGGCTAGCCGCTTGGCTTCTTCCTTTTCTTTTTGAGATTAGAAGATACCGGGATGTTATTTGAAATTTCCCGACGCTCCCGATACAGGGGAGGTTATGGCGAATTTTTCCGGGAATTTAAGGAGATAGAATATTTTCAGATAATTGATAGTTAAATCAATGTATCGATAAATGTAGAATTCGATAAGGAAATGGAGAAGAGATTTAATTAATGAAATATTAATTAAAGAGCCCAGTGATTTGTTGATATGTTGATTGAACACTTGTTTTTATTCGATAGTTAAATCACAGACTATCGAAGTTTTGACCATCGTTGTCAATATGGAGAGACCGGTTGGATTATTATCCGAAGAACCACTCCGTATCGGCATAAGCGTTGCGAACCAAGTATGCTGAATATATTGAAGACGGAGTGAAGTGCAAGGGCTTTTCTATTTATAGAAATAGTGCCTTCGGTTTCGTTCAATCCCAGAACGAACGTAAATGGACGAATGTCTGACAGAGTATTTCCAATGATCAAATGGGTTGGTCTGTATGAATATATATGGTTGCAACGGATTTATCCCTTAGCATAATATCCAGAATATTTGTGCAAACTCAACTAGTGATTAACGGATCTGACAATGTGGCATTCAAAGTGATTGGGCTATCAAGGAATGGTAAGTAATCGTAGCCTCAGGCCTCAACAACCGGGAAAGGACAAAAATCGGGCAGGCAGCATGGCTATGTGGGTCGCACCCATTAGGGTGTATAATCACCTATCTAGAGAAATTCCTTTTGTTCCTAAATCTATCGATTCTGCCCATTCGGGAAACGGTGGTTTGAGTCCAACCGTTGGTGATATACATTCGATACACTCAAGCGAAATGAGTGGTCGGTCATGTGTGGGCCGGGTTGCAAGATGTTCTTGTTGAACCCAGGTGTATTCGCCTCTAGAGATGCACGGTCGGAAGGTGGTCCCATACCTTGTCATGTTGGAAATCCAATCTCCAATAAGCGCCATGCGGGTTTTTGATTTTATAATATATGTGGAGCGTGAGATGCAAGCGTTCTGCTATTTGGTTATTTACTTGGTGTAGACATTATTATAATATCACTGGATTTTCGTATCAAAGTGTTTTGGGTTATAGTAAGGTAAAAGCCGTCCATGTTTATGTGTGGGCTGGTCTTACTATTATCTCTTCTTTCGAAAAGGATTTTGAAAGTTAAACAAGTGGTTGGAGTTTACTCACACCAGTCCCATGACTGACCCAGAGTTTATTTTGTTTTCCCTAAACTCTTGGGTGCCCAAATTTGTACGGGCAGTCAAGTGTTTCAGGCTTTTACAGATACACTTGGAGGAGCTTGAAGCAGGAGGCTTCAACGTTAGTTATTTAGAGTTACTTCCGCTGGATCAAATGTTATGTGTACTCTGATGATGGTATGTATATATGTACAAAACAGATTTGTATTTCGAAGCTTATGTTATATAATATATTTTATTCGTTCCGCTGTGAGTTTGTGATCTTCGTTTTTCTTCTATTCTAAGTTTTCTATCTTATCTATTCTCACCCTCTAACTTCTTTCTAATAATGAGTCGTATTTCTGTGTTATTTGGGTTGGACGTGTGGTGTATTTAGTCAACTCAGATAGCTCGGATTTGCGGGCCTTTACAGTGGTATCAGAGCTTAGGTTGAGCGAACACCTAGGCTTGTGTGGCATGTGCTCATTAGAGATAGGGTCAGTAGTACCCTAGGATGAGTTGAGCATATATATACGAGAGAGCGTATTTGTAAATTGATATAAAAATTGTTTTATATTGTGTTGGCTAGTCTGTGAGTGGTTTATGAACTCTGGTCGAATCGTGGGACGCCGCGAAGTCGATAGGAATTTCTAAACACTTGAACAGAAGATTGAACACGATATTGTTTTAAAGTGGGTAAATGAAATAATTTTACCCAAATTTCTATTTTTATATAGAAAGAATAATTTTCTGAAATTATTATAATATATGGATGTGTTGATTGTTAGGATTATAATCAGTGAGATTATAAAATTAAAATGGTTATTTATAACCAAATAGAAATTGTATAGGAATTAAATATACAAATGAGATGAATTAGAATTAAATTCAGACCAGAATTGAGAATTTAAAATCCTGGGAAGTTGAAAAATATTTTTCAAAGTATATTAAAGCAATATAGATTTGTTTTAGAAAGATTTGAAAGAAAATCATTTTAGATAGATTTTGAAATAATAAAGCACTGAACTCACTTCAGTGGCTGGGAAATAATTCTGATGATGATTGCAACATCATCAGTGTTCATTTCCGAGTTTCTAAGTGATGAATTGCTACCTTAGAAAATTTTTGATGGGAAGTTTGTTTGAAAGAAAACAAGCGGTTTAAGAAATTCAAATGTTTTGAATTTGAAATGGAAATAAATATATATGTATATATTTAAGTGATTTCAAAGGAATTTGAAATGAAAATCCTGGGATTTGAATTCTGGAATTGGAATTTAACTTAAGCTAGTTAAATGGGTCGAAGTGAATGAATTGATTTAAATCAATTTGAATTAGTTTTAATGGAATATAGATTGGATATAAATGAATTTATCGTAGATCATTCAAATTAAATGAAGGAAGACCAAAAGCTTGGTGGAATTAAATTTGTTGAAATATAAGGAGGTGAGTTTCAACATAAGGGAGATTTTGAAAGTAATGGATTTGTACCATTTTCCTACTTTAGCAATTTCGAGGACGAAATTATTTTAAGGGGGGAAGAATGTAACGACCCAGATTTTTGAACGGTTTATTTTAAATATTTAGTATGGTTTTAAATATTGAATTTATAATATAAATGGTATTTTATTGGGTTATCGATTAATAATCGAAATACGAGGAACTGAAATTATTTAATTCAAAGATAAAACTGAATCGAAAACAATTCAGTCGATCAATATAAATTCTATTTGAATTTAAAATAATAATTTATTTTCGATGAATTTATTTGTTCAAAAAATCGATTTACATTCTAAACGGTTTAACTTAATTTACTAGTGTTATTCCATTTTAAAACCAATTCCGTTAAGTTTAAAATAGCGTATAATCTTGAAAATGACGGTCGTTAAATTAACATAGGGTTCCATGGTTGAAATCAAGGGACCGTAAGATTTTTTGGTTATTTAATTAAATTAAAAATCAAATCAATTAATTTAAATATACTGTCCCCTAAAACCCAAATAAGCTGACCTAAAAAAAACTAAGCGCCACCCTAAAACTGAAAAAAATTCAGACATAATTCCCTCGAGCCAACAAACCTGTCGGTGATCTTCAATATCAAGGAAAACAAAAATTGATGGTGAGGTACGTATGTTCCTTCGTTCTCCCCTATATAAACAGTTCGAACCTTTGTATTCTGCCCATTCTCAACTAATCCATTTCATCCCTTCCGTTCCTTTCTTCTGTCATTTACGAAATCGAATCCTCCGATTTATAAAAAAAAAAAAAAAATGATGAAATCGAAGTCGGAATGATCCTTTATAACCGCGAAAGGAAGAGAAAGGGTCGGACATCGCGACAGTCGCGATTTCAGGAAGAAGAAGGACCGGCATCGCGAGTTCCTAAAGCCTGAAGCTCGATAACGCGCAGGAGTCCCTCGCGATTTCAGGAGAGGAAGGGGAACTGGTATCGAAAGTTGATGGGGGTAATTAGGTCAGCCTAGTGGAGTTCGAACTAACTGATTCGAACGGAGATGACATCGATGAAGGAGGTGCGACAGTATCTTCGTGGTGAGGTTTGGGAGGATAGCTTGGTGGAGATGACTGCGATGAGGGTTCAGGGAGCGCGACAGTACTGATCTCATCGGTGGAAGCTGATGTGAAGAAATTGTAGGGGTCGGCCTGGAAAACAACGCCATCACAGGGAGGTTCAGGAAAAAGGGCGACCCTGTCTGTTTAGTAAAGGAAATAGAGATGCTTGCAAAGCGTTCGATGAATTGTCATAATGGAGAATAGCGGTTTTAGGGGCTGATGAAGTGAAGAGGATGGATTTAGGTACACGATAAAATTCATTCGAGGCGATTCGAAGCAGTAAGATTTGAATTTCACAGGATATTCGGCAAAGGAAAGTCACGGTGAGTAAATCTCACTCACCTTTAAAATTATTTTTATTTCATTAAAAATAAATGTTTGTTGCTTGTGTGAATATTTTCTGGTTGCTTTATATATATTAGTTATTTAGGCTACTATATATATATATTGGGTTGATTGATTGGTTGAATTCCCGCAGTCTCATTAGCGGATGCCCGCAGTTTCATAGCGGATGATTACCCTATACGCCCCACGCTATGATTAGTGGATGACCTTCTATACCGCGATATTCTGCCACGAAGCAGAATGGGTATTATTTATGTGCTAACATCTGTGGATGCAGGGAAAACAGGTTGGAGGGATCCAACTGGATTCCTCAAAAATATATTATCTGTTTGTTTATTTGTTTGCATATATATTTTTATATATGATGTGTTAGAAAAATAAATAATTCGTTGCTTTGTGTGTTTAAATATCACTGGGCCCAAATAGTAATATTTAAAAATATCGTGAAAGGATATTTTGAGAATTTAAAAGGAAAATCTATTTTTCTAAAAAATGGAATTCGAATTTCGAATGGACTAGAAATATTAACTTGTTTTGAATAAATAAAACAGGTAATAAATTTATAAACGTTGTTTATAAATTAATTAATACAGGAAATTTAAGTGATGAATTTATAAATGTGTTTATAAATAAATAATGCAGAGAAGTGAAATCAGCTTATAAACGGTGTTTATAAATAAAGGGGAAAAATTATCATTTTTATAATTTGAATATTTAAATTCAAATATGAATTTAAAAATAGAAATGTGGAATCATTTTAAAGGAGTAAGCGATGAAATTTTATTCTGATAATCAGAATGAAAATTGAACTGAAAATAAATCCGTATGGATTTATGGATTGAATTCGATTAGTTCGAATTCTTTTAAATAAATATTTCTAGAATAGATGTTAGGATTATATCAAATAGAAGTTAAATTAAAATATGAAAACACATTCTATATTTATATAGATAGCTTAAAATAAATAGGAATTTCCAAAATGAGATTTGGTTTTGAATAAATTTTGAAATGGACTTGTTTGAATTTTAAACAAGTAGATTTATAAACAAATGTTTATAAAGTTAGTGAATCAATTATCAGGAGATATTCTGTGATTTTTAATTCAGGTATGAATGAAAATATAATTTGAAATCATTTCGGGAAAAAGGAATGATGGGTTTTATTCTGGAATTCAGAATATAAAGGGATTGAATTTCAAATGGGTTTTTGAAATGGAAAGCTTGTTTTGGATATATAAAACAAGGAAGTGGATTTATAAATGGAGTTTATAAATCGAGTAAAATAAATTATCATTTGATAGTTTAGAAGTTGATATTTCAAGTATGAATTGAAAAGTGAGTTGGAAACGAGTTGGGATAGAACAATTGATGTGATTCAGAATAGAAACAGAATTGAGAAAATCCAAAGGAGTTAAAATTTGGAATTTCGACGATATCGATTTTTGTAATAAGTTATAAAGAAATTGGAATTTAGAATAGAAATCTAGTTATAAATAAATTTATAACTGAGTAGTGGGAATCGACGGTTTGAGATAAATCGGAAATGTCAAGTTGAATTTGAAAAAAAACTAGACTTGAATATATATTTATATATATTCGAACGAGGTTGAAATATAAATTATAAACGACGTTTAAAACGTTTATATTTATATATATAATTAAAACGAACTCGCCGCAGCGCTGCAGTTCGTAAAATAGCGATTTGAACTTCAATTGAATATATAGAACTCGATTGAAGTCGAAATTCTTCGAAACAAGAAACGTCAGGACCGATTTGATAATAGTTTTCAAATGAAGGAGAAAAATCTAGATTTCATCGCATAAATTTTGAGTTATGTCAAAATCAAATTTTTAGAAAAACAGCGCCAGAATCGTTTTAAAACCATAACGGTTTATTTCATGTTATAAAAGGATTTTAAGCAAATAAAATCCGAATTTCTATTTAGAAGATTTCAGATTTGAGTTATAGAATATATGTGGACTCAAGTGAAGTAATGAATTTGATTTTGAAACAGAAATCAGATTTTCGACTTTGAATAGGATTAACTAAATTGAATAGAAATTAGTAAATGAGATTTCGAATGAATATTGAGCTTTAAATAAGTGAATTCGATTTGAGAATTTATATTCGAAAATAGAAAAGAGAACTAGAATTGAAATTGAAATTCAATTTGGTTATGAACAAGTTAAATATTTTGTTCGAACATGTTATGTTCAACAAAGAAGTGAAATAGGAAAAAGGGCTAATTAAAGAATAATTGAGCGAAACTGAATTCAAACGATTCAAAATTTAATTCAAACGAATGGATTGAGTTGAATTGGATTGGAAACAGGTGAACAGGTGTTAGACAGGTATGGGATGAGATATATGGAGTTTATAAACGTAATGCTCGACAAAAAGGTACATGTTTAATTCATATATGAGGTTTTATGCGCCGTATCGGCTAGCCGCTTGGCTTCTTCCTTTTCTTTTTGAGATTAGAAGATACCGGGATGTTATTTGAAATTTCCCGACGCTCCCGATACAGGGGAGGTTATGGCGAATTTTTCCGGGAATTTAAGGAGATAGAATATTTTCAGATAATTGATAGTTAAATCAATGTATCGATAAATGTAGAATTCGATAAGGAAATGGAGAAGAGATTTAATTAATGAAATATTAATTAAAGAGCCCAGTGATTTGTTGATATGTTGATTGAACACTTGTTTTTATTCGATAGTTAAATCACAGACTATCGAAGTTTTGACCATCGTTGTCAATATGGAGAGACCGGTTGGATTATTATCCGAAGAACCACTCCGTATCGGCATAAGCGTTGCGAACCAAGTATGCTGAATATATTGAAGACGGAGTGAAGTGCAAGGGCTTTTCTATTTATAGAAATAGTGCCTTCGGTTTCGTTCAATCCCAGAACGAACGTAAATGGACGAATGTCTGACAGAGTATTTCCAATGATCAAATGGGTTGGTCTGTATGAATATATATGGTTGCAACGGATTTATCCCTTAGCATAATATCCAGAATATTTGTGCAAACTCAACTAGTGATTAACGGATCTGACAATGTGGCATTCAAAGTGATTGGGCTATCAAGGAATGGTAAGTAATCGTAGCCTCAGGCCTCAACAACCGGGAAAGGACAAAAATCGGGCAGGCAGCATGGCTATGTGGGTCGCACCCATTAGGGTGTATAATCACCTATCTAGAGAAATTCCTTTTGTTCCTAAATCTATCGATTCTGCCCATTCGGGAAACGGTGGTTTGAGTCCAACCGTTGGTGATATACATTCGATACACTCAAGCGAAATGAGTGGTCGGTCATGTGTGGGCCGGGTTGCAAGATGTTCTTGTTGAACCCAGGTGTATTCGCCTCTAGAGATGCACGGTCGGAAGGTGGTCCCATACCTTGTCATGTTGGAAATCCAATCTCCAATAAGCGCCATGCGGGTTTTTGATTTTATAATATATGTGGAGCGTGAGATGCAAGCGTTCTGCTATTTGGTTATTTACTTGGTGTAGACATTATTATAATATCACTGGATTTTCGTATCAAAGTGTTTTGGGTTATAGTAAGGTAAAAGCCGTCCATGTTTATGTGTGGGCTGGTCTTACTATTATCTCTTCTTTCGAAAAGGATTTTGAAAGTTAAACAAGTGGTTGGAGTTTACTCACACCAGTCCCATGACTGACCCAGAGTTTATTTTGTTTTCCCTAAACTCTTGGGTGCCCAAATTTGTACGGGCAGTCAAGTGTTTCAGGCTTTTACAGATACACTTGGAGGAGCTTGAAGCAGGAGGCTTCAACGTTAGTTATTTAGAGTTACTTCCGCTGGATCAAATGTTATGTGTACTCTGATGATGGTATGTATATATGTACAAAACAGATTTGTATTTCGAAGCTTATGTTATATAATATATTTTATTCGTTCCGCTGTGAGTTTGTGATCTTCGTTTTTCTTCTATTCTAAGTTTTCTATCTTATCTATTCTCACCCTCTAACTTCTTTCTAATAATGAGTCGTATTTCTGTGTTATTTGGGTTGGACGTGTGGTGTATTTAGTCAACTCAGATAGCTCGGATTTGCGGGCCTTTACAGGTTAAGTCACGAACCGCTTGAATATACTTAACCAATTTGACACGATGACTTGATAGGGTTAAGTCATGAACCGCTTGAATATACTTAACCAATTTGACACGATGACTTGATAGGGTTAAGTCATGAACCGCTTGAATATACTTAACCAAATTGACACGATGACTTGATAGGGTTAAGTCACGAACCGCTTGAATATACTTAACCAATTTGACACGATGGTTTGGTAGGGTTAAGTCACGAACCGCTTGAACATACTTAACCAACCTGACACATGATTCGTAGGGCTAAGTCATGAACTTGAATGACAACACTTAGCCAATTTGACATGACACGTAGACGGGTTAAGTCACGAACTTGAATGACCACACTTGACCAACTTGACATGCTAGACTGATGGGGTTAAGTCTCGAATTTAAATGACAACACTTAACCTGCTGGACGGAAACCTTAGTTACGTGGTCCTTTTCAGCAGTAACCCACTAGATGTATCATGGTACCCTGGAACTTGGCAGGGTGGGGCACGATTACTAGGTTGATTGTAAGCGACCAGAATGACGGCTGAGTTGGTGCGCCATTGTAGGTTCAGGCGGACTACGGTCGTGCACGTAGTCCGGAGTTGAAAAAGCAGACATTAGGCACCAGTAGGTTTACACTGTGCATGCTTGATTCGTGTCGGTGGTTGGCACCGTAGGGCTTGATACACCCTATGGTGGACTAGCACAGGTGACTACATTCGTGATAGGGCCGTATGACACAGACATATGAACGAGATAGGACTTGTCGGGAGCCGATCGATTAATAGATCGTTTCGTGAGACCAAGTAATGGATCATTTCATGAAATTGGGCAAGGGATCATTTTATAGTCAACACATGACACGGGTTGGGATACTAGTACGGTTGGTGCAGAGCAAATAGATATCATAGAAATATTTTAATGGTAAAGCAGAGAAATCTTGTGATGCTTGATAGAAATCTTGCGAAATTATACTTAGTTTATCTTAATGGAAACCTGGCGATGTTATACTTGACAAAAACCGTATGAGGTTATTCTTAGTTATCTTTCCTGTAGCTTATCTTGTCATCATGCTTATGTTTACTTTCAGTTTATTCATGCCATGTTATCTTTACCTGTTTTTATGCTGAAAGTCACTAGGACTTACTCAGTCTTTATGACTGACCCGTTTTGTTTCGCCTCCTTTTCTTCCGTTTCCCCCCCCCCCAGGTTCGCAGGGTGGGAATACAGCTTAGTTCGGATCTTACCAAGCTCCAAAGCTCTTTCATGTACGGCTTGGATTTCTCTTGGCTATGGCTTGCCTTGCTTTGCTTTATTGGGGAATGATTTATAACTATGGTTTTATGCTTCTTTACTATTGCAAGACAGATTTTGATATAATTGACTTAGTAGCATTTTGATGTAAAAGGCTTTAGAACTTACTAGATTTTAAAGCAATGAAATTTGGGTTTTCCTTCCGCTGTTTTATTTATGTTCTGTCTTGTAATATTTCTGTGTATGTTTACCTAAATAATACTCCACCAAAGCTAGTGCATTCCCTTTGTGAGTGACCTTAGCGGAGGTGGGGTGTTACATTTGGTATCAGAGCAGAAGGTTACCAGACTAGGCAAAAGCTTTTTAAAAAAAAATCTTCTGGAACTATTTTCAAAACGTTTACAAAGAAGCATTTTTCTAAAGAAAAATTTTGTTTTGATTAAAAAGGCATATTCCCCAAAGCCATATGCACTATCTTTTGATTCTCTCTTGAAATCTCTTCTCTCTCTTTTCACCATAGTTTCATAGGCATCAACATATGTCGGAGGGCAAAGAAGTGCCCAACCTCCATCTGTAGCCGCAGTAGTTTTACTTGCGCTTATTTCAAGCTTTGTAGGGTTGCCGTGCGATGGAGGTAGCTTTCGAGAAACTTGTCAACAAGCTATACAAGGATAGTAAGAACGAAGATAAAGAACACAAACCCAAGGATGAGAAACTTGTTGATGGCTTAATCCATGAAGGAGGAAAAGGTGAAAGGGAAGAGGCCAAAGTAAAAGAATAATAAAACCCATGACAAGATAAAGTGTCTTTAGTATAGAAAAAGGGGACATGTAGTTGAGTATTATAGGACAAGAACAAGATCGTCGAGAGGGCAATTGTATGCTCTCACTACTGGCGTACCTAAGTGATGTGGTAACATTTCTATTAAAGGTTTAGATTTTCTTTTCTATCATCTCGCTAGAACTTTGTTTTTGTACATTGCATCCTTTTAATTCTGCTTTGATAGTTGAGTCTCTGCACCTTAGTACTAGCGTAATAGAGGATCCCATTTTTGTCTCAAATCCTGTTGGGGAATCGGCTCATTTATTCATGACTTGTTTGGATTTGAGAATGTCTATGCTAAGTGTTGAGTTTAGAAGTAATGTTTATGTTTTGGGCTATGGGTTGATTCTAGGGATGGAGTGGTTATCTAGTAAGGGTGCCATTCTCGGTTTTGAAAGGAGGGTAGTTAGACTCTTGACTTGCCTCGGTAATACCCTCGAAGTCTCATGTAACCTTTAGGGTTCTGTCATGATTAGTTACATAGAATCTCTTGACACATTTATTGGTAATCCGTTCGAGTAGTGTTCGCCACTAAGGTGGATGGTTCATTTCGCTTACGCATGAGTTATAGAAATCACCCTAGTAAGTACACTTGGTAACATGGTTGGCATCTATTTATTTTTCAAAAGACAATTCTTCTATGTGGAATACCTTCTAGTAAGTGAATGAGATCCAAGATTCACTAGTGAATTTTGGAGAGCTTGCATGAAACCATGGGTACGCAGTTATGTTTAAGCCGAATATACTAGGAGGAGAATAAGTGAAGGTGGAACGAGAGGCAACAGTGAAATGAGTTCCAACTCATATTTTGGAAACAAGAATTAAGAATCTGTGAAGTTAAAGACGGTCAAAGCACAATGGAGTTAAGCTCAAGGAAACGCGACTTAGAAGATTGAAGACTAGATACGTGCATCATATCTCTTTTTAAGAGTATATCCTTGATCCCTCTTTTCCTATAGAGCTTACTTGCATGTTATCTTTTTCCTCTCGGTCCTATTCTCAATCAAATTTCTGTTGCAAACCCCATAGGGAGTATGACTCATCTGTTAGTAATACATGTTGGGGCTTGAGGGTGTCCGTTGGATTGATTAAACTTTTTGGGTTTTATAGGATGCGGGTTGGTTTTAGGAAGGGATTTTCTTATGACCTAAAAGGAGTCCATCATGCTTAGTTTCCTAGAAACATATATATTGGTTGGGTTGAGAAATTCTTTGGGTGTCAGTCTGATGTTGATTTCGGTCTTCGGGGCTGGTGCTTAGGGAGTTCTTCTCCTAATCAGTATATATGTGGCGTAGATTTCCAGTTCTGACATTGCCTAATGGGCACAAAGTTTTTACTTGCTTCTATCATTCGACTATACCTTTAGGTAGGAACAATTGGGTGTAAACATGTGTTTGAGACATGTTATGATTGATGGTTGTAAGTGGTTGCTAGTGGTTGCTCGTGGATGCATTTACACATATTAGGCACTAGATCGGCTCAGTCACCTTTCATATTGCATATGCATTAGTGTTTATACTTGTTTATGGATGAATTTGAATGTGTTATCATGTGAATGTTGCATATGGATGAATTTTTGTGCACACATATAGTGTTTACGTGACTAGGATTATTTGCATACATGTGGATTCATGGCACTTAACATATTTTGCATTAGAAAGATCAATCAGGCCTGATCATTTGCATTAGACAAGGAACATATACACACACTTTCTGCATATGATCATACAGCGCTAGAAATCTCTTAAGGACAATGGTTGCTTGTGGATGATGTTTTGAGTAGATGGATGATGGATGGTAGGATACGTTCTTCCTAATTTGGAGATTTCGGGGACGAAATCCTTTAAGGAGGGGAGAATGTAACAACCCGAATTTTTATAACACGTTAAAACAAGAAATCAAGGCAGAATTAAATTTTAAAATAAGAATCAGGGAAAACGGGTTGCGCCATTGCGTTCGTCTCGGAATTCTACATGAAATAGAGTCCAAGTTTTCGAAAATCGGAGTCCATATGACCAAGATATGGCCAAAACAAGATTCAGTAGACTTTCTGACAGACTGGACCCAGGTCGACTGTAGTTTCGACTGCATAGTCGACCTGCCCCCCCACCCCCACCCCCAGGTCGACTGTAGTGTCGACCTCCCCCCTGTACAGGTCGACCTGGTCGACCTGGTGTGGTCCAGAACCCATTTTTGAGGCCCGGGACGAGTTTTGATGGTCCGAATGGGTTTTAGGGTTAATCTGATGGCTGAAATGAATTGCTACACCTATAAAATAACACCTAGACCTAGCCTAACTCACACAAATTCATATGACACCAAAATGCTGCTAAAATCCCCCTTGAGCCATGGCCGCCGCCCCCAAATTAAAGCTTAAGCGTCCAAACTTGATTCAAAACAAAGATCAATGCTTCTACAACAAATTCAAGAGAATAGATCAATGACGTTGCAACGTTCTACAACAAATTCAGTTCCTAATTCACTAGCCATGCTCTGTAAGTGCTAGTTACTTTTAGATTTAAATATTTAATTATAATATGGCCATGAATTAGAGTGAAATTAGATCTAAGCATGTTTATCGATTCAGATCTATTTCTGTTGTTCATAATCTATTCAGCCTGTTGTAAATCAGCTTTCTTGATTCATGTTAATATTATTATCAGGTTCTAATCTTCATGCCTGTGATGATGCTTTTCTCTCTGATCTCATTTTTATGTAAAATTCTATCTTCCCCTATTTATTTTCTTTTGATGAACCTTGGTCAATTTCGGACCTTGGCCTAAAATCGCGATTTGCGTACGAGATGTATACGGGGGAATTATGGGATTATTGCCTATATGAATATGATGGAATTATTGGCAACATGAAATTGGAAATTATCATTGTATTTGCAAGTTTGGGGCTTGATCTGTAAATTTTGGTATAATCTTGTTATGGGGAAATTTGCATAAATAATATATACATGGAATTTGGCATTAATAGGATCTATGTAAAAAGGCATGAAACTTGATATATATATCTAAATTGGTTAGGATTGGACACATATAAATTGATATATGTAATTTTGACATGGATCGTGGCATATGAAAAAAGCTAGAACTTGTTATAGGTAAATTGGTGTAAACATGGAATACATGTAGTTTGATATGAAACTTGAACATATGTAAATTGGCTAGAATTGGGCATATGTATATCGACATGAAAAGTTAGAACTTGGGCATATATATTAATATGTAAAGTTGGGAATTTGAAACATGAAAATGACTGTGTATTGGATAATCGACCTGAACATTATTATAGGTTAAATATGAACGCACCTAAGTTGAGTTTTGGGTAGTTAGCTTGTATTGTAAATAAAAAGGCTATAACTTGGCATAACTTTATAGAAAATTTTGGTGATACTTTGGGAACACGTTTTGGGGCAAAAACCTGAGTTATGAACTTGATAATAGGCACAAGTTGAAAACTAGAAACTTGACATGAAACTTGCTTAGAAATTTGAACATTATTATAACTTGAACATGGACATGACATTTAGAATGAACTAGAAAATGGCCAACTCGAGGTTGGGTTGAGTTTGCAGTGTAATTCTGCCCGGAACCGCCCGGCAAATCCTGTTACTGCAAACAATAGGATCCAATGTGGGTAGTTGGTCATATCGCACTTGTAAACCCGAGGTCAGACTGAGTTGTGGTTGAATTCTGCCCGGAATCGCCCGACATATCCAGTGACCACAACAACAGGTATGATGTGAGAGGTTGGGGTGCATAAATGAATCAATGACTTGATAGGGTTAAGTCACGAACCGCTTGAATATACTTAACCAATTTGACACGATGACTTGATAGGGTTAAGTCACAAACCGCTTGAATATACTTAACCAATTTGACACGATGACTTGATAGGGTTAAGTCATGAACCGCTTGAATATACTTAACCAATTTGACACGATGACTTGATAGGGTTAAGTCACGAACCGCTTGAATATACTTAACCAAATTGACACGATGGTTTGGTAGGGTTAAGTCACGAACCGCTTGAACATACTTAACCAACCTGACACATGATTCGTAGGGCTAAGTCATGAACTTGAATGACAACACTTAGCCAATTTGACATGACACGTAGACGGGTTAAGTCACGAACTTGAACGACCACACTTAACCAACTTGACATGCTAGACTGATAGGGTTAAGTCTCGAATTTAAATGACAACACTTAACCTGCTGGACGGAAACCCTAAATACGCGGTCCTTTTCAGCAGTAACCCACTAGATGTATCATGGTACCCTGGAACTAGGCAGGGTGGGGCACGATTACTGGGCTGATTGTAAGCGACCAGAACGACGGCTGAGTTGGTGTGCCATTGTAGGTTCAGGCAGACTACGGTCGTGCACGTAGTCCAGAGTTGAAAAAGCAGGCATTGGGCACCAGTAGGTTTACAATGTGCGTGCTTGATTCGTGTCGGTGGTTGGCACCCTAGGGCTTGATACACCCTATGGTGGACCTAGCACAGGTGACTACATTCGTGATAGGGCCGTATGACACAGACACATGAACGAGATAGGACTTGTAGGGAGCCGATCGATTAATAGATCGTTTCGTGAGACCAAGTAATGGTTCATTTCATGACATTGGGCAAGGGATCATTTTATAGTCAACACATGACACGGGTTGGGATACTAGTACGGTTGGTGCAGAGCAAATAGATATCATAGAAATATTTTAATGGTAAAGCAGAGAAATCTTGCGATGCTTGATAGAAATCTTGCGAAATTATACTTAGTTTATCTTGAATGGAAACCTGGCGATGTTATACTTGACAAAAACCATATGAGGTTATTCTTAGTTATCTTTCATGTAGCTTATCTTGTCATCATGCTTATGTTTACTTTCAGTTTATTCATGCCATGTTATCTTTACCTGTTTTTATGCTGAAAGTCACTAGGACCTACTCAGTCTTTATGACTGACCCGTTTTGTTTCGCCTCTTTTTCTTCCGTTTCCCTCCCTAGGTTCGCAGGGTGCGAATACAGCTTAGTTCGGATCTTACCAAGCTCCAAAGCTCTTTCATGTATGGCTTGGATTTCTCTTGGCTATGGCTTGCCTTGCTTTGTTTTATTGGGGAATGATTTATAACTATGGTTTTATGCTTCTTTACTATTGCAAGACAGATTTCAATGTAATTGACTTAATAGCATTTTGATGAAAAAGGCTTTAGACCTTACTAGATTTTAAAGCAATGAAATTTGGGTTTTCCTTCCGCTGTTTTATTTATGTTCTGTCTTGTAATATTTCTGTGTATGTTTACCTAGATAATACTCCACCAAAGCTAGTGCATTCCCTTTGTGAGTGACCCTAGCGGAGGTGGGGTGTTACACAAGGTCACCGCGAGCTGCTCTCTACACTCACAACTTCTAATCCCCCGTCATCCAAAACCATACATCAACACAGTTCGACAAAATCGCACCACTCAGAACCTCACCCATCATTAGTATCGAACTCCAGTTCACACCCAAAATTAGCATCGCCCTTTCATGGAACCGCACCCCGTTCAACCACAAACTTCTGCGCCTCCAATCCCCTTTGAAATCGGCAGCCCTAGGATCGATTCTTTCAACATCGACATCCCCCAAATGGATTCGTACTCAATTCTAAAGCCAAAATAATGAAGCACGGGTTTGAATTATTTCAACAAATGGTGGATTTCTCGATCTTATAGGATAATTTATTTAATACGGTTTTATGAAGATATGAATGGGCCGCCATTTTCCCTTTTGAAGTCCTCGGTTTTGATTAAAATTTGAATGAGAAAAGAATGATGATTGAAGAGGAGCGGTTTGGAATTATTTTGCTGGAGAATGAATTTGGGGAAAAAAAGGAGTGTCGCGATATTTATCCATGAAGAAAGAGACAGGGAGTGCTTTTCCATTAAATTGTTGCTTGTTAGATATCAGAGAAGGGGAACATTTTGTACATGAATAAAAATGAGACAGCATCATAGCTGTGTTATTGACATATAGGTCTGCGTTATAATAGAATTTGGTCGGCTTTAGTACATATTATAGGGTGGCTAAAGTATTATAAATTTATTTTAATTTGGATTTTTTTATAAATTTTATAACCAAAATATCTCATTGCCCTAAATTCAAAACCCCGAACTGCTATTCAACCAGAACGACCGACGCTCTTAGATTATAGCGTTATTCTGAACTCCACGGAACTGATTTTGAAATTTAATTTTGGCTGTATGGAAGAGATAACAGGTTAAATTAACAATTTAAATTAAATTCGATTTAAAATATAAATTGATTTTAAACAATTAATTTCATTAATAATAAATTATTATTATCGTTTTAATCCAACATAGAATATATTTTAATTGACTGAATTGTTTAGATTCAGATTTTAACTGTGAATTTAGTTATTACTATTTCATATTACGATAATTAACTATATCCGAAATTAAATCTATAAATTCAATATAAAATCCATTTATATATCCAATTCAACATTTAAAATAAATTTAAATGTTTATTATAAAATAGCTTAAAATCCGGGACGTTACATTCCTTCCCCTTTAAAAGAATTTCGTCTCTGAAATTACTAAGGCAGAAGAAATGCTATCGACCCATTAACTTTTCAAAATCAACTTTGTTATAACTCCGTATTCATATTCTATTATTCAAGACCATACAACTTTAAGTTTTCCTAGAAATATTTAATTTTCTATTTCTCATTCAAAAATCTTTAAATTGAATTCAATTTGAAAATCACCTCTTTCACCTTTACAAAAATTTCAAAACTTTTAAAAAAATTCTAACACCCTAAATTTTGGAATTTTTTTGGCAGAGTCTCCCCTGTACGGAGGAGCTTTTGCAATATACCAAAAGAGAGAAAAAAAATATTTATCGGCCCAAATGGTCGGAAAATAGTTCATATACCCTAATTTGATATATATATATATATATATATATATATGGCAAGGCCGACCGGTTTTTTTGGAGACCGCAAACACCTTTTATTATCACTAATAATAAAAAACAGGATAGTACAGGTGATTGTAGTTAGCAATCAACTATGTTCGGAGTTTTGGTGTTCCGTCCACTCAACCCAACGGGTTTACAACACAGGAGCTAGCCAAGTCAGACTAAACTACAACTTTTAAAAAATTGTTTGATAGCTAGTGTCAACAACTAATGACATGGACTATTCCTCACCATCGGGGGAGGAATTACTTTGCGAACCAGAAGACACCGGTCCAGAGACCAGCATATATCCAGCAAAGGGGGAGATCAGGTCAGGTTCATAACCAATATAATCCTTGGTGTAGTAGAACTTCCGATCCCAACTATCATCTTCAAACACTTCCTTGTTTTTCTCACCATAAAAACCATCATCAGAAAGGACAAGATCATTTTCTACTACAATATAATGCTGATGACGCGTTTCTTTAGCTGTTCCGCTAACATACTTGAAAAAACCTTCACCGGACGGATCATAATGCATATCAGTAGATGGGTGTAACCAAGCCTTTTCATGAGGACACCACAATATTTTAGGTGTTGGGGGCTCTAGAGGAGCACCATCAGACTGCAGTGGCCCCACTGAAGCAACAACATTAACTGGAGAAGATTCATGGACTGGAGCAGAGATAATAACTTTCTCTTTAGGTGCCCACTTCCTTACAGGAGGTCGAGGCAAGGGTACTTTAGGAGGAATTGGAAGGTTGTGAACAACAGGAGATCTCGCACATAACTTCTCAGTATGGCCGAATGAATTATAGGATAAACAAATGTCAGGTACCCAGCTGTATGTAACATCAATTGCCACCACTCTTCCTTCAATCGTAACTTCAATCTTTGACAGTAGAAGGTTATCAGGCGCGATCTCTATAAGACCCCTAGCATAGGAAAGCCTCTGCCTAGCCACCATATTCGTATCAAAACTAATAAGCTTACCAAGGTGGCACGCAAGCCAATTCAGTCCCAGAAGCGACTGAAGCACAGACGGAACATGCGTGAGCTACGCCCAAACTGATGGAGAAAATTTGCTCACGAGCACTATCAATAGACGGCCTCCTGGAAGTAATGATAAAGGGAATATCAGCTAATATTGAAGGCTCTGATTCAAGAACACGACGTCTTTCTTCTAAACTGGAAAATTTAAGTTAGAACATATCATCAACAAAGGTCACACGCAATCCACCTCGCAATTTCCATACACATCGAATACGCTCGTAGACATCCACATTGGATGGGAATTCACTCAAGAAAAATTCGACAAGGCAATCAGACCAAAATTGATGTCCTGCCTGCACAACATCAGTAGGCACCTACATAGTGAATTCCATGTCAAACTGAGTGGGAACATAATCAACTGCTATGTGTGGTTTTTTCTCAAACAAGGAGACCCAACGTGGAGAGCTAGCTCCAGCATTACCACCTTGTACCTTACTAGCAGCAGCAGTTGGTAATGGGACAGAGCCACCCAAACCTGGAGTAGCAGTAGTGCCTCTATCAGGCCTACTAAACAAATTTGAATCTTTATCCACAACAACATCTATAACATTAACCACATCAATTACATTTTCCAGAGAAGCATCTACCTCAACAACAACATCTATATTTTGCCAACCGTTAGCAGCTTCTACCAACAACGTTGTCACAGGGGATGAGGATATTACTTTGCTAAAGCCAGAAAGAGGAGCGACGGGAAGATCTTCAATCTCAGATAGGAGGTCAGGGGTCAAGGGGACCTTAACTGAACCACCCAATGGTGGGAAGTCGATGAGGGAGTCAACCCTCAGTGGAGCAAAAGATTTGGGCTTTGTGTTGGAGTAGGCTCTGTCAGATCGGGTTGCTGACGGCTGCCCAGATGAGCGCGGAGACGACATGAAGGAGGCGTGAAGACGATTGAAAGCGTAGAGGTTGGGGATGATGGTGACAAAGCAGGTTGGGTTTTAGGGCAAGCTGAAAGAGGATGGGACGCCATATATAAACGTTTCAATGCAGGTAGCTCCATGCACAAGTGTTTATTACACGTGCAAGCTTTGCATATAAGCAATCTACACATCCAAAATTGAGTCAGGTAGCTCCATGCACCTGTACTAACTCAATTCAAACTCATTTGCCTCATAATATTAATGTTTCAATAACTTTCATTCATTTACATGGTTAAACACATAGATTCATTTCCAAGCAAGTCATACCATGTAAATTTATCACATATATGTTAATACAAGTTCCAACATTTTAGTTTATACCTCATTTTATTTATATTGCATACCACACATGCTCACACTCATTAAATTCGAATGATTTACAATCGATACTTTTATATTCAACCTATATACCACACATTTAAATTTATTCAACTCGATCAGTTTATTTATTTTCGTTCACGATAACGAGAATTTTTCTATACAATTTGACGTTATTGAGTAAACAAAGTAACCATTTATTATTTTAGCTAACATTAAATTGATTTCAAATCAATTTATCCATCTATATAACTTGTACAAGTTTATTTTTAAACTCCAGAATTCAAATACCTGGTGTTTGTTTCAAATTCCTTTTGAAATCATATAAATATATACGTAAATATATTTATAACCATCACAAATTCAAAACATTTGAACTTTCCAAACAACTTGTTTTCTAAAATGAATTTCCATGGGAAATCTCGTTATGGTAGCAATGCATCACTTAGAAACTCGAAAATGAACACTGATGATGTCGCGATCATCATCAGAATTATTTTCCAGTGTCCCAGGTGAATTCAGTGCTTTATCATTTTCAAAAATCCATTCAAACTGATTTTTGTTCAAAAATCCTTTCAAAAAAAAGCTATATTGTTTAATACACTTTGGAAAGAATATTTTCCAACCTTACAGGATTTAAATTCTAATTCTGGTTTGAATTCAGTTCAATTTTATCTCATTTTTATATTTCATTTTTATACGAGTTCTATTTGATTATATATAACCATTTCAAATTTATAATCTAATTATAGCAACCAACTCCATATATAAATAATTCAAGAAAATTATTCATTTTAATATAAAAATATAATTTTGGGTAAAATTATTTAATTTACCCTGTTTTTAAAACATACCATGTCGAATTATTATCCTCAAGTGTTTAGAAACACCTATCGATACAGTTGTACTTCCTGTATCGACCCGTATTCATAAACCACTCGTCAAACCAATCAACACAGTATAAAACAATTTTTTTATAACAACTTACAAATACGCTCTCTCATATATATACACTCAACTCATTCTAAGTTGTTGCTGGCCCTATCTCTAATAAGTAAACCCCCACCAAAGCCTAGGTGTTCACTCAACCTAAGCTCTAATACCACCTGTGATGACCCGAAAATCCATACTATCTGAGCTGACTAATACCACACACGTCCAACTCAAATAATACAGAAATACGAGTAATTAAGGTTAAAGAAAATAGAAACAGATAGAAGACAGAACATAAATATCAAAACAGAATCTTACAGCGGAATGAATAAAGTATATTATATAACATAACTTTTGAAATACAAAATTTTGTATTATATATACATATCATTATCAGAGATCAACATATATACAACACAGTGGAAAATAATTCTAAATATCTAATGGTGAAGCCTCCTGCTTCAAGCTCCTCCAAGTGTATCTACAAAAGCCTGAAACACTTAACTGCCCGTACTGGGCACCAAAGAGTTTAGAAAAAAATTAAAAATAAGCTATGGGTCAGTCATGGAACTGGTGTGAGTAAACTACAACCATATTGTTTAACTTTAAAAATCCTTTGAAAAAAAGGGTAATAGTAAAACCAGCCCACTAAACATAGACGGTTTTTACCTTTCTATAACAGAAACATTTTTGATATCAAAATCCCGTGATATTATAATAATGTTTAATCAAATAAATAACCAAATAGTAGAACGCTTGCAACTCACGCTCTACATATATAGTATAAAATCAAAAACCGTAGGGCGCTTATTGGAGGTTGGATTCCAACTATGACAAGGTATGAGACCACCTCCCGATCAGTGTACTTTAGAGGGGATACACTGGGGTTCAGCAAGAACATCTTGCAACCCGGCCACACATGACTGCCCACTCATTTAGCTTGAGTGCAGCGAATATATTGTCACCCATGGTTGTTGGCCGTCCAACCGTAATCCTTAAGATGCAGAATCGAAAAAAGAATGAATATTGAATTTTCTCTAGATCAGTGACAAATATACCCTGCTTGGGTATGACCCAATTAGCCATGCTTCCTACCCGATTTTTTATCAATTCCCGGTTGTGAGGCTTGAGGCTACGTCTATCATTTTAGAACATCTGGCCACCATACACTTAGAATGCCACATCGTCAAACCCGTCAAATCACTAGTTGATCTTCCCAAAATATTACGGGTATAAAAAGCTAAGAGAAACGAATTCCTCCGCCACCAACGTAATACCCGGAAAAGATCGTCTTATGTGATTTGTTAGGAAGACTCCATTAGACATTCGTCCATTCAAGTTGTCCTGGGTCTGGACAAACAAAACATTCCTTGCAATTCACTTGGTCTTCGATTATTTTAAGCATAATCTAATTCGCAATGCCTATGCCTATACAGAGTGGTTTTCAGATATTAAATCCAACTAGTCTCTCCGTATTGACAACGATGGTCAAAAATCTTTGATAGCCGGTGATTTAACTGTCAAAAGAAAATAAGTATCCATCAAAAAAATCAAACAATCACTGGCCCTTTTAATTAATATTCATTCATGCACTATTTTCTAAATTTCTTATCGAATTCTATATATATCGATATATTGATTTTTAGTTACCAAATTTCTTAAAAGTATTCTAACTCCTTAGATTTTCGGAAAATTTCGCTAGCGCCTCCTTTGTATCGGTCAATAGTTCAAACCCCAACTCGCCTCTTTATGCCCTTTCCATCAAAAAGAAAATCAAAAAGCCAAGCGGCTTGCCCAGTAGGCTCATAAAATATCATATGGAAATTGAAACATGTTCCTTTTTTTCGGGCACTAAAAATATAATCTTCATTCTCTTTATATTCTTCATCCCATACCTGTTTAACATATATACACCCATTTCCAATTCATTTCAATCAATTCAACCCTTTTTACCAAAATTCGCTAACCACTTCCTTAATTAGCTCTTTTGCCTAATCTCTTTTAATTTGAATATATCACATCCAAATATGTTCGTATTCACTTATACTCAATTCAAACTCAATCTCCTTACTTGTTCCCAATTTCTAATCCAAATTTTATGTTCGAATTTCCAATCATGTCTAACAAATTCAATTCATTTAAACTAAGTTAAATTTAAATCAAAACTCTATTAACTAATCCCTTTGAAATTAGTTAAACTCATTCGATAAATAAAAATCGGATTTTTGTTCCAAAAATAACTTCATATATTCCGCTTGAGTTCATATTTAATTTATAACTCAAATCTGAATTTTACTATTGGAAACTCGGACTTCATTTCACTCAAAATCCTTTTATTTCATTAAATAAACCATTATGGTTTAAAAATGATTATGGCGCTGTTTTTCTGAAAATTTGATTTTGACATAACTCAAAATCTATATGATGAGATCCAAATTTTTCTCTTTCGTTAGAAAATTATTATTCAATAGGTTCGGGCATTTTTTGTTTCATCGAATTCCGACTCATATTGAGTTTCTATATACTTAATAGAAATTCGAAACCCCAAATTACGAACTACCGCGCTGCGGAGAGTTCGTTTTAATTATAATTTAAATATAAACATTAACTTCGTTTTCCAATCTCATTCCTCGATGTATTTAAATATAAATTAAAACCGTTTTCCAAACCTAATTTAAAACTCCGATCTTTCAGAATCGCTGATTATTTTACTTCAGTTCACAAATCAGTTATAATTTATATTTACAACTCAATTGCTATACTAAATTTACATTTCCGAGATAATCGAATTCCAAGCAAAAAATTTCTTTTATGGAAATCAACTAATTCACATCCCTTACCATTACAAACTAATAGCATCCCTCGATAATAGTGAAGTCGTTCAAGTTGAGGTATTTTATTTAGCTCTCTGACCTTGATCAACAACGTTCTTATCTTGGGACAGATAAGAGTTTGTAATACAAAACTTGATTAAAATCTCACCTTCTATTCCATTACAAATATGGATTTGTACGCCATACTTACTTTGGAAAAATCAATTTCTTAATTTATCTGATGAAAAATATAACATCACTTTTATAACATTGTTTATAAATTAACTTCCTTATAAAACAAACTTACCATTTAAAAAAAATCCATTTGAACTTGATTCTCATTTAATTTATTTTCATAACATGGAATCTATCTCATGTTAAAATTTAAATTTTCTATTTAATACAATTCAATATCTTTTTTGAAAATAATTTTATTTTTATAAATTCGACATCGTCGAATTCAAATCATAAATCCAAGTGGATTTATTTAAATTCAGTTTACATTCCGAATATCATAATAAATTTCATCGTTCTTTTTGAACGATTCTAAATTATAAATCCCTTTTAAATCCGTACTTAAATTTAAATTTATAAATTATCCAAATGAAAATTCCCTCTTTTATTTATAAACATCGTTTACAAATTTCACGTCTTGTGTTAAATATTTAAAACAAGTCCCTATTTCAAATCTTATTTGAAATCCAATTCCCATTCGGGAACTTAAGTTTTCCTTTTTAAATTAAAACTTGAATTTAAAAATCTAATATTATCAAACGATAATTTTTCTTTCCATTTATAACATTGTTTATGATTCAGCTACTTGTTTATTTATCAAAACAAGTTATAATTTTCATAGCTTATTCGAAATTCAAATTTTATTTCAAAAAATAAAATTTCCTTTTCTAAAACCCCCTTTTTATGATATTTTTAAATATAAATATCTAGGGCCAGTGATATTCTAATATCCAAACTCATAAATCATACATTCAATTCACACATCACACACATATATAAATATATAAACAACAGTAAATAAATTTGAGGAATTCAGTTGGATTCCTCCAACCCGTTTTCTCATATTCAAAGATGTCTGACAACATAAATAATGCCAATCCTAATTCAAGGCAAGATATCGTGGTATAGAAGGTCATCCACTCTTATATCGTGGGGCGATAGGGTCATCCGCTAATGGTACTGCGGGAAATCTCCAATATATAATAATAACCACAACCACCAAGCCTAAGTATAACAAATATAAATAACCACGGTAATTCAATAATTCATGCAAGCATCCAAGCAACCAAGAATTTATTTTTAACGATTAAAAATAAATTTAATATAAAACATTGAGTGAGATTTACTCACCTTGTGTTTTCATTTGCTGAATATCCAATTAAATTCCACATCTTGCGGCAACAATGTGACTTGAGTGAATTATTCCTATGATTATTTAATTTATTTATTGATTAATTTAAACTAACAAGAATAAATAAATAAATTGTTCTATGCATTTTAAATTCGTAAAGAGGTATACCTCGCTGCCTATCTAGTCAGTACCATCCTCAACTCCCAGGTCATCTCTTCCGACATGATTTCAAAAGGTCCTTCTCCATACACTGAAATGTCACCACTATTGCTTCCTTTATTTCGGCACTGATAGCACTTGCACTTTGCTTTTCACCATTCCACTTTCTGCCCTTTCCCTATCCACACAACCACTGCATCATACCACCCTAACTTCCATTTTCTCTTCGTGTCCTTCAACATCCCACTCCAGTCTGGCCTAAAACAACAGATCAACTCTTCACAAACCATGTTGCGTCCATGCCTTCCTCCTCCTTAATACTTCACGCATTACAACAGTAAACCTATGCCACCAGAAAGACTGTGTCTCCCCCCCCCCCAAATCACTACAAGAAAAACTGCATTTAGCAGCGGCAGAATCCGCTGCTAATCTGTCGCTATACTGGCTTTAGTGACAGATTTCCTACATAACACGATGGTCGGTTAAAACCATGACGGTAATTGTGTCAGATTTTGCGACGGATTTTAGCATGAGTTTTCCGACAGTTTTCCGTCATTTTACTAATTATATAATAAAAATAAAATTTTATTTATTAATTTAATTTTAGTTCATATACCGCCAGTTTACCGACAGATAATTAATTTGTAATAAAATATTATTTAAAAGAGGAGTGGGTAAACCCTCACTAATTGCCAAGTGAAAAGCGACGGAAATTAAAATGAGGAAAACTTAACCTCATTTTTTTTGTTGGTAATCCATCGGTATTCCCCTTCTGATTTATTATATATACATATATATATATACACATATATATATGCACACACATATGCATTTTTTTTTGAAAATTGCACACACATATACATATACATACTTGCATATATATATATATATATGTATATATATATATATGTATATATATATATATGTATATATATATATATGTATATGTATATATATATATATATATATATCGAACTAACATCATTTAACTGTGAACACTGAAATAAATAACATATTAAAAAAAAACAAAGATAAATTAGCCAACAATATTAATTTAGAACTAAAAAGAATATTCATAATCACATACAAAAAAAACCACAACATCCACAATCCTTCATCAATTCATACACCAAGCTGAATTATGAACAACAAAACCATTCAGTTGGCGCTAACACTATCCCAAATACATACACATATCATCCATAATCATACTAAAACCACATAACGCCATATTTACACCAAAATAAGTCTAATTAGCATACCCAACCAGCTTATGTAGATGACGACGATGAAGTCGCAAGCAAACGCGAAACCGAAGGCGAACGCGAAACTCTACCATGGCCCTTAAACATTGCCATCCCTTTGCACAACTAGTAGCCTAAGAATGAAAACTGCTTTTAAATTGTAGAGCTTTTTTAGCATTGCATTTTGCAGACAAAGAGTACAGTGATTACAATAGATAAGAAGATGCATATATCTAAATATTTTGGATTAAGTAGACAACATTATACTTTATATCTAACTTTATATTCATCGAACTTAGACATAAATCTCGCAAATTTCTTTTAGAACATAAACGAAATGGTTAATGGTTTGTCTGTAAATGGATGATAGACACATGATTATACCTCTGTTGAGGACCTTTCATGGCGTGTCTATCAAAATAAATTCTAAGACAAAATAGCCAAAGAGCAAGTAGGAATCCAACGCCATGAATGCTTTCCATTAAAAGAAAATCTTCTTGTAGTGATATACACAGACGAAGATTTGCGTGCACACAAGAAACAGACAACATAACAAACCTAGCTTAAGAAGTGCAGACTGACCAATAGAAAGAACTTGACAGCATAAACAGACATCACAACCACAATAAACAACAGAAAAAAGTGGTAGTGCAAGATGGCAAGTGTTAAAATATTATGTTTTTGTACCTCTTCTCACGGACCTTGCTTCCAGCATTGGATCATCATAATGGACTCTGCCACCTTCCTGTGGAGAACAAAGATAAGCAGTTAGTATGGCTAAGAATAGAGCGGACAACAGTATAGTAAGTGTTTAATTCAAATTTCGGATGTTTAAAGGTGACTAACCTGGAGTTCTTTAACACGGTCCCAAAGAGGTGGCAAGCCAGACAAAAGGCTTTTAACAGATAACTCAGGAGGTTTTGCATTCTTGAAAAAAGCATGTTTTAACAATTTTTCTGATGTTGGCCTTTTTGTTTGGTCTTTCACCAGACACATCGCAACCATTTCTTTGAAAGCCTGATTTAAACTGAAAGTCAATTATTAGATAGTAATAAAACGAGCTATTTAATAGCTCAGAAATAACTCGGAGAAACTACAAGATGGCATGATTGATGGATCTTAAGAGAGTGGCACCATCCAAATACTAAAAGATTGATAACAATATGCATCCGCGTTTGATCTTTCACCAATCACATCATGACCAATTGCCAGTAGCTATGTAATAAATTTATGACATACTCCTCCAAATTTTACGACACTCCCCCAAATTTTATGTTTCCATATGATATCAGATTGTGAATTTTGTATGGTCATGTTCACTAAAAAATATTTTAAAGGGTGGGGAAATCAACAAAAGTGTATTTCAAGCTAAACAATATTCACATCAGAAGCAACAAAATACCGGGCAATATAACACTGAATATGGTCTATACCATGATACAACACATGCATATGTGAATTCATCAATGGTGTGATAAAACAAATGGCATCCCATTCATTTCATTCTTAACAGTTTGGGAAAACATTTTTTCTTCTATTTATTAGTTTTTTATGTTTAAAAAAGAACTGCCCAAAAAATTACCGTAGGTTTAATTAAAGTATGTGCAAAAAGAAAAACAAAGAAGACGTGGGGAAAAATAAAATAATTACATTATCGACTTATAAAACCTAAGTAGTTATGCCAACTTAAGCTACCAAAAGCATAAGTTAGATGAAAAAAGAGATACATCAACAAAAACAAAACAAAAATCCCGACTTTTATTAGCTTACAAGACGTGTAGTACCTTGGAAAATCTTTTATCTCGATCATAGTCCAGCCCAGGAGGAGCATTTTGAAGGGTCATTAGAAGAACCTGTATGGAAAAGTCAAATATCTAACTCTGGTTAAACTGACTAGATCAAACCATTTGTCATGCGAAAAACATAATACAGGTAAAGTATACACTGATGTTACAGTTATTTACCAAATACATAGGTAGTTGCACAAAACCAACTAAAACAGTGTGAAACATATATATTTTAGGGAAAGTGATGCAGGAATGACAGCCTTCCTAAGGTACCATTAGCCAGGGCTTTCGTTTTCATAAATTCCTCTGAAATAAAGTATAATATGTGATCTTGTAGTGCAAATTTAAAATTGGAACACATTTTGAAGCCTAAAGTAAATTATATCAGTTATGCCACTTTTCTGCATTGAAACACCGAACCTTGCTGAAGTTCTTGGAGTTTAGTTATTCTTACTATTGATTTGCAAGCCCAAGCAAATTAAATTTTAATATTGCAACGTAGATACTGAGAAGAGAGAACCATTTCCAAAAGCATATCTGAAAGTGTTGCGATTTGCAAACATTTTGCTGAGACCAAGATGTTCAGTGCTGCAATACAAGCATTTTGCACTCATAGAAACACACATAGACTCACACACATATATGCACATACATTATATGCATATGAACGCACCTTCATCGGAGGATATTTTGAGAAAGGAGCATGACTATGTGCCAACTCAAGCACAGTTATTCCAAATGACCAAATATCAGCTCTGGAAATTAGCAAAATGAACAGAACATTATTTTCAGGGTCGTTGATAAGTATTATTTCCAATACTAACATGATATTCCCTACTCTTTCAAGTAATATACATACAGAAAGCTAGGGTCAAATGGCACTCAAAACTTTAGCTAACACACACACACACAAATATATATATATATATATATATATATATATATGAATATGAACTGATATTCAAATAAAATATTCATATTGATAAAGTGCATATGTATCAGTACATATTGCCTAAGCCAAAACCTTAAGATGGGCAGGCAGTACAGGGTCGGGAAGGGTTGGAATCTCAGGCTGCGGCAGAAGCTAACTTTGGTAAAGAGGGAATCTCTGAAAATGGGGACAACTCGAGCTTAGGCAATGATGACAGTTCAAGTACAACAGACTCAAGTTACCTACTCTAAATTTGACAGTATGAATGACAAAATTATATTACAAAACGACAGTTTTTAAAAGAAGTGTGTTGACATAAATAATACATTTGCAAGAACAATAATCTGACATATAGAAGGAAAAATTTATCACAACAATAATCTTGACACTTACTATTTCATTACGAAGATTGTTGAACGTAAACCTTAAAAATCTACAAGCAAGAGGAAATCAGTGGTGTCCTAGTTCAAATAACTTGCCAAAAAGTCCAACAAAGAGTTCATCAAATAATTTAACTTGCAACAACACTAACCAAACAAAGAAAACCCATCGTGCTGTTTCGATTGGGCACAGGAAAAAAAACTAAAAGCTAAGACAAAATCACAATAAAATCCTTACGAAATATTAAAAACCCCTTACTAAAAAATGCAAAATTTCAAAAGGAAACTAAAAACTCCTTTTTGAGTTTCTGAAAAGAGCTTATAAGCAAAAACCACTATATTAGTGAACCAACCTAAGTAATTCCTAGTTTTTACAGTAAAAGTGATGCAACAGGATCTCCATCGCTATAATTTCCGATAATAAAATCAGTATTTCCTTTTAGTTCTGCTAAAATTTCACTTGTTGTGCCCTAAATAAGAGAATAATAATAACAAAATTAACAGCGTTAAGTGAAACTATTGGCTTATTATTTATGCATATAAGATAGGCGAAATAAATTTTAGTTTCTTCAATCTTTAGCAACAGTGAACAAGCATATAGTTTTTCTCAGTTGTGTGCCACTAGAAATCCATTTCAATCATTATACATGTCAAGATAAGAGTGGGGTAAAACTTAATCACCAACCTGAAGGGTCGAAGTTTGCGCGCTGAATCAGTTGTATGTGTTTTTGTATTCACTCGTATCTTTCTCAGTTTGCGTGTTGAATCCGCTAATATTATGTGAAGTAATCAGTAGTCTTCACATAATATTAAAGTGGATTTGTAATCAGTTGTATCATGTATGTGAAGTAATCAGTAGTCTTTAATATTATGTGAATCCACTAATATTATATTAAACACATACAACTGATATTATATCTCTCAGTTTGCTACTCAGTCTGTGAAGTAATCAGTTGGATCCACTTTAATATTATATTAAACACATAATCCACTTTAGCCAACACAAAGAATTTGCAGAAATAACAGCAAGCATAAAATTACTGACCTTCACCGAGCCATCCATAATTACTACGGGTCACAGTAAGCAACGACGTCATCAGAGGGGAAGCCTTCAAACTATGCATCGGAAGAAGCAATCTAATGCAAAAGCTCAGCTTAGTAGGAGACCTGAAAATTAACACACTTTAGAAGTTTATCCAACTGATTACTTCACAGATAATACATTTGATGTGGGATTAATGTGGCATCACATGAAAAATAATCAGCTGTGATAGTTTGTTAGATCTATCATTATTTTCTGTTTTAGATTGATTTTTTTTTATTAAAATATATAACTTGTAGGTTTATGAAATCGGCATTACAAGCATGACCCCAATTGGAAGAATGTTCATAAAACTACCACTAGTCCTCGGCTAAAGATGTAAAGAGAACATCTGCCTTTTTAGTTTCTTAATTAAATTCATAAAACTTTAAAAAATAAGTTTGTATGAGCATTTAATTGAAACACTTTTAAACAATTATACTAAAAATGATAGAAGTTATGGCATACCAATGGTGAAAGAAGAGAGGAGGTCCAGAATTTGGTCTATGGCTGCCTCATCCACATCTTTATTCGTCGCTACAAGAAGACTATGTCACAAATCCCCTCAATCGCCACTGCCAAACCTGTGGTAAACTACATCACCATCAGGTCTGTGCCTCATCGCAATGTTGAAATCATCACATCATAATTAAGGGGGTGTAATAATTTGTAAACATATGAGAGAAGAAATTAATGAATAGATGAAGAATCATAACGTTTAACCAAGGCATTGAATTAGTTACTAATTATCAGAGTTCTGTTATATGAAATTTATTCAACCGAAATTACTATCAATTCTGCATATATTAAGACTGAAAACGACAACAAAGGATTTTTCGACTAAAGATGAAATGCGAAACTCTCAACAATTATGGGAAAAGACAGTAATTGGTCTTAGCTGATGAAAATTACCTTCAAATGAAGTCTAAAGTGAAGCTTTTTCCTGATCCTTCTTTCCGTTTCAACAATTAAATCCTTCGGTAGAAATAATCTTTCATCTGTCATTTGAGAGAAGGTAGAAATCAAGAAATACGAAATTAATACAAACACATGGAAGAATCAACGGACCTTAGGCTGCTCTAGATCTAAATCGTAATCTTTTCTTATGTTTGGCTGTCCTATTTCATCGCAAACAATTAGGAATAAGGGAAGTTAGGGTTCGGTGAATGAGGAAATTTGAACGATAAGGAATCGAATGGAAAAATGGGGCGTATTTTCTCTGAATAGCGAGACTCGGATCGCTAGTTGGATGGATTGTAGATCTAACGGCTGAGGCTCCCCCAAAGTTAGCACATGGATTGGTAAGTATATAACAAAAATTATTTGTACCAGCACATGGATTGTAGATCTAATGGCTGAGGCTCCTCCAAAGTTAACGGCTGAGGCTCCCCCAAATCAAATAGATCTAATGTAATATCTTTTTTTTCAAGTTTTTGCCTTTAAAATACTTAATATTTCCTATATTTTCATTTAAGATTCAATGTTTAAAGACATTTTTTTTTCTTTCGAAATTTAAACAATTTTTATAATCTAATATTTTTAAAGCTTGTATTTTTTTTAATTTTCTGTTGCATCGCTTTTGCAATTCAAAACTTTTATAGATTCATAATTTTTAATGATTTTTTTTTTGCAGGTTGTTTACATCTCCTACCATTTTTAAAAATATATATTGAATAACTTTGAATCATATCTATTTGCAATGAGTAAAATAAAATTGATTTCATGAATTTTCGTAATAATACATGATTGTTTTATTATTTTATTATAATGCAATGTCTCTTTGTGAAATCAAGTTTCATGGCTTAAACAGTTTACCGTAATATCCTATTTTATGACAATTAAAATTTGTCATTATTTATAGAATACAACGACATCAAATAAATGTTGTTTTAAGAAAACAAACTTTTATAATACTAATATTTTGTTACTAAAGATATGTTTCCACGACATTTACTCGGTTATATGCTGTAAAAGCCCTATATATTTTCAATGGTTTATCAAACTGTTGCAGAACGTCAGTTGTAAAAGGGTAATTTTCTTGTAGTGTATATACAATTTAAATTAAACTATTAAATGATATTTTTCAATATTTTAAAGTTTAGAAATTTTGCTTATTTCATGTCGAACAATAATTGGTTTTATAAACTTTATGATTTATTTCAAACTTATTCAAGATGATTTCAAATTTTTTAATTTTTCGGAATATAAAATATAATTATCAACTATAATTATAAAATATATATATCAACTATAATTATCAACTGTCATTATTAAATACAATTATATAAAATTAATTAATGAATACTAGATACCATTTCATAATTATTAAATTTTATTATTAATTATTAAATAATTATTATAATAAATTGATACTCTTATCTCTTGCAAATCTGTTGGAATTCTGCTGCAAAATAGCTTCGATAAATATTCGTCGGTATTCTTCCTGTATTTGCAGCGGAACATAGCGATAGAAATTTTCTGTCGGTAATTTAACGCAATTTGCAACGGATTAGTGAGAGTTGACAGAAGGCGACGGTAATAAATAAAAGAAAAAAGTTTGAAAATACAAAAAAATTATCCCTTGCAAATCACATGGAAATCCATCGCAAATTAGCGACGGAATTTTCCGCTGCTAAAAATCTGTCGCTAATCTCAGTTTTTCTTGTAGTGAATCCTCCCTCACCGTGCCATTTACTCCTTTCCAAGGTCACCGCGAGCTGCTCTCTACACCACGACTTCCAATCCCCCGTCACCCAAAACCATACATCAACACAGTTTGACAAAATCGCACTACTCAGAACCTCATCCATCATTAGTATCGAAATTCAGTTCACACCCAAAACTAGCATCGCCCTTTCATGGAATCGCACCCTGTTCAACCACGATTTTCCGTGCCTCCAATCCCCTTTGAAAGAGACAGCCCTAGGATCGATTGTTTCAACATCGACATCCCCAAATGGCATCGTACTCAATTCTAAAGCCAAAATAATGAAGCGTGAGTTCGAATGATTTCAACAAATGGTGGATTGCCCGATCTTATGGGATATTTTATTTAATATGGTTTTATGAACATATGAAAGGGTCGCCATTTTCCCTTTCGAAGTCCTCGGTTTTGATTAAATTTTGAATGAGAAAAGAATGAGGATTAAAGAGGAGCGACTGGGAATTATTTTGCCTGAGAATGGATTTGGGGAAAACAGGAGTGTCGCGATATTTATCCATGAAGGGAGAGACAGGGAGTACTTTGTCAATAAATTGTTGCTTGCTAGATATCAGAGAAGGGGAACATTTTGTACATGAATAAAAAGGAGACAACATCTTAGCTGTGTTATCGACATATAGGTTTGCGTTATAATAGAATTTGGTCGGCTTTAGTACAGATTATAGGGTGGCTGAAGTATTATAAATTTATTTTGATTTGGATTTTTTATAAATTTTATAATCAAAATATCTCGTTGCCCTTAATTCGAAACCCCGAACTGCTATTCAACCATAACGACCGACGCTCTCAGATTACAGCGTTATTCTAAACTCCACGGAACTAATTCTGGAATTTAATTTTGACTGCATGGAAGAGATAACAGCTCAAATTAACAATTTAAATTAAATCCGATTTAAAATATAAATTGATTTTAAACAATTAATTTCATTAATAATAAATTATTATTATCGTTTTAATCCAACATAAAATTTATTTTAATTGACCGAATTGTTTAGATTTAGATTTTAACCGTGAATTCAGTTATTACTATTTCATATTACGATAATTAAATATATTCGCAATTAAATCTATAAATTCAATATAAAATCCATTTATATATCCAATTCAACATTTAAAATAAATTTAAATGTTTATTATAAAATAGCTTAAAATCCGAGACGTTACAACTAGAGTACATGAAGACGCATAATCAAGTAGCTGATATCTTCACTAAGACTCTCGAGCATGAAGATTTTGTCAGGTTGAGAAATCTGTTTGGAGTCACAAATCAAGTTTAAAGAGGGATGTTGAGTTATTAAACTTGATTTGTTATGGTTTCTAAAAGTTTCCTGTTATTATAATTTCTAGAGTCTTCTTGTGTTTTCTATAGTTTGTTGAGAGCTTTAAATTTTCTACAAGAAATAAGAATTATGTATGGAGTCATATTTTTAGAATCGTTTAAAGAGTCATATTTCAAGAATTGTCTATGAAATCTTATAAATATAAGACCTTCCATCTTATTTTGTATCAAGTAAGAAATCAAACATCAATAAAAGAAAAGTTCTAAGACAAAAAAGTTTTTTTTCTTAATTTCTCTCCCTTTTTCTCCTAAAATTTTCAACATACAACCCCTGAACAAGTTCATTGTATCCATGTATCGATCATATTCTCAAACATTCCATTTCTCTTTTAGCACTTAGAAAGTTTGGATAAGATTGTTAGCCACCTTGGCAAGTTGATCAGTTTTGATGAAGCAGTTGGGCATAGAGATAGATCAGTGTATGCTAGAGACCTGCAAAAAAAATATTTCGGATAGAGAATTGCCATCCTTCCTGCCTACTTACCTATCCGAGCATAATTCTACACACTGAAGTATCTTTTCTCCGACGGCCTCTCATTTGCATTGTATGTTGCTCCTATGGTCACTTTGCATCTTCTTGCATCAACACCACGCACCCTGATGCGGTCGAGGCTGCCATTCACATTTCTCCTAAAAGTCCACAGGATAAATACAATGATGGGTTCATCCCCTAATTACACATATCTGCGATGAACCTTCTAACCTTGATTTTATTATTTATGCTGAAGACCTCATCAGTTTGAAGAGACTTATTGACACAACTTTTGTTTTTGATCATTTCCCTATGGACCGTATTGAGCCGATTCATCCACCATACAAGCACATCTTCCTCTCTTTCTCTAAACTTCGCTGCTTACCAAGATCGAGACAAATGGAATCAATTATTCAATAGATCAGACTACTCTTATGAGGATGAGCATGACTCCTACCTAAATAATCTTTCTCGGTTTTGTTTTGGATGTTCATCTTTTATTGAGTTGCATGGTGTATGTATATATTATTGAGTTGCATGGTGTGTGTGTGTGTGTACGTAGACACACACACACACACACACATATATACACGAGTAAGTTGTACCACGAACCGTCCAAACCATAACCCTTAAAAGAGATATTAATGGATGCCAGACCGTGAACTGAGGCGTGGTGGCTCATTGTCATCAACTCCGATGTTCCAACCATCCAAGCCATCCGTCGTTATCATGTGAAATCGAAGGTGGAATTAGGGGTGTTTGAAGATTAACTGATCCAAAAGAAGTAAATTGATATGAAAACTCAAGGCGAAGGTGGAATTAGGTATTTGCAAATCAAATTGAACATGAAATTAGGGCTAGTTTCTGATAGTGGTTGGGATGATAATCGGAAGAAAATGGAGCTGCTACCTTCCTTTGCTCATGGTTTAAAGGATTCAACCGCAGTTTGGCACGGATTGCAGCTCTTGACGCTTCCAGGCCGGATTGGTCGTCAGTCGGTAATTTTCGAACCGTAAGCCTGGATTAAAGATCAAAGACTTATAAAAGGCTGGAAGTTAGATTTAATTTACAGAGGTTGATCCCGAAGGGAATAGATATTAGTTTGAGTTGAAACTGGTAGTAATAATTAAAGCCAGGATTAAAAAGTGCAAGAAGTAAAATCACCGGAAGCTATAGTTGAATTTGGGCTATAATCCCAAAATCTAGTGTTTTTCTTCTTCTTTCGAGTTCTACATTGTTAATATTATGATATGGAGGTTCGGTTAGCCATTGAAGAGTGTTTGATGTGTACTATAATACATGGAAGTACAACTTTTGTACCGTTTGAATTATATGAATGCCTGAAGATTCTTGATGCACTGGGACCAGCTTTTATTTACTAGCATCTTGGTGCATAGCTACAGGTAGGAGCGAGTATAAACCGAAAATTGCCCAGACCGTACCGTAAAAACGATATGAAAAACCGCACCGAATCCTCTCTCTAAAGCAAATAACTCGGCCTGAACCGATCCGCAATGATACGGTTCGGTTGCGGTTGAACTTTGACCAAACCGTATTAAACCGAACCGAACCGAATATCTGCACTAATAATCTTATGATAAAATTATAACTAATTCCTATCTAATTTTTATTTTAACGATGCATATTCTATTTCCAGCGAAAGTTGTTGTTAAATTAATAATAAACGTAATCATAAAAGAAAATTTTATACCTCGATATAGTAGTTTTTATATCGATTTTTTTGGGTAATATTAGTTATAATATTATTTGAGTTATCATATTTAATGTTTACGCATTAATTAACGTTGATGTTTGGTTAATGTTTTTTATTAACATAAAATTGAAGTATTCTTACAACTAGAAACCAATCTTTCAATTCAGGATTATATTGTTTCTTTTAACCTTTAAGTGACAATGTCACACAATTATAAATTGATTGTTGATATAAGTAATTCTCTTATTTGATATTTATTACGAGTTTAAACCGAACAGAACTAAAACCGGACCGTATTACAATTAAATCGAACCACAGCTGAACCATTTGAACGACTAGTATAATGGTTTGTATTTTTAATTAACCGTTTGATGCGGTGCGGAAGCGGTTTGGGCTCCAAACCGCACCAGACCAAACCGCATCCACCCCTGTCTATCTGTAGAGTGTCTTCCCCTAGATGAACCCGTCTGTACAGCTAAGATTGAAACACGCTTACAGATATATGGGGTGCTTGTCAACTGACGTGGATTGCCAACCTGACTATTTAGATATAGCAATCAATATGTACTGGATAGACCTTGGGTTATTTGAGCCGTCAATGCATTTGAAGGCTATCTTTGTCCTTGGCCTTAGCTGTAATTTCGACTTTGAAGCTTTGCGTTGTTTCTAGGCTTTTAGCTTTCGGTTGGTGCCTATCTTGAGGTCTGATTCCTTAAGTTTTTTGGCCAGTTGATTGATCACTTCTCTCGGATATTGTCGTACAGATTTATCCTTCGGTTTGATGTGTGCCAAGAGTGTTATGCAATAATATATGAGATATCCGTTGATTTTAATTTTTGTTTCTTTTAATTGATATTAATGGGAAATTTGATAAATGGCAAATAAAGTTTTGTAGAGTGCCTGCTTTTCAATTTTACATTGGAAGATTATGATCAATTTGTGATATTTTAGATGAGATTTAAGATGATATAGTTGGAGTTAACAATTTTTTTAATGAGATTGAACTAACAAATTTTCCATTGAGAATTTACAATTTGAACAATGCTACTTTGGGAGAATTAGCAGAAATTGAGATATCAAAGGGGTATACCGGTAATTTTGTATATGTTAATGGTGGCGATATCCGAAATTTAAATCTTTTACCTTACTTTTTGACAAAATCAGAAGTGAACACTCGAGCATTTTCGTTACAAATTGCACTTACGTTGCAAATTGCACATACCATGGAAATTTAAATATACGTGCACCATATTTTGACCCACGAAAATTTGTATAATTTTTATGAAAAATGCACAGGAGTCCATATCAGTCTGTGTGCACTGGTAGGTAGAAACATTTCTCACAGTATCTCACTAACCTATGCTATACCCCTGCAAAAGTACTACTTTCTACAGTACATTAACATCTGTGACTGCCGTTAAATAACTCAACCAAACTTTCAAAACATTACAAGTTACTCAACAAAAAAAAAAAAAAAAAAAAAAAAAAAAAAAAAAAAAAAAATCATCATATATATTTTTTGTAAATAAAATAGAAATAAAATTGCAGAAAGAAATTTCAGTTCCACGCAATATGACCCACTACAAGAGACGGTTATCTGATCCACCGCTTAATCTTATGATGGATTTGACTAGCTTGAAAGTTGCTTCCCATCCTCCTCATCTAACCTTAGCATTTCCTTTGTTTCAAAGCCTACTCTTTCACCACCTTCTTCTTCTTTCAAATGCTTTATGTTCTTTATACTTGCTGCTTCTCCTCAAATTCATTTACACTAAACTCCATCTTTCATGGCTAGTGGATCGATCTCAATGTGAAATAGCTTCACGACCAAAAAAGTGTGAGTATCTGTTGCTTCTTCGTTTGCAGGGCATACATAATGCATGGTTGATTTGATAAACATACATCAAACTTAGATGATATTGTGATCATGATATCATCTTATTTAACTGATTATAGTTGCACTTGCACATAGTGAGATATGGTTATGCTACTAATTGTGTTTATACTCTTTATTTGATTTAGACTTTCAGTGTTGCGCACGGTTTAACCACATCAATGATGACTGCTTAAGATATATAGGTGTATTCATGCACTTGAAATAGAAAACAAACGCATTCTTATTTTGTAGTTTTCTTGCTTATTTCTGGTTTATCATTAGCATTGATTTAGCACTTGCTTTTCTCCATTTTTTCTAATTAATTTCTTTTCAACAAACCTTTTTGCTTTATTGCAAAATTTAAGCAAAAGATTCTTAACTAATTCAACTGATGATTTCATTTTTCTAGTTTGTCGGTTACAACTTTCATACTTGCAGATGCAAAGGAATATAATAGGCTATAGCGTGCAAGGGCTTGAGCAAGAGGTATTGAATTCATTTTTTTCATACCATGGCCTTTTTTTAATGTTTTAGTTGTGATTACGACACTGCATCAACCTATTCAATCTTGACTGCTACCTTAAGTTTCCTCGAAAAAGAGTGCTTCTAAAGCGTCCATGTCTGTTATGCTAGATGCTTATAATCTTATCAAAGCCTGTTCAATGAAAACTTAATAATGGTTTGAGCATAGCTCTTTCTTATTGTGACGCTTATTCTTGTGTTAACACAGGTGCACGAACTCAAGAAAATGCTTGAAAACGAGGAAAAAGTTCATGAAATTCTAGAACGTGCTCTGCTTCCGAAAGCTCACATATCGAATGTTCTTCCAAAGAAGGTTTGGATATTATATCTCATTTAATCACAAGACTGTAGCAAGGTTAATCCTTGCATGATATATTTTTTCTATTTTAACAACCAAGCCGATGCATGGCATTTTACAGACAAAGGAACTTTTAGCAGAATTAGTGATGGTAGAAGAAGAAATCAACCGTCTGGAAAACGAGATAAACAAAATTCATATACAATCTAAAACAAAAGAAGTGTATACTAACAAGTATACTAACAAGTCATTTGAAGTGAAACCCACTAAAGAAGCAAGTAGAAGTATCTCTTGTTTAGATGAGTTACTGCTTCCTCCCAATTACACCAAAGTGGCATTACAAACAAAACCATTGTTCTTCATAAACCAAGCAATGAATGGAGAGTACAAGAACGGTTTCACGAGCGTAGAAAAGAAAGAAAATATGTCAATCATGATTACCAACAAAGAGAAACCTGATAACTTGAGAAATCAAGAAAGCGCCCCGAGGAAAAGCATGGACAAAGCAGCCTTGCTAAAACCTCCACGCCATTCTATGCAAAAAGTGAGTGCACTTCCATTAAGTTATATAAAGATTGGAAGGAAAGCTTATACGGTGTTTCTTTCTTTCTTTCCAGACACATGAACATGAAAAAGAAATGTTATATGAAGCACTAAAAGAACCACCAGAAGATGGCCGTATGAAGAAAGATGAACAAACTCTACCGCCAAATAAATTATCAGAGAAAATTATGAAGTGGATGATCTGCATTTTTTCGAGATTGACAAGAACTCACAGATCTTCTGAACTCGAAAAATTGGGAAGCCATACAAGAACGACATTCTCTTCATTCAAGTTAATGAGCAATCGAGGTGAAAATGTTTTAAATTTAAGCCCAAGGGCCGTGAAGGAAACAGGGCAACAAGATCCTTATGGTATATTTGAAATCAAAGATTCTATGGTCAGAGATATCGGTCCATATAAAAACCTTATTATGTGTACCTCTAGTTCGTTCGACACGAAAAACATTTCTAAATCCCTTCATTTGCTTACCAAGCTAAGGTGAAAATTTACAATAAATATTCAGATCTTTTACATGAAATCATGTGCATGAATACCCACAATGCTAAATAATTTCTTTGAATTTCAGGGGCTTAATGAACAATCTTCGTGATGTGGATTTGCAGTTCTTGACTCATAATGAAAGATTGGCTTTCTGGATCAATACTTACAACATTTGTATCATGCATGTATAGTTTAACTGCATATAACTATTAACATTATTATTTTCGCAGTTTAAGGATCAACTGATCCATCTAATTAATATATTATAGGGTTTTTTGCAATTTGGCCTGCCTTCAAATCTTGAAAAAATTGCAGCTATCAAAAAGAAGGTGCATTTCTAAACATAAATGCTATATTGTTTTTAATTTGGAGCACTTCTTAGATTTGGACTGATTTACTGCAGGCTATGGTCAACATAAGTAGCACCAAACTAAATGCTAAAGCAATAGAGGACTCGATTCTCAGATTACCTTCAAAGAAAGAAGTTAGTATTATATCTGAACTCAATTATCTAACTTCCATAAGCAGTTGCTCACAATATATAAAATAAATTATGCAGGCTGAAAAGATAGACGCTGTTAGAAGCTTATATGGTTTAGAAAAATCAGAGCCTAACACTGTATTTGCTCTGTGCTGTGGCAATAAATCATCCCCTTCTGTAAGCTCTTTATTGATTATTGTATTCTAGCTTGTGTGAAAGATTATCAATGTTAGTTTGTAATCTTTTCACTATCGAAAATTCAAAACCAGAGGTTTGTGTTCAGGTAAAGATATATACCGCTGAAGGCGTATCAGCTGAATTAGAAAAATCAAAACTGGAGTACCTACAAGCTTCCATTGTGGTGACTTCAGCAAAAAGAATAATGATTCCTAAGCTTTTGTCATCAAACATAGATGAATTTGCTAATGATACAGCATCATTAATAGAGTGGATATGCAATCAACTTCCAGCTTCTGGAACTTTGAGAAAATCAATGGCTGATTGCTTAAAAGCTCACAGCAACAAGGAGTCATCCGACTTTGTGAATGTAATTCCCTACGACTTCAGTTTTCAGTATTTGTTACCAATGTAACATCAATAGCAGTTTTCATCCGGGTGAAGATTATAGGCCGTAGTTGAATACACTAGTGTCATTTGTTAATATGTTACTATTTGCACGGTTGTATCTTCAAATTGTTGTGCACATACATATGCATGCCTTAGTACGTACGCATGTCTTAATACTCTATTTACAGTGTGTTGATTTTCACATTGTTGGAGAGAAATGTTATACCAGTGATTTGTAGTCTATGTGTAGAGTTTACTGTGTTGTAGTTTTGTTAATTGCTATTTTGTATCTTAGTTTTCGTATGTACAATGTTTTATTGCTTTTGGGTTTATCTGTTGGGTTGGACTGTTGAAGCCCAATATTTGTATAAATACTTTGTATTCTGTACTGGTTGGTTGGCTTTTCAGAAAATAAAGTTTTGTTTACCGAAGTTTTACTTTTCATGGTATCGGAGCCACGAATTTTTCGGATGTAGATCTCTTTTCTTCTACTTCTCCGATATTTTCTTCTTCCCTAATTTATTTTCTTCTTTTCTTTCTCTAAAATGGTGAACAATTGTTCGAATAGACTCAATCGGAAGCACCTGTTCAAAATAATCAACCGATCAATTTCAATGATCCGTATTACCTCTTAGATTCAAATCATTTTGGTATACAGCTTGGAAATCACGTATTATCAGGTTCGAATTATTTAAACTGGTGTCAAACAGTTAGAATGATTTTGATCACTAGAAATAAGTTACAATTTGTTGATGATACTCTTCACATGCCCTCGATTGAGTCGCCCGATTATCAGAAATGAATTAGGAACGATTATATGGTTATGTCGTGGATTTTAAATTCTACGGATAAAGTTTTGTCAAAGAGTTTCATGTTTGTGGATTCTTCATCTCATTTGCGGAAAGAATTGGCAAAGAGATTCGGTCAGACCATAACCCCAAGATTGTTTGAACTGCATCAGAGTTTAACTTTTACATATCAAAACGAACTTAGTATTGCTGAATACTATGGGAAATTAAAGAAAATATGAGATCAACTGCAGATTCTTGAAGGCTTTCCAGAATGCACATGCGGTGTTTTGAGAAATTGCCCTTGTGGAATTCTTAGGAAGATACTTGAGAATGATTAACGAAATAAATTGATGCAACTATTATCTGGTCTTACAAAAGAGTATGATCAAGTTACGAAAAATATTTTGAGTACTAATCCACTTCCTACTGTCCACAAGGGCACAAGGCCTATTAGATTTTGCAATAAGTCGAACGCCAGAATAAGCTTGGAGAGAAAAATTCGAATCAGCCCGAGACAAATGCTTTTAATGCAATGAAGTATAATCCTAAGCCGAATTTGCAAAATATTAAAAGAGATGCTAAAAGACAGAAAAGTGAGCTTGATTGTGAACACTGCAAGAAAACGGGACATTAGATTGAGCAATGTTTCAAACTCATTGGTTATCCTGACCAGTGGAATAAAGAAGCAGTTGCAAAGACAAAACAAGTTTCAAAAAATGCCAATATTGCTCAAGTTCAAGCTGATAAAGGAATACTTGGAAGTAAACCAGAGTCAACTGATGTTGCAAATGTTATGAATTTGGTTACTGTAGAAGATGAGCAGTTTGATCCTGTCATGGTTTCTGCATTTTACAATCAAGTTATGAAGATGGTTCATGAATCCAGCTCTAGTTCTCGTTTGGAGGATAATCCACTTGCATCTTCAATTAATTATGCATGCTAAATTTCTTCAAACACTGAAGAGAATTTTACTAAGTATTTTGATCAGAAATGTTGGATAATTGGTACTGGAGCCACTGATTATATGACATCTAATATAACACTTTTTGCTTCATTAAGAAAAATTAAAATCCCTATAAAAGTTAATCTACCTGATGGATCTATAATTCTTGTTCATCATATTGGATCTGTAAATTTAAATAAAATTTGCACTTACAAAATATTTTGTATATTCCTACTTTCAAAAATAATCTTCTATCAGTAGGAAAGCTTCTTGATTAAAACAGAATTATTGCAAAATTCACAAATTCTTCTTGCTATTATCGGGACCTTGAATCAAATAAAATTCAAGCTGTTGGATCAAGAATCTCTGGTTTATACAGATTATCTTTTCATCATTTTCATATACAGTAGTTTCATATTTTCGTTCAGTAGTTAACAATAATTCTTTCTTGTTTCCATAAACTGTGATTTGCCGAAAGAATAGCTTCTCTCCAAAAGTTATCTGGCAATCCAAAACTAATTAGTAATGCATTCATCATTTCTTTAAGAGTTCTATTTTTCCGTTCGGCTATACCGTTGGATTGAGGTGAATACGGGGCTGTAGTTTGATGTATAATTCCATGCTCAGCACAAAATTCCTCAAACGGAGACTCGTATTCTCCTCCTCTATCACTTCTTAAAGATTTTATTTTCTTATTGAGTTGATTCTCAACTTCTGCCTTATACTGTTTAAACATGTCTATTGCTTCGTCCTTACTTCTAAGGAGATATACATGACAATATCTGGTACTATCATCAATGAATGTGATAAAGTACCTCTTTCCACCTCTAGTTTGACACATTTTCAAATCGCATACACTAGTATGTATTAATTCTAGAGGTTCGGTCTCTCGTTCAACGTGATGAAACGAGGTTCTAGTCATTTTTGCTTCTGCACAAACTTGACATTTATAGTTGGAATCTATATTGCATTTTGGTATGAATTCTAGATTAATCAATTTTGGCAATGTATCAAAATTTACATGCCCTCATCTAGAATGTCATATGTTAGAAGAGTCAACAATATAAGCAGAATATTCAATTTTATTCATATTGTTTGGTACAACAGTGGTTACATTTGCTTTAAACAAGCCATCACACACATATCCTCTTCCAACATACACTCCGTTTTTTGGTATTACAAACTTATCAGCAACAAATGTTAGTTTGAGACCATGATTGCTGAGCAACGATCCTGAAATCAGGTTCTTGAGGATTTCTGGAACGTGAAGAATGTCATTCAATTTTAGTTCCTTTCCAGAAGTTAACTTCAGTACAATCTTTCCCTTGCCTTCAACCTTTGATGCGGACGAGTTACCCATGAATAGTTTCTCGTTATCAGTGGCAGGCTTGTAGGTTGTAAACATCCACTTGTTGGCACATCTATAACGAGTGGCTCCTGTGTCTAGAAACCACTCCTTGTTGTTGCCAACAAGATTGCATTCAGAAACTACTGCACACAAATCCATGTCTGTGACATCCTCTGAATTTCCTGCCATATTTGCTTCAGGTTTCTTCTTTTTGGGCGCACGACACACGGCTGCTTTGTGGCCTTTTTTCTCACAATTATGGCAAGATCCTTGAAACTTCTTTTGTTTCTTTGCATTAGGATTCTGCTCGTGCTTTCTTTTATTTGTCTTTTCATCCTCAACCACATTGGCCTTTGCCTGTAATGAACTAGTAGCCTTTTTATCTGATTTTCTGTTGTCTTCTTCGATTCGTAGACGAACAACCAGATCCTCCATGGTCATTTCCTTGCGCTTATGCTTCAAATAGTTTTTGAAATCCTTCTACGAAGGAGGTAACTTTTCGATAGCGGCAGCCACTTGGAATGACTCACTTAACTCCATCTTTTCATCGTGAATTTCATGAATGATAACTTGGAGTTCTTGAATCTAGCTGACGACTGTTTTGGAATCGACCATCTTGAAGTCAAGAAACTTTCCGACAATGAATTTCTTCATTCCGGCATCTTCAGTCTTGTACTTCTTTTCAAGTGATAACCATAGAACCTTTGCAGTCTCAACGGTACAATATACATCATATAAACTATTATCTAAACCGTTGAGAATGTAATTCTTACATATGAAGTCAAAATTCTTCCATGCATTAAAAGCCTCGACTTTGGTGACATCATGCTCCAGTTGTTCAAATAACGGTGGATCCTCTTGAAGGTATATGGCCAGCCCCAAGGTTGTCAGGTAGAAAAGCATCTTTTGTTGCCAACGTTTGAAATCCTGGCCATTAAATTTCTCTGGTCTCTCGCCATGTGAGTATGGAATAGTTGGTGGAACCAGAGGCGGAGCCGATGGCATAGCCTGTGTCGGCACAGATTTGTCGTTGCTACTTTGCGACATCGTCTGCAAACAGAAGCAAGAATCACAATTTCGAAACGAAATTGCTCGCTCTACGGCGCGTAAGGCTGGCGAGCAATCGTCTCCCAAGGGTGAAACAGAACTGTCTCTGCGATGCTGCGCTACAATCGCAGAGTCACGATGAACGCAAGGTGGTTATTTAATTGCAGAACTGAGCAAGGAGGAGGAAGATAAAGAGGGGAGAAAGCGGAATTAAAACTGTGTTCAGATTCGAATTCTGTAGGCCTTTATATAGGGTGGAAGAGGCACTTTTTCGTGAATAGTGGCTTCTGTTCGAATTGCAACGGACATGACTGTTGGAAAGGTTGTGACCCTTTACCAATAGATATCATCGTTGGCATTTGCGCGGCCGATTTCAAAAAACACGAAAGTTTTCGCAGCGCAGCCCATCGGAGGCCCAACCGATCATCAGACTCCAAGAGCCCCAAGGCCCTTATCTTTGACCTTTTAAATATTAACATGAATTTTTATCATGCCATAATTCATGCCATTGCCTCTTTCTTCCATCTCCTCTTTCTTTTGTAATAACATATCAAGCCTTAGTATAAGTAGAGACAAAGATGTTAGTTTTCCCCGATGTGGGACTAAATGAATTTTTCCAAACCCTACTCATCCTTTACTCATTCATTTTCCAACATAAACAATACTATAACATCATGTAATAAACCTAATATTGATGCCCTTCATGCTAGGTTAGGCCATCCTTCTATTAACAAAATGAAATGTATTCAAAATCTTGTATCAGGCGGAATTCTTAAGGATTTTTCTTGTGAAGCATGTGTTTTAGGAAAGCATCATAAATTCCCTTTTTCTTATTCTGATTCTTATGTTGAGTCATCATTTGATTTGGTTCACATTAATTTATGGGGAAAAGATCATCGACCAGCTCTTTGTGGTGAAACTTATTTTCTAACTATTCTTGATGATCATACTAGAAATACTTGGACACATTTACTTCATTCTAAAGTTCAAGTAGTTTCTGTTATTAATGCTTTTATTGAATATGTCTTAACTCATTTTGAGAAAAATCTCAAAGTGGTCAGATTTGATAATAAGACTGAGATCATTTATGAATCTTGTAGAAAGTTGTTTGCATCAAAAGGAACACTGTATCAGAGATCTATTCTAGGCAATCCACAACAGAATGGTAGAGTTGAAAGAAAGCCCAAAAACTTGATTGAGACAGCAAGAACAATTAGAATTCATGCTGGTATGCCTTACAAATTTTGGGGTGATTGTCTTTTGGTTACTACTCATCTTATTAATTTGATACCTAGTTCAGTATTAAATTGGAAGACACCATATGAACTATTGATGAATAAAGCTCCGATTATGCACATCTTAGAGTCATAGGTTGTTTATGTTTTCCTTTTCAAAAATTACATGATAAATTTGCTGAAAGAGCAAAGAGATGGGTTTTGATTGGATACAAACATGGACAGAAAGGATATAAATTGTATGACTTAGAAACACATAAGATTGTATTCAGTCGAGATGTCCATTTTGTTGAAAATGTGTTTCCTTTCATGAGTAAATCAAATTCTATCCCTACCACTATTTCTGCACCTAAACTTCAGATTGTATTAACCCAGCTTTAGATCAGAATGATTGTATTCTTCAGTCTTCACAAATTACTTCGGGTCAAGATGAATCAATGCCATTACCTTCTGGTAGTCCTTCGACTCATTCAAATAGCCCTTCCACTGAAGATTAGTCATTAAGTCCTGCTTTAAATGGCGTTCCTCCTATTCAATCATTGCTTACTAGAACTTCTTCAAGAATTTATCAAGTGCCAAAGAAATATGATGATTATGTTACTAGAAAGTTCCCTACAAGACAAATGAATGATTTTGATTCTTTTAATGTTTTCACTGAGTCATCTTTTGCTCATTTGAATGACATTGAATTACATAGTCTTGCAAATGTATTTTCATCTTTTGAACCATCTTCTTATAGTTAGGCTAAGGAATTTCCAGAATGGGTTCAAGCTATGAAACAAGAATTAGTTGCTTTAGAAGAAAATGATACTTGAGAACTAGTTCATCTTCCCAATGATAAAAAACATATTGCTTGCAAGTGGGTATTCAAAACGAAATTCAAGCCAAATGGTGAAGTGGACAGGTATAAGGCCAGATTAGTTGCAAGGGGAGATAGGTAGATTTCTAGTAAGGATTATAAATCTACATTTAGTCTTGTTGCTAAATTTACAACAGTTCAAAGTATATAGCTGTAGCTGTAGTAAGGATTTGGAAAATTCAACAATTGGACATTAATAATGCATTTTTGCATGGATATCTTAAAGAAGAAGCATATATGCTTCCTCCTGTAGGATATAATAAAGCAATCCTGGTCAGGTTTGTAAACTGAAAAAGTCTATTTATGGTTTAAAGTAAGCCTCTGGATGTTGGAATTAAGAGTTAAGTTTTTAATTAGATGAGGTGTTGTTCAATCCAATCAAGATTACTCTATGTTCATGTTTAAGAAAGAAAAAGATTTGTTGTGGTTGTGGCTTATGTTGATGATTTACTCATAACTGGTAATAATTTTTCTGTCTTTAATACTTTGAAATTTGATCTTCATCAAGGTTTTACAATCAAGGATTTAGATGAAATCGAATACTTCCTTGGTATTGGAGTTTCGAGATCAAAGTCTGGAATATTTCTAAATCAGAGAAAGTACATTATTGATCTTCTACGAGATTATAATTTAGACAAATGCAAATCAGCAAGCTTTCCTATGCACAAAGGATTGAAGCTCAGTAAGTTTGAAGGGGATGTTATGTTAGATCCTAAAATCTATTAAAGAGAGATTGGTAAGCTTTTATTTTTGAATTTAACAAGGCTAAATGTATCATATGTGGTTCAATAATTAAGCCAGATTCTTTAAATTCCTCGAGTTCCTCATTTCAATGTTGTAATGCATGTTTTAAGATACTTAAAGGGTCCTGTAAACTTAGGATTAACTCTCCAGCAGAGTCTGAGTTTCTTCTTAATGCCTACTATGATGCTGACAGGGGGATGTGCACTGACATAGGTAGATCTCTATCAGGATATTGCATTTTTCTTGGAAATGCACTGATTTCATGGAAAATGATAATACAAAAGGTGGTGTCTAAAGCAGTACTGAGGTAGGGTATAGGAGCATGAGTTATGCAACTAATGAAGTGGTTTGGATTGAACGTTTATTGGAAGATTTACAGGTATCTGTTTCAACCCCAATTATTCTTCATTGTGATAATGTTTCAGCAATGCATATCGCTCAAGACCCTTGTTTTCATGAAAAGACTAAGCACATGCGAACTAAACATCATAAAGTGGTTGTTCATTATGTTAGAGAGAATATTAAGTTAGGATTTTTGATCACTAAGTATGTTAAATCTGCACTACAGTTGGCAGACATCATGACCAAGCCACTCGGTGCTGATCAATAAAGACTTTGATGTACAAGCTTTGTATGGTCTCTCTTTTGTCATGTCAAGATTGGCCTCCTTCTATGTAGGTCAACCTTGAGGGGGGAGTAAAGTTTATTGTGTTGTAGTTTTGTTACTAGTTATTTTGTATTTTCGTTTTCATATGTACAACATTTAATTGCTTTTGGGTTTGTCCGTTGAGCTGGGCTATTGAAGCCTAATATTTGTATGAATACTTTGTATTCTGTACTGGTTGGGTTGGCTTTTCAGAAAACATATTTTTGTTTTACCAAAGTTTTACTTTTCAATATGTTCTTCAATAAACATTCGTAAGACCAATCCTTATGTGAGAACGGAAGTCACTGAAAACTACAGCTAACTTAAACAGAATGTAGTAAGTCGGAAATTTTGATACCAAAAATATTACCAAATGAAGCCATTTTCAACAAAATGAAGTATGAGGAAAAGATTTAACTATTAGGTGGCAATATAGAATTTGGCAATTTCTTCTCTTCTGTTTGCGAAAAAATTAAACAATTGTAAACAATTATTAAATTCGTTTGGCTTTCCTAAACAATAAGGGTTGTTGTAAAGTGTGTCGAACTATGAGACCAAAAATATTTTAATTAATAAATCCAATCAGATTATTCCAAAAGTTTGATTGTTTGAAAACAATAGCAAACCAAGAAAAGGAAAGTTTTTTTTTATAATAGATGAAATCAATTAAGGAGTAATGACATAAACTGGATTAATAATCATCAATAGCCAAACAGATTAATATAGATCTAATTCATGTTTCTATCACAAATATGAATCAACGATAATTAGGTTTTAAAAACAAACATGTGAATAACAACAAGCATAGCCTATGCAGGAGCTCAACTCTTAAACAACCATAGGCTATCAGGACAAATTCACTACTTTATTTCTAAAATCCTAAAAATTAGATCTAAATCTGTAAGTGTTAGATCGAACTCGAATATACTCTGTGAAGGAGCATAGCTCTTATACAACACAGAGTATGAATGTTTAGATCTAACTCTTGGTTCAGATCCAGTTATATATGCATAAAGTCCTAATCTCCTTGGCTATGTGATTCATATTGAATCTAGTCTAAAAGCATCATTACCCCCTAATTAAAGAGGATTAGCTAGACATAGCTAAACGAGAAATAGGGGAAAAGAAATAACATAAACACAAATAAAATAAAACAAAAACTCGAAATAGAAGAAGAATAGTTTTATTCCAAGAGAAGAGTTACAGAATAAAACCCAATGTAATTCTAAATAAAAGAGATACAGTGCATTTGTAGTTGTCATGACCAAGACTAAATGGCCAATTACAAGATATGGGACAAAAGGCTTTGCCCAAATAACAACTAGACCAATGTGAACGCTAGTGAATGAGCGTGCAAATGTCATGGAAAAATAGTTTGTAGGCATCAAACAAAATCAACTTCAATGAATAATAACTCCATAACATCTGAGACAAGCTATCCTTATGAAAAGGCATTGAATCTTGACTTTAGAATATGCGGTAGAAGGTGGTTGAAACACAACATTTTTTCAGGTCTTCATGCTTTAATCCAGCTCTAAAAATCAACACTCTTCCTGCACCAATTTTTCAAGCTTTTCAACAATTAAGTGCATTAATCCATTCATCTTAAATAATCTGAAAACACAACTATAAACACACAGTATCCATTATTTTAAAGATTAAATATACACATTTACGTGTATATCAAATACCCCACACTTATCTTTTTATTCTTCCTCGAATAAACTAAACTAAGATATGTCACACATTTGTAGAAAACACGATTGCATTTAGCGTATGCAACAAGCCATTAAACCCCTAGGTGTCCTTTGTAGGACGAGTGTTGTCTTGTGAGGGCTTTCAGCGGATACTACCCACAAAATCCAAAGCGTCTTATGTGCATGGATTAGTCAAATAATATATTTAAGGGCTTATTTACCTTAAACAATTAATTTCTAGGACACGGGTTGCCAATAATTACTTTCTAGGACATTTTTCATTGCCGCTTCTAGTTACGTTAATAAAACCTAATTACTAAATCGATCGAATCAGTAATTTGTACAACAATTCGACGAAATCAATCGTCGCCATATTCATAGATCAAGATTCTACTATAAAAGTAAGTTTCAATTAACAATTAATGAATAGTAAGTATTATTTTACTCTAAATGTTGTTTGTTATTACTTAATTGTTTGCCATTTGATGATGATATTGCTTTAATCGATCGATTATAACTGCTAACCAGTGTTTACTCATGCAAACTCTTTTACTATGAATCGATCTACGATAATTACTAATCTGTTTTTGTTGATAATATTGCTTGAAAAGTGGCGATAAAATTGATTTTCCACTATTATGTAATTTTTTTGATTGATTGCTCCTTCAAATATTTTGAATTGGTCATTTAACTAATTGGATACTCAAAGTTGTTAGTTTTCAGAAAAATATAAATTCATATATACATACATATATATATATATATATATTTCTGCTTTGTGTTTTGGTTTATTTCAATAATTGAATAATTGTGTACATTCATCCAGAATAAAAATGGAGACAAGGTCAAAAAGAATACAAGTTGTCTTTAAAGACGCTAAATGCATCTTTATCAACAAAGGAATTCAATGCGTAAACAGTAGACCAATTTCTTCTCCGTACCACGAAGAACATAGTCAAAGAAAATCACTGTCAATAACACAAATGGTTACCTTTTTTTACTTAAATTACTACTTATTCAATACCATGCATGCAGAATAATGTGTACAAAAAGATAATCTGATTTATCTTCTTGACATAGTTTTGAAACCATGTTTGTTATTGATAAAATCGTTATGGTTGTCAAAAAGATAAATCATATTATCTTTTTGTACAGATTATTGTGCATGCATGGTATTGTTTGGATGATATAGCATTTAATTTCTTTTCACTATTATTTTCATGCACTATGATAATATCTTAAACATCCTAAACTAATAATAAGATTTTCATGAGTGCAGGAACAATCTGAACATGAACAGTATGAACCAACTAATACAGAAGTAAAAGAGAGTCTGATGAAGAAAATATAAAGTTAGATAATGAAAGTGTGGAAACAAATATGTAACGACCCAGAAAATCTAAACCAATTAAATTTTTTTAAATTGGCTAAAATAATGGATTTTAAATATTTAAAATAAATATTTTAACTAATGGCGATGAAAAATGAGTTTGAATCGACAATTGAAAATGAATAGAATTAATTTTAATTATAAACAAGGCCTGAAATGGCGTAACAGTTTCAAAAATTGAATTCAAACTTTGTCGGACTGTACCGGGTGCAAAACAAAACGAATTTCAGCGAAACCAAAAATATTTAAATTTGTTAGTGAATACCTTTCTAACGAATCTGAAAAATCGAATTTTCATAGCGGAAAGCAAAAGTTATGGCCGAATGAATTTTCAGAACGGTCGATATGGAATTTATATAGCCCGTGAAATTGGCCATTTTGCATACGACCTCAGAATTCGACGAAACCACTTTTGTTGGATCCGGGATGAGAAGTTATTACTAGGTTTCAAATTTCATAATTTTTGAAGCTAATATGTGAGCGTGGCAAAAGAAAATGTGTTTGGTCATTTACAGTTAAATTGGATCGACCAAAAATGGGCCTTTTTGCAAACGGTCTCAGAATTCGACGAAACTAGTTTTGTTGGAACCGTATCGTCAAAACATAGCTAGATTATTATTTTTTTGGGATTTTTCGAATCAGTTTGTGACCCTGGCAAATTGAAATGTACGTTCGAATCAAATATTGAATGTTTTATATTTTAATTTGAAGGGAAACTGACTGAAACAGTCGAATGGGCCTATGAAACATATCCCATTGTGTTCGGAATAGGGGTAAAACGCTAGGGACAACAGTCGTTGGGTTTGAATTGGTGTTCATCTGTGTAAGGGGTATTTTTGAAATTTTAAAAATATATAAATTAAATGGAAAATTCTTATTGGTCAATCTACTTTCTCTCTCCCCGACTATCCTTTATCGCGCACGGCGGAAAACCTCCCGTGTCTTCTCTCCTCTGTTTCTCCTCCCACAAGCAAAATTAGCCCCTCCCCCAGTTGAAGATTTTGGAGAGCTCAAGAAGATCTTCAAATCGATATGTAGTTTGTATTTTTTCGTGCATCATTCGAAGAGATATCGAGCTCGAAAGTTCCGAGCTTCCAACCGCTGCCGCCGTCTCCAGAAGCCACCGAGTTGACTCCCCTTCCTGGCGCACGTGCGCCTCATGTAGCTCTTCGACCTTGCGCAACCCGATCGTGGAACCATTGCACGGATTGATCGAAAAATCGAAACCTAGTTTCGAACAGTTCTGAAAGGTATCGGCTGTTTTAATTTAAAACTGATTTTAACAGTTTAAAACCGTTGCAAACTTTGAAAAATCATATCTTTTTCCTATGTTAACGAAATTCGATGAAACAGGAAACATCGTGACCGTGTGGACGTCTTCTACGTTTCAGAAGGGACCGCATATTTTTCTGAGCCTCCTGCTATTTTTGGTGGAGTGGAACCCAATGTGAGATTTCTAATTTATAAACGATATGGAAAACGACGATGTATAAATTATATAGTCGACGTATGAGTTATATAAGCATTGTACACCTCTTGTATAAGCGTTGTATAAGTTGTACATTCGATGTATAAGTTGTATATGCGTTGTAAAAATAATATATGTTTTGAAATAAAAGTGAATTGCTATATATAAATATATATATATATATACATATATATATATACATACACCCCTCGTCCACAAACCATGGACGATATTTATTGGTTGTGATTGGTGTGAAAATTGATTGATAGCGAATGGTTGTTTGGGATTGTTTGTGGTCGTTATTGATTGATTGTGGTTGAAAATACCCATTTGTGGTTGAGAAATATTTGGTTGAAACCACATAGGATTAGTTTGTGGAAATGAAATAAATATATACATGCCGCCTGCGTGCGAACTAGATGCATGATCCCTATTGTCAAAAACCGCGAGGTTTTAAGGTAGAGCGAGGAGCCGTACTAGGGACGGTCCCGGTTTTAACTACCCTGCCGTTATGCTGCCGAAATTTTGAATAATATTCATGTGTTTGAATTATTTTCATTTGCTGAAACTATATTTATTCGTTGAATAGAAAACCTTCATGTGTTGAATCGATATTCATTCGTTGATTAGAAATTCATGTGTTGAATGGTATTCGCTTTCAAATATAAAAATCACATTTTTATCTATATATAGAAACTATAGAAAACTTTCATGTGTTGAATCGATATTCATTCATTGATTAGAAATTCATGTGTTGAATGGTATTCATATTTTGAAATAAATTGTTTGATAATAAAAATCACCTTTTATCGACTATATGGACTATGTAAAATAATCTTGTTTTAAAAGAAATTGTTTTATAATAAAAATCCTATTTTTATCACCTATATAAACTATATGAAATAATAGTGTTTTGAAATGAACTGTTTTACAATAAAAATCACCTTTTTTTTTATATACACGAATTGTTGAAATGTGAAGTGTTAAAAAAAATAGCCACTCGTTCAAATAAATATATATGAGTTGAAATATTCATTAATTAGCTAATGATACGATTTTTGCCTATACATGTAACATTAGAATGAATGGTGTTTTCTAAACCAAAAGGAATCAAATATGAAGTTGAATGGAAAATGATAAACGATAAGAACTGTATATATGTACATGCATATTTATTGAACAGGTTATAGCAAAATGGCTAGAGAAGAGGAATAAAATTTTGTGCCCGACAAATAGGTACACATTTACTGCTTTGTTTGGGTGATGATTTTATGAGCCTGTTGGCTAGCCGCTTGGCTTTTTCTTTTTCTTTTCGACATGAGACGCCCGTGTAGCTATTTGGGAATTTTCCCAGCCCCTCCCGTACAAAGGAGGTTATGGCGAAATTTTCCAAAATTTTAAGGCATTAGTGAAATATTTGAAGTAAAAACGATATTGAAATTATTGAATGAACTATATTTATATAAATATATAAATATAAATAAAATTAAAACGAAACGTGGCCGTGCAGTTCGCGTTTTGAAACCGAGATTTCAAACAACTAGTACGGGAAATCCGACCATTGGATTTTCCCGAAACCGCAACCATCGGGTTCGCCTTGGAAATATCTATCCAACGGCACCAACCTTGTAAAAATCCAACGGTTGGATTGCCTGAAATGTTTAATTCAAATCTGAAGAAAAACAGCGCCAGAAACGATTATATATTTATATATATATATAAATATAATTATATTTAATCGAATAACGACGCTGCAGTTCGTATTTTGAAATCGAAACTTCAAACGATTATACTGGGAGATCCGACCGTCGGAATTTCCCGAAACTGGAACCGTTGGATTCGTTTTGAAAAGACCTTTCTAATGATGTAAATTTTGTGAAGATCCAACGGTTAGATTTTTAGATATGTGTAAATCAAATCTGAAGAAAAACAGCGCCACGGCCACGCTATGGCCCGAAGCGTCGTTTTGAATAAATTGGCTATTTTTAAATAAATAAAAATAACGATAAATCGTTATAAAATATCATAAACAATATGGAATGGAAATAAACTGAATTTGCTCGATTTATGTTGTATTTGATGGTTGAATGTGTTTGGTGTGAAAATTACATTAAAGAACAAAATTGGTGTTGTCGAATGATTTAACCATTGAAAAAAATTGATTTAAAATTCTAAATATACGTGAATTTTTTGAAAAGGCCGAGTTGATTCTCATTTCAAATAATTGACCGACGATTGAAAGTCGAAGATGAAGACGGTGGTCGAAGACCGGAGATCTTCACCTCGTTTGGATGGTAACCGAGGTCCTGATTGGGAGGCATCCCGAAATATGGATAATGAGTGGTGATCGTCCAGACGTACGTGGTGATCGATGGGTTTGCGAGGTATTTAGTGCCTCCGGTTTCGTTCAGACCCAGAATGGACTTGTAAATGGACTGTGTGTCTGACATTGGATTTTATTCTGTGTTGATTGATCTCTATTAAATATACATCTGTTTGGCGGCGGAGAATTTATTCTTTTGCTTCACGCCCTTCTCTGAAACGCACGAGCTCAGAGGTTGTGTATCGATAGACATCAGTCGCATGGCATGAATTGCCTATGTGGCATGCTAAGATGCAGTGATCAGGGCTTCTGTTGAAAAGCAAAGTCTTGTGGTGATGATCAAAGCACCGCCTGTGTGGCGTAGCTTTGTGTATAACGTGAATTCACGAGCCTCACACCCCGGTATGAACCAGAAACGGGAAAGGACATCACGGAGGGCCTGCGTTTCTTCCTAGCTAGGGTGGTGTCAGTGACCTACCAGCCCTGACATTTATATACTTTTCACCTATGTGGTTGTTGCTGTTGCGAGGCGCCTCGGTTTGATCGGACGATCCGGGTCCGATGGAGTCATTCGTTGGCTCGTTTACGCCCCAAAGGGCGGGGAGACGTAGTGTTCAGGCATAATAATCCACATCGGTGGACCGGCCCTGACGATCCAAGGGGCAGTTGCAGCTGTTCCTGAGGCTCGGGCTAGGCAGTCTCGAATTCGGTAAGGACTATCTTTTGCCTTGGTTCATGACGGAAATCCAATTTCCAAATACGACATCGTGCGAATTTGATTGTATACCTATATATGGCGACATAGTGGTATGGGACATTAATGCCGTCTATGATTGATTGTTATGATTTGAAATTGTTTTCAAACATATAAACACTAGCAATAATATCAAATGCCTTTGTTTTATTCGTATCAAGCATATTTTGACCGTTATAAGGTAAAAACTCTATCCTCCGGTTTGCGTTGTATTGTGTGATGGGAACTGAGTCTTATAACGACTTCATTTTTATAAAAAGCATAGCGATGTTTAAAAGAAAGATTTGTTTTAAAGCACTGGCAATCCAATGGAGTAAACCCGTTCCACGAAAGTGGCGTGGTCCTGTGATTAGCCAAATTATATATGTGTTGAGTAGATTTCTCATACTAGTCCCATGACTGACTCGTAGTTTGTTTCACTTTCAAACTCGGGTGCCCCTTTTTCCACACGGGCAGCCTTGTATTCAGGTTTAGCTGGTTCTTTCTGGATAACTGGAGCTGAAGATGGATTCTATCATTTATCTCTTTTTATGCTGTTCAGCTCCTATTGTACATATTTTGTTTGTTTTCCGCTGTAGGCATTTATGTATAGCTGAACTGTTCTTGTACTTAGTAAGATCCTGTATAATGTGTAACTATGATGATTACTTTTATCCAGTATATTCTATTGTTCATTATTTGATGTATTTATTTACTTCTGTTCTGCTATTATCTGTTTCTGTGTTATATTCCAAAGATAACCCTTGCCTACGTCTGAACGGGATTTGGGGTCATCACAAAATACTGACTTAGATGATGCAGATAACAAAACAAAGGAAGAAAATACTGACTTGGATGATGCAGATAATCAAATTGAGGAAGCAAATATTGACTTTGATGATGCAGATAACTATGAAATCGTGGAAATAAGGAGAAAAGGAAGAAAGCAACGGTATACTAGCACATATATATGCAATTTAGATGCAATCTATAAAGTGATGTCAATTATTAAAAGGAAAATATTCTTTCTCAAGAAGCAAAAGGTTTCATAGATAAAACATCTTTTAATAATATTTTTAAATTTTTTGTCAACGATTCAATATCAAGACAAGATATAAGAAATTGTGCTTCAAATCTAGATGATATAATTATTTCTTTCGATGTTACTGAGAAAGCTTTTAAAGTGGGAGACAAAATTTTGAAAATAACTCCCAAAGAAGTGAGTCTTATATTTGGAATGCCACTAACTGGAGAGGAATTATTTCCTATTTCGGCTTCAAGCAAGGCTTCCGCCATGGAAAATTTTTCTGACTTTTAAAGTTCCAATTTCAATGAAGAAAATGTAATAAGTAAAAAAACAGTGACAAGCAGGTTGAATTCAATGATTACAAAGAAGAAGATAAAAATTTAGTAAAGTTATTGTTATTACTACTTATCATAACATTCCTTTTTCCCAACAATCAAAGCTATTTGTCATGGTATTTTTGGGTAAATTGTTAAATCTAAAAAAATAAACTCAATCTCTTGGCCGCGAGCAATTTGTCAAATTTTTTTAAAAAATGTTAAGAAATACCATGATGATCCAAGGAATACACCGGCTTGCACTATGGTTTTGTTGGTAAGTTTTTATAATATTTGATTAGTACAAATAAACTGAATATTATCTTTATTATAAAAATATCAAACTATTTATCATTTTCTTGCAGTACTGGTTCTTTGAAAAAAAAACCAAATCATTGATAAAAAAGAAGGCGTTGAAGACAAAATCCCAAGAATGAGGAAATGGAATTTATCGAAACTAAAAGGCATTGACTTAACCAATGTTGATGATAACAAGGTATTCTGTTTATAAATATTTAGTTTTTTATTTAATTTAGTTAAATGTTTGCATTATTTTCTTTTTATAAAATTCAGTAGCATAGTACTGTTTCTTTAAACGATCGTTCAACTGAATTTTCTTGTGTACATACTGCATTATGTTCAACTGATTATTCTAATGCTATATAGAACTGTTTCAAATGTAGTTCAAAATTATACTACATGTTACTATATAAAGAACTTTAAAATTGATAAATGCTTTTCTGTTTTCATATTGATTAATAAATAACATATTAACCTGTAATTATATATCGTAGTTACTACTACATGATAAATTAATATATAATTTTTAACATGATTTGAAGTTCTTACATAAGGTATATAAATGATTTAAACATCATATTGAAAACATAAATGCATTTATCTTTTCATATTAATAAATAAATAACATATTACATTGTAATTATATATCCTACTTCTGAATACATATTAAACATATTTTTCATTTTTACAAGTCATATGAAGTTCTTACATAAGGTGTACAAATGATATAAAAAGCATATAGAAAAGATAAATGCATTTATCTTTTACAAGTTGGATTAAAAGTCTTGGTATTGTATGCATGAATTGTGTAACATATTTTTGCAATTTGTACCTTTTCTGCATAGTTCAATTAAATAAAAGAATAAAAAAAATTATGAATTGCCTCTTAGAATATAGATTCAAGCTAAGAAGAATTACACATATAGTAATTATTTTCTTGCCCAATACATCTTTTATGTAATAGTGAGGAATAGATGATTTGACTATTTTTTTTATATTTACCTTGTAGATTTTAAATTTCTTTTCAGATGTTACGAAAGAGGAGGATAATCTTTTGTCAAAAAAATTTATACCGGTTGAAGATGACGATGAAAAGTCTAAAAAAAGGAAATTTGATGACAATATGAAAGTTGAAAGATTGAAAAAAAGTTTGAAGGAGCTGGAAACAAAATTCAACTTTTTGACTACTGAGTTAAAAAGTTTTGGGGACCAATTAAATGAAGAATGAGTTTTACGTGTCGCAGTTGAAAGAAGAATCCAAATTCTAGAAATTCATTAGTGTGAAGGTTGTGATGTCACAAAAATACAAGATTTGAAAGAAAAGGCTGATGATACTTGTAGTGACCCGTATTTTAGCAAGATAATAATTTATTAATTTAATTATATAAATAGTGATTTAGAGAATTAAATGGCCGTTAATTAAATAATAGTGAATATTTAATTAAAATAATAAATTAAATAATATATTTAATTCAGAAATAATCAAAAATATTGGGAATCACAATATTCGATGAACGGGGTCGTCACTTAGATTCAATTCAGCTTAGAGTTGAACTATATTGACGAATATATTTAATCGACGTCAGTTTGAACGTATAATTGTATTATAATTAAAATCGAGCTTGAAATGGCGCTGCAGTTCGTAATTTGGCGATTTGAACTTCAACTGAATGTACAGGATTCGTTTTAAGCCGGATTTCTGTGAAACAAGAAACGTGTGGAGCTGGTGGAGTATATCTTTCTAGTGGAAGAGAAAGATTGGGATTTCGTCGTGTAGATTTTGATTTACGTCCAAATCAAATTTCAGAAAAGTCGTTGTAGAATTCCTTTATAATTTGCGATGCTTTATATACGTTATAAAAGGGTTTTTCAATGTAAATTGAATATCGAGGTAATCGGGAATCTGAAATATCAAACTGTATATTCTGATATGATATTATGGAGCTGTACGATATCATATGTGAAGATATACGATAATATAAATTTATTTGTATTTAATTCAATAATATTTAAATATATTTATATATTTAAATGGGTCATCCAGAGCTTTAAAAATACGCTGTGTGAGCATACGGAGTCGGAATTCGACGAAACCAGTTTCATTGGGACCGTATTGTCGAACTGTAGCTGCATGTCCATTTTCGTGATTTTTGGGTATTGTATGTGATTGTAGGAATTTTTAAAGGACAAGCGAAGATAGCGGTTGAATAAAAACCAATATAAAATAAATTTATAAAAATCCTATAAATATACCTTAACCTTTTCTAACCCTAAAAATTTTCATTTGGTGGTCAACGGTTTTTCCGCCGTAATTTTTCATTCTCACGAAAAGTTTTCCATCTTCTTAAAATCCATAAGAAATCAATCCAAATTCTATAAATCATGATTTATATATATTTGAGTCTCTCTAATGATTTCCTACGTTCTGGTATGTGGTTTGGGGAAACTCGACTTCGTTTGGGTTAGTGCGAAATTGTACAGAGAAAAGTCAGTAAAGTTAGGGTTCGATCTTGGAGGTAAATGGTGCAACGATTCGCAAAACGGAGTTTGGTTTTGGATTCAGCGAGTGTAGGAGCATCTTGTAGTATTTTTGTGTGGAGATCGACATTTGTTGCTGTCGCAACCTACCACGGTTGACCAGATGTCGCGTTCTGATATGGGAGATTGAGCATGACCTTAAGGAGATGAGGAGGAGCGGTTTTTGAAGAGGAGTATGACGATGGCCTCGGCTTGGAGTTTAGTGATTTGTGGAAGGAGCAGTTGCGATGGGAGGATTCGAAAATGGCAGTGCATCATTTCCTGGAGCTCACGTTGTGTTTGGGGAAGATGGAGTTTCGGTGGATCAGGTTATACGGGTTGGTGGGCCGGTTAATTAAAGGGGGTGAGGCCCGTTTTAAATTTAAGTCCAAAGTTTTATTTTATTTAAATACCGTATTAACTTGTAATCTAAATAACTTTCACATATGTTATCGGAACTGGACGAAACTAGATCCGTTAGGATCGTATGGACGAGATCTCCACAACGGAACTGATTGGAAGTGGATAGGAGCTCGGTTGAATTTATGGCGAAATAAATTGTTTGATTCAGATCAAATAACGGTTTATCGTTCTTTAACGATGAACTGCAAATGTAAGTAAATCTCACCAACTCTGAACAGTTTATAATTTCATGTTGTATTTTTAGAACTATTAGAAATTGTCTGATTTACTGTGTGTTGACTGTTTGATTGAACTGCTAGTCAGTTAGTTGAATTTCTATATTGATTCTGTTTAACAGAATATATCATATGGAACTAAAGGTGATGTTATCTATATTGTCTAACATCTGTGATGCAGGGAAACAGGTTGGAGGAATCCGACTGGATTCCTCAACAGTTATTTTATTGTTTTTCATAAGCTTTGATATATGATGTGAATTATAACCTGTTGTTGATTGTGTGTGTATGGACGATATTGAACATCGTGATTTGATATGATTGAATACCATAACATACGGGATGTTGATAAGGAGATTTTCAAAGTGTTATTGAAAACAGAGATATTTATAAATTGAAATATTTATAAATAAGAAATATTTATAAAGTGGAATATTTACAAATAAGAAATGTTTATAAATTGGAATATTTATAAATAGGAGATATTCAAAAAGGAAATAATTACAAACCATTTTCTTTTTGAATGGAAAGGCCTATGTGGCGGGTTTGGGGATTTTTCCCGATGCTCCCGATACAAAGGAGGTTATGGCGAATTTTCCCGGGAATTTAAGGAGTTAGAATATTTCAAGAATAAATTTGAAAAGGAAATATTTGTAAACCATTTACAAATAGAATTAGAATGGGAACATTATAAAAAGGAAATCATTTTTAAAGTGTAGAACCGTTAATTAAAAGTAAATCTTTTCAAATGAATAAAACGTTGTTAAAAAGGAAATCTTTATAAAGTGAATAAAGTTAATCGAATATGGTATTCGAAGTTAATTAATCGAATATAGACATTCGAAAGGAGTTAATCGAATATGGTATTCGAAGTTAGTTAATCGAATATAGACATTCGAAAGGAGTTAAACGAATATGGTATTCGAAGTTAGATAATCGAATATGGTATTCGAAGTTAGATAATCGAATATGGTATTCGAAGTTAGTTAATCGAATATGGTATTCGAAAGTTAGTTAATCGAATATGTTATTCGAAAGGGGTTAGTCAAGTCGAGTTAGTCAAATAAAGTTAACCAGTTAGAGTTAATCAGTTAGAGTTAACCAGTTGGAGTTAATTAGTTAGAGTTAATCGATTAGAGTTAAAACGAACTAGAATTTATCAAATATAGTTATTTGAGACAGAGTTAGTCAAACATAGTATTCAGGGTAAGTTGCCATCTTGTACGCCTGCTAGCGTAATTCGCAGGGCTGTAAATAGCCTACGGCGGTCGGATGTTTCCTGAGGGAGTCAGGCGTAACCATTGTGATCGCTGCGATCTAGAGTCAAGCAAATGGAGTTTAATCGAATATTAGTTATTCGATAGGAGTTAATCGAGTTGAGAAATAAGTAAGTTAAATAAGTTGAGTTGATCGGGTGGTTCGACCAAGTTAGTCGAGCCTAATTAATCGAATCAAATTGGTCGAACCAAGTATGTCGAGTTAGGTTAGTCAAGTTAGTCGAACCTAGTTAATCGAATCGAATTGGTCGAACCAAGTAAGTCGAGTTAGTCGAGTCAAGTTAAGTTAGTCGAGTTAAGTTTGTCAAGTTAAATAAATCGATGTTAGTTTCATCGAAAGGAGTTATCGATGTTAGTTTCATCGAAAGGAGTTATCGATGTTAGTTTCATCGAAAGGAGTTATCGATGTTAGTTCATCGAAAGGAGTTATCGATGTTAGTTTCATCGAAGGGAGTTATCGATTATAGTTTAATCGAAATGAGATTTTCAAATATGAGATATTTGAAAAGGAAGAGTTATCGAATATTAGTTATTCGAAGAGAGATTATCGAATATCGTTTATTCGAGAAGGAGTTAATCGAATATAGGTTATTCGAAGAAGAGTTAATCAAATAGAGATTTCTCGAAGAGAGTTAATCGGCAAATTCGATTATATCGAATTCGGGAAAGTACTTATACTTTCCAGTGTTTAAATAGAGATTTATTCATTTATAAATAAATAAGTGTTAGGTTAATTATTCACTAATAAGAATAGAAGTTAAAATTAAAGTTAGATAATTCGAAAGTAGGGATTATAACGTTATCGTTATAACCAATGTTTTAAATATAGAAGTGGATTAGAAAAATTGAATCTGAGAAAGACGTAAAGAAGTTGTTAAAGATAAAAAGATAAACTTTGACCATTTCGAAGTTATAACGTTGTTCAGTTAAGGTCTGAGAGGTAATTATACCCCAACTTGAGTGACTTCCTTCTTAACTAAGAAATGGTAAGGTTTGATCGTAAAGGAGTTTTGGAAATGTTTTCCAAACGAGAATCAGAAATGTTTTTTGATAAAAGAAAATAAGAATTTAGAATATAGGGAAAACAGGAGATAAGTAAATAAATGAACTGAAGAAATTTATGATAAATGATGTTTGTTCGATATAATTTCCATCTGGAAATAATATCATTGTTTGCACACTTGTTTTTCTTGGATAGTTAACTCACAGACTATCGAAGTTTTGACCATTTTAACGTTGTTAATATGGAGAGACCGGTTGGATTATTATCCAAAGAACCACTCTGTATTGGCATAAGCGTCGCGAATCATATATGTCCAAGATAATTGAAGACGGAGTAAAATGCAAGGACTATCCTGTCTACAGAATAGTGCTTTCGGTTTGTCCAGTCCCAGGACCACTTGTATGGAAGAATGTGTGACAGAGTATTCCTAACGAATCATATATGTTGATCTCTTCAACGTATTACGTTTGGTGGCGGAGGAATTCGTTTCTCTTTGCTTCATACCCGTGATACCGTTAGGGAAATCGATAATGATTTGGCGGGTATGACGATGTGGTATTCCAAGTAAATGAAGATATGATATGAAAAAGATATGCGTAGCTTCTAGCCTCACATCCGGTAAATGACAGAAATCGGGCAGGCAACATGGCTAAGTCGGTCGCACCGAAGTAGGGTGTATAATCACCTATCTAGAGAATATTCATTTGTTTCTAAAATCTATCAATGCTGTCCCATATATATATATATATATATATATATATATATATATATATATATATACGGGAACGGTTGCTGATCCCAACCGTTGGTGATGTACATTCGATACACTCAAGCGAAATGAGTGGTCGGTAATGTGTGGCTGAGTTACAAGATGTTCTTGTTGAACTCCAGTGTATCGTTCCTAGAGTACACTGATCGGAAGGTGGTTCCATACCTTGTCATAGTTGGAAATCCATTACCCAATACGTGCTTGTGATTTTGATTGTATACTTTATATGTAGAACGTGAGATGAAAGCGTTTCTGCTAGTTGATATCTATTTGTACATAGACATTATTATAATATCAAAAGGTTTTTGATATAAAGATATTTTGGATTCTCATAAGGGAAAAACCCGTTCCGTTCTGCGACATGGTCTTATGAGATATCGTTTACTTGTTCATATACCTGTTTAAACTGTTTTACTCATACCAGTCCCATGACTGACCCGGAGTTTACTTTGTTGTTTTCCCTAAACTCTTGGGTGCCTAAATTTATACGGGCAGTCAAGTAGTCGGGATTTACAGATATACCGGAAGAGCTTGGAGCAGGAGGCTTCAGGATCATATAGCTATAGTTATTTCCGCTGTGTTGTAAGTGCTGTACTCTGATAAGTGCTATTGTATACATAACTGTTATATTTCAAGGTTATGTTATCTATTATATGTTATTCGTCCCGCTGTGAGGTTCGTGTTACTCTGATGTTGTGTTCTTCTTCTTCTTCTTCTATTCTAAGTTTCTATCTTATCTATTCTCACCTTCTAATTTCTTTCATTAATTACCGGGATTTTTCGATGTTTTGGTTATCGACCTCGAGCCTACGTCGATAACCAAAGTCGCTCAAAATCCGGGTCACTACAGTTGGTATCAGAGCATTGGTTTAGTTATTACCTTGGCTCTGTGGCGTGATTCAGTAGAGATGGGATTAGTAATATCCTAGACTGAGTTTGTGTGTATATATACGAGTGAACGTATTTGTTAGTTAATATAAAATGATTTTATATTGTGGAGTTTTATTGGTTGAGTTGTTTGTGAATTCTGGTCGATCGGTTTGATCCACTGTATCGATAGGGGTTACTAAACACTCGAATACGATGAACCGTCATGGTATGTTTTGAAAGAGGGTAATTGGAATAATTTCACCCGAATATATTTGATATAGTATATTGGTTGTGTTGGTTGTTATTATAATCGAGTAAGATTATAAAAAGGTAAAATGATTATAAATGACTAATCAGAATTCATATAAGTAAAGTATATGAAATAAAATGAAGATAAATCTGAATTTAAATCAGATTTGAATTAAAATAAGGAAATTTTAAGTTCCTGGGAGATTTTGAAAACGTTTTTCAAACTGAAGGTGATATAGTATTGAACTCACTTCGATAGCTGGAAAATAGATTCTGATGATGAATCGCGACATCATCAGTGTTCATTTTCGAGTTCTAAGTGACGGACTACTACCAAAGGTTTTGTTTTTGAATTGTTTTGAGAAAACAAGTTGTTTAGAAATTCAAAGGTTTTGAATTGGCATTGTAATTTCAAATTGATTTGAAATAGACCCAGGAAATTAAGTTTCGGAATTTAATTTTAACTTATGAAGTTAAATAGAATAAGATAGTAGAAATAAATTGAAATATTAACTTGAACTAAGTTAAATAGAATTGAATTGGATTAGAGAATAATCTGTTATGGAATTGGGTTGATGAGTTAAGAAATTGAAATTTGATATTCGGGTTCGAATGAAATTCGATTTGGTTTTGAGGATATGAACTGATTGGAATTTGATGGAAATAACACTGGTATATGCTGAGTTGATAGCATATGGAAGTGATAGAGTTGATATTCCCGACAAAAAGGTACCAGTTTATATTATATATGGATATGAGATTTATGAGCCGAATTGGCAAGCCGCTTGGCTGTTTGATTTTCTTTTGGGTTAAAGAAGGCCCAGAGAGGCGAGTTGGAGTTTGAGATATTGACCAGTACAAAGGAGGTGCTGACAAAAATTTTCGAAAAGCTAAGGCGTTAGAAAATTTTCAGGATTTTTAAAAATTTAGTTAGTCAAAATAAATTAGTATTTCAGTCGATATTAATTGGTTCAGTTGAAACCGGAGATAAGAGGTAAATAGAAAAAAATTTACCCAGTAGATAGGGTCGTCCCCGAGCTTAGCAATTTCGAGGACGAAATTTTATTAAGGGGGGAAGATTGTAGTGACCCGTATTTTAGCAAGATAATAATTTATTAATTTAATTATATAAATAGTGATTTAGAGAATTAAATGGCCGTTAATTAAATAATAGTGAATATTTAATTAAAATAATAAATTAAATAACATATTTAATTCAGAAATAATCAAAAATATTGGGAATCACAATATTCGATGAACGGGGTCGTCACTTAGATTCAATTCAGCTTAGAGTTGAACTATATTGACGAATATATTTAATCGACGTCAGTTTGAATGTATAATTTTATTATAATTAAAATCGAGCTTCAAATGGCGCTGCAGTTCGTAATTTGGCGATTTGGACTTCAACTGAATGTACAGGATTCGTTTTAAGCCGGATTTCTGTGAAACAAGAAACATGTGGAGCTGGTGGAGTATATCTTTCTAGTGGAAGAGAAAGATCGGGATTTCGTCGTGTAGATTTTGATTTACGTCCAAATCAAATTTCAGAAAAGTCGCTGTAGAATTCCTTTATAATTTGCGACGCTTTATATACGTTATAAAAGGGTTTTTCAATGTAAATTGAATATCGAGGTAATCGGGAATCTGAAATATCAAACTGTATATTCTGATATGATATTATGGAGCTGTACGATATCATATGTGAAGATATACGATAATATAAATTTATTTTTATTTAATTCAATAATATTTAAATATATTTATATATTTAAATGGGTCATCCAGAGCTTTAAAAATACGCTGTTTGAGCATACGGAGTCGGAATTCGACGAAACCAGTTTCATTGGGACTGTATTGTCGAACTGTAGCTACATGTCCATTTTCGTGATTTTTGGTTATTGTATGTGATTGTAGGAATTTTTAAAGGACAAGCGAAGATAGCGGTTGAATAAAAACCAATATAAAATAAATTTATAAAAATCCTATAAATATACCTTAATCTTTTCTAACCCTAAAATTTTTCATTTGGTGGTCAACGGTTTTTCCGCCGTAATTTTTCATTCTCAGGAAAAGTTTTCCATCTTCTTAAAATCCATAAGAAATCAATCCAAATTCTATAAATCACGATTTATATATATTTGAGTCTCTCTAATGATTTCCTACGTTCTGGTATGTGGTTTGGGGAAACTCGACTTCGTTTGGGTTAGTGCGAAATTGTACAGAGAAAAGTCAGTAAAGTTAGGGTTCGATCTTGGAGGTAAATGGTGCAACGATTCGCGAAACGGATTTTGGTTTTGGATTCAGCGAGTGTAGGAGCATCTTGTAGTATTTTTGTGTGGAGATCGACATTTGTTGCTGTCGCAACCTGCCACGGTTGACCAGATGTCGCGTTCTGATATGGGAGATCGAGCATGACCTTAAGGAGATGAGGAGGAGCGGTTTTTGAAGAGGAGTATGACGATGGCCTCGGCTTGGAGTTTAGTGATTTGTGGAAGGAGCAGTTGCGATGGGAGGATTCGAAAATGGCAGTGCATCATTTCCTGGAGCTAACGTTGTGTTTGGGGAAGATGGAGTTTCGGTGGATCAGGTTATACGGGTTGGTGGGCCGGTTAATTAAAGGGGGTGAGGCCCGTTTTAAATTTAAGTCCAAAGTTTTATTTTATTTAAATACCGTATTAACTTGTAATCTAAATAACTTTCACATATGTTATCGGAACTGGACGAAACTGGATCCGTTAGGATCGTATGGACGAGAGCTCCACAACGGAACTGATTGGAAGTGGATAGGAGCTCGGTTGAATTTATGGCAAAATAAATTGTTTGATTCAGATCAAATAACGGTTTATCGTTCTTTAACGATGAACTGCAAATGTGAGTAAATCTCACCAACTCTGAACAGTTTGTAATTTCATGTTGTATTTTTAGAACTGTTAGAAATTGTCTGATTTACTGTGTGTTGACTGTTTGATTGAACTACTAGTCAGTTAGTTGAATTTCTATATTGATTCTGTTTAACAGAATATATCATATGGAACTAAAGGTGATGTTATCTATATTGTCTAACATCTGTGATGCAGGGAAACAGGTTGGAGGAATCCGACTGGATTCCTCAACAGTTATTTTATTGTTTTTCATATGCTTTGATATATGATGTGAATTATAACCTATTGTTGATTGTGTGTGTATGGACGATATTGAACATCGTGATTTGATATGATTGAATACCATAACATATGGGATGTTGATAAGGAGATTTTCAAAGTGTTATTGAAAACAGAGATATTTATAAATTGAAATATTTATAAATAAGAAATATTTATAAAGTGGAATATTTACAAATAAGAAATGTTTATAAATTGGAATATTTATAAATAGGAGATATTCAAAAAGGAAATAATTACAAACCATTTTCTTTTTGAATGGGAAGGCCTGTGTGGCGGGTTTGGGGATTTTCCCGATGCTCCCGATACAAAGGAGGTTATGGCGAATTTTCCCGGGAATTTAAGGAGTTAGAATATTTCAAGAATAAATTTGAAAAGGAAATATTTGTAAACCATTTACAAATAGAATTAGAAAGGGAACATTACAGAATGGAAATCATTTTTAAAGTGTAGAACCGTTATTTAAAAGTAAATCTTTTCAAATGAATAAAACGTTGTTAAAAAGGAAATCTTTATAAAGTGAATAAAGTTAATCGAATATGGTATTCGAAGTTAGTTAACTGAATATAGACATTCGAAATGAGTTAATCGAATATGGTATTCGAAGTTAGTTAATCGAATATAGACATTCGAAAGGAGTTAAACGAATATGGTATTCGAAGTTAGATAATCGAATATGGTATTCAAAGTTAGATAATCGAATATGGTATTCGAAGTTAGTTAATCGAATATGGTATTCGAAAGTTAGTTAATCGAATATGTTATTCGAAAGGGGTTAGTCAAGTCGAGTTAGTCAAATAAAGTTAACTTGTTAGAGTTAATCAGTTAGAGTTAACCAATTGGAGTTAATTAGTTAGAGTTAATCGATTAGAGTTAAAACGAACTAGAATTTATCAAATATAGTTATTTGAGACAGAGTTAGTCAAACATAGTATTCAGGGTAAGTTGCCATCTTGTACGCCTGCTAGCGTAATTCGCAGGGCTGTAAATAGCCTACGGCGGTCGGATGTTTCCTGAGGGAGTCAGGCGTAACCATTGTGATCGCTGCGATCTAGAGTCAAGCAAATGGAGTTTAATCGAATATTAGTTATTCGATAGGAGTTAATCGATTTGATCGAGTTGAGAAATAAGTAAGTTAAATAAGTTGAGTTGATCGGGTGGTTCGACCAAGTTAGTCGAGCCTAATTAATCGAATCAAATTGGTCGAACCAAGTATGTCGAGTTAGGTTAGTCAAGTTAGTCGAACCTAGTTAATCGAATCGAATTGGTCGAACCAAGTAAGTCGAGTTAGTCGAGTCAAGTTAAGTTAGTCGAGTTAAGTTCGTCAAGTTAAATAAATCGATGTTAGTTTCATCGAAAGGAGTTATCGATGTTAGTTTCATCGAAAGGAGTTATCAATGTTAGTTTCATCGAAAGGAGTTATCGATGTTAGTTTCATCGAAAGGAGTTATCGATGTTAGTTCATCGAAAGGAGTTATCGATGTTAGTTTCATCGAAGGGAGTTATCGATTATAGTTTAATCGAAGTGAGATTTTCAAATATGAGATATTTGAAAAGGAAGAGTTATCGAATATTAGTTATTCGAAGAGAGATTATCGAATATCGTTTATTCGAGAAGGAGTTAATCGAATATAGGTTATTCGAAGAAGAGTTAATCAAATAGAGATTTCTCGAAGAGAGTTAATCGGAAAATTCGATTATATCGAATTCGGGAAAGTACTTATACTTTCCAGTGTTTAAATAGAGATTTATTCATTTATAAATAAATAAGTGTTAGGTTAATTATTCACTAATAAGAATAGAAGTTATAATTAAAGTTAGATAATTCGAAAGTAGGGATTATAACGTTATCGTTATAACCAATGTTTTAAATATAAAAGTGGATTAGAAAAATTGAATCCGAGAAAGGAGTAAAGAAGTTGTTAAAGATAAAAAGATAAACTTTGACCATTTCGAAGTTATAACGTTGTTCAGTTAAGGTCTGAGAGGTAATTATACCCCAACTTGAGTGACTTCCTTCTTAACTAAGAAATGGTAAGGTTTGATCGTAAAGGAGTTTTGGAAATGTTTTCCAAACGAGAATCAGAAATGTTTTCTGATAAAAGAAAATAAGAATTTAGAATATAGGGAAAACAGGAGATAAGTAAATAAATGAACTGAAGAAATTTATGATAAATGATGTTTGTTCGATATAATTTCCATCTGGAAATAATATCATTGTTTGCACACTTGTTTTTCTTGGATAGTTAACTCACAGACTATCGAAGTTTTGACCATTTTAACGTTGTTAATATGGTGAGACCGGTTGGATTATTATCCAAAGAACCACTCTGTATTGGCATAAGCGTCGCGAATCATATATGTCAAAGATAATTGAAGACGGAGTAAAATGCAAGGACTATCCTGTCTACAGAATAGTGCTTTCGGTTTGTCCAGTCCCAGGACCACTTGTATGGACGAATGTCTGACAGAGTATTCCTAACGAATCATATATGTTCATCTTTTCAACGTATTACGTTTGGTGGCGGAGGAATTCGTTTCTCTTAGCTTCATACCCGTGATACCGTTAGGGAAATCGATAATGATTTGGCGGGTATGACGATGTGGTATTCCAAGTAAATGAAGATATGATATGAAAAAGATATGCGTAGCTTCTAGCCTCACATCCGGTAAATGACAGAAATCGGGCAGGCAGCATGGCTAAGTCGGTCGCACCGAAGTAGGGTGTATAATCACCTATCTAGAGAATATTCATTTGTTTCTAAAATCTATCAATGCTGTCCCATATATATATACGGGAACAGTTGCTGATCCCAACCGTTGGTGATGTACATTCGATACACTCAAGCGAAATGAGTGGTCGGTCATGTGTGGCTGAGTTACAAGATGTTCTTGTTGAACTCCAGTGTATCGTTCCTAGAGTACACTGATCGGAAGGTGGTTCCATACCTTGTCATAGTTGGAAATCCATTACCCAATACATGCTTGCGATTTTGATTGTATACTATATATGTAGAACGTGAGATGAAAGCGTTTCTGCTAGTTGATATCTATTTGTACATAGACATTATTATAATATCAAAAGGTTTTTGATATAAAGATATTTTGGATTCTCATAAGGGAAAAACCCGTTCCGTTCTGCGGCGTGGTCTTATGAGATATCGTTTACTTGTTCATATACCTGTTTAAACTGTTTTACTCATACCAGTCCCATGATTGACCCGGAGTTTACTTTGTTGTTTTCCCTAAACTTTTGGGTGCCTAAATTTATACGGGCAGTCAAGTAGTCGGGATTTACAGATATACTGGAAGAGCTTGGAGCAGGAGGCTTCAGGATCATATAGCTATAGTTATTTCCGCTGTGTTGTAAGTGATGTACTCTGATAAGTGCTATTGTATACATAACTGTTATATTTCAAGGTTATTTTATCTATTATATGTTATTCGTCCCGCTGTGAGGTTCGTGTTACTCTGATGTTGTGTTCTTCTTCTTCTTCTATTCTAAGTTTCTATCTTATCTATTCTCACCTTCTAATTTCTTTCATTAATTACCGGGATTTTTCGATGTTTTGGTTATCGACGTCGAGCTTACGTCGATAACCAAAGTCGCTCAAAATCCGGGTCACTACAATACTAAAGGTAAGAAAAAATAAAAACAGTTGGTATGACAAACATAAATAGGTCTACTAACTTTCTATGTTTTAAATTAATAAATACTAAAGATTTCATTTTATAAACCGAAGAAGGTTTAACATATGAAAACAACAAACAAGCTAATGAGGAAATTCCTGCTGAAAAAGCAATTACCATTGAAGATGATAGTAGTCCTAAAGAAGAAAAGAAGAAGATGAAACCAAAAAATATTGAAAAATGTCCACTACTACAGCATCTTAGTGAAGAACAACATGATGTTGTAAGAACTTTTTTTAAAGTTTCAGGGGGAAATAAGTAAGTAATTAACCTACTTTATACTTGTACAAACTAATTTTATTTTATTAACAATCGTTTAATTTAACAGCAATGAAGCATTCAATTATGATGATGAAAATTTCATCATCATAACAAAATGCATGATAGAAGACCTCCTATATCAACATTGTATTTGTGGTTAAGTAAGTAGAACAAAATATACTTTCCATGAAAATAAATTTTCTCATTTTATTAATATTATTTTTCAAATGTAGGTCATCGATTGGTCTTGGTTCCAGAAAACAAAGCTGCAAGAAGAAAACAACAACATTGTCTATATGAACACAACAATGACAGTAAGTGGAGTATATTATCAAATTAACAATTTTTTAACAAAAAAAATCTAAAACAAAATTTTAACAGAAAAGTGCAACTGATGAAAACTTGGAAAAAAAAAATTAAGAAAACAAATGTTCATTCCATTCATGAAAAAGACACTTCTAAATTCATTATGTTCCAACATATTGTTCCCCATACATGGAAATGAACATTGGAGCTTGCTAGAACTAGTTGTTGGAGATTGCACCTGGAATCACTATGACTTTCTACACTTAACCACAAGATTAAAAACTAGAAGAAGCGGTCATGCACAATTTGCAAACAATGTGGTAAGTGCAAATAATAAAAAGTAAAAAGATAAATGTGTTTACATTTAGTGGAACTAAATTTGTTTCAACTATTGCAGAAGGCTGCAGTCAACACACTAAAATAGAGAGTTACAAGATGAAGGACAGAAAAAATTCTAAAAAAAAATTCAGTGATAAATAATGTTGACTGTGCTCAACAGAATACCGCGTAATTTTTATCAGTTCAATTTGACAATTAAAATTTCGTAGTAACCATATATTTAATATGTTATATAAGTTTAACAATTTGACCTTGGCTAATTCTATCATATATGTAGTATGTTATATAATTTGGAAGGAATTTGTCCATTATGGATAAATAATAGCATTGAGATCTAGAAGATATAAATGGTTTTATCTTTTCGACGAAACTTAGCTAAAAAATAATCTGAAATGTACCAAGGTTATGTCAACAGTTGTTATTCAAAATAAGATTTTTTTTCAAACATTACAGAAATGATCTAAAACTTTATGGTATGATTAAAAGTTACTAGTAACTTGATTTTCTAGAAAAGATAAATGTTTTTATCATTTCCTGATAGTACACTACAAATTGATTTTTGTATAAAGTACTGCTTGTTTGCATTCTCCTAATACTATTTACAAGAAATGCAGGTACGATCGTGGAATACTTGTAATGATGTTCATGCAAAAAATAACTCAAGGAATGCAAACTTCATCAAAAATCAGTACTGAACAAGTAGATGCATTCAGAGCAAATATAGCTGTTGAAATACTTAGTGACGAACCATACTGTTGGAAGCTTTAAAAGTATTGCAGCTCTGGGTCAAACCGTTAAAATGCTATTAATCATGAATGATGTTTCTGAATTGTAAATGCTGATTTTAACAATTAGATATTGAATTTGTTGTTCAATTTGTAATAGCTTGATACTGATTTGATCGTAATTGTTAGGGATTATAACTGAGTTTGGAAATTAATTACAAACTGCTAATGTACTGTTCTGTCTACAATGTTATCAATCGAAAGTTAAATGATGTTATCTTTTGTTTGAAAAGTCAATTGCTTTTATTTGTTGGTTAAAGAACCAAAACAGTATTTTTTATATATTTATTTAGATTTATCTTTGTTAGTTAATTTAATGCTCAAATACGATCTTATGCAATTTTGAAATTTTTTTACTGAGATAACAAGCGTCTTTTAACAAAAAGATAAATCCATTTATATTTTCATTAATATTCCACTTTTTGTTAGTGTGTATGATTAATTGCTTGATTTTGTCAGTGTGTATGATTAATTGCTGGATTTTATTAGTGTGTATGATAAATTGATATCAGAATTTTAATCATTTCAATTATTATTTCATTGCTGTTAATAACAATATATAAAATAAAAAGATAAGAACATTTATCTTTTTCATCTTGTAAACCACATAATATAATAATTTAACAGTGAAATCATAGTGCAATTATTTACTAATGTATTGAAACAAAATACCTTATAGGACACAAATACTCAGACAACATGAACGTATAAAATTTAGTACATACAACAAACTTAAGTTATTCCCTTTACGTGAAAATATAAGCGCAGTAATCTTTTCAAACCTTTACTGTCGAAAAAAACGAAATAATCATTCAACATAACACATCGTAAATTTCAGAAACCTAAATAACCAAATAATCATTTAACAAAAGAACACGTTGCATAATATAAAATTGAATATCTTTTTAATAACCTAAACCACATCATATAATAAAACATAAACTAAAACTTACAGAATTTCAATCAGTTCTTATCATTAATCACTCCTAAAAATCAACATTCATCACATCCATATAACCAAAAATTCATTTAACCATATTATTCAACTGTAACACTAAATTTAAAATAATCATTCAAATACAATGATTTTTTAAAAAACAATTCAATCATGTAGAGGACAACTTCTTGTATTATATCCTAGTTTTTTACACTTTCCACATTTGTTTTGTTTAGCATTAAAATCAACACCTTCAATTCTATTCACTCTAGGCCTACCAGCCCCACGAACATCTTTAGGAGGAAGAATAGTACATGATTCTTCAGCTTCAATTGCTTCTTTATCATAAGTTGGAATTGGATTTATTGCATGTGAATAAGCAGCTCGATATTGCTCAACAGTGAAGTACAACTCAATTAATCATAAACAGAATTTTTAGACAAATATATACACTTCAAAGCACGGGCACAAGGAAAACCCTTAGCTTTCCATTGATTATAGTTGCAAATGCGATTTTTAATATCTACTTTTTGCGAAGTTGGAGAATGAACTTCAAAAATAAATGTGCAAAATTCAAAATAAGGCATATTTAAATAAATAACATTATTACATTAAAAAAAATTCCCACCTTAACGGCTAATCCTATAAAATGTGTATAATATCCTGATATCTCTATAATAAGCATTTGTTTCATGCATTACATAATATCACAGTAGAAATACATCAATCCTTAAATTTATAGTACAAAGTTAAATAATACAAAAATTATCCTATTGTCACATATTTCTCATTCAACTTTTTCATTAACTTAATGAGCAAAATATTAAAAAGATAAATGCACATATCTTTTTCAGAAACAGTTTGCACCAAAAAATAAATCGTTGTTAACTATTTACATCATAATCAAAAAAATAAAACACATACCTAGATGATTTAGTAACAATCCACCCAAACCCTTCCTCCTTCAATTTCAACAAACAAGCTTCTATTTTTGGACAAAGAACACTATTCCAGTTAGCTGCCTCTTCTCTTCGATTGGACATTTGCTGCATAAGCTTAATCCGAATACCATCAAGACATGCAGCAGCAGACATACTTCTTTCATCCAAGATCCATGAATTGAAACTCTCCGCTACACTAGATTTATTTTCACCATATCTTTTTCAAGGAAAAATTAAACTAGCCCAATGATCATATGGCTTGTCATTCAAATATTTAATAGCTTTTGCATCTCCAATTTCTTTAAATTTAGCCATAGATTTTTCAAATTCTGTAGTGACCCGCATTTTTAGCTGTTGAATAATTTATTTATTTAATTATTAAATATCGATTTATCGATATCGAGAACGTGAATTAAATAATATTGAATATTTAATAAATAATTATAATATAATAATATATTATAATGTCGAAATAGTCATAAATAGTGAAATTCACAATATCATGTGAATTGAATAGCATACGAGATTTGGTGGAGTTTCGATTCGAAATATAATAACGAATATATTCAATCGAACGACGGTTTGAACGTATAATTATAATATAATTATAAACGAGCTCGAAATGGCGCTGCAGTTCGTAAATTGGCGATTCGAACTTCAAATTGAATGTACAGGATTCATTTTAAGCCGGATTTCTGTGAAACAAGAAACGTGTGAAGCTGGTGGAGTATATCTTTCTAGTGGAAGAGAAAAATCGGGATTTCGTTGGGTAGATTTTGATGTACGTCCAAATCAAATTTCAAAAAAAACGCTGTGGAATTCCTTTATAATTTGCAACGCTTTATATACGTTATAAAAGAGATTTTTCGATATAAACTGAATATCGATAAATCTAAAATCTGAAATAGCAAACTGTAAATTCTGATATGATATTCTGGATCTGTACGATATCATATGTGAAGATATACGATAATATTAAATTATTAATATTAAATTTAATAATATTTAAATATATTTATATATTTAAATGGGTCATTCAGAGCGTTAAAAATAGCCACTTTTGCAAACGAAGTCGGAATTCGACGAAACCAATTTTGTTGGATCCGCAATATCAAATTATTGTTAGATGTGAAGTTTCGTGATTTTTAGAGGCACTGTGTGGCCGTACGGATTTTTAGAGTGAAATACAGTCGATATCCTGACGGTTAAAAATACGCTGTGTAAGCATACGAAGTCGGAATTCGACGAAACCAGTTTCGTTGGGACCAGAATGTCAAGCTCTAGCAGTATGTCCGGTTTCGTGATTTTTGGGTATCGTGTGTGATCACACGAATTTTTAGAAGTCAAAAACGAATTAAAAATGGAGAATATACCGAGAATATTCCTTTTTAAAAATATCTAGATATTTTCCTTACCCTATAAATACACCACACTACTTTCTAAACCCTAAACCAAATTCCTCAGAAGTCAACAAATGAATTCGCCGTTCATTTCTAGCTTCACAACAAAAACCATCCAAAGAAAAATCCCAAAACAATTGAAATAAAAATGCTAAAATCATTGAATACACATTTCTGTGATCACCGAATGATGCGCTTCTTTTCTACATAGGTTTTTGGTAGTTCGATCCTTCTTCTGTTCGCTGCAAAATACCCAGCGAGGTCACGATCGACCTAGGGTTGCGAGCAGGATTTAGGGTGTCGAACTTTGTTTTGAGGGCATAACCGAGTTCGTAGGAGGAGAGGGAAACCTGGGGTAAATTCCTGTGGTTCCCGATGTTGGTTTGGGTGGTGCGGCTCCCTGTAGTCGTCGTGGAAGCATCAGACGATATCAATGGGAAGGCGTGCGAGTTCGAACTTGATGATATGGGAGGATGCGGTTTTCGAAATGGAGTAGTTTGGTAGTCCTGGCGTTGAGATCCAGGAAGTATAGGAGGAGAAGATGGCGGTCAACCGGTGCCATTTCCGTTTCTTTTTGGGTTCGCTGCAGCGATTTCTGAATGGAGGAGGAAGGAGCAGTAAATGGAGCGGGTTATACTTTGGTGATGGGCCAAAAAAAGAATAAAAAAGGGTGAGGCCCGACTTGTTTTAATTTAGTTTAGTTTTAAATTAAATTAATGTTTGAAACTTAGAAATTGAATATCTTCTACGAACATGATCAGAATTAAACACCGTCAATTGCGTTGAACTCGTGTCAGCGATATCTTCGCGTACAAGCTGAACTGGAATGGACTAGAGCAAGTCAGAATTTTGTTTAATTTTAAACGTTGTTTAAAATTAAATAAAAATAATGTTGAATCATTGATCGACTAAATTGTGAGTAAATCTCACTAACTCTGAACAGTTTATATTTTCATGTTATATTTTTAGAACTGTTAAATATGGACTGATTGATTGTGTGTTGACTGTTTGATTGAACTGCTAGTCAGTTAGTTAAATTTCTATATTGATTCTGTTTAACAGAATATATCATATGGAACTGAAAGTGATGATTATCTATATTGTCTAACATTTGTGATGCAGGGAAACAGGTTGGAGGAATCCGACTGGATTCCTCAACAGTTATTTTATTGTTTTTCATATATTTGATATATGATGTGAATTATAACATGTTGTTGATTGTGTGGGTATGGACGATATTGAATATCGTGATTTGATATGATTGAATACCATGACATACTGGAATGTAGATAAAGGAGATTTTTTTCAAAGTGATATTGAAAAATAGAATATTTATAAAATAGAATATTTATAAAGTGGAATATTTATAAATAAGGAATATTTATAAATTGGGATATTTATAAATAGGAGAAATTCGAAAAGGAAATAAATTCAAAACATTTCTTTTTGAATGGAAAGGCCTGTGTGGCGAGTTTGGGGATTTTCCCGATGCTCCCGATACAAAGGAGGTTATGGCGAATTTTCCCGGGAATTTAAGGAGTTAGAATATTTCAAGAATAAATTTGAAAAGGGAATATTTGTAAACCATTTACAAATAGAATTGGAAAGGAAACATTATAAAAAGGGAAATCATTTTTAAAAGGGTAGAACCGTTATTTAAAAGTAAATCTTTTCCAATGAATAAAACGTTGTTAAAAAGTAAATCTTTATAAAGTGAATAGAGAAATCGAATATGGTATTCGAAGTAGTTAATCGAGTATAGACATTCGAAAAGAGAAATCGAATATGGTATTCGAAGTAGTTAATCGAGTATAGACATTCGAAAAGAGAAATCGAATATGGTATTCGAAGTAGTTAATCGAGTATAGACATTCGAAAGGAGAAATCGAATATGGTATTCGAAGTTAGTTAATCGAATATGTTATTCGAAAGGGGTTAGTTTGTCGAGTTAGTCAAATAGAGTTAACCAGTTAGAGTTAAATCAGTTAGAGTTAATCAGTTAGAATTAACCAGTTGGAGTTAATTAGTTAGAGTTAATCGATTAGAGTTAACACGAACTAGAATTAATCAAATATAGTTATTTGAGACAGAGTTAGTCAAACATAGTATTCAGGGTAAGTTGCCATCTTGTATGACTGCTAGCGTAATTCGCAGGGCTGTAGATAGCCTAAGGCGGTCGGATGTTTCCTGAGGGAATCAGGCGTACCCATTGTGATCGCTGCGATCTAGAGTCAAGCGAATGGTGTTAAATAGAGTTGTCGAATAATAGTTGTTCGAATGGAGTTAAATAGAGTTAGTCGAATATAGTTTATTCGAATAGAGTTGAATAGAGTTAATCGAATAGTAGTTATTCGAATAGAGTTAAATGGAGTTAAATCGAATATTAGTTATTCGATATGAGTAATCAAGTTAAGATAATCAAGTTAAGATAATCGAGTTAAGTTAGCAAGTTAAGTTATCAAGTCAAGATGATTGAGTCGAGTGATTTAGTTAAGATAATCGAGTTAAGTCAGCAAGTTAAGTTATCAAGTCAAGGTGATCGAGTAAAGTAAATAAGTTCAGTTCGTCGAGTTTAAATTAATCGATGTTAGTTTCATCGAAAGGAGTTATCGATGTTAGTTTCATCGAAAGGAGTTATCGATGTTAGTTTCATCGAAGGGAGTTATCGATTATAGTTTAATCGAAGTAAGGTTTTTCAAAGATGAGATATTTGAAAAGGAAAGGTTATCGAATATTAGTTGATCGAAGTGAGAGTTATCGAACAAGAGTTATTCGAAAAGAGATTTTCGAATATAGTTTATTCGAAAGTAAGATTTTCAAATATGAGATATTTGAAAAGGAAGAAGTTAATCGAATATAGGTTATTCGAAGAAGAGTTAATCAAATAGAGATTTCTCGAAGAGAGTTAATCGACAAATTCGATTATATCGAATTCGGGAAAGTACTTATACTTTCCAGTGTCTAAATAGAGATTTATTTATATTTAAATAAATAAGTGTTAGGTTAACTATTCACTAATAAGAATAGAAGTTATAATTTAAGTTAGATAATTCGAAAGGAGGGATTATAACGTTATCGTTATAACCAATGTTTTAAATATAGAAGTGGATTAGTAAAATTGGATCCGAGAAAGGCGTAAAGAAGTTGTTAAAGGTTAAAAAGATAAACTTTGACCATTTCGAAGTTATAACGTTGTTCAGTTAAGGTCTGAGAGGTAATTATACCCCAACTTGAGTGACTTCCTTCTTAACTAAGAAATGGTAAGGTTTGATCGTAAAGGAGTTTTGGAAATGTTTTCCAAACGAGAATCAGAAATGTTTTCTGATAAATGAAAATAAGAATTTAGAATATAGGGAAACAGGAGATAAGTAAATAAATGAACTAAAGAGATTAATGTTAAATGATGTTTGTTCGATATAATTTCCATCTGGAAATAATATCGTTGTTTGCACACTTGTTTTTCTTTGATAGTTAACTCACCGACTATCGAAGTTTTGACCATTTTAACGTTGTTAATATGGAGAGACCGGTTGGATTATTATCCATAGAACCACTCTGTATTGGCATAAGCGTTGCGAATCATATATGCCAAAGATAATTGAAGACGGAGAAAAATGCAAGGGCTATCCTGTTTACAGAATAGTGCCTTCGGTTTGTCCAGTCCCAGGACAACTTGTATGGACGAAGGTCTGACAGAGTATATCCAATGGATCGCGTAAGTTGATCTGTTCAAACGTATTCACGTTTGGTGGCGGAGGAATTCGTTTCTCTTAGCTGTATACCCGTGTTATTTTTGGATAAGTCAATTTGTGATTTGGCGGGTATGACGATGTGACATTCTAAGTGAATGAAGATGGATGTTTGACAGAGTATTTCTAAACGATTTCGTACATTGATTTCTTCAACTATACCAAGAGTGGAAGCGGAGAAGGAAACTTCTTTTAGCTGACATGTAATGTATGGTTGTAGTCGTCAATTAGTGATTTTCGATGGATTTGACAATGTAGCATTCGAAGTGAATCTGATGTAATGATAAAGCGTAGCTTCTAGCCTCATCAACCGGTAAATGACAGAAATCGGGCAGGCAGCATGGCTAAGTCGGTCGCACCGAAGTAGGGTGTATAATCACCTATCTAGAGAATATTCATTTGCTTCTTTTAATCTATCAATGCTGTCCCATATATATATACGGGAACGGTTGCTGATCCCAACCGTTGGTGATGTACATTCGATACACTCAAGCGAAATGAGTGGTCGGTCATGTGTGGCTGAGTTACAAGATGTTCTTGTTGAACTCCAGTGTATCGTTCCTAGAGTACACTGATCGGAAGGTGATTCCATACCTTGTCATAGTTGGAAACCCAATCATCCAATACGTGCTTGCGATTTTGATTGTATACTATATATGTAGAACGTGAGATGCAAGCGTTTCTACTAGACTGATATTTATTTGTACTTAGACATTATTATAATATCAGAATGATATTGCTTTGAAAAGTTATTTGGATTCTCATAAGGGAAAAACCCGTTCCGTATTCACGGCGTGGTCTTATGAGATATCATATACCTGTTTAAATGATTTGAGTTTATTCACACCAGTCCCATGACTGACCCGGAGTTTATTTTGTTGTTTTCCCTAAACTCTTGGGTGCCTAAATTTGTACGGGCAGTCAAGTAGTCGGGTTTTACAGATATACTGGAAGAGCTTGGAGCAGGAGGCTTCAAGATCATATAGCTATAGTTATTTCCGCTGTGTTGTAAGTGTTGTACCCTGATAAGTGCTATTGTATACATAACTGTTATATTTCAAAGTTATGTTATATATTATATGTTATTCGTTCCGCTGTGAGATTCGTGTTACTCTGATGATGTAAGTTCTTCTTTTCTTCTTCTATTCTAAATTTCTATCTTATCTATTCTCACCCTCTGTCTTCTTTCTATTAGTTTTCTTGAATTTCCAGTGCGATTTGGGTTGGACTTGTGTTATTTAGTCAGCTCAAATTCCCCCGGATTTTCGGGTCACTACAGTTGGTATCAGAGCTTATGTTTCAGTGATCAGACATAACTCTGTGGCGTAACTCAGTAGAGATGGGATTAGTAATATCCTAGATTGAGTTGAGTGTATAAATATACTAGAGAGCGTATATGTCATTGAATATAAAATGGTTTTATATTTTGGAGATTTATTGATTGAGTGGCTTATGAATTCTGGACGATCAGTTTGATCCACTGTATCGGTAGGAGTTTTATAAAGACTTGAATACGATGAACCGACATGATATGTTTTGAAATTAATATAGTATATTGGTTGTGTTGGTTGTTAATATAATCGAGTAAGATTATAAAAGTGAAATGGTTATAAATAACCAATTAGAATTCATATAAGTAAAGTATATGAAATAAGATGAATTAAATCTGAATTTAAATCAGATTTGGAATTAAAATAAGGAAATTTTAAGTTCCTGGGAGATTTTGAAATGTTTTCAAAATGGAAGTATTTAGTAATGGTTTTGAAAATGATATAGTATTGAAATCACTTGGGTCGCTGGAAAATAATTCCGATGATGACTGCGCAGTATCATCGGTGTGATTTTCGAGTTTCTAAGTGGTGGATTACTACCAGAGATTTTGATTTGAATTGTTTTGAGAAAACAAGTTGTTTAGAAATTCAAAGGTTTTGAATTGGTATTATGATTTCAAATTTGATTTGAAATAAAACCGGGAATTTAAGTTCTGGAATTAAAATTTTAACTTATGAAGTTAAATAAAATGAGATGGTAAAAATAAATTGAAATTTAACTTGAACTAAGTTAAATAGAATTGAATGGATAAGTCAAGAATTTGAAATTTAGCTGGACTTAGAATTTGGAAATCAAGAATGAAACTTGAGATTGAAAATGGGATTCGACTTGAGTATAAGCGAATGATTTGGTTTGGCGATATAAAAGTGATTGAGTTTGATTGGAACGGCATTTGTATATGCCGAGTTGATAACAGTGGTAGGGATATAATGATGTGCCCGACAAAAAGGTACCAGTTTATATTATGTATGGATTTGAGATTTTGATGATCCGAATTGGCAAGCCGCTTGGCTGTTTGATTTTCTTTTGGGTTGAAGAAGGCCCAGAGAGGCGAGTTGGAGTTTGAGATATTGACCAGTACAAAGGAGGTGCTGGCGAAATTTTTCGAAAAGTTAAGGCGTTAGAAAATTTTCCAGATTTTTGAAAATTTAGTTAGTCGGAATAAATTAATATTTTAATAGATATTAATTGGTTTAGTTAAAATCAGAAATAAGGGGTAAACAAATCTTAGGAATTCCAATAGATAGGGTCGTCCTCTACCTTAGCAATTTCGAGGACGAAATTATTTTAAGGGGGGAAGATTGTAGTGACCCGCATTTTTAGCTGTTGAATAATTTATTTATTTAATTATTAAATATCGATTTATCGATATCGAGAACGTGAATTAAATAATATTGAATATTTAATAAATAATTATAATATAATAATATATTATAATGTCGAAATAGTCATAAATAGTGAAATTCACAATATCATGTGAATTGAATAGCATACGAGATTTGGTGGAGTTTCGATTCGAAATATAATAACGAATATATTCAATCGAACGACGGTTTGAACGTATAATTATAATATAATTATAAACGAGCTCGAAATGGCGCTGCAGTTCGTAAATTGGCGATTCGAACTTCAAATTGAATGTACAGGATTCATTTTAAGCCGGATTTCTGTGAAACAAGAAACGTGTGAAGCTGGTGGAGTATATCTTTCTAGTGGAAGAGAAAAATCGGGATTTCGTTGGGTAGATTTTGATGTACGTCCAAATCAAATTTCAGAAAAATCGCTGTGGAATTCCTTTATAATTTGCAACGCTTTATATACGTTATAAAAGAGATTTTTCGATATAAACTGAATATCGATAAATCTAAAATCTGAAATAGCAAACTGTAAATTCTGATATGATATTCTGGATCTGTACGATATCATATGTGAAGATATACGATAATATTAAATTATTAATATTAAATTTAATAATATTTAAATATATTTATATATTTAAATGGGTCATTCAGAGCGTTAAAAATAGCCACTTTTGCAAACGAAGTCGGAATTCGACGAAACCAATTTTGTTGGATCCGCAATATCAAATTATTGTTAGATGTGAAGTTTCGTGATTTTTAGAGGCACTGTGTGGCCGTACGGATTTTTAGAGTGAAATACAGTCGATATCCTGACGGTTAAAAATACGCTGTGTAAGCATACGAAGTCGGAATTCGACGAAACCAGTTTCGTTGGGACCAGAATGTCAAGCTCTAGCAGTATGTCCGGTTTCGTGATTTTTGGGTATCGTGTGTGATCACACGAATTTTTAGAAGTCAAAAACGAATTAAAAATGGAGAATATACCGAGAATATTCCTTTTTAAAAATATCTAGATATTTTCCTTACCCTATAAATACACCACACTACTTTCTAAACCCTAAACCAAATTCCTCAGAAGTCAACAAATGAATTCGCCGTTCATTTCTAGCTTCACAACAAAAACCATCCAAAGAAAAATCCCAAAACAATTGAAATAAAAATGCTAAAATCATTGAATACACATTTCTGTGATCACCGAATGATGCGCTTCTTTTCTACATAGGTTTTTGGTAGTTCGATCCTTCTTCTGTTCGCTGCAAAATACCCAGCGAGGTCACGATCGACCTAGGGTTGCGAGCAGGATTTAGGGTGTCGAACTTTGTTTTGAGGGCATAACCGAGTTCGTAGGAGGAGAGGGAAACCTGGGGTAAATTCCTGTGGTTCCCGATGTTGGTTTGGGTGGTGCGGCTCCCTGTAGTCGTCGTGGAAGCATCAGACGATATCAATGGGAAGGCGTGCGAGTTCGAACTTGATGATATGGGAGGATGCGGTTTTCGAAATGGAGTAGTTTGGTAGTCCTGGCGTTGAGATCCAGGAAGTATAGGAGGAGAAGATGGCGGTCAACCGGTGCCATTTCCGTTTCTTTTTGGGTTCGCTGCAGCGATTTCTGAATGGAGGAGGAAGGAGCAGTAAATGGAGCGGGTTATACTTTGGTGATGGGCCAAAAAAAGAATAAAAAAGGGTGAGGCCCGACTTGTTTTAATTTAGTTTAGTTTTAAATTAAATTAATGTTTGAAACTTAGAAATTGAATATCTTCTACGAACATGATCAGAATTAAACACCGTCAATTGCGTTGAACTCGTGTCAGCGATATCTTCGCGTACAAGCTGAACTGGAATGGACTAGAGCAAGTCAGAATTTTGTTTAATTTTAAACGTTGTTTAAAATTAAATAAAAATAATGTTGAATCATTGATCGACTAAATTGTGAGTAAATCTCACTAACTCTGAACAGTTTATATTTTCATGTTATATTTTTAGAACTGTTAAATATGGACTGATTGATTGTGTGTTGACTGTTTGATTGAACTGCTAGTCAGTTAGTTAAATTTCTATATTGATTCTGTTTAACAGAATATATCATATGGAACTGAAAGTGATGATTATCTATATTGTCTAACATTTGTGATGCAGGGAAACAGGTTGGAGGAATCCGACTGGATTCCTCAACAGTTATTTTATTGTTTTTCATATATTTGATATATGATGTGAATTATAACATGTTGTTGATTGTGTGGGTATGGACGATATTGAATATCGTGATTTGATATGATTGAATACCATGACATACTGGAATGTAGATAAAGGAGATTTTTTTCAAAGTGATATTGAAAAATAGAATATTTATAAAATAGAATATTTATAAAGTGGAATATTTATAAATAAGGAATATTTATAAATTGGGATATTTATAAATAGGAGAAATTCGAAAAGGAAATAAATTCAAAACATTTCTTTTTGAATGGAAAGGCCTGTGTGGCGAGTTTGGGGATTTTCCCGATGCTCCCGATACAAAGGAGGTTATGGCGAATTTTCCCGGGAATTTAAGGAGTTAGAATATTTCAAGAATAAATTTGAAAAGGGAATATTTGTAAACCATTTACAAATAGAATTGGAAAGGAAACATTATAAAAAGGGAAATCATTTTTAAAAGGGTAGAACCGTTATTTAAAAGTAAATCTTTTCCAATGAATAAAACGTTGTTAAAAAGTAAATCTTTATAAAGTGAATAGAGAAATCGAATATGGTATTCGAAGTAGTTAATCGAGTATAGACATTCGAAAAGAGAAATCGAATATGGTATTCGAAGTAGTTAATCGAGTATAGACATTCGAAAAGAGAAATCGAATATGGTATTCGAAGTAGTTAATCGAGTATAGACATTCGAAAGGAGAAATCGAATATGGTATTCGAAGTTAGTTAATCGAATATGTTATTCGAAAGGGGTTAGTTTGTCGAGTTAGTCAAATAGAGTTAACCAGTTAGAGTTAAATCAGTTAGAGTTAATCAGTTAGAATTAACCAGTTGGAGTTAATTAGTTAGAGTTAATCGATTAGAGTTAACACGAACTAGAATTAATCAAATATAGTTATTTGAGACAGAGTTAGTCAAACATAGTATTCAGGGTAAGTTGCCATCTTGTATGACTGCTAGCGTAATTCGCAGGGCTGTAGATAGCCTAAGGCGGTCGGATGTTTCCTGAGGGAATCAGGCGTACCCATTGTGATCGCTGCGATCTAGAGTCAAGCGAATGGTGTTAAATAGAGTTGTCGAATAATAGTTGTTCGAATGGAGTTAAATAGAGTTAGTCGAATATAGTTTATTCGAATAGAGTTGAATAGAGTTAATCGAATAGTAGTTATTCGAATAGAGTTAAATGGAGTTAAATCGAATATTAGTTATTCGATATGAGTAATCAAGTTAAGATAATCAAGTTAAGATAATCGAGTTAAGTTAGCAAGTTAAGTTATCAAGTCAAGATGATTGAGTCGAGTGATTTAGTTAAGATAATCGAGTTAAGTCAGCAAGTTAAGTTATCAAGTCAAGGTGATCGAGTAAAGTAAATAAGTTCAGTTCGTCGAGTTTAAATTAATCGATGTTAGTTTCATCGAAAGGAGTTATCGATGTTAGTTTCATCGAAAGGAGTTATCGATGTTAGTTTCATCGAAGGGAGTTATCGATTATAGTTTAATCGAAGTAAGGTTTTTCAAAGATGAGATATTTGAAAAGGAAAGGTTATCGAATATTAGTTGATCGAAGTGAGAGTTATCGAACAAGAGTTATTCGAAAAGAGATTTTCGAATATAGTTTATTCGAAAGTAAGATTTTCAAATATGAGATATTTGAAAAGGAAGAAGTTAATCGAATATAGGTTATTCGAAGAAGAGTTAATCAAATAGAGATTTCTCGAAGAGAGTTAATCGACAAATTCGATTATATCGAATTCGGGAAAGTACTTATACTTTCCAGTGTCTAAATAGAGATTTATTTATATTTAAATAAATAAGTGTTAGGTTAACTATTCACTAATAAGAATAGAAGTTATAATTTAAGTTAGATAATTCGAAAGGAGGGATTATAACGTTATCGTTATAACCAATGTTTTAAATATAGAAGTGGATTAGTAAAATTGGATCCGAGAAAGGCGTAAAGAAGTTGTTAAAGGTTAAAAGATAAACTTTGACCATTTCGAAGTTATAACGTTGTTCAGTTAAGGTCTGAGAGGTAATTATACCCCAACTTGAGTGACTTCCTTCTTAACTAAGAAATGGTAAGGTTTGATCGTAAAGGAGTTTTGGAAATGTTTTCCAAACGAGAATCAGAAATGTTTTCTGATAAATGAAAATAAGAATTTAGAATATAGGGAAACAGGAGATAAGTAAATAAATGAACTAAAGAGATTAATGTTAAATGATGTTTGTTCGATATAATTTCCATCTGGAAATAATATCGTTGTTTGCACACTTGTTTTTCTTTGATAGTTAACTCACCGACTATCGAAGTTTTGACCATTTTAACGTTGTTAATATGGAGAGACCGGTTGGATTATTATCCATAGAACCACTCTGTATTGGCATAAGCGTTGCGAATCATATATGCCAAAGATAATTGAAGACGGAGAAAAATGCAAGGGCTATCCTGTTTACAGAATAGTGCCTTCGGTTTGTCCAGTCCCAGGACAACTTGTATGGACGAAGGTCTGACAGAGTATATCCAATGGATCGCGTAAGTTGATCTGTTCAAACGTATTCACGTTTGGTGGCGGAGGAATTCGTTTCTCTTAGCTGTATACCCGTGTTATTTTTGGATAAGTCAATTTGTGATTTGGCGGGTATGACGATGTGACATTCTAAGTGAATGAAGATGGATGTTTGACAGAGTATTTCTAAACGATTTCGTACATTGATTTCTTCAACTATACCAAGAGTGGAAGCGGAGAAGGAAACTTCTTTTAGCTGACATGTAATGTATGGTTGTAGTCGTCAATTAGTGATTTTCGATGGATTTGACAATGTAGCATTCGAAGTGAATCTGATGTAATGATAAAGCGTAGCTTCTAGCCTCATCAACCGGTAAATGACAGAAATCGGGCAGGCAGCATGGCTAAGTCGGTCGCACCGAAGTAGGGTGTATAATCACCTATCTAGAGAATATTCATTTGCTTCTTTTAATCTATCAATGCTGTCCCATATATATATACGGGAACGGTTGCTGATCCCAACCGTTGGTGATGTACATTCGATACACTCAAGCGAAATGAGTGGTCGGTCATGTGTGGCTGAGTTACAAGATGTTCTTGTTGAACTCCAGTGTATCGTTCCTAGAGTACACTGATCGGAAGGTGATTCCATACCTTGTCATAGTTGGAAACCCAATCATCCAATACGTGCTTGCGATTTTGATTGTATACTATATATGTAGAACGTGAGATGCAAGCGTTTCTACTAGACTGATATTTATTTGTACTTAGACATTATTATAATATCAGAATGATATTGCTTTGAAAAGTTATTTGGATTCTCATAAGGGAAAAACCCGTTCCGTATTCACGGCGTGGTCTTATGAGATATCATATACCTGTTTAAATGATTTGAGTTTATTCACACCAGTCCCATGACTGACCCGGAGTTTATTTTGTTGTTTTCCCTAAACTCTTGGGTGCCTAAATTTGTACGGGCAGTCAAGTAGTCGGGTTTTACAGATATACTGGAAGAGCTTGGAGCAGGAGGCTTCAAGATCATATAGCTATAGTTATTTCCGCTGTGTTGTAAGTGTTGTACCCTGATAAGTGCTATTGTATACATAACTGTTATATTTCAAAGTTATGTTATATATTATATGTTATTCGTTCCGCTGTGAGATTCGTGTTACTCTGATGATGTAAGTTCTTCTTTTCTTCTTCTATTCTAAATTTCTATCTTATCTATTCTCACCCTCTGTCTTCTTTCTATTAGTTTTCTTGAATTTCCAGTGCGATTTGGGTTGGACTTGTGTTATTTAGTCAGCTCAAATTCCCCCGGATTTTCGGGTCACTACAAATTCGTAGACATTTGAAGCTAAAGCACACTGTTCTAACAAGTGACCTACCCAAGCACCCCTCCCACTTTTAACAATAACAGCAATATTACTTTGCATATGATGTAGACAGCAAGAATGATGACTATTTGGAAAAAAATTAGGAATACTCAACAACAAACCCCAATGTCTATCACTTAAAAAAGTCAAGGGTTTAGCAAACCTAAGAGCATCTCTTATGTGGGTCAAAAACCAACTCCAACACTCTTCATTTTCTTTAGGCACAAGAGCCATTGCCAATGGAAAAAAAACCTAAACAGCAACACCAAAAATTATTCTAAATAACATTTTCCAACAATACAAATTAAAATATTCAGTTATACTGTAGAACATGATAAAATTAATGAACTGCATAAAAAAGTATATTGTTTTATCTTTTTCTTTTATTAAATTACAAGTTCCTATTTACTGAATTTTAAAACAATAATACAGTAACTTGATTATCAATATCTAATTATGTACTAAATAAAAAAATAATTAATAACATTACAAACCTTGATTCCCATTTTTAGCAGTAGCAACCATCAAAATACCACTTCGACCTTTTAAAAAAGTTGCGCCCAAAAAAATTATACATCGGCAATACCTAAATCCAAATATACAAGCATCGTAGCAAACAAATACTCTTTCAAATTGGTTATTGTCTTCATCCACATCCATGCTTGTATAACTTTTCGGATTATTTTTCTCACTTACCTTCAAATACCATACTAAATCATTATATGATTTTTTTTCAACACCATATATATCACTAATAGCCAATTTCCTATATAAGCATAATAGTAACTTAAATCCACATCATAATCTCTCCTAAAACTTTTCACAATAACCTTTGTTTTCCTTTTCGACACATCACGTATTTGATTAACAATCAAAGATTTTACAAGATCACTATTAATAGCTGGACTACTAACTGATTTAAATCCACCTCCACATGAATGAGTTAGCTGAATATTTTTAAAAGTCAACTGGTCCAATTGCTTCAACATGCAAGAAGCATGAATTCTAAATAAACAACCATCTTGACACATCGAACTGTGTGACGACCCTGATTCTCAGAACTAATTTAAATTTTTTATTTTAGCTATTCTAATGGATTTTGAATATTTAAAATGATTTATTTTAAATAATAACGACTAAAAATTTATTTAAATCGAAGTTAGAATATATATATTTATTTTTATTACAAAAGGAGTTTGAAGTTGCACTGTAGTTTGAAAATTCAATTTTAAATTTCAAATTTCAAATTTCAAATGAATGTATAGAATTCAAAATAAATCAAATTTCAGTAAAACCACAAATATTTGAATTTGTTTATTTATATCTTTCTAATGGATGTGAAAAATTTAGATATTCAAATTCTGATTTTCAAATTCTATTTTCTATCCTCAATTCTCTCTATTGTATTTTTTATCTTTTCTATTTTTCTTTCTTATTTATCTTTGTTTTTCAAACTTAAGATTTATATTTATATTTTTATACTTTATATAGTTTAAAACCCTATAATTTTATAAATATGTTTATATAGTTTAAGTTTATGTTTACATATGTTTTTCTACTTTATAATATTAATTTACAACAATATATTTTTATCCAAGAATTTCCATAATTGTATTTATATCAAAGCACTTGAAAATTGTTTTAAAATTCAAAAATATACTAGAGTATGTTGACATGTAGAAAACATTATGTCAACACATAACCGTCGGAAATACAAATTTGAAAGGAAGTGTTTTTTCACTATTTGAAACGTTTCAGAAATGTTACAACCTTTCACACACTAGAAAAAGGGCTTGAATTCGAATTTATAATCATCCCTTCTTCTCCACTTTCACTCTCATTCATTATATAATTATTCTTAATCATTTTTATGATTTCTACACTTATACTCTACCGAATTCAATTCCGTTTTGATCAAACTTCTTCTCTCTATACTCTCTACTCATCTCTTTCTGAATCAAGTGCTATTGAAGAGTTATATGGCTGTTTGTAATTGCTTGGGTTGAGTAAAGTAGGAATCCGTGTATTCCTTGTAGCCGTGAAATCGAGGAAGTAGGAATCAGTTTTTTCCTTGTAGCCGTGAAACCAAGGAAGTAGGAATCAGTGGTATCCCTTGTAGCCGTGAAATCAAGGAGGTTGTACTTAACTATTGATATAGTAATAAAACTATGCGCAATCCAGCGTTGTGCGGAACTGGATGTAGGAGCAATTCGAACCAGTATAAAATTCGGTGTGTTCTTTCCTTTTCTGCATTTTATTTCTGTTTATTTTTGCATATGTGTTTGAATCTATGTCTGTGACTGTGACTGTGGTGTTTGATTTATCCTATAGTTCATAAAAGTTTTAGATTTTTTTTTAATTCTCCCAAAAACTATTCACCCCCATCTATTGTTATTTTGCCTTAACGATCCATTCTGCCTTCCCTAACAATGAGAACGTTTCGTTGTTATTCCAACAATTTACATTATAGTACATGAATACTTACGAACAAATAATATGCACAACGGAATTTCAAATATCAGAGATTTTGATTACATTTAAATACATAAACATAATATGCAGTGGAAAACATTAACTACAACAACTAAAGGAAATACACGAATACAAAGCTTTCCGAAATATAGCTCCAGCTATAATTTAGGATCTTGCTAAATAGAAATCTATAAAACCAAAACAACTAGCTGCCCATGCAGAAAATATGGGAACCCAAAGTTTAGATAGTAACAATAAACTCCAAGTCAGTCATGGGACAAGTGTGAGAAGTCAATACAGTTACTAAACTTTTACCTTAAAATAAGGTACATCACGGGACCAAGCCATATGTCACGGAATGGGTTTTACTCCCATGAATACTCTAAATAAAACAATTTATAACCAACGCAATGCTTTTCAAAAAATGAAGCTATTATAAAACTCAGGCCCCATCACATAATGCAAACACAAACCATATAATAGTGTTTTACCTTATAATAACCAAACATGCTTGATACGCTTTAAAACAAATCAATTTGATATTAGTATAAATGCACAGTGTCAAAAAAAACTTCAAATATAAATGTACCAACCATAGACGACATAGGTACCATATATTATGTCGCCATACAGAGGTTTACAACAAAAACCGAGAAATCGCGTATTGGAAATTGGATTTCGATCATGAGTCAAGGCGAGGGATGTCTCCTTACCGGTTTCGACATACCCTAGCAAATTCCTCAGGACTCAGACGCTGGAGAGCCCTTGGATCTTCAAGGTCGGTCCTCTCTTATTTTTGAGGATTGGTTATTCCTGACCAATACGTTTCCCGATCCTATAGGACCTATCTCCGAGCCTTAGTAGCTCGATATCCAAGGTGCCACGCAATCCATCTTCCAATTAAGTAAAATTGTCTGGGCTCTATACCATGACACCACTTCTAGTTAGAAAGAAACGCATGCACTCCCTACATTCACTATCCCCTTTTTTTACTTATTCCGGGGTGTGAGGCTTATGAATTAACGTTATACATAAAGCTATGCTACTTAAAGTCATGGTTTGATCATCATCCACAAGGCTCTTCTTTCCAACAAAAGCCTTTATCATTTGCATCTTAACATGTCTCATTTTTAATTCATGTCATACAACTGATATCTATCAATATATACCCTATAAGCTCATACGTCTCAGAGAAGGGTGTTAAGCAAGAGAATAAATTCTTCGCCACCAAACATATACATATTTAATAGAAATCAATCAATACAGAATGAAATACAATGTCAGACATAATCCATTTACAAGTTCGTTCTGGGTCTGAATGAAACCGGAGGCACTTATTCCTCGTCCCATATGTCCAATACAGGAGAGAGGTCCTCGCATATCCGATCGATCTCCAAGTACATCTGGACAATCACCACTTATTACCTCGTCTTGGTGTACAATTCAATCAAGACATCAGTAATCATCCAAAAGATTTGAAGATCTCTGGTTTTCAACCACCGTCTTCAAATCTTTGACTTTTAGTCGTCAAACTAGTTATCCAAAATGGGTTAAACGTGGTCTAACCGAATAACTTGTGTATCTTATAATCAAGTGCTATAGAAACACATCATATGCCTCATTCCAATCGAGAATATTCTTTTATTCAAATGTTCTTGGAAATCATTTCAAAAGATTTTTAATATGTTTTCTCAACTTAAACCAAATTAAGGTTCATCAACTAGTCAGGATTAGCAAATCTTACTGAAGTAATCATTTATTTTTATTATCCCAATCCCAACCTATATCCTATGGAGAAAAACTTGTAGTACTCTATATCTAACACCCATTGTGTTACTGGTAAATTAATTACCATTCAACGTTTCAAATCTAATTAAAGATTTAACTATCGCATGAAGTAAAACAGGTGGTTCTCCATTCTCGACATTTCTTGATTTCGGTAAATTTACTTACCTCATTCACGTTTCAATCTAATTAAAGATTCTTTAAAAATCCACTCAGTTTTAATCAAAAAAAACATTACTTAATGATTATTCAACTTTAGGAAAATTAATCCTCTCTTTAACTGGTTAAAGAACCGATGTCATTTAAAACACCATTCACGATAAACCCCGAAATCATCTTCCCTCAAAATGGAATCTTCACGGAAGTCATAACATTATATAATCGATATAAATTTCCATATCGGACTAATACTATAAACGGAATAACGACAAAGCCTTTTAAATTCCACAAATAGTAAACGCCTTCCTTCACAAAAGCTCATCTCGATTATCACAAAATCGAATTCCATTCAATTCCAATTTCTTTTATTAAATTGGAAAACTTTACTTTGGAAATTTTCCATTAAATCTTAAGATAAATATTTACAAATCCCAAATCTTAACTTCAGTGTTAATCAGGTTTAAGAACTAATGTTGTTTAAAACATTGTTCACAATCAACCCAAAACCAACTTCCATTTAATTCCAATTATTTTTATTAATTGGAAAACTTCCTTAACTAAAAGTTTTATTCCTTTCTCAACTTGGTTTAAGAACAACATTATTGAAGATACCATTCACGACAAACCCAAAAGCTAATTTGATATTAAATACAAGGATCTAAATAGAAATCATATCGACTTATATTCAGTAACAAATTATGAAACCAACGAATATCATATTGGGAATAATGATATCTATATCTTCCAAATTCCTCAACAAAATCTATATAATCACGGATATCAATATTGAAATATTCCGAAGATTATTTCCATTCCAATTCATATGTTTGAAAAATTCGGTTTAGATTAAAACCATTTCAATTCCTTTCAGTTTTATTCTAGTTGTTAACTAGTTCATTCAGATTAAAAAATCTTTTATCTTTACAAATGTGGAATATTTCATCCAATATCTCTTTAAATCATTTATTACGATCTTATATAATGTATTCGTGTCCATTCAAAATCAGACATCAAAATCACATTTTGATTCTTCACTAAATATTATGTTAAAGTATTCGCTTATATTTTGGATCGGGATGTAACTCAATCAATTACCATATAGTTTTAATTATATGGATTGCGTACATTGCATGTATTCAAATATAGTGATAAACAACTATTGGACATTCAATTCACATTCGGAGTGCAATTTACAACTGTATAAACATTAAATAATTAAATAACGCTTATAACGGTCTGTCAACCAATCGATTGACATACAATTAAACACCAAGGAGGTGTGTAAAGTTACTATCAATCCTAGACCCATGTGGGATTTTCAATCAACATCCAATGATTATTATTTGCATCTTGGGCAATGTGTAAAATTATCGTCTCAATACCCATGTGGGGTTTACATCACAATTCATGTGAACTTATATATTATTTTCATAGTTTAATAATGATAACATTTAAAATTGTAACATCCATCAATCACCAAACAAATATTGCAATCACATGCAATATATATATAGTCATAGCCATAATAAATGTAAAAATAGTTTGAGTGAGAGAATTCTCACTTTGGTTTCCACTCCGTCATTCTTTAATTGATGATTTATAAAAAATGATTTTGCAAGAATCGGACCGCTGAATCTGTGAATTATAGAAACTAAAAAGTCATAAACGAAGGCCAAATGGTCTGGGCTCCGACCATGAAAGAGCCTGGATGAATATATACTATGGACGAAGGTCCCTCCAGTCCACAGCATAACAAGTCAACTGGTCCATTTATGACCAGTCGACTGGTCAGAAATTGGGTTTCTGCCCAGGTCTTTACCAGTCGACTGATCTGTTTTTGGACCAGTCGACTTGTGGCTGTTAATCAGCCCAATTAGTTTCTTTCTTTCTCCTTTCTTGAATCGTTTATGGCGAACCATAGAGGTTATGCACTAGAGTTGATGATAATGAGGCCTCATAAGCTCGTCGAAATAACTCATGAACACATGCACAAACATATATACATACGATTGCTATGATTTCGATCATACATTATAAATTGAACAAATTCTCTGACCATAGCTGTCCAACGCGATATAAGCAAATTGTGAAGTCTTAGAACTTGCTGATGCGACAACGCAGCTTCAAAATACCGTGAAAACAACTATAGCATAGGAATTAGATTGTGTGGACAATTCTAATCATAATTTTCAATTCGATGAAAACATGAACAAATGAAATCAACTAAGTTACACTAGCTTACCCAATTCACTAGCATATCATCGACCAACAATCATCTCATAACTCAAACAATTGACTAGCAAACAATTAATCTTAATCTAGCCTTTTTAGTGAATAGTTTCTCACCTATAACGGATAAAAATCATATTTTTATCGCACTACTTAGTATTTCACATCATATTAAAATTATATGATAAATCAATAATCATTTCATCAATCCAAACTATTAGCCAACAACAATTAACTAACTAACCCTTTCATATTTTTGGTTTTTCACCTTTTTTGGAGTAAGACAATTGTATAGGTGGTGCTATACAGCCGATTAATAATATTATATATATAAAGAGGCTTATCCATGAAACCCTAATTGAATAAAAAGCTATTACGTATATACTTCAATTGATTTTTATCGCGACATCACCAGGAAACCCTAATTCGAATTCAACCTCAACCGGATCTGGAAAAGAAACTAATGAAGATGATGTGACTGAAGAGCATTGGCAGGAGGTTAGACGTAGAAAAGGTAAGAACCCTATAACGGTAGAGTGGAGAGACACTGGTTCGCACTGGAGAAGATCTTATACTGGATCAAATTCGCAGGGCATCAAAATTGGCAATACTACCAGATCATGGGCTCAAGCATTAGCGGGTAATACCAGAATCAATGGAGGAGTGGAGATTTGCAATTTTGAGACAGATGAGGAAGGAAATTATGCGGATTTGGATGATCCAGTTTTTGATGAAGCAAATAAAATGTGGAATAACTCGATATACATATATTTGACTGGGAAGCAACCTTATTACATTCATCTGAATGCATACATCAAAAGGGAGTGGAAGCCTATAGTAAGTTGGGAGATTTTTGCTCGTGAAAATGGTTTTTACCTTGTAAAATTTACTAATGAATTTGATTGCAAGCGAGTTCTTGACAAAGGCCCGTGTTTCATGGATATCAAACTAATTTTCATTAAGAAATGGGAACCAAATTTCAGACTCGAACGTGATATGCTTGAAACTCATCCGATTTGGGTTAAGATGGCAAACCTAGATTTAGATCTATGGAATGCACGTGGTATCAATAAACTTGCTAGTTTACTTGGTACGCTTCTAGCGATGGATGATTACACTAAAAACATAAAGAGACTGAAATATGCAAGAGTTCTAGTAGATATGAATGCAAGTGATGAGTTTAAAAAACAGGTGAGAGCGAAGGACAGGCATGGACATGTGTATCTGCAGAAGATAGTATATGAATACGTTCCTCTGATATGCAAACAATGCAAGTGTTTTGGTCATGAAACTGAATAGTGCTGCGTAGTGCCCAAGATTAAACAAGTGTGGCAAATAAAAGAAAATGCTACACTAGACACATCCATTAATATTGACATAGATAATAATACACATACGGAGACTGTAGAAGATAATAACATGACTGATACAAGCACTAATAATATTTACAGGCCAAAACAGGCAGATAATTTACATAATGAGGCAACACCCGATGAGACTTCTAATTCTGCATCCCAAAAGAAAAGAGGGACTTCTCCACAGATGGTGGAAGGGGAGATTTCTGGTAAGGCAATGCAACCGAATTCTGAGGTTCCTGCACAGGTAGAAAATCAGAATATGTCAGACACTCCTATCAATGTTGAACAACTAAAAGACTTAAATATAAATTTGACAAATGAGGATGATGACATAGAAGACAACAATGTAAATCCTGTAAAATATACAAAGCCAAACAAGGATTATGTACAACAATTCACGAAAGGGGAAGATAAGAAAAACTTGGCGACGAACTCGCGTGGACCTACTCCTAGGATAACGAGGAGCAACTCCACCACCTCCAAATGACAATAATTAGTTGGAATGTTAGAGGTTTAAATGGTGACTCTTGCCAATTAGACCTCTACAATATTAGAAGGAACTACGATCCTTCTATGTTAAGTATTCTTGAAAGCAAACTTGAAGTTGATAATGTTAATTTTTTCACTGCAAGTTTTGGTGATGAATGGCAATTTGTTCATAATAATGATACTGGTTGCAAAGGCAGGATTTTATGTATGTGGAGAAAATCAATTTGGCAAATGCAAGTAATAGATAAAGACACTCAACAAATTACTTTGTTTGCTCACAATACAGGAGGCTTAATTATGCATTTCACTGCAGTTTACGCAAGTAATTTAGCTGTAGGCAGAACCAGTTTATGGGAGAAAATTAAACAACTTTCCAATGCAATTAACACACCATGGTTGATAATGGGAGAATTAATGTTGTTCTTAATACTGATAAAAAGTAGAGGACTTACATTGAGAGTTTCACAGCTAGAAGAATTCAACAATTGCATCATCGGTGCTGGACTGTTGGAACCCATCCACACAGGCCTAAAATTCACTTGGAGGAGTGGGGAAAGTAAGAAAATATCATGTAAATTAGATAGAGTTCTTGTTAATGCCAACTGCATCAATAAATTTCCAGAAATCAAAATTAAAATTTTGCACAATTCTACAAGTGATCATAGTCCCCTGTTAATTAATTTGATTGAAAAAGAGGAGAATGCAAAAGGCAAGCCTTTCAAATATGTCAATGATTGGTTTATGAAAGATGGGTATAAGGAAGCTATGGATTTCAATAAATGTGTGTTACAACCAGGTTGTGCATCTTACATTTTACTCCAAGTGTTAAAATTTGCAAAAACCAGACTGAAAAAGTGGATCAAGGAAAGACCTAAAGAAAATGATCAAATTCTGAAATTGGAAAGCAGCATTGAAGACTATCTAAAGCAAATTGATGAAGGCAAAGCTAATGATTCAACATGGAGGATGTATTATAATGCTCAAAATAATCTAAAGGAGCTGCTCAAAGATAATGCCATTAAATTAAAACAAAAAGCGAAAGAGCTTTGGCTGATGGAAGGAGATGAATGCACAAAATTTTTCTACACTAAAATGGCTATTCGTACTCAAATGAATAATAATTTTCAGTTGATAAATCCAGATGGTTCTTGGTCTAATGACAAGAACATAGTGGAATCTGCAGCTTTAAACTATTATTCTGATCTATATAATGGCATTTGTGAAACTAATTTACCCCATATCCATTGCAGACGGTTGGTCAATGAAAGTGGGAGTAGGATGTTGGGTGATAGGGTCAGTGACATTGAAGTTTGGGAGGCTGTCCAGTCCATCCCTTTTGATGCATCCCCGGGTCCTGATGGCTTGGGATCCAGTTTCTACATAAGGCATTGGGAAGTCCTGAAAAAATATATGTTATTGATTCAATTCAAGAAGCTTTGGACACAGGGAAAATTCTGAAGGAAATAAATCACACATTCATTTGTCTCATTCCTAAAATCAAAAATCCTACCATAATTGAAGAATACAGACCAATTGCTTGTTGTAATGTTATTTATAAAATATTAAGAAAGGTACTGTGCAACAGAATGAAGAAAATACTACCAGACATAATTGCCAAGTCTCAGAGTGCATTTATCAAAGGGCGAAGTATTTCAGAGAATTCACTTTTGGCACATGAGATGGTAAGAAATATCAATAAGCAAGGCGGTGATAAATTTTGCCTGAAAGTGGACCCCCACAAAGCGTATCATAAAATCAACCGTAATTTCATCATACATTTGCTTTTGGCTATGGTGTTTCCAAGAAAAGTTGTTAATCTCATCAAGGAATGTATTGATTCCCCAACTTTCTCTATACTAATTAATGGTGTACCTAAAGGTCATATTAATTCTAATCGGGGTATCAGGCAAGGAGATCCTCTTTCTCCGTACCTTTTCATGGTTGCGATGGAGTTTTTTCTTTGCAAATGGAGTTAGCAGAATTTGAAAGTAACATTCAGCCTATTTATAATTTTCAGCCAAGTCTCACACATTTCCTTTATGAAGATGACTTGATAATATGTACTAAGGCTACAAATAAAACTGCTGGAACTATTATTGGAATTTTTGGTGAACTGGACAAGTTTGTGGGTTTGAAGATGAATGAACAAAAATCCAAATGTTATTTTAATAAATTTTGCAAATGCAAAGATGTCATCAAAAGAATCTTAGGGGTTGAAGAAGGTGAATTACCGGTGAAATATTTGGGAGTTCCTTTATCCAATAATAAAATCACGGATAAAGAATGTACAACTCTGATCTCAAACATAAGAGAAAAATTACAAGGTTGGAGCTCAAAACTACTATCGTTTGCTGGTAGAATTGAACTGATTCACACTGTAATCCATCCGAAGTTTAATTTCTGGATGCAGTCTTTCCAGATTCCAATTGAAAAGGTGTGTGCGGATTTCATTTGGAAGGGGGGATGCATTATATAAAATTTTCTGATTTGTGCATACCGAAAAAGGAAGGTGGTGTTGGTTTAAGAAACTTTCGAGACATGAGACAAGTTTTTATTCTAAAACAGGGATGGAAAATTATTCAATTTGACTGTCTATGGGCTAGATGGATGAGAGGGAGATACTTGAAAGGAAATTTTTGGCATGCAAGTATAGACAATAATGCATCGGCCAATTGGAAAGCGATTCTCAGAATTAGAAACCTGTTAGCAAAAAATTGTGAACGTGAATTGGCAAAAGGAACAGAAACTGATTTATGGCTTGATCCACGGATAGATGGTGAAGCTTTAGTTGACAAACTAGGATGGGACACATTCTCTAATTATGGTTGTCCTGTTTCTAAGGTGAATGAATTGATAGTTAACAACGACTGGAGATGTGAGCAATTGCCTTGCAATGCAGAAATCAAAGAAAAAATCGAAGGAATACCACTATTCTTTAACAGGGACACTGATATATGGAGATGGAAACACAATAAAGATGGTTTCACCACTAAAACAGCATGGGAAAATACTCGAAACTGAGGAAATGTGATGAATTGGAGATCAGCTGTTTGGGATTCTGCAATTAGTCCTAAAATGTCTATTACTCTGTATAAGGCTATACTACAGCGTCTTCCTACCAGAGATAGATTAAGAAGCTGGGGAATCATTGCTGATAAACTATGTGTTCTATGTCATAATAATGATGAAAATCACAATCACATTTTCTTTGCATGTTATTATTCGAAGGCGGTATTACACTACTGCTGTTTTTTCTCAACCTCAATTGAAGGCAATCAAATTCAGGAAATAGTCAATTACCTGACCTTCGACAACCATGTGGTGGATCTGGAGACCAAATTCAAGCGATCGATCGCTGCATGAACTGTGTGGATGATATGGAGAGAGAGAAATCGTAGAATTTTTGAGAAGAAAGAGAGAAATCCATTAGCTTTGAGTAAATTGCTGGTAAATGAAATCAAAATCATGAGTAAAAGGAGTTGAAAGCTCACCGATAGCTTGAGACGCAGACTAGATGGGTACAAAGAAGAAGATCATCGAATGGCAGAGGAAGAAATTCTCGGAACCAGCTATACGAACGTGGAGCTTCTGCCATTGAAGAGCTCTGGAAGTATTCGAGAAGACAATGGAGTGGGATAATGATGTTTCGCTGTTTAATTAAGTTAACGTATAATTAGTATGCCACGTGGGCTGTTAGCCATGATGTATATATTGCTTTGGTACTAGTTGCCTAATAAAAGTTTAAACAATTCCAAAAAAAAGAGACTTATCCAGTTGACAAGCCCAGTCTGATATCAGTGCATAATGAACCCACAAAAACCATCATAATCATTACATATAATACCATAATATCATACATCATAAAATTATATAGTAAGCACCATAGTCATCAAAAGACACATCAAGGCCGATCAAACTGAAGCACCAAAATCACCATAAACCCATGCTAGAATGACCAAACTTTAATGCAAATCTGTCGCGAACCATCCTGATTTGAACCCACCGATTCTGCAGGACTATTACTCAGAGGTAAGGCAAGCCTGAATCTAGCAGAAGAAGATTGACCTGTCCATGATTGAAAGAAGTAGAAGATGAGTCTGCATATACCTTCAAAATGTTCAATTGGTTTATTAAAAACTGCAACATTTCTCTCTTTCAAAATGTTTCATTGGTTTCTCACCTTTGCTTGCTAGAAGCAAGAAATCGAATCAATGACAAGCTAAAACAACCTCACTTCTAATATTGCATGCAAATCTCCAATCTAGGCACATATGATTGAAATTCCTAAGAGTTAGGTCATAGGAAATCATAAAAATCAAAGAGGAAACAAGATGGAGTAGATGAAGAGGAGCTTTCTTCCCTTTCTTCTTGGATGTGCACTTGATTTCAACAAGAATTGAGCTTGGAATCAAGAACCCTAGCTTAGGAATTTTAATTTCCCATTACTTTCTCCATTTTCTACTTTCTTTGAAGTGTTAAAGTAAATGGGAGAAAAGGGGGCTGATTTGGCATTTAAAGGAAGTGGGCTAAGTTTGCTAAACAAACCCTAACCAAGGTGCCAAAATTCCGAAGCCCAGAGTATATCGATATTTATACTTTTCGAGCACGAAAACAGCATTTTGAACTCAATGGAAGTGGTTTCGAGTCCAAATTCATCCATAAGCAAAATGCGACTTTTAAGGGATTTACAATGATTTAAAAATGTAATTTTTAAATTCTGACATATTTTTCTGTAAAATTATATTAAAAATAATTTTTAAATTTGTTCCAAAATCTCAGGAATGTGAAACTCCCCTACTTAAAAACGTTTCGTCCCCGAAAAGGAATGAAGACGTAAGTAAGTTTATTCTTTAAAACATAACCTTTCAAAATCGATTTTGAAAATCCATTCCTTATTACGAATACGCTCTCTCGTATACGTTTACTCTTAGCTCATTCTAGGGCATTACTAACCCCATCTCTAACAAGCTACTCATTCTAGGATACAACTGATCCTAGTATTCTTATAGGATGTTACTAATCCTATCTCTGATGAGTCTTTTGTTATGTTCTAACGAGTTGTACCCTAAAGATTTGAGTTAACCAAAGCTCTGATACCACCGTGTAACAATCCGAACTTCCTGGCCGGGATAAATCGAACAAGAAGGCGGATTGCTTTGAGAACACGGCGCATCAGAACACAAAAACATTTCATTGCTATTACAACAATTTACATCATAGTACAAGAATATCAGAGTACGAATATATAATATACACAACGGAATTACAAATATCAGAGATTAAGATTACATTTAAATACATAAACATAATATGCAGTGGAAAACATGAACTACCACAACTGAAGAAAATACACAGATACGAAGCTTTCCGAATATAGCTCTAGCTGTAATCTAGGATCTTGCTAAATAGAAATATGCAAAACCAAAACTACTAGTTGTCCGTGTAGAAAATATGGGAAGCCAGAGTTTAGGTAGAAATAATAAACTCGGAGTCAGTCACGTGACTGGTGTGAGAACTCAAAATAGTTATTAAACTTTTACCTTAAAATAGGGTACATCACGGGACCAAGTCGTATGTCATGGAACGGGTTTTACTCCCATGAATACTCTAAATAAAACAATTTATAACCAACGCAATGCTTCAAAAAATGAAGCTATTATAAGACTCAAGTCCCATCACACAATGCAAACACAAACCATAGGACAGAGTTTTACCTTATAATAGCCAAACATGCTTGATAAGCTTTAAAACAAATTAATTTGATATTACTATAAGTGCATATTGTCACAAACAACTTCAGATATAATTGTATCAATCATTGATGGCATAGGTACCATATATTATGTTTCCATACATAGGTTTACAACTAAAGCTGAAAAGTCGCGTATTGGAAATTGGATTTCCATCATGAGTCAAGGCAGGGGATAGGTTTCGAGACACTCTAGCAAATGCCTCAGGTTTCAGACGCTGATGAGCCCTTAGATCTTCAGGGTCGGTCCTCTCTTACTTTTGAGGATTGGTTATTCCTGAACACTACGTTTCCCGGTCCTATAGGACCTACCTCTGAGCCTTATTAGCTCGATATCCGAAGCGCCTCGCAATCCATCATCCACGTAAGTAAAAATGTCTGGGCTCCATACCATGACACCACTTCTAGCTAGAAACAAACGCATGCACTCCCTGCAGTCACTATCCCGTTTTTGACTCATACCGGGGTGTGAGGCTCGCGAATCAATGTTATACACAAAGCTATGCTACTTAAAGCCGTGCTTTGATCATCATCCACAAGGCCCTGCTTTTCAACAAAAGCCTTGATCATTTGCATCTTAACATGCCACATTGTCAATTCATGCCATACAACTGATATCTATCAATACATAACCTTTAAGCTCATACGTCTCAGAGAAGGGTGTTAAGCAAGAGAATAAATTCTCCGCCACCAAACAGATACATATTTAATAGAAATCAATCAATACAGAATGGAATACAATGTTAGACATAATCCATTTACAAGTTCGTTCTGGGTCTGAAAGAAACCGGAGGCACCTTATTCCTCATCCCATACTTTCAATACAGGAGATAGGTCCTTGCATATCCGTTTGATCTTGAAATACGTCTGGACGATCACCACTTATTACCTCTAAGGTGTACATCCCAATCATGACATCAGTAATCATCCAAATAATGTGAAGATCTCCGGTTTTCAACCACCATCTTCAAATCTTCGCCTTTTAGTTGTCGTATTAGTTATTCAAAATGAGTTAAACCCGGTCTTTCCGAATAACTTGCGTATCTTATAATCAAGTGCTATAGAAAACATCATACGCCTCATTTCAATCCATAATATTCTTTTATTCAAATGTTCTTGGAAATCATTTCAAAAGATTTTTAACATCTTTTCTCAACTTAAACCAAATTAAGGTTCATCAACTAGTCGGGATTAGCGAATCTTACTGAAGTAATCATTTATTTTTATTATCTCAATTCCAGCGTATTTATCCCATGGAGCAAAAATGGTAGTACTCCATATCTAACACCCATTTTGTTGCTGGTAAAATTAATTATCATTCAACATTTCAAATCTAATTAAAGATTTAACTATCGCATGGAGTAAAACTGGTGGTTCTCCATTCTTGACATTTCTTGATTTCGGTAAATATACTTACCTCATTTCCATTTCAGTCTAATTAAAGATTCACCGAAACTCCACTTAGTTTCAATCTCAAAAATCATTGCTTTATGATTATTCAACTTTAGGAAAATTAATCATGTCTTTAACTGGTTAAAGAACCAATGTCATTTAAAACACCGTTTACCATAAACCCCAAAATCATCTTCCCTCAAAATGTAATCTTCACGGAAATCATAACAGTATATAATTGATATAAATATCCATATCGGACTAATACTATAAACGGAATAACGACAAAGCCTTTATCCCTAAATAGTAAATGCCTTCCTTCACAGAAGTTCATCTCATTATCACTAAATCGAATTCCATTCAATTCCAATTTCTCTTATTAAATTGGAAAACTTTACTTTGGCAAATTTCCATTAAATCTTAGGATAAAGATTACAGATTCCAAATCTTAACTTCAATGTTAATCAGGTTTAAGAAGTAATGTTGTTTAAAACATTGTTCATAATCAACCCAAAATCAACTTCCATTTAATTCCAATTATATTTATTAATTGGAAAACTTCCTTAAATCTTAGTTAAAAGATTTATTCCTTTCTCAACTGGGTTTAAGAACAATGTTATTGAAGACACCATTCACGACAAACCCAAAATCCAATTTGATATTAAATACAAAGCTCTAAATAGCAATCATATCGACTTATATTCAGTAACAAATTCTGAGACTGACGGATATATTGTATTGGGAATAATGATATCTATATCTTCCAAATTCCTCAACAATATCCATATAATCACGGAATTCAATATCGAAATATTCCAAAGATTATTTCCATTCAAATCCATTCCAATTCATACGTTGGAAAATTCGGGTTAGATTAAAACCATTTCAATTCCTTTCAGTTCTTTATTCTAGTTGTTAACTAGTTCATTTAGATAAAAAAATATCTTTTATCTCTACAAACGTGAAATATTTCATCCAAAATCTCTTCAAATCATTTATTATGATCTTACATAATGTATTCGTGTCCATCCAAAATCGGACATCAAAATCATATTTTAATTCTTTACTAAATATTATGTTAAACTATTCGCTTATATTCTAAATCGAGATGTGACTCAATAAATTACCATATAGTTTTAATTATATGGATTCCGTACATTGCATGTATTCAAAAATAGTGATAAACAACTATTAAACATTCAATTCACATCCATAGTGCAATTTACAACTGTATAAGCATTGAATAATTAAATAACGCTTATAACAGTCTGTCAATCAATCGATTGACATACAACTAAACACCAAGTTACTATCATTTCCAGACCCCTGTGGGGTTTTCAATCAACATCCAATGATTATTATTTGCATCCTTGGGCAATGTTCAAAATTATCGTTCCAATACCCGTGTGGGGTTTACATCACAATCCATTTGAATTTATATATTATTTTCACAGTTTAATAATGATAACATTTAATACTGTAATATCCATCAATCACCAAACAAATATTGCAATCATAGGCAATCAATATATATATATTGCCACAACTATAATAACTGTAAAAATAGTTTGAGTGAGAGAATTCTCACTTTGATTTCCACTCCGATATTCTTTAATTGATGATTTATAAAAACGATTTCGCAAGAATAGGGTCGCTAAATCTATGAATTATAGAAACTGAAAAGTCACAATCGAAGGACAAACGGTCCGGGCCCCGACTGGGAAAGAGCCCGGGTGAATCTAGACCGTGGACCGATCCCTCCGGTCCATTGCATAACCAGTCGACGTGTCCATTTCTGACCAGTTGACTGGTCAGCAACTGGGTTTCTACCCAGGTCTTTACCAGTCGACCAGTCTGTTTTTGACCAGTCGACTTGTGGCTATTAATCAGCCTAATTAGTTTCCTTTTTTTCTTCTTTCTTGAATCATTTACGACGAACCATGTAGGCTATGCACTTGAGTTAGATGATAACGATGCCTCATAAGCTCGTCGAAACAACTCACGAACACATGCACAAACATATATGCATAAGATTGCTATGATTTCGTTCATATATTCTCAAATGAACAAATTCTCTAAGCGTAGCTATCCAATGCGATATAAGTAAATCGTGAAGTCTTAGAACCTGTTAGCGCGACAATGGACCTTCACGATACCGCCAAAACAACTCATAGCATAGAAATTAGATTGTGTGGACAATTCTAATCATAATTTTCAATTCGATGAAAACATGAACAAATGAAATCAACCAAGTTACACTAGCCTACCCAATTAATTGGCATATTATCACCCAACAATATCTCATAACTCAAACAATTGACTAGCAAACAATTAATCTTAATCTAGCACTTTTTAGTGAATAGTTTCTCACTTATAACGGAAAAGCATCATATTTTTATCGCACTACTTAGGATTTCACATCATATTAAAATTATATGATCAACCGATAATCATTTAATCAGTCCAAACTATTAGCTAACAACATTTAACTAACTAGCCCTTTCATAGTTTCAGTTTCTCACATTTGCTTGCCAGAAGCAAGAAATCGAATCAATGATAAGCTAAAACAACCTCTCTTTATTGCATGCATATCTCCAATGTAGGCACATATGATCGAATTTCCTATAGGTCATAGGGAATCATAGAAATCAAAAAGGAAACAAGATAGAGAATATGAAGAGAAGGTTGCTTACCCTTTGAAATGACCCAAACTTCCCAAGTCTCCGAAGAGGAGGGAAAGTGTAATAACCCGGAAATCTGGGCCAGTTTAAAATTTTTATTTTGGCAATTTTAGCGAATTTTAATTATTTAAAATGAATTATTTTAAATAATAACGACGAGAAATTTATTTTGAATAGAATTCGAACGTATATATTTATTCGAATCGTCGTTAGAATATAAATAATTATATATAATTATAAAAGGAATTGAAAATGGCGCAGTAGTTCGATAATTCGATTTCAAACTTCAAATGAATGTACCGGGTGCAAAATAAACCGGATTTTAGCGAAACCAAAAATATTAGGATCTAATTGATGATATCTTTCCAACAAATCCGAAAAATTGAAATTTCATAGCGGGGATCAAAAGATATGTCCAGTTGAAAATTCTGAATAGTCGCTATGGAATTCAGGCCCTTAAAAATGGGAATTTTGCAAACGACCTCGGATTTCGACGAAACCACTTTTGTTGGATCCGCGATGTCGAATTATTGCTAGATTCCAAATTTCATAATTGTTCGAATCAATATGTGAGCGTGGCAAAGGAAAATGCATTTGACCAGTTTTAGTTGATTTTAATCGACTGGAAAATGGTCATTTTTCAAACGGTCTCAGAATTCGATGAAACTAGTTTCGTTAGGACCGTATCGTCAATACGAAGTTAGAAAATATTTTTCGGGAATTTTTCTTGTTAGTATGTGGCCCCAATAAATTGAAATGCGCGTTCAAATTCAATATATAGAGTTATATTTTGATTTTGATGGAAACTGATCGAAACAGTCGAATCAGCCTGCGATATATATCACAATGTGTTCGGAACGGGGGTAATTAGCTATGGACGACAGGCGGTGGGTCTCGTTTTGAGGTCGAATAAAAAAGTTTTTTTTTTTGGAATTAAAAATAAATTAAATATAAAAATTATAACTTCTCCCTTATACCCCCCCGATTCAGTTCAGAAGTCAAATAAAAAAAACCGCCCAGCCCTAAATCGAAGTCGCCGCCACCCCTGGGGCGCGCGCCACCCACCGCACCGCCGTCTAGGCCCGCCCCACCCCCATCGCACCTCCCTCTTTCCCCTTGCTCCCCTGTAGAAACCGCGACACCCACGGCCCACCGCACCCTTCATCCGCCGCCTGAGACCCCTGGCGCCACCCACCTGCAAAACGACGACGCTCCGACACCCCCTTCCTCTGCAGCGCCCAATGATGAAGCCCCCCTCCTCCGATTTATACTGTGAGTTTTATTTACTTTTATTTCTTTAATTTTAGTTATAAAAAAAGGGTAATTAGTTCTATAAAAAAATGAAATTCAGTCTTACCTATGATGTAGAGGATTAAAAATAAGATTTTTTATTTATGAAGAATATTAAAAATATGATTTTTACGTGGATAGATTAGCTTATAAATAAAGATCCTATTTTTAATATGAAGTCGAAGAAATAAAGATCCTATTTTTAATATGAAGTCGAAGAAATAAAGGTCCTATTTTTAATATGAAGTCGAAGAAATAAAGATCCTAATTTTTAATATGAAGTCGAATCTATAAAAATTCGATTTTTATTTATATAGAAGCAAAGAATAAAAATACGATTTTTATATTATAGAACGAATAAAAATACGATTTTTATATTATAGAAAGAATAAAAATACGATTTTTATATTATAGGAAGAAAAAAAATATGATTTTTATAGGATAGAGAATATAAAAATTCCATTTTTATATATTGAATAGCGAAGTAAAAATTCGATTTTTATATATTGAATAGCGAAGTAAAAATTCGATTTTTATATACTGAATAGAAAAGTAAAAATTCGATTTTTATAAATTGAATAGCGAAGTAAAAATATGATTTTTATATATGTAGTGAATACGGATGACGAAGGTGATGAAAGAAGAAACGACGAAGACTTCTACATTTGAAGAGTCGTGGAGTTGGGATAGCTTTGGTGAGAACTTCTCACCTTTTAATTTTGTTTTCTAGTTAAAAATATATACTAGGATGCAGACGGTGTTTAGTAGCACCCGACACCCGTCATCCACAATCCATGGATGACTTGTATGTTTGATTGTTTGTTGGGGTGAAAATTGATTATGTGATGTGATGTGAAATGAAATAAAACATTTATATAGTTGAAACAAAATATTTTATAGCGGAAAATATTTTGTAGTTAAAAATGGAATTTTTAACGTGCATATGAAATGAAATAAATTAATATAAACAAATCAAACGATTTGTTTATATACACACATTTGCCTGATATTGATTGGGACGATAAATTTTACACATCGCCCAACTGCACAAATAAAATCTGTGTTTGATTGTTTAAAACCCCACACGGGTATTGGGATGATATATGACATACACTAATCCCAATAATTAGTTGTATGTCGATCGATTGATTGACAGACTGTTATAAGCGTTAAATATTTATATTTGATGCTTATACAGTGTAGAATGCACTTTGGATAATGGTTGATTATTCATCGTTGTTATAGTATACATGTGTCGTAGAAAATCCATAGAAATAAAATCTATGGTAATTGATTGGGCTTCATTCCAGTTTTAAATAGAAATATTTGAAAAAGAAATATTTGAAATAGAAATATTTGAAAAAGAAATATTTGAAATAGAATATTTGAAAAAGAAATATTTGAAATAGAATATTTGAAAATAGAAATATATGAAGCCGTGTTGATTAGATTGACGCCATTTTGACGAGAACGATTTTTATATCGATTTTATAATGAATATCAAAAGTGATTTCAAAATCTGATATTTTGAAAAGAATTGAAATTCGAATTGAAAGTGAATAGAAATGAATTCGAATTGAAATCGAATAGAAATGAATTCGAATTGAAATTGAATTGAAAACGAATTGAAATTAAATTAGAAATCAATTTGAATTGAAATCAATTTGAAATGAATTTAAATCGAATTTATAAGGAAAAATTTAATTTTGATATGAATTTGAAAAGAAGTTGAAATCGTTTTGAAAACGAATTTAAAACGATTTATAAAATACGTTTTAAAAGGAAATCGACAAAATATATATTATATATATATAATATAATGGCCTGAATAGAACGCGCCGCACCACGATAGTTCGCGAAATTCAACCATTGACTTCGAACGAATATTATGGGAGATCCGACCATCGGATTCTCCTAAAACCGGAACCGTTGGGTTCGTATCGAAAAGTGCTTTCTAACGAATATTAGAAATTTGAAATCTAACGGTTGGATTTTGAATTATGTCCAAATCAAATTCGAAAAAGGTCGCTGTAAGTGCAGTTCGATGGCCGTTGATGGAAATCGACTGTACGGGCCTTGATAAAATTATTAAAAATATCAATAATTTGTGTAAAATCATAAGGAACGATTTGGGAAGAATTGGGATGAAAAACTCCATATTTGAAAAGATAAAAATAGATTTTTGTCGAAATGAACTAGTGTTGAACTAGAATTAAAATTCTATTTATTTATTTATAAAAAATTGGATTTGAAATGGTTTTGAAAATAACCATGATTTCCAATAATTGAATTGGAATGGATTTGAATCGAAATTCTCTTTGGTTTATTTCGATGTTGGATTTCGTGATTATACAGATATTGTTATGGAAATTTGAAAGATATATTTATATCGTTATTTCCAATACGATATTTGTTGGTCGTAGAATTTGATATTGAATATAAGCCGATATATTTTCTATTCAGAGCCTTATATTTATTATCAAATGTGATTTGGGTTTGTCGTGAATGGTGTCTTCATTAACATTGTTCTTAAGCCCAGTTGAGAAAAGATTAAATCTTTTATTTAGATTTAGTGAAGTGTACCAATTAAATAATATTTAATTGGAATTGAATTGATATTGATTTTTGGGTTTATCGTGAATAGTGTTTTAAATAACACTTGTTCTTTAACCCGATAATTGATGGAAAGTGATTTTGGGTTTATCATGAACCGTGTTTTTAAATGACACTGATTCTTTAACCCAGTTAAAGATTAAAACTAAGTGGAGTTTTAATGAATCTTTAATTAGATTGAAAAGATCGAGAATGGAGTGTCACCAGTTTTGCTCCAGGCGATAGTTAAATCTTTAATTAGATTTAAATGTGAAATGGTAATTGAATTTACCGATAACACCGTGGTGTTAGATATGAAGTATAACCATTTTTACTTCATGGGATGAATAGGTTGGGATTGGGAAATTAAAACAAATGATTACTTCGGTAAGGTTCGTTAATCCCGACTAGTTGAATCGATATTCAAAAGAAGATTAAAGAATAAATTTATCTTTGATAAAATTAATGGGAACCTTTCCCAAAGTGTAAGAATATTTGAAAAAAGGATATTCTGAATTGGAATGAGGCGTATGTTGGGTTTGTGTAACACTCGTTTATTATATACGCGAGTTATTCGGAAAGACCGGGTTTATCCCATTCTGAATAACTGATTCGACGTGGTGTCGAAGATGAAGACGGTGGTCGAAGACCGGAGGTCTTCACGTCGTTTGGATAATTACTGATGATCTTGATTGGGCCGTACACCTAAGAAGATGGAAACAGTTGGTGATCGTCCAGACGTACTTGGAGATCGATGGATATGCGGGGTACTAGGTGCCTCCGGTTTTGTTCAGACCTAGAACGAACTAGAAAATGGACTGTGTGTCTGACATTGGATTTCATTCTGTGTGATTGACTTCTATTAAATATATATCTGTTTGGCGGCGGAGAATTTATTCTCTTGCTTAACGCCCTTCTTTGAGACGTACGAGCTCAGGGGTTATATGTTGATAGATATCAAACGCATGGGGTGAATTGCCTATGTGGCATGCCTAAGTGGCAATTGATCAAGGCTTCTGTTGAAAAGCAAAGTCTTGTGGTGATGATCAAAGCACGGCATGTGTGGCATAGCTTTGTGTAACGTTGATTCGCGAGCCTCACACCCCGGTTGTGAACCAGAAATGGGAGAAGGACCTCAGGGAGGACATGCGTTTCTTTCTAGTTAGAAGTGGCATCAGTGGTTTTACCCGCCCTGACGAGTTTTACTTATGTGGTTGTTGCTGTTGCGAGGTGCCTCGGTTATATCGGTTTCGGCCGATGCATTCTGGTCGGCAGACGGGCCAGACTTACACCCCATAGGGTGGGGAAACGCAGTGTTCAGGCATAATAATCCACATCGGTGGACCGGCCCTGACGATCCAAGGCTTGCCTGCGCGCTTGCCTGAGGGGCGGACTAGAGCGTCTCGAATTGGTTGAGGACGATCCCTTGCCTCGGTTCACAGATGGAAGTCCAATTTCCAAATACGTGATAATTCGATTTTAGTTGTAATCCTATATATGGCGACATAGTGGGATGAGGCACTCATGCCGTCTATGATTGATACTTATGCTTTGAAGTTGTTTTATACACTATACACTTATTATAGTATCAAAAGATTTGTTTTAAACGTATCAATCATTTTTGGCTATTATAAGGTAAAAACCCTATCCTTTGGCTTGCGTTGCATTGTGTGATGGGAACTGGGTCTTATAATAGCTTCATTTTTCTTTATTTAGCATTGCGCTGTTTGTTTTATGCACTGGTATTCTTGGGACGAAACCCGTTCCGTGTTATACGGCGTGGTCCCTTGATTTGCCTAACTTTAAAAATAAAGATTAATAACTGTTTTAGTTCTCACACCAGTCCCATGACTGACCTGGAGTTTATTGTTTTAACCTAAACTCTGGGTGCCCTTATTTTGACACGGGCAGGTAGTAGTTTTGGTTTTGCAGATTTATATTCACAGGATCCTGGTTTACAGCTGGAACGATATCCGAAAAGCTTTGTATCCGTATATCTCTTCTAGTTGTGTATTGTATTATTTTCCGCTGCTACGTATTTAAATGTAATTTAAATCTCTGATATTTCTGTGTAATATTCATTTATACTCTGAATATTCTTGTATTCTGATGGAATTGTTGTAATATACAATGAAATGTTCTTCCGTCTGCGTTCTGTTTTGTCTTGTCCTCAAAGTAATTCGTTCTTTCTCTTCTTTGCGGAGACCGGGGAAGTTCGGGTCGCTTCAGAAAGAACGGATTGAGTTGAGAACACGACAAATTAGAACGCAAACAGAAGAACATTTCATTGCTGTTACAACAATTACATCAGAGTACAAGAATATTTCAGAGTATACATGAATAATATACAGCAGAAGAATATTAGAGATTAAAATACATTACATTAGCAGCGGAAAAATAATATAAAACACAACTGAATGGGATATACGGATACAGAGCGTTCTGAATATAGCTCCAGCTGTAAAACAGGATCCTGGGAATATAATATCTGCAAAACCAAAACTACTAGCTGCCCCTATGGAAAATAGGGGCACCCAGAGTTTAGGTTAAAACAATAAACTCTAGGTCAGTCATGTGAATGGTGTGAGAACTAAAACAGTTATTTAAAACTTTACTTTAAATTAGAGTAAATCAGGCGACCGTGCCGTATAACACGGAATGGGTTTCCTCCCAAGAGTACCAATGCATAAAACAAATAGCGCAATGCTTTTTAGGAAAATGAAGCAATTATAAGACCCAAGTCCCATCACACAATGCAACGCAAGCCGGAGGATAGGGTTTTCCCTTATAATAGCCAAACATGCTTGGCATGTTTAAAACAAATCATTTTGATATTACTATAAGTGCATAGTGTATCAAACAACTTCAAAAATAAATGTATCAATCATAGACGGCATGGGTACCATATATCATGTCGCCATACTAGGTTCTACAATCAAAACCGAAATGTCACGTATTGAAAATTAGATTTCCATCATGAGTCGAGGCAAGGGATCATCTCCTCGCCGGCTTCGAGACAATCTAGCAAATGCCTCAGGGAATAAACTCTCGTGAACCCCACGATGCTTCATGGCCGGTTCACACTTACGTTCTGAACACACGTTTCCCGGTCCTATTGGACCTATTCATCGGCTCCGTAGTAACCGATATATCCGAGGCGCCTCGCAATCCATCATCCACATAGGTAAAAATAAATAAATGTCTGAGCTCCATACCATGACACAACCCATAGCTAAAAGGAAACGTCGTGCACTCCCTAAAGTCACAATCTCGTTTTTGACTCATACCGAGGTGTGAGGCTCGCGAATTAACGCTATACACAAAGCTATGCTATATTAAAGCCGTGCTTTGATCATCAACCACAAGACTCTGCTTTTCAACAAAAGTCTTCATCACTGCATCTCCGCATGCCACATAGGCAAACCACGCCATGCAACTGATGTCTATCGATATATAATCTCTGAGCTCGTACGTCTGAGAGAAGGGCGTTAAGCAAGAGAATAAATTCCCCGCCGCCAAACAAATATATATTTAATAGAAATCAATCAACACAGAATTAAATCCCACATCCATTTAATAGTTCGTTTTGGGTCTGAATGAAACCGGTGGCACCTTATTCCTCGTCCCATATGTCCAATATAGGAGAGAGGTCCTCGCATATCCATTGATCTCCAAGTACGTCTGGATGATCACCACTTATTACCTTGTCTCAGGTCTACAGCCCAATCAAGACATCAGTAATTGTAACAACCCGAAATTTAACAACATGTTAAATCAAGAATCAAGGCAGAATTAAATTATAAAATCTGAATCAGATGAAATGGGCAGTGCCATTGCGTTCGTCTCGGAAAAATACGCGAAATAGAGTCTGAAATTTCGTAAATCGGAGTCCGTATGACCAAGATATGGCCTCGTGAAGTTTCACGAAAAATTCGAAAACGAAAACAGATTCAAATTTCAGAATTCAGAAGAGGCGGGAAAATTTCCCTCCATAACAGGGGAGGTCGACTGGGAATTCGACCCCCCTGCCCCAGATTGACTGGAGAGTTGACCCCAGGGTCGACCTGGGGGTCGACCTGCCTGGTCGAGCCCAGGTCAGCCTGGTGCACCTGTTTTGCTATTTGGCTCGGTTTTGGAGGCTTGTGACGATTTTTGAGGGCTTGGATCTATCCTAGGGTTAATCTAACGGCCTAAAACTACCCTAATCTCTATAAAAAGACCCTAAGCCTACCCTAAACCTCTCATACTTCACTCATGCCACGAAGTGCTGCCCAAATCTCCATTGATCATGGCCTCCATCTCCAACTTCAAGAGCCTATGCATTCAAATCGGGTTCAAATCAAAAGGTGCAAGCTTGCTACACCAAATAGAGGCCAGATCAACGTTGCTATGCGAGTTTCATGACGGTTCTTCGACAAAGGAGCCACATTTCTTAGTCAAGATGATGAATGATCCCTTTCCTAAGCCTCGCTATGTAAGTTCTAGCTACTTCGAGATGTTAACGGTAGTTTAATGATGGCATGGAATAAAATGCGGTTAAACATAAGTGCTATAACCTATGTGAACCTAGTTTTACCTCTTACCTTGAATATATGACTTGGAACTATGTTTTAGCGACTATATCATGTCACTCATGTTATGTTTAGCCTAGTCTATCACGAAAGATTGAACCTTTAACTTGTGAATGTGGGCATAAGACCTTAGAACCACTTTGGGCTTGTGAAATATGTGCATGAACTTAACTTGGGGCTTATGCAAGTATATGAACCCAAAACCCCTTATGATAACATGCAAGTTTGTGGCCAATCACCTTTTTATGTTATGCATGCTTGTGGCCAACCCCTTCTTGATTTGTCATGCATACCTGTGGCCAAATTCCCTTATGATACTATGCATGTTTGTGGCCAAATTCCCTTATGACACTATGCATGTTTGTGGCCAAATCCTCTTATTAAACTATGCATGCTTGTGGCCAAATTCCCTTATGATACTATGCATGCTTGTGGCCAAATTCCCTTATGATACTATGCATGTTTATGGCCAAATTCCGTTATGATACTATGCATGTTTGTGGCAAATATGTTGAGATAATACCCTACTATGTGACTCGCTTCCACTTGGGATGGAAATGCGTTTGGGTAGCCTAGGAAAAACGTGGGTATGACATGAAAAACTTGACATGGGGTTGCATGAAAAAGGGGACACTCTTGAAACACGTAAACATGAACATGACACATACGAAAACGTGGAACTTGGGGTTAGATACGTATGGGTTGTAGGTGTAATATGACACTAGACCAAACATGAAAGTGGCCAACTCGAGGTTGGGTTGAGTTTGTAGCATAAATCTACCCGGACCCGCTCAGCTTAACTAGTGGCTACAAACAATAGGACCCAATGTGAGAAGTTGGTCATGTCGCGCTTAAGACCCGAGGTTAGACTAGGCTGTGGTGTAAAACTACCCGGACCCGCCCGGCTAAATAGTAACCACAACAAGGTCTAATGTGAGAGGTTGAGAGTGCATTAATTAAATTAATGCCACATGATAAGGTTAAGTAAATTTGACTAATGACACTTAACCGATATGACACGAATGGGTAGGTTAAGTGGGACCGGGCTTGATTTCTTAATGACACTTAACCATACAAGACAATTAGGGGAATGGGGTTAAGTAATTTACGCTTAACTAATCCGACTTGGTAATTAGACGGGGTTAAGTAACTTAGACTTAACTAATCTAAACACGGTAATTAGATGGGGTTAAGTAAACTTCACTTAACTAATCTAAACACGGTAATTAGATGGGGTTAAGTGACCTTCACTTAACTAATCTAAACACGGTAATTCGATGGGGTTAAGTTAAACACTTAACCAATCTAAACGTGGTAATTCAATGAGGTTAAGTAACAAGTACTTAACCAACTTAACACGGTAATTTAATGGGGTTAAGTAACTTATACTTGACCAATTATACATGACGATTTAATGAGGTTAAGTAACCTATACTTAACCAATCTAATAGGTGGACCTGATAGGGTTAAGTCACAAGACCTTTTTAAAATTAGGCTTAACCATTGTAATACGATTAGTGGATGGGGTTAAGCTAACCCATACTTAACCAACCCGACTCGATAATTTGATGGGATTAAGATAACCTATGCTTAATCAATCTAACATGATAATCTGATAGGGTTAAGACGAATAAATACTTAGCCAATCTTGACATGATTCGTAGGAGGGTTAAGTCATGAACTTGAATAACAACACTTAACCCAATAAGCAAAACCCTAGTAGAGGAACTAGGTAGAAAATCGTAGTTGATCAAGGGTAACGGGGAAGGGAAGCTAAGTGGTAAACCTTAGTTAAGTGTAACTAAGTAATAATTCTTAGCCAAGGACATGGGACTAGTTCATGAATAGATGAGTAACCCGGTACGGTAGGTCATCGCTTAAAACACGAGGAGGAGCAAGTTATCTGACTTGGATAAAAGCTCCAGCAAACTGGGTGACGAAGCGGAAGCTTCGGGGAACGTGAGGGTACTCTTGGTATCCCTCTGTGAGGTGGCAAGTGGTCCATGAAACCCGGCCTCACAGAGGTTAAGGTCTGCGGTAGGAGAGCCAAGAGTATGCCTTGGTTGTTATGCGAGCGACATAAAGACTGGGATGGATTAGCGTGGAGTCGACGATACTTGATTTTTCCCTGGGATAGCATGTCGTCGGCTACCTACCATCTTTAGTCAATCGTGTACGTACGGAAAGGCAGGGAACTCCCAACAGACCATATACTAGCTATCAAGTTATAGGTGAGGTTGGCTATCTGGAAGTGGGCATCGATGGGCCTTAGTGAAGTTCTCATACATGATTTTTCTTGGATTGCCTTTCAGTAGTTGAGGGAGGGGTCACGTGGGACCATAGCCACGGGTAAAAAAACAGACCTTGATATCTGCATCAGCAGACGACTTAAAGCTCCCGACCGAGTTCCGTATTTCTTGATTTGCCCTGGCTCGGAACTCGGATGGCACATTGAGGAACATGTGCATCTAGACATGGAAAACGATTCACGTTACATACGTGGGATAAAGGGCGCGGTTGACGAGTGGCATAATCCCTAGTGGCCCTAGGTGGCTGAACCCAAACCGAGACACGGAAACGTTCATTAGGTATCATAATCCCTAGTGGTCCTAGGTGGCATAAATCCTAAGTGGACACGCGATAGTTCATGGTAAGAAAATGTAACTAGATCAAGGGTAGCAGTCCAAAATAACTTCAAGGATAAAACGTTTACATGGGAAAGTCCGTATGGCCTACGGCAAAGGACTGAACTTATACATGGAAAGAAACATACGAGTGGGGAAAACCTACATATGCTATATATTAGGTTGACATGGACCATTACATGACATTGGGCAAGGGACAATCATAGTTAACACATGACGCGGGTTGGGATACTAGTACGAGAGGTGCATAGCAAATATACAGGTTAGAACCATGAGAAATTTACATGATAGATACCTTAGGATATTATACTTGATAGAAACCTGACGATATGATACCTTGATTTATCATGACACCGTAGTTTATCATGATATCTTGGTTTACCCTGCTACAGTAGTTCAGCCTGTTTTAGTTTATCTATCTTGTAGTCATCCTTATGTTTATTCTCAGTTCATGCATGTCATGTTACCTTTACCTGTTTTTATACTGGAAGTAGATAGGACTTACCAGTCTTTATGACTGACCCCGTTTTCTTTCGCCTCTTGTCTTCCGTTCCCCCCCCCCCCAGGTTTTAGGGAGGAAACAATGTTATCTAGTTCGGATTTCTTCTGCTTGAAGGACATCACGCATGGCTTGGACTTTTCTTGGCTATGGCTACTTTACTGTTTTACTTGGGGAATAATTTATGAAATGGTTTTATGCTTCTTTACTATTGCAAGACAGGTTTTGATGTATTCTGATGTAAAAGGCTTTAGACCTTATTTTATAAGGTAATGAAATTTGTTTTACTTCCGCTGTTTTATATATATATTATGTCTGGTAATATTTCTGTGCATGTTTACCTCGATAATGCTTCACCAAACCTAGTGCATTTCCTTGTGAGTGACCCTAGCGGAGGTGGGGTGTTACAGTAATAATCCAAACGATGTGAAGATCTTCGGTCTTCGACCACCGTCTTCATCGTCGACTTATCGTCGAATCAGTTATCCAGAATGGGTATAAACCCGACCTTTCTGAATAACCCACGTATATTATAATCAGGTGATATAAACACACAAATATGCCTCATTCCAATCTAGAATATTCTTGTAGCCAAATATTCTTTTCACAATCTTAAACTAAATTAAGGTTTTCCAAACTAGTCGGGATTAGCGAACCTTATCGAAGAAATTATTTATTCTATTTCCCAATCCCAACCTATTCATCCCACTGAGCAAAACTGGTAATACTCCATATCTAACACCAAAGTGTTATCGGTAAAATTAATTACCATTTCACGTTCAAATCTAATTAAAGATTTAACTATCGCTTGGAGTAAAACTGGTGTTACTCCATTCTCAATTATTTCCCAAATTTGATAATTTAGATTATCACATTCACTTTTCAATCTAATTAAAGATTCATTAAAACTCCACTTAGTTTTATTCTTCCCAAAAATCAATATTAATGATTATTTAACTTTAGGAAATCAAACATGCCGCATCGACAATCTACACCATACTATTGATTTCTACCAACATACAACCTCTGAGTTTGTATGTCTTAGAGAAGGGTGTCAAGCAAGAGAATAAATTCTCCACTACCAAACAGATGTATATTTTGCAAAGATCAACCGTACAGTTCGAAACACAATGTTAGACATGTAATCCTGACTTTAATTGGGTTAAAGAACTAATGTCATTTAAAACAAAGTTCACGATAAACCCAAAAATCACTTTCCATTAATTATGGAATCTTCATAGAAAATAGATCAACATATAATCGACATCAATTTCCTTCTCTGACTAATAATATAAATGGAATAACGACAAAGCCTTTTAAATTCCATATATATTAAGAGTCTTCCTCCACAGAAGCTCACTTCGATTATTACCAAATCGTATTCCATTCAATTTCAATTTGCTATAATAAATTGGAAAACCATACTTGTGAAAATTTCTTCTAAATCTTAATTAAAAGATTTATAAATTCCAAATCACATTTCACTGTTAATTGGGTTAAAGAACGAGTGTTATTTAAAACACAGTTCATAATAAACCCAAAAATCCATTTTCATTTCAATTTCCAATTGAATATTAATTAATTGGTGTACTTCACTAAATCCTAATAAAAGATTTATTCTTTTTTCAACTGGGTTTAAGAACAGTGTTATTAAAGACATCATTCACGACAAACCCGAAATCCAATTCGATATTAAATATAAGGCTCTGAATAGAAACTATATCGGATTATATTCAACATCAAATTCTGAAACCAACACATATCGTATAGGGAGTAACGATATATATTTATCTTCCGAATTCCTCCATAATATCCGTATAGTCACAGAATCCAATATCGAAATATTCCAGAGATGATTTCCATTCAAATAAATTCCAATTTATAGATTGGAAATTTCTGGTTATATTAAAACCCTTTTATAAATCCAATTTATTTATTTAAAAATGTTGGATTAACATTCTAGTTATCAACTAGTTCTTTTTGATAAAAATATTTTTTTATCTTTTCAAACATGGATTTTTTCATCCAAATTCTTTTTAAATCATTTATTTTGATTTTACACAAATTAGTAATATTTTTAATAATTTTATCAAGGCCCGTACAGTCGATTTCCACTAACGGCCACCGAACTGCATCCATAACGACCTTTTCCAAATTTGATTTGGACGTATCTCCAAATCCAACCGTTAGATTTCAAATCTCTTATATTCGTTCGAAAGCTCTTTTCGATACGAACCCAACGGTTCTGGTTTTAGGAGAATCCGACGGTCGGATCTCCAGTAATGTCAATGCGAAGCCAATGGCCGAAATTCGAAAACGGTCGCTGCCCGGCGCGTTCTATTCAGGCCATTATATATATATATATATATATAATATTATATATTACGTTCAAAACATATTTTATAGATTCGTTTTAAAATCGATTCCAACTTCCTTTTCAATTTTAAACCAAAATTGAATATTCTATATCATTATATATAAATGATAATATATTCAAATTATCTAATTTTTTAATAGTTTCCTTTTCTATATTCATTATAAAAATGAATATAATCAATATAAATATCGTTCGCGTCCAAATGGCGCAAATCTAATCAACACGGCTTAATATATTTCAATATTTCGTGTCCATCCAGAATTGGACATCAAATTCACATTTTAATCCATTACAGAATATTATTTTAAAATATTCGTTATTTTAAAATATTCATTATTTTCCAAATTGGAATGAAGCCCAATCAATTACCATATAATTTATTTATATGGATTTCATACAACACATGTATATGACTACACTGATAAACCGTCATTCGGAGTGCACTACTCAACTGTATAAGCATTAAATATAAATAATTAACGCTTACAACTGTCTGTCAACCCTTCGATTGACCTACAACTAAATAATTGGGATTAGCGTATGCCGAATACCATCCCAATACTCGTGTGGGATTTCAATCAACAAACACAGATTTTATTTGTGCCGTTGTGCAATGTGTAAAATATATCATCCCAATCCACATCAGTTAAATGTGTGTACATAAACAAATCGTTCGATTTGTATATGAATATTTATTTTTCATTTTAGGAGATTTTATGCTGTTCATTTATACGTTAAAAGTTATATTTTTAACGATAAAATATTTATTTCAACATATGGATATTTTTATGTAGTTCATATATTCAATAAAAATAATATTTTTATTGTCCAAACATTTTATTCAACATTTTAGTATTTTATTTAATTCATATTCACATTAAAAATGTTATTTTTAACTAACACATTTTATTTTAGAAAATTTCGGCAGCATAACGGCACAATAGTAGAATCGGAATAAGGTCTTGCCTTATCCCTCGCCTAATACTGGCTCACGCCATACAGATACCAATTCCAATCAATTCACATCCAAATCAAACCGAAACCAATAAATCAATTTTCACAACCAATATCAAATCACGCAGAACATCCAAATAAATAAATACTCAACTACCCCAATGCCATTTACGGCGCCATAAGTGGCTATTCGCAGAGTATGAAATCCATGTGTCGGTAATATCCATACATCGCTTTCAATTTATGTGATTGTGCGAATTCGAGTGTTGAACTCCATATAATTCAAATAAAAATCTATACTGGAAATTTCTATTTATTTACAATTATGAAATACATTAGCTAACTGTATAAAAATTTAGTGAGAAAGAGTTCTCACCTTTGGTTTCCACTCCGTCGTGCTTTGATTGTCGATCTATATTGCATACCTACATTAAAATCATATTTTTAACCAATCAATAATTATTCCTTTGTATGACTATTTTATAAATAACATACATAGGCTAAAAATCATATTTGTATCCTTCTAAAAATATTTTCATACATACAATAAAAATCCCATTTTTATTTAACTAAAAATATTTCCTTTTCACGATAAAAATCATATTTTTATACAACTAAAGATATGTTCTTTTATATGATAAAAATTATATTTTTACAACGCTATTGTATATACAAAAATCAATTTTTTAAAACGCTACTAAATATATAAAAATCACATTTTTATAACACTACTACATATATAAAAATCCCATTTTTATTTCTTTGTTATCTACATAAAAATTATACTTTTATGTGATGTTATATTAAATAAAAATCATATTTTTATTACGATGTTTACAATATAAAAATCACATTTTTATTATAATGCTAAATACCTATAAAACTGATTTTAAAAATATGTTTTTAACAAATAAAAACTGATTTTAAAAATATATTTTTAACATATAAAAACAGATTTTAAAAAAATACATTTTTAACATATAAAAACTGATTTTAAAAATATGTTTTTAACATATAAAAACTGATTTTAAAAATATATTTTTAACATATAAAAACTGATTTTAAAAATATATTTTTAACATGTAAAAACGGATTTTAAAAATATGTTTTTAACCTAAAAAAAATTCAGATTTAAAAATAAAAAAAACTCACCTTTATTGATCTAGACGTCGACTACGCCAGAGGGGGAGGCGGAGGCCCATGCTAGAGTCAAGGAGGTGGCCGACGGCGGCCTTCTGGTGGTCGGCTAGGGGTGCAGCAGAGCGGGTTTGGGGGTGTGGGGCTCTAGGGTTTGGAATTGGGGATCGAGAGAGGAGAGGAGGATCGGAGGGTTGTGGAGTCGGCAGGTGGTGGGGCGATGGTGGGGGAGTCGATGGCGACGCGAATCAATCGTCGTGTTTTTTTTCTTTCGATTTTGATCTGAGAGAGAGAAGAGGGGTGAGGGATATTATATAATTAATTTAATTTATTTTAATTTTCCAAAAAGTTGACTTTTTATTCGAACTCCAAACGAGACACAACGACTGTCGCCCATAGCTAATTACCCCATTCCGGACATAATGGGATATGTCCCGCAAGCCAATTCGACTATTTCGATTAGTTTTCACATAAATTAAAATATAAATCAACATATATTCAATTTGAATGTACATTTTAATTTACCAGGGCCACATACTGACTCTAAAAATTCCATAAAAATTATATCTGGTTTTTTTTGTTGATACGGTCATGACAAAACTAATTTCGTCGAATTTAGAGATCATTTGGAAAACTATCATTTTTCAGTCGATTAAATTCAAACTTAAATTGCCAAACACGTTTTCTTTTGCTATGCTCATATATTAATTCCAAAAATTATGAATTTTGGAATTTAGCAATAGTTTGACATTCTAGATCCAACAAAATTGGTTTCGTCGAAAACGGAGGCTGTTTGCAAAATGGCTATTTTTAAGGGCTATATTTATATTAAATTCCATAGAGACTATTCTGAATATTTAACTGGCCATAACGTTTTATTCCCGTTATGAAATTTCAATTTTTCACATCCGTTAGACAGATATTTTTAAATAGATTCATATATTTCTTGTTTTACTGAAATCCGATTTATTTTGAATCCTGTACATTTAGCTAAAGTTCAAAGTTGAATTTTCAAACTACCGCGCCATTTCAAGCTCGTTATATAATTAAAATAAATATTTATATTCTAACATCGATTTAAATAAGTTTATACGCTCTAGTTCTATTCAAAATAAATTTCTAGTTGTAATTATTTAAAAAAAAAATCATTTTGAATATTAAAATTCATTAAAATTGCCAAAATAAAAATTTTAAATTGGTTCTGATTTTCCGGGTTGTTACAATCTCCCCCACTTAAAATTTTTTCATCCTCGAAAAGGAACGGAGCCGAAAGTTGTTTAACCAACCAACTCAACTTTGATTATGGCGTTCATTCTTCAACCTTTTAGTTTCTAAGAATTTTCAAATTTTTCAAAAATTTGGCTAACACCCTAAATTTTCGAAAATTTTCGCCATAACCTCCTTTGTACGGGGAGACATTTGAAACCTCAACTAGCCACGCAGGGCCCTCATCATACAAAAAGAAAAAGAAAGGGCCAAGCGGCTAGCCAATCGGCTCATAAAATCATCCAAACCCAAGAAATATAGTAAACATATACCTATTTTTCGGGCATACAATTTATTCCTCTTCTTAGCCTCCTTGCTATGACCTGTTCATCATATACACATGTACATATATGAAATTGCAATCAATTTTCAAGTCAGTTCAATATTTGATTCAATTTGGCTAAATTTGCCTTCCATTTTCATGTTGATTTTATTAGTTAACAAATAATCAAACATCACAACAAGCAGTCAATTAGTTGATTATATGTTCAAATTCATAATTTTTAGACATTCAAAAATCATGTGTTTGATGCCAATTCACAATAGATAACCCTATATAAGTTTTGGTTCTCACACCAGTCAATTGAAAATATGTAGATATCCCACTTTCAAAACTCGAACATAAATACTGATGATGTCCGAACATCACCAAAATTATCCCCGAGCGACTAGTGTGTGACTCTATATCTATCCAGTATATTTGAGACTTCGATTATACGTTCATGACGCATATATGGAAAATCTCATATACTCGATTGTCCAAAATAAAATAATATAAAATAATATACTCAAATACATATAGTTAGAATAATTTTTCAAAACAAAATTCGTTTTGATTAAATCATACTCTTCTAACTCATTCTAGGATACTACTGATCCCATCTCTAACGAGTCATTCTCATTTTGGATATTACTAATCCAATCTCTGATGAATTCCTTCGTTTAGTTCTAATATGTCTTGTTCTCGAACTCTGTAAACCAATGCTCTAATACCAAAGTGAAACGACCCGAACTTCCCCTGTCTCCGAAGTGGGGAGAAAGAACGGATTGAGTTGATAAACGACAGATCAGAACGCAAAAAGAAGAACATTTCGTTGCTACAAGAATATTTCAGAGTATACATGAATAATATACAGCGGAAAAATATCAGAGATTAAAATACATTACATTAGCAGTGGAAAAATAATATAAAACACAATTGAAAGGAATATACGGATACAGAGCGTTTCGAAAATAACTCCTGCTATAAACCAGGATCCTATGAATATAATATCTGCAAAACCAAAACTACTAGCTGCCCATGTGGAAAATAGGGGCACCCAGAGTTTAGGTTAAAATAATAAACTCTAGGTCAATCATGTGACTGGTGTGAGAACTAAAGCAGTTATTTCAAACTTCACTTTAAATTAGAGTAAATTAAGGGACCACGCCATATAACACGGAACAGGTTTCCTCCCAAGAATACCAGTGCATAAAACAAACAGCGCAATGCTTTTTAGGGAAATGAAGCTATTATAAGACACATGTCCCATTACACAATGCAACGCAAGCCAAAGGATAGGGTTTTCCCTTATAATAGCCAAACATGCTTGGTATGTTTAAAACAAATCATTTTGATATTACTATAAGTGCATAGTGTATCAAACAACTTCAAATATAAATGTATCAATCATAGACGGCATGGGTACCATATATCGTGTCGCCATACTAGGCTCTACAATCAAAACCGAAATGTCACGTATTGGAAATTGAATTTCCGTCATGACTCAAGGCAAGGGATCATCTCCTCGTCGGCTTCGAGAAACTTTAGCAAATGCTTAGGGAACACACTCTCGTGAACCCCTTGATGCTTAAGGGTCGGTCCACACTTACGTTAGGGGATTAGTTATTCCTGAGCACACGTTTCCCGGTCCTACCGGACCTATCCATAGGCTCCGTAGTAACCGATATATCCGAGGCGCCTCGCAATCCATCATCCACATAGGTAAAAATAAATAAATGTCTGGGCTCCGTACCATAACCCCACCCATAGCTAGAAGGAAACGTTGTGCACTCCCTATAGTCACGATCCCCTTTTTGACTCATACCGAGGTGTGAGGCTTGCGAATTAACACTACACACAAAGCTATGTGTTCATCGCTTTTCTACGAATTAGAGAAGCACGAATTTTAAATTAAATACTGCAAGCGCACAGGTGTGTAGGATACAGGTCGAACAGAGGGAGGAATATTAAATCAATTTATTTATATAATTTCTTGGGAGAGTTATGTAACACCCCGTGAATTCTATAACGTTAAGCTTCACAAATTAAAGTATAGTTAATTCTAAATGAAAGAATTAAGGGAAATGGGTTACGCCATTGCGTTCATCTCGGAATTCTGCTTGAGATAGAGTCCGAGTTTGCGTTAATTCGACTCCGTATGAAGGAGTTATGGCCTCTGGAAGTTTCAGAATAAAATTTAAATTCAAACAGCTCAGTTTAAAATACAAAATTCGAATTTCAGGTTCAAACTAGGCTGGGCAGGAAAATTCCAGCCCAGAGACCAGGTTGACCATAGGGTCGACCATGGTGTAGACCTGGTCCACCCCAGGTCGACCATAGTGTCGACCTGGTCCTCCCCAGGTTGACCATAGTGTCGACCTGGGTGTCAACCTGCCAGTCGACATGCCTGGTCGACCTGGCTGGCTACGTCTGGCTCTGGCTCGAATTTCTATGGCTCTGTGTGTCACTAAGGCTGACGTGTCACCTCTTGATTGGCTCTTTGAACTTTGTATGGTCTAGATTCCTCCTGTCTTCATTCAACAGCTCAAAACAACTTAAAAATCTATAAATACACCCTAAGTCTCAACTGAAAATTCACAAAAAAATGGAGTCGTCATGCTGGAAGGGAGGAATTGAAAATAACCGTCAAGAGAGAAAAGCCTAGAGATGAATCAAATTAAGAAGAAGATCAAAGTTTAATCAAAATTAATCAACGCAACGTTAGTCTACCCAAAGGAGCGCATCTCAATTTCAGAATTCAGAATCTAGAATTCAAGATTCTGCATTCGTTGTAAGTATAGTGACCTTTCAGAATATGAATGAAAACTGTGATGTGATTCGATGTAAATTAAAATAGAATTGTTTATTATATAAATTCTGTGTATTGTAATAGTTCTATCATGACTTGTGTGTTGATGTTTGTGGCATAAATTGATTGGTGCAAGCTTATTGAACAATTATATATGAAAACAATGGCACTTGCAAGTTTGTGGCAAAAACTAGGATTTGACCCCTTTTTGTTTAAGCCTATGGCATGGATTATATATATTCATTAAGTCTAAATTAAGGCTTATGTAAACATGTTCTAGATTTGAACCCTCTTATGCCTACATGACCCAAAAACCTATGATATCATTTTCATGTTTATTTGCAAGTATAATTAGATCTATGTTAAGTATCGTTTGGGTTACATAAACTATGCAAGTTCATGTTTATTTGCAAGTATAATTGGATCTATGTTAAGTATCGTTTGGGTTTCATAAACTATGCAAGTTCATGTTGAAATAGGCTATGTGATTAGATGTTATAATTAGACATTTTGGTGAATATACAACATGCTAGTTTTGTGGTTGACATTATGCCAACTTCAACACATTTTAAACACAAGTTTGTATTGGCCTAAAATATGCCATTTCATATGTCACCTACTTAGTGATACTTTGATTTTAATGCAAGTTCACATGACCCATCATTTATGTTAGTATCGCTAAATTGCAAGTTCATGCGCCACACACCCTTATATGTTGTAAAATATTACATGTTCTTGATTTCCCCTTTTCTCACGCCTATAAAGTTGGGCTGAATTGTGTCAAGCCCAACATTTATTATAATGTTGCGAACGTATAAACGGGGGTAATAACGTTGGGTGTAAAACATAAAAATATATGTTGGCATGTTTAGCACATGCCAATGACAATGACATTTAAGCGGTATGAATTGATATACCCAAGAACAAAAGATATGACATTTGTATATATAATTGAGAAGTAATAAAATATGTAAATTTAGAAAACACGATATGCTTAACCCGAGGTTGTATTGAGTTGTGATGTAAACCTGCCCGGACCCGCCCGGCTGTCCAGTAGTCACAACAATACCTATCCAATGTGGGTGGTTAAGCATTGAGTCCAATAAAGACCTGAGGTTAAACTGAGCTACGGTGTAAACCTGCCCGGAACCGACCAGCACATCCAGTAACCGTAGCAATACCTGTCTAATGTGAGTGGTCTGGTGCTCCTAAGAGGCTAAGACAGATGGTAGGGTTAAGTCAACTATAACACTTAACCAAATTCAACATGTTAACAAGAATTGATGGGTTGGGTTAGGTAAATACAGACACTTAACCACTTAACATGTTTGACTAGAAAATCCTGGTCGCGAGGGACCCGTTTCAGTAGTAACCCAAGTTAGGTATCAACGGTACCCTGAAACTAGGCAGGGTGGGGCACGATTACTGGGCTGATTGTAAGCGGTCAAACGATGGTGGTGGGTGCACAGTGCAGGTCTAACGGGGTGCGGGCGTGCACACACTCCGAAGCAGACAACCAGGACACTGGGGACACCAGTAGTATAACCTATGCCTTCTAGAATTTGTGTCGGGGCCGCCACCATGGGTCTTGATACACCCCATGGTGGGTCCAGCATAGGTATCTACAATTCTTAGGGGTCGTATGACACATGTTAACGCGAGTAGGAGCCGATCTTTTAATAAGAATGGGGATCCCTTCACCCTCAGCATGGGATGCCAGTTGGAATAAACTCAAGTAGGTGCAGAGATATATAGTGTGGGTCCGATAGTACATTCGATTCCAAACGTCACCTCCTTAGCGTGTGACACTTTCCTATTTTCAGTTTATATCTATCATGCCATTTTCTTATTCACATACTAAAGAGTTACTAGATTTATTCAGGCTTTATGTCTGACCCTATTTTCTTTTCGTCTTCTTTTCTTCCGTTTTCCCTCCAGGTCCACAAGGAGGAAACAGCTCAGCTCATCAGACTCTTTACAAGCTCCAAGATCATAGATGTATGATTTGGATCTCTTTTGCTCGGACTATGGCTTTGGATATCACCATGGGGATTTTTGTCACTTTATTTATGTTTTATGCTTCTTTAATACTCAAGACAGTAATGATGTTATGTTGGAAGTATTTTGAGACAATTATGGAATGTTTTGTTTTGAACACATATTGATGAAATATAAGTCTTTTTGGTTTCCACTGTTTAAAATATGTGTATTTATATCTGTCTTGAGTTTATCCGTGGCTTTTACTTATAAACCTCCACCAAAGTTAAGGCATTCCCTTTGTGAGTGACCTTAACAGAGGTGGGGTGTTTCACTTGGTATCAGAGCATAGGTTTACCAGACAAGATAAAAGTTATTGAAATTGTTTTCAAAAGAAAATTTAAAGAAGCATTTTTCAAGAAAAAAATGTGTTATATTTATAAAAGGACAAAATCCCCCAAAGCCATGTGCCCTATCTATCTCTCTCTATCATTCATTTTGAATTTTTCCTTTCTGTTTCAGCATGTCTGGGGACCTTACTCCCCAGCTACAGATGCTTTTACTCCTCCTTCTTCTCTACGTGAACCAGCAACCGGAAGAATCACCGAACAAGAAGACGGATAATAGTCAAGGAGGAAAGGACCACAACAATAATAACAAGACACGTGAGAAAAGGAAATGTTATTTCTGTGGCATTGTTTGACATGTGGTGAGCGATTGTAGAAAGAAGAAGAGGAAGATAAGTGCTACTTGCTTCTATTGCGGTGAGGCTGGACTCATGGCTAAGGACTACCTAAAGAAGAAAGGGCAGGGACAGAAAGCTAGATCCACTTTAGGGGGTCAGGTTCATGCGCTAGTGGCACCTAAGCAGGAACGAGGTAGTAATATTTCTGTAGAAAGTGTAGTCTATCTTTATGATCATCCAGTTCGTACACTTTTTGACTCTGGCGCATCACACTCTTTTATTTCATCTGCCTTAGTAGAATCTCTGCATCTAGACACTAGTATGGTAGAAGATCCCTTAGTAGTTTCAAATCCAATTGGGGGCTCCGCTTACTTGTCAATCGTTTGTTTGAGTTTGAAAATCTCTATTCTCAGCGTTGAGTTTAGTTGTGATGCCTTTGTCTTAGGCTTCTCAGGATATGGTTTGATTTTAGGCATGGACTGGTTATCCAGTAATGGTGCCATCCTTGATTGTAAGAAAAGAGTATTTAGGCTCTTGACTCGTCTTGGTAACACTCTAGAAATTTCTTGTAATCCCTTGAATGCTGTTATGCTTAGTTATCTAGAGTCGCTTGATGCTTCTGATGAGAATTTGCAATCAGTAAGAGTAGTCCGGGAATATCCGGATGTCTTTGAGGAGGTGAAAGGCTTACCTTCGAGGTGGGAAATAGACTTCCACATATATCTTGTGGATAACGCGAAGCCTGTAGCTTTACCTGTCAGACACATGACTCCAAAAGAGAGAAAGGAGCTCAGTAAGCAGGTTAAAGAACTTCTCGAAAAGGGGTTCATTAGACGGAGCATTTTGGAATGGGGTGCTCCAGTGGTGTCCGCAACCAAAGCGGACGGTTCGCTTCGCCTTTGCGTCGACTATAGGGAGTTAAACAAATTGACCAAGAAAAATAGGCACCCTCTTCCCCGAATCGACGATTTGTTTGATCAATTTGTAGGTGCGACGGTCTTCTATCAACTTGATCTGGCAACTGGGTTCCATCAGCTAAGGGTAGCTGAAGACAAAATTGATAAAACGACGTTTAGAACCCCAGACGGTTTCTTCGAGTGGCTTGTCATGCCTTTCGGCTTGACAAATGCACCCGCTTATTTCGTAGACCTAATGAGCAGGGTGTTCAGAGAATTCCTCAACAAATTTGTGGTTGTCTTCGTAGATGATATCTTAATCTTCTCAAGGAATGAGGAAGAACATGCTCAGCATCTAAAAGAAATCATGGATACTCTCCGCGCACATCAGCTAAAAGCCAAATTCTCCAAGTGCCACTTTTGGAGAAAGGAGGTAAGATTTCTAGGGCATATAGTGTCCAAAGAAGGGTTGGCCGAAGACCCCGCGAAAGTGGTGGCAGTGCTAGATTGGAAGACACCAAGAAATGCAACTGAAGTTCGAAGCTTTCTTAGGCTAGCCGGTTTTTACCAAAAGTTTATTAGGGATTTCGCGAAAATCTCAGCCCTACTCACAAGGCTAACAAAGAAGAATCTGGCGTTCACTTGGGATTTGGACTGCGGGTTTGCTTTCCAACGATTAAAATGGGCTCTTACAACAGTCCCAGTTCTAACTCTGCCTGACGGAAGCAAAATGTTCACAGTATACACGGATGCATGTGGAACGGGAATAGGCACTGTTCTAATGCAAGAAGGAAGGGTAGTAGCGTATGGGGGAAGACAATTAAAAGTTCATGAAAAGAACTACCCAACCCACGATCTTGAGTTAGCCGCCATTGTCTTTGCGCTTAAGTCTTGGCGATATTATCTCCTAGGTGAGAAGTTCGAATTATACACTGACCATAAATCGTTGAAATATCTCTTCTCCCAGAAGGATCTTAACTTGAGGCAGCAAAGATGGATGGAGTTTCTTGCCTCGTATGACTTTGAAATTTCCTATACTCCCGGCAAAGGCAACGTAGTAGCAGACACGTTGAGCCGAAGGAAACTGACCTTGAGCCCGCTCTTTGTGGAAAGGCAAAGCCTGGAGTATATAGCCAGTTTTAACTTTAGGCCCTCTTCAGATTTTGTACAGGGTTTGTTAGCATCTCTCGAAGTACGCCCTACTCTCTTGGACTCAATAGGGGCTGCACAACGTGAAGACCCTCAGCTTGTTGATGTGATTGATAAACTTATTAGGGGTGAGACTTCTAGTCACCTCAGTAGGTACGCCATTGATGATAAGGGTTGGCTGAGGCGAGATGGAAGATTATGCATCCCACAAGCAAGGGAGTTGACAAAGAAGGTTCTCGAGGAAGCACATCATTCCAAGATGACTATACACCCTGGCGGTGATAAGATGTACAAGGATATAAAAAGGACTTTCTTTTGGAACGACATGAAGCAGAACGTGGCAGATTTCGTTTCAAAGTGCATGACCTGCCAACGGGTCAAGGCGGAACAGAAGAAGCCTGGAGGACTACTTCATCCTTTAGAGGTCCCACAGTGGAAGTAGGATAGCATTTCAATGGACTTCATTGATGGACTACCTAGGTCGAGAAGAGGCAACACTAGCATTTGGGTAATAGTGGATAGGCTTACTAAAAGCGCCCATTTCATACCTATCAAGAGTAGAAGGACTGCCGCATCTCTAGCATCTCTTTATCTCAAGGAAATAGCTCGACTTCATGGGATACCCTCCAGCATTGTTAGTTACTGAGACCCTATCTTCACAAGTGAGTTTTGGTGGAGTCTGCAAGAAGCTATAGGCACATAGTTATGTTTGAGCACGGCCTATCACCCCCAAACCGATGGCCAGACGGAAAGGGTGAATAGAGTTTTAGAGGATCTTTTGAGACTTTGTGTTCTTGACTTTGGAGGGACATGGGAGGATCACCTTCCTTTAGTGGAATTTTCCTACAACAACAGCTATCAAGCTACCATCGGTATGGCGCCCTTCGAAGCCTTGTATGGAAGACCATGCAAATCACGAACTTATTGGTGGGAGTCTACAGATAAACTTATACTTGGGACAAATATGATTCGAGAGACTTCAGAGAAAGTGGACTTGATACGTAGGAGAATGAAGACTACCCAAGACAGACAGAAATCCTACGCCAACAAAAGAAGGACCGACCTTGATTTTGAGGTTGGGGACAGAGTTTTCCTTAAGGTATCTCCTTTAAGGAACGTCGTTCGTTTTGGATCCACAGGAAAGCTAGCACCAAGATTTGTAGGACCGTTTCCTATCATCAAGAAGGTTGGGAAGATGGCCTATAGACTAGAGATCCCCGAGAGACTGGCCGGAGTTCACAACGTCTTTTATGTTTCTCACCTCCGGAAGTGTTTGCATGAGTCTGCGGAAGTGGTGGAACCTAGCATTCAAGAAGAAGCCGAAGTGGAACGTGAAGCAACTATGAGTAAAGTTCCAATCTGCATCTTAGGAACTGAAGTGAAAAAGATACGCAACCGCGAAGTCAAACTCGTTAAAGTTCAGTGGAGCGACGCCGAGGAAGACGCGACTTGGAAAACTGAGGACAGAATATGCGCTGCCTACCCTCTTCTTTTCGAGGGTACATCTTTGATCTCTCTCTCTCTTTCCTTAAGTTATGCTTTATCTATCTTTTTAGGTATATCTCCTCGGTCCTTTTCCTAACTCCTTAGGTAGAAAACAAATGGATGCAAACATGTATTTGAAAACATGTTATGGATGATGGCTGCAAATGGTTGCTAGTGATTGCTAGTGGTTGCTCGTAGATGCATATACACACACACCCTAGGTTATAGATCGGCTCAGTCACTTCATATTGCATACGCACATATATGGATTCTCATTTGTATATGGTTGAAACTTGATATGCTTTCATATGGTCGTCGCATTTGTGTGAATAGTTGTGCACTCATACAGAATTATGAGTAGGAAAAATTTGCATACATAATGGATTCATGACACTTACATGATTCGCATTAAGGAGGTCAACTGAATCAGTAGACCGCCTGATTTCTGCATTAGATAAGGGCATATACACACACTATGCATATGATCGTGAAGCACTAGAAGTCTTTTAAGACAATGGATGTCTGTGTTTGTTGGTTGAGTAGATGGACTGTTGGATGGTAGGATATACATTCTTCCTAACTTGAAGATTTCGAGGACGAAATCCTTTTAAGGGGGGGATGTAACACCCTATGAATTCCATAACGTTAAGCTTCACAAATTAAAGTATAATTAATTCTAAATGAAATAATTAAGGGAAATGGGTTACGCCATTGCGTTCATCTCGGAATTCTGCTTGAGATAGATCCGAGTTTGCGTGAATCGGACTCCGTATGAAGGAGTTATGGCCTTCGGAAGTTTCAGAATAAAATTTAAATTCAAACAGCTCATTTTAAAATTCAAAATTCGAATTTTAGGTTCAAACTGGGCTGGGCGGGAAAATTCCCGCCCAGAGACCAGCTCAACCATAGGGTCGACCATGGTGTCGACCTGGTCACCCCAGGTCGACCATAGTGTCGACCTGGTCCCCCCCAGGTCGACCATAGTGTCGACCTGGGTGTCGACCTACCAGTCGACCTGCCTAGTCGACCTGGCTGGCTAGGTGTGGCTCTGGCTCGAATTTCTATGGCTCGTGTGTCACTAGGGCTGACGTGTCACCTCTTGATTGGCTCTTTGAACTTTGTATCATCTAGATTCCTCCTGTCTTCATCCGACGGCTCAAAACAACTTAAAAATCTTTAAATACACCCTAAGTCTCAACTGAAAATTCACACAAAAAATAAATAAGAAAGGAGTCGTCATGCTGCTAGGGAGGAATTGAACATAGCCGTCAAGAGAGAAAAGCCTAGAGACGAATCAAATTAAGAAGAAGATCAAAGTTTAATCAAAATTAATCAACGCAACGTTAGTATACCCAAAGGAGCGCATCTCAATTTCAGAATTCAGAATTCAAGATTCTGCATTCGTTGTAAGTATAGTGACCTTTCAGAATATGAATAAAAACTGTGATGTGATTCGATGTAAATGAAAATATAATTGTGTTATTATATAAATTCTTTGTATTGTAATAGTTCTATCATGACTTGTGTGTTGATGTTTGTGGCATAAATTGATTGGTGCAAGCCTATTGAACAATTATATATGAAAACAATGGCACTTGCAAGTTTGTGGCAAAACCTAGGATTTGACCCCTTTTTGTTTATGCCTATGGCATGGATTATATATATTCATTAAGTCTAAATTAAGGCTTATGTAAACATGTTCTAGATTTGAACCCTCTTATGCCTACATGACCCAAAAACCTATGATATCATTTTCATGTTTATTTGCAAGTATAAATGGATCTATGTTAAGTATCGTTTGGGTTACATAAACTATGCAAGTTCATGTTTATTTGCAAGTATAATTGGATCTATGTTAAGTATCGTTTGGGTTTCATAAACTATGCAAGTTCTTGTTGAAATAGGCTATGTGATTAGATGTTATAATTAGACATTTTGGTGAATATACAACATGCTAATTTTGTGGTTGACATTATGCCAACTTCAACACATTTTAAACACAAGTTTGTATTAGCCTAAAATATGTCATTCCATATGTCACCTACTTAGTGATACTTTGATTTTAATGCAAGTTCACATGACCCATCATTTATGTTAGTATCGCTAAATTGCAAGTTCATGCGCCACACACCCTTATATGTTGTAAAATATTACATGTTCTTGATTTCTCCTTTTCTCACGCCTATAAAGTTGGGCTGAATTGTGTCGAGCCCAACATTTGTTATAATGTTGCGAACATATAAACGGGGGTAATACCGTTGGGTGTAAAACATAAAAATATATGTTGGCATGTTTAGCACATGCCAATGATAATGACATTTAAGCGGTATGAATTGATATACCCAAGAACAAAAGATATGACATTTACATATATAATTGAGAAGTAATAAAATATGTAAATTTAGAAAACACGATATGCTTAACCCGAGGTTGGATTGAGTTGTGATGTAAACCTGCCCGGACCCGCTCAACTGTCCAGTAGTCACAACAATACCTATCCAATGTGGGTGGTTAAGCATTGAGCCCAATAAAGACCCGAGGTTAGACTGAGCTACGGTGTAAACCTGCCCGGAACCGACCGGCACATCCAGTAACCATAGCAATACCTATCTAATGTGAGTGGTCTGGTGCTCCTAAGAGGCTAAGGACAGATGGTAGGGTTAAGTCAACTATAACACTTAACCAAATTCAACATGTTAACAAGAATTGATGGGTGGGGTTAGGTAAATACAGACACTTAACCACTTAACATGTTTGACTAGAAAATCCTGGTAACGAGGGACTCATTTCAGTAGTAATCCAAGTTAGGTATCAACGGTACTCTGAAACTAGGCAGGGTGGGGAACGATTACGGGGCTGATTGTAAGCGGTCAAACGACGGTGGTGGGTGCATAGTGCAGGTCTGACGGGGTGCGGGGGTGCACACACTCCGGAGGAGACAACCAGGGCACTGGGGACACCAGTAGTATAACCCATGCCTTCTAGAATTTGTGTCGGGGCCGCCACCATGGGTCTTGATACACCCCATGGTGGGACCAGCATAGGTATCTATAATTCTTGGGGGCCGTATGACACATGTTAACGCGAGTAGGAGCCGATCTTTTAATAAGAATGGGGATCACTTCACCCTCAGCATGGGATGACAGTTGGAATAAACTCAAGTAGGTGCAGAGATATATAGTGCGGGTGCGATAGTACATTCGATTCCAAACGTCACCTCCTTAGCGTGTGACACTTTCCTATTTTCAGTTTATATCTAAAATGCCCTTTTCTTATTCACATACTGAAGAGTTACTAGATTTACTCAGGCTTTATGTCTGACCCTATTTTGTTTTCGTCTTCTTTTCTTCCGTTCCCCCCTAGGTCCACAGGGAGGAAACAGCTTAGCTTAGCCAAACTCTTTAAAAGCTCCAAGATCGTAGATGTATGATTTGGATCTCTTTTGCTTGGACTATGGCTTTGGATATCACTATGGGGATTTTTGTCACTTTATTTACGTTTTATGCTTCTTTAATACTCAAGACAGTAATGATGTTATGTTGGAAGTATTTTGAGACAATTATGGAATGTTTTGTTTTGAACATATATTGATGAAATAAAAGTCTGTTTGGTTTCCACTGTTTAAAATATGTGTATTTATATCTGTCTTGAGTTTACCAGTGGCTTTTACTTATAAACCTCCACCAAAGTTAAGGCATTCCCTTTGTGAGTGACCTTAACGGAGGTGGGGTGTATCAAGTTAGACAAAATTTTGGAGGTTGATTTTGAAAACAAAACAAAATTGAAACTATAATTTGATTCAGAACAAAACTAATTGAACCGAAGATCAAATCACAATTACAATTGAAAAGCGAACAAAACTATGAATCAGATATGAATCTAATCAAATCCAATTTAACCTAAGAAAGCGATTCAAAAGTAGAAATTAAATTACAGAAATAAAAACAACAAACAAGAAATACAATTAGAATTACCGCTGAATCTAATCAGACGGTCAATCTCTAATAAAAAGAAGTGCAAAATACAACTAGTACTCTACCAAAACTAATTGTGTAGATGGCACTAGCTGCTAAGAAATAGAAAAATGCAGAAAATAAAAAGAAGAAAAAGAACTTTGTTAATGGAGTAATGGAATGGTCGCTACAATGATATTACAAAGGTATTTATAGGAGACAATCAAACCCTAACCCTAATTACAAATGGGCCTAGCTATTTCAAGTGAGTTTTATGCCTTTTGTCATGTGGAACAAGTTCTAGACCTTTTCTCCTTTCTTCTTGCAAGCCTGCTTTGATTTGTAATGTTCATGGCCTTTCTACTGATTATTTTCTTGTCCAACAGAAACTAGATGTGGCATCTTCATATGCAAAATCTTCAAATGTAAATATACAACAGTTTGATCTCTATTTCTCTACTTTTCTGGTTGCATGCGGGCTGGGTTGGAATATCTGTAAAAATGACAAAACAATACCCAAGTAAAATTTATTTATATATAAAAGATAAGATATAAGAGCATAAAATAAACACATTTCTGTGCTAATCAAATACGCCCACACTTATCTTTTACGCGTCCTCGAGTAAAAAGAAAGAAAAATAAAGAAAATGAAAAGCTAGACTAGATAGGTCACACTTTCGTAGGAAACACAATTGCACTGAGCGTATGCAACAAGCCGTTAAACCTCTAGGTGTCCCTAGGAGGACGAGTGGTGTCTCGTGAGGGTTTTCAGCGGATACTACCCACAAAATCCAAATGCAGTATGATATGGATCTAATGTAACTATATGAATGCAGAGGACTTATGCAATTGAAAACAAAAAAATGAAACATGACTTGTTTCAGGAAGTGGTATAACAAATTAAGTTAACAATTTCTAATCAGTTAATTTTATTTTAGATACCTCAACTTGTCACAAATTTTCAACATAAATCAAGTTTTCAAATGTTAAATTCCAGTTTGGCCAGTTGATTCGGTCGATAACATAGTGTAGCCATGAAATAAATTCTTAGTTTGATTGGCACAGTTTGTAAAGTGGTATTCTAATTTCCTTGTGTATGGCTATTCAAATCAATAAGGTAAGAAATGTTTGGGCATCATCGCTTACGCTCTATCTCTATAAAAGTTGAAATTTATTATTAATTACATACAACTAACTTAGAAGACCAAGGTATGCCACCCATACACTGCCTTGCAGACTGACGGAGAGTTAGGACAGAGCTTGGGGGATTGTGCAGACCAACGCTGACTTTGTCAACAACATGTCGGTAATCCTTAGGTGTCCAATCTCATAAAATGAGACCAAGATATTCCAATGCTGACTTTGTCAACAACATGTCGGATAGAGCTTGACGGGTTTGCACACCAACGCTAGATATACAAGCAATGTTGGATACCCTTGAATTATTATTATTATTATTATTGAAAATATTAGAATAAGAGAGAGTTATGCGAATTCAACTTAACACAACTTAGTTTTAAAGATTCGAAAAGCCAATATAAGTATTTTAAGTCCTCCACTTATTTAAACAAAGTCTACAATATAGAATAGATTTCATGGCCATCACCTAAGAATCTCCCTATGTACCGGTTACACTATTATCCCTCAAAATTAAACTTTTCATTATATTTCAAATTCGAACTTATTTGAGATAAAAAATACTATCAACTGATTAATAATCCTTAACTTATTTTGTTGTATCAAAAATAAAATGAGTCGTATTTTTAAAAAAAATGGCATGTTACTACGATATAAAATGCATGATGGTCCTATATGAAAAGAAAGAAAGATAAAATAAAGAAAAATCAAAAGAATGTAATGCAGACTCCCCCCACACTAGAACTAAACAGTGTCCACACTCTGAATGTTTCCTAAATTTGAAAGATCGTACCCAAAGGTGAATGAGATGCAAAATTATTTGAAGAATGAAATGCAGTCTAACTATATGTAAGAATGGATCATATATACAATGATATATGTGTTTATGATGCATGCGATGCAAAGATTTCCACCAACTTTTCCCTCCACACTTGGTTCTAGCCCTATGAGTCCCATTTCCACTATGTCTAGACATGTTTTCTAATAGGCAAAGGTTTTTGAAAACCATCTCATCTTTATACCTAGATTTATAGTCCAAAATATAAATATCTAGGGTCATCCTAACATGAAGTTTTTCAATTAAGCTAACATTCCAAAAATAGTTCATGTGCTCAACAAATTTATCAGTGTAATTTTTCAAAAATTTGTGATCGTATATAAATTCAGTGAAATTTGAATTCTGAGTGCTATTCAAGACTATGTGATCACATTTCTCATCATTAGTTGACAACATATTTTTGCCTCTGACAATTTCAAGTTCGTTTGAAATTTTCTCAAAGTTAAAATTTTCGAACTCGTAATGTAAATCTATCTCTTCCTCATTTGGCAGCTCATCCTCATACAATCCAAAGAATTCATGTTCGTCAAAATCCTTTTCCAATTTTGAATTTTTGAAAAAAATCAACATTTTAATTTTGTTCAATTTCAAAAATTTCAAGTTTCTCGCAGCCTGAAAGATAGAGATTAAAATCACAGCTTAAATCATTTTCCTGAAAAGAGCTGAAGTCCAAATCATTTGTTGAATTTTGAACAACTTCATTTAGATCGTTATTCTCAATTTCCAAAGCTGTTATCTGAAAATTTTCACTATCAGTAAAGAATGGATTATTTTCTGATTCATCGCTTGTTTGAATTTGATTTTGTTGCTCTCGTTGTTCTTTTAAAGATGTCAATAAACAAAGAAGTTCATCAGCCTTTCTATTTAGTCTTTCTTCCTTCTCTCTAAGAATGTTAAGATGATATTCTTCAGAATCGTTGATTTGAAAGCTCTCGTTTTGGATTTCTTGATTTTCAAAATTATAGTCCACCTCAATTCCATAATCAAAATTATTTCCAATGTGGTAGTTGTTTGAATTTTCATAAAAATCACAATGATATTGGAATTCATTTTGATCATAAAAATTATGTTCGTAACCAAAACTGTTGGAATTTGAGGAAAAACTGAAATTTGGGTTATTTTCAAGATGTTGATATGGGCTATAACTTTGGAAATTTTGGTTTACAACCCCATGATGTGGATGTGGCTCATAATCGAAATTATTGAAATTTGAGTTGAAATCGCAATTTCGATCATATCTGTGATTTTGAAAATGTTGGTCATATGGAATATTTTGAAAATTGTTGGCATTGGGCTCACGAAATTTTGGAAAATCTTGCCTCATGAGTTGTAATTCATACTCATATTCTTCAAGAGGACGTCTACTCCAATTATTGTCCAACAATTCTCTCAAAGTTTTTTTTGAATCAGACATTTGAATGCAATCAAGGGAAGACAAAAATTATTCTTAGTTCAAAATAGTATAAAAGACTGATTGGTGCTCTATTAATTAACTGACTCAATTAGAAGGAGGAAGAGGGTCTTATGGTCATTCACGTACGGTATAAATACTGAGGGATACAACCAATGTTTTACGGGTAGTACGCAACCTCTTTTGCTAATAGTTCAATAAATTGAACCACTATATATCCGCGATCCAATTATACGAGATAGTCAACTCCACAAAACAACACTTTTAAATTATATTATTTTGCAAATCAAATCAAGCTTTATAGTTGAAAAATGACAAGAGTAATGATCAAGCATGGAAATTCGTTCACCACAAACAGATTTAGAAAATTCAGTCACAGAACAGACAGAATAATAACAGAAATGAAAAAAAAACATACAAGCAAGCTGCTGCCCCTACAGAAGATTTTACAAGCAATTTCTATACTTTATCAAAGCAGTTTCAGTACCTATAGAGTTTAGAAAATATTACAATGGGGTATGGTTGTCCGTCCAATGCAATTGAGTAGTTTAAACAATTCTAACTTCACTATTTGCAAATCCGTTGATCTTTGAATCCTTGTTCGGTTGTTTGAATTCTCTTCTTCACTTCGGGCTCAGATACTTCAATTTTTTTTATTTTTTTTGGAAAACAAAACTAACTAACAACTTTGAAACCAAAAGGAAGGGAAAAAAAGGAAAAACAAACAAAACAACTGAATGGACTCAACAAACCAAAAATAAATCTAAGTCAATACAGGCCGGCTGAAATATTCAACACCAATACCCTTCTCGAAACATATCAAGGCATCAATTATAACGAAAATAGGAAGTCGTGTAAATCAATTATTTAATACCAAAACTTGCCCACTCACACAATCAACTTTAGGGGCCGCGCACAAACAGTGAAACCATAAATCTCAAAAGAATTAGTCAACAACAAAAACAAAACAAAAAAATCTCGCCCCTTCTTATTTCCAACAAATCGAAGTCCAAACCCAAAATAAAATTCACTCCCCCTGCTTCTTTGTATTCAGTAAAAAAAAAAATCGACTCAACAAGCTTCAAGGTAGCAAAAGAAATTCGAATTCAAGCCTAGTTCACTTTCGATTTTGGCGTTGAATCGATATGGTACGAATTCAATTGTGGGTTTCGATTTGGTCTGTGGTGATGGCTTTAGCGGTGGTTTTTGATCGGAATTGGTGAGTGTGAACTGTGGGCGTGGATGATGATCGGTCCTGATGTGGAGTTCAGAAGTAGTTTTGAGAACTAGGGGTTGTTGTCTGTAGCTGCGTTTGGGTTTATGCGTTGTGTTTGGGAGGCGAAGTGGGGTCCGATGGTTGCGGTGGTGATGAATTTGTGAACTGTGATATGCGCTAGTATGGGCAGATGACTGTTGACAGTTGATGGCTTTGATTTCGGAAGATGTGGGAGAACTGAGGGATGGTAGGCGTTTTGCAAGGGCTGATGAACGTGAGTTCTTGTGGGTTTGCGGCAGTGATCTGAGATTGCTGGGTGATGTGTGATTTGGGTTGGGGATCGGTTAATCAGGTTTTGGGGGGTTCTTTTGGGTTGCGAAGGGTGAAAGGAGATGCGGTGAATGATTTGGATGGGTATGTGGTGATTTGCGTGGAATTTTTGGTGATGTTGTGTAAGTCGGGTGGAGATGGTGGCTGATCGTATGGTATGTTGCAGGGTGAACTTTGGTTACGGTGATGTTCAAACAGGACATTGGATGTAAATCGCTTGATGGTGTATATAAGATGAAGGGGGCTGTAGGAATTGCGTGAAGATGAGGACTGACGAATTTGGTTTGGGTTGTCTAAAGTTGTGAACGTTTTGGGTGAGGCTCAGGTGTGTTTGCGGTTTTGTATAGGGAAACGTGGTGCCATAGTTTGGAAATATGAGTGATGGTTGGTGTGAACGTGAGGACTGCTCGCGGGTTTCAGTTGTGGTTTAGCGTGGTGGTAGGATGGAATGGGGTTTTGGTTTGGATGTGGGTTTTGGGAGCGATGATGAATGGATTGGACAGAAGTTTTGTTGCTGCGGTGGGAGGAGGCTTTGGAAAGGGATGGTTTGGTGCTTCGGAATCAGGGATTTCAGGTTCGTTGATTCAGGGATTTGCGAGAGTGTGGGAATTGGAGAAGGTTTGACTAGTGGCGTAAATGGTAATGAATGTAGGAAGGCTGATGGTTTGGGTATGTGTGGAAGATGTTGAGGAGGGATTGTTGGCTAATGCAGATGGTGGTTTTTATGAAGATGAAGGAGGATTTTGTGGAGAGAAGTAGAGCACGTTGTGTGGCAGCGATGATGTATGGACGTGAGGAGAAAAATAGCAAGTAGGAAATTTGTAAAGGGAAGAAATATACAGAAAAGGCAAGAACTTGTAAACAAAGAAAGGAATTGAATTTATTATTATTATTATTATTATTATTGTTTTTTTTATTGCAGAAGAAGAAAGGGAAAAAAATGTGAAAAGACCCGAAACTTCCCCGTAAAGGGAAGCCTAGATTGCTTTTGAGAACAACACAAATCAGAACATAAACTGAAGAACATTTTATTGCTGATTACAACAATTACATCAGAGTACAAGAATATAACAGAGTATGAATACTTATTACACAATAGAAATACAATAATATCAGAGATTTAAATTACATTTAAATAGCAGTGGAAAATAATACAAATATACAACCGAAAGGAATACACGGATACAGAGCTTTCCGAATACCACTTCAGCTGTAAACCAGGATCCTGTAAATATATCTGCAAAAGCTACTCGACTGCCCGTGTGGAAAATATGAGCACCCGAGTTTGCCAGTGAATCAAACTAAAGGTCATTCATGGGACTGGTATGAGAAATCTTAACTAAACTAATCTAATAATAAGGCTAATCATAGGACCACGTCGCTAACGCGGAACGGGTTTACTCCATTAGATTACCAGTGCATAAAATAAAGTATATCGTTAAACAACGCAATGCCTTTTAGAAAAATGAAACCATTATAAGACCCAATTCCCATCACACAATGTAACGCAAACCGGAGGATAGGGTTTTACCTTATAATGATCAAAAGATGCTTGATACGATAAAACGGATTTAACATTAGTGTGTATATCTATGGGTATATATATATTTCAAAAACTATTTCAATCATAATGTATAAATCAAAGACGACATAGTACCCCATCCTACTATGTCGCCATACTAGTTCTACAATCAAAACCGCAAGGTGGTATTGGAAATTGAATTTCCATTATGAGTCGAGGCTAGGGGCAAGCTCCTCTCCGATTCGAAACACTCTAGCAAATGCCTTAGGATCCCCCGCAGTGAACCCTTGGATCTTCAGGGTCGGTCCCTACCTAAGGGTAGTGGGTTACTTATGCCTGAACACATGCTTCCCGGTCCCTTTGGACCTATAGAATGACCACTAACGGCCGATAAAAATCCGAGGCGCCTCAAAATCCATCATCCACATAAGTGAAATGTCAGCCAGTTTAAGCACCGACACCACTTCTAGCTAGAAAGAAACGTGTGCACTCCCTACAGTCCATATCCCGTTTTTGACTCATTCCGGGGTGTGAGGCTCGCGAAGTCACGATATACACAAAGCTATGCCGTAATAGGCTATACTTTGATCATCCCACAAGGCCCTGCTTTTCAACTGAAGCCTTGATCAACTGCATCTTGGCGTGCCACATTGACAATCCATGCCATGCGATCAATCACTATTAACATATACCAGGGTGTTAAGTAGAGAATAAATCCTCCACCACCAAACAGACATACATTAATAGAATCGATTTAATTCACAAGGAACGAAATCCAATGTCAGACACGCATCCATTTACTAGCTTATGCTCTGGGTCTGAGCGAAAACCAAATCCGCACAATCAACAATAGTCCGGACGGCCACCATTGAAGCCCCTTCAAGGTAGCTACTCCAATCAAGGGTCTCTGTAGCGACACATCCATTCGATGGGAAGATCGTCGGTCTTAAACCACCGTCTTCATCTTCGACTCTTCATCGTCGTAGTGATTATCCGGAATGGGTTAAACCCGGTCTTTCCTAATAACTAGCGTATTTTATAATTAAAACCCAAGTACTATAAAAACACTTCCAGAGCCTCATTCCAATTTAGAATATTCTTCTAATAAAATATTCGCATTATTATATCCAAGATAAATTCTTTAAATTATTCTTAAGTCTTACTTTTAACGATTTACTAAGAACCCAATTTGGTTTTAAATATCACAAATCATTATTCAATGATTAATTAAATTTAAGAAATTAATCTTATCTTTAACTGGGTTGAAGAACTAATGTCATTTAAAACATAGTTCACGATATACCCAAAATCGACTTCCATTAAATATGGAATCTTCACAGAAATCAAATCAATATATAATCGTTATAAATTTATATATCCGATCAATAATATAAATGGAATAACGGCAAAGCCTCTTAAATTCCATATGTAATATCGATCTTCTTTTACAGAAGCTTATCTCAGTTATTATTAATTCGAATTCCGTTCAACTCCAATTTAATGTATTAAATTGGAAAACTTTACTTTTGGAAAATTCCCATTTAAATCTTGATACAAGATTTATAAATTCCAAATCATATTCTTACTATTAATTGAGTTAAAGAACAGATGTCGTTTAAAAACATTGTTCTTGATAAACTCAACTCACAAATCATTTTTATTCTAATTACAAGATATAGTTTGAAACTCTAGTAATCTTAATTTAAAGATTTATTCTTTTCAACTGGGTTTAAGAAAGGTGTTATTGAAGACACCATTCACGACAAACCCAAAATCCAATTGATTTAATTTAATTTCAATTAAATATTCACTAATTGGAAAAATTCATTAAATCTTAATTTAATGATCTATTCTAGTTAATAACTAGTTCATTTAAATAAAATGTATTTTTCCAAAATATATTCTTTCCTAAAATATTTTCTATGAAATTTTCTAAAATATTCTTTTTCTAGAATATCCTTTATTGGAATGTGACTCAATCAACAACCATATATTGCCTGAAATCAACAAGCATGACAAATAATTATTAAACATCCAAATGATGACCAAAGTGGAATTTATAACTGTGTGAGCATTAAAGTAAATAACTAACACTCATCATAGACTGTCAATCCATCGATTGACAGATAACTAAATATTGGGATTAGTGTGTATCCAATATCATCCCAATACCCGTGTGGGGTTTCATCCATCAAACAAATAGTAAATTATTTGTGCGCTTGGGCGATGTGTGAAAATAATCGTCCCAATCACATAAACAAGTCGGGTAACTTGTAAATGGAAGTGTAATATTAGTTTGAATATACTAACACTATGTTTAACACATCAAACATTCCGACATCACAGATATATATCTCAATTATTTTTATTGTGAACAAATGACAATAAAAATCTAGTCTTTTATTCTCTTTCTTTTATTGTTAACAAGTGACAATAAAAATCTTAACTTTTATTTCTATTCTTTCGTGTAATCCCTTTCAATGACCAAAAATGAATATTTTTGGTGAAATCCTTTTAAGTGACAAGAATGTCCTTTTCATTTTAATTTACATTTTCTACCAGAAATGTACTTTTTATTTTAATCTTCATTTTCTAGAAAAAAATGTACTTTTTGTTCTAACACACATTTTTTAGCAAAAATGTACTTTTTAAAGTGACAAAAATTGTAATTTTGTCCATTTCCTTTTAATGTACAAAATATGATACTTTTGTTAAATTCTTTTCAATGTAAACGAAAATGTCATTTTTGTCTTCATTCTTTTAAAGTAAACAAAAATGCTAATTTTTCTTTAATCCTTTTTGATGATCAAAATGTAATCTCCCTTCTAAATGGACAAGAATATATGATTTGGTTAAACACTTTTTATGAATGGAAATGTTTATTTTATTTGATCCTTCTTAATACATGAAATGTTCATTTTATGTAATCCTTTTTCACTAATCAAGTTTTGACAAAAATGTTATTCTTTTCATAAATCAAGTTTTGACCAAAAGGTCATTTTCATTTGTTTAAACAAAATATGATTGTTTTGTTTGATCTATTTCTATTCAACAAAAATATGAATTTTTTTCACTGGTTTTCTATACAACAAAGATGAGTATTTTTGAAAATACCTTATTAAATGCCAGAATGTGTATTTTTACTTCGGTCTTTTTAATGTGACAAAAATGCCCATTTCTAATTCATTCTTTTTAATGTATAAAAATAAACATTTCTAATTCATTCTTTTTAATGTATAAAAATATACATTTCTAATTCATAAAAATATACATTTCTAATTCATTCTTTTTAATGTATAAAAATATACATTTCTAATTCATTCTTTTTAATGTATAAAAAAATATACATTTCTAATTCATTCTTTTTAATGTATAAAAATATACATTTCTAATTCATTCTTTTTAATGTATAAAAATATACATTTCTAATTCATTCTTTTTAATGTACAAAATGTGATGATTTAGTCTAATCTTTTTAATGTAACAAAATGTTGATTTTTTTCAAGGTATAAAAATGTTTATTTTTATCTAATTCTTTTCAAGGTATAAAAATGTTCATTTTTGTCTACTTAAACATGTTGTGACAAAAATACTATTTTTGTTTTCTAAAATCATGTTTTGACCAAAAATACTATTTTTATTTCTAAAATCATGTTTTGACCAAAAATACTATTTTTTATTAAATGATAGAAATGTGATTTTTATAAAATCCTTATTTAATAACAAAAATGTGCCTTTTTATTTCCTTTCTTTTAAAAGTGATAAAATGTCTCTTTTTATTTCATTCTTTTAAAATGGGACAAAAATATCTCTTTTATTGATGTAAACAAAAATGATAATTTCAATTTAACAAAAATGGGATTTTTATTTCACAAGTCAATTTTTAACAAAAATGTGTATTTCTAATTCTGCACTTCTTTATTGAGATCAATATGGAAATAAAAATATAGTTTCTTTTAATTGAAAGGAATGTTATTGAAAGGGAATGTTTAATAAAAATCTATTCTTTTGCTTTTAACTCTTTTTATTGTGGCAAAAGTGTCCTTTTCTAATTTAACACAAAAGTGAAAATTTTAATCCAATAAACATTTTATAACAAAATGTTATTTTCATTCTAATGTGACATTTTACAATAAAATGATATTTTATTCTAATGTACATTTTGTACTAACAATGAGATTTTATTCTAATGTACATTTTCTAACAAAAAATTATGTTAAATCTAATGCAATATTTTATAATCAAAATATTATTATATTTTCTCTTCTTTCTCTTTTTTCTTCTAATATAACTTTTGTATATAAATGTTATTCTTATTTCTATTGTAACCTTTGTGTAAAAATGTTATTTTATATTTACACAAAATATTCTAACTAAATTGTGATTTTTATTTACATAAAAATATCCTAACCAAGGATGAACATCACAAACATCATAATCAATAAAACAATAATTCCATACAACACAGATCTGAATAAATCAACATACATTCATGGAATTTAAATAGCGAGAAATAATTAATATTTTAAGTATTTTTAAATATAGAAATCTCACCGATAGCTTTTAATCCTGAACAACTCAGATCTGGATTTTGACCAAAATTTGATTTACTCAGTTTCAGTTCTCGTCAGTATCATGTCGTAGATCTCCTCTCCACGATTTCAACGCTTTCAGTTTCGTCGAATTCTGCTAAGAAATGAACGAGTTACGATCTTTTAAAGATCAATAGTTTTTAAATTAATTAATTAAATAAAATAAACAACATCTTCTTCCTTACAGATAAAACCGACCGTTGTTCTCAGGCTTTGTTCAAACCTAGGTCTTCGGTTTACATGCGGTTCGAGGCATGGAAGGGTAATCGGCCTTCACCACGACGGAGCACTTTGAGGGGCACGCCACCCCCCTGAACGGCGGCGAGTTCGGTGGTCCCTGGAGGGGGATAACCCGCTTGATGTGGCGGCGGTTCTCGGGGTCGAACCTCGGAATTTGCGCCACCAGGTGGATCCAACCGTACGGATATAAAGAGCTCTCGATCCTCTTTGAATTGGTATTTGGAATTCTCGAAATTATTGAGCGGATTGGTGGAGATTAAGGATTGAAATCTGGAAGGAGTTGGCCATTGAAATGGAGATACGACGGCTGTATAACGATGGGAATAGGGTTTGGTATAGTATACGGTATTTATACCGTGTTTTTCCTTGTTTTAATTTTATTTAATTTCAATTTAATTTCTATATCGCTCTCAAACCGAAATCTAACCCAACGAGTGATGCCCCTTGCTAAATACCCCTGTTCCGGTCACAATGGAATATGTTCCGTAACTCAATTCGGCTGTTACGATATGTTTTTCTTGATATTTAATTATAAATCATTTAATTATTAAATTCAAACGTACATTTTAAATTACCGGGGCTACATACTGACTCTAAAAATTACAGAATTTTTTTTTCTAGTTATGTTTTGATAATACGGTTCTAACAAGACTAATTTCGTTGAATTTTGAGACTGTTTGAAAAATGGCTATTTTCAAGTCGATTAAATTTGACTAAATCTGACAAAACACATTTTCGTTTGCCGCGCTCACATATTAATTCGAAAAATTATGAAAATTGTAACATAGCAATAATTTGACATTCCGGATCCAACAAAAGTGGTTTCGTCGAAAACTGAGGTCGATTGCAAAATGTCTATTTTTAAGGCCAATATATTATATTAAAATATATATAAATTCTACAGCGACTTTTCTAAATTTTGAACTGGCCATAACTTTTGATTTATAAAGTGAAATTTCAGTTTTTCAGATTCGCTAGAAAGATATGATTAAACAGATTTAAATATTTCTTGTTTCGTTCAATTCTGATTTAAAATGAATTCTGTATACTCAGTCAAAGTTCAAATTCAAAATTTCAAACTACAGCGCTGTTTTAAACTCCTTTTATAATTAAATTAAATTTATTCGTTTTAAACAAAAATTTTAGTCGTTCTTATTTAAAAATACATCATTTTAAATATTAAAACCCATTAAAATTTCTAAAATAAAATTTTTGAATTGGCCCCAAATTCTGGGTCGTTACAATCGCCCTCACTTAAAAATCTTTTCGTCCTCGAAAAGGAACGTAGCTAAATAGTTGTTTAATTTAACTAACTTAATTAAAATTTTATTTATTGTTTTAAGAAATTTTATTAGTTAAAGTAATCATTCCAATAATTTTATTAGTTAAACTAGAAATCAAACATCACAACCAGCAATCAATTTGGTGATTAACTTTAATAATATATATAACTTTTATATACATAATCAAAAATCATATTTTAGTGCAAATCAAAGCAATATATTCTAACTAAGTATTGGTTCTCATACCAGTCGATGGAAATATATAAAAATCCCACTTTCGAGACTCGAACATAAATATTGATGATGTCCGGACATCACCAGAATTATCCCCGGGCGTCTAGAGTGTGATTCTATGTCTATCCAGTATATTTGAAACTTCGAATATTCGTTAATTACTCGTATATTCGAAATCTTTATATTCTCGATTGTCCACATTAAAATATAATATACTCAAATACGTATTTTAGATAAAATTTTCAAAACTAAATTTGTTTTCATTTATTTTAAAGAAAATAATACTCTTCATACTCGTTCTAGGATACTACTAACCCCATCTCTAACGAGTTATTCTCATTGGATATTACTAATCCAAACTCTAATGAATTCTTTCGTTCGGTTCTAATGTGTCTTGTTCTCGAGCTCTGTAAACCAAAGCTCTGATACCAAATGAAACGACCCGAAACTTCCCCGTAAAGGAAAGCCTGGATTGCTTTAGAGAACAACACACATCAGAACATAAAATGAAGAACATTTTATTGCTGATTACAACAATTACATCAGAGTACAAGAATATAACAGAGTATGAATACTTATTACACAATTGAAATACAATAATATCAGAGATTTAAATTACATTTAAATAGCAGCGGAAAATAATACAAATATACAACCGAAAGGAATACACGGATACAGAGATTTCCGAATACCACTTCAGCTGTAAACCAGGATCCTATAAAAATCCGAGGCGCCTCAAAATCCATCATCCACATAAGTGAAATGTCAGCCAGTTTAAGCACCGACACCACTTCTAGCTAGAAAGAAACGTGTGCACTCCCTACAGTCCATATCCCGTTTTTGACTCATACCGGGGTGTGAGGCTCGCGAAGTCACGATATACACAAAGCTATGGCGTAATAGGCTATACTTTGATCATCCTACAAGGCCCTGCTTTTCAACTAAAGCCTTGATCAACTACATCTTGGCGTGCCACATTGACAATCCATGCCATGCGATCAATCACTATTAACATATACCAGGGTGTTAAGTAGAGAATAAATCATCCACCACCAAACAGACATACATTAATAGAATCGATATAGTTCACATGGAATGAAATCCAATGTCAGACACGCATCCATTTACTAGCTTATGCTCTGGGTCTGAGCGAAAACCAAATCCGAAAAATCAATAATAGTCCGGACGGCCACCACTAAAGCCCCTTCAAGGTAGCTACTCCCATCAAGGGTCTCTGTAGCGACACATCCATTCGATGTGAAGATCGTCGTTCTTCAACCACCGTCTTCATCTTCGACTCTTCATCGTTGTAGTGATTATCCGAAATGGGTTAAACCCGGTCTTTCCGAATAACTAGCGTATTTTATAATTAAAACCTAAGTACTATAAAAACACATCCAACGCCTTATTCCAATTCAGAATATTCTTCTAATAAAATATTCACATTATTATATCCAAGATAAATTCTTTAAATTATTCTTAAGTCTTACTTTTAAAGATTTATTAAGAACCTAATTTGGTTTTAAATATCACAAATCATTATTCAATGATTAATTAAATTTAAGAAATTAATCTTATCTTTAACTGGGTTGAAGAACTAATGTCATTTAAAACATAGTCCACGATAAACCCAAAATCGACTTCCATTAAATATGGAATCTTCACAGAAATCAAATCAATGTATAATCTTTATAAATTTCTATATCCGATCAATAATATAAATGGAATAACGGCAAAGCCTCTTAAATTCCATATGTAGTATCGATCTTCTTTTACAGAAGCTTATCTCAGTTATTATTAATTCGAATTCCATTCAACTCCAATTTAATGTATTAAATTGGAAAACTTTACTTTTGGAAAATTCCCATTTAAATCTTGATACAAGATTTATAAATTCCAAATCTTATTCTTACTGTTAATTGAGTTAAAGAACAGATGTCGTTTAAAAACATTGTTCACGATAAACTCAATTCACAAATCATTTTTATTCCAATTACAAAATGTAGTTTGAAACTCTAGTAATCTTAATTTAAAGATTTATTCTTTTCAACTGGGTTTAAGAAAGGTGTTATTGAAGACACCATTCACGACAAACCTAAAATCCAATTGATTTAGTTTAATTTCAATTAAATATTCACTAATTAGGAAAATTCATTAAATCTTAATTTAATGGTCTATTCTAGTTAATAACTCGTTCATTTAAATAAAATGTATTTTTCCAAAATATATTCTTTCCTAAAATATTTTCTGCGACATTTTCTAAAATATTCCTTTTCTAGAATATCCTTTATTGGAGTGTGACTCAATCAACAACCATATATTGCCTGAAATCAACAAGCATGACAAATAATTATTAATCATCCAAATGATGACCAAAGTGGAATTTATAACTGTGTGAGCATTAAAGTAAATAACTAACACTCATCACAGACTGTCAATCCATCGATTGACAGATAACTAAATATTGGGATTAGTGTGTATCCAATATCATCCCAATACCCGTGTGGGGTTTCATCCATCAAACAAATAGTAAATTATTTGTGCGCTTGGGCGATGTGTGAAAATAATCGTCCCAATCACATAAACAAGCCGGGTAACTTGTAAATGGAAGTGTAATATTTAGTTTGAATATACTAACACTATGTTTAACACATCAAACATTCCGACATCACAGATATATATCTCAATTACTTTTATTGTGAACAAATGACAATAAAAATCTAGTCTTTTATTCTCATTCTTTTATTGTTAACAAGTGACAATAAAAATCTTAACTTTTATTTCTAATCTTTCGTGTAATCCCTTTCAATGACCAAAAATGAATATTTCTGGTGAAATCCTTTTAAGTGACAAGAATGTCCTTTTCATTTTAATTTACATTTTCTACCAGAAATGTACTTTTTAATTTAATCTTCATTTTCTAGCAAAAATGTACTTTTTTTTCTAGTATACATTTTCTAGCAAAAATGTACTTTTTAAAGTGACAAAAATTGTAATTTTGTCTATTTCCTTTTAATGTACAAAATATGATACTTCTGTTAAATTCTTTTCAATGTAAACGAAAATGTCATTTTTGTCTTCATTCTTTTAAAGTAAACAAAAATGCTAATTTTTGTTTAATCCTTTTTGATGATCAAAATGTACTCTCCCTTCTAAATGGACAAAAATTGTATGATTTGGTTAAACACTTTTTATGCATAAAAATGTTTATTTTATTTGATCCTTTTTAATACATGAAATGTTCATTTTATGTAATCCTTTTTCACTAATCAAGTTTTGACAAAAACGTTATTCTTTTCATAAATCAAATTTTGACCAAAAGGTCATTTTCATTTGTTTAAACAACATATGATGGTTTTCTTTGATCTATTTCTATTCAACAAAAATATGCATTTTTTTCACTGGTTTTCTATACAACAAAGATGAGTATTTTTGAAAATACCTTATTAAATGCCAAAATGTGTATTTTTACTTTGGTCTTTTTAATGTGACAAAAATGCCCATTTCTAATTCATTCTTTTTAATGTATAAAAATATACATTTCTAATTCATTCTTTTTAATGTATAAAAATATACATTTCTAATTCATTCTTTTTAATGTATAAAAAATATACATTTCTAATTCATAAAAATAAACATTTCTAATTCATTCTTTTTAATGTATAAAAATATACATTTCTAATTCATTCTTTTTAATGTATAAAAATATACATTTCTAATTCATTCTTTTTAATGTATAAAAAAATATACATTTCTAATTCATTCTTTTTAATGTATAAAAATATACATTTCTAATTCATTCTTTTTAATGTCTAAAAATATACATTTCCAATTCATTCTTTTTAATGTATAAAAATATACATTTCTAATTCATTCTTTTTAATGTACAAAATGTGATGATTTAGTCTAATCTTTTTAATGTAACAAAACGTTGATTTTTTTTCAAGGTATGAAAATGTTTATTTTTATCTAATTCTTTTCAAGGTATAAAAATGTTCATTTTTGTCTACTTAAACATGTTTTTACAAAAATACTATTTTTATTTTCTAACATCATGTTTTGACGAAAAATACTATTTTTATTTCTAAAATCATGTTTTGACCAAAAATATTATTTTTATTAAATGATAGAAATGTGATTTTTGTAAAATCCTTATTTAATAACAAAAATGTGTCTTTTTATTTACCTTCTTTTAAAAGTGACAAAATGTCTCTTTTTATTTCATTCTTTTAAAAAGGGACAGAAATATCTCTTTTATTGATGTAAACAAAAATGATAATTTCAATTTAACAAAAATGTGATTTTTATTTCACAAGTCAAGTTTTAACAAAAATGTGTATTTCTAATTCTGCACTTCTTTTTATCGAGATCAATATGGAAATAAAAATATAGTTTCTTTTTATTGAAAGGAATGTTATTGAAAGGGAATGTTTAATAAAAATCTATTCTTTTGCTTTTAACTCTTTTTAATGTGGCAAAAGTGTCCTTTTCTAATTTAACGCAAAAGTGACAATTTTAATCCAATAAACATTTTTATAACAAAATGTTATTTTCATTCTATTGTAACATTTTACAATAAAATGATATTTTATTCTAATGTACATTTTGTACTAATAATGAGATTTTATTCTAATGTACATTTTCTAACAAAAAGGTACGTTAAATCTAATGCAATATTTTATAATCAAAATATTATTATATTTTCTCTTCTTTCTCTTTTTTTCTTCTAATATGACTTATATATATATAAATGTTGTTATTATTTCTATTGTAACCTCTGTGTAAAAATGTTATTTTATATTTACACAAAATATTCTAACTAAATTGTGATTTTTGTTTACACAAATATATCCTAACCAAGCATGAACATCACAAACATCATAATCAATAAAACAACAATTCCATACATCACAGATCTGAAATAAATCAACATACATTCATGGAATTTAAATAGCGAGAAATAATTAATATTTCAATTATTTTTAAATATAGAAATCTCACCGATAGCTTTTAATCCTAAACAACTCAGATCTGAATTTTGACCAAAATTTGATATACTCAGTTTCAGTTCTCGTCAGTATCATGTCGTAGATCTCCTCTCCACGATTTCAACGCTTTCAGTTTCATCGAATTCTTCTAAGAAATGAACGAGTTATGATCTTTTAAAGATCAATAGTTTTTAAATTATTTAATTAAATAAAAAAAACAACATCTTCTTCCTTACAGATAAAACCGACCGTTGTTCTCAGGCTTTGTTCAAACCTAAGTCTTCGGCTTATACGCGGTTCGAGGCACGGGAGGGTAATCGGCCTTCACCACGACTTAGCACTTCAAGGGGCGCGCCACCCCCTGAACGGCGGCGAGTTCGGTGGTCCCTGGAGGGGAAAATCCGCTTGATGCGGCGGCGGCTCTCGGGGTCGAACCTCGGAATTTGCGCCACCAGGGTGGATCCAACCGTATGGATATAAAGATCTCTCGATCCTCTTTGAATTGGTATTTGGAATTCTCGAAATTATTGAGCAGATTGGTGGAGATTGAGGATTGAAACCGGGAAGGAGTTGGCCATTGAAAAGGAGATACGGCGGTTGTATAACGATGGGAATAGGCTTTGGTATAGTATACGGTATTTATATCGTATTTTTCCTTGTTTTAGTTTTATTTAATTTCAATTTAATTTCTATATCGCTCTCAAACCGAAATCAAACCCAACGAGTGACGCCCCACGCTAAATACCCATGTTCCGGACATAATGGAATATGTTCCGTAACTCAATTCGGCTGTTACGATAAGTTTTTCTTGATATTTAATTATAAATCATTTAATTATTAAATTCAAACATACATTTTAAATTACCGGGGCTACATACTGACTCTAAAAATTACAGAAAAATTATTTCTGGTTATGTTTTGACAATACGGTTCTAACAAGATTAATTTCGTTGAATTTTGAGACTGTTTGAAAAATGGCTATTTTCAAGTCGATTAAATTTGACCGAAACTGACAAAACACATTTTCGTTTGCCGCGCTCACATATTAATTCGAAAAATTATGAAAATTGTAACTTAGCAATAATTTGACATTCCGGATCCAACAAAAATGTTTTCATCGAAAACCGAGGTCGTTTGCAAAATGGCTATTTTTAAGGCCAATATATTATATTAAAATATATATAAATTCTACAGCGACTTTTCTAAATTTTGAACTGGCCATCACTCAGTTTTTCAGATTCGCTAGAAAGATATGATTAAACAGAATTAAATATTTCTTGTTCGTTCAATTCTTATTTAAAATGAATCCTGTATACTCAGTCAAAGTTCAAATTCAAAATTTCAAACTGCAGCGCTGTTTTAGACTCGTTTTATAATTAAATTAAATTTATTCGTTTTAAACTAAGTTTTTAGTCGTTCTTATTTAAAATAGATTATTTTAAATATTAAAACCCATTAAAAATTTTAAAATAAAATTTTTAAATTGGCCCCAAATTCTGGGTCGTTACAAAATGTAAAAAGGAAAGAATAGAAAAGGGGAAGGAAATAAAAGAGAAAATGCCAAGAAGGAAACTTTTGTAAATTTTTTTATTTTAGAAATAAATCAAATGAGTTGTAAAAGGCAAAAATCAATGAAAACCGTCAAGTTTTTTTATTATTATAAAAGAAGAGAGAGAAAAAATGAAAAAGGAAAAATTAGAAAAAAGGGAAATAAATAAAGGGAATTTGGTAAGTTCTTTTTTTCCTTGTTTCAGGGATTGCAAGAATCAATATTCAATACCAAATCCACTAACAAACTTTTTTTATATATAAGAAAATAAAAACAAGAAAAATAAATAAAAACTAACACGAATCAGAAATTAAATAAATAATAAAGTTTAATCGTTACCTCCCCGGCAATGGCGCCAAAAACTTATTCGTCGCTTTTCTATGAATTAGAGAAGCGCGAATTTTAAATTAAATACTGCAAGCGCATAGGTGTGTAGCATACAGGACGAACACAATCAAAATTGAAACTATAATTTGATTCAGAACAACACTAATTGAATCGACGGTCAAATCACAATTACAATTGAAAAGCGAACAAAACTATGAATCAGATCTGAATCTAATAAAATCCAATTTAACCTAAGAAAGCGATTAAAAAGTAGAAACTAAATTGCAGAAATAAAAACAACAAACAGGAAATACAATTAGGATTACCGCTGAATCTAATCAGACGGTCAATCTCTGATAAAAAGAAGTGCAAAATACAACTAGTACTCTACCAAAACTAATTGTGTAGATGGCACTAGCTGCTAAGAAATAGAAAAATGCAGAAAATAAAATGAAGAAAAATAACTTTGTTAATGGAGTAATGGAATGGTCGCTACAATGATATTACAAAGGTATTATAGGAGATAATCAAACCCTAACCGTAATTACAAATGGGCCTAGTTATTTCAAGTGAGTTTTAGGCCTTTTGTCATGTGGAAAAAGTTCTAGGCCTTTTCTCCTTTCTTCTTGCAAGCCTCCTTTGATTTGTAATGTTCATGGCCTTTCTACTGATTATTTTCTTGTCCAACAGCAACTAGATGTGGCATCTTCATATGCAAATCTTCAAATGTAAATATACAACAGTTTGATCTCTATTTCCCTACTTTTCTGGTTGCATGCGGGCTGGGTTGGAATATCTGTAAAAGTGACAAAACAATACCCAAGTAATATTTATTTATATATAAAAGATAAGATATAAGAGCATAAATAAAAACATTTCTATGCTAATCACTATGCTATATTAAAGTCGTGCTTTGATCATCAACCACAAGACTCTTCTTTTCAACAAAAGCCTTGATCACTGCATCTCCGCATGCCACACAGGCAAACCATGCCATGCAACTGATGTCTATCGATATATAACCTCTGAGCTTGTACATCTCAGAGAAGGGCGTTAAGCAAGAGAATAAATTCCCTGCCGCCAAATAGATATATATATATATTTAATAGAAATCAATCAACATAGAATGAAATCCAATGTCAGACACACATATCCATTTGATAGTTCGTTCTGCGTCTAAATGAAAATGGAGGCACCTTATTCCTTGTCCCATATGTCCAATACAAGAGAGAGGTCCTCACATATCCATTGATCTCCAAGTACGTCTGGACGATCAACAATTATTACCTTGTCTCGGGTGTATAGCCCAATCAAGGCATCAGTAATCATCCAAACTATGTGAAGATCTCTGGTCTTCGACCACCGTATTCATCGTTGACTTATCGTCGAATAAGTTATTCAGAATGGGTATAAACCCAACCTTTCTGAATAACAAACGCCTCATTCCAATCAAGAATATTCTTTTAGCCAAATATTCTTTTCACAATTTTAAACTGAATTAAGGTTTTCCAAACTAGTCGAGATTAGCGAACCTTACCAAAGAAATTAATTTATTTTATTTTCCAATCCCAACCTATTCATCCCATGGAGAAAAACTGGTAATACTCCATATCTAACACCAAAGTGTTATCAGTAAAATTAATTACTATTTCACGTTCAAATCTAATTAAAGATTTAACTATCGCTTGGAATAAAACTGGTGGAACTCCATTCTCAATTATTTCTTGAATTTGATAATTTAGATTATCACATTCACTTTTCAATATAATTAAAGATTCATTAAAACTCCACTTAGTTTTAATCTTCCCAAAAATCAAAATTAATGATTATTTAACTTTGGGAAATCAAACATACCGCATCGACAATCCGCACCATACTATTGATTTCTACCGATATACAACCTTTGAGCTCGTACGTCTTAGAGAAGGGTGTTAAGCAAGAGAATAAATTCTCCACCACCAAATAGATGTATATTTAGCAGAGACCAACCATACACTTCAAAATAAAATGTCAGACATGTAATGCTGACTTTAACTGGGTTAAAGAACTAATGTCATTTAAAACACAGTTCACGATAAACCCAAAAATCACATTCCATTAATTATGGATTCTTCACAGAAAATAGATCAATATATAATCGATATCAATTTCCGAATCCGACTAATAATATAAATGGAATAATGACAAAGCCTTTTAAATTCCATATATATTAAGAGTCTTCCTCCACAGAAGCTCACTTCGATTATTACAAAATCGTATTCCATTCAATTCCAATTTGCTATATTAAATTGGAAAACCTTACTTGTGAAAATTTCTTCTAAATCTTAATTAAAAGATTTATAAATTCCAAATCACATTTCACTGTTAATTGTGTTAAAGAACGAGTGTTATTTAAAACACAGTTCACATTAAACCCAAAAATCCATTTTCAATTCAATTTCCAATTAATTATTAATTAATTGGTATACTTCACTAAATCCTAAAAAAAAGATTTATTCTTTTCTCAACTTGGTTTAAGAAAAGCGTTATTAAAGACACCATTCACGACAAACCCAAAATCCAATTCGATATTAAATATAAGGCCCTGAATAGAAATTATATCGGCTTATATTCAATATCCAATTCTGAAACCAACACATATCTTATGGGGAATAACGATATATATTTATCTTCCAAATTCCTCCATAATATTCGTATAGCACGGAATCCAATATCGAAATATTCCGGAGATGATTTCCATTCAAATCAATTCCAATTTATAGATTTGAAATTTCTGGTTATATTAAAACCCTTTATAAATCCAATTTATTTATTTAAAAACATTGGATTAACATTCTAGTTATCAACTAGTTCTTTTCGATAAAAATATTTTTTTATCTTTCCAAACGTGGATTTTTTTCATCCAAATTCTTTCTAAATCGTTTATTTTGATTTTACACAAATTATTAATATTTTTATCAAGGCCCGTACTGTCGATTTCCACTAATGGCTACCGAACTGCATCCATAGCGACCTTTTCAAAATTTGATTTGGACGTATCTGAAAATCCAATCGTTAGATTTCGAATCTCTTATATTCTTGGAAACCTCTTTTCGATACGAACCCAACGGTTCTAATTTTAGGAGAATCTGACGGTCAGATCTCCCGTAATGTCAATGCGAAGTCAATGGTCGAAATTCGCGAACGGTCGCTGCGCGGCGTGTTCTATTCAGGCCATTAAATATATATATATATATATATATATATATATATATATATTATACATATTTCGTTCAAAACATATTTTATAAATTCGTTTTAAAATCGGTTCCAACTTCCTTTTCAATTTTAAACCAAAATTGAATATTCTACATCATTATATATAAATGATAACATTTTCAAAATACCTAATTTTGAAATAATTTCCTTATCGATATTCATTATAAAAATGAATATAGTTGATATAAATATCGTTCGCGTCCAAATGGCGCAAATCTAATTAACACGGCTTAATATATTTCAATATTTTGTGTCCATCCAAAATCAGACATCAAGTCCACATTTTAATCCATTACAGAATATTATTTCAAAATAATTGTTATTTTAAAATATTCATTACTTTCCAAATTTGAATGAAGCTAATCAATTAACATATAATTTATTTATATTGATTTCATACAACACATGTATATAACTACACTAATAGGCCATCATCCATCATTCAGAGTGCACTACTCAACTGTATAATCAATAAATATAAATAATTAACGCTTACAATAGTCTGGCTACCCATCGATTGACGTACAACTAAATAATTGAGATTAGTGTATGTCAAATATCATCCCAATATATGGGGTTTCAATCAACAAACACATATTTTATTTATGCCGTTGGGCGATGTGTAATATATATCGTCCCAATCCATATTAGTTAAATGTGTGTACATAAACAAACCGTCTGATTTGTAAATGAATATTTATTTTTCATTTCAGGAGATTTTATGCTGTTCATTTATACGTTAAAAGTTGTGTTTTTAATGATAAAATATTTATTTCAACACATGGATAATTTTATATAGTTCATATATCCAACAAAAATAATATTTTTGTTGTTCAAACATTTTATTCAGCACTTGAGTATTTTATTTAATTCATGTTCACCTTAAAAATGTTATTTTTAACTAACACATTTTATTTTAGAAAATTTCGAGAAGAATAACGGCACGATACTAGAACCGAAATAAGGTCTAGCCTTATTCCTCGCCTAATACTGGCTCGCGCCATACACATACCAATTCCATTCAATTCACATCCAAACCAATAAATCAATTTTCACAACCATTATCAAATCACGCAGAACATCCAAATAAATAAATATTCAACTACCACAATGCCATTTAAGGCGCCATAAGTGGCTATTCGCGGAGTATGAAATTCGTGTGTCAGTAATATCCATACATCGCTTTCAATTTATGTGATTGTGCGAATTCGAGTGTTGAACTCCATATAATACATATAAAAATCTATACTGCAAATTTCAATTTATTTACGGTTATAATATACATTAACTAACTGTATAAAATTTTAGCGAGAAGGAGTTCTCACCTTTGGTTTCCACTCCGTCGTGCTTTTATTGTCGATCTATATAGCATACCTAAGTTAAAATCTTATTTTTAACCAATCAATAATTATTTTTTTGTATGACTATTTTATAAATAACATACATAGGCTATAAATCCTATTTTTATCCTTCTAAAAATATTTTCATACATACGATAAAAATCCCATTTTTATCTAACCAAAGATATTCCCTTTTCACGATAAAAATCATATTTTTATACAACTAAAAATATATTCTTTTATATGATAAAAATCATATTTTTACAACGCTATTGTATATATAAAAATCAAATTTTTATAATGCTACTACATATATAAAAATCACATTTTTATAACGCAACTACATATATAAAAATCCCTTTTTATTTCTATGTTATCTACATAATTTTTTTTTGCGAAGTTATATTAAATAAAAATCATATTTGTATTAAGATGTTTACATTATAAAAATCACATTTTTATTATAATGCTAAATACCTATAAAAATGATTTTAAAAATATGTTTTTAACATATAAAAACTGATTTTAAAAATATATTTTTAACATATAAAAACTGATTTTAAAAAAATATACTTTTAACATATAAAAACTGATTTTAAAAATATGTTATTAACATATAAAAACTGATTTTAAAAATATATTTTTAACATTAAAAAAATGATTTTAAAAATATGTTTTTAACCTAAAAAAAAGTTAGATTTAAAATTAAAAATAAACAAAAAAAAACTCAAATTATTGGCCTGGATGTCGACTGCGCCAGAGGGGGAGGCAGACGCGCGCGCTGGGGTCGAGGAGGTGGCGGGCGTCGGCCTTCTGGTGGTCGGCTAGGGGGGGTAGCAGCGCGGATTTAGGGGCGTGGGGCTCTAGGGTTTGGAATTGGGGCTCGAGAGAGGAGAGGAGGATCGGAGGGTTGCTGGTGGAGGCGATAGGTGGTGGGGCGACGGTGTGGGAGTCGGGAATCGATCGTCGTGTTTTTTTTCGATTTTGATCTGAGAGAGAGAAGAGGGGTGAGGGATATTATATAATTATTTTATTTTAATTTTCCAAAAAGGTTGACTTTTTATTCGAACTCCAAACGAGACCCAACAACTGTCGCCCCAACCTAATTACCCCCATTTCGGACACAATGGGATATGTACCGCAAGCCAATTCGACTGTTTCGATTAGTTTTCACATAAATTAAAATATAAATCAATATATATTCAATTTTAATGTACATTTTAATTTACCGGGGCCATATACTAACTCTAAAAATTCCAGAAAAATTATATCTGGTTTTGTTTTGTCGATACTGTCCTAACGAAACTAATTTCGTCGAATTTGGAGTCAGTCTGAAAAGCGGTCAATTTTCAGTCAATTAAATTCAAACTTAAATTGCCAAACACATTTTTTTTTGCCACACTCACATATTAATTCCAAAAATTATGAATTTTGGAATCTAGAAATCATTTGACATTCCGGATCCAACAAAAGTGGTTTCGTCGAAAACGGAGGTCATTTGCAAAATGGCTACTTTTAAGGGCTATATTTTTATTAAATTCCATAGCGACTATTCTGAATATTTAACCGGCCATAGCTATTTATTCCCGCTATGAAATTTCAATTTTTCACAACCATTAGAAAGATATTTTTAAACAGATCCATATATTTCTTGTTTTACTGAAATCTGATTTATTTTGAATCCTATACATTCAATTAAAGTTCAAAGTTGAATTTTCAAACTACCATGCCATTTCAGGCTCGTTATATAATTAAAATAAATAATTATATTCTAACTTCGATTTAAATAAATTTATACGTTCTAATTCTATTCAAAATAAATTTCTAGTCATAATTATTAAAAATAAATTATTTTAAATATTAAAAATTCATTAAAATTACCAAAATAAAATTTTTGAATTGGTTCTGATTTTCTGGGTTATTACACCCTTCTTCTTGGATTTGCACTTGGTTTCAACAAGAATTGAGCTTAAAATCAGGAACCCTTGCTTAGGAATTTTAATTTCCCATTCCTTTCTCCATTTTCTAATTTCTTTGAAGTGTTAGAGTGAATGGGAGAAAAGGGGTCTGATTTGGCACTTAAAGGAAGTGGGCTAAGTTGGCTAACCAAGCCCTAACCAATGTGCCAAAATTCCGAAGCTCGGAATATATCGAAGTTCATACTTTTCGAGCACACAAACGGCATTTCGAACTCAATGGAAGTGGTTTCGAGTCCGAATTCATCCGTATGCAAAATGCGACTTTTAAGGCCAATACGATGATTTAGAAATAAAATTTTAAATTCTGTCGCATTTTCCTATATAATTATATTTAAAATAAAATTTAAATTTGTTCCATAATCTTAGGAATGTGACATATGTTATATGTCTGAACTCCTCCAGCATGTCTTTTGTTGTTCGCAGCATCCAAATCTAAACCTGTACAACCTGATCTGATCCGAGCATTACAAACGCAGGATCAGTTTGATGAACCAGAGTGAGAGAAATACACGAAGTTTGAAGGTATCACACAATTTGAATTAAAGTTAAAATCTTTTCGAAAGAAAAGGATAATCATAAGACCAAATCCACACATAAATACAGACGGTTTTTACCTTATGATAACCCAAAACGTTTTTGAAAACCAGTATATTTTCTAATATTATAATAATGTCTAAATACAAATAGAAATCAATCTAGCAGAACGCTTGCATCTCACGCTCTACATACATATTATACAATCAAAACCACGGGCCCTTATTGGAGAATGAATTTCCTGGCAAGGTATGGAATCATCATCCCGACAATGTACGTCCGGAGATGAATAAATTAGGGTTCAACAAGAACATCTTGCAACCCAGGATAAACATGACCGGCCCCTCACTTCTCTTGAGAGTATCAAATATATCATTATCATGGTTATGGGCCAGCTAACCGAACTGATAACATATATACAAAAATAAAAAGGGGCAACTGAAGGCATTTGATTTCTCCATATCAGGTAATGATACACCCTTTTGATGGGTGCAACCCACATAGCCATGCGGCCTACCCGATTTTTTGCCATTTCCCATTTGATGAGGCATGAAGGTATAATCTTATTTTGGAATATCTGGTCACCATTCACTTTGAATGCCACATCGTTAAACCCGTCGAACCACAAATTGATTTCCTAAAAATATTACGGGTATAAAGAGCTAAGAGAAACGAATTCCTCCGCCATGAACATAATACCTTTAAGAGGTCAATCGTACATGATTTTTGTAATGCATACTATGTCAGACACTCGTCCATATAAATCATCCAGGAACAGGATGAACCGAAGGAACTCTTCTACCATATCCTATATATCATCCCAAGGGCGAGTAGTCCTTGCAATCCGTAGAACCCAATCATGACATAATCACTGTCGAACTATCTTTAGCCGCTAAACCAAAGAAATTGAACAAGTAGTTCTTCCGCTTAGGAAGATCAACGGTCTTCAATTGCTCCATCTTCAATAATCATCTTCTACGTATTTGCTGGTTCGGATGGTTTTCGAATATAAATTCGATCTCGGTCTTTTTGTACCAACAATCGTATTGGCCATATTTGATTGTTGGTTATTTAACTATCAAATATTTAAATATGAGAATAAAATGAGTTCACTGATTCAATATTCAGCATTACTTGGCCTTTTAATTGAAAATAATTAATAAATAGTTAATTAAACTTCTAAATATCTCGATATTATTAACACAATATTTACTTCTAATTTAACATAGATTTACTTTTAAATTATTTCAAATACATTCGAATTAAATCACATATGTTTTCCCAACCTTGGCTTTAACAAATTTCACATAAAGCATTGTTACTTGAAAACTATATCAAATTTCTATTCTTAGAATAAACTCATTCCAAAAACCTAACCTATTTATTTCCTTTTACTTTTGGAAATATTGTTATATATATATATATATATATAATATATATATATATATATATTCTTAAGTCTTCCTACTTCCGTTACTTTGGAAATCTCATTATAAATATTCTCAAATCTTGCGATTAACATTGCGTTATTATTTCACATATGGAAATAATAAATTATTCTTAACCTCATTCCCATTACAAACTAATATCATCCTCGGATAATCACGAAGTCGTTCAAGTTGGGGTATTTATTTACCTCTCAGACCTTAACCAACAACGTTCTTATCTTAAGATAGATATAAGTTGTAATTAAAACCCATATTTCATTTTAATATCCAAAATAAATCTCATTTAACTATTTTATTTAAAAATACGCTTTTATAAAACCCTCTAACTTTTGGAAATCTCCTTCTTGAACATGACCATTATTTCTTAATTCATTGGTTAAGTAATTGCTTATTAAAAACATCACCTTTAAACCTTCTTTAAAACAATTCGTTTTATATCTCAGATTTTTGTTACAAAATCCTATTACTTGCTCATTTACAAAATTCACTCCTGATAATCCCTTTTCTAATCCATTCACCCATTTCCCGCTTGAAAATCCTATTTCAATTTTCTTCATTTTACTTACTTCCATTACTAAGAAACGTTAATTTAAAATTAACGCTTTAATACCTCATCTCTTTGTATAAACTTTGTTTATATAATTCTGGTTTAAGATAAACCCTTTTATTCTAATTTTTTTTAATTCAACCATTAAGTAAACATTAATTTAAGCTATCATATTCGTTTAAAATTCCTTTTTCAACTTTGTCATAAAAACTTAGGTTTTAGTATAAAACCCGTTCATAAACTCATTTCACAATTCAATTCTATTTCATCTTAACTTCGATTACTTTTAAATGAATTTCAATTAAAAAGTTTTCTCCTAAACGATGTAGTTAAAGCCTCGCTAAAGCCCCGCAAAATCCCCGTTATAGCCCATGGCGCTTTCTGGCCGTAACGCTATTTCAATTTAGCGCTAATGAACAGTAGCTCTGCTTAAAGCCCTGCTATTTTCCGCTGCATCCGCTAAATCAATGCTATTTAACACCCGCTTTAGCAATATTAATATAAAAAGGATTATTTGACTAGTTCTCTTTCAAAATAAATCAAAAAAGTTAATGTAAAGAGTTAATTTAATTCATAAGTGCCTTACATAAGATAGAAATATGTAGTAATCCTCGAATTTATTGTGCATCATCATGATATTCTTTGATTTTTTATATAATTTTAATTAATATTCATTTCTTCTACACAAATGATGCGAGAATGATAATTCATTAATTTTAGTTATACAGTTTTACATATAATTAACAATTTTTGCACGTCCTCTATATCCCCGCTACAGCTTTTTACACCTCTACCACTATGGAACCACTAAGCGCTTTAACAACACAACTCCTAAACTATTATTAATTAAATAATAATTTACTTTAATCATTAACTACAGTAGCAGTACTAAACTTCTTAATTAACTAAAGTAAATAGTAAATTCCTTTTTAAAATCTTATTAAAATTAAAACAAATATTCGTTAAACTATTTTATTAAATTAATTTAAAACAAAATAATTTTATAATCAATCTTAGTTAAAAACAGCCGAATTAGTCAACTCAAAACACGACTTATTCATTAAACAATTCCAATTAGTCCTTCCTTTAAATTAATTAATATAATCAATTTAAATAATTTCATTTAGTTGTTTCTTTAAAAAAATTATCAAATTCTTAACCGTTAGGTTAATTTTATACTCTCTTGCTTATAAATCTGATTAACATCATAATTTACTTCATAAAATCATTTAATAATTACTTATAAATTTAGATAATAAATAATAACCATTTATTTCTTTTGAATAACTTTTATTCAAAATAATATATTTCAAAAACTATATTCAGTTATCAAATAAATCTTATTATTTTATTTCTATCGATTTACCTGACGGTAAATCAATATGTAGAGAACGATTGATTCATAGGCTATATACTGCCAATTATTCAACCAATATTACCCATTTGTTTAAACAAAAAAATGTTGAATTTCAAGTCAACGGTCAACAACCACATCAATCATCTAATCAGAACAGTTCATATAATGATAATATAAAAATAATATCATTAAATATATTTTAGTAATTCAGTTGGATTCCTCCAACCTGTTCTTCCCTACATCAAAATAGATTATCTCACATAATTTTATTTAATATGAATTATTAAAATTTAAACAAATAATTTCTGTAACGATAATTAATAAAATATTAACATAGCAAACAATTCAAACAATTCATTAAAATAAACATGTTTATTTATAAACGTGACCAACAAGGTAAGTTACCTCCATTGGGTCCAATCGTTAAAATAATGATTTGGTTTTTCATTGAAATTAAACAATGTTTAATTTCATTGGTTCAATCAATATATGATTATATTAGAGAAACAATCAACCAGTAGCAATCATAGCACACAAAATAAAAACCCGACTTATATAAAATATAAGTGGAAAAAATTGAGTGAGTTTAACTCGCTTTGATTTGATTCGTTGAAATGGTTCAGTTATGGTTAAATTAAACAGTTGTTTAATTTAACTGTAATTTCCAGCTATCTCTGTATCTGTCCAGATTAGTTCCATGATGTAACGCTCGTCAATGCAATTCCAACGGCTATCTGATTTGTCTGATTCGGATAGCATATGAATTTGTTATTAAGGCTTAAAGCTAGCATAGATTAATTTATAAATAATTTTTTTACTTTAAAATGATCAGCCGATATTACGTTAGAACTTATGAATCCATGGCTTCTCCTTGCTTTTTCGGTAATACAAGTTATCAAATACACAAGGTGGGCACTCCAGCTTTTGATCAACATGACCGATTTCATTGTTTAATAAAATTCGCCAGACTCCTTTTTGTATTTTGCCCAACCATTCTTCAAGTTACCCTATTGTTCAAACATTACGCCACAATTTAATTATTATTGTAAATTTCGTTAATTATTTTCTAAATATGTAATCAGTATAACTAATATGTTATTTTCACTTTGGGTAAGAAATTCATGGTCGACACTTCTCAATATTCACTGCTACCGATTCACCAAGCATATTCGCGAAATAAAGCCATACACATTTAATAATTTACAATATAATTAATTAATTTAATTTTAACTAATTAATTATAGTTTAATCTATACCCAAGGTCGATCAACTTTTTTCTGGTTCACGAAGACTACTGCTTCAATTCGATCTGCACCCAAAAACACTTTTTGAAAACATTCGACTTCAACACAACATCGATTCTCATCACCGCACCACTGTACTGGTCGTCGGAGCCCGATCAACTACATCCGCCGTGAGCTCCTTCAGCTACTCCCCCTTCGCCTGAAATCCCATCACACTCGAAATCTTCATCTGCCCACAATCCAGTTCGAACGTGGGATATATGGACACAGATTCTGGACACGTCAGACATTCAACTCCGTTCGTGACCGTTAATCGGCTAGCCCTCCCCTAGATCTACAGTTTTCTAGTTATACGATTAAGGTTGGATTTGGAGATCGGTAGAGAGAAAGATTTGAATGGTTCTAGACGTCGGTTTTTAATGGAGGCGGAAAATTATTGGTTGACTATGAAACATTGTTTTGACCAACGAATTAGGGTTCACAGGGGTGAATTTATAGAGAGAGGAATAATTATTATATATATATTATAAACAAAACTTACCCGTGAAGTATCAGTTTAAAACAAGCACATACGAGGTCCACTTGAGACGAAACTTCTAATTCTAGCATAAAAAATATATTCCGGACCCGATGGGACAGGTTTCGTCGAATTCCGAGGTCGTTGTAAAAAGTCCTTTATAAATCACAGGCTAAAAATCACGGTTTAAATTTTCCATGATCACAACATAAATCCAATCAACTTGAAACCTTGCAATTCTATTAGACCTTTTCCTTACGGATCCAATGAAATTTGTTCATTAAAATCGGAGTTCGTTTGGCTAGTTGTTTATTCCTCTAAAGTTACCCCTATCAAATAATATAATGATTAAATAAAAATAGAGACGTTTATCATTGCCACGCTTAAACGCTACGTCCGATTGACTCGAAAATCAAAATCTTATAATAATAATTAATCAATATGAATCCAACGACACAAATTTCATTGCATACCAAGACTGTTTCCCGGTATGCTATTTTTATATGCCAAACAACCCTACTATAGATACCAAAATACCCGATGCCAAAAAATAAAAAACTACCTTCCTACCCTGACTCTATACGTCGATAAGAACTTAACGGAATTGGTTTCTGGCTTAGCTCGATCGTCTGTTCAATTTACATTCAAATACCCCTCTGCTAATTTAATTTAATTTAATTACACGCTATAGAAAATGACTGGGCGTTTACGGCTGTCGTTTTCACATACGACATCGGTTTTCCACGAAATTTTATACCGTACAATAATTTGACGTTACGGTTCCAAAGAAACTAATTTTGTTGAAAACAGACTTTATTTGCTAAATGACCATTTTTAACGCTTATAAAATATCGAATTAAATCCCAAAATAATTTAATTAAATGATAATAAATTGTTATTATCGTAAATATCCAAATTGAAATATCATATAGCTTCAAATATAAACAATAGGGATTTTACAACTCCATATCAACATTTTGAGTTAAAACGATATATAAAATATATTAAAATCCTTTTAAATTTATTAAATAAACGTTATCGTTTATTAACGAATTCCATAGTGACTATTTCAAAATTTGATTTGGACATTACTTACAATCTATAACACGAAATCTGGATTTTTCTCTTCCATATGAAAATTATAATCAACAAGATTTCAACATTTCTTGTTTCATAGAAGTCCAACTTATATCGGATCATTTGGATTCAAATAGAAGTTCAAAACTCAATATTACGAACTACTGCGCCATTTCGAACTCGTTTATGATTATATATAAACTTAATGTTCAAACGTCGTTTTAAACATACGAATTCAATATTAAAATCCATTAATATTCCAAATATAATATTTAACATAATAAATTAAGTTAAATATTTGACTACCAAAAATACGGGACATTAGATTCTTTCCCCCTTTAAAAGAATTTCGTCCCCGAAATTACTAAGGTAGGAAAAACGTTACAAACCCATTTACTTTGAAAATCCATTTTATTTTGAATCGAAAACCCATTCATAATTATAAATAAAACTTCCAAAAATATCGAAAATTTTCGAACACCTTAAATTTCTGAAATTTTTTGGTAGAGTCTCCTTTGTACGGAGTGACATTTCGACATCGTTGGAACAAATAATATATATACATCGACCCACCCGGTCGGAAAACAAAATTCAAAACCCAAAATTTTATATTTTTGCATAAGCGTACATTTTACGAGCGCTATTGAGCATCTTGCTCAATTTATGTGCAATCTACGCAACCAAAATCAATCCTTAAACCATTTGGCACCTGTACGCAACTCAATTCGACATGTAAAGAACAATTTCATGAGATTTGAATAATATTTCATTTATTAACCCGAATAACTAAGCAAATTCCACAATCAAACATATAACATCATTCATTTGCGAACACAGCGTTAAATTACCCAATTTAATTTCATATGTTGTTTCACTCCAGTTTATTATACTGGAATTTATTTTCCAATTCATTCAACTCTACTATTAAATCATTGATTTATTTTATTCAAATAATCTATCAAACTATCAACATCCAACACATAACCAATTCAATCAATAAATTAAATTTATATTCATTATTAATATTTACATTGGTTTAACATATTTGAACATCAATCGATAAATATTCGATTGATTTCTATTCATTATTATTTATTCATTTTCCAAATTCCAAATTTATTTAATTTAATTTCAATATCATTATTAACTTAGTTTCATTTAATCAGGTTACATTCCAATTCAAATTTCTAATCAAATTTTAATTCCTTTCAAACCAATCAACCACACAAACCAATATCTCAATAATTTGATAAAATTATTCATTTTCTGTACTAAAATTTAATTTGGGTAAAATTATTTCATTTACACTTTTTACAAAACAATAATGTATCCATTGACAGTTCAATGCGTCTCAACACTTGAACTGAACAAACAACACAACACAAAACATTTGAATATAAATACGCTTTCTCATATATACATTCAAACCAATCTAGGATATTACTTATTCCATCTCTATCGAGTTGCACCATAAAGCCAAGGTTATTACTAAACCAATAGCTCTGATACCACTGTAACAGACCAGAAAATTCGATGCTCGAAATTTTGATACAATTACATCCCATGTCCAAACTCGAGTACCGGACATCCAGATAGTTATTATAAAGAAATTAGAGGGTGAGATAAGAAAAAATATTAGAATAGAAGAAGAAGAAGAAGAAGAAGAAGAAGAAGAAGAAGAAACAACACATAATCAGAGTCTCATATCGCAGTGGAACAAAATATAATATAGAAGTAAATATTTACCGAGGGCTTGAAAATACTTACAATCATTAGAGTACATCAACACATCTGGACAATTATTACAACCTGTCCTCATATACAATCACACAACGGAAAACACACCAAATATATTATACGTCTGAACTCCTCCAACATGTCTTCTGAAGTTCGCCGCATCCAAATCTAAACCTGTACACCTCGTTCTAACCCGAGCATTATGTAATAACCCAGAAATCTGGGCCAGTTTAAAATTTTTATTTTGGCAATTTTAGTGAATTTTGAACATTTAAAATAGATTATTTTAAATAATATCGACAAGAAATTTATTTTTGAATATATTTAGAACGTATATATTATATACGTTATCGTTAGAATATAAATAATTATATATAATTATAAATAGAATTGAAAATGGCGCGGTAGTTTGATAATTCGATTTCAAACTTCAATTGAATGTACCGGGTGCAAAACAATCCAGATTTTAGCGAAACCAAAAATAATGGGATCTAATTGAGAATATCTTTCCAACGAATCCGAAAGATCGAAATTTCATAGTGGTGATCAAAAGATACGTACAGTTGAAAATTCTGAATAGTCGCTATGGAATTCAGGCCCTTAAAATGGGAATTTTGCAAACGAGGAATTTTGCAAACGACCTTGGATTTCGACGAAACCTCTTTTGTTGGATCCGTGATGTCAAGTGATTGCGAGATTCCAAATTTCATAATATTTCGAATCAATATGTGAGCATGGTAAAGGAAAACGCGTTTGACCAGTTTTAGTTGATTTTAATCGACTGGAAAATGGCCATTTTTCCAACGGTCTCAGAATTCGACGAAATTAGTTTTGTTAGGACCGTATCGTAATATGAAGCTAGAAAATATTTTTCGAGAATTTTTAGAGGCTGTATGTGGCCCCGGTAATTTGAAATGTACGTTTAAAATTCAGTATAATGATTTAAATGTAAATTTAATGGAAACTGATCGAAACGATCGAATCAGCCTGCGATACGTATCCCATTGAGTTCGGAATGGCGGTAATTAGCTAGTGGCGATAGCCATTGGGTTTTAAAAGGGGTTGGAATGAAAAATCACCTTTATGAAATTCAAATGGAAATAAATAAAATAAATATATATATTTATAAGCCCCTCAACCCCCGTTATTTCTCGTTCAAAAGTCAACCAGGAGGAAAATATATATATATAAAAAACCCCAGATTGCTTTTTCACCCAGACCTCGACGCCCATGCTACCGCCGCCGCCTTCGCCCCACGCCACCTGCCAACGTCGATTGACTGGCGCTCCCCCTCCACTTCTCCTCCTCTCTCCTTCTTCAATCTCCAATTCTCCCCATAATCGAAGAAGCCAACCCGTTCGAACGGGAATCGAGGCACGACAGGGAGTTCGAGTTCATCACTAAGGCGTGGCGCAGGTGGAGCATATCGACGGCTTCACGATGGCACTCTCCGATTCTGGTCCGACGCGATATGGAGGTGGCACAGGCGGTTTTTCCCAATCGAGGGTTTCAGGGTCAACGTTGGGTTCATGTGCGTGTTTCTACCTGGAGCAGTTAAACGGGAAGATGACAGTGAGTTTCTAATTTTATTTTGTTTAGTTTGATTGATTTAAAAATCTTGTTTTTATAGGTATAAATAGCATTATTTTTATAAATATGAATTGCATTACTTTTATATAAAATAGCCTTGTTTTTAAATATATGTAAAGCATTATATTTTTTTTATGAAAATAAAAATAACTTTGTTTGTTTAAAATAAAAAAATATGGTTTATATAGAATAAAACTTGATTTTGAAATTATAAATGCACTTTGAATTTGAAAATATAAAGACTTCGCCTTTGAAAATATAAAGTAGTGATTTTTAGGAAGTTAAAAATATAATTTTTATCATAGTAAGAAGTATAAAAATATGATTTTTATATTACAGAAGTAATAAAAATATGATTTTTATATAATATAAATAATAAAAATAGGATTTTTATATAGTAGAGATTATAAAAATATAATTTTTAAAAGATAGAGAATATAAAAATTCGATTTTTATATATTGAATAGCGAAGTAAAAATTCGATTTTTATATATTGAATAGCGAAGTAAAAATTCAATTTTTACATATGTAGAGAATACGGGCAACGAAGGAGACAAAAAGGCGAGAACAACGAAGATTTCTATAAATGAAGTGTCGTGAAGTTGGATTAGCTATCGGTGAGAATTCTCTCACTTTTAATTTTCTGTTCAGTTACTTATTTCATAACTGCATATATGAAATGCTCCCCGTCGTCCACAGACCATGGACGACTTGTTTGTTTGATTGTATTCTGTGTGAAAATTGATCGTGATGTGAAATGAATTATATATATTGAAAGTGAAAATATCGTATATATTGAAAGTGAAAATATCGTATATATTGAAAGTGAAAATATCGTATATATTGAAAGTGAAAACATCGTATATATTGAAAGTGAAAATATCGTATATATTGAATGTGAAAATATCATATATATTGAAAGTGAAAATATCGTATATATTGAAAAGTGATTTCAAAATCGAATATTTTGAAATGAATTCGAATTGAATTAAATTGAAAATAAATTCGAATTGAATTGAATAGGAAATGAATTCGAATTGAACTGAATAGAAAATGAATTCGAAATGAATTGAATCGAATTGAAATTGAAATGAAATAGAAATGAAATAGAATTGAATTCGAATTGAAACGAATTGAAATCAAGTTGAAATGAATTTAAAATGAATTTATAAGGAAAAATTCGATTTTGATTTGAATTTGAAATAAGAAGTTGAAATCGATTCGAAAAGGAATTTAAAACGATTTATAAAATTCGTTTTAAATAGAAATCAACGAAATATATATTATATATATTATATATATAATATAATGGCCAGAATAGAACGCGCCGCGCTGCGGTAGTTCGTGAAATTCGACCATTGACGTTGCGTGAGATTCGACCGTCAGATTCTTCTGAAACCAGAACCGTTGGGTTCGTATCGAAAAGAGATTTCTAATGAATATGAGAAATTTGAAATCTAACGGTTGGATTTGGAATTATGTCCAAATCAAATTTGGTAAAGGTCGCTGTAAGTGCAGTTCGATGGCCATTGGTGGAAATCGACTGTATGGGCCTTGATAAAATTATTAAAAATATCGATAATTTGTGTAAAATCATAAGAAATGATTTGTGGAGAATTGGGTTGAAAAACTCCATATTTGAAAAGGTAAAAATATATTTTTATCGAAATGAACTAGTTATTAACTAGAAAAATAATCCAATGGTTATAAATAAATAAATTGGATTAGATTTGAATTGAAATTATCTTTGGATATTTTCGATATTGGATTCCGTGATTATACAGATATTGTGATGGGAATTTGGAAGATATCGATATCGTTATTCCCGATATGATATCTGTTGGTTTCAGGATTTGATGTTGAATATAAGCCGATACTATCTCTATTCAAAACCTTATATTTAATGTCAAATTTAATTGATTGATGGTTTGAATTGTGCTCGACCAGTTTTGAGCAGAATATGCTTTTACATTTAGCATTGGGTTGGGTAAAGATATCTATGTGCTAACGCCTTGAGAAACACTTCACGATTTGACGATAAGGTGTTTAGCGATGTTGTGTCCATTTCAAATTTAATGAGTGATTGTGAAATGATATTTTTCTTAAGTGAAAAGAAATGTATTCCCGATTTTGGACATGGAATGTTTTATAAAAATGTTTTATAAAACATAAAGGATTTCGAGGCCCAAAACCCGATGATTTCTAAAATGATTTAGAAATGTATTATATGTTACATTGTGGTTCATCGCATATTCGATTAGTTGCTATTGATGATGTATCTGTTTGGTGGCGGAGAATTTATTCTCTTGCTTAACACGCTTCTTTGAGACGTACGAGCTCGAAGGTTATGTGATTAATAGTGACTGATCATATGTGTGAATTACTGATGTGAAGTACTATATTTCGAAAGCACTTTTGATTATTACGTTGTGAAATGATTTTCCCTACTTCGGGATATGAAATGATTTAGTATGTGGCTAAAGAGTCGGGTAACACTGAGACTAAAAGTATAGGTGAAAGGACGGTGTATGCTCTCCATGTGTGGGAGGTGCATCGTCGGTGTAGCCTACTTCTATATAGGGTAGGTGCACATTTATATATCGAGTTGCGAGGTGCGTACCCTTTGCCTTGTCGATGGGGAGCACGATATTTGGTTGCATACTTGTTTGTATGCATTGTTATGTTTTGGAATTCATATTTCCATACGATTTGATTTGAGATCCCGAAGTGAAATCTACTTTGATATAGAAAGTTAGATATGTATTTCAAATGATTTGAAATAAGAAATCGGGAATAAAATCCAAAGGAATGATTTCTGTAAATTAAATTTGATTTAGAAAATCTAAGTGTAGTGATTAATCTAAGTGGGTAGACTGGGATATTGCATGTTGATTGATGCATAGTAGATCCATATATCTATATTGATTGTTGTTCATACACTGGTATTCATGGGGGTAAACCCGTTCCGCGTTAGCGGCGTGGTCCCGTGATATACCATATTATCAAATAAGTTAATTATAACTGTTAGAGTTTCTCACACCAGTCCCATGACTGACCTGTAGTTTGCTTTTCCCTTGCGAACTCGGGTGACCCTATCTTCAACATGGGCAGTCGAGTAGTTTTATTTTGCAGATGTATTGAGTAGGATTCTGGATTGAAGCTTTAAGCTGTGTCCAGACATTTACAGTCTTCCGCTGTGTAGTTTATATTTCCGCTGTGCATTGTATTACATTTTTGTAAATTTATTCCCGCTGTGTATTATTTTCGATATACTCTGATATTCTGTACTCTGATGTAACATTATTATGATGTTTATTGAAGTCTTCTGTTATTTGTTCTGATGTGTTGTATACCCAAAGTTAGTGTATGCGGGATTCGAACGGTCTTGGTCGGTTTAGCGATCGATTAGGTCCGGGCGAAATCCGTGTCGTTACATATGGTAACAGAGCTTTGGTTAAACTCAAATCTTTGGGGTACAACTCGTTAGAACAGAATAAAAGACTCATCAGAGGTAGGATTAGTAATATCCTATGAAAGAATCCTCATTAGAGATAGAATCAATAGCATTCTAGAATAAGTGACCCATTAGAGATGGGGTTAGAAATGCCCCAGAATGAGTCAACAGTTATTTGTTTATAAATAACGTATTTGTGATTATATATATAATCTGGTTTTAGAAAATATGATTTTAAATATATATAAAATTATATATTTGAAAATATAAACAATTAATTGATTGATGTTTGTGTTGTTTGTTTATTTGTTTGATAATTTTGAACCACTATGCCTAATAGAATCAAATATTGAATTGTATTGAAAATTGGTCGCATTTGCTTGCATATACATGTACTTACATTGAACAGGTCATAGCAAGGAGGCTAGAGCAGAGAATAAAATTTGTTTGCCTGACAAATAGGTACATGTTTACTACATAATTTACTGTTTTGTTTGGGTGATGATGATTTTATGAGCCTATTGGCTAGCCGCTTGGCTTTTTCTTTTTCTTTTTGAGATCAGAAGGCCTGTATGGCAATTTCGGGATTTTCCCGTGGCTCTCGGTGCAGGGGAGGTTATAGCGAAATTTTTTGAAAATTTAGGGTGTTAGCCAAATTTTTGAAGAATTTGAAAATTCTCAGAAACTAAAAAGTTGGAGAATGGAAGTTAAGTTGATTGATCAAACCACTTTCGACTTTGTTCCTTTTCGGGGACGAAAATTTTTAAGTGGGGGAGATTGTAATAACCCGGAAATCTGGCCAGTTTAAAATATTTATTTTGGCAATTTTAGTGAAATTTGAACATTTAAAATAGATTATTTTAAATAATATCGACAAGAAATTTATTTTTGAATATATTTAGAACGTATATATTATATACGTTGTCGTTAGAATATAAATAATTATATATAATTATAAATAGAATTGAAAATGGCGCGGTAGTTCGATAATTCGATTTCAAACTTCAACTGAATGTACCGGGTGCAAAACAATCCGGATATTAGCGAAACCAAAAGTAATGGGATCTAATTGAGAATATCTTTCCAAAGAATCCGAAAGATCGAAATTTCATAGCGGGGATCAAAAGATATGTCTAGTTGAAAATTATGAATAGTCGCTATGGAATTCAGGCTCTTAAAAATGGGAATTTTTCAAAAGCCTCGGATTTCGACGAAACCACTTTTGTTGGATCCGTGATGTCAAGTGATTGCGAGATTCCAAATTTTATAATTTTTCGAATCAATATGTGAGCGTGGCAAAGGAAAACGCGTTTGACCAGTTTTAGTTGATTTTAATCGACTGGAAAATGGCCATTTTTCCAACGGTCTCATAATTCGACGAAATTAGTTTTGTTAGGACCGTATCGTCAATACGAAGCTAGAAATTATTTTTTGAGAATTTTTAGAGGCTGTATGTGGCCCCGGTAATTTGAAATGTACGTTTAAAATTCAGTATAATGATTTAAATGTAAATTTAACGGAAACTGATCGAAACGATCGAATCAGTCTGCGGTACGTATCCCATTAAGTTCGGAATGGGGGTAATTAGCTAGGGGCGACAGTCGTTGGGTTTAAAAAGGGGTTGGAATGAAAAATCACCTTTATGAAATTCAAATTAAAATAAATAAAAAATATATATATATATATTTATAAGCCCCTCCACCCCCCTTATTTCTCGTTCAAAAGTAAACCAGGAGAAATATATATATATATATATAAAAAAAAAAACCGATCGCTTTTTCACCCAGACCTCGACGCCCACGCTACCACCGCCGCCTTCGCCCTACGCCACCTGCCACCGTCGATTGACTGGCGCTCCCCCTCCACTTCTCCTCCTCTCTCCTTCTTCAATCTCCAATTCCTCCCCCCCAATTGAAGAAGCCAACCCGTTCGAACGGGAATCGAGGCACGACAGGGAGTTCAAGTTCATCACTAAGGCGTGGCCCAGGTGGAGCATCTCGACGGCTTCACGATGGCACTCTCTGATTCTGGTCCGACGCGATATGGAGGTGGCGCAGGCGGTTTTTCCCAATCGAGGGTTTCAGGGTCAACGTTGGGTTCATGTGCGTGTTTCTACCTGGAGCAGTTAAACGGGAAGATGACAGTGAGTTTCTAATTTTATTTTGTTTAGTTTGATTGATTTAAAAATCTTGTTTTTATAGGTATAAATAGCATTATTTTTATAAATATGAATTGCATTACTTTTAAATAAAATAGCCTTGTTTTTAAATATATGTAAAGCATTATATATATATTTTTTATGAAAATAAAAATAACTTTGTTTGTTTAAAATAAAAAAATATGGTTTATATAGAATAAAACTTGATTTTGAAATTATAAATGCACTTTGAATTTGAAAATATAAAGACTTCGCCTTTGAAAATATAAAGTAGTGATTTTTAGGAAGTTAAAAATATAATTTTTATCATAGTAAGAAGTATAAAATTATGATTTTTATATTACAGAAGTAATAAAAATATGATTTTTATATAATATAAATAATAAAAATAGGATTTTTATATAGTAGAGATTATAAAAATATAATTTTTAAAAGATAGAGAATATAAAAATTCGATTTTTATATATTGAATAGCGAAGTAAAAATTCGATTTTTATATATAGAATAGCGAAGTAAAAATTCGATTTTTACATATGTAGAGAATACGGGCAACGAAGGTGACAAAAAGGCGAGAACAACGAAGATTTCTATAAATGAAGTGTCGTGAAGTTGGATTAGCTATCGGTGAGAATTCTCTCACTTTAAATTTTCTGTTCAGTTACTTATTTATAATTGCATATATGAAGTGCTCCCCGTCGTCCATAGACCATGGACGACTTGTTTGTTTGATTGTATTCTGTGTGAAAATTGATCGTGATGTGAAATGAATTATATATATTGAAAGTGAAAATATCTTATCTATTGAAAGTGAAAATATCGTATATATTGAAAGTGAAAATATCGTATATATTGAAAGTGAAAACATCGTATATATTGAAAGTGAAAACATCGTATATATTGAAAGTGAAAATATCGTATATATTGAATGTGAAAATATCGTATATATTGAAAAGTGATTTCAAAATCGAATATTTTGAAATGAATTCGAATTGAATTAGATTGAAAATAAATTCGAATTGAATTGAATAGGAAATGAATTCGAATTGAACTGAATAGAAAATGAATTCGAAATGAATTGAATCGAATTGAAATTGAAATGAAATAGAATTGAAATAGAATTGAATTCGAATTGAAACGAATTGAAATCAAGTTGAAATGAATTTAAAACGAATTTATAAGGAAAAATTCAATTTTGATTTGAATTTGAAATAAGAAGTTGAAATCGATTCGAAAAGGAATTTAAAACGATTTATAAAATTCGTTTTAAATAGAAATCAACGAAATATATATTATATATATAATATAATGGCCTGAATAGAACGCGCCGCGCTGTGGCAGTTCGTGAAATTCGACCATTGACTTCGAATTGACGTTGTGAGAGATCCGACCGTCGGATTCTCCTGAAACCGGAACCGTTGGGTTCGTATCGAAAAGAGCTTTCTAATGAATATGAGAACTTTGAAATCTAACGGTTGGATTTGGAATTATGTCCAAATCAAATTTGGAAAAGGTCGCTGTAAGTGCAGTTCGATGGCCATTGGTGGAAATCGATGTATGAGCCTTGATAAAATTATTAAAAATATTGATAATTTGTGTAAAATCATAAGAAATGATTTGTGAAGAATTGGGGTGAAAAACTCCATATTTGAAAAGATAAAAATATATTTTTATCGAAATGAACTAGTTATTAACTAGAAAAATAATCCAATGGTTATAAATAAATAAATTGGATTAGATTTGAATTGAAATTATCTTTGGATATTTTCGATATTGGATTCCGTGATTATACAGATATTGTGATGGGAATTTGGAAGATATCGATATCGTTATTCCCAATATGATATCTGTTGGTTTCAGGATTTGATGTTGAATATAAGTCGATACTATCTCTATTCAAAACCTTATATTTAATGTCAAATTTGATTGATTGATGGTTTGAATTGTGCTCGACCAGTTTATGAGCAGAATATGCTTTTACATTTAGCATTGGGTTGGGTAAAGATATCTATGTCCTAACGCCTTGTGAAACACTTCATGATTTGACGATAAGGTGTTTAGTGATGTTGTGTCCATTTTAAATTTAATGAATGATTGCGAAATGATATTTTTCTTAAGTGAAAAGAAATGTATTCCCGATTTTGGACAGGGAATGTTTTATAAAAATGTTTTATAAAACAAAAAGGATTTCGAGGCCCAAAACCCGCTGATTTCTAAAATGATTTAGAAATGTATTATATGTTACATTGTGGTTCATCGCATATTCAATTATTTGCTATTGATGATGTATCTGTTTGGTGGCGGAGAATTTATTCTCTTGCTTAACACCCTTCTTTGAGACGTACGAGCTCAAAGGTTATGTGATTAATAGTGACTGATCATATGCGTGAATTACTGATGTGAAGTACTATATTTTGAAAGTACTTGTGATTATTACGTTGTGAAATGATTTTCCCTACTTCAGGATACGAAATGATTTAGTATGTGGCTAAAGAGTCGGGTAACCCTGAGACTAAAAGTATGGGTGAGAGGGCGGTGTATGCTCTCCATGTGTGGGAGGTGCATCGTCGGTGTAGCCTACTCCTATGTGGGGTAGGGTGCACATTTATATATCGAGTTGCGAGGTGTGTACCCTTTGCCTTGTCGATGGGGAGCACGATATTTGGTTGCATACTTGTTTGTATGCATTGTTATATTTTGGAATTCATATTTCCAAACGATTTGATTTGAGATCCCGAAGTGAAATCTACTTTGATATAGAAAGTTAGATATGTATTTCAAATGATTTGAAATAAGAAATCGGGAATAAAATCCAAAGGAATGATTTCTGTAAATTAAATTGGATTTAGAAAATCTAAGTGTAGTGATTAATCTAAGTGGGTAGATTGGGATATTGCATGTTGATTGATGCATAGTAGATCCATATATCTATATTGATTGTTGTTTATACACTGGTATTCATGGGGGTAAACCCGTTCCGCGTTAGCGGCGTGGTCCCGTGATATACCATATTATCAAATAAGTTAATTATAACTGTTATAGTTTCTCACACCAATCCCATGACTGACCTGTAGTTTGCTTTTCCCTTGCGAACTCGGGTGCCCCTATTTTCCACACGGGAAGTCGAGTAGTTTTATTTTGCAGATGTATTGAGCAGGATTATGGATTGAAGCTTTAAGCTGTGTTCAGACATTTACAGTCTTCCGTTGTGTAGTTTATATTTCCGTTGTGCATTGTATTACATTTATGTAAATTTATTTCCGCTGTGTATTATTTTCGATATACTCTGATATTCTGTACTCTGATGTAACATTATTATGATGTTTATTGAAGTCTTCTGTTATTTGTTCTAATGTGTTGTATACCCAAAGTTAGCGTATGCGGGATTCGAACGGTCTTGGTCGGTTTAGCGATCGATTAGGTCCGGGCGAAATTCGTGTCGTTACACATTACAAACGCAGGAGCAGTCTGGTGAACCATAATGAGAGAAACACACTAAGTTTAGAGGTATCACACAACTCGATTTTAATGTCAAAATCTTTTCGAAAGAAAAGGATAATCGTAAGACCAAATGCACACATAAATACGGACGGTTTTTACCTTACAATAACCCAAAACGTTTTTGAAAACCAATATCTTTTCTGATATTATAATAGCGTCTTAATACAAATAAATATCAATCTAGTAGAATGCTTGCATCTCATGCTGTAACAACCCGAAAATCTGGGCCAGTTTAAATTTTTTATTTTGGCCATTTTAGCGAATTTTGATTATTTATAATGAATTATTTTAAATAATATCGACGAGAAATTTATTTTCAATAGCATTGGAACGTATATATTATATACGTCGTCGTTAGAATATATAATAATTATATATAATTATAAAAGGAATTGAAAATGGCGCGGTAGTTCGATAATTCGATTTCAAACTTCAATTGAATGTACCGGGTGCAAAACAATCCGGATTTTAGTGAAACCAAAAATCATAGGATCTAATTGATGATATCTTTCCAACGAATCCGAAAAATCAAGATTTCATAGCAGGAATCAAAAGATATGTCCAGTTAAAAATTCTGAATAGTCGCTATGGAATTCAGGCCCTTAAAAAATGGACATTTTGCAAATGACCTCGGATTTCGACGAAACCAATTTTGTTGGGTCCGTGATGTAAAGTTATTGCTAGATTCCAAATTTCATAATTTTTCGAATCAATATGTGAACGTGGCAAAGGAAAATGCGTTTGACCAGTTTCAGTTGATTTTAATCGACTGGAAAATGGCCATTTTTCCAACGGTCTCAGAATTCGACGAAACTAGTTTTGTTAGGATCGTATCGTCAATACGAAGCTAGAAAATATTTTTCGAGAATTTTTGGAGTTAGTATGCGACCCCGGTAATTTGAAATGTACGTTAAAATTCAATATAGTGATTTAAATGTAAATTCAGCGGAAACTAATCGAAACGATCAAATCAGCTTGCGATACATATCCCATTGTGTTCAGAATGGGGGTAAAACGCTACGGACGACAGGCGGTGGACCTCGTTTCGAGGTCGTATGTAAAAGTCCACTTTTTACAAATAATTAAATTAAATAAATAAAAAAATCTCTTCCTCTTTCCCTTTACCTTCTGGCCCCCCCTCTTTATTACAAAACCGATTTTCATAAACAAATAAAAAAAGAAAAAAAAAAGAGAAAAGGAGGCCGACGTTGACCTCGAGCCCCACGAGCCTCCTTCTTCGTCGCCCATCGACGGTGACGCCACCGCCCTCCACAACATCCCGTCCCTTCATCGCCATCCTCCTTCTTTCTTCCTCCCCCTCTTCTGAATCGATTGATGCTCTTGACCTAGCCACCACCCTCGTCTCCTTCACCCATTGCCTAGCCGTCGTCCGCCCTAGTGGCCATCTCCGACCTGCCGACCACCTGAGCGACGCTCCACCCCACGTGCGCAACCACGAGCATCCACACCCCCTCGCTGGAAAAAAAAAGAAAAAAAACTGTAAGCATTTCTTATTATTATTATTATTATTATTATAGTAAAAATGATTTCGGAGTTGAAAAAAAATCTGATCTGATTTTTAAATTAGAAAAGATTCGATTTTTAAATTAGAAAAGATTCGATTTTTAAATTAGAAAAGATTCGATTTTTAAATTAGAAAAGATTCGATTTTTAAATTAGAAAAGATTCGATTTTTAAACGAAATAAAAATGTGATTTTTATATATTGAACATCGAAGTAAAAATTCGATTTTTATATATTGAATAACGAAGTAAAAATTCGATTTTTACATATGTAGTGGCTACAGCAACGAAGATGCGATGACGATGAAGATTTCTATCAAAGAAGAGTCAAGATGATTGGATAGCTATCTGTGAGAATTTCTCACCTTTCAATTTCTTTTTCTAGTTATATATATTTATACTAGGATGCAGACGGTGCTTAGTAGCACCCGACACAATCGTCCACAGACCATGGACTTGTTTGTTTGATTGCAAAAATTAGTTAGATTATTTGATTGAAATTGAATTGTGTGGTGAAATAAATTGATTTGATGATGTGTGAATGGCGTGGGCCTTCACTAGACCGGGGATAAGGCTAGGCCTTGTCCCGTTTCTAGTATCGTGCCGTTATGCCGCCGAAATTTTCTAAAATATGTTAGAAAAATAAAAATATCATTTTATTTAAAGAATGAACTGAATAGAAATTCATATGTCAAAATAAAATGTTTTATCGTTAAAAATATAATTTTTAACGTGAAGTGAATAAAATATTCATTTACAAACCGGACGGTTTGTTTATGTACACCTATTTGAATGACATTGATTGGGACGATAAATTTTACACATCGCCCAACTGCACAAATAAAATCTGTGTTTGAATGTTTGAAACCCCACACGGGTGTTGGGATGAAATTTGAAGTTCACTCATCCTGATTGATTAAATATGTCAATCGATTGATTGACAGGCTGTTATAAGCGTTAGATATCTATATTTGATGCTTATACAGTGTAGTGCACTTTGGTTGATGGTTGATTATTTTTCAATGCTATTATACATGTGTTGTATGAAAATCCATATAATTAACTTTATATGGTAATTAATTGGGCCTCATTCCAATTTGAAAAATAAAGAATATTATAAAATAAAGGTTCATGTGTTGACAGTACTCATCCATTGAGATTGGTCATGTGTTGAACGAAATATTTTGATAATAACAACCATTTTGAAAAAGAAATATTTGAAATAGAATATTTGAAAATAGAAATTCATGAAGCCGTGTTGATTAGTTTGACGCCATTTTGACGTAAACGATATTTATATCGATTTCGAAATGAATTGAATTGAAAACGATTTCGAAATGAATTGAATTAAAAACGATTTCGAAATGAATTGAATTGAAAACGATTTCGAAATGAATTGAATTGAAAACGAATTCAAATTGAATTGAAAGCGAATTGAAATGAATTCAATTTGAATTGAAATTTGAATTGAATAGAAATGAATTTTAAAACGAATTTATAAAGAAGAATTCAATTTTGATTTGAATTGAAAAGGAAGTTGAAATTGCTTTTGAAACGAATTTAAAACTATTCATATAATTCGTTTTAAATAGAAATCGACGAAATATATATTATATATATTATATATATAATATAATGGCCTGAATAGAACGCGCCACGCCGCGGCAGTTCGCGAATTTCGACCATTTATTTCAAACGGACATTACGGGAGATCCGACCGTCGGATTCTCCTAAAACCGGAACCGTTGGGTTCGTATCAAAAAGAGCTTTCTAACGAATATTAGAAATTCAAAATCTAACGGTTGGATTTGGAGATACGTCCAAATCAAATTCGAAAAAGGTCGCTGTAAGTGCAGTTCGATGGCCGTTGATGGAAATCGACTGTACGGGCCTTGATAAAATTATTAAAAATAGTAATAATTTGTGTAAAATCATAAGAATTGATTTAGAAAGAATTGGGATGAAAAACTCCATATTTGAAAAGATAAAAATAGATTTTTATCGAAATGAACTAGTTTTGAACTAGAATTACAATTCTATTTATTTTTAAATAAATAAGTTGAATTTGAAATGGTTTTGAAAATAACCAGAATTTCAAATGATTGCATTGGAATGGATTTGAATCGAAATTGCCTTCGGAATATTTCGATGTTGGATTTCGTGATGATACAGATATTGTTATGGGAATTTGAAAGATATATATATATATATATATATATATATATATATATATATATCGTTATTTCCAATGCGATATTTGTTAGTCGTAGAATTTGATATTGAATATAAGCCGGTATATTTTCTATTCAGAGCCTTGTATTGAATATCAAATGTGATTTGGGTTTGTCGTGAATGGTGTCTTCACTAACACTGTTCTTGAACCCAGTTGAGAAAAGATTAAATCTTTTTGTTTAGATTTAACGAAGTGTACCAAATAAATAATATTTAATTGGAATTGAATCGATATTGATTTTTGGGTTTATCGTGAACAGTGTTTTAAATAACACTCGTTCTTTAACCCGATAATTAATGAATGTGATTTTGGGTTTATCGTGAACCGTGTTTTAAATGACACTGATTCTTTAACCCAGTCGAAGATTAAAACTAAGTGGAGTTTTAATGAATCTTTAATTAGATTGAAATGATCGAAAATGGAGTATCACCAGTTTTGCTCCAGGCGATAGTTAAATCTTTAATTAGATTTGAACGTGAAATGGTAATTGAATTTACCGATAACACTGTGGTGTTAGATATGAAGTATTACCAGTTTTACTTCATGGGATGAATAGGTTGGGATGGGGAAATTAAAATAAATGATTACTTCGGTAAGGTTCGCTAATCCCGACTAGTTTGAATCGAGATTCAAAAATAGAATAAAGAATAAATTCAAGGAATTTATCTTGGATAAAATTAATGGGAACCTTTCCCTATGAATGTGAAAATCAGAAACTAACTGTCGGTTAGCTAAGCAGAATGGTTTTCTGGATATTGATCTGATGTTGGTTTCGGCCTTCGGGGTTAATATTTGGGGAATTATTCTCTTGATTAATTTACGGTTAGTGACTAATGAATTGGAATGAGGCGTATGTTGTGTTTGTGTAACACTTTTATAAAATATACGCGAGTTATTCGGAAAGGCCGGGTTTATCCCATTCTGAATAACTGATACGACGATAAGTCGAAGATGAAGACGGTGGTCGAAGACCGGAAGTCTTCACGTCGTTTGGGTAATTACTGATGATCTTGATTGGGCTGTACACCCAAGAAGATGGAAACAGTTGGTGATCGTCCAGACGTACTTGGAGATCGATGGATATGCGGGGTACTAGGTGCCTCCGGTTTCGTTCAGACCCAGAACGGACTTGTAAATGGACTGTGTGTCTGACATTGGATTTTAGTCCGTGTGATTGATCTCTATTAAATATATATCTGTTTGGCGGCGGAGAATTTATTCTCTTGCTTAACGCCCTTCTCTGAGACGTACGAGCTCAGGGGTTATATATTGATGGATATCAAACGCATGGAGTGAATTGCCTGTGTGGCATGCCTAAGTGGCAATTGATCGAGGCTTCTGTTGAAAAGCAAAGTCTTGTGGTGATGATCAAAGCACGGCCTTTGTGGCGTAGCTTTGTGTAACGTTGATTCGCGAGTATCACACCCGGTATGAACTAAAAACGGGAAACGGACCTCAGGGAGGACATGCGTTTCTTTCTAGCTAGAAGTGGCGTCAGTGGTTTTACATGCCCTGACGAGTTTGACTTATGTGGTTGTTGCTGTTGCGAGGCGCCTCAGTTATATCGGTTTCGGCCGATGCATTCTGGTCGGCAGACGGACCAGACTTACACCCCATAGGGTGGGGAAACGTAGTGTTCAGGAATTTTAATCCACATCGGTGGACCGGCCCTGACGATCCAAAGGCTTGACTGAGTACTTGCCTGAGGGGCGGGCTAGGGCGTCTCGAATCGGTTGAGGACTATCTTTTGCCTCGGTTCATAGATGGAAACCTAATTTCCAAATACGTGATTCTGCGGTTTTATTTGTAGAGCCTAGTATGGCGACATAGTGTTATGGGGCGCTCATGCCGCCTATGATTGATACTTATGATTTGAAGTTGTTTTATACACTATGCACTTATAATAGTATCAAAACGATTTGTTTTAACCGTATCAAGCATTCTTTGGCTGTTATAAGGGAAAACTCTATCCTCGGCTGCGTTGCATTGTGTGATGGGACCTGGGTCTTATAACAGCTTCATTTTTCTTTATTTAGCATTGCGCTGTTTGTTTTATGCACTGGTATTCTTGGGAGGAAACCCGTTCCGTGTTATACGGCGTGGTCCCTTGATTTACCTAATGATTTAAAATTAATAACTGTTTTAGTTCTCACACCAGTCACATGACTGACCTGGAGTTTATTGTTTTAACCTAAACTCTGGGTGCCCCTATTTTGACACGGGCAGCTAGTAGTTTTAGTTTTTGCAGATTTATATTCGCAGGATCCTGGTTTACAGCTGGAACGATATCCGGAAAGCTTTGTATCTGTATATCTCCTTCTAGTTGTGTATTGTATTATTTTCCGCTGCTATGTATTTAAATGTAATTTAAATCTATGATATTTCTGTGTAATATTCATTTATACTCTGTATATTCTTGTAATCTGATGCATTGTTGTGATATACAATGAAATGTTCTTTTGTATGCGTTCTGTTTTGTCGTGTTCTCAAACGATAGGGCGTTTCGAACGGCCTGGATCGGTTTAGCGACTGGTTCGGACCGAGCGAAATTCCTTCTCGTCACAGTTGGTATCAGAGCTTTGGTTTACAAAGCTCAGAGAACAAGGCACATTAGAACCATACGAAAGAATTCATCAGAAACTGGATTAGTAATATCCAACGGGAATGACTCGTTAGAGATGGGATCAGTAGTATCCTAGAACGAGTGTGAAGAGTATATTTTTAAAGTGAAAACAAATTTTGTTTTGAAAATTTAAATCGTTGTATACGTATTTGAATATTTATTTTATATTGATTAGGACAGTCCAGTATATAAAAATTTTGCATATACGCCTTGCAAACGTGTATTTGAAGTTTTAATATACTGGATAGATATAGAATTACACTCTAGCCGCCCGGGGGGTGATTCTGATGATTGGTATATCATCATCAGAATTTATATTCGAGTGACGAACGTGTAATATCTATATATTTCCTATTGACTGGTGTGAGAACCAAAAATTAGATAGGGCCTATTGTTGTGATTTGGCATCAAAAACAGGATTTTTGTATATGTATCAAAATTAGGAATTTGAAACTCTAATTCACTAATTGATTGATGTTTGTTTATTTGTTTGCTAATTTTTTTTAGCCATTTAGCCGAATTGAATCACATATTGAATTATATTGAAATTAGTCGCATTCGCTTGCATACATGTATATCCTTGAACAGGTCATAGCAAGGAGGCTAGAGCAGAGAATAAAATTTGTTTGCCCGACAAATAGGTACATGTTTACTACATAATTTACTGTTTTGTTTGGGTGATGATGATTTTATGAGCCTATTGGCTAGCCGCTTGGCCTTTTCTTTTTCATTTTGAGATCTGAAGGACCGGGGAAGCTATTTGAAATTCCCCGATGCTCCCGGTGCAGGGGAGGTTATGGCGAAATTTTTCGAAAATTTAGGGTGTTAGCCAAATTTTTGAAATTTTGAAAATTCTCAGAAACTAAAAAGTTGGAGAATGGAAGCCAGATCGAATGTAGAGCTTATTAATCAAACCACTTTCGACTTTGTTCCTTTTCGGGGACGAAAAGTTTTAAGTGGGGGAGATTGTAATAACCTGAAAATCTGGGCCAGTTTAAATTTTTTATTTTGGCCATTTTAGCGAATTTTGATTATTTAAAATGAATTATTTTAAATAATATCGACGAGAAATTTATTTTCAATAGCATTGGAACGTATATATTATATACGTCGTCGTTAGAATATATAGTAATTATATATAATTATAAAAGGAATTGAAAATGGCGCGGTAGTTCGATAATTCGATTTCAAACTTCAATTGAATGTACCGGGTGCAAAACAATCCGGATTTTAGTGAAACCAAAAATCATAGGATCTAATTGATGATATCTTTCCAACGAATCCGAAAAATCAAGATTTCATAGCGGGAATCAAAAGATATGTCCAGTTGAAAATTCCGAATAGTCGCTATGGAATTCAGGCCCTTAAAAAATGGACATTTTGCAAATGACCTCGGATTTCGACGAAACCACTTTTGTTGGGTCCGTGATGTAAAGTTATTGCTAGATTCCAAATTTCATAATTTTTCGAATCAATATGTGAACGTGGCAAAGGAAAATGCGTTTGACCAGTTTCAGTTGATTTTAATCGACTGGAAAATGGCCATTTTTCCAACGGTCTCAGAATTCGACGAAACTAGTTTTGTTAGGACCGTATCGTCAATACGAAGCTAGAAAATATTTTTCGAGAATTTTTCGAGTTAGTATGCGACCCCAGTAATTTGAAATGTACGTTAAAATTCAATATAGTGATTTAAATGTAAATTCAACGGAAACTAATCGAAACGATCAAATCAGCTTGCGATACATATCCCATTGTGTTCAGAATAGGGGTAAAACGCTACGGACGACAGGCGGTGGACCTCGTTTCGAGGTCGTATGTAAAAGTCCACTTTTTACAAATAATTAAATTAAATAAATAAAAAAATTCTCTTCCTCTTTCCCTTTACCTTCTGGCCCCCCCTCTTTATTACAAAACCGATTTTCATAAGCAAATAAAAAAAAAAAAAGAGAAAAGGAGGCCGACGTTGACCTCGAGCCCCACGAGCCTCCTTCCGCCGTCGCCCATCGACGGTGACGCCACCGCCCTCCACAACATCGCGTCCCTTCATCGCCATCCTCCTTCTTTCTTCCTCCCCCTCTTCTGAATCGATTGAGGCTCTTGCCCTAGCCACCGCCCTCGTCTCCTTCACCCATCGCCTAGCCGTCGTCCGCCCTAGTGGCCATCTCCGACCTGCCGACCACCTGAGCGACGCTCCACCCCACGTGCGCAACCGCGAGCATCCACACCCCCTCGCTGGAAAAAAAAAAACTGTAAGCATTTTTTTTTATTATAGTAAAAATGATTTCGGAGTTGAAAAAAAATCTGATCTGATTTTTAAATTAGAAAAGATTCGATTTTTAAATTAGAAAAGATTCGATTTTTAAATTAGAAAAGATTCGATTTTTAAATTAGAAAAGATTCGATTTTTAAACGAAATAAAATTGTGATTTTTATATATTGAACATCGAAGTAAAAATTCGATTTTTATATATTGAATAACGAAGTAAAAATTCGATTTTTACATATGTAGTGGCTACAGCAACGAAGATGCGATGACGATGAAGATTTCTATCAAAGAAGAGTCAAGATGATTGGATAGCTATCTGTGAGAATTTCTCACCTTTCAATTTCTTTTTCTAGTTATATATATTTATACTAGGATGCAGACGGTGCTTAGTAGCACCCGACACAATCGTCCACAGACCATGGACTTGTTTGTTTGATTGCAAAAATTAGTTAGATTATTTGATTGAAATTGAATTGTGTGGTGAAATAAATTGATTTGATGATGTGTGAATGGCGTGGGCCTTCACTAGACCGGGGATAAGGCTAGGCCTTGTCCCGTTTCTAGTATCGTGCCATTATGCTGCCGAAATTTTCTAAAATATGTTAGAAAAATAAAAATATCATTTTATTTAAAGAATGAACTGAATAGAAATTCATATGTCAAAATAAAATGTTTTATCGTTAAAAATATAATTTTTAACGTGAAGTGAATAAAATATTCATTTACAAACCGGACGGTTTGTTTATGTACACCTATTTGAATGACATTGATTGGGACGATAAATTTTACACATCGCCCAACTGCACAAATAAAATCTGTGTTTGATTGTTTGAAACCCCACACGGGTGTTGGGATGAAATTTGAAGTTCACTCATCCTGATTGATTAAATATGTCGATCGATTGATTGACAGGCTGTTATAAGCGTTAGATATCTATATTTGATGCTTATACAGTGTAGTGCACTTTGGTTGATGGTTGATTATTTTTCAATGCTATTATACATGTGTTGTATGAAAATCCACATAATTAACTTTATATGGTAATTGATTGGGCCTCATTCCAATTTGAAAAATAAAGAATATTATAAAATAAAGGTTCATGTGTTGACAGTACTCATCCATTGAGATTGGTCATGTGTTGAACGAAATATTTTGATAATAACAACCATTTTGAAAAAGAAATATTTGAAATAGAATATTTGAAAATAGAAATTCATGAAGCCGTGTTGATTAGTTTGACGCCATTTTGACGTGAACGATATTTATATCGATTTCGAAATGAATTGAATTGAAAACGATTTCGAAATGAATTGAATTAAAAACGATTTCGAAATGAATTGAATTGAAAACGATTTCGAAATGAATTGAATTGAAAACGAATTCAAATTGAATTGAAAGCGAATTGAAATGAATTCAATTTGAATTGAAATTTGAATTGAATAGAAATGAATTTTAAAACGAATTTATAAAGAAGAATTCAATTTTGATTTGAATTGAAAAGGAAGTTGAAATTGCTTTTGAAATGAATTTAAAACTATTCATATAATTCGTTTTAAATAGAAATCGACGAAATATATATTATATATATAATATAATGGCCTGAATAGAACGCGCCGCGCTGCGGCAGTTCGCGAATTTCGACCATTTATTTCAAACGGACATTACGGGAGATCCGACCGTCAGATTCTCCTAAAACTGGAACCGTTGGGTTCGTATCGAAAAGAGCTTTCTAACGAATATTAGAAATTCAAAATCTAACGGTTGGATTTGGAGATACGTCCAAATCAAATTCGAAAAAGGTCGCTGTAAGTGCAGTTCGATGGCCGTTGATGGAAATCGACTGTACGGGCCTTGATAAAATTATTAAAAATAGTAATAATTTGTGTAAAATCATAAGAATTGATTTAGAAAGAATTGGGATGAAAAACTCCATATTTGAAAAGATAAAAATAGATTTTTATCGAAATGAACTAGTTTTGAACTAGAATTACAATTCTATTTATTTTTAAATAAATAAGTTGAATTTGAAATGGTTTTGAAAATAACCAGAATTTCCAATGATTGCATTGGAATGGATTTGAATCGAAATTGCCTTCGGAATATTTCGATGTTGGATTTCGTGATGATACAGATATTGTTATGGGAATTTGAAAGATATATATATATATATATATATCGTTATTTCCAATGCGATATTTGTTAGTCGTAGAATTTGATATTGAATATAAGCCGGTATATTTTCTATTCAGAGCCTTGTATTGAATATCAAATGTGATTTGGGTTTGTCGTGAATGGTGTCTTCACTAACACTGTTCTTGAACCCAGTTGAGAAAAGATTAAATCTTTTTGTTTAGATTTAACGAAGTGTACCAATTAAATAATATTTAATTGGAATTGAATCGATATTGATTTTTGGGTTTATCGTGAACAGTGTTTTAAATAACACTCGTTCTTTAACCCGATAATTAATGAATGTGATTTTGGGTTTATCGTGAACCGTGTTTTAAATGACACTGATTCTTTAACCCAGTCGAAGATTAAAACTAAGTGGAGTTTTAATGAATCTTTAATTAGATTGAAATGATCGAAAATGGAGTATCACCAGTTTTGCTCCAGGCGATAGTTAAATCTTTAATTAGATTTGAACGTGAAATGGTAATTGAATTTACCGATAACACTGTGGTGTTAGATATGAAGTATTACCAGTTTTACTTCATGGGATGAATAGGTTGGGATGGGGAAATTAAAATAAATGATTACTTCGGTAAGGTTCGCTAATCCCGACTAGTTTGAATCGAGATTCAAAAATAGAATAAAGAATAAATTCAAGGAATTTATCTTGGATAAAATAAATGGGAACCTTTCCCTATGAATGTGAAAATCAGAAACTAACTGTCGGTTAGCTAAGAAGAATGGTTTTCTGGATATTGATCTGATGTTGGTTTCGGCCTTCGGGGTTAATATTTGGGGAATTATTCTCTTGATTAATTTACGGTTAGTGACTAATGAATTGTAATGAGGCGTATGTTGTGTTTGTGTAACACTTTTATAAAATATACGCGAGTTATTCGGAAAGGCCGGGTTTATCCCATTCTGAATAACTGATACGACGATAAGTCGAAGATGAAGACGGTGGTCGAAGACCGGAAGTCTTCACGTCGTTTGGGTAATTACTGATGATCTTGATTGGGCTGTACACCCAAGAAGATGGAAACAGTTGGTGATCGTCCAGACGTACTTGGAGATCGATGGATATGCGGGGTACTAGGTGCCTCCGGTTTCGTTCAGACCCAGAACGAACTTGTAAATGGACTGTGTGTCTGACATTGGATTTTAGTCCGTGTGATTGATCTCTATTAAATATATATCTGTTTGGCGGCGGAGAATTTATTCTCTTGCTTAACGCCCTTCTCTGAGACGTACGAGCTCAGGGGTTATATATTGATGGATATCAAACGCATGGAGTGAATTGCCTGTGTGGCATGCCTAAGTGGCAATTGATCGAGGCTTCTGTTGAAAAGCAAAGTCTTGTGGTGATGATCAAAGCACGGCCTTTGTGGCGTAGCTTTGTGTAACGTTGATTCGCGAGTATCACACCCGGTATGAAATAAAAACGGGAAACGGACCTCAGGGAGGACATGCGTTTCTTTCTAGCTAGAAGTGGCGTCAGTGGTTTTACACGCCCTGACGAGTTTGACTTATGTGGTTGTTGCTGTTGCGAGGCGCCTCGGTTATATCGGTTTCGGCCGATGCATTCTGGTCGGCAAACGGACCAGACTTACACCCCATAGGGTGGGGAAACGTAGTGTTCAGGAATTTTAATCCACATCGGTGGACCGGCCCTGACGATCCAAAGGCTTGACTGAGTACTTGCCTGAGGGGCGGGCTAGAGCGTCTCGAATCAGTTGAGGACTATCTTTTGCCTCGGTTCATAGATGGAAACCCAATTTCCAAATACGTGATTCTGCGGTTTTATTTGTAGAGCCTAGTATGGCGACATAGTGTTATGGGGCGCTCATGCCGCCTATGATTGATACTTATGATTTGAAGTTGTTTTATACACTATGCACTTATAATAGTATCAAAACGATTTGTTTTAGCCGTATCAAGCATTCTTTGGCTGTTATAAGGGAAAACCCTATCCTCGGCTGCGTTGCATTGTGTGATGGGACCTGGGTCTTATAACAGCTTCATTTTTCTTTATTTAGCATTGCGCTATTTGTTTTATGCACTGGTATTCTTGGGAGGAAACCCGTTCCGTGTTATACGGCGTTGTCCCTTGATTTACCTAATGATTTAAAATTAATAACTGTTTTAGTTCTCACACCAGTCACATGACTGACCTGGAGTTTATTGTTTTAACCTAAACTCTGGGTGCCCGTATTTTGACACGGGCAGCTAGTAGTTTTGGTTTTTGCAGATTTATATTCGCAGGATCCTGGTTTACAGCTGGAACGATATCCGGAAAGCTTTGTATCCGTATATCTCCTTCTAGTTGTGTATTGTATTATTTTCCGCTGCTATGTATTTAAATGTAATTTAAATCTCTGATATTTCTGTGTAATATTCATTTATACTCTGTATATTCTTGTAATCTGATGCATTGTTGTGATATACAATGAAATGTTCTTTTGTATGCGTTCTGTTTTGTCGTGTTCTCAAACGATAGGGCGTTTCGAACGGCCTGGATCGGTTTAGCGACTGGTTCGGACCGAGCGAAATTCCTTCTCGTCACACATGCTCTACATACATATTATATAATCAAAACCTTGCTCTTATTGGAGAATGGATTTCCTGGCAAGGTATGGAACCACCTTCCCGACAGTGTACCTTCGGAGATGAATACAATGGGATTCAACAATAACATCTTGCAACTCAAGCTAAACATGAACGTCATCTCACTTCTCTTGAGAGTACCGAATATATTATTACCACGGTATGGGGCCATCCAACTGAACTGGTAACATATATACAAAAATAAAAAGGGACAACCGAAGGCATTTGATTTCTCCAGATCAGGTAATGATATACCCTTTTGATGGGTATGACCCACATAGCCATGCGACCTACCCGATTTTGTGTCCTTTCCCCAATGATGAGGCTTGAGGTTATAATCTTCTTTTGGAATATATAGTCATCATTCACTTTGAATACCACATCATCAAACCCGTCAAACCACTAATTGATTTCCTAAAAATATTACGGGAATAAAGAGCTAAGAGAAACGAATTCCTCCGCCACCAACATAATACCTTTAAGAGGTCAACCATACGTGATTTTTGTAAGGCATACTCTATCAGATATTCGTCCATATAAATCATCCGGGAACAGGACGAACCGAAGGTACTCTTCTACCACATCTTATATAGGTATCACCCCAAGGATTAGTAGCGAGTAGTCCTTACAATCCGTAGATTCCAATCGCAACAAATTCACTGTCGAAATATCTCTGGCCGCTAAACCAGAGAAATTCAACAAGTAGTTCTTTCACTCAGGTTGATTAACAATCTTCAATTGCTCCCTCTTCAATAATCATCTTCTATGTATTTGCTGGTTGAGAATGGCTTTCGAATATAAATTCAATCTGGGTCTTTCCGTACCAACAATCGTATTGGCCAAATTTAATAGTCAGTTATTCAACTATAAATTATATAATCATGAGAATAAAATGAGTTCACTGATTCAGTACTCATCATTACTTGGCCTTTTTATTAAAAATAATTAATGAACATTTAATTAAACTTCTACACCTACCCCTGTCAAATAATATAAATTTATATAAATGATTAAATAAAAACAGAGACGTTTATCGTTGCCACGATCAAACGCTAAGTCCAATTGACATGAAAATCAAAATCTTATAATAATTAATTAACTAATACAAATCCAACAACACAAATTTCATCGCATTCCAAGACTATTTTCCGATACACTGTTTTTATATGCCAAACAACGCTATTTTGGACACCAAAATACCCGATGTCCAAAAATAACAAAGTACCTACCTATTTTGGCTATATACGTCGATATAAACTCAATGGAACTGGTTTCATGGCTTAACTCGGTCGTCTTCTCAAGTTACACTCAAATACCCCTCTATTAAATTAAATTAATTTAATTACGCACTATAGAAAATGACTGGGCGTTTACAGCTGCTGTTGTCACATACAACATCGGTTTTTCACAAAATTTAATACCGTACAATAATTTAACGTTACGGTTCCAATGTAATTAATTTCGTTGAAAACAGACAATGTTTGCACAATGACCATTTTTAACGCTGATAAAATATCGAATTAAATCCCGAAATAATTCAATAAATGATAATAAGTTATTATTATCATAAATATCCAAATTGAAATATCATATAGCCTCAAATATAAACAATAGGGATTTTACAACTCCATATCAACATTCTGCGTTAAAACGGTATATAATATATATTAAAATCCTTTTAAATTTATCAAATAAACGTTATCGTTTATTAACGAAATTTATAGCGACTATTTTAAAATTTGATTTGGACATAACTTATATTCTATAACACAAAATCTGGATTTTTCTCTTCCATAAGAAAATTGCAATCAACAAGATTCCAACATTTCTTGTTTCCCGGAAATCCGACTTATATCGGATCCTGTATATTCTACTGAAGTTCAAAACTCAATATTACGAACAAACGTACCATTTTGAACTCGTTTATAATTATATATAAACTTAACATTTAAACTTCTTTTTAAATTTATGAATTCAATATTAAAATCCATTAATATTCCAAATACAATATTTAAAATAATAAATTGAATTAAATATTTGACTACCAAAAATATGGGACATTACATATCCAAAAGGTATAATTCTAAATACACTCACCTAACAACTTTCCGATCCTTGAATATAATCCAGATCTATGGTTTCGTGGTCTTCCTAACTAAATCTAATATTAATCAACCACAGGTTTACAAATCTGATATTAAAAGAAGAGGGAAAGAAGAAAAGAAACCTAAATAAATTAGATTCAAGAACTTACCTCCCATTGACCAGAATTATGAATACATATGTTATAGATTTACATTCCTTATCTCCAAATCTTGAATCATAATTTCCTAAAGCTAATTTTCTAGTTTCTAAAAGATTTGGAGAGGAAAAAAAATGGCAGAGCCTTGGCGTTGTCTCAAAAGAATACGAGTTTGAAACTAGGCCTTTCAAGTCTATTTATAGGTGTACAAAAAAGTCTGGTCCATCAGATTTAACAACAGTAAATCCAAACCATATAATTTAGAAAAACACGTCACCAGCCACGCAGATCTGACCTCGAGTGGTTCGACCTACCTTAGAGGTGGGTCGACACATGGACTGACCAATGTGAGGCTTGGGTCGACCGATCGTTGGTCCGAACGTGTATTTTATGCTTCACTTGAATTCTGCTTGTCGTTAGTTAATACCATTTTATTTCTTACTTAATACAACATATTTGAATTATAATATTTCAGTTATAACTTATCTTTAAGTTTTAATTTCTAATTTATGCGTGTATATACGCATACAACCTTTCAATTCATTGTCCGTTAATAGCTTCCTAATCAATGCAATTAATAACGCTGTCAATTAATTGTTTTATTCCTTTTAATGCATTCTAATTTCAAAGGCAGCTAATTTCTTGTCAATTTTTCCTTTATTATGCATTTATTACTTTCTGCTCTTAACTTACACTTTTTATATGCGTGTGTGTGTATATATACACACAATCTTCTTTTCTTTTTCAAAATTCAAACGGCGTTATGCCGTCATTTATTTCTTACCCATTTTCATTGATTGCAGGTTTATTTTGGATTTCTCTTATATATATAATGAGTTTTGTCCGCGGTAGTAACCCGGTGCTAAGAAGTTCTCCTACCTGGTAACAGGTTGCGGGTTCGAGTCCTACCCAGGGTAACTATCTCCTGAGTAAAGATTAACCTGGAGTAGTGGAGGTCAAAGGGGACTTTGTGCGAACTGGGTTGCCCTACTCCACCAAGATGAACGATCTACTGTGAGCCTTCGGAGGTCGTTCATTTTTTTATATAATGAGTTCTTGAAGCGCACTCCTTTCTTTAAATATTTTAGTGTTTTCTATGATGAAAAAAATTTCTTCGAAGGAGCGCAAAAAACATCAAGAGAATTTGGATGTAGTTTATGCTTGCTACTCACCAATAGAAGAAGCTTTTGTTTTTTGGTGAAGATAAACTGAAATAACATAAAAGGATATCAACTTACTATTCTACATGCCACTGGAAGGAAGTAATGTAGGAAAAAATGCCGAAAATGACAAATCGAATGATACCATCCGACTGCAAAGACTGTGTGTTGAGAAATTTCGAATCAGCAGCATTTATCACTAAAAAATTAATATAGAAACAAATAAAACAAGAAGTTAGAAAAAAGAAAAAAGAAAATGAAGTAGACCTACCCATTCTTGTAATCAAGGAGATACTACTTGCATTCTTCTTCCCCAACAACCAATAGAAACTATGATGGGGATTTGTACCATTCTTGTTAGACATAGAGAAAATGAATTTTGTTTCTGTGCTAAAAACAATCCAAATAAATTTTACCAAATTTGTAAGAAAAATTCATCCACAAATCTAGGAACATGTATAGATGTTCAATGCTTCCGTGTTGGTAGGAAACAGTTTTTTACAAAATTCTTATAAATATTTTCCAGAAATATGAATTAGTTTTATTTTTTTATATTTATACACAGTATGTTATGTGTGAGAAGATGCCGCTCATCAAACAAAGAAGAGCTTTAACAACACACTCCCATGTTTTGCAAGGTGGGATCTAAAAGGTCTGAAGAACATTGTCAACAGAAGATTCTTGAATGAAGTAAGGCGTAGACAAGTATGAAATTTTAATTCAACTTACTATTTCATTTCTCGTTAAATGTAAAACACTGTTTGTCTAAACTAATACTTTAAAAACTCAAAAGTAATACCGCAGTCCCATTTCAAATTGATATTTTAAAGAACTAACACCTAAAAAGTGCTAAAACTGCTACCATTAAATTGACATCTTCAAACTGATACCTAAAAATACTAAAACTACTACGTAAAAACTGACACATTAAAACAAACACCTAAAAATGCTAAAACTGCCACCCAAGAATATATATGTTAAAATTGATATAAAAAATACTAAAACTGCTACATAAATACTGACACTTCAAATCCGATACCTAAATTATACTAAAACTGCTACTTTAAAATTGAGACCTCAAAAATAATACCTAAATATTTATAAATTAAACACCTACTTAATATCTGTTTAATGTTTCAAAATATGCAAGTTCAAGAAATATCAAATATTGAGCCACATGAGGCTAAGCTTTCAAAGACTTCAGAAGCTTTATTAACAAGAACTACAAGAGAGAAGCGGTGGAAACAAAAAAAGAAAATGTGGAGAAAAGGAAGAACAATTGGGTTCTTTAGAACAAGACATCTCATTCAGAATATTAAAAATCGACATTAAAGATTTTTAAGATGGAAATAAAAAGTTAAAGGAGAATATAAAGAAAGAAGATTGAGAAAACAGGACGAAGGATAAATTTTCAAACGGAGACAGTAACTGAAACAATAAAAGCCAGATTCTGAAGATGAAAGAATAGAGTAAAGAGTGAATTCAGAAGCAACAGTGAATGATTCACCAAAGGCAGTCGAAGAAAAAATTCATGAAAACCGACAAATTGGTTTGAATGTTGAACTAGAAAAGGGAGAAAAATAAAAGGAAAGTGTTTCAGTTGAGGAAGAACATGCACTCACAAGAAAGTCAAATGTGTGGAAGAACAACGTGAATCCACACCATGAAATGATAACAAAATCATCAAAGACAGCAGCATAGTTGAACATCAAAAACAAACATTTCAAAACATCACTCCTCCAGCCTTGATTTTGGTGTCACTCAAGCATGTTCAGAACTAAAAATCGATGAGGGTAGTAGCGGAAAACCATCCCAAAAAAGGATTAGAAAAATCAGCCATCAAACCAACAACTAGCAAACCACCTTCTTACATTCAAATATCGAAGGCAAAAAAAGAAATAAGACAAGGAATGCCATGTATGAATATCAAAAAAAGAAAGCAAAAAAGCAATGAAAACAGAAAATGAGAATGAAGATGAAGCAGTTGAAGAAAAAGAAGAAGCAATACAAATTGCATAGGTTAAAAAAGATGAAGAAAAGTCAAAAAAGAACAAAAAAACAGACGAAAAACAAAATGAACCAAACTTAGCGACAATTTAGCCACTTCAAGTAGTGGAAAATAGAACCTACATGGAAAGACCTAAACTTGTCATGCTGCAAATATGTAGTTCATGTAAATGAGTAAGAGCAAAGGATTGTAAAGTATTTTTTTATCGATTGCAAAAGCTAATGTAAAATAAGTTTTCTATTTTTATTTGCCCTATTATATTATATTTATATTTATATTTACTATTTTTTGTGAAAAAAATAGTCAGGTTGCTTGGTTAAATGACGAAGCGAATAGGGGAGGATGTGCTTTTACCAAGGATATGCTGAGGCATGTACTAGAAGGAAACTTCATAGATGGTCAGGTAAATACTTTTATCTATACTATGCTATTAAAGCCGAGTAGGAAATAGTGAGCTCTCAGCGCTTCTTAATATTTTACCCTTAGTTTCCAAGTAAAATTTAATAAGATTTTGACACCTGTATTCTGAAACTGAACCGTCTCAGTATTACGGTCCTCTTTTTTTGGCTCTAAATCATGACTTTTCCCAAACTGACCAATTGTTTATTCAATTTCTTTCTTCCTCTCTGAATGTTCTTCTACGAGTCCGCCTTTTTAAATTGGGCTCAGCCAATCTGCTAAATAATCAAGCGGCACTCTATCGGCTTCATCCATTTTTGTTGCTCTTTCATGGATCCAGAATAATTTTCCTACTTGCAAGGTAATTTTTGATTTACTGTGCATTCATTTTTTCGTGATCTCGGTTACGTTTGACAAGTTCTAATTGCGGATATAATTTCTAATTCCCTGTGTTTGATCACGACGAGCTTCATCACATCCAGTCGATTACTATTATGGTTCCATTTGATCGCTGATTTGGTCAAGGTTTGCTTCAGTTCTAATTTCTGCTTTTTTTTGTATTCTGCTCAATTGACCTAGGATTTCTGATTATAGTTAAAAAAATTATCGATTTTGTATTGCTGCAAGTGCGTTATTCCAGTCATTTACAATGATTATTCCTTATGGAATCCACTTATATAATGATTAGGTGACATTGGTTGTCCTTCGACTTAATAACATGTAATAACTATAATATCCATTACTGCTTTTCTAACAATGGTAAACCAATTTCTTGGGGGTCCACCTTCTACGAAGAGGCGGATTCAATTTTAGTAACCTCCAATGTAATATGCTTTTGAATAAAGGATAAAACCTCCTACGTACAGAATCGCTGGTTTCATGAGTATAACTAATATATGTACTACATTTGCATTCTGATGTAATATGCTTTTGAATAAAGGATAAAACCCACCTACGTACAGAAGGGTTGAAATCATATTCGCTGGTTTCATAAGTATAACTAATATATGTACAACATATGCATTTATTATAAGCAACAACAGATTATTTTTTGGTAGTATGACTATTAAAAGTTAATAAGAATTCTTTTGAATGAATTCCTTCAATAGCCAGTACATATCCTTGGGTAAGTTGGTTTGACATAATTTCTTTCAGTGAAGGAATTTCTAGACTTTAGGAGGTACAGTTCCAGCTTGGACTTCATTTACGTATGTGTAAGTTTTTGTACTTCCTTCTAAACATATCTATCTACATCTCACAGTCACTTTCTTTGTACTCCTTGACTTCTCTTTCTGGAAAGAATGAAAGTTAACTTAAAATTTGATTTTAACTTTTCTTCCTTTGCTTGATTTCATACACTATTTCGATAGTTGTTGCATATCTCTACCAATGTTTAATATTAATTGTCAAAATAACATGGGCGTAACTGCTAAATAATGAATGGATATAGTTGCAGCCTTTAATTCCTTTTAGTTGAAGTGTAAGTTTTCGTTCTTCCTTCCTAAAATTATTTATTTTTCCATGGATTAATCAAATCTGTGCATACTCCATCGCTTTGGAATATATATTCCTTACCGCCGCTCTTTATCGCTGTCTATTTCTACCTTTTCTCCGTGGTTAATGAGAGTGTAAACTTTGGTTTTGGTTCTACTTGTGGGTACAAATTCAAACTGTAAGCTTTGATTTATTTTGCTATTTACATAAGTTTGCAGATATTTTTTGTATTCACAATAGGTTGGAAATCTTTGGTCTACTGTATAGAATAGCAGCGACTCCATTCACGAACCCGTGCGAACCCATATCAAAAATTGAAGAGAAGATAATGTATTAACTGGTACTCAACTCACCATATCATATAATCTTTGGTCACATGCTACGCACATAATATGTTGATATCAATGCAAAACAATTTTTAAAAGATTTAATTTTAATTAAAAATAACATAGGACCTTAAATTAAGCTACTGAACACATGAAATATTGTTCAAAATTTTCATATTTCAGTTAAGTCAGCTTTTACTGTTATAATAAATTTTTGATACGCACAAACATAATTAGTTATGAGGTGCTAGATGTTTTCATTAAAATCTTGATTTAATTACCATATAAACTTGCCTGAAAACAAGGGTAATTTGAATATAGAATAAGTCTGCACATATACAAGAAGTCAGAGTTCAAATTTACAATAATAAAATTGTTCCATTTTAGGTAGCTAGGTCTTTTGTCGCCTTACTACAAGTTGGCAACAATATTATGATCACTTCACATGAGAACAACTTTTGCTTAATTAAAAGATTTGGCCTAGAATATTGAATTTATCTTATATTTAAATTTAGCTGATTTTTAAGTAAGCAACGAACATGAAATTTGAGACAATTGCTACATATAAAATGTCTTATATTTCTTCCATAGCCTCTATTAGTGCATATTTCTATCAGGAATATCTTTACTGGAAATCATTTCCATATTGTTGATTAATATTGTGGACCTTTGTATGGAAAATAGGTAAGTTCTATGCCTTCACGGTGACGATAACTTGGATTTAAGATTAAAGATGTGTTCATTTTCTTTTCTTGCTGTCAGTTTCTCAGGTTAATCAAAAATATAGTTCATTGTATGAACCAACTACTTTGGATGATAGTATTGAATGAAATTAGGAAAAGTTAACTATCCACAAGGCATATAAACAACTTAATAAAAATATGATGGTAAAGGGATTATGAATGCTCTCAATTTTTCATCATATGGATGATTGAATCATTTTTGTTGCACGAGTAAAATAGACAAATACATTCCTGCTTCTGTATTTATGCATTTAATTTGTTCCATGTTGTAACATTTTTTTATGTTTAAAGGCTACTGCATTGTAAACTATTAAGATTTGGAAGATTTCCATGTAGAATGATCATATATCATTCGATTACCTTTACTTGTGAAGCTGATATTTAAATGGTGCACAAGTACATTGAGAGGTGACATATCGTAAGTTAATTATGTAAGGGGTAATTACTCAAAAATTGAATAGACATTGAGGTTTTTCTTTTTGAAAACTGACTTGACACTCTTATAATAAATGTAAGCATGTATAAGCTTATACTACTAGGACATTTGTTCTATAAATACACTCGATGAAATAATTGCTGAGAATCTTATTTGCAAGGGAAGTACGTACAGATACCTTTTTTTGGTCTGCTAATATTTAACTGGTGACATTGACCAGTGGCACACCATGAGCTATTTTGAGAGAATACGTACGGAATAACCACTTAAGTAAATAATAGATATTTTGGATTTTTCAAACAATAAACTATATAACCCCTAAAATAGACATGTAAACTTATAAGCCTATATTACTAGAACATTAACTACACGCATGCTTGGTTGTGTAAAGGCTGAGTTTCACATGTCAGAGGTTTTACAACTTTGTTTCCTATGGTAGGTGGTATGAAACCGATAATTACTTAGAAATTCTCTTAAGGTAGTTAAGTTTTCAATGATTGATTAGTAGTATATTTTATCCCTTCACTGTCATTGTGGGTAAAACAAAAAATTTATAATCTAATTTATCAAATTTTAGTTACAGTATAAGTATGGCATGGATAAATTTACACTGATATTTTGTAAAGTGGATATTTGTTTCAAGGACACATTTCAGCAAAAAATTAGATCCAAGGACAAGCAACTTTTGCTATCTAAATCAAGGACAACTTTTATGTTTTAATTGAAAAAAGTCCATATATTTTAAATTAAGGACACACATTGACATCTTGTGAATAAAAAAATTAATAAAAAAATGTTTTTCTATGATTATTACATTAAAAATTAATGAAATTTAATTAGAAAATGTTTTTTGATTTACGAATATAGAAAAAATGAATATAAGACAATTCAGGATGTAAAGCTAAATGAATATAGCTTCGCTTTTTACATATAGCTTTTTTGGGGGTAAACGACATTAGCTTTAAAATGACTTGGTTTTGTGTTTACGTGATACAATATAAAGCTATATATTTAAGTTATAAAGCTATATTCATTTAGCTTTCCGAGCTGATTATTTTTATATGTTTATAATTACATTAATAGACTAAAATAATTTTAAAATTACATTATTTTTAACAAAAATTTTGAGGGTTATTTTTTATTCTTTAATTAATTTAGTAATGATGAGAAAACAAAGTGAATTTCATGTCGATATAGTTCAATTTGGTCTTTGTCCTTAATTTAATTATGAAACTTAGTTGTCCTTTGATCTAATTTTTTATTGGAATGTGTCCTTAAAACTAAATACCCCTTTTGTAAAAGTTTTCTCTTATCTAAATAATTCATCTTATTCTAAATTTTGTTGATAATTTATATTATTTCAACTAGACTAGTATATATTTTGTATGATATAAATATGAATTTGGACACCTTTAATTATTTTATGTTCTTATATGCTTATTTAGGACCTCTCATGATATAACTTTTCTTGTGTGTCTGTTTTGAACCCCTGTATTATTAGAGTTAGTGAGTATATTGCAGCGATGTACCAATCAAATTACTTTCTTGAATGTTTTGGCATCGTTAATTTAAATTAGTTAAATATATAGTTCTGTATTCAAGAATTAGGTAGATAAATAAGGTAGAAAAATATTTTTCCTTCTATCACCATATACGTCCCAAAATGAATAGTTTATGCTCATAATGTATCAAACATCAAAATATTTTTCCTTTACCACCATGCACGTCCCCAAGATGTCCAAGACCACTCAACAAATTTTAGAGGAGTAGAACTATCACCCTATAGGATTATGTCTCTTAGTCACTTATATAGCAAAAATGGCTGAAATAATTTTAGATATTAAAGTTTTAATAATCCATATATTAGTTTCCAATAGCTGTCAATATTTATATATTGACGTTCTCAACATTTTGTCATATTTAGGTCATTTAATTGTTAAGACATTTAAGTCTAATTTATATTCTTTTTCTAAGGTTAGGGACAACCAATAAGCTGTTAATGGATAAAGCCTACCATATGCAAACATATTTGTTTAAGGTATGTTCTTGCTGCATATCCTTTTTAGTTTTCTACTTTTAATGCTTTTAAAGTTTTTGTATAATGATATAAAATATTTCCCTTTCTTTTTAACTTAATATTGAATGTTTTTCTTTGATTACTACGTTGAATTGTGTGTCAAGATGCTTTCCATCAAGGATTACTTACGATTTGTTACGACTTCAATACATATAGTCTCTTCCTCTCTCTTTTTTTAAATCTTTTGTATTTCTGTAGGTTTTTCATGTTGTTTGGTTTAAACATCGATATTGGATTTAACGATATTTTGAAGTCTACTTGATTAGTGATGGTTTGGTTAGATTTCTTAGAATTCCTTTTTTTTTCTTTTTTCCCTTTTTTTTGGCAAAGCAATTTCTTAGAATTCTGTAACATTTTAGAACCTTTAACTGTTTCTTCTTTTGTTTGTGAGGCTACATTTGCTTATATATTTTTTATTTTTGCAGTAAATCCCATCGTGAAGCTTTTGAAATGTCCTCAATTCCCATGCTATAATTGTCTGTTAATTATTTGCATAGAAAAAGATCGCCATTCAGTGTAGTTACCGCGTACATGCTACCTACAGCTAGGAACCACTACAAAAATATCTTCCCTTCCACTTCAACTTCAATTCCCTCCAAGTATATGCTTTCAATTTCGCACGAAAATTTATCCTTACAAAGTTAATTTAATTTAAAAATCATGAATACAACAATGATCTATGGTGCTTATATATGGTATAAGATATATTTTGTATAAATTGATTTATTATGTTTTAGAGAACATTATAAGAAGATAATATTGATTAGCAGGTTGATAATTTATAGTAAATATTTATTGCATATTTTATATTTTTCTTTCCTTTTGCAATAGGAGAGGATTACTTGATGTGATTTCTACCAATTTGTATCTAAGTATATTATAATCCCACTAAAGGCAAGTTATTTGCTTACTCTTCAATGTTAATACTGTACCAAATTTGCACCTTTATTCTTTATTTCAAATTCAGTAGGATTAGTTATATCGACTCTTTGAGCAGTATATAAATCTGATAAATGCTTACAATTGAACAACTACAGGTCTGCGGCTCTATTCATTAACAAGAAGTACAACTGAAGCCAATCAAATAAGAAATGAAAGATTTAGAATTGGGAGATTAGTCCAAAGCATATCGGAAATCATTGTTGACGGAGAAAACTAAATTTTAGGTAAAACTATTGTCTGTAATTTTGATTTCAATACATTGATATAATATTTAGTAGCATGGTTGCTATAGAATTTTAGAACAATTTTAAGTGGGGACGGAATGAAGGATAATTTTAGATTTCATTTAACATCTTCTTCTATGCCTTTAATTTGCTCCATAATCATTTCAGTAAATTTGTTTTATATTAAAATTGGTTGAATACATCGGTTCTTTTGCATTTTAAAATACATATTAATTTTCTTTTCATACCCTACCTTTCGGTTTAATTTTATATTACGTTTATTATTGCTTTAATTTGTGAACTAATGGTCTTCTGAAATATTTGTCGACTAATAGATTTCTTTGAAAGTTAACGCAAATATCCATTAAAACAATCAAATATAAGAGGAGAAAATAGTCATTTCCATACTATGTACTGTAAACTTTCCATATATTGACTGCACGTGCATTCATAACCCTCATCGTTTCCTCCTTGGCTGCTTTCATGAAAACAAACCCATAACCGTCTGTGGCTTGAATTAATGAAAGATTTCGGTGTAGAGTCAAAAAGTAGATGCATACTCTGAATCTTAGGTCAATACATGTGATGGTGGGGATAACTTTGTCGATGGACATCTGAATAGTTGTGTGCAAAGTACATGCAAAGTAAATTGATTCAAAATGGGAAGGACATCAAACTTCAGTAAGACAACCACATTAGCATGCAGCCATTTAATTATTAACACATTGATGCTATAAGTAACCTCCTTACCATTTCTAAGGGAATGTCTTTGTGGCCTTATCTCTGGGTATTCAGAATTGTATGAGATTGGTATTTATGCTGGGAATAATATGTTAGGTATAATATTGATTCATATTTTCAATATGTCATCCTCTAATATTAGTTGCACATTACTGAAGAAGGATTTTCTTAATTCTCTATTAAATTAGAAAGTAATAGGTATTTGTATAAAAGGTGTCCAGTGACATTGGTTGCACATTGCTTTTTTAAATGTGTGAATAAGTATGATCCACTTGGTTTTTCATATCAGTTTTGGACCAGATTTATAATATAAGTATTGGAAGACATATATGCATCAGAAGTGCAATAGCTTATGGAAATCAATTACAAAGACGGCGACGTAGACCCACCAAAATCTTTAAGGGTATTCAAATCAATACGTTACAAGCATACTCCAGGTAACAAGGGCTGCAACTTTTGCTCCTACATGAATCACTTTATTTGATATTTGAATAGAAATGCTTTTTTCTCCCCAATTTGTATCTTAGCAGAAATGTAAATTATGGTCGGTTATCTAGACTAAAGTAGCGGTTGGAAAATGAGGGCATAATATATTTCTTTAAGGCTTAATTTGATGTGAATAATTTCTCCTCTTGCTATAGGTTGCTAACGCAAGTGGTTTTGTTTAATTTGGTTTGTATGTACAATGAATTCTTCTAGCAAATTAAATCATGCTTGTATCAAAATAATTTTAGCGAATTTATAGAATCTAAACTATAATCTGGCATATGAATTACTTAAATAAGCGCGCATGTGTGTGTATGTATGTATATATGTATGTATGTGTGTGTGTATATATAAGAGTGACTATTTGAAAACAAATATTTGACACAAGTCAAAAAACATAAAATCTCAATCGTTGGATCAGTTCGTCTTTATGTTAGGTGTGGAAATTAGGGGGTAATCCAAAATTATCAGCAAATGGATGCATATAAACTTGAAAAATCATATAGATTCTTTGCTAAAATTAAAGTTCTATCTCACTGATAGGCTAAATTCATTTCATCTTAGTAGATATTCCCTACCATGTTATTTTATCATTGATTAAGTTTATTATTATTATTTTGAAAGTTATACATATGCTGCAATTTTCATTTTTATGCATTTTTTTGTAGGCTATACATGTGCTGCAATTTTCATTTTTATGCACAAACTGAAGGAGAATGGAAGACTATTATGGTCTCAAAGCACTGTTAAGTGGTAGCACTGAGATTCAAGATCCAATATAATTAATGTGCTTCAACCTATGTTAAGTGGTAGTTTAAACTCTGACGTCATTTGCAGTTAAATCTTGTGTTTAATTATTATTTACTCAAACATTACAGGCTCTCTTTGCATGCTTTTCTGAGTGTTCTTCTGATCATTAATTTGTTTAAATATGAAATATGCTATCTGTTCCAAAATATTTTGCATGTACATATGGGGCATATTATACGATAATGGTTTGCTTTTACATACAATTGTTTTTTTTGCTTTCATGTCTAATGTAAATTTGTAAGTTTTTACCTGTTACCATATGTAAGCTTCAGTTATAAGCTGAAAATTATAACGGTTCTTTTTATTAATCTATGGCAGGTGCAGATGTTATTTATGATGCTTATCTAGCCATAAATATGTATTTGTGTGTAGGTCGAAGTCATACATTATGACTATACAAACCAAACTCATGTTCATCTTATAAGTACGCGTTAAAGGTCTATACACAAACTATATTGATAGGTACAAAATGATCTGAACTACCATGGTTATAAATCCTCAGCCGTTTCCTATTTTATCAAACAAAACATTGATGTTATATTTGACCATGCAATTAAGTATACATATGATCTTTTATACTGCCATATATAAGCACTGTCTATTCCATAGGCATATTCCATTGTTGGATATTTTTGCTTGCTTTTAGTTTAATAAATATTAAAGGCTAATACACTGGTTTGAGTTTAACCTTGCCAAAAAAAAATACACTGGTTTGAGTTATATAATAGAATTCAACATTTATAACGCACTTATGTGTAGAAAAGAACATTGGCTTTAGTTATATATTACTTTTGCAATGTATAAAATAAGATTCAGTGACAGTTGTAAACACATCATATAGCAAAAGCCCGTGTGCGTAGTACGGGTTCACACTAGTCATATTTTAATAATGATGCACAAGTTATTAACAAATTGATACCCAAAATCTGTATCTCAAATAGGATATGTACCGTTAACATGAAACTGATACCTATATACATATCAAAGCGATAACATAAACTGGAACTTTTTTATTCAACCTATACAATACTAAAACTGATACCTTCAGAGATACAAAATTGATACCTAGTAGTTGTTACAATAAAAACCGATACCATAAAATATATATAAAATGATACCTAATAACTGGCCATAACAAAAAATCTGATACCTTCCAACATAAAAAACTGATATCTAAAAAATAATAAATACAAAACTGACACTATAACATATCAACTGTCATATAGAAAAAACTAAAGTTTCAATTTAATTTGTATAATATTTTGTTTTCATTCATAAATCAAATTATAGACTGGTTCATCCATAAATGCGACTTGGTGAAAAACAATTATGCAATGTAAACAACAATGATAGTAAGTACAATTTCAATACACAATGATTTTTTTACATGGTTAAATTATTTCCTAAATGCTAACATGCACTCTGAATTTAACAGAAATGCATAGTTTAAAAAAAAAGATGGAATTATAAAACTTTTAGTGATACCATTCTTAGAAGAAGCTGCTAACAAGTACATAGAAACAATATACTTTCCAATGCATTGTGAAAGTCACTGGACACTATTTACATTAACATATCAAAAATTGAATGGTCGCACTATGATTCTATGAGGCGAAGACATTCAAATGAAAAGAAAAAAAATCCAAGTTTGAAAGATGCCATAACACTGTTGTGGAAAAGTTTACAACTTCTTTTTTAAAAAAGTGATACTAATGTGTACTTTTTGCAGAGATCAGAAATTGAAAAAATATTGCAACAACTTTAGACAAAGAATGATATTCAGGATATGCAGCTTATATCAACGGAAGTCCATCAAATAGAATGTGCATAGCAGCATTCTGAATGTAATATTTTTGATGACATTCCTTTCTTACAAACATTCAATTGAATATAGCAAAATTTTAAACTGATGCCAACAAAAGTCCAAACTGATACAAGTAATAATTCAAGATGATACCCACTAATTAAAAAAATAATACCATGCATCACCTTGCATACTAGCAACAGTGAAATCACAACCATCATACATCAATTCAGTTCATACAAAAATGATAGTTATTCATACAGTTAGTTAAAACCATCACTTGTATTGATTGTTGCCTTAATCTAATCACTTGTATCATCTACTACAACAATTATTTCTACCCATCAAAATGTTTCATTCATGCACACTTGATGGTGAAATATATGTGATCTTATTTATGATCTCACTTAAAAGATATGAAGTACCACTAAAAGTGACAAAAACAAATATGATGAAAGCAATAGCAAGAATTGTGTATGAAATACTTGCAGATAGTGCATGCTGCTGGAATTTAGTTGAATTCATGACTGGATTGGTTAAAAGTCCAAGTAAATGAATGAATTTATGTCTGGGTTGAGAAAATGTGACTGATATATTCAGGAGCACTGTTATATGTGATTAGATCATGTAGTAAAACAATGTTTTGTATGTCAGTTTTATATGTAAACAGTTTTATATCTTTTACATATCAGTTTTAACTGGACTGATGTATTCAAGACTAATGTTGCTCATATATATGTTGATGGACGAAATGTTCATAATATTGTTATTTTGCATGACAAATTATTGAAGTGATACCAATTATAATGCACAACTTAATTTTTCAAAAACTGATACCTACTATGCTGTAAAACTGATACCTATAAACTCCCAACCAAAAAAAATACCTACTGAGGCACAAAACTGATACCTTAACATTGTGAATAAAGAAAATTAAAAAAATTGATAACTACTGCGATATTAAACTGATACCTACAAACTGAACACAAGAAAATAAAAAAAAACTGATACCTACAATGATAAAAACTAATACCGAGCCACTGAAGTGAAAAAACAAAAAACAAAAATGTTACATACAGTAGTGCAAAACTGATACTCATATACTAAAAAAAAAAAAAAAAAACTGATACCTACCGAGACATGAAACTAATACCTAAAAACTGTAAGCATGAAAATAACACAAAACAGATACCTATAGGGACAGATAACTGGTACCCACTAGCTAAAACAAAAAAATATCACATAAAATCGATATCTACAACAGAGTAACTGATATTTAGGATACAAATGTGACAACCGCCCACAACTCCTGCACTTAAAAAGGAAAAATAATACGTTGAAAGACGTGCCTACAGCTATGGACGATCACCAGGGTAGGGTAACATAAGCAGAACCTGTCGAATCTCACAACGCAATGATAAAATTTAATAGAACATATACAACAGTCAATAATAGTTAAGCAGAATTGAGTAAAATCTTCAATTTTTTCATATCATCATGAAACATCCATACAATATTGGATTACACTATAAGAGTCTATACAAAGTGATTCACTACAAGTCTCTCAGAGAATACATCAACGTAGCAGAGGAGAAATAACAAATAATTGATAATAGGAAATTAATACGTAAGCCTCCAGCTCGTCTTCGCTCAGTGGCATTGCCTCATCAAGATCAACTTGCTGTCACCTACTTCTCAGTCTTTCCATCCAAAACATGGATGAGCACCCAAGGTAATAAGAAGAAACATTAAACCTTGTGTAACACCCCACACCCGCTACGGTCACTCACTAAGGGAATGCCATAACATCGGTGGAGTATTTTAAGTGAATATAGAACAGAAAAATTACAACAAGACAGATATAAGTAATACTTGAGAATTTAAAACATCATTTCATTTCAGCGGAAAGTAAAACATGTTTGGTTACACCAAAACCATAAATAAGAGTCAAGTACATAATATCCATCCTGATAAAAACAAAAGTACATAATCCCACTACATAACCTAATAGCCATAATAGAAAAGATAAACTGAGCTTTACATCCACGGTCCAAGCTCCAAAAGATAGATAAAGCAGTCTGATCAAAGCCCACAAGTGCTAGGCCCACTCTGAAAACCTGAGGGTTGGGAAAAAGATAAAGAAACAACGGGGTCAGACATAAGTCTGAGTGAGTCCTATAACCCTAACAATACAATCATTAAAGTAATTAGGGTATGACATAAACAAGGTACGGTACCTCTGGGGATAATGACTACACTAAGTAGCCAACTAAACACAGGATGTACTAAGATAACCGAAAAGACGCATTTATCCACCCAAGGATAATTACTAGATTGCACCACCCCAGATCTACCCACCCAAGGGTAATTCCTACACTGCACCACACCAGTTCTACCTACCCAAGGGTAATTCCTACTTAAAGGTTGATCCCACTAAGTGTACTTAGTAATTTTACCCAGTAGTTTCTTGTACCCCTAGCTGACTACATAGGTGCCGTCTGCCCCTATCTCCACTAGGTGTACCCACTACCCCCAAGCGATCGACTCCCTACCTTAGATACCCGTGCTGGCCCCACAGTGGGGTGTATCACTCCCCAAAGTGGCAACCTGATAATCAATGGTGCACGGCTTATACCTACACGATGCAACAACGTCTTACCTACCAGCCCGGGTCCACACACGCATATGAAACCCGTTGGACTCGCGTTGCCACCGCTACCCCGTTTTGGCCTCTTATAGTCAAGCCCAATATGCGTGTCCCGTCCTCGACTTGGGTCGAGCCCACAAAGATACGTTTGGGATATTGGTTGAAATGGGCCCCCACAAGCTACTACTTAAGCTTGCCATTTTATCTAGTGCATCCCACTTAACCCCTTTTATAATCATGCCCATTTACATGTTAAGGTTTGGTTAAGTCATCTAATCATATTTCAATTGCCACTTAAGGCCCCCACAAGCTACTACTTAAGCTTGTCATTTAATTATATTTCAATTGCCACTTAAGGCCCCCACAAGCTACTACTTAAGCTTGTCATTTAATTATATTTCAATTGCCACTTAAGGCCCCCACAAGCTACTACTTAAGCTTGTCATTTAATTATATTTCACTTGCCACTTAAGGCCCCCGCAAGCTACTACTTAAGCTTGTCATTTAATTATATTTCAATTGCCACTTGAGGCACCCACTAGATTTCCGCATGCCACCAAGGCACTTACTTGATTCCCACATGCCACCCAAGGCACTTACTTAATTCCCACATGCTACCCAAGGCACTTACTTAACCCTTTAATCATGTTTAATTACATGTTCCACTTTGGTTAAGTATTCTAATCGTATTTTCTATTGCCACCCAAGGCAACCCACTAGTTTCCTCATACCACCCAAGGCACCCCCACTAGTTACTACATGCCACCCAAGGCACCCACTTAACCCCTCATGCCCCTCTACATGCTAATTTGGTTAAGTGTTTCTTAATTAATTAAGATCGTAACCTTTGTAAAGACCTCTCACATTAGACTGTCTTTTATGGCAGCTGGATATGCCGGTTGGTTCCGGGCAGCCTTACAACATAACAGAGTCTAACCTCGTGTCTTTACACTTGTCACGTATTTAGTTTATGACTAAGACCTCTCACATTGGGCTAATCATTTGTAGCCGCTGGATTTGCCGGTCGGTTCCGGGCAGTCTTATGCTACAAAAGGGTCCAACCTCGTGTCTTAGTAGATTAATTACACCTAATTAATCACCCCCATAATTTGTATTAATTATCCCTAATTAATTACAAATATTTAAGAATATGGGTAGACCTAACTCAATAGGTAAATTCCCAATTCCATAATATGGGTAGACCTAACTTAATAGGTAAATTCCCAATTATGTCCATCCACTTTACGGTATGTTTAATCATACCCACTTCACACAATTTTATGTGTTCATTAATTTTTACCCCATCGTCCCCACGTAAATACGTTAACATGACATACTTCAAAAGAGAAGATTCATCATACACACAATGGGTTCAACTTAGCATATCATTAGCATTATCATGGGTTTAAAAGGTGTCAACTTGTATATATGACCATAAACCCAACTTGCATAAATAACCAACCCAAACTTGCATGAATCACATATGTCATAAAAATGGTAACTTGCTTAAATGTTCATGTCATAGACCTATCATAAAAGTGTCAACTTGTATACATGTCATAGGTCTAAAAGGGATGAACTTGCACATGTACTTATGTCATACATAGAGGCAAACTTGCATATGAACTTGCATCATAACTTGCATATGAACTTGCATCATAACTTGCATATGAACTTGCATCATAACTTGCATAAAGCCAAACACTTAGTATGCACAAAACCAAATACTTAGCATGCACAAAACCAAATACTTAGCATGCATAAAACCAAATACATAACTTGCATAACATGTTACATATAACTTGCATATAATATCACATATAGTTTGCATAACATGTTACATATGCATCAATGTTCAACATAGTGTTTTGCATAGTGAGCATCATAAAACATAGCATTAAACTTGCATATAGCATAAAACTTGCAAAACACACAACATACACTATACTAAACTTTCATAAGCACATTTATCCACAAACATAGCCATATCTTATCATATCCTATCATAATCAATTTAACAATTGATTATTAAGGCTATAGAAACTCACCACTAAACTCCAATAAGCAAACCCTTGCCACAAATCACCCAAAAACTCTAGCCTTGAACATAAAGCTTGCAACTTGATGATAAATGCAAGCTAATGATCACTCATACAACTCAAAGATGCTTGTATGAACATGAAAGCCTTCATAGAAATAGTTTTATAAGAGGATGGAGGCTAGGGCTTTGAGTGGAGGCCATGATTATAGAAAATTTTGGCATAGTTTAGTTAGAGTATAGAATTATGATCATTTAGGGCTAGCTTAGGGTCTTATTTATAGGATTAGGCAAGTGTTTTAGGCCATTAGATTAACCCTAAATTAGATTAGGACCATCAGATCTCGGAAGCTTCCAGAAATCAGCCCCAAAACACAGCCCAAACCCTGAAATGGTGCACCAGGCCAAACTGGCCGAGCACCCCCTGTCGACACCCAAGTCGACAGGGCTGTCGACTTGGTCCTAGCCAAGTCGACTGCCCAGTCGACAGGGTTGTCGACTTGGGTAGCTAGGCGGGAATTTTCCCTCCTGCGCCCAATGGCCCCAATTTCGAAATTTGAACCTGAATTTTAAATCTGTTTTGAACTTTGAATTTTCTGTAAACTTCATTGGGCCATAACCGGGCCATACGGACTCCGATTCTCGAAAACTCGGACTCTATTTCGCATATTTTTTCGAGACGAATGCAATGACGCAGCCCGTTTCCCCCAATTCTCACACCTGAGATTATTTATTCTGTAATTAGTGAATTTTAGCATTAATCGAAATTCGGGGTGTTACATTCTCCCCTCCTTAAAGGATTTCGTCCCCAAAATCTCTAAGCTAAGGAGAATGCATATCCTACAATCCAAACAACCATCTACTCAATCCATCAAACACGGGAATCCATTGTCCTTAAAACAATTTCTAATGATGTATGAGCATATGCAAAAAAGTGTGTGTATATGTTCCCTATCTAATGTATGAACATATGCAAACCATGATAGTGCCATGCATCCATTATGTATGCGAGAGAACCCTATCGACACATACAATATCTACATGAGTGCACAATCATTCACCAAAATGCATCATCCATATGATAACACAATCATTATACATCCATAAATATAGCTACCTACACACAATTATATGCAATATGCAATATGAAGTGATTGAGCCGATCTAGTGTCTAGAGTGTGTGTATATGCATCCACGAGCAACCACTAGCAACCACTTGCATCCACATGCATCCATCAAACATAACATGTCTCAAACACATGTTTCAACCATAGGTTTACCCTATCTAAAGGTCAAAGGTACTAACGAGAGGACATACTAAAGATAAGATAAGCACTAGACAAACGATAAAGGAGACGTTTAAAGGACATACCCTCAAAAAGGAATGGGTATAACGAACGCATCTTCGCTTCTGTCTCCCAAGTAGCATTGCTCTCACCTTCTCCCCTTTTCACTTTGACTAGTCGAACCTCTCTATTTCTCAACTTCCTAATCTCTGACCCAAGGATGCGGGTAGGAGCTCGTCGAATAATCACATCACGCTCTACCTTTACTTCTTTAAGCAAGCCCGGCTCTACCGCCTCTGCGGTCTCATGTAGGCACTTCCTCATGTGACACATGGAATACGTCATGTTTTCTATGCAACCGAACTATCTCTCAAATATAAACTGAAGCTAGACATGGAACAGTCCTCTTGCTCTTCACGGGTATGAAATGGGTACTCTTAGTAAGTCTATCTACCACAAACCAAATTCCCGTATTACCCTTCCTTGATCTCGGTAATCCATCGAGACACTATCCCACTTCCATAGCGGAACCTCCAAATGGGTGAAGCAACCCACCGGGTTTCTTCTGCTCCGCTTTCATTTGCTAGCAATCCAAGCATCTAGCGACATACTCGGCCACATCTTTCTTCATACCGGCCCAAAAAGAAAACTCGCTTCATGTCTTGGTACATCTTGTCCCCACCGGGATGAATGGTCATCTTTGACCGATGTGCATCATCAAGTATAGCCTTCCTCAAACCCTCGTCTTGCGGTATGCAAAGTCTACCGTCTCTACACAACCATCCCTTACCATCTAGGGTGTACCTACTCAAATGGCTAGACGACTCCCCCCCTTATGAGCTTCTCTACTAACTCAACCAACTGTGGGTCGTCTCACTGTGCCTCGCCAATCCGTCCCAAAAGAATAGGCCTAACCTCCAAGGAGGCTAGCAAACCGGGTACAAAGTCAACGGAAGGTCTAAAGTCAAACATAGAAATAAACTCTAAGCTCCGTCGTTCAACGAACAATGAACTCAAGGACAACCTTTTTCTACTTAAGGCGTCCGCTACCCCGTTACCCTTGCCAGGGGTATACGCTATCCCAAACTCATAGGATGCTAAGAATCCCATCCACTTTTGTTGTCCTAAGACTATGCGCTCGAAGAGTCTCCAACACTTCCTTAAGATGTAGGGCATGCTCTTCTCCACTTTTTTTTAGAGAAAACCAGGGTATTACCCCATCCAAAATCCTCACAACTGTCCATCCCTCACGCAAACCACCCTAGTCGAACTCGACATCCCCCAAATGCAAGCCCCAAAGGCCTAAACCAATATCAGACAAACACCCGAGGGATACCTCCTTCGAATTCAGACGACCTACGTGAGATGATACTAGTAAAAACGGCTAAATAATTAAGCCCTTGTCCAACTCTGGATGTCCTCGCCAGTCTCGCTCCAAAACCACCGTTTATCCCATAACTGGCTTTGCTCAACCTATTGAGCACATACGAAAACTTATTTCGCTCCTAGAAAAGACCAAGATGTCATTTACAAAGACCATCACGAACTTATTTAGGTACTCCCTGAACACCCTTCTCATCAAATCAATAAAGTATGCGGGGGCGTTCGTCAAACCAAATAGCATCACTAGCCACTCATAAAAAAAAAATCATCCGGAGTCCTAAAGGCAGTCTTCTCTATACTATCCTCAGCCACTCTCAACTGACGAAACACCGTGGCTAAGTCCAACTGCGAAAATACTGAGGCGCCAACTAACTGATCAAAGAGATCATCAATCCTCGGCAATGGGTGTCTATTCTTCTTTGTCAGTTTATTTAGTTCTCTTTAGCCTACACAAAGTCTGAGGGACCCATCCGCCTTCATGGCAAAAACTACTGGAGCACCCCACTCCGATATACTTCGTCTTATGAACCCCTTCTCAAGCAAATCGCCTACTTGCTCATGGAGTTCCCTCCTCTCACGGGGAGCCATGTGGCACACTGGCCAAGATACTGGTTTGGCATTGTCTACCAGATATATTCGGAAGTCAATCTCCCGCTCCGGAGGTAAGCCCTTCACCTCCTCAAACACATCCGAGTATTCCCGGACCACTCTAACAGATCGCAAACTCTTGACAGACGTGTCAAGCGATTCTAGATAACTTAGCATAACAGATTCCATGGGATTACAAGAGATATCGAGAGTGTTACCCAAGCGGGTCATAAGCCTAACAACTCTCCCTTCAAAATCAAGAACGGCACCCCTACTGGATAACCAGTCCATGCCCAAACTAACCCATAGCCCGTGAAGCCCAAAAAGCATCACATCTAAACTCAACGCTAAGTATAGAAACTTTCAAACCCAAACACATCATGGAGCCCCAATTGGGTTTGAAACAACTAAGGGATCATCTACTAAACTGGTGTCTAAGTGCAGTGACTCAACTAACAATGATGAGATAAACGAACTCGATGCGTCAGAATCAAATAAAGTTCGAATCGGATAATAAAGAAATCCAAATTCCAACCTAGACGGTCCTATCCCCATCTGGTACCCTAGCCGTGAGGGAATACAACCACCCTCCAGGAGATTCCATACCTTGCCCTTGCCTCTTTGGACAATCCTAATAAGATGTCCTATTCCTCCAAAAGGATAACTACTCGCCTTCTTCTTCCCATTCTCCACTCGTAACCTCCCACCAATGAGGTTTCATCCTTCATTAACCAAACAACTATTTGAGCCTTCCTCCTATCGTCTATCCAATAGGTACCTACCAGTCCTCCCCCTTCTTGGACCAACTTCTAATTTGACTAACGTCTAAGTCCCTTGAAGTGGTTTTCCATTCTTATCTATCTTAGAAAGATCATCTATACACGGAGGGTAAACTCAAAACGAGAGAGGAAGAGATTCAAAATGGAGAATTCGAAAGATATAGATATGGCTATTGGGGATTATGCGTTTCTTTCAAAAACTTTTCTCTTAAAAGATATGTTTTTGAAAATACTCCTTTCAAAAATATTCTTAGAAAATAGTTTTTCTAAAAAAATTATCTGTTCTGGTAACCTTAAGCTCTGATACCACGTGTAACACCCCACACCCGCTACGGTCACTCACTAAGGGAATGCCATAACATCGGTGGAGTATTTTAAGTGAATATAGAACAGAAAAATTACAACAAGACAGATATATGTAATACTTGAGAATTTAAAACATCATTTCATTTCAGCGGAAAGTAAAACATGTTTGGTTACACCAAAACCATAAATAAGAGTCAAGTACATAATATCCATCCTGATAAAAACAAAAGTACATAATCCCACTACATAACCTAATAGTCATAATAGAAAAGATAAACTGAGCTTTACATCCACGGTCCAAGCTCCAAAAGATAGATAAAGCAGTCTGATCAAAGCCCACTAGTGCTAGGCCCACTCTGAAAACCTGAGGGTTGGGAAAAAGATAAAGAAACAACGGGGTCAGACATAAGTCTGAGTAAGTCCTATAACCCTAACAATACAATCATTAAAGTAATTAGGGTATGATATAAACAAGGTACGGTACCTCTGGGGATAATGACTACACTAAGTAGCCAACTAAACACAGGATGTACTAAGATAACCGAAAAGACGCATTTATCCACCCAAGGATAATTACTAGATTGCACCACCCCAGATCTACCCACCCAAGGGTAATTCCTACACTGCGCCACACCAGTTCTACCTACCCAAGGGTAATTCCTACTTAAAGGTTGATCCCACTAAGTCTACTTAGTAATTTTACCCAGTAGTTTCTTGTACCCCTAGCTGACTACATAGGTGCTGTCTGCCCCTATCTCCACTAGGTGTACCCACTACCCCCAAGCGATCGGCTCCCTACCGTAGATACCCGTGCTGGCCCCACAATGGGATGTATCACTCCCCAAAGTGGCAACCTGATAATAAATGGTGCACGGCTTATACCAACACGATGCAACAACGTCTTACCTACCAGCCCGGGTCCACACACGCATATGAAACCCGTTGGACTCGCGTTGCCACCGCTACCCCGTTTTGGCCTCTTATAGTCAAGCCCAATATGCGTGTCCCGTCCTCGACTTGGGTCGAGCCCACAAAGATACGTTTGGGATATTGGTTGAAATGGGCCCCCACAAGCTACTACTTAAGCTTGCCATTTTATCTAGTGCGTCCCACTTAACCCCTTTTATAATCATGCCCACTTACATGTTAAGGTTTGGTTAAGTCATTTAATCATATTTCAATTGCCACTTAAGGCCCCCACAAGCTACTACTTAAGCTTGTCATTTAATTATATTTCAATTGCCACTTAAGGCCCCCACAAGCTACTACTTAAGCTTGTCATTTAATTATATTTCAATTGCCACTTAAGGCCCCCACAAGCTACTACTTAAGCTTGTCATTTAATTATATTTCAATTGCCACTTAAGGCCCCCGTAAGCTACTACTTAAGCTTGTCATTTAATTATATTTCAATTGCCACTTGAGGCACCCACTAGATTTCCGCATGCCACCCAAGGCACTTACTTGATTCCCACATGCCACCCAAGGCACTTACTTAATTCCCACATGCCACCCAAGGCACTTACTTAACCCTTTAATCATGTTTAATTACATGTTCCACTTTGGTTAAGTATTCTAATCGTATTTTCTATTGCCACCCAAGGCAACCCACTAGTTTCCTCATGCCACCCAAGGCACCCCCCACTAGTTACTACATGCCACCCAAGGCACCCACTTAACCCCTCATGCCCCTCTACATGCTAATTTGGTTAAGTGTTTCTTAATTAATTAAGATCGTAACCTTTGTAAAGACCTCTCACATTAGACTGTCTTTTATGGCAGCTGGATATGCCGGTTGGTTCCGGGCAGCCTTACAACATAACAGAGTCTAACCTCGTGTCTTTACACTTGTCACGTATTTAGTTTACGACTAAGACCTCTCACATTGGGCTAATCATTTGTAGCCGCTGGATTTGCCGGTCGGTTCCGGGCAGTCTTATGCTACAAAAGGGTCCAACCTCGTGTCTTAGTAGATTAATTACACCTAATTAATCACCCCCATAATTTGTATTAATTATCCCTAATTAATTACAAATATTTAAGAATATGGGTAGACCTAACTCAATAGGTAAATTCCCAATTCCATAATATGGGTAGACCTAACTTAATAGGTAAATTCCCAATTATGTCCATCCACTTTACAGTATGTTTAATCATACCCACTTCACACAATTTTATGTGTTCATTAATTTTTACCCCATCGTCCCCACGTAAATACGTTAACATGACATACTTCAAAAGAGAAGATTCATCATACACACAATGGGTTCAACTTAGCATATCATTAGCATTATCATGGGTTTAAAAGGTGTCAACTTGTATATATGACCGTAAACCCAACTTGCATAAATAACCAACCCAAACTTGCATGAATCACATATGTCATAAAAATGGTAACTTGCTTAAATGTTCATGTCATAGACCTATCATAAAAGTGTCAACTTGTATACATGTCATAGGTCTAAAAGGGATGAACTTGCACATGTACTTATGTCATACATAGAGGCAAACTTGCATATGAACTTGCATCATAACTTGCATATGAACTTGCATCATAACTTGCATATGAACTTGCATCATAACTTGCATATGAACTTGCATCATAACTTGCATAAAGCCAAACACTTAGTATGCATAAAACCAAATACTTAGCATGCACAAAACCAAATACTTAGCATGCATAAAACCAAATACATAACTTGCATAACATGTTACATATAACTTGCATATAATCTCACATATAGTTTGCATAACATGTTACATATGCATCAATGTTCAACATAGTGTTTGGCATAGTGAGCATCATAAAACATAGCATTAAACTTGCATATAGCATAAAACTTGCAAAACACACAACATACACTATAATAAACTTGCATAAGCACATTTATCCACAAACATAGCCATATCTTATCATATCCTATCATAATCAATTTAACAATTGATTATTAAGGCTATAGAAACTCACCACTAAACTCCAATAAGCAAACCCTTGCCACAAATCACCCAAAAACTCTAGCCTTGAACATAAAGCTTGCAACTTGATGATGAATGCAAGCTAATGATCACTCATACAACTCAAAGATGCTTGTATGAACATGAAAGCCTTCATACAAATAGTTTTATAAGAGGATGGAGGCTAGGGCTTTGAGTGGAGGCCATGATCATAGAAAATTTTGGCATAGTTTAGTTAGAGTATAGGATTATGATCATTTAGGGCTAGCTTAGGGTCTTATTTATAGGATTAGGCAAGTGTTTTAGGCCGTTAGATTAACCCTAAATTAGATTAGGACCATCAGATCTCGGAAGCTTCCAGAAACCATCCCCAAAACACAGCCCAAACCCTGAAATGGTGCACCAGGCCAAACTGGCCGAGCACCCCCTGTCGACACCCAAGTCGACAGGGCTGTCGACTTGGTCCTAGCCAAGTCGACTGCCCAGTCGACAGGGTTGTCGACTTGGGTAGCTAGGCGGGAATTTTCCCTCCTGCGCCCAATGGCCCCAATTTCGAAATTTGAACCTGAATTTTAAATCTGTTTTGAACTTTGAATTTTCTGTAAACTTCATTGGGCCATAACCGGGCCATATAGACTCCGATTCTCGAAAACTCGGACTCTATTTCGCGTATTTTTCCGAGACGAACGCAATGACGCAGCCCGTTTCCCCCAATTCTCAAACCTGAGATTATTTATTCTGTAATTAGTGAATTTTAGCATTAACCGAAATTCGGGGTGTTACACCTTGAGTCAGACAACAGTCTTAATGAGCTATAAAACAACTATCTAACATCATCAATAAAGTATATGAGAAAAGGCAGATTAATCAACTAATCTTCCACATCAACAGAGAAGAACCCAAACTCGTCTTCCCCACATCAGACAGTGATAGCCTTTACAATAATCAAGTAGAACAAACAGTACATTCATGACAATTAGTTATCAAGCGTGCACCATTCTAATCGGTGTCGACATCTCCCAAGTACAAGCCCCGAAGGCCTAAACCAACATCAGAAAAGCAACCAAGATGTCTCCTTCGACGTCGAACAATTTACACAAGATGGTACAAATGAAACAATCATCATCCATGAGTCTGGCTATCACCGCCAATCTTGCCTTGAAACCATCATAAATCGTATGACCGACTCAACATCATGCTGGCCATCAAAGGCTAACGGTAAATTCCAGATTTAGCAAAAACTCCATAAGCCATTGTGACTCGTATCTTTAGTCCTATCATGACTGCCCAGGGTACTCAACCATTCAACCAGTCTTTTAAGCCTCCCTATTATACCCCTGCTTTGAGTCCACTAGAACCTATGACAATGATAATTTCTCATCCTCTGTAACTCTAGTCGTCACCATCGGCGACTATCCATAAGCTCAAAACACACTTGAGCAACCATTATTCATGAGTTCAAAACACACTTGAGTCGTCTACATATTCGTTGCGTTTCATTGATCAACGTACCCTTCACAACACTTCGAACATTCCTGCTTGAATTCACGTCGAAGCCACGATCATCGTCGATCCAAAACTTACATTATTTGGTCAATACTCAATCCATGCCATTTCTTTTTTGTAGATAACATTCCATGGCGTTTCAAAAACGTTGCAGCCCAATATAGGTAGCCACAGTCCGATATAAAGCATTCCCTTTTTATAGCGTTTCTGCACCCATTTCACAACGTTTCATAAACGTTATCGCTGCCACCAACGATCCACTATGGATAATTCACGATCCATCGTCCTTGAGCATGGTCGATCTAACAAAAATTATGTGCGCGAGCCATCATTTTCATCCATTTCACCCCCTATTGATCGTGCCTGATACAGACCTTTCACAGCATTTTGCAAATTTTGTTTGTTCCCATGGATCGGATGCGATCCATCGTTGCTGTGTCTCCTCCGATTCACTTGAAAATGCAGGTCGATTCATACTTTTTCTCAAGCATGATCCATGCTTGGATCGTGGCCGATCCACCCTCTATTACAGCGTTTGCCAAACATTGTCTTTCGAAACTTTGGCAAATCGCCCACCAATGGAACAAATCCGATCCATCTGCAAACGCCCCTCGATCCATTCACTTGCGATGCTTGATCAATGCTGATTTGACGCCGATCCATGGTTTTTGCCAACTAAGAACTCGTACGCTCAACTCGATCAAGACTTGAAATCAACCATGATCTAAACTCGTGCAATTCAACGATTCAACAACAAATCAAACAATCTTCAATCAACCATCAATACACCAAACACATATGAATTTCACCAAAATTATGATTAAACAAATGATCAAATCGAAAGGTAGATCTAAACATAGAATTAACATACGAAATTATCATTTATAAGTTGTTAGATTAGATCCTGTGGTGATTTGAATTGAAATCATACTCAGATCAATTAGATCTATATGAAAACAACTTGAAATGATTAACATAAGATCAAACAACCCATATACTCGATTGAATCTGTGTGAGGGATGCTTACCACTCATCAAATCTTCAAATAAACTTGGAATCTCTAAATTCCCAATACATACAGTGAAGAATGATCTTCAAACCTCTAAATTTGATGCGATCTCCCTTCACTTGATGTTGACTTAGCTTTGCTTGATGTAGATCTAGCTTTGTTTGATGTAGAACTTCAATCTTCTTGCGTAGATCTAGAATTTTGATGGAGGAAAGATGTATTTGATCGAGCAAGGAGGATCACGAACTCAATCAAATGAGAGAATCAAGAAAGTAAAATATTCTCCATGCCTCTACCCCCTATTTATAGCCTCTAACCAGCCCACTAATGGACCCCACCAATTTAGCCCATTAATGACTAACCAAACCGTTACAGAAATTGTGAAACACTAAAACAACAATTCCTCCCAAATTGTTGAACCAAATCTTTAATGTGACTACTCTATGGAATTGGAAATATCATTTTGTTTCCAATGAAATTGATCTCAGCACCTGATTCGATCCCAATCAAAAGTTATTCCCTATACAAAACTGACAGTGGTAAAATGGTCACAAATAAAATTAGTAAAAATTATGGACATGTCTCACATCCCTATAAACAACATACCAAAATATGAGAATGATCCAACCCTCAGAGAATTAAATAAAAATATTTTATGATCCTCTGATACGTAAAATGCAGGTCGTTACAACTAATCCGATTTCAGTGATCATAAAAACATGATATCATATCATATCAACAACATATAAATATAAAAATAAAATAAAAACACAATAAGATATAAAGAATTTGTATAAAAACTATTGAATATTGAGTACGTTTCCAATGTATCAAACACTACTTTGTTAACGTATACAAGTTTATTTGAAAAAAATCAGAAAAAACTTGTATGCCCTAAAACAAATGTTATAAAAATCACATATTATTGGAAGCTGGACAATTACGCTTGTTATGGCCATATTGTTTGCACATGCCGCATCTATTTTGCTTGTTCTGGGAAAAAAATGCAAAAACGTCCTTTTTGTTTTGTTGATGGTCTCCCTGCTCCATGTTTACCCTTGGGTGGCCTAATCTCTTCATTATGGTTGAATCAACATTGGGTTTATCATAGGTAGGTATAGGATTAACTATATTACAATAAGAAGATCGATAAGCTTCCATAATGAAATAGTGTTCAATGAAATCATGCACATTTAATTTCACTTTGTTAATGCATTTTATTGGATGAGCACAAGGAAATCGCATCACTTTCCATTGATTACACTGCAAGTCCAATCTTTGAGATCAATATGATAAGAGATTGAAGATTTCGCTTGAAAAAGAAATTCAGAAGATTTGTAGACATCCCATCTGAAACCTTCTCCAACAAACTCTTTCAAACGATTTTCCATAGTCGGGAATAAAATCGAAGTCCATAAACGACATTCCTCTCTCCTTTTAGCCATTTTCTCCATAATTTTAATACGTATTCCATCAAAGCAGGATGGAATAGGTAAAGCCCTCTCAGCTAAAATTCAACTATTAAAACTTTCTGATACGTTAGTGTTATACTCTGCATACTGTTTACCCCGAAAAGACAAGTCAACCCATTTATCAAATGACTTGTGTTTTAAAAAATTCACAACTACATTACCACCAATTTCCGAAAATTTAGAATTTGCATTATCAAGCAAACACATTAGATTCTCTAGGACATATCTTAAACAATTCAACAATTGAAATGTTTGCATTTGTGGACATAACTGTTGGATCTAGATTAACCCTAGAGGGGGTGAATAGTGTTTATTGCAGTTTTACAAGATATTAAAAATATCACAACACAGATTGAAGCCGAAAAATAAATAACACAGATTTTACCCAGCTTCGGCAAACCCTCTCTATTGTTGCATTCCCAAGATTTCTACTAGATATTAAAATAGATTTTGGCTTACAAAACCTTATAAACTTGTAAACCCTGCTACTCCTCTAATCCTGCGCTCAAAACCCTGGACTGATCTTTATCCCTAAGATCGAATTTTTCTCGAATTACAAACCTGTATCTCGTAAACCCTAATTATAAACCCTATAACTAGATACCCCTAGTTTTACATAAAAACTAGAAAAAACAATGGATCGACTAGAAAAGAACATAAAAAAACAAAATAATAAAATTAAACCCAAAACCCCTTTTTGATAAAAAATAGAGTCGTCCTCCTTTATTTTTTTAACACTTAATAATCAGCTTCCTTCTTGCTCTTTGATAGCTGGTGAAAAATGGGGTTTTGAAAAAAATCCCAAATTGCAACTTTGAAATTGAATGAAGAATGATTCTCTGATGCTTCAATTAATTGATGATTCTTTGTAACAACCCAGGGAATTCGACGCACGAATTCCAATAATAATAATACATAAACCTGTATTACTTTTCAGAACTAAAGTATCGAAAACACCAGATAGTTAATAGAAAGAAATTAGAGGGTGAGATAAGAAAGAAGTATTAGAATAGAAGAAAAATAACAACACAACAACATCAGAGTCTCACATCGCAGCGAAACAAAAATATAATATGAAAATAAAATTTGTTGAGAGCTTTAAGATAAAATTACAATCATCAGAGTACATCAATACATCTGGACAGTTATAATAATCTATCCTCATATTCATCACACAGCGGAATAAATACTAAATATCATACGTTGGAACACCTTCAGCTCATCTCTGGACTTCACAACACCCGATAACCTGAACCTGTAAAACTCGGTCTAACCCGAGCATTTGCAGATACCGGATTAGTCTGGTGAACCAAAAGGAGAAAACTCGTTGAGTTTTATAAGCAACATCCAACTTGATTTTAAAGTTAAGAAATCTTTTCTGAAATAAAAGGATAATTGTAAGACCGATCTGCGCCTAACACGGATGGTTTTTACATTACGATTGTTGTATATAACAGTGTTGTATACACAATTATATGATTTTTGTTTGACGATAACAACCAAATATATACTATTATAAATGTGTTTGTAACTGTATTGTTCTATATATACATCGAATATAATATTTATATTTAAATAAAATACGACTATATAGAAATTCAAATATTCACACTGTATTTTATTTGAATATAATATTTATTTCAACATTTAAATAGTACATATTTACAACTCCACTATTTGAACACATCACAGGTATATAATTCATTTTCATATACAAAACTCCTCACTACAGCTCTCTGTCACTCAGTCACTCTTTTTACAATTTCATTTATACAAACACTCACTAACACATACACACTACCGCTTCAAACTTCATCTTCTGTCTTCACTGCACAGTCAGTCCAGTCTTCGTACCTGTCATATACAGAAACACATATAGTATCTGGAACAGAAATAATATTTTAATTTCTAGCGAATATAATTTTTATTTTTAAAAAATTTATTTGCCTTAGAATTTCGGTGTGTTTCTCATCATCTTTCACGACATGATCTGATATGTGAATGTAACACGCGCACCATATATGTATACACACACATGTGTTTGTATATACACATATTATAGTGCAGGGACAGGAAAATCTATACTGAATGGCTGCATATACACACGTGTATAAATATACACGTGTGCACTGCCTCACCAATCCAGTGCGCAACTAAGGAGCAGCCACATAGACCAACTCGACTCAGTGCAACAGACAAGCCATACATGGATGAGCATCTCGAAAGCAAGACATATATACATACATATATATATACACACACATATGTGTATGTATACATATATGTACACATGTAGCATAATCATGTGTGGAGCACATGTCAATTTGGTGGACTGGATATATCAACTAACATAACAACAAACCATTTCAGTATGCACAGACAAAAGTCCACACGGCTCAACATGAATGGCCAAGCAAAATCAAACAAAACAATGCAGCATGATCAAAATAGATCAACATAAATGGAGCATATGGTGGAGGATATAATAAAATATTTTGCAAGTTGCAGTATACATGAATGGCCAATGTACAAATGCTACACTACATGGTTCAGCACAAGTATGATCAACACAAACATTCAAAGCAAGTGCCAAACCAGAATGAACAAGTCAAAGTGTCAAAGCAAGCATGATAGCATGGGAAGTGCCAACATACATGGTACATGACTGCACATGTGTGCATATACACACAAGCTAAACAGAGCAGTACAAGCATGTGACATGTATGGAAATGTAGATGAGGTGAAAGGAGGTCCATCTGGTCATGACAAAACTGGGTCAACATCAAAGCATAGGATACACATCTCACAAGCATGGTGCAACCAACATATGTCATGGTTCAAGAGCAACATGGTGTATGTCAACATGTCAACATGAACATGGATGCAAGTAACAACAACACAGTGGACTTAATTAACAATGCATAAGTACAGCATTTCAGAAAATCTAAAGTGGTGCACACAGCAACAAAGGGAGAAGCCATGATCAAGGGCAAAGTGGTGCACACAGCAACATGGATGGTGCACGGCTCAATTGTGCAAGTTCAAAAGCAAGTGCCACATCAAGTCAAGGTTAAATATGATGGAGCTAAGCATAGGTGGTGAAGTTCAAGTATCACAGTGTAAAATGAAACAATTATCAACATATACATGTATACAATACAAGTAACATTTCAACATGATGAAGAGTAAGCAAAAAAAGTGTATAATCATGAATTGGTGCAGTATACTAGGCCAGTTTCATTTTTACGGCGCAATACATATGCAATTATGATCGAGTATGGATGGGTCAAGTTTGGTCGAGCAAATGTGTCAAAATTTCATGTGACATGAAGCCTACACAAACAACAACATTCAAGCAGCAAGTCAAGAATGAATACAAGGCAGTTTTTGACATAGGACAGTGCATAGTCAAGCATGAGCACAAGAGCATGGGTCAAGGTGATTTCGTTTATTCAAACAACATAGAAAAGTGGCAAGTGGGCCAAGAATTTTTAATTCTAGAAACCATGCATGGAATTCGAAACAGAGGATTGTGTGTTTCCAGTTTTTTTAAACAAATTAAACAAGCATTATTTGGTAACATTTTAAAGGGAACAATAATTACGAATTTCCAGTTTTCTCAAGATATATTCGACATTGAATCATGTAATCAATCACTCTATTCAAACTTGGCAAGTGAACAATTTCTGAATCAAACTTTAAGGTTTTCCAGAAACCAACCAAATTCGGCAAGAAATCAAATCAAACATTTTTCTGATATCAAACTTGGCAAGAGATCAATCTGGTTCAATGCTGTTCACAATCACAATTTATGTTGGTGTGCAAAGTTTGTTAAATTCAAGGGACCAGCAAAACAAATCCGAAATAAATTCATGGAAATTTCTATTTAAATGGCAACAAATCGAGCATGTTATTTATGCAAGAATTCTTCCAATCAAGCCATACAAGTTAAGGACGAATTTATCAGCAAAAGCAAAAGGGGAAACTGTAATCAACCAGGCAAGTCATTAAACGAAATCAGAGAGAGTTAAATGATTTTCTAATCCTATTTATGACCAGTTCATCATAAGCTTTTAAGCATCGAAAAACACAGAACGATTCTAGAGGAATTCAAAGACAAAAAAACACGGAGAACTCACTTTTTTTCTATCAAGATAATACCCAAATCGTGGACAAGCAGAGCATCTTTCATTCGAAGCATCAGTGATTTAATTCCAAAAGAAAACGATCAAGATTCAATTTGGGATTTGAGAGAAACCCTAATCTCCATTTAACCGCCGCCATTTTTGATTACCAGAGGAAAAGAGAACAGGGTTAAACAATTTTCAAAGAGGCCGGCCAAGTTTTGGATAAGGGAGATTTATTTATGGACTAGGGTTTTAAGTGTTTTTTTATTTGTATTGTTTTGTTTTTCATTTTTAAACCATCAAAACAGTTCTAGAGTCTGTAAAATTCTAGGATCTAATTAGGTTTTAGCCGGCAGTTAACTAGAGTCTGTAAAATGTACGGTCTACTGGTTACGGGGTTGTAATCAAGGGAAATCCGATCTAGGGGATTAGATCAGTCTAGGGTTTGGAGAGTAGGGTTAGTACAGGAGTAGGGAGTGCGAGTTTATAGGGTCTTTAAGCGGGATCTGTTATTGACACCTAGTAGAAACCTTAAAAATGCAGCAGTAGGCAAGATTTGTCGAAGTTGGGTATCTCTGTGTGTAACTTTTCGCATTCATTTACTCTTCTCTTATCTATGCTTCGATTAATTTTAAATATTCGATAAACTGTAATGAACCCTATTCAACCCCTCTAGGGTTAATCTAATTCCAACAATTGGTATCAGAGGAGGTATTCTGCTAACTCTAGAGTAATGGTGATCCGTAGTTGTCAGTCTATAGAGAGTCAGTCCAGTCACATTCCATCTATTTTTAATGGTACAGATTTTTTAAATTGGAAATTAGAAATGAAATCCTATTTAAAATCTGTTGATATCAAATGTTGGAATAGTATCATAAATGGGTATGATATTGTAAATAGGTTTGATATTGAATTTAATTTTCGCGCTACTCATATTTTATATTCTTATATTGATGATGTATAATATAGCCTTATTTCCCATTGTTTAACTGCGTAGGAAATCTGGCAGACTCGCAACACACTGTATGGAAAAACTGACAACTGCTCAAAACCCCAGAAAGTCAACTCAGCTTCAGATTTGTGCTTAAGAGGTCTTATAGATGATAATTCAGATGGATCAGCTGATGGAGACTCAACAGACAATGAAATAGAAAATTTCTCTTATGAAGATCTGGTTTATTTTTGTGTTGATCTAACCAAATCTGTTGATAAACTCCAATCTAAAAATAAATCTCTGAAATTTAAGAATTTTGAGTTGACCAGCAAAATGGATGATTTGGAATTACAACTAGAACATTTTAAAAATTCTTCAAATTCAGATTGCAAAAATTGTTTGAAAATGAAAACCAATCTTGTTCATCTCAATAAAAATATTCAAAAGTTTGAAAAAGAAATTCTGATCTTAAAAGAAAACAAGATTGAGTTATCAAGTTTGAATAATTTTTTACAAAAGGAATTTGAAAATTTTAAGACTGATATATATTCCAAATTTGAAATTGCTGAAAAGGAGAATTTGTTGAAATCTGATTTGATTTTGAAATAACTGGAAAACGAGACTGAAAAATCCAAGAAATTGAGTTTGAAAAACAAAAGCTTTTTGAATCTGAGATTGCTGAGTCCCGAACCAAAATTAATTTGCTTAAAAATGAAAAGTTGGTTTTAAAATCTGATTTTGAAAGATGTAAGATCACTAAAAATCGTTGTTCGGACTTATTGAAAGAAAACGGTGATCTAAAAACAGAAATTCAACAACTTGAAACAATTTTGGCTAAATTTTGAAACGGTGAGAAATCTTTGAATATGTTGTTGAAAAACTAGTTTTCTGCTAGAAATAAACGTGGTCTTGGTTTTGGAAAACAAATGATTTTGAAAAGCTAAATTCTTGTGATTTTGAAAATTCCTTAAACTGCTTCAAGATGTTTCGTTTTGGAAATTTGAACTCTAAAAATTATAAAGGATTTTTAAATCAAATGTAATCAGAATCTATTTTATAACAATCCATTTAAACAATCCTGGATCCCAAAAGAAGATAAAACATCTTTGACTAAATTCAAACAAATCTGGTTTCTTAAGGGTACTAAGGTAAATTCTGATGGTTTGTTGTACCAACAGATTTGGGTACCAAAACGTGTGAACAAAGCTATGAGTGGTTTTACAAATTTTGTTAGACCACTTGATCCCCTGAATTGTTAGGTACCGAAGGAGGCTGAGGAACTACTTTGCAAAAGAGAATTGAATTCGAGCTGCTCAATATTCCTGTATCATCCACGGTTCCTTAGCCAAGCTTGATGAGTTAAAGATTCTGGTTTTCATCGTTTTTTTAGGTATGATTTCTAAACTCATCTTTGTAAATACTTTTAGTGTATTTCTTCTTTTATCCTCTTTTTAGTTTCTTTCTTTTGATTATTCTGCTTTGACTTGTCACTGCCATATTCTTCTTATTCTGTACTTTCTTAACATCCAATTGCAGTAATCATGATGTTCTGGAAATTTGCTTCAATTTAATAAAATTCTGATGTATTATTCATTTCCAGATCTTGAATTAAAATTTGTAAATATCTGCGATTGTTTTGAAGTTTATTTTCTGATTTCTGAATTCATAACAGTGTTGATGTATTCTTGTCATATCTTGAACACTGTTAATTTGAATTCTAAATTTTTGAAGATCTGAAAGTTTATTGAAATTTCACACACCACTACTATTTTGAGTTTCTTCTAATTCATTTTAGGAAAGCTTGAAATATTATACTCATTACAGCACACTGCTACTTCTCAATTGTGAAAATTTCATTATTTTTCAGATTGGCATGGGTGTTTTGAAATGTCTTGAATTACAGTGATACATCTAGAAATTCATCTTATAATTATGATCATTTTATGGTTGAAATCTGTTTGTTTGAAATCATCTGAAATACTTGATATTCTGAATCTCACATACCTCTTAAATGTGAAATTATCAATCTTGTGTGACTGATTCATTATACCTCAAACTTGAGACTTATTCAAGTGATTTCAAATAAATTATTTTAAATTTTTTGGATCATGAATACCTCTCAAACTTGATGTAAATGATCTGAAATTTCTCTTATACTTTCAAAGATAATTTTGAAAATTCTTTGAAAAATCTGGTTCTGAAACTCACTTTTTCATGATTATTTGATTTGAATATCTGTTTGTTTAAAATCATTTGAAATCATCGATTTATTGAATCTCACACATATCTTGAATCTGAAACTAATTATCTGGTGTGATCGATTCATTGAATCTAGAGTTTTTCATATTCCTCAAATGATTTCAAATAAATGGTATTTTTAATCTTGGATCATGAATCATCTTATGTGACAGTCATCTTGACAAGTTTGCTTTGAAACTGCTTTTGTGTTGCTCTGATACTACTTCTTAGATAATTGCTTGTTTTTGATCTGCCAGCTTCTTTGATAAATGTAACACCCCACATCCGTTAAGGTCACTCACAAAGGGAATGCCTTAACTTCAATGGAGAATTATGGGTACTGGAACAAAAATATTACAAGATAGACATATATAAAACAACGGAAAGTAAAGTGGAAGTACTTCAAATCATTTATTAAATATAAGTGTTTACAAGAAAAGCCCAACAACTTCCAATACACAATTACAAAGTTAAAATATCTGTCTTGCTCAAAAGCAAAGAAGCATAAAAACAAACTGTAGTATTCCCCAATAAAGCAAAGCAAGCCATAGCCAAGAGAAATCCAAGCCATACATGAAAGAGCCTTGGAGCTTGGTAAGATCCGAACTCAGCTGTATTCCCACCCTGTGAACCTTGGGGGGGGGGGGGAACGAAAGAAAAAGAGGCGAAACAAAACGGGTTAGTCATAAAGACTGAGTAAGTCCTAGTGACTTCCAGCACAAAAATAGGTAAAGATAATATGGCATGAGTAAACTGGAAGTAAACATAAGCATGATGACAAGATAAGCAACATGCAAGATAACTAAGGATAACATGATGTGATTATTGTCAAGTAACATCGCAAGGTTCCCATTCAAGATAAACTAAGTATAATTTTGTAAGATTCCTATCAAACATATCACGATTCCTCTACTTCGCTATTAAAAGATTTATGTGATATCTATTTGCTCTGCAAAGGCCTAACTAGCATCCTCACAAGTGTCTTACAAGGAATGATCCGTATTCTTACTAGTACTCCAACTAGTGCCCTATGTAACAAGGATCCGTACCCCCTACTAGTGTCCCGTGTTATATTATAAGGTGATCCCACCCACTACTTAGAAATCATAATACTAGTCTTATGTACCCCTAGCTGACTACATAGGTGCCGCCTGCCCCTATCTCCACTAGGTGTACCCACCAATCCCCATGCGATCGGCTCCCTAACTCGTAGATACCCGTGCTGGCCCCATAGTGGGGTGTATCATTCCCCAAAGTGGCAACCCGATACAACAGAGATGCACGGCTTATACCTACACGATGCAACAACGTCTTACCTACCAGCCCGGGTCCACACACGCATATGAAACCCGTTGGACTTGCGTTGCCACCGCTAACCCGTTTTGACCTCTTACAATCAAACCCAGTGTGCGTGTCCCGTCCTCGACATGGGTCAAGCTCACAAAGATACGTAATGGGCTACTGGTCTGAAAAGGGTCCACTTTCCTCGACACAAGCTTCCCACCTATGCTTGGTCCCCTCTAGTAATTCTTACTTAACCCCTTCTTATTCATGTCCACTTACATGCTTAAATTTTGGTTAAGTATACACCAGTTATGTCTTACATGTTACCCATGTCCTCCACTTAACCCCTACATCATCCTCACGTCTTAATACATGCTTTATCTTGGTTAAATGCTTATAGGTTATATTTTACATGTCATTCATATTACCCCCAACGTCTTGGTTTAACCAAGCGCCTTGGCTTTATCTGCCATTAGACCCTATGTCTATCCATTAATTATGCGCTTGTGCTACCTCATCAGTCTTATCATTTAACTTGGTTATTTCCATTCATACCAACCTTCAACTTTGTTATTAATTCAATTCTAAACTTGCACTATATTAAGTCCATTAATAACCCCACAACATGTTATTCATATGATTCATACATTAACCCCCGTTATGGTACAATAACATGTTCTTATTCAATCTTTACAACCAAGTACCCCTTAATTTACAAACACACTGGAGAGAGAGAATAATTCCCTAAATACCAACCCTAAAGACCAGAATCAACATCAGATTGATACTCAGAGGATTATCCAACCTAACCAATGTTTTTTTCCTTTTTATAATATAACTTATGTCGCCTTCAATTGTAAATTCATTCTTGTCTTTACATATTTCTTAATCTACAATGAAGCACATCTTTCCTTATTACATAAGTTATCTCATCTTATCTATTGTTCCACCTACTTACTTTATTCCATAAGTTATCATTCCCACTAAGGCATTAATTAAGATTTACTTTACTCAACCATTCATGTCATAACAGTTAAGTGTCATTAGCCTAGTCATATTACTTAACCCACCCATTCATACCATATTGGTTGAGTGTCATTAGCCTAATCATATTACTTAACCCATCCACTCATACCATATTGGTTAAGTGTCATTAGCCTAATCATATTACTTAACCCCCCACTCATACCATATTGGTTACGTATTACTATTCGTATTTCCACATGTCACCCACTGGTCTAATTACCATGTTATGTTGGTTAAGTATTTCTTAATTCATTAAGGCCGTAACCCTATAAAGACCTCTCACATTAGACTGACATTTATGGCAGCTGGATTTGTCGGGCGGGTCCGGGCAGTCTTACACCATAAAAGAGTATAACCTCGTGTCTTTACAACTGTTACGCTTTTAATTTGGGCCTAGGACCTCTCACATTGGGCTACCATTTGTGACTACTGGATTCGCCTGGCGGGTCCAGGCAGTTTTACGTCACAAATGTGTCCAACCTCGTGTCCTAAGCATTGATTATCACTTATAATCATTTACCCCAGTCTTAATAATTTCCCTATTCAAATTATTAATTAATTCCTAATTTAACGATGTCCATAATTGACTCAATTATGTTCATCAATTAATGGTATGCAAAATCATACCAATTTTACCACAATTTATCTTATGCCATTAAAGGCAACTTATCTCAATTTATATTTGTCCCTCCTTTAAGGCTATTACATTCCAACTACCCAAAACCCACTTAGGCGTGTTCATATTAGCCCCTTTTCAAGACAAAATTTATCATATGTGTTTCAATTACAAATCTCACCTAATTAACATATGCCCATGTTCTAGAATACATGTCCGTTTTACATATGCCTAATTCATACCAAATTTACATATATTCAGTTCATGCCATTTTGTATGTATGCCAATTTTTATGTCAATTTACACATATCAAGTTCTAGCCAAAAATTATATATGCCAATCCCAATTCTTACAATTACCATTTTAATGGCAATACCCAATTATCCAATTCTATATTAATGGCAATAATACCCATATATCCAATTTTCATGTTATGCCATCAATTCCACCAATCACATATATCCAAATAGGTAATATTCCCATACTTTTCCCCGTATTCAATCGTACGCAAAATCGTGGTTTAGGCCTAGATCCGAAATTGATCTAGGTTCATCAAAAGAAAATAAATAGGGGAAAGGTAGAATTTTGCAATAAAACAAGATCAGAGAGAAAGCAGCATAAATCATCATGATATGCATAAAGATTAGATCTTGTTAATAATATCAACATGAATCCAAGAAATTGATTTACAACGACTGAATAGAGCATGAACTAGACATAAGAATGGAGATGAACAAGTCTCAAAACCCAAGATTCAAAGGTAAACAGGAATAGATCTGAATTGATGAACATGCTTATATCCAATTACACTTTATTCCATAGCCATATTAAAATTAAATATTTTAATCTAAAAAGTAACTGGAACTTACATAGCATGGCTAGCGAATTAAGAACTGAAATCGATGTAGAAACATTGTAGAGTTGTTGATTCATCTCCTTGAATTGTTGTAGAAGTCTTCATCTTTGCATTGGATTGTGTATGAAAGCTTAAGAAGAAGATTATAGATGGCGACCATGACCAAGAGCGATTTCAGTAGCATAACGGTGGCTAGACGTGTTGTAGTGAATTAGGGTTTAGGCATCAGGGGGTTTATATAGGATTTGGTAGACGAATCTGGACAGAAAACGTGACTAGAAACATCAGAATGCACCCAGGCCCAAAAGTGGGCTCGGGGACCAGGTCGACTCCCAGGTCGACTACCTAGTCGACCTGGTTGGCGGGTCGACTGCCCAGTCGACTCCCCAGTCGACCTGGGTCCTAGGGTGTTGACTACCCAGTCGACTCCCCAGTTGATCAGGGTCTGGGCGGGAAATTTCCCGCCCAATCCATTCTGGGTTTTTAATTCAAAATTTGAATTCGAATTCGAGCTGTTTTGAAATCTGAAAATTCCTGAAACTTCGGAGGGCCATATCTCCCTCATACGGACTCCGATTCTCGCAAACTCGGACTCGTTTTCAAGCAGAATTTCGAGACAAACGCAACGGCGCAACCCGTTTTCCCTTATTCTTATTTTAAAATTTAATTCTGCCTTGATTCTTGTATTAACATGTTATAAAAATTCGGGTTGTTACATTCTCCCCTCCTTAAAGGATTTCGTCCCTGAAATCTTCAAGTTAAGAAGAATGTGTCCTACCATCCAATCATCCATCTACTCAATCATCAATCGCAGGCATTCATTGTCCTTAAGAAATTTCTAATGCTGTATGAACATATGCAAGAAGTGTGTGTATATGTTCCTTGTCTAGTGCAAATGATCAGGCCTGATTGATCCTCTTAATGCAAAAATATGCTTAGTGTCATGAGTCCAACATGTATGCAAATAGTCCTAGTCACATAAACACTATATGTGTGCACAAACATCCATCCATATGCAACATCCACATGATAACACATTCAATTCCATCCATAAACAAGTGTAAACACTCATGCATATGCAATATGAAAGGTGACAGAGCCGATCTAGTGCCTAATGTGTGTAAATGCATCCACGAGCAACCACTAGCAACCACTTGCAACTACTTGCAACCATCAATCATAACATGTCTCAAACACATGTTTACACCCAATTGTTCCTATCTAAGGATATAATCGAATGATAGAAGCAAGTAAAAACTTTGTGCCCGTTAGGCAACATCAAAACTGGAAATCTATGTCACATATATATTGATTAGGAGAAGAACTCCCTAAGCATCAGCCCCGAAGACCGAAATCAACATTAGACTGACACCCAAAGAATTACTCAACCCAACCAATATATATGTTTCTTAGGAAACTAAGCATGATGGACTCCTTTTAGGTCACAAGAAATCCCGTCCTAAAACCAACCCATATCCTATAAAACCCAAAAGGTTTAATTAACCCAAAGGACATCCTCATGCCCCAACATGTATTACTAAAAGATGAGTCATACTCCCTATGGGGTTTGCAACAGAAATTGGATTGAGAATAGGACCGAGAGGATATACACAAAAGATAGCATGCGAGTAAGCTCTACAGGAAAAGAGGGATCAAGGATATAAAAAAGAGATATGATGCACGAATATAGTATTCAATCTTCTAAGCCACATTCCCTTGAGCTTAACTCCATTGTGCTTTGACCATCTTTAACTTCACAATTTCGTAGCTTCTTAATTCTTGTTTCCAAAATATGAGTTGGAACTCATTTCACTATTGCCTCTTGTTCCACTTTCACTTGTTCTCCTTTTAGTATACTCGGCTTACACATAACAGCGTACTCATGGTTTCACACAAGCTCTCCAAAATTCACTAGTAAATCTTGGATCTCGTTCACTTAAGAAAGTATTCCACATAGATGAATTATCACTTGAAAATAAACAAATGTCAACCATGTTGCCCAATGTACTTACTTAGGTGACTCTCTACAACTCATGCATAAGCGAAATGACCCATCCGCCTTAGTGGCGAACACTACTCGAGCGGATCAACTAATGTATCAAGAGATTCTAGGTAACTAATCCTAATAAAACCCTAAAGGTTACACGCGACTTCGAGGGTATTACCGACGTAAGTCAAAAGTCTAACTACCCTCCTTTTGAAACCGAGAATGGCACCCTTATTGGATAACCACTTCATCCCTAGAATAGCTCACAAAAACATGAGCATTCCTCTTAAACTCAACACTTAGCATAGACATTCTCAAATCCTAACAAGTCATGAATAAATGAGCCGATTCCCCAAAAGGATTTGTGACAAAAATGGGATCCTCTACTACGCTAGTACTAAGGTGCAGAGACTCAACTATCGAAGCAGAATTAAAAGGATGCGATGTACAAAAACAAAGTTCTAGCGGGATGATAGAAAGAAAAGCTAAACCTTTAACAGAAACGTTAACGCCTCCCTTAGGTACGCTAGTAGTGAGGGCATACAATTTCCCTCTCGACGATCTTGTCATTTGCCCTTGTCCTTGTCCTATAATACTTTACTACACGTCCCTTCTCACCAAACTAAAGATACTCTCTCTTGTCATGGGTTTTACTATGCTTTCACTTTGGCCTCTTTCCTTTCACCTTTTTCCTCTTTCTTACTATCCATGTATAGCTTGTTGACAAGTCTCTCGAAAGCTACCTCCAACGCACGACAATTCTACACTTCTTGAAATAAGATTAGACGCAGATGGAACTACTGCGGCTATAGATAGATGTTGGGCACTTCTTTGCCCTCTGACATATGTCGGATGCCTACGAAACTATGGTGAAAAGAGAGAGAAGAGATTTCAAGAGAGAATCAAAAGATAGTGCATATGGCTTTGGGGAATATGCCTTTTAATCAAAACAAAGTTTTCTTGAAAATTTGCTTCTTTGTAAACGTTTTGAAAACTAGTTTCAGAAGGTTTTTGAAAACTTTTGCCCAGTCTGGTAACCTTCTGCTCTGATACCAAATGTAACACCCCACATCCGTTAAGGTCACTCACAAAGGGAATGCCCTAACTTCAATGGAGCATTATGGGTACTGGAACAGAAATACTAAAAGACAAACATATATAAAACAGCGGAAAGTAAAGTGGAAGTACTTCAAATCGTTTATTAAATATAAGTGTTTACAAGAAAAGCCCATCAACTTCCAATACCCAATTACATAGTTAAAATATCTGCCTTACTCAAAAACAAAGAAGCATAAAAACAAACTGTAGTATTCCCCAATAAAGCAAAGCAAGCCATAGGCAAGAGAAATCCAAGCCATACATGAAAGATCCTTGGAGCTTGGTAAGATCCGAACTCAGCTGTATTCCAACCCTGTGAACCTGGGAGGGGGGGAAACGGAAGAAAAAGAGGCGAAACAAAACGGGTCAGTCATAAAGACGGAGTAAGTCCTAGTGACTTCCAGCACAAAAATAGGTAAAGATAATATGGCATGAGAAAACTGGAAGTAAACATAAGCATGATGACAAGATAAGCAACAGGTAAGATAACTAAGGATAACATGATGTGATTTTTGTCAAGTAACATCACAAGGTTCCCATTCAAGATAAACTAAGTATAATTTCGTAAGATTCCTATCAAACATATCACGATTCCTCTGCTTCGCTATTAAAAGATTTATATGATATCTATTTGCTCTGCACCACCAAACTAGCATCCTCACAAGTTTCTTACAAGGAATGATCTGTATTCCTACTAGTACTCCAACTAGTGCCCTATGTAACAAGGATCCGTACCCCCTACTAGTGTCCCATGTTATATAATAAGGTGATCCCACCCACTACTTAGAAATCATAATACTAGTCTTTTGTACCCCTAGATGACTACATAGGTGCCGCCTGCCCCTATCTCTACAAGGTGTACCCACCAATCCCCATGCGATCGGCTCCCTAACTCGTAGATACCCGTGGTGGCCCCACAGTGGGGTGTATCATTCCCCACAGTGGCAACCCGATACAACAGAGATACATGGCTTATACCTACACGATGCAACAACGTCTTACCTACCAGCCCGGGTCCACACACGCATATGAAACCCGTTGGACTTGCGTTGCCACCGCTAACCCGTTACTCTTACAATCAAACCCAGTATGCATGTCCCGCCCTCGACATGGGTCGAGCTCACAAAGATACGTAATGGGCTACTGGTCTGAAAAGGGTCCACTTTCCTCGACACAAGCTTCCCACCTATGCTTGGTCCCCTCTAGTAATTCTTACTTAACCCCTTCTTATTCATGTCCACTTACATGCTTAAATTTTGGTTAAGTATACATCAGTTATGTCTTACATGTTACCCATGTTCTCCACTTAACCCCTACATTATCCTCATGTCTTAATACATGCTTTATCTTGGTTAAGTGCTTATAGGTTGTATTTTACATGTCATTCATATTACCCCCAACGTCTGGGTTTAACCAAGCGCCTTGGCTTTATCTGCCATTAGACCCTATGTCTATCCATTAACTATGCGCTTGTGCTACCTCATCAGTCTTTTCATTTAAATTGGTTATTTCCATTCATACCAATCTTCAACTTTGCTTATTAATTAAATTCTTAACTTGCACTATATTAAGTCCATTAATAAGCCCACAACATGTTATTCCTATGATTCATACATTAACCCCCGTTATGGTACAATAACATGTTCTTATTCAATCTTTACAACCAAGTACCCCTTAACCTACAAACACACTGGAGAGAGAGAATAATTCCCTAAATACCAACACCGAAGACCGGAATCAACATCAGATTGATACTCAGAGGATTATCCAACCTAACCAATGTTTTGTTCCTTTTTATAATATAACTTATGTCGCCTTCAATTGTAAATTCATTCTTGTCTTTACATATTGCTTAATCTACAATGAAGCACATCTTTCCTTATTACATAAGTTATCTCATCTTATCTATTGTTCCGCCTACTTACTTTATTCCATAAGTTATCATTCCAACTTAGGCATTAATTAAGATTTACTTAACTCAACCATTCATGTCATAACAGTAAAGTGTCATTAGCTTGGTCATATTACTTAACCCACCCATTCATACCATATTGGTTAAGTGTCATTTGCCTAATCATATTACTTAACCCACCCACTCATACCATTTTGGTTAAGTGTCATTAGATTAATCAGATTACTTAATCCAACCACTCATACCATATTGGTTAAGTATTACTATTCGTATTTCCATATGTCACCCACATGTCACCCACTGGTCTAATTACCATATTATGTTGGTTAAGTATTTCTTAATTCATTAAGGCCGTAACCCTATAAAGACCTCTCACATTAGACTGACATTTATGGCAGCTGGATTTGTCGGGCGGGTCCGGGCAGTCTTACACCATAAAAGAGTCTAACCTCATGTCTTTACAACTGTTACACTTTTAATTTGGGCCTAGGACTTCTCACATTGGGCTACAATTTGTGACTACTGGATTCGCCGGGCGGGTCCGGGCAGTTTTACGTCACAAATGAGTCCAACCTCGTGTCTTAAGCATTGATTATCACTTATAATCATTTACCCCAGTCTTAATATTTTCCCTATTCAAATTATTAATTAATTCCTAATTTAACGATGTCCATAATTGACTCATTTATGTTCATCAATTAATGGTATGCAAAATCATACCAATTTTACCACAATTTATCTTATGCCATTAAAGGCAACTTATCTCAATTTATATTTGTCTCTCCTTTAAGGATATTACATTCCAACTACCAAAACCCACTTAGGCATGTTCATATTAGCCCCTTTTCAAGACATAAATTATCATATGTGTTTCAATTACAAATCTCACTTAATTAACATATGCCCAAGTTCTAGATTACATGTCCGTTTTACATATGCCTAATTCATACCAAATTTACATATGTTCAGTTCATGAATTTTATACGTATGCCAATTTTTATGTCAATTTACACATATCAAGTTCTAGCCAAAAATTACATATGCCAATCCCAATTCTTACAATTACCATTTTAATGGCAATACCCAATTATCCAATTCTATATTAATGGCAATAATACCCATATATCCAATTTTCATGTTATGCCATCAATTCCACCAATCACATATATCCAAATAGGTAATATTCCCATACTTTTCCCCGTATTCAATCGTACACAAAATCGTGGTTTAGGCCTAGATCCGAAATTGATCTAGGTTCATCAAAAGAAAATAAATAGGGGAAAGGTAGAATTTTGCAATAAAACAAGATCAGAGAGAAAGCAGCATAAATCATCATGATAGGCATAAAGATTAAATCTTGATAATAATATCAACATTAGTCCAAGAAAATGACTTACAACGACTGAATAGAGCATGAACTAGACATAAGAATGGAGATGAACAAGTCTCAAAACCCAAGGTTCAAAGGTAAACAGGAATAGATCTGAATTGATGAACATTCTTATATCCAATTACACTTTATTCCATAGCCATATTAAAATTAAGTATTTTAATCTAAAAGGTAACTAGAACTTACATAGCATGGCTAGCGAATTAAGAACTGAAATCGATGTAGAAACATTGTAGAGTTATTGATTCATCTCCTTGAATTGTTGTAGAAGTCTTCATATTTGCATTGGATTGCATATGAAAGCTTAAGAAGGAGATTAGAGACAGCGACCATGACCAAGAGGGATTTCAGTAGCATAACGGTGGCTAGACGTGTTGTAGTGAATTAGGGTTTAGGCATCAGGGGTTTTATATAGGATTAGTTAGACGAATCTGGACAGAAAACGTGACTAGAAACATCAGAATGCACCCAGGCCCAAAAGTGGGCTCGGGGACCAGGTCGACTCCCAGGTCGACTACCTACTTGACCTGGTCGGGGAGTCGACTGCCCAGTCGACCTGGGTACTGGGGGGTCGACTACTCAGTCGACTCCCCAGTCGACTTGGGTCTGGGCGGGAAATTTCCCGCCCAGTCCGTTCTGGGTTTTTAATTCGAAATTTGAATTCGAATTCGAGCTGTTTTGAACTCTGAAAATTTCTGAAACTTCGGAGGGCCATATCTCCCTCATACGTACTCCGATTCTTGCAAACCCGGACTCATTTTCAAGCAGAATTTCGAGACGAACGCAACGAGGAAACCCGTTTTTCCTCGTTCTTATTTTAAAATTTAATTCTGCCTTGATTCTTGTATTAACATGTTATAAAAATTCGGGTTGTTACAATAAATGTGCCAAATCTATTGTTTTGTCTACTTGGGCTTTGGACTTAAAATTCTTTCATCTTTGATATCCTTGTTTGTCTCTAGGGTCATGTTAAAATCCTCATTAATTGAGACATCAAGTGTGTAACACCCCGTAATTCTGTTAATATTAATATTCATAAATTAAAGAATAACTAATCTCAGACGTGAGAATTGTGGGAAACGGGTTGCGCCATTGTGTTCGTCTCGGAATTCTGGCTGAAATAGAATCCGAGTTTGCGTGATTTGGACTTCATATGAAGGAGATATGGCCATCGGAAATTTCAGGAAATTCAAAACAGATTTCAGAAAATTTAAAATTTAAAATTCGTAGTCAAACAGGCTAGGCGGGAAATTTCCCGCCCAACACCCAGGTCGACTGGGGAGTCGACTGGGAAGTCGACACCCCAGGGACTAGGTCGACTACGCAGTCGACCCGGGTGTCGACCTGGTCAAGTCGGCTAGGGTTTGACTGAGCCCAATCTTGAGCTGCTGATGTGTCTTTAGGGCTGAGTTGGCAAATTAAACGGTTCTGGTTAGTTCTGAGTTGATCTGACGGCCTAATTAAATCCTAAACTCTATATATACCTAGGTAGTCTCTCACTCTAGATCACATGAAAAATAGAATAGCCACCGTCATGCCATCGCCATGGAATTCAGTGTAGCCGCTGCCAACTAAGAAGGAAGAAGCTAATCAAAACCCTGATTCTACTCAACTCTAAAGCAAATCAAGACTCTCTTTCTTCTCTAATTGTGAGTATGATGATCTTAACAAGATTATTAGCAAACTAATTAGATTAAGATGTGATATGGATCATAAGAAAATGATGTGAATTGTCATATATGTTGTTGTAAACCTTATGCTATCATGTATATTGTAAATCCTATGTTATGTGATGATGATATCCTATATGTTGTAAATCATGCTATGATGATATTGTATATGTTGTAATTTTCTATGCTAAGTTGTGATAAATCATACATGTTATAAAGTCATGATGTTATTATCTATGCTAATTAGTTCATGTTAAACAAATCATAATGTTTATATTATTTGGGCTATGTTGATCTATATGACAAATCATGTATGCAAGTTTAGATTGATTAGCAAAGATAACGAACATATGCCATGACATCTATTTAGAGCTAGAATTGTGCTATGACATGTGTGAGTTCTATGTGTTAGATGCTAGTTCACACCATCATTATGTTGCATAAACCACATATGCAAGTTTATACATGAATTTGGGTTATGATCATATTATGTAAATTGTGACATTTAACCAAACAAGTTGACACCTTTAGATCCATGACATGTGTAGTTTCACCCCTATTATGATTAGATCTATTTTATTTGTCTATATGTTGTGATAATTTATCTTTGTGCTATGAGTTAGACTATTTGAGTCTAATGTATATTTTGCGTTGAATAAGCGAACGTATAACGTGGGGTAGGGGTAATATTAAGGATCTAATATTAAGAAAATTGGATGCAATTGATATGATTTTGCATACCATAAGTGGATGGCCATAATTGAGTCAATTATGGACATTATTAAAATTGGAATTAATTAATGATTTGAATAGGGATATATTTAAAACTGGGGTAAAAGATTATAAGTGTTAATCAATGCTTAGGACACGAGGTTGGACTCGTTTGTGACGTAAAACTGCCCGGACCCGACCGGCAAATCCAGTAGTCACAAATGTCAGCCCAATGTGAGAGGTCCTAGTGCCAAACTAAAGCATAACAGTTGTAAAGACACGAGGTTAGACTCTTTTATGGTATAAGACTGCCCGGACCCGCCCGGCGAATCCAGCTGCCATAAATGCCAGTCTAATGTGAGAGGTCTTTATGAGGTTATGGCCTGAATGAATTAAGAAATATTTAACCAGATAAACATGTAAAGTGGGACATGGGAGTTAAGTAGGTGCCTTGGGTGGCATGAGGAATCTAGTGGGCGCCTTTAGTGGCATTTGAAATACAATTAGTAAGACTTAACCAGACACACATGTAAATGAACATGACTAAGAAGAGGGTTAAGTGGGATATACTAGTGGGGACAAGCTTAGGTGGATAGCTTGTGGGGGCCCATTTCAACCAGTAACCCAAACGTATCTTTATGGGCTCGACCCAAGTCGAGGATGGGACAAGCATACTGGGCTTGACTATAAGAGGCCAAAACGGGTTAGCGGTGGCAACGCAAGTCCAACGGGTTTCATATGTGTGTGTGGACCCAGGCTGGTAGGTAAGACGTTGTTGCATCGTGTAGGTATAAGCTGTGCATCCTCAAGTTGTATCGGGTTGCCACTTTAGGGGAGTGATACACCCCACTGTGGGGCCAGCACGGGTATCTACGAGTAAGGAGCAGATCGAAAGTTGGTAGTAGGGTATACCTTGCGGAGGTAGGGGCAGGCGGCACCTATGTAGTCAGCTAGGGGTACACGAAGCTATTTATATAATTTCTAAGTGAAGCAAGTGGGATCAACCTTTAGGGTGACTGGTGTGGTGCAGTGTAGTAATTATTCATTAGTAACTATGTGTGCCTCTAACGTTATCTTTATCCGTTCTTTCATACCCAATAGTTCATAGACATTTCCTTGTTTTCCAGCTTATGCCTTAGTCTAGTTATTTTGATAATAGTATTGTTAGAATTATCATACTCGCCAGACTTTATGTCTGACCCCCTCTATTTCTATCTTTTTCCCCCTCCAGGTCCTCAGGGTGGGCCCAGCTCTAGTGGAGCTTGATTCGATTGCTTTATCTCTCTTTTGGAAAGCTTGGACCGTTGAAGTAAAGTCCAGCTTGTTATCTTCTTTAATGGCTATTTATGTAATGGGATTATGTATTTTGTTTTATCAAGATGGATATTGTACTTGACTCTGATTTATGGTTTTATGATGTAACAAACATGTTTAATTTCCGCTGCAATGAAATAAAGTTTTAGATTTCCAAGTACTACTTATTATCTGTCTTGTTGTAATTTTTCTGTTCTATATTCACTTAAAACCTCCATGGAAGTTAATGCATTCCCTTTGTGAGTGACATTAATGGACGTGGGGTGTTACAAAGTGGTATCAGTTTAGAAGTGCAGAATATTTTTATGTATATATATTTTTAGTCTTTCTTGTCTTGTATAGATCTGCATATTCCTTTTGTAATTTATTTTCAATTTTAAAGTTATTTATTGATTATTCATTCAGAAATTGAAATCAAACTGTATTTATAATTCATCAAAATTAATATCAGATTTTGAAATTGTGATGAATTGTGACTGTAGTATATTTCACAACAAGAGGATATTTTATTTGGATTTTCATGATGGTTGAATATTTATTATAATATCTTTGAACTGGCAATTATTTCACGAGCATCTTCTTTATCTATCACCATTCTGTCATCCATCATGTTTCTAATATTAATAAGGAGAGTTTAATATTTTTTAAAAAATATTTGTGATAGAAATTAGACTATGTTATTATTCTGAATTAGTGATAATTGAAAATTTTCAATGATCCCAGTACAGTCAAGCATATTTCATAATATAATTAATTTAGAAATTTATTTCACAGTCCATCTCTGTACCTACCCCATTTTCTATCATTCATATATTGGTTTTATATACTGAGGAGTTTTTCTTTTAAATGTTGAAAATAATAAATATAATTAATATATAAGTGTATCTCTAACCTCATTTAAAAATCCAAGCTTTGGTCATGCATGGTTAAGGGATAACTTATAATTTAAGCAGCAACTGATCTCATTTAAAAATCCAAGATCTGATTATGCATGGTCAGTGTACTCTTAAATCAAAAGAAAAATAAAATAAAATAAAATAATTTGAATAAATAAAAAATTTATGTGAAATTCTCCTTGGTGTTTAAAAATCAGCCCATCAATCCATTTTCTAATCTGTGAAATGTGTTAATATCTTATGACGTATTATGATTTGTTGATTGATAGCTATTGGGATTTAAGATTATACGAATTTGTCACTTAAATTGAATTATTAATTATAGTCCAAATCCATCACTGTTTTTATGTCTCATTTTTATAAAATTCTTTTGGAAAATAATTGAAACTAATTTTTTTTAACTCTTTCCATTTTTAATAAAATTCATCGTTCGTGATTCTCTACAACGTGAAATATGCCACAAGTTCTCAATTTATTATGATTTTTGTTTGACTGGTTGAGATTTATGATGACTGTTCTTCCTCTTAAGTTGAAATTATATTTTCTAGTCATTATTCATCTATATTTTAAATTCTGAATCCTTTTGATGATAACAAAAGGGGGAGAATGAGTTGAGATTTTGATTTATGAGTGAATATTTTATAAATATTTATATATTGAAAATTTCATTTTTTTTCACTTATGCACAGTTATAGGGGGAGTTTCTATTGTAGGGGGAGCTTTCAAATAGGGGAGTTCCACAATTCACGTTCAAACACATTTAATATATTCAAAATCTTTTATTTGTTTGTCATCATCAAAAGGGGGAGATTGTTGTATATAAAGGTGTTGTATACACAATTATATGATTTTTGTTTGACGATAACAACCAAATATATACTATTATAAATGTGTTTGTAACTGTATCGTTCTATATATACGTCACAGACATGAATATAATATTTATATTTAAATAAAATACGACTGTACATAAATTCAAATATTCACAAAGTATTTTATTTGAATACAATATTTATTTCAACATTTAAACAGTAAAGATTTACAACTCTACTATTTGAACACATCACAGGTATATAATTCACTTTCATATACAAAACTCCTCACTGCAGCTCTCTATCACTCAGTCACTCTTTGTACAATTTCATTTATACAGACACTCACTGACACATACACACTACTGCTTCAAACTTCATCTTCTGTCTTCACTGCACAGTCAGTCCAGTCTTCATACCTGTCATATACAGAAATACACACAGCATCTGGGATAGAAATAATATTTAAATTTCTAGCAAATATAATTTTTATTTTTAAAAAATTTATTTGCCTCAGAATTTCGGCGTGTTTCTCATCATCTTTCATGACTTGATCTGATATGTGAATGTAGCACGCGCACGATATATGTATACACACACATGCGTATGTATATACACATGTTATAGTGCAGGGACAAGAAAATCTATACCGAATGGCTGCATATACACACGTGTGCACTGCCTCGTCAATCCAGTGCGCAACTGAGGAGCAACCACATGGACCAACTCGACTCAGTGCAATAGACAAGCCATACATGGATAAGCATCTCGAAAGCAAGACGTATATACATACACATATATGTACACACACATATGTGTATATATACATATATGTACACATGTAGCATAATCATCTATCGAGCACATGTCAATGTGGTGGACTGGATATATCAACTAACACCACAGCAAACCATTTCAGTATGCATAGACAAAAGTCCACACGACTCAACATGAATTGCTAAGCAAAATCAAACACAATAATGCAACATGATCAAAACGGATCAACATAAATGGAGCATATGGTGGAGGATATAATAAACTATTTTGCAAGATGCAGTATACATGAATGGACAGTGTACAAATGCTACACTATATGGTTCAGCACAAGTAGGATCAACACAAACATTCAAAGCAAGGGTCAAACCAGAATGAACAAGTCAAAGTGTCAAAGCAAGCATGATAGCATGGGAAGTGCCAACAAACATGGTACATGACTGCACATGTGTGCATATACTGAAACGACCCAAACTTCCCAGTAAAGGAAAGACTGGATTGCTTTGAGAACAATACACATCAGTACATAAACTGAAGAACATTTTATTGCTGATTCCAACAATTACATCAGAGTACAAGAATATCAAAAAGTATGAATATTAATATACACAATTGAAATACAATAATATCAGAGATTTTAAATTACATTTTAATCACAGCGGAAAAATATTACTAATATACAAATGAAAGGAATACACGGATACAGAGCTTTCCGAATACCGCTTCAGCTGTAAGCCAGGATCCTGTAAATATATCTGCAAAAAGCTACTCGACTGCCTGTGTGGAAAATAAAGGCACCCGAGTTTGCCAGTGAAACAAACTACAGGTCAGTCATGGGACTGGTATGAGAAATCTTAACTTAACTTATCCAATAATAAGGCTAATCACAGGACCACGCCGCTAATGCAGAACGGGTTTACTCCATTGGACTGTCAGTGCATAAAATAAAGTAAATCGTTAAACAACGCAATGCTTTTTAGAAAAATGAAACCATTATAAGACCCAAGTCCCATCACACAATGCAACGCAAACCGGAGGATAGGGTTTTACCTTATAATGGTCAAAAGATGCTTGATACGATAAAACGGATTTAATATTAGTGTGTATATCTATGGGTATATATATATATATTTCAAAAACAATTTCAATCATAATGTATTAATCATAGACAGCATAGTACCCCATCCTACTATGTTGCCATACTAGTTCTACAATCAAAACCGCAAGGTCGTATTGGAAATTGGATTTCCATCATGAGTCGAGGCTAGGGGCAAGCTCCTCTCCGATTCGAGACACTCTAGCAAATGCCTCAGGGATCACACCTATGGGCAACCCTTGGAGTGGTAGGGCCGGTCGCCGCCTATCGGCAGTGGATTGGTTATGTCTGAACACACGTTTCCCTGTTCCTTTGAACCTATAGTATGACCACTAACGGCCTATAAAAATCTGAGGCGCCTCAAAATCCATCATCCACATAAGTAAAATGCCAGCCAGTTTAAGCACTGACACTACCACTAGCTAGAAGGAAACATGTGCACTCCCTATGGTCCATATCCCGTTTTTGACTCATACCGGGGTGTGAGGCTCGCGAAGTTACGATATACACAAAGCTAAGCCGTACTAGGCTATACTTTGATCATCCCACAAGGCCCTGCTTTTCAACAAAAACCTTGATCAATTGCATCTTGGCGTGCCACATTAACAATCCACGCCATGCGATCGATCACTATTAATATATACCAGGGTGTTAAGTAGAGAATAAATCGTCCACCACCAAACAGACATACATTAAAAGAAATCGATTTAATTCACATGGAACGAAACCCAATGTCAGACACGCATCCATTTACTAGCTTATGCTCTGGGTCTGAGCGAAAACCAAATCCGAGCAATCAACAATAGTCCGGACGGCCACCACTGAAGCCCCTTCAAGGTAGCTACTCCCATCAGGGGTCTCTGTAGCAACACATCCATTCGATGTGAAGATCATCAGTCTTTAACCACCATCTTCATGTTCGACTCTTCATCGTCGTAGTAATTATTCGGAATGGGTTAAACCCGGTCTTCCCGAATAATTCACGTATTTTTATAATTAAAAATCAAGTACTATAAAAACACATCCAACGTCTCATTCCAATTCAGAATATTCTTTTAAATGAAATATTCACATTATCTTATCAAAAAAATAAATTCTTTAACTTGTCCTTAAACCTTTTTTTTAAGATTTATTAAAACCCCAATTGGTTTTTAAATACCAAAAATCATTATTCAATGATTATTTAAATTTAAGAAATTAATCTCATTCTTAAATGGGTTAAAGAACTAATGTCATTTTAAAACATCGTTCACGATAAACCCCAAAATCGACTTCCATTGAATATGGAATCTTCACCGAAATCAAATCAATATATAATCGTTATAAATTTCTGTATCCGACCAATAATATAAATGGAATAACGGCAAAGCCTTTTAAATTCCACCTGTAGTATCGGTCTTCTTTTATAGAATCTTATCTCAGTTATTATCAATTCGAATTCCATTCAATCCCAATTTAATATATTAATTTGGAAAACTTTACTTTTGGAAAATTTCCATTTAAATCTTAATAAAAGATTTATAAATTCCAAATTATATTTTCACTGCAAATTGGGTTAAAGAACGAATGTCATTAAAAACACCATTCACGATAAACCCAATTCACATTTCCTTTTTATTCTAATTACTAAATATAATTAGAAACTCTAACAATCTTAATTAAAAGATTTATTCTTTCATACGGGGTTCAAGAACAAGCGTCGTTTAAAACACCGTTCACGACAAACCCCAAAATCTAATTTATCTTATTTAATTCCAATTAAATATCAATAAATTGGAAACTTCATTAAATCTTATTTTAAAGATTTATTCTAGTTCATAACTAGGTCATTTTGATAAAAATATATTTTTATCTTTCCAAATATGGAATTTTTCATCCATTAACTTTCTGAATTATTTATCATAATTTTACATAATTTTTCCATATTTTTAATAATTTTATTATCGCTCGTACAGTCGATTTCAAATAACGGTCTTCGAACTGCACTTACAACGACCTTTTCTGAAATTGATTTGGACATATCTTCGAATCTAACCGTTAGATTTCAAAACTCTTATATTCATTGGAAAGCTCTTTTCAATACAAATCAAACGGTTCAGGGTTTAGGATAATCTGACGGTTGGATCTTCCATTACGCCAATCTGAAGTTAATGGTCGAAATTCACGAACGATCGCTGCGCGGCGCGTTCTATTCAGGCTATTAAATAAATATATAATATATATTATATGTTTTGTCGATTTCTATTTAAAACGTATTTATAAAATATTTATAAATTCATTTAAAAATGGTTTTAACTTCATTTTCAATTTTTAAAGCAAAATTGAATATTCTATATTTTATCATATTAAAATATTTATATTTTCAAAATATAAGATTTTGAAATCACTTCTTTTTTATATTCATTATAAAATGAATAAAAACGATCGATAAACCCGTTCGGGTTAAAAAAATGGCGTTTCTATATAACACGGCTTCGTGTTTTTATTCTTCACTGAATATTATTTTAAAATATTTATTATTTTAAAATACTCTTTATTTTAAAAGATTCTTTATTTCTGAATATCCTTTATATAGAAATATTCTTAATCGGAATGTGACTCAATCAATTACCATAAAATTTCAGTTGTATGGATTTCATACATCGCATGTATATATATAACAATAATGATAAATAATCAATAAGTAATCCATTCACATCCAGAGTGAAATTTATGATTGTGTGAGCGTTAAAATAAATAAATAAATAAATAACGCTTAACACAGACTGTCAATCCAACGACTGACCTACAGTTAATTATTGGGACTAGTGTATGTCATCCCAACACCCGTGTGGGGTTTTCAAACAACAACAGTCTCTATAAATAAATCATTGGTTAATAAATTTAACCAATTTAATGTAACATGACATTACTCACATTTTATGACATCTTTATATTTTAACTAAAATGGCATTTTTATTTTCTAACTAAAATGGCATTTTTATATTAACGTAACATTTCTAATAAAATGTCAATCTTATTTTAATATAGCATTATCTAATAAATTCATATTTTTATTCTATTGCAACGTTTTGAACAAAAATAATATTTTATACTAATGTGACATTTTTAACAAGAAATGTTATTTTATTCTAATGCAGCATTTTTAACTAAAATGTTATTATTTCCTAATGTAACATTTTCATACTAAAAATGCTATTATTTTCTACTGCAACATTTTTATACTAAAATTTTATTATTTTCTAATGTAACCTTTTTACACTAAAAATGTTAATTCTTTTGAATGCAACATTTTTACACCGAAAATGTTTTTATTTTTAAATGCATCATTTTGACTAAAAATGTTATTTCTTTTAAATGCAACATTTTTCTAATGTAAACCCTTTTCTAATGTGATCATAATTCTAATGTGAACATTTTTCAAATGTGATCATAAATCTAATGTAAACATTTTTCTAATGTGATCATAATTCTACTGTAAACATTTTTCTAATGTGCTCATAATTCTACTGTAAACATTTTTCTAATGTGATCATAATTCTACTGTAAACATTTTTCTAATGTGATCATAATTCTACTATAAACATTTTTCTAATGTGATCATAATTCTAATGTAAACATTTTTCTACTGTGATCATAATTCTAATGTGAACATTTTATAACCAAAATGATCACATAACATCCCTAACTAAAAACGACGTTTTAATTTTAACATAACATGTCTAACTAAAATGAAATTTTACATTGCATAACATCACTAGCTGAAAATGATGTTTATATTTTAATATAACATGATCCAACAAAATGGATATTTTGTTTTGGCGCTAATATATTTGACAAAAATGGTATTTTAATTTAACAAAAATGCTATTTCTATTTCGACCATTCTGATTCAATAAAAATGACCTCTACATTTTGTTTATTCTAATTAAAACAAAAAGGACAATTATATCTTGACATTTCTAATTTAACACTAATTAACCTTTATATTTTGACATTTCTTATTTAACACTAATTGACATTTATATTTTGACATTTCTTATTTTGTCAATTCTAATACGGTAAAAATGACATTGTTATTTGCCAATTCTAATTTCAATAAAAATGACAATTTTTTTTTGTCCATTCATATTTCAACTAAAGTGACAATTCTTATATTTTCAATTCTAGTACATAAAATATAATATTATCATCACAGCATCCAACAAATCTGAATCAAATCACGTACAAGCCAAAATTGCTAAACACTATAATAATAAATTTATTTATTTTTTTATCGAAAAAAAAGAAATATCACAGTGTGTTTATCCTTTCTGAATTTGTAGACAGATCCAAATCAGTCTCTATCAGTTCCATTACGAAGATCTTGAATTTACGATTTCAACGGTTCGAAAATCGTTTGATTTCGATCATCTGACAAAAAGATAAGAACATTAATAGCTTAATCAATTTAATTAATTAATTAATTAATGATTTAAAATTCTAATTACATTTCATTGTTGAAAATTACTGTCGCTCCCTTTCCTCTTCTTTCTCGTTAGCAAAGAACGCATCCTCCGTTCCTATCTTCGACTGCACCAGCCACCACAAGCCTCGTTCAGCGATCAACTACCATCACTTCGACCGCCACCTCGAGTACTCCCTGCACCACCAGTCCCTTGAAATTCGAACTCGCCTGCCGCCATAGAATAGCTTGTGAACGGCACAGGTATGGACAGCAAATTCCGGCGATCCATGGCGCTTTAGATAATCATGACCGTACGAATTTACAGATCTCGAAATGTTGTTTCATCTTGCCCTTGAAAGAATCGAAGAATAGTGTGTGGATTAGAAATGATTGAAGAAAGAATTCTGGAGTATATGGTGCGTTCATTTTCGGTGGCGGCTGAGCGTTCAAAAGAATTAGGGTTAGGATGAGTACGCTGTACTGTACGGTGGTGTATTTATAGTGTATTTGTATTGTATTTTATTTTATTTTAATATTTAGTTCCCATTTTTATTTGTTTATTTATACGAACTCCAATCCGAACCCAACGAGTGTCGCCCCTAGCTAATAACCCCCATCCCGGACACAATGGAATATGTTTCGTAACCCAATTCGGCAGTTACGATATGTTTTTCTTTAAATTAAAATATAAATCAATTTATATTAAATTTAAACGTACATTTTAATTTACCGGGGCCACATACTAACTCTAAAAATTACTGAAAAATTATTTCTAGCTATGTTTTAACGATACGATTCTAACAAACCTAATTTCATCAAATTCTGAGAACGTTTGAAAAATGTCATCTTCAGGTCGATTAAATTTGACTGAAATTGACAAAACATGTTTTCCTTTGCCACGCTCACATATTAATTCTAAAAATTATGAAAATTGAAACCTAGCAATAGTTTGACATTCCTGTTCCAACAAAAGTGGTTTCATCGAAAACCGAGGTCGTTTGAAAAAATGGCTATTTTTAAGGCCAATATATTGTATTAAAAAATATATAAATTCTACAGCGACTTTTTTGAATTTTAAACTGGACATAACTTTTGATTTATAAAGTGAAATTTCAGTTTTTCAGATTCATTAGAAAGATATAATTAAACAGATTTAAATATTTCTTATTTCGTTCAATTCTGATTTAGAATGAATCATGTACAGTCAGTCAAAGTTCAAATTCAAATTTTCAAACTGCAGCGCTGTTTTAAACTCCTTTTATAATTAAATTAAATTTATTCGTTTTAAAGTAAATTTTTAGTCGTTCTTATTCAAAATAAATCATTTTAAACATTAAAGTCCATTAAAATTTCTAAAATAAAAATTATAAATTGGCCCCAAAATTCCAGGTCATTACATATACACACAAGCCAAACATAGCAGTACAAGCATGTGACATGTTTGGAAATGTATATGAGGTGAAAGGAGGTCCATCTGGTCATGAAAAAACTAGGTCAACATCAAAGCATAGGATACACATCTCACAAGAATGGTGCAGCCAACATATGTCATGGTCCAAGAGCAACATGGTGTATGTCAACATGAACATGGATGCAAGTAACAGCAACCCAGTGGACTTAGTTAACAATGCAGAAGTACAACATTTCAGAAAATCTAAAGTGATGCACACAGCAATAAAGGGAGGAGTCATCAATGGTAAAGTGGTGCACACAACAACATGTATGGTGCAAGGCTCAATTGTGCAAGTTCAAAAGCAAGTGCCACATCAAGTCAAGGTTAAATATGACGAAGCTCAGTATAGGTGGTGCAGTTCAAGTATCACAGTGTAAAATGAAACAATTATCAACATATACATGTATACAATACAAGCAACATTTCAGCATGATGAAGAGTCAGCAGAAAAAGTGTACAATCATGAATTAGTGTAGTATATTAGGCCAGTTTCATTTTTACAGCGCAATTCATATGCAACTATGATCGAGTATGGATGGGTCAAGTTTGATCGAGCAAATGTGTCAAAATTTCATGTGACATGAAGCCTAGACAAACAACAACATTCAAGAAGCAAGTCAAGAATGAATACAAGGTAGTTTTTGACGTGGGACAGTGCAAAATCAAGCATGAGCACAAGAGCACGGGTCAAGGTGATTTCGTTTATTCAAACAACATAGAAAAGTGGCAAGTAGGCCATGAATTTTTAATTCCAGAAACCATGCATGGAATTCAAAACAGAGGATTGTGTGTTTCCATTTTTTTTAAAACAAATTAAACAAGCATTTTTTGGCAATATTTTAAAGGGAACAACAATTACAGATTTCCAGTTTTCTCAAGATATATTCAGCATTGAATCATGTAATTAATCACTCTATTCAAACCTGTCAAAAGAACAATTTCTGAATCAAATTTTAAGGTTTTCCAAAAACCAACCAAATTCGGCAAGAAATCAAATCAAACATTTTTTTGATATCAAACTTGGCAAGAGAACAATCTGGTTCAATGTTGTTCACAATCACAATTTATTTTGGTGTGCAAAGTTTGCTAAATTCAAGGGACCAGCAAGACAAATCCAAAATAAATTCGTGGAAATTTCTATTTAAATGGAAACAAATCGAGCATGTTATTTATGCAAGAATTCTTCCAATCAATCCATACAAATTAAGGCCAAATTTATCAGCAAAAGCAAAAGGGGAAACCGCAATCAACCAGGCAAGTCATTAAACGAAATCAGAGAGAGTTAAAGGATTTTCTAATCCTATTTATCACCAGTTCATCATAGGCTTTTAAGCATCGAAAAACACAGAACGATTCTAGAGGAATTCAAAGACAAAAAAACACAGAGAACTCACTTTTTTATCGAGATAAATCCCAAATCGTGGACAAGCAGAGTATCTTTCATTCGAAGCATCAGTGATTTAATTCTAGAAGAAAACGATTGAGATTCAATTTGGGATTTGAGAGAAATCCTAATCTCCATTTAACCGCCGCCATTTTTGGTCACCAGAGGAAAAGAGAACGGGGTTAAACCATTTTCAAAGAGGCCGGCCAAGTTTTTGATAAGGGAGATTTATTTATGGACTAGGGTTTTAAGTGTTTTTTTATTTATACTATTTTTTTCTTTTGTAAACCATCAAAACAGTTCTAAAGTCTGTAAAATTCTAGGATCCAGTTAGGTTTTAGCTGGCAGTTAACAAGAGTCTGTAAAATCTAGGGTTTACTGGTTACGGGGTTGTAATCAAGGGAAATATGACCTAGGGGATTAGATCAGTCTAGGGTTTTGAGCGTAGGGTTAGTACAGGAACAGGGAGTGCGAGTTTATAGGGTCTGTAAGTGGGATCTGTTATTGACACCTAGTAGAAACCTTAGGAATGCAGCAGTAGGCAAGATTTGCCGAAGCTGGGTATCTTTGTGTGTTATTTACAATCAGCATTTATTCACTCTGCTCTTATCTGTGCTCCGATTAATTTTAAATATCTGATAAACTGTAATAAACCCTATTCACCCCCCTCTAGGGTTAATCTAGATCCCACAATGATAACCTAAAACATTTTGAAGTCTTATTCTATTCTGATATTATAATAGTGTTTAAATCAAGTAAATAGCAATCTAGTAGAATGCTTGCGTCTCTTGCTCTACATAATAATACATAATAAAAAATTGCGGGCTCTTATTGGAGATTGCATTTTCAACTATGACAAGGTATGGAACCACCGATAATGTATCTCTAGAGGGGAATACACTGGGTTTAATAAGAACATCTTGCAACCCGGCCACACATGGCGACCACTCATTTTGCTTGAGTTATCGAATGTGTCTCACCAACGGTTGGGAGCTACCCATCGTTTCCCAAAGAGGGAAAATATAGATAGATTAAAGAAAGAAATGGATTTTCTCAACATAAGAGATAATACACCCTTATTAGGAGCGGCCCACTTATCCATTCTGCCTGACCGCTTTTTGTCATTTCCCGGTTGAAGAGGCTTGAGGTTAACATTTCCTTTAGCACCATTCACTTTGAATGCCACATCGTCAGATCCATCAAATCACTAATTGTCGTCCATAAATATATTCAGGGTGTTTATGCTAAAATAAGTTTCCTTCTCTGCCACCATACTTGGTATATTTGCAAAAATCAACGTACGTGACTCTTAATAAATACTCTGTCAGACATTCGTCCATACAAGTCATTTAAGTATAGGATGAACCAAAGTTACCCTCGTATTACATCCTAAGTACGTATCCCCCTATATTAGTAGCGAGTAGTCCTTGCAATCCACAGATTTCAACAGCGACAAATCTACAATATATCTCCGCATCGACTTAGAGATTTTAAGTGGTTCCTCCATTTTATGAAGTCTACGGTCTTCGATTGCTCCGTCTCGATTAGCATATGATAACTTCCATATTTTCATATTTGCTGGTCGGAATGGTATTTGAATGTAAATTCGATCCCGGTCTTTCCATACCAACAATTGTATAGACCAAATTTGATAGTCGGTTATTTAACTATCAAATAAATAACCATTCAACCAAGAAAATAAAATAAAATTTACTGATTTAATACTCAGCATCACTTGGCTTCTTTAAATAAAATAATAATAAATGTAAGGTTAATTTAAATATTCCAATCTTTGGAAAACAATAACATTCCATTTCTTACTTTACTATACTGATATTTGCAAAACCAATTCATTTCAATATTTAGAAAAATATATATAACAATATCCAATATTCTATTTGACTAACATTTGCACAACATTTGCTACAACATTATTCGTTATCTATAACTGAGAAATCAGATTAAATTATTATTCATAAAACAATCATTTCAAAAATCTCTTTTGTTTAATTACTTGAAAACGATAATCGACCCTTTCTTTTTAACACTCCTCTCTTCATTTCCTTTTACCTCGAAATATCATTATATTTCCACAAAATCTCCTTATATAGTTGGAAACATTTCTACTTCATATTCATGCATCTTTATACTTCAACCCTCATTAATTCTTGACCGTATATTAGTAAGAGAATAATTCCCTAAGTATCAACCCGAAGACCGAAATCAACATCAGATTAATACTCAGAAAATCACTCAACTCAACTAATCTCCGGTTAGGTTCCAATTCTTTAATATTTTTTATCTTAACTCTTCATCAACCCGTATCATTCCACTTTTAATCTCGTTCAACCATTTCCCCTTTTGAAAATCTCATTCCAATTCCATTCATTTCACTTAACTTCGTTACTAAGTCTCGCCAATTCAACATCAACGCTTTGACTTCTCATTTCTTTTAATAAACCTTGTTTATACAACTCTGGTTCAATATTAAACCCTTTTGTATCGATTTCCTTTTACTTAATTCAAATGTTAAGTAAACATTTATTTTAAGTTATCGTGTTCGCTTGAAACCCCTTTTGTAACATCATCCATGAAAACTTGGTTTTTACATAAAACCCAATCATAAATTCTTTACACCATTTAATTATAATTCATTAGAAATTCGATCACTTACTTAAATGATTTTCATTTAAAAAAATATCTCTTAAATTAAGAAAAATTTACTTTAACATTAACTATTTTAAAATTAGTTAACTACTTTACTAACTAAATTAAATAATAAATTTCCTTTTAAAGTCTTATAAAAATTAAAATAGTTATTCTTTTTACTATTCCATTTGATTAATTAAAAGTAAATTAATAAAATAACCAATTCCAATTAAAATTGTTGAATTAGTCAACTCAACCCATGATTCTTGTTAATTAATTCCAATTAATCCTTGATTTAAATTAACTAATAATATAATTAAATTAATTATCCCCATTTAGTTGTTTCTTCAAAACAATTTATCCAACCGTTAACCCTTAGGTTAGTTTCTGCTCACTTTCTTATAAATCTTATCATCATAAGAATTTGCTTTATAAAACCCTTTAATAACTACTTCTAAACTTAAATAATAATAATAATAAATACTAATTTCTTTTTAATAAACTTCCAATTAAAATTATAATTTCATACTCTATCTTTGGTTATAAAATAAATTTTATAACTTCATTTCTGTCGATTCATCTGACGGTAAGTCCATATTTAAAAACGATTGATTTTTAAGCCATTTGACTCCAATTACTCAACCAATATTACCCATTGGTTAACATCATAACAAAAGTTAAATTACAATTCAACATTCCATAAACAAATCAATCATTCAACCATATTGGTTAAACAGTTCAAATAATTGTAATACGAAAATAAACAATTAGTTTGAGGAATATGGATCCCTCCAACCTATTTTTTTCATACATCCAAATAGGTTACCTCAAATAATATTATTCACTACAATAAAAAATTGAATAGTCAACAATCAATTAATAACAAAAATTTATGCGTTCATCTTTCGATCTAATACATTTATATTATTATAAACGTAACCAACAAGGTAAGTTACCTCATTTGGAAGTAATCATTAAAATAACGATTAGATTTCATTTAAAATAAACGAACGTTTAAATCAACCAATTCATCTAATATATATGTAAATAATCAGCATACAACAAACAATTATAAATCATAACACACAAAATAAATCCCGACTTATATAAAATATAAGTGGGTTAAACTATGTGAGTTATACTCACTTTGATTTCCGTTTATCTTTGAAGCGGTTCGGTTATGATTAAATTAAACAAGCATTTAATTTAACAAATATTTTCAGCTGCTCCCAAATCTTTCTAAATTGTTCCAACATGCAGTGCTCGTAACCACTTTCTCATTGCAACTCGTTTTGTCGGATTCTGATAAAATAACAAAAGGTTATCACCGTTATAAGTTAATTCAATTATATAAATTAATTAATTTTAAATTTTATTTTAATTAAAATAATTACTTTTGTAAAAAAAAGACCGGTCCTTTGAATTACGAAACCACGGGCCAAACATTTCCTTCTACACATGCAGTACTGCTCCTGCCACAAGACTTCACAACGTCTTTATGACCACGTTTATTAAATTTTAAAACAAGGTTGAACTAAATACTTCACTGTTCAAAAGAAAACATGCGACTTTTATTTTAAAAATCATCAGACATGATGTATTCTTCCCTTTCGTGTACTTCGGTTCCAAGTGCTCTTCATACTTCACTTTCGAACCTAACATCCCAAGCTTTGTTCAAATTTCTTCGTTCTGAACAAGCCTTCGTGCTGCAAACATCTTCAAGCCACCACTCCAACAACTGCCCTTGGAACTTAATCAGAAAACGCCAGTTTCTGCGCCTACATGCCCCTACCACCACCCTGAATATCAGTCAACTCGATCGTACCCTGCTCCTGTAAATTGGCCAAGAACCGTCGGTCTTTCGAGAACTTTTCTGGGTGCTACAATCATCGGAACTTCGTCAACCCCGATCCGATCTGAGGATCACACAAAACTTAACGTAATTGATGTTGAACAATTTCAATTTAATTGAAAGGATTGTACGGTTTTGAGAAGGAAAGAATTGAATAGTTTTTGGCCGTTTAAAACGAACATGGAGGCTGCAGGGTTCGTAAGCACGCGTTTAGAGAAATTAAGGTTTGACTTAATATTTGGGTATTTATATAGGAAAGAATTAATAATTAATTATTATACAATACTTACCATTGAAGTATCATGTAAAATCCACCACATTCGATCTTCAATCGAGATGAAACTCGTAATTCTAGCATAAAAAAAATATTCCGGACACGATGGAACAGGTTTCGTCGAATTCCGGGGTTATTTATAAAAATTCCTTTAAAATTTACAGGTGAATAAACACACATTTAAATTTCTTACGATCACAAAATAAATCCAAATAACTTAAAACTTGGAATACTACATTAACTAACCATTATGGATTTAATAAAATTAGCTCCATTGAAAACCGAAGTCGTTCGGAAAGCGGTTATTCTTTTTCCATATTTCCAAATTAAATCAAATATACGATCAAATAAATCTCTAAGCATTTTCTATTCGTAAGATCAAATGATAAGTCTGATCGATACGAAAATCAAAATCTTATAATAACTTACTATTACGGTTCCAACCACATTAGTTTCGTTCCATTCCAAGACTGTTTTCTTGGAATGATATTTTATGCGCACAATGACGCTAATTTGCACACCAAATTACCCTATCTTCAAAAATAATCAACAATATATCTACCCGGACTCTAAACGTCAATACGAATTAAATAGAATTCATTTTGTGCCTTAATTTGGTTGTTGTCTCGAGTTAGGTACAAAAACCCTTTCAAACTAAATTAAATTTATATAATTAATCGCTATAATTTATAAATAATTTCATAGCGACTTTCTAAAATTTTGAATTGGACAGAACTCACAATCTATAACATGAAATCTCCCATTTTCTCTTTATTAGAAAATTAAAATAAATAGATTTGGATGATTCTTGTTTCAAAGAATTCTGAGTTAAAACGGATTAAGTATATTCAATTGAAGTTTAAAATGTTATATTACGAACTACCGCGATGTTACGAGCTCGTTTATACTAAATACAAATTTAACGTTCAAACTTCGTTATATAAATGAATTTAGATTATAAATTCATTTAAAATCCTCAATCAATATTTAAAATAATAAAAATATACTAAATAATTGACTACCAAAAATATGGTACGTTACATTCCTTCCCCCATTAAAAGAATTTCATCCCCGAAATTATTAAGGTAGGAAAAATGTTACGACCCATTAACTTTCAAAAATCCAATTTATTTTAAATCGAAAACCAATTCATTACTGTTAACAAAAAATTTCAAAAATATTGAAAATTTTCTAAAATCTTAAATTCCTGGAAAAATTCGGTGGAGTCTCCTCTGTACATAAGGGCTTCTACGATATTGCAGGATCAACAAATATATACACACCGACCCACATGGTCAGAAAACAAAATTTCAAAAACCAAAAATCATATTTTCGCGTAGGCGTACCTTATGTAAGTGTTATTAAGCATACCTGCTCAATTAACATGCAATCTACGCAATCAAAATTAATCCTCAAAGCCTCTTGGTACCTGTACTTAACTCCATTCAACATGTAATTCTTCAATAATATTTCATTGATTAACAAGTATAACCATACAGATTTTCAAAATCAAACATATAGCATCATTCGTGTGCGAATGCAGGGTTGAATATTCATTCCTTTTCAATTCATATGTGATTCTGTTCTAATTTATTATACTGGAATTCATTCTCTTTAGCTTTCAATTCATTCATCTTCTTATTAATCCATAGATGAATTATATTCGACAAATCTAACACACAATATAATCAATCAACAACCAATGCACAACTGACTTGACCAAGTCAATTAAATTTCCGTTCAATATTAATATTTACTAGGTTATCTTCACTTTGGTTTTCAATCGATTAATATCTGATTGATTTCCAGAATCATTATTCATTCTTAATGATTAACATAGAAATGTGTTTATTTTATGCTCGTATATTTTATTTTTTGTAAATAAATAAATGATACTTTGGGTATTTTTATGTGTATTTACAGATTGTCAAGTGAGGCCTCTTTCATTTCAAATTAAAGGCCAACTACAAAGAAAAAGCTACTTCCTTATGTCAACACCTTCTCAATCCCAAAAGAAGTTGCAGCTCACTGGTAAAGGCATAGGAGTTTGCGCAGAGAGACTTGAGTTTGATTCCCGTCAAGCTCCCTTTTTTTTCTGCTGAACATTCACACTGCCTCCTCTGCCTTGAAAAATACATGGACTGGTGTCATATTATAAATATATACATATATTCATATGTATGTATGCAACACTAATAAAAGGAATAAACAAATTCTTATCATGGAAATCAATTCAGAACATTCATTTTTTTCAAATTCCAATTAGAAGAATTGCCGATAGAAATATTGCCAAGAAAAGATCAATTTTGAAGATTTTATTCCTTGTTGCCTTTGGAGTCTAATGAGTATCCTTGTTTGAAAGAATTAATCACATACAATTTGCTCATCAATCAATCAATCAATTTGCCACATGGAAGATAGGGAAGATTTGGAAGATATTCACCGTGATTTGCTTTCCAATCAAGCTTGGTCAAGGAAGGCAAGAGATATGATATTACTTCTTGGGAAAAGAGGGCCATTTAGTCATTGATTTGATTAGGATTTGGTCTACATCTCTATAAATATACATGATGTCCCATTGTAAATGCCATTCATTTTTTTCTATTCTGTATTCTCTTTTGTTCTAATAAAAGTCTTTTCTTTTCTAGTTTTATTGTTATTTTAATTTCATAACAATTTGTGTTATCTACCTAATTAGGTTTGGGTAGAATGCATATTGTTATTGTCTTTTATTACTGCTTGTTAGCGATTCACTATTGATTAGTTTCAACAGGAATCCTATTTTTAATTTCTGTTATTGTTCTAGTTGTTATTCTCTTTTTCTAGTAATTGTTCCTTTTCTTTTCAATTGTTGAATTTGATACTGATTAGATTCAGAGTAATTTCAACAACATAAAAAACGACAACTCCAAACTTCGTCTAACTCGCTCAAGAATAAATAGATAATAATTTTTAATAACACCTCCCTGTGTTCAATCTGTATTCTACACACCTGTATGCTTGCAGAATTTAATTTAAATGTCGCACTTTTCTAATTCATAGAAAAGTAGCGATCAAGTTTTTGGCGCCGTTGCCGGGGAGGTAACGTTAAATTTTATTATTTATTTAATTCTGATTCGTGTTAGTTTTTTTTTGTTTTATTTTCTTCTTGTTTTTGTTTTGTTTTGTTTAGTAGAAAAAAGAAAGAAAAAAAAACTTGCATTCTTTTTATATTTATTGCTTTCCAATTACAACTCTCTCTCTAATTTCTCTTTTTGATTATTTTCAATTGTTTCTTTCCTATTCTCCCTTTCTCAATAAAAATAAAAATAAAAAAATAAATTCCTGTTTCCTATTTCCTTATTTCTTCCCTTAATTTTGTTTTTCTTCTTTATAAAAGACCATTTCATTCATCTACCATCATCGACCATTTTCTTCCTTAACCAACCTCCTGCGCCAACAATTTCTTCAACGTCCTCTCCTCCAATACCGTTCCATTCACGCACCAATAACCTTCATTATCCCACTTCCCTGTCTAGTGCCGATCAGCAAACGTCTCCAAGTTCACCAATTCTTCAATACAGTTCACCTAAGCCATCACAAATCAAAACAACAATCCACTCATAACCAACATCCCCTCCATCAAGCCAGAGAACCATTCTCCTCGCGCCGAATACCCCTCTGTCGATTACAAAAACCAGACTTTCATACGAAGTCCACTTCGTTTCAGTAAAACCCCACCACCATATGAACGCAATCACCTGAATTCCTCAACCCTGAGACCCACAACCAGAAACCGAGTCGAGACCCCAAATTTTCGGATTCGAATTGACTTAGAAACCCGATTACACCCTACACCGATTTGAATTAACCCACAACTCTTCCTGAACCTAATTCACAAGCGACAGCTAATCCCCCATCGCCAGAACACATCCATGCAACCCTACACCGCAATTCATTCATCACACCATCTACCAGATCAAAGCCATACTCCATCAAAAAGCTTGATCCCATCGCAGGTACCCAGAAATCCATTAACGCCTCAACTCGGAGACGCAATCACCTTCATACCCTACCGAAATCAAAATCCTTGTAGAGCCAATCTAGACTTGAATTACAGATCTAGAATGAGTTGTTTGTTAATTCAAAAAGAATTAAAAAGTTGCGTGATTTTTCTTGGTTTTAATTGTGTAGGGGAGATGTAAGTTTCGATTGTCATTTAAAAGAGGAGTGTGCATTTTTCTTTGAAGTTGTTTCCTAAATCTGATAAGTGGTGCGTGGAGGGATTTTTGGGTTTTGGGGTGTCTTGTTGTCAATTTTTTTTAGTGCGTGAGTTTTAATTTTTGTATTACCCATTCTTTGTTAAGCCTAGTTTATTTTATTTTATTTTTGAATCTAGTCTAGTTTTGATTTTAAGTCTAGTTTAGTTTTTTTTTTAGTTTTAATTTTGGCCAATCTAGTTTTCTCCGTGTTTTATTTATTTATTATAGTCTCGAATTTTTTTATTTAATCTCTTCCTTTTCAAAAATAAAAAAATAAAAAAAGAAAGAAAGAAGGGAATAGTCTGGATAGTGGGTCAGCCAAATTACAATTGTATTACTTTTGAACCATATTGCATTGAATTATTTTGCTTTGTTCCCTTGATTTTGCGGCATTACCAATTCATTTTGTTTGTTTCTTGTTTTCATTGTTATCTTTTGTTCTATTTCTTTTGTTCCCCTTCTTTTCTCTGTAAAAAAAAGTGCTCAACTAACCAAATCAAGATACATGGGTCAAGAGATTGCTGAAGTTTGAATTGTCAGTGCCACTCAACTACTTCCTGAACGGACTGCCATACCCCACTGTAAATTTCTTTTAACTCTACAGGTGCTCTGCCGCAAAGAAAAAAAATATATATATAGACAATTGTTGTAAAAAAAATCTGCAGGGGTAGCGGCTTGAATGTAATTTTTTTTAATTTCTTCAATTATTTGGTGTGATTGTTGTTATTTCTGCACTTTTTATTCATTCTGTTAAGGGAAATACCCCAATTCACATAAGGTGAGGGATTTCATCACCCTTTCCTTAGCCTACAAATTGCATTTCATCGTAGAATCTGACTAATAATAACGGTTAGACGTTAGACTTAAGGGAGTCACGGGCTCATCTAGGGCTTAATTGTATTGTGATAGTTGATTCATTTGAAACGAAATATTTCTTGGTGTCTAGACTATGGCAGAGAAATAACCATTTATAAATATTACGGTGATTCGTAAATATTATATCGGTTGTTCTCTAAAGGTACTTAAACCTTCGGCTGCATTGCTAGGGTGATTCCTGGTGCACCGATAACTCCTGTCCGTTAACTGGCTGAGAAATCTTTTGATCTAAGTAATCGAATGCGTCACTTTATAATTTTGGGTTAGGAGCCAATAAGGACAGAAAATTTCATTGTAGCTAATTTCTGTGCTTGCATTTAACAACAATGAGTGAAAAATGTGTTAGCCAACAAAATTCTCCTAGGGGTTCTTGAATCAACCAAAATTTTCCAACCGAATTGGATAAAATTCAAGTGAATCAAAATTTTCCAAACTTTGGGGATCAAAATCAAATAAATCAAAATTTTCAAAATCTCAATATCCAAATGGATAGAACCTTGTCACTTCGTGATCGATGTTATCCTACTAGGACCGTTCAACCATCTGTCATTGTGTTCCCACCAGCTGAAGGAAACAATTTTGAGCTAAAACACTCTTTTATTCAAGGGGTACCAAAATTTACTGGGTCTGAAAATGCTTATGAATTTCTAAGTGAATTTGAATTGTATGCTTCCACAACAAAAATGCAACAATTATCTAACGAATCGATCAAGCTAAGGCTAATCCCATTTGCACTACTTGAAAGCGCTAAAAGATGGCTAAATTCTCTTCCACGACATTCCATAAGAAGTTGGGATGAATTTGTCACTGCATTCTTGAAAAAGTTTTTCCCTTTCCATAAAACTCTAAAAATCCGAACCGAGATAAATCAATTTTGTCAAAATGAGGGGGAAACTTTTTCAAAATACTTTGAGAGATTCAACCAGCTATTATATAGTTGTCCTCATCAGGGAATTCTAAAAGATCACTTATGTCAAATTGCATATGAAGGGCTAAACTATCAGACTAGAACTCAACTAGAATCAATGTGTAGAGGAGATTTTATGTCTAAGACGGCCGATGAAGCTTGGCGGTTTTTAGAAGACTATTCTGAAAAGGACATGCAATGGCAATCGATTCGTGTTCCCATTCGTACTTCTACTAGAGGAGTGCATGTCGTAGACCCAAATCAAATTCCTTTAAAAAATCAAACTCCTCAAGTTGGAGAAGGGTTACCCCACTATTACTCTCAGGACCAAGCTAATGCCATAGCTCAAAATAACCCTTACTCAGCCACGTACAATCCTGGTTGGAGGAACCACCGAAACTTTTCTTGGTCAAGCCCCAATAATTCGGCCAACCCAGCTCACATGCAACCCTTCATTCCCAATCCGAATTACCAAGATCCTTCTTCCAATTCTCAAATCTCTCAAGCTGCACCTCAATCCAAACAACCTTATAGGCACCCCAATTTTCAATCATCGAACCAATCTTCTCAATCTACTCAACCGTCACAAGAAATTGTGCGTTTAGAAAAACAGTTGAGCTCTTACAAAGCTAAAATAAACTCGCAAGACACTAAAATTGATCAAATGATGAATATGATAAAGGAAATGGCGAAAAATAATGAGAGGGGAAAGTTGCCTAGTCAACCTGAGGTGAATCCAAAATATAACTCTCGTGCTGTGAACTCTTGTGAGGACGAAAACCATAATCCAATCAACGCTATTACAACCCTTCGATCTGGAAAGAGGGTTGATAATAACATGGACGACCCTGACGAACTGTAGTGACCCGCATTTTTAGCTGTTGAAGAATTTATTTATTTAATTATTAAATATCGATTTATCGATATCGAGAACGTGAATTAAATAATATTGAATATTTAATTAAGATTTATAATGAATAATAAATTGTACATATCGAAATAGTCAGAAATAGTAGAATTTACAATAGAGTGTGAATTGAATAGTATACGAGATGTGGTTAAATTTCGATTTCGAAATATAATAACGAATATATTCAATCGACGACAGTTTGAACATATAATTATAATATAATTAAAATAGAGCTTGAAACGACGCGGCAGTTCGCTATTTGGCGATTCGAACTTCAACTGAATGTACAGGATTCGTTTTAAGCCGGATTTCTGTGAAACAAGAAACGCACGGAGCTGGTGGAGTATATCTTTCTAGTGGAAGAGAAAAATCAGGATTTCGTCATGTAGATTTTGAGATATGTCCAAATCAAATTTTAAAAATAGTCGCTATAGATTCGTTTATCGACCGTAATGGGTTATTTGATATAACTAGAGATAGGGTTTGAATTTAGACAAGGTTCTTTTGAGAAACAGTGATAAAATAATTTTTAGCATTTTATGGTAATTTTTAATTAATTTAATAAGCAATTTTTTTTGTAGTATTTCGCACCCTGAAATCAACATTTTGAAGTTTCAAAATATGAGTCCACCTACCGATATTATTATATTTTTGAAATCGTAAAATGGAGCTCATCTCAACGGTGTATCTATCTCAGTCCGCAACACTCGTATATAGATATAATTTTATTTAACGGAGTATGTTAAAAGTTTAAAACTAAAGCAAAATATCTCTCAACAAATATCTAGATATTTTTGACACTATAAATACCAGTACCATTCCTCTTTGATAAACCTAATTCATTCTTCACCGTATTCATTCCTTTCAGCCGCCACGAAAGTTTTCTTCCCCAAACCGAAAACTCTCACCTTCAAAACAATTTACATCTCCACTTAAAATATCCAAAGTCATATATATAATAATATATTTAAGGAACCACTAAAGCATGTTTTCTCTCCTGGGATGAACACTTGTGGGGTGACGTGGTTCCTGCAGCTGACATGGGCTGACCGGGAGGGAGCCGAGAGTGCCAGGTCCGAGGTGATGTGTAGTGGCGGAAGTAGAGAGGGAAGGGGTTTTACGTGGGCATTTCAGGCTGAATCCGTGACATAGAAGAGGTCGATGAGAGTAGTGAGGAAGGGTGCGGTCAACGATTTATACAGCAGAGAGCTCGTGTTCTTTTTTTGGTTGGGGAGCAGTTCAAGTGCTTCATATTGGACGTGAGGAATGCAAGTCTGGGGAAGAAAGAAATGCTGAAGGAATGTTTTCAAATGAATGGTATGAAATGGCGAAGACTAGAAGGGTTGTTCAAGTTTCATGTAAACGGCATGGAGGTTAAAGGTGCAGAAATGGGTAAATGGTGAAGCATGATTCCTGGAACAAGATGATACGTATGGGAGGGTAGAACGGGGTTGAGGGCGGACAGAGTGTAAAGGATATTGGGCTGACTCTTTAAAATGGTTGCCCAAAATAATAACAATAAAAGAAGAACTGAAGCCCATGTATATAAAAGAAGTATAAGACGCGGTAGAAATTGATTTTTGAAGAAGTGGATGGAATGTGAGGTCAACAGGAAGGGGGAGTTGCTTGAAATTTGTAATAAAGTTGAACGTTCAAGGAGGAGAGTATTGGGGTGATCTTACCGTGGATTTAAATGGAGAAACCATAAGGAAAGAGCGTTGTAAAAAAAAATTCAAAATGAAGTTGAAGAGTGGATACTTGAGCACTGTTTTAGAAGAGAAGATGCCACTGTTCACGCAGGTCGGAATTTGGGGATATTGGGCTAAGGTGAGGCCCGCTAATTAATATACAAATCTAGTGTAAGTTTAATCTAAAATTTTAAAAGCGCCTTAACTTATAATTATCATATCTTGGTGATATGGTAACGAAATTCAGCAAAAACAAGATCCGTGGGACCGTATGGACGAGAGCTCCACAATGGAACTGACTAGAAGTGAATCGAAACTCGTTACAATTTATAGCGAAATAAATTGTCCATCTGAATCAAGCGATGGTTATCGTTATTAACGATGATCGTCCAATGTGAGTAAATCTCACTAACTCTAAACAGTTTATAATTTCATGTTGTATCTTTAGAACTGTTAGAAATTGTCTGATTTACTGTGTGTTGATTGTTTGATTGAACTACTAGTCAGTTAGTTAAATTACTATATTTGATTCTGTTTAACAGAATATATCATATGGAACTGAAAGTGATGTTATCTATATTGTCTAACATCTGTGATGCAGGGAAACAGGTTGGAGGAATCCGACTGGATTCCTCAACAGTTATTTTATTGTTTTTCATATATTTTGATATATGATGTGAATTATAACCTGTTGTTGATTGTGTGTGTATGGACGATATTGAACATCGTAATTTGATATGATTGAATAACATAACATACCAGAATGTAGATAAGGGAATTTTCAAAGTGATATTGAAAATAGCATATTTATAAAATGGGATATTTATAAATAAGAGATATTTATAAAGTGGAATATTTATAAATAAGAAATGTTTATAAATTGGGATATTTATAAATAAGAGATATTTGAAAAGGGAATAAATTCCAAAACATTTTCTTTTTGAATGGAAAGGGCCTGTGTGGCGGGTTTGGGGATTTTCCCGATGCTCCCGTTACAAAGGAGGTTATGGCGAATTTTTCAGAGAATTTAAGGAGTTAGAATATTTCAAGAATAAATTTGAAAAGGAAATATTTGTAAACCATTACAAATAGAATTGAAAAGGGAACGTTATAAAAAGGAAATCATTTTTAAAGTGTAAAACCGTTATTTAAAAGTAAATCTTTTCAAATGAATAAAACGTTGTTAAAAAAGGAAATCTTTATAAAGTGAATAAAGTAAATCGAATATGGTATTCGAAGTTAGTAATCGAATATGGTATTCGAAGTTAGTTAATCGAATATAGACATTCGAAAGGAGTTAATCGAATATGGTATTCGAAGTTAGTTAATCGAATATGGACATTCGAAAGGAGTTAGTCGAATATGGTATTCGAAGTTAGTTAATCGAATATGGTATTCGAAGTTAGTTAAACGAATATAGACATTCGAAAGGGGTTAGTCAAGTCGAGTTAATCAAATAGAGTTAATCAGTTAGAGTTAATCAGTTAGAGTTAACCAGTTAGAGTAAATCAAATAGAGTTAACCAGTTGGAGTTAATTAGTTAGAGTTAATCGATTAGAGTTAAAACGAACAAGAGTTAATCAAATATAGTTATTTGAGACAGAGTTACTCAAGTTAGTCGAGCCTAGTTAATCGAATCGAATTGGTCGAACCAAGTAAGTCGAGTCAAGTTAAGTTAGTCGAGTTAAGTTCGTCGAGTTGAAGTTATCGATGTTAGTTTCATCGAAGGGAGTTATCGATTATAGTTTAATCGAAGTGAGATTTTCAAATATGAGATATTTGAAAAGGAAGAGTTATCGAATATTAGTTATTCGAAGAGATATTATCGGATATCGTTTATTCGAGAAGAAGTTAATCGAATATAGGTTATTCGAAGAAGAGTTAATCAAATAGAGATTTCTCGAAGAGAGTTAATCGGCAAATTCGATTATATCGAATTCGGGAAAGTACTTATACTTTCCAGTATTTAAATAGAGATTTATTTATTTATAAATAAATAAATGTTAGGTTAATTATTCACTAATAAGAATAGAAGTTATAATTAAAGTTAGATAATTCGAAAGTTGGGATTATAGCGTTATCGTTATAACCAATGTTTAAAATATAGAAGTGGATTAGTAAAATTGAATCCGAGAAAGGCGTAAAGAAGTTGTTAAAGATTAAAAGATAAACTTTGACCATTTCGAAGTTATAACGTTGTTCAGTTAAGGTCTGAGAGGTAATTATACCCCAACTTGAGTGACTTCCTTCTTAACTAAGAAATGGTAAGGTTTGATCGTAAAGGAGTTTTTAGAAATGTTTTCCAAACAAGAATCAGAAATGTTTTCTAAATATAGAAAACAAGGAATGGAAATGTTTCCAGTGTTGATAACATATATTTTCTAAATATAGAAAATAGCAAATGTGGAATATAAGGAAACAGGAGATGTAAAATGAACTGAAGAGATAAATGTTAAATGATGTTTGTTTGATAAAATTTCCATCTGGAAATAATATCGTTGCTTGCACACTTGTTTTTCTTTGATAATTAACTCACAGGCTATCGAAGTTTTGACCATTTTAACGTTGTTAATATGGAGAGACCGGTTGGATTATTATCCATAGAACCACTATGTATTGGCATATGCGTCGCGTATCATATATGCCAAAGAAAATTGAAGATGGAGTAAAATGCAAGGACTATCCTGTTTACAGAATAGTGCCTTCGGTTTGTCCAGTCCCAGGACAACTTGTATGGACGAAGGTCTGACAGAGTATATCCAATGGATCGCGTAAGTTGATCTGTTCAAACGTATTCACGTTTGGTGGCGGTGGAATTCGTTTCTCTTAGCTGTATACACGTGTTATTTTTGAATAAGTCAATTTGTGATTTGGCGGGTATGACGATGTGACATTTCTAAGTGAATGAAGATGGATGTCTGACATAGTATTTCCAGACGGTCACGTACATTGATTTCTTCAACCGTACCAAGAGTGAAAGCGGAGAAGGAAACTTCTTTTAGCTGACACGTAATGTATTGTTGTAGACGTAAATTAGTGATTTTCGATGGATCTGACAATGTGGCATTCGAAGTGAATCTATTGTGATGATAAAGCGTAGCTTCTAGCCTCACATCCGGTAAATGACAGAAATCGGGCAGGCAGCATGGCTAAGTCGGTCGCACCGAAATAGGGTGTATAATCACCTATCTAGTGAATATTCATTTGTTTTCTTAAATCTATCAATGCTGTCCCATATATATACGGGAACGGTTGCTGATCCCAACCGTTGGTGATGTACATTCGATACACTCAAGCGAAATGAGTGGTCGGTCATGTGTGGCTGAGTTACAAGATGTTCTTGTTGAACTCCAGTGTATTGTTCCTAGAGTACACTGATCGGAAGGTGGTTCCATACCTTGTCATAGTTGGAAATCCATTATCCAATACGTGCTTGCGATTTTGATTGTATACTATATATGTAGAACGTGAGATGAAAGCGTTTCTGCTAGTTGATATCTATTTGTATATAGACATTATTATAATATCAAAAGGTTTTGGATATAAAGATATTTTGGATTTTCATAAGGGAAAAACCCGTTCCGTTCTGCGGCGTGGTCTTATGAGATATCGTTTACTTGTTCATATACCTGTTTAAACTGTTTTACTCATACCAGTCCCATGACTGACCCGGAGTTTATTTGTTTTGTTTTCCCTAAACTCTTGGGTGCCTAAATTTGTACGGGCAGTCAAGTAGTCGGGATTTTACAGATACACTTGGAGTGCTTGGAGCAGGAGGCTTCAGGATTCTATAGCTATTATTATTTCCGCTGTTGTTGTAAGTGTTGTACTCTGATAAGTGTTATTGTATACATATACTGATGTTATTTCAAAGATATGTTATGTTATATTTTATTCGTTCCGCTGTGAGATTCGTGTTTACTCTGATGATGATGTTCTTCTTCTTCTTCTTCTTCTTCTTCTATTCTATAAGTTCTATCTTATCTATTCTCACCTTCTAATTTCTTTCATTAATTACCGGGATTTTTCGATGTTTTGGTTATCGACGTCGAGCTTACGTCGATAACCAAAGTCGCCGAAAATCCGGGTTACTACACGAACCTTCTAACTCGACCCCAATCCCTAATCTTGATGATCACCCATTGGCTTCGAATGCTAATTCCTCTAAACCTAAAGTTTCGTTAAATGTTGGCAATCCCAACGATTCTTCTTCCAGTGTTGGCAAACCCGACCCACCTTCGAAAATTAATGTTGGCTATACCAACATTCCATCTTCTACGACCTTACCACCTTCTATTTCCTTGGATAAATCTTCTTCCCCGAATGATGAAACTCGTCACAGAGTCAAAAAACCAATAGCTCCATTTCCCCATAGGCTCAACAATAAGAAGAAGGCGACAAATTTCGATAAAATCTTGGAAATTTTCAAACAAGTCCGTGTGAACATTCCCCTCTTAGACACAATTGAACAAATTCCTCAATATGCCAAATGTCTTAAGGAATTGTGCACACAAAAACATGCAACTAATGTTCCAAAAACCGCTTTTCTAATTGCGAATACAAGCTCTTCTCTTTCGAATCTTACCCCAGTCAAGTACAAAGACCCCGATTGCCCTATGATTGATTGCAAAATAGGAAACACCCATATTTCTCGTGCCTTACTCGACCTTGGTGCCAGTGTCAATCTTCTTCCTTATATTGTTTACTATCAACTTGGGTTAGGGGAAATTAAACCAACAAACATCACTCTTCAGTTAGCCGATCAATCTGTCAAAAAGCCATTGGGAATTATCGAAGACGTCTTGATACAGATCGAATAGTTTTACTTCCCTGTCGATTTCATAGTTTTAGACATAGAGCCTGTCTCAAATCCCAAAGTTCAAATACCATTGATTTTAGGGCGCCCTTTCTTAGCAACCTCTAATGCTATCATAAATTGTAGGAACGGTCAACTTCGACTTTCCTTCGGGCACCTAACCATTGAGCTAAACATCTTCAATCTCAACAAACAACCTAGGGATTCTGAGACCGATGAAATCGACATGGTTCAAACCATAGTTAACGAAACCTCTAAAGACACTTCTGAAGCCTTGAAAATGTGTCTGGAACATTTCGACTCTGATTTCGACGAACTTGAATACATTTTTGAACTGAATGAATTTCTTGACTTAAATCCTTCGTCTTCTGAATCTAACCAAGGAATGTTAACCAACGTTAACACTCAAGAACATCCTATGTTAGATCTCAAACCCTTGCCACAAAATCTTAAGTACGCATACTTTGACTCCTCAGAAACTCTTCCCGTAATCTTGGCCTCTGATCTTACCGAGGACCAAGAAGAAAATCTTTTAGAAGTTTTGCGGGAAAATAAAGACGCGTTGGGGTGGGAACTGAGCAATATAAAAGGAATTAACCCGTCAATTGTGGAACATTGCATACATTTAGTTGATGAGGCTAAACCCACCCGTGAGGCTCAAAGGCGATTAAACCCAAACATGAGAGAAGTGGTCAAGGAGGAAATAATCAAATGTCTAGACGATAACATCGTCTATCCCATCTCTGATAGAACCTGGGTGAGTCCGGTACAAGTCGTACCAAAGAAATTGGGAGTCACAGTGATCAAAAATGAAAGTAATGAGCTTGTCCCAACAAAAATCAAAACAAAATGGTGTGTGTGTATCGACTATCGAAAGCTCAACGCAGCCACACGAAAAGACCATTTTCCCTTACCTTTTATTGACCAGATGCTCGAACACTTAGCAGGTCATGAGTACTACTGTTTTCTCGATGGATACTCTGGCTATAACCAAATCCCTGTTGCTTTAGAGGATCAACACAAGACCACCTTTACTTGTCCCTTTGGAACCTTTGCTTATCGTCGCATGCCTTTTGGTCTTTGTAATGCCCCCGCGACTTTCCAAAGGTGTATAATGAGTATCTTCTCTGATATGGTGGACGAATTCTTGGAAATATTCATGGATGATTTTTCAATCTATGGATCATCTTTTTCCCAATGCCTCACTCATTTAGAACTCGTCCTAAAACGTTGTAAGGAAAAATCACTCGTGCTTAATTGGGAAAAATGCCACTTCATGGTAAAAAGGGGGATAGTTCTAGGTCATGTCATCTTCAAAGATGGCCTTGAAGTCGATAAATCTAAAATCGATTTGATTGCTAATCTGCCTCCTCCTACGTCTGTTAAAGATGTTCGTTCATTTCTTGGACACGCGGGATTCTATAGAAGATTCATTAAGAATTTCTCAAAAATTTCAAAACCTCTCTCAAATTTACTTGCCAAAGCCATTAAGTTCGAATTCTCCAATGACTGCAAAACATCTTTTGAAACTCTTAAGTCAATCTTGACCACAGCTCCCATCATCCAACCTCCTGATTGGACTCAGTCCTTCGAACTTATGTGCGACGCTTCTGACTTTGCAATTGAAGCCATCTTAGGTCAGCGTATAGATAAACTCCCTCGAGTCATTTATTACGCTAGCAAAACCTTAAACGAGGCCCAATTGATTTACTCAACTATTGAAAAGGAATTTTTGGCAGTTGTCTTCGCTCTTGAGAAATTCAGACCATATCTCATAGGATCCAAAGTCATAGTTTACACTGATCATGCTGCCCTCCGATATTTGCTTTCTAAAAAGGATGCCAAGGCCCGCTTGATTCGTTGGATCCTTCTTCTTCAAGAATTCGATATAGAAATACGAGATAAAAAGGGTTCTGAAAATGTCGTAGCTGATCATCTCTCTCGAATTGTGCACGAAAATGTTAGCGACACCCAAATCAATGACTATTTTCCTGACGAACAAATTCTTCCCATCTCTAACACCCCTTGGTACGCTGACATTGTGAATTATCTTGTCACACAACAAACACCCGCTGAATGGTCGAAACAATATAAAAAAAATTTCTCTCGAAAGTTTGAAACTTCTATTGGGACGACCCATATCTTTTCAAATACTGTCCAGACCAAATCATTCGAAGGTGTGTGCCCGATCATGAACACCAAAGTATTCTCTCCTTCTCACATGACCATGCTTGTGGCAGTCACTTTGGAGCAAGAAAAACTACTGCAAAAGTATTGCAAAGCGGTTTTTATTGGCCCACACTCTTCCGTGACGCTTTCGAATTTTGCTCTAAATGTGAGCGATGTCAAAGAACTGGTCGAATCACTAAGCGAAACATGATGCCTATCAACCCCATTTTAATGATTGAATTATTCGATGTTTGGGGCATCGATTTCATGGGACCATTCCCTAATTCATTTGGGAATCTTTACATCTTGCTTGCGGTAGATTATGTCTCCAAATGGGTTGAAGCCATTCCGACCAAAACCAACGACAACAAGGTTGTTGTCAAATTCCTCAAAGAAAACATCTTTTCGCGCTTTGGCACACTTCGAGCTATCATTAGCGATAATGGCACTCACTTCTGTAATCGTTCTTTTGAGTCCTTGCTCAAGAAATACTCAAAGCTGTCAACACCTTACCATCCACAAACTAGTGGACAAGTAGAAGTTTCCAATAGACAAATCAAACAAATTCTTGAGAAAACCGTGAATTCCAATAGAAAAGATTGGTCCGTAAAACTGATTGATGCACTTTGGGCTTTTCGCACTGCTTATAAAACCAATCTAGGGATGTCACCATATCGATTAGTCTTTGGAAAGGCCTGTCACTTACCCCTTGAATTAGAGCATCGTGCTCTTTGGGCCATAAATTTTTTGAACTTTGACATAGAGAAAGCCGGTTCACATAGGAAGTTACAAATTTCGGAATTAGAGGAATTAAGAAATGAGGCGTATGAAAATGCGAAAATCTACAAAGAAAGAACCAAAGCCCAGCACGACAAAAACATACTTCGTAAGGAATTCAATGTAGGTCAAAAAGTTCTTTTATATGACTCTAGACTTCACTTGTTTCCAGGAAAACTCAGATCTCGATGGACTGGACCTTATGCTGTGAAAACAGTATATCCTCATGGAGCGGTTGAAATTGAAAATCCTAGGGATGGAAAAGTCTTCAAAGTAAACCGTCAATGACTAAACCATTTTTGGAATTCGAGCAATATGACGAAGATGACCCTGTCGATCTGCATGAGCCTGATCATCCACCATGAAATCAGGTGGTACACGTTCTTTTTCTGTTATTTTTCTTTTTCATTTTTTATTTTATTTTTGTTTTTCTGCCTTAGACAGTTGGGACACTGTCTCAATCAAGTGTGTGGGGGGGGGGGGGGGATGAGTCTGCATTGCATTCTTTTGATTTTTCATTAATTTTTCTTTCTTTCTTTTCATGTAGGACCATCATGCATTTTAATCGTAGTAACGTACCATAATTTTTTTTTAAATACGACTCATTTTCAATTGATACAACAAAATAAGTTTACAATTTTTAGCCAGTTGATAGTATTTTTCTCTCTCAGCTAAGTTCGAATTTGAAATATAATGAAAGGTTAATTTTGCGGGATAATAGTGTAACCGGTACATAGGGAGATTCTTAGGTGATGGCCATGAAATCTATTCTATATTGTAGACTTTGTTTAAATAAGTGGAGGACTTAAAATACTTATATTGGCTTTTCAAATCTTTAAAACTAAGTTGTGTTAAGTTGAATTCGCGTAACTCTCTTTTGTGCTTATAATTTCAATAATAATAGTAATCCAAGGGTATCCAACATTGCTTGTATATTAAGCGTTGGTGTGCAAACCCGCCAAGCTCTATCCGACACGTTGTTGACAAAGTCAGCGTTGGAATATCTTGGTCTCATTTTATGAGATTGGACACCTAAGGATTACCGACACGTTGTTGACAAAGTCCAAGTCGGCCTGCACAATCCGCCAAGCTCTTTACCCACTCTCCGTTAGTCCGCGAGGCAGTGCATGGGTGGTAAACCTTGGTCTTCTAAGTTAGGTGTATGTACTTAATCATAAATTTTAAAATTTTATAGAATTAAGAATAAGCGATGATGCCCAAACACTTCTTGACCTTATTGATTTGACTAGCCATACGTGAGAAAATAATAATACCACTTTGCAAACTTTGCAAAGCAAACTAAGAATTTATTTCATGGCTGCACTTTGTTATCGACCGAACTAACTGGCCAAACTGGAATTTAACATTTGAAAACTTGATTTATATTGAAAATTTGTGACAATTTGAGGTATCTAAAATAAAATCAACTGATTAGAAATTGTTAACTTAATTTGTTTTACCACTTTCCTGAAACAAGTCTTGTTTTCATTTTTTGTTTTTATTTTGCTTATGTCCATTGCATTCATGTAGTTTCATTAGAATCATAGCATACTGCATTTGGATTTTGTGGGTAGTATCCACTGAAAACCCTCACGAGACACCACTCGTCCTACTAGGGACACCTAGAGGTTTAACGGCTTGTTGCATACGCTCAATGCAATCGTGTTTCCTACGAAAGTGCGACCTATCTAGTTAGTTTTTCATTTTCTTTTTACTCGAGGACGAGTAAAAGATAAGTGTGGGGGTATTTGATTAACATAGAAATGTGTTTATTTTATGCTCTTATATTTTATCTTTTGTAAATAAATAAATGATACTTTGGGTATTTTTATGTGTATTTACAGATTGTCAAGTGAGGCCTCTTTCATTTCAAATTAAAGGCCAACTACAAAGAAAAAGATACTTCCTTATGTCAACACCTTCTCAATCCCAAAAGAAGTTGCAGCTCACTGGTAAAGGCATAGGAGTTTGCGCAGAGAGACCTGAGTTTGATTCCCGTCAAGCTCCCTTTTTTTTCTGCTGAACATTCACACTGCCTCCTCTGCCTTGAAAAATACATGGATTGGTGTCATATTATAAATATATACATATATTCATATGTATGTATGTATGCATGATATACACTAATAAAAGGAATAAACAAATTCTTATCATGGAAATCAATTCAGAACATTCATTTTTTTCAAGTTCCAATTAGAAGAATTGCTGATAGAAATATTGCCAAAAGAAAAGATCAATTTTGAAGATTTTATCCCTTGTTGCCTTTGGTGTCTAATGAGTATCCTTGTTTGAAAGAATTAATCACATACAATTTGCTCCAATCAATCAATCAATTTGCCACATGAAAGATAGGGAAGATTTGGAAGATATTCACCGTGATTTGCTTTCCAATCAAGCTTGGTCAAGGAAGGCAAGAGATATGATATTACTTCTTGGGAAAAGAGGGTCATTTAGTCATTGATTTGATTAGGATTTGGTCTACATCTCTATAAATATACATGATGTCCCATTGTAAATGCCATTCATTTTTTTTCTATTCTGTATTCTCTTTTGTTCTAATAAAAGTCTTTTCTTTTCTAGTTTTATTGTTATTTTAATTTCATAACAATTTGTGTTATCTACCTAATTAGGTTTGGGTTGAATGCATATTGTTATTGTCTTTTATTACTGCTTGTTAGCGATTCACTATTGATTAGTTTCAACAGGAGTCCTACTTTTAATTTCTGTTATTGTTCTAGTTGTTATTCTCTTTTTCTAGTAATTGTTCCTTTTCTTTTCAATTGTTGAATTTGATACTGATTAGATTCAGAGTAATTTCAACAACACAAAAAAATGACAACTCCAAACTTCGTCTAACTCGCCCAAGAATAAATAGATAATAATTTTTAATAACACCTCCCTGTGTTCGACCTGTTTGCTACACACTTGTATGCTTGCAGAATTTAATTTAAATGTCGCGCTTTTCTAATTCATAGAAAAGTAGCGATCACTTAACTTCATTCAACCAAGTTAATTCCAATTCATATTCAATTGACTAATTTATTTTCAAAATTAGTTTACTTTCATTTAAGAATCCAAATTCAGATTTTCATTCCAATTATCATCCACTTGCTCTTTAAATTTAATTAACTTCCTTTTAAGTTAAATTTTGATTCATTTTAATTCCAAATTAAAATTCTCATACAATATTTCCATATGTGTAATTGTTGATACCGAAAATTGGTATAACAACCAAAATGGTATTTCTAAACACGTTACCTAATCAGAGGCGAGATGCTTAGAAAGCACGTCACCTTTTCAGAGGCGGGGCATTAGAAAACCTTTAGAGTTATGTGAGGCCATATCTAACATTCAAAAAGCATCAAAATACCAAAATAAGGAAAGAAGACAAGAATATTATAGTGGTTCGACTCTTATTCGAGTCTACGTCCACTTTGAAGATTGGATTTCATTAATAACCAAAAGATTACAACATTTGCTCCATTATACATTCATACAAGCTCCTTTGACATGCATTCGTCCTTACAACCAATTGAAAGAATGGATGAAAGCTCCTTAGATCTTTGAGTGAATGATCAAGAAGAAATGAGGAAGTACGTGGAATGCTTATGCTTGCTCCTCCATGAAAGCTATGCTCCACATGCTCCAATGCTCCATAGACTTATGATCGATGATAGAGAAGAGATGTTAGAATGCTTGGAGAAATCCCGAAAGCAATTAGACAGCACCTCCTCGTCGCTCCAGAAAAGTCCCCCCAAAATGATGGAGGTAGGGTCCTATTTATAGGCGGAGAAATGGCTGAAATCTTGTATGCAGGGGCCTGGTCGGTATTTTCGGTATTTACGGAAATGCCACTGCCAGTTGTCACCAGTTGTTTCCAGCTGTCACGCCATCATGCGTTTTCACCGATCAGGGAGCTTTGTTTGGAGGAAAAACGACCAGGAAACTAAAAAGGCAACCCGAAAGGCTTCAATATTGGGCGGACCGATCAGGAGACCCGGAGGCGAGGCGGGCCGACCAGGAGTCTTTTGCATTTTAGAGCGACCAGGAACGTTCTTGCTTTTGGAGCGATCGGTAATCATTGGCCTTCGGAGCGACTAGAAGCTTTTAGTTCTTTGGAACGACCGAAACATCTTTGTGTTTGAAGCGACCTGGGGCCTTCGCAGAACTGAGTGATATTGAAGCTTTGAGGCTTGTTGGAGCGACCAGAGCTCATGAGAGCGACCAGATTTATAACAACCAGGAATCTTGTATTTTTGAGAGCGACTGAAAGCGACCAGCTTTAGGACGACCAGGACTCTTGCGCTACGACCGCTCCCTTTTAATAACGACAGGACCGATCCCTTCTTCAAAACGCTTAAAACCGACCCATATTCTATTGGGTCGATCAGATGGATAACAGTAATCTCTTCGAGTTATATTAAACCATTCAAATTTTCAATCCAATTTGAATTCCATTCAAATCAATCAAACAAATCAATATCTAAATAATTTGATAAAATTATTTATTTTCTATACAAAAATATAATTTGGGCAAAATTATTTCATTTACCCTCTTTAAAAAACAATGTTGTGTTGATTGCTAGTTCAAAATTGAACCAATCAAATAACACAATATAAAACATTTGTATAAAATCTACAAATTTGTGCTCTCATATATACACACTGAACTCAATTAATGATATTATTAATCCTATCTCTATCGAGTTATGCCACAGAGCCAAGGTTATTACTAAACCTTATGCTCTGATACCACTGTAACGACCCAGGGAATTTAACGCTCGAATTCCAATAATAATACATAAATCGGTATTATTTGTCAAAGCTCAAGTATCGAAAACACCAGATAGTTAATAGATAGAAATTAGAGGGCATGATAAGAAAGAAAGAGATATTATAATAGAAGAAAAAGAAGAATAACAACACAACGACATCAGAGTCTTACATCGCAGCGGAATAAAATATAATAGAGAAATAAAACTTTATTGAGAGATTTGAGATAAAACTTACAATCATTAGAGAACATCATTACATCTGGACAGTTATAATAATCTATCCTCATTTACAACACACAGGGAGACAAATATTAAATGTCATATGTCTGAACACCATTAGCTCATATCTGGGCTTCACAGCACTCGGTAACCTAAACCTGCAGAACTCGGTCTAACCCAACCACTTGCAAACGCCGTATCAGTCTGGTGAACTAGAGTGAGAAAACTCACTAAGTTTTATAAGCAACATCCAACTTGATTTTAAAGTTAAAAAATATTTTCTGAAGAAAAGGATAATCGTAAGACCGATCCGCACCTAAACATGGATGGTTTTTACCTTACGTTAACCCAAAAGATTTTGAAATCATATCTTATTCTGATATTATAATAGTGTCTAAATTGGGTAAATAACATTCTAGCAGACGCTTGAATCTCACTCTCTATATACATAATATATAATCAAAATTCGCGGGCTCTTATTGAAGATTGGATTTCCAACTATGACAAGGTATGGAACCACCTTCCAATAGTTACACAACTCATGACTTGGGGTGGGCAGCAAGTGTAACACCCCGTGTATTCTATAACTGTGGAATTAACAAATTAAAGTATAATTAATTTGAAATCAAAGAACTAAGGGAAACGGGATACTCCATTGCGTTCGTCTCAGGAAAATACGCGAAATAGAGTCCGAGTTTTCGAAAAACGGAGTCCGTATGAAGAAGATATAGCCTCCGGAAGTTTCTGAATCAAGTCTAAAATTAAAAATCGGGCCCAATTGGCCAGGGCGGGAAAAGTCCCGCCTAAGACACCCAGGTCGACTGGGATGTCGACCTGGTCTAGCCAGGTCGACAGGGCTGTCGACAGGGCTGTCGACCTGGTCCAGACCCAGGTCGAACCCAGTCCACCCTGGCTGGCCTAGTCTATATTGGTCGATTTCCAGAAGCATGCTTTGTCATTAGGGCTAGGTGGCAGGCTCTAATTGGTCTCTCTTTCGTATGAATGGCTACGATCAATCCAAGCAACATCGATGGTCCTAATCAGTTCATAAACTCTATAAAAATGACCCTAGACTCTACCTAGGTTTCTTACACAATTCTCTAGCATCCATTGCTCTCTTCTTCTATAAAATAAAAAATAAAAATGGCGTCGCTGCTCTGCTGGAATTAAAACTAGAAGATAATCAACATCAGCCTAAGCAACTCAATTCAAACTAGAGATTAAAGTTTCTGCAAAGATTCTACAACAAGTTAAAGTTCTTTCTTTAATCCAATCAAGGCAAGTACAGTTATTTTCCGCTATAAACGTTAATTATAATTTTGATATGTTTTTAATTCTGAATCTGAGATTGTATATATATTCTCTTCTGTCAGATTTGTTTTTCTGTGACTGCTCTGTATCCCTTTTCTTCTTTTCTAGCCAGGCTACCACGAGCCTGTGCCTAATCTCATAAGAGATGAACGTATGAACCCAAATTTTGGGATAAATAATGAATGATGCGAAATTTGACAAGACTAAATTGAATGTATGACTTTAGGTCTGAGGCATAAAATATATTGGACATATGCATAAATTTGACTATGAACATATAATTTATGCATGTTGTATGCATAGTTATGTTGTAATTTAGAACTGTAATTAATGAGCATATGTTGTAAACTAGATTTGGATCTATGCATATTCTATGATAGAAGAAAAGAGGAACCATTGTAAGATTACATATGATTTGAGACTTTGGACAAAATGCATATAAAAGTCAAGATCTGATTTTTAGAAGATATGATTTAAAGATTTATATTGTTGGGTATAGTTTGCATAATGATTCATGACTCAAAAAGAAGAAGATATGGAAACTTAGGTGTAAAGATTTACATTAATTAGGATATCTATTATTGTGATTACACCTAAATAGGGATTTTTGGATATATGGCATGCATTGAAATTAATGGTTATATTTGGTATAATTTATATGTGAATCTGCTGTAAGATGCTAGTTTAACAAAAATTGGAACATATGTTATATGGCAAATTATGTCCATATTCTGCGCTTATGCAAACATGGAGTATATGTTGTGAATCATGACAATTATGTAGGCATATGAATTTAGGCCAATTTATGATTGGGCAAGGCATGTAAATAGAACTTTTAGAAATATTAAATTTGCTAAATCTGCTAATTTGTCAAGTTGCCTAAACTACTAGTTTTGTTATATTGCCTAGACTGCTAATTAGATTGAAATGCCTAATCTGTTAAATTTGTCGGTTGAAATGCCTAACCTGTTATATGCCAAAATCTGCTAAGTTGCTAAATCTGTTAAATCCGTTAAGTCATATAAAATCTATTATCTGCTATGTTGATATAATCATCCTGTTATTGATATAATCTGAATTGGCATATTTATTGGGCGTGCGCATAAACGGTAAATTATTAATTAATTGGTCGCAAAGATAAACATGGCTAACTCGAGGTTAGAATGAGTTTGCGGCGTAAATCTGCCCGGAACCGCCCGGCACATCCAGTGGCCGCAAACAATAGGTTCTAATGTGAGAAGTTAGTCATAACATGCATAAGACACGAGGTTAGGTCTGGCTTGTGGCAGAAGTATGCCCGGAACCGCCCGGCATATCCAGCGGCCACAAGCTACCGACCTAATGTGAGAGGTCTGTGCATTAAAAATTAATTAATGCAAAATCTAAGATAAGAATGACGTCTAAAACGTATTGGGGAAAATAGGGTTAAACCAAAGGGATTAATAGATGTAGTAAAACCCGTCCATGAATCTGTAGGCCCAATACAAAGTTAGACAAATCTGAAAAATCTGTACATCTGACCTGTTAGTCTGAAAACTTGTTAACTTAATTTGTGAATTAGTAAATCTGAATTCTGTATGTCTGAACTTGTAAACAAGTTAATCTGAAATCTGTTAGTCTGGGGACACAAGGTTAGGAGGGGAATTACTTGTGTCATCTGTTGTTTGGGACCCATATTAGTCAGTAACCCTTTCTGGTATCAAAACTTTGACCCAACAGTAGGTAGGGTCCGGGCACGCTTACTGAACTAATTATAAGTGGTTCATTCTGATAATGGCGAGGGGTGTTGATGGTGCGTTCCAACCGGGTCATGTGCGTGCATGGATCCCGGTCTGCCTCTGAGGATGTAAGACGCCGTGACATCTGTAAATAGGTCTGTGCCAATTGGTTGTCACTTTAGGGAGTGATACACCCTACTGTGGGGCCGACACAGGATATTTATGTATTAGGGAGCCGATCGCTTGGGGTAGGGTTTTAGGGTACGCTTAGTTCTGTCTGTTTCTGTTGGTACCGTCTATTTCTGTTGGGTGGTAACACCTGTCTGTTTCTGTGTGGTACCGTCTGTTCGGGTGGTAAAGGCCCATTACTAGTGTACACCTAATTCCACATTCTGTCTCCATAGGGATAAATCTGTTTCTTCTTCTGTCTGTTTCTGATCGGGTAGTAAAGGCCCATTATTAGCATTCTGTTTCTGTTTCTGTTAAAGTATTCTGTACCCGTTCCTGCTTCAATTTAGACATTAGGGTGACACCTAATTCTGCTATACTAGTATTAGTGCAGAGAAGTGCAAAACAATAGTTTATATCATTCTGTTTTTCTGTTATATCTGCTACACCTGTTATAGTTATCTCACATCCAGTTTTATGTTCATATCATATTATTATTATCTGTTCATATGCTGAAAGTCACTGGACTTGCCAGACTTTTTGTCTGACCCTTGTTGTTTCGCCTCCTTTCTTCCGTTCCCCCCAGGTTATCCAAGGAGGGAAATACTTTAGCTTGATCCGGATTTCTCTTTGCTTGAAGTGCTTAAAGTATGGCTTGGCTCTGTATAGCTTCCGTTCCATGGGGATTATGATTTTAAACTATGCATTTTGAAGGCTTTTGTAAAAGACTGATATTTTGTACTTGAATTCTGAAATTGAAAGGATGTAACCATATTAATTTCTGTTTCCGCTGTAATAAAGTTAAAATTTTTCAAGTACTGTTTTATCTGTCTTGTAAGTTTCTGTTCTGTTTACTAAAATGCTCCACCAAAGTTAAGGCATTCCCTTTGTGAGTGACCTTAACGGAGGTGGGGTGTTACAGCAAGTGTGTTTGCTTTGAAGATATGGATACATTACTTGTTGGGAGTTCGAACTGTTCACAGATCATAAGTCATTGATGTCGCTGTATTACTTGCCAGGTACAAGATGAACCGAACGTACCCTCTTCCTGCATCATAGGTATCACCCTATATATTAGTAGCGAGTAGCCCTTGCAATCCATAGATTCCAGTCACGATAGCGTCCCAGTATATCTCTACATCGACTCAGATATTATAAGTGGTTACTTCATTTTTATAAAGATCTACAGACTTCGATGGCTCCGTCTCGGTCAGCATTTTGTATCTTTCATATTTTCGTACTTGCTGGTCGGAATGGTATTTGAATATAAATTCGATCTCTGTCTTTCCGTAACAACATTCGTATATACCAAATTTGATAGTCGGTCTTTCAGTATACTATGGTAAACAACTATTCAACCATAAAAATAAAATAAAATTTACTGGTTTAATACTCAACATTACATGCCTTCTTTAAATAAAAAATAATTAACGAAAGATTAATTTAAATATTCCAATATTTGGGAAACAACAACATTCCATTTCTTACTTTAGTATACTGGTATTCGTAAAACCACTTCATTACAATGTTTAGAAAAGTAAATATAACAATATCCAATATTCCATTTGACTATCATTTGTACAACATTTACTACAACATTAGTCCTTATCAATAACTGAGAAATCAGTTTAACTTATTATTCGTAAAATAATCATTTCAAAAATCTCTTTTGTTTCATTACTTGAAAACGATAATCGACCTTTTTATTTTTAAAATAAAACTACTCTAAGACTTATCTCTTCATTTCTTCTTACCTCGAAATATCATTATATTTCTATTTCATATTCATGCATTTCTGTACTACAACCCTTATTAGTTCCCAACCATTAATTGGTAAGAGAATAATTCCCTAAGTATCAATCCCGAAGACTGAAATCAACATCAGATTAACACTTAGGAAATCAATCAACTCAATCAACCTCCAGTTAGGTTCCAATTCTTTAATTTCTGGTCTTAACTCTTCATCAACCCATATTATTTCACTTTTAATCTCGTTCAACCATTTTCCCTTTTGAAAATCTCGTTTCAATTCCATTCATTTCACTTAATTTCTCTATTAAGTCTCGCCAATTCAACATCAACGCTTTGACTTCTCATTTCTTTTTATAAACTATGTTTATAAAACTTTGGTTCAATATAAAGCCCTTTTGTATCAATTTTCTTTTTTACTTAATTCAAATGTTAAGTAAACATTTATATAAAGTTACCGTGTTTGCTTAAAACCCCTTTTATATCTTCATCCATGAAAATTTGATTTTTACATAAATCCCAATCATAAATTCTTTTCACAATTTAACTATAATTCATTACAAACTCGATCATTTACTTAAAAGCTTTTTATTTAAAAAGTAATCTCTTATATTAAAAAAAACAATTTACTTCAACATTAACTATTGTAAAATTAGTTAACTACTTTATTAACTAAAATAAATAATAAATTTCCTTTTTAAGTGTTATAAAAATTAAAACAATTATTCATTGAACTTTTCCATTTAATTAATTAAAAGTAAATTAATAAAATAACCAATTCCAAATAAAACAGTTGAATTAGTCAACTCAACCTATGATTATCTTGTTAATTAATTCCAATTAATCCTTCCTTTATAATAATTAATAATATAATTAATTTAAATATCCCCATATAATTGTTTCTTCAAACAATTTATCTAACTATTATGTAACGACCCGTATTTTTGGGTCATTTTATTTTAAATATTTAATTATCATTTTTAAATATTGTGTTGACGATATAAATAAATTTTTATTTATTAATTCATCACAGTCCGAAATAAAATAGGAATCGATGTTGGAAACTAAATCAATTCAGATGACCGATATATATTCTATTTGAATATAGACGACGATAATAATAATTTATTTTCAAGGAATTTATTGTGTTGAATTTAAATTAAATTATATCAATTTAATCTGTTTATTTTATATATGTTCAAATTATATTGTATAATTTATCTCGTTGAATTCAAAATGGCGTTATAACATTATAATGTCAGTCGGCGAGTAAAAATAAAGGTTCGTAATTTCATGTGATGGACCTCGATATTATTTTAGTAGATAAGCATGAGATCAAATCGATATCTATTTAAAATAGAGTGAAAATCTCTATATATCAAATCGTATAAATTATAAACTCAAATCAAATTAATTAAAAATCAAATCGTATTTACTTTTGTGTACTTCTGCCAGGCCTACCTCACATGGCTACTCCTTCAACCCGAAGCTTTCTCTCCTATATTAACGCAACTAATTTTCCTTTCCATCTGATTTCCTCAGAAGAAAAAATATCAAAGCCGTTCGTTTCCGTTCGAGCAATTAAATCAAAATGGGTCGCAACCTTCTTCATACCAAACCACTGATTCGAAAATAAAATGGGAGAATCGAGATTGGGGTTATTCGAGCCTTGAAATTCACTTCGATGGCAAGACAGTCGCCGTGTTCAAACTCGAACAAATCGAGTTTCCAGAAATCGAGTTCGCGATTGGATTTCTCGAATGCCTGAAGCTCGAACCAAAATCGAACCCCGTTGGAAGCACTCGCATTAGGAGTTGCGATGGAAATCGAATGGAGGTTTTGTCAAAGGAGTGGTGTGGAAGTGCGACAGATGATGAGTGCTACGATCCAGATCGGGGTGTAGGGTTGTTCTGGAGGCCGATACTAGTATTGTGGCAGTAGGAGTGGTGTTCGATCTAGAATTTAATGGTGGAAGTGTAGTTAAGGTTGAGACAGCGAATCACGACAATGACAGTGCTGTCGCAGACCCAGGAATTTTGACTGGGAAGAGATACGTAAGCTAAGTAATTAACTAAGTATTAATGATGTTTGATTATTTTAATTTCAATATGAATTTATAACTAGTGTATTTGCTTCCTACGGTATTAGATTTTGGCAAAAATCAATTGCATTGAGATCATATGGAAAACACAAGTGGAGAAGGAGGGGCATTAGTAGTTGATTTGAATCTAATTAAGGTAATTTAAATAAAAATAGTTTAGTTAATATTTTTTTTCAAATTAAATTAGTTTAATTATGAGAATTAGTGAATTTAATTATAATTAACTAAATTAGCAAATTTATAAAATGTATAATCCTCCTTATACATTTCCAGATTCAAACAGAATTAGATTCAAATGCCATTGAGCTCATAAGGACGTGGGATAGCACCTGAAATTGGTTTGGAATTCTTTTTCAAGAACCAGCACTGGATTTTTAATTAAATCGAACATCGTTCAATTCGATTTAAAAGTGGAATGAGCTGCGATAAATAAAAATATAAGTTGAGTAAATCTCACTCACAGTTTTATATTTAAATTTATTTTAATCGTTAAAAATAAATTTGTTGGTTGCCTGGGTGTATGAAATGAATTGTTGAATTATTGTGGTTATTGGATATTTCCCGCAATACTATTAGCGGATGCCCGTAATATCATTAGTCGATGACCCTACGCCCACGTATATAAGTGGATCCCCTTTTATACCGCTATATCCTGCCTTGAAGCAGGATTGGTATTATTTTTGTTGACTAACATCTGTGGATGCAGGGAAAAACAGGTTGGAGGACTCCGACTGGATTCCTTAAAAATATATTATATGTTTGTTTGTTTGTTTGATTTCATATATATTCATATATGACGTGTTAAAATTCAAATGATTGAAAATTGGATGATTTGATTGTTTTAAATATCACTAGGCTAAGTGTTAATTTATTTAAAATATCCGGAAAGGGATATTTGAGATTTAAAAAGGGAATTCTATTTTTCTAAAATAGAATTTGAATTTTTAAATAGATTTAAAATATTAACTTGTTTTAAAAGAACAAAACAAGTAGTTCTTTTATAAACAAAGTTTATAAATGAGGTAAGACAACTATCATTGGATAATTCAAAAAAATAAAAATACAAGTGTGAAATTGAAAGGGAAATCTATTTTTCTAAAGTAGAATATTTATTTCAAAGGAAATTTGAAAGCGAGACTTGTTTTAAAATTGTATACAAGTAAATTAGATGGTGTTTGTAAGTATAAAGGAAAAATTGTCATTTGGATAATTTAAATATTTTAAATTAAAGGGGTGAATTTAAAATAAGAATTTAAAATCTTTTTTAAATAATAAACGATTTAACTTTATTCGGATATTTGGAATATAAGTGAAGTTGAATAAATCCTTAGGATTTATGTTTAAATTCGACTATGTCGGATTTATAAAATAGATTATTTCCAAACAAGATATTTAAATTTAGTTCAAATAGAAAAGAAAATTTAAATAGAATTTGAATAAAAAAATAGAATATGAATAATAGAATTCAAATAGAGTTTGAATAAAGGAAGTTCAAAAGGGGATTTAGATAATAGAATTTGAATAATAGAATTCAAATAGAGTTTGAATAAAGGAAGTTCAAAAGGGGATTTAAATAATAGAATTTGAATAATATAAGTCAAATGGCATTTGAATAGTAGAATTTAAAAGGGAGTGAGAATATTTGAAATTCAAATAAAGTTAAAATAGAATTTGAATAAGGAAATTCAAATAGATTTGAAATAGAATTTGAATATTGAATTTCCAATAGAATTGAATTGGAATTTGAATATAGAATTCAAATATAGTTGAATTGGAATTTGAATATAGAATTCAAATATAGTTGAATTGGAACTTTAATATAGGATTCAAATGGAGTTGAATTTAGTTTAAACGGAGTTTAAAAAGTTTTATCTATAAATATAATTAAACGAACTCGCCGCAGCGGTGCAGTTCGTAAATTGGCCACTCGAACTTCAATTGAGTATACAAGACTCAAATTAAGTCGGAATTCTTTGAAACAAGAACCGTCAGGACCAGTTAAATAATAGTTTTCTAATAGAAGAGCAAAATCTGGATTCCGTCGAATAGATTTTTAGATAAGTCAAAATCAAATTTCTAAAAGTGCAGCGCCAGAATCATTTAAAAACCATAAGGGTTTATTTATATAAATATAGGGATTTTTAAGCAAATAAAAATCCGAATATCGATTTGAAAAAACTAAATTTGAGGTATAAATAAGAGTGAACTCAAGTGAAGTAAGTAAAGCGATTTTTGAAACAATAATCATATTTTGATTACTGAATAGAATTAACCAAGTCAAAGAGGAATTAGTTAATCGAGCTTGAATTGAGGTTAAACTTTGAAAAGTGAAGTGGATTTGTAAATGTATCGAATAAAGAACTTAAATTGAAATTTGAATTCAATTAGTTAATAAGCAAGTTAAAAATATATTTGAACATGTCATGTTCAAATATAAAAGTGAAACAGACCGAAGAGTTAATTAACAAAGTAATTAACGAATTGAGTTAAACGATCGGGTATAGTTGAATCAAATTGGACAGGTATAGGCATACAGGAGATAGGTGTGGGGTAAGGATAATGGAGATATATAAATGGTGTGCCCGACAAAAAGGTACATGTTTAAATTCCATATGAAATTTTATGCGCCGTATCGGCAAGCTGCTTGGCTTTTTCTTTTTCTTTTGGATTGGTGAGGACCATGGGAGGCTATTTGAAATATCCCGATGCTCCCGGTACAAAGGAGGTTATGGCGAATTTTTCCGGGAATTTAAGGAGTTAGAATATTTTTCAGAAGATTTGATAAACTAGAAATCAATGTGTCGATATATATAAGTCGATAAGGAACCGAACTTAAAAATAGAATAGTATAAATAAAAAGGGAAATCTTTATAAAACAAATAAGGTTAGTTAAATAAGAATTGGTCAAACATAGTTATTCAGATTAAGTTTCCATTTAGCACGACTGATAGCGAAATTCGTAGGGCTGCAGGTAGCCTACGGGGGTCTGATGTTTCCTGAGGGAATCAGGCGTAACCATTATGATCGCTGCGATCTAGAGTTAGGCGAATGGAATTAATCGAATATTAATGATTCGAATAAGAATTAATCAAATAGAGTTAATCAAATATCGAGTTAACAGATGGAGAAGTGTTTTAATTAAGGAAATATTAATTAAAGAGCCCAGTGATTTGTTTGATATGTTGGATGAACACTTGTTTTTATTTGATAGTTAAATCATAGACCATCGAAGTTTTGACCATCGTCGTCAATATGGAGAGACCGGTTGGATTATTATCCGAGAACCACTCCGTATTGGCAGTAGCGTTGCGAATCAGATTTTAGAAAGAAAATCAAAGACGGAGTAAAATGCAAGGGCTTTTTCTGTAAATAGAAATTGTGCCTTCGGTTTCGTTCAGTCCCAGAACGAAGAGTATGGACGAATGTCTGACAGAGTATTTTCAATGATTACATAGGTTGGTCCATAAAAATATATATGGTTGCAATGGATTTATTCCCTTAGCATATCATCCAGAATATTTGTGTAAACCAATTGGTGATTAATGGATCTGACAATGTGGCATTCAAAGTGATGGTGCTATCAAGAAATGGATAGTAGTCGTAGCCTCAGGCCTCAACAACTGGGAAATGACAAAAATCGGGTAGGCAGCATGGCTATGTGGGTCGCTCCCATTAGGGTGTATAATTACCTATCTAGAGATTCATTTAATTCCTTATTTTATTTGATGATGTTCCATTTGGGAAACAGTTGCTGATCCCAACCGTTGGTGATATACATTCGATACACTCAAGCGAAATGAGTGGTCGGTCATGTGTGGGACGGGTTGCAAGACGTTCTTGTTGAATCCAGTGTACTCGCCTCTAGAGATACACTATCGGTAGGTGGTCCCATACCTTGTCATAGTTGGAATTCAATCTCCAATAAGCGCCCCTCGGTTTTTGATTTTATACTATGTATGTAGAGAGTGAGATGCAAGCGTTCTGCTATTTGGTTATTTACTTGATTAGACATTAATATAATATAACTGGGTTTTGATATCAAAAATGTTTGGGGTTATAGTAAGGTAAAAACCGTCCGTGTTTATGTGTGGGTTGGTCTTACTATTTCTTTTGTTTTAAAAGGATTTTTTTGAAGTTAAACCATATGGTTGGAGTTTACTCACACCAGTCCCATGACTGACCCAGAGTTTATTTTGTTTTGTTTTTCCTAAACTCTTGGGTGCCCAAATTTGTACGGGCAGTCAAGTGTTTTAGGCTTTACAGATACACTTGGAGGAGTTGGAAGCAGGGGGCTTCACCGCTAGTTATTTTAGAGTTACTTCTGATGTACTAAATGTTGTATCGTACTATGATGGTGGTATGTATATATGATATAAAATTTTGTATTTCAAAGCTCATGTTATAGAATATATTTTATTCGTTCCACTGTGAGGTTCTGTATTGTTATTTCTGTTCTTCTTCTATCTTTTCTATTTTCTTTAACCCTAATGAGTCGTATTTCTGTATTATTTGAGTTGGTCGGGTGTTGTATTAGTCAGCTCAGATAGTATGGATTAGCGGGTCATTATAGTTGGTATAAGAGCTTAGGTTGAGCGAATACCTAGGCTTGATGGGGTTGTGCTCATTAGAGATAGGGTCAGTAGTACCCTAGAATGAGTTGAGTGTATATATATGAGAGCGCGTATTTGTAAATTGATATAAAAACTATTTTATATTGTGTTGGTTATTCTGTTTAGTAGTTTATGAATTCTGGTCGAATCGTGGGATGCCACGACGTCGATAGGAGTTTCTAAACATTGGAACAGTAGAATTGACATAATATTGTTTTAAAGTGGGTAAATGAAATAATCTTACCCAAAATTATATTTTGATAGGAAAGGAATATTTTTTTCTAAAATTATTATAGTATATTGATGTGTTGATTGCTATAATCAAACTAGATTATAAAAATTGGAACGGTATATATAACCAAAATAGAATTTGTATATGAATTAAGTATACAAATGAGATGAATTAAAATTGAATTCAAACTAGAATTTGGAATTTAAATCCTAGGAAGTTTGAAAGTATTTTCTGGAATATATTAGAACAACATAGCTTGGTGTTTGAAGAATTTGAACAAAAATCATTTTTAGTGGATTTTGAAAGTGATAAAGCAATAAACTCACTTCAGTAGCTGGAAAATAATTCTGATGATGACTACAGCACCATCAGTGTTCATTTTCGAGTTTCTAAGTGATGGATTGCTACCTTAGAGAAGTTTCTGATGGAAATTTGTTTGAAAGAAAACAAATTGGTTTGAAAATCCAAATGTTTTGAATTTGGAATGGTTCTAAATATATGGGAATATTGTAACGTCCCGCAAATCCATAACATCTGAGTTGAGTATATACATCACACGTCCAACCCAAATATCACGAAAATACGACCCATTTTTTTTTTGAAGAAAAAGGTAGAAGAAGAACAGAACTAACCAACACAGAATCTCACAACGCAGCGGAACAAAATATAATATATCATAACTTTTGAAATACAAAATTTCAACTATATAACATACACTTATCAGAATACAACACTTACAACACAGCGGAATAAAACTCTATATAACCAACGCTGAAGCCTCCTGCTCCAAGCTCCTTTAGATAGATCTGTAAAATCCTGAACTACTTGACTGCCCGTATAAATTTAGGCACCCAAGAACTTAGGTAGAACAAAGCAAAATAAACTCTGGGTCAGTCAAGGGACTGGTATGAGTAAACAGTTTAAAACAGCTTGAACAAGTAAATGATATCTCATAAGACCACGCCGTATAACGGAACGGGTTTTTCCCTTATGAGAATCCAAAATATCTTTATATCAAAACCTTTGGATATTATAATAATGCCTATCAACACAATATAATAATCATCTAGCAGAAACGCTTTCATCTCACGTTCTACATATATAGTATACAATCAAAACCGCAAGCACGTATTGGGTAATGGATTTCCAACTATGACAAGGTATGGAACCACCTTTCTCTACTGTACCTCTAGAGAGGAATACACTGGGTTCAACAAGAACATCTTGCAACCCGGCCACACATGACCGACCACTCATTTCGCTTGAGTGTATCGAATGTATATCACCAACGGTTGGGATCCGCAACAGTTTCCCAAATGGGACAACCATCAAAAATAGATTATTTTTAGATGTAAATGAAACTTTAGATCAGGTGATTATACACCCTAATAGGTGCGACCTACATAGCCATGTTGCCTGCCCGATTTCTGTCATTTACCGGTTGATGAGGCTTGGGGTTACGCTTTATCATCACATTAGATTCACTTCGAATGACACATTGTCAGATCCATCGAAAATCACTAATTGACGTCTACAACAGTACATTACGTGTTACCTGAAGAAGTTTCCTTCTCCGCTTCCACTCTTGGTACGGTTGAAGAAATCAATGTATGTGACCTTTCTGGAAATACTCTGTCAGACATTCATCCCTACAAGTCATCCAGGAAAAGGATGAACCGAAGCTACTATTCTGTATATCGATTTTAGTCAGTTGTTATCTAAGATTTATACAACAACCCTTGCACTTTACTCCGTGTAACGACCAAGATTTTTGAACAGTTTATTTTAAATATTTAGTATGGTTTAAATATTGAATTTATAATCTAAATGGTATTTTACTGGGTTATCGATTAAATAATCGAAATACGATTTATTTTGATAATCATCGAAATACGAGAACTGAAATAATTCAATTCGAAGGTAAAACTGAATCGAAATGGTTCAGATGATCAATATATATATTCTATTTATTACTAATTTTTAAGGAATTTATTTGCTTTGAATTTATATCACATTATATTAATTTAATATGTTATTTTTAAATATGGTCGAATTTAAACTATATAGCTATTAAGTTCAGAATAGTGTAATTACATTGGAACGACGGTCGGTACGCTAAAATAGCGGTTCACGATATTTAAATGTGAACCCCGAGATATTTTATCGTGGATAAGATCGAAATCAAATCAGTGTAATAACCCGGAAATTCTGAGCCAGTTTAAAATTTTTATTTTGGCAATTTTAGCGAATTTTGAATATTTAAAATGAATTATTTTAAATAAAAACGACGAGAAATTTATTTTGAATATAATTCGAACGAATATATTTATACGCGTCGTCGTTAGAATATAATTATATATATAATTATAAATAGAATTGAAAATGGCGCGGTAGTTCGATAATTCGATTTCAGACTTCAATTGAATGTACCGGGTGCAAAATAATCCGGATTTTAATGAAACCAAAAATATTAGGATATATTTGATAATATCTTTCCAACGAATCCGAAAAATCGAAATTTCATAGCGGGAATCAAAAGATATGTCTAGTTGAAAATTCTGAATAGTCGCTATGGAATTCAGTCCCTTAAAAATGGGAATTTTGCAAACGACCTCGGATTTCGACGAAACCACTTTTGCTGGATCCGTGATGTCAAACTATTGCTAGGTTTCAAATTTCATAATTTTTCAAATCAATATGTGAGCGTGGTAAAAGAAACTGTGTTTTGATCAATTATAGTTAAATTTAATCGACTTGAAAATAGCCATTTTTCAAACAGTCTCAGAATTCGACGAAATTAGTTTTGTTAGGACCGTATCGTCAAAACATAGCCAGATATAATTTTTCTGTAATTTTTAGAGTTAGTATGTAGCCCCGGTAATTTAAAATGTACGTTCAAAATAAATATAAATTGATTTATATTTTAATTCTGATGAAAACTGATCGTAACGACTGAAATGGGTTACGAAACATATTCCATTGTGTCCGGGATGGGGGTTATTAGCTAGGGGTGACACACGTTGGGTTTGATTTGGAGTTCATATCAACATATAGACATTTTTGGAAAATAAATAGAATAAAATTAAAATACGCTATAAATACCATGGTATACCGTATTATTCAGCAAACCCTATTCTCCCTATACGATCGCCACTCTTCATCGTTGATGGCTAAAATCATTCGATCTTCAATCCTTAAATTCTTCCAATCCACAAATAATTAACATATGAAACCAAAGCGAATTTTATAGAGATTCACACCAGCTTCAAGTCTATACGATCATGATCAAAAGCAGGGGAGTATTAAGGTCGGGTTTGGGTACCCTGTGCATTCGAACTGAACTAGGGGGCACGTGGGGCCTTCGATTGAGCCTGGGTTCTCGGCGACGGAGGAAGACGATGGGGGCTATCGGGTGGTGGTCGCGGATGGCTCTCTGGTGGCCGGAGTTGTGGTGCGTTGGTGAGGAAGTAAGGTCGACAGTGGGACTTCTCGTGATAGAGAACCAACGAAACAAAGAAGAAAGGGTCAGGGCCCTTAGATCAACAGATGGACAACTAAGGTTAATTATACCCTAACTGTTTAGTTAATTGTCCATTCAATTGATCATTGTTTAAAAAAAAATTACATAAATAAACATTTATTTGTAAACATAAATAAGCATTTAATTGGAAAATAATAAGAACAAAATGTTTTGTGTAAATCAAAAAGGACATCGTTTTGTCTATAAGATATAAAAATTTACATTTGGTTTTGAAATAAAAAAAATAGAACTTTGTTTTGCAAATACAAATCATATCGTCTGCAATTAGAAATCACATCGTTTTGCATATTAAATTAACATTGTCTTAATCATGAAATTACCATTGTATTAATCAGGAAATTAGCATTATTTTAGTCATAAAAAGAAGCGTTGTTTTAAATTTTGTTTTAGAAAATATAAAACATGATTTATATAAAAGAGCGTTGTAAAGGAAAACATGATTTATAAAATAGCATGTTTGTGAAGATAAACAGATCATGTTTTGCAAATAGAAATGAACACCGTCTTGCAAACAAAAATAACATCGTTTTGATAACAAAATTATACATTGTCTTTGTATAAATAATAAACATTGTTTTGATAAATAAAATCAACATTGTTTTAAAAATAAAATTAACATTTGCTTTGAATAAAAAGATCAAAGTTTTATATAGTAAAATTGACATTGTTTTAAACTATATAAAAAAAACTTTGTTTTAAAAATCACTTTGTTTTGAAAATCACATTGTTTTTGTAAATGAAAGAACATCGTTTTGATTATAAATAAAAGGACAATGTTTTGAAATGAAAAGAGTCGTATTGTTTTTAAATATGATTTTTATATAAACATAACTTACATAAAAATATGATTTTTGTAGTATATATAGAACAACATAAAAATATGATTTTTAACACAAACCGCTTGGAAAACAGAATGCGATGGAATCGAGTGGAAGCGAACAGAATCCAAACCAACATCCGATATAGAACTGACGAGATGTAAACCAATCAATGTGAGAACTCCTCACTTAAATTTCTATACAGTTATTTATCTATTTTCATAACTGAAAAGTATATAGAGTTGCTAGTTTAGATTTCTCTCAGTTAATCACTATAAACTGTACACTGTGCTTGATTAGATCACTCCCCTCGTCCACAAACCATGGACAATTTAAATTGACTGTATTGTATGTTGTTTGTGATGTTGAGATGATAAAAATAATGTTAACACCAAATTTGGTAGTTGAAATTAGACTGTAATTTGAAAAGTGAAATTTGGTTAAATCTATTAACCAATAATTTGTGTACATAAACTGTTGTTGTTTGAAAACCCCACACGGGTCTGGGGATGATAATTTATTCACATCTCCCCTAAATTTAATTATATGTCAATCGATGGACTGACATGCTGGCGAGCGTTAATTAATTATTTTAATGCTTACTCAGATGTAAATTTCACTTTGGTTGTGAATGGACTATTTAGTGATTATCGATCATTATTATGAAATACATGCGATGTATAAAATCCGTATAATTCAAATTATATGGTACTTGATTTAGTCTCATTCCAATTTGGAATAAAACAAAGGCTTATAAATAATATTCAGTTAGGATCAAATTATGATTTTAATGTTTTAAAATAATATCCACAATATTATTTTAAGTGAATTAAGTCGAGTTAAGTAGATTACGTCATTTTACTCGAACGGTTGGTTTATTTATTTTATAATAAATATTGCAAGTAAATTTCAAAATTTAACATTTTGAAAATATTATTTTAATATTATAATAATATTAAAATGAAATGTAAAACGTATTAATTGGCTAAGAGATAAACGTGCTTAACCCGAGGTTAGAATGAGTTTGCGGTATAAGTCTGCCCGGACCCGCCCGGCACATCCAGCAACCGCAAACAATAAATCTAATGTGAGAGGTTAACGCACTGATAAATGATGAATAAATATTTAAAAGTTGAATTTCAAAATTAGACATTTTGAAAATATTATTATTATATCATCTTAATATTATAAGAACATGTGAAATTCAATTTTTATTAAAAGATGAAAGTCTAGTTGAACCCTTTTGAAATAAATTTATAAATGCTTTTTTTTATTATTATTTTATTTTTAGATAAAAATCAACTATTTATATTTTATTTATTTAATGGCCTGAATAGAACGCGCCGCGCCGCGACCGTTCGCGAATTTCGACCATTAACTTCAAATTGACGTAGCGGAAGATCCGACCGTCGGATTCTTCTGAAACCGGAACCTACGGGTTCGTACCGAAAAGAGCTTTCATATGATAATAAAAGATTTGAAATCCAACGGTCAGATTTTCAGAAATGTTTAAATAAAATTGGAATAAAAACAGCGTCAGTGCAATTAAATGACCTGAAACGTCATTTAATTGAATAGGCCTATTTTTTTAATAAATAAATAAAAATAGGGAAAAATTATGTAAAAACATAATAACTGATTTAAAAGGGTTTTTGATGGAAAAATTCCAAGTTTTATAAAGATAAAAGGTATTTTTATCAGAATGAGTGATTTATTTATTTATAAATAAATAAAGAGGATTTAAGATGGATTAAATATAAACAAGAATTTCCAATGAATATATTGGAATGGAATTGAAAGGAAATTAACTTCGGGTTATTTCAATGTTGGATTCTGGAATGATACAGATATTATGCTGGAAATTTGGAAGATATTTAATATCGTTATTTCCAATATGATATCGATTTGTTATAAAATTTGGTATTGAATATAAGTCGATATAATTCCCATTCATAGTTTTATACTTAATATTAAATAAAATTAGGGTTAGTAGTGGATGGTGTTTTGAATAACACTGTTCTTAAACCCATATGAGAAAGAATAAATCATTTAATTAAGATTTAGATGGGATTTCCAATTATTAAACATAATTGAAATTAAAAGTAAGTTGATTGTGGGTTGATTGTGAACAATGTTTAAAGTGACATTTGTTCTTGAAACCCAAATCAATGGAATTTTCTAAAGAGAAGTTTTTCAATTAAATACATTAAATTGGAATTAGATGGAATAGGATTTTGGATTTATCGTGAACAATGTTTTAAGTGACATTTTGTAACAACCCGTATTTTCAATAATCTGTTATAACATAAATCAAGGCAGAATTTAATTCTAAATTCTGAATCAAGGGAAACGGGCTATGCCATTGCGTTCGTCTCGGAAAAATACGCGAAATAGAGTCCGAGTTTTCGAAAATCGGAGTCCGTATGACCCGATTAAGGCCCAACGAAGTTTTCAGAAAATTCCTAAGTAAAAACAGATTTCAAATTCAAACTTGAATCTGGAAAATTGGGCCAGCTGGGCCAGGCGGGAAAATTCCCGCCAGAACACCCAAGTCGACAGCCCTGTCGACTTGGGAGTCGACTTGGTTGGACCCAAGTCGACAGCCCTGTCGACATGGCTGTCGACTTGGTCCAGCCGGGCTGTTTAGCCTGGTGCACCAGTTTGAGATTGTGTTGAGCTTGGGGGCCAGATTCGGTTTTAAGGGCTGAGATTGCAACTAGGGTTTAATCCTACGGCCTAAAACACTTGCCTAATCTATAAATAAGACCCTAACCTAACCTAAATCATCATTAATCTATCCTACAACTAAACTATGGCAAAATAAATCCTCTCTTGGCCTCCACTCTCTTCACAAAATTTCTAAAATCATTTCTATGAAAGATTTTACATGCATACAAGTGTTTTCAAGCTTGTATAAGCATCATTAGCTTGCATTCAAGTCAAGTTCTAATATTTGCATCATAAAGGAAGGGTTTTGATCATTTTAGCTTGCATTTTGGGGTTTAATTTGGTTGCATAAGGGCTTTGTCATATTTCCTAAGCATTGTAAGCCCTATTCTACTTTCATACTTAAACTCTAAAGTTAAATGTATGATATGCAAGTTTTCTATGATGTAATATGCAAGTTTATCATGTTATGCTAGTTTTCTATGATGTAATATGATAAACTTCTATGATGTAATATGCAAGTTTATCATGTTATGCAAGTTTTCTATGATGTAATATGCAAGTTTATCATGTTATGCAAGTATGCTATGATATGATATGCAAGTTCATCATGTTATGTTATGCAAGTTTGATATGCAAGTTGTCATATGATATGCAAGTTGTGTTATGCAAGTTTGGGTTGAACATTTTGTTCATGCTATCATGTTATGCAAGCTTATCTTGGGTTTATGAACATAAAGCTTCAAGCTTTATGCTAAAGGTTGCATTTTAGCAACATGTAAGTTATCATATCTCTTATGATAACTTGCATGTGAGGCTAAATGCGAACTTATGGCCATGTTTACATGTCATTTAGCACCATGTATCATCAATATGCCAAGTTTGGTTTTATGCATGTTTTTGAGGCCAAAATATGTAATATGCGAGTATATGAACACATGAACGTTTCATATGCCACCATGTTAAACTTGTGGCTTCAACACCTTTTATGTCATGATTATGCCAAGTTCCCTCTTTCTATCCATTATGTGCTATTGCGATATGTAAGCGATGGGATTGCGTTTGGGGTTGGGTAAAAGTAAAAGACATAAAAACATAAGCTTGGGAATTTACCTATTAAGTTAGGTCTACCCATTGGGAATTTACCTATTAAGTTAGGTCTACCCAATTGCTTGAAAACTTGTAACATGTTTTGGAAATATGATGGACATGACACTTAGAAAAGATAAGTGTGGCCAACTCGAAGTTGGGTTGAGTTTGTAGCGTAAACCTACCCGGAACCGACCGGCTTAACTAGTTGCTACAAACAATAGGACCCAATGTGAGAAGTTGGTCATGTTGTACCTTGGACCCGAGGTTAGACCAAGTTGTGGTGTAAAGCTACCCGGACCCGCCCGGCTTAACTAGTCACCACAACAAGGTCTAATGTGAGAGGTTAAGGCGCATTAAATTAATTAATGCCTCGTGATTAGGGTTAAGTCATGGTCCACTTAGTACTTAACCAATTTGGGCTCGGTAGATTAATCGGGGTTAAGTCGTGAACTCATCGTTACACTTAACCAAGTTAATCCATGATTAGTAAGAGGGTTAAACCGTATTTAACCCACTAGAAAATCCTAGCAATGGGGGCCCACTCCAGCAGTAATCCCAAGTTAGTATCATCATGACCCTAGGGACTAGGCTAGGGTGGGGGCACGATTACTGGGCTGGAGGTAAGCGACCAATAAACGACGGCAGGGTGGTACGCCGGTGTAGTTCCGGGCGGACCATGGTCGTGCACATAGTCCGAAGCCGGGGAAATCATGCACGGTTACCAGTAGATCGAGACTGTGCACTCATGTTTATGGTGTCCAGGGGTTGCCACCCTAGGGCTTGATACACCCGACGGGAGACCCTGCACAGTCTGACTACAATCATGTTTGGGCCGTATTGACACCAACACGTGATGAGTTAAGCTTAGGGAGCTGATCGACTAGACCGTTTGGTTGGACCTCGTATTAGGGTCACTTCATGTTATTGGGCCAAGGCTTGGGCCAAGGGATCAATACTTGTTTATTCAAGTCATGTTAGTTTGCTAGTACACCTGTGGTGCAAAACCTTAATCCTGATTATGCGATGACACCTTTATCTACCTTGTTAGTTAATCATCATGCTAGTATGTTGTTATCCTTATGTTCATCCCTGCTGCTCATGCCAGTTAACTTTATCAGTTTACATTGATTGTAGTAGGGCTTACTCAGTCTTTTTGACTGACCTGTTTTCTTTCGCCTCTTTTCTTCCGTTCCCCCCCCCCCAGGTTCTCAGGGAGGGAATATTGGAGCTTAGCTGGATTTTCTGACCGCTTGCTTGAGGGATTTAGCTCATGTACAGTTTGACATGAAGCTGGTTATGGCTATCACTTCTGTTGGGGATTAGTATTTATGTGTTTCAGTTTTTCAGTTGATGTTGTTTTATCTAGACTTGTTTATTTAGAAAGATGACATTATGATGTAACAGACTTGTTTTGAAATGGTTTAAAATCTTCCGCTGTTTTATCTATGTTATTTACTCTGTTTACGCATATACATATGTTCTTGTTCTGCCTTGATATATCATTATGCATGTTTACCTGATTCAAACGCCCCTCCAAAGTCTGAGTGCTTGCAAGAGTCACCCTGGCGGAGGCGGGGTGTTACAATTTGGTATCAGAGCATATGGTTTACGAGAAGGAACAAAAAGGTTTTTAAAACTTTTGGAAAACTATTCTCAAAACCAAGTATAAAGTATTTTCCAATGAAAAGTCTAGTTTATTTTTAAAGACTATTCCCCAAAAAGCCATTAGCAAAATTCCTTCGTTTTTTTTTCGCCATTCTGAATCTGTCTTTTTCTTCGTTTTCAGCATGGCCGATAACTTTGCTATTCCGGAGGGAGTGCACGTACCTGTTTGGTATAGGAGACTTTTGGAGGCTAGGGCGACCGAAGCCGGCCCCGCAGATGTCCCTCCTCCTCCTCCTCCAGTAGTTAATCCTCCTCCAGTAGTTAATATTCCTCCTCCTGTAGTTAATGTTCCTCCTCCTCCTGTCGCTGAGGTTCCTCTTCCTCCTCCCCCTCAGCATCCTCAAGCTGACTTCGCAAAGACTTGCAAAGATTTCAAAGCAATGGGTGGCAAGAACTTTCAAGGCACTGAGACTTTTGTAGAGGCCATAAATTGGTTGAAAGAGACCGAGGATTTATTTGCTATCTTTGGGATAGACGATCAGAGGAAAGTCTTGTTGGCGGTTTGGCTTATGAAGGATGAGGCCGCTTATTGGTGGGAAGTCACCAATGGTACTAGGCCTGTTGAGACTTGGGCCGATTTCAGGGCAAGGTTCATGCTTAAGTTTTTATCTTCTGCTGAGGAGAGTCTGCAAATGGAGAGGTTCATAACTTTGAGACAAGGAGATATGTCTGTCAAAGAGTATGTGAATAAGTTCAATCAGTTAGCTCGTTTTGGCTTGGATATGGTGAATACTCCCCAGAAGAAGTCTCTTCGTTTTGCTAGAGGATTGAATGAGCCGTTGCAGGGATTGGCTATGTCACATATTCCGCATGGGGCCACGTTTGAGAGTTTGGTTGATATGGCGTTACTTCAGGGAGATGTCAAGAAAGAGGTCAAGATGAATGATACTCAAGCCAAGAAGACTGATTCCAAGGGAAAAGGAAATCAGGGTAATCCAAGTGGTCAAAGCAGTCAAGGCAATTAGAACAAGAACAAGAGTCAAGGCAACAAGGGGAACAACAACAAGGGCAATAACAACAAGGGCAAGAACAACAAGGGGAAGTGCCATTATTGCGGTTCAGTTGGGCATCTTATCAAGGATTGTAAGAAGAGGAAAAGGAAGAATGGTGAATGCTTTTTCTGCGGTGAGACTGGACATTTCAGTAAGGATTGCCCGAGGAAGCAAGGGCAAGGCCAGGGCCAGGCTCAGCGTGCTGGACCTTCAGGAGGGCTAGTTCATGCTCTCAATGTCGCTCCAGTTCCCGATCGAGGTAGTATTTCTGTTGAGAGCCTTGTATATATTTCTGATTTTCCAGTTCGTACCTTGTTTGATTCTGGTGCATTGCATAGCTTTATCTCATCTGATCTTGTTGATAGTTTGCACCTTAGTACTAGCTTGGTAGATGATCCCGTCTGTGTCTCAAATCCTATTGGGGGTTCCGCCCATTTGTCTATGATATGTGGGGATTTGAGGATCTCTATACTGAGTGTAGAGTTCTTGTGCAGTGCTTATGTTCTTGGTTTCAGGGGATAAAGATTGATATTGGGCATGGATTGGCTGTCCAGATATGGAGCCATTCTTGATTGTGATCATAGGGTTGTGAGGCTCGTGACTCGCCTCGGGAACACCCTAGAGATTTCTTGTGATCCGAGAGGTCCCGTCGTGTTGTGCTATCTGGAATCACTCGACTCGTCAATGGAAACTCTTCAGTCTGTAAGAGTGGTTCGAGAGTATCCGGATGTTTTCGATGAAGTTAGGGGATTGCCCCCTAAGCGAGAGATTGATTTCCGCATTTATCTGGTGGATAATGCAAAGCCGGTTTCTTTGCTCGTTCGGCACATGGCTCCGCGTGAAAGGCGGGAGCTAAGTAAGCAAGTGAAAGAGTTGCTTGAGAAGAATTTCATTAGACGAAGTATATCTGAATGGGGAGCGCCTGTGGTATTTGCTACCAAGGCAGATGGTTCTCTCCGACTTTGTGTTGATTATCGAGAGTTGAATAAGATGACTAAGAAGAACAGACACCCGTTACCGAGGATCGATGATCTCTTTGACCAGCTTGTCGGTGCTTCTGTTTTCTCTCAGCTTGATCTTGCTACGGGATTCCATCAGCTCAGGGTAGCTGAAGATAGTATAGACAAGACTGCGTTCAGAACTCCAGATGGATTCTTCGAATGGTTTGTCATGCCGTTCGGCTTGACTAATGCACCCGCATATTTCGTGGACTTGATGAGTAGGGTGTTCAGGGAGTTCTTGAACAAGTTTGTCGTGGTCTTCGTAGATGATATTCTGATCTTCTCTAAGGACGAGGAAGAGCACGCAAGGCATCTCATGGAGGTGATGGATACGCTTAGAGCGCATCAGTTGAAGGCCAAGTTCTCCAAGTGTCACTTTTGGAGAAGGGAAGTTAGATTCCTTGGGCATATAGTATCTAAGCAAGGCTTAGCGGTGGATCCCGCTAAGGTAGTTGCGGTTCAGGATTGGAAGACTCCAAGGAATGCAACCGAAGTGAGAAGTTTTCTAGGTCTTGCGGGTTTTTACCGGAAGTTCATCAAGGACTTCGCGAAGATATCCGCTCCTCTCACTAAATTGACGAAGAAGAATTTAGTTTTTTCTTGGAGTATAGAATGCGAGCTTGCTTTTCAGAAGCTCAAGAGAGCCCTCACATCAGCACCCGTTCTAGCTTTGCCCGATGGAGGGAAGTTATTCACAGTATACACCGATGCATGTGGCACGGGGTTAGGAGCTGTTCTTATGCAAGAAGGAAGGGTGATATGCTTTGGCGGTAGACAACTCAAAGTGCATGAGAAGAATTATCCCACTCATGACTTAGAGTTGGCAGCAATAGTATATGCACTCAAGGCTTGGCGCCATTATCTTCTGGGCGAAAGATTTGAGCTTTATACCGACCACAAGTCATTGAAGTATCTCTTTTCTCAGAAGGATCTGAATCTGAGGCAACAAAGATGGATGGAATTCTTGGCGTCCTATGATTTTGAGATAGCTTATACCCCTGGCAAGGGGAATGTGGTAGCAGATGCATTGAGTAGAAGAAGGTTGACCCTAAGTCCTCTATTCGTTGAGATGAAGAATTTAGAGTATGTGACGACCTTTGATTTCTCTTTGGTGATTGAGTCGATGACCGGTTCTTTAGCATCTCTGGAACTCAGACCTACCCTTCTTGATCAATTTGGGGCTTCGAAAAAAGAAGACCCTCAGATAGTTGAGATTATGGATAAGATGATTCGAGAAGAGACGTCTAGTCATCTCGCTCGATATTCTATTGATGACAAGGGTTGGCTGAGGAGAGATGGAAGGTTATGTGTTCCCATGGTAGAAGATTTAGTAAGAAAAGTTCTTGAGGAAGCGCATCGCTCTAAGTTGACTATACATCCAGGCGGAGATAAGATGTATAAAGATATGAAGCGCATTTTCTTTTGGCCTGGGATGAAGAAGGACGCGACAGAGTTTGTCTCTAGATGTATCATTTGCAAGCAACTTAAGGCCGAGTCGAAGAAGCCTGGTGGGCTATTGCATCCTCTAGACATTCCACTTTGGAAGTGGGAGAGTATTTCCATGGATTTTATCGATGGGCTACCAAGGTCAAGCAGAGGGAATACGAGCATTTGGGTTATTGTGGATAGACTTACGAAGAGTGCTCATTTCATTCCGGTGAAGAGCAAGAGGACCGCATCTTGGCTAGCGTCTGTATATCTTCGTGAGACTTCATGGAGTCCCTTCTAGTATAGTCAGTGACCGTGACCCAATCTTTACAAGTCAATTCTGGAATAGCTTGCAAGAAGCTATGGGCACGAGGTTGAATCTAAGTACGGCTTATCACCCACAGACGGACGGTCAGACCGAAAGGGTGAATAGGGTACTCGAGGATTGTTGAGGCTTTGTATTCTGGATTTTGGTGGTACTTGGGAAGACCATCTTCCTCTTGTTGAGTTTGCATATAATAACAGTTATCAGGCAAGCATAGGGATGGCACCATTTGAAGCTTTATATGGGAGGCCGTGCAAGTCGCCTACATATTGGTGGGAGACTACAGATAAGCTTATACTTGGGCCTGATATGATCAGAGATACATCCGAGAAGGTCGAGTTGATTCGGAGACGGATGAAAGCGGCCTAAGACCGACAGAAATCCTATGCTGATAAGCGAAGAACGGATTTGGAGTTTGATGTTGGGGATATGGTTTTCGTGAAGGTTTCTCCTTTGCGGAATGTGGTCCGATTTGGAGCCGTTGGGAAGTTGGCACCGAGGTTTGTTGGACCATTCCCTATTATAGAGAGGATCGGGCAGATGGCTTATAGAGTGAAGTTGCCCGAGAAGCTTGCCGGAGTACACGATGTTTTTCATGTCTCGCATCTCCGGAAGTGTTTACATGAATCAGCGGAGGTTGTCGAGCCAAGTGTTCTGAAGGATGTGGAAGTGGAGAAAGAGGCTACCTTGAGGAGAGCTCCGATTCGTATCTTGGGGACAGAGACCAAGAAGCTAAGGAATCGAGAGGTCAGATTGGTGAAGGTTCAATGGGGTGAAGCCGAAGAAGACGCAACTTGGGAAACCGAGGAGAAGATGCGTGGGCTTTATCCATTCCTTTTTGAGGGTACACTCTCAATCTCTTTTCTTTGATTAGCATATCTTTCTCTTTGCTATCCATGTTTATCTAGTTTATCGTGTTAATCTTGTCATGAGAACCTTAGGTAGAAACCCTTTGGATGAAACATGTGTTTGAAACATGTTATGCTTGATGGTTGCAAGTGGCTGCAAGTGTTTGCAAGTGGTTACTCGTGGATGCATTATACACGTTAGGCACTAGATCGGCTCACACACTCCTCATATTGCATTTGCATGAGTGTTTATGCTTATTCATGGATGAAATTTTTTGTGTTATCACATGGATGTTGCATATGGATGTATGTTATGTGCACACATATAGATGTTATACATTATGTTAGGAATTGCATACATATGGATTCATTTCACTAACATAATCTGCATTGATGATATTTGCATTAGATAGGTACATATACACACACCTTTGCATATGTTCATACAACATTTAGAATCTTGTAAGAACAATGATTGCTCATGGATGATGTTTTGAGTAGATGGATGTTGGATGGTAGGATACGTTCTTCCTAACTTGAAGATTTCGGGGACGAAATCCTTTAAGGAGGGGAGAATGTAACAACCCGTATTTTCAATAATCTGTTATAACATAAATCGATGCAGAATTTAATTCTAAAATCTGAATCAAGGGAAACGGGCTATGCCATTGCGTTCGTCTCGGAAAAATACGCGAAATAGAGTCCGAGTTTTCGAAAATCGGAGTCCGTATGACCCGATTAAGGCCCAACGAAGTTTTCAGAAAATTCCTAAGTAAAAACAGATTTCAAATTCAAACTTGAATCTGGAAAATTGGGCCAGCTGGGCCAGGCGGGAAAATTCCCGCCAGAACACCCAAGTCGACAGCCCTGTCGACTTGGGAGTCGACTTGGTTGGACCCAAGTCGACAGCCCTGTCGACTTGGCTGTCGACTTGGTCCAGCCGGGCTGTTTAGCCTGGTGCACCAGTTTGAGATTGTGTTGAGCTTGGGGGCCAGATTCGGTTTTAAGGGTTGAGATTGCAACTAGGGTTTAATCCTATGGCCTAAAACACTTACCTAATCTATTAATAAGATCCTAACCTACCCTAAATCATCATTAATCTATCCTACAACTAAACTATGGCAAAATCAATCCTCTCATGGCCTCCACTCTCTTCACAAAATTTCTAAAATCATTTCTATGAAAGATTTTACATGCATACAAGTTTTTTCAAGCTTGTATAAGCATCATTAGCTTGCATTCAAGTCAAGTTCTAATATTTGCATCATAAAGGAAGGGTTTTGATCATTTTAGCTTGCATTTTGGGGTTTAATTTGGTTGCATAAGGGCTTTGTCATATTTCCTAAGCATTGTAAGCCCTATTCTACTTTCATACTTAAACTCTAAAGTTAAATGTATGATATGCAAGTTTTCTATGATGTAATATGCAAGTTTATCATGTTATGCAAGTTTTCTATGATGTAATATGCAAGTTTATCATGTTATGCAAGTTTTCTATGATGTAATATGCAAGTTTATCATGTTATGCAAGTTTTCTATGATGTAATATGCAAGTTTATCATGTTATGCAAGTATGCTATGATATGATATGCAAGTTCATCATGTTATGTTATGCAAGTTTGATATGCAAGTTGTCATATGATATGCAAGTTGTGTTATGCAAGTTTGGGTTGAACATTTTGTTCATGCTATCATGTTATGCAAGCTTATCTTGGGTTTATGAACATAAAGCTTCAAGCTTTATGCTAAAGGTTGCATTTTAGCAACATGTAAGTTATCATATCTCTTATGATAACTTGCATGTGAGGCTAAATGCGAACTTATGGCCATGTTTACATGTCATTTAGCACCATGTATCATCAATATGCCAAGTTTGGTTTTATGCATGCTTTTGAGGCCAAAATATGTAATATGCGAGTATATGAACACATGAACGTTTCATATGCCACCATGTTAAACTTGTGGCTTCAACACCTTTTATGTCATGATTATGCCAAGTTCCCTCTTTCTATCCTTTATGCGCTATTGCGATATGTAAGCGATGGGATTGCGTTTGGGGTTGGGTAAAAGTAAAAGACATAAAAACATAAGCTTGGGAATTTACCTATTAAGTTAGGTCTACCCATTGGGAATTTACCTATTAAGTTAGGTCTACCCAATTGCTTGAAAACTTGTAACATGTTTTGGAAACATGATGGACATGACACTTAGAAAAGATAAGTGTGGCCAACTCGAGGTTGGGTTGAGTTTGTAGCGTAAACCTACCCGGAACCGACCGGCTTAACTAGTTGCTACAAACAATAGGACCCAATGTGAGAAGTTGGTCATGTTGTACCTTGGACCCGAGGTTAGACCAAGTTGTGGTGTAAAGCTACTCGGACCCGCCCGGCTTAACTAGTAACCACAACAAGGTCTAATGTGAGAGGTTAAGGCGCATTAAATTAATTAATGCCTCGTGATTAGGGTTAAGTCATGGTCCACTTAGTACTTAACCAATTTGGGCTCGGTAGATTAATCGGGGTTAAGTCGTGAACTCATCGTTACACTTAACCAAGTTAATCCATGATTAGCAAGAGGGTTAAACCGTATTTAACCCACTAGAAAATCCTAGCAATGGGGGCCCACTCCAGCAGTAATCCCAAGTTAGTATCATCATGACCCTAGGGACTAGGTTAGGGTGGGGGCACGATTACTGGGCTGGAGGTAAGCGACCAATAAACGACGGCAGGGTGGTACGCCGGTGTAGTTCCGGGCGGACCATGGTCGTGCACATAGTCCGAAGCCGGGGAAATCATGCGCGGGTACCAGTAGATTGATACTGTGCACTCATGTTTATGGTGTCCAGGGGTTGCCGCCCTAGGGCTTGATACACCCGACGGGAGACCCTGCACAGTCTGACTACAATCATGTTTGGGCCGTATTGACACCAACACGTGATGAGTTAGGCTTAGGGAGCCGATCGACTAGACCGTTTGGTTGGACCTCGTATTAGGGTCACTTCATGTTATTGGGCCAAAGCTTGGGCCAAGGGATCAATACTTGTTTATTCAAGTCATGTTAGTTTGCTAGTACACCTGTGGTGCAAAACCTTAATCCTGATTATGCGATGACACCTTTATCTACCTTGTTAGTTAATCATCATGCTAGTATGTTGTTATCCTTATGTTCATCCCTGCTGCTCATGCCAATTAACTTTATCAGTTTACATTGATTGTAGTAGGGCTTACTCAGTCTTTTTGACTGACCTGTTTTCTTTCGCCTCTTTTCTTCCGCCCCCCCCCCCCCCCCCCAGGTTCTCAGGGAGGGAATATTGGAGCTTAGCTGGATTTTCTGACCGCTTGCTTGAGGGATTTAGCTCATGTACAGTTTGACATGAAGCTGGTTATGGCTATCACTTCTTTTGGGGATTAGTATTTATGTATTTCAGTTTTTCAGTTGATGTTGTTTTATCTAGACTTGTTTATTTGGAAAGATGACATTATGATGTAACAGACTTGTTTTGAAATGGTTTAAAATCTTCCGCTGTTTTATCTATGTTATTTACTCTGTTTACGCATATACATATGTTCTTGTTCTGCCTTGATATATCATTATGCATGTTTACCTGATTCAAACGCCCCTCCAAAGTCTGAGTGCTTGCAAGAGTCACCCTGGCGGAGGCGGGGTGTTACACATTTGTTCTTTAACCCATTTATGATAATATTAATTTCTCAAGAATGGATACATCACTAAATAATGATTTTAGAAGATTAAAACTAAATAGAGTCTTAATCTTTAATTGGATTGAAATGGGAATTTAGAAATTAAATTTACTAAGCAATCTGAGAATGGGATATCACCAGTTTTATTCCATGCGTTAGTTAAATCTTTTATTCGATTTATACGATAAAATGGTAATTAAATTTATCGTAACATATTGGGTGTTAGATATGGAGTACCACCAGTTTTACTCCATGGGTTGTATAGGTTGGGGATGGGATATCAATAAATGATTACTTCGGTAAGGCGTTAATCCCGACTAGCTGAATAAACCTTAATTTGGTTTAAATTATAATCAAAGAATACTCTTGATTGGAATGAGGCGTTGGTTGTGTTTTTAAAGCACATAATTTTAAATTACGCAAATTATTCAGGAAGACCGGGTTTAACCCATTCTGAATAATTCATACGACGATTGAATATCGACGATGAAGACGGTTATTGGAGACCGAGAAATTTCCATATCGAATGAATGATTATTGATATCTTGATTGGACCGTACACCCAAAATGAGGGAAAGTTGGTGATCATTCAGACGTATTTGGGGATCTACCGGATATAGTTTCGTTCAAAACCCAGAACGAACTAGTAAATGGATTGCGTGTCTGACATGGTATTTCTTTATATTGTACTTGTTGATCTCTGTTTTACGTATAACTATCTGGTGGTGGAGAATTTATTCTTCGCTTAACACCCGGTTATATATTGGTAGATGATCAATGATATGGTATGGTCTGACAATGTGGCACGCCAAAATGCAAATGATCAAGGCTTTTGTTGAAAAGCAGGGCCTTGTGGGATGATCGAAGCATTGCCAATTTCGGCATCGCTTTGTGTTTAGCGTTACGTCACGAGCCTCACACCCCGGTATGAACCAAAAACGGGAGAGGACAGCAGGGAGGGCATTGCGTTTCTTTCTAGCTAGAGTGATGTCAGGGACCTGCCAGCGTTGACATTTTACTTATGTGGATGATGGATTTTGAGGTGCCTCGGATTTATAGGCCGGAAGTGGTCATACTATAAGTCCAAAAGGACCGGGAAACGCATGCTTAGGAATTATGAATTCACACTTAATGTGGACCGGCCCTGCATGTTACCTAGGTACAGTTGCGGCTGAAGCCTGAGGCACATGCTAGAGTGTCTCGAAACGGAAGGATTGCGCCTTGCCTTGGTTCATAGATGGAAATCCAACTTCCAATACGGTATTTCGGTTTTGATTGTAGAACTAGTATGGCGACATGATATATGGTACCCATGCCGCCTATGATTGATACGTTTATATTCGAAATTGTTTTTGACACTATGCACTTATAGTAATATCAAATAAATTTGTTTTCTACATATCAAGCATGTTTGGCTATTATAAGGTAAAACTCTATCCTCCGGCTTGCATTGCATTGTGTGATGGGACCTGAGTCTTATAATAGCTTCATTTTTTCAAAAAGCATTGCGTTGTTTTATTCTGGAAACTAAGATTCATGTGGAGTAAACCCGTTCCGCGTTAGCGGCGTGGTCCCATGATTTTCCCACTTTTAAAATAAAGTTAATAACTGTTTTTAGTTCTCACACCAGTCCCATGACTGACCTGGAGTTTATTGTTTTAACCTAAACTCTGGGTGCCCATATTTTTCCACACGGGCAGCTAGTAGTTTTGGTTTTGTAGATATTATATTCACAGGATCCTGGTCTACAACGGAAGCTATATTCAGGAAGCTCTGTATCCGTGTATCTCTTTCAGCTGTATTTTGTATTATTTTTCCGCTGCTATTTAAATGTAATTTAAACTCTGATATTGTATTTCTGTTGTATAATATTTATCCATACTCTGGGATATTCTTGTACTCTGATGTAATTGTTGTAACAGCAATAAAATGTTCTTCTGTTTTATGTTCTGATGTGTGTTGTTCTCAAAGCAATCCACGCTTTCCTTTACGGGGAAGTTTGGGTTGTCACATTTGGTATCAGAGCTTTGGTTTACAGAGCTCGAGAACAAGACACATTAGAACCATACAAAAGAATTCATCAGATATTGGATTAGTAATATCCAATTAGAATGACTCGTTAGAGATGGGATCAGTAGTATCCTAGAATGGGTGTGAAGAGTATATTTTTCCAATGAAAACAATTTTGTTTTGAAAATTTAAATCGTTTTATACGTATTTGAATATTTATTTATTTTGAATTTGGACAATCCGCTATATAAGGATTTTGCATATACGCGTCATGAACGTATATTCGAAGTTTTAATATACCGGATAGATATAGAATTACACTCTAGTCGCCCGGAGATGATGTTGATAATGACCATGGCATCATCGATATTTATGTTCGTGTTTCGAAGGTGTGATTTCTATATATTTCCATTTAGACTGGTGTGAGAACGAAAACTAATATAGTTAGAACACATTGTTGTGAATTGACATCAAAAACATGATTTTCTGTACATGTTTCAAAATTATGAATTTGAAACTCTAATTCACTAATTGATTGATGTTTGTGTTGTTTGTTTATTTGTTTGATAAATTTTGAACCACTTAGTCTAATAGAATCAAATATTGAATTGTATTGAAAATTGGTCGCATTTGCTTGCATATACATATACTTACATTGAACAGGTCATAGCAAGGAGGCTAGAGCAGAGAATAAAATTTGTTTGCCCGACAAATAGGTACATGTTTACTACATAATTTACTGTTTTGTTTGGGTGATGATGATTTTATGAGCCTATTGGCTAGCCGCTTGGCCTTTTCTTTTTCTTTTTGAGATCAGAAGGCCTATATGGCAATTTCAGGATTTTCCCGTGGCTCCCGGTGCAGGGGAGGTTATGGCGAAATTTTTCGAAAATTTAGGGTGTTAGCCAAATTTTTGAAAATTCTCATAAACTGAAAAGTTGGAGAATGGAAGCCAGATCGAACGTAGAGTTGATTGATCAAACCACTTTCGACTTTGTTCCTTTTCGGGGACGAAAAGTTTTAAGTGGGGGAGATTGTAATAACCCGGAAATTCTGAGCCCGTTTAAAATTTTTATTTTGGCAATTTTAGCGAATTTTGAATATTTAAAATGAATTATTTTAAATAAAAACGACGAGAATATTTTGAATATAATTCGAACGAATATATTTATACGTGTCGTCGTTAGATTATAATTATATATATAATTATAAATAGAATTGAAAATGGCGCGGTAGTTCGATAATTCGATTTCAGACTTCAATTGAATGTACCGGGTGCAAAATAATCCGGATTTTAATGAAACCAAAAATATTAGGATCTATTTGATAATATCTTTCCAACGAATGCGAAAAATCGAAATTTCATAGCGGGAATCAAAAGATATGTCTAGTTGAAAATTCTGAATAGTCGCTATGGAATTCAGTCCCTTAAAAATGGGAATTTTGCAAACGACCTCGGATTTCGACGAAACCACTTTTGTTGGATCCGTGATGTCAAACTATTGCTAGGTTTCAAATTTCATAATTTTTTGAATCAATATGTGAGCGTGGTAAATGAAACTGTGTTTTGATCAATTATAGTTAAATTTAATCGACTTGAAAATAGTCATTTTTCAAACAGTCTCAGAATTCAACGAAATTAATTTTGTTAGGACCGTATCGTCAAAACATAGCCAGATATAATTTTTCTGTAATTTTTAGAGTTAGTATGTGGCCCCGGTAATTTAAATTGTACGTTCAAAATAAATATAAATTGATTTATATTTTAATTCTGCTGAAAACTAATCGTAATGACTGAAATGGGTTACGAAACATATTCCATTATGTCCGGGATGGGGGTTATTAGCTGGGGGCGACACTCGTTGGGTTTGATTTGGAGTTCATATCAACATATAGACATTTTTGGAAAATAAATAAATAGAATAAAATTAAAATACGCTATAAATACCATGGTATACCGTATTATTCAGCAAACCCTATTCTCCCTATACGGCCGCCACTCTTCATCGTTGATGGCTAAAATCATTCGATCTTCAATCCTTAAAATCTTCCAATCCACAAATAATTAACAAATGAAACCAAAACGAATTTTATAGAGATTCACACCAGCTTCAAGTCTATACGGTCATGATCAAAAGCAAGGGAGTATTAAGGTCAGGTTTGGGTCTCAAACCCTGTGCGTTCGAACTGAACTAGGGGGCACGTGGGGCCTTCGATTGAGCCTGGGTTCTCGGCGACGGAGGAAGACGATGGCGGCTATCGGGTGGTGGTCGCGGATGGTTCTCTGGTGGCCGGAGTTGTGGTGCGTTGGTGAGGAAGTAAGGTCGACAGTGGGTCTTCTCGTGACAGAGAACCAACGAAACAAAGAAGAAAGGGTCAGGGCCCTTAGATCAACAGATGGACGGCTAAGGTTAATTATACCCTAACTGTTTAGTTAATTGTCCATTCAATTGATCATTGTTTAAAAAAAAAATACATAAATAAACATTTATTTGTAAACATAAATAAGCATTTAATTGGAAAATAATAAGAACAAAATGTTTTGTGTAAATCAAAAAGGACATCGTTTTGTCTATAAGATATAAAAATTTACATTTGGTTTTGAAATAAAAAAATAGAACTTTGTTTTGCAAATACAAATCATATCGTTTGCAATTAGAAATCACATCGTTTTGCATATGAAATTAACATTGTCTTAATCATGAAATTACCATTATATTAATCAGTAAATTAGCATTATTTTAATCATAAAAAGAAGCATTGTTTTAAATTTTGTTTTAGAAAATATAAAACATGATTTATATAAAAGAGCGTTGTAAAGGAAAACATGATTTATAAAAATAGCATGTTTGTGAAGATAAACAGATCATGTTTTGCAAGTAGAAATGAAGACTGTCTTGCAAACAAAAATAACATCGTTTTGATAAGAAAAGTATACATTGTCTTTGTGTAAATAATAAACATTGTTTTGATAAATAAAATCAACATTGTTTTAAAAATAAAATTAACATTTGCTGAATAAAAAGATCAAAGTTTTATTTAGTAAAATTGACATTGTTTTAAACTATAAAAAAAAACTTTGTTTTAAAAATCACTTTGTTTTGAAAATCACATTGTTTTTGTAAATGAAAGAACATCGTTTTGATTATAAATAAAAGGACAATGTTTTGAAATGAAAAGAGTCGCATTGTTTTTAAATATGATTTTTATATAAACATAACTTACATAAAAATATGATTTTTACAGTATATATAGAACAACATAAAAATATGATTTTTACCACAAACCGCTTGGAAAACAGATTGCGATGGAATCGAGTGGAAGCGAACAGAATCCAAACCATTATCCGATATAGAACTGACGGGATGTAAACCAATCAATGTGAGAACTCATCACTTAAATTTCTATACAGTTATTTATCTATTTTCATAACTGAAAAGTATATAGAGTTGCTAGTTTAGATTTCTCTCAGTTAATCACTATAAACTGTACACTGTGCTTGATTAGATCACTCCCCTCGTCCACAAACCATGGACAATTTAAATTGACTGTATCGTATGTTGTTTGTGATGTTGAGATGGTAAAAATAATGTTAACACCAAATTTGGTAGTCGAAATTAGATTGTAATTTGAACAGTGAAATTTGGTTAAATCTATTAACCAATAATTTGTGTACATAAACTGTTGTTGTTTGAAAACCCCACACGGGTCTGGGGATGATAATTTATTCACATCTCCCCTAAATTTAATTATATGTCAATCGATGGACTGACATGCTGTGGCGAGCGTTAATTAATTATTTTAACGCTTACTCAGATGTAAATTTCACTTTGGTTGTGAATGGACTATTTAGGGATTATCGATCATTATTATGAAATACATGCGATGTATGAAATCCGTATAATTCAAATTATATGGTACTTGATTTAGTCTCATTCCAATTTGGAATAAAACAAAGGCTTATAAATAATATTCAGTTAGGATCAAATTATGATTTTAATGTTTTAAAATAATATCCACAATATTATTTTAAGTGAATTAAGTCGAGTTAAATAGATTACGTCATTTTACTCGAACGGTTGGTTTATTTATTTTATAATAAATATTGCAAGTAAATTTCAAAATTTAACATTTTGAAAATATTATTTTAATATTATAATAATATTAAAATGAAATGTAAAATGTATTAATTGGCTAAGAGATAAACGTGCTTAACCCGAGGTTAGAATGAGTTTGCGGTATAAGTCTGCCCGGACCCGCCCGGCACATCCAGCAACCGCAAACAATAAATCTAATGTGAGAGGTTAACGCACTAATAAATGATGAATAAATATTTAAAAGTTGAATTTCAAAATTAGACATTTTGAAAATATTATTATTATTATATCATCTTAATATTATAAGAACATGGGAAATTCAATTTTTATTAAAAGATGAAAGTCTAGTTGAACCCTTTTTAAATAAATTTATAAATGCTTTTTTTTATTATTATTTTATTTTTAGATAAAAATCAACTATTTATATTTTATTTATTTAATGGCCTGAATAGAACGCGCCGCGCCGCGACCGTTCGCGAATTTCAACCATTAACTTCAAATTGACGTAGCGGAAGATCCGACCGTCGGATTCTTCTGAAACCGGAACCTACGGGTTCGTACCGAAAAGAGCTTTCATATGATAATAAGAGATTTGAAATCCAACGGTCAGATTTTCAGAAATGTTTAAATAAAGTTGGAATAAAAACAGCGCCAGTGCAGTTAAATGACCTGAAACGTCATTTAATTGAATAGACCTTTTTTTTTAATAAATGAATAAAAATAGGGAAAAATTATGTGAAATCATAATAACTGATTTAAAAGGGTTTTTGATGGAAAAATTCCAAGTTTTATAAAGATAAAAGGTATTTTTATCAGAATGAGTGATTTATTTATTTATAAATAAATAAAGAGGATTTAAGATGGATTTAATATAAACAAGAATTTCCAATGAATATATTGGAATGGAATTGAAAGGAAATTATCTTCGGGTTATTTCAATGTTGGATTCTGGAATGATACAGATATTATGCTGGAAATTTGGAAGATATTTAATATCGTTATTTCCAATATGATATCGGTTTGTTCTAGAATTTGGTATTGAATATAAGTCGATATAATTCCCATTCAAAGTTTTATACTTAATATTAAATAAAATTAGGGTTTGTAGTGGATGATGTTTTGAATAACACTATTCTTAAACAAATATGAGAAAGAATAAATCTTTTAATTAAGATTTAAATGGGATTTCCAATTGTTAAACATAATTGAAATTAAAAGTAAGTTGATTGTGGGTTGATTGTGAACAATGTTTAAAGTGACAATTGTTCTTGAAACCCAAATCAATGGAATTTTCTAAAGCGAAGTTTTTCAATTAAATACATTAAATTGGAATTAGATGGAATAGGATTTTGGATTTATCGTGAACAATGTTTTAAGTGACATTTGTTCTTTAACCCATTTATGATAAAATTAATTTCTCAAGAATGGATACATCACTAAATAATGATTTTAGAAGATTAAAACTAAATAGAGTTTTAATCTTTAATTGGATTGAAATGGAAATTTAGAAATAAAATTTACTAAGCAATCTGAGAATGGGATATCACCAGTTTTATTCCATGCGTTAGTTAAATCTTTTGTTCGATTTAAACGATAAAATGGTAATTAAATTTATCGTAACATATTGGGTGTTAGATATGGAGTACCACCAGTTTTACTCCATGGGTTGTATAGGTTGGGGATGGGATATTAATAAATGATTACTTCGGTAAGGCGTTAATCCCGACTAGCTGAATAAACCTTAATTTGGTTTAAATTATAATCAAAGAATGCTCTTGATTGGAATGAGGCGTTGGTTGTGTTTTTAAAGCACATAATTTTAAATTACGCAAATTATTCAGGAAGACAGGGTTTAACCCATTCTGAATAATTCATACGACGATTGAATATCGACGATGAAGACAGTTATTAAAGACCGGGAAATTTCCATATCGAATGAATGATTATTGATATCTTGATTGGACCGTATACCCAAAATGAGGGAAGGTTGGTGATCATTCAGACGTATTTGGGGATCTACCGGATATAGTTTCCTTCAAACCCAGAACGAACTAGTAAATGGATTGCGTGTCTGACATGGTATTCCTTTATATTGTACTTGTTGATCTCTGTTTTACGTATAACTGTCTGGTGATGGAGAATTTATTCTTCGCTTAACACCCGGTTATATATTGGTAGATGATCAATGATATGGTATGGTCTGACAATGTGGCACGCCAAGATGCAAATGATCAAGGCTTTTGTTGAAAAGCAGGGCCTTGTGGGATGATCGAAGCATTGCCAATTTCGGCATCGCTTTGTGTTTAGCGTTACTTCACGAGCCTCACACCCTGGTATGAACCAGAAACGGGAGAGGACAGCAGGGAGGGCATTGCGTTTCTTTCTAGCTAGAGTGATGTCAGGGACCTACCAGCGCTGACATTTTACTTATGTGGATGATGGATTTTGAGGCGCCTCGGATTTATAGGCCGGAAGTGGTCATACTATAGATCCAAAAGGACCGGGAAACGCATGCTTAGGAATTATGAATTCACACTTAGTGTGGACCGGCCCTGCATGTTACCTAGGTACAGTTGCGGCTGAAGCCTGAGGCACATGCTAGAGTGTCTCGAAACGGAAGGATTGCGCCTTGCCTTGGTTCATAGATGGAAATCCAACTTCCAATACGATATTTCGGTTTTGATTGTAGAACTAGTATGGCGACATGATATATGGTACCCATGCCGCCTAAGATTGATACATTTATATTCGAAATTGTTTTTGACACTATGCACTTATAGTAATATCAAATAAATTTGTTTTCTACGTATCAAGCATGTTTGGCTATTATAAGGTAAAACTCTATCCTCCGGCTTGCGTTGCATTGTGTGATGGGACCTGAGTCTTTTAATAGCTTCATTTTTTCAAAAAACATTGCGTTGTTTTATTCTGGAAACTAAGATTCATGTGGAGTAAACCCGTTCCGCGTCAGTGGCGTGGTCCCATGATTTTCCCACTTTTAAAATAAAGTTAATAACTGTTTTTAGTTCTCACACCAGTCCCATGACTGACCTGGAGTTTATTGTTTTAACCTAAACTCTGGGTGCCCATATTTTTCCACACGGGCAGCTAGTAGTTTTGATTTTGCAGATACTATATTCACAGGATCCTGGTCTACAACGGAAGCTATATTCGGAAAGCTCTGTATCCGTGTATCTCTTTCAGCTGTATTTTGTATTATTTTTCCGCTGTTATTTAAATGTAATTTAAACTCTGATATTGTATTTTTGTTGTATAATATTTATCCATACTCTGGGATATTCTTGTACTCTGATGTAATTGTAGTAACAGCAATAAAATGTTCTTCTGTTTTATGTTCTGATGTGTGTTGTTCTCAAAGCAATCCACGCTTTCCTTTACGGGGAAGTTTGGGTTGTCACAATCAGGATCTATTTAAAAGAAATAAAAATCTCTTTATTTCAAATCAAATTAAATAGGAATCAATTCGAATTTAATTCATATGTACTTCATTACACCTAAGACTATTTTCCTCCTCCTATAAAATCGCGACACCCTTCTTTATTTTTCCTCCTCTCGTTCAATTCTTCTGAGAAAAGAAAGAAACCATGAATTCCCTCTTATGTTTGTACTAAAAAGGAAGGCTTCAAATAATAGTTTCCCCTTTCCCTTAAAATAGCGAAGTCTATCCTCTCAGCCTTATTCTTTTTCTCTTCGTTAGCAACTCAAATTGAAAATCCTAAGTTCAGATTGAATCCTCAAATTCGCCTGTAGCTCGACACAAGGTAGTCGCGAATCAATGGTTTATTTAGGGTTGATTGCCGATGAAAATAGGAGGTGCGATAGGCGAAACGGAGGGCGATGCGAGGTTCAGGAGGGTGAGGCGCGTTGAACGATGGAATTCAGTGTGGTTCGGTGGGTCTTTGGGTCGATGCCTGTAGCGACAGTTAGGGGTTGAAGACCGAGATAGCTCGATTATAAGTGCTGCGAATAAATCAAGGTAGAGAGGGAAGTGTAGAGCTTTTGAATGGAGAAATGGGAAGGGCAGTGGTCATGTACAAAGGAGAAGGCTATGTGTGCTGAGTATGGTAACAAAATTCGTTTTGTCTTTAAGTTGGTGGGGGCTGCTGTTAGAACAAGAAAGGAATGTCGAAGCTGATTTGGTTCAAGAAATGTAAAGCAGGAGTTTTTGTGTGAAGCTGCCAACGTTACATGAATTGGGGTTCGACAATTCTGGGTGAAGCCGGAAGCAGTGAAGTGTTTTTCGAAGTGGAATGAAGATGAGAAAAATCGTTAAGGTATATGATTTTATAGAATTTAAAATACATAGGATTAATTATTTATTTAAATAGTTAAGTTAAATAAATAACAGCTTAATCTACAATAAAATAAAATATCATCGGTGCTAGGTGGATTCACTTGAGAAGATTCGTAGCCGATGATTTGGAAATAAACAGGAAATTCGATAACTGCAATCAGGTGAGTAAATCTCACTCACCTTTTATTTAGAATTATTTTCATTCGTTAAAAATAATTGTTTGATGCTTGTTTGAATGCTTTCTAGTTGATTTAAATAGAACAGTTATCTAGGGTTGATTATTACATATATATATTGGTTTGGTGATTGGATTGATTCCCGCATTATCGTTAGCGGATGCCCATAGTATCATTAGTGGATGACCCTACGCCCACGTATATAAGAGGATCCCCTTTTATACCGTGATATCCTGCCACGAAGCAGGATGGGTATTATTATGTTGACTAACGTCTGTGGATGTAGGAAAACAGGTTGGAGGAATCCAACTAGATTCCTCAAAAATATATTATCTATTTGTTTGTTTGCTTGATTTCATATATTCATATATAGCATGTTAAAAATCAAATGATTGAAAATTGGATGATTTGATTGTTTTAAATATCACTGGGCTAAGTGTTAATTTATTTAAATATCGTGGAAAGGATATTTGAGATTTAAAGGGAAAATTCTATTTTTAAATAGAATTTGTAATTTAAATAGATTTGAAATATAAAAATTGCTTTAAAAAAATAAAACAAGTGATTCCTTTATAAACGAAGTTTATAAATAGTTCTTGTATAAATGAAGTTTATAAATGAAGGGAAGAGAATTTATAAATTATATGTTTGAATTTGAAAAAGAAAAAAAAACTATTTTTCCAAAGTAGAAATATCTATTTCAAAGGAATTGAAATTGAATTTGAATTCAAAGGAATTGAAATAGAATTTGAATTCAAAGGAATTTGAGTTCAAAGAAATTAAAATAGAATTTGAATTTAAAAGAATTCAAATGGAATTTTGAATTCAAAAGAATTCAAATGGATTTGAATAAAGAAAGTTCGAATGGAATTCAAAAATATAGAGATTTGAAAATAGAATTCAAATGAAGTTTAAATATAGAATTTGAATATAGATATTCAAATGGGATTTAAAAATAGAATTTGAATTTTTAAATAGATTTTGAACAAGAGGATTTAAATAAATTTGAATAATAGAATTAAATTGGAGTTTGAATATTTGAAATTCAAATAGAATAAATATGGAATTTGAATAGAGAATTCAAATAGAATTTAAACTATGGAATTTGAATATGTAATTCAAATGGAGTTCAAATATAGAATTTGAATATAGAAAAATAAAGGAAATTCAAATATAGCAGTTGAATAGATTTTGAATATAAAATTCAAATAGAATTGAAATAGATTTGAATATAGAAATTCAAATGAAGTTGGAAAATAGATTTGAATGGAAATTCAAATGAAGATTTAAAAGGAATGTGAATAATCGAATTCAACAGAAGTGAAATGAAAATTTGAATATAAAATTCAAATAGAAGTGAAATGGAATTCGAATATAGAATTTCTAACGGAAGTAAAATAGATCAGGAATGTTATGTTGAAATGGACTTGATATATATTAAAAATATATCAGAATAGAGTTGAATTTATATAAACGAAGTTTTAAAACGTTCATATTTATAAATATAATTAAAACGAACTCGCCACAGCGCTGCAGTTCGAAAATTGCCGATTCGAACTTCAATTGAGTATATAGAACTCAATTGAAGTCGGAATTCTTTGAAACAAGAAACGCCAGGACCGATTGGATAATAGTTTTCTAATGAAAGAGAAAAATCTGGATTTTGTCAAATAGATTTTGAGTTATGTCAAAATCAAATTTTCAGAAAAACAGCGCCATAACCGTTTAAAACCCATAACGGTTTATTTAATTTTATAAAGGATTTTAAGCAAATGAAATCCAAATTTCTATGTAGAAAATTTCACATTTTGGGTTGTAAATTATATGTGAACTCAAGTGGAGTAATAAATTGATTTTTGAAATAGAAATCAAATTTTTGATTATTGAATAGAATTAACTAATTTGAATAGTAATTAGTTAAATGAGATTTTGAATTGATATTGACTTTGAATAAGTGAATTCGATTTGAAAATTTATATTTAAAATCAAAAAGGAAACTAGAATTGAAATTGAAATTTTCAATTTAGTTATGAGCAAATTAAATATTTTTATTTGAACATGTTGTGTTCAAACAAAGAAGTGAAATAGGAAAAAATAATTAATTAAAGAATAAATGGGCGAAACTGAATTCAAACAATTGGATAGTGTTGAATTGAATTGAAAACAGGGAGCATGTGTTAGACAGGTATGGGATGAAGTATATGAAGATTTTAATTTATGTGCCCGACAAAAAGGTACATGTTTAAATTCATATATGAAGTTTTATGCGCCGTATCGGCAAGCCGCTTGGCTTTTTCTTTTTCTTTTGAATTGGCGAGGGCCACGGGAGGCTATTTTAAATATCCCGAAGCTCCCGGTGCAGGGGAGGTTATGGCGAATTTTTCCGAGAATTTAAGGAGTTAGAATATTTTTAAAATAATTTGATAGTTATAAATCAATGTATCGATATATGTAGAATTCGATAAGGAAATGAAATCAAAATAGAGTATTGGAAACAGAAAGGGAAATCTAAATTAGAAATAGAAAGCGAACTATATACATGTTAAAAAAAATTAATTGGGTTTTATAGTGTGTTTATTCGAGGTTAGTGGTTTTGCCCTTTTGAAGTTGAGGATGTTTTCAGTTAAGGTCTGAGAGAATAAATTTACCCCAACTTGATTGGTTTCATTTTTAATTGATAAATAGCAGAATCCCTCCTCGAAGAGAAGTGTTTGAAAAGAGTTAGTTGAATAAAATATTTTGGATTGTTGTAACGATGTTTTACACAACATTCGTTTATACCAAGTGGTGGAACTTTGGAAATATAAAAGTAAATATTTCCTGAGTATAATTAAAGTAGTAGAAAAAGTGATAAGTGATTGAAATTGTTTTCAATTGCAAATAGAATATATTTTCTAAATACATAAAATAAAGGAGAGCGATATTTAGAAATGTTTTTCCAAATAGCGTAAAGGGCCAATATGGTTATTGAAAATATTTGGTTAACAAATATTGATGGGGAAATGGAGAAGAGATTTAATTAATGAATAATTAATTAAAGAGCCCAGTGATTCGATTGATATGTTGATTGAGCACTTGTTTTATTCGATAGTTAAATCACAGACTATCGAAGTTTTACCAATATCGTTGTCAATATCGAGAGACCGGTTGGATTATTATCCGTGAACCACTCGGTATTGGCAGTAGCATTGCGAATCAGATTATATGAAGATAATCAAAGATGGAGTAAAGTGCAAGGGCTTTTTCTATAAATAGAAATTGTGCCTTCGGTTTCGTTCAGTCTTAGAACGAACGTATATGGATGAATGTCTGACAGAGTATTTCCAATGATCGCAGGAGTTGGTATGTATAAATATATATAGTTGCAACGGATTTATTCCCTTAGCATAATATCCAAAATATTTGTGCAAATCAATTAGTGATCAACGGATCTGACGATGTGGCATTCAAAGTGATTGTGCTATCAGAAAATGATATGTAATCGTAGCCTCAGGCCTCAACAACCGGGAAATGACAAAAATCGGGCAGGCAGCATGGCTATGTGGGTCGCTCCCATTAGGATGTATAATCACCTATCTAGAGATTCATTTAATTTCTTATTCTATTCGATGTTGTCCCATTCTGGAAACGGTTGCTGATCCCAACCGTTGGTGATATACATTCGATACACTCAAGCGAAATGAGTGGTCGGTCATGTGTGGGCCGGGTTGTAAGATGTTCTTGTTGAACCCCAGTGTATCACCTCTAGAGTACACTGATCGGAAGGTGGTTCCATACCTTGTCATGTTGGAAATCCAGTCTCCAATAAGTGCTATGCGGTTTTTGATTTTATACTATATATGTGGAGCGTGAGATGCAAGCGTTCTACTATTTGGTTATTTATTTGATGTAGACATTATTATAATATCACTGGATTTTCGTATCAAAGTGTTTTGGGTTATAGTAAGGTAAAAACCGTCCATGTTTATGTGTGGGCTGGTCTTACTATTATCTTTTCTTTCGAAAGGATTTTGAAAGTTAAACCAATGGTTGGAGTTTACTCACTCCAGTCCCATGACTGACCCAGAGTTTTATTTTGTTTGTTTTCCCTAAACTCTTGGGTGCCCAAATTTGTACGGGCAGTCAAGTAGTCAGGATTTTTTTTAGATTCACTTGGAAGAGCTGGAAGCAGGAGGCTTCACCAGTTAGCTATAGACTATCATATATTCCGCTGTGAACCATGTTTGTATTTGGAAACAGGTGTTTATGACTATTCCAGGAATAACTGTTGTGCTCTGATGATGGTACGTATATAAAGTTACTGATTTGTATTTCAAAAGTTATGTTATATAATATATTTTATTCGTTCCGCTGTGAGATTTGTCTTCTTTGTTTTCTTCTATTCTAATATTTCTTTCTTTCTATTTCTCATCCTCTAACTTCTTTCTAATAATGATTCGTATTTCTATGCAATTTGGGTTGGACGTGTGGTGTTATTAGTCAACTCAGATAGTATGGATTTGCGGGCCACTACAGTTGGTATCAGATCTTAGGTTGAGCGAATACCTAGGCTTATGTGGCATGTTCTCATTAGAGATAGGGTCAGTAGTACCCTAGAACGAGTTGAGTGTATATATGAGAGCGCGTATTTGTAAATTGATATAAAAGTATTTTATATTGTGTTGGCTAGTCTGTTGAGTGATTTATGAATTTCGGTTGAATCGTGGGACGCCACGTCGTCGATAAGAGTTTGTAAATACTTGAATAGAAGATAGAACACGATATTGTTTTAAAGTGGGTAAATGAAATTATTTTACCCAAAATTCTATTTTTGATATAGAAGAATAATTTTTAAAATAATGGATGTGTTGGTTGTTAATATTATAATCAAATGAGATTATAAGAAATGAAATGGTTATATAGAACCAAATAGAATTTGTATACGAATAAAATATACAAATGAAATGAATTGAAATTGAATTCAAACCAAAATTCAGAATTTAAATCCTGGGAAGTTTGAAAATATTTTCGAAGTATATTAAAAGGATATAGCTTTGTTTTGAAAGGATTTTTGAATAAAAATCATATTTGAATGGATTTCGAATGTGTTAAAGCACTGAACTCACTTCAGTGGCTGGGAAATAATTCTGATGATAGTCGCGACATCATCAGTGTTCATTTCCGAGTTTCTAAGTGATGGATTGCTACCTTAGGAAGATTTTGATGGAAATTGGTTTGAAAGAAAACTAATTTAGTTTGAAAATTCAAATATTTTGAATTTGAAAAGATTATAAATATATGTACATGCTTAAGTGATTTCAAAAGGATTTGAAATGAAAAAACTGGGGATTTGAATTCTGGAATTTAAAATTTAACTTAAGAAAGTTAAATCAGTCGAAGTAAATAAATTGATCAGAATCAATTTGAATGGAATGTGAATTGATTGTAAATCATTCAGATAAAAATGAATGTGAGTATATATATGAAAACCAAAAGTTGATTGGGACTAAAATTTGTCAAAATATGAGGAGTCGGGTTTCAACATAAGTGAATTGTTGAAAAGTAATGAGTTTGTACCATTTTTCCTACATTAGCAATTTCAAGGACGAAATTATTTTAAGGGGGGAAGAATGTAACGACCAAGATTTTTGAACAGTTTATTTTAAATATTTAGTATGGTTTTAAATATTGAATTTATAATCTAAATGGTATTTTATTGGGTTATCTATTAAATAATCGAAATACGATTTATTTTGATAATCATCGAAATACGAGAACTGAAATAATTCAATTCGAAGTAAAACTGAATCGAAATGGTTCAGATGATCAATATATATTCTATTTGAATATAAACGATAATAGTAGTAATTTATTTTTAAGGAATTTATTTGTTTTGAATTTAAATCATATTATATTAATTTAATATGTTATTTTTAATTATGGTTGAATTTAGATTATATAGTTTTTAAGTTCAGAATAGTGTAATTACATTGGAACGACGGTCGGTACGCTAAAATAGCGGTTCACGATATCTAAATGTGAACCCCGAGATATTTTATCGTGAATAAGATCGAAATCAAATCAGGATCTATTTAAAAGAAATAAAATTCCCTTTATTTCAAATCAAATTAAATAGGAATCAAATCGAATTTAATTCATATGTACTTCATTGTACCTAAGACTATTTTCCTCCTATAAAATCGCGACACCCTTCTCTATTTTTCCTCCTCTCATTCAATTCTTCTGAGAAAAGAAAGAAACCATGAAATCCCTCTCATGTCTATACTAAAAAGGAAGGCTTCAAATAATAGTTTCCCCTTTCCCTTAAAATAGCGAAGTCTATCCTCTCTGCCTTATTCCTTTTCTCTTCGTTAGCAACTCAAATTGAAAACCCTAAGTTCAGATTGAATCCTCAAATCCGCCTGTAGCTCGACACAAGGTAGTCGCGAATCAATGGTTTATTTAGGGTTGATTGCCGATGAAAATAGGAGGTGCGATAGGCAAAACGGAGGGCGATGCGACGTTCAGGAGGGTGAGGCGCGTTGAACGATGGAATTCAGTGTGGTTCAGTGGGTCTTTGGGTCGATGCCTGTAGCGACAGTTAGGGGTTGAAGACTGAGGTAGCTCGACTGTAAGTGCTGCGAATAAATCAAGGTAGAGAGGGAAGTGTAGAGCTTTTGAATGGAGAAATGGGAAGGGCAGTGGTCATGTACAGAGGAGAAGGCTATGTGTACTGAGTATGGTAACGAAATTCATTTTGTCTTTAAGTTGTTGGGGGCTTCTGTTCGAACAAGGAAGGAATGTCGAAGCTGATTTGGTTCAAGAAATGCAAAGCAGGAGTTTTTGTGTGAAGCTGCCAACGTTGCATGAATTGGGGTTCGACAATTCTAGGTGAAGACGGAAGCAGTGAAGTGTTTTTCGAAGTGGAATGAAGATGAGAAAAATCGTTAAGGTATATGATTTTATAGAATTTAAAATACATCGGATTAATTATTTATTTAAATAGTTAAGTTAAATAAATAACAGCTTAATCAAAAATAAAATAAAATATCATCGGTGCTAGGTGGATTCACTTGGGAAGATTCATAGCCGATGATTTGGAAATAAACAGGAAATTCGATAACTGCAATCCGGTGAGTAAATCTCACTCACCTTTTATTTAGAATTATTTTTATTCGTTAAAAATAATTGTATGATGCTTGTTTGAATGATTTTTAGTTGATTTAAATAGATTAGTTATTTAGGGTTGATTATTACATATATATATATTGGTTTGGTGATTGGATAGTATCATTAGCGGATGACCCTACGCCCATGTATATAAGTGGATCCCCTTTTATATCGCGATATCCTGCAGCGAAGCAGGATAGGTATTATTATGTTGACTAACGTCTGTGGATGCAGGAAATCAGGTTGGAGGAATCCAACTGGATTCCTCAAAAATATATTATCTATTTGTTTGTTTGCTTGATTTCATATATTCATATATGACATGTTAAAAATAAAATGATTGAAAATTGGATGATTTGATTGTTTTAAATATCACTGGGCTAATTGTTAATTTATTTAAATATCGTGGAAAGGATATTTGAGATTTAAAGGGAAAATTCTATTTTTAAATAGAATTTGAAATTTAAATAGATTTGAAATATAAATCTTGTTTTTAAAAAAATAAAACAAGTGATTCCTTTATAAACAAAGTTTATAAATAGTTCTTGTATAAATGAAGTTTATAAATGAAGAGAAGAGAATTTATAAATTATAAGTTTGAAGTTGAAAAAGAAAAAAAACTATTTTTCCAAAGTAGAAATATCTATTTCAAAGGAATTGAAATAGAATTTGAATTCAAAGGAATTGAATAGAATTTGAAGTCAAAGAAATTAAAACAGAATTTGAATTTAAAAGAATTCAAACGGAATTTTGAATTCAAAAGAATTCAAATGGATTTGAATAAAGAAAGTTCGAATGAAATTTAAAAATATAGAGATTTGAAAATAGAATTCAAATGAAGTTTAAATATAGAATTTGAATATAGATATTCAAATAGGATTTAAAAATTGAATTTGAATTTTTAAATAGATTTTGAATAAGAGGATTTAAATAGAATTTGAATAATAGAATTAAATTGGAGTTTGAATATTTTGAAATTCAAAAAGAATAAATATGGAATTTGAATAGAGAATTTAAATAGAATTTAAACTATGGAATTTGAATATGTAATTCAAATGGTGTTCAAATATAGAATTTGAATATAGAAAAATAAAGGAAATTCAAATATAGCATTTGAATAGATGCTGAATATAAAATTCAAATAGAATTGAAATTGATTTGAATATAGAAATTCAAATGAAGTTGGAAAATAGATTTGAATGGAAATTCAAATGAAGATTTAAAAGGAATGTGAATAATAGAATTCAACAGAAGTGAAATGAAAATTTGAATATAGAATTCAAATAGAAGTGAAATGGAATTCGAATATAGAATTTCTAATGGAAGCAAAATAGATCAGGAATGTTATGTTGAAATGGACTTGATATATATTAAAAATATATCAGAATAGAGTTGAATTTATATAAACGAAGTTTTAAAATGTTCATATATATAAATATAATTAAAACGAACTTGCCGCAGCGTTGGAGTTCGAAAATTAACGATTCGAACTTTAATTGAGTATATAGAACTCAATTGAAGTCGGAATTCTTTGAAACAAGAAACGTCAGGACCGATTGGATAATAGTATTCTAATGAAAGAGAAAAATCTGGATTTTGTCAAATAGATTTTGAGTTATGTCAAAATCAAATTTTCAGAAAAACAGCGCCATAACCATTTGAAACCCATAACGGTTTATTTAATTTTATAAAAGGATTTTAAGCAAATGAAATCCAAATTTCTATTTAGAAAATTTCACATTTTGGGTTGTAAATTATATGTGAACTCAAGTGGAGTAATAAATTGATTTTTGAAACAGAAATCAGATTTTTGATTATTGAATAGAATTAACTAATTTGAATAGTAATTAGTTAAATGAGATTTTGAATTGATATTGACTTTGAATAAGTGAATTCGATTTGAAAATTTATATTTAAAATCAAAAAGGAAACTAGAATTGAAATTTTCAATTTGGTTATGAGCAAATTAAATATTTTTATTTGAACATGTTATGTTCAAACAAAGAAGTGAAATAGGCAAAAATAGTTAATTAAAGAATAAATGGGCGAAACTGAATTCAAACAATTGGATAGTGTTGAATTGAATTGAAAACAGGGAGCATGTGTTAGACAGGTATGGGATGAAGTATATGAAGATTTTAATTTATGTGCCCGCCAAAAAGGTACATGTTTAAATTCATATATGAAGTTTTATGCGCCGTATCGGCAAGCCGCTTGGCTTTTTCTTTTTCTTTTGAATTGGTGAGGGCCATGGGAGGCTATTTGAAATATCCCGAAGCTCCCGGTGCAGGGGAGGTTATGGCGAATTTTTCCGGGAATTTAAGGAGTTAGAATATTTTTAAAATAATTTGATAGTTATAAATCAGTGTATCGATATATGTATAATTCGATAAGGAAATGAAATCAAAATAGAGTATTGGAAATAGAAAGGGAAATCTATCTTAGAAATAGAAAGCGAACTATATACATGTTAAAAAAAATTGGGATTTATAGTGTGTTTATTCGAGGTTAGTGGTTTTGCCCTTTTGAAGTTGAGGATGTTTTCAGTTAAGGTCTGAGAGGTAAATTTACCCCAACTTGATTGATTTCATTTTTAATTGATAAATAGCAGAATCCTGCCTCGAAGAGAAGTGTTTGAAAAGAGTTAGTTGAATAATATATTCTGAGTTGTTGTAACGATGTTTTACACAACATTCGTTCATCCCAAGTGGTGGAACTTTGGAAATATAAAAGTAAATATTTCCTGAGTATAATTAAAGTAGTAGAAAAAGTGATAAGTGATTGAAATTGTTTTCAATTGCAAATAGAATATATTTTCTAAATACAGAAAATAAAGGAGGGCGATATTCAGAAATGTTTTCCAAATAGCGTAAAGGGCCAATATGGTTATTGAAAATATTTGGTTAACAAATATTGATAGGGAAATGGAGAAGAGATTTAATTAATGAGTAATTAATTAAAGATCACAGTGATTTGATTGATATGTTGAATGAACACTTGTTTTATTCGATAGATAAATCACAGACTATCGAAGTTTTTCCAATATCGTTGTCAATATGGAGAGACCGGTTGGATTATTATCCGTGAACCACTCGGTATTGGCAGTAGCGTTGCGAATCAGATTATATGAAGATAATCGAAGACGGAATAAAGTGCAAGGGCTTTTTCTATAAATAGAAATTGTGCCTTCGGTTTCGTTCAGTCCCAGAACGAACGTATATGGACGAATGTCTGACAGAGTATTTCCAATGATCGCAGGAGTTGGTATGTATAAATATATATGGTTGCAACAGATTTATTCCCTTAGCATAATATCAAGAATAATTGTGCAAATCAATTAGTGATTAACGGATCTGACGATGTGTCATTCAAAGTGATTGTGCTATCAGAAAATGATAAATAATCGTAGCCTCAGGCCTCAACAACCGGGAAATGACAAAAATCGGGCAGGCAGCATGGCTATGTGGGTCGCTCCCATTAGGATGTATAATCACCTATCTAGAGATTCATTTAATTTCTTATTCTATTCGATGCTGTCCCATTCGGGAAATGGTTGTTGATCCCAACCGTTGGTGATATACATTCGATCCACTCAAGCGAAATGAGTGAGCGGTCATGTGTGGGCCGGGTTGCAAGATGTTCTTGTTGAACCCCAGTGTATCGCCTCTAGAGTACACTGATCGGAAGGTGGTTCCATACCTTGTCATGTTGGAAATCCAATTTCCAATAAGCGCTATGCGGTTTTTGATTTTATACTATATATGTGGAGCGTGAGATGCAAGCGTTCTACTATTTGGTTATTTATTTGATGTAGACATTATTACAATATCACTGGATTTTCGTATCAAAGTGTTTTGGGTTATAGTAAGGTAAAAACCGTCCGTGTTTATGTGTGGGCTGGTCTTATTATTATCTTTTCTTTCGAAAGGATTTTGAATGTTAAACAAATGGTTGGAGTTTACTCACACCAGTCCCATGACTGACCCAGAGTTTTATTTTGTTTGTTTTCCCTAAACTTTTGTGTAATGACCCGGATATTTGACAGTGTAATAATTAACTTATTTAATTATTTAAAATAGGTAATATATTATTTAATTGATGACGTTAGAACGTATAATTATATTATAATTAAAATCGAGCTTGAAATGGCGTTGCAGTTTGTAATTTGGTGATTCGAACTTCAACTGAATGTACATGATTCGTTTTAAATCGGATTTTTGTGAAACAAGAGACGCACGGAGCTGGTGGAGTATATCTTTCTAGTGGAAGAGAAAAATCGGGATTTCGTCGTGTAGATTTTGAGATATGTCCAAATCAAATTTTAAAATAGTCGCTATAGAATCATTTATCGACCGTAACGGTTTATTTGATATAACTAGATATCGGTTGTGAATTTAGACATGGTTCTTTTGAGACATAATGATATTTTAATTTTTAGAATTTTATAGTAATTTTTAATTAATTAAATAAGCAACTTTTTTTTGAAGAGTTTTGCACCCTGTAATCAATATTTTTGGGTTTCACAATATGAGTTGAACTACCGGTATTATTGTATTTTTGGAATCACAACACAGTACTAGACTCAATGAATTTTTATATCAGTCCGTAGACAAACGGAGTTTGACGAAAAAGGGTACATAACTCTACTAAAATTCATGTCACCTACCCGGAGGCTTCAATATCACGTAACTACAAATGATCGGATAAATAAAATAAGCAAAAATATCCTAAGGAATTAGTGAACATTGTCAAGCCACACACTCGTGCTCTTAGCCACACAAATCGGATCAAGTGAAAAACAAAAATATCTAAATATTTTTCTTCACTATAAATACCCCTGTACAACTTCATTAAGACCTAAACTCATTTTCTCATATCCAAACAAGTAGCCGCCATCCTCATTTCCTCGGCAGAACTTCGATCGAAGAATCCTAAAAAAAAGCGCAGCAAGAACGAAATTTAAAAACTTGATGAAATCAAAGCCCGTATGACTTATTAGCCTCTGTTAGCTTAAAGCTTCAATCTGGTGCCAAGATTTCTGTGCGCGATTCAGTCCTCGAATGATTGAATAGCTCAGCAGAACTAGGGCAAGGCTTTTCTGGAGTACGAAGGGGTTTGCGGAGGAGATGCCGTGCAGCTTTTGAGATGGAGAAAATAAGATAATGAGAAGGGCGGGTTAAGATGTAAACAGAATATTTAAGGTTAGTTAATTATTTTTGTTAGTTAGTTGAGAGATTCTTGGAGTGTGAGGTTTGGATATACATGTTTGGAGTATTCGTTGTGAACTGGTGAGGTGATTTCAAAGTTTACAGGAGGAGTGAGTGGTGAGAAGTGACGGTGGAGTCACTGTATAGACGAGAAGATGCAGGGTGTCAGAGTTGTTCTTATGGTGGTCATTGGGTGGAGTTCGGACTAACGAGTTTATTGGTGGTAGTGGCGGACCTGAGAGGTAGCTGAGGTGAATGGAGGAGTGCGACTTCATGGTAGCACCACTGTAGGAGGCTACATGTCGGAAATCAGGAGGAGGGTTAAAGCGAGGTAAATATGAATGATAGTATGGAGTGGATGGGATTGCACAGGAGTTTGCGTTTGAAAATGAAAGAGGAAGCACACACTGTTAGTGAATATGGCGGTTGCACAGGAGGGTCATGAAGCTGTTAACTTGTTAAGCATAGAGGGTTTGTACTAGAAAAGAAGTACTGGGAGCTTGAAGTATGATGTCTTGTTGAGGAGTTTAGTTGTCGGTTTCATACATATATATATGAAAATAAAATAAAGGAGTATACGAGGAAGCTGCATGATGTCCTCGGGTTTTGAAATCATAGAAAAATGGTGTGATGGAGACAAATGCAGAAAGGAGAAGGGTGGTCGGTGCTTTATGTGTAGCGCTGGGACGTTGAGAAGCAAGCAAATAGGGGTAGTGCAAGTTGTTGTGGGGTTGAAAGGAGAGAAATTTTGTTACTTTAGTTTAATTCCTTTCGGTTGTATAAATGAAGGAGTTGGGCTTTTGTTTCAAATGGGCGGTGATCGAAGTTTAAGTCGTGAATGGTGGTGTTGAACTACGAGCAAAATGGAGTGGTTTTGAATGAATTGTGCTGAGAAAGCAAATGGGAAGTCAGTGCTGAAATGGGCAAGTGATGGTAGCTTTTGAGGAAGGCATCAAGGATTGGGCAATTGTTTTCGGGATGTAGGAAGTGATGATAAATACACTGTTGGGCTTGCGGGATTGAAGTGTGGTATGATTTTGAAGGACGCCTGGACGTTGGGGAGAATATGAAGTTGGGATTGTTTTCATTTTCAGTAAAAGGAAGAAGCTCACGTGATTTATGAAGGGAAGTGTAGTTGTAGATGAAATGGGTGCGGATGGCCGACAACGAGGTCTAACGAGCGATCTATCACATGGAAGTCATGTGGACAAAGGCTACGCTATGAATTTAGTCTGGAGTAGGTTGGAACTCATCGGAAATTATGGCAACGTAAAACGCTGGATTGAATCAAAGACAGTTAATCGTTTTTAAACGATGATCGTCCAATGTGAGTAAAACTCACTAACTCTCCTCAATTTATATTTTAATATAAATTGTGCTTTATTTATTGACTGCTGTATATTGATTGTTAAACTGGACTGTTAAATAGATTTGATTGAAAACGTTGTTATAGTTAATCTATGTACTGTTAATCAAATATGGTTCTGTACAGCAGGATATTTCATTTCAAAATGAAATATGATATATATTATACTGTGTAACATCTGTGGATGCAGGGAGATAGGTTGGAGGAATCCGACTGGATTCCTCAACAATTATTTTACTATTTTCATATATTGTGTTATATGATGTGTTATATAATCTGTTCTGGATTATGTGTGTTAGAATGATATTAATCATTGTTATTCGATATTTTACATATCATAAGAAACCCTGAGTTGTGAAATGGAATATTTCAATGTATATTGGAATAAAGAAATTCTATAAAATCACAGGATTTTATAAAAGGAAATTATTTATAAAACGAACACGGTTTTATAAAAGGAAAGTATTTATAAAACGAATAGAGTTTTATAAAAGGGAAAAATGTTGATAAAATAAATAGAATTGAAAAGGGAAATATTTATTTAGAAAATAAATAGAATAAAGGAATATTTATTTAGAAGATAAATAAAACGTTACAAATAGGAAATATTTTAACGGTAAATAGAAGTTATAAATAGGAAATATTTGTAACGGTAAATAGAAGTTATAAATATGAAATATTTGTAACGGTAATTAGAAGTTATAAATAGGAAATATTTGTAATGGTAATTAGAAGTTATAAAAAAGGGAATAGTTGTAACGGAAAATAAACGTTATAAAAAGGAAACTGACGAGATATAAAAGAGATAATCAAATAGAGTTAAATCGAATTTAGTATTCGAAGGAGCTAATCGAATTAGTTATTTGAAAGAGTTTATTGAATATTAGTTATTCAATTAGAGATAATCAAATAAAGTTAATCGATGAGAGATAATCAAATAAAAGTTAATCGAATTAGTCGAAGTAAGTTAATCGACTATTAGTTAGTCGAATTTTGGTTAAGCAAATAAGTGTAAATCGACTATTAGTTAGTCGAAGATTAGTTAATTGAATATGAGTTAAACAAATAGGATTAATTGAATTAGAGTTAATCGAATCAGGGTTAATTGAATATTAGTTATTCAATTAGAGTAGATCGAATATAGTTATTCGAGATAGAGATAAAACAGACATAGTTAATTAGGGTAAGTACCATTTAGCACGACTGCTAGCGTAATTCGCAGGGCTGCAGATAGCCTACGGCGGTCGGATGTTTCCTGAGGGAATCAGGCGTGACCATTTTGATCGCTGCGATCTAGAGTCAAGCGAATGGAGTTAATCGAATATTAGTTATTCGAAATAGAGTTAGTTCAATAGAGTTAATCGATTAGAATAATCAACTGGAGTTAATCGATTAGAGTTAAAACAGACATTGTTATTAAGGATGAAGTCAAATCGAATATTAGTTATTCGGAATAGAGTTAATTCAGTAGAGTTAATCAAATAAGAGTTAAGCAGTAAGATTAAAGCAAAATAGGGTTATTCGAATATTAGTTATTCGAATAGGAGTAATGAAATAGAGTTAAACAAATTAGAGTTAATTGAATATTAGTTGTTCGAGATAAGAGTTAATTAAATAGAATTAACCGGAAAGAGATAATCGAATATAATCTATTCGAAATGAGTTAATCGAATATAAGTTATTCAAAGAGAGTTTATCGAATATTAGTTATTCGAAGAAGATTTAATCAAATAGAGATTACTCGAAAGGTAGTTATATGGCGAATTAGGGGAAAGTATTATTTACTTTCCGGTTTTTAAATCAGGATTTATTTATTTATAAATAAATTAGTTGTAGATAAATTAATCAAAGTAAGAAATAAATGTTAGACTTATAAGTTAGACATTTCAGAAGTAAAATTTATAACGTTAGGGTTATAATAAATGTTTTCATAAAGGAAGCGGATTCGTAATCTGAATCCGAGAATTTGCGTAAGCAAATGGTTTTAGAAATTGAAGTGATGAGCTTTATCTATCGTAAGGTTAAGATCGTTGTTCAGTTAAGGTCTGAGAGGTAATTATACCCCAACTTGATTGACTTCGAAATTGACTAAGGAATAGTTGAAGTTCGATAACAAAGGATGATTAGTAATGCAGTTAGGTAATAAATGACTTATGGATTTAGTAGTCGTACCGATGTTTCATACAGCGTTAGTTGAAATCCATATAAATGAGTTTCGGAAACGTTTTCCAAATATAAATCAAAGATGTTTTCTAAGTGAAGAAATTAGGAAATATGAATAAATATATACATACATATATATATATATATTCAATGATTGGATCGATAATTCCATTTGGAATTAAGATCGTTGTTTGTACACCGACATGTTTTCATTGATAGTTAAATCACAGACTATCGAAGTTTTGACCATTTTACGTTGTAAATATGGAGAGACCGATTGGATTATTATCCGAAGAACCACTCCGTATTGACATAAGCGTTGTGATCAAATACAATGAAGATAATTGAAGACGGTGTTATGCAAGGGCTGTCCTGTTTACAGAATAGTGCCTTCGGTTTCGATCAGTCCCAGAACGAACGTATATGGACGAATGTCTGACAGAATATTTCCAATGATCGAATGAGTTGGACTGTACAAATATATATGGTGGCCAACGGATTTATTCCCTTCGTATAAAATCCAGAAACTATTTGTATAAACCCAACTAATGATTTATGGATCTGAAAATGTGGCATTCAAAATGATCGTGTTATCAATGAAATGGAAAGTAAGCGTAGCTTCTAGACTCACATCCGGTAAATGACAAAAATCGGGCAGGCAGCATGGCTAAGTCGGTCGCACCGAAGTAGGGTGTATAATCACCTATCTAGAGAATATTCATTTGCTTCTTTAATCTATCAATGTTGTCCCATATATATATGGGTAATGGTTGCTGATCCCAACAGTTGGTGATGTACATTTGATACACTCAAGCGAAATGAGTGGTCGGTCATGTGTGGATGAGTTACAAGATGTTCTTGTTGAACTCCAGTGTATCGTTCCTAGAGTACACTGATCGGAAGGTGGTTCCATACCTTGTCATAGTTGGAAATCCAATCATCCAATACGCACCCGCGGTTTTGATTGTATATTATATATGTAGAACGTGAGATGAAAGCATTTCTGCTAGATTGATATCTAATTGTATTTAGACATTATTATAATATCAGTGATACTGCTTTTCAAAGATGTTGGATTCTCATAAGGGAAAAACCCGTTCCGTATTCACGACGTGGTCTTATGAGATATCATATACCTGTTAAAATGATTTGAGTTTACTCACACCAGTCCATGACTGACCCGGAGTTTATTTGTTTTGTTTCCCTGAACTCTTGGGTGTCTAAATTTGTATGAGCAATCAAGTAGTCGGGATTTACAGATATACTGGAAGAGCTTGGAGCAGGAGGCTTCAGGATCATATAGCTATAGTTATTTCCGCTATGTTGTAAGTGTTGTACTCTGCAATATTATTGTATTCATATACTGTTTGTATTTCAAAAGTATGTTATATTTTATTCGTTCCGCTGTGAGATTCGTGTTACTCTGATGATGATGATCTTCTTCTTCTTCTATTCTAATAGCTCTACCTTATCTATTCTCATCCTCTATCTTCTTTCTATTAGTTTCTTGAATTTCCAATGCAATTTGGGGTTGGACTTGTGTTATTTAGTCAGCCCAAATTGGACCGGATTTTCGGGTCACTACAATTGGTATCAGAGCGAGGTTAAGTGAATTACCTTGGCTCTGTGGCGTGACTCGGTAGAGATAGAGTTAGCAATACCCTAGATTGACTTTGAGTGTATATATACGAGTGAACGTATTTGTTACTTGATATAAAAAATTGTTTTATATTGTGGAGCTTTATTGGTTGAGTGGCTTATGAATTTTGGTCGATGGTAGGGCACCACAATATCGATAAGAGTTTCTAAACTCTCGAATACAATGGGTCGACACGATATGTTTTGAAAGCGGGTGAATGAAGTAATTTTACCCTAATTATATTTTGATATAAAAGAATGGTTAAGATTTGAATCATTATAGTATATTGGATGTGTTGGTTGTTATTTAATTGAATGAGATTATAGTTGAAATGGTTATATGAATAACCAAGTAGATTTCATATAAGTATAATATATGAAAATTTTAACATCCTGGGAGATTTTAAATGTGTTTACAAACATTGGAAGGATAGTTTAAAATAGTTTCAAAATGGGAAATGTTTAAGAATGGTTTTGAAAATGATATAGCATTGAACTCACTTTTATAACTGGAAAATAACCCTGATGAGTGTGGCCACATCATCAGTGTTCATTTTCGAGTTGCTAGGTGACGGATTACTACCAATGATTTTGTTTTTGAATTGTTTGTGGAAAACAAGTTGTTTTGAATCCTGAAAGGGTATATCTGGTATTTGGAAAAGGCTAAGCTGTTTAAAAACTCCCAGAAACAGATTATTTGAATTAAAACAAATTAAATTAGAATTTGTAAAAGCAAAGAGATTCTAGAAATTGAATTGGATTATAATGATATCGAGTGAGTTGGATTGATGTCGTAAGAATTGGAATCAAGAATGGAACTTGAATTTGAATTTGGCTCAGATAAGCGAATGGTTGTGTTGGAGATAAAAGTGATTTGAGTTGATTGGAATGACCTTTATATATGTTGAATTGGTAGCTGAAGGAAAGAATATAATAATGTGCCCGACAAAAAGGTACCAGTTTATATTTCATATGAGTTTGAGATTTTGATGAGCCGAATTGGCAAGCCGCTTGGCTGTTTGATTTTGTTTTGGTTGGAGAAGGCCTAGAGAGGCGAGTTGTGGTTTTACCGATAGGGCTGTACAAAGGAGGTTATGGCGAAATTTTCCGAAAAATTTAGGTGTTAGAAAATTTTCAGAATTTTTGAAAATTTTAGTCAGTCGGAATAAATTAATATTTTAGTCGATATTAATTGGTTCAGTTGAAACTGAAGTTAAGGGGGTAAACCGATAAATATTTGCCCAGCAGATAGGGTCGTCCTCTACCTTAGCAATTTCGTGGAGGAAATTATTTTAAGTGGGGAAGAATGTAATGACACAGATATTTGACGGTGTAATAATTAACTTATTTAATTATTTAAAACAAGTAATATATTATTTAATCGACGATGTTAGAACGTATAATTATATTATAATTAAAATCGAGCTTGAAATGGCGTTGCAGTTCATAATTTGGCGATTCGAACTTCAACTGAATGTACATGATTCGTTTTAAATCGGATTTCTGTGAAACAAGAGACGCACGGAGCTGGTGGAGTATATCTTTCTAGTGGAAGAGAAAAATCGGGATTTCATCGTGTAGATTTTGAGATATGTCCAAATCAAATTTTAAAATAGTCGCTATAGAATCGTTTATCAACCGTAACGGTTTATTTGATATAACTAGATATCGGTTGTGAATTTAGACATGGTTCTTTTGAGACATAGTGATATTTTAATTTTTAGAATTTTATAGTAATTTTTAATTAATTAAATAAGCAACTTTTTTCTGAAGTGTTTTGCACCCTGTAATCAATATTTTTGGGTTTCGCAATATGAGTTGAACTACCGGTATTATTGTAATTTTGGAATCACGACACAATACTAGACTCAATGATATTTTTATATCAGTCCGTAGACAAACGGAGTTTGACGAAAAAGGGTACATAACTTTACTAAAATTCATGTCACCTACCCTGAGGCTTCAATATCACGTAACTACAAATGATCGGATAAATAAAATAAGCAAAAATATCCTAAGGAATTAGTGAACATAGTCAAGCCACACACTCGTGCTCTCAGACACACAGATCGGATCAAGTGAAAAACAAAAATATCTAGATATTTTTCTTCACTATAAATACCCCTGTACAACTTCATTAAGACCTAAACTCATTTTCTCATATCCAAACAAGTAGCCGCCATCCTCATTTCCTGGGCAGAACTTCGATCGAAGAATCCTAAAACAAAAGCGCAGCAAGAACGAAATTTAAAAACTTGATGAAATCAAAGCCCGTATGACTTATTAGCCTCTGTTAGCTTAAAGCTTCAATCTGGTGCCAAGATTTCTGTGCGCGATTCAGTCCTCGAATGATTGAATAGCTCAGCAGAACTAGGGCAAGGCTTTTCTGGAGTACGAAGGGGTTTGCGGAGGAGATGCCGTGCAGCTTTTGAGATGGAGAAAATAAGATAATGAGAAGGGCGGGCTAAGATGTAAATAGAATATTTAAGGTTAGTTAATTATTTTTGTTAGTTAGTTGAGAGATTCATGGAGTGTGAGGTTTGGGTATACATGTTTGGAGTATTCGTTGTGAACTGGTGAGGTGATTTCAAAGTTTACAGGAGGAGTGTGTAACGACCCGGATTTTTGGCCGTTGAATTCTGAATATTTAAATTTGTTTTAAAAATTTTAATTGAATTATATATAGGAATTTATTGATTAAAAACGAAGTTTGAACGTAAATTTATAATATAATTATAAAACGAGCTCGAAATCGCACGGCAGTTCGTAATATAGAGTTTTGAACTTCAACTGAGAATACAGAATTCGTTATAAGTCGGATTTCTGTGAAACAAGACACGTTGGAACCGTATTGATTATAATTTTCATATGAAAGAGAGAAATCTAGATTTCGTGTTATAATTTGTTAGTTATGGTCAAATCAAATTTTCAAATAGTCGCTATGGAAATCGCTATTTAAATATAGGCCTTTAAAATAGCCGTTTTGCAAACAAACTCAGATTCCGACGAAATCAGTTTCATTGGGACCGTATCGTTAAATTATTGTACAATGTTGAATTGCGTGGCAAACCGATGTCGTATGTAACCACGGTAGCCATAAACGCTCGTTCAGTGCAATTAAATTAATTCAACTGAATAAAGGGATATTAGAGTGTAACTTGAACAGACAATAGAATCAGGCCACGAAACCAGTTCCAGTGAGTTCGTAGCGTCAGATATAGTCAGGGTAGGTATATAGTTTGTTATTTTTAGAGATCGGCAAATTTGGTGTTCAGAAGGGCAGTGCGGTACGCGCCAAAAATAGCCTACCGGGGCAACAGTCTCAGAATGCGACGAAACTAGTGCCGTTGGGTTCGTATCGAAAAGTTATGGTCGGTGTTCGCAGTTTCAAGTTGTTTTGATTTATCTGGTGATCGTGAAAAATTTAAACGCATGTTGATTTCTGGTTTTATAAAGGAAATTTTTTCATACGATGTCAGAATGCGATGAAACTTGTCACATTGGGTTCAGAATACCTTTTTACACCAAGAATAGCTTTTTCATCAGTAAACAGAAGTCAACGGTGTTTAGTTTCACTGGATACTTCACCGCGAAGTTTGTACAATATAAAATAATGTAAACACAAACTGGTTGATAAGATTTTTATGTGTGCAAGTCAAACACTGCGGCTAGGACTTCGAGTCTACTTGTCCACTTGCGCATATTTTAAAATAGAAGGAAGAAAAGAAGAGAACCCAACGTACTGATACCTAAAGCTTAATAGCAACCTAAACTCTGACATGATGTAAGCTTTGTTTGTGCTTCACGCCATTACTAGAATCCTTGCCGACAAAGTAATTAAAATCACAAGCCTAACAAGCAGCTAGTGCAGACCTAAGGCGTGCTATTCCTTGGCAACCACGGTTCTTGAAAGTATAAATATCAGTGTTTTCCTTTGAACGAAAAACGAAAAAAAACATTAAAAGAAAAAAAATCCCTATAATTCCAACTAAAATCCTATTAACTCAAAAAGGAGTTCGGTGGGTTTTTCTTAATGGTGCCAATGGGTTCGTTGAGGCACAACGTTGGGGGAGTTTCCTTTGCTTTCGTTCGGATTTTGGGGAAACATAGCAGGTCTGTGAAGCACCGTATTCAAGGGGGGTTGTGGTCAGTGGTGATAGTTGTGGCGGAAAGGAAAGGAAGTGGGTTGAGTGCGGCATGGTGCGTTGTTAAAGGAAGAAGGTAACGTGGGGTTCAGGCGGTTTCATTTTGTGAAGTAGGGGAGTGAAGAAAGGTTGGATTTATGGTTATGAAGGAGATGGAAACAGACAGCTTCATACGTTACAGATGAAAGGATGGGAAGTTTCGGTCTTGTAAAATGTTCGGGTTGTGCTATGGCGATGATGAGCTGATAGTGCAACGTGATATAATAATTGCTAAAATACTAAAGTTAACGCAAGTAAGGGATTAAGAAGGAGTTTACGGCAAGAGGAGTGAATGGGTTGAAACTTGAAGTAGTTGTTCTAACAAGATCAACAGGGGGATTATTATGTTTAAGCTAAGAAAAGACGGTCAGAGTACGACCAACGATGGTTGGTTTTCACTGTATGCAGCACAGGGAGGGGAAGGTCACTCCTTGGTGAAAGTTGCATGTTTGAAATAGAGGGTGTAGGAGGATAGAGCCCACGTAGACATGAAAATCGGTTGCAGCACGTCCAAGCAAGAAACGAATGACCGCGTATTGTGGTATGAATAGTTTTGTTAATTCTAGTGAATCAAATTATTTAATTCAATCTATTGTAGGTTTAAAATAATTTATATATAAACATGTTTATTAAATTTCATTAAGGGTATAACGAGTTGAGATTATTGGATTTATCAGGAGACCAAGACGACTGCGGTTGCTGACAAGGAGAGGCTTCTTTGGGACACCGGTAAGTACTTGGTCACCTTGAACCCAATCAACACAGTTTTGATGGAGAAAATGGTTAGGATCTTTTATGGAAATGTCGACATTTCGGGCGGAAGGAATAAATTAACACGAGGGTTAATAAAAACTAATCTGTCCTTAAGTCAAATGAGGGTAATTAAAAGTTAAATAATTTTATTAGTTAATTTAGTAAAATTTAAACGTATCGCATATAACTTTATCATATGATAACAGAATCAGATGGAAATGAACACGTTGGGATCATAGTGACGAAATCTACATTGAGGAACCAGTTTCGCTAAGAACGGATCTATTGGAAGTTCATGGAAAAATTTAACGTCTGTTTCATTTTTAGTGAAACAGAAGCAGATGCGTCAACTGCAATCGAAGTGAGTAAACTCACTAACTTCCTCTCGTTATAATTTTATATATAAACGAGTTTTAAATTATTTTATAATATGAAATGGTTGCTTGGTTGAATAGTTGATAAATTGGTGGATATAATCACATCGTTGATTGATCTTTCATTTATGCGATATGTTTGATGTTGCTAACATCTGTGGATGCAGGGAAACAGGTTGGAGGGATCCAACTGGATCCCTCAACATTTTATTTACTGTTTTATTGGATGATTATATATGTTATGCTCCATTATCCATGGTTGAATTTGTGTGTTTGATTTACCCTGGCCTTAGGAACCTGGTATTTTAGATACCGTAAAATATCATCGAATGTGAAAAAAGAAATTAGAATCTAAAAGCAGAGTTTATTTCCAAATTAGAATTAATTTCCTTTTCATTGAGTTGCAAGTGGAAACCTATCCATTGGGTAAACCAAGAAAAAAGAAAAATGTTATAAATAAAAATATAAATTAAATAGATCATTAACCATTGGATAAATTAAAAGGGCGAGTTCAAATATGAATGTATATTTGAAAGTGAGTATCGGTTTTGAAACCAATATTGGCAATGGATTTGAATTTAGCAAAGTACAAAGGAAAGTTTAAAGAAAGATTTTCAATTGCTTAAAGTAAAAGAATAAATAGTTTCAACGAGGAAATATTTTGCAAATAAAATGTATATAAAAAGGGGATTTATAGAAATCGAATTAAGTGGTTAGAAGAATGTATAGTTTATAAATATGTTTTTAAGGAGAACTTGAATTGTTTAAAATAAACAGAGTTTATAAATGAACAACGGAAGCGTGTGCGTCGCACACGGTATTTTATTCAAACCAGAAATCATAACGCTGTTGTTATAAGAAATGCTTTTATAGTTTTAAACATCGATTTTAACGCTGTCTTTGGAAGAAATGCTTTTATAAAACTAAACAGTGATTTTAGCGCTGTTGTTATAATAGAGGTTGTAAATCTATACAGCAATTTTAGACGCTGCTGTTATAGTAAATGTCTTGGTAAATCTAAATAGCAATTTTAACGCTGCCGTTATAATAACTGTTTTAATAGCAATCTTAATGCTATGATTACGATAAGTGTTCTAAAAGGGTAAGACAGCGGGTTTAACGCTGTTGTTGAAAGCAATGTTTGGTCTAAAGTTGTGAGTTCTGAATATTTCAAAGTGAATGATAGAAAGGGTTGGTTAGTGATATCGTTAATAAACGAATGATTTATGATTTGAGTTATAATAACGATGTTTATAACATCAGTTAATTCAAAGGATTTAGAAATGTTTTCTAACTGAAGTAAAAGATATTTTCTCAATAAAGGAAAATATATATATTGGAAATGTTTCCAATGATCGAGAGGGAAAATAGTGCTTTGAAAGAACACGAAAGGTGGGAAATGGGAATGGGAAATGATAATGTAATAAAGAACTAATATAAAAAGGGCCCAGTGTTGAATGATGTTTGGTCGATAGAATTTCCTTCTGGAAATAATATCATTGTTTGCACACCGACATGTTTTCATTTGATAGTTAAATCACCGACTATCAAAGTTTTATTTTTTATATATACCTCCGTTGTTAATATGGAGAGACCGGGATCAGATTTGATATCTGAAAACCACTCCGTATTGGCGTAAGCGTTATGAAGCAACTTATGCTGAAGAAAATTGAAGACGGAGTTATGCAAGGGCTATCCTGTTTAGGGGATAGTGCCTTCGGGTTGTCCAGACCCAGGACAACTTGTATGGACGAGTGTCTGACAGAGTATTTCCAAAGGGGGTTACGTACGTTGGTTCCTTCAAACGTACGAAGTTGGTGGCATAGAAGGGAAGCTTCTTTAGCCTAACAATATGAGTATTTTTGTGGGAATCAATTAGTGATTTCCGATGGATCTGACGATGTGGCATTCAAAGTGAATGATGGCCAGATGTTCTGGAAGATAATTCAAACCTCAAGCCTCATCAACCCGGAAGTGGACAAAAATCGGGCAGGCAGCATGGCTATGTGGGTCGCACCCATTAGGATGTATGATCACCTATCTAGAGAAATTCTTTTTGTTCTTAAATCTATCGATGCTGTCCCTTATCGGGAGGCGGTTGCTGATCCCAACCGTCGGTGGTATACATTCGATACACTCAAGCGAAATGAGTGGTCGGTCATGTGTGGGCCGGGTTGCAAGATGTTCTTGTTGAACCCAGTGTATTCGTCTCTAGAGATACACGTTCGGAAGGTGGTCCCATACCTTGTCAAGTTGGAATCCAATCTCCAATAAGTGCCTGCGAGTTTGATTGTATATTATATATGTAGAGCGTGAGATGCAAGCGTTCTACTAGATTTTAATTACTTGTGATTAGACATTATTATAATATCAGATAATATATGATTTCCAAAGTGTTTTGGGTTATCGTAAGATAAAAACCATCCGTGTTTATGTGTGGATTGGTCTTACGATTATCTTTTCTTTCGAAAGGATTTTGAAAGTTAAACAAATGGTTGGAGTTTACTCACACCAGTCCCATGACTGACCCAGAGTTTATTTTGTTTTGTTTTCCCTAAACTCTTGGGTGCCCAAATTTGTACGGGCAGTCAAGTAGTCGGGATTTTACAGATTTACCTGAAGAAGATCGAAGCAGGAGGCTTTACCAGTTAGCTATAGGCTATCATATTTTCCGCTGTGTACTATGTTGTATCTGGAAACAGGTGTTTATAACTGTTCCAGAGATGGCTGTTGTGCTCTGATGATGGTATGTATATATACAGTTATTGTTTTATATTTCAAAAATATGTTATATAGTATATTTTATTCGTTCCGCTGTGAGTTTGTGATCTTCGTTTTCTTCTATTCTAATATTTCTTTCTTTCTATTTCTCATCCTCTAACTTCTTTCTAATAATGGTTCGTATTTCTGTGCAATTTGAGTTGGACGTGTGGTGTTATTAGTCGACTCAAAGGGTACGGATTTGCGGGTCGTTTCATTTGGTATCAGAGCTGAAGGTTAAGTGATTACCTTGGCTCTGTGGCGTAACTCAATAGAGATGGGGCTAGTAATATCCTAGATTGAGTTTGAGTGTATATATATGAGTGCGTATTTGTAAATTCGATATAAAATTTGTTTTATATTGTGTTGGCTGGTTTGTTGAGTGGTTTATGAATTCTGGTCGATACAGGGTGTACAACTGTATCGATAGGTGTTTCTAAACTCTCGAACAAAGCAATTCGATACAGTATTGTTTTAAAATGGGTAAATGAAGTAATTTTGCCCAAAAACTATTTTGATATAAAAGAAATAATTTCTGAATTATAATGTATGGATTGTTATTACAATCAAATGGATCGAAATTTAAGTTTAATGGAAATTGAAACTCAAATGGAATAAGTGGATTGATTCCTGAAGTAGAGATCAGATTTGAATTGATAGAATTGAAGTGGACTAATCAGTAGTTGATTAGAAAGTTAAAGACTAGAAGGTAGATTGATTTGAAACCAGATGGAAAAGGATATATGCATGCTGAGCAGATATAGAATGGAAGCAAGTGCAAGAGATAGAATTATGCCCGACAAAAAGGTACATGTTTACAATATTATTTGGGTTGATGATTTTATGAGCCTTTGGGGCAAGCCACTTGGCTTTTTGATTTTCTTTTGGATTGGAGAAGGCCTAGAAAGGCGAGTTGTGGTTATACCGATTGAGCCGTGCAGAGGAGATGCTGCCAAAAATTTTCAGAATTTAAATGTAGAAAAATTTTCAGAATTTTTGAAAATTTTCATTAGTAAGAATAAATAAATATTTAATTAAAATTAAAATAAATTGGTTCAGTCAAGCTGAAATTTAGAAGTAAACAAAAAGGATTATTGGACCTAGTTAACAGGGTACGTAGCATCTTTTCCCTACTTAGCAATTTCGAGGACGAAATTATTTTAAGGGGGAAGGAATGTAACGACCCGGATTTTTGGCCGTTGAATTCTGAATATTTAAATTTGTTTTAAAAATTTTAATTGAATTATATATAGGAATTTATTGATTAAAAACGAAGTTTGAACGTAAATTTATAATATAATTATAAAACGAGCTCGAAATCGCACGGCAGTTCGTAATATAGAGTTTTGAACTTCAACTGAGAATACAGAATTCGTTATAAGTCGGATTTCTGTGAAACAAGACACGTTGGAACCGTATTGATTATAATTTTCATATGAAAGAGAGAAATCTAGATTTCGTGTTATAATTTGTTAGTTATGGTCAAATCAAATTTTCAAATAGTCGCTATGGAAATCGCTATTTAAATATAGGCCTTTAAAATAGCCGTTTTGCAAACAAACTCAGATTCCGACGAAATCAGTTTCATTGGGACCGTATCGTTAAATTATTGTACAATGTTGAATTGCGTGGCAAACCGATGTCGTATGTAACCACGGTAGCCATAAACGCTCGTTCAGTGCAATTAAATTAATTCAACTGAATAAAGGGATATTAGAGTGTAACTTGAACAGACAATAGAATCAGGCCACGAAACCAGTTCCAGTGAGTTCGTAGCGTCAGATATAGTCAGGGTAGGTATATAGTTTGTTATTTTTAGAGATCGGCAAATTTGGTGTTCAGAAGGGCAGTGCGGTACGCGCCAAAAATAGCCTACCGGGGCAACAGTCTCAGAATGCGACGAAACTAGTGCCGTTGGGTTCGTATCGAAAAGTTATGGTCGGTGTTCGCAGTTTCAAGTTGTTTTGATTTATCTGGTGATCGTGAAAAATTTAAACGCATGTTGATTTCTGGTTTTATAAAGGAAATTTTTTCATACGATGTCAGAATGCGATGAAACTTGTCACATTGGGTTCAGAATACCTTTTTACACCAAGAATAGCTTTTTCATCAGTAAACAGAAGTCAACGGTGTTTAGTTTCACTGGATACTTCACCGCGAAGTTTGTACAATATAAAATAATGTAAACACAAACTGGTTGATAAGATTTTTATGTGTGCAAGTCAAACACTGCGGCTAGGACTTCGAGTCTACTTGTCCACTTGCGCATATTTTAAAATAGAAGGAAGAAAAGAAGAGAACCCAACGTACTGATACCTAAAGCTTAATAGCAACCTAAACTCTGACATGATGTAAGCTTTGTTTGTGCTTCACGCCATTACTAGAATCCTTGCCGACAAAGTAATTAAAATCACAAGCCTAACAAGCAGCTAGTGCAGACCTAAGGCGTGCTATTCCTTGGCAACCACGGTTCTTGAAAGTATAAATATCAGTGTTTTCCTTTGAACGAAAAACGAAAAAAAACATTAAAAGAAAAAAAATCCCTATAATTCCAACTAAAATCCTATTAACTCAAAAAGGAGTTCGGTGGGTTTTTCTTAATGGTGCCAATGGGTTCGTTGAGGCACAACGTTGGGGGAGTTTCCTTTGCTTTCGTTCGGATTTTGGGGAAACATAGCAGGTCTGTGAAGCACCGTATTCAAGGGGGGTTGTGGTCAGTGGTGATAGTTGTGGCGGAAAGGAAAGGAAGTGGGTTGAGTGCGGCATGGTGCGTTGTTAAAGGAAGAAGGTAACGTGGGGTTCAGGCGGTTTCATTTTGTGAAGTAGGGGAGTGAAGAAAGGTTGGATTTATGGTTATGAAGGAGATGGAAACAGACAGCTTCATACGTTACAGATGAAAGGATGGGAAGTTTCGGTCTTGTAAAATGTTCGGGTTGTGCTATGGCGATGATGAGCTGATAGTGCAACGTGATATAATAATTGCTAAAATACTAAAGTTAACGCAAGTAAGGGATTAAGAAGGAGTTTACGGCAAGAGGAGTGAATGGGTTGAAACTTGAAGTAGTTGTTCTAACAAGATCAACAGGGGGATTATTATGTTTAAGCTAAGAAAAGACGGTCAGAGTACGACCAACGATGGTTGGTTTTCACTGTATGCAGCACAGGGAGGGGAAGGTCACTCCTTGGTGAAAGTTGCATGTTTGAAATAGAGGGTGTAGGAGGATAGAGCCCACGTAGACATGAAAATCGGTTGCAGCACGTCCAAGCAAGAAACGAATGACCGCGTATTGTGGTATGAATAGTTTTGTTAATTCTAGTGAATCAAATTATTTAATTCAATCTATTGTAGGTTTAAAATAATTTATATATAAACATGTTTATTAAATTTCATTAAGGGTATAACGAGTTGAGATTATTGGATTTATCAGGAGACCAAGACGACTGCGGTTGCTGACAAGGAGAGGCTTCTTTGGGACACCGGTAAGTACTTGGTCACCTTGAACCCAATCAACACAGTTTTGATGGAGAAAATGGTTAGGATCTTTTATGGAAATGTCGACATTTCGGGCGGAAGGAATAAATTAACACGAGGGTTAATAAAAACTAATCTGTCCTTAAGTCAAATGAGGGTAATTAAAAGTTAAATAATTTTATTAGTTAATTTAGTAAAATTTAAACGTATCGCATATAACTTTATCATATGATAACAGAATCAGATGGAAATGAACACGTTGGGATCATAGTGACGAAATCTACATTGAGGAACCAGTTTCGCTAAGAACGGATCTATTGGAAGTTCATGGAAAAATTTAACGTCTGTTTCATTTTTAGTGAAACAGAAGCAGATGCGTCAACTGCAATCGAAGTGAGTAAACTCACTAACTTCCTCTCGTTATAATTTTATATATAAACGAGTTTTAAATTATTTTATAATATGAAATGGTTGCTTGGTTGAATAGTTGATAAATTGGTGGATATAATCACATCGTTGATTGATCTTTCATTTATGCGATATGTTTGATGTTGCTAACATCTGTGGATGCAGGGAAACAGGTTGGAGGGATCCAACTGGATCCCTCAACATTTTATTTACTGTTTTATTGGATGATTATATATGTTATGCTCCATTATCCATGGTTGAATTTGTGTGTTTGATTTACCCTGGCCTTAGGAACCTGGTATTTTAGATACCGTAAAATATCATCGAATGTGAAAAAAGAAATTAGAATCTAAAAGCAGAGTTTATTTCCAAATTAGAATTAATTTCCTTTTCATTGAGTTGCAAGTGGAAACCTATCCATTGGGTAAACCAAGAAAAAAGAAAAATGTTATAAATAAAAATATAAATTAAATAGATCATTAACCATTGGATAAATTAAAAGGGCGAGTTCAAATATGAATGTATATTTGAAAGTGAGTATCGGTTTTGAAACCAATATTGGCAATGGATTTGAATTTAGCAAAGTACAAAGGAAAGTTTAAAGAAAGATTTTCAATTGCTTAAAGTAAAAGAATAAATAGTTTCAACGAGGAAATATTTTGCAAATAAAATGTATATAAAAAGGGGATTTATAGAAATCGAATTAAGTGGTTAGAAGAATGTATAGTTTATAAATATGTTTTTAAGGAGAACTTGAATTGTTTAAAATAAACAGAGTTTATAAATGAACAACGGAAGCGTGTGCGTCGCACACGGTATTTTATTCAAACCAGAAATCATAACGCTGTTGTTATAAGAAATGCTTTTATAGTTTTAAACATCGATTTTAACGCTGTCTTTGGAAGAAATGCTTTTATAAAACTAAACAGTGATTTTAGCGCTGTTGTTATAATAGAGGTTGTAAATCTATACAGCAATTTTAGACGCTGCTGTTATAGTAAATGTCTTGGTAAATCTAAATAGCAATTTTAACGCTGCCGTTATAATAACTGTTTTAATAGCAATCTTAATGCTATGATTACGATAAGTGTTCTAAAAGGGTAAGACAGCGGGTTTAACGCTGTTGTTGAAAGCAATGTTTGGTCTAAAGTTGTGAGTTCTGAATATTTCAAAGTGAATGATAGAAAGGGTTGGTTAGTGATATCGTTAATAAACGAATGATTTATGATTTGAGTTATAATAACGATGTTTATAACATCAGTTAATTCAAAGGATTTAGAAATGTTTTCTAACTGAAGTAAAAGATATTTTCTCAATAAAGGAAAATATATATATTGGAAATGTTTCCAATGATCGAGAGGGAAAATAGTGCTTTGAAAGAACACGAAAGGTGGGAAATGGGAATGGGAAATGATAATGTAATAAAGAACTAATATAAAAAGGGCCCAGTGTTGAATGATGTTTGGTCGATAGAATTTCCTTCTGGAAATAATATCATTGTTTGCACACCGACATGTTTTCATTTGATAGTTAAATCACCGACTATCAAAGTTTTATTTTTTATATATACCTCCGTTGTTAATATGGAGAGACCGGGATCAGATTTGATATCTGAAAACCACTCCGTATTGGCGTAAGCGTTATGAAGCAACTTATGCTGAAGAAAATTGAAGACGGAGTTATGCAAGGGCTATCCTGTTTAGGGGATAGTGCCTTCGGGTTGTCCAGACCCAGGACAACTTGTATGGACGAGTGTCTGACAGAGTATTTCCAAAGGGGGTTACGTACGTTGGTTCCTTCAAACGTACGAAGTTGGTGGCATAGAAGGGAAGCTTCTTTAGCCTAACAATATGAGTATTTTTGTGGGAATCAATTAGTGATTTCCGATGGATCTGACGATGTGGCATTCAAAGTGAATGATGGCCAGATGTTCTGGAAGATAATTCAAACCTCAAGCCTCATTAACCCGGAAGTGGACAAAAATCGGGCAGGCAGCATGGCTATGTGGGTCGCACCCATTAGGATGTATGATCACCTATCTAGAGAAATTCTTTTTGTTCTTAAATCTATCGATGCTGTCCCTTATCGGGAGGCGGTTGCTGATCCCAACCGTCGGTGGTATACATTCGATACACTCAAGCGAAATGAGTGGTCGGTCATGTGTGGGCCGGGTTGCAAGATGTTCTTGTTGAACCCAGTGTATTCGTCTCTAGAGATACACGTTCGGAAGGTGGTCCCATACCTTGTCAAGTTGGAATCCAATCTCCAATAAGTGCCTGCGAGTTTGATTGTATATTATATATGTAGAGCGTGAGATGCAAGCGTTCTACTAGATTTTAATTACTTGTGATTAGACATTATTATAATATCAGATAATATATGATTTCCAAAGTGTTTTGGGTTATCGTAAGATAAAAACCATCCGTGTTTATGTGTGGATTGGTCTTACGATTATCTTTTCTTTCGAAAGGATTTTGAAAGTTAAACAAATGGTTGGAGTTTACTCACACCAGTCCCATGACTGACCCAGAGTTTATTTTGTTTTGTTTTCCCTAAACTCTTGGGTGCCCAAATTTGTACGGGCAGTCAAGTAGTCGGGATTTTACAGATTTACCTGAAGAAGATCGAAGCAGGAGGCTTTACCAGTTAGCTATAGGCTATCATATTTTCCGCTGTGTACTATGTTGTATCTGGAAACAGGTGTTTATAACTGTTCCAGAGATGGCTGTTGTGCTCTGATGATGGTATGTATATATACAGTTATTGTTTTATATTTCAAAAGTATGTTATATAGTATATTTTATTCGTTCCGCTGTGAGTTTGTGATCTTCGTTTTCTTCTATTCTAATATTTCTTTCTTTCTATTTCTCATCCTCTAACTTCTTTCTAATAATGGTTCGTATTTCTGTGCAATTTGAGTTGGACGTGTGGTGTTATTAGTCGACTCAAAGGGTACGGATTTGCGGGTCGTTTCAGAGTGAGTGGTGAGAAGTGACGGTGGAGTCACTGTATAGACGAGAAGATGCAGGGTGTCAGAGTTGTTCTTATGGTGGTCATTGGGTGGAGTTCGGACTAACGAGTTTATTGGTGGTAGTGGCGGACTTGAGAGGTAGCTGAGGTGAATGGAGGAGTGCGACTTCATGGTAGCACCACTGTAGGAGGCTACATGTCAGAAATCAGGAGGAGGGTTAAAGCGAGGTAAATATGAATGATAGTATGGAGTGGATGGGATTGCACAGGAGTTTGCGTTTGAAAATGAAAGAGGAAGCACGCACTGTTAGTGAATATGGAGGTTGCACAGGAGGGTCATGATGCTATTAACTTGTTAAGCATGGAGGGTTTGTATTAGAAAAGAAGTACTGGGAGCATGAAGTATGATGTCTTGTTGAGGAGTTTAGGTGTCGGTTTCATACATATATATATGAAAATAAAATAAAGGAGTATACGAGGAAGCTGCATGATGTCCTCGGTTTTTGAAATCATAGAAAAATGGTGTGATGGAGACCGATGCAGAAAGGAGAAGGGTGGTCGGTGCTTTATGTGTAGCGCTGGGACGTTGAGAAGCAAGCAAATAGGGGTAGTGCAAGTTGTTGTGGGGTTGAAAGGAGAGAAATTTTGTTACTTTAGTTTAATTCCTTTCGGTTGTATAAATGAAGGAGTTGGGCTTTTGTTTCAAATGGGCGATGATCGAAGTTTAAGTCGTGAATGGTGGTGTTGAACTTCGAGCAAACTGGAGTGGTTTTGAATGAACTGTGCTGAGAAAGCAAATGGGAAGTCAGTGCTGAAACGGACAATTGATGGCAGATTTTGAGGAAGGCACAAGGGTTGGGCAGTTGTTTTCGGATGTAGGAAGTGATGACAAATACATTGTTGGGCTTGCGGGATTGAAATGTGGTATGATTTCGAAGGATGCCTGGACGTTGGGGAGAATATGAAGTTGGGATTGTTTTCATTTTCAGTAAAAGGAAGAAGCTCACGTGATTTATGAAGGGAAGTGTAGTTGTAGATGAAATGGGTGCGGATGGCTGACGACGAGGTCTAACGAGCGATCTATCACATGGAAATCATGCGGACAAAGGCTACGCTATGAATTTAGTCTGGAGCAGGTTGGAACTCATCGGAAATTATGGCAACGTAAAACGCTCGATTGAATCAAAGACAGTTAATCGTTTTTAAACGATGATCGTCCAATGTGAGTAAAACTCACTAACTCTCCTCAATTTATATTTTAATATAAATTGTACTTTATTTATTGACTGTTGTATATTGATTGTTAAACTGGACTGTTAAATAGATTTGATTGAAAACGTAGTTATAGTTAATCTATGTACTGTTAATCAAATATGGTTCTGTACAGCAGGATATTTCATTTCAAAATGAAATATGATATATATTATACTGTGTAACATCTGTGGATGCAGGGAGACAGGTTGGAGGAATCCGACTGGATTCCTCAACAATTATTTTACTGTTTTCATATATTGTGTTATATGATGTGTTATATAATCTATTCTGGATTATGTGTGTTAGAATGATATTAATCATTGTTATTCGATATTTTACATATCATAAGAAACCCTGAGTTGTGTAATGGAATATTTCAATGTATATTGAAATAAAGGAATTTTATAAAATCACAGGATTTTATAAAAGGAAATTATTTATAAAACGAACACGGTTTTATAAAAGGAAAGTATTTATAAAATGAATAGAGTTTTATAAAAGGGAAAAATGTTGATAAAATAAATAGAATTGAAAAGGGAAATATTTATTTAGAAAATAAATAGAATAAAGGAATATTTATTTAGAAGATAAATAAAACGTTATAAATAGGAAATATTTGTAACGGTAAATAGAAGTTATAAATAGGAAATATTTGTAACGGTAAATAGAAGTTATAAATAGGAAATATTTGTAGCGGTAATTAGAAGTTATAAATAGGAAATATTTGTAATGGTAATTAGAAGTTATAAAAAAGAGAATAGTTGTAATGGAAAATAAACGTTATAAAAAGGAAATTGACGAGATATAAAAGAGATAATCAAATAGAGTTAAATCGAATTTAGTATTCGAAGGAGCTAATCGAATTAGTTATTTGAAAGAGTTTATTGATTATTAGTTATTCAATTAGAGATAATCAAAAAAAGTTAATCGATTAGAGATAATCAAATAAAAGTTAATCGAATTAGTCGAAGTAAGTTAATCGACTATTAGTTAGTCGAATTTTGGTTAAGCAAATAAGTGTAAATCGACTATTAGTTAGTCGAAGATTAGTTAATCGAATATGAGTTAAACAAATAGGATTAATTGAATTAGAGTTAATCGAATCAGGGTTAATTTAATATTAGTTATTCAATTAGAGTCGATCGAATATAGTTATTCGAGATAGAGATAAAACAGACATAGTTAATTAGGGTAAGTACCATTTAGCACGACTGCTAGCGTAATTCGCAGGGCTGCAGATAGCCTACGGCGGTCGGATGTTTCCTGAGGGAATCAGGCGTAACCATTTTGATCGCTGCGATCTAGAGTCAAGCGAATGGAGTTAATCGAATATTAGTTATTCGAAATAGAGTTAGTTCAATAGAGTTAATCGATTAGAATAATCAACTGGAGTTAATCGATTAGAGTTAAAACAGACATTGTTATTAAGGATGAAGTCAAATCGAATATTAGTTATTCGGAATAGAGTTAATTCAGTAGAGTTAATCAAATAAGAGTTAAGCAGTAAGAGTAAAGAAAAATAGGGTTATTCGAATATTAGTTATTCGAATAGGAGAAATGAAATAGAGTTAAACAAATTAGAGTTAATCGAATATTAGTTGTTCGAGATAAGAGTTAATTAAATAGAATTAACCGGAAAGAGATAATCGAATATAATCTATTCGAAATGAGTTAATCGAATATAAGTTATTCGAAGAGAGTTTATCGAATATTAGTTATTCGACGAAGAGTTAATCAAATAGAGATTACTCGAAAGGTAGTTATATGGCGAATTCGGGGAAAGTATTATTTACTTTCCGGTTTTTAAATCAGGATTTATTTATTTATAAATAAATTAGTTGCTAGATAAATTAATCAAAGTAAGAAATAAATGTTAGACTTATAAGTTAGACACTTCAAAAGTAAAATTTATAACGTTAGGGTTATAATAAATGTTTTCATAAAGGAAGCGAATTCGTAATCTGAATCCGAGAATTTGCATAAGCAAATGGTTTTAGAAATTGAAGTGATGAGCTTTATCTATCGTAAGGTTAAGATCGTTGTTCAGTTAAGGTCTGAGAGGTAGTTATACCCCAACTTGATCGACTTCGAAATTGACTAAGGAATAGTTGAAGTTCGATAACAAAGGATGATTAGTAATGCAGTTAGGTAATAAATGACTTATGGATTTAGTAGTCGTAACGATGTTTCATACAGCGTTAGTTGAAATCCATATAAATGAGTTTCGGAAACGTTTTCCAAATATAAATCAAAGATGTTTTCTAAGTGTAGAAATAAGGAAATATGAATAAATAAATAAATAAATAAATAAATAAATATTCGATGATTGGATCGATAATTCCATTTGGAATTAAGATCGTTGTTTGTACACCGACATGTTTTCATTGATAGTTAAAGCACAGACTATCGAAGTTTTGACCATTTTACGTTGTAAATATGGAGAGACCGGTTGGATTATTATCCGAAGAACCACTCCGTATTGACATAAGCGTTGTGATCAAATACGATGAAGATAATTGAAGATGGTGTTATGCAAGGGCTGTCCTGTTTATAGAATAGTGCCTTCGGTTTCGTTTAGTCCTAGAACGAACATATATGGACGAATGTCTGACAGAATATTTCCAATGATCAAATGAGTTGGACTGTACAAATATATATGGTGGCCAACAGATTTATTCCCTTCGCCTAAAATCCAGAAACTATTTGTATAAACCCAACTAATGATTTACGGATCTGAAAATGTGGCATTCAAAGTGATCGTGTTATCAATGAAATGGAAAGTAAGCGTAGCTTCTAGCCTCACATCCGGTAAATGAAAAAAATCGGGCAGGCAGCATGGCTAAGTCGGTCGCACCGAAGTAGGGTGTATAATCACCTTTCTAGAGAATATTCATTTGCTTCTTTAATCTATCAATGCTGTCCCATATATATACGGGTAACGGTTACTGATCCCAACCGTTGGTGATGTACATTCGATACACTCAAGCGAAATGAGTGGTCGGTCATGGGTGGTTGAGTTACAAGATGTTCTTGCTGAACTCCAGTGTATCGTTCCTAGAGTACACTGATCGGAAGGTGGTTCCAAACCTTGTCATAGTTGGAAATCCAATCATCCAATACGCACCCGCGGTTTTGATTGTATACTATATATGTAGAACATGAGATGAAAGCGTTTCTGCTAGATTGATATCTAATTGTATTTAGACATTACTATAATATCAGTGATACTGCTTTTCAAAGATGTTGGATTCTCATAAGGGAAAAACCCATTCCGTATTCACGGCGTGGTATTATGAGATATCATATACCTGCTAAAATGATTTGAGTTTACTCACACTAGTCCATGACTGACCCGGAGTTTATTTTTTTTGTTTCCCTAAACTCTTGGGTGCCTAAATTTGTATGGGCAGTCAAGTAGTCGGGATTTACAGATATACTGGAAGAGCTTGGAGCAGGAGGCTTCAGGATCATAAAGCTATAGTTATTTCCGCTGTGTTGTAAGTGTTGTACTCTGCAATATTATTGTATTCATATACTGTTTGTATTTCAAAAGTATGTTATATTTTATTCATTCCGCTGTGAGATTCGTGTTACTCTGATGATGATGATGATCTTCTTCTTCTTCTATTCTAATAGTTCTACCTTATCTATTCTCACCCTCTATCTTCTTTCTATTAGTTTCTTGAATTTCCAGTGCAATTTGGGGTTGGACTTGTGTTATTTAGTCAGCTCAAATTGGACCGGATTTTCGGGTCACTACATCTTGGGTGCCCAAATTTGTATGGGCAGTCAAGTAGTCGGGATTTTTTTCCAGATTCACTTGGAAGAGCTGGAAGCAGGAGGCTTCACCAGTTAGCTATAGACAATCATATATTCCACTGTGAACCATGTTTGTATCTGGAAACTGGTGTTTATAACTGTTCCAGGAATAACTGTTGTGCTTTAATGATGGTATGTATATAAAGTTACTGATTTGTATTTCAAAAGTTATGTTATATAATATATTTTATTCGTTCCGCTGTGAGATTTGTCTTCTTTGCTTTCTTCTATTCTAATATTTCTTTCTCTCTATTTCTCATCCTCTAACTTCTTTCTAATAATGATTCTCATTTCTGTGCAATTTGGGTTGGACGTGTGGTGTTATTAGTCAACTCAGATAGTACGGATTTGTGAGCCACTACACTCCGTCTTCAATATATTCAGCATACTTGGTTTGCAACGCTTATGCCAATACAAAGTGGTTCTTTGGATAATAATACAACCGGTTTGTCCATATTGACAACGATGATCAAAACTTCGATAGTCTGTGATTTAACTATCGAATAAAAACAAGTGTTTCGATAGTCAATGACTTAACTATCGAAGAAAATAAGTGTTCATCCATATATCAAACAATTCCTGGGCCCTTAATTAATATTGCATTAATTAAATCACTTCTCTATTTATTTATCAATATTTGTAAACCAAATATTTTTCAATAAACATATTGGCCTTTTACGCTATTTGGAAAACATTTTCGAATATCGCCTTCCTATATTTTCTAAACTTTAGAAAATATATACTATTTATAATTGTAAAATATTCCAATTACTTATCTCTTTTCCGATCTCGTTTATTTCTATGATTAGGAAATTTTTATTGTTCTATTTCCAAGCATACACTTATTTAGGTTAAAACAGATGTTGTGTAAAACATCGTTACAACAACCCAAATACTATATTCAACTAACTCTTATTCAACATTGATCTTCGAGCCTGAAATCTTACTATTTATCTGTTAATAATGGAATCAATCAAGTTGGGGTATAACCACCTCTCAGACAATGAATGAATAACATTTATAACGTCAAAACAGATGAACTACTTACTCAAATAATCAACACCTTACAAACCAATTATTCACTTTTAAAACGCGTATACACTTTCTCTTTCTAGTCATACTAGATTTATTCTTAGACTTCCTTTTTTATTATACTACTCTATTTTTAAGTTCATTTCTTTATCGACTCCTATATATATTGATATAGAGAATCGTAGTTAATAGGTTTTCTTAAAAATATTCTATCTCCTTAAATTCCCGAAAAAATTCGCTATAACCTCCTTTGAACCGGGAGCATCGGGATATTTCATATAGCCTCCCATGGCCCTCACCAATCCAAAAGAAAAAGAAAAGCCAAGCGGCTAGCCGATACGGCGCATAAAATCTCATATTTAAATAAAATACATACCTTTTTGTCAAGCATTCTATTTACATACCTGCATTATCCTTATCCCATACCTGTCTCTTGTATGTCTATACCTGTCCAATTTAATTCAACTATACCCAATCGTTTTAACTCAATTCGTTAATTAATTTGTTAATTAACTCATTAGTCTATTTCACTTTTATATTTGAATATAACATGTTCAAATATATTTTAACTTGCTTACAAACTAATTTAATTCTAAATTCGAATCCAGTTTTCCTTTTTGAATTTGAATAAAATTTCTCACATCATATTCACTTATCCCAAAGCCCAATTCTTATCAAACTTTGATTTAACTATTTATTCTTTAAATTAGTAAATCTTGTTCAAACATCAAAAATATGATTTTTGTTTCAAAAATCATTGCACTTATACAACTGGAGCTCGCATTTGTTTCACAACTCAAATTTGGATTTTTAAATTAAAAATCCATATTTTATTAACTTAAAATACTTTGATTTTAATAAATAAACCCATATGGTATTTAAAGTGGTTATGGCGCTGCACTTTTAGAAATTTGATTTTGACATATCTCAAAATCTATTCCACGAAATCCAGATTTTTCTCTTCTATTAGAAAACTATTATCTAACTGGTCCTGATGCTTCTTGTTTCAAAGAATTATGACTCAAATTGAGTCATGTATACTCAATTGAAGTTCAAGTCGCCAATTCGCCAATTTACGAACTGCAGTGCTGCGGCGGGTTCGTTTTAATTATATTTTTATATATATATAAACCTTTAAACTTTGTTAAAATGAATTCAACTTCATTTTAACTCTATTTTCAATTTTCCTATTTCAAATTCTATTTTAACTCTATTTGAATTTTCCTAATTCAAATTCTATTTCAATTTCTCTTTTTAAACTCCATTTCACTTCTATTTAAATTCATATGTTTAAACTATATTTCACTTCTATTTGAATTCTTATATTTTAACTCTATTCCACTTCTATTTGAATTCTTATATTTTAACTCTATTCCACTTCTATTTGAATTCTTATATTTTAAATCTATTCCACTTCTATTTGAATTCTTATATTTAAACTCTATTTGAATCCAAATTTCAAATTCTATAGTTAAACTCCATTTGAATTCTATTTGATTCAAATTCCCTTTTAAATTCTATTTGATTCAAATTCCCTTTAAAATTCTATTTGAAAAATCTAATATTCAAACTCCTTTTTAAGTCTATAGGAAATTTCAAATATTCAAACTCCTTATTAATTCTATTGAATTCCAACATTCAAACTCCTTATTTAAATTCCCTGTTGAATTTAAATATTCAAACTCCTTATTTAAATTCCCTGTTGAATTTAAATATTCGAAGTCTATTTTTATTCTCTTTGAATTCAAATATTTAAACTCTTTTTGAATTTTTCTTTGAATTTTATATTCAAGCTCCTATTGAATTTCTCTTTGAATTTTATATTCAAACTCCTTTTTATTTTACTTGTTTATATTTTTAAAACAAGTGCCGCTTCCAATTTCTTTTGAAATAAATATTTTCTACTCTGGGAAAATAGATTTCCCTCTCCAAATTCACTCTTGTATTTTTATTTCTGAATTATCCAATGATAATTCTTCCTCCGTCATTTTTATAAACTTCGTTTATAACCGAACTACTTATTTTTATTCTTTAAAACAAGTAAATATTTCAAATCTATTTAAAAATTCAAATTCTATTTAAAAAAAATAGAATTCCCTTTTAAATCTCAAATATCCCTTTTCACGATATGTTTAAATATCAACGTTTTAGGCCCAGTGACATTTAAACACCAAACAACCAATTATTTATTTCAGGTTTCTAACACACCGTATGTGACAGTATATATGCAAACAAATAAACAAAACAAATAATATATTTTTGAGAAACCCATTCGGATTCCTCCAACCTGTTTTCCCGCACCCACAGACGTTAGTCAAAATAGTAATACCCACCCTGCTTCTTGGCAGGATATCGCGGTATAGAAGGTCATCCACTATCATAGCGTGCGGCGTATAGGGTCATCCGCTAATGGTACTGCGGGCATCCGCTAATGAGACTACGGGAATCAAACCAATCATCAGCCCAATATATATCCTAAATAACTAATATATATTTTAAAACAATCAGACAGCATTCAAACAAGCACAGATAATTATTTTTTTACTATATAAAAATAATTCTAAATAAAAGGTGAGATTTACTCACAGTGTATTTTTCCTTTGCCTGATATCGATTTGTTTCGACTACATTAATCCGATGTTTAATTTACTGGAATCCCAACTGCCTTTAACGCAATCCAAATCAGCTTTGTGGTATACTGTTTGTCCATATAATTTCAGAGTACTTCGTTTTTGTCTGGTTCATATGTCGTATGTATTATCTTTACTAGTTAAATATATTGTTAAACAAATTGAATTAACATTAACCAGTTAATAAAATAATTAATTAATTATACCTTAATTTCCTTCCTCCAAATCCATGGTCTAAAGTTGTTTCCTTCCAGCTTGAACTAAATGAAGCCACGCCTTGTGAAGCTTCAATAACATATCCGAACCTCATCCCCTAATTTCACCATAACCAACACTTCAGTCCTTCCGACCAACTTCCTAAAGCTCAATTCAAAATCACCCTTTAACTATGGCGTTCCTTTATTGATCTTGTCCTCGACTTCTTAGCACAGTAACGCGTGATGGAAAAACCAAGCCTTCACAAATATGGTGGGTAGATGACGCTTTACTTCTCATTTTCAAATTCGAGATTCGAGTACTCCATCAACTCCGGAGGAAACGAGATCGCAATCTTCCAATCGAGCACCTCCATCCAGTCGCAACGCCTGTTATCAGCGAAATCCATCGCGTGTTCCAATTCCCCATTTCAAAACTCCCCTTCGCGATAACTGTCGACCCCAGAACCAACTCGCTCCTCATCTACACATCGCGACTTCACTCGCTGAAGCAGTGTCGAACGCGACTCTTCAGATAGCCGGAATCCCACTGCCTCCTTGCTTCAACATAGCGCGCAACCATGATGTTCTCGCGATGACCTAAATCGCAATGGCAATTTCGTGTTTCCCCCTCTTATTTTGTTTCTGATTTGTTTTGGGCTTCTGTTCGATTTTTATTTGTTGTTATAAAGGGAACGACTATTTTGGGTTTGTGGAGATAAAGGAGAACACGGGGATGGTTTGTTTTGTGGACATAAGAGAGAACACGGGGATGGTTTGTTTGGTGGACAGAAGAGAGAACACGGGGATGGTTTGTTTTGTGGACAGAAGAGAGAACACGGGTTTTTTTTGTTGTCCACTATTTAAATTTGTGTATACACTGTATCCTTTTATTAAAATATCCTATTATTCTGATCTCCTTTCTGAACCCAATAACTGTTAATTCTAGGGTAAAACCACTACTCCGGACACACTAGGATAGGTCACGAAGTCCAATTCAATTGTCTGTAGAAGATATAATTTAAATTGATATAAATTAAAGTTCAAACCATTTAAATTCTTCGACAAAATTTAAATATTATTATTCTAACCCAAACGGATTAACTCTAACTAGTTAACTCTAATTGGTTAACTCTAACTGGTCAACTCTAACTGACTAACTCTAACTGGTTAACTCTAACTGGTTAACTCTAACTCTAATCGATTTATTCTAACTCTAATCAATTTATTCTAACTCTAATCAATTTATTCTAACTCTAATTGAATTATTTCAAATTTCTCGTATTTCGATAATTATAAATATTCGAAATAAATTGCATTTCGATTATAAAATCTATAACTCAATATAAATATAAATTTATATTGTCAATTAAATATTTAAAACTAGATTAAATATTTAAAAGTACTTGGCTGAAACTCCGGGCCACTACAATCTTTCCCCCTTAAAATAATTTCGTTCTCGAAATTGCTAAGGTATAAAAAGTGTTACTAACCCATTTTCTATTCATATTTCATTCATATGCATTCCAATCTTATTTAAATTGATTTGATCAATTTATTTACTTTGCTCCATTCAACTTGCTTAAGTTAAATTTAATTTCCAGAATTCAAACTCCTAGGTTCTTATTTCAAATCTCCTTTGAAATCACATAAATATATATAGAAATATATTTATTTCAATTTCAAATTCAAAACTTTTGAATTTTTCCAACTTATTTTCCAAAAATAAATTTCCATCAAAACTTTCTCTAAGGCAGCAATCTATCACTTAGAAACTCGAAAATGAACACTGATGATGGTCGACTTATCATCAGAATTATTTTCCAGCCACTGAAGTGAGTTCAGTGCTTTATTTACTTTTAAAATCCATCTAATTCTTCTTCCCAGGATTTTAAATTCTGAAGTCTGGTTTGAATTTTATTTTATTCCATCTCATTTGTATATTTTATTTCTATACAAATTCTATTGGTTATTTATAACTATTTCTGTTTTATAATCTTATTCGATTATAATTCAAATAATCAACTCAACCATTTAAAACAATATTGTGTCCAATCTTCTGTTCAAGTGTTTATAAATTCCTATCGACATCATGGTATTCCACAATTCGATCAGAATTCATAATTCACTTCACAGACTAGTCAACACAATATAAATCAGTTTTTACATCAAATAACAAATACGCTCTCTCGTATATATACACACACTCAACTCATTCTAGGATACTACTGATCCTATCTCTAATGAGCACATTCCAACAAGCCTAGGTATTCGCTCAACCTAAGCTCTGATGCCAACTGTAATGTCCCGCAAATCCATAACATCTGAGTTGACTATATACATCACACGTCCAACCCAAATATCACGAAAATACGACCCATTTTTTTTTTTGAAGAAAAAGGTAGAAGAAGAACAGAACTAAACAACACAGAATCTCACAACGCAGCGGAACAAAATATAATATATCATAACTTTTGAATTACAAAATTTCAACTATATAACATACACTTATCAGAATACAACACTTACAACACAGCGGAACAAAACTCTATATAACTAACGCTGAAGCCTCCTGCTCCAAGCTCCTTTAGATAGATCTGTAAAATCCTGAACTACTTGACAGCCCATACAAATTTAGGCACCCAAGAGTTTAGGTAGAACAAAACAAAATAAACTCCAGGTCAGTCAAGGGACTGGTATGAGTAAACAGTTTAAAACAGCTTGAACAAGTAAACAATATCTTATAAGACCACCCCGTATAACGGAACGGGTTTTTCCCTTATGAGAATCCAAAATATCTTTATATCAAAACCTTTGGATATTATAATAATGCCTATCAACACAATATAATAATCGTCTAGCAGAAACACTTTCATCTCACGTTCTACATATATAGTATACAATCAAAACCGCAAGCACGTATTGGGTAATGGATTTCCAACTATGACAAGTTATGGAACCACCTTTCGCTAGTGTACCTCTAGAGAGGAATACACTGGGTTCAACAAGAACATATTGCAACCCAGCCACACATGACCGACCACTCATTTCGCTTGAGTGTATCGAATGTATATCACCAACGGTTGGAATCAGCAACCGTTTCCCGAATGGGACAACATCAACAATAGATTTTTTTTTAGATGTAAATGAAACTATAGATCTGGTGATTATACACCCTGATAGGTGCGATCTACATAGCCATGCCGCCTGCCCGATTTCGGTCACTTACCGGTTGAGGAGGCTTGGGGTTACGCTTTATCATCACATCAGATTCACTTCGAATGCCACATTATCAGATCCATCGAAAATCACTAATTGACGTCTACAACAGTACATTACGTGTTAGCTGGAGAATTTTCTTTCTCCGCTTTCACTCTTGGTACGGTTGAAGAAATCATTGTACGTGACCTTTCTGGAAATACTCTATCAGACATTCATCCCTACAAGTCATCCAGGAACAGGATGAACTGAAGGTACTATTCCGTATATCCATCTTAGTCAATTGTTATCTAAGATTTATACAACAGCCCTTGCACTTTACTCCGCCTTCAATATATTTAGCATACTTGGTTCGCAACGCTTATGCCAATATAGAGTGGTTCTTTGGATAATAATCCAACTGGTCTGTCCATATTGACAACGATGGTCAAAACTTCGATAGTCTGTGATTTAATTATCGAATAAAAACAAGTGTTTCGATAGTCGATGACTTAACTATCGAAGAAAATAAGTGTTCATCCATATATCAAACAATTCCTGGGCCCTTAATTAATATTTCATTAATTAAATCACTTCTCGATTTATTTATCAATATTTGTGTACCAAATATTTTTCAATAACCATATTGGCCTTTTAGGCTATTTGGAAAACATTTCCTAATATCGCCTTCCTTTATTTTCTAAACTTTAGAAAATATAAACTATTTATAATTGGAAAATATTCCAATTACTTATCTCTTTTCTGATCTCGTTTTTTTCTATGCTTAGGAAATATTTATTGTTCTATTTCCAAGCTTACACTTATTTGGGTTAAAACAGAAGTTGTGTAAAACATCGTTACGACAACCCAAATACTATATTCAATTAACTCTTATTCAACATTGATCTTCGAGCATACGCTTATTTGGGTTAAAACAGATGTTGTGTAAAACATCGTTACGACAACCCAAATACTATATTCAATTAACTCTTATTCAACATTGATCTTCGAGCCTGAAATCTTACTATTTATCTGTTAATAATGGAATCAATCAAGTTGGGGTATAACTACCTCTCAGACCTTGAATGAATAACATTTATAACGTCAAAACAGATAGGACTACTTATTCAAATAATCAACACCTTACAAACCAATTATTCACTTTTAAAACGCGTATACACTTTCTCTTTCTATTCTTACTAGATATTTTCTTAGACATCCTTTTTGATTATACTATTCTATTTTTAAGTTCGTTTCTTTATCGACTCCTATATATATTGATATAGAGAATCCTAGTTAACAGGTTTTCTTAAAAATATTCTAACTCCTTAAATTCCCGGAAAAATTCGCCATAACCTCCTTTGTACTGGGAGCATCAGGATATTTCAAATAGCCTCCCATGGCCCTCCAATCCAAAAGAAAAAGAAAAGCCAAGCGGCTAGCCGATACGGCGCATAAAATCTCATATTTAAATTAAATACATACCTTTTTGTCGAGCATACTATTTACATACCTGCATTATACTTATCCTATACCTGTCTCTTGTATGTCTATACCTGTCCAATTTAATTCAACTATACCTGATCGTTTTAACTCAATTCGTTAATTAATTTGTTAATTAACTCTTTAGTCTATTTCACTTTTATATTTGAATATAACATGTTCAAATATATTTTAACTTGCTTACAAACTAATTTAATTCTAAATTCGAATCCAGGTTTCCTTTTTGAATTTGAATAAAATTTCTTGCATCATATTCACTTATCGCAAAGCCCAATTCTTATCAAACTTTGATTTAACTATTTATTCTTCAAATTAGTAAATCTTGTTCAAACATTAAAAATTTGATTTTTGTTTCAAAAATCATTGCACTTATACAACTGGAGTTCGCATTTGTTTCACAACTCAAATCTGGATTTTTAAATTAAAAATCCATATTTTATTAAATTAAAGTACTTCGACTTTAATTAATAAACCCTTATGGTATTTAAAGTGGTTATGGCGCTGCACTTTTAGAAATTTGATTTTGACATATCTCAAAATCTATTCCACGAAATCCAGATTTTTCTCTTCTATTAGAAACCTATTACCTAACTCGTCCTGACGCTTCTTGTTTCAAAGAATTCCGACTCAAATTGAGTCCTGTATACTCAATTGAAGTTCGAGTCGCCAATTTACGAACTGCAGTGTTGTGGCGTGTTTGTTTTAATTATATTTATATATAAAAACCTTTAAACTTCGTTAAAATGAATTCAACTCCATTTTAACTCTGTTTTCAATTTTCCTAATTCAAATTCTATTTTAACTCTATTTGAATTTTCCTAATTCAAATTCTATTTCAAATTCTCTTTTTGAACTCAGTTCACTTCTATTTAAATTCTTATATTTAAACTCTATTTCACTTCTATTTGAATTCGTATATTTTAACTCTATTCCACTTCTATTTGAATTCTTATATTTTAACTCTATTCCACATCTATTTGAATTCTTATATTTAAACTCTATTCCACTTCTATTTGAATTCTTATATTTAAACTCTATTTGAATCATAATTTCAAATTCTATAGTTAAACTCCATTTGAATACTATTTGATTCAAATTCCCTTTTAAATTCTATTTGAATTCTATTTGATTCAAATTCCCTTTAAAATTCTATTTGAAATTTCTAATATTCAAACTCCTTTTTAATTCTATAGGAAATTTCAAATATTCAAACTCCTTATTAATTCTATTGAATTCCAATATTCAAACTCCTTATTTAAATTCCCTGTTGAATTTAAATATTCAAAATCCTTATTTAAATTCCCTGTTGAATTTAAATATTCAAAGTCTATTTTTATTCTCTTTGAATTCATATATTTAAACTCTTTTTGAATTTCTCTTTGAATTTTATATTCAAGCTCCTTTTGAATTTCTCTTTGAATTTTGTATTCAAACTCCTTTTTATTTTACTTGTTTATATTTTTAAAACAAATGTCGCTTCCAATTTCTTTTGAAATAAATATTTTCTACTTTGGGAAAATAGATTTCCCTCTCCAAATTCACTCTTGTATTTTTATTTCTGAATTATCCAATGATAATTCTTCCCCCGTCATTTATAAACTTTGTTTATAACTGAACTACTTGTTTTTATTCTTTAAAACAAGTAAATATTTCAAATCTATTTAAAAATTCAAATTCTATTTTAGAAAAATAGAATTCCCTTTTAAATCTCAAATATCCCTTTTCACGATATTTTTAAATATCAACATTTTAGGCCCAGTGATATTTAAACACCAAACAACTAATTATTTATTTCAGGTTTCTAACACACCGTATGTGACAGTATATATGCAAGCAAATAAACAAAACAGAAAATATATTTTTGAGGAATCCTGTCGGATTACTCCAGCCTGTTTTCCTGCACCCATAGACGTTAGTCAACATAGTAATACCCATCCTGCTTCTTGGCAGGATATCGCAGTATAGAAGGTCATCCACTATCATAGCGTGGGGCGTATAGGGTCATCCGATAATGGTACTGCGGGCATCCGCTAATGAGACTGCGGGAATCCAACCAATCATCAACCCAATATATATATATATATATATATATATATATATATATATATATATCCTAAATAACTAATATATATTTTAAAACAATCAGACAACATTCAAACAAGCACAGACAATTATTATTTTACTATATAAAAATAATTCTAAATAAAAGGTGAGATTTACTCACAGTGTATTTTTCCTTTACCTGATATCGATTTGTTTCGACTAAATTAATCCGATGTTTAATTTACTAGAATCCCAACTGCCTTTAAAGCAATCCAAATCAGCTTTGTAGTATACTGTTTGTCCATATGATTTCAAAGTACTTCGTTTTTGTTTGGTTCATTTGTCGTATGTATTAGCTTTACTAGTTAAATATATTGTTAAACAAATTGAATTAACATTAACCAGTTAATAAAATAATTAATTAATTATACCTTAATTTCCTTCCTCTAAATCCAAGGTTTAAAGCTGTTTCCTTCCAGCTTGTACCAAATGAAGCCACGCCTTGTGAAGCTTCAGTAACATATCTGAACCTCATCCCCTAATTTCACCATAACCAGCATTTCAGTCCTTCCGACCAACTTCCCAAAGCTCAATTCAAAATCACCCTTTAACTATGGCGTTCCTTTATCGATCTTGTCCTCGACTTCTTAGCACAGTAACGCGTGATGGAAAAATCAGGCCTTCACAAATCTGGTGGGTAGATGACGCTTTACTTCTCATTACCAAATTCGAGATTCGAGTACTCCATCAACTCCAAAAGAAACGAGATCACGATCTTCCAATCGAGCACCTCCATCCAGTCGCAACGCCTGTTATCAGCGAAATCCATCGCATGTTCCAATTCCCCATTTCAAAACTCCTCTTCGCGATAACCGTCGACCCCAGAACTAACTCGCTCCTCATCTACACATCGCGACTTCGCTTGCTGAAGCAGTGTCGAACGCGACACTTCAGATAGCCAGAATCCCACTGCCTCCTTGCTTCGACACACAACGCACAACCCTGATGTTCTCGCGATGACCTAAATCGCGATGGCAATTTCGTGTTTCCCCCTCTTATTTTGTTTCTGATTTGTTTTGGGCTTCTGTTCGATTTTGATTTGTTGTTATAAAGGGAACGGCTATTTTGGGTTTGTGGAGATAAAGGAGAACACGAGGATGGTTTGTTTTGTGGACATAAGAGAGAACACGGGGATGGTTTGTTTTGTGGACCGAAGAGAGAACACGGGGATGGTTTATTTTGTGGACAGAAGAGAGAACACGGGTTTTGTTTGTTGTCCACTAACTAAGTTGTTTTATTTTTTTATTTTAATTTGTTTATGCATTGTATCCTTTAATTGAAACATCCTATTATTCCGAACTCCTTTTTGAATCCAATAACTGTCAATTCTAGGGTAAAACCACTATTCCGGACACACTGGGATAGGTCACGAAGTCCAATTCAATTATCTGTAGAAGATATAATTTAAATTGACATAAATTAAAGTTCAAACCATTTAAATTCTTAGACAAAATTTAAATATTATTATTCTAACCCAAACTGATTAACTCTAGCTGGTTAACTCTAATTGGTTAACTCTAACTGGTTAACTCTAACTGATTAACTCTAACTGGTTAACTCTAACTGGTTAACTCTAACTCTAATCGATTTATTCTAACTCTAATCAATTTATTCTAACTCTAATCAATTTATTCTAACTCTAATTGAATTATTTCAAATTTCTCGTATTCCGATAATTATAAATATTCGAAATAAATTGTATTTCGATTATAAAATCTATAACTCAATATAAATATAAATTTATATTGTCAACTAAATATTTAAAACCAGATTAAATATTTAAAAGTAGTTGGCCGAAACCCCGGGCCATTACAAATATATTTATGTGATTTCAAAAAGGATTTGAAATAAAACCCGGAAATTTGAACTCTGAAATTTAAAATTTAACTTAAGCAAGTTAAATGGGTTGAAGCGAATAAATTAAATAGAATCAATTTGGATAAATTGGTGTTGAACCAGTATGAATAGAATTTGAATTGAGTACAATTGGATGTGAATATTTGGGTGTAAATCATTCATATAAAATGAATGAAAACCAAAGATTTGATGGAACTAAAATTCTTGAAATATAAAGTGTAGAGTTTCAACATAGGTGAATTTTGAAAAAAGTACATAGGTTTGTAGCATTTTTCTTACCTTAGCAATTTCGGGGATGAAATTATTTTAAGAGGGGAAGAATGTAACGACTCGTATTTTTGGGTCAGTTTATTTTAAATATTTAATATCATTTTTAAATATTGTGTTAATGATATAAATAAATTTTTATTTATTAATTCATCGTAGTCCGAAATAAAATAGGAATCGATGTTGGAAACTGAATCAATTCAGATGACCGATATATATTCTATTTCAATATAGACGACGATAATAATAATTTATTTTCAAGGAATTTATTTGTGTTGAATTTAAATTAAATTATATCAATTTAATCAGTTTGTTTTATATACGTTCAAATTAAATTGTAGAATTTATCTCGTTGAATTCAAAATGGCGTTGTAACATTATAATATCAGTCGGTGCATAAAAATAAAGGTTCGTAATTTCAAGTGATGGACCTCGATATTATATTAGTAGATAAGCATGAGATCAAGTCGATACCTGTTTAAAATAGAGTGAAAATCTCTATATATGAAATCATATTAATTATAAACTCAAATCAAATTAATTAAAAATCAAATCGTATTTACTTTTGTGTACTTCTGCCAGGCCTACCTCACATGGCTACTCATTCAACCCGAAGCTTTCTCTCTTATATTAACGCAACTAATTTTCCTTTCCATCTGCTTTCCTAAGAAGAAAAAATATCAAAGCCATTCGTTTCCGTTCGAGCAATTAAATCAAAATGGGTCGCAACCTTCTTCCTTCTTCAAACCAAACCACTGATTTAAAAATAAAATGGGGGAATCGAGATTGGGGTTATTCGAGACTTGAAATTCACTTTTATGGCAAGATAGTCGCCGTGTTCGAACTCGAACTAATCGAGTTTCCAGAAATCGAGTTCGCGATTGGTTTCCTCGAACGCCCGAAGCTCGAACCAAGATTGAACCCCGCTGGAAGCACTCGCGTTAGGAGTTGCGATGGAAATCGAATGGAGGTCTTGTCAAAGGAGTGGTGTGGAGGTGCGACAGATGATGGCTACTGCGATCCAGATCGGGGTGTAGGGTTGTTCTGGAGGCCGATACTAGTATTGTCGTATTAGGAGTGGTGTTCGATCTAGAATTTAATGGTGGAAGTGTAGTTAAGGTTGAGACAGTGAATCACAACAATGACAGTGCTGTCGCAGACCCTGGAATTTTGACTGGGAAGTGGTACTTAAGCTAAGTAATTAACTAAGTATTAACGATGTTTGATTATTTTAATTTCAATATGAATTTATAACTAGTGTATTAGCTTCCTACGGTATCAGATTTTGGCAAAAATCAATTGCATTGATATCATATAGAAAACACAAGTGGGGAAGGAGGGGCATTAGCAGTTGATTTACATCTAATTAAGGTAATTTAAATAAAAATTGTTTAGTTAATATTTTTTTTCAAATTAAATTAGTTTAATTATGAGAATTAGTGAATTTAATTATAATTAACTAAATTAGCAAATTTATAAAATGTATAATCCTCCTTATACATTTCCAGATTCAAACGGAATTAGATTCAAATGCCATTGAGCTCATAAGGACGTGGGATATCACCTGAAATTGGTTTGGAATTCTTTTTCCAGGATCAGCACTGGATTTTTAATTAAATCGAACATCGTTGTTAGACCAAAAAGTGGTTCTAACACCCAAATTGACTAAAATCGAAATAAAATAAGATCAAAAGTAAAATGGAGACACAAAATTTATAGTGTTTCGGCGTCGAAAAGCCTACGTCCACTTTATAATCACTTTCCTCGATGATATAGATGTAAGTACAATGAGATATTCACTCAATTTCACTCACTTTTCACGTACATTCATTCAATTATCTCAAAATATATGTTGAATAACGATTTGGATTATCTGGGAATGCTGAAATTCGGTTCTTGAAAGTGTTTGAACTCTCAAAGTGCCAAAAAAGATCCTTTTAAATGTCTCTTGACGGGGTATTTATAGGTGGGAATTCACTCAGATTCGGTTCGGGTCGGAGCTACGTGTCTTTCATCCCATCGTTCTCGGGCTCGGATGGATTCCAGTGTTGACAGCGCATCAGATTAGTGGTCATCATGGGTAGGAAATGGTCATAACTACTCCGAACATTCAGGAGATCATGGGGTGAAGGGATATGGTATGTTGGGTTTGGTTCGGAGGAGCGAACAGAAGGGGTTCGGATCGGGGCATCCGATCCGACCCGACCTGAGCTGAACCTGAGTCCTTGTCCATTTTGTTCTGTTCCATCCTGAACTGATAGTAGCCCTCCGATCCGACTGGTAGTAGCCTTCCGACCCGACTTGATAATAGCCCTCCGATCTGACTTGATAGTAGCCCTCCGATCCGACCCGATATTTTCTAAGAAGAAATGTCCTTCAACGCTTGACATTTCGACTTTGTGTTGCCTAGTTCACAAAGTAGGCTAACATTTTGCCCCCTCAAAGGAAGCTTCTGTTGGATACGGAGCATGCTTTGATTGTCATTGCACAGTGCCTTCCTGAAGTTGAATCGTTGAAAAGTTGTACCCATTGACATATAGAGACACGCTGCTTCAGGGAGTTGCATCTTTTGATGTTTATTTATGTACTTCGCATAGTATGTAAATCCCTTTCTTCATTTTCAAATAGCTGGGAGAACTCTTGTTAACTTTCAATTATCCTTCCAGGTAATTTTCCTTTTGATTTTCCTTGTGCTTTTATTTTCCTCTTCGAATTTTAATTTAATTTAACTGCCAAGTGGACATATGAAATTCTGTTCGGTTCGGGCTTCGACCCGAACGACTCCTTTTTTTTTTGTATTTGGCTAGCAGGCCAAACTGTGCTGCTGGGCTCTTGATCCGGTCCGAGCGGGAAGATAGGGCAGGAATACGAGGGGTCAGTGCTATTATATATATATATATCCGTCACTCGTTTGCTTTCTTCTTCCTTTTTTATTATTCTCGTTTTCTAATTCTCATACCGAACCCTAATCCCCAAAGAATCTCAAAATTCTTGCTTCGATTCTTGAAACAAACATATAGGTAGTCTCGAAATCCTGAATCTTATCGTTGTAACTGCCTTTAATCAAGATTTTGCGGTTAATTTGAATAAATTGGGCATATTCATGGCATGGCTTCGATGTCGTGGTTGTCTCCTTCCTCGCCGTCGTCGCTGCTGGCACCGCCACCACCTCGAGGCGCTGGGAGGTTGGAGAGGATATATGCTCATCCCTATATGGAGTTTTGGAAATCGAATTGGGTTCGACTGTGGTTGAGGATGAAGAAGAAGATACAGAACATGGAGGATCGGTTCGGGTGAAGAAGTATGGGGGATGTAGGAGAAGAAAAGGATATGAGGTTTTCGTCATCGGATCAGGTCGGGGTTAAATTTGAAAGAGGGAAGGCGAAGTCTACCTAGCCGGATCGGGTCGGAATGTGGATCAAGAAAGTAGGGGCGTTGGGGCTCAAGTCCATCCGATCCGCTCCGAACACACAATCCCGAACCGGTCCGATTAGATACCCACTTCTGACCAGAACAAAGCCCTGCCTCCGATCCAATCCCATCATTTATACCCGAACCGATCTGAAGCAGCCCCAGCTTAATACATATCCAACGTCATGAACAGTTAGGATAGTGCCCTGCGAACATAAATGGACATCAAGAACATCCTTGAACCTTATTACTTTGCCAAGATTTTGCGTCGCACTTTCGAACGTTAACTTTACATTTTCTACATACACTGTTCACACTTTAGTTTATACACATACACGGGGGGATACAGGCTAATTTACTCTAACTTTTGCTATTGCTTCTTCAATAGTTTCATGACCATGACATCCAGACGCTCCTCTAGATTAGCAGAAAAGAAGGAGGTCCCAGAGACATCCAACAAAATTACTCTTGAAGACATATCTTCTTCCTCGGATCCAGAATGGGATGATGAGGGCTCAGACTACGAGGTTGAAACTCGCGAAAGCGACAATGTGTCTTCTGAGGGTGGAGTTTCCCTGGGTTGTGAAGAGGAAGGAGGAATTGGAGATGATCGAGCTTCTGATGAATTTGAGTCTGCCATCATACTGGAATCACCTCAAGATTCCGTTGAATCGACGATCGACAATGACAGACTTATCCGAATACGACTAAATTATGGGATACCCAAAGGGGATACCTTGTTTCCATCAAAATCTGATCGTCCCCACAACCCTCCGGAGGGGTATATGGCAATCACTCGGTTGATGTGCATGGTCGGGGCTATCCCTCCATTTTCTCCTTTCGTCATCGATTTTCTAAGACAAATGCGGATTGCCCCCATGCAGCTGCATCCCTATTCCTATGCTTACTTGTACACCCTATATGTAGCGTACCGTGAGATCTTAGGCATAGAGCTCACTTTTGACGACGTTCACTTCTTCTATAACTTCAAGCACCGGACTCGAGAAACCCCTTCTTTCTGTTACTTCGAGTCTGTCCCCAAGAGGAAAATAATTCCAGCACCGTTTAGTAGTAAAGCGGGTGACTCCAAGCTGGAATGGTTTTATGAAAAGCGATAGCCAGGGTGTGCTAGGAGATGGACGAAATCAAGTAAAGCACTGGTTTTCTAAATTTCGACTCTGTACATCCAGACCACCGCATTAATCCGCTTTTCTTTTTGTTTGCAGTTGATAATCCAAAACAAATATCGGATCAAGTGTTCTTCGATCGGATGCACCGACTCCTTAATGGTGATCAGAAGTTTTTAACTATTGATGAAGTCCTTAAGGACGAATATCTTCATCTTCATGGGTTGTTGTCCATTACCCGTAGCATTGGTCATGGGACGGGTCTATATGTATATATTCCCCCAGTGGATGTAGTCCCAGAAACGGGCGAAGGTTCGAGAGCTCCTACAGTGCCTCTTCAGACTTCACCCTCTCCATCTTCTACTCAAGATGATGAATTGGCTAACATGGCCGAAAAGCACCGCGAGGGGTATATTATTCCCGAGGATGCCATTTCTCCGGAGAGGTCAACGTCTTCCAAAGATCTGCCGATTGATGCTTCTGAGGGAGATGTCCCTAGTACCGATGACCCACTATTTCAGGGTTTGGGGGATCTCCCCTTACCTGAAACTATTTACACTTCAGAGGATTTTGGGAAGAATCCTTTAGTTTTCACTTCTTCCGAAGAGACCACTCCTGCTAAGGCCAAAGAGCCCGCTCGTACTAGTCTGGCTTCGGACTCGGGTTTTTCGGGGGGAAAACACCACTTAGGATGCACTTAACACAATAGCACCACAACTCACAGCATCTTTCTTTTTGTGAAAATATTGATCCTGAATTTCATTCGTCTTGTTGTGCAGGTACGATGTCCCAATCCTATTATGATATCAAGAAACTTCGCCGCAGCATGTCTAATCCGCCCCGTGATACTGAGTATGATCGTCGCAAAGATCGCAGTAGGGAGGATAGAAGGCCCTATGATCCTTATCGTTCGCGGTCCTCACGCTCTCTCTCTCTCCTGTCCGAACGGACCCAGAGCGGTATAAAGGTTACCAAGGTCGTCGGGAAGAGGACAGGCCGCAATCAAAAGGCTCAATCTCTTCTCAAGAAAAGCGCAGTAGGGAGAGGAGCCCGCCAAGAGATGCCAAATCACGAAGCAAGCGTAAGGTTCCCGCTATATGGTCTAGAAAGGATGAAGAGGCCATTGGGCCCTCCACGCACAGGGATACCGAGCTGACATTCCCCGCACCTCCACCGCTAGATGCTGAAACTGCAGTTAAGCGGACGTATCTGGAGGAGCAATTTCCTGAACATTACTTCGTAAACTTGACTTTTTTACCTGCTCTCGAGCCTATTTCTTCGAGGTGGGCAGATGAGGCCAAAGCAAAAATAGATGCGGTCGAGAAACAGTATTCAGAGATATTCAAGTATTCGCGTAGCCTTTCCAGAATCATCCGCACTTTAATCACGAATGCTGACTCAATGCAAAAAACCGTAGAAGACGATGCAAGGGCCTTAAAAAATTTAGGAAAAGACTTGGAGGATACACAGGCTCAACTTGTTGTCTCTCAATGGGATGCTACTAGCTTCAAGCAACAATTTGAAGATCTACAAAAACGCTACCATGATTTGCTTGAGTCCCATACCCAAGAGTGTTCGGAATTGAAAAAACAAGCCGAAGATGCCAAGTCAGATGCTGCCAACACGCGACTTGCTTACGCTAACCTTGAGCAGGAGAAGGCCGAGTTAGCGAGGAAGAATGCTGAATTGGAAAAGAGAAACGCTGACTTGGCTTCTAAGCTAGCGGAGGCGGAGAACAGGGCTGCCTTAGCGGAGGGTAATGTCGAATATGCTATCAAGTCTGCTGAAGAGGCCCGCAAACAACTGTCGGAGGCTGAGGGAGAGGTGCATGGTTTCGGCGAATTAATGATTGAATTCTTTGCGCATATCATTCGCCGCCGGAACATTTCTTGGATTGAAGATTATCCATCTACCCTAGTCTATGTATGGAGTCAAATCGTTGAATGGGAGAAAGAGGAGCTCAAGGTTGATTCCATTGACGAGGACAAGCTGATGGAGAAATATCTACAAGAAGATGAACCAGAATGCCTAGCCTAAGGACGCCGCCTCATTGCTGCTGTTGTGGACGAAGAGAGGCGGAAGGCTAAGCAAAATAACATTCCTGAGGCTGGTTTTTCCTCTACTGCCTTAGAAACTTATGAAGTAGAGGGATATGATCCCGAAAACCCGGGGATCCCTCGGGCATCTCTTTTATCCCCCATACCCGAAACGACATCGGAGACAGCGATCACTCCAGCCGAGAAGTCATCGAAAGGTATCTCTACATTTTCACCTCAATTCGTCAAAGCTATCTCTACCTTTCATCACGTAATTGAGCAATCAATGAAGAACCCATTATTTTCTCCTGAGTTGATAACTGTTGCTTCTCACTCTGTAGGTATTGAACCATCCGAAAAGACAGATGTGTCCCAGGGAACTGCCTCTGGAGCAAAGCCTACGGAGAAAGCTAAAGAGGGAAAAGACAAGGCTGCCCCCATAGATTTGGGAGAAGGAATTGAACCGTCTAAGACTGACAATCCTCATGATGACGAAATGATAGATGCCTTAAAAGATGATGGAGGCAACGGGGGACATGAGGAAGACCCTGAGGTGGCTATAGTCGGGGAGTCAAAAAGCGCTGATGATGTTACCTTAGCTGCACTGAAAGCCGAACAAGATAAACGCATGCAGCTTAAAGCTGAAGATTTAGACCCTGAAAGCCTTAAGCCCCTCGCAGTAGTGGATGCGGGATCAAGGTTAGTTGTTAAGCTTTCGATTAGATCTATTACAAAGGAACTTGCTAAAAAGTCTTCTCTTGATTCCAGCATTCCGCCTTCCGAGAAAAAGTCAACTGATTCCAGCACTTCAGCTTCAGGGAAGAGAAGTTCAAAGCGCATCTTGACGGAGGTCGAAAAAGAGGCGAGGGATGCGGGGAAGGCTGCTAAGAATTACAAGCCCACTTCAAAGTCTAAATGATGGAGTGTCTTGCGTTATTTTAGCATTTGATTGACCCATAATTGTTGCTGCAATGGTGGCCCTTGCACCTTCTTTTTGCCTGTTTTCCTGTACAAATTCGTTCATTTGTAAATAAAAATAATTCGTTTTCTGCAATGTCTGTTAGTTATCAGATCTGTGCTTATGTAAAAATGCATGTCCTACTATAGTTGTGTAATGAAGTTATGGTGGGGGGAAATATGTGTGTACATATATGCCCCCAGTCAATCTTGAAAAACTATTCAAGATTTAGTCAAACAGTCTGAATGTCCCCGATTCTCGGACGGGGTCACATTCTTTGTGTCGTCGATGCCTGTCATTTTTTCTGGCATTTTTTATACTCTCCTGTCTTATACTCAGGTTAGAGTTCTTACTGAGGCGGTCTCTTGTCTGGGTGCACCTTCACGCCTCAGAGGACGTCGTCTTCCCGTCCTTTATTCTCTCTCTCAATTCTCGAGAGTTAGAGTTAAGAATGTCATCTTCCCATTCTTTCATGTCTTATCGCACAAACAATCGTTGTGCTTGTCCCTGCATATAAGCTATTTTCAACCTTTTAGGTTTTAAATCATCTTATACTCCATAATCGTAACGGAATAGTAGTTGAAGGTATATATAATGCAGGAAAGTAAATGACACACGATATTTTTATAGTGGTTCGGCTAAGTCGTAGCCTACATCCACTTTATAGTTCTTTGTTCATATCAACAGACTTTTCTAAGGCAAGTCATGCCTTTTTACAGAGTTCATAAGGAAAACAAAGAGTACAACATTCCGAATTCAAATATCGCATCAAGTGTTCGGCATTCCATGCCCTAGGTACCTCTTCGCCATCTACGGTCGTTAACTCGAAGGTTCCTGTTTCAAGTTTCCGTTGGATGACAAAGGGTCCTTCCCACTTTGGACCGAGGTGAGGAAGGAATGGAAAGACTCGCTTTAGCACCAAATCTCCTAGTTCAAATGTCCTAAAATGAACTTTTTTGTCATAATAGCGTGCCATCTGACGTCGATGTCTTGACGCATGCAAGTCTGCCTCGTCCCTTTTTTCTTCGATTTCATCAAAAGACTCGAGTAAGAGTGCCCGATTCGTCATCGGGTCATAATATGTTACCCTATGAGAGGGAACTTCAAGCTCTACTGGAATTATTGCTTCTGAACCAAATGAGAGAGAGAAAGGGGTATGACCGGTAGCTGTCTTAAACGTTGTCCGATATGCCCACAAAGCTAAGGCCAATTCATCCACCCATTTTGCCTTTGCACGTTCTTATCGTTTCTTGAGGATGGACTTTATGACTTTGTTTATTGCTTCTACGTGTACCGTTTGTCGATCTTATACTTCTGGAAGAAATTTCTGAATTCGGCACCAGCAAACTGGGTTCCGTTATCAGTTATAATGGTCCTTGGGATCCCAAATCGGCATATAATATTTCTAACCACGAAACTTATCACCTTTCTCGTCGTGATTTTGGTTAGGGGCTCAGCTTCTATCCAATTCGTAAAATAGTCCACGGCGACTATTGCATATTTCGCTCCTCCTTTAGCAATTGGTAGAACTCCGATGATGTCAATTCCGCACATGGCAAACGGCCAAGGACTCAACATTGATCTGAGTTGGGTCGGTGGTGCTCTGGGGATTTTGGCGAATCTCTGGCACTTGTCACAGCATCGTGAATAATCAGCTGCATCTTTATTAATTGTGGGCCAGAAGTATCCATACCGCAATACCTTCTTTGCTAAGGTCCGACCTCCTGTCTGATCTCCACACTCACCTTCGTGTACTTCTCTTAGTACACGTTCGATGTCGTTGTGTGCTATACATCGTAACAAGGGCATAGAAAATCCTTGTCTATAAAAAATATCATCTTGAAGGATGTATCTGGTAGCCTTGCGAACTATAGCCCGTCTCTCACTCTTCTTTGACAGGAGTATCCCATTCTTAAGGAAATTCTTAATTGGGGTCACCCACGACTCCTTCTCCGGTTCTGCTTCGAGAGCAAATTCAATTTCCATCGACTCTAAGCTTGGCGATCCCAACGTTTCAATTGGGATTATTTCGGTTTCTTCCGGATTGTCGGAACTAGCTAGCTTTGCTAGCCTGTCTGCCTTCTGGTTTTCGGCTCTTGGGATATGCGTTATGTTATACCGTTCCAAGTTGCGCAACAGCTCTTCCACTTTCCCAAGATAGGCGATAAGTCGAGGTCCCCGAGCCACAAATTCCTTTCGCACTTGGCAAACAACTATTTTGGAGTCGCAGAATATATCCAATGTCTTTATTCCGAGTTCTTTAGCAAGTTTCAGCCAGGCAATCAAGGCTTCATATTCGGAGTCGTTATTAGTTGCTGAAAATTCTAATCGTAGAGCGTAATATAACGATCGTCCTTCAGGAGTAACTAAGACGACTCCAGCTCCGGACCTTCGGTCGTTCTTGGCTCCGTCTGTGTACAGCTTCCATGGATCTAATTTTAACTCGTCCTCTGACTTGACCACTTTGTCATCGATCATTTCCTCCTCTGGGATTGTGAACTCTGCTTTAAAGTCAGCCAGAGCTTGCCCCCTAATCGACCTCCGCGGCTGAAAATTTAAATCAAACTGACTTAATTCAATATTGCATTTGATCAAACGCCCCAATGCTTCGGGTCTCTGCAACACCTGCCTCAGAGGCTGGTCAGTGTATATGGTTATTGGGTGAGCTTGGAAATAGTGACGAAGTTTTCGGGAGGTGATCAGGAGGCTATAAGAAAGCTTCTCAATTCTTGGGTAGTTGCGTTCTACAGCTGCCAATTTCTTGCTTGCATAATATACCGGCCTTTGCACTTTGTCTTGTCGTTCCAAGGCCGTGCTTACAGCGTGAGCCGAAACCGCTAGGTAAACAAATAACTCTTCATGATCCACTGGCTTCGACAAAATCGGTGGTTTCTCTAGTAATTCAAATAAATTTCGAAAGGCCTCGACATAGTCTGGAGTCCATTCAAAGTTCTTCTTTCCCCTTTTAATCAAGTCAAAAAATGGGACGCATTTGTCCGTTGCTTTGGAGATAAATCTACTCAACGCGGCTACTTTCCCTACAAGACTTTGGACATCTTTGATTCTCCTCGGTTCTTCAATGTTTCTTATCGCTGCTATTTAGCTGGGATTGATTTCAGTCCCTCGAGAGCTCACAATGAAACCTAGAGACTTCCTGATGCTACTCCAAATGAGGATTTCAAAGTATTTAACTTCATCCGGTACTTTCGCAGGATACCAAACATCTCTGCCAAGTCTCGTGTATGGCTGGAGGACTGTTTCGATTTGACAAGCATATCATCCACATAAACTTCCATAGTCTTTCCTATTTGGTTATAAAACATCCTGTTCACCAAGTGTTGATAGGTGGCTCCAGCGTTTTTCAATCCGAACGGCATGACCACATAACAATACAACCCCAAATTTGTAATGAAGCTCGTGTGTTCTTGATCTAGCACGTGCATAGGAATCTGGTTGTACCCAGAATATGCGTCCATGAAAGAAAGAAGTTCGTGTCCCGCTGTCGAATCTACAAGCTGGTCAATTCTGGGGAGTGGGAAACTATCTTTCGGGCAAGCTTTGTTCAAGTCTGAAAAATCAATGCATGTACGCCACTTTCCGTTTGGCTTTTTTACTAAAATAGGATTCGATATCCAGTCGGGATATGTCGAATCTCTAATAAATCCGTTCTCTTTCAGCTTCTCCACTTCTTCTTTCAGAGCTGCCGACCTCTCTGGGCCTAGCACACGTCTCTTTTGCTTTACAGGCGGGTGTTTTGGGTTTATATTTAGTGAATGACTCATGATGGATGGTGATATCCCACACATGTCGGCGTGGGTCCAGGCAAACACATCCAGGTTTGCCTTCAGGAAGTCAGTTAGTTCTTTGGCTCGATGTGGATCCAACTAGGATCCAATCTTCAAGACTCTTGTTGGATCAGCTTCGTCAATGGGTATGTTCACTGTCGCTTCGTTAGGAGTTGCATTTCTAGCCTTTGGTTCCTCATCTTTTCTGGGATCCAAGTCTTCAGGCGTTCCTTTTGGCAACTCCTTCGGGGCTGATCCCTCTAATTGCTATGCCGAACCCTCCTTTGGAGGAGGCGAGGCACCTTCACTCTCGATGTTAAGTCCCTTCGTCAACATCTTTAATTCGGCAACATAGCAAGCCCGTCCCGAGACTTGATCTCCTCTCATTACTCCCGTTCCGGCTTCAGTTGGGAACTTAAGCAATAAACACCAAGGGGCGATGCAAGCCCTGAACTCTGCAAGGGCAGGTCTTCCCAAAAATGCGTTGTAGGGCGAATCCACGTCCAACACTACGAACTGAAGCATTTGTACTCTTCGATGTTCCCCTTGCCCCAATTTTACGGGCAATTCTATATACCCCATTGGAGTTGTCGACGCTCCGTTGAAGCCTCGGATCCAACCTTCGCATGGCTTTAAATCTTCAGACTCAAGTTTCATCTGATCGAATGACTTTTTAAACAAAATATTAACAGAGCATCCATTGTCTAGTAGCACCTTATGAACCAATGCCGGTCCAATGGTAGTGGTAATGACCAACGGATCTTCGGTGGGTGACTGGATTCCGGTATTGTCTCTGCTACGGAACACCACGTCATCAAACATTGTCCTCTACTGTTTCACAGGGGCGATATCTTCCAAATCATCACATTCATCCACATCTACATGCTTAGCTGCTTTAACGTATTGGTCTATTGCTCTAAAACTGTGGATAGCTGGGTGGGGTCCACCTACTATGGTGTTAATAACAATTCCCTTGCCTTTCTGCTGCGCTGTAGGCTTGGGAGCAGATTGGTTCTGGGTTGGAGCCTGTTCTCCTTGCCCCCTGTCTCTTGGCGCAGCCTTATATTCATCCAATTTTCCTTCGCGCAGCAGCTTCAATCACATCTCTCAAATTTCGACATTCATTCGTTGAATGCCCATGAGTTCCATGAAATAAACAAAATTTTCCAGTTGCGATTTCTTTCTCCGTTGAGTCTCGAGGCGATGGTCTTTTGTATTGCAAAACATTGTATGTATCCAAGTAAATGTTCTCCAGAGTGTCGTTCAGCGGTGAATAATTCTCATAGGTCTAGAACCGGGGTCTTTTGTTAGAATTACTTCCTCGGTTCCTATTTCTCCTGTTACCATTCACGTTACGGTTGTTGTCGCCCCTGTTTCCATTATTATCATTTCCACTCTTGTTTCCCACATTCACCTCAACTTTCCCGAAACTTTCTCTAGACTGCTTCACGGCGACATTACTCTGAACAGTTTCTTTTGAAGCCGCTCCGGACTTTCTCTTTCTGTTTGCCCTTGCCTTCTCTCGTCTTAATTGAATATCGGCCTTTTCATAAAATAACTCTCTCGTGGGAGGTGGCTTCCCAGAAAGATAATCCCCAAACTCGGAGTCGGGATCGACTCCTTCCATCAAAGCCATCAAGATGGTGGGCTCGTGCGGGTCACTGACTTCTGTCACAACTAAGTTGAAACGGTCGAGATATGACTTCAAAGACTCACCTGGCACTTGCTTAATTCTTGATAATTCAATAACATTCTTAGACTTTCGGGCATGGCATTGGAACTGATTCATAAAACATTCGCTTAATTCCCTAAAATTCGATATCGACTGAGGAGGAAGTCGGGTAAACCATAGCAGCGCCACGTCTTCTAAATAGATCGGGAAGGCTTTACACTTCACTACATCAGGGGCAGCAGCAGCATTCATGAGCCATGCGTATCGCATTAAATGTTGTCCTGGGTCGGTTCTCCCATTGTACCTGTCCATCTGCAGCAGGTTAAAATGTCGGGGAAACTGAAAGTTGAGGATGTCGTCAGTAAAGGGAGTATGGCTTCGCTCAATGCCATAATCTTCATTGGTGTAGTTCCGACTTTCAGACATGATCTAGCGTACCATAGTCCATACGTCAACATTGGTCAAGGGCCGTTCAGGCTCCCTGGCTCTGATATCCGGGTTTCCTCTGGGCTCTTGATCAGGGGACGCCCTCCTTCTGATGTTCGGGTTTCCTCTGGGCTCCTGATAAGGGGACGCCCTCCTTCTTCGAGCCGCTTCTGCTCTGCTTTGTTCCCTATGTTCCCGGTCGATCTCGAGAGGAAGGGGCTGGAGCATTTGTCCCTGAGTGGGATTGGTAAGGTTAGGGTCTCCAGGTAATACGTGGGATCCCGCATTGGTAACAACATAGGCTCTCTCAAGCTCGGGTCATTGGGTCCTAGTACCCGTGCAACGTCCTCGCGGGACCCCAAAGATCCGAACGTCAGCTGCTCCAAATTCTGAGGTCGTTTGAGTGGGCTTCTTTCAAGGGGCCGTTCTTCCTCAGAAGAAGAAGACTGATCCATTGGTGTGTGATGAACCGGGGATGGGGTTCTCTGTCTGTGGAGTTCGCTAATTTCCCTGCTCATGATTCTCATGTTCTCTTGCATCATGAGATTGGTGCGCTCGTGGATTTTCATAGCCTCCCTAGTGTTCTCAAGCATGTCAAGAAGGCGCGAAAAATCTCCTTGGGTAATAGGCGCAGATGGATTGATCTGATCATTGATCCTGGTGGCTGGAGTCGGAGCATTTGGAGGAGCTCGAGTAGAGGTTCCAGCATCACCTAGCGATGGATCGGATCAGAGCTGAGCAATCTGTTCGGGTCGGAGCTGGGAAACTTGTTCCGATCGGAGCAGAGCAACTTGTTCGGATCGGTTCGGGTTAGGGGAGTGCACTGCTTCAGATTCTCCTACTCGGATCGGATCGGAGCTCTCTCCTTGATTTCGGTTCGGATTTCCTGTATCTGTCCGATCCACTCCCGAGCTCTGCCATGAGACCTTGTCACAACCGCGTTTTGCTGATCTTCACCAACTCCGTTCCCTCGACTGGTTTGAACTTCGTTGCCTTTTCCTTTGGCCATAATTCTTCAACAATCAACCAACAAATATTCAAAAGTGTCGAAACTTGAGGATTAACTTCTTTGAACTCAACGGTCCAAAAAGTGGAACGATAATCCGGAAAAACAGAGAATTCAAATGATTCTCAGTGAAAGCACCAAAATGTTAGACCAAAAAGTGGTTCTAACACCCAAATTGACTAAAATCGAAATAAAATAAGATCAAAAGTAAAATGGAGACACAGAATTTATAGTGGTTCGGCATCGAAAAACCTACGTCCACTTTATAATCACTTTCCTCGATAATATAGATGTAAGTACAATGAGATATTCACTCAATTTCACTCACTTTTCACGTACATTCATTCAATTATCTCAAAATATATGTTGAATGACGATTTGGATTATCTGGGAATGCTGGAATTCGGTTCTTAAAAGTGTTTGAACTCTCAAAGTGCCAAAAAAGATCCTTTTAAATGTATCTTGACAGGGTATTTATAGGTGGGAATTCACTCAGATTCGGTTTGGGTCGGAGCTACGTGTCTTTCATCCCATCGTTCTCGGGCTCGGATGGATTCCAGTGTTGACAGCGCATCAGATTAGTGGTCATTATGGGTAGGAAATGGTCATAACTACTCCGAACATTCAGGAGATCATAGGGTGAAGGGATATGGTATGTTGGGTTCGGTTCGGAGGAGCGAGCAGAAGGGGTTCGGATCGGGGCATCCGACCCGACCTGAGCTGAACCCGAGTCCTTGTCCATTTTGCTCTGTTCCATCCTGAACTGATAGTAGCCCTCCGGTCCGACTGGTAGTAGCCCTCCGACCCGACTTGATAGTAGCCCTCCGATCCGACTTGATAGTAGCCCTCCGATCCGACCTGATATTTTCTAAGAAGAAATGTTCTTCAACGCTTGACATCTCGACTTTGTGTTGCCTAGTTCACAAAGTAGGCTAACAATCGTTTAGTTCGATTTAAAAGTGGAATAAGCTGCAGTAAATAAAAATATAAGGTGAGTAAATCTCACTCACAGTTTTATATTTAAATTTATTTTTATCGTTAAAAATAAATTTGTTGGTTGCCTGGGTGTATGAAATGAATTGTTGAATTATTGTGGTTATTGGATATTTCCCGCAATACTATTAGCGGATGCCCGCAATATCATTAGCGGATGACCCTACGCCCACGTATATAAGTGGACCCCCTTTTATACCGCGATATCCTGCCTTGAAGCAGGATTCCTCAAAAATATATTATCTGTTTGTTTGTTTGCTTGATTTCATATATATTCATATATGACGTGTTAAAAATCAAATGATTGAAAATTGGATGATTTGATTGTTTTAAATATTACTAGGCTAAGTTTTAATTTATTTAAAATATCCAGAAAGGGATATTTGAGATTTTAAAAAGGGAATTCGATTTTTCTAAAATAGAATTTGAATTTTTAAATAGATTTAAAATATTAACTTGTTTTAAATGAATAAAACAAGTAGTTCTTTTATAAACAAAGTTTATAAATGAGGTAAGAGAATTATCATTGGATTATTCAAAAAAATAAAAATACAAGTGTGAAATTGAAAGGGAAATCTATTTTTCTAAAGTAGAATATTTATTTCAAAGGAAATTTGAAAGCGAGACTTGTTTTAAAATTGTATACAAGTAAATTAGATGGCATCTGTAAGTATAAAGGAAAAATTGTCATTTGGATAATTTAAATATTTTAAATTAAAGGGGTGAATTTAAAATAAGAGCTTAGAATCATTTTTAAATAATAAACGATTTAACTTTATTCCGATATTTGGAATATAAGTGAAGTTGAATAAATCCTTAGGATTTAGGTTCAAATTCGACTAATTCGAGTTTATAAAATAGATTATTTCCAGACGAGATATTTAAATTTAATTCAAATAGAAAAGAAAATTCAAATAGAATTTGAATAAAAAAATAATAGAATTCAAATAAAGTTTGAATAAAGGAAGTTCAAAAGGGGATTTAAATAATAGAATTTGAATAATAGAATTCAAATTGAGATTGAATAAAGGAAGTTCAAAAGGGGATTTAAATAATCGAATTTGAATAGTATAAGTCAAATGGGATTTGAATAGTAGAATTTAAAAGGGAGTTTGAATATTTGAAATTCAAAAAAGTTAAAATAGAATTTGAATAAGGAAATTCAAATAGATTTGAAATAGAATTTGAATATAGAATTTCCAATAGAATTGAATTGGAATTTGAATATAGAATTCTAATATAGTTGAATTGGGATTTGAATATAGAATTCAAATATAGTTGAATTGGAATTTTAATATAGGATTCAAATGGAGTTGAATTTAGTTTAAACGGAGTTTAAAAAGTTTTGTATATAAATATAATTAAAAGAACTCCCTGCAGCGGTGTAGTTTGTAAATTGGCGACTCGAACTTCAATTGAGTATACAGGACTCAAATTAAGTCGGAATTCTTTGAAACAAGAACCGTTGGGACCAGTTAGATATTAGTTTTCTAATAGAAGAGGAAAATCTGGATTCCGTCGAATAGATTTTTAGATAGGTCAAAATCATATTTCTAAAAGTGCAGCGCCAGAATCGTTTAAATACCATAAGGGTTTATTTATATAAATATAGGGATTTTAAGCAAATAAAAATCTGAATATCCATTTGAAAAATCTAAACTTGAGTTATAAATAAGAGTGAACTAAGTGAAGTAAGTAAAGTGATTTTTGAAACAATAATCATATTTTGATTATTGAATAGAATTAACTAAGTCAAAGAGGAATTAGTTAATCGAGTTTGAATTGAGGTTAAACTTTGAAAGGTGAAGTGGATTTGTAAATGTATCGAATATAGAACTTAAATTGAAATTTGAATTCAATTAGTTAATAAGCAAGTTAAAAATATATTTGAACATGTCATGTTCAAATATAAAAGTGAAATAGACCGAAGAGTTAATTAACAAAGTAATTAACGAATTGAGTTAAACGATCGGGTATAGTTGAATCAAATTGGACAAGTATGGGCATACAGGAGGCAGGTATGGGGTAAGGATAATGGAGATATATAAATGGTGTGCCCGACAAAAAGGTACACGTTCAAATTCCATATGAAGTTTTATGCACCGTATCGGCAAGCCGCTTGGCTTTTTCTTTTTCTTTTGGATTGGTGAGGGCCATGGAGGCAATTTGAAATATCCCGATGCTCCCGGTACAAAGGAGGTTATGGCGATTTTTTCGGGAATTCAAGGAGTTAGAATATTTTTAAGAAGATTTGATAAACTAGAAATCAATGTGTCAATATATATAAGTCGATAAGGAACCGAACTTAAAAATAGAATAGTATAAATAAAAAGGGAAATCTTTATAAAACAAATAAGGTTAGTTGAATAAGAATTAGTCAAACATAGTTATTCAGACTAAGTTTCCATTTAGCACGACTGATAGCGAAATTCGTAGGGCTGCAGGTAGCCTACGGGGGTCGGATGTTTCCTGAGGGAATCAGGCGTAACCATTGTGATCGCTGCGATCTAGAGTTAGGCGAATGGAGTTAATCGAATATTAATGATTCGAATAAGAATTAGTCAAACAGAGTTAATCAAATATCGAGTTAGCAGATGGAGAAGTGTTTTAATTAAGGAAATATTAATTAAAGAGCCCAATGATTTGTTTGATATGTTGGATGAACATTTGTTTTTATTTGATAGTTAAATCACAGACTATCGAAGTTTTGACCATCGTTGTCAATATGGAGAGACCGGTTGGAGTATTATCCGAGAACCACTCCGTATTGGCAGTAGCGTTGCGAATCAGATTTTAGAAAGAAAATCAAACATGGAGTAAAATGCAAGGGCTTTTTCTATAAATAGAAATTGTGCCTTTGGTTTCATTCAGTCCCAGAACGAAGAGTATGGACGAATGTCTGACAGAGTATTTCCAATGATTACATAGGTTGGTCTATATAAATATATATGGTTGCAACGGATTTATTCCCTTATCATAACATCCAGAATATTTGTGTAAACAATTTGGTGATTAATGGATCTGACAATGTGGCATTCAAAGTGATGGTGCTATCAAGGAATGGATAGTAGTTGTAGCCTCAGGCCTCAACAACCGGGAAATAACAAAAATCGGGCAGGCAGCATGGCTATGTGAGTCGCTCTCATTAGGGTGTATAATCACCTATATAGAGATTCATTTAATTCCTTATTCTATTTGATGCTGTTCCATTCGGGAAACGGTTGCTGATCCTAACCGTTGGTGATATACATTCGATACACTCAAGCGAAATGAGTGGTCGGTCATGTGTGGGTCGGGTTGCAAGACGTTCTTGTTGAATCCAGTGTATTCGCCTCTAGAGATACACTATCGGCAGGTGGTCCCATACCTTTTCATAGTTGGAATCCAATCTCCAATAAGCGCCCCACGGTTTTTGATTTTATACTATGTATGTAGAGCGTGAGATGCAAGCGTTCTGCTATTTGGTTATTTACTTGATTAGACATTAAAATAATATCAGTGGGTTTTGATATCAAAAATGTTTGGGTTACAGTAAGGCAAAAACCGTCCGTGTTTATGTGTGGGCTAGTCTTACTATGGTCCTTTTGTTTCAAAAGGATTTTTTTGAAGTTAAACCATATGGTTGGAGTTTACTCACACCAGTCTCATGACTGACCCAGAGTTTATTTTGTTTTTCCTAAACTCTTGGGTGCCCAAATTTATACGGGCAGTCAAGTGTTTCATCTTTACAGATACACTTGGAGGAGTTGGAAGCAGGAGGCTTCACCGCTAGTTATTTTAGAGTTACTTCCGCTGTACTAAATGCTGTATCGTACTCTGATGGTGGTATGTATATATGATATAAAATTTTGTATTTCAAAGATCATGTTATAGAATATATTTTATTCATTCCGCTGTGAGGTTCTGTATTGTTATTTCTGTTCTTCTTCTATCTTTTCTATTTTCTTTAACCCTAATGAGTCGTATTTCTGTACTATTTGAGCTGGACGTGTGTTGTATTAATCAGCTCAGATAGTATGGATTTGCGGGTCGTTACATGTTAACCCTTAGGTTAGTTTCTATTCACTTTCTTATAATTCTTATCATCATAAGAATTTGTAAAACCTTTTAATAATTACTTATAAAATTAACTAATAATAATAATAAATATTAATTTCTTTCTAATATACTTCCAATCAAAATAATTGATTTCAAAATCTATCTTCAGTTATAAAATAAATTTTATAACTTCATTTCTGTCGATTCACCTGACGGTAAGTCCATATTTAATAAAAATTGATTTTTAAGCCATATGCCTCCAATTACTCAACCAATATTACCCTTTGGTTAATATCATAAAAAAACGTTGAATTATGATTCAACAATCCATAAACAAATCAATCATTCGACCATATTGGTTAAACAATTCGTATAATTGTAATATGGAAATAAACAATAAATTTGAGGAATCCAGTTGGATACCTCCAACCTGTTTTTTCCTACATCCAAATAGGTTACCCCAAATAATATTATTCACTTCAGTAAACAGATTTAATATTCAATAATCAACCAATAACAGAAATTTAAGCATTCATCTTTCGATCTAATACGTTTATATTATTATAAACGTAACCAACAAGGTAAGTTACCTGGTTTGGAAATAATCATTAAAAAATAACGATTAGATTTCGTATAAAATAAAGAAATGTTTAAATCAACCAATTCGTCCAATATATATATATATATACATACACACACACACACACACACACACACACACACACACACACACACACACATATATATATATATATATATATATATATATATATATATATATATATAAACAACATATAGCAAACAATTATCAACCACAGCACAAAAAATAAATCCCGCTTATATAAATTATAAGTGTGTTAAACTAAGTGAGTTATACTCACTTTGATTTTCATTTACCGTTGAGGTGGTTCGGTTATGATTAAACTAAACAAGCTTTTAATTTAACCGATATTTTCAGCTGCTCCCAAATCTGTGCAAATTGTTCCAGCATGCAGTGGTCGTACCCACAATCCCATTGCAACTCGTTTAGTTGGATTCTGATAAAATAACAAAAAATTATCTTTATTATAAGTTAACACGATTATATAAATTAATTAATTTTTATTTTTATTTTAATTAAACTAATTACTTTTTTTTAAAATTGGCTGATCCTTTGAATTTTGGAACCACAGGCCAAACGTTTCCTTCTACTAAAGCAATACCGCTCCTGCCACAAGACTTTGTGACCACATCTTTATGACCACATTTATTAAATTTTAAAACAAGGTTGAACTAATTACTTCTCTAATAAAAATAAAAGATGCGACTTTTGTTTTGAAAATCATTAGGCACGATGTTATCCTTGTATTTGTGTACTTTGGTTCCAAGTGCTCTTCACACTACGTCAAGCATTGTTTAAACTGCACTCATTCTAAACAAACCATGTTGCAAACATATTCAAGCCGCCGCTCCACCAACTGACCCTCGGAGCTTCATCAGAAAACACCAATTGTCGCGCCTACGTGCCCCATACTACCAACCTGAATATAGGTCAACTCGATCGTCCCCTACTCCTGCAAATTGGCCAAGAACCGTTTGTCTTTCGAGAACCTTTCTGGCCTCTACGATCATAAGAGCTTCATCAGCACCGTTCCGATCTGAAGATCAAAAAAAAAGATTAACATAATTGACGTTAAGCAATTTCAATTTAGTTGAAAGGATTGTATGGTTTTGGGAAGGAAATAATTGTACTGTTTTTTTCCGTTTAAAGCACAAACGGAGGCTGCAGAGTTCATTGACCACACATTTAGGGAAATTAGGATTTGACTTAATAATTGGGTATTTTTAGGGGAAAGAATCAATATTCAATTATTATATGAAACTTAACATTGAAGTATCATGCAAAATCCACCTCATACGATATCTAATCGAGATGAAACTCGTTAATCCTAGCATAAAAAATATTCCGAACACGATGGAACAAGTTTCATCGTATTCTGGGGTCATTTGTAAAAATCCCTTTATAATTCATAAGTGAATAAACATATTTTAAATTGCCTACGATCACAAAATAAATCCAAATAACTTGAAACTTGAAATACTACATTAGCTAACCATTATGGATTTAACCAAATTAGTTCCGTTGAAAACCGAAGTCGTTTAGAAAGCGGTCATACTATTATTCTATATTTCCAAATTAAATCGAATATACGATCAAATAAAAATCTCAACGTATTCTATTCGTAAGATCAAATGATAAGTCTGATTGATACAAAAATCAAAATCTTATAATATCTAACTATTACGATTCCAACGGTACAAGTTTCGTTCCATTCCAAAGATGTTTTCCCGAAATAATATTTTACGTGCAAAATTATGTTATTTCGAACACCAATTTACTTGGTCTCCAAAAATAACAAGCAATATATCTATCCTGACTCTAAACGTTAGTACGAATGGAATTTGTTTGGTGTCTTAATTCAATTGTTGTCTTGAGTTATGTACGAAAACCCTTTCAAACTAAATTAAACTTATATAATTAATCACTATAAATAATTACATAGCGACTTTCTGAAATTTTGAACGGGAAATAACTCAAAATCTATAACACGAAAATCTTCATTTTTCTCTTTCATTAGAAAATTATAATCAAATAGATTTGGACGATTCTTGCTTCAAAGAATCCCGACTTAAATGGATTATGTATATTTAATTGAAGTTTAAAACATTATATTACGAACTACCGCGACGTAGCGAGCTTGTTTATGTTAAGTATAAATTTAACATTCAAACTTTGTTATGTAAACGAATTTTATATTATAAATTCATTTAAAATCCCCAATCAATATTTAAAATAATAAAAATAAATTAAATATTTGACTACCAAAAATACTAGACGTTACATTCCTATCGATCAATTTGGGCCTACTGTTGATCGAAACTCCAAAAAGAAAATTGTGCACAATCTGATTCTTTTGATCTCGACTTTGTGTTGCTTAGTTTCGATGCTTAATTTGCAAGTGATGAATTAGTATTTATAGGGTATATAAACCCTAATTCATTCTCTGATTTCTTTTGTGACTTATTCCTGATTTGTGCATGATTGTTGTCTTGATTAAAATAATTATCCACGGCATTGAACTTTTGCATGATTATGCTTGAGTACAAAACAATTGTTTCCTGGAAAAAATCGATTTGTTTCTTACCCAAAATTGTATTCTAATTTTTGGAAATATTTTGCACATGTGAATTACAATCTTGCCAAAAATATTCATTATGATTTCTAAAAATAATTTGAACTGCAAGTTGAAATCTTTTCCGAAAATAAGTCTTTGATATTGTTGATGAAATCTTTCATGATTTTCTAGATATGAAACTTTCCAGTAATTGTAACACCCCGTGTATTCTATAACGGTGAAATTCACAAATTGAAGCATAACCGATTTCATATCAAATAATTAAGGGAAACGGGATACGCTATTGCGTTCGTCTCGGAATTCTGCTTGAGATAGAGTCCGAGTTTGCGTAAAACGGATATCGTATGAAGAAGATATGGACGAACGATGTTGGGCGAAAAACCAGAAAACGGGTCAGAATGCACTGGCGCACTTGGGAAGTGCGCCAGAACAAAAATGAACTGGCGCACTTGGGAAGTCCGCCAGTACATTTTTAGCCTGGCGCACCTGCCAAGTGCGCCCAGGTCAAAATGACCTCCTGGTCAGGTCTTGGTTGGCCTGATCAGGGCCTGGTCGAATTTCTAAGCCTTGCCTTGTCACTAGGGCTAGGTGTCAGCTCCTGGTTGGTCTCTCCTTCAAACGAACGGCTATTATTGAATCAAGCTCCATCGACGGTTTAAATCAACTTGCAAACACTATAAAAAGGACCTAAGACCTAGCCTAAATCATACTATTTCATTTCAGCCTCATGCCGCAACCTTTAAACCTAGAGCTTTAAATTAAAAATACAAAGAACAAAATTATAGAAGACGAAGGACGATCCTTGAAGGCTACAACTAGAAGCTACAACAACTACGACGCTTTAGACAACGAATTTGGGGCTATTTGATTTGGGATTTTTATTTGGATTATTTGCTTCATATTGTAAGTTCTATGTCACTTTTTAGGCAAAAACGCTAAAATAACATGGACATGCTATGAATTGAAACCGGATTTAGGAACCATTATTAATCCATGTTTATATTGTTTAACTTTGAATCATAATTTGGGAATATTGCTATGTCAACATTGCAAGTTAATCTTATCATGATTTTGATGTTGTTAAGAATCACTTGGGCTTAATTGTATGGCAAGTTGGACTAATACATGTCCATGGAATCACTATGTTTATTGAAATCTTTATGTTGATTAAACCATGCCTTTGATGCTAATCAAACCATGTCTATGATGTTGATGGAACTATGCCTGTGATGTTAATATACCTATCATGTTAATAACAAAAATTGGGAATTGCTAGGTTATGATGAAAAGTTGGAATCATTATGTTTATAATGTTAGATGAGAATCATTATGTTAAAAATGCTAAATTGGAATCATTATGTTTATAATGTTAGATGAGAATCATTATGTTAAAAATGCTAAATTGGAATCCACTATGCCTATTAGGATTACCATGCCTTTAATGTTTCATGTTTGTAATAAAATAATTATTATGCCCGCAATAATTATTATGCCTATGATGAAATCATCATGTTAAACTAAGTTGGAACCATTACTATGCCAAGTTATCATCATGCTAGTATTGAAACCATGTGATATGTTATAGCATGTTTATTATGCAAGTGATGTTGAAATTGTCACTTATGCCTATCACATGTTTGGTGTTATTCCCCTTTATCTCTTGAATTGTTTATGCTTGTGAACGAAGTACGTTTATATACGTTGGGGATACGATTGGGTAGAATAGGCAAAACTTGAATTGATTATAATCATAAACCGTGAAATTTGGCGTAAGTAGAACATGAAATATGGCAAGAAAACTTGACTTGAGCATGCCATATCTTGACTTAAAACCTGCCTTAGTTGGGCATGAAGTTGACATATGAATATGCTATGGAAATAGCACGAATCTGCTAAGAACATGGGCATGACTTTAGAAAACAAGAAATTGGCCAACTCGAGGTTGGGTTGAGTTTGTAGTGTAAACCTGTCCGGAACCGCCCGGTAAATCCAGTTGCTACAAACAATAGGATCCAATGTGGGTAGTAGGTCACATTGCGCTTGAAACCCGAGGTTGGGTTGAGTTCGTAGCGTAAACCTGCCCGGAACCGCCCGGCAAATCCAGTGGCTATGAACAACAGGATCCAATGGAGTGGTTCGGTGCATTAACGAATCAATTAATGCCAATTAGGGTTAAGTCATGAACATGAAAAGACAACTTAACCAACTTGAACATGATTTGTAGGGCTAAGTCATGAACTGGAAATGACAACACTTAGCCAACTTGACATGACACGTAGGCGGGTTAAGTCGCGAACTTAAATGACATACTTAACCACCTTGACATGACTAGACTAGAAAAGGATTAAGTCACGAATTACATGACTTAATCGGTTAGGCGGGTTAGGTCACAAATTACATGACCTAATCTGTTAGGCGAAACCCTATACACGACCCTTTTCAGTAGTAACCCTCTAGATGTATCAAGGTACCCTGGGGCTAGGCCGGGTGGGGCACGATTACTGGGCTGATTATAAGAGGTGAACGACGGCAGTGGGGTACGCAAATGTAGGTTCGGTGGACTACGGTCGTGCACGTATTCCGGGGCAGACACTGGGTATTAGTAGATTTATCTGTGCATCTTGAATCGTGTCAGGGGTTGACACCCTAGGGCTGATACACCCGAAGGTGGACCCAGCACAGGTGACTACATTCGTGATTAGCCGTATGACACGGACACTTGACGAGCTAGAACTTGTAGGGAGCCGATCGACTAGATAAGCGCTCCGTAGGACCCCGTACTTGGGTCCGACCCCGTTTCAGGGTCATTTCATGATATTGGGCCGTGGAATTTATTTCGTGATTAACTTGTGACCTGGGCTTAGTATACTAGTACAGTCGATGCAACGAATCTTGAACATATGATGCTTTATTTGACTTGTCTTGACTTATCATGATCACCTTAGTCTATCTTGTCCACCTTGACCCCATTCTTAAGTTTAGTTCCAGTTCATACATGACATGTTGTTTTAAACCGTTTTTACACTGAAAGTCACTAGGACTTACTCAGTATTTATGACTGACCCTTTTACTCTTGCCTCTTTTTCTTTCGTTTCCCCCCCAAGGTTCTCAGGGAGGGAATACCGCAGCCTGACCAGTTTTCACATCCAGCTTGAAGAGAAAGAATGTATTGCTTGGATCTTTTCCGTTTTGGACTATGGCTTTGGACAGAAATTAGGGGACTTTTTCAGTTTATTTATGTTTTCTTTATGCTTCTTTAAATAATGTAATCAAGACAGTTAAGATTTTGGAAGTATTGTAAGACAATTATGGCATGGTTTGTGTAACACGTATTTTGATGAAATAAAAGTTGTTGTTTTCCGCTGTTCAAAAATATGTGTTATTACATCTGTCTTGTATATCTGTGACTTATACTTATAAACCTCCACCAAAATTAGGGCATTCCCTTTGAGATTGACCATAACGGAGGTGGGGTGTTTCACTTGGTATCAGAGCATAGGTTTACCAGATAAGATAAAAAGTTTTGAAAATTTATTTTCATAAAAGAAATTCAAATAAGCATTTTTAAAAGATAAAATATTATATTTTAAAAAGGCAAAGTCCCCCCAAATCCAATAGGTACTATCTCTTATCCTTTGTTTTGAATCTATCCTTTTTGTTTCAACATGTCCGAAGAACTTAACTTGCCAGAGGGTGTACCAATACCTGGTTGGTTTAGACGGTTCTTAGAAGCAAGGGCCACTCAGGCAGGTCCTACCGTTCCTCCTCCCCCAGCTGCAAGAAATCATCCAGCTGCAGCAGCACCTCTTCCTCCACCTCCTCCACGGGGAAACACTTTTGCTAAGATATGTAAAGATTTTAAGGCTATGGGAGGAAAGGACTTTCGTGGAACCGAATCCTTCGTGGCAGCTAGGAATTGGCTAAAGGAAACCGAAGACTTATTCGTCATCTTTGAGGTAGAAGGTAGGCAGAAAGTACAACTGGCAGTGTGGCTACTAAAGGGCGAGGCTTCCTACTGGTGGGAAGTCACTAATGCAGAAAGACCAGTGGAAACGTGGGAGGACTTAGGGCAATGTTTGAGGCTAAATTTCTCTCAGAAGCTGAAAGGAGTCTTCAGTTGGAAAAATTCTTATTTCTTAAGCAAGGGAATACGACAGCCGAAGAGTATGTTAATCAGTTCGATGAGCTGGCTAGGTTCGGACTGAACCTAGTCAACACCCCGCACAAGAAGGCTCTCCGCTTTGTCAAGGGGTTGAATGAGCCATTACACAGTTTGGCCATGAGCCATATACCCATGGGAGCTACGTATGAAAGGTTGGTGCAGATGGCATTGCTGAACGAAGAAGATAAGGGCAAGAAGGAGACAAAGGCAGAAAACTCTCAAGGGAAGAAAGAGGTCAAGCCCAATGATTCTCAGAATAAGAAGGTAGACTCCGAGAAAGAAGGCAAGAACGGCAACTCACGTGATAAAAGGAAATGCAATTTCTGTGGTACGGAAGGGCACATAGCCAAGGATTGTAGAAAGAGGAAGAGAAAGCAAGGTGAATGTTTTCATTGTGGGGAGATGGGACACATCAGCAAATACTGCCCTAAGAAGCAGACCGGACCTTCTGGCGGTACATCGTTAACTTCTCCTAGATGCTTTGTTTTATCTTGTTTCTCTCATCGATCCTATCTTGAGAACCATAGGTAGAATCTTTTTGGATGTAAACATGTAATTGAAACATGTAATGATTGCGAAATGGTTGCAAGTGGTCGCAAGTGGTTGCTCGTGGATGCATGAATACACATTAGGCATTAGATCGGCTCAGACACATTTTCATGTTGCATATGCATAAATGTATTTATTCGTATATGGATGAAGTTTAGTGTGTTGTCATATGGATGTTGCATTTGTATGAATGATTGTGCACTCATGTAGAATCATGAATAGGAAAATTTGCATACATAATGGATTCATGGCACTTACATGATTCACATTAAGGAGGTCAACTGAATCAGTAGACCACCTGATTTTGCATTAGATAAGTACATGTACACACACTTCGCATATGATCATGAAGCATTAGAAGTCTTTTAAGGACAATGGATGCTCGTGTTTGATGGATGAGTAGATGGATGTTTGGATGTTAGGATATACATTCTTCCTGAACTTGAAGATTTCGGAGACGAAATCCTTTTAAGTGGGGGGGAATGTAACACCCCGTGTATTCTATAACGGTGAAATTCACAAATTGAAGCATAACTAATTTCAAATCAAAGAATTAAGGGAAACGGGATACTCTATTGCGCTCGTCTCGGAATTCTGCTAGAGATAGAGTCCGAGTTTGCGTAAAACGGATATCGTATGAAGAAGATATGGACGAACGAAGTTGGGCGAAAAACCAGAAAACGGGTCAGAATGCACTGGCGCACTTGGGAAGTGCGCCAGAACAAAAATGAACTGGTGCACTTGGGAAGTGCGCCAGTACATTTTTAGCCTGGCGCACCTGCCAAGTGCGCCCAGGTCAGAATGAACTCCTGGTCAGGTCTTGGCTGGCCTGATCAGGGCCTGGTCAAATTTCTAAGCCTTGCCTTGTCACTAGAGCTAGGTGTCAGCTCCTGGTTGGTCTCTCCTTCAAACGAACGGTTATTATTGAATCAAGCTCCATCGACGGTTTAAATCAACTTGCAAACACTATAAAAAGGACCTAAGACCTAGCCTAAATCATACTATTTCATTTCAGCCTCATGCCGCCACCATTAAACCTAGAGCTTTAAATTAAAAATACAAAGAATAAAATTATAGAAGACGAATGACGATTCTTGAAGGCTACAACTAGAAGCTACAACAACTACGACGCTTTAGACAACGAATTTGGGGCTATTTGATTTGGGATTTTTATTTGGATTATTTGCTTCATATTGTAAGTTCTATGTCACTTTTTAGCAAAAACGCTAAAATAACATGGACTTGTTATGAATTGAAACCGGATTTAGGAACCATTATTAATCCATGTTTATATTGTTTAACTTTGAATCATAATTTGGGAATATTGCTATGTCAACATTGCAAGTTAATCTTATCATGATTTTGATGTTGTTATGAATCACTTGGGCTTCATTGTATGGCAAGTTGGACTAATACATGTCCATGGAATCACTATGTTTATTGAAATCTTTATGTTGATTAAACCATGCCTTTGATGCTAATCAAATCATGTCTATGATGTTGATGGAACTATGCCTGTGATGTTAATATACCTATCATGTTAATAACAAAAATTGGGAATTGCTAGGTTATGATGAAAAGTTGGAATCATTATGTTTATAATGTTAGATGAGAATCATTATGTTAAAAATGCTAAATTGGAATCATTATGTTTATAATGTTAGATGAGAATCATTATGTTAAAAATGCTAAATTGGAATCCACTATGCCTATTAGGATTACCATGCCTTTAATGTTTCATGTTTGTAATAAAATAATTATTATGCCCGCAATAATTATTATGCCTATGATGAAATCACCATGTTAAACTAAGTTGGAACCATTACTATGCCAAGTTATCATCATGCTAGTATTGAAACCATGTGATATGTTATAGCCTGTTTATTTTGCAAGTGATGTTGGAATTGTCACTTATGCCTATCACATGTTTGGTGTTATTCCCCTTTATCTCTTGAATTGTTTATGCTTGTGAACGAAGTACGTTTATATACGTTGGGGATACGATTGGGTAGAATAGGCAAAACTTGAATTGATAATAATCATAAACCGTGAAATTTGGCATAAGTAGAACATGAAATATGGCACGAAAACTTGACCTGAACATGCCATATCTTGACTTAAAACATGCCTTAGTTGGGCATGAAGTTGACATATGAATATGCTATGGAAATAGCACGAATCTGCTAAGAACATGGGCATGACTTTTGAAAACAAGAAAGTGACCAACTCGAGGTTGGGTTGAGTTTGTAGTGTAAACCTGCCCGGAACCGCCCGGAAATCCAGTTGCTACAAACAATAGGATCCAATGTGGGTAGTTGGTCACATCGCGCTTGAAACCCGAGGTTGGGTTGAGTTCGTAGCGTAAACCTGCCCGGAACCGCCCGGCAAATCCAGTGGCTACGAACAACAGGATCCAATGTGAGTGGTTCGGTGCATTAACGAATCAATTAATGCCAATTAGGGTTAAATCATGAACATGAAAAGACAACTCAACCAACTTGAACACGATTTGTAGGGCTAAGTCATGAACTGGAAATGACAACACTTAGCCAACTTGACATGACACGTAGGCGGGTTAAGTCGCGAACTTAAATGACATACTTAACCACCTTGACATAACTAGACTGGAAAAGGATTAAGTCACGAATTACATGACTTAAACGGTTAGGCGGGTTAGGTCACGAATTACATGACCTAATCTGTTAGGCGAAACCCTAGACACGACCCTTTTCAGCAGTAACCCTCTAGATGTATCAAGGTACCCTGGGGCTAGGCCGGGTGGGTCACGATTACTGGGCTGATTGTAAGAGGTAAACGACGGCAGTGGGGTACGCCAATGTAGGTTCGGTGGACTACGGTCGTGCTTGTATTCCGGGGCAGACACTGGGTATCGGTAGATTTATCTGTGCATCTTAAATCGTGTCAGGTGTTGACACCCTAGGGCTGATACACCCGAAGGTGGACCCAGCACAGGCGACTACATTCGTGATTAGCCGTATGACACGGACACTTGACGAGCTAGAACTTGTAGGGAGCCGATCGACTAGATAAGCGCTCCGTAGGACCCCGTACTTGGGTCCGACCCCGTTTCAGGGTCATTTCATGATATTGGGTCGTGGATTTTATTTCGTGATTAACTTGTGACCTGGGCTTAGTATACTAGTACAGTCGATGCAACGAATCTTGAACATATGATGCTTTATTTGACTTGTCTTGACTTATCATGATCACCTTAGTCTGTCTTGTCCACCTTGACCCCATTCTTAAGTTTAGTTCCTGTTCATACATGACATGTTGTTTTAAACCGTTTTTACACTGAAAGTCACTAGGACTTACTCAGTCTTTATGACTGACCCTTTTCCTCTTGCCTCTTTTTCTTTCGTTTCCCCCCCAAGGTTCTCAGGGAGGGAATGCCGCAGCCTGACCAGTTTTCACATCCAGCTTGAAGAGAAAGAATGTATTGCTTGGATCTTTTCCATTTTGGACTATGGCTTTGGACAGAAATTAGGGGACTTTTGCAGTTTATTTATGTTTTCTTTATGCTTCTTTAAATAATGTAATCAAGACAGTTAAGATTTTGGAAGTATTGTAAGACAATTATGGCATGGTTTGTGTAACACGTATTTTGATGAAATAAAAGTTGTTGTTTTCCGCTGTTCAAAAATATGTGTTATTACATCTGTCTTGTATATCTGTGACTTATACTTATAAACCTCCACCAAAATTAGGGCATTCCCTTTGAGAGTGACCCTAACGGAGGTGGGGTGTTTCACTTGGTATCAGAGCATAGGTTTACCAGATAAGATAAAAAGTTTTGAAATTTTATTTTCATAAAAGAAATTTAAATAAGCATTTTTAAAAGATAAAATATTATATTTTAAAAAGGCAAAGTCCCCCCAAAGCCAATAGGTACTATCTCTTATCCTTTGTTTTGAATCTATCCTTTTTGTTTAAGCATGTCCGAAGAACTTAACTTGCCAGAGGGTGTACCAATACCTGGTTGGTTTAGACGGTTCTTAGAAGCAAGGGCCACTCAGCCAGGTCCTACCGTTCCTCCTCCCCCAGCTGTAGGAAATCATCCAGCTGCAGCAGCACCTCTTCCTCCACCTCCTCCGCGGGGAAACACTTTTGCTAAGATATGTAAAGATTTTAAGGCTATGGGAGGAAAGGACTTTCGTGGAACCGAATCCTTCGTGGTAGCTAGGAATTAGCTAAAGGAAACCGAAGACTTATTCGTCATCTTTGAGGTAGAAGGTAGGCAGAAAGTACAACTGGCAGTGTGGCTACTAAAGGGCGAGGCTTCCTACTGGTGGGAAGTCACTAATGCAGAAAGACCAGTGGAAACGTGGGAGGACTTAGGGCAAGATTTGAGGCTAAATTTCTCTCAGAAGCTGAAAGGAGTCTTCAGTTGGAAAATTTCGTATTTCTTAAGCAAGGGAATATGACAGTCAAAGAGTATGTTAATCAGTTCGATGAGCTGGCTAGGTTCGGACTGAACCTAGTCAACACCCCGCACAAGAAGGCTCTCTGCTTTGTCAAGGGGTTGAATGAGCCATTACACAGTTTGGCCATGAGCCATATACCCATGCGAGCTACGTATGAAAGGTTGGTACAGATGGCATTGCAGAACGAAGAAGATAAGGACAAGACGGAGACAAAGGCAGAAAACTCCCAAGGGAAGAAAGAGGTCAAGCCCAATGATTCTCAGAATAAGAAGGTAGACTCCGAGAAAGAAGGCAAGAACGACAACTCACGTGATAAAAGGAAATGCTATTTCTGTGGTACGGAAGGGCACATAGCCAAGGATTGTAGAAAGAGGAAGAGAAAGCAAGGTGAATGTTTTAATTGTGGGGAGATGGGACACATCATCAAATACTGCCCTAAGAAGCAGACCGGACCTTCTGGCGGTACATCGTTAACTTCTCCTAGATGCTTTTTTTTATCTTGTTTCTCTCCTCGATCCTATCTTGAGAACCATAGGTAGAATCTTTTTGGATGTAAACATGTAATTGACACATGTTATGATTGCGAAATGGTTGCAAGTGGTCGCAAGTGGTTGCTCGTGGATGCATGAATACACATTAGGCATTAGATCGGCTCAGACACATTTTCATGTTGCATATGCATAAATGTATTTATTCGTATATGGATGAAGTTTAGTGTGTTGTCATATGGATGTTGCATTTGTATGAATGATTGTGCACTCATGTAGAATCATGAATAGGAAAATTTGCATACATAATGGATTCATGGCACTTACATGATTCACATTAAGGAGGTCAACTGAATCAGTAGACCACCTGATTTTGCATTAGATAAGTACATGTACACACACTTCGCATATCATCATGAAGCATTAGAAGTCTTTTAAGGACAATGGATGCTCGTGTTTGATGGATGAGTAGGTGGATGTTTGGATGTTAGGATATACATTCTTCCTGAACTTGAAGATTTCGGGGATGAAATCCTTTTAAGTGGGGGAGAATGTAACACCCCGTGTATTCTATAACGGTGAAATTCACAAATTGAAGCGTAACTAATTTCAAATCAAAGAATTAAGGGAAATGAGATAGGCTATTGTGCTCGTCTCGGAATTCTGCTTGAGATAGAGTCCGAGTTTGGTAAAACGAATATCGTATGAAGAAGATATGGACGAACGAAGTTGGGCGAAAAACCAGAAAATGGGTCGGAATGCACTGGCGCACTTGGGAAGTGCGCCAGAACAAAAATGAACTGGTGCACTTGGGAAGTGCGCCAGTACATTTTTAGCCTGGCGCACCTGCCAAGTGCGCCCAGGTCAGAATGACCTCCTGGTCAGGTCTTGGCTGGCCTGATCAGGGCCTGGTCGAATTTCTAAGCCTTGCCTTGTCACTAGGGCTAGGTGTCAGATTCTGGTTGGTCTCTCCTTCAAACGAACGGTTATTATTGAATCAAGCTCCATCGACGGTTTAAATCAACTTGCAAACACTATAAAAAGGACCTAAGACCTAGCCTAAATCATACTATTTCATTTCAGCCTCATGCCGCCACCATTAAACCTAGAGCTTTAAATTAAAAATACAAAGAATAAAATTATAGAAGACGAAGGACGATTCTTTAAGGCTACAACTAGAAGCTACAACAACTACGACGCTTTAGACAACGAATTTGGGGCTATTTGATTTGGGATTTTTATTTGGATTATTTGCTTCATATTGTAAGTTCCATGTCACTTTTTAGCAAAAACGCTAAAATAACATGGAATTGCTATGAATTGAAACCGGATTTAGGAACCATTATTAATCCATGTTTATATTGTTTAACTTTGAATCATAATTTGGGAATATTGCTATGTCAACATTGCAAGTTAATCTTATCATGATTTTGATGTTGTTATGAATCACTTGGGCTTCATTGTATGGCAAGTTGGACTAATACATGTCCATGGAATCACTATGTTTATTGAAATCTTTATGTTGATTAAACCATGCCTTTGATGCTAATCAAACCATGTCTATGATGTTGATGGAACTATGCCTGTGATGTTAATATACCTAATAACAAAAATTGGGAATTGCTAGGTTATGGTGAAAAGTTGGAATCATTATGTTTATAATGTTAGATGAGAATCATTATGTTAAAAATGCTAAATTGGAATCATTATGTTTATAATGTTAGATGAGAATCATTATGTTAAAAATGCTAAATTGGAATCCACTATGCCTATTAGGATTACCATGCCTTTAATGTTTCATGTTTGTAATAAAATAATTATTATGCCCGCAATAATTATTATGCCTATGATGAAATCATCATGTTAAACTAAGTTGGAACCATTACTATGCCAAGTTATCATCATGCTAGTATTGAAACCATGTGATATGTTATAGCCTGTTTATTATGCAAGTGATGTTGGAATTGTCACTTATGCCTATCACATGTTTGGTGTTATTCCCCTTTATCTCTTGAATTGTTTATGCTTGTGAACGAAGTACGTTTATATACGTTGGGGATACGATTGGGTAGAATAGACAAAACTTGAATTGATAATAATCATAAACCGTGAAATTTGGCATAAGTAGAACATGAAATATGGCACGAAAACTTGACTTGAACATGCCATATCTTGACTTAAAACATGCCTTAGTTGGGCATGAAGTTGACATATGAATATGCTATGGAAATAGCACGAATCTGCTAAGAACATGGGCATGACTTTTGAAAACAAGAAAGTGACCAACTCGAGGTTGGGTTGAGTTTGTAGTGTAAACCTGCCCGGAACCGCCCGGCAAATCCAGTTGCTACAAACAATAGGATCCAATGTGGGTAGTTGGTCACATCGTGCTTGAAACCCGAGGTTGGGTTGAGTTCGTAGCGTAAACCTGCCCGGAACCGCCCGGCAAATCCAGTGGCTACGAACAACAGGATCCAATGTGGGTGGTTCGGTGCATTAACGAATCAATTAATGCCAATTAGGGTTAAATCATGAACATGAAAAGACAACTTAACCAACTTGAACACGATTTGTAGGGCTAAGTCATGAACTGGAAATGACAACACTTAGCCAACTTGACACGACACGTAGGCGGGTTAAGTCGCGAACTTAAATGACATACTTAACCACCTTGACATGACTAGACTGGAAAAGGATTAAGTCACGAATTACATGACTTAATCGGTTAGGCGGGTTAGGTTACGAATTACATGACCTAATCTGTTAGGCGAAACCCTAGACACGACCCTTTTCAGCAGTAACCCTCTAGATGTATCAAGGTACCCTGGGGCTAGGCCGGGTGGGGCACGATTACTGGGCTGATTGTAAGAGGTGAACGACGGCAGTGGGGTACGCCAATGTAGGTTCGGTGGACTACGGTCGTGCTTGTATTCCGGGGCAGACACTGGGTATCAGTAGATTTATCTGTGTATCTTGAATCGTGTCAGGTGTTGACACCCAAGGGCTGATACACCCGAAGGTGGACCCAGCACAGGTGACTACATTCGCGATTAGCCGTATGACACAGACACTTGATGAGCTAGAACTTGTAGGGAGCCGATCGACTAGATAAGCGCTCCGTAGGACCCCGTACTTGGGTCAGACCCCGTTTCAGGGTCATTTCGTGATATTAGGCCGTGGAATTTATTTCGTGATTAACTTGTGACCTGGGCTTAGTATACTACTAAAGTCGATGCAACGAATCTTGAACATATGATGCTTTATTTGACTTGTCTTGACTTATCATTATCACCTTAGTCTATCTTGTCCACCTTGACCCCATTCTTAAGTTTAGTTCCAGTTCATACATGACATGTTGTTTTAAACCGTTTTTACACTGAAAGTCACTAGGACTTACTCAGTCTTTATGACTGACCCTTTTCCTTTCGCCTCTTTTTCTTTCGTTCCCCCCCCCCAAGGTTCTCAGCGAGGGAGTACCGCAGCCTGACCAGTTTTCACATCCAGCTTGAAGAGAAAGAATGTATTGCTTGGATCTTTTCCGTTTTGGACTATGGCTTTGGACAGCAATTAGGGGACTTTCGCAGTTTATTTATGTTTTCTATATGCTTCTTTAAATAATGTAATCAAGACAGTTATGATTTTGGACGTATTGTAAGACAATTATGGATTTTGATGAAATAAAAGTTGTTGTTTTCCGCTGTTCAAAAGTATGTGTTATTACATCTATCTTGTATATATGTGACTTATACTTATAAACCTCCACCAAAGTTAGGGCATTCCCTTTGAGAGTGACCCTAACGGAGGTGGGGTGTTTCACTTGGTATCAGAGCATAGGTTTACCAGATAAGATAAAAAGTTTTGGACATTTATTTTCATAAAAGAAATTTAAAGAAGCATTTTTAACAGATAAAATATTATATTTTGAGAAGGCAAAGTCCCCCCAAAGCCAATAGTTACTATCTCTTATCCTTCGTTTTGAATCTATCCTTTTTGTTTCAGCATGTCCGAAGAACTTAACTTGCCAGAGGGTGTACCAATACCTGGTTGGTTTAGACGGTTCTTAGAAGCAAGGGCCACTCAGCCAGGTCCTACCGTTCCTCCTCCCCCAGCTGCAGGAAATTATCCAGCTGCAGCAGCACCTCTTCCTCCACCTCCTCCGCGGGGAAACACTTTTGCTAAGATATGTAAAATTTTAAGGCTATGGGAGGAAAGGACTTTCGTGGAATCGAATCCTTCGTGGCAACTAGGAATTGGCTAAAGGAAAATGAAGACTTATTCGTCATCTTTGAGGTAGAAGATAGGCAGAAAGTACAACTGGGAGTGTGGCTACTAAAGGGCGAGGCTTCCTACTGGTGGGATGTCACTAATGCAGAAAGACCAGTGGAAATGTGGGAGGACTTTAGGGCAAGGTTTGAGGCTAAATTTCTCTTAGAAGCTGAAAGGAGTCTTCAGTTGGAAAAATTCTTATTTCTTAAGCAAGGAAATATGAAAGTCAAAGAGTATGTTAATCAGTTCGATGAGCTGGCTAGGTAAGGACTGGACCTAGTCAACACCCCGCACAAGAAGGCTCTCCGCTTTGTCAAGGGGTTGAATGAGCCATTACACAGTTTGGCCATGACCCATATACCCATGGGAGCTACGTATGAAAGGTTGGTGCAGATGGCATTGCTGAACGAAGAAGATAAGGGCAAGAAGGAGACAAAGGCAGAAAACTCTCAAGGGAAGAAAGAGGTCAAGCCCAACGATTCTCAGAATAAGAAGGTAGACTCCGAGAAAGAAGGCAAGAACGACGACTCACGTGAAAAAAGGAAATGCAATTTCTGTGGTACGGAAGGGCACATAGCCAAGGATTGTAGAGAGAGGAAGAGAAAGCAAGGTGAATGTTTTCATTGTGGGGAGACGGGACACATCAGCAAATACTGCCCTAAGAAGCAGACCGGACCTTCTGGCGGTACATCGTTAACTTCTCCTAGATGCTTTGTTTTATCTTGTTTCTCTCCTCAATCCTATCTTGAGAACCATAGGTAGAATCTTTTTGGATGTAAACATGTAATTGAAACATGTTATGATTGCGAAATGGTTGCAAGTGGTCGCAAGTGGTTGCTCGTGGATGCATGAATACACATTAGGCACTAGATCGGCTCAGACACATTTTCATGTTGCATATGCATAAATGTATTTATTCATATATGGATGAAGTTTATTGTGTTGTCATATGGATGTTGCATTTGTATGAATGATTGTGCACTCATGTAGAATCATGAATAGGAAAATTTGCATACATAATCGATTCATGGCACTTACATGATTCACATTAAGTAGGTCAACTGAATCAGTAGACCACCTGATTTTGCATTAAATAAGTACATGTACACGCACACTTCGCATATGATCATGAAGCATTAGAAGTCTTTTAAGGACAATGGATGATCGTGTTTGATGGATGAGTAGATGGATGTTTGGATGTTAGGATATACATTCTTCCTGAACTTGAAGATTTCGGGGACGAAATCCTTTTAAGTGGGGGAGAATGTAACACCCCATGTATTCTATAAGGGTGAAATTCACAAATTGAAGCATAACTAATTTCAAATCAAAGAATTAAGGGAAACGGGATACGCTAATGCGTTCGTCTCGGAATTCTACTTGAGATAGAGTCCGAGTTTGCGTAAAACGGATATCGTATGAAGAAGATATGGACGAACGAAGTTGGGCGAAAAAACAGAAAACGAGTCAGAATGCACTGGCGCACTTGGGAAGTGCGCCAGAACAAAAATGAACTGGCGCACTTGGGAAGTGCGCCAGTACATTTTTAGCCTGGCGCACTTGCCAAGTGCGCCTAGGTCAGAATGACCTCCTGGTCAGGTCTTGGCTGGCCTGATCAGGGCCTGGTCGAATTTCTGAGCCTTGCCTTGTCACTAGGGCTAGGTGTCAGCTCCTGGTTGGTCTCTCCTTCAAACGAACGGCTATTATTGAATCAAGCTCCATCGACGGTTTAAATCAACTTGCAAACACTATAAAAAGGATCTAACACCTAGCCTAAATCATACTATTTCATTTCAGCCTCATGCCGCCACCATTAAACCTAGAGCTTTAAATTAAAAATACAAAGAACAAAATTATAGAAGACGAAGGACGATTCTTGAAGGCTACAACTAGAAGCTATAACAACTACGACGCTTTAGACAACGAATTTGGGGCTATTTGATTTGGGATTTTTATTTGGATTATTTGCTTCATATTGTAAGTTCTATGTCACTTTTTAGGCAAAAACGCTAAAATAACATGGACATGCTATGAATTGAAACCGAATTTAGGAACCATTATTAATCCATGTTTATATTGTTTAACTTTGAATCATAATTTGGGAATATTGCTATGTCAACATTGCAAGTTAATCTTATCATGATTTTGATGTTGTTATGAATCACTTGGGCTTCATTGTATGGCAAGTTGGACTAATACATGTCCATGGAATCACTATGTTTATTGAAATCTTTATGTTGATTAAACCATGCCTTTGATGCTAATCAAACCATGTCTATGATGTTGATGGAACTATGCCTGTGATGTTAATATACCTAATAACAAAAATTGGGAATTGCTAGGTTATGGTGAAAAGTTGGAATCATTATGTTTATAATGTTAGATGAGAATCATTATGTTAAAAATGCTAAATTGGAATCATTATGTTTATAATGTTAAATGAGAATCATTATGTTAAAAATGCTAAATTGGAATCCACTATGCCTATTAGGATTACCATGCCTTTAATGTTTCATGTTTGTAATAAAATAATTATTATGCCCGCAATAATTATTATGCCTATGATGAAATCATCATGTTAAATTAAGTTGGAACCATTACTATGCCAAGTTATCATCATGCTAGTATTGAATCCATGTGATATGTTATAGCCTGTTTATTATGCAAGTGATGTTGGAATTATCACTTGTTCCTGTCTCATGTTTGGTGTTATTCCCCTTTATCTTTTGAATTGTTTATGCTTGTGAACGAAGTACGTTTATATACATTGGGGATACGATTGGGTAGAAAAGGCAAAACTTGAATTGATTATAATCATAAACCGTGAAATTTGGCATAAGTAGAACATGAAATATGGCACGAAAACTTGACTTGAACATGCCATATCTTGACTTAAAACATGCCTTAGTTGGGCATGAAGTTGACATATGAATATGCTATGGAAATAGCACGAATCTGCTAAGAACATGGGCATGACTTTAGAAAACAAGAAAGTGGCCAACTTGAGGTTGGGTTGAGTTTGTAGTGTAAACCTGTCCGGAATCGCCCGGCAAATCCAGTTGCTACAAACAATAGGATCCAATGTGGGTAGTTGGTCACATCGCGCTTGAAACCCGAGGTTGGGTTGAGTTCGTAGCGTAAACCTGCCCGGAACCGCCCGGCAAATCTAGTGGCTACGAACAACAGGATCCAATGTGAGTGGTTTGGTACATTAACGAATCAATTAATGCCAATTAGGGTTAAGTCATGAACATGAAAAGACAACTTAACCAACTTGAACACGATTTGTAGGGCTAAGTCATGAACTGGAAATGACAACACTTAGCCAACTTGACATGACACGTAGGCGGGTTAAGTCGCGAATTTAAATGACATACTTAACCACCTTGACATGACTAGACTGGAAAAGGAATAAGTCACGAATTACATGACTTAATCGGTTAGGCGGGTTAGGTCACGAATTACATGACCTAATCTGTTAGGCGAAACCCTAGACACGACCCTTTTCAGCAGTAACCCTCTAGATGTATCAAGGTACCCTGGGGCTAGGCCGGGTGGGGCACGATTACTGGGCTGATTGTAAGAGGTGAACGACGGCAGTGGGGTACGCCAATGTAGGTTCGGTGGACTACGGTCGTGCACGTATTCCGGGGCAGACACTGGGTATTAGTAGATTTATCTGTGCATCTTGAATCGTGTCAGGGGTTGACACCCTAGGGCTGATACACCCGAAGGTGGACCCAGCAAAGGTGACTACATTCTTGATTAGCCGTATGACACGGACACTTGATGAGCTAGAACTTGTAGGGAGCCGATCGACTAGATAAGCGCTCCGTAGGACCCCGTATTTGGGTCAGACCCCGTTCTAGAGTCATTTCATGATATTGGGCCGTGGAATTTATTTCGTGATTGATTTGTGACCTGGTCTTAGTATACTAGTACAGTCGATGCAACGAATCTTGAACATATGATGCTTTATTTGACTTGTCTTGACTTATCATGATCACCTTAGTCTATCTTTTCCACCTTGACCCCATTCTTAAGTTTAGTTCCAGTTCATACATGACATGTTGTTTTAAACCGTTTTTACACTGAAAGTCACTAGGACTTACTCAGTCTTTATGACTGACCCTTTTTCTTTCGCCTCTTTTTCTTTTGTTCCCCCCCAAGGTTCTCAGGGAGGGAATACCGCAGCCTGACCAGTTTTCACATCCAGCTTGAAGAGAAAGAATGTATTGCTTGGATCTTCTCCATTTTGGACTATGGCTTTTGACAGCAATTAGGGGACTTTTACAGTTTATTTATGTTTTCTTTATGCTTCTTTAAATAATGTAATCAAGACAGTTATGATTTTGGAAGTATTGTAAGACAATTATGGCATGGTTTGTGTAACACGTATTTTGATGAAATAAAAGTTGTTTTCCGCTGTTCAAAAGTATGTGTTATTACATCTGTCTTGTATATCTGTGACTTATACTTATAAACCTCCACAAAATTATGGCATTCCCTTTGAGAGTGACCCTAACGGAGGTGGGGTGTTTCACTTGGTATCAGAGCATAGGTTTACCGGATAAGATAAAAAGTTTTGAAAATTTATTTTCATAAAAGAAATTTAAAGAAGCATTTTTAAAAGATAAAATATTATATTTTAAAAAGGCAAAGTCCCCCCAAAGCCAATAGGTACTATCTCTTATCCTTCATTTTGAATCTATCCTTTTTGTTTCAGCATGTCCGAAGAACTTAACTTGCCAGAGGGTGTACCAATACCTGGTTGGTTTAGACGGTTCTTAGAAGCAAGGGCCACTCAGCCAGGTCCTACCGTTCCTCCTCCCCCAGCTGCAGGAAATCATCCAGCTGCAGCAGCACCTCTTCCTTCACCTCCTCCGCGGGAAACACATTTGCTAAGATATGTAAAGATTTTAAGGCTATGGGAGGAAAGGACTTTCGTGGAACCGAATCCTTCGTGGCAGCTAGAAATTGGCTAAAGGAAACCGAAGACTTATTCGTCATCTTTGAGGTAGAAGATAGGCAGAAAGTACAACTGGCAGTGTGGCTACTAAAGGGCGAGGCTTCCTACTGGTGGGAAGTCACTAATGCAGAAAGACCAGTGAAAACGTGGGAGGACTTTAGGGCAAGGTTTGAGGCTAAATTTCTCTCAGAAGCTGAAAGGAGTCTTCAATTGGAAAAATTCTTATTTCTTAAGCAAGGGAATATGACAGTCAAAGAGTATGTTAATCAATTCGATGAGCTGGCTAGGTTCGGACTGGACCTAGTCAACACCCCCGCACAAGAAGGCTCTCCGCTTTGTCAAGGGGGTGAATGAGCCATTACACAGTTTGGCCATGACCCATATACCCATGGGAGCTACGTATGAAAGTTTGGTGCAGATGGCATTGCTGAACGAAGAAGATAAGGGCAAGAAGGAGACAAAGGCAGAAAACTCTCAAGGGAAGAAAGAGGTCAAGCCCAACGATTCTCAGAATAAGAAGGTAGACTCCGAGAAAGAAGGCAAGAACGACGACTCACGTGAAAAAAGGAAATGCAATTTCTGTGGTACGGAAGGGCACATAGCCAAGGATTGTAGAAAGAGGAAGAGAAAGCAAGGTGAATGTTTTCATTGTAGGGAGACGGGACACATCAGCAAATACTGCCCTAAGAAGCAGACCGGACCTTCTGGCGGTACATCGTTAACTTCTCCTAGATGCTTTGTTTTATCTTGTTTCCCTCTACGATCCTATCTTGAGAACCATAGGTAGAATCTTTTTGGATGTAAACATGTAATTGAAACATGTTATGATTGCGAAATGGTTGCAAGTGGTCGCAAGTGGTTGCTCGTGGATGCATGAATACACATTAGGCACTAGATCGGCTCAGACACATTTTCATGTGGCATATGCATAAATGTATTTATTCATATATGGATGAAGTTTAGTGTGTTGTCATATGGATGTTGCATTTGTATGAATGATTGTGCACTCATGTAGAATCTTGAATAGGAAAATTTGCATACATAATGGATTCATGGCACTTACATGATTCGCATTATGGAGGTCAACTGAATCAGTAGACCACCTGATTTTGCATTAGATAAGTACATGTACACACACACTGCGCATATGATCATGAAGCATTAGAAGTCTTTTAAGGACAATGGATGCTCGTGATTGATGGATGAGTAGATGGATGTTAGGATATACATTCTTCCTGAACTTGAAGATTTCGGGAACGAAATCCTTTTAAGTGGGGGAGAATGTAACACCCCGTGTATTCTATAACGGTGAAATTCACAAATTGAAGCATAACTAATTTCAAATCAAAGAATTAAGGGAAACGGGATACGCTATTGCGTTTGTCTCGGAATTCTGCTTGAGATAGAGTCCGAGTTTGCGTAAAACGGATATCGTATGAAGAAGATATGGACGAACGAAGTTGGGCGAAAAACCAGAAAACGGGTCAGAATGCACTGGCGCACTTGGGAAGTGCGCCAGAACAAAAATGAACTGGCGCACTTGGGAAGTGCGCCAGTACATTTTTAGCCTGGTGCACCTGCCAAGTGCGCCCAGGTCAGAATGACCTCCTGGTCAGGTCTTGGCTGGCCTGATCAGGGCCTGGTCGAATTTCTGAGCCTTGCCTGGTCACTAGGGCTAGGTGTCAGCTCCTGGTTGGTCTCTCCTTCAAACGAACGGCTATTATTGAATCAAGCTCCATCGACGGTTTAAATCAACTTGCAAACACTATAAAAAGGATCTAAGACCTAGCCTAAATCATACTATTTCATTTCAGCCTCATGCCGCCACCATTAAACCTAGAGCTTTAAATTAAAAATACAAAGAACAAAATTATAGAAGATGAAGGACGATTCTTGAAGGCTACAACTAGAAGCTACAACAACTACGACGCTTTAGACAACGAATTTGGGGCTATTTGATTTGGGATTTTTATTTGGATTATTTTCTTCATATTGTAAGTTCTATTTCACTTTTTAGGCAAAAACGCTAAAATAACATGGACATGCTATGAATTGAAACCGGATTTAGGAACCATTATTAATCCATGTTTATATTGTTTAACTTTGAATCATAATTTGGGAATATTGCTATGTCAACATTGCAAGTTAATCTTATCATGATTTTGATGTTGTTATGAATCACTTGGGCTTAATTGTATGGCAAGTTGGACTAATACATGTCCATGGAATCACTATGTTTATTGAAATCTTTATGTTGATTAAACCATGCCTTTGATGCTAATCACACCATGTCTATGATGTTGATGGAACTATGCCTGTGATGTTAATATACCTATCATGTTAATAACAAAAATTGGGAATTGCTAGGTTATGATGAAAAGTTGGAATCATTATTTTTATAATGTCAGATGAGAATCATTATGTTAAAAATGCTAAATTGGAATCATTATGTTTATAATGTTAGATGAGAATCATTATGTTAAAAATGCTAAATTGGAATTCACTATGCCTATTAGGATTACCATGCCTTTAATGTTTCATGTTTGTAATAAAATAATTATTATGCCCGCAACAATTATTATGCCTATGATGAAATCATCATGTTAAACTAAGTTGGAACCATTACTATGCCAAGTTATCATCATGCCGGTATTGAAACCATGTGATATGTTATAGCCTGTTTATTATGCAAGTGATGTTGGAATTGTCACTTATGCCTAGCACATGTTTGGTGTTATTCCCCTTTATCTCTTGAATTGTTTATGCATGTGAACGAAGTACGTTTATATACGTTGGGGATACGATTGGGTAGAATAGGCAAAACTTGAATTGATTATAATCATAAACCATGAAATTTGGCATAAGTAGAACATGAAATATGGCACGAAAACTTGACTTGAACATGCCATATCTTGACTTAAAACATGCCTTAGTTGGGCATGAAGTTGACATATGAATATGCTATGGAAATAGCACGAATCTGCTAAGAACATGGGCATGACTTTAGAAAAGAAGAAAGTGGCCAACTCGAGGTTGGGTTGAGTTTGTAGTGTAAACCTGCCCGGAACCGCCCGGCAAATCCAGTTGCTACAAACAATAGGATCCAATGTGGGTAGTTGGTCACATCGCGCTTGAAACCCGAGGTTGGGTTGAGTTCGTAGCGTAAACCTACCCGGAACCGCCCAGCAAATCCAGTGGCTACGAACAACAGGGTCCAATGTTAGTGGTTCGGTGCATTAACGAATCAATTAATGCCAATTAGGGTTAAGTCATGAACATGAAAAGACAACTTAACCAACTTGAACACGATTTGTAGGGCTAATTCATGAACTGGAAACGACAACACTTAGCCAACTTGACATGACACGTAGGCAGGTTAAGTCGCGAACTTAAATGACATACTTAACCACCTTGACATGACTAGACTGGAAAAGGATTAAGTCACGAATTACATGACTTAATCGGTTAGGCGGGTTAGGTCACGAATTACATGACCTAATCTGTTAGGCGAAACCATAGACACAACCCTTTTCAGCAGTAACCCTCTAGATGTATCAAGATACTCTGGGGCTAGGCCGGGTGGAGCATGATTACTGGGCTGATTGTAAGAGGTGAATGACGGCAGTGGGGTACGCCAATGTAGGTTCGGTGGACTACGGTCGTGCACGTATTCCGGGGCAGACACTGGGTATCAGTAGATTTATCTGTGCATCTTGAATCGTGTCAGGGGTTGACACCCTAGGGCTGATACACCCGAAGGTGGACCCAGCACAGGTGACTACATTCGTGATTAGCCGTATGACACAGGCACTTGACGAGCTAGAACTTGTAGGGAGCTGATCGACTAGATAAGCGCTCCTTAGGACCCCGTACTTGGGTCAGACCCCATTTCAGGGTCATTTCATGATATTGGACCGTGGAATTTATTTCGTGATTAACTTGTGACCTGGGCTTAGTATACTAGTACAGTCGATGCAACGAATCTTGAACATATGATGCTTTATTTGACTTGTCTTGACTTATCATGATCACCTTAGTCTATCTTGTCCACCTTGACCCCATTCTTAAGTTTAGTTCCAGTTCATACATGACATGTTGTTTTAAACCGTTTTTACACTGAAAGTCACTAGGATTTACTCAGTCTTTATGACTGACCCTTTTCCTTTCGCCTCTTTTTCTTTCGTTTCCCCCCCAAGGTTCTCAAGGAGGGAATACCGCAGCCTGACTAGTTTTCACATCCAGCTTGAAGAGAAAGAATGTATTGCTTGGATCTTTTCCGTTTCGGACTATGGCTTTGGACAGCAATTAGGGGACTTTTGTAGTTTATTTATGTTTTCTTTATGCTTCTTTAAATAATGTAATCAAGACAGTTATGATTTTGGAAGTATTGTAAGACAATTATGGCATGGTTTGTGTAACACGTATTTTGATGAAATAAAAGTTGTTGTTTTCCGCTGTTCAAAAATATGTGTTATTACATCTGTCTTGTATATCTGTGACATATACTTATAAACCTCCACCAAAATTAGGGCATTCCCTTTGAGAGTGACCCTAATGGAGGTGGGTTGTTTTAGTAATGATCAAACCAATTTTTTGAAAAAATATATTTTCGATTATATAATTCCCGGATATACATGGAATCGATTTCTGGTGAGTGCATTTGCTTTGAGATATATTTGTAATGAAAAACTTACTAAGTGTCACATTTCAAAATATATATACTCTTGAATTCCTACCAAATATTTTACTATGATTTCTGGAAATTTATTTGGTCGAGTACTTGCACCTCTGTTAACAAACATTTGCTTGGAAAAAAGTGCACAATAAATTGTTTCCCATTTTTCTTGCATGCTTGAATATATTCCATTTTCCTTTTACTGAAACTGTCAGTTTGAAAACAAGGTTTCATGCACGTGTTCTATTTCGCACCATTTGCTTGCTCTAAAAAAACTGACTTTGTATTTGTATATGCTTGTACTGTTGGTGCTTTGACTAGTACTAGCAGTCTTGCCTTGAACCTGAAATTTATGTTGCATACATTTGAGATATACTTTGCTTTGAAATTCTTGGATCTATATGTCTCTATGTATATGCATACATTGTATGTATATATGTGCGAGCTTGCTTTTTCCATGTTGAACTGCTTGATCTGTTTGCATTTGTATCTATGTTCCTGTGCACTCTCTTGTACTAATTCTCCATCCACATGTATGTTGTCTTGTGCATTTTATTGTTGGACCATGTTCATGTATATGCAACCATGTGCATGCTCTTGCATACTGTTTTTTACCTGTAGCAATTTCATGTCTAGTTGCCATTAATCATTTTTGAACATCTTGAACAAAAGTTGAACACTACCCACGCACCTAACATTTACTTGCTATCGTGTACTTGCTCGAGTTGGCTATGCATTGATTTTTTTTAGATTTGCATGCCTATGTGGATGTTGTTTGACCTGATTCATATTTGAAGTACTTGACTGCACCTTGTACATTTATCATTGTTACTATGTTCTTGTACATGTGAATATTCACATGAATGCTTGTGCATTATTGTATATGTACATATGCATATGCACACAATTGTGTGTTTATATGCATGTGCATACTAATGATTCTTCATTTGCCCTGTTGTAATTTGTGTCTGGTTGAGCTTTTGTGTCTTGCACTTGAACATGTTGAATCATGTTTCGTTGCACATGTGTGTTCATGGATACTTGCAACATGCATGTGTTTCAAGCTTCACCTGAACATATCATACTTGATATATTTGTCCGTTACTGTTTCATTATTTGACCGTATTGCCCCTGCACAAAATATATGTGTATATACATATGCACGTATATATATATATATATATGATCAATAGAGACATTGTCTACCTTGTGGTATCTACATTGAATCACCGTGAATATCGCAAGCCGGCTTGACACAGATGGATGAATATGCATATCAGACCAAGTCAAGAAATGTGATGAGAAACAACCAAAATTCCGAGGCAAATTAATTTTAAAATAAAATTATATTTGCTAAAATTTTAAAAATAATTTTTTTCCTGTTTACTGTGCGTTTCTGTGGCAGGTATGCAGGTGACTGGACTGATAGTGAAGCAGACTGAAGACAAGATTGCGTGTTAGTGAGTGAATCAATACACGAGAGAGCAGAGTGAAATGTAACTGAGTCTGTAAATGAAATGTAATTGAGTGATTGAGCGTTGTAGTGAGGAACTGATATAATAAATGAAATTGAGATTGAATGTATTGTTTACATTGAGTGTACAAATAGTGGAATTATAAGATTGTACCATTGAAACGTCAAAATAAAATATTATATTTCACTAAAACACTGTTTGAATGTTTAAATTCTTATGTAGTAGTATTTTATTCAAATATAAATATTTATTTATGTATGTGATGTAGTAGAATAGTACAATTACAGACACATTTATAATAATATATATTTGTTATCATCAAACAAAATCATATAATTGTTATATACAACAATCTCCCCATTTTGATGATGACGAACATATAATAAGATTTTGAGTAGAATAAATGTGTTTGAAAGCGTATAGAAATCCCCCTACATGTATGCTCTCCGTACAATAGAACTCCCTCTAAATATGTGCATATAAGTGATAAGAATAGCTGAAATGAATTTTCAGTAATAAAATATTCATGAGATATTCACTCATTAATCAAGATCTTAACCATTCTCCTCCTTTTATTTTCGTCAAAAGGATATAGAAATCAAAATAGTAATGAAATATAGACCAGAAATATAAAATCAGATCAAGAGAGAGAATGTACATCATAAATCTCATTCAATCAAATAAAAAATCATAATATTCCTCAAACTAGTGGCAAATTTCACATTTTAGAATGATGGATTTACGATGAATTTTATAAAGTGGAGAGAATATTAAAACATATGAATTCCAATAGTTTTCAAATAAATGTTTAAAAAGGTGCACAAAATAGTGATGGATGGACTATGAATATAAGCTCAAATTAAGTGACAAAATCAAATAATCTCAAATCCCAATGACTATCAATCAAAAAATCATAATATATCATAAAATATTAACACATTCCACAAATTAGAAAATGGGTTGATAGGCTGGTTTTTCCACACCAAGGAAGGTTTCACATGTATATATATATATATTTATTTATTTTCTTTTTCTTCTTATTTTATGAGCACACAAACCACGCATAACCTGATCTTGGATTTTTAAATAAGATCAGTCGCAACTTATATTATAAGTAATCTCAAACCATGCATGATTAGAAATTGGATTTTTAAATGCGGTTAGAGAAGCAGTTATTATACAAAATCTCCTAAGTATACATAACCAAAATAGATGATAGAAATATGGTAGGTACACTAAACCATATATGCTAATTAGGCTGTGTTTTTAGCCATATCTAAAGCTGTCAGGCATGGTAAAAAGCCGTATCAAAAAGTGGCGTGTTAAATTATTAGATACAGCTATAAACCGTATCTCACTACTAAAAACATACAGATTTTAGCCGTATCTAAAGTCTAATCAGACACGGTCTTTGACCGTGTCCAATTATACGTGTGTGTACACACACACACACACACACACATATATATATATATATACATGTGTGTACATATATATATATATATATATATATATATATATATATATCATATATATGTACATATATAAAAACAGAAACTGTAGCACATATCTTTCATAACGTAAAGCATATATACCGTAAATTATACGCAGGAAATACACAATTTATATATGTATATATATACTCAAAACATTACAAGGTTTGTCATAACATGAACATAATGTAAATACAAACATATACACTAAAAGGAAACTGTCAAATATTTTCATCACATTACGCACTAACAAAAAAGCACCAAAATCTCCAACAGGACTGCAACCATGAGTTCCAGCAGCAATAAAAGCACGAACATACAAATATAACTGAATCGTGATATACATAGCCTGCAGCCTGAGTTCCAGCAGCACAAAAGCACCAAAATCTCCAACAGGACTGCCTATGAAATACAAGAAACAAGTTACAAATACTTCACTAGACAAGAGATAAACACTGTAACTCACTGTGACTGAGATGCAAACATGAATACAGAGATAAGTGTATGGCGATCAGTGTGTTTGTGTACACCGGTAATCAGTCACTGTAAGGGGTTCAGATCGACCAGTCAATCACTGTGTTTGTGTAATTCCACTAGACACCAATAACAGTGAAGGGCATATTGTGTCGATTAGTGTGTTTATGTAGTTTCACGGTAGTCGATCAGTGTGTTTGTGTACAAATACTTCGCTGGACACCAATAACAACCTAGTCGAATCGACTAATCGAGTGCCGTGTTGATAACAGTGAACTTGCATAGACAACCTAGAAACATACCAGCATCTCACATGCTTTGTGGTTTAACATGACCTCCAACATCGTATATAGGAGATCGACATTGTACACATGAAAACAGTGAAACTAAAATAGCATTCGGTTTGATTAGTATATGTCTAAAAAATGAATGAATACACATTGTAAATTGGTTTTGCTATGACCATAGGATTTTAAATGAAATTAACTGTACATAGGAATGGAAAATTGATAGTCATTAAAAATGCAAACCCAAAAGAAGAATCACCTGAAATGTAGTCGATCAGCAATACCGATAGTTCATACCCTAGCATACAGAACATCCTCCTATACATACAAAAAGGAACAAATAAACCAAACGTCGACTTTCTGATTAAGAATTTTTTGGGCTTTTTGATTAAGTGTAAAATAATATATACCTTCTCCAACGTCTAAAGATATTGAATCATCATCTTCGGATGACACACATACTAGATTTTTTGATTAAGAGTTTACTGGGCGATCCACCAGGTGGATGCATATTAGCTCACGCAGGGTCAATAATCCATGCTTATTAGCTTTATCCAAATGTCGAATGCCCATTCACTTAACCATTGGAAAAATTTGCTTTCACTTGCAACTTTCAATTTCTTTGAAGTAGGCTATGTAGTGCAAGTTAACTTACACTACAGTCTACTACAAAGTAGGGGAAAGTTGATAGTGAAACTAGCTTTTTATTAAGGTTAAGTGCAGTAGTAGCCGGCATTGGGATAAACTTAATAAGCATGGATACTCGACCCTATGCATGAGCTAAAATGCATCCACCTGGTGGACCGCCTATTAAAATATTAACCAGGAATTCTAGTAATCATCCATCTACCAAAATTTTCGACAAACCAGTTAAAATATTTTCTGTACACTTGTTATCTCTCAAAACAGAGTAAACTTGTTATAAGACAACCCAATTTAAATTTCAAGCATAAGGCAAACAAACAGTCAAATGACGATGAAATCATGGCAAACTAACTCATTGTTATTTCTTTGTTTCATGGATATACCGCAATCTAAAATTATACCATACATGTTTCCAATAGCAATTCATATGTTTTTACATTATCAAAAAACATGATTCAAATTTGATTTTTCTGATTTTAGGGTATAACCACAGAATCGTCCCTAACACAAAGATCTGTCCCTAACACAAATTAGCAATCAACTAACAAACTTACACAAACCAATTCAATTGAAACAGCTAACACACAAGCTAAGGATTTTTTCCAAATAGGGCAGAAATAAAAAAAAACTGCTTACAAATCATTTTCAATTGGACAAAAATGACAATTTTTACATAGGATGTATAATTTTGAGCTAGGGCTTGTGCCCTAGCTGTGGACACAATGACTCCGCCACTGACACTAACACAAAGCAGAAAACTATCACACAAAGATTTCAATTTGTTCCCTACTATCAGTCATGCATGCCAAAATTCAATTAAAACACATTCCTGCGCTATCGAAGGAGGGCTAGGGAGACCAAGGGTTGTTGCCTTTTTGCTGAATGAGAGGGTTGTTTGTCTCTATCGAAGGTGGAGGAACGATTTGGTAGCCGAAAACCCTAATTTTGGTTTTTGGTCACCATTAAAGTAAAACAAAGGGAAAATGGAGCAGCCAAAATTTTTATTCCGAGTGCCTAATGTGATGCACAATATGATACGAATTCGATTTGGCCCAAAGCCATAAAAAATTAACTAATCCGTGGCTTCGTTGATGGACGGTCATATTTAGGGCGTTTGGGGTGGTGCGGATCACAAAATGTAGTTTGATACGGATCTGAGCACTATCAAATGTTATGCAGCTTTAACCCGTATTATATGTCCGCATCCATCTGTGCCAAATTGGTTGTTATGGTGTAGTGGTACAAAGATGATTGTGAAATTAATTTCTAAATAAATCATATTATGAAATATGCTCAATTGTACTGGGATTTTTGAAAATTTTCAGTTATCTCTCTTTCTTTTAAAAAAATCACATTTCCAACACAAATTTTGAAGCTGTACATTTAAGTTGATTTTAAAAAATAAACTCTCCATACTATATAAAACCATGATGGATGACAAAAGGATGATAGCGAATGAAGATGTTTGTGAAATAAGCACTAATTCAAAGATATTATAAATTTGTCCAAACATTATGAAAATTTAGATTAAAAAAAATCGCCTTTTGTGGTGAAATATACTATAGTCACCACTCATCACAATTTCAAAAATATGATAGTAATTTTGATGAGTTCCAAATACAGTTCAATTTGGTCAATAATTTCATTTTCTGAATAAATAGCCAAAAATAATTTTAAAATTGAAAAAACCAATTACAAGAGGGATTCGAAAAGACCTATACAAGTTGAAAATTCGGTTTAAAAAAGAATCAGACCGTCGAATGAGAACAAATTTCAAGACTTTTAAAAGCTGATACCACTTGGAGCTCCTAATTATCCATAGTGGTCAATGAAAAACAAAGCACAGAATTTTCATTTTAAATCACCAAGGCTAAGCATACAAATCTGACAATTCAGACCTTTTTATCAGAGTAATAATCATTCAATTTCGTAACCAGATTTACATAAGAATTATTCACAGTTATTTCTAACAAGCACAAGAGACATAACATGGTCCAATAATTAAAGCAGTTAATTTGAAATCACTTAAAGAGATGTGTAAATTTTAAGATTCAATGGATCGATCACATAAGATTATCAATTTCAAATCCAAGAAGTGCGTGAGATTCATGATATCAACAATTTCAAATGATTTCAAAATAGTCAAATATCCAAGCCAAAGGATCATGAATTAAAAAATGAATTTCAAGATTCAACACAGGAATCTATGCCAAAAGATTTTCAATTCAAAACAGTTAAGCCAATCCAAAACTAATGAAATTATCATAACTGAAAAATAGGTAGTGTGCTGTAATGAGTATAATTTTTCAAATCATTCCAAAATGAATTAGAAGAAACTCAAAACGACAGAGATGTGTGAAATTTCATTTGTTTTGCAAATCTTCAAAATTTTAGAATTCAAATTAATAGTGTTTAAGATATGATAAGAATGCTTCATCATTGTTAGGAATTCACGAATTAATAAAAAATTGAACTACAAAACAATTGCGGATATTTACAAATTTTAATTCACAATCTAGAAATCATTAAAACATGAGACTTTTATACAAATGAAGCAAATTTTTAGAAAACCAAAGCTCAAGAAAAAATGTGGCAGTGACAAAGCAAATATGCGTAGTTAAGAAAACAATATTAAAGGGGTATAAAGAGGAATTAAAAGAAGGATATAAACAGAAAATATAAACAAACAAAAAAATGTGAGTCTAGAGATCGTACCTGATTTACAGTAGACGTTGTGGATCTCCAATTCAACAATCTTGGTTAAGGAACACTGAATAATTCAAAGATGTGGAATAACTTGAATATAATTTCTTTTTCGCAAAACAGTTCCTCAGCCATTATCGGCACATACCTGTTTATAGGATTTAGTGGTGTAACAAAGATCGTTTAACCACTCATAACTTTGTTTATGACTTTTGGTACCCAAACTATAACGACCTGCATTTTACATATCGGATGATCATAAAATATTTTTATTTAATTCCCTAAGGGTTAGATCTTCCTCGTATTTTGATATGTAAGTTATGGATATGTAAGACATGTCCATAATTTTTACCAATTTTATTTATGGTCATTTTTTCCATGTCAGTTTTGTACACGGAATAAATTTTGACTGGGATCGAATCAGGTGCTGAGATCAATTTCATTGGAAAGGAAATGGTGTTGCCAATTCCGTATAATGGTCACACTAAAGATTTGGTTCAGCGGTTTGGGAGGAATCATTGTTTTTGTGTTACACAATTTCTAGACAGATTAACTAGTCATTGGTGAGATGATTTGGTTAGGCCTATTAGTGGGATGGTTAGATGGCTATAAATACGGGGTATAGGCTAGGAGAATGGTTTACTTTCTTTATTTCTTATTTGATTATGGTTTGAGATTCTCCCTACTCCAATCAAATACATCTATCGCCCATTAGAATCTTAGATCTACATTAGAATATTGAAAATCTACATCCAAAGAAGCTAGATCTACATCAAGGGAGAGAAGATCACATCAAATTGGGTGATTTTAAGATTGTTCTTCTCTGTTCGGATTTGTAGTCATTGTTTTCAAGCTAAATTGAAGATTTGGTGAGTGATAAGCATCGCTCGCACGGATTCAATCGATTATATGAGTTGTTTGTTCTTATTTTCATCATTTCAAGTTGTTTTCACCTAGATTTACACCATGTAGGTATATTTTTATTGGACTCACCATAGGATCTAATCTAGCAACTTAAACTGGTAAATTTCTATGTTAATTCCTATGTTATTACAAGTTAGATCCATTTGTTTAATTATTTATTATTTATCATGGATTTGGTGAACTACTTATGTTTGAATTATGAATAATCATTGTGTTAATGCTTGTTGATGGTATGGTTTGATTGGTTGGTGAAATTGAATATTTTGCACGAGTTTTGGATCGAATTGGTGTTGGATCGAATTGGTGTTGGATCGAATTGGTAATGGATCAGATTAGGGATTCTTAGCATGGATCTGTTGGCTTGTTATCCAAGAAATGAAGTGGAACAAGCATAAAAATGGTGATGGATCGGTTGTTTTTCGATGATCGGGCGGGTTCTAGCTTGGATCGGGCGGGTTTTGGCATTAACCGGGCATTTTCTGGGTATGAAAGCATTTACAAACGCTGTAGAAAGTGATGAATCGGGAAAGTTCTGCATCGGGAAAGGATATGGCATGCATCGGGCGAATTCTGGAATGAATTGGGTATTTTCTGGGTTTGACAACGTTTGGTAAACGCTGTGGAAAGTGATGGATCAGGCATGCTGTAACACCCCGTGTATTCTATAACAGTGAAATTCACAAATTAAAGTATAATTAATTTCAAATCAAAGAATTAAGGGAAACGGGATACGCCATTGCGTTCGTCTCGGAATTCTGCTTGGGATAGAGTCCGAGTTTGCGTAAAACGGACTCCGTATGAAGGAGATATGGCCTACGGAAGTTTCAGAATTCAGTTTAAAATTCAAACAGACAGAAACAGCTCAGAAATCAATTCAAATTTCAAAAATCGGACCTAGATTGGGCTAGGCTGGAATTTTCCCGCCCAAGGCACCCAGGTCGACTGGGTAGTCGACCTGGGGCACCCAGGTCGACTACATAGTCGACCCGGGGGTCGATTGGGTAGTCGACCCGGGGGTCGATTGGGTAGTCGACCTGGCCCCTGAGCCAGATCGAACCCAGCCCCTCCTGGCTGGCCTGGTCTGTGCTTGACCGAATTTCTGAGCTTTATCTTGTCACTAGGGCTAGGTGTCAGCTCCTGATTGGTTTCTCTTTCAAACGAACAGCTAATATTAATCTAAGCTCCATCGACGGCTCTAATCAATTCACAAACTCAATAAAAAGGACCTAAGACTCCACCTAATTCACACAAATAAAAATGAGAATGAGACCGTCATGCTGCTGAAGAAAGACTAGGAGTAGCCGTCAAAATTGAGAGATGATTAGGAGGCAATTCGAAAGCTTAAAGCAACGACAACTAAATCAAAACAACGCCTACAACAAAGGATAGCATCTCCAAATTCTGAATTCAGAAACCTGAATTGAAGATTCGTCATACGTTGTAAGTAGAGTGCTATTCCGATGTGAATGAATAATTGTATTTTGATTTATGAAAAATGAGAAATGGAATTGTACTTAAATTGTGGTGACGATAATTCATAATTGTATGTTGATATGATTCTAATTATGAATAGATTTGGGATTGTTGTGGCATAATGATGTTAGACCTATTGGATATTTGCAAGTATATGATTCAGGTTGAAAGTTAACGACTATATATTTGTGGTAGTTTATTTCAACAAAGTTGAGATTCATGCAAGTATGTGATTCACTATTATGCCAACATGATTTTAGACCCTTCTATGTATATTTTTATGATCATGTTTAGTGTAGTTGGATCCATTTGGGTATTGTGATTTATATGAATTTATGTTGAAATAGGAATTATGATTCTAGTGAGAAAAAAATACATACATTTGTATTAGTGACAAGAGTAAGCATCTTTTTGAACTTGTGTTGACTCTATAAACATGACTAGATTACGTTTGGTGTTATGCCTAATTGAAAATATGTTTTAGGCCTATGTTGTTATCAAAATCATGTGATAATGTATGTGACACATAATTTAAGTTAGGTTCACAATTTAAATGCAAGTTTACATGACTAGATTAAAACTGTGATTCATGTTTAGGTATGTTTTATGTCATGAGTTTATGCTACCACAATGCAAGTTCACAAGTGCCTAATTTATGTTAATTAGTTCGCTATGTTGCAAGTTCATGCGTTCACACACCCCCTTTGATGTTACTTAGAATATATATACACCATGTTCTAAGCCTCCCCTTTTTCATGTGGCTAAGTTGGGCTTAAATGTTAAACCCCACATATGTTATAATATAGCGAACGTATAAAACGGGGGTAATGACGTTGGGTTAAAAATATAAAACATATGTGTTGGCATGTCTGACGCATTCCAATGACCTTGAGAACATTTAAGGGGTGTAAATTAATTTTACCCAATAAAGATGAATTTGAATAATGGGCTGCAAATATTTACATATAAAAAGAAAAGAGACAAAATATGTAAACTTAGAAAATACGATGTGTTTAACCCGAGGTTGGATTGAGTTGTGATGTAAACCTGCCCGGAACCGCCCGGCTGTCCGGTAGTCACATTAATACCTATCCAATGTGGGTGGTTAAACATTGAGCCCAATAAAGACCCGAGGTTAGACTAAGTTGTGACGTAAGACTGCCCGGAACCAACCGGCAACGGGCAGTCACAACAATACCTGTCTAATGTGAGAGGTCGAGGCTTTAATAAGACAATTAAGGCTGAGTCAGGATTGATAGGATTAAGTAAATTGAATTAATACTTAATCAAATTGAACATGCTAAACTATATAGAATGATTGGGGGTTAGCTTTACAAACACTTAACCAACTTAGCATGTTGGCTAGAAATAGAAAACCTAGTAGCGGGGGACCCTTTTCAGCAGTAACCCTACAAGGTGTATCAGGATACCCTGAACTAGGCAGGGTGGGGCACGATTACTGGGCTGAGTGTAAGAGGTCAAATCGACGGAGGTGGTGCAACAGTGTAGGTTCTAACGGGGTGCGTGCGTGCACACACTCCGGCGCAGAAAAATTAGACACTGGGCACCAGTAGTATACCTGTGCATTCTAGAATTGTGTCGGGCTGCCACCATGGGACTTGATACACCCCATGGTGGGACCAGCATAGGTAACTACAACATCGGGGGCCGTAAGACACATGTAACTATGCGAGTAGGAGCCGATTATTAGAAATGGATCACTTCACCCTGATTATGGGGTGCCTGTTGAGAACTAGTTTATAGGGGTGCAGAGATTAATATGGGGTACGATAGTACATTCGACTCCAGACAACTAAACTTAGCTTATAGTGCTTTCCCATTTCCAGTTTGTACTTATCATGCTCATTTCTTTATTCATAGACTGAATAGTCCTAGACTTACTGGGGCTTTATGCCTGACTCTACTTTTCTTTCGTCCCCCCCCCCCCAGGTCCACAGGGAGGGAATACCGCAGCTTGACCACTTTTCACATCCAGCTTGAAGAGAAAGAATGTATTGCTTGGACCTCTTTCGTTTTGGACTATGGCTTTGGATAGCACTTATGGGGACTTATGCAGTTTACCTATGTTTTTTTATGCTTCTTTAAGTTATGAAATCAAGATAGTTATGAAAATGTAATGTTTTTGAAAGTATTGTAAGACAATTATGGCATGTTTTGTGTAACACGTATTTTGATGAAATAAAAGTTGCTGTTGTTTTCCGCTGTTCAAAAATATGTGTACTTATATCTATCTTGTGTATTTATGACTTATACTTATAAACCTCCTCCAAATTTAGGGCATTCCCTTTGAGAGTGACCCTAACGGAGGTGGGGTGTTTCACTTGGTATCAGAGCATAGGTTTACCAGATAAGATAAAAAGTTTTGAAAATTCATTTTCAAAATAAAATTTAAAGAAGCATTTTTAAAGATAAAATATTATTTTATTTTAAAAAGGCATAGTCCCCCAAAGCCATAGGTACTATATTTTATCCTTCGTTTTGAATCTATCCTTTTTGTCTTAGCATGTCCGAAGAACTTAACTTGCCAGAGGGTGTACCAATACCTGGTTGGTTCAGACGATTCTTAGTGGCAAGGGCCAATCAGCCAGGTCCCACTGTTCCTCCTCCCCTAGCTGTAGGAAATCATCCAGCTGCAGCAGCACCTCTTCTTCCACCTCCTTCGCGTGGTAATACTTTTGCTAAGATATGTAAAGATTTTAAAGCTATGGGAGGAAAGGACTTTCATGGAACCGAGTCCTTCGTGGCAGCCAGGAATTGGCTAAAGGAAACCGAGGACTTATTCGTCATCTTTGAGGCAGAAGATAGGCAGAAGGTACAACTGGCAGTATGGCTACTTAAAGGTGAGGCTTCCTACTGGTGGGAAGTCACCAATGCAGAAAGACCAATGGAAACATGGGAGGACTTTAGGGCAAGGTTTGAGGCTAAATTTCTCTCAGAAGCTGAAAGGAGTCTTCAGTTGGAAAAATTCTTATTTCTTAAGCAAGGGAATGTGACAGTCAAAAAGTATGTTAATCAGTTCGATCAGCTGGCTAGGTTCGGACTGGACCTAGTCAACACTCCGCACAAGAAGGCTCTCCGCTTTGTCACAGGATTGAATGATCCATTACACATTTTGGCCATGACCCATATACCCATGGGAGCTACGTATGAAAGATTGGTACAGATGGCATTGCTGAACGAAGAGGATAAGGGTAAGAAGGAGACAAAGGCAGAAGGCTCTCAAGGGAAGAAAGAGGGTTTACAGCCTAAGAAGACAGACTTTAAGAAGGGTGGGAAAGACAACAAAGAGAAGAGGAAGCGTAATTTCTGTGGCAAAGTAGGGCACTTAGTGGAAGATTGCCGAAAAAAGAAGGCCAAGTTGAATGGTGGGTGCTTTTCTTTCGGTGAGACAGGCCACATGGCTAAGGATTGCCCAAAGAAACGAGGGCAGGGGCAGAGGGCTGGATCCACCTCAGGGGCACAGGTTCATGTGCTAGAAGCGCCACCTCTGCAACTGCGAGGTATAAATACTTCTGTAGAAAGCGTAGTTTATCTTTATGATCACCCAGTTCGCACTTTATTTGATTCTGGCGCATCACACTCCTTTATTTCATCTGCTTTAGTAGAATCTCTGCACCTAGAAACTAGTATGGTAGAGGACCCCTTAATTGTTTCAAATCCAATCGGGGCCCAGCTCATTTGTCTATGATCTGTGTGGGATTGATAATTTCTATTCCAAGCGTAGAATTTAGATGTAGTGCCTTTGTTTTGGGCTTCTCGGTATATGGTTTGATTTTGGGCATGGATTGGCTATCCAGTAATGGTGCCATCCTTGATTATGAGAAAAGGGTGGTTAGGCTTCTGGCCCAACTCGGTAACACTCTGGAAATTACTTGTAATCCCTCGTATGCGGTTATGCTTAGTTATCTTGAGTCGCTAGATGCCTCTGTTGAGAGTTTGCAATCGGTTAGAGTGGTCCGTGAATATCCGGATGTCTTCGAAGCGGTGAAGGGCTTACCTCCGAAGCGGGAGATGGACTTCTGCATATATCTTGAAGATAATCTCCAGCATATATCTTGTAGATAATGCAAAGCCCGTTGCGTTGCCCGTTAGACACATGGCTCCACAGGAAAGGAAAGAGCTCAGTAAACAGGTTAAAGAGCTTCTAGAGAAGGGATTCATTAGAAGGAGCGTTTCAAAATGGGGTGCTCCAGTGGTGTTCGCTACAAAGGTGGATGGTTCACTCCGTCTGTGTGTTGACTATAGGGAGCTCAACAAGCTAAAGAAAAAGAATAGGCACCCTCTCCCCAGAATTGACGATCTGTTTGATCAGCTTGTAGGAGCGTCTGTTTTCTCCCAACTCGATTTGGTGACCGGATTTCATCAGCTAAGGGTGGCTGAAGATAGCATCGATAAGACAGAATTCAGAACCCCAGACGGCTTCTTTGAATGGCTTGTCATGCCCTTCGGCTTGACAAACGCACCCGCTTACTTCGTGGACCTAATGAGTAGGGTGTTCAGAGAATTCCTCAACAAGTTCGTAGTGGTCTTCGTAGACGATATCTTGATCTTCTCAAAGATTGAAGAAAAACATGCTCAGCACTTAAGGGCAATCATGGAAACTCTGCGAGTCCATCAGCTAAGAGCCAAATTCTCCAAATGCCACTTTTGGAGAGAGGAAGTGAGGTTCCTTGGGCACATAGTATCCAAAGAAGGGTTAGCTGTGGACCCTGCTAAGGTAGTAGCGGTACAGGATTGGAAGACACTAAGGAATGCAACAGAAGTCCGAAGCTTTCTCGGGCTAGCAGGCTTCTATCGGAAATTCATCAGAGACTTTGCAAAAATATCAGCTCCACTCACAAGGCTGACAAAGAAGAATCTAGTGTTCAATTGGGACTTGGATTGTGAGTTTGCTTTCCAACGACTAAAAAGGGCTCTTACAACAGCCCCAGTTTTGACGTTGCCAGATGGAAGCAAGACGTTCACAGTTTATACAAATGCATGTAGGACAGGGTTAGGCGCTGTCTTGATGCAAGAAGGGAGGGTAGTAGCTTATGGTGGAAGGCAATTGAAAGTTCATGAAAAGAACTACCCGACCCACGATCTTGAGTAAGCTGCCATCGTCTTTGCACTCAAGTCTTGGCGACACTATCTCCTAGGTGAGAAGTTCGAACTTTACACTGACCATAAATCTTTGAAGTATCTCTTCTCGCAGAAAGATCTTAACTTGAGGCAACATAGATGGATGGAGTTTCTTGCCTCGTACGATTTCGAGATCTCCTACACTCCAGGCAAAGGCAACGTAGTGGAAGACGCGTTGAGCCGAAAGAAACTAACCCTAAGCCCGCTGTTTGTTGAAAGGAAAAGCCTAGAGTTTATAGCCAGTTTTAACTTTAGGCCCTCCTCTGATTTTGTACCGGGCTTGCTAGCACCTCTCGAAGTACGCCCGACTTTAGTGGACTCAATAGGGACAGCACAACACGAAGACCCTCAGCTTGTGGAGACGATTGATAGGCTAATTAGGGGTGAGACTTCAAGTCACCTTAACAGATACTCCATCGACGATAAGGGTTGGTTAAGGCGAGACGGAAGACTATGCGTCCCACAGACAAGGGATTTAGTAAAGACGGTTCTCGAGGAAGCACATCACTCCAAGATGACGATACATCCAGGCGGAGATAAAATGTACAAGGACATAAAGAGAACTTTCTTTTAGAGCGGCATAAAGAAGGACGTGGCAGATTTCGTTTCTAAGTGTATGATTTGCCAACAGGTTAAGGTAGAACAGAAGAAGCCTGGCGGTCTGCTCCATCCTCTAGAGGTTCCGCAGTGGAAGTGGGATAGCATCTCAATGGACTTCATTGATGGGCTGCCTAGGTCTAGAAGAGGCAACACTAGCATTTGGGTAATAGTGGATAGGCTTACTAAAAGCGCCTACCTTTTACCTGTTAAGAGTAAAAGAACTGCCTCATCCCTAGCATCTCTTTATCTCAAGGAAATTGTTCGACTCCATGGAATACCCTCTAGCATTGTTAGTGACCGAGACCCTATCTTCACAAGTGAGTTTTGGCGGAGTCTGCAGGAAGCGGTAGGCACACAGTTATGCTTTGAGTACAGCCTATCACCCCAAACCGACGGCCAGACAGAAAGGGTGAACAGAGTTTTGGAGGACCTTTTAAGACTGTGCGTCCTTGACTTCGGAGGGACATGGGAAAACCACATTCCGTTGGTGGTATTTTCCTACAACAACAGCTACCAAGCTACCATCGGAATGGCACCCTTCGAAGCTTTATATGAAAGACCGTGCCGATCGCCCACTTGTTGGTGGGAGTCTACTGACAAGCTCATACTTGGACCAGATATGATCCGAGAGACTTCAGAGAAAGTAGACTTGATACGAAGAAGGATGAAGACGGCCCAAGATAGACAGAAATCCTACGCCGACAAGAGAAGGACCGACCTTGAGTTTGAGGTTGGGGACAGAGTTTTTCTTAAGGTATCTCCTCTAAGGAACGTTGTTCGTTTTAGAACCACAGGGAAGCTAACACCAAGGTTCATAGGGCCGTTTCCTGTTATCGAGAAAATTGGGAAAATGGCCTATAGATTAGAGCTACCTGAAAAACTAGCTGGAGTTCACAACATCTTTCATGTTTCACACCTCCAAAAATGTCTACATGAATCTGCTGAAGTGGTAGAGCAAAACATCCTAGAAGAAGCTGAAGTGGAACGCGAAGCAACCGTGAGGAAAGTTCCAACACGCATCTTAGGAACTGAAGTGAAAAAGCTACACAACCGCGAAGTCAGGCTCGTCAAAGTTCAGTGGAGCGACACCGAGGAAGACGCGACTTGGGAAACTAAGGCTAGAATACGCGCAGCCTACCCTTTTCTTTTCGAGGGTACATCTGTGATCTTTCTTTTTCCTTAAGTTGAGCTTTTATCTATCTTTTTAGGTATATCTCCTCTACCTTATCTTTAGGTAGAAACCCTTCGGATGAAAACATGTAATTGAAACATGTTATGGATGATGGCTGCAAGTGGTTGCAAGTGATTGCTAGTGGTTGCTCGTGGTTGCATATACACACACAATCTAGGTTTTAGATCGGCTCAGTCACTTCATATTGCATGTGCATATATGTATTTATATTCGTATATGGTTGAAGTTTAATGTGTTGTCATATGGATGTTGCATTTATATGAATGATCGTGCACTCATGTAGAATCATGAATAGGAAAATTTGCATACATAATGGATTCATGACACTTACATAATTTGCATTAAGGAGGTCAACTGAATCAATAGGCCGACTGATTTTGCATTAGATAAGTACATGTACACACACTTCGCATATGATCATGAAGCATTAGAAGTCTTTTAAGGACAATGGATGCTCGTGTTTGATGGATGAGTAGATAGACGTTTGGATGTTAGGATATACATTCTTCCTGAACTTGAAGATTTCGGGGACGAAATCCTTTTAAGTGGGGGAGAATGTAACACCCCGTGTATTCTATAACAGTGAAATTCGCAAATTAAAGTATAATTAATTTCAAATCAAAGAATTAAGGGAAACGGGATACGCCATTGCGTTCGTCTCGGATTTCTGCTTGGGATAGAGTCCGAGTTTGCGTAAAACGGACACCGTGTGAAGGAGATATGGCCTCCAGAAGTTTCAGAATTCAGTTTAAAATTCAAACAGACAGAAACAACTCAGAAATCAATTCAAATTTCAAAAATCGGACCCAGATTGGGCTGGGCGGGAATTTTCCCGCCCAAGGCACCCAGGTCGACTGGGTAGTCGACCTGGGTCACCCAGGTCGACTACATAGTCGACCTGGGGGTCGACTGGGTAGTCGACCTGGCCCCTGAGCCTGGTCGAACCCAGCCCCTCCTGGCTGGCCTGGTCTGTGCTTGACTGAATTTCTGAGCTTTGTCTTGTCACTAGGGCTAGGTGTCAGCTCCTGATTGGTTTCTCTTTCAAACGAACAGCTATTATTAATCTAAGCTCCATCGACGGCTCTAATCAATTCACAAACTCTATAAAAAGGACTTAAGACTCCACCTAATTCACACAAATAAAAATGAGAATGAGACCATCATGCTGCTGAAGAAAGACTAGGAGTAGCCGTCAAAATTGAGAGATGATTAGGAGGCAATTCGAAAGCTTAAAGCAACGACAACTAAATCAAAACAACGCCTACAACAAAGGATAGCATCCCCAAATTCTGAATTCAGAAACCTGAATTGAAGATTCGTCATACGTTGTAAGTAGAGTGCTATTCCGATGTGAATGAATAATTGTGTTTTGATTTGTGTAAAATGAGAAATGGAATTGTACTTAAATTGTGGGGACGATAATTCATAATTGTATGTTGCTATGATTCTAATTATGAATAGATTTGGGATTGTTGTGGCATAATGATGTTAGACCTATTGGATATTTGCAAGTATATGATTCAGGTTGAAAGTTAACGACTATATGTTTATGGTAGTTTATTTCAACAAAGTTGATATTCATGCAAGTATGTGATTCACTATTATGCCAACATTATTTTAGACCCTTCTATGTATATTTTTATGATCATGTTTAGTGTAGTTGGATCCATTTGGGTATTGTGATTTATATGAATTTATGTTGAAATAGGAATTATGATTCTAGTGAGAAAAAAAGACATACTTTTGTATTAATGACAAGAGTAAGCATCTTTGTGAACTTGTGTTGACTCTATAAACATGACTAGATTACGTTTGGTGTTATGCCTAATTGAAAATATTTTTTAGGCCTATGTTTTTATCAAAATCATGTGATAATATATGTGACACATAATTTAAGTTAGGTTCACAATTTAAATGCAAGTTGACATGACTAGATTAAAACCATGATTCATGTTTAGGTATGTTTTATGTCATGAGTTTATGCTATCACAATGCAAGTTCACAAGTGCCTAATTTATGTTAATTAGTTCGCTATGTTGCAAGTTCATGCGTTCACACACCCCCTTTGATGTTACTTAGAATATATATACACCATGTTCTAAGCCTCCCCTTTTTCATGTGGCTAAGTTGGGCTTAAATGTTAAACCCAACATATGTTATAATATAGCGAACATATAAAATGGGGGTAATGACGTTGGGTTAAAAATATAAAACATATGTGTTGGCATGTCTGACGCATGCCAATGACCTTGAGAACATTTAAGGAGTATAAATTAATTTTACCCAATAAAGATGAATTTGAATAATGGGCTGCAAATATTTACATATAAAAAGAAAAGAGACAAAATATGTAAACTTAGAAAATACGATGTGTTTAACCCGAGGTTGGATTGAGTTGTGATGTAAACCTACCCGGAACTGCCCTGCTGTCCGGTAGTCACAACAATACCTATCCAATGTGGGTGGTTAAACATTGAGCCCAATAAAGACCCGAGGTTAGACTGAGTTGTGACGTAAGACTGCCGGGAACCAACCGGCAACAGGCAGGCACAACAATACCTTTCTAATGTGAGAGGTCGAGGCTTTAATAAGACAATTAAGGCTGAGTCAGGATTGATAGGATTAAGTAAATTGAATTAATACTTAATCAAATTGAACATGCTAAACTATACAGACTGATTGGGGGTTAGGTTTACAAACACTTAACCAACTTAGCGTGTTGGCTAGAAATAGAAAAGCTAGTAGCGGGGGACCCTTTTCAGCAGTAACCCTACAAGGTGTATCTGGATACCCTGAACTAGGCAGGGTGGGGCACGATTACTGGGCTGAGTGTAAGAGGTCAAATCGACGACGGTGGTGCACCAGTGTAGGTTCTAACGGGGTGCGGGCGTGCACACACTCCGGCGCAGAAAAATTAGACACTGGGCAACAGTAGTATACCTGTGCATTCTAGAATTGTGTCGGGCCGCCACCATGGGACTTGATACACCCCATGGTTGGACCAGCATAGGTAACTACAACATTGGAGGTCGTAAGACACATGTAACTATGCGAGTAGGAGCCGATTATTAGAAATGGATCACTTCACCCTGATTATGGGGTGCCTGTTGGGAACTAGTTTATAGGGGTGCAGAGATTAATATGGGGTACGATAGTACATTCGACTCTAGACAACTAAACTTAGCTTATAGTGCTTTCCCATTTCCAGTTTGTACTTATCATGCTCATTTCTTTATTCATAGACTGAATAGTCCTAGACTTGCTCAGGCTTTATGTCTGACTCTACTGTTCTTTCCTCTTCTTTCCTTTCGTTCCCCCCCTCCCCCCCCCCCCTCGGTCCACAAGGAGGGAATACCGCAGCTTGACCAGTTTTCACATCCAGCTTGAAGAGAAAGAATGTATTGCTTGGACCTCTTTGTTTTGGACTATGGCTTTGGATAGCACTTATGGGGACTTATGCAGTTTACTTATGTTTTTTTATGCTTGTTTAAGTTATGAAATCAAGATAGTTTTGAAAATGTAATGTTTTTGGAAGTATTGTAAGACAATTATGGCATGGTTTGTGTAACACGTATTTTGGTGAAATAAAAGTTGCTGTTGTTTTCCGCTGTTCAAAAATATGTGTACTTATATTTGTCTTGTGTATCTGTGACTTATACTTATAAACCTCCATCAAAATTAGGGCATTCCCTTTGAGAGTGACCCTAATGGAGGTGGGGTGTTTCACATGCTTTTGCCAGTGGATCGGAAATGTGTGCAGGTCGAGGATCGAGCTCTAGAACATGGATAGGGTAAGTTTTTTTGCTATGGATTGGGTTGGACCTTTTACAGAGCTTGGGGAAATGCGGTAGATAGTGCTGGATCAGGCAAGAAATATCTGCTGATCGGGCAATGTAACAGCCCGTAATTTTATAACGTTAAAATTAACAAATTAAAGTATACTTAATTTTTAGAAGAATAATTAAGTAAAATTGGTTATGCCATTGCATTCGCCTCGGAGTTCTACTGGATAGAGTCCGAGTTTGCGTAAAGTATGAAGAAGTTACGGAGGTTAGAAGATTTCAGTTTAAATCATAAATCAAATTAATAATTAAATAAATCAAGTTCGAAATTCAAATGTAGAAGGGAAGCTGGGCGAGAAAAATCCCGCCATAGGGTGTCGACCACGCCAAGGGGAGTCAATACGTGTGTTGACTCCCTTATAGGGTGTCGACATAGGTGTCGATCCCCCCAGGGGAGTCGACCCCTGCGAGCTGATGTGGACAGTGACGATTTTTGGTGCTTTAGGGCTATATGGCGAGTTCTGGTTGGCTGAGTGAGGTGTATTTCAGATTTAGAGGGTTTAGATGGAACCTAACCTAATCCTAAGGCCCTAATTAACTCACTACACCTATATAAACACCCCTAAACCTAAGCCCTAATTCATAAATCAAAGGAATGGCGCCTCCATGCTGCTAAACTCAAAATTGATCTAGCTTCCACCCTAATCAATCAAATTCAAGTTAAAGACAACAATCAACGCCTACATTAACGGATTAACTTTTCAACTTGAGAATTCAGAATCCAGAATTCATTCTCAAATACTTAAAACCTATCTCTGTGAGTTCATGTAGCTTTTACAAGATAATTAAACTAAAGTAATTATGATAAGTTGTAAATTGTGATCATATGCTTATGCCTGTAATGGATTTCATCAAGTTTGCAAGTTTGTCATCTTTTACATAAACCTATCATATGCCTATTCATGTCCTTATGCTATTCAGGTTCATATGCCATCTATGTTCACATGCCTATTTATGTTCGTATGTTTATGCCTGTTTTGACTCCCTTCCCTCTCCTTTTCCTTTTTCTTTTTATGAGGTTAGGCTACCTTCAAGCCTAACCATACTTCATCGAATTATGCGAACGAATAACGTGGGAACAATGGGGAAAGTTTGGGAAATTGTTATGATATGTGATTTTGCCTAAATTGTGATAATTAGTAATTGGGGCATAAATTGATGATGGCTATGGTTTGGGTAAAATTGTGTATAACAATGCAAAAGTGAAATTGGCATAAGTGGGTTTGGGTGTAAAATTGGCATAACCTATAAACTTGAGATTATAGGCATAAAGTGATTAGAATTTGCCACATAAAGTTAGGTTGGAAATTATGGGTAAAGGGGGAATCACTATAATACCTAATATGTGATGAACTTAGGGTAATAAATGCCTATGACACGAGGTTAGATAGGTTTGCGATGTAAGCCTGCCCGGAACCGCGCGGCATGTCCTGCAACCGCAAACGTTATCTAATGTGAGAGGTCAAAAGCAGAAAATAAGATGCGTAATAAGGCAAAGACACGAGGTTAGACGGGTTTGCGGTGTAAGCCTGCCCGGAACCGCCCGGCATGTCCAGCAACTGCAAATGATGTCTAATGTGAGAGGTCTTGCAGGATTACGTTTTAAATGAATTAACGAACACTTAACCTAGTTGAGACATGTAGTTGACATGGGAATATAGTGGGGTTAAGTAGGAATTTCTAGCGGGGACCAAGCTTAGGAGGGAAGCTTGTGTCAAGTGTGGGGACCATTTTCAACCAGTAAACCATTTAGTATCTTAGTGAGCTCGAACTAGGTTGAGGACAGGACACGCTTACTGGGGTTGATTGTAAGAGGTCAATTAAAGGATAACGGTGGCAGTGCAAGTCCAACGGGGTCATGTGCGTGCATGGGTCTAGGCAAGTAGGTAAGACGTTGTTGCATCGTGTAGGTATAAGTCGTGCCTTCTAGTCGTATCGAGTTGCCACTTTAGGAAGTGATACACCCTAATGTGGGACCAACACGGGTATCTACGAGTTAGGGAGCCGATTGAATGGGGCAGGGTAGTGGGTACACTTAGTGGAGATAGGAGCAGGCGACACCTATGAAAGCAGATAGGGGTACACGAGAGACTACCATCATTATCATTATTAATACCATCATTATGGCTATGTAAGAGGGATCATATCTTTTAGTATGTTAGTACGGTGCAGAGCATATCTTGTAGTAGTTAGGAGCGTAATCATTGATGAATCTTACTTACCTCTTTTTACCTTGTCATCTCTGATATGTTATAGTCATTCCTATTATCCAGTTTATTCCTTATCCTGTTGCTTTACTTTATTATATTGTTAAAGTTACTGGACTCGCTAGACTTTATGTCTGACCTCGTTTTGTTTTCGCCTCTTTTCTTTCCTCCCCTCCAGGTCTTCAGGGTGGGAATTAGCAGAGCTTTGCTTGGATATCTTTTCTTGGAGTGCTTGGAGTGCTGAGAGTAACGCTCAGCTTTATCTTTTCTTTTCCTTTATGGCTATTTGTAGTAGTGGGATTATGCTTTTATTTTATGTACTCTGATTTTGTCAAGATGGATATTATGTACTTGACTCTAGTATTTGGTTTTGATGATGTAACCAAACTTATTTCGTTTTCCATTGCAATGAATGAAGTTTTTAATTCTTAAGTGTTGTTTTATATCTGTCTTGTTAAGTTTTCTATTCTATATACACTCATAATGCTCCATGGAAATCAATGCATTCCCTTTGTGAGTGACATTAATGGGCGTGGGGTGTTACACGTGGTATCAGAGATGAAGGTTACCAGAATAGATAAAAGATTTTGAAAACCATTTTCAAAAGCATTTTTGGAAAGAAGTATTTTCAAAAACATGTCTTAAAGAGAGTAATTTTAAGAGAAAAGGTTTTATGAAAAACATAATCCCCGATAGCCATATATCTATCTTTCGAATTTTCCGTTTTGATTCTTTCCCTTTTTCCTTTCAGCATGGCTGATCAACCCGAAATACCCGAGGGCATACAGATACCAGGCTGGTTCAGAAGGTATCTGGAGGCAAGCTCTAATGCCACAGGCTCAGCAGACGCTCCTCCTCCTCCACCTCCTTGTGCAGACGCTTTTTCGAAGATATGCAAAGACTTCCGGGCGATGGGCGAAAAACCATTTAATGGAACAGAGACATTTGTTGAGGCTCGAAATTGGCTCAAGGAAGTAGAGGACTTGTTTGGTATCTTTGAAATGGACGATGGGAGGAAAGTTCAACTAGTTGCTTGGTTGATGAAGGATGAATGGAGGACGTGCAATTGAGACGTGGATGGATTTTAGAGAAAGGTTCGAGTTGAAATTTCTTTCACGAGCAGAGGAGAGTCTATACATGGAGAGGTTCTTGGCTTTGAAGCAAGGGAGTTTGTCTGTAAAGGAGTATGTGAACAAGTTTAACCATTTAGCCAGATTTGGGATAGAATTGGTTAATACACCACACAAGAAGGCCTTGAGATTTGCTAAGAGTCTGAACGAACCGTTACATGGATTGACTATGTCCTACATTCCTATGGGGACCACATTCGAGAATCTTGTTGATATGGCGCTGTTTCATTAAGAAGAGAAAGTTGCTAATGCTAATAAGGCACAGGATAAGAAGGTGGATCCAAAGAAAGCTTAGCCGTAACAGCAAAAGAAAGGTGGTAAGGATAACAAGGGCCAAGGGAAGAAAAAGTGCTTTAATTGTGGAACACCAGGCCACTTGAGCATGGACTGTAGGAAGAAGAAGAAGACAGGTTGCTTCTAGTGTGGTGAGGAAGGGAATATGATCAAAGACTGTCCGAGAAGGCAAGGGCAAGGGAAGAGGACATGATCTACTTATGGAGGGCAGGTGCAAGCTCTTATGGCACCCCTATAAGAGAGAGGTAGAACCATTTCCGTTGAAAGTTTAATTTTCCTTTTTGATCATCCTGTTCGTACTTTGTTTGAGTTTGGCGCTTCGCATTCAATCATATCTGCTTCTATTGTTGAGTCTCTGCACGTAGATACTAGTATAGTAGTGGATCCCGTTAGTGTCCCAAATCCTATTTGGGGTACAACCCATCTTTCTATGTTATGTCGGGGTTTGAGAATCTTTGTGTATGGCATTGAGTTCGAATGCAATGCTTTTGTGCTTGGTTTCACGGGTTATGGGTTGTTTCTAGGAATGGATTGGTTGGCCAAATATGGTGCCATTCTTGATTGTGAAAGGAGGGTAGTTAGACTATTTTCTAGTTTAGGTAATACTCTCGAGATCTCATGCGATCCTATGGGTACGGTGATGCTTAGCTACCTAGAATCTCTTAACACTTCTATTGATGATTTGCAATCTGTTCGAGTAGTTTGTGAGTATGCTGATGTCTTTGAGGAGGTTAGGGGCTTACCTCCAAAGCGTGAGATAGATTTCCGTATATACTTGGCAGACAATGCAAAGCCAGTTGCACTGCATGTGCACCACATGGCTCCTAGAGAAAGGAGGGAGCTTAGTAAACAAGTGAAGGAGTTGCTTGAGAAATGGTTCGTAAGGAGAAGTATCTCGTAGTGCGGTGCTCCATTTGTTTTAGCTACGAAGACTGATGGTTCACTTAGATTGTGTGTGGACTATAGAGAGCTAAATAAACTCACGAAGAAGAATAGACACCCACTGCCAAGGATAGATGATTTGTTTGATCAATTGGTGGGTGGTTCGGTTTCTCGCAGTCGGACTTGGCTACTAGATTTCATCAGTTAAGGGTAGCTGAGGATAGTATAGATAAGACTGCATTTATGACTCTCGATGGTTTCTTTGAGTGGATTTTCATGCCTTTTGGTTTGACAAATGCACCCGCATATTTTGTAGACTTGATGAGTAGGGTGTTTAGGGAGTTTCTAAACAAGTTCGTGGTGATCTTGTGGATAATATTTTGATATTCTCTAGAAGCAAGGAAGAGCATGCCCTACATCTTAGGTAAGTATTATAGACCATTCGAGCACATCAACTCAAAGCTAAATTCTCCAAATGTCATTTTTGGAGGAAAGAAGTAAGGTTCTTAGGGCACGTGGTCTCTAAGGAAGGGATAGTTGTCGATCCCGCGAAGATAGTTGCAATCTAAGATTGGAAGATTCCTAAGAATGCGACAGAAGTAAGAAGTTTCCTTGGTTTGGCGGGCTATTATAGAAAGTTCATTAAGGACTTTGCTAAGATATCAGCCCCGCTTACTCGATTGACGAAGAAGAATTTGGTCTTTTCTTGGGATGTTGATTACGACGATGCTTTCCAATGTTTGAAGAGGGCTTTGACGACTACTCCAGTTTTAGTTTTGCCAGATGGGAGTAATCCATTCACAGTATATACCAGTGCTTGTGGGACAGGGCTTGGCGCAGTTTTAATGCAAGAGGAAAGGGTGATATGATATGGTGGTAGACAGTTGAAAGTCCATGATAAGAATTACCCTACCCACGACTTAGAGTTAGCTACCATAGTTTTTGGGCTCAAGTCTTGGCGTCACTATTTGCTTGGAGAGAGGTTTGAGTTGTATACAGACCATTAGTCACTCAAGTACTTGTTCTCTAAGAAAGATCTAAACTTGAGGCAATAGAGGTGGATGGAGTTCTTAGCATCCTACGATTTTGAGATTGCATATACCCCTGGTAAGGGTAACGTTGTGGCAGACGCCTTGAGTAGGAAGAAGTTGACTTTGACTCCTTTGTTTGTTGAGCGGTAGAGTTTAGAGTACATCTCTACCTTTGACTTTAGACCCTCGATTGATTATGTATCCGACTTGTTGGCATCATTAGAGTTACGACCTATGCTTGTGGGATAGGTAGGGGCAGCACAGCGAGATGACCCACAGTTGATAGAAATAGTAGACAAGCTCATAGGAGGGGAGTCTTCGAGCCATCTTAGTAGGTATACTATTGATGAGAGAGGTTGGTTGCGTAGGGATGGAAGACTTTGCATATCACGAGATGAGATTTTGAGGAAGGCAATTCCTGAAGAAGCACATCATTCGAAGATGACCATACATCCCGGTGGTGACAAGATGTATAGGGACAAAATGCGAGTTTTATTTTGGGACGGACTGAAGAAGGATGTGGCTGAGTTCGTTTCTAGATGCTTAGTGTGACAGCAGGTTAAGGCTGAGCAGAAGAAGCCTGGCGGGTTGCTTCACCCTTTAGATATTCCACAGTGGAACTGGGAAAGTGTTTCCATGGATTTTGTTAATGGGTTGCCAAGGTCAAGGAAGGGTAATACGGGGATTTGGGTAGTAGTAGATAGACTTACCAAGAGTGCCCATTTCATTCCCGTTAAGAGTAAGAGGACGGCGGCATGGTTAGCATTTGTTTATCTCCGAGAGATAGTTCGTTTGCATGGCATACCTACGAGTATTGTGAGTGATCGAGATCCCATTTTCACTAGCGAGTTTTGGAAGAGCTTGCAAGAGGCGATAGGAACGCAGTTGTATTTAAGCACCGCTTATCATCCTCAAACGGACGACTAAACCGAAAGAGTGAATCAGATTATAGAAGACCCTTTGAGGTTACATATTTTGGATTTTGGAGGGACATAGGAAGAGCACCTTCCATTAGTAGAGTTCGCCTACAACTACAGCTATCAGACTTGTATTGGCATGGATACTTTTGAAGCTTTATATGGACAACTGTGCTGATCACCTACTTGTTGGTGGGAATCTATAGATAAGATTTTGCTTGGGCCTGATATGGTTATAGAAACTTCGGAGAAGATAGATTTGATTCGAAGACGCATGAAGACGACCAAAGACCGACAAAAGTCATATGCTGATAAGAGAAGGACCAATCTTGAGTTCGATGTTGGAGATATGGTCTTTATCAAGGTATCACCGTTGAGGAACGTAGTTCGCTTTGGAGCTGTAGGGAAATTGGCGCCAAGGTTCGTAGGGCAATTCCCCATTACATAGCGAATTGGACATATGGCCTACAGAGTGCATTTGCTTGAGAAGCTTAGTGGTGTTCATGACGTGTTTCATGTGTAACATTTGAGGAAGTATTTACATGATACAACGGAAGTAGTACAGCCGAGCATGCTTAGAGAAGTGGAAGTAGAGCGAGATGCTACGATTAAATGAGCTCCTACATGCATCCTTGGATCAGAGGTCAAGAAGTTACGCAACCAAGAGGTCAAGTTGGTTAAAATCCAATGGGGAGATGATCAAGGAGACGCGGCTTGGGAGACGGAAGACAAGATATGTTCATTGTACCCTTTCCTTTTTGAGGGTATGTTCTTAACTTCTCCTTTTTCTACCTCTTTGTTTATACTTGTTCTATGATTTAGGGTATCCTCTCGAATATATCTTCTATCTTTAGGTAGAATCCAATGGTTGTAAACATGTGTTTGAAACATGTTATGTTTGTGGATGCAAGTGGTTGCTCGTGGATGTATTTGCACACAAACTTTATGCACTAAGATCGGCTCAGTCACTTCATATTGCATATGCATATATTTGTTTAATGTTTGAAATTTTATGTGTTATCATGTGGAGGTTAGATGATTTCAGTATGAAGAAGTTATGGAGGTTAGAAGATTTCAGTTTAAATCAGAAATAAAATTAATAATAAATAAATCAAGTTCGAAATTCAAATGCAGAAGGGAGGCTGGGCGGGAAAAATCCCACCATAGGGTGTCAACCCCCTCCAAAGGGTGTCGACACAGGTGTCGACTCCCCTATAGGGGTATCGACATAGGTGTCGACGCCTCTGGGGAGTCGACCTCTGTGAGCTGATGTGGACAGTGACAATTTTTGGTGCTTTAGGGCTACATGGTGACTTCTGGTTGGCTGAGTGAGGTGTATTTCAGATTTGGATGGTTAAGATAGAACCAAACCTAATCCGAAGGCCCTAATTAACTCACTACACCTATATAAACACCCCTAAACCTAAACCCTAATTCATAATCAAAGGAATGGCGCCTCCATGCTGCTAAACTCAAAATTGATCTATCCTCCACCCTAATCAATCAAATTCAAATTAAAGACAACAATCAACACCTACATCAATGAATTAGCTTTTCGACTTCAGAATTTAGAATCTAGAATTCATTCTCTAATCCTTAAAAACTATCACTGTGAGTTCATGTAGCTTTCACAAGATAACTAAACTAAAGTAATTATGATAAGTTTTAAATTGTGATCATATGCTTATGCCTGTAATGGATTTCATCAAGTTTGCAAGTTTGTCATCTTTTACATAAACCTATCATATGCATATTCATGTCCTTATGCTATTCATGTTCATATGTCATCTATGTTCACATGCCTATTTATGTTCATATGTTTATGCCTGTTTTGACTCTCTTCCCTCTCCTTTTCCTTTCTCTTTTTATTAGGTTAGGCTACCTTCAAGCCTAACCATACTTCGTCGAATTATGCGAACGAATAACGTGGGAACGATGGGGAAAGTTTGCGAAATTGTTATAATATGTGATTTGGCCTAAATTGTGACAATTGGTAATTGGGGCATAAATTGATGATGGCTATGGTTTGGGTAAAATTGTGTATAACAATGCAAAAGTGAAATTGGCATAAGTGGGTTTGGGTGTAAAATTGGCATAACCTATAAACTTGTGATTATAGGCATAATGTGATTAAAATTTGCCACATAAAGTTGGGTTGGAAATTATGGATAAAGGGGGAATCACTATAATACCTAATATGTGATGAACTTAGGGTAATAAACGCCTACGACACGAGGTCATATAGGTTTGCGGTGTAAGCCTGCCCGGAACCGCCGGGCATGTCCAGCAACCGCAAACGTTATTTAATGTGAGAGGTCAAAGGCAGAAAATTAGATGCGTAATAAGACAAAGATAGGAGGTTAGATGGGTTTGCGATGTAAGCCTACCCGGAACGGCCCAGCATGTCCAGCAACCGTAAATGATGTCTAATGTGAGAGGTCTTGCAGGATTACGTTTTAAATGAATTAACGAACACTTAACCTAGTTGAGACATGTAGTTGACATGGGAATAATGTGGGGTTAAGTGGGAATTCCTAGTGGGGACCAAGCTCAATAGGGAAGCTTGTGTCAAGTGTGGGGACCCTTTTCAACCAGTAACCCATTTAGTATCTTAGTGAGCTCGAACTAGGTCGAGGACAGGACACACTTACTGGGGATGATTGTAAGAGGTCAATTAAAGGATAGTGGTGGAAGTGCAAGTCCAATTGGGTCACGTATGTGCATGGGTCCAGGCAGGTTGGTAAGACGTTGTTGCATCGTGTAGGTATAAGTCATGCCTTCTAGTCGTATCGGGTTGCCACTTTAGGGAGTGATATACCTTACTGTGGGAGAAGCACGAGCATCTACGAGTTAGGGAGCCGATCGAATGGGCAGGGTAGTGGGTACACTTAGTGGAGATAGGAGCAGGCAACACCTATGATAGCAGCTAGGGGTACACGAGAGACTACCATCATTATCATTATTAATACCATCTTTATGGTTTTGTAAGAGGGATCATATCTTTTAGTATGTTAGTGCGGTGCAGAGCATATCTTGCAGTAGTTAGGAGCGCAATCGTTGATGAATCTTACTTACCTCTTTTTACCTTGTCACCTCTGTTATGTTACAGTCATTCATGTTATTCAGTTTATTCCTTATCCTGTTGCTTTACTTTATTATATTGTTAAAGTTACTGGACACGCCAGACTTTATGTCCGACCTCGTTTTGTTTTCGCCTCTTTTCTTTCCTCCCCTCCCCCCAGGTCCTCAGGGTGGGAATTAGCGGAGCTTTTCTTGGAGTGCTTGGAGTGCTGAGAGTAATGCTCAGCTTTATCTTTTCTTTTCCTTTATGGTTATTTGTAGTAGTGGGATTATGCTTTTATTTTATGTACTCTTATTTTGTCAAGATGGATATTATGTATTTGACTCTAGTATTTGGTTTTAATGACGTAACCAAATTTATTTTGTTTTCCGCTGCAATGAATGAAGTTTTTAATTCTTAAGTGTTGTTTTATATCTGTCTTGTTAAGTTTTCTGTTCTATATACACTCATAATCCTCCATGGAAGTTAATGCATTACCTTAGTGAGTGACATTAATAGACGTGGGGTGTTACAGGCAAAGTGCGCACCAGGTAAAAAGTGGATCGGGCATGGTTGAGCAATGGACATATGACTACTTTCTTAAATGCTGAATGAAACGCTGTGGTATGTTTTTCATAGAAAAAAGGCTGAAACTCTATGAATTGAAAATCAACCAAAATGAAGTATGTTTTGGATCGATTGTGGCTTCGACGTGAATTCAAGGAGGGATGTTCGGGGGCCCGTAAAAGGTTCGTTGATCAATGAAATGTAATGAATGCGGGAACGACTCAAAGATGTTTGAACTCGTGGATAATGATTGCTCGAGAAGTCACTTGGGCTTATGAACAGACATCAGGTTGGATGGCTAAAGATATTGAACGCTGAGGAATTATCGTTAATTGGAGGTTCTAGTGGACTAAAATCAGGGGTATAATAAGGATGCCAGAAGACTAGAAGTTAGCTCGTCGAGTACCCTGGGTATCGTGCAAAGGCCTAGTTGTCTTCGTTGAGTAAGGCAAACATACATATTGTGGAAAGGCGTATCGAGTTTTGCTAGAACCAGGGGTACCATTAGCCCTTGACATACGGCAAGTGCGGCCAGTTATACGATTAACAATGGTTTCAAGGCAGGATTGGCGTTGATAGTCAGAGTCCTGAATTTTTGTATCTTTGCTTGTATCGCCTTGTATAGATTATTTGACATTGAAGAGAACATCTCTTGGGTGTTTGTCCGATGTTGGTTTAGGCCTTTTGGGCTTGTACTTAGGGGATGTTAATCTCGATTAGGATGGTCTACGCTGGATAACTGGTTGCTATGTCTGCTAAGTTTTCTATTTGGTTGTTTGTAAAGGCTATCACTATCAGATTTGGGGGAGACGGGTTTGAGTTCTTCTCTGTTGATGTTGGTAAATTAGTTGGTTGATCTACATATTTCTCATATAGTTATTGATGATGTTAGATAGCTATTTTATCGCACATTAAGACTGTTGTCTGACTTAAGGTTTTATGTTTCCTCTTATTACCTTGGGTTTTTCATCCATTGTGTCTAGATGGGAAGACTGGGTAGCAGGTGACATGTGATAGATCTTAATGAGATGATGCTGTAGAGCGATGACGAGCAAGAGGCTTACATATTACTTTCTACTATACATACTAATTGTTGTTTCCGCAGTTATGCTTGTTGAGTGTTCTCTGAGTGATTATAGCGAGGCATTTCATACAGACTCTTATGATGTACTCCAGTGATGTATGGATCTTTCTAGTTGATATGAAAGTTTAAGTTTTTGCTCAAATATGCTTCACTATTATATGCATGTTGTATATGTTCTGTTATACTTTATCTCTGCGCTTGAGTTATACGACAGGTTCCGCTTGTGTTTATTACCTTGATGGTCGTCCATAGCTGTCTGGCACACCTTTCAGCACATTATTCCTGTTGCTAAGTGTGAGAGTTATGGGTGCTCATCACATTTGGTATCAGAGATCTAGTTAATCGATTTTAGCTAAAGTTCAAGGACATAATAATGTACGAGAGACGTACTTATAGATTTCTGATAGATGTATACTATATATCAGTGTATAGTATAATAACACTTGAACTCCATTGCACGTTTCTCGAATGTCGACTAATCATTCTATTTTTTAGATTTAGAACGAATTGTCGATCGTCGAGACACACTACTAGGGAGGAGACTGTTCCTGGAGGGGGTGATGGCGGTATACCAGATTATCCAGCTATGTTCGAGGCTATGATGGCAACGATCATGAGGAGGGTACCCACTCCAGGAGCAGCCACAGTAAATGTTGGGGTTCAAGTGCAGGTACTGAGGGTTGTGGACTTCGTAAAGCTATGTAAGGACTTCATTGCTCTTGGTGGACAGCAGTTTAAAGGGATAAAATCAACTATAGAGATTAAAGGATGGTTAGATACTTGCATTCGAATTTTTGGATACTTTGGTATTGAGGATGCGACTAAGAGGAAGCTTGCATTAAAGCAGCTACAGGGCAGAGCTATGGATTGGTGGAACTCTGTCACTCCCGAAACTCCTAAAAATGAGATTACGTGGGATCAATTCCAAGTCAAGTTTGAGATGAAGTTCATTTCTACCACTCAAAAGTCAGTTATGGTCAAGAGGTTTACTGAGCTGAAGTAGAACGATCAACCAGTGTTGGATTATGTTTCTAATTTTGAGGCCTTGTTCAAGTATGCTCGTTCGTATATTGACACGCCTTATTAGAAGAACGAGAAGTTTGTTATGGGATTAGGTACATATATTTAGAGGTCGTTGCTTGATCACCTGGATGACCCGTATGATAATATTGTGGTGAAAGCTGTTTGACATGAGAGTTTGTTTCCCAATGAAGAAACTAAATTTGATGCAGCCAAAGAGGAACCAAAACCACAACAGGGTGGTAATAATAAGAAGAGGAAGCAACAACATCAGAAAGGAAAGAATGGCCAAAAGAAACCGAAAAACGATATGATTTGCTTTAACTGTCAGTAGAAGGGTCATTTTTCCAAGGATTGTAAGAATCCAAAAGTTAAGAGGAAGTGTTTCAAGTGTGGAAAGCATGGGCATGATAAGAAGTATTGTCCAGAATTGGTAATAGGGAAACAAATAGTGAAGGCGTATGCTTTGGAAGCCGATCCGTCTCCTTCAAGGGCTCCTATGGCAGAGGAGAAAGGGAAGAGTGTTGTTGTTTATGTTACTCTTTCTATCAGAGGTGTTTCAGTTTGGGTGTTGTTTGATACCGGAGAATCGTATTCATTCATTTGCAACGAGCTTGTGAATTGCTTGGGTTTGGAACCAGAGATATGTGATAGACCATTGGTTGTGACTAGTCTAATTGGGGGTTCCTCCAGCCTTTGTATGCATTGTTGAGGTCTTGTGTTATCGAGTCATGGTTGTTCTTCTGTGAGTGATTGCTTTATTTTGAACTTCGCTGGATTTAGGATCATTTTGGCAATGGATTGGCTCAAGAGGTATGCGACAAAAGTGGATTGCGAGTAACTCTAGGTAACAATCGGGAATGTGGAAGGGCGAATGGTTGTAATTCGATGTAACCCCGAAGATGGGGTCTTCGTAAGCTTTTTGTATTTGCTTGTGATTCCACGGGAAGACTTGTCATCTGTGTCGATCGCTAGTGAGTTGTGCAGTTAAAACGCTTAACTGGTCGAATGCGGTAAAGGTCCAAAAAGTCATATCGGGGATAAAGCAAGGATATAGCTTGATATAGCGGTTGACTATAAAATAGCACAAGTAACTCGTTTGTAATGTTTTTACGAATGTAAAAACATTAATAAAATGAAGAACTAGTACTCAGTTTAACTATAATTTGTACATTCTTAATTTTAAACAAAAACATGAGCAAATATCTATAAATAAACATAAATCGATATTTAACGTAATTTAATTTTATAGAATAAAGAGTAATTTTGTTTCTAATAGTATGTATTAAAAATATCGATTAAAAAACCCAACTTTATAATTTTTATAATGCATAGAAATCATTTTTCAATTCATTTCTTTCATCAAAGATATAGGGGGAATAGCGTAGTATAGCGGAAATAACTAGATATATTGGGAATAGCAAAATATAACAGGGCTTAAAGCAGACATGCTATATCAGAGGGTATTATGAAAAAGCATAGCGGTGTTAATCCAGTATAGGATATAGCGAGGTTGTATCAGGGCAATAGAGGGGGATAAACTACATAGCTAGTGAGTTCAATGATGTCTTTGAAGAGGTCAAAGGTTGCTGCCGCATCGCGAGATTGAGTTCAGAATCGATTTGGTCGAAGGTGCTAGACCTATCATTATGGCCATTAGGCGGATGACGCCTAAGGAACAACGAGAGTTAGAGGGGAAAGTATGTGACCTTTTGGGAAAAGGATTCATTCGGAGAAGTGTATCCGAATGGATTGCACTAGTTGTGTTTGCGACCAAGGCTGATGGATCTTTAAAACTGTGTGTGGACTATAGTGAACTGAACAAGGTGACCAAGAAGAACAAGTATCCGTTTCCAAGGATAGATGACTTGTTCGATCAGCTTCACAAGGCTGATGTTTTTTCCGAGGTGGATTTGGCAACGGGATTCCACCAGTTGAGGGTGGAAAAAGATAGTGTGCCGAAGACTACTTTTAGGACACCATCCAGTTTCTTCGAAGGGTTGGTGATTCTTTTTGGGTTAACTAACGTTCCAACATATTTCGTGTGTCTTATGAATAGGGTATTCGGAGATCAGTTGAACAAGTTCATGCTTGTGTTTGTGGATGATATTCCGGTTTACTCCCGGAATGAAGAAGAGCATGAGACGCACTTGCGAATTGTTTTGGAAATCTTGCGAAAACATCAGTTGAGAGATAAGTTTTTGAAGTGTCACTTCTGGAAGAGCGAAGTGAGGATCTTAGGCCATGTTGTTTCTGGAAACGGAATAGCGGTGGATCCTTCTAAGGTGGTAGCAATCCAGGATAAGGAATTCGAAGTTGATTGAAAGGGTTGATTTCGTAAGAAAGGACGATTGGTTGTTCAAGATATTGATGGATAAGAAATGAGGTTCTAAGGGAATGTCATCACTCGAAGTTGACGGTTCATTCTGGTGCTAACAAGATGTATCAGGACATGAAGAGAGCTTACTATTGGGAAGGGATGAAGAGGGATGTTGGAAAATTTCTTTCCAAAAGTATGAACTGTCAGTTGACGAAAGCTGAACAGAAGAAGCTGAGTGGGTTGCTTCAGCCATTGGAAGTTCCTACGTGGGAGTGGGAGCATATATCAATGGATTACCTTGAACTAGGGTAGGAAATGAAGAGATTTGGGTCATCGTGGATCGTTTAACCAAAAGCACGAGGTTTATTCCTGTCAGATTGACTAGGACAGCGTCGAAATTGACTGAGCTTTATATTAAATGGATAATTCAATTCATGGTATGCCAAAGAGCATAGTGATTGATTGAGATCCATTGTTCACAAGTGGATTTTAGAAGAGTTTGCAAGAGACTATGGGAATCAAGTTATGTTTGAGTACGGCTTATCATCCCCAGAATGATGGTCAAACAGAAAGGGTTAACCGAGTTTCAGAATATCTCCTGAGAGCATGTGTATTGGACTTCAGGGGATCGGGGGAAGACCATCTACCTCTAGTTGAGTTTGCGAATAACAACAGCTACTAGTCGAGCATTGGGATGGCATCATACGAGGTAGTATATGGTAGACCGTGTAATTCTCCGGCATGTTGGTTAGAGACCGAAGATAAGTTGATGGTTGGGCCAGAGATGATCAGAGAGATTTCAGATTGTATCGAGATCGTTTGACAATGAATGAAGGCAGCCCAAGACCGTCAGAGAAGTTATGCCAATAAACGTCGAAAAGATTTGGAGTTTGACGCTGGTGACATGGTTTTCATGAACATTTCTCCATTGAAGCACGTTTTTTGGTTCGGAAGTAAAGGAAAGTTAGCTCCAAGATTCCTTGAACCGTTTGCGATAGTGGATCGGATTGGAAAGCTCACGTATAAATTGGATTTACCTAAAAATATGTCGAGCGTACACAATGCTTTCCATGTGTCGTTTCTACAGAAGTATGTGCATGATTCGAATGTGGCGGTATCTCCAGAATAGTACGAAGACCTAGAAGTCAAGTCTGTAGTTTCGAAACCTCGTAAGCCACTTCGCGTTGTGGGGAATGACACGAAATAGGTTAGGAGGAAGACAATTAAGCTAGTCAAGGTGCAGTGGTGTAAGGATGATTGTACACGGAAAATGGAAGGGAGTATGAAGACGATCCATCTTTAATTGTTCGTTGGTATGAGCCATTAATGTCATATCACCTTCCATCATTGTAAGTTGTATTATTCATTAGAATTTTGCATGCTAGGTTAAGGCTATGGATGCATGACTTGATGTAACGACCCGGGATTTTGCCCGACCCGATCGATCGCAAAATCGACCAAGACCGTTCAAAACCCGAAAACGTTAACTTTGGGAATACAACACATTAGAACAACAACAATAGACTTTATAAACATTATAAAAATGTTATATCATAGTACAGAACATCAGAGTACATCGATAAATAAAATTACAGCGGAAGATTTAAATTACAACAAATACAATACAGTGCAGCGGAAATAAAATAACTAAGGCAGCGGAAGACAACTATGCTCTGGACACAGCTTTAAGCTTCGACCCAGAATCCTTCTCAAAAGATAAATTTCTGCAAAAAGCTACTCAAACTTCCCGTGTGGAAAAGAGGGCACCCGAGTTTCCAAAGTGAAATAAACTACGAGTCAGTCATGGGACTGGTGTGAGAATTCTTAACTAATTTAACTAATAGTAATAAGGCTAATCCAAGGACCACGCCGCTAACACGGAACGGGTTTTCTCCAATAGATTGTCATGCATAATTAAAGTAAATCATTAAACAATGCAATGCTTTTTACAAAAATGGAATCACCATAAGACTCAAGTCCCATCACACAATGCAACGCACACCAGAGGATAGAGTTTTACCTTATGATGATTAAACATGCTTGGTACGATAGGAACGAAGTTGATATTATTATTAGTGTATATAAAAACATTTCAAAATAAATGTACCAATCTTAGGAAGCATAGCTACCATATACTATGCCTCCATACTAGTAATACAATCAAGTCCGTATGGTCATATTGGGAATTTGGTTTTCCATCATGAGTCAAGGCTAAGAACGATCTCCTTACCGATTCGAGACACTCCAGCTAATGTCTCAGGATCCCCCGCAGTGAACCCTTGGAAAGCTGCAGGGTCAGTCCAAACGCATACGATTTTGCGGATTAGTTATTCCTGAACACACGTTTCCCGATCCTATAGGACCTAATATCCGAGGCACCTCATTACATCATCCACATAAGTAAAATGTCAGCCAGTTTAAGCGCTGACACTACTTCTAGCTAGAAAGAAGCGTGTTTCTCTCCCTGTGTTCCCTTGCTCCGTTTTAGACTCAACCGGGTTGTGAGGATCGCGAAGTCACGCTATACACAAAGCTACACCTAAACAGACCGTACTTTGATCATCAACCACAAGGCCTGCTTTTCAACAAGAAACCTTGATAATTGCATCTTGGTATGCCACACTGTGAATCCATATCATACTATTAATCCTTTGCCAAAATGTACAAAAGGATGTTAAGCAAGAGAATAAATTCTTCGCCACCAAGCATTCATACATTCGACAGAAAATCAATAAATACAATATAAAGGAGTACAATGTCAGACACACATTCCATTTATAAGCCCGTTCTGGGTCTGAACGAAACCGTATCTGATAGATCTCCAAGTATGTTTGGACAACTACCACCAAAACCATTTTCAAGGTAGCAAATCAATCGAGGGCATCAGTAGCCGTCATCCATTCGATGTCGAAGATTACCGGTCTTCAACTCTTCGACTTAGATCGACGTATAATCATTTGAAATGAGATTGAACTCGAACTTTTCAAATGATTCTCGCGTATATATCATTTCAAATCATTTCACATCGTTATTAGTATCTAAAAACGATCTATCGCTATTTTTATTTATATAAAAATAGGTAAATTTTATTTAACGACACTTCGGGTCAATGGGCGACCCTGGCGCTGCTTTCACCCAAATTTGTTTTATACATTTCTCTCGTTGGATTTTAACATAATTCATATCGTTGGAAAGGTCTTCCCAAGGCGAACCTAAGGTTTCAGATTTGGGAATATAAGACGATCAGATATTTTGGTATAATAATTTAAAAACACGATTCCAAAACACGAACTACCACACTCGATTCGTTTGATTTTAATTTCTATATATATAATTATATATAATTCCGTCATCCATTTCATTTCACTATATTTTGCTAACATCGAATATCCCTATTTATGAATATAATATCGAGGTATAACATGACACACAATAATGTTTATTTTTATTACAATTCACATACACATGTTATACCCAACAATGTACTTTTCTTCTTTCATCTTTCAAATTACACAAAATGTATATTTGGTTTCATTATTCTTTTTAATGAAAATCTATTCACTAAAATGTAAATTTCTAATCCTTTTATTTACATTGAAAAATGTAAATTTCTATTCCTATTTTATTTACATTGAGAAATGTAAACTTTTATTTTATATTCTATTTACATTGGGAAATGTAAATTCCTAATCATTCTTTTATTTCTTTTGTTTACATTATAAAATGTAAATTATTTTATTTACATATAAAAAATATAATTTCTATTTCATTCTTATTTACATTGAAAAATGTAAATTTCTATATTTCTCTAATTACATATAAACATGTAACTTACTATTTTTCTTCTATTTACATTGAAAAATGTAACTTCTTTTTACCGCCTCTAAAATGATGATAAAAATATATAATATTTATTCGTTTATTGCATCTAAAATAACAATAAAAATATACATTTCATTTCTACTATTTTTAGTCATATTAAAAATGTAAACTTTTCTTTTTAATATAATCTGCATTAAAAATGTGACTTTTCTTTTTAATCTAATTTACATTAAAAAAATGTAAATAATTTTGCAATGTCAAAATCCAATCTTTTAATTACATAAAAATGTAATTTTCTTGCTTTAAATCTTAATTACATAAAAATGTAATTTTCTTTCTTTTATTATTAATTACATAAAAATGTAATTTTAATTTCAATAACAAAATCTTATCTTTTTAATTACATAAAAATGTAATTTCACTTTTATTCAATTACATGAAAAATGTAATTCCACTTTAATTCAATTACATGAAAAACGTAATTTCACTTTAAATCTTATTCTCATTACGGTGTAAATAATGTCATTTTCTATGTATTCTAATATCAAATAAAAGAACATTTTATTTGTTAACATTTTTCTATGTTTTCTAATATTATATAAAAGCATATTTTATATGTAAATATTTTTTTACCATTCATATTAACATAAAACGAATATTTTTATGTTAAATCAATTCTAACATTTTAACAAAAACAAATAAAAATATAACTTTGTTTGTCGTCAATTCTAACACAACAAAATACATATAGTGATATATTTGTCTACTTAACAATTTATAACTAAATACTAGTTAAAATAACAATTTATAACTAAATTGTTATTTTAACTAGTCTTAACAATTTATATCTAAAATGTTAATTTTCTTTTTCTTTAACACTTTTCTATTTAACAAAATGAACATTTTGTTATGACATACCTTTCTATTTAACAAAATAAATAATTTGTTTTACATACTTTCTTATTTAACAAAATAATTTTTTTTTTTTACATACTTCTTCTAATAAAACAACATAACGGTAAAATTATACTTTTTCTAACACCATGTCCTTTTTATTCTAATTTAAATTTTCTAACAAAATGTCCTTTTTATTCTAATTTACATTTTGAATGTAATTTTCCTTTTTATTATTTATTTACATGAAAATGTAAATTTCCCTTTTTCCTTGTTTATTTACATAAGAGTGTAATTCTTTCTAACATTTCTTTTTAACATAAAAAGAATAATTTATATTAAATCTTTCTTAACATTTTATTTCAATATAAAAAGAATACTTTATGTTAAGTCTTTCTTAACATTTTATTTTAACAAAATAAATATTTTGTTTTACATACTTTTCTATTTAACATGCATAAACATGACTTTAAAATGTGATTCTTATGAAATGGTTTTTATTTAAATATGAAATGTAAACGAAAATGTGATTTTCAAATATCCGCTTTTTATTTAGAATTAAGATGCAAATAAAAATGTAAATTCTAAATATGCCTTTTTATTTACAATTAAAATGTAAATGAAAATGTCTTTATCCAGTTTGCCTTTTTTTATCTACACATAAAATGTAAATAGAAATGACTTTTCCAATTTTATCTTTCTATTTACACATATAATGTAAATAGAAATGACTTTGCCAATTTTGTCTTTTTTTACACATACAATGTAAATAAAAATATCTTTACAAAATATGCTCTTTTACTTACAAATAAAATGTAAATAAAACTATGATTAACACATGTGCCTTTTTATTTACGCATAAAATATAAATAAACATGTGATTTGGACCTACAATTTAATGTCATAAAATAAACATGATAACCTAATAATTTGTTTTGAAGGAACAAATTATTTTAATTCAACAACTGTACCCAATGATAATTTTTGACAATATAATGTCAATAAAAGAATCACAACAAATATGGTATTTTGAATGGATTTAAAATTTCTAACCTCGTCCGATTCTCAGGCAAGATGATATTTTTATTTGGATTAAAAATTTAGTTTAACCCAATTTTTATACAACATAATGATAATTATTGTATCTATACAGGTCCATATACGTAACCGCAGATCAAAAACAAAACATGAAAAATCATACAAAACAACATCAATAATCTTATCACGTCGCAGATCTAATATATTTACGTACATACAATGATTCAAAACATCGAGATAAACAATTAAATTATCTAATTATTTAGAAATCTTACCTCGATTTTACTTCGTTTAAAATTGTAGAAAGCTCCAAAATACACCACCACCGAAGGCCTTAACCGCTGATCGACATAGCCTACATCAAAGCCCTGAGCTTCATCTCCTACCACCATGAATCATTCCCAATTCGAAGTCCCCTTCGCTACTAAAACTCGCCTCGAACACGTTGGCTTTGGAGCCCAAATTCGAGCAACTCCTTTCACCAAACTTGATCTTGTCCTTATGATTATGAAGATCTCGATTAGCTCTTGCTTTTTCGTTCATTAAATTTTGATTGTTCATGATTGGATTGAAAGAATTTTAAAAGAGAAAATCGGAGCTTTTCAGCCCTAGAATTAGGGAGACGGTGGTTACTATTCTGATTAAGGTTTTGTATTATAAGGGTATATATATATTAATACTTTTTAATTATTTAATTCCCCTTTTAATTTCAATAGAATTGTTATCATACGCTTACGTTTTGATATATTAAAGGAGAAAGATCAATTATACATTATGACATATGAAAAGGGAAAGTGCAATTATGCTCCTTGGGTATTGCAAATCAATTAATTTCCCTACATGCAACGCTTGGACTCCATTTGAATAAATATTGTGAACCACTAATAAATGTCATTTATACAGTTTCTATTATTTTTCTAACCAAGTTTTTTTTTAAAAAACTTATATTGGAATGCAAATTCCAATATACAATATAACATTTAATTAATTAATGTCAACAATCGTATTTAGTTTAGTCTTATGAAAATTAAACTTACCAATAATAGAAGCTATTTAAAACAAGTCATATGGTTGTATATTGCATAAAGATAATCGTTTAGCTACCCAATGTATGATATAGGACAGACATTCCATTTGTACCAATATTGAATTTTAACCTTCAAACGAAATGAATTACTATATATATTTATTTCTAGCAGTAAATTACTTATAACCTAATGCTCAAAAAGAAATTGAAGGTGCATGTGTTATGTGAAAATAAATTGGAAATTATGAAACATAAAGAGAAGGCAACATTTATCAAACCGACTTTGTCGATTTTTCTTAATCCTACCGAGTCTTCAAAAACTTGTGTCCATTTGAAACTTTTTTACAATATCCATTTTGTCCTCCTTTGAATGATGCATTAATTACAATGTCCATTGAATAATCATGACAAACCTTATATATCAGTTCCTTGTATTTTCTTTCTTTATATGCATTTATGACCAGTTTTAACGTTAATGTTAATTAAAGTTAGTATTATGTTAATATTTGTGATCTATTTATGAACTTGTGTATACGTAAAATAGTTAACTTGTATTTTCTTTATATTTCCAATTCTTCAAATGCATGAAAGGACATTTATGATATCAAATAGGGTAATAAATTTAGAAAATTGTCGTAATCAGTTTTTTTTCAAAACAACCATTTATGTTAATTAATGCGGTTATACTAGTATTATGTTAATATTTGTGATCTATTTATGAACTTATGTATACGTAAAATAGTTAAATATTTGTGATCTATTTATGAACTTATGTATACGTAAAATAGTTAATAAAATGCACACGCGTACAATCAAATCAAGAGACTTAACAAATATGAGCAACGTTTTACTTTTTTGAATACAAAATGTATAACAGACTAAATTTAGCGATGTATATTGCCAATTCTTTAAATGCATGAAAGGACATGTATGATATCAAATAGGGTAATAAATTTAGAAAATTGTCGTAATCAATTTTTTGTCAAAACAACCATTTAAAATGTGATCTATTTATGAACTTATGTATACGTAAAATAGTTAAATATTTGTGATCTATTTATGAACTTATGTATACGTAAAATAGTTAATAAAATGCACACGCGTACAATCAAATCAAAAGATTTAACAAATATGAACAACGTTTTACTTTTTTGAATACAAAATGTATAACAGACTGAACTTAGCAATGTATATTGCCAATTCTTTAAATGCATGAAAGGACATTTAAGATATAAAATAGGGTAATAAATTTAGAAAGTTGCCGTAATCAATTTTCGGTCAAAACAACCATTTAAAATCCTTCATATGTAATTGATAAATTACATTAATTAAATGCGACATTTTTCATGAATATTTATTTATGTATTAAATCTTTATGTTTGCATGATTGCTTAAAATAATTATTTTAAGGTTTTAATAATATATGTAATTTTTCTTCTATATACTGTGATTCATGTGTAGTTTTAAAGAATTAAAAAACATGAGCAAAATAAATTCTTTTATCTTGTAGCATTACAAAGTCGGTTTTCCCACCGTTATGCGGTTATACTAATGTGTGTGTGTGTGTGTATGTGTGTGTGTGTGTGTATATATATATTAGTAAGGAAGGGGGAGAGAGACTTGTAAGTGCATATATTAAAATGTAGCATGCGTTTTGATAAGAAATTAGGAAACATAAAGAGAAAGCAACATTTATATATGTTTATTTATTAGTAAGGAAGAGGAGAGAGAGACTTGTAAGTGCATGTATTAAAATGTAGCATGCATTTTGATAATTTGACTTAAAGAGGGTGTAAAATGAAGAAGTAAAGAGAGGCAACAATGTTTAAAATATGAGGGAGATGAATGAATGCATGCATATTTATGTTAAATGTATTTGTCTTTCCTGATCTTGAAAAGGCATGCGCATGAATTTATGCCAAATCCATTGGCATTCACTTCTCCCTTAATTGTTTCTCAACATTATCATTTATTTCTTCCAAACACTTTTGAAATTCAAAAATTAAAATTATTAATGAGGTGTAAGGTAGAAAATCTTTCCCTACACTGTAAACCTCAGTTTAGAACAACGATAAAATTTTCTTTCTTAATATATATTACTTTTCAATTTTCAAATATATAATATTAACGTTTCAGTATTTAATGAACTTATTCAAAAATTCAAAAGAAAAACATAGGAGAGAGAAAACGGGAATGTAATTAATGCTTGATCTATTGTTTAATGCCAATTGTTAGAAAGTTTATAATTTCGTTTGCATGTACAAGTTAATATTTAATAAATGTACATTTTCTACCTCTGACATGTAAATGTTAATATTAAACAAATGTACGTTTTCTACTGTTAAAACATTTTTATTACACAATGAGTCTCTTTTAATGATTTATTACATTAAACACATTTTCAAACAATGAATCTATTTTACATTAAAAATGTATTTTTTTAATGTAAACATATCTAATCAAACTTTAATCTTTTTATACCTTAAAAGCATAATGTTTAATGTAAACATATTCCAATCAAAATTTAATCTTTTTGTTCTTTTTTTTATATACAACAAAACTGTGAATTTTCACGTTAGCATATTTTCATTTTCAATTAATGGAATTTTTAAATTCTGCTTTAAAATGAATTCTATATATTAAATTAAAGTTTGAAATCAAATTTTCGAACAGCCGCGCCATTTCAAACTCATTTTATAATTGAATAAAATTAATTTGTTTTAACTTCGATTAAAATAAATTTTTCATCATTATTATTTAAAATAAATCATTTTAAATATTCAATTTCCTTTAAAATTTCTAAAATAAAAATTTTAAATTGGCCCCAAAATTCCGAGTTGTTACACTTGATGGATGAGTTTGAATGGTAAATTGGCTGCTCATGGATGATAGGCAGGCGAAGTTGTTTTTGGTTGTTTGTGTTTTCTTAGGATTTTGGGGGCGAAATTCCTAAAGGGGGGAATAGGGAGAATGTAACGACACATACTTTACATATCAGAGGATCGTAAAATATTTTTATTTAATTCCTCAAGGGTCGGATCATTCTCATATTTTGATATGTAGGTTATGGGGATGTAAAATATGTCCATAATTTTTATCAATTTTATTTGTGACCATTTTTCCCTTATCAGTTTTGTACAGGGCATAACTTTTGACTATGATTGAATTATGTGCTGAAAACAATTTCATTGGAAAGGGAATGGTTTTGCCAATTCCATAAAGTGATCACATTAAAGATTTGGTTCAACGGTTTGGGAGGATTGTTGTTTTTGTGTTACACAATTTCTGGATAGTTTAACTAGTTATTAGTGGGCTGAATTGGTGAGACCCATTAGTTGGCTGGTTAGATGGCTATAAATAGGGAGTAGAGGTAAGGAGAATGGTTTACTTTCTTCATTTTTTATTTGGTTGGTGTTTGAAATTCTCCCTACTCCAATCAAAAAACATCTCTCCTCCATTAGTATCTTTGATCTACATTAGAGGATTGAAGAGCTACAACAAGAGAGGCTAGTCTACATAAAGAGAGAGAGAGAGAAGATCACATCAAATTGGGTGATTTGAAGATTGTTCTTCACTGTCCGGATTTGTAGATCATCATTTTCAAGCGAAATTTAAGATTTGGTGAGTAATAAGAATCTCTCACACATATTCAATCGAGTATATGGGCTGTTTGATCTTATTTTCATCATTTCAAGTTGTTTTCACCTAGATCTACATCATGGTAAGTATAGTTTTATTGGAATCACCATATGATGTAATCTAGCAACTTAAATTGGTAAATTTCTATGTTAAATTATGTGTTGTTACAAGTCAGATCCATTTGTTTAATTCTCTTATTGTTTAACATGAATTTAGCGAATTACTTATGTTTGAACGATGAATAATCGTTATGTTAATGCTTGTTGATGGTTTGGTTTGATTGGTTGGTGAAATTTAATGCTTTGTACGAATTTTGGATCGAACTGGAGTTTGATTGGGCGAGTTTTTGTAATGGATCAGATCGGGGATTCTTAGTATGGATCAGCTGGCTTATTCCCCAAGAAATGGAGTGGATCGAGCATAAAAATGGTGATGAATCGGGCGGGTTCTGGCATGGATCAGGCGTGTTTTGCCATGGATCGAGCATTTGCTGGGTATGACAACATTTACAAATGCTGCAGAAAGCGATGGATCAGACAAGTTCTGGATCGGGCGAGGATCGGGCGTGCTTTGGCATGGATTGGGCATTTTATGGGTTTAACAACGTTTGGCAAATGTTGTAGAAAGTGATGGATCGAGCAAGCTTTTGCAAGTGGATTGGGCATGTGTGTAGACCGAGGATCGAGAAAGTTTTTTGGCTATGGATCGGGCTGGACCATTGCAGCATTTTAAGAAATGTTGTGGATTAGGCAAGAAATTTCTGGTGATTGGACAGAGCGCGCACGATGTAAAAAGTGGATCGGGCAAGGTTGACCACTGGACATATGACAACGTTTCTGAAATGTTGTAAAAGGTTAAGTGAAACGCTGTGGTATGTTTTCATAGCTAAAAGGTTGAAATGCTATGAATTGAAAATCGACCAAAATGAAGTATGTTTTGGCTCGACGATGATCGTGACTTCGATGTGAATTCAAGAAGAGATGTTCGAAGTGTCGTAAAGAGTTCGTTGATCGATGAAATGCAACGAATGTGGGAACGACTCAAGGATGTTTGAGCTCGTGGATAATGGTTGCTCGAGAAGTGGTAGTCATCAGGTTAGATGACTAGAGATACCGAAGGTTGAGGAATTATCGTTAATTGAAGGTTTTAGCAGGCTCAAAGCAGGAGTACAATGGGGACGCCCAAAAGACTAGAAGTTAGCTTGTCGAGTACCCTGCGTATCGTGGAAAGGCCTAGTTGCCTTCGTTGAGTAAGGCAAACATACATATCGTGGAAAGGCGTATGGAATTTTGCTAGAACCGGGGTTACCATCATCCCTTGACGTACGACAAGTTATGCCAGTCATACGATTAATGATGGTTTCAAAGAAGGATTGGCAGTGATAGCCAAAGTCATGGATGTTTGCTGCTTTGCATGTATTGTCTTGTATAGATTTTCCAACATCGAAGGGGACATCTCTTGGGTACTTGTCTAATGTTGGTTTGGGACTTCAGGGATTGTACTTGGGGGATGTTGATCTCATTTAGGATAGTTTACACTGGATAACTGGTTGCTATGTTTGTTAAGTTTTCTCTTTGGTTGTTTGTAAAGGCTATCACTATCAGATGTAGGAAGATGGGTTTGAGTTCTTGTCTGTTTATGTTGGTAGATTAGATGGTTGATCTACCTATTTCTCATATAGTTTATTGATGATGTTAGATAGCCCTTTTATCGATCATTAAGACTGTTATCTGACTCAATGTTTTATGTTTTCTCTTATTATCTTGGGTTGTTCATATATTCTGTTTGGATTGCATACTAGGTAGCAGGTGATAGGTGATAGATCTTAGTGAGACGATACTGCAGAGTGATGACAAGCAAGAGGCTTACGTATTACTTTATACTATACATACTAGTTGTTGTTTCCGTTGTTATGCTTGTTGAGTGTTCTCTGAGTGATTGTAATGAGGCATTTTGTACAAACTCTTATGATGTACTCTAGTAATGCATGGATCTTTCTAGTTGATATAAAAGATTAAGTTTTTTCTTAAATAAGCTTTGCTATTATACGCCTGTTATATACGTTCTATTATACTTTATCTCTGCGTTGTGAGTTATACGAAAGGTTCCGCTTGTGTTTATCTTACATTGATGATCGTCCATAACTGCCTGACACACCATTCAGTGCATTATTCCTCTTGCTAAGTAAGGGAGTAATTGGCGGTCGTTACACAAACCTGTTTAAATAACAATCCATCATAATTTACCATTGTCTTCTAGGAACCCAAATTTGTTTTATCTTTCTTGAATTCGTTTATTTCCTTTTGGGATCCAAAAATGTTTAATTTGATTGTTACAAAACAAGTTTTCATTTTTTTTATGATTTAAAAATCCTTTGAAATTTTCAAAGTCTAAATTTTTAAGATGATTATTTCCAAAGCAATTTAAAGGATTTTTTAAACCATTTGAATTTGGTTTTTTAAAGCCATTAATTTTCCCTAAGCCGATACCATTTTTACTTTCAGAAGAAAATTAATTTTTCAACAACATATTTAATGAATTTTCTCTGGTCGAAAAATGTTTCAAGCATTCGATATTTCACGATCAAAGGTGTAGTACTGCTTGTTTAAACCAAAATTGGGATTATCCACAAAAAATGTGGCACAACAGTTTACGAATGTCTACGTGGTGAGCTCGCTTTATCTCTTTCAACAAGAAGAGTCGACCACCTTTTTTACACATTTGACTGAAGTAACGAATTCGTTCGGAATTTTGGTAGAGTCTATAAGATCACGATTGATCCTGAAAGATTTTACTTTGAAACTAACAAGTGGGCAGTGGTCCTCTTTTTATAAAAAAATAATTTTCTATTTAAAAATGAAAAATACTTTAGTTAAAAAATTAGTAACTAAAAAATGACTCTATATCAACTACATACTGTTGATTTCTGGTTTCAAAAGATCATTCTCATTTATCAGCTTAGAGCAACGATCGATCTCAAAATTTCTTTTCTCAGCATCATTTTGCTTTAAAAATAAATTTTCATTTTCAAGAATTTTGATTTTAGTTTTGAATTCAGAAATTTTATATTCAGAATTTTTTTGTTTGTCAAATTCAAGTTTTTTAAATTTCTTGAATTTCTCAAGCTTATACAATTGGATTCGGTTTTCTGCAACTTATATTTATCAACAATTTTATATTTGGAATTTTTATTCATCTTAAAATTTTCCAATTCCCTTTGCAAAAGATTGTTTTATAAATTTTCTCATCCTTTTTATCTTTTAAAAACATAATTTTTTTTCAAGCTTTTGAAAAATTTCATTATGATGAGCTAAGCTAGTTTTCAATTTCAAACAATTTTTCAATCGGATTTTTCTAATTTTCTAACAAGTTTTAATTCCAAACTATTATTTTTGCTGATCAACTCAAGTTTCCTAGTTTTTAGAGTTTTATTTTGTTAGATCATTACAAGGATGAATTAAATCTCTCTGTGAAAAGTTTCCATCGTTTGAATCATTATCTGTTGAGTATTCATCTGTAACTCATGTTAAGCACATATCTGAACTTGAGTTGGTATTTGAAGGTTTTGAGCACTTTTGTCTTTTCGTCCATACAACGCATTGAGAGTTTTCCAGATTTCCTGTGTAGTTAAACGGTGGGAGATATGATCAAGTTGATTACTACTAAGACAAGAATAAATGATATGCATAGCATGAACATTATTAATTTTATTCCTTCTATCTAGCATATCACCCGTATTTTCTATAATATTCCAATATTCAGAATTAATAGATTTTAAACAGAATTCAATTTTTGATTTCCAAACTAGAAAATCTATTACATTGGAAATAATTGGAATATTACTGGACTGACTCCTGCTAGACTGACAACTAGGGAGCACCATGACTTTAGAGTTAATAAAATACCTACTCTAATACCACTGGTTGGATCTAGATTAACCCTAGGAAGGGTTGAATAGGGTTTATTACAGTTTTACAAGATATTAAAAATATCACAACATAGATTGTAGCAAAAAAAATGCAGAAAATAAAACACATATTTTACCCAGCTTCGGCAAAACCTGCCTACTGCTGCATTCCCAAGATTTCTACTAGGTATTAAAATAGATTCCTGCTTACAAAACCCTATAAACTCGCAGGCCTTGCTACTGCTCTAATCCTACGCTCAAAATCCTGGACTAATCTTTATCCCCAAGATCAGATTTTCCTCGTATTACAAACCCGTAACTCATAAACCCCAGTTATAAATCCTATAACTAGAAACCCCTAGTTTTACAGAAAAACTATAAAAAATGAGGGATCAATTACAAAAGAAAATAAAAGAACAAAATAAAACCTAAAACCCCTTTCAAATAAAAATAGAGTCGTCCTTTTAAATTTTCCGTTAACACTTAATAATCGGCTTCCCTCTTGCTCTTTGATGGCTGATGAAAAATTGGGTTTTGCAAAAATTGTGAGTATTCTCTGGTACTTCAATTAATTGATGTTTCTTATCTATCGATTTGGGCATGCTGTTGATCGAAACTCCAAAAATAAAATTGTGAGTATTCTGATTCTTTGGATCTCAACTTTGTGTTGCTTGGTTTCAATGCTTAATTTTGTTGGAGAATGGAATGTTGATGATGTTTTGATGACAACAACCTTGTTTCAATCATGGTTGATTATAAAATATATACTAACATCTTTATCCATAATATATATACATATATCCAGAAAATAAATATTGAAGACGGTACAGTTTAAGAAATTCAAGATTTCAAAGAAGATTCAAAACTCATGAGTATCAAGATATCGAGATTATCAAAGTAATAGAGTCTAGTTAGTATTTTAAACTCCGGTTAGCACTTTCAAATTCTACTTTCAAATTATTTCAAATTATTTTCAAATTGATTTCAAACTTATTTCAAAATTATTTCAAACTCTTTTTAAACCATCTAAAGGTTTTTATTTATGATTTCAAATATATATGTTTATAATATAGTTTATATGTAATGACCCGAAGTTTCGGCCAACTAATTTTAAATATTTAGTTGACAACATAGATTTATATTTATATTGAGTTGTAGTTTTTATAATCGAAATACAATTTATTTCGAATATTTATAATTATCGAAATACGAGAAATTTGAAATATTTCAATTAGAATTAGAATTAATTGATTAGAGTTAGAATTAATAAATTAGAGTTAGAATTAATCGATTAGAGTTAGAATTAATCGATTAGAGTTAGAGTTAATCTGTTAGAGTTAACCAGTTAGAGTTAATCAGTTAGAGTTAACCAGTTAGAGTTAATCAGTTGAATAAGAGTATTTGGGTTGTCGTTGCATTATTGACAAATAAATAGTAAGATTTCAGGCTCGAAGATCAATGTTGAATAAGAGTCAGTTGAATATAGTATTTGGGTTGTCGTAACGATGTTTTACATAACATCCGTTTTAAACCCAAAATCAATGTAAGCTTGGAAATAGAAAAATAAATATTTCCTAAGTATAGAGATAAACGAGATCGGAAAAGAGATAAGTAATTGGAATATTTTCCAATTATAAATAACCAATATTTTTTAAAGTTTAGAAAATAAAGGAAGGAGATACTCAGGAATGTTTTCCAAATAGCGTAACGGACCAATACGGTTATTGAAATTATTTGGTTAACAAATATTGATAATGTAATCGAGAAGTGATTTATTTAATGAAACATTAATTACGGGATCATTGATTGTTTGATAATTGGATGAACACTTGTTTTATTCGATAGTTAAGTCATCGACTATCGAAACACTTGCTTTTATTCGATAGTTAAATCACAGACTTTTGAAGTTTTGACCATCGTTGTCAATATGGAGAGACTGGTTGGATTATTATCTGAAGAACCACTCTATTGGCATAAGCGTTGCGAATCATATATACCAAAGAAAATTGAATACGGAGTAAAATGCAAGGACTATTGTATAAGTCCCAGGTAGCGATTGCCTAGGATGGATGTACGGAATAGTGCCTTCGGTTCATCCTGTTCCTGGATGACTGGTATGGATGAATGCCTGACAGAGTATTTCCAAAAAAGGTCACGTACATTGATTTCTTCAACCGTACCGAAAGTGGAAGCGGAGAATGAAACTTCTTTAGCTCGCACGTAATGTACTATTGTAGACGCCAATTAGTGATTTTCGATGGATCTGACAATGCGGCATTCGAAGTGAATCTGATGTGATGATAAAGCGTAACCTCTGGCCTCAACAACCGGGAGATGACAAAAATCGGGCAGGCAGCATGGCTATGTGGTTAGCTCCCATTAGGGTGTATTATCACCTATCTAGAGATTATTCATTTGCTTCTTTAATCTATATCAATGTTGTCCCTTATCGGGAAATGGTTGCTAATCACAACCATTGGTGATATACATTCGATACACTCAGGCGAAATGAGTGGTCGGTCATGTGTGACCGAGTTGCAAGATGTTCTTGTTGAACTCCAGTGTATCGTTCGTAGAGTACACTGATCGGAAGGTGGTTCCATACCTTGTCATAGTTGGAAATCCATTACCCAATAAGCGCCCGCGCTTTGTTTGTATACTATGTATGTGGAACATGAGATGAAAGCGTTCTGCTAGATTAATATCTATTTGTAATTAGGCATTATTATAATATCAGAAGGTTTTTGATATAAAGATATTTTGGATTCTCATAAGGGAAAAGCACGTTCCGTTATACGGCGTGGTCTTATGAGATATCGTTTACTTGTTCATGCTGTTTTAAACTGTTTACTCATTCCAGTCCCATGACTGACCCGGAGTTTATTTTGTTTTGTTCTACCTAAACTCTTGGGTGCCTAATTTGTACGGACAGTCAAGTAGTTCAGTATTTTACAGATCTATCTAAAGGAGCTTGGAGCAGGAGGCTTCAGCGTTAGTTATATAGAGTTTTGTTCCACTGCGTTGTAAGTGTTGTACTCTGATAAGTGTATATTATACAGTTGAAGTTTTGCATTTCAAAAGTTATGATATAATATATTTTGTTCCGCTGCGATGTGAGATTCTGTGTTGTTATGTCTGTACTTCTTCTACCTTTTTCTTCTAAAAAAAATGGCTCGTATTTTCGTGATATTTGGGTTGGACATGTGATGTATATAGTCAACTCAGATGTTAAGGATTTGTGGGTCACTACAGTTGGTATCAGAGTGTAGGTTGAGCGAATACCTAGGCTTGTTGGAATGTGATCATTAGAGATAGGATCAGTAGTATCCTAGAATGAGTTGAGTGTGTGTGTGTATATATATATACGAGAGAGCGTATTTGTTATTTGATATAAAAACTATTTTTATTATGTTGACTAGTCTGTTGAGTGGATTATGAATTCTGATCAAATCGTGGGACGCCACGATGTCGATGGGAGTTTATAAACACTTGAACAGAAGATTGGACACGATATTGTTTTAAATAGTTAAGTTGATTGTTAGGATTATAATCGAATGAGATTATAAAGCAGAAATAGTTATATATAACCAATAGAATTTGTATATGAATGAATTATACAAATAAGATGAATTAAGGTTGAAATTCAAACCAGAATTCAAAATTTAAAATCCTGGGAAGAAGAATTAGATGGATTTTAAAGGTAAAGCACTGAACTCACTTCAATGGCTGGGAAATGATTCTGATGATGATCGCAACATCATCAGTGTACATTTTCGAATTCCTAAGTGATGAATTGCTGCCTTAGAAAAGTTTTGATGAAAATTTATTTTTTGGAAAATAAGTTGGAAAAATTCAAAAGTTTTGAATTTGAAATGGAAATAAATATATTTCTATATATATATATTTATGTGATTTCAAAGGAGATTTGAAATAAAAACCAAGAAGTTTGAATTCTGGAAATTAAATTTAACTTAAGCAAGTTGAATGGAGCGAAGTAAATAAATTGATTTAATCAATTTAGATAAGTTTGGATGCATATGAGTGAAGTGTTAAGTTTTAAATTAAGTAGAGTTTTGAACAGTTAATAGGTTGGTAGCACTTTTCCTACCTTAGCAATTTCGAGGACGAAATTATTTTAAGTAGGGAAGAATGTAATGACCCGGGGTTTCGGCCAACTAATTTTAAATATTTAATCTGGATTAAAATATTTAGTTGACAATATAAATTTATATTTATATTGAGTTATAGATTTTATAATCGTAATACAATTTATTTCGAATATTTATAATTATCGAAATACGAGAAATTTGAAATAATTCAATTAGAATTAGAATTAATCGATTAGAGTTAGAATTAATCGATTAGAGTTAGAATTAATCGACTTGAGTTAGAATTAATCGATTAGAGTTAGAGTTAATCAGTTAGAGTTAATCAGTTAGAGTTAATCAGTTAGAGTTAACCAGTTAGAGTTAACCAGTTAGAGTTAACCAGTTAGAATTAACTAGTTAGAGTTAATCAGTTTGGGTTAGAATAATAATATTTAAATTTTGTCGAAGAATTTAAATGGTTTGAACTTTAATTTATATCAATTTAAATTATATCTTCTACAGACAATCGAATTGGACTTCGTGACCTATCCCAGTGTGTCCGGAATAGGGGTATTACCCTAGGAACGACTGTTGTTGCGTTCAAAAAGGAGTTAGAAATCAGTGGGGTAGTTAATTAATTTAATCACACCGGTAAATTAAAACTAATTATAAATAATGAAAAAATTAGTGGATTTCTTTTTGCCAACAAACCAAAGACGTGGCCTTTCCTTCTCCTCATCTTCAAAAGGGACCGAAATCACCATGTCTCCTCTTCCACTCCACGAAGTAAAAGGCTTCGTTGTTCAAAAATATACCACGCCCTTCCTTTTTAACATAGCCGCACTCACCAAAATCAATTCAATTCGCAAGCTTCTAAACTAACATCAATGGTCGCGGTCTCTATCCTCTTTCCTAAAATCAATTAGTCCACCGTGAGTTCGTTATCTTCAGGCTCGAATTAGGGTTCGAAGGGTACTGGCGCTCGTTCTGTACTGGAGTGTGGTTGAAGACCGCGATGTTGTTTGAGCTTCGCAATGGGTTCAAAGGATTTAGGGTTTGCGATCTTTGTTAATTGGGTGCGACAACAGATCTTTAGGTTGACCTGTGCATCGCGTCGAGTCTGGTGATCGATGGTGGCATTTGCTGGGTGACTGAGGGGTTCGCGATTCGTATTGGCAGGGGCGTGAGTTGAGAAGGAGCAGAGTGCGATAGTGGATTTTTGGAGCAGTACGGGTTTGTAATCATGGATCTGAAGGGTGCGATGTTGAAATTAATTAGGGTTTCAGAGTCTAATTGCTTGAAGACTGTCAGGTTTAAGGTCGTGAAAGGGAGGATCTCGTCATCGCACGTTGGAAAATAAAAGGAAGTCAAAAGGATGGAGTTCGACTATGTTAACAATGGATATTTTCAATGAGGTGTTTGTTGAAATGCTAGAATGGGTCAATGCAGTTTTAAGGGTTGATGGCAGTTTTTAGGGTATTAAGAGATTGAGTTCATTGATTGGTTGAGGGGTTTTGCAGAGACGATAAGGTATACGTTTTTACTAAATTCAAAATACATAGAATTTATTAATTACTTGTTAAGTAGTTAATTTAATTGAATAATAGTTGATCGATAGATAAAATATATAATCGTAGGTGCTTGAGTAAATTCATTCAAGACAATTCGTAGTAGAGATGATATGGAATCGGAATGGATATTCGATAAGTAAAATAAAGGTGAGTAAATCTAACCTTTTATTTAGAATTGTTTTTATATAGTTAAAAATAATTGTCTGTGCTTGTTGGAATGCTGTCTGATTGTTTTAAAATATATGTTAGTTATTTAGGATATATTGTGACGACCGGGAATTTCGCTCGATCTGAATCAGTCGCTAAACCTACCCAGACCGTTCGAAACGCCTGATTGTTCTGAGAACACGACAAAATAGAACGCAGACGGAAGAACATTTCATTGTATATTACCACAATTCCATCAGATTACAAGAATATACAGAGTATGAATCAACATTACACAGAAATATCAGAGATTTAAATTACATTTAAATACATTGCAGCGGAAAATAATACAATACACAACTAGAAGAGATATACGGATACAAAGCTTTCCGGATATCATTCCAGCTGTAAACCAGGATCCGGTGAATATAAATCTGCAAAACCAAAACTACTAGCTGCCCGTGTCAAAATAAGGGCACCCAGAGTTTAGGTTAAAACAATAAACCCCAGGTCAGTCATGGGACTAGTGTGAGAACTAAAACAGTTATTTAAAACTTTACTTTAAAGTTAGGTAAATCAAGGGACCACGCCGTATAACACGGAACGGGTTTCCTCCCAAGAACACCAGTGCATAAAACAAACAGCGCAATGCTAAATAAAGAAAAATGAAGCTGTTATAAGACCCAGGTCCTATCACACAATGCAACGCAAGCCGGGGGATAGGGTTTTCCCTTATAACAGCCAAAGAATGCTTGATACGTTTTAAAATAAATCATTTGATACTATTATCAGTGTATAGTGTATAAAACAACTTCAAATCATAAGTATCAATCATAGGCAGCATGGGTACCATATATCATGTCGCCATACTAGTTCTACAATTAAAACCGCAAAATCACGTATTTGGAAATCGGATTTCCGTTTATGAACCGAGGCAAAAGATAGTCCTCAACTGATTCGAGACTGTCTAGCCCGAGCCTCAGGCAAGTACTCTGTCAAGCCTTTGGATCATCAGGGCCGGTCCACCGATGTGGATTAAAATTCCTGAACACTGCGTTTCCCCGCCCTTTGGGGCGTAAGTGAGCCAACGAATGACTCCATCGGACCCGGATCGTCCGATCAAACCGAGGCGCCTCGCAACAGCAACAACCACACAGATGAAAAGTATATAAATGTCAGGGCTGGTAGGTCACTGACACCACCCTAGCTAGAAGGAAACGCATGCCCTCCCCGAGGTCCTCTCCCATTTCTGGTTCAAATCCGGGGTGTGAGGCTCGCGAATTCATGTTACACAAAGCTATGCCACACAGGCGGTGCTTTGATCATCAACCACAAGACTTTGCTTTTCAACAGAAGCCTTGATCATTTTCATCTTAGGCATGCCACACAGGCAATTCACTCTATGCATTTTGTAACACCCCGCCTCCGCTAGGGTCACTCGCAAAGGAATGCACTAGCTTTAGAGGGGCATTATTGGTAAACATGCACAGAAATATCACAAGACAGAACATATAAAATAGCGGAAGTAAAATCGAACTTTCATAAACATCAATAGTTAAGGTCTAAAGCCTTTTACATTAGAGTACATCAAAACCTGTCTTGCAATAGTAAAGAAGCATAAAGACTTTTTCATAAATTATTCCCCAAGTAAAAACAGTAAAGTAGCCATAGCCAAGAAAAGTCCAAGCCATCCATGATGACCTTCAAGCAGAAGAAATCCGAACTAAACAACAGTATTTCCTCCCTGTAACCTGGGGTGGAAACGGAAGAAAAGAGGCGAAACAAAACGGGTCAGTCAAAAAGACTGAGTAAGCCCTATCTACTATTAGCATAAAAACTAGTAAAGTTAACTGACATGAGAAACTGAGATGAACATAAGCATGATAACAAGATAGATAAGCTAAATCAAAATAACAGGATGAACTACTGAACTCAGATAAACTAAGGTGTCATGATAAATTACGATGTCAAGATAAAACAAGGTATCACATCGTCAGGTTTCTATCAAGTATAATATCCCAAGATATCAATCACGTATAACGTCCCATGATATCTATCCTGTATTTTAGCTCTGCACCTACCGCACTAGTATCCCCACCGTGTCATGTGTTAACCAAGAATGACCCTCACTCAAAAGTCGTGTAATGGTCCATGTCAACCTAATATATCACATATATAGGTTACTCAACTTGTATGTTTTATTCCATGTAAATGTTCAGTCCCTTGCCGTAGACTATACGGGCTTTCCCATGAGATTCTATATTACTTTAACATAGTTCCATGATCCTTAAGATCGGTTTGGACTGTTACCCTAAACCTAGCTAGGGTCTTCCAACATGAATTATCGTTTGTACAACTAGGACTTATGCTACCTAGGGCTACTAGGGATTATGCTTACCTATTGCACGTTTTCGTATCTCGGTTTGGGTTCAACCACCTAGGGCCACTAGGGATTACGCTAACCGCCAACCGCGCCCTTTTTCCCACGCATATATCGTGAATCGTTTTTCCATGACTGTATGCACATGTATCACATCGTGCCATCCGAGTCCTGTCACAGGGCAAATCAAGAAGTACAGGACTCGGTCGGGAGCTTTAGATTTATCTGCCGATGCAGATGCTAAGGTCTGTTTTTTCCTATACGTGGCTATGGTCCCACGAGACCACTCCCTCAACTAGTGAAAGACAAGACAGGATAAATCCTGTATGAGAACACAACATTGGCCAACCCACATCCAAGCCTTACCGCACCCATAATTAGATAGCAATTATGGTCTTTTGGGTGTTCTCTGCCTTTCCGTACATACACGCTTGACCAAAGATGGTAGGTAGCCTGACGAAATGCTATCTAGGGTACGACCGTGTATCGTCGACTATCCCCTATCCATCCCCGTCTTTAGGTCGCTCGTATAGCAACCAAGGCATACTCTTGGTTCTTCTAACGCAGACCTTAACCTCTCATGAGCCTAGTATAATCACCTGGCAGCTCATAGAGGGATACCAAGAATACCCTCACGTTCCCCGAAGCCGCTGCTTCGTTACCCAGTTCGCTGGAGCCTTTATCCAAATCAGATACTTGCTCCTACTCGTATACTTAAACGATGACCTACCGTATTAGGTTACTCATCTATCTATGAACTGGTCTAAACTTCCTTGACTAAGAATCATTACTTAGTTATTCTTCAACTAAGGTTTACCACTTAGCCTTATTCCCGCTATCCTTGTTAACTACGGTTATCCACCTAATCCTCAGAACTAGGGTTTACATAATGGATTAAGTGTCACTCAAGTTCATGACTTAACCCGTCTACAAATCATGTCAAAATTGGCTAAGTATCCAAGTTCAAGACTTAACCCTACAAACCATGCTCAAGTTGGTTAAGTATATTAAGCAATTCACGACTTAACCTCGTCCAATTATCATTCTAGATTGGTTAAGTATATATTAACTTGACCCTATCAATTTACTTAGTCAAATCGGTCAAGTGTATTCAAGCGATTCGTGACTTAGCCTTATCATGTTTTCACGTTATATTGGTTAAGTATTGGTTAACTTAACCACAATAAATTAACGAGTTAGATTGGTTAAGTATAGGTCACTTAACCACATCAATTCATCATGTTTAGATTAGTTAAGTGTTTAACTTAACCCCATTATACTACCAAGTGGGATTAATTAAGTCAGGCTAACTTAACCCCATCCGTTAACCGTATTTTTCGGTTAAGCGTCATTAAGAAAACTTACTTAACCTTACCAAGTTATCGCGTTGGATTGATTAAGTGTTGGTTAACTTAACCCCGTCCACTAGTCATATAAAAATGGTTAAGTGTCATTAGGCAAATCAAGTTACTTAACCTACCCACCCTTGTCATGTTTTGTTAAGTATCATTAGCCTAATCAAATTACTTAACCCATTTGTCCATGTCATATTTGGTTAAGAGTCATTAATCAAATTAACTTAACCCTATCATGTGGCATTAATTACTTAATGCACCTTCACCTCTCACATTAGACTTTGTTGTGGTTACTAGTTAAGCCGGTCGGTTCGGGGTAGCTTTACACCACAACTTGGTCTAACCTCGGGTTCTAGCACAACATGACCAACTTCTCACATTGGGTCCTATTGTTTGCAACTACTAGTTAGGCCGGTCGGTTCCGGGTAGTTTTACGTTGCAAACTCAACCCAACCTCGAGTTGGCCTCACTTATATTATCTAAGTGTCATGTCCATTATGTTTCCAACACATATTACAAGTTCTCAAGCAATTGGGTAGACCTAACTTAATAGGTAAATTTCCAATGGGTAGACCTAACTTAATAGGTAAATTCCCAAGCTTATGTTTTCAAGCATACTTACATGTCAACTTCCATGTTATATTTCAAGTCATGTTTTCAAGTATAAACACATGTCATATTTAACGTTACATGTTGTCATGTTTATACCCATTTACCCAAATCATGTTCATGTCATTATGTTTTCCCATAATGTGACCCCAACGATTTTAAACTCGCATAATGGATTCAAAGAAGGAACTTGTCAAAGGCATGACAAAACGGGGTATAAAGCCACTAGTTGAACATGGTGGCAAATGAGACATAATGTGTTCATTAACTTGCATGTTACATTCTTAAGCCTCAAAAACATGCATAACGTTCAAACTTGGCAAATAAGCGAATCATGATGATAAATGACATAGAATGATGGCTAGATGTTCGCATATGACATTACATGCAAGCTATCATAAGGGGTATGATAGTTCTCATGTTGCCAAAATGCAACATTTAACATAAAGGCCAAAGCTTTATGACCACAAGATCAAGATGAAGACTTCATAAACTTGCATGACATGATAGCATGTATTATACTCAATGATCAAACCCAAACTTGCACATGAACATTTAACTTCATAGTTAATATCTAAGAGTAGGGAAAGGGCTTACATTGCTATGAAGGCACAAAAGATATGACAAAGCCCTTATGCAATCAAATAGACCCAAAATGCAAGCTCTAACAAAAAAAACCCTTGAGCCAAAATGATCAAAACCCTTGCTTTATGATGCAAAGATAGAAACTTGACTTGAATGTAAGCTAATGACACTCATACAAGCTTGAAAACACTTGTATGCATGGAAAATCTCTCATAAAAACAATTTAGAAATTTTATGAAGAAAGTGGAGGCCATGAGAGGTAAAATTTTGCCATAGTTTAGTTGCATGAATGAATAATGATGATTTAGGGTTAGGTTAGTGTCTTATTTATAGATTAGGCAAGTGTTTTAGGCCATAGGATTAAACCCTAGTTGCAATCTCAGCCCTTAAAACCGAATCTGGCCCCCATACTCAACACAAACCCAAAATGGTGCACCAGGCAGAACTGCCCGGCTGGACCAAGTCGACAGCCAAGTCGACAGGGCTGTCGACTTGGGTCCAACCAAGTCGACTCCCAAGTCGACAGGGCTGTCGACTTGGGTGCTCTGGCGGTAATTTTCCCGCCTGGCCCAAACTGGCCCAAATTTTCAAATTCAAACTTGAATTTGAAATCTGTTTTTACCTTGAAATTTTCTGAAAACTTCGTTGGGCCTTAATCGGGTCATACAGACTCCGATTTTCGAAAACTCGGACTCTATTTCGCGTATTTTTCCGAGACGAACACAATGGCATAGCCTGTTTTACTTGATTCAGAATTTAAAAATGAAATTCTGCCTTGATTCTCGTTTTAACACGTTATCGAAAAATACGGGTTGTTACATTCTCCCCACCTTTTAGGATTTCGTCCCCGAAATCTCCAAGTTAGGAAGAACATATCTTACCATCCATCATCCATCTACTCAAAACATCATCCACAAGCAACCATTGTCCTTAGATGATTTCTAATGTTGTATGAATATATGCAAAACGTGTGTGTACATGTTCCTTAGCTAATGCTAATGATCAGGCCTGAATAATCTTTCTAATGCAGAATATGTATAGTGCCATGAATCCAACATGTATGCAAATAGTCCTAGTCATATAGATACTATATGCGTGCACAATCATTCATTCATATGCAACAATCGCATGATAACACATTCGATTTCATCCATAAACAAGTATAAATACTCGTGCATATGCAATATGAAATGCGACCGAGTCGAGCTAGTATCTAATGTGTATTCGCGCATCCATGAGCAACCACTTGCAACCATATCAATCATAACATGTTCCAAATACATGTTTACATCCATAGGGTTCTACCTAGGGTTCCCTGAAACAGGGTCGAGAAGATAAACAAGACAAAACTCCTTACGGGGTTCGTTACAGAAAATAAGACCGAGAGGATATTCACAAAAGATAGCCTACAAGCAAGCTCTACAGGAAAACAGGGATCAAGGATATACTCTCAAAAAGAGATATCATGCGCGTATCGAGTCTTTGACCTCAATGTCGTATTTCCTTGTGCTTAATTCCATTGTGCCTTGACCGTCTTTTAACTTCGCGATTTCATAGCTTCTTATTTCCTGTTTCCATTACGTGAGCTGGAACTCATTTCTTCGTCGCCTCTCGTTCCACTTGCACTTATCCTTTTCCTAGAATACTTGGCGCAAACATGACTGCGTACTCATGATCTCATGCAAGCTTTCCAAAATTCACTAGTGTGTCTTGGATCTCATTTATATACTATAAGGTATTCCATGTAGAAGAACTTTCTCTTGAAAGTAAACAGATGTCAACCAGATTATCATGCGCACTTACTAGGATGACCTCTATAACCCATGCATAAATGAAGTAAACCATCCGTCTTATTGGCGAACACCACTCGATCGGGCTTCAAATTTCCAATAAAGGCATCAAGGGATTCTAAGTAACTAGTCATGACAGAACCTCAAAAAGGTTACACGGTACTTCGAGGGCATTACCAAGGCTAGTCAAAAGGTCTAACTACCCTCCTATCAAAACCGAGAGTGGCACCCCCTACTGGATAACCACTTCATCCCTAGAATCCATCCATAGCTTATAAATATAAGCATTATTTCCAAACTCAACACTTGGCATAAACATTCTCAAATCCCAACAGGTCATGTATAAATGGACTGATTCTCCAATAGGACCTTGAGACAAAAATGGGATCCTCTATTACGCTAGTACTTAAGGTGTAGAGACTCAACTACCGAAGCGGACTTAAATGATGCGGGGATCAAAACAAAGTCTTGGCGAGATGATAGAAAAGAATAACTAGATCTTCAACAAGGATGTTATCCCCCTACTCAGGTACTCTAGTGAGGGAATACAATTACCTTCACGATGATCTTGTCCCTGTCCCACAATACTTAACTATCCGTCCCGTTTCACCATACCAAAGATACTTTTTCGTTATGGGTTCAGCCATACCAACAAGTTGCTCATCCTTATGCTCGTATCCTTTATCCTCTTTCTCAATATCCTTTCTTATAACGCGGCCACTGGTCTCTCGAGAACCACCTCCATCGCATGGAAAGCACTTTCGTAGATAGAAAAGACTAGTCGCAGTTAAAACCACTGTGACTACAAATGGAGGAAAGAAAGGAGAAGAGATCCAATTAAGGAAACAAGGATAGTGCTAATGGCCTTTGGGGAATAGCCTTTTTCTTTTAAAAGAAAATTTTCTTGAAAAATGCTTCTTTGTAAACGGTTTTCAAATAGTTTTCATAAGGTCTTTAAAAACTTTTGCCCAGTCTGGTAACCTTCTGCTCTGATACCAAATGTAACACCCCGCCTCCGCTAGCGTCACTCGCAAAGGAATGCACTAGCTTTAGAGGGGCATTATTGGTAAACATGCACAGAAATATCACAAGACAGAACATATAAAATAGCGGAAGTAAAATCGAACTTTCATAAACATCAATAGTTAAGGTCTAAAGCCTTTTACATTAGAGTACATCAAAACCTGTCTTGCAATAGTAAAGAAGCATAAAGACTTTTTCATAAATTATTCCCCAAGTAAAAACAGTAAAGTAGCCATAGCCAAGAAAAGTCCAAGCCATCCATGATGACCTTCAAGCAGAAGAAGTCTGAACTAAACAACAGTATTTCCTCCCTGTAACCTGCGGGGGCGGGAACGGAAGAAAAGAGGCGAAACAAAACGGGTCAGTCAAAAAGACTGAGTAAGCCCTATCTACTATTAGCATAAAAACTAGTAAAGTTAACTGACATGAGAAACTGAGATGAACATAAGAATTATAACAAGATAGATAAGCTAAATCAAAATAACAGGATGAACTACTGAACTCAGATAAACTAAGGTGTCATGATAAATTACGATGTCAAGATAAAACAAGGTATCACATCGTCAGGTTTCTATCAAGTATAATATCCCAAGATATCTATCACGTATAACGTCCCATGATATCTATCCTGTATTTTAGCTCTGCACCTACCGCACTAGTATCCCCACCGTGTCATGTGTTAACCAAGAATGACCCTCACTCAAAAGTCATGTAATGGTCCATGTCAACCTAATATATCGCATATATAGGTTACTCAACTTGTATGTTTTATTCCATGTAAATGTTCAGTCCCTTGCCGTAGACCATACGGGCTTTCCCATGAGATTCTATATTACTTTAACATAGTTCCATGATCCTTAAGATCGGTTTGGACTGTTACCCTAAACCTAGCTAGGGTCTTCCAACATGAATTATCGTTTGTACAACTAGGACTTATGCTACCTAAGGCTACTAGGTATTATGCTTACCTATTGCACGTTTTCGTATCTCGGTTTGGGTTCAACCACCTAGGGCCACTAGGGATTACGCTAACCGCCAACCGCGCCCTTTTTCCCACGTATATATCGTGAATCGTTTTTCCATGACTGTATGCACATGTATCACATCGTGCCATCCGAGTCCTGTCACAGGGCAAATCAAGAAGTACAGGACTCAGTCGGGAGCTTTAGATTTATCTGCCGATGCAGATGCTAAGGTCTGTTTTTTCCTATACGTGGCTATGGTCCCACGAGACCACTCCCTCAACTAGTGAAAGACAAGACAGGATAAATCCTGTATGAGAACACAACACTGGCCAACCCACATCCAAGCCTTACCGCACCCATAATTAGATAGCAATTATGGTCTTTTGGGTGTTCTCTGCCTTTCCGTACGTACACGCTTGACCAAAGATGGTAGGTAGCCTGACGAAATGCTATCTAGGGTACGACCGTGTATCGTCGACTATCCCCTATCCATCCCCGTCTTTAGGTCGCTCGTATAGCAACCAAGGCATACTCTTGGTTCTTCTAACGCAGACCTTAACCTCTCATGAGCCTAGTATAATCACCTGGCAGCTCATAGAGGGATACCAAGAATACCCTCACGTTCCCCGAAGCCGCTGCTTCGTTACCCAGTTCGCTGGAGCCTTTATCCAAATCAGATACTTGCTCCTACTCGTATACTTAAACGATGACCTACCGTATTAGGTTACTCATCTATCTATGAACTGGTCTAAACTTCCTTGACTAAGAATCATTACTTAGTTATTCTTCAACTAAGGTTTACCACTTAGCCTTATTCCCGCTATCCTTGTTAACTACGGTTATCCACCTAATCCTCAGAACTAGGGTTTACATAATGGATTAAGTGTCACTCAAGTTCATGACTTAACCCGTCTACAAATCATGTCAAAATTGGCTAAGTATCCAAGTTCAAGACTTAACCCTACAAACCATGCTCAAGTTGGTTAAGTATATTAAGCAATTCACGACTTAACCTCGTCCAATTATCATTCTAGATTGGTTAAGTATATATTAACTTGACCCTATCAATTTACTTAGTCAAATCGGTCAAGTGTATTCAAGCGATTCGTGACTTAGCCTTATCATGTTTTCACGTTATATTGGTTAAGTATTGGTTAACTTAACCACAATAAATTAACGAGTTAGATTGGTTAAGTATAGGTCACTTAACCACATCAATTCATCATGTTTAGATTAGTTAAGTGTTTAACTTAACCCCATTATACTACCAAGTGGGATTAATTAAGTCTAGGCTAACTTAACCCCATCCGTTAACCGTATTTTTCGGTTAAGCGTCATTAAGAAAACTTACTTAACCTTACCAAGTTATCGCGTTGGATTGATTAAGTGTTGGTTAACTTAACCCCGTCCACTAGTCATATAAAAATGGTTAAGTGTCATTAGGCAAATCAAGTTACTTAACCTACCCACCCTTGTCATGTTTTGTTAAGTATCATTAGCCTAATCAAATTACTTAACCCATTTGTCCATGTCATATTTGGTTAAGAGTCATTAATCAAATTAACTTAACCCTATCATGTGGCATTAATTACTTAATGCACCTTCACCTCTCACATTAGACTTTGTTGTGGTTACTAGTTAAGCCGGTCGGTTCGGGGTAGCTTTACACCACAACTTGGTCTAACCTCGGGTTCTAGCACAACATGACCAACTTCTCACATTGGGTCCTATTGTTTGCAACTACTAGTTAGGCCGGTCGGTTCCGGGTAGTTTTACGTTGCAAACTCAACCCAACCTCGAGTTGGCCACACTTATATTATCTAAGTGTCATGTCCATTATGTTTCCAACACATATTACAAGTTCTCAAGCAATTGGGTAGACCTAACTTAATAGGTAAATTCCCAATGGGTAGACCTAACTTAATAGGTAAATTCCCAAGCTTATGTTTTCAAGCATACTTACATGTCAACTTCCATGTTATATTTCAAGTCATGTTTTCAAGTATAAACACATGTCATATTTAACGTTACATGTTGTCATGTTTATACCCAATTACCCAAATCATGTTCATGTCATTATGTTTTCCCATAATGTGACCCCAACGCTTTTAAACTCGCACAATGGATTCAAAGAAGGAACTTGTCAAAGGCATGACAAAAGGGGGTATAAAGCCACTAGTTGAACATGGTGGCAAATGAGACACAACGTGTTCATTAACTTGCATGTTACATTCTTAAGCCTCAAAAACATGCATAACGTTCAAACTTGGCAAATAAGCGAATCATGATGATAAATGACATAGAAAGATGGCTAGAAGTTCGCATATGACATTACATGCAAGCTATCATAAGGGGTATGATAGTTCTCATGTTGCCAAAATGCAACATTTAACATAAAGGCCAAAGCTTTATGACCAAAAGATCAAGATGAAGACTTCATAAACTTGCATGACATGATAGCATGTATCATACTCAATGATCAAACCCAAACTTGCACATGAACATTTAACTTCATAGTTAATATCTAAGAGTAGGGAAAGGGCTTACATTGCTATGAAGGCACAAAAGATATGACAAAGCCCTTATGCAATCAAATAGACCCAAAATGCAAGCTCTAACATAAAAACCCTTGAGCCAAAATGATCAAAACCCTTGCTTTATGATGCAAAGATAGAAACTTGACTTGAATGTAAGCTAATGACACTCATACAAGCTTGAAAACACTTGTATGCATGGAAAATCTCTCATAGAAACAATTTAGAAATTTTATGAAGAGAGTGGAGGCCATGAGAGGTAAAATTTTGCCACAGTTTAGTTGCATGAATGATTAATGATGATTTAGGGTTAGGTTAGGGTCTTATTTATAGATTAGGCAAGTGTTTTAGGCCATAGGATTAAACCCTAGTTGCAATCTCAGCCCTTAAAATCGAATCTGGCCCCCAAACTCAACACAAACCCAAAATGGTGCACCAGGCAAAACTGCCCGGCTGGACCAAGTCGACAGCCAAGTCGACAGGGCTGTCGACTTGGGTCCAACCAAGTCGACTCCCAAGTCGACAGGGATGTCGACTTGGGTGCTCTGGCGGGAATTTTCCCGCCTGGCCCAAACTGGCCCAAATTTTCAAATTCAAACTTGAATTTGAAATCTGTTTTTACCTTGAAATTTTCTGAAAACTTCGTTGGGCCTTAATCGGGTCATACGGACTCCGATTTTCGAAAACTCGGACTCTATTTCGCGTATTTTTCCGAGATGAACGCAATGGCATAGCCCGTTTTACTTGATTCAGAATTTAAAAATGAAATTCTGCCTTGATTCTCGTTTTAACATGTTATCGAAAAATACGGGTTGTTACACATTTGATATCCATCTGTATATAACCCTGAGCTCGTACGTCTCAGAGAAGGGCGTTAAGCAAGAGAATAAATTCTCCGCCGCCAAACAGATATATATTTAATAGAAATCAATCACACAGAGTAAAATCCAATGTCAGACACACAGTCCATTTACAAGTCTGTTCTGGGTCCGAACGAAACCGGAGGCACCTAGTACCCCGCATATCCATCGATCTCCAAGTACGTTTGGACGATCACCAACTGTTTCCATCTTCTTGGGTGTACATCCTAATCAAGATCATCAGTAATCACCCAAACGATGTGAAGACCTCCGGTCTTCGACCACCGTCTTCATCTTCGACACCACGTCGAATCAATTATTCAGAATGGGATAAACCCGGTCTTTCTGAATAACTCGCGTATATAATAAATAAGTATTACACAAACGCAAAATACGCCTCATTCCAATTCAGAATATTCTTTTATTCAAATATTCCTATACTTTGGGAAAAGTTCCCATTAATTTTATCAAAGATAAATTCTTTAAATTTATTCTTTAATCTCCTTTGAATATCAATTCAAACTTGTCGGGATTAGCGAACCACACCGAAGTAATCATTTATTTTATTTCCCAATCCCAACCTATTCATCCCATGAAGTAAAACCGGTAATACTTCATATCTAACACCACAGTGTTATCGGTAAATTCAATTACCATTTCGCGTTCAAATCTAATTAAAGATTTAACTATCGCTTGGAGAAAAACTGGTGATGCTCCATTCTCGATCTTTTTAATCTAATTAAAGATTCATTAAAACTCCACTTAGTTCTAATCTTTAACTGGGTTAAAGAATCGGTGTCATTTAAAACACGGTTCACGATAAACCCAAAATCACATTTCATTAATTATCGGGTTAAAGAACAAGTGTTATTTAAAACACTGTTCACGATAAACTCAAAATTCAATTCCAATTCAATTCCAATTAAATATTACATAATTGGTACACTTCATTAAATCTAAATAAAAAGATTTAATCTTTTCTCAACTGGGTTCAAGAATAGTGTTAATAAAGACACCATTCACGACAAACCCAAATCGCATTTGTTATTAAATACGAGGCTCTGAATAGAAAATATATCGGCTTATATTCAATATCAAATTCTATGACCAACAAATATCGTATTGGAAATAACGATATATATACATATCTTTCAAATTTTCATAACAACATCTGTATGATCACGAAATCCAACATCGAAATATTCCAAAGACAATTTCGATTCAAATCCATTCCAATTCAATTATTGGAAATTCTGGTTATATTTCAAAACCATTTCAAACTCACTTTATTTATTTTTAAAAATAAATAAATTACTATTCTAGTTCAAAACTAGTTCATTTCGATAAAAATCTATTTTTATCTTTTCAAATATGGAGTTTTTCATCCCAATTCTTTCTAAATCATTTCTTATGATTTTACACAAATTATTACTATTTTTAATAATTTTATCAAGGCCCGTACAGTCGATTTCCATCAACGGCCATCGAACTGCACTTACAGCGACCTTTTTCAAATTTGATTTGGACATAATTCCAAATCCAGCCGTTAGATTTCTAATTTCTAACATTCGTTAGAAAGCTCTTTTCAATACGAACCCAACGGTTCCGGTTTTAGGAGAATCTGACGGTCGGATCTCCCGCAATATCCATTCGAAGTCAATGGTCGAAATTCGCGAACTGCCGCGGCGCGGCGCGTTCTATTCAGGCCGTTATATTATATATATAATATATACATAATATATACTTCGTCGATTTCCTTCTAAAACGTATTATATAAATCGCTTTAAATTCGTTTTCAAAACGATTTCAACTTCATTTCAAATTCAAATCAAAATTGAAATTTTCTTTATAAATTCGTTTTAAATTCATTTCAAATTGATTTCAATTCAAATTGATTTCTAATTCAATTTCAGTTCGTTTTCAGTTCAATTCAATTTCAACTCGAATTCATTTATATTCAATTTCAATTCGAATTCACTTATATTCAATTTCAATTCGAATTCATTTCTATTCAGTTTCAGTTCGAATTTCAATTCTTTTCAAAATATCAGATTTTGAAATCACTTTCGATATTCATTATAAAATGAATGAAATCGATATAAATATCGTTCACGTCAAAATGGCGTCAATCTAATCAACACGGCTTCATATATTTCTATTTTCAAATATTCTATTTCAAATATTTCTTTTTCAAATATTTCTATTCAAATATTTCTTTTTCACATATTTCTATTCAAATATTTCTTTTTCAAATATTTCTATTCAAAACTGGAATGAAGCCCAATCAAGTACCATATAATGTTAATTATATGGATTTTCTACGCCACATGTACACAGTAACAACGATGAATAATCAACCATCATCCAAAGTGCATTCTACACTGTATAATCATCAAATATAAATATTTAACGCTCATAACAGTCTGTCAATCAATCGATCGACATACAACTAATTATTGGGATTAGTGTATGTCATATATCATCCCAATACCCGTGTGGGGTTTCAAACAATCAAACACAGATTTTATTTGTGCAATTGGGCAATGATTGACATAGAAATGTGTTTATTTTATGCTCTTATATCTTATCTTTTGTATATAAATAAATATTACTTGCGTATTGTTTTGTTACTTTTACAGATATTCCAACCCAGCCCGCATGCAACCAGAAATGTATAGAAATAGAATTCAATTTCCGGTGTATTTGCATTTTGAAGAATTGTAAATGAAGATATCACATCTAGTTGTTGTTGGACAAGAAAAGGATTGATAACAAGGCTTTGCACATCACAAATCAATGAAGAAGTGTCAAGGAAACAAGAGGAAAAGAGAAAAGGCCCAAATTTGCTTTATTTATCAAAGGCCCATTTACGTTTCTCATTGTAAACTAATTAGTGATGTGATGACCAGGCCCATTTATTATTAGGGTTAGGGTTTGGCTATCTACCCTATATATACCCTTGTAATGGCATTGTAGCCACTATCCTATCATATATCTCATTCTATTCTCTTCATTAATAAAACTCATTTTTCTTTTTATTTTATGCAATTTTCTATTTCTTTGCAATTAGTGTTGTCTACACGATTAGATTCGGTAGAACACTATTTGTATTCTGCATTTCTTTTCATTAGCGATTGACCGTCTGATTAGATTCAGCAGTAATCCTAATTTTAATTTTTCTGTTCGTTTAATTCTGTTCTGCAATTTTATTCCCATTGTTCTATTTTATCTTTAATCGTTGAATTTATTACAGATCTGATTAGGTTCGAATCTGCAGTAAATTTGATTGCATCTTTTAATTGTAGTTTCACTTTTTATTTTGTTTTGCAAAATCAACCTCCAGCTTCGTCTAACACGCCCAAGAAAAAAAAAATAATTTTTAATTAAACCTCCCTGTGTTCGACCTGTATGCTACACGCCTGTATGCTTGCAGAATTTATTACAAATGTCGCGCTTTTCTAATTCATAGACTAGCGTGGATCAAGTTTTTGGCGCCGCTGCCGGGGAGGCAATATTTAAATTTTATTATTTATTTAATTTCTGATTCGTGTTAGTTTTATTTCATTGTATTTCCTTTTTGTTTTGTTGTATATATATATATATATAAAATCTTGTTTGGTGAGATTTGGTATTATTTAATGATGCTACATTCTTCTATATAAGAGGAAAAAAATCTTGCTAGTTTTTCTTTGATTTCTTTGCCTTTTATTCTCAATCTATTCCTTTTCTTTCTTCCCTCTTTTCAAAAAAAAAAAAAAAGTTGCCAAATTTTCTTTTATTCCTTTCCTTTCAACTCTGTTTTCTGTACATAACTTTTTCTTCTTCTACAAGTCTCTCTTCTTTTCTCTCTAAAAAAAAAAAAGAAAAAAAACAACAAAAAAATAAAAAGCAACACAAGTTTCTTTCTTTTTTTCTTCTCATCCCATATTCCAAGTTCATCACCAGACAGATCACAAATTTCTGAACACCGCCCACATCATCTTTCCCAACAAATCAAAAAAAAAATAAAAAAAAATTTCTCTTTCTTTCACTTTCTTCTCATTTATTTCTTTCCTGTCTTTACCCCCTTTCTTGTTTTCAGTACATTTAATTTCTTCCTCCTTTTATAAGTTTCACCAGAAAAAAAAATCCGAAAACAATTGTTCTTTTGAATTCTTTCCAACTTTTTCCTCTGCCAGCAAATACCAACTCCTGTCGCAAACATCACGCAAACTCCAATCATCCACCTGACCCCCAACCCATCATAAATTCTCAACTCCCTTCATCGAACACAAGCCTTCCATTACAAAAAAAATTTCCGCAATCCTTCACCAAAACCGCATCATCTTCCACCTACCCAATTCGAACACAAAAATCCAACCCCACTCTTCGCAAGCAACCACACAAAAACAACCGCAAATACCAATTCAACATCATCGCTCAAAACCCAGCTTTAAATCGAAATGCCCTCCTCAATTATCAACACTTCGGTGTCCACATCCCCCAGATCAATCCACGCAATTACAAACCCAAATCGCAAAATCACAATCAGCGAAATCCATAGCTGAAACTGTCCCTCACCGAACTGATCTTCAACCGCAATTTCCTGAAAACTCCAAATCCGAAATCACGCAAACCCGATTAGCAGCAAACCAATCAATTTCAGGAAGAAAATTAGGGGCGCAAGAACAGGCAAACCCGATTTGGAACCTTCAATCGAAATCAAATTCGATTAAAAAAAAAGGAACGAGGGAACAGCGATTTTCTTTTCTTTTTGACCAAGTTTGAGGGCGTGCGTTTTGTTTCTTTTGTTCTCATTGGAATTTATAAAAAAGGTACGGTTATTATAAAAAAAAAACAAGGGCGTGAGAATTTGGTATTACTGAGGGGTCCATCTTGATTTTGGTTAATTCATTTGCAAGACGTGAGTTTAATTTGGGTGAGAACTATTTGTTGTGAGATTTCCCAAGATACTTTCTGTGATTTTGTTGACTTGAGGTTGGATATATATTTTTTTAAGTTTCTGATTTGTTGCACTAGTTTGAAAGGCAGTGTGACATAAGGCAAGTTGGACTTTTGTGTATTTGTTTAGGCCCTTTCATTTCCAATTTCAAATTCCATTTCCCATTTTTTTAAATCAAAATCAAGGCTCAAGTGAAAGAAAAGAATCCAAACATCGAACAAGCAATTCAAAGGTCGGTCAATTTGCAAACAGAAGTGAATCGCAAGCGCTACCCAAATATTCTGGACGGACCGCCTCACACCACTGTAAAATTTTCTAACTCTACAGGTGCTCTGCTGCAAAAGAAAAAAAATATAGACAATTGTTGTAAAATTCTCTTCAGGGGCAGCGGCTTTGAATGTACAATTTTTAATTTTTGCAATTATTTTGGGTGATTTCTGCATTTTTTTATTCATTCTGTTAAGGGCAATACCCCAATTCACATAAGGTGAGGGATTTCATCACCCTTTCCTTAGCCCACAAATTGCATTTCATCGTAGAATCTGACTAATAATAACGGTTAGACGTTGGACTTAAGGGAGTCACGGGCTCATCTAGGGCTTAATTATATTGTGATAGTTGATTCATTTGGAACAAATTATTTCTTGGTGTCTAGACTACGGCAGAGAAATAACCGTTTGTAAATATTACGGTGATTCGTAAATATTATATCGGTTGTTACTCTGAAGGTACTTAAACCTTCGGCTGCATTGCTAGGGTGATTCCTGGTGCACCGATAACCCCTGTCCGTTAACTGGCTGAGAAATCTTTTGATCTAAGTAATCAAACGCATCACTCTATAATTTGGGGTTATGAGCCAATAAGGACAGAAAACTTCACTGTAGCTAATTTCTGTGCTTGCATTTAACAACAATGTGTGAAAAAAGTGTTAGCCAACAAAATTCTCCTAGGGGTTCTCGAATCAACCAAAATTTTCCACCCGAATTGGATCAAAATTGAGTGAATCAAAATTTTCCAAACTTTGGGGATCAAAATCAAATAAATCAAAATTTTCAAAATCTCAGTATCCAAATGGATAGACCCTTGTCTCTTCGTGATCGATGTTATCCTACTAAGACCGTTCAACCATCCTATCATATATCTCATTCTATTCTCTTCATTAATAAAACTCATTTTTCTTTTTATTTTATGCAATTTTCTATTTCTTAGCAATTAGTGTTGTCTACACGATTAGATTCGATAGAACACTATTTGTATTCTGCATTTCTTTTCATTAGCGATTGACCGTCTGATTAGATTCAGCGGTAATCCTAATTTTTATTTTTCTGTTCGTCTAATTCTGTTCTGCAATTTTATTCCCATTGTTCTATTTTATCTTTAGTCGTTGAATTTATTATAGATCTGATTAGGTTCAAATCTGCAGTAAATTTGATTGCATCTTTTAATTGTAGTTTCACTTTTTATTTTGTTTTGCAAAATCAACCTCCAGCTTCGTCTAACACGCCCAAGAAAAAAAAAAAAAATTTTTAATTAAACCTCCCTGTGTTCGACCTGTATGCTACACGCCTGTATGCTTGCAGAATTTATTACAAATGTCGCGCTTTTCTAAATCATAGACTAGCATCGATCCAGTTTTTGAATTTCTCACCTTGATCGGCAGTCCACCAGTGAATTTGGGAAGCGCTAGCGCGTTCACACCCCACTTGGTGTGCAACCGCTCCAACAATTCGAATTTTAATAAATTCTATGAATTAGAAAACTTGATCGACAGTCCTCCAGTGAATTGATTCCCCGGCAACGGCGCCAAAAACTTGATCGACGCTAGTCTATGAATTAGAAAAGCGCGACATTTGTAATAAATTCTGCAAGCATACAGGCGTGTAGCATACAGGTCGAACACAGGGAGGTTTAATTAAAAAAAAAAAAAATTCTTGGGCATGTTAGACGAAGCTGGAGGTTGATTTTGCAAAAAATAAAATAAAAAGTGAAACTACAATTAAAAGATGCAATCAAATTTATTGCAGATTCGAACCTAATCAGATCTGTAATAAATTCAACGATTAAATATAAAATAGAACAATGGGAATAAAATTGCAGAATAGAATTAAACGAACAGAAAAATAAAAATTAGGATTACCGCTGAATCTAATCAGACGGTCAATCGCTAATGAAAAGAAATGCAGAATACAAATAGTGTTCTACCGAATCTAATCGTGTAGACAACACTAATTGCTAAGAAATAGAAAATTGCATAAAATAAAAAGAAAAATGAGTTTTATTAATGAAGAGAATAGAATGAGATATATGATAGGATGGTGGCTACAATGCCATTACAAGGGTATATATAGGGTAGATAGCCAAACCCTAACCCTAACCCTAATGATAAATGGGCCTGGTCATCACATCACTAATTAGTTTACAATGAGAAACATAAATGGGCCTTTGATAAATAAAGCAAATTTGGGCCTTTTCTCTTTTCCTCTTGTTTCCTTGACACTTCTTCATTGATTTGTGATGTGCAAAGCCTTATTATCAATCCTTTTCTTGTCCAACAGCAACTAGATGTGATATATTCATTTACAATTCTTCAAAATGCAAATACACAGCAAATTGAACTCTATTTCTCTACATTTCTGGTTGCATGCGGGCTGGGTTGGAATATCTGTAAAAGTAACAAAACAATACCCAAGTAATATTTATTTATATACAAAAGATAAGATATAAGAGCATAAAATAAACACATTTCTATGTCAATCAAATACCCCCACACTTATCTTTTACTCGTCCTCGAGTAAAAATAAAATGAAAAACTAACTAGATAGGTCGCACTTTCATAGGAAACACGATTGCATTGAGCGCATGCAACAAGCCGTTAAGCCTCTAGGTGTCCCTAGTAGGACGAGTGGTGTCTCGTGATGGTTTTCAGCGGATACTACCCACAAAATACAAATGCAGTATGCTATGATTCTAATGAGACTTCATGAATGCAATGGACATATGCAAAAATAAAAACGAAAAATGACAACACGACTTATTTCAGGAAAGTGGTACAACAAATTAAGTTGACAATTTCTAGTCAGTTGATTGTACTTTAAATACCTCTACTTGTCACAAATTTTCAATATAAATCAAGTTTTCAAATGTTAAATTCCAGTTTGGCCAGTTAGTTCGGTTGATAACATAGTGCGGCCATGAAATAAATTCTTAGTTTGCTTGGCACAGTTTGCAAAGTGGTATTCTAATTTTCTCATGTATGGCTAGTCAAATCAATAAGGTCAAGAAGTGTTTGGGTATCGTCGCTTATTCTTTATTCTATAAAATTTTAAGATTTATGATTAAGTACATACACCTAACTAAAAAGACCAAGGTTTACCACTCATGCACTGCCTCGCGGACTAACGGAGAGTAGGTAAAGAGCTTGGCGGATTGTGCAGGCCGACTTTGACTTTGTCAACAACGTGTCGGTAATCCTTAGGTGTCCAATCTCATAAAATGAGACCAAGATATTCCGACTTTGACTTTATGTCTAAAACAGCCGATGAAGCTTGGCGGTTTTTAGAAGATTATTCTTAAAAGGACGTGCAGTGGGAATCGATTCGTGTTCCCATTCGTACTTCTACTAGAGGAGTGCATGTCGTGGACCCAAGTCAAATTCCCTTAGAAAATCAAACTCCTTAAGTCGGAGAAGTGTTACCCCACTTTTACTCTCAGGACCAAGCCAATGCTATAGCTCAAAATAATCCTTACTCCTCCACGTACAACCCTGGTTGGAGGAACCACCCAAATATTTCCTGGTCAAACCCCAATAATTCGGCTAACCCATCTCATGTGCAACCCTTTATTCCCAATCCGAATTACCAAGCTCCTTCTTCCAATTCTCAAACATCTCAAGCTTCACCTCAATCCAAACAACCTTATAGGCACCCCAATTTTCAATCATCAAACCAATCCTCTTAATCTTCTCTACCATCACAAGAAATTGTGCGTTTAGAAAAACAGTTGAGCTCTTACGAAGCCAAAATAAACTCGCAAGACGCTAAAATGGACCAAATGATGAATATGATAAAGGAAATGGCGAAAAATAACGAGAAGGGAAAATTGCCTAGTCAACCTGAGGTGAATCCAAAATATAACTCTCGTGCTGTGAATTCTTGTGAGGACGAAAACCATAACCCAGTCAACGCTATTACAACCCTTCGATCTGGAAAGAGGATTGATAATAACATGGGCGACCCTGACGAACCTTCTAACTCGACCCCAATCCCTAATCTTGATGATCACCCATTGGCTTCGAATGCCAATTCCTCTAAAACTCAAGTTCCCTTAAGTGTTGGCAATCCCAACAGTTCTTCTTCCAGTGTCGGCAAACCCGACCCACCTTCGAAAATTAATGTTGGCAATACCAACATTCCATCTTCTACAACCTTACCACCTTCTCTTCCCTTGGATAAACCTTCTTCTTCGAATGATGAACCTCATCACAGAGTCGAAAAACCAGTAGCTCCTTTTCCTCATAGACTCAATAATAAGAAGAAAGCGGCAAATTTCGATAAAATTCTGGAAATTTTTAAACAAGTCCGTGTGAACATTCCTCTTTTAGACACCATTGAATAAATTCCTCAATATGCTAAATGTCTTAAGGAATTGTGCACACAAAAACGTGCGACCAATGTCCCAAAAACCGCTTTTCTAACTGCAAATACAAGCTCTGTTCTTTCGAATCTTGCCCCAGTCAAGTATAACGACCCTGGCTGCCCTACGATTGATTGTAAAATAGGAAACACTCACATCTCTCGTGCCCTACTCGACCTTGGTGCCAGTGTCAACCTTCTCCCTTATACTGTCTATCGTCAACTTGGACTAGGGGAGATTAAACCAACAAACATCACACTTCAACTAGCCGATCGATCTGTCAAAAAGCCATTGGAAATTATCGAAGACGTCTTGATACAGATCGAACAGTTTTACTTCCCTGTCGATTTTATAGTTCTAGAAACAGAGCCTGTCTCAAATCCCAAAGTTCAAATACCATTGATCTTAGGACGCCCTTTCTTAGCAACCTCTAATGTTGTCATTAATTGTAGGAATGGTCAGCTTCGACTTTCCTTCGGGCACCTAACCATTGAGCTAAACATCTTTAATCTCAATAAACAACCTAGGGATTTTGAGATCGATGAAGTTGACATGATTCAAACCACAGTTGATGAAACCTCTAGTGACACTTCTGAAGCCTTGAAAATGTGTCTTGACCATTTCGACTCTGATTTCGACGAACTCGAATACATTTCTGAACTAAACAAAATTCTTGACTCCGACACTTCGTCACCTGAATCAAACCAAGGAATGTTGACCAATATTGATACACAAGAACTTCCTAAGTTAGACCTCAAACCCTTGCCACCAGACCTTAAGTATGCTTACTTGGACCCATCACAAACTTTTCCCGTAATCTTGGCCTCTGATCTTACTGAAAACCAAGAAGAAAAACTTTTGGATATCTTGCGGGAAAATAAGGATGCCTTGGGGTGGGAAATTAGCGATATAAAAGGAATTAGCCCATCCATTGTGGAACATCGCATACATTTAGTTGATGAGGCTAAACCCACCCGTGAGGCTCAAAGGCGATTAAATCCAAACATGAGAGAAGAAGTCAAGGAGGAGATAATCAAATATCTAGACAATAACATCATCTATCCCATCTCTGATAGTACTTGGGTGAGTCCGGTACAAGTTGTACCAAAGAAGTCGGGGGTCACAGTAATCAAAAATGACAGTAATGAACTCGTCCCAACAAAATTCAAAACAAAATGGCGTGTGTGTATAGATTATCGGAAGCTTAACTCAGCCACACGAAAAGACCCTTTTCCCTTGCCCTTTATTGACCAAATGCTCGAACGCTTAGTGGGACATGAGTACTACTGTTTTCTCGATGGATACTCTGGCTATAACCAAATCCATGTTGCTTTAGAGGATCAACATAAGACCACCTTTACTTGTCCCTTTGGAACCTTTTCTTATCGTCGCATGCCTTTCGGTCTTTGTAATGCCCCCGCGACTTTCCAAAGGTGTATGATGAGTATTTTCTCTGATATGGTGGAAGAATTCTTGGAAATATTCATGGACGATTTTTCAATTTATGGATCATCTTTTTCCCAATGCCTCACTCATTTAGAACTCGTCCTTAAGCGTTGTAAGGAGAAATCACTCGTGCTTAATTGGGAAAAATGCCATTTCATGGTAAAAAGTGGGATAGTTCTAGGTCATGTCATCTCCAAAGATGGCCTAGAAGTCGATAAATCCAAAATCGATTTGATTGCTAATTTACCTCCTCCTAAGTTTGTCAAAGATGTTCGTTCATTTCTTGGCCATGCAGGATTCTATAGAAGATTCATTAAGGATTTCTCAAAAATTTCAAAACCTCTCTCGAATTTACTTGCCAAAGACGTAAAGTTTGAATTTTCCAATGATTGCAAAACATCTTTTGAAACTCTTAAATCAATCTTGACCACAACTCCCATCATTCAACATCCTGATTGGACTCAACCCTTTGAAATTATGTGCGACGCTTCTGACTTTGCAATTGGAGCCATCTTGGGTCAACGAATTGATAAACTCCCTCGAGTCATTTACTATGCTAGCAAAACCTTAAACGAGGCCCAATTGAATTACTCAACTACTGAAAAGGAAATTTTGGCAGTTCTCTTCGCTCTTGAGAAATTCAGACCATATCTCATAGGATCCAAAGTCATAGTTTACACGGACCATGCTGCCCTACGATATTTGCTTTCTAAAAAGGATGCCAAGGCCCGCTTGATTCGTTGGATTCTTCTTCTTCAAGAATTCGATATAGAAATACGAGATAAAAAGGGTTCTGAAAATGCCGTAGCTGATCATCTCTCTCGAATTGTGCACGAAAATGATAACGACACCCAAATAGATGACTATTTTCCTGACGAACAAATTCTTTCCATCTCTAACACCCCTTGGTACGCTGACATTGTGAATTATCTTGTCACACTAAAAATGCCCGCTGAATGGTTGAAACAAGATAAACAAAAATTTCTCTCGAAAGTTCGAAACTTCTATTGGGACGACCCATATCTTTTCAAATACTGTCCAGACCAAATCATTCGAAGGTGTGTGCCCGATCATGAACACCAAAGTATTCTCTCCTTCTCACATGACCATGCTTGTGGCGGTCATTTTGGAGCAAGAAAAACTGCCGCAAAAGTTTTGCAAAGCGGTTTTTATTGGCCCACACTCTTCCGTGACGCTTTCGAATTTTGCTCTAAATGTGAGTGATGTCAAAGAACGGGTCGAATCTCTAAGTGAAACATGATGCCTCTCAACCCCATTTTAGTGATTGAGTTATTCGATGTTTGGGGCATCGATTTCATGGTACCATTCCCTAATTCATTTGGGAATCTTTACATCTTACTTGCGGTAGATTATGTCTCAAAATGGGTTGAAGCCATCCCGACCAAAACCAACGACAACAAGGTTGTTATCAAATTTCTCAAAGAGAACATCTTTTCATGCTTTGGCACACCTCGAGCTATCATTAGCGATAATGGCACTCACTTCTGTAATCGAGCTTTTGAATCCTTGCTCAAGAAATACTCAATCACACACAAGCTGTCAACACCTTACCATCCACAAACTAGTGGGCAAGTAGAAGTTTCCAATAGACAAATCAAACAAATTCTTGAGAAAACCCTGAATTCCAATAGAAAAGATTGGTCCGTAAAACTGATTGATGCACTTTGGGCTTTTCGCACTGCTTATAAAACCAATCTAGGGATGTCACCATATCGATTAGTCTTTGGAAAAGCCTGTCACTTACCTCTTGAATTGGAGCATCGTGCTCTTTGGGCCATAAAATTTTTGAACCTTGACTTAGAAAAAGCCGGCTTACATAGGAAGTTACAAATTTCGGAATTAGAGGAATTAAGAAATGAGGCATATGAAAATGCGAAAATCTACAAAGAAAGAACCAAAGCCCAACACGACAAAAACATACTTCGTAAGGAATTCAACGTAGGTCAAAAAGCTCTTTTATACGACTCTAGACTTCACTTGTTTCCAGGAAAACTCAGATCTCGATGGACTGGACCTTATGTCATGAAAACAGTATACCCTCATGAAGCGGTTGAAATTGAAAATCGTAGGGATGGAAAAGTCTTCAAAGTAAACGGTCAACGACTGAAACCATTTTTGGAATTCGAGCAATATGACGAAGATGACTCTATCGATCTGCATGATCATCCACCATGAAATCAGGTGGTACACGTTCTTTTCCTTTTATTTTTCTTTTTCATTTTTTTGTTTTTTTTTTTTTGCCTTAGACAGTTGGAACACTGTCTCAATCAAGTGTGGGGGGGAGTCTGCATTTCATCCATTTTCATTTTTCTTTGTTTTTATTTCTTTTTATTTTCAGCCATTTAAGTAGGACCATCATACATTTTAGATTGTAGTAACATACCATAATTTTTTTTGAAATACGACGCATTTTCAATTGATACAGCAAAATAAGTTCACAATTTTTAGCCAGTTGATAGTATTTTTTTCTCTCAATTTAGATCGAATAGGAAATATAATGAAAATTTTAATTTTGAGGGATAATAGTGTAACCGGTACATAGGGAGATTCTTAGGTGATGGCCATGAAATCTATTATATATTGTAGACTTTGTTTAAATAAGTGGAGGACTTAAAATACTTATATTGGCTTTTCAAATCTTTAAAACTAAGTTGTGTTAAGTTGAATTCGCGTAACTCTCTTTTGTGCTTATATTTTCGATAATAATAATAATAATATTCCAAGGGTATCCAACATTGCTTGTATATCGAGCGTTGGTGTGCAAACCCGCCAAGCTCTATCCAACACGTTGTTGACAAAGTCAAAGTCGGAATATCTTGGTCTCATTTTATGAGATTGGACACCTAAGGATTACCGACACGTTGTTGACAAAGTCAAAGTCGGCCTGCACAATCCGCCAAGCTCTTTACCTACTCTCCGTTAGTCCGCGAGGCAGTGCATGGGTGGTAAACCTTGGTCTTTTTAGTTAGGTGTATGTACTTAATCATAAGTCTTAAAATTTTATAGAATAAAGAATAACGACGATACCCAAACACTTCTTGACCTTATTGATTTGACTAGCCATACATGAAAAAATTAGAATACCACTTTGCAAACTGTGCCAAGCAAACTAAGAATTTATTTCATGGCTGCACTATGTTATCAACCGAACTAACTGGCCAAACTGGAATTTAACATTTGAAAACTTGATTTATATTGAAAATTTGTGACAAGTAGAGGTATTTAAAGTACAATCAACTGACTAGAAATTGTCAACTTAATTTGTTATACCAGTTTCCTGAAATAAGTCGTGTTGTCATTTTTCGTTTTTATTTTTGCATATGTCCATTGCATTCATGAAGTCTCATTAGAATCATAGCATACTGCATTTGGATTTTGTGGGTAGTATCCGCTGAAAACCCTCACGAGACACCACTCGTCCTACTAGGGACACCTAGAGGTTTAACGGCTTGTTGCATGCGCTCATTGCAATCGTGTTTCCTACGAAAGTGCGACCTATCTGGTTAGTTTTTCATTTTCTTTTTACTCGAGGACGAGTAAAAGATAAGTGTGGGGGTATTTGATTGACATAGAAATGTGTTTATTTTATGCTCTTATATCTTATCTTTTGTATATAAATAAATATTACTTGGGTATTGTTTTGTTACTTTTACAGTTATTCCAACCCAGCCCGCATGCAACCAGAAATGTAGAGAAATAGAGTTCAATTTGCTGTGTATTTGCATTCTGAAGAATTGTAAATGAAGATATCACATCTAGTTGCTGTTGGACAAGAAAATGATTGATAACAAGGCTTTGCACATCACAAATCAATGAAGAAGTGTCAAGGAAACAAGAGGAAAAGAGAAAAGGCCCAAATTTGCTTTATTTATCAAAGGCCCATTTATGTTTCTCATTGTAAACTAATTAGTGATGTGATGACCAGGCCCATTTATCATTAGGGTTAGGGTTAGGGTTTGGCTATCTACCCTATATATACCCTTGTAATGGCATTGTAGCCACCATCCTATCATATATCTCATTCTATTCTCTTCATTAATAAAACTCATTTTTCTTTTTATTTTATGCAATTTTCTATTTCTTAGCAACTAGTGTTGTCTACACGATTAGATTCGGTAGAACACTATTTGTATTCTGCATTTCTTTTCATTAGCGATTGACCGTCTGATTAGATTCAGCGGTAATCCTAATTTTAATTTTTCTGTTCGTTTAATTCTGTTCTGCAATTTTATTCCCATTGTTCTATTTTATCTTTAATCGTTGAATTTATTACAGATCTGATTAGGTTCGAATCTGCAGTAAATTTGATTGCATCTTTTAATTGTAGTTTGACTTTTTATTTTGTTTTGCAAAATCAACCTCCAGCTTCGTCTAACACGCCCAAGAAAAAAAAAATTAAACCTCCCTGTGTTCGACCTGTATGCTTGCAGAATTTATTACAAATGTCGCGCTTTTCTAATTCATAGACTAGCGTCGATCAGGCAATGTGTAAAATATATCGTCCCAATCAATATCAGTCAATGTGTGTATATAAACAAATCGTCCGATTTGCTTATTTTTTTTATTTCATTTCATATTCACGTTAAAAATTCTATTTTTAACTGTAAAATATTTTCCACTATAAAATATTTTATTTCATTTCACAACACATCACACAATCAACTACAAATCAAAATCAAACAAACAAGCATACAAGCCGTCCATGGTCTGTGGACGACGGGTGTCGTGTGCTACTAAACACCGTCTGCATCCTAGTATATATATTTCAACTAGAAAAATAAATTAAAGGTGAGAAGTTCTCACTAATTGCTAATCCAATCCCACGACTCTTCTTTGTAGAAATTTTCGCCGTTCTCGCCTCTTGCCACTTTCTTTGCCCGTATTCTCTACATATGTAAAAATCACTTCTTTACTTCGCTATTGAATATATAAAAATCGAATTTTTACTTCGCAATTCAATATATAAAAATCGAATTTTTACTTTGCTATTCAATATATAAAAATCGAAATTTTACTTCGCTATTCAATATATAAAAATCGAATTTTTATTTCATTATTCAGTATATAAAAATCGAATTTTTACTTTGCTATTCAATATATAAAAATTGAATTTTTACTTTGCTATTCAATATATAAAAATCGAATTTTTTACTTCGCTATCATGTGTATAAAAATCACATTTTTATACTTCTACCATATAAAAGATTATATTTTTATATTTCACATATGATAAAAATCATATTTTTAATCTCTATCTATATAGATAAAAATTCTAACTTTCTATAAATAAAGATTCAAACTTTCTTATCTTATACAACGTTATATATAATTTAAATACCTCATTAACATTAAATCAAAGTAAAGGAGTAAAAGCTCACCCTCTCCTTTGCAAAAATTGAATTTCCTTGATGGAGGAAGGCCCACAGCAAACGGTGGAGGCGGGGGAAGCCGTGACTGGCGGAGGTGGGTCCTATAGGGGCGGTGGTGGCTGTTTGAACGGGTTTGGGGGTTTTGCGCGGCTGGAGGAGGGACAACGAAGGATGGGTGGCTCAGCGTCGGAGGGAGGAACCTCGCGGGGGTCTAGGGTTCGATTGAGGATGTGGGGGGGGGGGGAGGCGATCGATTCAGAAGAGGGGGAGGTTGGAGATGGAGGGTGGTGTGCCTCTGGCGGGCGGCGCGGTTACTGGGGGGGCGCGGCATCAGAGAACGGCGGCGGATACCCCCCCTCCCCCGTCGTGCTCCTCCATTTTTTTTATTTTCTTTCTTTTGAAATCGAACAGATAAAGGAGGAGGGGGAGAGAGAAAGTGAAGGGTAGGGTTATTATATTTTTTATTTAATTTCAAAAAGTTGACTTTTTCATTCGACCTCTAAACGAGGCCCACCGCCTGCCGTCCATAACTAAATACCCCCATTCTGAACACAATGGGATATGTATCGTAAGCTGATTCGGCTGTTACAATCAGTTTTCATTTAAATCAAAGTATAATTCTTTGTATATTCAATTTAAACATACATTTCAAATTACCAAGGCCACATACACTCTTTATAAATTACAGAAAAATATTTTCTAGCTTCGTATTGACGATACGGTCCTAACAAAACTAGTTTCGTCGAATTCCGAGACCATTTGAAAAATGGCCAATTTCCAGTCGATTAAAATCAACTAAAATTGGTCAAACGCGTTTTCCTTTGCCACGCTTACATATTGAATTGAAAAATTACAAAATTTGAAACCTAGTAATAATTTGACATTGCGGACCCAACAAAAGTGGTTTCGTCGAAATCCGAGGTCGTTTGCAAAATTTCCATTTTTAAGGCCCTGAATTCCATAGCGACTATTCAGAATTTTCAACTGGACATATCTTTTGATTCCCGCTATGAAATTTCTATTTTTCGGATTTGTTGGAAAGATATTTTCAATTAGATTCCATTATTTTTGGTTTCACTAAAATCCGGTTTGTTTTGCACCCGGTACATTCATTTGAAGTTTGAAATCGAATTATCGAACTACCGCGCCATTTTCAATTCCTTTTATAATTATAAATAATTATTTATATTCTATCGTCGATTCAAACGAATATATACATTTGAATTATATTCAAAATAAATTTCTCGTCGATATTATTTAAAATTATTCATTTTAAATAATCCAAATTCGCTAAAATTGCCAAAATAAAAATTTTAAATTGGCCCTGATTTCCGGGTTATTACAATCTCCCCCACTTAAAACTTTTCGTCCCCGAAAAGGAACGAAGCCGAAAGTTGTTTAACAAATCAACTCAACTTTCATTATTTTCATTACGGCTTAAGTTCTTCAACTATTCAGTTTCTAAGAAATTTTCAAATTTTTCAAAAATTTGGCTAACACCCTAAATTTTCGAAAAATTTCGCCATAGCCTCCCCTACACCGGGAGCACGGGAAAATCCCGAAATTGCCATACAGGCCTTCTGATCTCTAAAAGAAAAAGAAAAATCCAAGCGGCTAGCCAATCGGCTCATAAAATCATCATCACCCAAACAAAACAGTAAATTATGGTAAACATGTACCTATTTGTCGGGCAAACAATTTTATTCTCTGCTCTAGCTTCCTTGCTATGACCTGTTCAAAGTAACTACATGTATATGCAAGCAAATGCGACAAATTTTCAATACAATTCACTATTTGATACAATTAGGCGTAATGGTACAAATTTTAATTAATCAAACTATAATCAAACAACACAATCAGCAATCAATTAGTTGATTATCATTTCAAATTTATAACTTTGATATATAGTCTAAAAATCAGATTTTTGATGCAAAATCACAACAATAAGCCCTATCTAATTTTGGTTCTCACACAAGTCAATAGGAAATATATAGATATTACACGTTCGTCACTCGAATATAAATTCTGATGATGATATATCAATCATCAGAATCACCCCCGGGCGACTAGAGTGTAACTCTATACCTATCCAATATATCAAAACTTCGAATACACGCTAGCTAGGTGCATATGCAAAATCTTTATATATTGGATTTTCCTAATCAATATGAAATAAATAATCAAATACGAATAATTGATTTAAAATTTTCAAAACAAAACTCGTTCATTTTAAAAATATACTCTTCACACTCGTTCTAGGATACTAAGATCCTATCTCTAACGAGTCATTCTAATTGGACACTACTAATCCAATATCTGATGAATTCTTTCGTTTGGTTCTAATGTGTCTTGTTCTCTGAGCTTTGTAAACCAAAGCTCTGATACCAAATGTGATGACCGGGAATTTTGCTCGATCTGAATCAGTCGCTAAACCGACCCAGACCGTTCGAAACGCCTGATTGTTCTGAGAACACGACAAAATAGAACGCAGACGGAAGAACATTTCATTGTATATTACCACAATTCCATCAGTTTACAAGAATATACAGAGTATGAATCAATATTAAACGGAAATATCAGAGATTTAAATTACATTTAAATACATCGCAGCGGAAAATAATACAATACACAAATAGAAGAGATATACGGATACAAAGCTTTCCGGATATCATTCCAGCTGTAAACCAGGATCCTGTGAATATAAATATGCAAAACCAAAACTACTAGCTGCCCGTGTCAAAATAAGGGCACCCCTAGTTTAGGTTAAAACAATAAACCCCAGGTCAGTCATGGGACTGGTGTGAGAAAATAAACAGTTATTTAAAACTTTACTTTAAAGTTAGGTAAATCAAGGAACCACGCCGTATAGCACGGAACGGGTTTCCTCCCAAGAACACCAGTGCATAAAACAAACAGTGCAATGCTAAATAAAGAAAAATGAAGCTGTTATAAGACCCAGGTCCTATCACACAATGCAACGCAAGCCGGGGGATAGGGTTTTCCCTTATAACAGCCAAAGAATGCTTGATACGTTTTAAAATAAATCATTTGATACTATTATCAGTGTATAGTGTATAAAACAACTTCAAATCATAAGTATCAATCATAGGCGGCATGGGTACCATATATCATGTCGCCATACTAGTTCTACAATTAAAACCGCAAAATCACGTATTTGAAAATTGGATTTCCATCTATGAACCGAGGCAAAAGATAGTCCTCAACCGATTCGAGACTGTCTAGCCCGAGCCTCAGGCAAGTACTCTGTCAAGCCTTTGGATCGTCAGGGCCGGTCCACCGATGTGGATTAAAATTCCTGAACATTGCGTTTCCCTGCCCTTTGGGGCGTTAGTGAGCCAACGAATGACTCCATCGGACCCGGATCGTTGGATCAAACCGAGGCGCCTTGCAACAGCAACAACCACACAAGGGAAAAGTATATAAACTTCAGGGCTGGTAAGGTCACTGAGACCACCCTAGCTAGAAAGAAACGCATGCCCTCCCTGGGGTCCTCTCCCATTTCTAGTTCACAACCGGGGTGTGAGGCTCGTGAATTCACGTTACACAAAGCTATGCGACACAGGCGGTGATTTGATCATCAACCACATGACTTTGCTTTTCAACAGAAGCCTTGATCATTTGCATCTTAAGCATGCCACATAGGCAATTCACTCTATGCGTTTGATATCCATCTGTATATAACCCCTGAGCTCGTACGTCTCAGAGAAGGGCGTTAAGCAAGAGAATAAATTCTCCGCTGCCAAACAGATATATATTTAATAGAAATCAATCACACAGACTAAAATCCAATGTCAGACACATAGTCCATTCACAAGTCCGTTTTGGGTCCGAACGAAACCGGAGGCACCTAGTACCCCGCATATCCATCGATCTCCAAGTACGTCTGGATGATCACCAACTGTTTCCATCTTCTTGGGTGTACAGCCCAATCAAGATCATCAATAATCACACAAACGACGTAAAGACCTCCGGTCTTCGACCACCATCTTCATCTTCGACACCACGTTGAATCAGTTATTCAGAATGGGATAAACCCGGTCTTTCTGAATAACTCGCGTATATAATAAATAAGTGTTACACAAACGCAACATACGCCTCATTCCAATTCAGAATATTCTTTTATTCAAATATTCCTATACTTTGGGAAAAGTTCCCATTAATTTTATCAAAGATAAATTCTTTAAATTTATTCTTTAATCTCCTTTGAATATCAATTCAAACTAGTTGGGATTAGCGAACCACACCGAAGTAATCATTTATTTTATTTCCCAATCCCAACCTATTCATCCCATGAAGTAAAACTGATAATACTTCATATCTAACACCACAGTGTTATCGGTAAATTCAATTACCATTTCACGTTCAAATCTAATTAAAGATTTAACTATCGCCTGGAGCAAAACTGGTGATGCTCCATTATTGATCTTTTCAATCTATTTAAAGATTCATTAAAACTCCACTTAGTTCTAATCTTTAACTGGGTTAAAGAATCGGTGTCATTTAAAACACGGTTCACGATAAACCCAAAATCACATTCCATTAATTATCGGGTTAAAGAACAAGTGTTATTTAAAACACTGTTCTCGATAAACCCAAAAATCAAAACCAATTCAATTCCAATTAAATATTACTTAATTGGTACACTTCATTAAATCTAAATAAAAGATTTAATCTTTTCTCAACTGGGTTCAAGAACAGTGTTAATAAAGACACCATTCACGACAAACCCAAATCACATTTGATATTAAATACGAGGCTCTGAATAGAAAATATATCGGCTTATATTCAATATCAAATTCTACGACCAACAAATATCGTATTGGAAATAACGATATATAAACATATCTTTCAAATTTCCATAAGAACATCTGTATGATAACGAAATCCAACACCGAAATATTCCAAAGACAATTTCAATTCAAATCCATTCCAATTCAATTATTGGAAATTCTGGTTATATTTCAAAACCATTTCAAACTCACTTTATTTATTTTTAAAAATAAAAAAATTACAATACTAGTTCAAAACTAGTTCATTTCGATAAAAATCTATTTTTATCTTTTCAAATATGGAGTTTTTCATCCCAAATCTTTCTAAATCATTTCTTATGATTTTACACAAATTATTACTATTTTTAATAATTTTATCAAGGCCCGTACAGTCGATTTCCATCAACGACCATCGAATTGCACTTACAGCGAACTTTTTCAAATTTGATTTGGACATAATTCCAAATCCAACCGTTAGATTTCTAATTTCTCACATTCTTAGAAAGCTCTTTTCGATACGAACCCAACGGTTCCGGTTTTAGGAGAATCCGACGGTCGGATCTCCCGCAATATCCATTCGAAGTCAATGGTCGAAATTCGCGAACTGCCGCAGCATGGAGCGTTCTATTCAGGCCGTTATATTATATATATAATATATACTTCGTCGATTTCCTTCTAAAACATATTATATAAATCGTTTTAAATTCGTTTTCAAAACGATTTCAACTTCATTTCAAATTCAAATCAAAATTGAAATTTTCCTTATAAATTTGTTTTAAATTCATTTCAATTTGATTTCAATTCAAATTGATTTCTAATTCAATTTCAGTTCGTTTTCAGTTCAATTCAATTTCAACTCGAATTCATTTATATTTAATTCGAATTCACTTATATTCAATTTCAATTCGAATTCATTTCTATTCAGTTTCAGATCGAATTTCAATTCTTTTCAAAATATCAGATTTTGAAATCACTTTCGATATTCATTATAAAATGAATGAAATCGATATAAATATCGTTCACGTCAAAATGGCGACAATTTAATCAACACGGCTTCATATATTTCTATTTTCAAATATTCTATTTCAAATATTTCTATTCAAATATTTCTTTTTCACATATTTCTATTCAAATATTTCTTTTTCAAATATTTCTATTCAAAACTGGAATGGAGCCCAATCAATTACCATATAATGTTAATTATATGAATAATCAACCATCATCCAAAGTGCATTCTACACTGTATAAGCATCAAATAAAAATATTTAACGCTCATAACAGTCTGTCAATCAATCGATCGACATACAACTAATTATTGGGATTAGTGTATGTCATATATCATCCCAATACCCGTGTGGGGTTTCAAACAATCAAACACAGATTTTATTTGTGCAGTTGGGCGATGTGTAAAATTTATCGTCCCAATCAATATCAATCAATGTGTGTATATAAACAAATCGTCCGATCTGCTTATTTTTTTATTTCATTTCATATACACATTAAAAATTCTATTTTTAACTGTAAATCATTTTCCACTATAAAATATTTTATTTCACATCACACAATCAACTACACATCAAAATCAAACAAACAAGCATACAAGCTGTCCATGGTCTGTGGACGACGGATGTCGGGTGCTACTAAACACCGTCTGCATCCTATTATATATATTTCAACTAGAAAAATAAATTAAAGGTGAGAAGTTCTCACTAATTGCTAATCCAATCCCACGACTGTTCTTTGTAGAAATTTTCGCCATTCTCGCCTCTTGCCACTTTCATTGCCTGTATTCTCTACATATGTAAAAATCACATTTTTACTTCGCTATTCAATATATAAAAATCGAATTTTTACTTCGCTATTCAATATATAAAAATCGAATTTTTACTTTGCTATTCAATATATAAAAATCGAATTTTTACTTCGCTATTCAATATATAAAAATAGAATTTTTACTTCGTTATTCAATATATAAAAATCGAATTTTTACTTCGCTATTCAATATATAAAAATCGAATTTTTACTTCGCTATTCAATATTTTAAAATCGAATTTTTACTTCGTTATTGAATATATAAAAATCAAATTTTTACTTCGTTATTCAATATATAAAAATCGAATTTTTACTTTGCTATTCAATATATAAAAATCGATTTTTTACTTTGCTATTCAATATATAAAAATCGAATTTTTACTTCGCTATCATGTGTATAAAAATCACATTTTTATACTTCTACCATATAAAAGATTATATTTTTATATTTCACATATGATAAAAATCATATTTTTAATCTCTATCTGTATAAATAAAAATTCTAACTTTCTATAAATAAAGATTCAAACTTTCTTATCTTATACAACGTTATATATAATTTAAATACCTCATTAACATTAAGTCAAAGTAAAGGAGTAAAAGCTCACCCTCTCCTTTGCAAAAATTGAATTTCCTTGATGGAGGAAGGCCCACAGCAAACGGTGGAGGTGGGGGAAGTCGTGACTGGCGGAGGTGGGTCCTGCAGGGGCGGCGGTGGCTGTTTGAACGGGTTTGGGGGTTTTGCGCGGCTGGAGGAGGGACAGGCGAAGGCGGGGTGGCTCGGCGTCGGAGGGAGGAACCTCGCGGTGGTCTAGGGTTCGATTGAGGATGTGGGGGGCGATCGATTCAGAAGAGGGGGAGGTTGGAGACGGAGGGTGGTGCGCCTCTAGCGGGCGGCGCGGTTACTGGGGGGTGTGACATCAGAGAACGGTGGCGGATCCCCCGCCCCCCCCCCCCCCCCCACGTCGTGCTCCTCCATTTTTTTTTCTTTTGAAATCGAACAGATAAAGGAGGAGGGGGAGAGAGAAAGTGAAGGGTGGGTTATTATATTTTTTTATTTAATTTCAAAAAGTTGACTTTTTCATTCGACCTCTAAACGAGGCCCACCGCCTGTCGTCCATAAATAAATACCCCCATTCTGAACACAATGGGATATGTATCATAAGCTGATTCGGCTGTTACAATCAGTTTCATTTAAATCAAAGTATAATTCTTTGTATATTCAATTTAAACATACATTTCAAATTACCGATGCCACATACAGTCTTTATAAATTACAGAAAAATATTTTCTAGCTTCGTATTGACGATACGGTCCTAACAAAACTAGTTTCGTCGATTTCCGAGACCGTTTGAAAAATGGCCAATTTCCAGTCGATTAAAATCAACTAAAACTGGTCAAATGCGTTTTCCTTTGCCACACTTACATATTGAATTGAAAAATTATGAAATTTGAAACCTAGCAATAATTTGACATCGCGGCCCCAACAAAAGTGGTTTCATCGAAATCCTAGATCGTTTGCAAAATTTCCATTTTTAAGGGCCTGAATTCCATAGCGACTATTCAGAATTTTCAACTGGACATATCTTTTGATTCCCGTTATGAAATTTCAATTTTTCGGATTCGTTGGAAAGATATTTTCAATTAGATTCCATTATTTTTGTTTTCACTAAAACCGGTTTGTTTTGCACCGGTACATTCATTTGAAGTTTGAAATCGAATTATCGAACTACCACGCCATTTTCAATTCTTTTTATAATTATAAATAATTATTTATATTCTATCGTCGATTCAAACGAATATATACATTTGAATTATATTCAAAATAAATTTCTCGTCCATATTATTTAAAATTATTCATTTTAAATAATCAAAATTCGCTAAAATTGCCAAAATAAAAAATTTAAATTGGCCCAGATTTCTGGGTTATTACAATCTCCCCCACTTAATACTTTTCGTCCCCGAAAAGGAATGAAGCCGAAAGTTGTTTAACAAATCAACTCAACTTTCGTTATTTTCATTACGGCTTAAGTTCTTCAACTTTTCAGTTTCTAAGAACTTTTCAAATTTTTCAAAAATTTGGCTAACACCCTAAATTTTCGAAAAATTTCGCCATAGCCTCCCCTACACCGGGAGCACGGGAATATCCCGAAATTGCCATACAGGCCTTCTGATCTCAAAAAGAAATAGAAAAAGCCAAGCGGCTCATAAAATCATCATCACCCAAACAAAACAGTAAATTATGGTAAACATGTACCTATTTGTCGGGCAAACAATTTTGTTCTCTGCACTAGCCTCCTTACTTTGACCTGTTCAAAGTAAGTACATGTATATGCAAGCAAATGCGACAAAATTTCAATACAATTCACTACTTGATACAATTAGGCGTAATGGTACAAATTTTAATTAATCAAACTATAATCAAACAACACAATCAGCAATCAATTAGTTGATTATCATTTCAAATTTATAACTTTGATATATAGTCTAAAATCAGATTTTTGATGCAAAATCACAACAATAAGCCCTATCTAATTTTGGTTCTCACACCAGTCAATAGGAAATATATAGATATTACACGTTCGTCACGCAAATATAAATTCTGATGATGATATATCAATCATCAGAATCACCCCCGGGCGACTAGAGTGTAACTCTATATCTATCCAATATATCTAAACTTCGAATACACGCTAGCTAGGCGCACACATAAAATCTTTATATATTGGATTGTTCTAATCAATATGAAATAAATAATCAAATACGAATAATTGATTTTAAATTTTCCAAACAAAATTCGTTTCATTTAAAAATATACTCTTCACACCTGTTCTAGGATACTACTGATCCTATCTCTAACGAGTCATTCTAATTGGATATTACTAATCCAATATCTGATGAATTCTTTCGTTTGGTTCTAATGTGTCTTGTTCTCAGAGCTTTGTAAACCAAAGCTGTTATACCAAATGTGATGACCGGGAATTTCGCTCGATCCGAATCAGTCTCTAAACCGACCCAGATTGTTCGAAACGCCTGATTGTTCTGAGAACACGACAAAATAGAACGCAGACGGAAGAACATTTCATTGTATATTACCACAATTCCATCAGATTACAAGAATATACAGAGTATGAATCAATATCACACGGAAATATCAGAGATTTAAATTACATTTAAATACATCGCAGCGGAAAATAATACAATACACAACTAGAAGAGATATACGGATACAAAGCTTTCCGGATATCATTCCAGCAGTAAACCAGGATCCTTTGAATATAAATATGCAAAACCAAAACTACTAGCTGCCCGTATCAAAATAAGGGCACCCCGAGTTTAGGTTAAAACAATAAACCCCAGGTCAGTCATGGGACTGGTGTGAGAACTAAAACAGTTATTTAAAACTTTAGTTTAAAGTTAGGTAAATCAAGGGACCACGCCGTATAACACGGAACGGGTTTCCTCTCAAGAACACCAGTGCATAAAACAAACAGCGCAATGCTAAATAAAGAAAAATGAAGCTGTTATAAGACCCAGGTCCTATCACACAATGCAACGCAAGCTGGGGGATAGGGTTTTCCCTTATAACAGCCAAAGAATGCTAGATACGTTTTAAAATAAATCATTTTATACTATTATCAGTGTATAGTGTATAAAACAACTTCAAATCATAAGTATCAATCATAGGCGGCATGGGTACCATATATCATGTCGCCATACTAGTTCTACAATTAAAACCGCAAAATCACGTATTTGGAAATTGGATTTCCATCTATGAACAGAGGCAAAAGATAGTCCTCAACCGATTCGAGACTGTCTAGCCCGAGCCTCAGGCAAGTACTATATCAAGCCTTTGGATCGTCAGAGCCGGTCCACCGATGTGGATTAAAATTCCTGAACATTGCGTTTCCCCGCCCTTTGGGGCGTAAGTGAGCCAACGAATGACTCCATCGGACCCGGATCGTCCGATCAAACCGAGGTTCCTTGCAACAGCAACAACCACACAGGTGAAAAGTATATAAACGTCAGGGATGGTAGGTCACTGACACCACCCTAGCTAGAAGGAAACGCATGCCCTCCCTGAGGTCCTCTCCCGTTTCTGGTTCACAACCGGGGTGTGAGGCTCGTGAATTCACGTTACACAAAGCTATGCCACACAGGCGGTGCTTTGATCATCAACCACAAGACTTTGCTTTTCAACAGAAGCCTTGATCATTTGCATCTTAGGCATGCCACATAGGCAATTCACTCTATGCGTTTGATATCCATCTGTATATAACCCCTGAGCTCGTACATCTCAGAGCAGGGTGTTAAGCAAGAGAATAAATTCTCCGCCGCCAAACAGATATATATTTAATAGAAATCAATCACACAGGCTAAAATCCAATGTCAGACAAACAGTCCATTCACAAGTCCGTTTTGGGTCCGAACGAAACCGGAGGCACCTAGTACCCCGCATATCCATCGGTCTCCAAGTACGTCTGGACGATCACCAACTGTTTCCATCTTCTTGGGTGTACAGCCCAATCAAGATCATCAATAATCACACAAACGACGTAAAGACCTCCGGTCTTCGACCACCGTCTTCATCTTCGACACCACGTCGAATCAGTTACTCAGAATGGGATAAACCCGGTCTTTCTGAATAACTTGCATATATAATAAATAAGTGTTACAAAAACGCAACATACGCCTCATTCCAATTCAGAATATTCTTTTATTCAAATATTCCTATACTTTGGGAAAAGTTCCCATTAATTTTGTCAAAGATAAATTCTTTAAATTTATTCTTTAATCTCCTTTGAATATCAATTCAAACTAGTCGGGATTAGCGAACCACACCGAAGTAATCATTTATTTTATTTCCCAATCCCAACCTATTCATCCCATGAAGTAAAACTGATAATACTTCATATCTAACACCATAGTGTTATCGGTAAATTCAATTACCATTTCACGTTCAAATCTAATTAAAGATTTAACTATCGCCTGGAGCAAAACTGGTGATGCTCCATTCTCGATCTTTTCAATCTAATTAAAGATTCATTAAAACTCCACTTAGTTCTAATCTTTAACTGGGTTAAAGAATCGGTGTCTTTTAAAACACGGTTCACGATAAACCCAAAATCACATTCCATTAATTATCGGGTTAAAGAACAAGTGTTATTTAAAACACTGTTCACGATAAACCCAAAAATCAATACCAATTCAATTCCAATTATATATTACTTAATTGGTACACTTCATTAAATCTAAATAAAAAGATTTAATCTTTTCTCAACTGGGTTCAAGAACAGTGTTAATAAAGACACCATTCAAGACAAACCCAAATCACATTTGATATTAAATACGAGGCTCTGAATAGAAAATATATCGGCTTATATTCAATATCAAATTCTACGACTAACAAATATCGTATTGGAAATAACGATATATATACATATCTTTCAAATTTCCATAACAACATTTTTATGATCACGAAATCCAACATCGAAATATTCCAAAGACAATTTCAATTCAAATCCATTCCAATTCAATTATTGGAAATTCTGGTTATATTTCAAAACCATTTCAAACTCACCTTATTTATTTTTAAAAATAAATAAATTACAATACTAGTTCAAAACTAGTTCATTTCGATAAAAATCTATTTTTATCTTTTCAAATATGGAGTTTTTCATCCCAATTCTTTCTAAATCATTTCTTATGATTTTACACAAATTATTACTATTTTTAATAATTTTATCAAGGCCCGTACAGTCGATTTCCATCAACGACCATCGAACTGCACTTACAACGACCTTTTTCAAATTTGATTTGGACATAATTCCAAATCCAACCGTTAGATTTCTAATTTCTCATATTCGTTAGAAAGCTCTTTTCGATACGAACCCAACGGTTCCGGTTTTAGGAGAATCCGACGGTCGGATCTCCCGCAATATCCATTCGAAGTCAATGGTCGAAATTCGCGAACTGCCGCGGCGTGGAGCGTTCTATTCAGGCCGTTATATTATGTATATAATATACACTTCATCGATTTCCTTCTAAAACGTATTATATAAATCATTTTAAATTCGTTTTCAAAACGATTTCAGCTTCATTTCAAATTCAAATCAAAATTGAAATTTTCCTTATAAATTCGTTTTAAATTCATTTCAAATTGATTTCAATTCAAATTGATTTCTAATTCAATTTCAGTTCGTTTTCAGTTTAATTCAATTTCAACTCGAATTCATTTATATTCAATTTCTATTCGAATTCACTTATATTCAATTTCTATTCGAATTCATTTCTATTCAGTTTCAGTTTGAATTTCAATTCTTTTCAAAATATCAGATTTTGAAATCACTTTCGATATTCATTATAAAATGAATGAAATCGATATAAATATCGTTCACGTCAAAATGGCGTCAATCTAATCAACACGGCTTCATATATTTCTATTTTCAAATATTCTATTTCAAATATTTCTTTTTCAAATATTTCTATTCAAATATTTCTTTTTCACATATTTCTATTCAAATATTTCTTTTTCAAATATTTCTATTCAAAACTGGAATGAAGCCCAATCAATTACCATATAATGTTAATTATATGGATTTTCTACACCACATGTACACAGTAACAACGATGAATAATCAACCATCATCCAAAGTGCATTCTACACTGTATAAGCATCAAATATAAATATTTAACGCTCATAACAGTCTGTCAATCAATCGATCGACATACAACTAATTATTAGGATTAGTGTATGTCATATATCATCCCAATACCCGTGTGGGGTTACAAACAATCAAACACAGATTTCATTTGTGCAGTTGGGCGATGTGTAAAATTTATCGTCCCAATCAATATCAATCAATGTGTGTATATAAACAAATCGTCCGATCTGCTTTTTTTTTATTTCATTTCATATACACATTAAAAATTCTATTTTTAATTGTAAATCATTTTCCACTATAAAATATTTTATTTCACATCACATCACACAATCAACTACACATCAAAATCAAACAAACAAGCATACAAGCCGTCCATGGTCTGTGGACGACGGGTGTTGGGTGCTACTAAACACCGTCTGCATCCTAGTATATATATTTCAACTAGAAAAATAAATTAAAGGTGAGAAGTTCTCACTAATTGCTAATCCAATTCCACGAGTCTTCTTTGTAGAAATTTTCTCCGTTCTCGCCTCTTGCCACTTTATTTGCCCGTATTCTCTACATATGTAAAAATCACATTTTTACTTCGCTACTCAATATGTAAAAATCGAATTTTTAATTCGCTATTCAATATATAAAAATCAAATTTTTACTTTGCTATTCAATATATAAAAATCGAATTTTTACTTCGCTATTCAATATATAAAAATCGAATTTTTACTTCGTTATTCAATATATAAAAATCGAATTTTTACTTCGCTATTCAATATATAAAAATCGAATTTTTACTTCGCTATTCAATATATAAAATTCGAATTTTTACTTCGTTATTGAATATGTAAAAATCGAATTTTTACTTCGTTATTCAATATATAAAATTCGAATTTTTACTTCGTTATTCAATATATAAAAATCGAATTTTTACTTTGCTATTCAATATATAAAAATCGATTTTTTACTTTGCTATTCAATATATAAAAATCAAATTTTTACTTCGCTATCATGTGTATAAAAATCACATTTTTATACTTCTACCATATAAAAGATTATTTTTTTATATTTCACATATGATAAAAATCATATTTTTAATCTCTATCTATATAAATAAAAATTCTAACTTTCTATAAATAAAGATTCAAACTTTCTTATCTTATACAACGTTATATATAATTTAAATACCTCATTAACATTAAATCAAAGTAAAGGAGTAAAAGCTCACCCTCTCCTTTGCAAAAATTGAATTTCCTTGATGGAGGAAGGCCCACAGCAAACGGTGGAGGTGGGGGAAGTCGTGACTGGCGGAGGTGGGTCCTACAGGGGTGGCGGTGGCTGTTTGAACGGGTTTGGGGGTTTTGCGCGGCTCGAGGAGGGACAGGCGAAGGCTGGGTGGCTCAGCGTCGGAGGGAGGAACCTCGCGGTGGTCTAGGGTTCGATTGAGGATGGGGGGGGGGGGGGCGATCGATTCAGAAGAGGGGGAGGTTGGAGACGGAGGGTGGTGCGCCTCTAGCGGGCGGCGCGGTTACTGGGGGGCGCGGCATCAGAGAACGCCGGCGGATCCCCCCCCCACATCGTGCTCCTCCAATTTTTTTTTTCTTTTGAAATCGAATAGATAAAGGAGGAGGGGGAGAGAGAAAGTGAAGGGTGGGGTTATTATATTTTTTTTTATTTAATTTCAAAAAGTTGACTTTTTCATTCGACCTCTAAACGAGGCCCACCGCCTGTCGTCCATAACTAAATACCCCCATTCTGAACACAATGGGATATGTATCATAAGCTGATTCGGCTGTTACAATCAGTTTTCATTTAAATCAAAGTATAATTCTTTGTATATTCAATTTAAACATACATTTCAAATTACCGAGGCCACATACAGTCTTACTAAATTACAGAAAAATATTTTCTAGCTTCGTATTGACGATACGGTCCTAACAAAACTAGTTTCATCGAATTCCGAGACCGTTTGAAAAATGGCCAATTTCCAGTCGATTAAAATCAACTAAAACTGGTCAAACGCATTTTCCTTTGCCACGCTTACATATTGAATTGAAAAATTACGAAATTTGAAACCTAGCAATAATTTGACATCGCGGACCCAACAAAAGTGGTTTCATCGAAATCCGAGGTCGTTTGCAAAATTTCCATTTTTAAGGGCCTGAATTCCATAGCGACTATTCAGAATTTTCAACTGGACATATCTTTTGATTCCCACTATCAAATTTCAATTTTTCGGATTCGTTGGAAAGATATTTTCAATTAGATTCCATTACTTTTGGTTTCACTAAAATCCGGTTTGTTTTGCACCCGATACATTCATTTGAAGTTTGAAATCGAATCATCGAACTACCGCGCCACTTTCAATTCCTTTTATTATTATAAATAATTATTTATATTCTATCGTCAATTCAAACGAATATATACGTTTGAATAATATTCAAAATAAATTTCTCGTCAATATTATTTAAAATTATACATTTTAAATAATCAAAATTCGCTAAAACAGCCAAAATAAAAATTTTTAATTGGCCCAGATTTCCGGGTTCTTACAATCTCCCCCACTTAAAACTTTTCGTCCCCGAAAATGAACGAAGCCGAAAGTTGTTTAACAAATCAACTCAACTTTCGTTCTTTTCATTACGGCTTAAGTTCTTCAACTTTTCAGTTTCTAAGTACTTTTCAAATTTTTCAAAAATTTGGCTAACACCCTAAATTTTCGAAAAATTTCGCCATAGCCTCCCCTACACCGGGAGCACGGGAAAATCCCGAAATTGCCATACAGGTCTTCTGATCTCAAAAAGAAAAAGAAAAAGCAAAGTGGCTAGCCAATCAGCTCATAAAATCATCATCACCCAAACAAAACAGTAAATTATGGTAAACATGTATCTATTTGTCGGGCAAACAATTTTATTCTCTGCTCTAGCCTCCTTGCTATGACCTGTTCAAAGTAAGTACATGTATATGCAAGTAAATGCGACAAATTTTCAATACAATTCACTATTTGATACAATTAGGTGTAATGGTACAAATTTTAATTAATCAAACTATAATCAAACAACACAATCAGTAATCAATTAGTTGATTACCATTTCAAATTTATAACTTTGATATATAGTCTAAAAATCAGATTTTTGATGCAAAATCACAACAAGAAGCCCTATCTAATTTTGGTTCTCACACCAGTCAATAGGAAATATATAGATATTACACGTTCGTCAATCGAATATAAATTCTAATGATGATATATCAATCATCAGAATCACCCCCGGGCGAATAGAGTGTAACTCTATATCTATCCAATATATCAAAACTTCGAATACACGCTAGCTAGGCGCATACGCAAAATCTTTATATATTGGATTGTCCTAATCAATATGAAATAAATAATCAAATACGAATAATTGATTTTAAATTTTCAAAACAAAATTCGTTTCATTTTAAAAATATTCTCTTCACACTCGTTCTAGGATAATACTGATCCTATCTCTATCGAGTCATTCTAATTGGATATTACTAATCCAATATCTGATGAATTCTTTCGTTTGGTTCTAATGTGTCTTGTTCTCTGAGCTTTGTAAACCAAAGCTCTGATACCAAATGTGACGACCGGGAATTTCGCTCGATCCGAATCAGTCGCTAAACCGACCCAGACCGTTCGAAACGCCTGATTGTTCTAAGAACACGACAAAATAGAACGCAGATGGAAGAACATCTCATTGTATATTACCACAATTCCATCAGATTACAAGAATATACAGAGTATGAATCAATATTACACGGAAATATCAGAGATTTAAATTACATTTAAATACATCGCAGCGGAAAATAATACAATACACAACTAGAAGAGATATACGGATACAAAGCTTTCCGGATATCATTCCAGCTGTAAACCAGGATCCTGTGAATATAAATCTGCAAAACCAAAACTACTAGCTGCCCCTGTCAAAATAAGGGCACCTAGAGTTTAGGTTAAAACAACAAATCCCGGGTCTAGTGTGAGAACTAAAAGAGTTATTTAAAATTTACTTTAAAGTTAGGTAAATCAAGGGACCACGCCGTATAACACGAAACGGTTTTCCTCCCAAGAACACCAGTGCATAAAACAAACAGCGCAATGCTAAATAAAGAAAAATGAAGCTGTTATAAGACCCAGGTCCTATCACATAATGCAACGCAAGCCGGGGGATAGGGTTTTCCCTTATAACAGCCAAAGAATGCTTGATATGTTTTAAAATAAATCATTTGATACTATTATCAGTGTATAGTGTATAAAACAACTTCAAATCATAAGTATCAATCATAGGCGGCATGGGTACCATATATCAGGTCGCCATACAAGTTCTACAATTAAAACCGCAAAATTACGTATTTGGAAATTGGATTTCATCTATGAACCGAGGCAAAAGATAGTCCTCAACCGATTCGAGACTGTCTAGCCCGAGCCTCAGGCAAGTACTCTGTCAAGCCTTTGGATCGTCAGGACCGGTCCACCGATGTGGATTAAAATTCTTGAACACTGCGTTTCCCCGCCCTTTGGGGCGTAAGTGAGCCAACGAATGACTCCATCGGACCAGGATCGTCCGAACAAACCGAGGCGCCTCGCAACAGCAACAACCACACAGGTGAAAAGTATATAAATGTTAGGGCTGGTAGGTCACTGACACCACCCTAGCTAGAAGGAAACGCATGCTCTCCCTGAGGCCCTCTCCCGTTTCTGGTTCACAACCGGGGTGTGAGGCTCGTGAATTCACGTTACACAAAGCTATGCCACACAGGCAGTGCTTTGAGCATCAACCACAAGACTTTGCTTTTCAACAGAAGCCTTGATTATTTGCATCTTAGGCATGCCACATAGGCAATTCACTCTATGCGTTTTATATCCATCTGTATATAACCCCTGAGCTCGTACGTCTCAGTGAAGGGCGTTAAGCAAGAGAATAGATTCTCCGCCGCCAAACAGATATATATTTAATAGAAATCAATCACACAGACTAAAATCCAATGTCAGACACACAGTCCATTTACAAGTCCGTTCTGGGTCCGAACGAAACCGGAGGCACCTAGTACCCCGCATATCCATCGATCTCCAAGTACGTCTGGACGATCACCAACTGTTTCCATCTTCTTGGGTGTACAGCCCAATCAAGACAATCAATAATCACCCAAACAACGTGAAGACCTCCGGTCTTCGACCACTGTCATCATCTTCGACACCACGTCGAATCAGTTATTCAGAATGGGATAAACCCGGTCTTTCTGAATAACTCACGTATATAATAAATAAGTGTTACACAAACGCAACATATGCCTCATTCCAATTTAGAATATTCTTTTATTCAAATATTCCTATACTTTGGGAAAAGTTCCCATTAATTTTATCAAAGATAAATTCTTTAAATTTATTCTTTAATCTCCTTTGAATATCAATTCAAACTAGTCGGGATTAGCGAACCACACCGAAGTAATCATTTATTTTATTTCCCAATCCCAACCTATTCATCCCATGAAGTAAAACTGGTAATACTTCATATCTAACACCACAGTGTTATCGGTAAATTCAATTACCATTTCACGTTCAAATCTAATTAAAGATTTAACTATCGCCTGGAGCAAAACTGGTGATGCTCCATTATTGATCTTTTCAATCTATTTAAAGATTCATTAAAACTCCACTTAGTTCTAATCTTTAACTGGGTTAAAGAATCAGTGTCATTTAAAACACGGTTCACGATAAACCCAAAATCACATTTTATTAATTATCGGGTTAAAGAACAAGTGTTATTTAAAACACTGTTCACGATAAACCAAAAAATCAATACCAATTCAATTCCAATTAAATATTACTTAATTGGTACACTTCATTAAATCTAAATAAAAAGATTTAATCTTTTCTCAACTGGGTTCAAGAACAGTGTTAATAAAGACACCATTCACGACAAACCCAAATCACATTTGATATTAAATACGAGGCTCTGAATAGAAAATATATCGGCTTATATTCAATATCAAATTCTACGACCAACAAATATCATATTGGAAATAACGATATATATACATAACTTTCAAATTTCCATAACAACATTTGTATGATCACGAAATCCAACATCGAAATATTCCAAAGACAATTTCAATTCAAATCCATTCAAATTTAATTATTGGAAATTCTGGTTATATTTCAAAACCATTTCAAACTCACTTTATTTATTTTTAAAAATAAATAAATTACTATTCCAGTTCAAAACTAGTTCATTTCGATAAAAATCTATTTTTATCTTTTCAAATATGGAGTTTTTCATCCCAATTCTTTCTAAATCATTTCTTATGATTTTACACAAATTATTACTATTTTTAATAATTTTATCAAGGCCCGTACAGTCGATTTCCATCAACGACCATCGAACTGCACTTACAACGACCTTTTTCAACTTTGATTTGGACATAATTCCAAATCCAACCGTTAGATTTCTAATTTCTCACATTCGTTAGAAAGCTCTTTTCGATACGAACCCAACGGTTCCGGTTTTAGGAGAATCTGACGGTCGGATCTCCCGCAATATCCATTCGAAGTCAATGGTCGAAATTCGTGAACTGCCGCGGCGCGGAGCGTTCTATTCAGGCCGTTATATTGTATATATAATATATACTTCGTCGATTTCCTTCTAAAACGTATTATATAAATCGTTTTAAATTCGTTTTCAAAATGATTTCAACTTCATTTCAAATTCAAATCAAAATTTTCCTTATAAATTCGTTTTAAATTCATTTCAAATTGATTTCAATTCAAATTGATTTCTAATTCAATTTCAGTTCGTTTTCAGTTCAATTCAATTTCAACTCGAATTCATTTATATTCAATTTCAATTCGAATTCACTTATATTCAATTTCAGTTTGTTTTCAGTTCAGTTCAATTTCAACTCGAATTCATTTATATTCAATTTCAATTCGAATTCACTTATATTCAATTTCAATTCGAATTCATTTCTATTCAGTTTCAGTTCGAATTTCAATTCTTTTCAAAATATCAGATTTTGAAATCACTTTCGATATTCATTATAAAATGAATGAAATCGATATAAATATCGTTCACGTCAAAATGGCGTCAATCTAATCAACACGGCTTCATATATTTCTATTTTCAAATATTCTATTTCAAATATTTCTTTTTCAAATATTTCTATCCAAATATTTCTTTTTCACATATTTCTATTCAAATATTTCTTTTTCAAATATTTCTATTCAAAACTGGAAGGAAGCCCAATCAATTACCATATAATGTTAATTATATGGATTTTCTACACCACATGTACACAGTAACAACGATGAATAATCAACCATCATCCAAAGTGCATTATACACTGTATAAGCATCAAATATAAATATTTAACGCTCATAACAGTCTGTTAATCAATCGATCGACATACAACTAATTATTGGGATTAGTGTATGTCATATATCATCCCAATACCCGTGTGGGGTTATAAACAATCAAACACAGATTTCATTTGTGCAGTTGGGCGATGTGTAAAATTTATCGTCCCAATCAATATCAATCAATGTGTTTATATAAACAAATCGTCCGATCTGCTTATTTTTTTATTTCATTTCATATACACATTAAAAATTCTATTTTTAACTTTAAAATATTTTCCACTATAAAATATTTTATTTCACATCACATCACACAATCAACTACACATCAAAATCAAACAAACAAGCATACAAGCCGTCCGTGGTCTGTGGACGACGGGTGTCGGGTGCTACTAAATACCGTCTGCATCCTAGTATATATATTTCAACTAGAAAAATAAATTAAAGGTGAGAAGTTCTCACTAATTGCTAATCCAATCCCACGACTCTTCTTTGTAGAAATTTTCGCCGTTCTCGCCTCTTGCCACTTTCTTTGCCCGTATTCTCTACATATGTAAAAATCACATTTTTACTTCGCTATTCAATATATAAAAATCGAATTTTTACTTTGCTATTCAATATATAAAAATCGAATTTTTACTTCGCTATTCAATATATAAAAATCGAATTTTTACTTGTTATTCAATATATAAAAATTGAATTTTTACTTCGCTATTCAATATATAAAAATCGAATTTTTACTTCGTTATTCAATATATAAAAATCGAATCTTTACTTCGTTATTCAATATATAAAAATCGAATTTTTACTTTGCTATTCAATATATAAAAATCGAATTTTTACTTTGCTATTCAATATATAAAAATCGAATTTTTACTTCGCTATCATGTGTATAAAAATCACATTTTTATACTTCTACCATATAAAAGATTACATTTTTATATTTCGTATACGATAAAAATCATATTTTTAATCTCTATCTATATAAATAAAAATTCTAACTTTCTATAAATAAAGATTCAAACTTTCTTACCTTATACAACGTTATATATAATTTAAATACCTCATTAACATTAAATCAAAGTAAAGGAGTAAAAGCACACCCTCTCCTTTGCAAAAATTGAATTTCCTTGATGGAGGAAGGCCCACAGCAAACGGTGGAGGCGGAGGAAGTCGTGACTGGCGGAGGTGGGTCCTACAGGGGCGACGGTGGCTGTTTGAACGGGTTTGGGGGTTTTACGCGGCTAGAGGAGGGACAGGCGACGGCTGGGTGGCTCGGCGTCGGAGGGAGGAACCTCGTGGTGGTCTAGGGTTCGATTGAGGATGTGGGGGGGGGATCGATTCAGAAGAGGGGGAGGTTGGAGACGGAGGGTGGAGCGCCTCTGGCGGGTGGCGAAATTACTGGGGGGACGCGGCATCAGAGAACAGCGGCGGATCCCCCCCCCCCCCCCCGTCGTGCTCCTCCATTATTTTTTTCTTTTGAAATCGAACAGATAAAGGAGGTGGGGGAGAGAGAAAGTGAAGGGTGGGGTTATTATATTTTTTTTTATTTAATTTCGAAAAGTTGACTTTTTCATTCGACCTCTAAACGAGGCCCACCGCATTTCGTCCATAACTAAATACCCCCATTCTGAACACAATGGGATATGTATCGTAGGCTGATTCGGCTGTTACAATCAGTTTTCATTTAAATCAAAGTATAATTCTTTGTATATTCAATTTAAACATACATTTCAAATTACCGAGGCCACATACAGTCTCTATAAATTACCGAAAAATATTTTCTAGCTTCGTGTTGACGATATAGTCCTAACAAAACTAGTTTTGTCGAATTCCGAGACTGTTTGAAAAATGGCCAATTTCTAGTCGATTAAAATCAACTGAAACTGGTCAAACGCGTTTTCCTTTGCAACGCTTACATATTGAATTGAAAATTTACGAAATTTGAAACCTAGCAATAATTTGACATCACGGACCCAACAAAAGTGGTTTCGTCAAATCCGAGGTCGTTTGCAAAATTTCCATTTTTAAGGGCCTGAATTCCATAGCGACTATTCAGAATTTTCAACTGGACATACCTTTTGATTCCCGCTATGAAATTTAAATTTTTCGGATTCGTTGGAAAGATATTTTCAATTAGATTCCATTATTTTTTGTTTCACTAAAATCCGGTTTGTTTTGCACCCGGTACATTCATTTGAAGTTTGAAATCGAATTATCGAACTACCGCGCCATTTTCAATTCCTTTTATTATTATAAATAATTATTTATATTCTATCGTCAATTCAAACGAATATATACGTTCGAATTATATTCAAAATAAATTTCTCATCGATATTATTTAAAATTATTCATTTTAAATAATCAAAACTCGCTAAAATTGCCAAAATAAAAATTTTAAATTGGCCCAGATTTCCGGGTTATTACATATATATATATATTGGGTTGATGATTTGTTGGATTCCCGCAGTCTCATTAGCGGATGCCCGCAGTACCATTAGCGGATGACCCTATACGCCCCACGCTATGATAGTGGATGACCTTCTATACCGCGATATCCTGCCACGAAGCAGGAAGGGTATTACTATGCTGACTAATGTCTGTGGGTGCAGGAAAACAGGTTGGAGGAATCCGACTGGATTTCTAAAAAATATATTATCTGTTTGTTTGTTTGTTTGCATATATACTTTCATATATGACATGTTAGAAAACCTGAAATAAATAATTGGTTGTTTGGTGTTTAAATATCACTAGGTTTAAGTGTTGATATTTAAAAATATCCTGAAAAGGATATTTGAGATTTTAAAGGAAAATTCTAATTTTTGAATAGAAATTGAATAATTCAAAGAGAATTATATTTGAAATTCAAATAGAATTAAAGGGAGTCTGAATATTTTGAATTTTCAAATAGAATTAAAGGGAGTTAGAATATTTTGAATTCAAATAGAATTAAAGGGAGTTAGAATATTTTGAATTCAAATAGAATTAAAGGGAGTTTGAATATTTAGAAATTCAAATAGAATTAAAGGGAGTTTAATTATTCAAATAGAATTAAATTGGAGATTAAATATAGGAATTCAAATAGGATTTGAAATGGAATTTTAAATATATATAATTCAAATAAAATGTGAGTATAACATTTGAATATAGAATTTGAATAAAGAAAATTCAAAATAGAATTTCAATATAGAAATTAAAATGGCGTTTGAATATAGTAATTTAAAAGGGAATTCAAATATAGAATTTGAACATAGAAATTTAAATAGGATTTGAATAAAGAAAATTCAAATAGAAATTGTATAAGAAAATTTGAATTGGAATTTGAATTCAAAGGAATTCAAATGGATTTGAATAAAGAAAAGTCAAAAGAGATTTGAATATTAGAATTCAAATGGAATTTGGTTAAATAGAATTTCAAAGAGAATATAAAGTGGAGATTGAATATTAGAATTCAAAGAAAATATAAAGTTTGAAACAGAATTTTAAATAAAAGGAGTTTAAATAGAATTTGAATTCAAAGTGAAGTTAAATAGAATTTGAATTCAAAGGAGTTAAAATAGAATTTAAATTCAAAGGATTTCAAATAAAAATTCAACAAAGGATTTCAAATAGAAATTGAACAAAGGAATTTAAATAGAAATTGAATAAAGGATTTCAAATGGAATTTGAATAAAGGATTTGAAATGTATTTTGAATAAAGGATTTCAAATAGAAATTGAAGATAAGCAATTCAAATAGAATTTGAAGATAAGGAATTGAAATAGAATTTGAATAGAAGAAAATTCAAATAGAAATTGAATAGAAGGAAATAAAATAGAGTTTGAATATTAGAATTCAAATGGAATTAAAATAGAGTTTGAATATTTGAATTCAAATAGAGTAAAATGAAGTTGAATTCATTTTAATGAAGTTTAAAGGGTTGTATATATAAATATAACTAAAACGAACGCGCCGCAGCGCAGTAGTTCATAAATTCGCGACTCGAACTTCAATTGAGTATACAGGACTCAAATTAAGTCGGAATTCTTTGAAACAAGAACTGTAGGACCAGTTAGATAATAGTTTTCTAATAGAAGAGAAAAATCTGGATTTCGTCGAATAGACTTTGAGATATGTCAAAATCAAATTTCTAAAAGTGCAGCGCCAAAATCGTTTAAAAACCCTAAGGGTTTATTTAAATAAATAAAAGGATTTTAAGGAGAAAAATCCGAATGTCCATTAGAAAAATCCGGACTTTGAATTAGAACATGAGTGTGAACTCAAGTAAGTATAGGGTTTGACCTTGAAGCAAAATCAGATGTTATAATTGCATAGAATTAACTAATCTAAAAGAAAACGTTAGTTGATACAGTTTAGAATCGAAATAAGATTTTAGAAAGTAAATTGGGTTGAGAATCCATATTTGAAATTGAATATGGAATGTAAATTGAAATTGGGATTCAACTAGAGTATAAACAAGTTAAATTATATTTGAACATGTTATATTCAAATATAAAAGTGAAATAGACTAAAGAGTTAATTAACAAATTTATTAACGAATTAAGTTAAAACGTTCTGGTATAGTGGAAATAAATTAGATAGGTATAGACATACAGGAGACAGGTATGGGATAAGGATAATGCAGTTATATAAATAAAACGCTCGACAAAAAGGTATGTGTTTAATTCGTATATGAGATTTTATGCGCCGTATAGGCAAGCCGCTTGGCTTTTCTTTTTCATTTTGGATTGGAGAGGGCCATGGGAGGCTATTTGAAATATCCCGATGATCCCGGTACAAAGGAGGTTATGGCGAATTTTTCAAGGAATTTAAGGAGTTAGAATATTTTTAAGAAAATCTGATAACTAGAATTCTATATATATCAATATATATAGACGTCGATAAGGAAACAAACTTAAAAATAGAATAGTATAATCAAAATGGAAGTATAAGAATAAAATCCAGTAAGAATAGAAAGAGGAAGAGTATACGTGTTTAAAAGTGAAGAAGTAGTTGTATGGTATTGATTATTCAAGTAAGTAGTCTTATCTGTTTTGACGTTATAAATGTTATTCAGTCAAGGTCTGAGAGGTAATTATACCCCCAACTTGATTGATTGCATTATTGACAAATAAATAGTAAGATTTCAGTCTCGAAGATCAATGTTGAATAAGAGTCAGTTGAATATAGTATTTGGGTTGCCGTAACGATGTTTTACATAACATCCGTTTTAAACCCAAAATCAGTGTAAGCTTGGAAATAGAATAATAAATATTTCCTAAGTATAGAGATAAACGAGATCAGAAAAGAGATAAGTAATTGGAATATTTTCCAATTATAAATAACCTATATTTTCTAAAGTTTAGAAAATAAAGGAAGGCGATACTCTGGAATGTTTTCCAAAGAGCATAAGGGACCAATACGGTTATTGAAATTATTTGGTTAACAAATATTGATAAAGTAATCGAGAAGTGATTTAATTAATGAAACATTAATTAAGGGATCATTGATTGTTTGATAATTGGATGAACACTTGTTTTAATCGATAGTTAAGTCATCGACTATCGAAACACTTGTTTTTATTCGATAGTTAAATCACAGACTATCGAAGTTTTGACCATCGTTGTCAATATGGAGAGACCCATTGGATTATTATCCGAAGAACCACTCTGTATTGGCATAAGCGTTGTGAATCATATATACCAAAGATAATTGAATACGGAGTAAAATGCAAGGATTATTGTATAAGTCCCAGGTAGCGATTGCCTAGGATGGATGTACGGAATAGTGCCTTCGGTTCATCTTGTTCCTGGATGACTGGTATGGATGAATGCCTAACAGAGTATTTCCAGAAAAGGTCACGTACATTGATTTCTTCAACCGTACCAACTGTGGAAGCAGAGAAGAAAACTTATTTAGCTAACACGTAATGTATCGTTGTAGACGTCAATTAGTGATTTTCGATGGATCTGACAATGTGGCATTCGAAGTGAATCTGATGTGATGATAAAGCGTAACCTCTGGCCCCAATAACCGGGAGATTACAAAAATCAGGCAGGCAGCATGGCTATGTGGTTAGCTCCCATTAGGGTGTATTATCACCTATCTAGAGAATATTAATTTGCTTCTTTAATCTACATCAATGATGTCCCTTATCGGGAAACGGTTGCTGATCCCAAATGTTGGTGATATACATTCGATACACTCAAGCGAAATGAGTGGTCGGTCATGTGTGGCTGAGTTGCAAGATGTTCTTGTTGAACTCCAGTGTATCATTCCTAGAGTACATTGATCGAAAGGTGGTTCCATACCTTGTCATAGTTGGAAATCCATTACCCAATAAGCGCTCGCGCTTTGTTTGTATACTATGTATGTGGATCGTGAGATGAAAGCGTTCTGCTAGATTAATATCTATTTGTAATTAGGCATTATTATAATATCAGAAGGTTTTTGATATAAAGATATTTTGGAGTCTCATAAGGGAAAAACCCGTTCCGTTATACGGCGTGGTCTTATGAGATATCGTTTACTTGTTCAAGCTGTTTTAAACTGTTTACTCATACCAGTCCCATAACTGACCCGGAGTTTATTTTGTTTTGCTCTACCTAAACTCTTTGGGTGCCTAATTTGTACGGGCAGTCAAGTAGTTCAGGAATTTATAGATCTATCTAAAGGAGCTTGGAGCAGGAGGCTTCAGCATTAGTTATATAGAGTTCTGTTCCGCTGTGTTGTAAGTGTTGTACTCTGATAAGTGTATATTATACAGTTGAAGTTTTGTATTTCAAAAGTTATGATATAATATATTTTGTTCCGCTGCGATGTGAGATTCTGTGTTGTTATGTCTATTCTTCTTCTACCTTTTTCTTCTAAAAAAAATGAGTTTGTGATGTATATAGTCAACTCAGATGTTGTGGATTTGCGGGTCACTACATTATATATATTATAAAGTTTTATAATTATATATGTTTTTATATATAATTTTATATCATATATATATATATATATATTTATATATGTTTTTATACTTTAGAAAATTCATTTTAAACAACTAGTTTTGATTCACGAATTTTCAGAATACATATACTGGTTTAAACACTTGAAAACTGATTTTAAAATCCAAAAAACATACATATGTTGGCATACACTTTTTGATATGTCGGCATATAACCCTCACTTTTTCAAATTTCAAAGGAAGTGTCTTTTCATATTTTGAAACGTTTCAGAACTGTTGTGACCTTTGGAACACTATATAATGGCCTCATTTTCAAAATTTTAAACAACAAATCTTCTCCTTGTTCTACTTTAAATTATTTATTTCTACACTTATACTCTGTCGTTTTTAATAAAAACTATATCATTCTCTTTCTATTCTCAATCTCTATCAAATACTCTCTGTTTGGAAGTGTTATTCAAGATTTCTAGGGCTATTTGTAATTGTTAAGGAAATGGTGTATTCTTTATAGCCTATAAATCAAGGAAAGGGAGCAGTGTAACCTTGTGGCCGTGAAATCAAGTGTGTTGAATCCGTATGAACCTTGTAGCCATGAAATCAAGGGTGTGGAATCGGTGTTAACCTTGTAGCCGGGAATTCAAGGGTGTTGTAAGTTGATACTGGTATTAATAAAACTCTATGTAATCCAGCGTTGCGTGGGACTGGAAGCAGGAGTAACCCGAACCGTATAAAATTTGGTGTGTTCTTTCCTTTTCTGCATTTTATTTCTGTTTATATCTGCATTAGTGATTGTTTCTGTTTAATATTCTTCTATGATTCATAAAGTTGTTTGAATAATCATTAATTGTTTAAGTTTTCCATAATCTCTTTAAAACACTATTCATTCCCTTTAGTGTTAGTTTTGCCTTAAGATTCGTGATTCTCATCCCTAACAATTGTTATTAGAGCGTAGGTTTTCAAATTTTCATCATCTGAATTTGGGAAATATTAAATGGTAATCTTGAACACTATTTTTCATATGGATATGTCACAGAATTATCATGATATTATTATTGAAAATTACAATTTGTTATTTTGAAAAGTCACTTGATTCTTTGAAAAGATGTAATGTTTTGCAGGGGAAGAGTTATGTCTGATGACTACTGGCCAAAAGACACCAAGAGGATCGTTCATCAATCAAGAAGAAAAAGTTGGATATGTAATTGACAATCTACAGTGAAATGTGTACCTGATATACAAAACTATTTTTCTTCTTCAATTTGATTCAATGCGACAATTCTCTTCATCTACTTCACAATGCTTCTAGTTTTGTGCAAGTCCGTCAAGAAATGATCAAGTTATGATCAAATGAAGTTTTGGTGCATAAAGGAAAAAAGAAAACAAAACTATCACTGGTATTCTTCGTATTTCACTCGAATATTTGAAATATTTCATTCCAACTCCTTTTCCAGATTGAAGTTCTTGTTCTCGCAGATGTTTTGATGGGTAGAGCATCAAATTCCGGTCAAAATTGAGTGAGATATGGTAGTTTGAAGTTAAGTATACAAAACAAAAAATTGTATACAAGATATTCTGTTTTTCTCTCACTGATTCGGCCTACTGCACCATAATATCATTCAAACATCAAACTATTGCTGAATCGTAGCCCTTGCCTTCGTCTTCTATTTTCCCTGGTTCCATCCAATTCGGTTAAGAAATGAAGAAGTTATGCCTCCTAGAAGACTGACTGAAGGTGAAAAACGAGAAGAAGAAGAAGAAGAAGAAGAGAAATGGTTATGAAGGGTTGTGACCATTAAACCTATTTATAGTAGTTGAAGTTTCCATTCATTCAAAATTCAAATTTTTGGTGCCAAGAAGGTTAAACTACTAAATCATCAATATCTTTCTCATACGATCTTCAAATTCAACAAATGAATATACTACTTTGATCAGAAAAACGAGCCCATCGCAATAGAGTAGATCTCATCATAAAAATCTGGAAGATGTGAATGTATGGTTCATGACAATGGAAGAACAACAAAAAGAAGGATTGCAAAGAGGTATGCTTTACAATTATTTCATAATTATCATTGAATTTAGGAATATAAATCTATGCACATAGTTAGGTATAAAAATTTATCTCTTTTATATTTTTAGATATTTTGGTACATATATCAATACACCATAGTATACATATCAATATACCAATCGAATTAAAATCTCTTCTTATTTTAAATTCCACTACTCTTTAAATTGGTTTTGAAAAAATAAATTAAAATAGCATCTTTTCAAATACGAAAATGTTAGTTCAAACTCTAGTTATCAATTTTGATCATCTGCTTATGTTTCATATATTGTTTCAAAAATATATATTAAAATTATATAGATACATATATACCACATATATATGTTAATATGATTGAAATAAATTAAAATTTCAAATATTTGTTATGTTATAAAATAAAAATTTAGATATTTTTATATAAAGTTTAAACGTACATAGTTTAACTTATATATTTTTTACATATAATTACATAACAATTTTGGGTTACATTATAACAAACACAATTTGTATTTTAATAACTAATTTTGATTTCTTAGTAAAATCTATAAAACTTATATTTTTAACTTAATATTTTGTATAATATATATAAATAATTTTGTGAAAATTAGGCACACATCCCTAAAAGCAAACTTAATTAGACTCACATCCGGTCATAAACTTATTATAAATTAGGTCCCTATTTTTCAAAAATAGCGAAAAAATGAATAAAAAAATACGAAAATTATTATTTAAATAAATTATGCATTCGATAAAAAAATTGCTATAAAAACACGCAAAAAAAAACAGCTAAAAATGCAGTTAAATACATAATGTTATGCAAGAATTCCAACTGCTTGCAAATATATGTGCAAGTATTCTAGTGTTGCAAGAATTCCAACTCAGTTCATTTTTTATTTGCATTCAAGTTTGCTAGTAAATACGAAACATGCACACATGTGTGCAACATATCTGCAGGCAAAACGTTAGCATAGTTTCCTTTGTGCAATAATTGCATATATGTATGCAAGTATTGACAATACATGCATACATATATGCAACTATTTTTTTTCTTGGCGTGGACCTCTGGGATTATTTCCAGATTTCAGATTTTTTTTTTTTAAACCACCGCTGCACTTTTTTTTGGAAGAAAATGTTGGAAGCGAAATGAAATAGGCAGGAGGCAAAACCATGAAAGTAGGATGCAGATCCTACAAAAAAGGAGGCGGGAATTCAAAAATAGGGGGCGGGTTTATATTATAAACTATGACCGGATGTGAGACTAATTTTGAAACTTAATAGGGACCTGTAAAAAACATACCCAATAATTTTTATGTCTTAAATTTGTAGTTTAAATATAAGAAGTTATAGTTTTGTTGTTTACTTTATATGATACAATTTTATATTCTCTCTACAAAAATATCTTCAATTTTTTACTACATTATTTTTAAACAAGCACCATACTAAAGATTTTTTAACTTCATATTTCTCATAGAATTATTCTGAATATTTTACTACCTATCATAAATATATTTACCATTAAACTCTTATCTTTACTATTTTTCGAATCTCTTTCATTAGTTTCATTAACCTGAGTTTAGAAATTATTGTATATTACCTTTCTTTGATTAAAATAATTTATAATATATGTGTATATGCATAATAGTTATATAGTACTTTGAATATATTTTATCGAAATAGATATCATCACCAAATCATTGTGCATATTATCATTACACATCTTATTTCATATCATACATCATTATTACAAATTATTATGCACCTCAAATTAAAAACATTCATATCAAAATTTGCATTCATTCAATATATGTCTTTTCATATTGCTTTGCATATGACATAAATTTCATACTGCATTATAACCAACATACTGCATTACTTTGACTTGTTTGGCTTGATTTGACTTGGTTGACTTATTTGAATTGTTTGACTTAATTGATTTGTCTGACTTGTTTAACTTGGATAACTTGATTGACTTGTTATACATGGTTGAATGTCATTTATGGTTGATAGGTTTGTTAGAAATACGCTTAATGCATATGTATGTATTAAATAATATAACTATAATCATTTTTTCAAATTTCATTACTTTACTTTTATATAGTTCTTATAGTATTAGATTTACGCAGGAGCTTTATAGGTTTTTAGGAAAAATAGAAGTTACGAGAAATGTTTGGCTTTATGTTTGAATTTATTTGAATTAATGTTCTATGACAACAAAATTTAAATTGGTTGATTGTTTGGATTGCTTGTAAATTTGTTTGGGTTGCTTGCTTAGTTTATCAAATGTTTGTATTGATTATCCTCCTATTTAAGTTTACTTAATAGAATTATATTAGTACTATCATAGAGTTAGGGGGAGTCTTAGGAAAATTATAGATTTACGGAGTATTATAGTTTCAGGGGGAGTTATACATAAACTAATTATCATTAATAGTACAAATTTATGGGAAGTATAGTTAGATATAGTTTTTGTTAATGATAAATGGGGAGAAATTATTAAATAGGCATGGTTCAAGGGGGAGTTATAAGGAATTCATGGTGAAAGAGGGAGTAGTCAAAGAATCAGATCGACATGCAATATCAGGTATGAATATATTTTATAAACCAAAGTTGTCATCATCAAAAAGGGGGAGATTGTCTAAGAATGAAATGTTTATGATGTTTCGATGATAACAACCTTGTTTTAATCCTGGTTGATTATAAAATATATACTAACATCTTTATACATAATATATATATGCAGGATTTATATGTAGGAAAAATACATTGAAGACCGTATAGTTTAAGAGATCCAAGCTTTCAAAGAAGATTCAAGACTCATGAGTATCTCGATTTCAATAGTTCAAGATTATCAAAGTAATAGAGTCCAATTGTATGTAAAACTCTGGTTAGCACTTTAAAATTCTACTTTCAAATTATTTCAAAATGATTTCAAAATTATTACATCTCTTTTTAAATCATCTAAAGGTTTTTACTTATGATTTCAAATATATGTTTATTATATAGTTTATATATATATTATAAAATTTTATAATTATATATGTTTGTATATATGTTTAAATTATATACTACTATGTTTTTATACTTTAGAAAATTCATTTTAAACAAATAATTTTGGTTCAAGATTTTTTTAATATATCTATTAGTTTAAACATTTGAAAAATGATTTTAAAGTTTAAAAAACATACGTATGTCGACATATAACTGTCACTTTTTCAAATTTTAAAGGAAGTATCTTTTCATATTTGAAACGTCTCAGAACTGTTGCTACCTTTGGAACACTATATAAAGGCCTAATTTTCAAAAAATTTAAACAATAAATCTTCTCCTTCTTCATCCTTTCACTTACCACCATTATTCTAATTTAAATTCTTGACTTCTACACCTATACTCTATCATTTTAAATAAAAATTATATCATTCTCTTTCTATTCTAATTCTTTATCAAATACTCTCTGTTTGGAAGTGTTATTCAAGAGTTCTAGGGTTCTGTCATTGTTAAGAAAAGAGTGGGTTCCTTGTAACCTGCAAATCAAAGAAAGGGAGCAGTGTGAACCTCGTAGCCATGAAATCAAAGGTGTTGAATCGGTGTGAACCTTGTAGCGGTGAAATAAAGGCTGTGGAATTAGTGTTCACCTTGTAGCCGTGAAATCAAGGGTGTTGTAAGTTGATACTAGTATTTATAAAATCTACACAATCCAGCATTGTGTGGGACTGGACATTGGAGTAATCAGAACCAGTATAAAATCCGGTTTGTTCTTTCCTTTACTGCATTTTTTTCTGTTTATATCTGCATCTATGATTGTTTCTGTTGTGATATTTATTATGTGATTCATATAGTTGTTTAAATAATCGTTAATTGTTTAATTTTTCCATAATCTCTTTAAAACACTATTCACCCCTCTTTAGTGTTAGTTTTTCTTTAAGATCCATGGTTCTCACACCTAACAAATTTGATAGTGATGATTTGGTATTTATAGGGTATATAAACCCTAATCCATTCTCTGATTTCTTGTGTGACTTATTCCTGATTTGTGCGTGATTGTCTCCTTAATTAAAATGATTCTCCACGGCATTGAAATGTTACGTGATTATGCTTGAGTACAAAACAGTTGTTTCCTAGAAAAAATCAATTTGTTTCTTGCCCAAAATTGTATCCTGATTTCTGGAAACATTTTGCACACATGAGATACAATTTTCCAAAAATATTCACTATGATTTCTAGAAATAACATTGAATTGATATCTTTTCAAAAAATTGGTCTTTGATATTGTTGATGAAATCTTTCATAAGTTTCCAGATATGAAACTTTCCAGTAATGATCAAACCAATTTTCTAGAAAAATAAATTTTCAATTATATATTTCCCGAATATACATGAAATGATTCCTGGTGATGTGCATTTGATTTGAGATATATTTGCAATGAAAAAACTTGCTAGATAAGACATTCTGATATGTATACTCTTGAATTCCTTGCCAAATATTTCACTGTGATTTCTGGAAATTTACTTGGTACTTGCACCTTTGTGAATAAATATTTATTGGAAAAAATGCACAATAAATTGTTTTCCATTTTTCTTGCATGCTTGAATATATTCCATTTTCCTTTTACTAAAACTATCAGTTTGAAAACAAGGCTTCATTCATTTATTCTATTATGCACTATTTTCTTATTAAAAAAACTGACTTTTTTTTTTGTGTATACTTGTACTGTTAATGCTTTGACCAGTACATGCAATCTTGCCTTGAACCTGAAATTTATGTTGCATACATTTGAGATACACTTTTCTTTGAAATTTTTGGATCTATATGTCTCTATGTATTTACATACATTGTATGTATATATGTGTGAGCTTGCTTTTGCCATGTTGAACTGCTTGATCTGTTTGCATTTGTATTTGTTATTCTATGCATTCTCTTGCACTACAACCCCATCCACATTTATGTTGCCTTGTGCATTTTGTTGCTGGACCATTTTCATGTACATGCACTCATGTGTATTTTCTGTTGTATACTGTTTGTAACCTATAGCGGTTTCATGTCCAGTTGTCATTAATCATTTTTTGAATACCTTGGACCAAAGTTGATCTCTACCCATGCACCTTACATTTGCTTGCTGCCGTGTACTTGCTCAAGTTGGCGATGCGTTGATTTGTTTCAGATTTGCATGCCTATTGCATGTTGTTTGACCTGATTCAGGTTTGAGCCTGAATTGTTTATTTTGTGCATATGTACTTGACTGCTCCTTGTACATTTGACATTGTTACTATGTTCTTGTACATGTAAATATTCACCTGAATGCTGGTGCATTATCGTGTGTGCATATGCACACACTTATGTGTGTGTGTGTGTGTATGCAGTACATACAATTCATTCTTCACTTGCCTTGTTGTAATTTGTGTCTGGTTGAGCTTTTGTGTCTTACACTTGAACATGCTGAATCATGTTTGTTTTCACTTGTGCGTTCATGGATACTTGCGGCGTGCATATGTTGTCAAGCTTCACCTAAACAAATCATACTTGATATATTTGTCCCTTGTTGTTTCAATGATTGGCCATACGACCCCTGCACAAAATATATGTGTATATGCATACGCATGTATTTGTATACATGTATCGTGTATGTGCAGAATATATATATATATATATATATAGACATATTAGCACTAGAAACATTGTCTACCTTGTGGTGTTTACAGCGAATCATGGTGAATATCACAAACTGTCAAGACATAGATGGATGAATATGCATATCAGATCAAGTCAAGAAATATGATGAGAAACACACCAAAATTATGAGGCAAAAAAATTTAAAAATAAAATTATATCTACTAGAATTCAAAAATATGTTTGTTACAGTTTACTGTATGTGTTTCTGTGATAGGTACGCTGGTGAGTGGACTGATAGTGAAGCAAACCGAAGACAAGACTAAGTGTCAGTGAGTGAATCAGTACATGAGAGAGCAGAGTGAAATGTAACTGAGTTTGTAAATGAAATGTAACTAAGTGACTGAGCGTTGTAGTGAAGAACTGATGTAACAAATGAAATTAAAATTGAATGTATTGTATTACAGTGAGATGTACAAGTAGTGGAGTTGTAAGATTGTACCATTGAAATGTTGAAGTAAAATATTATGTTTCAATAAAATACTATTTGAATTCTTATGTAGTAGTATTTTATTCAAACATAAATATTTATTTCTGTATGTGATGTACTAGAATACTACAATTACAAACATGTTTATAATAATATATATGTTTGTTATCATCAAACAAAAATCATATAATTGTTGTATACAACAATAACTACAGAGATCAAATTTTGTTCCATATAAAGGTAACTGTAACGACCCTCCATTTTGACCGCTTCAAATTGGTAATTAAAATAGCAGAAAAAGTTCAAACCTAACTTATAGAGTTTAAAACACAGAATTTACAGAACGAATAAATAACACAATGTTAAACAGAAAATAGAACTTTTATATATTACATGATTTGAATACAAGATTTTCATTTCAATACAACGGAATATAAAACTACAGTTTGAATACAAAAAAATATTTACTGGTTTAAAATCTTCAGAGTGCGCGTCTTCGAGATCCCTAGCCTTGCCAGTCTTCGAAATCTAAACTGAAATATTTAAATCTGAATTGATCGAGTCTGATCCGAGCGTTTCATGCAAAAACATAAAACACTCGAGTCAGGATTAAATCATAGTTCAAGTAAATTAATTTCAACAGAAACTGAATAAAATAGTTAATCCTAACATCAAATATATCGTATGCCAAATACAATGATGTAGTGTTTGTGCTATCAGATTTTATTTTAGGGGAAAATGGTCACAGAGGCCTGCATTTACACACGTGTATAGGTACACGTGTGTACTGCCCCAGCACCCCGTGACCATAAATAGCAAGTGTAATGAAGTTCATAGGATGTGCACAAATATACAACAAAATAGGGCTGGTTTTGCATGAACATTTGTGGTTTTCGCATCCAGGTTCATTAAATTGAAGTAGCAACCAACATATAAAACAAAAGGATCAACGTTCTAGCATGTAGGTTTACTAAAATGATGTAGAAGCCAGGCCAACTACATAACACAGCGGACAACAAGGACATGCTCAATCACAAGACATAGGGCAAGTCAGTGTTCGACTGTACATGGCATGAGATTGGCATTCCTTTTATATGGATAACATTTTCAGGGAAAGGAGTATATACTCCCAGTTTTGCAAAGCCCATTTTTTTTGTGATATATAAGGTCAATTGTTCCACTAAATAATGATGCATAACTGTTAAGTTTCCCGACTTAAGTGAAACATCCACACACAAAAAATCAATACATACTGCATGTATTCAAGGCTCCAAAACAGTGCATGTTGGTTGTAGTACATACTGAAGGTATTCAGGGTAGAGAAATAGTGTATAAGCTTAAAAAGGGTTGAGCATCTAACAAATTCATAAATAAAACTTCGTTAACTATTGATTAAAATATCTTGGGGTCCAGCATGCATCATATTAACATAAATGCCGAATGAAACAAGGCCACAATTGTGTACTGTTCATTTAAAAGGGTTCAGCAGGTATCATATTATAACATATAAATGCAAATGTCTTAAGTAAACACAGTGAACAACTACTAAGTGGCATGCCAAACAAAATATGCATGCTGTTGCGCAAGGCTGCAGCGAAGACAAACCGATGACAGTCTATATATATATGTATATATATATATATATATATATATGTATATATATATATATTAAAACTCTAGGGGACTAAAAGTTATATGCACTCAATCTACAAAATAGAGAAACTGATGTTTCAGCATGTATAAGTCATGGCACAATTTCCTTTAAGCCATTAGTGTTTATATATATATATATATATATATATATATATATATATATATATATATATATATATATATTGTTTAGCCTTTACCAAATGGGTATACAACAGTCTAGTAAGCTTACTATATGCAGCGTTATGACCATATCGGAACAGCGTCCAGTACACGTTCTAGTTTATGCATAATCAAAGTTTCAAATAAAAAAATGCATGGTTCAACTAGTTTCAATTTTCAACCATGACACATAAAATTTATGCAACATATAGAGACACAACATTTGTTGCCCTTCAGCTATCATTTATATTGGTTTATAATTAGAATGCCAAGTATAACATTATCTCATATTCAGTTTATCAATTCAGCATCAACTCTATGCCTACATTTCAATATATCTAGTTATGGTTAACAATTTTAAATGTTAAATACTGAGACTTCCATGTTAAATTCTAAGGTTAAAATAATAATAATGATAATAATAGTAATAATAATAATAATAATTGAATCGTTCGAACACATCATATCCCAGTTCAAACTGGCAATGATTCTAGCTATAAAAATGAACATAAATAATGTGTATGGCTACTAACTAAGGGAATTTGGCACGGTTGAATAACTTGCATCAGGAAAAGAATTTATTAAAAAAATACATGTTAGAAGAAAACCGTGATATGCTGCCTTGAACAATAAATACCCAAGTGCCTAAAAATCAATGGTTCAAACTTCATTCCTTTTCTAGGATATTATTCCCATTGAACAAAACATTAAACTGTGAAGTCGTATCATGAGGCTAGATTTATTTAATATGATTGCATAGTTCCTTACAACTAAGTACTCTATTATATCCTTAATGCTTAGCAACATTTTTTTTGTTCAGGTGGTGTTACATTTTAACCAACGCTAAAAGAAAAGAAACCATGCACTCTTCCTTTGTTTTTACCCAACTGAAATCATACGCATAGATTAAAGTTGCTACATGAATTATGCCCTTCAAAGCCTTAACCACTAGCGGTGCATATCCGTTGCATAACTAGACCCGACCACACCAGTTTTTATGGAGAGCAAGGAACAGACAACGTGGTCACACCTAAAACCAAAAATATATAGGTAGCAGTATACTCAAGTTTTGTCAATGTACAGGTGAATACACATCAGAGATAGCACACAGTATTGGCATCTTTTAAATGTTTACCCATTGAATTTTTGTTCTGCATTTCTTATGTTTTACTTTCGTGGTTTTAAATGTTAACCGAGATTTGATTTCCAATACATGTTCAATATCAGTGGTGGATCATATTCAGATTCCATGTATAGATATATGTTGTAATTGAGAAAATATGTTGTCAAACCAAGACGAGATTACATCAGTATATTAGGTAAGGAATCAGACAAATATAAACTTAAACTTTGTTTCCTGACATCAACTTAAACAACTCAACATTTTTATTTTTATTTTTATTTTGAAATCATTCCTAGCAGGTCTTTTGAAAATTCCAGCCAAGTAAATCCACTGAAATCGAAAACAATATAGACAGAAATTCATTCAAATATTTCAAGAATGAACCAGGGATACACGGCAGCAAATTAGTGCAAACAATCTCACAAAAATCGCAACACCAGATTGAGGTACTTAGGCCAGTAAAATGACAACAATACAAGTGCATGAAACAAATTCAACAGTCGGGCCTTAACTATTTTATTTAGTTTCAGCTTGAAATTAAATGACTTGAAACTAAAATCCATCATGAGCTAACACTCACCTCAAAACGGCGCAGCAACCTCCATTGGTCGGAGTACGGTACGGAGCAGTAGAACTTCAGAGCTTGAGGCAGCGCAAGACTACGGCTTTGGGGACGTGCTACTGAGACAAATCGAAGAAGAAGGTGTGAAGGAGGAGGAGACAACATTAAACACCGGAGGATGAGGAAATGTGAACTTCGATTGAGGTGATTTTGGGCTCGATGGAGGTTATGGTTTCGATATATGGGTTTGGAGAAAGAAAATTATGGTAGCCAATAAATTTAGGGGAAAAGGTATTGATTTTGATTTTAACGAATGAAGTAATTGACTTGGCTCTGGCCATTAGAATTAGAAGGGAATGGTTTTTGATTTTCTTGCTGAAGAAAATTTTGGGCTATCATGATTTTTATAGAGGAAAATGATGGAGATAAGAACAGTGTTACATCAGTAGGGATTTAGATAGGTCTGCGCGTTCAGATGTAGATCGGTGTAAATTATACTAAGGTAGGTGGTAACTGTGATAAATTTTTAAATGTTAATCCTACCGCAAACTACCATGAACCGCCCTAAACACGTACCTCCAATAAAAACCCCAAACGCAACAAAATTATACACACCTTTATATCTCAACGTTCTGTATTCAATAAAATTAATTTAGTTATAATCCAACTCCGTTTTTATACAATATTATTTTTATTTTTAAATTATTTAACCGTTTACCGCTTTTATTCGTTTGTCCACAAACAGTTCCGTTCGTTTCCAAAATTTGAAACTTTAAAGTCAATCCCTTTTTACACACGAATTCATACATAGTGCATCCAAATTCGCATATATTTCAACAAATAAAACCTCCAATTCATTTAGCATTAACACATTTAATTTCAAATTCAACTATTTATATTTTCCAATTGTATTTCAAATCCAATTCGAATATTCAGCCAAACTAAATCCAAATATTCAACAATAATACTTGATTACCAACCAATCATCCTGAATTAAATATCGAATTTAATTCATACAATAAATTTGATTTTAATTTCAAATTCTTATATCAATATAAAATAGATCATTAATAGTTAAATTTTAATTAATCACATATTTTAGTTGTCGAAACTTCTGGGACGTTACAATCTCCCCTTCTTTAAAACTTTTCATTCTCAGAAAGGAGAGATTGTTGGGGTTATACCAATGTACACTTCTAATTTTTCATCCCTACAACCAATTTAAATATCGATATTTTAGTCATCGATCCTTTTTCTTTATCCATCACACTTAATTTACTCGAAAAATCAATTTTCTTTTCAAAACAAATTTCTTCATGCATCCCAAATTTTTCCAAATTTATCTAAAACCTCATCTGTCAAAATTTACTTATCTATCGTCCCACTTATTTATCACATTTCAAGTTTAAACAAATCCCCTTATATTCAGTCCATTTAATTTTTCCCAACACTCATTGAAGAGTGTAAATAACATTTTCTCTTCAAGTCACAATTCATCGACGTGAAAATTTCCAAAAATAAAAATTATTCATAATTTTTTTTAATACATAACGCGAAATTTAGGCAGAAAATATTTGTATTATTATTTCAAATCTATCGACTTGAAAATACCCCAATATTCTCTTTCTCGACTTATTAAGTTAAATATATTTTAATCTCAAATTATTTATTTAAAAATATTTTATAACTCGAAGTTTGACATGTCTATTGTCGTTCTTACAGATGTCAGGCGTACGCTGCCCAGGCGCACGACTAAAATCTCCAAGTACTAAATATCCTTGCTTCAACTCCTAGTGAAAATATTTCAAAAATTCCTTTAAAAACAGATACGTAAAGTACCAATGTGATGTTGATACGTTGATTGCTCATGAATCGCAGATACACAATGGTTTAGTCTGGATCCCTCAAAAAACATCTGTATCCGTAGGAAACCACTTCCCTGCGAATTTCGTCATGGACAAATCAACGGAAGATATTTCAGAATCAAAAGAAAATCTGAGGTCACTGAGCGTTGACTGCTCTATCTCAGGATCAAAAAAAAAACAAATCAACTTCAAGTCACGAGGATCAATCAAGTCACAAGGACAATTCACATCACGAAGACGAATCAAGTTACAGAAACACAGTGCTGCATCAAACAGGTGGCTCCACATCATTGAGATATCTCAACATTGCATGGCTCCATTCTACCTTTAGTAACTCTAGTGGTTATATCTCTTTCACTTGTAGATATGCCATGTGGACCGCAGGTACACAATGGTTACGCCTGATTCCCTCAGCAAACATCCATACCCCTAAGCATTCACAGCTCTGCGGATTACGCCATTATCACGACTGTAGATCGTAGCAGACACAATGGTTACGCTTGGTTTCCCCAAGAAACATCCATCCGCCGTAGGCCATCTACAGCCCTGCGAAGTACGCTACACGCTCGTGTTCTTCGAGGAACAATGACAACCCGAGAGTTTTATGTTCGGACAACCTACTACTACCAGCAGCACATTCCACTAAGCTCGGAATTAAGAGAAGAAGGAAGGTACTTTCCTTATTTTGCTTTGAAAACATATAATATTATGTACATATAGTACTTCTATTACCTTCCACATATCTTGTACTCATAAAATTTCCTCAACACATTTTCCAAATCATATTTTTCAATCCTTCATTTTTATATAAATTTTGTTATATAAGATCTCATTTTGAATAAATTATCTTCCCATCCAGTAGTTGTAATAACCCGGAAATTCTTAGCCAGTTTAAAAATTTTATTTTGGTAATTTTAATGAACTTTGACTATTTAAAATAGATAATTTTAAATAATATCGACGAAAATTTATTTTGAATATAATTCGAACATATATATTATATACGTCGTCGTTAGAATATAATATTTATATATAATTATAAATAGAATTGAAAATGGCGCGGTAGTTCGATAATTCGATTTCAAACTACAATTGAACATACCGGGTGCAAAACAATCCGGATTTTAGTGAAACCAAAAACATTAGGATCTAATTGATAATATCTTTCCAACGAATCCGACAAATCAAAATTTCATAGCGGGAATCAAAAGATATGTCCAGTTGAAAATTCTGAATAGTCGCTATGGAATTTAGGCCCTTAAAAATGGGAATTTTGCAAACGACCTCGGATTTCGACGAAACCACTTTTGTTGGATCCGCAGTGTCAAGTTATTGCTAGATTCTAAATTTCATAATTTTCAGAATCAATATGTGAGCGTGGCAAAAGAAAACGTGTTTGACCAGTTTTAGTTGATTTTTATCGACTGGAAATTGGCCATTTTTCAAACGGTCTCAGAATTCGACGAAACAGGTTTTGTTAGGACCGTATCGTCAATACGAAGCTAGAAAATATTTTTCTTGAATTTTTCAAGTTAATAAGTGACCTCGGTAAATTGAAATGCGTGTTCAAATTCAATATATAGAGTTATATGTTGATTTTAACGGAAACTGATTGTAACGATCAAATCAGCTTGCGATACATATCCCATTGTGTTCGGAATGGAGGTAAAACGCTATGGACGACAGGCGGTGGGCCTCGTTTAGAGGTCGTAAGTAAAAGTCAATATTTTGGTAATTAAAATAATTAAAATAATTAAAATAATTAAAGAAAAAAAATTCTCTTTCCTCCCCCCTTAACTTCTCTCTACCCCCCCCCCCCATTTCATTCGTTCATAACAGAAAAAAAAGAAAAAAAAAACCGCACCCCATCTCGATTGCCTCCTCCTCCGCTCCATCGTCGACACACCGCCACCACCCTCGTCAGTCCCCCCCCCACTGCTTCACCCTACCTCGCGACGAACTCCTCTTCTCCCTCACTTCCCCCCTTCTTCAAGCAAGGACTGCAGCCCCTCCTCCCCCTTCCGACTGCGACAGTACCCACACCCGAACCCAGACCCGCCTCCGACGATCTCGAGCTCCCGGCGACCTTACCCCCCCTCGTTCGATTTCCAACAACCCTATACCCAAATTAGCAATCGCCAGCGAAGGGGAGCCACCTCCGACCACCGCCTGGCCGACGCAGCGCCTCAGCACTCCCTCCTCCTTCCTCCGACGCAATGTTCTTCCCCCTTCAGTCCCACCTAGCGCAGGTGAGTTTTATTTATTTATTGATTAATTCATTTATTTTATTTTATTTTATTTTATTTTATGAAAGTCATGTAAATAAAAAGGTTGGACTTTTGACATTAAAAAAAATGGAATTAACATTGATTCCATTAAATAAATTATCGATGCTTTTAAAATATGAAAGTAAGTTCTTTTATTTATGTTTTATGAAAATATTATCTTTAGGTTTATAAAAACATTATCTTTATGTTTGGAAAAATATCTTCTTTATATTTATAGAAAATATAAATTTTAGTTAGAAGAAAATATAATGTTTAGTTGGGAAAATATCTTGGTTCTTAAATATTTGAGCATTGCTTTTAAATTTGTATATAGGATTGTTTTAGGAAAAATATAGCTTTGTTTTTAAGCAATTGAAGAGCAAGAAAAATATGTACATTGTATGTCAATATAAAAATATACATTGTGTTTGAATAAAAATTGGATTTTGACATAAGTGGTTAGTGAATAAAGATCGGATTTTTAACATAAGAACGTTCGGATTTTTAGCTACATAAAGAAACGATTTTTATTTAGAAAGTAAGGATTTTTACAAAATATAAAAACGTGACTTTCATTTTAAAGCAAAGCTATGATTTTTAGATTATATAAAAACTGATTTTATTAAAACCGATTTTTCCTTTTTATATATCGATTTTTAAAATAGAAAAGATCAGATTTTTGAAATTGAAAAGGCGAAATCTTTTTAATTGAAAAGGCGAAATCTTTTTAATTGAAAAGGTGAAATCTTTATATTTGAAAAGGCGAAATCTTTACATTTGAAAAGGAGAAATCTTTTTATATAGTAGCGGTGAAAAAAATTAGAATTTTTATCTATATAATAGTGAAGAAAAAAATTCTATTTTCATATATTGAATAACGAAATAAAAATTCGATTTTTATAGATTGAATAGCGAAGTAAAAATTCGATTTTTACATATGTAGTGGCTACGGGCAACGAAGAAAAAATGCGATAACGATGAAGATTTCTGTCGAAGAAGAGTCAACATGATTGGATAGCTATTGGTGAGAATTTCTCACCTTTCAATTTCTTTTTCTAGTTATATATATATACTAGGATGCAGACGGTGCTTAGTAGCACCCGACACAATCGTCCACAGACCATGGACTTGTTTGTTTGGTTGCATAAATTAGTTAGATGATTTGATTTGAATTTGGTTGTTTGGTGATTTTGATTGATGTGTGAATGGCGTGGGCCTTCACTAGACCGGGGATAAGGCTAGGCCTCGTCCCGTTTCTAGTATCGTGCCATTATGCCGCCGAAATTTTCTAAAATATGTTAGAAAAATAAAAATATCATTTTTATTTTGTAAATGAACTGAATAAAAATCCACGTGTTAAAATAAAATATTTTATCGTTAAAAATATAATTTTTAACGTGAAGTGAATAAAATAAAATACTCATTTACAAACCGGACGGTTTGTTTATGTACACTGATTTGACTGACATTGATTGGGTCGATAAATTTTACACATCGCCCAACTGCACAAATAAAATCTGTGTTTGATTGTTTGAAACCCCACACGGGTATTGGGATGAAATTTGAAGTTCACTCATCCTGATTGATTAAATTTGTCGATCGATTGATTGACAGGCTGTTATAAGCGTTAGATATCTATATTTGATGCTTATACAGTGTAGTGCACTTTGGTTGATGGTTGATTCTTTTTCAATGCTATTGTATACGTGTGATGTATGAAAATCCATATAATTAACATTATATGGTGATTGATTGGGCCTCATTCCAATTTAGAAAATAAAGAATATTATAAAATAAAGGTTCATGTGTTGACTGTACTCATCCGTTGAGATTAGTCATGTGTTGAACGAAATATTTTAACAATAAAATTTATATCTTTATCTCTATAAAATAAAGGTTCATGTGTTGACTGTACTCATCCGTTGAGATTAGTCATGTGTTGAACAAAATATTTTAACAATAAAATTTATATCTTTATCACTATAAAATAAAGGTTCATGTGTTGACTGTACTCATCCGTTGAGATTAGTCATGTGTTGAACAAAATAATTTAACAAAAATAGTCACACGTGGACAGTACTCACTCGCTGAGATTAGTCGTGTGTTGACAAAAATAAATATTCATTTGTTGAATAGAATGAAGGAATATATGAAGCCGTGTTGATTAGATTGACGCCATTTTGACGTGAACGATATTTATATCGATTTTATTCATTTCGAAATGAATTGAATTGAAAACGATTTCGAAATGAATTGAATATATAACGATTTCGAAATGAATTGAATTGAAAATGATTTCGAAATGAATTGAATTGAAAACGATTTCGAAATGAATTGAATTGAAAACGATTTCGAAATGAATTGAATTGAAAACGATTTCGAAATGAATTGAATTGAAAACGATTTCGAAATGAATTGAATTGAAAATGATTTCGAAATGAATTGAATTGAAAACTATTTCGAAATGAATTGAATTGAAAATGATTTCGAAATGAATTGAATATATAACGATTTCGAAATGAATTGAATATATAACGATTTCGAAATGAATTGAATATATAACGATTTCGAAATGAATTGAATTGAAAATGATTTCGAAATGAATTGAATAGAAAACGAATTTGATTTCAATGGAATATATAACGAATTTGATCTCAATGGAATATATAACAGAATTTGATTTCAATGGAATATATAACGAATTTGATTCGAATAGAAAACCAATCTGAATTGAATCGAATAGAAAACCAATTTGAATTGAATCGAATAGAAAACCAATTTGAATTGAATCGAATAGAAAACGACTTTGGAATTGAATTAAATTGAAAACGAATTCAAATTGAATTGAAAGCGAATTGAAATGAATTCAAATTGAATTGAAATTTGAATTGAATAGAAATGAATTTTAAAACGAATTTATAAAGAAGAATTCAATTTTGAATTGAAATGGAAGTTGAAATTGCTTTTGAAACTTATATAATTCGTTTTAAACAGTAATCGACGAAATATATATTATATATATAATATATATATAATATAATGGCCTGAATAGAACGCGTTGCGCCGCGGCAGTTCGTGAATTTCGACCATTTATTTCAAACAAACATTACGGGAGATCCGACCGTCGGATTCTCCTAAAACTGGGACCGTTGGGTTCGTATCGAAAAGAGCTTTCTAACGCATATTAGAAATTTGAAATCTAACGGCTGGATTTGGAGATACGTCCAAATCAAATTTGGAAAAGGTCGCTGTAAGTGCAGTTCGATGGCCATTGTTGGAAATCGACTGTACGGGCCTTGATAAAATTATTAAAAATATCAATAATTTGTGTAAAATCATAATAAATGATTTGGGAAAATTTGGGATGAAAAACTCCATATTTGAAAAGATAAAAATAGATTTTTATCGAAATGAACTAGTTTGAACTCAATTTAAAACCCGGGTTTTTATTTTTAAATAAATAAATTAGATTTAAAAAGGGGTTTTAAATAATCGGAATTCCTAATATATTTGATTTGAATTGAACTAGAATTGATTTGTGGGTTTATCGTGAACTGTGTTTTAAATAACACTAGTTCTTTAACCCGAAAATAAATAGAATGTGATTTGGGTTTGTCGTGAACTGTGTTTTAAATAACACCTAGTTCTTTAACCCAATAAAAGGAGTTTTAACGAATCTGCAATTAGATTGAAATGTGAATTTACAATCTAAATTATCAACTTTAGAAAATAAGCGAGAATGGAGTATCACCAGTTCTGCTCCAAAGCGATAGTTAAATCTTTAATCAGATTTGAACGTGAAATGGTAATTAATTTTACCGATAACACCACGGTGTTAGATATGGAGTATTACCAGTTTTGCTTCATGGGATGAATAGGTTGGGATTGGGAAATAAAATAAATAATTACTTCGTTACGGTTCGCTAATCTCGACTAGTTTAGAAAACCATAATTTGGTTTGATATGACATCCAAAGGAATATTAAAGGATAAATTCTAAAGAATTTATCTTGGATAAAATTAATGGGAACCTTTCCCTAATGAGTTGGAATGAGGCGTATGTTGTGTTTGTGGTACATTTGTTTTTAATATACGCGGGTTGTTCGGAAAGTCCGGGTTTACACCCATTCTGAATAACTGATTCGACGATACGTCGAAGATGAAGACGGTGGCTGAAGACCGGAAGTCTTCACATCGTTTGGATAATTACTGACGATCCTGATTGGGCTGTACACCCAAGAGGATGGAAATAGTTGGTGGTCGTCCAGTCGTACTTGGAGATGGATGGATATGCGAGGAAAGTGCCTCCGGTTTCGTTCAGACCCAAAACGGACTTGTAAATGGATTGTGTGTCTGACATTGGATTTTATTCTGTGTTGATTGATTTCTATTGAATATACATCTATTTGGCGGCGGAGAATTTATTCTTTTGCTTAACGCCCTTCTCTGAGACGTACGAGCTCAGAGGTTGTATATTGATAGATATCAATCGCATGGCATGAGCTGCCTGTGTGGCATACTGAGTTGCATGGATCAAGGCTTCTGTTGAAAAGCAAAGTCTTGTGATTGATGATCAAAGCACGGCCTCTGTGGTGTAGCTTTGTGTATAACGTGAATTCGTGAGCCTCACACCTCGGTATGAGTTAAAAACGGGATACGGACCGCTGGGAGAGCACGACGTTTCTTTCTAGCTATGGTGGTGTCAATGACTTACCAGCCCTAACATATATATACTTTTCACCTTTGTGGTTGTTGGAATGAGGCGCCTCGATTATAGGTCTGTAAGGACCGGGAAACGTGTGTTCAGGAATAACCAATCCTCTAACGTAAGTGAGGACCAGCCCAGCCGCATCCAGGGTTGCCCAGAGTGCGTAGCCCTGAGGCATTTGCTAGAGTGTCTCGAGCGCGGAGAGGATCTTGCCCCTTGCCTCGACTCATGACGGAAATCCAATTTCCAATACGTGTATTTCGGCTTTATTTGTAGAGCCTAGTATGGCGACATAGTGGGATGGGGCACTCATGCCGTCTATGATTTATATTTATGATTGAAATGTTTTGACACTATACACTTATTATAGTATCAAATGATTTGTTTTAAACGTACCAAGCATGTTTGGCTGTTATAAGGTAAAACCCTATCCTCCGGCTTGTGTTGCATTGTGTGATGGGACCTGGGTCTTATAATAGCTTCATTTTTCGAAAAAGCATTGCGTTGTCTTTTCTATGCACTGGTATTCTTGGGAGGAAACCCGTTCCGTGTTATACGGCGTGGTCCCTTGAATTACTCTCTTTTAAAGTAAAGTTTTAAATAACTGTTTTAGTTCTCACACCAGTCACATGACTGACCTGGAGTTTATTGTTTTAACCTAAACTCTGGGTGCCCCTATTTTCCGCACGGGCAGCTAGTAGTTTGGTTTTGCAAATTTATATTCACAGGATCATGGTTTACAGCTGGAATTATATCCGGAAAGCTCTGTATCCGTATATCACCTTCAGTTGTGCTTTGTATTATTTTCCGCTGCTATGTAATTTATTGTAATATCTGATATTTGTCGAATGTAATTTATTCATTTATACTCGGTATATTCTTGTATCTGATGTAATTGTTGTAATAACAATGAAATGTTATCCCGTCTGCGTTCTGATTTTCCCTGTTCTCAGACGATCAGGGGTTTCGAACAGTCTAGATCGGTTTAACGACTGATTCGGATCGAGCGAAATTCCCGGCCGTCACAGTAGTTCTCGATTTTACTGTATTCTTATACATTTCTCATATTAGTTCCAAAACCTTCTGTATCTACTATCTAAAATCGAATATCCTCATATTCCTTTCAATTTCAAAATTTATCTCTGAATCAATTCAGCTATCTTTTCAAACTCAAATTTATGAACTTGTTTGTTACAATCCAAATGCTCTTCCAAATTCCAATTATCAAGTTCATTACTTAATTCCAACGTTCCGATTTTCTTTTTCATTTCAAATCTATTAACTGTCAAATTTCATACCTCCTTGTATTAATAAAGTCAAATTAAAATTCAATTACTATTTTAATCTTCCTCTTATTTTATTTTATTTTTCGATCTTTAAATCTTTTAAAATAGTCGACCAATTCATTTAAACTTAAAATTTAAATCTTCATTGATAAAGATTTAATTATTCAATAATCGACAATTTATTTTCCAATCCGTAATTGGAAACCACGAATTCAATTATTCCCACCAAACATCTCTTAAGGTGTACAAATTCATTATCTTGACATATTGGATTACCATTCAACCCAACTCGATAATTAATTTCGAATTTTGTTTCAAATATTTAAAAACTATATATCAAATCATGCTTCAAAAATCAAGTTGCTTTCCCCAAAATAAATAAACAGCAAAGTCACCAAAATGGCTTTTCTCCAAAATTTCTATTTGAAAATATTTGTATATACTACTAATATTGATTTAAAAACAATCAATTTCAAAATATTCTGGAATTGGATTATCTACTCAAATCGAATGATCTCCTTATTTTCAGTCCAGATTGAAATGCAATATAATTCACACTCTGGTTTCATTCCGAATACGCCTTTTCATTTCGTCCACCAATCATTTATTTGGCTGAATGAAATACGTTCCTTTTCATCTCCTTTAGGGGCTTAATTCTCTCAAATTCACTTTTTTTTAATTCCATTTCGATGGAACTCGCAAGAAAGACGAGAATAAGCCTATACAGCTTTAATCCATCGTTTCTTTACTAATATATAAGTTGATATTATCAATGCGATTTTCACTATATTATTGCTTTAAATTCCAACAACCCATCTATAAAATCATTTACACTTCTACAAATATAGATTCCATCTTTTTTTATTAATTGATGTCTACAACCATCGATGATTGTATTCTTGCATAACGGTCTCTATAGTATTCACCATCCTTAGTTATCGTAATTTCTAAAATTTTACAAGCTTCGACACACCATTATCGTAATTTCTAAAATTTAAGAATTTAACTTACGAATCCACTTCTCTTCCATTCTGCAGTCCTTTGTTTTCGACGTGTAGCTTTTTATTCTTCGCCATTTTGGTTTATCATAACAAGTTAGCCTCCCATGATCCTTTGAAAATGTCCCTAATTATTATATTTATCTCCTATAATTCTAATTGGAAAACATTCCCATATATCCGCAAATCTTTATTTTTCATAGAAAATATATTTTATTCATCATGAGAAACATTTCTAAATTCGTTATTTGGATTAATACAGATGTTAAATAAAACATCATTATTCCCACTCAGCTGTTTACACTTATTAATCTAAAAAAACTCTTGTTATCGAATCTTAACCATTTCTTAGTCAACAATGAGGCCAATCAAGTTGGGGTCTATTTACCTCTCAGACCTTAACTAAACAACATTATTAACTTCAAAATAGATAAAATTCACCACCAAAACATTTATTCTTGAAATTCCTGATTCTAAGTTAAGAATTCATTTCCTCTACAATAATCGTTGATTATAACAATAATCCATAACTTCGAAATATTTAACTATATAATCCACTTTATTCATTAATTTGAATACATAAACAATTAATTAATAATATATTAACTTTTTAATTAAAACGGAAAGTAAATAGCACTTTCCTGAAAATCATCATAATTGCCTTCCCAAAATAACTTCCTTTCGAATAATATGTTATTTGATACCATACTTCGAACTTCGGAAAATCCCATCTGATTTATGACCTCTGAATAATTTGACCATATAGGTTAACTCTATTTCCTCTATTACCAATTTTGTTTGCAACATATTTGCTTCGAAATGTTATTTACTTCTGAAAAGCAAATATTATCCTTTTATCGAAATCCGAACTCGTCACAGTAAATAAGTTTTGATTTTATTCAAATATAGGCCCAATTCTTTTTAAAATCTTCATTCATATTACGCTTCAATTATAACTCCCCTTTTCAGTTCACCTCTTGTTAATCAATTAACAATTTATAACTATCCATCAAATTCATTTATCCAATTATATTTTATTGGTTTGAAACCAATTAAAATTTATCTTGCCGACTTCAAATAATTTAGTAATCCAATTTGACACAATCTAATTCCAACTATACCCTTTCAATTTTATTAATTTATATTCTGAATTCAAAATAAAATTCGTCGTTTCATTTCAAAATGATTTCTAATTTCCTCTCTCATTGACATCCTCATCAAAGTTCTTATTTCCAATAAATTTCTGTCATCTTGGGTTGCTAAAATACATGCGAAATACACTACTAGAGAAATCGATTCATTGTTTCTCTTATACTTAGATACCATCCGATGATGGATTCGAGATTCAAACCTAAAAGCTTATCAAAGAATAGTTCTTGCAGGATTGGATCCGAAGACGGGGGATTCCGAGACGAATTTAAATTTCAAAATAAAGTTTTTGTTTTCGCTGTACTAGTTCAAAATTCTAATTTTCAAATACATAATATTTTCAAAATAGTTTACCGTTCAAAAATCTAATTTAAAATTATTTATACTTTCAAAAAATTTATTTCGAAATCCTTTTATTTCTAGAATCCGGTTTTAAACCAAATAAGCTAAGCTTTGAATAAACCAAAGCTCTGATACCACTTGTAACGACCCTCCATTTTGACCGCTTCAAATTGGTAATTAAAACAACTGAAAACGTTCAAATCGACGGTTCGTTGTTTAGCTTACAGAGTTTAAAACACAGAAATTAGAGAACAAATAAATAACACAATATTGAACAGAAAATTGAACTTTTATATATATATCAGGATTTGAATACAAAATTTTCATTTCTATACAGCGGAATATAGAACTACAGTTTGAATACAGAAAAATATTTACTGGTTTAAAATTTTCAGAGTGCGCGTCTTCAAGATCCCCAGCTTTGCCCGTCTTCAAATCCTAAGCTTAAATCTTTAAATCTGAATTGCTCGAGTCTGACCCGAGCATTCCATGCAAAAACATAAAACACTCGATTCAGGATTAAATCATAGTTCAAGTAAATTAATTTCAATAGAAACTGAATAAAATAGTTAATCCTAACATCGGATATATCATATGCCAAATACAGTGATGTAGTGTCTGTGTTATCGGTTTTTATTTTAGGGGAAAATGGTCACGGAGGCCTGGATATACACACGTGTACAGGTACACGTGTGTACTGCCCCAGCACCCCATGACCATAAATAGCAAGTGTAATGAAGTTCATAGGATGTGCACAAAAATACAGCAAAACAGGGCTGGTTTGGCATGAACATTCTTGGTTTTCGCATCCAGGTTCATTAAAATGAAGTAGCAACCAACATATAAAATAAAGGATCAATCTTCTAGCATGCATGTTTACTAAAATGAAGTAACAGCAAGGCCAATTACATAACACAGCGGACAACAAGGACATGCTCGATCATAAGACACAGGGCATGTCAGTGTTCAATTGTACATGGCATGAGATTGGCATTCCTTTTATACCCATAACATTTTTAGGGAAAGGAGTATATACTCCCAGTTTTGCAAAGCCCATTTTTTTGTGATACATAAGGTCGAATGTTCCACAAAATAATGATGCATAATTGTTAAATTTCCCGACTTAAGTGAAACATCCACACAAACAAAATCAATACAAACTACATGTATTCAAGGTGCCAAAACAATGCATGTTGGATGTAGTACATACTGAAGGTATTCAGGGTAGCGAAACAGTATATAAGCTTAAAATGGGTTGAGCACCTAACAAATTAATAAATAAAACTTCGTTAATCATTGATTAAAATATCTTGGGGTCCAACACGCATTATATTAACATAAATGCCGAATGAAACAAGGCCACAATTGTGTACAGTTCATTTAAAAGGGTTCAGCAGGTATCATATTATAACATATAAATGCAAATGTCTTAAGTAAACACAATGAACAACTACTAAGTGGCATGCCAAACAAAATATGATAGCTGTTGCGCAAGGCTGCAGTGAAACCAAACCGAAGATAGTATATATATATACTAAAACTCTAGGGGACTAAAAGTTATACGCACTCAATGTACAAAATAGAGAAACTGATGTTTCGGCATGTGTAAGTCATGGCACAATTTCCTTTAAGCCATTAGTGTTTATATATATATATATATATATTGTTTAGCCTTTACTAAATGGGTATACAACAGTCTAGGAAGCTTACTATATCCGGTGTCATGACCAGATCGGCACAACGTCCAGTACACATTCCAGTTTATGTATAATCAAAGTTTCAAGTAAAAAAGAAATGCATGGTACAACTAGTTTCAATTTTCAACCTTGCCACATAAAATTTATGCAACATACAGAAACACAACATTTATTGCCCTTCAGCTATCTTTTATATTGGTTTGTAGAATTAGAATGCCAAATATAACATTATCTCATCAATTTATCAATTCAGCATCAATTCTATGCCTACATTTCAATATATCTAGTTATAGTTAACAATTTTAAATGTTAAATACTGAGACTTCCATGTTAAATTTTAAGGTTAAAATAATAATAATAGTAATAATAATTGAATCGTTCGAACACATCATATCCCAGTTCAAACTGGCAATGATTCTAGCTGTAAATATGAACATAAATAATGTGTATGGCTACCAACTAAGAAATTTTGGCACGGAGGAATAACTTGTAGCAGGAAAAGAAGTTATTTAAAACATACATGTTAGAAGAAAACCGTGATATGCTCCCTTGAACAATAAATACCCAAGTGCTTGAAAAGAGAAGGTTCAAAATTCATTCCTTTTCGAGGATTTTATTCCCCATCAAATAATACATTAAACTGTGAAGCCATATCATGAGGCTAGAGTTATTTGTTATGATTGCTTAGTTCCTTAAAACTAAGTACTCCATTATATCCTTGATGCTTAGCAACATTTTTTTGTTCTAGTGGTGTTACATTTTAACCAACGCTAAAAGAAAAGAAACCATGCACTCTTCCTTTGTTTTTACCCAACTGAAATCATACGCATATATTAAAGTTGCTACATGAATTATGCCCTTCAAGCCTTAACCACTAGCAGTGCATATTCGTCACATAACTAGACCCGACAATAGCAGTTTTTATGGAAAGCAAGGACCAGACAACGTGGTCACACCTAAAACCATAAATATATAGGTAGCAATATACTCATGTTTTATCAATGTACAGGTGAATACACATCAGAGATAACACATAGTAATGGCATCTTTTAAATGTTTACCCATTGAATTTTTGTTCTGCATTTCTTATGTTTTACTTTCATGGTTTTAAATATTAACCGAGATTTGATTTCCAATACATTTTCAATATCAGTGGTGAATTATATTCAGATTCCATGTATAGATATATGTTGTAATTAAGGAAATATGTTGTTAAACCAAGATGAGATTACATCAGTATATTAGGTAAGGAATTAGACAAATACAAATTTAAACTTTGTTTCCTGACATCAACTTAAACAACTCAACATTTTTATTTTTATTTTGAAATCATTCCTAGCAGATATTTTTAAAATTTCCTTTCAAAGTCGAGTACATCCATAGAAATCGAAAACAATATGGACATAAATTCATTCAAATATTTCAAGAATGAACTGGGGATCCACGACATCAAATCAGTGCAAATAATCACACAAAAATCGCAGCAAATCAGACTGAGGTACTTAGGCCATTAAATGACAACAATACAAGTGAATGAAACAAATTCAAAAGTCGGGCCTTAACTATTTTATTTAGTTTCAGATTGAAATTAAATGACTTGGAACTAAAATCCATCGTGAGCAAACACCCACCTCAAAACGGCGCAGCAACCTCCATTGGTCGGAGTACGGTACGGAGCAGTAGAACTTCAGAGCTCGAGGCGGCGCAAGATTACGGCTTTGGGGATGTGCTACTGAGACAAACCAAAGAAGAAGGAGCGAAGGAGGAGGAGACAACATTAAACACCGCAGGATGAGGAAACGTGAACTTCGATTGAGGTGATTTTGGGCTCGATGGAGGTTAGGGTTTCGATTTAGGGGTTTGGAGAAAGAAAATTACAGTGGCCATTAAATTTAGGGGAAAAGGTATTGATTTTGATTTTAACGAATGAAGTAATTGACCTGGCTCCGACCATTAGAATTAGAAGGGAATGGTTTTTGATTTTCTTGCTGAAGAAAATTTTGGGCTATCGTGATTTTTATAGAGGAAAATGATGGAGATAAGAACAGCGTTATATCAGTAGGGGTTTAGATAGGTCTGCGCGTTCATATGTAGATCGGTGTAAATTATACTAAGGTAGGTGGTAACTGTGATAAATTTTTAAATGTTAATCCTACCGCAGACTACCATGAACCGCCCTAAACACGTACCGCCAATAAAAACCCCAAACGCAACAAAATTATACATACCTTTATATCTCTACGTTCTGTATTCAATAAAATTAATTTAGTTATGATCCAACTTCGTTTTTATAAGATATTACTTTTATTTTTAAATTATTTAACCATTTACCGCTTTTATTCTGTTTGTCCACCAACAGTTCTGTTTGTTTCCAAATTTTGAAACGTTAAACTCAATCCCTTTATACATACGAATTCACACATAGTGCAGCCAAATTCCCATATATTTCAACAAATAAAACCTCCAATTCGTTTAACGTTAACACGTTTAATTTCAAATTCAACCATTTATATTTTCCAATTGTATTTCAAATCCAATTCGAAAATTCTGCCAAACTGAATCCAAATATTCAACAATAATACTTGATTACCAACCAATCATCCTGAATTAAATATCGAATTTAATTCATATAATAAATTTGATTTTAATGTCTAATTCCTATATCAATATAAAATAGATCATTAATAGTTAAATTTTAATTAATCACATATTTTAGTTGTCGAAACTTCTGGGATGTTACAGAAACAATAACTATGAAATGACATGCGAAAAACCTCATGAACGCCAGAAATTTAACCTTGATGACGGTCCGACATAAAAACCAAACTCCGATCTTCTTGAAGCATTTCCTTCAATTGACTTTAAAACTATCTCCAATTGTCCACGTTTTCTATAGTAACTACGGCCATTGCTAAAGTGAAGAAACATGTGAAACAAATTCCAGAACAAAGAATAAAAAAATTAAACAAAAATCATTATCTTAATAAGATATTGCTACCATCTGAAATTAAAAAGTTCTCCCTACTAGCTGTAACATTTATACTGATACCTTCAAACAAGGAAAACTTCTACCTTATAAATGTAACATTAAAAATATACCTTCAGACATACAAAACTGCTACACTAAAAACTGATTTTTTAGACATATAAAATTGCTTCTACTAACTACCGAGTACAAACAAATACCTACAAACATACAAAACTGCTACCTACAAATTGCAGCACTAAAAACTGATACCCTAAATAATATAAAAATGATACCTAAATATTGTAAAAAAAAACTAATACCCTCCAACATACAAAATTGATACCTTATAAATAATAACTAAGATATTGCATCATACCTTGGTTACCATTCTTTGCAGTAGCACCCATCAATACACCCGACCTCCCCTTCAAATGAGTCCCATCTAAAAATATAATAGGTTGGCAATAGTTGAACCCAAAAATACTAGCACCTAAGCCAACAAACACTCTTTCAAATTGATTTATAGAAGGATTAACATCCATGTCAACATAAGAACCCAGGATATGATTCTTTAATGCCTCCAAATATTAAGTCAAATCATTATAAGACATCTCATCATTACCATATAATTCCGTTAAAGCAAGTTGCATCCCACAGTAAGCAAAAGAGTAAGACATTTGAAGATTAAACTCTCTACAAAAATCAGCCATGATATCTTTTGGTTTCTTACTCGAATGATCTCTAATTTCATCTATTATCAATGATTTAACAAATGACCTAGAAAGACGAGGATTGTTCAAATTTCTTAGACAACCACCATAAGAATGATCAACAACCAAAGCCCAAATGAAAAACCTACTAAGATACCCAGAATCACAAAAAAGCATGCACTTTAAATAGACTTTCAGTGGAAGACGAAGTGCAAACTCCCTTAATCCTAGTAGAGCTATTCTTAGGATAATGTAACTCATGACCCGTTTTAATTTGGTATGCCATTATCAATTCTCTAAATTTGTTGGCTCCTCCAAAAAAACCAATAAAATCATAAATTGTTAAAATAGAACCTCGTTTCATTAAGTATTTCAAGTATATTTTCCTATGCACAACAATATTTGCACCCAAAAATACAGCAGAATATGAATGCGTAGAAATATTAGTTGAAAGTGAAGAAGAACAATCATTGATGTTTTCCAATTGAAAATCCTTAAACATAACATCAAAACAAAAAAACACTACTCTTGTGTAGTTGAAAACAAAAAATACTATGAAGATCAGAATCGGTGTCAACCATTTAGTTTTACTCTCAAGCTCATAGCTAATCTCAATCGACATAGGAGTGAGCTGTGACCAATTCATTCCACAAATCATAAACTGAGAAATCAATCGACAACCGAGTGCTTAAAGAGGAATCACTGAAGACAACTATAATAAGAAGACTGTGTTCACCACTGCAAGAAAAATATAGCTCAAAAAATTCAATTTGCAAAGCAAACAACTCAAAACTAATACCCACATGACAAAGTACTGATAACCAAAGACATAAAACTGATACATATAAACTACTATAATCTTTTAAAGAAAAACTAATACACAAAATGTTTAAAATGCAATTTGATTGATTAAAAAAATAAGTTCGATTGAGTTACAAAATTAATGCAATAGTACAACAACAAAATTAATATATCAATAAATACACAAGAACAAAAAACATAACACAGTTAATACAGTAAAATTAATACCAAAAAAAATATGAAAACTGATACCTAAAAACTGTTATAATGTTTAAAAAAAAACTAATACAAAAACTATTTACATCACAATTTAATTGATTAAAGCAAAACAAGTTTGATAATAATAGAAAGTTAATGCAACAATACAACTACACAACAAATACAACAAATGAATATAAAATAGAGTTAATTAAAAAAATTGATACCTAAAAAATACAAAATTGATACCCAACTACTGAATAATCAAACATTAAAATGAACCTTCTTGTAGAACCAACAGAAGCCATGAATCACCGATAGAAACAAAAAATCTAATCTCGAGATTAATGATTTCCCAAACCAATATGCGCGAGATCGAATTTGCAATCTGAAATGCTTGATCAATACGGATGTTTGAAGAGGATTGTTAGAGATCGAACTATGCACAAAAATAATAATCGCGGTGGAGATCAATGGAGAGATCGAGATATGGAAGATCGAATTGACGAAGAGTATGAAAACCGCATGCGTGAAATATGTTTTTATAAAATAATCAGCATAATGTCCTCGGTACTAAATTTTTAATGGGCTGTCCTTATGACTAACAAAGCCTTAATTTTTGTCCTCAGGAATATTTTCCTGTATCCTAAATGCCCAAAATACAATTTAACTAACTTGGGGGTTTAAAAACACAAATAATAGAAAAATTGGAGTTAACAAAAATGAAAAAACTGGAAGAATCCAAAGGAAACATCATATCCATAGAAATGAAGGTTGTGGGGTAAAGGTTCAAGGATTTGATCGAAAGGAGAGGAAACAGCAAAAGCCAACATACCTCATAACGTCAAGTTTCTCTGTTTACATATGACAAAGCACATCAAAAGAAATGATGCTTGATGTTTTAGTGTTTGGAGAATATAGGAAAAATGGAGGAGATGGAAAAATCTTACAGCAAACCTAAGCAATAGCCAAGGGTTATGGAAGAGCTGTGTGTAATGGGAGAGGTAGGGGATAATGACGGGTAACAGAGAAATCGATGCAAATACAGAAAAGTTGAAAATCACGATGGGTGATTGAAGAAAGAGAAATAAGAAAATGTACGAATGTTGGTTTCCAAAATGCCCAGAACGCTTGTGCGTACTTGAAACATAACTCAGTATAATATAATAGTATGGATATGCATTTATATAAAAGAAAAATGTTGTTATAATGTAATGAGCTACATGGATAAAAATATTAGCGTAAATTACAATTGTTGAAACTGGAAAATTTGATTCATCATTTGATGTGTTTAAGTTCATTTAGATTCACTCACAATATTATCATTTTGTACTAATTATGTGTTGAAATGGAAAATTCTAAATAATGATTTATAATAGACTGGTTACAAATAACAAACAAAATACCATAAAGTCAATAGGATTGATACTTGGATTTGAGTTTCTTGATAAGACAAAAGAATAGATACGAAAGTATCGTCCGATAAGAACTAAAATTGAACAAGTGTTTCGATCAAAATATCAAATACACTGTAACGACCCAGCGGATTTTCGACCCCGAAACTCGACATAAAATCACCATGTCGACTTTTCAAGTATCGAAACACTGGATTATCATGAGAAAGAATTTAGAGGGTGAGAATAGAAAGAAAGAAGTATTAGAATAGAAGAAAGAAGAAGAACACATCAGAATCTCACAGCGGAACGAATAAAATATAATATAACAAATCTTTTTATACAAAAGAAACTGTATATATATACCAATCATCAGAGTTTAACAGATATCAATCACAGCGGAAATAACTTTATATAACTAGTGGTGAAGCCGCCTGCTTCCAGCATCTGAACTCCAAGCGAAACCTAACCTGGAACATACTCGGTCTGACCCGAGCACATTTGATTTAAAACAAAATACACCGGGTCAGTCTGGAATACTATCAGTGATAAATTCACAGCACACACACAACTTGTTTAACTTTGGAAAATCCTTCCTGAAATCAAAGGATAATAGTAAGACCAGCCCACACATAAACATGGACGGTTTTTACCTTACTATAACCCAAAAACATTTTTCAAATCATACTTTGTTCTGATATTATCATAATGTCTAAATACAAGTAAATAACAATCTAGAGGAACGCTTGCATCTCATGCTCCCCATATATACTATACAATCAAAACCGCGGGCACTTATTGGATATTGGATTTCCAACTTGACAAGGTATGGGACCACCTTCCGAACGTGTATCTCTAGAGACGAATACACTGGGTTTAACAAGAACGTCTTGCAACCCGGCCCTCATATGACCGACCACTCATTTCGCTTGAGTGTATCGAATGTATATCACTGACGGTTGGGATCAGCAACCGCCACCCGAATAGGGTCAGCATCAAATAGATTTAAGAAGCAAAAGGAATTTCTCTAGAGTTGAATATAGAGAAATATGGGCTATAATGTAACGACCTGGATTTTTGGCCATTTTACTTTGGATATTTAATTTTGGTTAAATATTTTAATTGGAATACTTATGGATTTTTAATATTTAATTCATTTATTAAAACGAAGTTTAAAACGTTATAATTTATATATATAATTAACCAAATTAAAGCCAGTACTACAACAGCACAGACCAAGTTTTCAGTACAAATTTATGTATGTATTTATACGTATATTCATATGAAAACAAACAAAATATATACGTATGAAAGTGGGAAACATATATATATATATATATATATATATATTTATGTATATTCATCTCACTAGCTCAACAAATGTAATGTTGCTACGAGAACATAAAAATTGAATATACTCAACAAGAACTGGAAGTGTTAATATACAGGACAACACATAGATTCATGAGAAGGTTGTACATACATAAGTACAGAGAAATACAAAGAAAACAGTGCATAATGTTGACTGTACATTACAAAACAATTTTTTAATAACAATTCATTTAAAAATATATTCCTTTGCGCCTTGTTTGCTTTCCAGCAAACGAAATGTACGCCTTGATCTGGAGCTGCAAGAAAAACAGTAAACCTATTAGTATATATATGGAATATAATTGAACAAATAAAAATGTAACAAAACAAAAATATAATGAAATCTGAAAATTCCCAACGCAGGATATATATTCATGTGCATATAGTAAATTATACACAAAATTTAAACCAGACTAAACCATACATTGGAAAATCCAATATACGTACATATTGGTACCATCGACATTTCATAGATTATTAAACTAGTATAACATCACTTTTAGTCGGATGTGTGGTTGGACTGGTGTTACACTTTATCGTAACTCATGCCAATTAAACTAGTATAATAATGGTGACAAGTTATCACATGTCCAAGAGTTTATCACCAGTCATTTCCCAGTTATTTGATATTAGGTAAGTATATATTTTGAAAAAAATCCTCTATGATATATCACTCTTACATTTGTGCAAGTTATGTTGATTTTGTTGTAAGTATAATCTCTGAAATCAATTGGATTGAGATTTCGAGAATTTGAGAGAAAAGAAAAATCAGAAAATACATAGCTGATGAAAACAAATGTAGGTACAGCTAAGTCTAAAGGTAGTGAATTCATATACACATTCGAACAGTGAATAAACAACAAAGATACTCTTGAAGATTTTGAAATAGTTGAAGAATAAAAATAAACAGCTAAGGCACATGGTATGAGCAGCTCAAAACAGTAACACATACACATGGGAACAATGAATGAACAACTATAGAACAGTATGGGACATCTAAGTAAAATCAAATCCAATGTATATATCTATACTATCAATTTCACTCAGATCGAAATAGATGTTGATTCATATACCAATTCAAACACTGCCATACCTTTAAAAATCCAATGAAGAATCTAACATGTGACTTCAAAATCACTGATCAAATAAACAAATCCATACCAATCAAATCTATATACAATGAACAGATCGACTAAAAGAAGTATAAAATACCACAAAATCTCTGTTAAATCCATCAACTATCACCAACACAAAATCTGAAAAGATGAAAACACCCAACGGCCTATGTGGGGGTAGCCGAACCTACCTAGATAGACGTTGATCCTATCTAACCAAATGAACCACTATAAATAGGGTATTCACGCACAAACAAGAGACCAAACCAGCAAAGAAAACCAATTCGTATCCACTTAAAAATCAAAAACAAAATATACAGTAAATTAAGATCGGGTAAAGGGAAAACTTAGCTTTCGGGTCTGGGAGATTTGACCGACTTCGTGGTGAAGCAGTTCGGAAGACCACGGTTAGCAGAACGAAGCACAAGGGGGAAGAGGCTCGCTCGCTGGTGGTTGACCGCGTAGACGTGATGGAGCTCGAAGGGGTGCGACGCCATTATTTTCAATTTTGGCTGGAGAATTAGGTTTTTTTTCATTTGAGAATTTGGCGGGCGACGTCTGAAATGAGGAAAAAAAAAGAATGGATGAGGGTTTAAAAGGGGAGGCGGGTCGGGTCTGGCTGGTTGGTCCGGCTGATAGAGGTAAAGCCCAAATTTAAATATAAAAGAAAATCTAAGTTTAATATAATTGATTTTTAAATTTGTTTTTGCGATATTTCGTACCTACGTTATCAGATTCAAGCGCGGTCAGTCGCGTTGGGACAGTGGAGACGAGAATATCGAGATGGAGCAATGTCTGCCAGGACTGGAAGGGCAGAATTTTTTTATTAAATTAAATGTTGTTTAATTTAATTAAAACCAGCGCTGAACGACCCAAACCAGTCAATGTGAGTTAACCTCACTTAGTTTCTTCCCGTTTATATTTCATATAAATTGGGTTTTATTTCTGTGTGATCTGATTTCGGGTAGTTGACCATCTGCTAGTTACAGATATTTATTTTGATTTAATCAGTGGAATTAAACGGACATTTAATTCCAGTAAGTCATCAAACATTGTTCGATTTCGATAAAGGAAATTTTCCCTTGATTGTTCACGTTTATAAAATGAACGTGATTGAAATGGTTTGAATGGTTGTGTGATCTGTTTGTTGATTGATAGATGTTATTACCTGATAAAGGAAATAGTTTGATTGGACAATTGATTTGATCGATAACAGTTGGATTGAAAATTCAACATGTGATTTATTTTAACCCGTGAATATATTGGTTGAGTTTTTTGGCATCACTGTCTAGAAGTCAATCATTTGAAAATTATGGATTTTTATCATCAAGTGAGCTAACCCTTTGAAGTTATAAATTTAGTTTATAACCAAAATAGGGTTTAAATATATTATTTTGAATAAAGTTACTTTTAAAGAAAATAAGTATTATTATTATTCAAAGGTTTATAAGTCAGTATTAAGTTGTTTTGATAAAGTGAACGCTTATGTTAAGAGAAAGTGTAAGTAGACGAGCAGGAAATAACCTAGCCGTTAAGAATTCAATTTATTGTTTCGTAGAAACAATTATATGAAGTTATTTGGATTAATTATATTATTAATTAATTTAAAGGAGAAATTTACTGGGATTGATTTAAATTTTAGAAAGAGATTATGAATGAGTTTTATATCTTAACTCGAGTTTATAATGAAGTTATAAAGGGGATTTAAGCGAACATATAAGCTTAAATGGGAGGGTTACTTAACAATTTGATTAAGTAAAGGAAAATGAAGGTATAAAGGAGTTATGATTAACCTGAGATGAAAAACGAGGTTTATAAAGCAAGCGAGAAGCAAAGAAATTGATTTGTAATTAGAAATACTTAAGGGCAGTAATTGGACTTTGAGATTTCCCAAAAGGAAAAGGAAATGGGAAAAAGGGGATTTATAATTAAGTTTGGTAAAAGGATTTAGTAAAAAGGTCTGTGATAATAACCCAGTTAGGAAACAAAGTACTTAATCAAAATGGGAAGTTAATGCAAGCAATGTTTGGTAAGAAATTAAATAATCAATGGATTAAGCAATATTAGTTTTATATATATAAAAAAAGAAAATGGGATTTCCGAAAGATAAAGTGAATTTGTAAAGCTATAGTTTGGAGTAAATAGTTAATCAGAATTTGAATTGGTATTGAAACGAGATATGGGTTTTTAGATCAGGACTTATATTTATCTGAAGATAAGGACGTTGTTGATCAAGGTCTGAGAGGTAATTAAAATACCCCAACTTGAACGACTTCGAAATTATCTAAAGATGATATTAGTCATGGTGATATAAAGGAAAGTAAGAGTTTATTATTTCATTTAGAAATGATAATGCAATGTTTAGTGAAACATTGGGGGATATACATACAGGATGAGAATCCCAAAGTCAAAAAGGAAATATAAGAGAATTACCATAGAAGGAAAACATAAGATTTGGATTTATTCAATAAGAATAAACACTGGAAGCTGTGAAATAAGTAAATGAAATATATTTCACAATGTTTTACGAATAATAAGTTGATTTGATTCTTCTATTATGGACTTTTGAATAATGTTTAGCCTATGTTTTGCAAACATTAGAAGGAAAGAAATTGAGAGATTTTTCATAGATAATTTTTGTTAAATAAGAAGTAAATACCGAGTCTCCAAGATATTGGGAGATAAGATGTTTTAATTATTTGAATTAGAAGGGCAAGTGATACTGAATACTGAAAAATAAATTCTATTTTTATTTTATGGTTGAATGGTTGTTTATTTGATAGTTAAACCACCGACTATCAAATTTGGCCTATGCGTTTGTCGGTACGGAAAGTCCGGGATCGAAGTTATATTCGAAAACCATTCCGACCAACAAATACGAAAATGTAGAAGACATCAGATGACGATCGAGATGGAGCTTTGAAGACCATCGATCTTCATGAAATGGAAGAACCACTTACAATCTCTGATTCAACCCGGAGATATACTGGGGTTCTGTCGTGGTTGAAATCTGTGGATTGCAAGGACTACTCGCTACTGATCGCTAAGGTGATTCTTATATGAGATGCAGTAGGAGGGTGCCTTCGGTTCACCCTGTTCCTGGATGACTTGTATGGACGAGTGTCTGAAAGAGTATTTCCAAAAGGATCGCGTACGTTGATTTCTTCAAACGTGCCATAGTTGGTTAGCTCCCAACTAGTTAATTTTTGTGGTTGTCAATTAGCGATATCTAATGGATTTGACGATGTGGCATTCAAAGGAATGGCGATCAGATGTTTCGAAGAAAATTCTGGCCTCAAACCTCACAGCCGGTAGATGACAAAAATCGGGCAGGCAGCATGGCTATGTGGGTCGCTCCCATTATGGTGTATAATCACCTATCTGGAGAAATTCCTTTTGCTTCTTTAATCTATCGATGCTGTACCTTTTCGGGAAGACGGTGGGTAGCTCCTAACCGTTGGTGATATACATTCGATACACTCAAGCGAAATGAGTGGTCGGTCATGTGTGGGCCGGGTTGCAAGATGTTCTTGTTGAACCCAGTGTATTCGTCTCTAGAGATACACGATCGGCAGGTGGTCCCATACCTTGTCATGGTTGGAATCCAATCTCCAATAAGCGCCTGCGGTTTTGTTTGTATACTATATACGTAGAGCGTGAGATGCAAGCGTTCTACTAGATTTGATATTACTTGTATTTAGACATTATCATAATATCAGATAAGATATTGGTTTCAAAAGTGTTTTGGGTTATCGTAAGGTAAAAACCGTCCGTATTTATGTGTGGATTTGGTCTTACGATTATCCTTTTCTTTCGAAAGGATTTTTAACTGAAAAATCAAGTTGTGTGATAACTTAATACTGTGCGAGTTTATCTCACTCTGGTTCACCAGACTGACCCGGTGTTTTGTAAATGTCTCGGGTTAGCCCGGGATGTACAGGTTCAGGTTATCGAATGCTGCGAAGAGACAAGCTGGAAGAGTCCAGACGTATGATATTATATAACTACTATTTCGCTGTGTATGGGATAGATTATTGTAGCTGTCCAGATGAATTAATGTACTCTGATGATTGTAAGATATTTTAAGCTCTCAATAAAGTCATTTCTATATTATATTTTATTCCGCTGCGATGTGGGACTCTGTGTTGTGTTGTCTTCTTCTTCTTCTATTCTAATATTTCTTTCTTTCTTATCTCACCCTCTAATTTCTTTCTAATAATGTCCAGTGTTTTTGGGTATTTGGAAGGTCGGCATGAGTTACGGTAAAGGTATTTATGTCGATTTTCAGGGTCGAAAATCCCTGGGTCGTTACAGTGGTATCAGAGCTAATTGCTTAATTGGTACGGATGATAGGGGGTTCTCGCTTCGTGTTTGGTGGCGAACGGTAGACTATTACCCCTACATCTCCCAACAATGTGGGTTGGTCAAGTCGAGAGGTTGGCCGTAAAAGCAGTTCTGAGGTATCTCTGGAAGCCACGATGGGAGGTTAGCCCACTGCTTTGGGTCGTTACAGTGGTATCAGAGCAATTGGTTGAGTAGTAACCTTGGCTCTGTGGTGTAACTCAATCGAGATAGGGTTAGTAACACCTCAGATTGAGTTTGAGTGTTTATATATATGAGAGCGTATTTGTAAATTCTATATAAAATTATTTTGTATTGTGTTATTTGACTAGTTCGATTTTAACTAGAAACTGACACAATAAGGTTTTGTAAAAAAAGGGTCAGATAGATTAATTTTGGCCATAGTATACTTTTGTATATAAAAGGAACAATTTTATGATTGATTTTGAGTTGTTTGATTATTTGAATCAAAGTCGAATTAGACTATGAATTTGAAATGGTCAAATATAACTCCAATTTTTTTTTCATATATGAAATTAGGGAGAGAAATTGTATAATGTTGAAATAGAAATTAAAAATTGAATTTGAAATGGAGATATATAAATTAGAGAAGAAAATAGTTAACTAAATATGAATTTGAAACTTAAACATGGTTAAGAGTTAAGATTTGGAGTTTGGAAATCAAAATTGTTTGATTTAGTTGATTTATTTAGTTAGATAGATTATGCATTGTCGATTGGTTGTTGGAAAGGTGGATTGGTGATTTGTTTCATAACCCTGAAAGGGTACTGGTATGGATTTTTGTTTCTTGAATCGAAGTTAGGCCCAGAATGGCGTTTGCAGTTGGTTTGGTCGAGCAACGCAACGGGGATGTTGGCGAATCCTTCACGAATATATAACTTAGAATTTTGAAAATAATTTCATAATTATTTTGAGAATAATTGGGATGAGAACATTTCTCTTACTTAGCAATTTCGAGGACGAAATTATTTTAAGGGGGGGGGGGGGAATGTAACGACCTGGATTTTTGGCCATTTTACTTTGGATATTTAATTTTGGTTAAATATTTTAATTGGAATACTTATGGATTTTTAAGATTTAATTCGTTTATTAAAACGAAGTTTAAAACGATATAATTTATATATATAATTAACCAAATTAAAGCCAATACTACAACAGCACAGACCATGTTTTCAGTACAAATCTATGTATGTGTTTATATGTATACTCATATGAAAACAAACAAAATATATACGTATGAAAGCGGGAAACATATATATATATATATATATATATATATATATATATATATATATGTATATGTATATTCATCTCACTAGCTCAACAAATGAAATGTTGCTACGAGAACATAAAAATTGAATATACTCAACAAGAACTGGAAGTGTTAATATACAGGACAACACATAGATTCATGAGAAGGTTGTACATACATAAGTACAGAGAAATACAAAGAAAACAGTGCATAATGTTGACTGTACATTACAAAACAATTTTTTAATAACAATTCATTTAAAAATATATTCCTTTGCGCCTTGTTTGCTTTCCAGCAAACGAAATGTACGCCTTGATCTGGAGCTGCAAGAAAAACAGTAAACCTATTAGTATATATATGGAATATAATTGAACAAATAAAAATGTAACAAAACAAAAATATACTGAAATCTGAAAATTCCCAACGCAGGATATATATTCATGTGCATATAGTAAATTATACACAAAATTTAAACCAGACTAAACCATACATTGGAAAATCCAATATACGTACATATTGGTACCATCGACTTTTCATAGAATATTAAACTAGTATAACATCACTTTTAGTCAGATGTTTGGTTGAACTGGTGTTACACTTTATCGTAACTCATGCCAATTAAACTAGTATAATAATGGTGACAAGTTATCACATGTCCAAGAGTTTATCACCAGTCATTTCCCAGTTATTTGATATTAGGTAAGTATATATTTTGAAAAAAATCCTCTATGGTATATCACTCTTACATGTGTGCAAGTTATGTTGATTTTGTTGTAAGGATATTCTTTGAAATCAATTGGATTGAGATTTCGAGAATTTGAGAGAAAAGAAAAATCAGAAAATACATAGCTGATGAAAACAAATGTAGGTACAGCTAAGTCTATAGGTAGTGAATTCATATACACATTCGAACAGTGAATAAACAGCAAAGATACTCTTGAAGATTTTGAAATAGCTGAAGAATAAAAATAAACAGCTAAGGCACATGGTATGAGCAGCTCAAAATAGTAACACATACACATGGGAACAGTGAATGAACAACTATAGAACAGTATGGGACAGCTAAGTAAAATCAAATCCAATGTATATATCTATACTGTCAATTTCACTCAGATCGAAATAGATGTTGATTCATATACCAATTCAAACACTGCCATATCTTTAAAAATCCAATGAAGAATCTAACATGTGACTTCAAAATCATTGATCAAATAAGCAAATCCATGCCCATCAAATCTATATACAATGAACAGATCGACTAAAAGAAGTATAAAATCCCACAAAATCTCTGTTAAATCCATCAACTATCACCAACACAAAATCTGAAAAGATGAAAATGGCCTATGTGGGGGTAGCCGAACCTACCTAGAAGGGTTTGATAGACGTTGATCCTATCTAACCAAATGAACCACTATAAATAGGGTATTCACGCACAAACAAGAGACCAAACCAGCAAAGAAAACCAATTCGTATCCACTTAAAAATCAAAAACAAAATATACAGTAAATTAAAATTGGGTAAAGGGAAAACTTAGCTTTCGGGTCTGGGAGATTTGACCGACTTCGTGGTGAAGCAGTTCGGAAGACCAGGGTTAGCAGAACGAAGCGAAAGGGGGAAGAGGCTCGCTCGCTGGTGGTTGACCGCGGAGACGTGATGGAGATCGAAGGGGTGCGACGCCATTATTTTCAATTTTGGCTGGAGAATTAGGTTTTTTTTTCATTTGAGGATTTGGGGGGCGACGTATGAAATGAGGAAAAAAAAGAACGGATGAGGGTTTAAAAGGGGAGGCGGGTCGGGTCTGGTTGGTTGTGCCAGCTGATAGAGGTAAAGCCCAAATTTAAATATAAAAGAAAATCTGTGTTTAAGTTAATTGCTTTTTAAATTTGTTGTTGCGATATTTCGTACATACGTTATCAGATTCAAGCGCGGTCAGTCGCGTTGGGACAGTGGAGACGAGAAGATCGAGATGGAGCAATGTCTGTCAGGACTGGAAGGGCAGAATTTTTTTTATTAAATTAAATGTTGTTTAATTTAATTAAAACCAGCGCTGAACGACCCAAACCAGTCAATGTGAGTTAACCTCACTCAGTTTCTTCCTGTTTATATTTCATATAAATTGGGTTTTATTTCTGTGTGCTCTGATTTCGGGTAGTTGACCATCTGCTAGTTATAGATATTTGTTTTGATATAATCAGTGGAATTAAATGGACATTTAATTCCAGTAAGTCATCAAACCTTGTTCGAATTCGATAAAGGAAATTTTCCATTGATTGTTCACGTTTATAAAATGAACGTGATTGAAATGGTTTGAATGGTTGTGTGATCGGTTTGTTGATTGATGGGTGTTATTACCTGATAAAGGAAATAGTTTGATTGGACAATTGATTTGATCGACAACAGTTGGATTGAAAATTCAACATGTGATTTATTTTAACCCGTGAATATATTGGTTGAGTATTTTGGCATCACTGTCTAGAAGTCAATCATTTGAAAATTATGGATTTTTATCTTCAAGTGAACTGACCCTATTGAAGTTATAAATTTAGTTTATAACCAAAATAGGGTTTAAATATATTATTTTGAATAAAGTGACTTTTAAAGAAAATAAGTATTATTATTATTCAAAGGTTTATAAGTCAGTATTAAGTTGTTTTGATAAAGTGAACGCTTATGTTAAGAGAAAGTGTAAGTAGATGAGCAGGAAATAATCCAGCAGTTAAGAATTCAATTTATTGTTTCGTAGAAACAATTATATGAAGTTATTTGGATTAATTATATTATTAATTAATTTAAAGGAGAAATTTACTGGGATTGATTTAAATTTTGGAAAGAGATTATGAATGAGTTTTATATCTTAACTCGAGTTTATAATAAAGTTATAAAGGGGATTTAAGCGAACATATAAGCTTAAATGGGAGGGTTACTTAACAATTTGATTAAGTAAAGGAAAATGAAGGTATAAAGGAGTTATGATTAACCTGAGATGAAAAACGTGGTTTATAAATCAAGCGAGAAGCGAAGAAATTGATTTGTAATTAGAAATACTTAAGGGCGGTAATTGGACTTTGAGATTTCCCAAAAGGAAAAGGAAATGGGAAAAAGGGGATTTATAATTAAGTTTGGTAAAAGGATTAAGTAATAAGGTCTGTGATAATAACCCAGTTAGGAAACAAAGTACTTAATAAAAATGGGAAGTTAATGCAAGCAATGTTTGGTAAGAAATTAAATAATCAACGGATTAAGCAATATTGGTTTTATATATATAAAAAAAGAAAATGGGATTTCCGAAAGATAAAGTGAATTTGTAAAGCTATAGTTTGGAGTAAATAGTTAATCAGAATTTGAATTGGTATTGAAATGAGATATGGGTTTTTGGATCATGACTTATATTTATCTGAAGATAAGGACGTTGTTGATCAAGGTCTGAGAGGTAATTAAAATACCCCAACTTGAACGACTTCGAAATTATCTAAAGATGATATTAGTCATGGTGATATAAAGGACAGTAAGAGTTTATTATTTCATTTAGAAATGATAATGCAATGTTTAGTGAAACATTAGGGGGTATACATACAGGATGAGAATCCCAAAGTCAAAGAGGAAATATAAGAGAATTACCACAGAAGGAAAACGTAAGATTTGGTTTTATTCAATAAGAATAAACACTGGAAGCTGTGAAATAAGTAAATGAAATATATTTCACAATGCTTTACGAATAATAAATTGATTTGATTCTTCTATTATGGACTTTTAAATAATGTTTAGCCAATGTTTTGCAAACATTAGAAGGAAAGAAATTGAGAGATTTTTCGTAGATAATTTTTGTTAAATAAGAAGTAAATACCGTGTCTCCAAGATATTGGGAAATAAGATGTTTTAATTATTTGAATTTGAAGGGCAAGTGATACTGAATACTGAAAAATAAATTCTATTTTTATTTTATGGTTGAATGGTTGTTTATACGATAGTTAAATCACCGACCATCAAATTTGGCCTATGCAATTGTTGGTACCGAAAGTCCGGGATCGAAGTTATATTCGAAAACCATTCCGACCAACAAATACGAAAATGTAGAAGACATCAGATGACGATCGAGATGGAGCTTTGAAGACCATCGATCTTCATGAAATAGAAGAACCACTTACAATCTCTGATTCGACCCGGAGATATACTGGGGTTCTATCGTGGTTGAAATCTGTGTATTGCAAGGACTACTCGCTACTGATCGCTGGGGTGATTCCTATATGAGATGCAGTAGGAGGGTGCCTTCGGTTCATCCTGTTCCTGGATGACTTGATGGACGAGTGTCTGACAGATGTAACAACCCGAAAATCTGGGCCAGTTTAAAATTTTTATTTTGGCAATTTTAGCGAATTTTGATTATTTAAAATAAATTATTTTAAATAATATCGACGAGAAATTTATTTTGAATATAATTCGAACGTATATATTATACGCGTCGTCGTTAGAATATAAATATTTATATATAATTATAAATAGAATTGAAAATGGCGCGGTAGTTCGATAATTCGATTTCAAACTTCAATTGAATGTACCGGGTGCAAAACAATCCGGATTTTAGTGAAACCAAAAATAATGGAATCTAATAGTGAATATCTTTCTAACGAATCCGAAAAATCAAGATTTCATATCAGGAATCAAAAGATATGTCCAGTTGAAAATTCTGAATAGTCGCTATAGAATTCAGGCCCTTAAAAATGGACATTTTGCAAATGACCTCGGATTTCGATGAAACCACTTTTGTTGGGTCCGTGATGTCAAGTTATCGCTAGGTTTCAAATTTCATAATTTTTTGAATCAGTATGTGAGCGTGGCAAAGGAAAACGCGTTTGACCGGTTTCAGTTGATTTTAATCGACTGGAAATTGGCCATTTTTCTAACGGTCTCAGAATTTGACGAAACTAGTTTTGTTAGGACCGTATAGTCAATACGAAGCTAGAAAATATTTTTCTGGAATTTTTCTAGTTAGTATGTGACCCCGGTAATTTGAAATGTGCGTTCAAAATTCAATATAGTGATTTAAATGAAAATTCAAAAGGAAACTGATTGCAACGATCAAATCAGCTTGGGATACATATCGCATTGTGTTCGGAATGGGGGTAAAACGCTATGGACGACAGGCGGTTGGCCTCGTTTCGAGGTCGTATGTGAAAGTGAACTTTTTGGCCAAATTAAATAATTAAAAAAAAAAAAACCTTCTTCCCCTTTAATCACTCTGCCCCCCCCCCCCCCCACTATTTCAAAACCGAAATCGAACCAGAAAAGAAAAAAAAACAAGAAAAACCCTAACCACCATCCACCTTGTCGCGATCCGCCACCCTCCTCCACCTTCATCCGCCCTCCGCCTCGATCCGATCTCCCTCCTCCTCTTCTCTTTTCCGCATCGATCCTCTTCCCTTCTGCCACGAGACCGACGCGCGCCATCCCTCCTTCGAAGCCGCACCTCCAGCCTTAGCCACCGCCGTCAGAGGTCGAGCCCCTCCTCCCCTCGAAACCCATTCCGACGCCCATCGCCTGAGACCGCGCCACCTTCTCCTCCTGAACACTGCCGTGACTTCTTCCCCCCTCCATGTTACTGTAAGTTTGTTTTATTTTAATTTATATTCAGTTTTTAATTTAGAAAACTTATTTTATTTAAAACAGAAAACTTATTTTATTTAAAACAGAAAACTTTTTTTATTTAAAACAGAAAACTGATTTGATTTTATTTAAAACAGAAAACTGATTTGATTTTATTTAAAACAGAAAACTGATTTGATTTTATTTAAAACAGAAAACTGATTTGATTTTATTTAAAACAGAAAACTGATTTGATTTTATTTAAAACAGAAAACTGATTTGATTTTATTTAAAACAGAAAACTGATTTGATTTTATTTAAAACAGAAAACTGATTTGATTTTTTTTAAAAAAAAAAAACTGAATTTTATAAAAGTTTAAAAACTGATTTTAAAATGATTTATAAACTAAAAGGAGATTAGAAAAGTCGAAATAAAAATAGGATTTTTATATGTTGAAAGTCGAAATAAAAATATGATTTTTATATATTGAACTTCGAAGTAAAAATTCGATTTTTATATATTGAACATCGAAGTAAAAATTCGATTTTTATATATTGAATAGCATAGTAAAAATTCAATTTTTACATATGTAGTGAAAGCGGACAACGAAGGTGACAAAAAGGCGGGATCGACGAAGATCTCTGAAATAGAAGTGCCGTGGAGCTAGGATAGCTATCAGTGAGAATTTCTCACCTTTCAATTTCTTTTTTTCTAGTTATATATATATACTAGGATGCAGACGGTGTTTAGTAGCACCCGACACAATCGTCCACAGACCATGGACTTGTTTGTTTGGTTGCATAGATTAGTTGGATATTTGAATTGAAATTGAGTTGTTTGGGTGAATTGAATGAATTTGATTGATGTGTGAATGGCGTGGGCCTTCACTAGTCCGGGGATAAGGCTAGGCCTTGTCCCGTTTTCTAGTATCGTGCCGTTATGCCGCCGAAATTTTCTAAAATATGTTAGAAAAATAAAAATATCATTTTATTGTGTAAATGAATTGAATAGAAATTGATAGGTTGAAATAAAATGTTTTATCGTTAAAAATATAATTTTTAACGTGAATGTGAATAAATGAATAGTTATAAACAAATCGGCCGATTTGTTTGTATACACACTGATTTGACTGATATTGATTGGGTCGATAAATTTTACACATCACCCAACTGCACAACTAAAATCTGTGTTTGATTGTTTGAAACCCTACACGGGTGTTGGGATGAAATATGAATTTCACTCATCCTGATTGATTAAATATGTCGATCGATTGATTGACAGGCTGTTATAAGCGTTGAATATCTATATTTGATGCTTATACAGTGTAGTGCACTTTGGTTGATGGTTGATTATTTTCAATGCTATTATATACATGTGTTGTATGAAAATCCATATAATTAATTTTATATGGTAATTGATTGGGCCTCATTCCAATATTTGAAAAAGAAATATTTGAAAAAGAAATATTTGAAAAAGGAATATTTGAAATAGAATATTTGAAAATAAAGGAATATATGAAGCCATGTTGATTAGATTGACGCCATATTGATGGATATCAAACGATTTCGAAATGAATTGAATTGAAAACGATTTCGAAATGAATTGAATTGAAAACGATTTCGAAATGAATTGAATTGAAAACGATTTCGAAATGAATTGAATTGAAAACGATTTCGAAATGAATTGAATTGAAAACGAATTCAAATTGAATTGAAAGTGGATTGAAATGAATTCAAATTGAATTGAAATTTGAATTGAATAGAAATGAACTTTGAAATGAATTTATAAAGAAGAATTCAATTTTGCTTTGAATTGAAATGGAAGTTGAAATAGATTTTGAAACGAATTTTAAAACTATTTATATAATTCATTTTGAATAGAAAATCGACGAAGTATATATTATATATATTATATATATAATATAATGGCCTGAATAGAACGCGCCGCGCCGCGGCAGTTCGTGAATTTCGACCATTTATTTCAAACGGACATTGCGGGAGATCCGACCGTCGGATTCTCCTAAAACCGGAACCGTTGGGTTCGTATCGAAAAGAGCTTTCTAACGAATATTAGAAATTAGAAATCTAACGGTTGGATTTGGAATTATGTCCAAATCAAATTCGAAAAAGGTCGCTATAAGTGCAGTTCGATGGCCATTGATGGAAATCGACTGTACGGGCCTTGATAAAATTGTTAAAAATAGTAATAATTTGTGTAAAATCATAAGAAATGATTTGTAAAGATTTGGGATGAAAAACTCCATATTTGAAAAGATAAAAATAGATTTTTATCGAAATGAACTAGTTTTGAACTAGAATTATAATTCTATTTATTTTTAAATAAATAAATTGAATTTGAAAAGGGTTTTGAAAATAACCAAAATTTCCAATGATTGCATTGGAGTGGATTTGAATCGAAATTGTCTTCGGAATATTTCGATGTTGGAATTCGTGATTATACAGATGTTGTTATGGAAATTTGAAAGATATATATATTTATATTGTTATTTCCAATACGACATTTGTTAATCGTAGAATTTGATATTGAATATAAGCCGATATATTTTCTATTCAAAGCCTTATATTGAATATCAAATGTGATTTGGGTTTGTCGTGAATGGTGTCTTCACTAACACTGTTCTTGAACCCAGTTGAGAAAAGATTAAATCTTTTATTTAGATTTAATGAAGTGTACCAATTAAATAATATTTAATTGGAATTGATATTGATTTTTGGGTTTATCGTGAACAGTGTTTTAAATAACACTTGTTCTTTAACCCGATAATTAATGAATGTGACTTTGGGTTTATCGTGAACCGTGTTTTAAATGACACGGATTCTTTAACCCAGTTAACGATTAAAACTAAGTGGAGTTTTAATGAATCTTTAATTAGATTGAAATGGTCGAGAATGGAGTATCACCAGTTTTGCTCCAGGCGATAGTTGAATCTTTAATTAGATTTAAACGCGAAATGGTAATTGAATTTACCGATAACACCGTGGTGTTAGATATGAAGTATAACCAGTTTTACTTCATGGGATGAATAGGTTGGGATTGGGAAATGAAAACAAATGATTACTTCGGTAAGGTTCGCTAATCCCGACTAGTTTGAATTGATATTCAAAAATAGATTAAAGAATAAATTCAAGAATTTATCTTTGATAAAATTAATGGGAACCTTTCCCTATGAATGTGAAATTTAGAAACTAATTGTCGGTTAGCCAAGCAGAAGGGTTTTCTGGATATTGATCTGATGTTGGTTTCGGCCTTCGGGGTTAATATTTGGGGAATTATTCTCTTGATTAATTTACCGTTAGTGACTAATGAATTGGAATGAGGCGTATGTTGTGTTTGTGTAACACTTATTCAAAGTATACGCGAGTTATTCGGAAAGACCGGGTTTATCCCATTCTGAATAACTGATACGACGATAAGTCGAAGATGAAGACGATGGTCGAAGACCGGAGGTCTTCATGTCGTTTGGGTGATAACTGATGATCTTGATTGGGCTGTACACCCAAGAAGATGGAAACAGTTAGTGATCGTCCAGACGTACTTGGAGATCGATGGATATGCGGGGTACTAGGTGCCTCCGGTTTCGTTCAGACCCAGAACGGACTTGTAAGTGGACTGTGTGTCTGACATTGGATTTTAGTCTGTGTGTTTGATTTCTATTAAATATATATCTGTTTGGCGGCGGAGAATTTATTCTCTTGCTTAACGCCCTTCTCTGAGACGTACGAGCTCAGGGGTTATATATTGATGGATATCAAACGCATGGAGTGAATTGCCTGTGTGGCATGCCTAAGTGGCAATTAATCGAGGCTTCTGTTGAAAAGCAAAGTCTTGTGGTGATGATCAAAGCACGGCCTTTGTGGCGTAGCTTTGTGTAACGTTTACCTCGCGTGTTTCACACCCGGTATGAACCAAAAACGGGAGAGGACGTCAGGGAGGGCATGCGTTTCTTTCTAGCTAGAAGTGGCGTCAGTGGTTTTACACGCCCTGACGAGTTTGACTTATGTGGTTGTTGCTGTTGCGAGGCGCCTCAGATTGATCGGTTGTTCTCGAACCGATGGAGTCATTTAGTTGGCTCGTTTACGCCCCATAGGGCGGGGAAACGCATGTTCAGGGTTTAAGTTTAATCCACATCGGTGGACTGGCCCTGAGGATCCAAGGGCCCACCTGAGTCTGGGTCCTGAGGGGCGGGCTAGAGCGTCTCGAATCGGTTGAGGACTATCTTTTGCCTCGGTTCATAGATGGAAATCCAATTTCCAAATACGTGACATTTGCGGTTTTATTTGTAAACCTATATATGGCGACATGATATATGGTACCCATGCCGCCTATGATTGATACTTATGATTTGAAGTTGTTTTATACACTATACACTTATAATAGTATCAAATGATTTGTTTTAAACGTATCAAGCATTCTTTGGCTGTTATAAGGGAAAACCCTATCCCCCGGCTTGCGTTGCATTGTGTGATAGGACCTGGGTCTTATAACAGCTTCATCTTCTTTATTTAGCATTGCGCTGTTGTTTTATGCACTGGTATTCTTGGGAGGAAACCCGTTCCGTGTTATACGGCGTGGTCCCTTGATTTAACTAATGATTTAAAAATAAAGATTAATAACTGTTTTAGTTCTCACACCAGTCACATGACTGACCTGGAGTTTATTGTTTTAACCTAAACTCTGGGTGCCCCTATTTTCGACATGGGCAGCTAGTAGTTTTGGTTTTGCAGATTTATATTCACAGGATCCTGGTTTACAGCTGGAATGATATCCGGAAAGCTTTGTATCCGTATATCTACTTCTAGTTGTGTATTGTATTATTTTCCGCTGCTATGTATTTAAATGTAATTAAATCTCTGATATTTCTGTGTAATATTCATTTTTACTCTGTATATTCTTGTAATCTGATGCATTGTTGTAATATACAATGAAACGTTCTTCTGTATGCGTTCTGTTGTGGCTCGTTCTCGAACTATCCGACGCTTTCCTTTACGGGGAAGTTGCGGGTCTTCACAGTTGGTATCAGAGCTTTGGTTTACAAAGCTCAGAGAACAAGACACATTAGAACCATACGAAAGAATTCATCAGATACTGGATTAGTAATATCCAACGGGAATGACTCGTTAGAGATGGGATCAGTAGTATCCTAGGACGAGTGTGAAGAGTATATTTTTCAAATGAAAACAAATTTTGTTTTGAAAATTTAAATCAATTATTCGTATTTGATTATTTATATGGATGTGGACAATCCAGTATATATAGATTTTGCGTATACGTCTGATCCGCGTGTATTCGAAGTTTTAATATACTGGATAGATATAGAATCACACTCTAGTCACCCGAAGATGATTCTGATGATAGTTCGAACATCATCAGAATTGGTATTCGTGTTTCGAAGGTGTGATATCTATATATTTCCTATTGATTGGTGTGAGAACCAAAATTAGATAGGGCTTATTGTTGTGATTTGGCATCAAAAATCTGATTTTTATATATGTATCAAAATTTATGAATTTGAGACTCTAATTCACTAATTGATTGATGTTTGTGTTGTTTGTTTAATTGTTTGATAATTCTGAACCATTATGCCTAATTTGGTCAAATATTGAACTGTATTGAAAATTGGTCGCATTTGCTTGCATATACATATATATTATTGAACAGGTCATAGCAAGGAGGCTAGAGCAGAGAATAAAATTTGTTTGCCCGACAAATAGGTACATGTTTACTACATAATTTCCTGTTTTGTTTGGGTGATGATGATTTTGTGAGCCTATTGGCTAGCCACTTGGCTTTTTCTTTTTCTTTTTGAGATCTGAAGGACCGGGGAAGCTATTTGAAATTCCCCGATGCTCCCATTGCAGGGGAGGTTATGGCGAAATTTTTCGAAAATTTAGGGTGTTAGCCAAATTTTTGAAATTTTGAAAATTCTCAGAAACTAAAGAGTTGGAGAAGGGAAGCCAGATCGAGCGTAGAGCTGAATAATCAAACCACTTTCGACTTTGTTCCTTTTCGGGGACGAAAAGTTTTAAGTGGGGGAGATTGTAACAACCCGAAAATCTGGGCCAGTTTAAAATTTTTATTTTGGCAATTTTAGCGAATTTTGATTATTTAAAATAAATTATTTTAAATAATATCGACGAGAAATTTATTTTGAATATAATTCGAACGTATATATTATACGCGTCGTCGTTAGAATATAAATATTTATATATAATTATAAATAGAATTGAAAATGGCGCGGTAGTTCGATAATTCGATTTCAAACTTCAATTGAATGTACCGGGTGCAAAACAATCCGGATTTTAGTGAAACCAAAAATAATGGAATCTAATAGTGAATATCTTTCTAACGAATCCGAAAAATCAAGATTTCATATCAGGAATCAAAAGATATGTCCAGTTGAAAATTCTGAATAGTCGCTATAGAATTCAGGCCCTTAAAAATGGACATTTTGCAAATGACCTCGGATTTCGATGAAACCACTTTTGTTGGGTCCGTGATGTCAAGTTATCGCTAGGTTTCAAATTTCATAATTTTTCGAATCAGTATGTGAGCGTGGCAAAGGAAAACGCGTTTGACCGGTTTCAGTTGATTTTAATCGACTGGAAATTGGCCATTTTTCTAATGGTCTCAGAATTTGACGAAACTAGTTTTGTTAGGACCGTATAGTCAATACGAAGCTAGAAAATATTTTTCTGGAATTTTTCTAGTTAGTATGTGACCCCGGTAATTTGAAATGTGCGTTCAAAATTCAATATAGTGATTTAAATGAAAATTCAAAAGGAAACTGATTGCAACGATCAAATCAGCTTGCGATACATATCGCATTGTGTTCGGAATGGGGGTAAAATGCTATGGACGACATGCGGTGGGCCTCGTTTCGAGGTCGTATGTGAAAGTGAACTTTTTGGACAAATTAAAAAAAAAAAAAAACCTTCTTCCCCTTTAATCACTCTGGCCCCCCCCCCCCCCCACTATTTCAAAACCGAAATCGAACCAGAAAAGAAAAAAAAACAAGAAAAACCCTAACCACCATCCACCTTGTCGCGATCCGCCACCCTCCTCCACCTTCATCCGCCCTCCGCCTCGATCCGATCTCCCTCATCCTCTTCTCTTTTCCGCATCGATCCTCTTCCCTTCTGCCACGAGACCGACGCGCGCCATCCCTCCTTCGAAGCCGCACCTCCAGCCTTAGCCACCGCCGTCAGAGGTCGAGCCCCTCCTCCCCTCGAAACCCATTCCGACGCCCATCGCCTGAGACCGCGCCACCTTCTCCTCCTGAACACTGCCGTGACTTCTTCCCCCCTCCATGTTACTGTAAGTTTGTTTTATTTTAATTTATATTCAGTTTTTAATTTAGAAAACTTATTTTATTTAAAACAGAAAACTTATTTTATTTAAAACAGAAAACTTTTTTTATTTAAAACAGAAAACTGATTTGATTTTATTTAAAACAGAAAACTGATTTGATTTTATTTAAAACAGAAAACTGATTTGATTTTATTTAAAACAGAAAACTGATTTGATTTTATTTAAAACAGAAAACTGATTTGATTTTATTTAAAACAGAAAACTGATTTGATTTTATTTAAAACAGAAAACTGATTTGATTTTATTTAAAACAGAAAACTGATTTGATTTTATTTAAAACAGAAAACTGATTTGATTTTATTTAAAACAGAAAACTGATTTGATTTTATTTAAAACAGAAAACTGATTTGATTTTATTTAAAACAGAAAACTGATTTGATTTTATTTAAAACAGAAAACTGATTTGATTTTATTTAAAACAGAAAACTGATTTGATTTTATTTAAAACAGAAAACTGATTTGATTTTATTTAAAACAGAAAACTGATTTGATTTTATTTAAAACAGAAAACTGATTTGATTTTATTTAAAACAGAAAACTGATTTGATTTTAAAAAAAAAAAACTGAATTTTATAAAAGTTTAAAAACTGATTTTAAAATGATTTATAAACTAAAAGGAGATTAGAAAAGTCGAAATAAAAATATGATTTTTATATGTTGAAAGTCGAAATAAAAATATGATTTTTATATATTGAACTTCGAAGTAAAAATTCGATTTTTATATATTGAACATCGAAGTAAAAATTCGATTTTTATATATTGAATAGCATAGTAAAAATTCAATTTTTACATATGTAGTGAAAGCGGACAACGAAGGTGACAAAAAGGCGGGATCGACGAAGATCTCTGAAATAGAAGTGCCGTGGAGCTAGGATAGCTATCAGTGAGAATTTCTCACCTTTCAATTTCTTTTTTTCTAGTTATATATATATACTAGGATGCAGACGGTGTTTAGTAGCACCCGACACAATCGTCCACAGACCATGGACTTGTTTGTTTGGTTGCATAGATTAGTTGGATATTTGAATTGAAATTGAGTTGTTTGGGTGAATTGAATGAATTTGATTGATGTGTGAATGGCGTGGGCCTTCACTAGTCCGGGGATAAGGCTAGGCCTTGTCCCGTTTTCTAGTATCGTGCCGTTATGCCGCCGAAATTTTCTAAAATATTTTAGAAAAATAAAAATATCATTTTATTGTGTAAATGAATTGAATAGAAATTGATAGGTTGAAATAAAATGTTTTATCGTTAAAAATATAATTTTTAACGTGAATGTGAATAAATGAATAGTTATAAACAAATCGGCCGATTTGTTTGTATACACACTGATTTGACTGATATTGATTGGGTCGATAAATTTTACACATCACCCAACTGCACAACTAAAATCTGTGTTTGATTGTTTGAAACGCTACACGGGTGTTGGGATGAAATATGAATTTCACTCATCCTGATTGATTAAATATGTCGATCGATTGATTGACAGGCTGTTATAAGCGTTGAATATCTATATTTGATGCTTATACAGTGTAGTGCACTTTGGTTGATGGTTGATTATTTTCAATGCTATTATATACATGTGTTGTATGAAAATCCATATAATTAATTTTATATGGTAATTGATTGGGCCTCATTCCAATATTTGAAAAAGAAATATTTGAAAAAGAAATATTTGAAAAAGGAATATTTGAAATAGAATATTTGAAAATAAAGGAACATATGAAGCCGTGTTGATTAGATTGACGCCATATTGATGGATATCAAACGATTTCGAAATGAATTGAATTGAAAACGATTTCGAAATGAATTGAATTGAAAACGATTTCGAAATGAATTGAATTGAAAACGATTTCGAAATGAATTGAATTGAAAACGATTTCGAAATGAATTGAATTGAAAACGATTTCGAAATGAATTGAATTGAAAACGATTTCGAAATGAATTGAATTGAAAACGATTTCGAAATGAATTGAATTGAAAACGAATTCAAATTGAATTGAAAGTGGATTGAAATGAATTCAAATTGAATTGAAATTTGAATTGAATAGAAATGAACTTTGAAACGAATTTATAAAGAAGAATTCAATTTTGCTTTGAATTGAAATGGAAGTTGAAATAGATTTTGAAACGAATTTTAAAACTATTTATATAATTCGTTTTGAATAGAAAATCGACGAAGTATATATTATATATATTATATATATAATATAATGGCCTGAATAGAACGCGCCGCGCCGCTGCAGTTCGTGAATTTCGACCATTTATTTCAAACGGACATTGCGGGAGATCCGACCGTCGGATTCTCCTAAAACCGGAACCGTTGGGTTCGTATCGAAAAGAGCTTTCTAACGAATATTAGAAATTAGAAATCTAACGGTTGGATTTGGAATTATGTCCAAATCAAATTCGAAAAAGGTCGCTATAAGTGCAGTTCGATGGCCATTGATGGAAATCGACTGTACGGGCCTTGATAAAATTATTAAAAATAGTAATAATTTGTGTAAAATCATAAGAAATGATTTGTGAAGATTTGGGATGAAAAACTCCATATTTGAAAAGATAAAAATAGATTTTTATCGAAATGAACTAGTTTTGAACTAGAATTATAATTCTATTTATTTTTAAATAAATAAATTGAATTTGAAAAGGGTTTTGAAAATAACCAAAATTTCCAATGATTGCATTGGAGTGGATTTGAATCGAAATTGTCTTCGGAATATTTCGATGTTGGAATTCGTGATTATACAGATGTTGTTATGGAAATTTGAAAGATATATATATTTATATCGTTATTTCCAATACGACATTTGTTAATCGTAGAATTTGATATTGAATATAAGCCGATATATTTTCTATTCAAAGCCTTATATTGAATATCAAATGTGATTTGGGTTTGTCGTGAATGGTGTCTTCACTAACACTGTTCTTGAACCCAGTTGAGAAAAGATTAAATCTTTTATTTAGATTTAATGAAGTGTACCAATTAAATAATATTTAATTGGAATTGATATTGATTTTTGGGTTTATCGTGAACAGTGTTTTAAATAACACTTGTTCTTTAACCCGATAATTAATGAATGTGACTTTGGGTTGAACCGTGTTTTAAATGACACGGATTCTTTAACCCAGTTAACGATTAAAACTAAGTGGAGTTTTAATGAATCTTTAATTAGATTGAAATGGTCGAGAATGGAGTATCACCAATTTTGCTCCAGGCGATAGTTGAATCTTTAATTAGATTTAAACGCGAAATGGTAATTGAATTTACCGATAACACCGTGGTGTTAGATATGAAGTATAACCAGTTTTACTTCATGGGATGAATAGGTTGGGATTGGGAAATGAAAACAAATGATTACTTCGGTAAGGTTCGCTAATCCCGACTAGTTTGAATTGATATTCAAAAATAGATTAAAGAATAAATTCAAGAATTTATCTTTGATAAAATTAATGGGAACCTTTCCCCATGAATGTGAAATTTAGAAACTAATTGTCGGTTAGCCAAGCAGAAGGGTTTTCTGGATATTGATCTGATGTTGGTTTCGGCCTTCGGGGTTAATATTTGGGGAATTATTCTCTTGATTAATTTACCGTTAGTGACTAATGAATTGGAATGAGGCGTATGTTGTGTTTGTGTAACACTTATTCAAAGTATACGCGAGTTATTCGGAAAGACCGGGTTTATCCCATTCTGAATAATTGATACGACGATAAGTCGAAGATGAAGACGATGGTCGAAGACCGGAGGTCTTCACGTCGTTTGGGTGATAACTGATGATCTTGATTGGGCTGTACACCCAAGAAGATGGAAACAGTTAGTGATCGTCCAGACGTACTTGGAGATCGATGGATATGCGGGGTACTAGGTGCCTCCGGTTTCGTTCAGACCCAGAACGGACTTGTAAGTGGACTGTGTGTCTGTAACGGCCCGGGAAAATTCGACGCTCGAATTTTCAACAACAATACTTAATCCCGTATTACTTGTCAAAAATCCAAGTATCGAACCCCAAACTGTTAATAGAAAGAAGTTAGAGGATGAGGAATGGGAAGAAAGAAATTTAGAATAGAAGAAAAAAGAAGAACACATCAGAATCTCACAGCGGAACGAGTAAATATAATATGACAAATCTCTTTGAAAAGAAGACTGTATATATACATACCATTTATCAGAGTAAACATACATCAATCACAGCGGAAACACTTTGTATAACTAGCGGTGAACCCTCCTGCTTCCACTCTGAAACTTGTAGCGGAACCTAACCTGTAAATATGCTTGGTCTGACCCGAGCACGTTTGATTTAAAACAAAAACACACCGGGTCAGTCTGGAATACTTTCAGTAATAAATTCACAGCACCCACAACTTGTTTAACTTTGGAAAATCCCTTTGAAATAAAAAGATAATAGTAAGACCAGCCCACACATAAACATGGACGGTTTTTACCTTACTATAACCCAAAACGTTTTTGAAATCAATATCTTTTCTGATATTATCATAGTGTCTAAATACAAATAAATATCAATTTAGAGGAACGCTTGCATCTCACGCTCCCCATATATAGTATACAAACCAAAACCGCGGGCGCTTATTGGATATTGGATTCCAACTTGACAAGGTATGGGTCCACCTTCCGAACGTGTATCTCTAGAGGCGAATACACTGGGTTCAACAAGAACGTCTTGCAACCCGGCCCACACATGACCGACCACTCATTTCGCTTGAGTGTATCGAATGTATATCACCGACGGTTGGGCTCAAACCACCGTCTCCCGAAAAGGGACAGCATCGATAGATTAAAGAAGCAAAGGAATTTCTCTAGATAGGTGATTATACATCCTAATGGGAGCGACCCACATAGCCATGCTGCCTGCCCGATTTTTGTCATTTCCCGGTTGATGAGGCTTGAGGCTACGCTTTACCATCACATCAGGTTCACTTCGAATGCCACATTGTCAGATCCATCGAAATCACTTAATTGACGTCTACAACAATACATTATGTGTTAGCAAAAGAAGTTTCCTTCTCTGCTTCCACTCTTGGTACGGCTGGAGAAATCAATGTACATGACTTTTCTGGAAATACTCTGTCAGACATCCATCCATACAAGTCATCCAGGATCAGGATGAACCGAAGGCACTCTCCTACTGCATCCTAGGTATCACCCTATAGATCAGTAGCGAGAAGTCCTTGCAATCCGAAGATTCCAGTCCCGACAGAATCACAAGTTAGAATATCCTCGGGAGCGACCCTTAGAAATCCAACGAGTAGTTCTTTCGCTCATGAAGATCAACGGTCTTCAATGCTCCATCTCGACCATCTTCTGATATCTTCGACGTTACGTATTTGCTGGTCGGAATGGTTTTCGAATATAAATTCGATCCCGGTCTTTCCGTACCAACCATCGATAAAAGGCCAAACTTTGATAGTCGGTGATTTAACTATCAAATCATAACAGTGTATCTCAGTGGACTGGCGGCTCAGGTCCTTTATATGAAATATCTCATAAAACCAATTTATCGATTTCTTATAATCGACTTCATAACTTAATCTTAACAAAACTCTTATGGGTTTCGTTACTTGAAAACATTACTCGCTACTTGCTCTAGCACAACATACTTACCAAGCTTCTCTTTTTATTTCCTTTGTTTGGAAATAATGCCATCTTTTATGAATCATCCTTTATTTCTTTTGGTCGTTAACATCGTATAATTACCTCAAAACCCTTTTGAGTTTCTCTTTGATTTGAAATCCTGGTTATAGTTCTATAAATCCACTTTCCCTTTTCTTTATCATTTTCATATCGTTATATTCTTATTCAATCAACGACAAATATTTAATTACCAAAATCTCTTTCTTATCATGATTAAACCACTTCGCTTAATCTCGTTCCCAGGTGAACGCTTGTTTTAAAATCCTTGTTTTGGGTAAAACCCCTTTTTCATACTCGCTTATACGATTTGAATTAGATTCAATTCCTTTCGATGCTAATCCATTTTTAAAGGTTTGTTTTAAATAAATGATAAATTCCATTATCGCAAACATCTCGATAATCACTTCTCTATACATTACAAACAAATATCATCTCTCGATAATAGCGAAGCCGTTCAAGTTGGGGTATTCCAATTACCTCTCAGACCTTGATTGACAACGTTCTTATCTCAAGATAGATAAAAGCTTATAATTTAAAACCAATGTCAAACCATCTCAATAGTCCAATATGTTATTCCCATTTCCATTTATCTTGGTTTTATAAACCATTTTCTTTCATTTGAAATCCCACTTTTCATATTAATTTCTTTTTCTTAATTGAGCAAAACTCTGATTGGAATGTACGCCTTAGGTTGCACCCATATTTACAAGTCTCGTTTATACGATTTGAAACAAATTCAAATCCCTTTCATACTAATCTATCCATAACTTATATTTATTTTAAAGGAAATTTCAAGTCTTTTAAATGTCAATCCCTTTGATTTGATCAATTTAAAACAAATTGACACAATCGTCAAATTCCAACTTTAAACGGTTGATTTTCGCCAACCGTACATATCAGTTAACCATTAACTGATTTGCGTTATCATTTCTTCCTTAAATTTATTAAATAACTTAATAAATTTAAAACATCAGTTAATTGATTATAAAAACAATTATTTCATTTCACTAACCCGTAGGTTAGTTCCTGACTGCAGTTCATGAATGACTGCAGTTCATAAATAACAGGATAAACAGTTGGTTCCTGCCAACCATAACCCTCAGTTAAGCGGCTAACTGACTGCTATTCAATTTCTCTTCTTAAATTAATTAAATAACTTAACTAATTTAAAACATCGGTTAATTGTTTTGTAAAAACAATTATTTCTTTTCACTAACTGTATGTTAGCTTCGACTGCAGTATTAAAACTCTATTGACACTGATTATAAACATATAAGGAAAATTATAAACATTTTTCCATATAACATAAATAAATACTTTAATTTATTTAAAAACATCACTTTGCTTATTGTATAAACATTTATTTAGTTTACTGATTCATATACTAGCTCCTTACTTTTCTGTTCGTAAACAGCGTAAAAATTCATTGTATAACTTATAAATAATCATGTTTGTAAAACATGATTCTAATTATAAATATTTTTATAAAACTTCTTATTCATTAAAAATAAAATAAAATAAACCCCAAAGAGTTAATTCAGTTATAAAATAAATTTTATAACTTGAGATTGCGTTTGTTCGCCTGACGGCAAAACGATGGTTTGAAAACTATAAATTTAAACCCTCACTGCCAACCACTGTCGACTGATTAAAAATCACATCAACGGTCACATCAATTCAACCATCAATAGTCAATAGGTTTTGATGTAAATTGGGATTCAAACAGTTCATGTGCAACCAGTATAAAAATAAACAACACACAAATTATTTTGAGGAATCCGGTCGGATCCCTCCAACCTGTCCTTCTCTGCATCACAGATGGTTATCACATTTAAATAAATAATTTAACAGCAATAATAAAACAAACAACCATCTAATCAACCATAAGCAACCAATGCAGTCAATCAACCAGTATTTATTTTTTTAATGGATTTATCACATCATAGTAGTCCAGAAAAGTGTGAGAATTAACTCACCATTTGTTTCGACCGATGTTTCAAGATGTTTCATTTAATTTTAAACAATCGTTTAAAATTAAATAAAATTCTTGATAGATCCGAATTCATCCACAATAGCATGACAGCTAGTCTTCGCTGATACGGTTCATCGCCACCAGTTTTCGATTCATTCTGATAACACATGTAAGTGTTATTAACGTTTTATTCATACGGTTTAATTAAACAAATTAAAATCTTAATTATAATTAAATAAACTAAGTATTTTAAAGTAAATTAAGCCAAACGTTTCCATTTCTTACCATCCAACATCCAGAAATGCTCCATCGAACATCGGTACACACGTCCAAGCTCATAAATTGATCACGGCTCACCATCCCTTTCTATTCTTCTTCTTGCCTTAACCATCTCCTGCACCTTTGTTTCTTCCCTCTACCGCCATGCATCCTTTCCAACTAACGTTATGTTCCCCTCCACTTCCATACGTTACATCCCCTCCATACACAATACCTGATGCCACATTTCCTCCCAAGTCCACCATGCAACCGTCCCCAATATACACGCCCAAAACCTACTCCCATGCATGCCAAACTGTACCCCCCCACTTCCGCCTTACCTTACCCATTTAACGTTTTTTTTTCTTCCGTTGTTTGCATGAACAAACCTTGCACCTCCCTTCTTTCCCAATACGCTACAGACCACAACTCCCCGACTCTTGATGCCACGAACCTTCACGAGCCGCTCCAGCATTCACTCTCTTCTTTCTTTTATTTATACGGTTTAATACGTGTTTCATCTTTAACGCGAGGAGAGGTTTACTGGTTCATTTCAGAAGAAGGTGGGGAAGAATTGGAATAATGAGACAAAGCAGCGTTCGGTATATATATGCGAAGGATTTTCAGTGGATAGAAACCACGTTTAATCAGTAGCTTAGAGTAGCTGTAAATTAGCTCAATGAATTCTCCTTTCATGAAGAGTAGCTGATTAGAAAATAGATACCGTATAGTAGCTGAGAGAGGTAAGGTGAGTGTGTAGGTGGGAGAGGTAAGGTGCTTGAAAATAAAATACATAGGCTGTGCTGTTCAGTCTAATTTTGGTAGCCTAAATGAAGAAATAGGGTGACGAGCTTTTATAATTGGTTACAATTACTGTTTCAATGAAATGGAAACACACAGTGTCCTTTCTTGTTTCCATCTAAATGCAATTTCATTGATCAGCCGGGAAAGGGTGTAGAAGTTTCACACGACCTTCACATGGATTTATCTGATCTGTAGACAAAAAGGAAACGAAATGCATGTGCAACAGGATTTTTGTTCAGCATGCACATGTCTGGAGAAAGCGTATTCAAGAATGTACTACATATTTTTCTGTTGCTTTTCTGATACGTACATGGAGCCTACGTTTTTGACTAGACAAAACATCATGCATTGAGATCGGGTAGGATTCTTGTATCAGGAATTGCGACACATATTGTATAGTTAGCCAAGATTTGCTTCAGTCTATATATTTTTGAAAAGAAAAGACACTGTATTGGTCATGCAGGCCAAACAAGCATGTGGAGATAATTAATGCATACCAAAACGAGAATAATGTATACAGAGATCATATGCATTGGAAATTAAATAGTGTAGAGATTTTTAGACAAGATTTGTCAGGGTACACTATTTTGAATATAACAGAAGAAAGCAAAGAATGTAAATGCCCAGATTTTATACGAAGATTTGGATGATCTTTCACCTGGATTTTCATCTTATTTTTCTTTCTTTTCGGAGATTTTTCTTACTAGGTTCAGACTTAGGTTGGCACTAGTAATAGGAGTTAACCCATTTGGATTTGATTTCTCTGAACATTGCACATGTTTGTTCTCAGTTTTGGATCAGCGAAAATGAGCAAACGCATGTGCACGAGATTTCCTTCTCACCGTTATGAAATGAAAGAAAAGATCGAAAGGAAAGAATAGTGGCAGAGATATTTTATTTAATGCCTGCTGAACCACGAAGGACAGACAGGAATAAGAAGTAGTCGAGTCTTTTAATAGAGAAGGTTTATAGGGTGTATATCGTCAGTAGTGTCAGGATAAAGACACGCATGTTTTCCTTTTTTTTTTACGGACCGTTATAGACAGAAATAAAAATACCGTTGTGTCGAGCGAGGTGTCACGATTCCAAAAATATAATAATATCGGTAAATTGACTCATATTTTGAAATCCCAAAATTGCTGATACGGAGTGCAAAATACTCCAAATAAAAAGTTGCATATTTAATTTATTAAAAATTTCAGTAAAATTCTAAAAATTAAATTATAACTACGTCTCAAAAGAACCTTGTCCAAATTCGAATCCGGTATGGAGTTATTTCAGATAAACCGTTATGGTCGATAAACGATTATGGTGCTGTTTTTCTGCCAAATTGATTTGAGCATATCTTCCAATCTACACAACGAAATCTCGAGTTTTCTTTTTCACTAGAAAAATATACTTCACTTGCTCCGTACATTTCTTGTTTTACAGAAATCTGATTTAAAACGGACTCTGTATGTCCAGTTGAAGTTTAAAACTCTATTTTACGAACTACAGCGCTGTTCTGAGCTCGTTTTATTTAATATATGAATATATATCATTCACCTTCGTTTAAATAGCGATTTAAATATTAAAATACATTTATATTCCAAATAAAATATTAAAAATCAATTTTAAATATTTTATTCAAATGGTCGAAAAACACGGGTCGTTACATTCTTCCCCCCTTAAAATAATTTCGTCCTCAAAATTGCTAAGGTAGATGAAAGTGGCAGTCTCGTTATCTTTACGAAAAAATATTTAATTAAACTCAGTTTCGTTTCAGACTAAGCCAACTGGTTTTCAAAAACAATTTATTTCAAATAACAAAATTTTCCAAAATTTTCTAAAAAATTTAACACCTTAAATTCTGGAAAATTTCGGCAGAGTCTCCCCTGCACGGAGGACATCTGCAATATTGCAGGATCAAGAAATGTCTATACATCGACTCTCATGGTTGGAAAAATTCAAAATCCAAGTTCAAACTCAAACAAAAAATCGAAATTTTATATTTTGCGTAGGCGTACCTTTTTGCGAGCGATATTACGCGATTAGCGATATATATGTTTGCTTACTCAACTAACATACCAAACTAGATTCAAAATTTCTCCAGAGTTTTTCTTGGATTAACTTTGTACCTGTACTCAACTCCAATAAAATCCATTAGTATTCAAACCAAAGTCAATTTGATCCAAATATCACCCACATCATCCAATTCCAACAATTGGAAATAACCTCATCACTTTATTCAACTCTGATGGATTTAATTATAACTATAACTTAGCAATCCCATCATCCATTCAAATTAATTACTCTTGGTTTATTTCCTTTACTTGATCAGTTCAGATTGGTTTCCAACTACTGTTGGCGAATTCTACGCAATCCATCCAATATCAAACAAACAACCAAGGCATACAATTCAACAAAACCATTTTGGTTAATATTTTGCTTTTACTTTGTTTTCACATTCATTTAATTTACATTGGATTAATTCCATCCAATTTCCATTTCCTTGATTTCACAAGTAAAATTTTTACCTCAATTTAATATCCCAAATTGGATTCTTATTCAACTTACTCAAACAAATCCATTTTCACAATCATTTTAGAAAAATATATTTATATAAAATATAATCCGGGCAAAACTAGATAAAATAATTTTAAAATAATTTTCAAATACGCGCTCTCAAATATATACACACTTAACTCAATATAGGGTATTACTAACCCCATCTCTATCGAGTTACGCCACAGAGCCAAGGTTATCACTAAACCATTGCTCTGATACCAACTGTAACGGCCCGGGAAAATTCAACGCTCGAATTTTCAACAACAATACTTAATCCCGTATTACTTGTCAAAAATCCAAGTATCGAACCCCAAATTGTTAATAGAAAGAAGTTAGAGGATGAGGAATGGGAAGAAAGAAATTTAGAATAGAAGAAAAAAGAAGAACACATCAGAATCTCACAGCGGAACGAGTAAATATAATATGACAAATCTCTTTGAAAAGAAGACTGTATATATACATACCATTTATCAGAGTAAACATACATCAATCACAGCGGAAACACTTTGTATAACTAGCGGTGAACCCTCCTGCTTCCACTCTGAAACTTGTAGCGGAACCTAACCTGTAAATATGCTTGGTCTGACCCGAGCACGTTTGATTTAAAACAAAAACACACCGGGTCAGTCTGGAATACTTTCAGTAATAAATTCACAGCACCCACAACTTGTTTAACTTTGGAAAATCCCTTTGAAATAAAAAGATAATAGTAAGACCAGCCCACACATAAACATGGACGGTTTTTACCTTACTATAACCCAAAACGTTTTTGAAATCAATATCTTTTCTGATATTATCATAGTGTCTAAATACAAATAAATATCAATTTAGAGGAACGCTTGCATCTCACGCTACCCATATATAGTATACAAACCAAAACCGCGGGCGCTTATTGGATATTGGATTCCAACTTGACAAGGTATGGGTCCACCTTCCGAACGTGTATCTCTAGAGGCGAATACACTGGGTTCAACAAGAACGTCTTGCAACCCGGCCCACACATGACCGACCACTCATTTCGCTTGAGTGTATCGAATGTATATCACCGACGGTTGGGCTCAAACCACCGTCTCCCGAAAAGGGACAGCATCGATAGATTAAAGAAGCAAAGGAATTTCTCTAGATAGGTGATTATACATCCTAATGGGAGCGACCCACATAGCCATGCTGCCTTCCCCATTTTTGTCATTTCCCGGTTGATGAGGCTTGAGGCTACGCTTTACCATCACATCAGGTTCACTTCGAATGCCACATTGTCAGATCCATCGAAATCACTTAATTGACGTCTACAACAATACATTACGTGTTAGCAAAAGAAGTTTCCTTCTCTGCTTCCACTCTTGGTACGGCTGGAGAAATCAATGTACATGACTTTTCTGGAAATACTCTGTCAGACATCCATCCATACAAGTCATCCAGGATCAGGATGAACCGAAGGCACTCTCCTACTGCATCCTAGGTATCACCCTATAGATCAGTAGCGAGAAGTCCTTGCAATCCGAAGATTCCAGTCCCGACAGAATCACAAGTTAGAATATCCTCGGGAGCGACCCTTAGAAATCCAACGAGTAGTTCTTTCGCTCATGAAGATCAACGGTCTTCAATGCTCCATCTCGACCATCTTCTGATATCTTCGACGTTACGTATTTGCTGGTCGGAATGGTTTTCGAATATAAATTCGATCCCGGTCTTTCCGTACCAACCATCGATAAAAGGCCAAACTTTGATAGTCGGTGATTTAACTATCAAATCATAACAGTGTATCTCAGTGGACTGGCGGCTCAGGTCCTTTATATGAAATATCTCATAAAACCAATTTATCGATTTCTTATAATCGACTTCATAACTTAATCTTAACAAAACTCTTATGGGTTTCGTTACTTGAAAACATTACTCGCTACTTGCTCTAGCACAACATACTTACCAAGCTTCTCTTTTTATTTCCTTTGTTTGGAAATAATGCCATCTTTTATGAATCATCCTTTATTTCTTTTGGTCGTTAACATCGTATAATTACCTCAAAACCCTTTTGAGTTTCTCTTTGATTTGAAATCCTGGTTATAGTTCTATAAATCCACTTTCCCTTTTCTTTATCATTTTCATATCGTTATATTCTTATTCAATCAACGACAAATATTTAATTACCAAAATCTCTTTCTTATCATGATTAAACCACTTCGCTTAATCTCGTTCCCAGGTGAACGCTTGTTTTAAAATCCTTGTTTTGGGTAAAACCCCTTTTTCATACTCGCTTATACGATTTGAATTAGATTCAATTCCTTTCGATGCTAATCCATTTTTAAAGGTTTGTTTTAAATAAATGATAAATTCCATTATCGCAAACATCTCGATAATCACTTCTCTATACATTACAAACAAATATCATCTCTCGATAATAGCGAAGCCGTTCAAGTTGGGGTATTCCAATTACCTCTCAGACCTTGATTGACAACGTTCTTATCTCAAGATAGATAAAAGCTTATAATTTAAAACCAATGTCAAACCATCTCAATAGTCCAATATGTTATTCCCATTTCCATTTATCTTGGTTTTATAAACCATTTTCTTTCATTTGAAATCCCACTTTTCATATTAATTTCTTTTTCTTAATTGAGCAAAACTCTGATTGGAATGTACGCCTTAGGTTGCACCCATATTTACAAGTCTCGTTTATACGATTTGAAACAAATTCAAATCCCTTTCATACTAATCTATCCATAACTTATATTTATTTTAAAGGAAATTTCAAGTCTTTTAAATGTCAATCCCTTTGATTTGATCAATTTAAAACAAATTGACACAATCGTCAAATTCCAACTTTAAACGGTTGATTTTCGCCAACCGTACATATCAGTTAACCATTAACTGATTTGCGTTATCATTTCTTCCTTAAATTTATTAAATAACTTAATAAATTTAAAACATCAGTTAATTGATTATAAAAACAATTATTTCATTTCACTAACCCGTAGGTTAGTTCCTGACTGCAGTTCATGAATGACTGCAGTTCATAAATAACAGGATAAACAGTTGGTTCCTGCCAACCATAACCCTCAGTTAAGCGGCTAACTGACTGCTATTCAATTTCTCTTCTTAAATTAATTAAATAACTTAACTAATTTAAAACATCGGTTAATTGTTTTGTAAAAACAATTATTTCTTTTCACTAACTGTATGTTAGCTTCGACTGCAGTATTAAAACTCTATTGACACTGATTATAAACATATAAGGAAAATTATAAACATTTTTCCATATAACATAAATAAATACTTTAATTTATTTAAAAACATCACTTTGCTTATTGTATAAACATTTATTTAGTTTACTGATTCATATACTAGCTCCTTACTTTTCTGTTCGTAAACAGCGTAAAAATTCATTGTATAACTTATAAATAATCATGTTTGTAAAACATGATTCTAATTATAAATATTTTTATAAAACTTCTTATTCATTAAAAATAAAATAAAATAAACCCCAAAGAGTTAATTCAGTTATAAAATAAATTTTATAACTTGAGATTGCGTTTGTTCGCCTGACGGCAAAACGATGGTTTGAAAACTATAAATTTAAACCCTCACTGCCAACCACTGTCGACTGATTAAAAATCACATCAACGGTCACATCAATTCAACCATCAATAGTCAATAGGTTTTGATGTAAATTGGGATTCAAACAGTTCATGTGCAACCAGTATAAAAATAAACAACACACAAATTATTTTGAGGAATCCGGTCGGATCCCTCCAACCTGTCCTTCTCTGCATCACAGATGGTTATCACATTTAAATAAATAATTTAACAGCAATAATAAAACAAACAACCATCTAATCAACCATAAGCAACCAATGCAGTCAATCAACCAGTATTTATTTTTTTAATGGATTTATCACATCATAGTAGTCCAGAAAAGTGTGAGAATTAACTCACCATTTGTTTCGACCGATGTTTCAAGATGTTTCATTTAATTTTAAACAATCGTTTAAAATTAAATAAAATTCTTGATAGATCCGAATTCATCCACAATAGCATGACAGCTAGTCTTCGCTGATACGGTTCATCGCCACCAGTTTTCGATTCATTCTGATAACACATGTAAGTGTTATTAACGTTTTATTCATACGGTTTAATTAAACAAATTAAAATCTTAATTATAATTAAATAAACTAAGTACTTTAAAGTAAATTAAGCCAAACGTTTCCATTTCTTACCATCCAACATCCAGAAATGCTCCATCGAACATCGGTACACACGTCCAAGCTCATAAATTGATCACGGCTCACCATCCCTTTCTATTCTTCTTCTTGCCTTAACAATCTCCTGCACCTTTGTTTCTTCCCTCTACCGCCATGCATCCTTTCCAACTAACGTTATGTTCCCCTCCACTTCCATACGTTACATCCCCTCCATACACAATACCTGATGCCACATTTCCTCCCAAGTCCACCATGCAACCGTCCCCAATATACACGCCCAAAACCTACTCCCATGCATGCCAAACTGTACCCCCCCACTTCCGCCTTACCTTACCCATTTAACGTTTTTTTTTTCTTCCGTTGTTTGCATGAACAAACCTTGCACCTCCCTTCTTTCCCAATACGCTACAGACCACAACTCCCCGACTCTTGATGCCACGAACCTTCACGAGCCGCTCCAGCATTCACTCTCTTCTTTCTTTTATTTATACGGTTTAATACGTGTTTCATCTTTAACGCGAGGAGAGGTTTACTGGTTCATTTCAGAAGAAGGTGGGGAAGAATTGGAATAATGAGACAAAGCAGCGTTCGGTATATATATGCGAAGGATTTTCAGTGGATAGAAACCACGTTTAATCAGTAGCTTAGAGTAGCTGTAAATTAGCTCAATGAATTCTCCTTTCATGAAGAGTAGCTGATTAGAAAATAGATACCGTATAGTAGCTGAGAGAGGTAAGGTGAGTGTGTAGGTGGGAGAGGTAAGGTGCTTGAAAATAAAATACATAGGCTGTGCTGTTCAGTCTAATTTTGGTAGCCTAAATGAAGAAATAGGGTGACGAGCTTTTATAATTGGTTACAATTACTGTTTCAATGAAATGGAAACACACAGTGTCCTTTCTTGTTTCCATCTAAATGCAATTTCATTGATCAGCCGGGAAAGGGTGTAGAAGTTTCACACGACCTTCACATGGATTTATCTGATCTGTAGACAAAAAGGAAACGAAATGCATGTGCAACAGGATTTTTGTTCAGCATGCACATGTCTGGAGAAAGCGTATTCAAGAATGTACTACATATTTTTCTGTTGCTTTTCTGATACGTACATGGAGCCTACGTTTTTGACTAGACAAAACATCATGCATTGAGATCGGGTAGGATTCTTGTATCAGGAATTGCGACACATATTGTATAGTTAGCCAAGATTTGCTTCAGTCTATATATTTTTGAAAAGAAAAGACACTGTATTGGTCATGCAGGCCAAACAAGCATGTGGAGATAATTAATGCATACCAAAACGAGAATAATGTATACAGAGATCATATGCATTGGAAATTAAATAGTGTAGAGATTTTTAGACAAGATTTGTCAGGGTACACTATTTTGAATATAACAGAAGAAAGCAAAGAATGTAAATGCCCAGATTTTATACGAAGATTTGGATGATCTTTCACCTGGATTTTCATCTTATTTTTCTTTCTTTTCGGAGATTTTTCTTACTAGGTTCAGACTTAGGTTGGCACTAGTAATAGGAGTTAACCCATTTGGATTTGATTTCTCTGAACATTGCACATGTTTGTTCTCAGTTTTGGATCAGCGAAAATGAGCAAACGCATGTGCACGAGATTTCCTTCTCACCGTTATGAAATGAAAGAAAAGATCGAAAGGAAAGAATAGTGGCAGAGATATTTTATTTAATGCCTGCTGAACCACGAAGGACAGACAGGAATAAGAAGTAGTCGAGTCTTTTAATAGAGAAGGTTTATAGGGTGTATATCGTCAGTAGTGTCAGGATAAAGACACGCATGTTTTCCTTTTTTTTTTACGGACCGTTATAGACAGAAATAAAAATACCGTTGTGTCGAGCGAGGTGTCACGATTCCAAAAATATAATAATATCGGTAAATTGACTCATATTTTGAAATCCCAAAATTGCTGATACGGAGTGCAAAATACTCCAAATAAAAAGTTGCATATTTAATTTATTAAAAATTTCAGTAAAATTCTAAAAATTAAATTATAACTACGTCTCAAAAGAACCTTGTCCAAATTCGAATCCGGTATGGAGTTATTTCAGATAAACCGTTATGGTCGATAAACGATTATGGTGCTGTTTTTCTGCCAAATTGATTTGAGCATATCTTCCAATCTACACAACGAAATCTCGAGTTTTCTTTTTCACTAGAAAAATATACTTCACTTGCTCCGTACATTTCTTGTTTTACAGAAATCTGATTTAAAACGGACTCTGTATGTCCAGTTGAAGTTCAAAACTCTATTTTACGAACTACAGCGCTGTTCTGAGCTCGTTTTATTTAATATATGAATATATATCATTCACCTTCGTTTAAATAGCGATTTAAATATTAAAATACATTTATATTCCAAATAAAATATTAAAAATCAATTTTAAATATTTTATTCAAATGGTCGAAAAACACGGGTCGTTACAGTGTCTGACATTGGATTTTAGTCTGGGTGTTTGATTTCTATTAAATATATATCTGTTTGGCGGCGGAGAATTTATTCTCTTGCTTAACGCCCTTCTCTGAGACGTACGAGCTCAGGGGTTATATATTGATGGATATCAAACGCATGGAGTGAATTGCCTGTGTGGCATGCCTAAGTGGCAATTAATCGAGGCTTCTGTTGAAAAGCAAAGTCTTGTGGTGATGATCAAAGCACGGCCTTTGTGGCGTAGCTTTGTGTAACGTTTACCTCGCGTGTTTCACACCCGGTATGAACCAAAAACGGGAGAGGACGTCAGGGAGGGCATGCGTTTCTTTCTAGCTAGAAGTGGCGTCAGTGGTTTTACATGCCCTGACGAGTTTGACTTATGTGGTTGTTGCTGTTGCGAGGCGCCTCGGATTGATCGGTCGTTCTCGAACCGATGGAGTCATTTAGTTGGCTCGTTTACGCCCCATAGGGCGGGGAAACGCATGTTCAGGGTTTAAGTTTAATCCACATCGGTGGACTGGCCCTGAGGATCCAAGGGCCCACCTGAGTCTGGGTCCTGAGGGGCGGGCTAGAGCGTCTCGAATCGGTTGAGGACTATCTTTTGCCTCGGTTCATAGATGGAAATCCAATTTCCAAATACGTGACATTTGCGGTTTTATTTGTAAACCTATATATGGCGACATGATATATGGTACCCATGCCGCCTATGATTGATACTTATGATTTGAAGTTGTTTTATACACTATACACTTATAATAGTATCAAATGATTTGTTTTAAACGTATCAAGCATTCTTTGGCTGTTATAAGGGAAAACCCTATCCCCCGGCTTGCGTTGCATTGTGTGATAGGACCTGGGTCTTATAACAGCTTCATCTTCTTTATTTAGCATTGCGCTGTTGTTTTATGCACTGGTATTCTTGGGAGGAAACCCGTTCCGTGTTATACGGCGTGGTCCCTTGATTTACCTAATGATTTAAAAATAAAGATTAATAACTGTTTTAGTTCTCACACCAGTCACATGACTGACCTAGAGTTTATTGTTTTAACCTAAACTCTGGGTGCCCCTATTTTCGACACGGGCAGCTAGTAGTTTTGGTTTTGCAGATTTATATTCACAGGATCCTGGTTTACAGCTGGAATGATATCCGGAAAGCTTTGTATCCGTATATCTACTTCTAGTTGTGTATTGTATTATTTTCCGCTGCTATGTATTTAAATGTAATTAAATCTCTGATATTTCTGTGTAATATTCATTTTTACTCTGTATATTCTTGTAATCTGATGCATTGTTGTAATATACAATGAAACGTTCTTCTGTATGCGTTCTGTTGTGGCTCGTTCTCGAACTATCCGACGCTTTCCTTTACGGGGAAGTTGCGGGTCTTCACAACAGAGTATTTCCAAAAGGATCGCGTACGTTGATTTCTTCAAACGTACCATAGTTGGTTAGCTCCCAACTAGAGTATTTTTGTGGTCGTCAATTAGCGATATCTAATGGATTTGACGATGTGGCATTCAAAGTGAATGGCGATCAGATGATTCGAAGAAAATTTTGGCCTCAAACCTCATAGCTCTGATACCACTGTAAGGACCCAGCAGATTTTCGACCCCGAAAATCGACATCAAATCACCATGTCGACTATTCAAGCATCGAAAACACTGGATTGTCAATACAAAGAATTTAGAGGGTGAGAATAGAAAGAAAGAAATATTAGAATAGAAGGAAGAAGAAGAACACATCAGAATCTCACAGTGGAACGATAAAATATAATATCAAATCTCTTTATAAAAAAGAACTGTATAAAACATACCAACCATCAGAGTACACATACATCAATCACAGTGGAATAATATCTTTATAACTAGCGGTGAAGCCACCTGCTTCTAGCCCCTGGAACTCCAAGCGACCTAACCTGGAACATACTCGGTCTGACCCAAGCACATTTGATTTAAAACAAAATACACCGGGTCAGTCTGAAATACTATTAGTGATAAATTCACATAACACACACTTGCTTAACTTTGGAAAATCCTTTATGAAATCAAAGGATAATAGTAAGACCAGCCCACACATAAACACGGACGGTTTTTTACCTTACTATAACCCAAAACGGTTTTGAAATCATAACTTGCTCTGATATTATCATAATGTCTAAATACAAATAAATAACAATCTAGAGGAACGCTTGCATCTCACGCTCCCCATATATAGTATACAAACTAAAACCGTGGGCGCTTATTGGGTATTGGATTCCAACTTGACAAGGTATGGGACCACCTTCCGCATGTGTATCTCTAGAGGCGAATACACTGGGTTCAACAAGAAGCAGGAGGCTTCACCAGTTAGCTATAAAGTATCATATATTCCGCTGTGAACCATGTTTGTATCTGGAAACACGTGTTTTTAACTGTTTCAGAAATAACTGTTGTGCTCTGATGATGGTATGTATATAAAGTTACTGATTTGTATTTCAAAAGTTATGTTATATAATATATTTTATTCGTTCCGCTGTGAGATTTGTCTTCTTGTTTTCTTCTATTCTAATATTTCTTTCTTTCTATTTCTCATCCTCTAACTTCTTTCTAATAATGACCGACCACTCATTTCGCTTGAGTGTATCGAATGTATATCGAGAAGAGGAATACTCTGGGTCAGTCATGGGACTGGTGTGAGTAAACTCCAATCATTTGTTTAACTTAAAATCCTTTCAAAATAAAAGATAATAGTAAGACCAGCCCACACATAAACATGGACGGTTTTTACCTTACTACAATCCAAAACACTATGATTCAAAAATCCATTGATATTATAATAATGTCTACATCAAATAAATAGAATCTAGTGGAACGCTTGCATCCCACGCTCCACATACATAGAATAAAATCAAAAACCGCATGGCGCTTATTGGAGATTGGATTTCCAACATGACAAAGTATGGAACCACCTTCCACTAGTGTATCTCTAGAGAGGAATACACTGGGTCCAACAAGAACATCTTGCAACCCGGCCCACACATGACCGACCACTCATTTCGCTTGAGTGTATCGAATGTATATCTCCAACGGTTGGGATCAGCAACCGTCTCCCGAATGGGACAGCATCGAATAGAATAAGAAATTAAATGAATCTCTAGATAGGTGATTATACATCCTAATGGGGGCGACCCACGTAGCCATGCTGCCTGCCCGATTTTTGTCATTTTCCCGATTGTTGAGGCCTGAGGCTACGATTACGTTCTATCCATTGATAGCACAATCACTTTGAATGCCACATTGTCAGATCCGTTAATCACTAGTTGATTTGCACAAATATTCTGGATATTATGCTAAGGGAATAAATCCGTTGCAACCACATATATTTATACAGACCAACCCATTAGATCATTGGAAATACTTTGTCAGACATTCGTCCATATACGTTCGTTCTGGGACTGAATGAAACCGAAGGCACAATTTCTATTAATAGAAAAAGCCCTTGCACTTCACTCCATCTTCGATTATCTTCATAGAATCTGATCCGCAATGCTACTGCCAATACAGAGTGGTTCACGGATAATAATCCAACCGGTCTCTCCATATTGACAACGATGGTAAAAACTTCGATAGTCTATGATTTAACTATTGAATAAAAACAAGTGTTCATTCAACATATCAATTAAAATCACTGGGTTCTTTAATTAATATTTCATTAATTAAATCTCTTCTTCATTTCCCTATCAATATTTGTTAACCAAATATTTTCAATAATCATCTTGGTCTCTTATGCCATTTGGAAAACGTTCCAAATACCAACTTCTTTTATTTTCTATATATTAGGAAATATCTCTATTTGCAATTGAAAACAAATTTCAATCACTTATCTCTATCCCGACTATTTTAATTATACTTAGGAAATATTTACTTTTATATTTCCATAATTTCATCACTTGAGTTAAAACGAATGTTGTATACAACATCGTTACAAACAACCCAAAGTATTTATTCAACTAACTCTTTTTCAAACACTTCTCTTCGAAACTGGATCCTGCTATCAATTAAAGATGAAATCAATCAAGTTGGGGTAAAATTACCTCTCAGACCTTAACTGAAACATTCAACTTCAAACGGCAAAACCACTAATCTCAAATAAACCCAATTATTCATATATATATATATATATATATTTTTAAACATGTATATCGCTCGCTTTCTATTTCTAATTTATAGATTTCCCTTTTGTTTACAATATTCTATTTATAATTCGTTTCCTTATCGAATTCTATATATATATATATCGATACACTAATTCCTAACTATCAAATTATTTTAAAAATATTCTAACTCCTTAAATTTCCGGAAAAATTCGCCATAACCTCCCTTGTACTGGGAGCTTCGGAATATTTCAAATAGACTCCCATGGCCCTCCCCAATCCAAAAAGAAAAAGAAAAGCCAAGCGGCTTGCCGATACGGTGCATAAAACCTCATATATGAATTTAAACATGTACCTTTTTGTCGGGCACATAAATAAAAATCTTCATATACTTCATCCCATGCATGTCTAACATATGCTCACCTATTTTCAATTCAATTCAACTCAAACCAATCGTTTGAATTCAGTTTTGAATCGTTTGAACTCAGTTTCGCTCAATTATTCTTTAGTTAGCCTTTTTGCCTATTTCACTTCTTTGTTTGAACATAACATGTTCAAACAAAATATTTAACTTGCTCATAACCAAATTTAATTTCAATTTCAATTCTAGTTTCCTGTTTGATTTCGAATATAAATTTTCAAATCGAATTCACTTATTCGAAGCCCAATATCTATTCAAAATCTCATTAACTAATTTCTATTCAAATTAGTTAATTCTATTCAATAAATCAATAATCTGGTTTCTGTTTCAAAAATCATATTCATTTACACAACCTGAATTCGCATATATTTTACAACTCAACTCTGAAATTTTCTAAATAAAAATTCTGATTTTATTCGCTTAAAATCTTTTTATAACATTAAATAAACCGTTATGGTTTCAAAACGATTTTGGCGCTGCTTTTCTGAAAATTTGATTTTGATATAACTCAAAATCTATTTGACGAAATGCAAATTTTTCTCTTCCATTAGAAAACTATTATCAAATCGGTCCTGACGTTTCTTGTTTCGAAGAATTCCGACTTCAATTGCGTTCTGTATATTCAATTGAAGTTCGAATAGCCAATTTATGAACTGCAGCGCTAAGGCGAGTTCGTTTTAATTATATTTATAAATATAAACATTTTAAACTTCGTTTAAATAGTTTTAACTCTATTCTGATATATGTTAATATATATCAAATCCATTTCAACATAACATTCCTGATCTATTTTACTTCCATTAGAAATTCTATATTCGAATTCCATTTCATTTCTATTTGAATTCTATATTCAAATTTTCATTTCACTTCTGTTGAGTTCTATTATTCACATTCCTTTTAAATCTCCATTTGAATTTCTATTCAAATCTATTTTCCAACTTCATTTGAATTTCTATATTCAAATCTATTTCAATTCTATTTGAATTTTATATTCAAAATCTATTCAAATGCTATATTTGAATTTCCTTTATTTTTCTATATTCAAATTCTATATTTGAACTCCATTTGAATTACATATTCAAATTCCATAGTTTAAATTCCATTCAAATTTCAAATTCTATTTAAAAATTGAATTTTCCCTTTAAATCTCAAATATCCTTTCCACGATATTTTAAATAAATTAACACTTAGCCCAATGATATTTAAAACAATCAAATCATCCAGTTTGAATGCCATACAGCCATGCTGCCTGCCCAATTTTTGTCATCCACCGGTTGCGAGGCTTGAGGTCAAAATTTTCTTCGAAACATCTGATCGCCATTCACTTTGAATGCCACATCGTCAAATCTATTAGATATCGCTAATTGACGACCACAAAAATACTCTAGTTGGGAGCTAACCAACTATGGCACGTTTTAAGAAATCAACATACACGATCCTTTTGGAAATACTCTGTCAGACACTCGTCCATACAAGTCATCCAGGAACAGGATGAACCGAAGGCACTCTCCTACTGCATCTCATATAGGAATCACCTCATGGATCAGTAGCGAGTAGTCCTTGCAATCCACAGATTTCAACCACGACAGAACCCCAGTGTATCTCCGGGTCGAATCAGAGATTGTAAGTGGTTCTTCCGTTTTACGAAGATCTATGGTCTTCAATGCTCCATCTCGATCGTCATCCGACGTCTTTTATAATTTCGTATTTGTTGGTCGGAATGGTTTTCGAACATAACTTCGATCCCGGACTTTCCGTACCGACAAACGCATAGGCCAAATTTGATAGTCGGTGATTTAACTATCAAATAAACAACCATTCAACCATAAAATAAAAATAGAATTTATTGTTCAGTATTCAGCATCACTTTCCCTTCTAATTCAAATAACTAAAACATCTTATTTCCCAATATCTTGGAGACTCATTATTTACTTCTTATTTAACAAAAATTATCTATGAAATTTCTCTCAATTTCCTTTCTTCTAATGTTTGCAAAACATTGGCTAAACATTATTTAAAAATCCATAGAAGAATCAAATCAACTTACTATTCGTAAAACATTGTGAAATATATTCCATTTATTTACTAAGAAATTAGAGGGTGAGAAAAGAAAGAAAGAAAAATCCTACAAGTGTGTTTTCCCCTCTTCAAGTTCTTCGTTTATATAAATTCAACTCCATTTTAACTCTATTTGAATTTTTCTTGATTCAAACTCCATTTTCACTTTTATTTGAATTCTATATTCAAATTCCAATTCACTTCTATTTTTTTTCAAATTCTATTTGAATTTCCATATTCGAATTTCCATTATTCAAATCCCATTTAAACTTCTATATTCAAATTCTATTTCAAATCTCTTATTCAAATTTCTATTTTCAAATCTTATAGTTAAACTCCATTATTTTCAAATCTCCATATTTGAATTCATTTGAACTTTCTTTATTCAAATCCATTTGAATTCCTTTGAATTCAAATTCTATTTGCATTCCTTTGAATTCAAATTCCATTTTATTCCTATTTGAATTCCAATCTATTTTCAAACTTCGTTTGGATTTCTATATTCAAATCTACTCAAATGCTATATTTGAATTTCTTTTATTTATTAATATTTAATCAATAAAGTTTATTTTGATAAAGTTAATTATTTTGATAAAGTTAAGTATACCCAAGAGTTTTTCAGATTCACTTGGAGCAACCAATTCAAATTCTACATTCAAACTAATAAATTCTTCAACAATAAATCACTATTATCGTCGTTTATATTCAAATAGAATATATATTAATCATCTGAACCATTTCGATTCAGTTTTATCTTCGAATTGAATTATTTCAGTTCTCGTATTTCGATGATTATCAAAATAAATCGTATTTTGATTATTTGATCGATAATCCAATATAAAAATTCTTTTATATTATCAACACAATATTTAAAACGATATTAAATATTTAAAACTAATCGTTCAAAAACCTGGGTCATTACATTCTTCCCCCCTTAAAATAATTTCGTCCTCGAAATTGCTAAGGTAAGAAAAATGTTACAAACCCATTACTTTTCAAAATCTCACTTATGTTGAAACTCAACTCCTCATATTTCGACAATTTTAGTCCCAACCAACTTTTGGTTTTCATATATATACTCACATTCATTTTTATCTGAATGATTTACAATCAGTTCACATTCCATTCAAATTGATTCTGATCAATTTATTTACTTCGATTGATTTAACTTTCTTAAGTTAAATTTTAATTTCCAGAATTCAAATCCCCGGGTTTTCATTTCAAATCCTTTGAAATACATAAATGTATACTTATATTTATTTTCATCTCAAATCCAAAACACTTGAATTTTCAAACCAATTTGTTTTCCTTCAAAAAATTTTCCTCAAAAACTTTTCTACGGTCGCAATTCATCACTTAGAAACTCGAAAATGAACACTGATGATGCTGCAGATATCATCCGAATTATTTCCCAACCACTGAAGTGAGTTTAGTGCTTCATTACTTTTTAAATCCATCTAAAATGATTTTAAATCAAAGACCTTTCAAAAAAAAGTCATTTTTTTATATACTTTGAAAAATATTTTCCAACTTCCCAGGATTTAAAATTCCAAATTCTGGTTTGAATTAAATTTTAACTCATCTCATTTGTATATTTCATTCATATACAAATTCTATTTGGTTATAACTAACTATTCCAATTTTTATAATTTCATTTGATTATAATATTAATAACCAACACATCCATATATTATAATAAATTCAAAAATTATTCTTTCTATATCAAAATAGAATTTTGGGTAAAATAATTTCATTTACCCACTTTAAAACAATATCGTGTTCAATCTTCTGTTCAAGTGTTTAGAAATTCCTATCGACTTTGTGGCGTCCTACTATTCGATCAGAATTCATAAACCACTCAACAGACTAGCCAACACAATATAAAATGTTTTTTATATCAAATAACAAATACGCTCTCTCTTATATATACACAACTCATTCTAGGGTACTACTGACCCTATCTCTGATGAGCACATGCCACCAAAGCCTAGGTATTCGCTCAACCTAAGCTCTGATACCAACTGTAAAGAGCCCGCAAATCCGTACTATTTGAGTCGACTAATAACACTACAGGTCCAACCCAAATTGCATAGAAATACGAATCATTATTAGAACGAAGTTAGAGGATGAGAAAAAAAAGAAAGAAACATTAGAATAGAAGAAAACAAAGATCACAAACTCACAGCGGAACAAATAAAATATATTATATAACATAACTTTTGAAATACAAATCGGTAGCTTTACATACATACCACCATCAGAGCACAACAGTTATTCCTGGAACAGTTATAAACACCTGTTTCCAGATACAAACATGGTTCACAGCGGAATGATAGTCTATAGCTAACTGGTGAAGCCTCCTTCTTTCAGCTCTTCCAAGTGAATCTGAAAAAAAATCCCGACTACTTGACTGCCCGTACAAATTTGGGCACCCAAGAGTTTAGGGAAAACAAACAAAATAAACTATGGGTCAGTCATGGGACTGGTGTGAGTAAACTCCAACCATTTTTTTAACTTTCAAAATCTTTCGAAAGAAAAGATAATAGTAAGACAGTCCACACAAAAACGTGGACGGTTTTTACCTTACTATAACCCAAAACACTTTGATACGAAAATCCAGTGATATTATAATAAGGTCTACATCAAATAAATAACCAAATAGTAGAACGCTTGCATCTCACGCTCTACATATATAGTATAAAATCAAAAACTGCATGGCGCTTATTGGAGATTGGAATTCCAACATGACAAGGTATGGAACCACCTTCCGATCAGTGTACTCTAGAGGCGATACACTGGGGTTCAACAAGAACATCTTGCAACCCGGCCCACACATGACTGACCACTCATTTCGCTTGAGTGTATCGAATGTATATCATCAACGGTTGGGATCAGCAACCGTTTCCCGAATGGGACAACATCGAATAGAATAAGAAATTAAATGAACTTCTAGATAGGTGATTATACATCCTAATGGGAGCGACCCACATAGCCATGCTGCCTGCCCGATTTGTGTCATTTCCCGGTTGTTGAGGCCTGAGGCTATGATTACTTTCTATTCATTGATAGCACAATCACTTTGAATGCCACATTGTCAGATGCGTTAATCACTAATTGATTTGCACAAATATTCTGGATGTTATGCTAAGGGAATAAATCCGTTGCAACCATATATATTTATACAGACCAACTCAATAGATCATTGGAAATACTTTGTCAGACATTCGTCCATTTACGTTCGTTTTGGGATTGAACGAACCCGAAGGCACAATTTCTATTAATAGAAAAAGCCCTTGCACTTCACTCCATCTTCGATTATCTTCATATAATCTGATTCGCAACGCTACTGCCAATACAGAGTGGTTCACGGATAATAATCCGACCGATCTCTCTATATTGACAACGATGGTCAAAACTTCGATAGTCTGTGAGTTAACTATCGAATAAAAACAAATGTTCATTCAACATATCAATCAAATCACTGGGCTCTTTAATTAATTATTCATTAATTAAATCTCTTCTCCATTACCCTATCAATATTTGTTAACCAAATATTTTCAATTACCATATTGGCCCTTTACGCTATTTGGAAAAACATTTCCGAATATCGCCCTCATTTATTTTCTGTATTTAGAAAATATATTCTATTTGCAATTGAAAAACAATTTCAATCACTTATCACTTTTTCTACTACTTTAATTATACGCAGGAAATATTTACTTTTATATTTCCAAAGTTCCACCACTTAGGATAAACGAATGTTGTGTAAAACATCGTTACAACAACCCAAAATATTTTATTCAACTAACTCTTTTCAAAACACTTCTCTTCAAGGCGGGATTCTGCTATTTATCAATTAAAAATGAAATCAATCAAGTTGGGGTAAATTTACCTCTCAGACCTTAACTGAAAACATCCTCAACTTCAAAACGGCAAAACCAGTAACCTCGAATAAACACACTATAAAACCCAATTATTCATTTTTTTTACATGTATATAGTTCGCTTTCTATTTCTAATTTAGAATTCCCTTTTGTTTTACAATATTCTATTTTTGATTTTGCTACCTTATCGAATTCTCTATATATTGATATGTTGGTTTCTAACTATCAAATTATCTTAAAAATATTTTAACTCCTTAAATTCCTGGAAAAATTCGCCATAACCTCCCCTGCACCGGGAGCTTCGGGATATTTCAAATAGCCTCCCATGGCCCTCACCAATCCAAAAGAAAAAGAAAAAGCCAAGCGGCTTGCGGATACGGCGCATAAAACCTCATATATGAATTTAAACATGTACCTTTTTGTCGGGCACATAAATAAAATCTTCATATACTTCATCCCATACCTGTCTAACATATGCTCACCTGTTTGTAATCTGTTTCAACTCAATCTGGTCATTTCAACTCAATTCACTAATTTATCCTCTTATTAGCATCTTTTGCCTATTTTACTTTATATTTGAAAATAGCATGTTCAAATATCCTTTAATCTCGCTTATAAATTAATTTAATTCCAACTCAAATTCCATATTCGATTCCGAATATATATCCACCAGTTAAATTTACTTAACCAAAACCCAAATTTGATTCAAAATCTCATTTAACTAAATATATCCTAGATTAGTTAGTTCTATCCAGTAGTTAAAAATCTGATTTTTGTCTCAAAAATCATTTCACTTACTTCATTGGAGTTCATATTTATTTTATATCTCTAGTTTGGATTTTCCTAATTGAAATTCGGATTTTTATTTTAAAAAAATCCTTTTATTTATTTAAATAAGCCGTTGTGGTTTTAAAATGGTTCTGGCGCTGTTTTTCTGAAAATTTGATTTTGACATAACTCAAAATCTATACGAAGGAATATAGATTTTTCTCCTCCATTAGAAAACTATTATCAAATCGGTCCGACGTTTCTTGTTTCAAAGAATTCCGACTGCAATTGAGTTCTGTGTACTCAATTGAAGTTCGAAACGACAATTTACGAACTGCAGCGTTGCGGCGAGTTCGTTTTAATCATATTTATAAATATAAACGTTTTTAAACTTCGTTTATAATAATTTCAACTCCATTCTGATATATTTTTAATATATATCGAATCCATTTCAACATAACATTTCTGATCTATTTCACTTCCATATGAAATTCTACATTCAAATTTCAAAATAATCTCTAGGACTTCTCGCTACTGATCCTTGGGGTGATTCCTATAAGGATGCGATAGGAGGGTGCCTTCGGTTCATCCTATTCCTGGATGACTTGTATGGACGGATGTCTGACAGAGTATTACCAAATGAATTGCATGAGTTGATTTCTCCAAACGTACGATAGTTGATGGCGGAGAAATGGTTATTCTCTAGCCTGATAGCTAGAGTATGTTTGTGGACGTCAATCAAATGTGATCTGGCGGAACTGATGATGTGGCATCCAAAGTATATGATGACCAAATGTTCTAAAGATAAAATTCTAGCCTCAAGCCTCATCAACCGGGAAATGACAAAAATCGGGCAGGAAGCATGGCTATGTGGGTCGCTCCCATTAGGATGTATGATCACATATTTAGAGAAATTCCTTTTGCTTCTTAAATCTATGATCGATGCTGTCCCTTTTCGGACAGGCGGTTACTGATCCCAACCGTCGGTGATATACATTCGATACACTCAAGCGAAATGAGTGGTCAGTCATGTGAGGGCCGGGTTGCAAGACGTTCTTGTTGAACCCAGTGCATTCGCCTCTAGAGATACACGTACGGAAGGTGGTCCCATACCTTGTCATAGTTGGAAATCCAATATCCAATAAGTGCCTGCGGTCTTCGATTGTATACTATATATGGGGAGCGTGAGATGCAAGCGTTCCTCTAGATTGTTATTTACTTGTATTTAGACATTATGATAATATCAGAGCAAGTTATGATTTCAAAAACTTTTTGGGTTGTAGTAAGGTAAAAATCGTCCATGTTTATGTGTGGGCTGGTCTTACTATTATCCTTTGATTTCAGAAAGGATTTCCAAAGTTAAACAAATGTGTGTTATGTGAATTTATCACTGATAGTATTCCAGACTGAACCGGTGTATTTTGTTTTAAATCAAATGTGCTCGCGTCAGACCGAGTATGTTCCAAGTTAGGTTTCGCTTGGAGTTTCAGGAGCTAGAAGCAGGAGGCTTCATGTAACACACCACCTCCGCTAGGGTCACTCACAAAGGGAATGCACTAGCTTTGGTGAAGCATTATCGAGGTAAACATGCACAGTAATATTACAAGACAGAACATATATATATATAACTGCGGAAGTAAAACAAATTTCATTACCTTATAAAATAAGGTCTAAGAGCCTTTTACATCAAAATACATCAAAACCTGTCTTGCAATAATAAAGAAGCATAAAACCATTTCATAAATTATTCCCCAAGTAAAACAGTAAAGTAGCCATAGCCAAGAGAAGTCCAAGCCATGCGTGATGACCTTCAAACAGAAGAAGTCCAAACTAACAATAGCATTTCCTCCCTGTAACCTGTGGGGGGAAACGGAAGACAAGAGGCAAAACAAAACGGGGTCAGTCATAAAGACTGGTAAGCCCTATCTACTATCAGTATAAAAACTAGTAAAGTTAACTGGCATGAGGAACTGAGATGAACATAAGTATGATGACAAGATAGATAAGCTAAACCAAAATAACAGGATGAACTACGGTACCAAGATAAACGAGTGTGTCATGATAAACTACGGTGTCAAGATAAATCAAGGTACCACATCGTCAGGTTTCTATCAAGTATACTATCCCAAGGTGTCTATCATGCATAACATCCTAAGGTATATATCATGTATATTTGCTCTGCACCCCTCGTACTAGTATCCCAACCCGAGTCATGTGTTAACTATGAATGTCCCTTGCCCAACGCCACGTAATGGTCCATGTCAACCTAATATATAGTACATGTAGGTTTTCATACTCGTATGTTTCTTTCCATGTATAAGTTTAGTCCTTTGCCGTAGGCCATACGGGCTTTCCCATGTAAACGTTTTATCCTTGAAGTTATTTTGGACTGCTATCCTTGATCTAGTTATGTTTTCTTACCATGAACTAGCGCGTGTCCACTTAGGATTTATGCCACCTAGGACCACTAGGGATTATGCTACCTATTGAATGTTTCCGTGTCTCGGTTTGGGTTCAGCCACCTAGGGCCACTAGGGATTATGCTACCCGTCAACCGCGCCCTTTATCCCGCGTATGTATCATGAACCGTTTTCCATGTCTAGATGCACATGTTCCTCAATGTGCCATCCGAGTTCTGTGCCAGGGCAAAATACGGAACTCGGTCGGGAGTTTTAAGTCGTCTGCTGATGCAGATATCAAGGTCTGTTTTTGTACCCGTGGCTATGGTCCCACGTGACCCCTCACTCAAATACTGAAAGGCAATCCAAGAAAAATCATGTATGAGAACTACACTAAGGCCCATCGATGCCCACTTCCAGATAGCCAACCTCACCCATAACTTGATAGCTAGTATATGGTCTTTTGGGAGTTCCCTGCCTTTCCGTGCGTACACGATTGACTAAAGATGGTAGGTAGTCGGCGACCTGCTATCCCGAGGCAAAATCAAGTATCGTCGACTCCACGCTAACCCATCCTAGTCTTTAGGTCGCTCGCATAGCAACCAAGGCATACTCTTGGCTCTTCTACAGCAGACCTTAACCCCTATGAGGCCGGATTTCATGGACCACACGCCACCTCACAGAGGGATACCAAGAGTACCCTCACGTTCCCCGAAGCTTCCGCTTCGTCACCTAGTTCGCTGGAGCTTTTATCCAAGTCAGATAACTTGCTTCTCCTCGTATACTAAGCGATGACCTACCGTACCAGGTTACTCATCTCTTTATGAACTAGTCCCATGTCCTTAGCTAAGAATTATTACTTAGTTACCCTTAACTAAGGTTTACCACTTAGCCCCTCTTTCCGCTATCCTTGTTAACTACGATTTCCAACCTAGTCCCCTGAGCTAGGGTTTTGTCAAATGGGTTAAGTGTTGTTATCCAAGTTCATGACTTAACCCGCCTACAAATCATGTCAAGATTGGCTAAGTACTCAAGTTCAAGGCTTAGCCCTACAAGTTGGTTAAGTGTACCAAGAAGCTCGTGACTTAACCCTATCAAGTCAAATTGGTTAAGTATTTATTTGTCTTAACCCTATCAGATTATCATGTTAGATTGATTAAGCATAGATTATCTTAATTCCATCAGATTATCGAGTCAGATTGGTTAAGTATGGGTTAGCTTAACCCCATCCACTAATCATATTACAATGGTTAAGCCTAATTTTAAAAGGCCTTGTGACTTAACCCTATCAGGTCCACCTATTAGATTGGTTAAGTATAGGTTACTTAACCTCATCAAATCATCATGTATAATTGGTCAAGTATAAGTTACTTAACCCCATTAAATTACCGTGTTAAGTTGGTTAAGTACTGGTTACTTAACCTCATTAAATTACCGTGTTAAGTTGGTTAAGTACCGGTTACTTAACCTCATTGAATTACCACGTTTAGATTGGTTAAGTGTTTAACTTAACCCCATCGAATTACTGTGTTTAGATTAGTTAAGTGAAGGTTACTTAACCCTATCTAATTACCGTTTTTAGATTAGTTAAGTGAAGGTTACTTAACCCCATCTAATTACCAAGTCGGATTAGTTAAGCGTAAATTACTTAACCCCATCCCCTAATTGTCTTGTATGGTTAAGTGTCATTAAGAAATCAAGCCCGGTCCCCCTTAACCAACCCATTCGTATCATATCGGTTAAGTGTCATTAGTCAAACTTACTTAACCTTATCATGTGGCATTAATTTAATTAATGCACTCTCAACCTCTCACATTAGACTTTGTTGTGGTTACTAGTTAAGCCGGGCAGGTCCGGGTAGATTTACACCACAACCTAGTCTAACCTCGGGTCTTAAGCGCGTCATGACCAACTTCTCACATTGGATCCTATTGTTTGTAGCCACTAGTTAAGCCGGGCGGGTCCGGGTAGATTTATGCTACAAACTCAACCCAACCTCGAGTTTGCCATTTTCATGTTTGGTCGAGTGTCTTATTACACTTACAACCCATACGTGTCAAGTTTTCAAGTCCCATGCTCATAGCCAAAGTTACATGTTGTCATGTTTATACCCATTTACCCAAATCATGTTTCACGTCATTAAAGTTTTACCCATAACGTAACCCAACGCTTTTAAACTCGCATATACATTCGCAACAACGCATAATGGATTAAAAGAAGGAACTTGGCAAAGGCATGACAAAAAGGGGTATAAGGCCACAAGTTAAACATGGTGGCAAATGAGGTATAAACGTTTTCATTAACTTGCATATTACATTATTAGGCCTCAAAAACATGCACAACCTCAAACTTAGCACATAGGTGAATCATGGTGATAAATGACATAGAAAGATGGCTAGAAGTTCGCATATGGCATTACATGTAAGCTATCATAAGGGACATGATTGTTCTCATGTTGCCAAAATGCAACATTCAACATAAAGTTTATATATTTAAGCCCACAAGATCAAGATAATGACTTTTTAGTCATGATAGGATACATAACATGATAGCATGCAACATACTTAATGTTCAAACCCAACTTACAACATGTCACATTAAGTTTAAAGTTAATATCTAAGAGTAGGAAGAGGGCTTACAATGCTATGAAGGCACAAATCAACATATAAAACAAAGATTGAGACGAAGCCATTCATGCTATCACCCAAAAACCCCAAAAGAACAAGCTCCAAATGAAACCCTTGAGCAAATATCAATAAAAATCCTTGCTTTGAAGAAGAAAGGTTTCAACTTTGGCTTTGAATGAAGCTTATGAGCTCTCATGCAAGATCTTTGCTTTTTGGTCAAGAAAAGGTTGCAACTTTGGCTAGAATGCAACTTATGAACTCTCATACAAACATGAAATCACTCAAATGATCGTAGAATCTCTCATGAATGAAGAAAAGAGGCTCCTTTACTTTAAAACTAGCTTAGAACACTTAAGCTATCATGAAGAAGAAGATGGAGGCCATGATGAGGAATCATTTTGGCATAGTTTAGTTGTAGGATCAATTTATGAGGGTTTTAGGAGAGGGTTAGGGGTCTTTTTATAGAAGACTAGGATAGTTTTAGCCATAGGATAAACCCTAGAACCAATCCTAGCCTTTAAAGCATGTCTTGGGGAAGAAGTCACATGTAGGAACCATTTAGGGCCTTAAAATCAACCCTAGAGTCAATTCGGGCCATCAAAACTCATCCTGGGCCTCAAAAATGGGTTCTGGGCCACCCCAGGACAAAAAATCGACCTGTACAGGAGGGGAGCCGACTCCTCAGTCGACACCAGGGGGTGGAGGTCGACTTGCAAGTCGACTTGGCAGTCGACACAAGTCAGTCTGCCAGAAAACTGCTGAAAACTTGTTTTGGCCATATCTTGGTCATACGGACTCCGATTTTCGGAAACTCGGACTCTTTTTCGCGTATTTTTTTGAGAGGAACACAATGGTGATTTCCATTTTACCTGATTCAAATTTTAACATTTAATTCTGCCTTGATTCTTGTCTCAACACGTTGTTTAAAATTTCAGGTTGTTACATTCTCCCCTCCTTTAAGGATTTCGTCCCCGAAATCTCCAAGTTAGGACGAACGTATCCTACCATCCATCATCCATCTACTAAAAACATCATCCACAGGCAACCATTGTCCTTAGACGATTTCTAATGCCATATGAACATATGCAAAACGTGTGTGTATATGCTCCTTAGCTAATGCTAATGATCAGGCCTGAATGATCTTTCTAATGCAAAATATGTTTAGTGCCATGAGTCCAACATGTATGCAAATAGTCCTGGTCATATAATTACTATATGTGTGCACAAACATTCATTCATATGCAACATCCGCATGATAACACATTCAATTTCATCCATAAACAAGTATAAATACTCGTGCATATGCAACATGAAACGTGACCGCGTCGACCTAGTATCTAATGTGTATTCGCGCATCCACGAGCAACCACTTGCAACCATTTGCAACCATATCAATCATAACATGTTTCAAATACATGTTTACATCCATAGAGTTCTATCTAAGGTTCCCAAGATAAGATCGAGGAGATCAACAAGACAAACTCATTACGGGGTTTGTAACAGAAACAAGACCGAGAGGATATTCCCCAAGCGATAGCATGTAAGTAAGCTCTACAGGAGAACCGGGGATCGACGATATGCTCTTACAAAGAGACACAATGCGCGCGTCTAAGCCGCATTTCCTTGAGCTTAATTCCAGTGTGTCTTGACTGCCTTTGACTTCATGATTTCGTAGTTCCTTGATTCCTATTTCCAAGGTATGAGTCGGGACTCTTTTTACTATCGCTTCTCGTTTCACTTTCACTTATTCTTTCCCTAGTATGCTTGGTTCAACCATATCTACGTACTCATGCATGCTCTCCAGAATTCAGTAGTGAATTCTGGATCTCGTTTACCAATGCCAATCCATGTTACCACGTGCACTTACTAGGGTGGTTCCTGTAACCCATGCTCAAGCAGAATGAACCATCCGTCTTATTGGCGGACGTTACTCGATTGGATCAGAGATTTCCGATAAATGCATCAAGAGATTCTAGGTAACTAACCATGACAGAACCTAAAAGGTTACACGAGACTTCGAATGTATTACCAAAGCAAGCCAAGAGTCTGACTACCCTCTTTTCAAAACCGAGAATGGTATCCCTTACTGGATAACCACTTTATCCCTAGAATCCATCCGCAGCCGAGACATGTTATTCTCAAATCCAAACAAGTCGTGAAGAAATGGACCAACTCTGCAATCAGATTTTTGGGACAAAAACTGGGATCCTTTACCATGCTAGTACTAAGGTGCAGAGTCTCAACTATCCAAGCAGACTTAAATGATTCGATGATCAAGACGAAGTCTGGACGGGATGATAGGAAAGAACGACTAACCCTTTACCCGAAACGGTACCATTTCTTTTAGGTACCCTAGAAATGGGAGCGTACAATTTCCCTCTCCGATGATCTTGTCCTTGTCCTCCTTGATGGACTAAGCCATAGCAATAGTTGCTTATCCTTAAGCTCACGTCCTTTATCCTTGTTCTTATTATCCCTTCTTATAACTTCGGTAACCGGTCTGTCGAGAACTTCCTCCATCGCACGGGAAAACACTTACGTAGCTAGACAAGGATTAGTCGCAGTCAAAACTACTATGACTACAGATGGAGGAAAGAAAGGAAAAGAGATTCAATCAAGGAATCAAAGGATAACGCTAATGGCCTTTGGGGAATAGCCCTTTAAAACAAACTTTTCTTGAAAAATGCTTCTTTGTAAACGGTTTTTCAAGTAGTTTTCAGAAGGTTTTAAAAACTTTTGCCCAGTCTGGTAACCTTCTGCTCTGATACCAAATGTAACACCCCACCTCCGCTAGGGTCACTCACAAAGGGAATGCACTAGGTTTGGTGAAGCATTATCGAGGTAAACATGCACAGAAATATTACAAGACAGAACATATATATATATATAAAACAACGGAAGTAAAACAAATTTCATTACCTTATAAAATAAGGTCTAAGAGCCTTTTACATCAAAATACATCAAAACCTGTCTTGCAATAATAAAGAAGCATAAAACCATTTCATAAATTATTCCCCAAGTAAAACAGTAAAGTAGCCATAGCCAAGAGAAGTCCAAGCCATGCGTGATGACCTTCAAACAGAAGAAGTCCAAACTAACAATAGCATTTCCTCCCTGTAACCTGGGGGGAAAACGGAAGACAAGAGGCGAAACAAAACGGGGTCAGTCATAAAGACTGGTAAGCCCTATCTACTATCAGTATAAAAACGAGTAAAGTTAACTGGCATGAGGAACTGAGATGAACATAAGTATGATGACAAGATAGATAAGCTAAACCAAAATAACAAGATGAACTACGGTACCAAGATAAACGAGTGTGTCATGATAAACTACGGTGTCAAGATAAATCAAGGTACCACATCATCGGGTTTCTATCAAGTATACTATCCCAAGGTGTCTATCATGCATAACATCCTAAGGTATATATCATGTATATTTGCTCTGCACCCCTCGTAATAGTATCCCAACCCGAGTCATGTGTTAACTATGAATGTCCCTTGCCCAACGCCACGTAATGGTCCATGTCAACCTAGTATATAGTATATGTAGGTTTTCATACTCGTATGTTTCTTTCCATGTATAAGTTTAGTCCTTTGCCGTAGGCCATACGGGCTTTCCCATGTAAACGTTTTATCCTTGAGGTTATTTTGGACTGCTATCCTTGATCTAGTTATGTTTTCTTACCATGAACTATCGCATGTCCACTTAGGATTTATGCCACCTAGGACCACTAGGGATTATGCTACCTAATGAATGTTTCCGTGTCTCGGTTTGGGTTCAGCCACCTAGGGCCACTAGGGATTATGCTACCCGTCAACCGCGCCCTTTATCCCACGTATGTATCGTGAACCGTTTTCCATGTCCAGATGCAAATGTTCCTCAATGTGCCATCCGAGTTCCGTGCCAGGGCAAAATACGGAACTCGGTCGGGAGCTTTAAGTCATCTACTGATGCAGATATCAAGGTCTGTTTTTGTACCCGTGGCTATGGTCCCACGTGACCCCTCCCTCAACTACTGAAAGGCAATCCAAGAAAAATCATGTATGAGAACTACACTAAGGCCCATCGATGCCCACTTCCAGATAGCCAACCTCACCCATAACTTGATAGCTAGTATATGGTCTTTTGGGAGTTCCCTGCCTTTCCGTACGTACACGATTGACTAAAGATGGTAGGTAGTCGGCGACCTGCTATCCCGGGGAAAAATCAAGTATCGTCGACTCCACGCTAACCCATCCTAGTCTTTAGGTCGCTCGCATAGCAACCAAGGCATACTCTTGGCACTTCTACCGCAGACCTTAACCCCTGTGAGGCCGGGTTTCATGGACCACACGCCACCTCACAGAGGGATACCAAGAGTATCCTCACGTTCCCCGAAGCTTCCGCTTCGTCACCTAGTTCGCTGGAGCTTTTATCCAAGTCAGATAACTTGCTCCTCCTCGTATACTAAGCGATGACCTACCGTACCAGGTTACTCATCTCTTTATGAACTAGTCCCATGTCCTTAGCTAAGAATTATTACTTAGTTACCCTTAACTAAGGTTTACCACTTAGCCCATCTTTCCGCTATCCTTGTTAACTACGATTTCCAACCTAGTCCCCTGAGCTAGGGTTTTGTCAAATGGGTTAAGTGTTGTTATCCAAGTTCATGACTTAACCCGCCTACGAATCATGTCAAGATTGGCTAAGTACTCAAGTTCAAGGCTTAGCCCTACAAGTTGGTTAAGTGTACCAAGAAGCTCGTGACTTAAACCTATCAAGTCAAATTGGTTAAGTATTTATTTGTCTTAACCATATCAGATTATCATGTTAGATTGATTAAGCATAGATTATCTTAATCCCATTAGATTATCGAGTCGGATTGGTTAAGTATGGATTAGCTTAACCACATCCACTAATCGTATTACAATGGTTAAGCCTAATTTTAAAAGGCCTGGTGACTTTACCCTATCAGGTCCACCTATTAGATTGGTTAAGTATAGGTTACTTAACCTCATCAAATCATCATGTATAATTGGTCAAGTATAAGTTACTTAACCCCATTAAATTACCGTGTTAAGTTGGTTAAGTACTGGTTACTTAACCTCATTAAATTACCGTGTTAAGTTGGTTAAGTACTGGTTACTTAACCTCATTGAATTACCACGTTTAGATTGGTTAAGTGTTTAACTTAACCCCATGGAATTACCGTGTTTAGATTAGTTAAGTGAAGGTTACTTAACCCCATCTAATTACCGTGTTTAGATTAGTTAAGTGAAGGTTACTCAACCCCATCTAATTACCAAGTCGGATTAGTTAAGCGTAAATTACTTAACCCCATCCCCTAATTGTCTTGTATGGTTAAGTGTCATTAAGAAATCAAGCCCGGTCCCACTTAACCTACCCATTCGTGTCATATCGGTTAAGTGTCATTAGTCAAATTTACTTAACCTTATCATGTGGCATTAATTTAATTAATGCACTCTCAACCTCTCACATTAGACTTTGTTGTGGTTACTAGTTAAGCCGGGCGGGTCCGGGTAGATTTACACCACAACCTAGTCTAACCTCGAGTCTTAAGCACGTCATAACCAACTTCTCACATTGGATCCTATTGTTTGTAGCCACTAGTTAAGCCGGGCGGGTCCGGGTAGATTTATGCTACAAACTCAACCCAACCTCGAGTTTGCCATTTTCATGTTTGGTCTAGTGTCTTATTACACTTACAACCCATACGTGTCAAGTTTTCAAGTCCCATGCTCATAGCCAAAGTTACATGTTGTCATGTTTATACCCATTTACCCAAATCATGTTTCACGTCATTAAAGTTTTACCCATAACGTAACCCAACGCTTTTAAACTCGCATATACATTCGCAACAACGCATAATGGATTAAAAGAAGTAACTTGGCAAAGGCATGACAAAAAGGGGTATAATGCCACAAGTTAAACATGGTGGCAAATGAGGTATAAACGTGTTCATTAACTTGCATATTACATTATTAGGCCTCAAAAACATGCACAACCTCAAACTTAGCACATAGGTGAATCATGGTGATAAATGACACAGAAAGATGGCTAGAAGTTCGCATATGGCATTACATGTAAGCTATCATAAGGGACATGATAGTTCTCATGTTGCCAAAATGCAACATTCAACATAAAGTTTATATCTTTAAGCCAACAAGATCAAGATAATGACTTTTTAGTCATGATAGGATACATAACATGATAGCATGCAACATACTTAATGTTCAAACCCAACTTACAACATGTCACATTAAGTTTAAAGTTAATATCTAAGAGTAGGAAGAGGGCTTACAATGCTATGAAGGCACAAATCAACATATAAAACAAAGATTGATACGAAGCCATTCATGCTATCACCCAAAAAACCCAAAAGAACAAGCTCCAAATGAAACCCTTGAGCAAATATCAATAAAAATCCTTGCTTTGAAGAAGAAAGGTTTCAACTTTGGCTTTGAATGAAGCTTATGAGCTCTCATGCAAGATTCTTGCTTTTTGGTCAAGAAAAGGTTGCAACTTTGGCTAGAATGCAACTTATGAACTCTCATACAAACATGAAATCACTCAAATGATTATAGAATCTCTCATGAATGAAGAAAAGAGGCTCCTTTACTTTGAAACTAGCTTAGAACACTTAAGCTATCATGAAGAAGAAGATGGAGGCCATGATGAGGAATCATTTTGGCATAGTTTAGTTGTAGGATCAATTTATGAGGGTTTTAGGAGAGGGTTAGGGGTCTTTTTATAGAAGACTAGGATAGTTTTAGCCATAGGATAAACCCTAGAACCAATCCTAGCCTTTAAAGCATGTCTTGGGGAAGAAGTCACATGTAGGAACCATTTAGGGCCTTAAAATCAACCCTAGAGTCAATTCGGGCCATCAAAACTCATCCCGGGCATCAAAAATGGGTTCTGGGCTACCCCAGGACAAAAAAAATCGACCTGTACAGGGGGGGAGTCGACTCCTCGGTCGACACCAGGGGTGGAGGTCGACTTGCAAGTCGACTTGGCAGTCGACACAAGTCAGTCTGCCAGAAAACTGCTGAAAACTTGTTTTGGCCATATCTTGGTCATACGTACTCCGATTTTCGAAAACTCGGACTCTATTTCGCGTATTTTTTCGAGAGGAACACAATGGTGATGTCCATTTTACCTGATTCAAATTTTATCATTTAATTCTGCCTTGATTCTTGTCTCAACACGTTGTTTAAAATTCGGGTTGTTACACTTCACCGCTAGGTATATAAAGCTATTTCCGCTATGCAGTTATATGTTGTACTCTGATGATTGGTATGTATATACAACTTCCTTCTGTATAAAGAGATTATTATATTATATTTTATTCGTTCCGCTGTGAGATTCTGATGTGTTCTTCTTCTTTCTTCTATTCTAACATTCTTTCTTTCTTTTCTCACCCTCTAATTTCTTTCTCATGACAATCCGGTGTTTTCGATGCTTGATTAGTCGACATGGTGGTTTTATGTCGATTTTCAAGGTTGAAAATCCGCTGGGTCGTTACAGCGAATTTTAAGGAGGAATTTGTAAAGATAGTGGATTTGCAACATTCTTTCTGCCTTAGCAATTTTGAGGACGAAATTATTTTAAGGGGGAAGGAATGTAACGACCCAGATTCTTGACCATTTAGTTTAATATTTAAAAATGTTTTTTTATATTGTTTTGGAATTTTAAATGGTTTAATTTCAATAATTTTGAATATTTTATTAATATAATAATATTTTATTCTGAAATGGTAGAAATTTAGTGGATCTGCAATATAATGTGAACTGGCAGTATTTGAATTAAAAATAGTACGTTTACAAAGGAAGTAGTAGCTAACGAACGCGGATTTCGATGAAATCAGTTTCATTAAATTCAAAATGATGAAATTAGGTAACCAACTAAGTTACGTCAAAAATGACATCCGCATGTGGAAAAGAAAAAAAATAAAAAGCCAAAATTTGAAATAAATTTTGACGGTAATTGGAATTTGCTAATGGTAACGGCAAAACTGGAACCTGAGACCTATCCAGGAAAATTCTAAACATAGGATATTAACTATATATGAAGTCTGGGAATATCCTATAACGGATATAGAAAGTTATTAAGGAAACAAAATTTAAATAAATTATTTGAAAATCTAAACGAACTCCGATTTTTGATTTGAATACATAGGATTGAAGTACGTTAAAAACCGGACCAGACGGTGGAAGAATTTCTGAAAACCGTTATCGTTTGATACTCCAACATGAGACTGGAAGATGTTGAAACTAACACAAAACACTATTTTGAATTTGAATTTAAATTATTTGAAAGTTCAAACAAATTCGAATTTGAAATATTTTTATATATTATTGAAGAGAACGAAAAATTGAACAACATGGTTGAAAAAGATTTTGGATATGATATCAATAAGTAAGTCAAATTAACGTCCGAATAGGGTTGAAAAAACACACTTTACTATTCATAAATTATTAAATTTATTAATAATTTAATTAATTTAATGATTAGTCCTAGCCATCCATTTTCAACCATTGGATTCGCGCCACCTCAGCAATCCATATGACTTCTTCGGCTATAAATAGGTCCCCCCCCCCCTCATTTTAAACTCACTCCTCCTCCTCCTCTTTCAATCTTTGGCAATGACAGAAATAATAATAAAATAATAGAAAATTAGGGAAAAGGAAGAAAGGGAGAAAGGAGGGCAAGACGGGGAGCTAGGGACTCTTAGGCAGAGGCTTGGGCTTCACGGGGTAAGTTTTTAAATAATATTTATTTATTTATTTTGGTAATATATATATATATATATTATAATTAAAATAGAATTTGTAAAAATAAATATCGGAACATTCTAAGGGTGACAGAGAGGATAGTGTCTAAGGCTTGAGTTTGGAAAATATAGTTTCCTGCTCTCCCTTGCTATCCATAACTGACCCGACGGATGGGATGGTTAATGTTAATTTAAATTTAAATTTGAACTTGAATTTAAAATAGACCAAGGGCATTTTCGTAATTTTTAACTATAAACTTTAAAATCTTATAACTTTTCCAAAACAAGTCGGATTTCCACGAAATAAGGACCGTTGGATTCTTATCGAAAAATACTTTAAAATGAGTTACACCGGATTTTTGATCCGGGTTATAATTTTTAAGTTATAATTAAATGAATATTTTTAAATTTTTATTTTTTTTGGAAATTAAATTAAATTAATATTAAAATGGGTTTTCAATTTTAAAAATTGGATATGGCTATAGATGGGAAAGTAGGATTTTTTTAGAAGGGCAGGGAAGGTAATTTGGCTAATAACGCAATTAGGAAATAATTAAGATAAAAATAATTTAATTAATTAAATTAAATATATATTCATTTAAATTAGGTAAATAATGTAAATAGCATAACTTTTGCATATGTTAACGAAATTTAACGAAACAAGATCCGTTGGGATCGCAGGGACGAGACCTATCTGATGGCACTGAGTAGGAGTCAATATGACGCTGTTGAAGATTCAGCTAATTTTGGACGGTCGTCCCAAATTAGAAGCGACAAACGCATCAACCATCGACCAGAACAAACTCTGGTGAGTTAATTCTCACACCTTCTGAAATCCTGTGATGTGGTACATTCACAGTAAAATATATTTTACAGTTAACAGTTTAAATTGGCTGATTGGATGCGATGGATGCAAGTTGTTTGTTGTTGTTTGATGGTTGCAGTTATTTATATTCTGCCAATCATTTCATTCGCATATTATTATCAACTTACATCCGTGATGCAGAGAAGGACAGGTTGGAGGGATTCGACCGGATTCCTCAAGTTAACTATATTTTGTTTGTTAAGCTTAAATATGAATTGTTCACCTTGACTGACACCAAAACCTGTCTGTATGTTGATGGTTGAATAGATACGCACCTGTGTTGTGTTTAAAATCAACCGACAGTGTTGATTTGGTAATTGGCAGTGAACGGTCTAGAATGTGTTGTTTCTGACGTCAGTTGACTGTTGGGTGAATCGACGCAGTGTTAGAGTTATAAGTTATTTTATAATTGGAATTAAGTTTTAAATAAAATTATATAAGGGATTTAAATGGAAATTATAAATATCTATTTTTAATCAGGTAAAAAGGGTTATTTAAATGGATTATACCAGTGTTGAAAGCAGAGAAAAACCCAAGGTTTTACCTACGGGTTGGTTAAATTTGACAATTTGTTTTCAAACAATTAAAGGTTGATTTTTAATCAATTAAGTTATTTGATTAATTTAAGAAAAGGGAAATGACAAAGGAAATTCAGTTCACTGTTAACTGATATATATATATATATATATACGGTTGATAAAATCCACCGTTTTCGAGTAAAATAGACAAAGGGATAGATATGGATTTAAATATTCATTAAAGTGTAACGAGTAGAGTTATAGCATAGTTAATCTTCGATTAAATAAAAATCTAAAGATAATATTGAACTGGGTAATGTTAATAACCTAAATTATTTTGAGTAAGCTTGTAAAAGTAATAATAATCCTATTTTGATTTTGGGGTAGAGTTAACTATATTTTAATATGGTTAATGGTAAAACTAATTATCCTTTTAATTTAAAATGATTTAAAGTAATGAATTCAATTTGAAACCGAGTAAGAAATAATTAGTTGGAGATAAATTCGATTAAGAGATTATGGAATGTTTTATGACCCAAGTGTTCGACAAACTTGTTAGATGAAGTTGGTAAGTAAGTATAAAGATTTAAATCAGGGTTTACTTAATGTTTCAAATTAAGCAAGGCGAACTCAAATTGGAGTGATACTTTACAAGAATTAAGTGATGGGATATTCGAACAAGGATTTCAAATGTAAGGAAAGGTTTTGTAAACCCAAGTTTGAAATCAAGATTTGAAACGAGATTTAGTGTCGGTGGTTAAGTGACGAACTAACATTATTCTGAGGTAAGAACGTTGTTGATCAAGGTCTGAGAGATAACTAAAATATCCAACTTGGTTGGCTTCACTATTATCAAGGAATAATATTAGTTTGGAACGAGTGAAGTGTTGAGATTGGTTTTATCCTATACGAGAATATCAAACTTTGATGCAAGGTTTTGGAAATTAAATAATATTAGGATATGAGTTCAAAAGAAATAAGAATGTTGTTTTCAAATTATAGTAAACATTTGTTAGTCAATTAGAGTTGATCGAATATAGTTAGAGTTAGTCAAACCAAGTTATCTAGGGAAGTTTCCATTGCGTACGACTGCTAGCGTAATTCGCAGGGCTGCAGATAGCCTACGATGGTCGGATGTTTCATGAGGGAATCAGGCGTAACCATTGTGATCGCTGCGATCTAGAGTCGAGCGGATGGAGTTAAGTCAAGTATTAATTAATCGATAGTAATAATCAACTTGAGTTAGTTAAGTCGAGTTAATTAGGTCGAGTTAGTCAAATTAGAGTTAATCAATCAAAGTAAATCAATCAGAGTTAATCAGAGAAAATTTGGTTTATATCGTTAAGTATGTTTTAAAAGGGGTCAAGTTGTGTTAAGTGTTGAATCAGCAAAACCCATTGTATGCACACTATCGTTATTCGATAGTTAAAACACCGACTATCGAAGTTGACCAATACGATTGTTGGTATGTAAAGTCCGGGATCGAATTATATTCGAAAACCATTCCGACCAACAAATACGTGTAGAGATCAGAAGATGATCGTGATGAAGCATTGAAGACTGTGGATTTTCATAAGCGGAAGGACTGCTAAAAATCTCCGGTTTAGCGGCCAGAGATAAACTGTGGTTCTGTCGTGGTTGGAATCTACAGGTTGCAAGGATTTCTCGCTACTGATCCTTGGGGTGATTCCTATATGAGATGCAGTAGGAGAGTACCTTCGGTTCATCCTGTTCCTGGATGACTTGTATGGACGGATGTCTGACAGAGTATTTCCAAAAGGATTTACATGCGTCGATTTCTCAAAATGTACCATAGCTGATGGCGGAGAAATGGTCATTCTCTAGCCAGATAGCTAGAGTATGTTTGTGGACGTCAATCAGTGTGATCTGGCGGATCTGATGATGTGGAATTCAAAGTATATAATAACCAGATGTGTTCTGACCTCAAGCCTCATCAACCGGAAATGACAAAAATCGGGCAGGCAGCATGGCTATGTGGGTCGCTCCCATTAGGATGTATGATCACCTATCTAGAGAAATTCCTATTGCTTCTTAATCTATGTTCGATGCTGTCCCTTATCGGGAGACGGTGGTTTGAGCCCAACCGTCGGTGATATACATTCGATACACTCAATCGAAATGAGTGGTCGGTCATGTGAGAGCCGGGTTGCAAGATGTTCTTGTTGAACCCAGTGTATTCGCCTCTAGAGATACACTATCGGCAGGTGGTCTCATACCTTGTCAAGGTTGGAAATCCAAAATGCAATAAGCGCCCGCGGTTTTTATTGTATACTGTATATGTGGAGCGTGAGATGCAAGCGTTCCACTAGATTGATAATTACTTGTATTTAGACATTATGATAATATCAGAACAAAATATGATTTTGAGAAATGGTTTAGGTTATAGTAAGGTAAAAACCGTCTGTGTTTATGTGTGGACTGGTCTTACTATTATCCTTTGTTTCAGAAAGGATTTTCCAAAGTTAAACCAGTGTGTGTGTTCTGTGAATTTATCACTAATAGTATTCCAGACTGACCCGGTGTATTTTGTTTTAAATCAAATGTGCTCGGGTCAGACCAAGCATATGTACAGGTTAGGTTCGCTTGGAGTCTCAGAAGCTGGAAGCAGGCGGCTTCACCACTAGTTATATAAAGCTAATTCCGCTGTGCAGTTATATGTTAAACTCTGATGATTGGTATGTATACAAAATTCTTTTGTATATTTGATATTATATTTTATCTATTCCGCTGTGAGTTCTGATGTGATGTTCTTCTTCTTTCTTCTATTCTAAAATTTCTTTCTTTCTTATCTCACCCTCTAAATTCTTTCTAAACTATTCAGTGTTTTTTGGTGCTTGGAGGTTCGGTATGAGATACGGTAAAGGTATTTATATCGATTTTCAGGGCCGAAAATCCTGGGTCGTTACAATGTGGACGGTTTTTACTATTATCCTTTTATTTCAGAAGTGGAGCCGTATGGTATTCCACTGTGAATACATACGATAATATTTATATTTAAATATTAAATTTAAGTGTTTTAAATATATTTATATATTTAAATGGTTTATTTCGGGCTTTAAAAATAGCCACTTTTGCAAATGATATCGGAATTCGACGAAACTAATTTTGTTGGATCTGCAATATTAAAATATGACTAGAGTTCAGTTTGCATGATATTTTGAAGTCAGTATGTGGCCATACGGGATTTTAATGTGAAAAACAGTCAATTTTCTGACTTTAAAAATATGCTGTGTGAGCAAACGGAGTCGGAATTCTACGAAACCAGTTTCGTTGGGTCCGCAATGTCAAACTGTAGCTGCAGGTCCATTTCAGTGATTTTTGGGTATTGTATGTGATCACAGGGATTTTTAAACAACGTGTATAGAAGACAACGATTGATTAAAATAAAATAAAATATCGAATAAAAAATATATTTTTCCATACTATAAATAATCCTAACATCCTCCTAACCCTCACTTTCTCTGTTCAATATCTGCGCCGCCACCATTGAATAGAAACTACAGCAAAATCCCTCTTTCAAAATTCAAAATAAAATCAAATAAATTGCTAAAAATCAAATCAAGGGTAAATTTAGGATCCTGGGAGTAAACACTACAATGTCGTAACCTTGTTTTTAAGCTCGCAGTGGTTTCCAGTTTTCCCAAAACACCTAGGGTTCAACGTAGAAGGAAATCCGAGTAGTTATTCGAAATTTGAGGTTCGTATTTGGATTCAAGAGGGGAAAACACACTTGTGGGATTTCTTTTGAGGTATTCGGTGGAAAATGTTGTCGATGGTTACTGTGTAGTACTGGGGAGAGCGTGGGGACGGGTTTTAGAAGAAGCGTTCGAATGCTACAATGTTGATATGAGTGTGTAGAGAAATCCAAGGCAAGAGCAAAGGTGGTGGTCGTTTTGGGATTTATGGAGTATAAAGGGTGGAACGGGGCCTTGGAATATCGGCAATGGCCATGGAATTTGCGTTGGAGTAGTTCTGGAAGGAGGAGAGAAAGCTTAGGCCGGTTCTAGTGGGTATTGGGCCGGGAAAGAGAGTAAGGCCCATTAGAAATAAAATCCAAGTTTTTATTCTAATTTAATGTATATTAACTTCGACAATGAATAACTTGGTCATACGATATCGGTTTCCAGCGAAACAAGATCCGTTGGGATCGTATGGACGGTGGCTACGACATGGAACTGACCGAGAGTGAATTGGGACTCATTTGGATTTATGGTGGAATTTAACGCCTGAATCAGATCAATGACCGAAATATCGTTATTTAACGACTACCGACCAATGTGAGTAACTCTCACTAACTCTGCTCAACTTATATTTTTATAACGTATTTTTAAACTGATAAATATTGGTTGATTTGCTGTGCGTTGGTTGTTTGGTTGAACTGCTAGTCAGTTGGCTAAAATTATCGATAACGATATATATAAATCGTATCGAAATATTGACTCTGTTTATCAGAATATTTTATATTTGTGTTGACTGACATCTGTGGATGCAGGGAAACAGGTTGGAGGGACCCAACTGGGTTCCTCAACATTTATTTTTCTGTTTATCATATATTATTACATATGATGTGATTATAATCAGTTGTTGATTTGGTGTGTTGATTGTGGTTATTTGGTAACTTTAAATGTAACGAACCGGGATTTTCGACTCCGAAAATCAACATCAATCTATCATGTTGACCATTCAGACATCGAATATTCCAGATCATTAATAGAAAGAAGTTAGAGGGTGAGATAAGAAAGAAAGAAATATTAGAATAGAAGAAGAAGAAGAAACACCACACAGAGTCTCACATCGCAGCGGAACAAAATATAATATAGAAGTAAATCTTTATTTAGAACTTTGAAAATACTTACAATATCAGAGTACATTATACACTGGGACAGTTATACTAGCCTGTTCCCATATACAACACACGGCGGAATAGCAGCTATATAATATCATACGTCTGAACACCTCCAGCTTGTCTCTTCACAACAGTCGATAACCTGAACCTGTACAACCCGGCCTAACCCGAGCATTTACAAAACACCGGGTCAGTCTGGTGAACCAGAGTGAGATAAACTCGCACAGTAATAAGGGTGAATCATCAAATCATGATTTTAAAGTTCAAAACCTTTTCAAAAGAAAAGGATAATCGTAAGACCAAATCCACACATAAACACGGACGGTTTTTACCTTACGATAACCCAAAACAGTTTTGAAACCAATATCTTGTCTGATATTATAATAATGTCTAAATACAAGTAAATAGCAATCTAGTGGAACGCTTGCATCTCACGTTCCACATATATAGTATATAATCAAAACCCGCAGGCGCTTATTGGAGGTTGGATTCCAACTTGACAAGGTATGGGTCCACCTTCCGATAGTGTATCTCTAGAGACGAATACACTGGGTTCAACAAGAACTTCTTGCAACCCGGCCCTCACATGACCGACCACTCATTTCGCTTGAGTGTATCGAATGTATATCACCGACGGTTGGGATCAGCAACCGTCTCCCGAAAAGGGACAGCATCGAAACATAGATTTAAGAAACAAATAGGACTTCCTCTAGATAGGTGATCATACACCCTAATGGGAGCGACCCACATAGCCATGCTGCCTGCCCGATTTTTGTTATTTCCCGGTTGATGAGGCTTGAGGTCAGAATTACTCTTGATCATCTGGTCGTCATTCACTTTGAATGCCACATCGTCAAATCCATCAGATATCACTAATTGACATCCACAAAAATACTCTAGCTGAAAGCTAGAGAACGGCGATTCCCCGCCAACAACTACAGCACGTTTGAAGAAATCAACGTACGTGATCCTTTGGAAATACTCTGTCAGACATTCGTCCATACAAGTCATCCAGGAACAGGATGAACCGAAGGCACTCTCCTACCGCATCCATCTAGGAATCACCCCATGGATCAGTAGCGAGAAGTCCTTGCAATCCGTTGATTCCAACCACGACAGAATCACAGCTTGTCTCTGCTTGCCAGGCAGAGAACATTAGTGGTTCTTCCGTTTATGAAGATCCACGGTCTTCAATGCTCCATCTCGGACCTCTTCTGAGATCTTCACGTATTTGTTGGTCGGAATGGTTTTCGAATATAAATTCGATCCCGGACTTTCCATACCAACAATCGTATTGGTCAGATTTGATAGTCGGTGTTTTAACTATCAAAATATACGGTGTTTCAAACATGACACTCCAATGAGTTCACTGGTTCAGTATTCAGCATCATTTGGCCTTGAACAACTTGATTTACTTTGTTAAATCCAAAACTTCTAATTCTTTAAATATTCAAAAATACGATATTTGAATAACTCTAATTGATTAATTAACATTCATCTTAACTTCATTCGCTTGACTCTAGATCACAGCGATCACAATGGTTACGCCCGATTCCCTCAGGAAACATCCGACCGCCGTAGGCCATCTGCAGCCCTGCGAATTACGCTAGCAGTCGTACGAAATGGCAACTTAGCCGAATAATTATATTTGGCTAATTCTATCTCGAATAACTATATTCAATTACACACTTAAAACTTCTTTCAAATCATCTTTAAATTCGGAAATCCATTAGTTTTAACAAAGAAATTTATAGCACATATGTTATAACAATAGCGTTATAATTACTATTTAGATTTACAAAACAACAGCGCTATAATCGCTGTTTAGGTTTACAACCCATTTACTATAGCAAAACGCTACAATCGCTATGTTAGATTTACAAAACATATATTATAACAACATCGCTAAAATCGCGGTTTAGATTTTCAAAACATATCCACCAACGTCTCTTACGATTACCAACTAATACTATCTTCAGATAATCCCGATGTTGTTCAAGTTGGGGTATTTTAATTACCTCTCAGACCTTGATCAACACCGTTCTTATCCTCCGATAAACATAAGTTGTAATCATAATCAATATTTCATTCTAGTCTCAAACAAATTCCATTTAACTATTGGATTTGGTTATACAACCCTATAACCTAGTTCTTTAACCAGATTCGCTTATTTCCAATCTCCTTTGATTTCATTTCACTTCAATTACTTTTGAAAAGTAATTGTCTAAAATATTATTAATTAAAATAATGATTTATTTCAATCATTAACTACATGAGTAGTTGATTTCTTTAATAACAACATTAAATGGTAAATCCCTTTTTAAAACCTTATTTAAATTTAAACAATATTTATTAAACTATTCAAATCAAAACACATCAATTTTGATAATCAAATTCCAATTCAAGCGATCGATTTAATTAACTCAAAAATCGATTATCTTGTTAATCGATTCCAATTAATCCTCACTTTAAATTAATTAAAAATATAATTAATTTAAATTATTTCCATTAATTGTTTTCTTTTCAAAACAATTATCAAAGTTTAACCCTTCGATTCATTACTTGTTCTCATACTCGTAAACCTAATTAACGTCAGCATTTACTTTATAAAATAATTTAATAACAATCAAAGTCTTAAATAAAATATTTATTTAATTCCTTTTTTAATAACTTTTATTCAAAATGATATAATTCAAAATCTAACTCTGGTTATAAAATAAATTTTATAACCTCAACTCTATCGATTCACCTGACGGCGAATAAATATTTATAACTCGATTGATTTTATAGGCCATACTCTGCCGACCACTTAACCAACACCGCTCATTGGTTTAAATCAAACATATGTTGAATATTCAGTCAATAATCAACAATTTAATCAATCACATTTAACTGATGATATATATCAACCATTTAACACCAACCAAATAACAGAACAATTCAAACAATTGAGCACGCTTATAAATAAACGTGACCAACAGGGTGAGTTACCTCCGTTGGATCCAATCGTTAACATAACGATTTGGTATTTCACTGAAATTAAACACGGTTTAATTTCATCGGTTAAACTAACAGATGAATAGAAAATTAGAAAAACAGTCAACCATTGACAAGCAGGGCACACAAAATAAAAACACCCAATTTATATAAAATATAAAAAGGGTAACTGAGTGAGTTTAACTCACCTTGAATTCCATTCGTTATCAAACGGTTTGGTTTATATGCTTCCAGCTGCGTTCATCTTTGTCTGCTCCATATCCATAATATTATGTCCGTCGGTACGAGCCCAACGCTCTTTGGTTTGTCCGATTCTTATTTCGATTGACGATTCGCGTTGTTCGTACAAATTTTAAACATGCATTTAAAATTATACGAAATTCCGGTTACCTCTGCTCCTATATGAACCAGCACATCAGCGTAGTACGCTCTCGACTGCAATTCCATCGGATCCAATTTCACGGAATCCTGTTACCGTATGAATGCGTTGTTACAGACTTTATATAAACAACGATTATTTGGACTAGTAAACTAATTAATTAAATTAGCCTTAATAATATAAATTAATAAATCTTAATTATAATTATGTACCGGTAATTTCTCATGTGTTTCCTTGTTCACGAATGTTGCCAAACAAAGCTGGTTCGATGGTCCACAGTAGTACTCATGTTCATCCATGTTGGACTTCATTTGCCAATACCCAGAACCATCGTTTGGTTTCCTTCTTCTAAACAGCTCCTGCTCTTTACGTTTTTACCCCATAGTGCTCCACACCAAAGGACCCGACGCTGCACCCACACGTCATCCAAAACAAACCACCATCTTTCAGCAGCTCCCACGCAGGCCTTCCTCCTGTCTGAAACGCAACCCGTACCCCTGAACCATACAACCGAACTGCCCCTTCACCATCACCTAACCCAACTCACATGTCCCCTTGTCCATGCAACGTCAGGACCCCCACGTGACCCTTGCTTCCCTTTTTCTCCAGAACTGGCGCCCCACCTCTATTGCTCAGTTCGGCTCAACAGAGCTTCCCACCCCTTTCGAAAATCCTTCTGCTATATATATATATTTTTTTTTTCTTTTTTTTCTTTTCTTCCGTTCGGTTTTGCTTGCTGAGGAATGGATATGGAGCTGTATATATATAGGGAAGAAGAAATGTACAGACCGTGGTCGGCACGGTTTCAAGATGTCGTTTTCATCTGTAAAACGTGGTCGGCAAGGTTACTGTGACGTCTTCTCAGTGAGTCTGCTCGGTTGGCAGTTGGGAAAAGGTACGTAGTAGGTAGACGGCTTCATTTAATTACTTAGGGCAGCTGTCCTATTTTACACGGCCAGTTGGTGTGTTGTATTTCCCTTTAAGGGTAGGCTGTACGTGTTTGCGAGGTGGTTGCAGAAATGGTGAGGGAAAAAAAGCTGCTTTAAGGGTATATATTTAGTTAGGAAATTATATTATATTATCAACCGAAACCTCACCGCGAGGTAACGCGGTAAAACTCACGTACAAATCTTTGTTTTCTGATGAAAAGGCTAATCTTGGTTTAAAAAGGTATTCTGAACCCAATGGGACAAGTTTCGTCGAAATCCGAGGTCGTATGAAAAAATTTCCTTTATGAAACCAGAAATGAACACACGTTTAATTTTTCTACGATCACCAGATAAATCGAATCAACTTGAAACTGCGAACATCGACAATAACTTTTCGATACGAACCCAACGGCACTAATTTCGTCGCATTCTGAGACTGTTGCCCCGGTAGGCTGTTTTTACCCTGAACCGCCTTATCCTTTTTAACGCTAAATTTCTCGATCTCTAAAAATAACAAACTATATACTTATTCTGACTCTAATCGACGATACGAACTCAACGGAACTGGTTTCGTGGCCTAATTCGATCATCTGCTCCAGTTACCTTCAAATATCCTTTTATTTAATTAAATGCGCGCTATAGAATTTGAACGGGCGTTTATGGCTACCGTGGTCACATACGATATCGGTTTTCCACGCAATTCACCACCGTACAATAATTTAACGATACGGTTCTAATGAAACTGATTTTGTCGAAATCTGAGTCCGTTTGCAAAACGGCCATTTTAAAGGCCTATAATTTAATAACGAATTTCCATAGCGACTATTTCAAAATTTAATTTGACCATAACTTACTATTTATAATACGAAATCTGGATTTTTCTCTTTCATATGAAAATTATCGTCAATACGGTTCCAACGTGTCTTGTTTCACAGAAATCCGACTTATATCGAATCCTGTATTCTCAGTTGAAGTTCAAAACTCTATATTGCGAACTGCACGCCATTTCCAAGCTCGAATTATATTATATATAAATTATAACGTTCAACTTCGTTTTAATAACGAATTAAATATAAATTCCATTAATATTCCCAACATAATATTTAAAACTAATTTAAATATTCATATTCAAATGGTCGAAAAACACGGGTCGTTACATTCTTCCCCCCTTAAAATAATTTCGTCCTCGAAATTGCTAAGGTAAGAAAGAACGTTATAAGCTCATTAATTTCAAATCTAATATTGTTTAAATTAGAAACCAATTCAATACTGTAAATATTTTCAAAAATATCGAAAATTTTCTAACACTTAAATTTCCGAAAAATTTCGCCAGCACCTCCTCTGTACGGCTCAATCGGTACAACCACAACTCGCCTTTCTAGGCCTTCTCCAATCCAAAAGAAAATGAAACAGCCAAGCGGCTTGCCAAATAGGCTCATAAATCACCAATCCCATATAAAATAAACGTGTACCTTTTGTCGGGCATATCATTATATCCTTTCCATCTGCAGTCCTGTCAGCATATACAAATGCATTCCCCAAAATTCCAACTTTATCCTTAGAACCAAATCCTTCACACATCCAAGCCAAATTCCATTCTTAACTCAATCATCATCCATCATCAATTCCAACTCTTAACTTACCAGTCCAACACCATTTCAGATTCCTGTCTCGCAATTCAAAATCCTGATTCTACTTGATATATTATATCTCGATTCAATTTCCAATTAAATGGTTTTAATTCAATTCATATTTGCTTTCACTAATTTCTATTTAATTTCGCCTTTGTTCAAACAATCTCCCTGGGAGTTTTTAAACAGTTCAGCTTTTCAAAAATCAAACATTTCTTTTCACGATTCAAAACACTTGTTTTTCTCAAAGCAATTCAAAACAAAATTTTGGCAGTAATCCGTCACTTAGAACTCGGAAATGAACACTGATGATGTGGCCAGCATCCTCAGAGTTATTTCCCAGCTATCAAAGTGAGTTCAATACTATATCTTTTCAAAATATCAATTTTAAACACTTTCATTTTGAAATCTATTTCAAAATAAAATTCACGATGCTTGTAAACAATTTAAAATCTCCCAGGATTTTAAAGTTCTCATATATTCAATCCAATTCCATTTTCAACCACTTGTCCAAATTTTCAAAGTTTTAATTTCAATTCTAATTTGAATTCAGATTTTACTCCTCTGATTTTCATATATTTCACTTATATGAATTCTGATTGGTTATATAACCATTTCACATTTTATAATTTTATTGGATTATAATCACAAGCAACACATCCAATATATTATAATTACAATATATATATTTCCTCTATATCAAAATATACTTTGGGTAAAATTATTTCATTTACCCTCCTTCAAAAACATACTGTGTCGAATTATTCTGTTCAAGAGTTTAGAAACACTTATCGACACAGTTTGCATTACTGTATCGACCAGAATTCATAAACTACTCGACAAACCAACCAACACAATATAAGACAGTTTTTATAACAATTTACAAATACGCGCTCATATATATACACTCAAACTCAATCTAGGATGTTACTAACCCCATCTCTATTGAGTCACGCCACAGAGCCAAGGTAATTACTTAACCTTAAGCTCTGATACCACTGTAACGAACCGGGATTTTCGACTCCGAAAATCAACATCAATCTATCATGTTGACCATTCAGACATCGAATATTCCAGATCATTAATAGAAAGAAGTTAGAGGGTGAGATAAGAAAGAAAGAAATATTAGAATAGAAGAAGAAGAAGAAACACCACACAGAGTCTCACATCGCAGCGGAACAAAATATAATATAGAAGTAAATCTTTATTTAGAACTTTGAAAATACTTACAATATCAGAGTACATTATACACTGGGACAGTTATACTAGCCTGTTCCCATATACAACACACGGCGGAATAGCAGCTATATAATATCATACGTCTGAACACCTCCAGCTTGTCTCTTCACAACAGTCGATAACCTGAACCTGTACAACCCGGCCTAACCCGAGCATTTACAAAACACCGGGTCAGTCTGGTGAACCAGAGTGAGATAAACTCGCACAGTAATAAGGGTGAATCATCAAATCATGATTTTAAAGTTCAAAACCTTTTCAAAAGAAAAGGATAATCGTAAGACCAAATCCACACATAAACACGGACGGTTTTTACCTTACGATAACCCAAAACAGTTTTGAAACCAATATCTTGTCTGATATTATAATAATGTCTAAATACAAGTAAATAGCAATCTAGTGGAACGCTTGCATCTCACGTTCCACATATATAGTATATAATCAAAACCCGCAGGCGCTTATTGGAGGTTGGATTCCAACTTGACAAGGTATGGGTCCACCTTCCGATAGTGTATCTCTAGAGACGAATACACTGGGTTCAACAAGAACTTCTTGCAACCCGGCCCTCACATGACCGACCACTCATTTCGCTTGAGTGTATCGAATGTATATCACCGACGGTTGGGATCAGCAACCGTCTCCCGAAAAGGGACAGCATCGAAACATAGATTTAAGAAACAAATAGGACTTCCTCTAGATAGGTGATCATACACCCTAATGGGAGCGACCCACATAGCCATGCTGCCTGCCCGATTTTTGTTATTTCCCGGTTGATGAGGCTTGAGGTCAGAATTACTCTTGATCATCTGGTCGTCATTCACTTTGAATGCCACATCGTCAAATCCATCAGATATCACTAATTGACATCCACAAAAATACTCTAGCTGAAAGCTAGAGAACGGCGATTCCCCGCCAACAACTACAGCACGTTTGAAGAAATCAACGTACGTGATCCTTTGGAAATACTCTGTCAGACATTCGTCCATACAAGTCATCCAGGAACAGGATGAACCGAAGGCACTCTCCTACCGCATCCATCTAGGAATCACCCCATGGATCAGTAGCGAGAAGTCCTTGCAATCCGTTGATTCCAACCACGACAGAATCACAGCTTGTCTCTGCTTGCCAGGCAGAGAACATTAGTGGTTCTTCCGTTTATGAAGATCCACGGTCTTCAATGCTCCATCTCGGACCTCTTCTGAGATCTTCACGTATTTGTTGGTCGGAATGGTTTTCGAATATAAATTCGATCCCGGACTTTCCATACCAACAATCGTATTGGTCAGATTTGATAGTCGGTGTTTTAACTATCAAAATATACGGTGTTTCAAACATGACACTCCAATGAGTTCACTGGTTCAGTATTCAGCATCATTTGGCCTTGAACAACTTGATTTACTTTGTTAAATCCAAAACTTCTAATTCTTTAAATATTCAAAAATACGATATTTGAATAACTCTAATTGATTAATTAACATTCATCTTAACTTCATTCGCTTGACTCTAGATCACAGCGATCACAATGGTTACGCCCGATTCCCTCAGGAAACATCCGACCGCCGTAGGCCATCTGCAGCCCTGCGAATTACGCTAGCAGTCGTACGAAATGGCAACTTAGCCGAATAATTATATTTGGCTAATTCTATCTCGAATAACTATATTCAATTACACACTTAAAACTTCTTTCAAATCATCTTTAAATTCGGAAATCCATTAGTTTTAACAAAGAAATTTATAGCACATATGTTATAACAATAGCGTTATAATTACTATTTAGATTTACAAAACAACAGCGCTATAATCGCTGTTTAGGTTTACAACCCATTTACTATAGCAAAACGCTACAATCGCTATGTTAGATTTACAAAACATATATTATAACAACATCGCTAAAATCGCGGTTTAGATTTTCAAAACATATCCACCAACGTCTCTTACGATTACCAACTAATACTATCTTCAGATAATCCCGATGTTGTTCAAGTTGGGGTATTTTAATTACCTCTCAGACCTTGATCAACACCGTTCTTATCCTCCGATAAACATAAGTTGTAATCATAATCAATATTTCATTCTAGTCTCAAACAAATTCCATTTAACTATTGGATTTGGTTATACAACCCTATAACCTAGTTCTTTAACCAGATTCGCTTATTTCCAATCTCCTTTGATTTCATTTCACTTCAATTACTTTTGAAAAGTAATTGTCTAAAATATTATTAATTAAAATAATGATTTATTTCAATCATTAACTACATGAGTAGTTGATTTCTTTAATAACAACATTAAATGGTAAATCCCTTTTTAAAACCTTATTTAAATTTAAACAATATTTATTAAACTATTCAAATCAAAACACATCAATTTTGATAATCAAATTCCAATTCAAGCGATCGATTTAATTAACTCAAAAATCGATTATCTTGTTAATCGATTCCAATTAATCCTCACTTTAAATTAATTAAAAATATAATTAATTTAAATTATTTCCATTAATTGTTTTCTTTTCAAAACAATTATCAAAGTTTAACCCTTCGATTCATTACTTGTTCTCATACTCGTAAACCTAATTAACGTCAGCATTTACTTTATAAAATAATTTAATAACAATCAAAGTCTTAAATAAAATATTTATTTAATTCCTTTTTTAATAACTTTTATTCAAAATGATATAATTCAAAATCTAACTCTGGTTATAAAATAAATTTTATAACCTCAACTCTATCGATTCACCTGACGGCGAATAAATATTTATAACTCGATTGATTTTATAGGCCATACTCTGCCGACCACTTAACCAACACCGCTCATTGGTTTAAATCAAACATATGTTGAATATTCAGTCAATAATCAACAATTTAATCAATCACATTTAACTGATGATATATATCAACCATTTAACACCAACCAAATAACAGAACAATTCAAACAATTGAGCACGCTTATAAATAAACGTGACCAACAGGGTGAGTTACCTCCGTTGGATCCAATCGTTAACATAACGATTTGGTATTTCACTGAAATTAAACACGGTTTAATTTCATCGGTTAAACTAACAGATGAATAGAAAATTAGAAAAACAGTCAACCATTGACAAGCAGGGCACACAAAATAAAAACACCCAATTTATATAAAATATAAAAAGGGTAACTGAGTGAGTTTAACTCACCTTGAATTCCATTCGTTATCAAACGGTTTGGTTTATATGCTTCCAGCTGCGTTCATCTTTGTCTGCTCCATATCCATAATATTATGTCCGTCGGTACGAGCCCAACGCTCTTTGGTTTGTCCGATTCTTATTTCGATTGACGATTCGCGTTGTTCGTACAAATTTTAAACATGCATTTAAAATTATACGAAATTCCGGTTACCTCTGCTCCTATATGAACCAGCACATCAGCGTAGTACGCTCTCGACTGCAATTCCATCGGATCCAATTTCACGGAATCTTGTTACCGTATGAATGCGTTGTTACAGACTTTATATAAACAACGATTATTTGGACTAGTGAACTAATTAATTAAATTAGCCTTAATAATATAAATTAATAAATCTTAATTATAATTATGTACCGGTAATTTCTCATGTGTTTCCTTGTTCACGAATGTTGCCAAACAAAGCTGGTTCGATGGTCCACAGTAGTACTCATGTTCATCCATGTTGGACTTCATTTGCCAATACCCAGAACCATCGTTTGGTTTCCTTCTTCTAAACAGCTCCTGCTCTTTACGTTTTTACCCCATAGTGCTCCACACCAAAGGACCCGACGCTGCACCCACACGTCATCCAAAACAAACCACCATCTTTCAGCAGCTCCCACGCAGGCCTTCCTCCTGTCTGAAACGCAACCCGTACCCCTGAACCATACAACCGAACTGCCCCTTCACCATCACCTAACCCAACTCACATGTCCCCTTGTCCATGCAACGTCAGGACCCCCACGTGACCCTTGCTTCCCTTTTTCTCCAGAACTGGCGCCCCACCTCTATTGCTCAGTTCGGCTCAACAGAGCTTCCCACCCCTTTCGAAAATCCTTCTGCTATATATTTTTTCTTTTTTTCTTTTTTTTCTTTTCTTCCGTTCGGTTTTGCTTGCTGAGGAATGGATATGGAGCTGTATATATATAGGGAAGAAGAAATGTACAGACCGTGGTCGGCACGGTTTCAAGATGTCGTTTTCATCTGTAAAACGTGGTCGGCAAGGTTACTGTGACGTCTTCTCAATGAGTCTGCTCGGTTGGCAGTTGGGAAAAGGTACGTAGTAGGTAGACGGCTTCATTTAATTACTTAGGGCAGCTGTCCTATTTTACACGGCCAGTTGGTGTGTTGTATTTCCCTTTAAGGGTAGGCTGTACGTGTTTGCGAGGTGGTTGCAGAAATGGTGAGGGAAAAAAAGCTGCTTTAAGGGTATATATTTAGTTAGGAAATTATATTATATTATCAACCGAAACCTCACCGCGAGGTAACGCGGTAAAACTCACGTACAAATCTTTGTTTTCTGATGAAAAGGCTAATCTTGGTTTAAAAAGGTATTCTGAACCCAATGGGACAAGTTTCGTCGAAATCCGAGGTCGTATGAAAAAATTTCCTTTATGAAACCAGAAATGAACACACGTTTAATTTTTCTACGATCACCAGATAAATCGAATCAACTTGAAACTGCGAACATCGACAATAACTTTTCGATACGAACCCAACGGCACTAATTTCGTCGCATTCTGAGACTGTTGCCCCGGTAGGCTGTTTTTACCCTGAACCGCCTTATCCTTTTTAACGCTAAATTTCTCGATCTCTAAAAATAACAAACTATATACTTATTCTGACTCTAATCGACGATACGAACTCAACGGAACTGGTTTCGTGGCCTAATTCGATCATCTGCTCCAGTTACCTTCAAATATCCTTTTATTTAATTAAATGCGCGCTATAGAATTTGAACGGGCGTTTATGGCTACCGTGGTCACATACGATATCGGTTTTCCACGCAATTCACCACCGTACAATAATTTAACGATACGGTTCTAATGAAACTGATTTTGTCGAAATCTGAGTCCGTTTGCAAAACGGCCATTTTAAAGGCCTATAATTTAATAACGAATTTCCATAGCGACTATTTCAAAATTTAATTTGACCATAACTTACTATTTATAATACGAAATCTGGATTTTTCTCTTTCATATGAAAATTATCGTCAATACGGTTCCAACGTGTCTTGTTTCACAGAAATCCGACTTATATCGAATCCTGTATTCTCAGTTGAAGTTCAAAACTCTATATTGCGAACTGCACGCCATTTCCAAGCTCGAATTATATTATATATAAATTATAACGTTCAACTTCGTTTTAATAACGAATTAAATATAAATTCCATTAATATTCCCAACATAATATTTAAAACTAATTTAAATATTCATATTCAAATGGTCGAAAAACACGGGTCGTTACATTAAATACCAAAGGAAATATTGGGATGTGAAAAGGAGAATTTCAAACTAGAATTTGAAATAAATATTTATATAAAATCAAAGAATTTTATAGTAAAGAAAATTGTGAAGTGGACAATTTAATTTAAAGGATTTTATGAAATCAAATAGATTTTATAAAAGGAGACGTTGAAATTAAAATAAGGAACTTCTATATGAAATTATTAGCAATATTATAGGGAAGTGTAAAGGACTGTTTGAGTAAAATACTTAATGAGAAATAGAAGGTGAACTGTATGGAATAAAGTATAATCTGAAAGGAAATATTTGTGAAATCAAATTAAATAGATTCTATAAAAGGGGCATTTTTCCCATCTGGTGTGAAAAATGAATTTAAGAAAATATTTTGCAAATAAACCCATTTATAAAGGAAAGTGGGTTTTTGAGATGAGAGTTAAACAGAAATGAGATTTCAAATGGTTAGAAATAAAGAACTTGTTTAAAATGAAACAAGTGTTGTGAATTGCAAACAAAGTGTCTAAATGAACTAAATTATAATTATCAGTGGAAACTGAGATTTGCGAATTCAATAGTGAATTTGGATAATAGGAAATTGGAGTTGTTTTAAAAGGAGCGATGAAATCCATTTCGATACTCGGAATGTAAAAGGGGTTAAATAAAATCCATAGAGAGAGATTATCAGTTATTCGATGGAGATTTTCGAATATTAGTTATTCAAATAAAAGAGTTGACCAGATAGAGTAATTGAACTTAGTTAATCAGATTTGGATTTAAATTAATATTGGTTATTCAATCAGAGTTGATCAAATATAGTTATATAGGGGTAGAGTTAGTCAAACCTAGTTATTCAGGAAGAGTTGCCATTTCGTACGATTGCTAGCGTAATTCGCAGGGCTGCGGATAGCCTACGGCGGTCGGATGTTTCCTGAGGCGATCAGGCGTAACCATTGTGATCGCTGCGATCTAGAGTCAAGCGAATGGAGTTAAATAGAATATTAGTTAATCTATAGGAGTTAAATAAATCGAGTTTGAGTTAATCGATCATAGTAAATCAGCAGGGTTAATCGGTAAGAGTCAACCAGTTAGAGTTAATCAGTTTGAGTTAGCCAGTTATGGTTAATCAATTAGAGTAAATCGATTGGAGTTAAATCGAAATAGTTAATCAAATAGAACTAATCAAGTTCGAGATTGTCAAGGATTAGTAGATTAAATAGAGTTAGTAAAAAGGAAGTAATCGGATATCGCTTATTCGAAGTAGAGTTACCGAATAGCATTTATTCGAAGTAGAATTATCAAATATAGTTTACTCGAGAAGAGTAATCGAATATAGTTCATTCGGAGTGAGTTAAATCGAATATAGTTATTCGAAGGAGAGAATTATCGAATATGGTTTATTCGAAGAGAGATTATTGAATATAGTTATTCGAAGAAAAGGATTATCGAATATTAGTTATTCAAACAAGAGGAAACGAATATAGTTATTCGAAAGAGAAAGTTATCGGATAGTGATTATCCGAGAGTGAATTATACATTGGAATTCGACTATATCGAATTAAAGGAAGAAATGTTTACTTTACGTTTCAAAATTAAGTTTTACTTATTTTTTAATAAATTAGTTGTTTATCATTTACCCAAATTAAGATATGAAAGCTATATTTAAGTTATTATATTTCGAAAACATGGAGTTATAACATTATGGTTATAATTAAACGATTTTGTAAAAGGAGTGGATTCATAAACAAAATCCGAGAGCAACGTAAGGAGGTGTGTTAAAAGATTTGGAAGTTGAACTTTGTCTATTCTGAGGTTAGAAATGTCGTTCAGTTAAGGTCTGAGAGGTAATTATACCCCAACTTGATTGACTTCGTTTTTGACTAAAGGGTAGCAAAAGTTCGATAGTGAAGATTGGTTAAGCGAATTTAGATAATGGTTTAAAAGGGCAAAGCGATGTTATTCAAACATCAGTTTGAATCCAGTCAAGGAGATTTGGAAAATTTTCCAAATAACAATCAGAAATGTTTTCTGATAAAGAAGATAAGAAATGGGAGTAAATATGGTACGCTTCCCAAAGTAAATAAAGTGTATTTTCCAAATTTGGAAAATAAGAATTTACGAATATATAGAAATGGAAATGGATAAATTAAAGAAGATTTAAACCAAAGGAGATAAGAGCTGATTGTTGTTTGGTCGATAGAATTTCCATTTGGAAATAATATCGTTATTTGCACACCTGTTTTTCTTTGGTAGTTAAATCACCGACTATCGAAATTTTTGACCATTTTTCCGTCGTCAATACGGAGAGACCGGGATCAGATTCATTATCTGAAAACCACTCTGTATGGACGTTAGCGGTGCGATCAAATATTGAAGACGGAGTTATGCAAGGGCTATCCTGTTTACAGAATAGTGCCTTCGGTTTGTTCAACCCAGGACAAACGTGAATGGACGAATGTCTAACAGAGTATATCTTATGGATCGCGTAAGTTGATCTCTTCAAACGTACTTACATTTGGAGGCGGAGGAATTCGTTTCTCTTTGCTTTATACCCGTGGTATTTTTGAGGAAATCAATTTGTGATTTGGCGGGTATGACGATGTGGCATTCAACGTGAATGGTGGTCAAGTGTTTCAAAAGATACGTTATCACCTCAGGCCTCATCAACTGGGAAATGACAGAAATCGGGCAGGCAGCATGGCTAAGTGGGTCGCTCCCATTAGGGTATATATCACCTATCTAGAGAAAGTCCAATTCATTCTTTTGTCTATTCGATGTTGTCCCTTTTCGGGAAGACGGTGGGTAGATCCCAACCGTTGGTGATATACATTCGATACACTCAAGCGAAATGAGTGGTCGGTCATGTGTCGGCCAGGTTGCAAGACGTTCTTGTTGAACCCAGTCTATTTGCCTCTAGAGATACACTATCGGCAGGTGGTCCCATACCTTGTCATAGTTGGAATCCAATCTCCAATAAGCGCCCGCAGTTTGGTTTGTATACTATATATGTGGAGCATGAGATGCAAGCGTTCTGCTAGATTCTAATTACTTGTGATTAGACATTATCATAATATCAGAGAAGTATTGATTTCCAAAACTGTTTTGGGTTATCGAAAGGTAAAAGCCATCCGTGTTTATGTGTGGATCGGTCTTACGATTATCATTTCTTTCGAAAAGGATTTTTGAAAAGTTAAGCCAAATGATTTGAGTTTACTCACACCAGTCCCATGACTGACCCAGAGTTATTTTTGTTTGTTTTCCCTAAACTCTTGGGTGCCCAAATTTGTACGGGCAGTCAAGTAGTTCAGGACTCTACAGATATGCTTGGAGGAGCTTGAAGCAGGAGGCTTCAGGATTATATAACTATTGTTATTTCCGCTGTGTGTAAGTGTTGTACTCTGATAATGTTGTTACATATATATATATATATATATATATATACTGTTTTATTTCAAAGTTATGTTATATATTATATTTCATTCGTTCCGCTCTGAGATTCGTATTACTCTGATTCTGTTCGGTGGTGATCTTCTTCTTCTATTCTAATTTTCTATCTTATCTATTCTCACCCTCTAACTTCTTTCTATAAATGATCTGGAATGTTCGATGCCTGAATAATTAACATGGGGTTTATGTTGATTTTCTGGGTCGAAAATCCCAGTTCGTTACAATGGCAGAGATATAACCAATTCTAAATCTGGTTGCTCCATTTTATCATTGCTCCAAGTGAATTTGTTCAAAAAATTCTCTCCCATTGCTAGCTAAGAAATACTTAACTTTATCAAAATAATTAACTCTGCTATATTGACAGAGAATCCATTTTTATTTTATAAAATTCTAGGATCCCATATTCACTTCGTACATTCCTTTATAAAATACTTTGATTTTATACGAATATTTTCATTTCAATATACATTTTGAAAATTCCTTCTTATATAAAATACGTTGATTTTATATAAATATTTTATTTCAAATTTTAGTTTGAAATTCTCTTTCCACATTCCAGTATTTTCCTTTGGTATTTAAAGTTAACAAATAACCACAATCAACACACCAAATCAACAACTGATTATAATCACATCATATGTCACAATATAGAAGAAATAGTAAAATAAATGTTGAGGAACCCAGTTGGGTTCCTCCGACCTGTTTCCCTACATCCACAGATGTCAGTCAACACAAATATAAAATATTCTGATAAACAGAGTCAGTATTTCGATACGATTTATTTGTATCGTTATCGATAATTTCAGCCAACTGACTAGCAGTTTAACCAAACACCCAACACACAACAAAGAAACCAATAATTTCAATTCTAATAATACTTTATGGAATTATAAATTAATCAGAGTTAGTGAGAGTTACTCACATTGATTGGTGATCGTTAAATAACGATATATCGGTCATTGATTTGATTCAGGCGTTAATTTTACCATAAATCCAAATGAGCTTACGATCCCAACGTGACAAGCGGTTCATAAAACTGAGTTCGTACGGTCGAGATATCATTATTTCAAGTTAATATATGTATATATAAGTTAATTAGAAATTTAAAAATGATAGGCTTTACCCATTTCGTATGATCGGCCCACTTTTTTCTTTAAAAACCCGGATCCGTCTTCTACTTGTCTTCCCCAGAACTCTCAGCGCAGCGACATCAAAAGAAACTCAAATTTCCACTTCCTTTGCAATATAACATGGCCTAAAAATGATGTATTTCCGCAACCCATTTTCGCAGTTTTGGATCCCCTCATTCCCCTTATTTTTTTCATTATAAAATGAACTGATATAACCAGAATTCTTACTATCAAAATCTCCATCCACCGTCATTATTTCGAAACCGTGATCCTCCCTCCCACTTAAACGCCAAACGCACTTCCCAGTATACTTCCTCCAGCACAGTATTTCTGCCCACGTTTTCAGCTACTGCCATTCAAACCCCCTCCAGCATATTACAAACCCTCTCCCACTGTAAAACGCAACTAGCTCCAATTAAAACATCATTGCCGACTTTCCTTGCTTCGCTCAACATCCATACTCCATGAAATACAAGACAAACACCACCGTTCTTTCCTCTAACCCGATCTCCATCTACTCATACTCCTTCCACGAAGCTCGAACTCCCTACTGGCTCCAGCTTTCCCTCACTAAAGTGACCGATCCTCTTCTCCAAATAATATGTCGCCACCCCCTCCCCCCCCAAAATGGATTCACGCATGCTGCACGTAATGGATCAAGTCTTCCTCTTGCTGCTGTAAACTTGAAATGCCATGGCCATCATAATTTTCCCTCTACTGCCTGAACCCATACTGCGTTTTTTTTTGTGTGATCCTAAGAGAAGAAAAGAGGAAGATCCAGCTTTGTTTTCAGTCAAGAAGGACTATGGAAGCAGTATATTTATATTATTTCAATTCCGTGGTTGCCAAGGCGTATGGGGTTACTGTATCATTAGGGTTGGTAAGCTTTTCTTTCTTAGGCACATGGACTGGCTAGTTTCGTTTCTATTGTCCTGAAAAGAAAAAAAAAAGATACGAAGCTTCATTGACAAGGAAAAAAAAATCCTCTTGCTTAGGGTAGCTGTTGGGTAATCACGTCAAGATAGACGTCTTCGTAGTGGAAAGAAAATATCTGTAGGTAGAGAATGGTTTTCCTGCCAAGGATATAGCTTAGCCTAGAATGATAGAGCAGGTTTCCTGTACACTTACTTGGTCTCCACGGTTCCAAAATCCAGGGCGTTTTTATATGGGGTAGGTCGTGTGCTTTGTTTCCATATGAAGGAATACAGCATATATGTATTTTGTCGTGATAGGCAGTGCGCACGTATTATAAATATATAACATCCCGCTACATACAATTCTATTCACGTCCGAACTGCTATCGACAAAAATAAATGTATAATTATGTCCAACAAGGCGTCACGATTCCAAAAATATAATAACATCAGTAGTTTAACTCATATTGTGAAACCCCAAAATATTGATATAGGGTGCAAAATACCCCAAATAAAAAGTTGCATATTTAATTAATTAAAAATTATAGTAAAATTCTAAAAATTAAATTAACACTACGCCCCAAAAGAACCTTGTCTAAATTCGAATCCCGTATGCATTTATTTCAAATAAACTGTTACGGTTGATGAACAATTCTATAGCGACTATTTGAAAATTTGATTTAATCATAATTAAAGATTTACGCGACGAAATCCCAATCTTTCTCTTCCATTAGAAAAATATACTTCACTAGCTCCTAACGTTTCTTGTTTCACAGAAATCTGATTTAAAACGAACCTTGTACATTCAGTTGAAGTTCAAATCGCCAAATAGCGAACTGCAGCGCCATTTCGAGCTCGATTATAATTATATTATAATTATACGTTCAACTGTCGTCGATTGAATATATTGGTTCATATAATTCAACTCTAAACTAAACTATATAATTTAAATAATCAAATTTACACTATATGGTGAATTCCACTATTTTTGAATATTTCAAAAATTAAATATATTATTATATTATATTATATTAATTAAATATTCACTATTATTCAATTCAACGACTGTTTCAATCTTCCAATCCTTATTTATATAATTAAATAAATTAATTATATTGCTGAAAATGCGGGTCGTTACATTCTTCACCCCTTAAAATAATTTTGTCCTCGAAATTGCTAAGGTAGGAGACCGACCCTATTAACTGGGTTAAAAATTATTCGTTTGTTTTTTACTTTAGTTTCAACTGAACCAATTTAATTTCAATTAAAATGTTAATTTATTCTTACTGACGAAAATTTTCAAAAATCCTGAAAATTTTCTAACACCCGAAATTTTCGAAAAATTTCGCCAGCACCTCCTTTGTACCGGTCAATAGTTCAAACCCCAACTCGCCTCTCTAGGCCCTTTCCAATCCAAAAGAAAATCAAATAGCCAAGCGGCTTGCCAAATCGACCCATAAATCACCAAATCCATAAAAATAAATGTGTACCTTTTTGTCGGGCATATCATTATCCTTCCCATCTACTACCAATCGATTTCCAATCAAATTCCAATCTGTTTTATCCACCAATCCAACCATTCGCTTAAAGCTAAGCCAATTTCCATTCTGAACTCAAATTCCATAATCACTTCCAAATTCTTACGACATCAATCCAACCTACTCGATATCATTATAATTCAATTTTATTTCAATTTCAATTTGCTTTCATAAATTTCTATTTAAATTTGCCTTTAATTCATACCATCTCTCCTGGAAGTTTTTAAACAGCTTAGCTTTTTCAAAAATCAAATACCCCTTTTTAGGGTTCAAAACAACCTCCTTTTTCTTAAAGCAATTCGAAAACAAAATCTTTGGTAGTAATCCATCACTTACAACTCAAAATTCAACACTGATGATGTGGCCAGTATCATCAGAGTTATTTCCCAGCTATCGAAGTGAGTTCAACACTATATCACTTATCAAAACCATTTTTAAACTATTCCATTCTGAAATCCTTTCAAATATCATTCACGATACTTCAATTTAAAATCTCCCAGGATCTTAAAATTTTCTTATACTTAACTCAAATCCCTTTAAGAACATTTTCCCCAGTTTTCAGAATTTTAATTCCAATCTTGATTTAGTTAATCTGTTTTCATATTTTACGAACTCAAATTGGTTATTTATATAACCATTTCCATTATTATCAACCAGCCCATCCAACATACTATAATCATTCGAATATAAACACTTTCTTTATGTCGAAATATACTTTGGGTAAAATTATTTCATCTACCTTTTTCAAAATATACTGTTTTGGTTTATCGCATTCGAGTGTTTGGTAGCCCCTATCGATACAGTGGATCAAACTGATCGACCAGAATTCACAAACTACCCAACCAATAAATCTCCACAATATAAAACAATTTTTATATCAAATAACAAATACGTTCACTCGTATATATACACTCAACACAATCTAGGGTATTACTAAATCCATCTCTACTGAGTCACGCCACAGAGCCAAGGGAATCACTTAACCTTCAGCTCTGATACCACTGTAACGAACTGGGATTTTCGACCCAGAAAATTAACATAGAACCCATGTTAATTATTCAGGCATCGAACATTCCAGATCATTAATAGAAAGAAGTTAGAGGGTGAGAATAGATAAGATAAAATTTTAGAATAGAAGAAGAAGAACATAATCAGAGTAAACACGAATCTCACAGCGGAACGAATAAAATATATTATACCACATAACTTTGAAATAAAATAGTGTATATATATACAATAACATTATCAGAGTACAACACTTACACACAGCGGAAATAACAATAGCTATATAGTTCTAAAGCCTCCTGCTTCAAGCTTCTCCAAGCGTATCTGTGAAAACCTGAACTACTTGACTGCCCGTACAAATTTGGGCACCCAAGAGTTTAGGGAGAAAACAAAACAAAATAAACTCTGGGTCAGTCATGGGACTGGTGTGAGTAAACTCAAATCATCGGTTTAACTTTTCAAAAGAAAAGATAATCGTAAGACCGATCCACACATAAACACAGACGGTTTTTACCTTACGATAACCTAAAACATTTTTGGAAATCGATACTTTTCTGATATTATGATAATGTCTAATCACAAGTAATTAGAAACTAGCAGAACGCTTGCATCTCACGTTCCACATATATAGTATACAAACAAAACCCCAAGCGCTTATTGGAGATTGGATTCCAACTATGACAAGGTATGGGACCACCTGCCGATAGTGTATCTCTAGAGGAAATATACACCGGGTTCAACAAGAACATCTTGCAACCTGGCCCTCACATGACCGACCACTCATTTCGCTTGAGTGTATCGAATGTATACCACCAACGGTTGGGAGCTGCCCACCGTCTTCCCGAAAAGGGACAGCATCGAAATAGACAATAGAATGAAATGGATTTTCTCTAGAAAGGTGATATACACCCTAATGGGAGCGACCCACATAGCCATGCTGTCTGCCCGATTTCTGTTATTTACCGGTTGATGAGGCTTGAGGTCATTACGTATCTTTGGACACCTGACCACCATTCACTTTGAATGCCACATCGTTATACCCATCAAATCACAAATTGATTTTTCCAAAAATACCACGGGTATTAAGCAAAGAGAAACGAATTCCTCCGCCACCAAACGTAAGTACGTTTGAAGAGATCAACTTACGCAATCCGTTAGATATACTCTGTCAGACATTCGTCCATTCACATTTGTCCTGGGACTGGACAAACCGAAGGCACTATTCTGTAAACAGGATAGCCCTTGCATACTCCACCTTCAATATTTGATCGCAACGCTAACGTCCATATAGAGTGGTTTTATCTTCGAGCAACCAATTCTCTGCCAATAATTAACTTTATTGGTAAGAGAATTAGAATTTGGAAATGTATATTCTATTAAAATAAAAATGGATTCTATAAAAGAAGTTTATTCAAACAGTTAATAAAGAACTTCTGTATAAAAATATGAACACATATAGAAGTTTAAGAGACCGTTATTTGTAAATTAATTAATAAAAGTAATAAGAAGTAAGTATAGAAACCTATAAAAGAAAATACTTGTAGGAAATCAGAGGAACATTTATAAAAGGAATATTTTTCATGTTTGGTGTAAAAAATGGATTTAAGCAAAGGTTTTGCGAATAAACAAATTTATTAAGAAAAGTGGGTTTTTGAGTAAAGTTAAACAGAAAGGGAAATTTCGAATGGTTAAAAATGAATAACTTGTTTAATAATGAAAACAAGTGCTGAGATTTATAAACAAAGTTTGTAAATGAATTAGAATATAATTATCAGTGGATAATTGAGATTTGCAAATTCAATAGCGAATTTGGGAAATGGGGAAATTGGAGTTGTTTTAAAAGGGACGATGAAATCCCTTTCGAAATTCGAAATGTAAAGATGATTAAGGAAAATCCGCAAGGATTTGTAATTGGAATTCAACCAAGCCAGGTGGTTTAAAATAATTCATTTAAGGAATGATATATTTGATAAAATCAGAGATTTGACAATATAATTAGTATTTGGTTGGGAATCAATATTTATAATTGAATTAGAATTTAATTGAATACTCGTTATTCAATTTGAGTTGATCGAATATACGTATTTGTGATAGATATATCAAACATAGTTATCTAGGATGAATTGCCATTTCGTATGACTGCTAGCGTAATTCGCAGGGCTGCAGATAGCCTACGGCTGTCGGATGTTTACTGAGGGAATCAGGCGTAACCATTGTGATCGCTGCAATCTAGAGTCAAGCGAATGGTGTTAAATCAAATCGTAGTTAATTAAGCCGAGTTAATCAAATTGGGTTAAATAAGTCGAGTTAGTTAAGCTAGGATTAATCGATCAGCGTAATCAGTTAGAGTTAGTCTAGTAGAGTTAAGTAGTTAAAGTTAGTCAGTCAAAGTTAACCAGTTAGAGTTAACTAGTTAGAGTTAATCAATTAGGGTAAGTCGATTGGAGTTAAATCGAATTAAGGTTATTCGAATGGAACTAATCAAGTTCGAGTTAGTCGAGTATTAGTAAATTGAATCGAGTTAGAAAAAGGGAATTAATCGAATATTCTTTATTCAAAGTAGAATTTTTTAATATTGTTTATTTAAAGTAAAGTTATCGAATATAGTTGATTCGAGAATGGTAATCGAATATGAGTTATTCGAAGTTTGTCAAAAGATTTGAAGTTTGAACTTTATTTATTTCGAGGTTAGAAGTGTCGTTCAGTTAAGGTCTGAGAGGTAATTATACCCCAACTTGATTGACTTCAATTTTAACAAAGAAGTGGATAAGGTTCGATAAGGAAGTTGGTTAAGTAAATTGAATGAATGACTGTAACGGATAAGAGTTAGCATAACGATGTTTTATTTAAACATCTGTTCAAAACCAGTGAAGGGAATTGTAGTAACCCGCATTTTTAACTGTTGAATAATTTATTTATTTAATATCGGTTTATCGATATCGAGAACGTGAATTAAATAATATTGAATATTTAATTAATAATTATAATATAATAATATATTATAATGTCGAAATAGTCGGAAATAGTGAAATTCACAATATCGTGTGAATTGAATAGCATACGAGATTTGGTGGAGTTTCGATTCGAAATATAATAACGAATATATTCAATCGACGACAGTTTGAACGTATAATTATATTTTAATTAAAATCGAGCGCGTAACGACCCGGTAGTTCGCTATTTGGCGATTTGAACTTCAAATGAGTATACAGGGTTCGTTTTGAATCGGATCTCTGTGAAATAAGAAACGTGTGGAGCTGGTGGAGTATATCTTTCTAGTGGAAGAGAAAAATCTGGATTTCGTTGTGTAGATTTTGATTTACATCCAAATCAAATTTCAGAAAAGTCGCTATGGAATTCCTTTATAATTCGCAACGCTTTATATACGTTATAAAAGGATTTTCGATATAAACTGAATATTGATAAATCTGAAATCTGAAATATCAAGCTGTAAATTCTGATATGATATTCTGAAGCTGTATAATATCATATGTGAAGATATACAAGAATATTAATTTATTAATATTTAATTTAATTATATTTAAATATATTTATATATTTAAACGGTCTGTTCAGCGCTTTAAAAATAGCCGCTTTTGCAAACGAAGTCAAAATTCGACGAAACTAGTTTTGTTGGATCCGTAATATCAGATAGTTGTTAGAGGTCAAGTTTCGTGATTTTTAGAGTCACTGTGTGGCCGTACGGATTTTTAGAGTGTAAAACAGTCAGTATTTTCGGCGGTTAAAAATACGCTGTGTGAGCATATGAAGTCGGAATTCGACGAAACCAGTTTCATTGGGACCGTAATGTCGAGCTGTAGCTGCACGTCCGTTTTCGTGATTTTTGTGCATCGTATGTGACCACAGGGATTTTTAAACACGAGAGTAAAACAACGATTGCTTAAAATCAATATTATATTCAAATATTTTAATATTAAAAATACACTATATAATACCCTAAAAATTTCCTTAACCTAATTTCATTTTTCATTTGGTCAACAGGGCATTTTTTCCGCCGTTACCATTAGTTCACAAAACAAATTTCGTGTGTCTTCAAAAATTCAAGAACAATCAAAATAAAAATCGATAAATCATGAGACAAGTGAAATTGGGTTGCTGGAGCTATCCTCTTCAATCCTACAGCCATTTCATACAGCTCGACAGCAGCTTTGGGGTCCAACGTTTTGCGACAGTACTCTAGGGTTTGATAAACTGCGAATTGGAAGCATTGGTTTTGGTTTTGGGTATTGATATTGGGTTCCGGTGAGTGTGTAGCACTTGCGTGCGGTTTCTAGGGGAGATCGATGAATTTCCCGTCGATGTCGACACTGAGTCGAGCAGAGGACGGAACTGGCAAATCCGGGTTCGAGTATGGCGCTTTGGTGTGGAGAACGTAGAGATGTTGGTGAGGATGACAATGGTAATTTCGGTTTTTGAATTTGAGGAGAAACGAGTGAGAATAAGGTGGCCGAAATTGATGGAAATGTGGAGCGTGTTCGGTGATTGCTGGAGCCGATTCCTATTGAGGAAGAAAGGGAGAAGACGGGTAGGAAGTGTGGCAGGCTTCACTGGGGTGTTGGGCCAAGAGGTTAAGTTGAGCCCAAATGTCAATAATCCATGTTTTTAATTTATTTAAAAGTATACTAACTTGGTAAATTCATAACTTGACCATACGACATCGAAACTCAGCGAAACAAGATCCGTTGGGATCGCATGAGCGAGAGCTTCACAATGAAGCTGATTGGGAGTGGATTGGAGCTCGTATGAATTTATGGCGAAATAAATTGTTTGATCCAAATCAAATAACAGTTTATCGTTCTTTAACGATGAACTGCAAATGTGAGTAAATCTCACTAACTCTAAAACAGTTTATAATTTCATGTTGTATCTTTAGAACTGATAGAAATTGTCTGATTTACTGTGTGTTGATTGTTTGATTGAACTGCTAGTCAGTTAGTTAAATTTCTATATTGATTCTGTTTAACAGAATATATCATATGGAACTGAAAGTGATGTTATCTATATTGTCTAACATCTGTGATGCAGGGAAACAGGTTGGAGGAATCCGACTGGATTCCTCAACAGTTATTTTATTGTTTTTCATATGTTTTGATATATGATGTGAATTATAACCTGTTGTTGATTGTGTGTGTATGGACGATATTGAACATCGTGATTTGATATGATTGAATACCATAACATACGGGATGTTGATAAGGAGATTTTCAAAGTGATATTGAAAACAGAGATATTTATAAATTGAAATATTTATAAATAAGAAATATTTATAAATGGGAATATTTATAAATAGGAGGTATTTTAAAAAGGAAATAAATTCAAATCATTTTCTTTTTGGAATGGAAAGGCCTGTGTGGCGGGTTTGGGGATTTTCCCGATGCTCCCGTTACAAAGGAGGTTATGGCGAATTTTTTTGAGGATTTAAGGAGTTAGAATAATTCAAGAATAAATTTGAAAAGGAAATATTTGTAAACCATTTGCAAATAGAATTGAAAAGGAAACGTTATAAAAAGGAAATCATTTTTAAAGTGTAGAACCATTATTTAAAAGTAAATCTTTTCAAATGAATAAAACGTTGTTAAAAAGGAAGTCTTTATAAAGTGAATAAAGTTAATCGAATATAGACATTCAAAAGGAGAAATCGAATATGGTATTCGAAGTTAGTTAATCGAATATAGACATTCGAAGTTAGTTAATCGAATATAGACATTCGAAGTTAGTTAATCGAATATAGACATTCGAAGTTAGTTAATCGAATATGGTATTCGAAGTTAGTTAATCGAATATGGTATTCGAAAGTTAGTTAATCGAATATGTTATTCGAAAGGGGTTAGTCAAGTCGAGTTAGTCAAATAGAGTTAACCAGTTAGAGTTAATCAGTTAGAGTCAACCACTTGGAGTTAATTAGTTAAAGTTTAATCGATTAGAGTTAAGAAATAAAAGAGCTAATCGATGTTAGTTTAATCGATTAGAATTAAAGTAAAAGGGGTTAATCGATGTTAGTTTAATCGATTAGAGTCAAACGAATGGAGTTAAATCGAATATTAGTTATTCGATAGGAGTTAAGTAATTCGAGTTAAGTTAGTCAAGTTAGTCGAGCCTAGTTAATCGAATTGAATTGGTCGAAACAAGTAAGTCGAGTTAGTCGAGTCAAGTTAAGTTAGTCGAGTTAAGTCGTCGAGTTAAATAAATCGATGTTAGTTCATCGAAAGGAGTTATCGATGTCAGTTTCATCGAAAAGAGTTATCGATGTTAGTTTCATCGAAAAGAGTTATCGATGTTAGTTTCATCGAAGGGAGTTATCGATCATAGTTTAATCGAAGTGAGATTTTCAAATATGAGATATTTGAAAAGGAAGAGTTATCGAATATTAGTTATTCGAAGAGAGGTTATCAAATATCGTTTATTCGAGAAGGAGTTAATCGAATATAGGGTATTCGAAAAAGAGTTAATCAAATAGAGATTTCTCGAAGAGAGTAAATCAGCAAATTCGATTATATCGAATTCGGGAAAGTACTTATACTTTCCAGTGTTTAAATAGAGATTTATTTATTTATAAATAAATAAGTGTTAGGTTAATTATTCACTAATAAGAATAGAAGTTATAATTAAAGTTAGATAATTCGAAAGTAGGGATTATAACGTTATCGTTATAACCAATGTTTTAAATATAGAAGTGGACTAGTAAAATTGAATCCAAGAAAGGCGTAAAGAAGTTGTTAAAGATTTAAAAGATAAACTTTGACCATTTCGAAGTTATAACGTTGTTCAGTCAAGGCCTGAGAGGTAATTATACCCCAACTTGAGTGACTTCCTTCTTAACTAAGAAATGGTAAGGTTTGATCGTAAAAGAGTTTTGGAAATGTTTTCCAAACAAAAATCAGAAATGTTTTCTGATAAAAGAAAATAAGAATTTAGAATATAGGAAAACAGGAGATAAGCAAATAAATGAACAAAAGAGATTAATGTTAAATGATTTTTGATCGATATAATTTCCATCTGGAAATAATATCATTGTTTGCACACTTGTTTTCTTTGATAGTTAACTCACAGACTATCGAAGTTTTGACCATTTTAACGTTGTTAATATGGAGAGACCGGTTGGATTATTATCCAAAGAACCACTCTGTATTGGCATAAGCGTCGCGAATCATATATGCCAAAGATAATTGAAGACGGAGTAAAATGCAAGTGCTATCCTGTTTACAGAATAGTGCCTTCGGTTTGTCCAGTCCCAGGACAACTTGTATGGACGAAGGTCTGACAGAGTATATCCAATGGATCGCGTAAGTTGATCTGTTCAAACGTATTCACGTTTGGTGGCGGAGGAATTCGTTTCTCTTAGCTGTATACCCGTGTTATTTTTGGATAAGTCAATTTGTGATTTGGCGGGTATGACGATGTGACATTTCTAAGTGAATGAAGATGGATGTCTGACATAGTATTTCCAGACGATCACGTACATTGATTTCTTCAACTATACCAAGAGTGGAAGCGGAGAAGGAAACATCTTTTAGCTGACACGTAATGTACTGTTGTAAACGTCAATTTGTGATTTCGATGGATTTGACAGTGTAGCATTCGAATTGAATCTATTGTGATGATAAAGCGTAGCTTCTAGCCTCATCAACCGGTAAATGACAGAAATCGGGCAGGCAGCATGGCTAAGTCGGTCGCACCGAAGTAGGGTGTATAATCACCTATCTAGTGAATATTCATTTGTTTCTTAAATCTATCAATGCTGTCCCATATATATATATATACGGGAACGGTTGCTGATCCCAACCGTTGGTGATGTACATTCGATACACTCAAGCGAAATGAGTGGTCGGTCATGTGTGGCTGAGTTGCAAGATGTTCTTATTGAACTCCAGTGTATCGTTCCTAGAGTACACTGATCGGAAGGTGGTTCCATACCTTGTCATAGTTGGAAATCCAATCATCCAATACGTGATTGTATATTAGATATGTAGTAACGTGAGATGCAAGCGTTTCTACTAGATTGATATTTATTTGTACTTAGACATTATTATAATATCAGAATGATATTGCTTTGAAAAGTTATTTGGATTCTCATAAGGGAAAACCCGTTCCGTATTCACGGCGTGGTCTTATGAGATATCATATACCTGTTTAAATGATTTGAGTTTATTCACACCAGTCACATGACTGACCCGGAGTTTATTTTGTTGTTTTCCCTAAACTCTTGGGTGCCTAAATTTGTACGGGCAGTCAAGTAGTCGGGATTTTACAGATACACTTGGAGAGCTTGGAGCAGGAGGCTTCAGGATTCTATAGCTATTATTATTTCCGTTGTTGTTGTAAGTGTAGTACTCTGATAAGTGTTATTGTATACATATACTGATGTTATTTCAAAGATATGTTATGTTATATTTTATTCGTTCCGCTGTGAGATTCGTGTTTACTCTGATGATGATGTTCTTCTTCTTCTTCTATTCTATAAGTTCTATCTTATCTATTCTCACCTTCTAATTTCTTTCATTAATTACAGGGATTTTTTCAATGTTTTGGTTATCGACGTCGAGCTTACGTCGATAACCAAAGTCACTCAAAATCCGGGTCACTATAGTTGGTATCAGAGCTTAAGTTAAGAATTACCTTGGCTCTGTGGCGTGATTCGGTAGAGATGGGATTAGTAATATCCTAGGCTGAGTTTGAGTGTATATATACGAGTGAACGTATTTGTTAGTTAATATAAAATGATTTTATATTGTGGAGTTTTATTGGTTGAGTTGTTTGTGAATTCTGGTCGATCAGTTTGATCCACTGTATCGGTAGGGGTTACTAAACACTCGAATACGATGAACCGTCATGGTATGTTTTGAAAGAGGGTAAATGGAATAATTTTACCCGAATATATTTGATATAGTATATTGGTTGTGTTGGTTGTTATTATAATCGAGTAAGATTATAAAAAGGTAAAATGATTATAAATGACTAATCAGAATTCATATAAGTAAAGTATATGAGATAAAATGAAGAAAAATCTGAATTTTAAATCAGATTGGAATTAAAATAAGGAAATTTTAAGTTCCTGGGAGATTTTGAAAACGTTTTTCAAACTGAAGGTGATATAGTATTGAACTCACTTCGATAGCTGGAAAATAGATTCTGATGATGAATCGCGACATCATCAGTGTTCATTTTCGAGTTCTAAGTGACGGACTACTACCAAAGGTTTTGATTTTGAAGTGTTTTGAGAAAACAAGTTGTTTAGAAATTCAAAGGTTTTGAATTTGCATTGTAATTTCAAATTGATTTGAAATAGACCCGGGAAATTAAGTTTCAGAATTTAATTTTAACTTATGAAGTTAAATAGAATAAGATAGTAGAAATGAATTGAAATATTAACTTGAACTGAGTTAAATAGAATTGAATTGGATTAGAGAATAATCTGTTATGGAATTGGGTTGATGAGTTAAGAATTTGAAATTTGATATTCGGGTTCGAATGAAATTCGATTTGGTTTTGAGGATATGAACTGGTTGGAATTTGATGGAAATAACACTAGTATATGCTGAGTTGATAGCATATGGAAGTGATAGAGTTGATATTCCCGACAGAAAGGTACCAGTTTATATTATATATGGATATGAGATTTATGAGCCGAATTGGCAAGCCGCTTGGCTGTTTGATTTTCTTTTGGGTTAAAGAAGGCCCAGAGAGGCGAGTTGGAGTTTGAGATATTGACCAGTACAAAGGAGGTGCTGGCAAAAAATTTCGAAAATTTTAGGTGTTAGAAAATTTTCATAATTTTTGAAAATTTTGTTAGTCGGAATAAATTAATATTTTAGTCGATATTAATTGGTTCAGTTGAAACCGGAGACAAGAGGTAAACAGATAAATTTTTACCCAGAAGATAGGGTCATCCCCTTGCTTAGCAATTTCGAGGACGAAATTTTATTAAGGGGGGAAGATTGTAGTAACCCGCATTTTTAACTGTTGAATAATTTATTTATTTAATATCGATTTATCGATATCGAGAACGTGAATTAAATAATATTGAATATTTAATTAATAATTATAATATAATAATATATTATAATGTCGAAATAGTCGGAAATAGTGAAATTCACAATATCGTGTGAATTGAATAGCATACGAGATTTGGTGGAGTTTCGATTCGAAATATAATAACGAATATATTCAATCGACGACAGTTTGAACGTATAATTATATTTTAATTAAAATCGAGCGCGTAACGACGCGGCAGTTCGCTATTTGGCGATTTGAACTTCAAATGAGTATACAGGGTTCGTTTTGAATCGGATCTCTGTGAAACAAGAAACGTGTGGAGCTGGTGGAGTATATCTTTCTAGTGGAAGAGAAAAATCTGGATTTCGTTGTGTAGATTTTGATTTACGTCCAAATCAAATTTCAGAAAAGTCGCTATGGAATTCCTTTATAATTCGCAACGCTTTATATACGTTATAAAAGGATTTTCGATATAAACTAAATATCGATAAATCTGAAATCTGAAATATCAAGCTGTAAATTCTGATATGATATTCTGAATCGGTATAATATCATATGTGAAGATATACGAGAATATTAATTTATTAATATTTAATTTAATTATATTTAAATATATTTATATATTTAAACGGTCTGTTCAGCGCTTTAAAAATAGCCACTTTTGCAAACGAAGTCAGAATTCGACTAAACTAGTTTTGTTGGATCCGTAATTTCAGATAGTTGTTAGAGGTCAAGTTTCGTGATTTTTAGAGTCACTGTGTGGCCGTACGGATTTTTAGAGTGTAAAACAGTCAGTATTTTCGACGGTTAAAAATACGCTGTGTGAGCATACGAAGTCGGAATTCGACGAAACCAGTTTCATTGGGACCGTAATGTCGAGCTGTAGCTGCACATCCGTTTTCATGATTTTTGGGCATCGTATGTGACCACAGGGATTTTTAAACACGAGAGTAAAACAACGATTGCTTAAAATCAATATAATATTCAAATATTTTAATATTAAAAATACACTATATAATACCCTAAAAATTTCCTTAACCTAATTTCATTTTTCATTTGGTCAACAGGGCATTTTTTTCCGCCGTTACCATTAGTTCACAAAACAAATTTCGTGTGTCTTCAAAAATTCAAGAACAATCAAAATAAAAATCGATAAATCATGAGACAAGTGAAATTGGGTTGCTGGAGCTGTCCTCTTCAATCCTACAGCCATTTCATACAGCTCGACAGCAGCTTTGGGGTCCAACGTTTTGCGACAGTAGTCTAGGGTTTGATAAATTGCGAATTGGAAGCATTGGTTTTGGTTTTGGGTATTGATATTGGGTTCCGGTGAGTGTGTAGCACTTGCGTGCGGTTTCTAGGGGAGCTCGATGAATTTCCCGTCGATGTCGACACTGAGTCGAGCAGAGGACGGAACTGACAAATCCGGGTTCGAGTATGGCGCTTTGGTGTGGAGAACGTAGAGATGTTGGTGAGGATGACAATGGTAATTTCGGTCTTTGAATTTGAGGAGAAACGAGTGAGAATAAGGTGGCCGAAATTGCTGGAAATGTGGAGCGTGTTCAGTGATTGCTAGAGCCGATTCCTATTGAGGAAGAAAGGGAGAAGACGGGTAGGAAGTGTGGCAGGCTTCACTGGGGTGTTCGGCCAAGAGGTTAAGTTGAGCCCAAATGTCAATAATCCATGTTTTTAATTTATTTAAAAGTATACTAACTTGGTAAATTCATAACTTGACCATACGACATCGAAACTCAGCGAAACAAGATCCGTTGGGATCGCATGGGAGAGAGCTTCACAATGAAGCTGATTGGGAGTGGATTGGAGCTCGTATGAATTTTTGGCGAAATAAATTGTTTGATCCAAATCAAATAACAGATTATCGTTCTTTAACGATGAACTGCAAATGTGAATAAATCTCACTAACTCTAAAACAGTTTATAATTTCATGTTGTATCTTTAGAACTGTTAGAAATTGTCTGATTTACTGTGTGTTGATTGTTTGATTGAACTGCTAGTCAGTTAGTTAAATTTCTATATTGATTCTGTTTAACAGAATATATCATATGGAACTAAAAGTGATGTTATCTATATTGTCTAACATCTGTGATGCAGGGAAACAGGTTGGAGGAATCCGACTGGATTCCTCAACAGTTATTTTATTGTTTTTCATATGTTTTGATATATGATGTGAATTATAACCTGTTGTTGATTGTGTGTGTATGGACGATACTGAACATCGTGATTTGATATGATTGAATACCATAACATACGGGATGTTGATAAGGAGATTTTCAAAGTGATATTGAAAACAGAGATATTTATAAATTGAAATATTTATAAATAAGAAATATTTATAAATGGGAATATTTATAAATAGGAGGTATTTTAAAAAGGAAATAAATTCAAATCATTTTCTTTTTGGAATGGAAAGGCCTGTGTAGCGGGTTTGGGGATTTTCCCGATGCTCCCGTTACAAAGGAGGTTATGGCGAATTTTTTTGAGGATTTAAGGAGTTAGAATAATTCAAGAATAAATTTGAAAAGGAAATATTTGTAAACCATTTGCAAATAGAATTGAAAAGGAAACGTTATAAAAAGGAAATCATTTTTAAAGTGTAGAACCATTATTTAAAAGTAAATCTTTTCAAATGAATAAAACATTGTTAAAAGGAAGTCTTTATAAAGTGAATAAAGTTAATCGAATATAGACATTCGAAAGGAGAAATCGAATATGGTATTCGAAGTTAGTTAATCGAATATAGACATTCGAAGTTAGTTACTCGAATATAGACATTCGAATTTAGTTAATCGAATATAGACATTCGAAGTTAGTTAATCGAATATGGTATTCGAAGTTAGTTAATCGAATATGGTATTCGAAAGTTAGTTAATCGAATATGTTATTCGAAAGGGGTTAGTCAAGTCGAGTTAGTCAAATAGAGTTAACCAGTTAGAGTTAATCAGTTAGAGTTAACCACTTGGAGTTAATTAGTTAGAGTTTAATCGATTAGAGTTAAGAAATAAAAGAGCTAATCGATGTTAGTTTAATCGATTAGAGTTAAAGTAAAAGGGGTAAATCGATGTTAGTTTAATCGATTAGAGTCAAACGAATGGAGTTAAATCGAATATTAGTTATTCGATAGGAGTTAAGTAAGTCGAGTTAAGTTAGTCAAGTTAGTCGAGCCTAGTTAATCGAATCGAATTGGTCGAAACAAGTAAGTCGAGTTACTCGAGTCAAGTTAAGTTAGTCGAGTTAAGTCGTCGAGTTAAATAAATCGATGTTAGTTCATCGAAAGGAGTTATCGATGTCAGTTTCATCGAAAAGAGTTATCGATGTTAGTTTCATCGAAAAGAGTTATCGATGTTAGTTTCATCGAAGGGAGTTATCGATTATAGTTTAATCAAAGTGAGATTTTCAAATATGAGATATTTGAAAAGGAAGAGTTATCGAATATTAGTTATTCGAAGAGAGGTTATCGAATATCGTTTATTCGAGAAGGAGTTAATCGAATATAGGGTATTCGAAAAAGAGTTAATCAAATAGAGATTTCTCGAAGAGAGTAAATCGGAAAATTCGATTATATCGAATTCGGGAAAGTACTTATACTTTCCAGTGTTTAAATAGAGATTATTTATTTATAAATAAATAAGTGTTAGGTTAATTATTCACTAATAAGAATAGAAGTTATAATTAAAGTTAGATAATTCGAAAGTAGGGATTATAACGTTATCGTTATAACCATTGTTTTAAATATAGAAGTGGACTAGTAAAATTGAATTCGAGAAAGGCGTAAAGAAGTTGTTAAAGATTTAAAAGATAAACTTTGACCATTTCGAAGTTATAACGTTGTTCAGTCAAGGCCTGAGAGGTAATTATACCCTAACTTGAGTGACTTCCTTCTTAACTAAGAAATGGTAAGGTTTGATCGTAAAGGAGTTTTGGAAATGTTTTCCAAACAAAAATCAGAAATGTTTTCTGATAAAAGAAAATAAGAATTTAGAATATAGGGAAACAGGAGATAAGCAAATAAATGAACTAAAGAGACTAATGTTAAATGATTTTTGATCGATATAATTTCCATCTGGAAATAATATCATTGTTTGCGCACTTGTTTTCTTTGATAGTTAACTCACAGACTATCGAAGTTTTGACCATTTTAACGTTGTTAATATGGAGAGACCGGTTGGATTATTATCCAAAGAACCACTCTGTATTGGCATAAGCGTTGCGAATCATATATGCCAAAGATAATTGCAGACGGAGTAAAATGCAAGGGCTATCCTGTTTACAGAATAGTGCCTTCGGTTTGTCCAGTCCCAGGACAACTTGTATGGACGAAGGTCTGACAGAGTATATCCAATGGATCGCGTAAGTTGATCTGTTCAAACGTATTCACGTTTGGTGGTGGAGGAATTCGTTTCTCTTAGCTGTATACCCGTGTTATTTTTGGATAAGTCAATTTGTGATTTGGCGGGTATGACGATGTGACATTTCTAAGTGAATGAAGATGGATGTCTGACATAGTATTTCCAGACGATCACGTACATTGATTTCTTCAACTATACCAAGAGTGGAAGCGGAGAAGGAAACTTCTTTTAGCTGACACGTAATGTACTGTTGTAAACGTCAATTTGTGATTTCGATGGATTTGACAGTGTAGCATTCGAATTGAATCTATTGTGATGATAAAGCGTAGCTTCTAGCCTCATCAACCGGTAAAAGACAGAAATCGGGCAGGCAGCATGGCTAAGTCGGTCGCACCGAAGTAGGGTGTATAATCACTTATCTAGTGAATATTCATTTGTTTCTTAAATCTATCAATGTTGTCCCATATATATATACGGGAACGGTTGCTGATCCCAACCGTTGGTGATGTACATTCGATACACTCAAGCGAAATGAGTGGTCGGTCATGTGTGGCTGAGTTGCAAGATGTTCTTATTGAACTCCAGTGTATCGTTCCTAGAGTACACTGATCGGAAGGTGGTTCCATACCTTGTCATAGTTGGAAATCCAATCATCCAATACGTGCTTGCGATTTTGATTGTATACTAGATATGTAGTAACGTGAGATGCAAGCGTTTCTGCTAGATTGATATTTATTTGTACTTAGACATTATTATAATATCAGAATGATATTGCTTTGAAAAGTTATTTGGATTCTCATAAGGGAAAACCCGTTCCGTATTCACGGCGTGGTCTTATGAGATATCATATACCTGTTTAAATGATTTGAGTTTATTCACACCAGTCACATGACTGACCCGGAGTTTATTTTGTTGTTTTCCCTAAACTCTTGGGTGCCTAAATTTGTACGGGCAGTCAAGTAGTCGGGATTTTACAGATACACTTGGAGAGCTTGGAGCAGGAGGCTTCAGGATTCTATAGCTATTATTATTTCCGATGTTGTTGTAAGTGTAGTACTCTGATAAGTGTTATTGTATACATATACTGATGTTATTTCAAAGATATGTTATGTTATATTTTATTCGTTCCGCTGTGAGATTCGTGTTTACTCTGATGATGATGTTCTTCTTCTTCTTCTATTCTATAAGTTCTATCTTATCTATTCTCACCTTCTAATTTCTTTCATTAATTACCGGGATTTTTTCGATGCTTTGGTTATCGACGTCGAGCTTACGTCGATAACCAAAGCCACTCAAAATCCGGGTCACTACAGGAATTTTGGAAATACTTTCCAAATAAGGATCAGAAATGTTCTCTGATAGAGGAAACGAGGAATGGAGGTGAACTTGGAAACATTTTTCCAATGATGAATAAAGTAAGATTTCTAAACTTAGAAATAGCATATTTACGTATATACATATAAATAGAAAGGGGAAATAATAAATTTGTTCAAAAAGGGAAAATGTTGAATGATGATTGGTCGATGGGATTTCCATTTGGAAATAATATCATTGTTCGCACACCTGTTTTTCTTTGATAGTTAAATCACCAACTATCGAAGTTTTGACCATTTTATCTTTGTCAATACGGAGAGACCGGGATCAGATTCATTATCTGAAAAACCACTTTGTATAAATTCATATATACTTAACCAATTCTAAATCTGGTTGGTCCATTTTATCGTTGCTTGAAGTGAATCTGAAAAAAATTATCTGCCATTTATAGACCCCATGTTAATTATTCAAGCATCGAACATTCCAGATCATTTATAGAAAGAAGTTAGAGGGTGAGAATAGATAAGATAGAAAATTAGAATAGAAGAAGAAGATCACCACCGAACAAAATCAGAGTAATACGAATCTCACAGCGGAACGAATGAAATATAATATATAACATAACTTTGAAATAAAACAGTATATATATATGTAACAACATTATCATAGTACAACACTTACACACAGCGGAAATAACAATAGTTATATAATCCTGAAGCCTCCTGCTTCAAGCTCCTCCAAGCATATCTGTAGAGTCCTGAACTACTTGACTGCCCAAACAAATTTGGGCACCCAAGAGTTTAGGGAAAACAAACAAAAATAACTCTGGGTCAGTCATGGGACTGGTGTGAGTAAACTCAAATCATTTGGCTTAACTTTTCAAAAATCCTTTTCGAAAGAAATGATAATTTTAAGACCGATCCACACATAAACACGGACGGCTTCTACCTTACGATAACCCAAAACAGTTTTGGAAATCAATACTTCTCTGATATTATGATAATGTCTAATCACAAGTAATTAGAATCTAGCAGAATGCTGGCATCTCACGCTCCAAATATATGGTACACAAACCAAACCGCGGGCGCTTATTGGAGATTGGATTCCAACTATGACAAGGTATGGGACCACCTGCCGATAGTGTATCTCTAGAGACAAATACACTGGGTTCAACAAGAACGTCTTGCAACCTGGCCCACACATGACCGACTACTCATTTCGCTTGAGTGTATCAAATGTATATCACCAACGGTTGGGAGCTATCCACCGTCTTCCCAAAAAGGGACAACATCGAATAGACAAAAGAATGAATTGCACTTTCTCTAGATAGGTGATATATACCTTAATGGGAGCGACCCACTTAGCCATGCTTCCTGCCCGATTTCTGTCATGTCCCGGTTGATGAGGCCTGAGGTGATAACGTATCTTTTGAAACACTTGACCACCATTCACTTTGAATGCCACATCGTCATACCCACCAAATCACAAATTGATTTCCTCAAAGATACCACGGGTATAAAGCAAAGAGAAACGAATTCCTCCGCCACCAAACGTAAATACGTTTGAAGAGATCAACTTACGCGATCCGTAAGATATACTCTGTCAGACATTCGTCCATTCACGTTTGTCCTGTGATTGAACAAACCGAAGGCACTATTCTGTAAACAGGACAGCCCTTGCATAATCCGTCTTCAATATTTGATCGCACCGCTAACGTCCATACAGAGTGGTTTTCAGATAATGAATCTGATCCCGGTCTCTCCGTATTGACGACGGAAAAATGGTCAAAAACTTCGATAGTCGGTGATTTAACTACCAAAGAAAACAGGTGTGCAAACAACGATATTATTTCCAAATGGAAATTCTATCAACCAAACAACAATCAACTCTTATCTCCTTTGGTTTAAATCTTCTTTAATTTATCCATTTCCATTTCTATATATTCGTAAATTCTTATTTTCCAAATTTGGAAAATATACTTTATCTACTTTGGGAAGCGTTCCATATTTACTCCCATTTCTTATCTTCTTTATCAGAAAACATTTCTGATTCTTATTTGGAAAATTTTCCAAATCTCCTTGACTGGATTCAAATTGATGTTTGAATAACATCGCTTTGACCTTTTAAACCATTATCTAAATTCGCTTAACCAATCTTCATTATCGAACTTTTGCTACTCTTTAGTCAAAAACGTAGTCAATCAAGTTGGGGTATAATTACCTCTCAGACCTTAACTGAACGACATTTCTAACTTCGGAATAGACAAAGTTCAACTTTCAAATCTTTTAACACACTTCCTTACGTTGCTCTCGGATTTTGTTTATGAATCCACTCCTTTTACAAAATCATTTGATTATAACCATAATGTTATAACTCCATGTTTTCGAAATATAATAACTTAAATATAGCTTTCATATCTTAATTTGGGTAAATGATAAACAACTAATTTATTAAAAAATAAGTAAAACTTAATTTTGAAACGGAAAGTAAACATTTCTTCCTTTAATTCGATATAGTAGAATTCCAATGTATAATTCACTCTCGGATAATCACTATCCGATAACTTTCTTTTTCGAATAACTATATTCAATTCCTTTTGTTTGAATAACTAATATTCGATAACCCTTTTCTTCGAATAACTATATTCAATAATCTCTCTTCGAATATACCATATTCGATAATTCTCTCCTTCGAATAACTATATTCGATTTAACTCACTCCGAATGAACTATATTCGATTACTCTTCTCGAGTAAACTATATTTGATAACTCTACTTCGAATAAATGCTATTCGGTAACTCTACTTCGAATAAGCGATATCCGATTACTTCCTTTTTACTAACTCTATTTAATCTACTAATCCTTGACTATCTCGAACTTGATTAGTTCTATTTGAGTAACTATTTCGATTTAACTCCAATCGATTTACTCTAATTGATTAACCATAACTTGTTAACTCTAACTGATTAACTCTAACTGGTTGACTCTTACCGATTAACCCTACTGATTTACTATGATCGATTAACTCAAACTCGACTTATTTAACTCCTATCGATTAACTAATATTCTATTTAACTCCATTCGCTTGACTCTAGATCGCAGCGATCACAATGGTTACGCCTGATTCCCTCAGGAAACATCCGACCGCCGTAGGCTATCCGCAGCCCTGCGAATTACGCTAGAAGTCGTACGAAATGGCAACTCTTCCTGAATAACTAGGTTTGACGAACTCTACCCCTATATAACTATATTTGATCAACTCTAATTGAACACCTATATTAATTTAAATCCAAATCTGATTAACTAAGTTCAATTACTCTATCTGGTCTACTCTTTTATTTGAATAACTAATATTCGAAAATCTCCCTCGAATAACTGATAATCTCTCTCTACGGATTTTATTTAACCTCTTTTACATTCCGAATATCAAAATGGATTTCATCGCTCCCTTTAAAACAACTCCAATTTCCTATTATCCAAATTCACTATTGAATTCGCAAATCTCAGTTTCCACTGATAATTATAATTTAGTTCATTCAGACACTTTGTTTGCAATTCACAACACTTGTTTCATTTTAAACAAGTTCTTTATTTCTAACCATTTGAAATCTCATTTCTATTTAACTCTCATCTCAAAAACCCACTTTCCTTTATAAATGGGTATATTTGCAAAATATTTTCTTAAATTCATTTTTCACACCAGATGGGAAAATTGCCCCTTTTATAGAATCTATTTAATTTGATTTCACAAATATTTCCTTTCAGATTATCCTTTATTCCATACAGTTCACCTTCTATTTCTCATTAAGTATTTTACTCAAACAGTCCTTTACACTTCCCTATAATATTGCTAATAATTTCATATAGAAGTTCCTTATTTTAATTTCAACGTCTCCTTTTATAAAATCTATTTGATTTCATAAAATACTTTAAATTAAATTGTCCACTTCACAATTTTCTTTAATATAAAATTCTTTAATTTTATATGAATATTTATTTCAAATTCTAGTTTGAAATTCTCCTTTTCACATCCCAATATTTCCTTTGGTATTTAAAGTTACCAAATAACCACAATCAACACACCAAATCAACAACTGATTATAATTGCGTCATATGTCATAATATATGATAAACAGAAAAAATAAATGTTGAGGAACCCAGTTGGGTCTCTCCGACCTGTTACCCTGCATCCATAGATGTCGGTCAACATAAATATAAAATTTTCTGATAAACAGAGTCAATATTTCGATACGATTTATATATATCGTTATCGATAATTTTACCCAACTGACTAGCAGTTCAACCAAACATCCAACGCACAGCAAATCAACCAATATTTATCAGTTTAAAAATACGTTATAAAAATATAAGTTGAGTAGAGTTAGTGAGAGTTACTCACACTGGTCGGTAGTCGTTAAATAACGATATTTCGGTCATTGATCTGATTCAGGCGTTAAATTCCACCATAAATCCAAATGTGTCCCAATTCACTCTCAGTCAGTTCCATGTCGTAGCCACCGTCCATACGATCCCAACGGATCTTGTTTCGCTGGAAACCGATATCGTATGACCAAGTTATTCATTGTCGAAGTTAATATACATTAAATTAGAATAAAAACTTGGATTTTATTTCTAATGGGCCTTACTCTCTTTCCGGGCCCAATACCCACTTGAACCAGCCTAAGCTTTTTCTCTTCCTTCCAGAACTACTCCAACGCAAATTCCATGGCCATTGCCGATATTCCAAGGCCCCATTCCACCCTTTATACTCCATAAATCCCAAAATGACCACCACCTTTGCTCTTGCCTTGGATTTCTCTACACACTCATATCAACATTGTAGCATTCGAACGCTTCTTCTAAAACCCGTCCCCACACTCTCCCCAGTACTGCACAGTAACCATAGACAACATTTTCCATCGAATACCTCAAAAAAATCCCACAAGTGTGTTTTCCCCTCTTGAATCCAAATACGAACCTCAAATTTCGAATAACTACTCGGATTTCCTTCTACGTCGAACCCTAGGTGTTTTGGGAAAACTGGAAACCACTGCGAGCTCAAAAACAAGGTTATGACATTGTAGAGTTTACTCCCAGGATCCTAAATATACCCTTGATTTAATTTTTAGGAATTTATTTGATTTTATTTTGAATTTTGAAAGAGGGATTTTGCTGTAGTTTCTATTCAATGGTGGCGGCGTAGATATTGAACTGAGAAAGTGAGGGTTAGGGTTAGGAGGATGTTAGGATTATTTATAGTATGGAAAAATATATTTTTTATTCGATATTTTATTTTATTTTAATCAATCGCTGTCTATACACGCTGTTTAAAAATCCCTATGATCACATACAATACCCAAAAATCACGGAAATGGACCTGCAGGTACAGTTTGACATTGCGGACCCAACAAAACTGGTTTCGTCGAATTCCGACTCCGTTTGCTCACACAACATATTTTTAAAGTCGGAAAATTGACTGTTTTTCAAGTTAAAATCCCGTACGGCCACATACCTACTTCAAAAAATCACGCAAACTGAACTCTAGTCATAATTTAATATTGTGGATCCAACAAAATTAGTTTCGTCGAATTCCGAGATCGTTTGCAAAAGTGGCTATTTTTAAAGCCTGAAATAAACCATTTAAATATATAAATATATTTAAAACACTTAAATTTAATATTTAAATATAAATATTATCGTATATATTCACAGTGGAATACCATACAGCTCCACTGGGATTTATTACTCGATATTTCAAAATTCCCAGTTATATCGATATTCGATTTATATTAAAAACCCTTTTATAATATAAATAAATCGTTATAAATTATAAAGGAATTCCATAGCGACTTTTCTAAAATTTGATTTGGATTTAAATCAAAATCTACATGATGAAATCCCGATTTTTCTCTTCCACTAGAAAAATATACTTCACCAGCCCCCAACGTTTCTTGTTTCACAGAAATCCGATTTAAAACAAATCATGTACATTCAGTTGAAGTTCAAATCGCCAAATAGCGAACTACCGCGCCATTTCGAGCTCGATTTTAATTATATTATAATTATACGTTCAAACTGCCGTCGGTTGAATATATTTGTTCGTATAATTCAACTCGAAACTGAACTATATATTTTAAATAATCCAATTCACACTATTTTGTGAATTCTACTATTTCTGACTATTTCATAAATTAAATATATTATTATATTATTTATTTTAATTAAATATTCAATATTATTCAATGCTGGTCATTTTAAATAACCAAACCATTATTCAAATAATTAAATAAATTAATTATATCGCTGAAAAATGCGGGTCGTTACATTCTTTCCCCCTTAAAATAATTTCGTCCTCGAAATTGCTAAGGTAGAAAACAGACCCTATTAACTGGTTTAAAAACTATCCATTCACTTTTAATTTCAGTTTCAACTGAATTAATTTTATTTCAACTAAATTATTAATTTATTTCGATTAACGAAAATTTTCAAAAATTCTGGAAATTTTCTAACACCCGAAATTTTCGAAAAATATCGCCAGCACCTCCTCTGTACGGCTCAATCGATACAACGACAACTCGCCTCTCTAGGCCTTCTCCAGCCCGAAAGAAAACAACACAGCCAAGCGGCTTGCCAAATTGGCTTATAAGATCACCAAACTCATATATAAATAAACGTGTCCCTTTTTGTTGGGAATATCATTAAATCCTTTCATTCTGCTGCCAATTCAGCACATACCAAAGTCATCCCAATCAATCTCCAATCATCTGTACTCAAATCCAATCATCCAATTTCAAACTAGATCTCATTCTCAATCTCAAATTCCATTACCAATTTCAACCCTTGTTTATCCGTCCAATATACTTAAACAAATTCATAACTCTTAAATCCAACTTTATTCGATATCGTTCTATTTCAATTAAATTTCCTCTTATTGGTTTTAATCCAATTTCAGTTTGCTTTGCCAAATTTCTTTAAATTTATTTTAATTTAAACTGTTTCTTTCTGGGAGTTTTTAAACAGCTTAGCTTTTCTAAAACCAAATATTCCTTTCCGGATTTTAAACAACTTGTTTTCCTCAACCAATCCAACACAAAATCTTTGGTAGTAATCCGTCATTTAGACTCGAGAAAGAACACTGATGATGTGGCCAGTATCATCAGAGTTATTTCCCAGATATCGAAGTGAGTTCAATACTATATCACTTATCAAAACCATACTTAAACATTTTCATTTTGAAATCTTTTTCAAAATATCATTCACGATACTTGTAAACAATTTAAAACCTCCCAGGATCTTAAAATTTTCTTGTCTTTAACTCAAATCCCTTTATGAACACTTTTACCATTTTTCAGAATTTTAATTCCAATTCTGATTTAATTCAGGTTCAATTAATTTGCTTTTATATTATACGAACTCAAATTGGTTATTTATATTACCATTTCAATTATAATCAACCAACACATCCAATATATGATAATAATTCCAAGATATAACTTTCTTTTATATCAAAAAAATATTTTGGTAAAATTATTTCATTTACCCTCTTTCAAAACAGACTGTGTCGGTTTATCGTATTTGAGTGTTTGGTAGCCCCTATCGATACAGTGGATCAAACTGATCGACCAAAATTCACAAACTACTCAACCAATAAATCTCCACAATATAAAACTATTTTTATAAAGTCTACAAATACGTTCACTCGTATATATACAATCAACTCAATCTAGGGTACTTCTAACCCTGTCTCTACTGAGTCACGCCATAGAGCCAAGGTAATCACTTAACCTTCAGCTCTGATACCATTGTAACGAACTGGGATTTTCGACCCAGAAAATCAACATAAACCCCATGTTAATTATTCAGGCATCGAACATTCTAGATCATTTATAGAAAGAAGTTAGAAGGTGAGAATAGATAAGATAGAAAATTAGAATAGAAGAAGAAGATCACCACCGAACAGAATTGGAGTAATACGAATCTCATAGTGGAACGAATGAAATATAATATATAACATAACTTTGAAATAAAACAGTATATATATATATATATGTAACAACATTATCAGAGTACAACACTTACACACATTGGAAATAACAATGGTTATATAATCCTGAAGCCTCCTGCTTCAAGCTCCTCCAAGCATATCTATAGAGTCCTGAACTACTTGACTGCCCATACAAATTTGGGCACCCAAGAGTTTAGGGAAAACAAACAAAAACAACTCTGGGTCAGTCATGGGACTGGTGTGAGTAAACTCAAATCATTTGGCTTAACTTTTCAAAAATCCTTTTCGAAAGAAATGATAATCGTAAGACCGATCCACACATAAACACGGACGGCTTTTACCTTACGATAACCAAAAACAGTTTTTGAAATCAATACTTCTCTGATATTATGATAATGTCTAATCACAAGTAATTAGAATCTAGCAGAATGCTTGCATCTCACGCTCCACATATATAGTATACAAACCAAACCGCGGGCGCTTATTGGAGATTGGATTCCAACTATGACAAGGTATGGGACCACCTACCGATAGTGTATCTCTAGAGGCAAATACACTGGGTTCAACAAGAACGTCTTGCAACCCGGCCCACACATGACCGACCACTCATTTCGCTTGAGTGTATCGAATGTATATCACCAACTGTTTGGAGCTACCCACCGTCTTCCCGAAAAGGGACAACATCGAATAGACAAAAGAATGAATTGGACTCTCTCTAGATAGGTGATATATACCCTAATGGGAGCGACCCACTTAGCCATGTTGCCTGCCCGATTTCTGTCATTTCCCGGTTAATGAGGCCTGAGGTGATAACATATCTTTTGAAACACTTGACCACCATTCACTTTGAATGCATACCTGCCAAATCACAAATTGATTTCCTCAAAAATACCACGGGTATAAAGCAAAGAGAAACGAATTCCTCTGCCACCAAACGTAAGTACGTTTGAAGAGATCAACTTACGCGATCCGTAAGATATACTCTGTCAGACATTCGTCCATTCACGTTTGTCCTGGGATTGAACAAACCGAAGGCACTATTCTGTAAACAGGATAGCCCTTGCATAACTCCGTCTTCAATATTTGATTGCACCGCTAACGTCCATACAGAGTGGTTTTCAGATAATGAATCTGATCCCGGTCTCTCCGTATTGACGACGGAAAAATGGTCAAAAACTTCGATAGTCAGTGATTTAACTACTAAAGAAAAACAGGTGTGCAAACAACGATATTATTTCCAAATGGAAATTCTATCGACCAAACAACAATCAGCTCTTATCTCCTTTGGTTTAAATCTTCTTTAATTTATCCATTTCCATTTCTATATATTCGTAAATTCTTATTTTCCAAATTTGGAAAATATACTTTATCTACTTTGGGAAGCGTTCCATATTTACTCCCATTTTTTATCTTCTTTATCAGAAAACATTTCTGATTCTTATTTGGAAAAATTTCCAAATCTCCTTGACTGGATTAAAACTGATGTTTGAATAACATCGCTTTGCCCTTTTAAACCATTTTAACCATTATATAAATTTGCTTAACCAATCTTCACTATCGAACTTTTGCTACTCTTTAGTCAAAAGTGACGTCAATCAAGTTAGGGGTATAATTACCTCTCAGACCTTAACTGAACGACATTTCTAACCTCGGAATAGACAAAGTTCAACTTCCAAATCTTTTAACACACTTCCTTACGTTGCTCTTGGATTTTGTTTATGAATCCACTCATTTTACAAAATCATTTGATTATAACCATAATGTTATAACTCCATGTTTTCCAAATATAATAACATAAATATAGCTTTCATATCTTAATTTGGGTAAATGATAAACAACTAATTTATTAAAAAATAAGTAAAACTTAATTTTGAAACGGAAAGTAAACATTTCTTCCTTTAATTCGGTATAGTCGAATTCCAATGTATAATTCACTCTCGGATAATCACTATCCGATAACTTTCTCTTTCGAATAACTATATTCGATAATCCTTTTCTTCGAATAACTATATTCAATAATCTCTCTTCGAATAAACCATATTCGATAATTCTCTCCTTCGAATAACTATATTCGATTTAACTCACTCCGAATGAACTATATTCGATTACTTTTCTCGAGTAAACTATATTTGATAACTCTACTTCGAATAAATGCTATTCGGTAACTCTACTTCGAATAAGAGATATCCGATTACTTCCTTTTTACTAACTCTATTTAGTCTACTAATCCTTGACTATCTCGAACTTGATTAGTTCTATTTGAGTAACTATTTCGATTTAGCTCCAATCGATTTACTCTAATTGATTAACCATAACTGGTTAACTCTAACTGATTAACTCTAACTGGTTGACTCTTACCGATTAACCCTACTGATTTACTATGATCGATTAACTCAAACTCGACTTATTTAACTCCTATCGATTAACTAATATTCTATTTAACTCCATTCGCTTGACTCTAGATCGCAGCGATCACAATGGTTACGCTTGATTCCCTCAGGAAACATCCGACCGCCGTAGGCTATCCGCAGCCCTGCGAATTACGCTAGAAGTCGTACGAAATGGCAACTCTTCCTGAATAACTAGGTTTGACTAACTCTACCCCTATATAACTATATTTGATAAACTCTGATTGAAAAACCAATATTAATTTAAATCCAAATCTGATTAACTAAGTTCAATTACTCTATTTGGTCAACTCTTTTATTTGAATAACTAATATTCGAAAATCTCCCTCGAATAAATGATAATCTCTCTCTACGGATTCTATTTAACCCCTTTTACATTCCGAATATCGAAATGGATTTCATCGCTCCCTTTAAAACAACTCCAGTTTCCTATTATCCAAATTCACTATTGAATTCGCAAATCTCAGTTTCCACTGATAATTATAATTTAGTTCATTCAGACACTTTGTTTGCAATTCACAACACTTGTTTCATTTTAAACAAGTTCTTTATTTCTAACCATTTGAAATCTCATTTCTGTTTAACTCTCATCTCAAAAACCCACTTTCCTTTATAAATGGGTTTATTTGCAAAATATTTTCTTAAATTCATTTTTCACACCAGATGGGAAAAATGCCCCTTTTATAGAATCTATCTAATTCGATTTCATAAATATTTCCTTTCATATTATCCTTTATTCCATACAGTTCACCTTCTATTTCTCATTAAGTATTTTACTCAAACAGTCCTTTACACTTCCTTGTAATATTGCTAATAATTTCATATAGAAGTTCCTTATTTTAATTTCAACGTCTCCTTTTATAAAATCTATTTGATTTAATAAAATCCTCTAAATTAAATTGTCCACTTCACAATTTTCTTTACTATAAAATTCTTTGATTTTATATGAATATTTATTTCAAATTCTAGTTTGAAATTCTCCTTTTCACATCCCAATATTTCCTTTGGTATTTAAAGTTACCAAATAACCACAATCAACACACCAAATCAACAACTGATTATAATCACATCATATGTCATAATATATGATAAACAGAAAAATAAATGTGTAGGAACCCAGTTGGGTCCCTCCAACCTGTTTCCCTGCATCCACAGATGTCAGTCAACACAAATATAAAATATTCTGATAAACAGAGTCAATATTTCGATACGATTTATATATATCGTTATCGATAATTTCAGCCAACTGACTGGCAGTTCAACCAAACAACCAACACACAGCAAATCAACCAATATATATCAGTTTAAAAATACGTTATAAAAATATAAGTTGAGCAGAGTTAGTGAGAGTTACTCACATTGGTCGGTAGTCGTTAAATAATGATATTTCGGTCATTGATCTGATTCAGGCGTTAAATTCCACCATAAATCCAAACGAGTCCCAATTCACTCTCGGTCAGTTCCATGTCGTAGCCACCGTCCAAACGATCCCAATGGATCTTGTTTCGCTTAAATTTATTATTTAAATATAAATATTATCGTATATATTCACAGTGGAATACCGTACAGCTCCACTGGGATTTATAACTCGATATTTCAAAATTCCCAGTTATATCGATATTCGATTTATATTAAAAACCCTTTTATAGTATAAATAAATCGTTATAAATTATAAAGGAATTCCACAGTGAATTTTCTAAAATTTGATTTGGACGTAAATCAAAATCTACATGACGAAATCCCAATTTTTCCCTTCCACTAGAAAAATATACTTCACCAGCCCCCAACGTTTCTTGTTTCACAGAAATCTGATTTAAAACGAATCATATACAATCAGTTGAAGTTCAAATCGCCAAATAGCGAACTGCCGCGCCATTTCGAGCTCGATTTTAATTATATTGTAATTATACGTTCAAACTGCCGTTGATTGAATATATTTGTTCGTATAATTCAACTCGAAACTGGACTATATATTTTAAATAATCCAATTCACACTATTTTGTGAATTCTATTATTTCTGACTATTTCCGAAATTAAATATATTATTATATTATTTATATTATTTAAATATTCAATATTATTCAATGCTGGTCATTTTAAATAACCAAACCATTATTCAAATAATTAAATAAATTAATTATATCGCTGAAAAATGCGGGTCGGTACAGTTTATAATCAAAATGCAAAAAAAGTGTGTGCTTGTACGAAAGAACGTTAAAAATACATTGATATTTCTAAAATATGTGTAAACAACACATTGTTGATTTTAATTATGTACTTATGTTAAAAGAAACCATATTTGTTTTGTACTCAACATTGGGTTGTAAACTATATCCTTTATATCTAGTATAAAGATATTCGGGATGTCCTAAATCAATATGCAAAAGCATTTATTTCTATTATGTTATATGAAAGCACACTATTGCTCTAGAGACCTTTCCGTTTTGTTTTTTCAAAAATCTCAAGTATTGCCCTATGTCATGATATTTTAATAGGGATATCAATGAATACCCAAAAAATCCGATATCCATCCGAATCCATATCTGAAAATATGAAAAATATCTGTTATCTGGCATAATCCGAAAAGAGGACACGTAAGGATATCCGATATCCGAAGCTTTTCGGATATGGATATGGTTATAGTGGTATCCATATCCGTAAAATATCTGTTCGATTAATATATGTAATATATATATAACTCAGAATAGAAAAGGGTTACTAATTTTTTTGTAACCATCGGGTGTTACTATGATATAAATTTTTGTCCACTTTTAGCGAAAAATGGAAGTTTTAGTGTTCAATTGTAGAATATTTTTTTATACGTTCATGGATATTAGTATAAAACAATGTTTCATCATCACATTTCTTTATTTCCTGGGTTTTTATAAAGATTAGCATAAAAATTAGTTTTTGTTGATCCAAACTTTTTTATTTATAATCTTAAATTTATTAATTACAGATGGAGCGGACAAATATCCAATATCCTTCCGTATCCGAAAATTAAGCGGATATGTGTATCCGAAACTTAAACAGATATTCGATATCCGAAAATAATTTTGGATATGTATACGAATATGGCACTATCCGTATCTGAAAGAATCCATTGACAGCCCTACTTTAATTGTCATAAATTTGTCATTACTTTTTGTCTATTACAGTTACTTCTTAAAAAATTCTATTGGACTCACTAATGTTTGTTTGATCATCTTCCCATTTCATTTCACTTCTATTTCATTTTTTTTCAATATTGTTATCTTCTCTTTTTTAGTTCTCTATGCATGTTACGGTCAAAAGAAATCATAATTCCAACTTAAATCAAATTACATATTCTTTCCAAACAATTCGTAGTTAATTACTTTAATTTTTTATTTAACAAGAATCTAATTGAATTAGTTAATATTTTTTGCTACATATTTAACTTGAATTATTTATAAATTTATTTATACTTTATAGAAATTGTATTCTTAATATTATTTTTAGTTTTATTGCTTTTATGGAAAATAGTATGAAGATCTCCAAACAAAACCGAGTCAACTGGTATGGTAGAGCTTAATTAAAAGGATAGATTTTTATTTTCTTTTTATTTAATTAGATGTTCATTTTTTAACTTTTATTCTCAATTCTTATACATAGTTTGAGGTTAGATTATGGATATATTCTCTTTGTTTGTCGTTGATTTCGTGAATATGTTGATAGCATAAAATCGTTCATTGATTTGTAAAATATATTAAAGGTAAAGTTGAAAATTTTGGTTTGTTCTCTAGTTTTGTATAATTGACTTTTGACATAAATTCACTGCTTTGTATGATTCTGTATTGTCTTCAGTTAATTTCTCATTATAATTTAATGTTAATTTTCCATTTTGTAACATTATAGATAAAAAAATTCGTTTGATGTTTAGCATTATCATTAGTTAGTTCAATTTGTAGGGAATAACTATTTGATTGCTACATAGATGTCAATTCCATTTTTATAATGTTCACCATTCCCTAATTTTAACCTATATAATTACATAAGAAGACAAATGTAGTAAAAACAATATATTTGAAGTAAAAGAATTTTGAAATGATAAGCTTTTATAAAAATGGAGTAGGAAATTTTGCAAATTGGTTAGAAGTTTGATTCTAAATACGTCTTTTACTAAAATTCTTTAATATAAATGTTTTTTTACTATGTTATACCATATACTTGTTTACTAAATATTAAGGTACCATTAATGCCTAGAATACGTAATGATATCATCAATGTCTGAATGTTGTATACATTTTTTTTGTATTATAGAACTACATAAGAATTTAGACCTTTTGTATTCTTATTTCCATATACAACAATCGTGCATTCATTATTTGTATTTATCAAGACATTCATCGTCTTCTAATTCTTTCACCACCATTTCATTCTCTTAAAATATTGTCTCTTCCTTTTTTCATTTTCACATGTATGCATTATTAGAAAGTAGTTCTATTTCCAAACTAAATAAAAGTATGAATTATTTCCAAACTATTTTTAATCAACTCTAAAAAAAATTCAACCTAATTAGATTCCAATTGAATTCGTTAACAATTTTTCACTTCATGCTCTTCTTGAATTATTTGGAATTTTAATTAATATTGTGTAGTGGTTGTTATCCAACCTCGTGCTTTCACTATTACAATTTTACAAAAAAGTAATTTGAAGGCCTCCAATAGACTTACATTATTGATTCAATTGAGCTGGATGAAAACATTGGACTATTTTATTATGGACAAATTTTTGGTTTGGCCCTCTGGAAAGAACTTAATGTGGAAATAGGCATCTTTCATAGCTTATTATGAAAGTAGGCCTGTTTTGAGTGAGGGCAATTAGACATGCGCATTCCATTTCTGCGCAAGAACAAAATTGTTCTTGCGCAGAAATGGAATGCGCAATTTTTTTTTAAGTTTTTAGTTCTTGCGCATTCCATTTCTATGCAAGAACAATTTTGTTCTTGCACACAAATGGAATGCGCAAGAACTATCTGGTCCATCAAAAGACAGATAGCTTTATATTAATCGAAGTTAAGATTTCAATCATAGAACAATGTGTACTCAAACATTACATTACATGAACCTTTAAAACTGATCCCAAGCATGAACATGAAACACTATTACATGAACATTCAGACATAAAACAAATTCTAATAGAAAATAAGAATAAGTAATCAAACGTAGAAATGAACGTTAAATTCGAAAGTAGAAGTCTAACATTACATCACAAGCATAAAATAGATAAGCCAAAGACATAGTTTGGAAGAAAACTAGAAAACATAGATAGTACACGGATTAATTAAGATACACGAACTAAAAGTGGTAGACTTGATAAATCATCACCAACGAGTGGCTGAGCTCGAACCCCCTCCTCTTAATTCTAGGACAATTTTTTCCAAACATCTCACTTCTTCCTGCATTTCGAGGGAAAATTGAACACCCTTAGTGCAAAATGGAGGATCGATCCATTTGAAATAATCGCAACATTGAATATTCTCTGGATCGTACTTGTTTTCTTTGTATGAACTGCAACTAAAAAATCTTTATCCTGCATTAGTCTCTGTTTTTGCAACAACGACTATACATTCTTCTCCACATCGACACGTCAGGTATGCGCAATTTGGCATAGTTGGAGGAACGGGACATATCCGTTCTAGTTGGATCCCGTTATTGTAGAATTTTTGACCCGCTTTTTGTTTCGAGACAATGGCACGTAAACGAGCACTCATAGTCCCTCATACATGTTTGTGTGGCTGAGGTATTGAATCGAATTGAGTTTCAGGAACATATTTCACGGTCTCTTGTTCGATGTCAACATTGATAGATCTACTCCTTTCGAATTATTCGCAATAGGCTACCAAAGTTTCATCATCGATTTCCCGATTCTCCATGTTTACGTTTAGAAATTAAGCATAAAAACATATGAAATGAACTATATGTGTAAAAGATTTATAAGGAGGAAACAAAACTAATCAATATTACCTTTCGAAGTTGAAGATGATGCCATGATTAATGATGTTTCGGGGTTATAGAAGATTGAAGATTGATTTTGAATGATTCTTGATGCAATTGGGGATTTGGAGATGTGGTTTGTTTTTGATGTAAAATGGGTTTGTTTGAAGATTGGAACTAAATGAGGAAGAATAGTTGGTGGGTGGGTGTAAATAGGTGCTGGATGGTTTATGAGCATTCCAAAAGTGTTCAAGAAGGATTTCCTTCTTGAGCACTTTTGGAATGCTCATACGCCATTCAGCTAGTACTTACACCCACCCACCAACCTTTATTCCTCATTTACTTATCACAATCCCAATAAACCCAAATCCCTAAATCCAAACCCTATTTCCAAATACTTGAACAATCAATCAGCACTACGTTAACTCTCTATTCTTCCGTCGAGCGCACACCTTGTTGTAATCTTCACCGATTTCAAGGGGAAAAAAGGTAATATATATATATATTTCTTCTAAATCATTTGAAATATTCGAATTTGATTTTGGGTTTTTTTTGTTGATTTGATGATGGTGTATATTATGGCAATGTTCATATCATTTTGTACTTTGATGGTAAATTAATAATTGCTGAAGATGGTAAACCTACATATGTTGGTGGAAAAAGAAAAGGAAGCAAAATTAAGAAGTATTGTTCGTTTGAATCACTCAATTAGAGTGCGCGAGGCCAATTTTGGCCTACAAAAGATAGAGAGCTGCTATGCTCTGTTAGGCTGCTCCGGATGGCATAAAACAGCCAATTCTATTTCCAAACAATCCTGTTGCTTCCAAACAAACTAGTTTTCAAACAAATAGTAATTCAACAAACTTGAAAAAACCCATAATGTTTTCAAACAAATATTAGTTAACATACATGATAATACCCATAATGTTTTTAACATACATGCTAACTAAACATGACCGACAAAACTACATGAAAATACGCATAAACAATAAATCTTCAACAACTCCCTAGTCTTTAAGTCTTCGAACTTCTAGCGGTGTGTCCCTCTTCTTCCTTATTCTTGTTCTTGTATAATGTTGCATTATCGGTTGTGGATGAATAACTTGAAGATGTTCTAGCGTCTCGGATGGTCCGGGCTGAGATGACGGTGTGATTTGTTGACTTTCCATGGGTGGTTGTGATGGACCAACAAAAATATCCTCTTATATACCACTCGTAGATCCTCCTCCGAACCCAAAACATTGTTCAAGCGATTCCCAACTCGGCCATTCTTCTGTCGTTATGTTGAAAAGATCTTGCACATTGCCTTGTGCACCTTCTTCCTCTACTTCACGTTGACCTTCATCCTCTTGTTCAAGCCTGGGTCCCGAACCTGAAATAGGAGGAGGTGGTGGCAGGAATGCGGGAGGAGGCGAGGGAGGGGGTGGATTAGGTCGACGCAACTTGTTTCGGCCTAAGAGTGTATCCAAGAAATTCTTCAGTCCTACACATTTCACTTTCACCTGCTCAGGCTCATACCGGCTTTGCTCTATATCCTCCATCATATCTATAGCCGTGTAAATACCACTAACGATATCACGTTCCAGTGGAGCCCGAGGGATGTATGGAGCTAAAAGTGAAGAAGATTCCCCTAATACAAAACAGTGAGTAATCTGCCAATACCAATACTCGTACTCGGCCAACGTAATTGGCAGCTTCTCTCAACAATCACATTATCCGCCCTAGTGTTCCAACGATGAACAGTTTGAATTATGAACTCGCCCCAGTTACCTGGATTCTCAGGCACTCTCTCAACCGAATCGGGTATATGTTGAAAAGCATAACCGAACTGCCTCATTACTTGGTCCGGACAATAATTCTGAATGCATACAAAAAAATAAGCCGAGTCTTGCATAATATGCTCTGATACCGTTCCGAAATATTATTCTGAAAATCTAAATTGTACGGGTTCCATGTAACACTCTCAGCCGGCATCAAATCAAATTCATTCCTATAAAATAAGACATTCCTCGGAGTACGAGCCCAATCTTTAGAAACATTCCACCTACACAACAAAGTAATAATGCTAAATAAATAAAATTAATAAATTTTGAATGTAAAAAGTTTTAATCAAAATTACATGCGACCGTAATGAAGAAATATAGCCGTAGTTTTTGGAATTTGTACATTTGGTTGAACAATTGCCAAGTAGGTCCACGACCATAACTATCAATATATGAAATTAAATTAGAAATAAGGAAATCATGTAATAAAGTCATGCAATAAGGAAGTGGTGTAAATACGTTATGTTAATATTAAATAGAGAAGATATACATACAATAAAGTCATGCAACCAGCTATAGAATTAGATTTCCTTAACGCGACAGCCGATAACTCGCTATACAAATTAGCAAGCACTACACTCCCCCAAGCGTGATAACCAAACTGCTGGAAATCTCTTAAAAATGGAAAGTACGTTAAATTACATCTCCCTTTTGAATGAGTGACAAAAAGACCGGAATTTAGAACGTATAAAATTATAGCACGTGCTTGACGCTCTATCTCCACTCGTGTTGCGTGTTCAGGAAGAGGACCCCCAAATGCTTGTCTAAACCAATTCATATTTATTTCATATCTTCCGATGAATTTGTTTTCGGGAACAACTACACCCAAAAGCTCGTGGCATAACTCACCGTAGTCGGTTTGTGAATCATCAAACAATATAGGACGACCATAGGTAGAAATACCAACTATTTTCTCGACGTCAAGCATGGTAATTGTTATTTCTCCAACTCTAAAATGAAACGTATTAGTTTCAGGATGCCATCGGTCACACAATGCGGTGATAAGTCCATGATCCAACCTAATGTAATCTATATGAAGTGGATTCCACATTCCCGTTATTCGAAGTATATTTTCAAGTCGAGGATCTTTACATTCAATGAGTTTTAACTTGCTCGAATGATCCGTGGCCTTAACTTTTGAAGAATCCTACGCATACAAATGTGAAAGCACGATATGTAAATTATGAAAATACAAGACAATAACAAATGAAGTAACATTTTGATAAGGTTGTACACATATACCTCCATTAGCTCTTGGTTGTTACTCCGGTGTTCAAGTTGTCAGTTGAGCACAATAGGATCAACCGGTCCGGGCACTAAAGCATTTCCTACAACATGGTCATACAACATTAAAACTCATACAAACTACAAATTGAAAGCATAAAACTAATTGAAATGGAATTGCTAAACTAATTAAAATCATAGGACACCGTAGTTCTATTTGAAAAGGAATTGCTAAACTAATTGAACTAGAATTGATGAACTCATTGAAAGCATACAACTAGTAATTCGAAAACCTAGTTTAGAGCCATGCTAAGTACCTCTACTTCGCGAAGATGTTGAAGCTTCCGCCATTTTGTATGAATTTGTTGAAGAAAAGAGGAGAATTAGATGTTTAGGAGTAGATTAATGTAGTAGAATAGGATTTGGGTAATTAGGGTTTTTTGAGTCTTTCCCAATTGGAAGAGAAATGATTCAAGAGGAATATGGGCTGCACCCCCATTAATTATTCGTAGCACTTATCTGTCTTTTGATGGACCAGATAGTTCTTGCGCATTCCATTTGTGCGCAAGAACAAAATTGTTCTTACGCAGAAATGGAATGCGCAAGAACTAAAAACTTTTAAAAAAATGTGCATTCCATTTCTATGCAAGAACAATTTTGTTCTTGCGCAGAAGTGGAATGCGCATGTCTAATTGCCCTTACTCAAAACAGGCCTACTTTCATAATAAGCTAGGAAAGAGGCCTATTTCCACATTAAGTTCTTTCCAGAGGGCCAAACCAAAAAAATTCCTTTTATTATTCCTTTTTTAAGTTAATATGATGCTAAGTTTTTAACTTCTGCTATAATTTTCAAATCTGATTTATAGTCTAATGTTTAATTTAAAGCTTTTAGAATTGACATGGTTCTCTTTATTTTTCTTACAGTAAGTAAATGGTTTTATAAATATGGTTATGCACAAACTTTGCTACTGATTGTTAAAATCAACTATAAGTAAAGTTGAATATCTTTTTATTAGAATATATGATTTTATAAATATGTATATACCACATATTAAATTTTATGCTTATGTGATTTTAGATTATTCAAGAAAATTTTAGTGAAAAGCTTTATCGGATGTGTTTGAGAATAAACTAAGCAAAATAATTAGAATCCTTAAACATATATTTCTAGTTTCATATAACTTAAAATTCAAAAAATGCAATGTCAAAACAATATCGCAATTCTTGTGTGCATAGCAAGGGTTCGCACTTGTCTAATTAAATTATTTAATATGGAACATGTCAGATAAGTTCCTTATGCATCAACAATAGGAATTATCATACATGTGTTGTTTATGATACCAAAATTTGTCCATTATTTGATACATAAAGCAATTATTCAATCCAAATTGATTCAATGCAAAATAGTTTAGAGTACTCTTGAATATTTATGAAATATTAAAGAATTGTTTGTCGAAACAAAGAAATCCTAATGAAGGGGTATTCTGATTCAAGACATCACCACTAATATCGAGTGTATCATGTTAATATCTAATTCGAGTTAAAATAACTTCAATACTGGTAATGCTCAAAAGAAAGTCTGTTACTAATTTAATGAAAAAGCTAAGTACATCACCTTGAATGACACGACAATAAGGAAATGTAAATAAATATAAATGCATAAAATTAGTGATTTCAAATGTTTTGAATCATTATTTTATGATAAAATGTCATTATATTGAAAGATTCCACTTCTGGGTTCGGTTCAACCTAGTAATTAAACCGACTTAAACTATTCTCAAAGGTGTATTGTTAGGGTACTTACACATTAGCACAAATCAAATCAACTTTTTCATTAATATCGTCACAATATTACATCAGAGTACAAGAATATATCAGAGTACGACAGATATAAGGGTATGCTGAAAATACATACGTGGCGGAAATATAAAACTCTCAGTGGAAGACTAAGAAATGATCCAAAGTATAGCTCCAGCCAGAATCCAGAATCTTGCTCTAAAAATAAATCCAAAACCAAATCTACAAAACCAAAACTACCAGGCCACCCATATGAAAAAATATGGGCATCCAGAGTTTAGGTGGGAAACAATAATCTTCGAGTCAATCATGGCGATTGTGTGAGAACTAAAAAAAAAATTACTTTCATTTTAAAGTAAGGTAAATCATTAGACCACGCCGTATAACACAAAATAGGGTTTTCCATATGAATACGACTGTATTAAAACTCGCAATGCTTTTTTGAAAATGAAGCAACCATAAGATCTCGTGCCACATACACAATGGAAACGCACACTTGGGCGAGGTTTCCCTTATGATAACCAAAATATGCTTGATACGTAAAAATCCTCTTATATTATTGTTAGTGCATAGCGTGAAAACCACTTTCACAAATAAATGTATCAAACTTAGTCAACATAGGTATCAAAATATTATACTGACCTCCTACTCGTTTTATGCAAGATCTACAATAGAAAACCGTATGGGCACGTAGGGGATGATATGGGTTCATAATCGTATACCGACCCAAACTGTTCTCAAAGCGGGATTTTCCAACAAATAACCAAGGCTAAGGAACTTCCTTACCGAATGGGCACACCTCTAGAGGGACCTCCCGAGAAGTGAATCCTTCTCTGCCAACACAAGGGCGTCGGTGCTATCTCAGCCATGCCGCACGAGTATGCCATTTCCCGGTCATTACCGACCTTTTCTATGGATGCTCGAATTTCCAACAAAACCACATCGTTAGAATGCCAGGGATCCATACCATAGCACTACCTCTTCAAAGCCACATTGCAAACAATTGGACTCCATATCATAGTGTTTCTTCAGAAATCTAGCAGGAAATGGTCATCCCTTAAAGTGCGCGACCCACATAACCTTACTGCATCTTTTCCTGTTTTGGTCATTTTCGGTATGTGAGGCTTGTTGAAGCCTCATTACACAAAACTATGCTTCAATAAACCTTGCTTTGATCATCAATAGCTCATCACCTAGCATGCCCCATTGTCAATTCACAACATATAATAGGTGTCTATTAATATATAACCCTCCGAGTACATAAGCCTCAGAAGAGGGTGTTAAGCTAAGAGGATAAATCCTCCACCACCAACCAATATATCATCAATAGACATCAATTTATTATGCCGTAACTTACAATGTCAAACATATGTCCATTTACAAGTTCGTTCTAGGTCTGAGCGAAACCGAAGGCACCTTATTCCTCGTCCTATAAATGGGAGAGGCCCTTGCAAATCCACAATTCCCACAAATACATTAGGACTACAGCCACTTAACTGATATAAACATCCATCTTCAAATGGTAGATACCAATTTGAAACATTCAACAAGTTGTCATTTCGATGTGAAGGTTCCTGGTCTTCACCATCATCTTCAATAGCATTCGATTTGCTCTAACACATCGTTTGATTATTCATAATGGTTTACGGATCCCAACACCGTTCCAGGTCTTTTCAAATAATAAGCACAAGTTTAAAATGTGTGGATAATATACAGGGATATCATAAGTTTCATTCTATTTTGGATTTTTCTTTGATTTCAATTAAACCTTAACACAAAGGTTATTACCAAAAATCAAAATCTCATTCCCATCCACTTAATGGAACACAGAAGAAGACACCATTCCCACTCTATCAGTCTAGGGCAATTTCTCTTACGATAGAATGTAACTAGCTCCTTACCGTTAATCCATATCTACCTTCATTTTGATAACTTCTAATTACTTTCATTTATCGCTTTTTCCTTTCTTTCATTCAAATCTTTATTTAAAGATTTATTTAAAATTCTAGCTTAGTTTTAAATCAGCAAAATCATTCATTTCTTTAAATGGGTCAAGAACAATGTTATTAAAAATATTAGTCACAACAAACACAAAATAATACTTCCATTTGTAATGGAATCTTCACATAAATCATATCAGCTCACCATCGATATAAACTACCGTATCCAACCAATACTATAAACTGAATAACAGCAAAGCCTTTTAGTTTCCTTAAATAATATACGTCTTCATCTAAAGATAATTATCTCGATTATCACCAAATCGATTCCCATTAAATTATATATTTAATCTATTAATCGTTTTAATTGACTACGCAAGTTGTAAATGAAAACAATTAAGTTTAAAACCATTAAATAATCCTTTACAGAAAATGTTATAATAGCATTACAAAAAGCATTGCAAATAGACTTATATTAGATAGTTTAGTCAAAATGAGTTTTATATTATCCAATACTTCGTTTATCAATTCAAATAACTTCAAACCATTTATTATGATTTATCCCTATTTTTATAAATAATTCATTTCATAAAAATCCAATTTCAGGTCGCTAACTACAAATTCTAGATTTTTCTAGAAATTTGATTTTTACTTATTTCATAATCTAACCATTGGAATATATATACACCGTATGTGAAAACCGTCTCCTTCGTCTCTCCAATGGAGAGAGAGGAAAGGGCGATTCCTCAATCAACTAAAACTTGATTTGATTTCAAGCAAGGTAAAATTCAGCCCTTTAATCGTTGAAAAGCCACTAAACATTTCGACCATCAACAATCTGCTTTCCCGTTAAAAAGCCTCTTACTACAAAATCCCTTAATCTTAGCGCTATAAATAAGATGTATTTCTTCTCACCATGTCCCTTCTCGCTGATTTAACATCCCATATTGAAAGTACATTTCGAACCTAAAGGGATCAAACCATCCGAGATCTGTGATTTCTGCATTAAAGTACTTAGCATCCGCATCAAAAGCAGAAATCTGGGCATCTCATAACTGATTCCTTAATAAATCGGATGTTAGCGATGTGAAGTAGGACCGATTTACTGGTAAGAAGAATAAATTGGTTTTATTCGTTGAGAGTTGGGTAAATACTGGTTTTGACTTTTGTGGATTTTTCATTTTAACCGATTTTTATCTATGGTGCTTTACGCATGCAAGTGTCAGTTGATCTTGGGTCCTCAGGTTTTCTTATTTTAACGGCGAATTGGGATTGTAACGTTAAATATGCCACAAATGGATCATGGACCCAGTCATTAATCGATGACCTTCTTCGATAATTTGTTGTCTTTAAGTACTTAATTAATTAGAAACAAGGAAATTTGTGTATGAAGACACTCTAATTTACCATCTTAACTATTTTCAACAACTGGTTCCAGCTCATTGTACCCTTTTATGTGTTGAAACTAGTTTCAGAAAATGTGCACAGTGATGGTTAATTAAGATTGCTTGTTATATTGTGAACTGCTACTGTCTACTGAGGATCAACGCCAACGTATGATGGTTTCGGTTTTATGTTTGGGTTTGTGCTTGAGAATTGTAAATAGTGGAGATCAAGTCTTCGGAAGTTAGCACTTTAGGGATGGGAGATCATGAGCAGCATTTCAAAGAACTAGTTTCATCTACATCAGAATTGCAGTTTACGTTTAGAATTAAGGCTTGGTTTCAGTTCAGAGATATGGAGCAGATTACGGCTTCAGTTGCATATCGTGGGTACCTATTAAGCTTATATATTTAAGGAGTCCCCCAAACCGCATTTATTTTGAGGATAGAATGCTAGAAACGTTACAAGGAATTCGTGGAGCACTAATTGAATTGTTAAAATTATATTGAAAGACATGGAGTAACTGCCTATTTTTGGAACTGTTTTCTTTTAATTCATGGGTGCTAAATATGTGAAGTAGCATGGTTACAATTGATAAGAGTGTGAATGTTGCTCCATGGTATATATATGGTGGTGGTAGTTACAGCAACCTTGGAAGCATCATGCACAACAGAAGCATCTAGCGGGATGATCTTTAGACCTCATCATGGGTCTTATTAGAATAATTTTTATATTTTTGTTTGTGTTCTGCTTATGTTTTTATTGTATTTCTTTTCGCATGTATTAATGCCTTGTACTAACATTTCATAAGTAATACAAGCGGACCAATTTTCAAAAAAATCTAATCGTTGGATCTTACAACTTCCTTTGCATTTGAAAACTCTTTTCATTTCTAACCCAATAATTTTCATTATGGGAAAATCTGATAGTCGGATCTTCCGGTACGTCAATTTAAAATTAATAGTCGAAATTCGCGAATTGCTGTTGGGCGACTAGTACTATTAAGACCAGACTTCGATTTATAATTAAAATCGAATCGAATTACTTATAAAATAGCTTATTAATTATATAAAACATATATAATTACTTTTAGAAACCATATTTTAATGATTTGAATTTAAAATTAAATATTTCATTATTAAATTATTTTAATATTATTCAAATTATTAAAATAATATTATTTTTCAAAGCTTATTAATTGAAACCCAAATTTTCCTGAAGTCCATTACAAAAATAAATAAGATAGTTTGAAAATTAAAATCTTATTAAAACATTTCTTGGATACCCAAACCAAACGTCACTTTTTAAACTTACTATTCATTTTCAATTCAAATTTGAAAACATGCCTTTATAACTTAAAAACTTGTTCAAATAAAATTCTTTCTTTATTAAAACTATATGTACCTATTTAAACTATGTGAAGACCCCAAACCCCGAATCCGCGGTGGCAAGGGTAGTCTTTGGAATATAACACATAAACAGTAATAGCAGAACATAAATAAAACATTACACCAGATAATGTACAACAGATACACTGGATAAACATAATCATCAGAGTTACACAGTATAGGATCACACTTAGTACAAAATACAGTTTCAACTTATATAAAATGTCTGCAGCGGAAACAAACATAATATACATAACAGTGACTGAAACAGCAAAAGAGATGTGATAAAGTCCAGCTCCAGCTCCACAGCTATCCAGAATGAGCCAGCTAAACCTGAATACAAGGCTGCCCATGTGGAAAATAGGGCATCCGGGTTTGCAAGGTGAAACAAACTACGAGTCAGACATGGGACTGGTATGAGAAATCTTACTTAAATTATTCAATCAATCTGGTCAATCATGGGACCACGCCGCTAACGCGGAACATGTTTACTCCATTGGACTGCCCATGCATAAACAAAGCAAATCTTTTAAACAACGCAATGCTTTTTAGAAAAGTGAAGCCGTTATAAGACTCAGGTCCTATCACACAATGCAACACAAACCAAAGGATAGAGTTTTACCTTATAACGGCCAAATATGCTTAATACGAGTAAAACAAATCTTTTGATATTATTACTAGTGTGTATATGTTTCAAAAGCAATTTCCATCATAAGTATCAATCATAGACAACATAAGTGCCCCATACCACTATGTTGCCATATATAGGTTTTGCAATCAAAACCGCACAGTGTCGTATTTGGAAATGTGATTTCCGTCATGAACCGAGGCTAGGGATCGTCTTCACCGCTTCGAGACGCTCTAGCCCGTGTCTCAGGACCCAGACTCAGGTGGGCCCTTGGATCGTCAGGGACGGTCCACCGATGTGGATTAAAATGCCTGAACACTGCGTTTCCCCGCCCTATGTGGCGTCAATGAGCCCAATGACTCCTTCGGACCCGGATCGTCCGATCTAAACGAGGTGCCTCAAAATCCATCATCAACATAAGTAATGCTAGCCAGTTCAAGCACTGACACCACTTCTAACTAGAAGGAAATGCATGTCCTCCCTGAGGTCCTCTCCCGTTTTTGGCCCATACCGGGGTGTGAGGCTCACGAATCAAGGCTAGACACAAAGCTGGCTATATCAAGCCGTGCTTTGATCATCAACCATCAGACTCTGCTTTTCAACAAAAGCCTTGATCACTGCATCTTTGCATGCCACGTTGTCGATCTACAACGTCAGACACACATCCATTTACAAGTCCATTCTAGGTTTGAACGAAACCAGAGGATCCTTAATTCCTCGCACATCCGTACAATTAACACGTACGTCCAGACGGCCAGCACTGTAACCCTTTCAAGGTAGTTACTCCAATCATGGTCAACAGAAGCAATCCATCCTTTCGACGTGAAGATCATCGGTCTGGCACCGTCTTCACATCTTCGACTTCTTATCGTCGATCAATTATTTGAAACGAGAATTAACTCGGCCCTTTCAAATAATTCACGTATATTTAAAATTCAAAACAATGATTTATATAGGTTAATTTTCACGTCAAACACATCCAACTATCAAAAAAATATGATAAACCAAGTAAAATCGATTTATCTCCACCCCATATCGCTATATATTTTTTATATCGATTTCACCTATTTTTATTTATTTAAAAATAGCTCGTTTTAATTAAACGACGTTTCAGGCCTTAACGCGGCGCTGGAGCTGTTTTTCTTCAGATTTGATTTACACCATTGGATCTTAACAAATTTTACACCATTGGAAAGATCTTTCCAAGGCGGATCCAACGGTTCCAGTTTTGAGAAAATCCGACGGTCGGATCTCTCGCAATAACCATTAGAAGTTGGAATTTCAAAACGCGAACTACAGCGTCGTTATTCGATTTATTTTAACTTATATATATAAATATAATTCAAACGACGATTTTTAAACCATTTTAAATCTATATACGTGTTTAAAAATAATATTTTGAACTAGTAAATTTTTATTTCACCACATAAATATTTTTAGCAATTCCCATGTATGATAAAAATGTGATTTCTATTGTTAAAACAATTTATTTCAAACATGTATATTTTTAGCGGTTTATATATATAGTAAAAATATGATTTTTATTGTTAAAACAATTTATTTCAAACCTGTATATTTTATATAGTCATATACGTAATAAAAATGTGATTTTTACTATTTGAACAATTTATTTCAAACCTGTATACTTTATATATCTCATACACATAATAAAAATGTGATCTATATCAGCTAAGCAATTTATTTCAAACATGTATATAACATCTACACCAGAGAATACTTAAACGCTATACCCGATTCCAATGTTGATACAATGACAATCAATCAATGCCAAACAACAATCCAAACAATCACAACCAAAATATATCGCCCATGGTTTGTGGACGAGGGGAGCTATGTGTATATATATAACGTATATATTTACATTTCAAGACCATATCGCTGTACATGGTTCATACAACGCATGTACAATTTATACATCACTAATATAATTTATACAACGCTCATACATGTGGTGTACAATGCTTATATAATTTATATTTCGCTTATACAAGTTGTACATTGTCGTTTCATCTCAGTTTGAATTTAGAAATCTCACATTGCTTTCCACTCCACCAAAAATAGCAGGTAGCTCAGAAAAATATCCGGTCTCTCCTAGAATGTAGAAGACGTCCTTACAGTCCCGGTGTCTCTTGTTTCACTGAATTTCGACCACACAGCAAAAAGATACGATTTTTATAAGTTTTCAACGCTTTTATTTGTCGAAATCAGTTAAAAATATTAAAGCCATTACCTTCGTTCTTCGATTCAAAACTAGGTTTCGATTTCACGTCCAATCCTTTGCGCTTGAGCTCGATCCACCTGCGCTACGTTGTCGGGGCTGGAGAGGCGCGCCTGCGCCTGGAGGGGGGAGGAGTTCGACGGTGGCAGGAGGGAGGGGCGGCGGTTCAAAGGTCAAGGCTTTAGAGGGATGGATCTCGACGATGGCTACACGAGGGAGGTCGAATTTGGTATGGATGTGTAGAGGGAGATAAGATCTACGAAAAACTGAACTGGGGCATGGGTTTTTATCGAGCGTGGCGACCGAAAAAGAGGAGGGAAGCGGAGGAAGCTTTTCCACCTTCTATTCGCATCGGGGAGAGAGAAAAAAAAGACTGCACGTATTTTTTTTATATATAAATTTTCTGATTGGCCGGTGGTATATATAATTCCTAAAATAGGGTTTTCGCACACGGACTCCAAATCAAACCCAATGACTGTCGTCCCTAGCTAATTACCCTCATCCCGGACACAATGGGATATGTTTCGTAGGACAATTCGACCGTTTCAGTCATTTTTTCTACAAATTAAAATATAAACATTCAAATTTGAATTTGAACGTACATTTTAATTTGTCGGGGCCACATACTAACTCTAAAAATTCCAAAAAAAATATCTGACTTTGTTTTGTCGATACAGTCCCAACAAAACTGATTTCGTCAAATTTGGAGACCGTTTGAAAAATGGCCATATTCTGGTCGATCCAAATTGACTGTAAATCAACCAAACGCGTTATCTTCTGCCACGCTCACATATTAACTCCAAAAATTCTGGAACTTGGAACCTAGCAATAAATTGACATTCCTAAAAGACTAGATGATTAGTCGAGTACCTTACGTAGCGATGTAAGGCCTAGATACATAGCGATGAAAGACGTATGGAGTTTTTGCTAGAACCGGGGTTTACGATTAGCCGTTGACGGACGACATGATGTTGAGTCGGTCATACGATCAACGACGGTTTCAAAGCAAGATTGGCGGTGATAGCCAGAGTCATGGACGATGATTGTTTTGCTTGTATCGTCTTATGTAGATTATTCTACGTTGAAGGATACATCTCTTGGGTGCTTGTGTGATGTTGGTTTAGGCCTTTCGGGCTTGTGCTTGGGAGATTTTGATATCGAGTAGGATAGTCTACGCTTGATAACTGATTGCCATGAATGTACTGTTTGTTTCTACTTGATTGTTGTAAAGGCTATCACTGTCCGATGTGGGAAGCGGATTTGGGTTCTTTCTGATGACGTTGGTAGATTAGTTGATTAATCTATCCATTCTCATATACTTTATTGATGATGTTAGATAGTTGTTTATTGTTCATTAAGACTGTTGTCCTACTCAAGGTTTTATGTTTCCTTTTATTATCTTGGACTGTTCGTCCATGTGTGGATGGGCAGACTGAGTAGCAGGTGACAGGTAGTTGATCTTGATGAGGACGATGTTGCTGAGCGATGACGAGCTGGAGGCTTACGTATTAGTTTCCTATCACCTACTATTTGTTGTTTTTCTGCTGCTATGCTGATGTATTCTCTGAGTGACTTGTAGTGAGGCACTTTGTACAGACTCTTATAGTGTAATCCAATGTTGTACGGATATTTCATGGTGATATGAAAATGTTTAAGATTCTGCTCAATTTCATTTCACTATTATTGTCTGTTGTATATGTTCTATTATATTTTATCCTTGCGTTGTGAGTTATACGACAGGTTTCACTTATGTTATCCTATCCTGATGATTGTCCATAGCTGCCTGACACATCTTTCAACGCATTATTTCCCTTGTTAAGTGCAAGAATTGTGGGTGATCGTCACGTTAATCTTGGAAGAAAATATTATAAATAACGATAAAAAGTTTAAGTTCGACTGTAATTATAAATACGATTCAAAATAGTGTTATATGAGTGAGGAGAATTCACAATGCTAAAGCAATTAGATGAGAAGAATTGGTATATCCGTTTATTGTTAAATTTCTTTGTTCCATATATATTGTTATTATTTTAAGGTAGAACATGAACTTATATAACTAAAGCTTTTGAGATCAAGAAACAACTTATTAATCTTTTTTTATAAATTCAAGTGATTCAAAATCAATAAATTTTACTCAAACAACAATACGATAGTATGCTTACACCAAAAATATAAATAAATTAATATACACCAAATTATACTTTTCCTACACTCAACAAATTACAACACTACCTATATTTTTCAACATAATCACATCTTCATCTTGTTTTTCATTTTTCTCTATTCAAACAAAATTCAAAAATTACAAGGCTCAACTCTTTGGATAAAGTTTAATCTAACTCTGACGAAAAATAACGACATATCTTTCAAAAATCATTATCTAATTTGATTAATTAAAAAATAAATATATTCATAAACAAGGAAAAGAAGATGATCACCTTTTCACTTCCCTATCAACCTTACATTGAAATCCATAATTAAAACTCTTAATGTTCTTTTTAGACAATCAATTGTGATTTTAATTTAATGGATTAAAAAAACAAATTTTACCGTTGTGTGAAGAAGGAAATGACTAAATTATTTTAAAATTTAATTTAAAACAGGTGCCTGTTTACTTGTTAAGTAGCTATTTGAGCATAATCATCCTTCGGAATATTTCCAAATCACAAATATTGTCTCAAAATATCCAAATTTAGTGCATATCTGGACTTTGAATCATGCTTAGCATCAAACAATTTTCTTATGAAATTAGAAAATAGAACATTAGCTATGTAAAATGACCAAATTACGTTTTGTCACTTCCACGGATGAAGGAAATAACACGAATCCAAAATTCGCAAGCGCCCAATGTGATATCTCTTTTCCACTGTTTTTAACAAAAACTATTATGACTAAGCAGTGTATTTGATGGAACAAAAAAGTGGTATTACAAAGTTGTCGAAGGGTTTGAGCCTATTTGCCTCAAAAACAGATTTTGCTTGAAAACGATATTTTGAGTTTTTATTTCTCACATATTAAAAAAAATGTGGAATAAAAGGACGATAAAGGATGAAGTGAAAATTGTTAAGGATATGGACAACGTAAGATAGAAGGAAAGAAACAAGAGAAAATGAAATTGTGAAAATTCAAAAGAAATCGTTCTAGATTTTCAAAATAAATCGTTTTTTAAAATCCAATGTCTATAACAAAAAAAATTAAAATTGAAAATTACAACTAAATTAGTCATAAACTCAAGAATTTACGGCAACATCCAATTTATTTTATATTTGCAGTTTTTAGGTTTCAGCATTAATTAAAGATAATGAGAAAAGTAAACAAACATCATCGAAGATGAAAAAATGTTTAAAGTACGGCGTAGAGATTTGCGAAACAACAGAACGATGAATTGCCTCTTGTTATCTTGTTATTTCTCAAAAAGAAAGTAAAAGAAAAACAAAATCATTTTTCGCTTTTGTGTTAACTTCGCCTTTTACGATGTATTGTTCACACTTTTATACAGATGAACATCCGAAACAAAAAGGGTAAACTGAACTCCCCCCAGACTTTCTTTCTCAAAATGTTGTGCATGGAACGTGTCTATATAGGTAGATGAGCCTTGTATTCTAACACCTGCGTTAGGGTAAAAAAGGTCCACCCCATCAAGTCCGACCGTCTCCACCTACTGCATCTTGTTAAAAGGCCCACGTCCGACCGCAGTCATTTCAAGAAAACCAACCACAAACCGAGCCCTAAAACTTTAAACCCCACAGCAAATTCATTAGAACTAGAGCTGTGAACGGATACTTTCGGATACGGATAGTGTCATATCCGTATCCGCATCCGAAACCATTTTCGAATATCGGATATCCGCATCCGCGGATGCGGACGGATATCGGATAATTATCCGCTCCGCCAACGATTGATAAATCAATGAGCATAAATGAATTTTTTTAGCTTAATATTAAGCTTTTTCAACCTAACTGATTACGAAAGTGCTAAAAATAAATAAATATGATGATAATATATAATTTTGAGCAATTAACATGCGTTTAGTAGATTTTTAATTTTGCAAATTAATAAATTAGTATATTTAATTTTGTTAAAATACACATAATTTAAGGTATAATCGGGAACAAAAGCGGACGGATAATTTTCGGATGTGGATATGCCTATATCCGCATCCGCATCCGCTTTCCCGGATATCGGATATTTATCCGCTTTTCGGATACGGATGCGGACGGATTTCAGATTTTTCGGATATCCATTGACAGCCCTAATTAGAACAGCATTGCAGATTTTACAGACAGTGTTTCATATTTGACACTGATAACATGAGTTATCAATTATAGTTTTACATGAATTCCAATGAAAGGACAACATTAAGAGAAGTGCTAAAGCGACATGTATGGCGTAACCATCTGGGTATCATAGCTCATCCTGTGATATTAACGGGATTGCAAAATTGTGTAAGTATATATTGATTTGTCAATACAAAATATCAGAGGACAGCAATAGAAGAAAAAAAACTTACATGATAATCATCCATATAGTCCCTACGTTCTCTCTGCACAATTTAGCATTTGAAACTAACGGTCAAAAACCCGAATATTTGCTCATATTAACATCAATTGATTGATGAAGTTTTAATCCCATGAATTTTAGTCTACAGACTTGATGGAATATAACATTTGTAATAGGAAAAGTCTATGTAGACACATAAGTTAAACACAAACTGAAGGACACAAAATCTCAATTATTGGATTGCCCTCTAATTTCTAGTTCTCATATAAAGACAAATACATGGCTGACATTTTGTATCCTTTAATTTATATCAAATCTTTGTGTTCAACTAGCCGCCCTTAGTAGTATATACATACATTACGGACAAAAACCAGGTCTTTTATGCCAACCATTGACAAGAAAAAGAACTTGTAATTGGAGAAAAGCAATCTTATCATGTTTCAATCTTCTTTTTTATCTGGATGTGGAAAATAGCAACGTATGACTTGGGAACTCATAATTCAAATCAGCTTTTTGAGCATGATACTTGAAATTGTTTAATTGTTTCTCTTATAGCTCATGCTTATAAAGAGGAATAAATTATAAAAGCCAGTGTAATGGTAGAGATTGGAATGTGGTTAAGAAATGATGATATACAAGTAAATGCAGCGAAGGCGTACCCTTTTATACTTGTTTCTGTAATGGTCTCGATCACGATGATGCCGATCATGTCCTCTTTCTCTTTTCCTTCGCTCACCTTCTTCCCTTGCCCTGTGTGACTCCCGTATTACAGTTAACAACCCTTTGTTTAGCAAGTCCCAGTTACATGCAGAGAAGTATTTATGTGACACAGATGATTGCACGCTTTCAGATCTACAAACTCAAGTCAAAATTATGCTGTGGATATTGCATCAACATTGTTAGTACTGTAATCTGAAGTTTGAACATGATATTCCCAAATATGTGACATAACACATGATGCTTTGTATGACTGCATCATTTGGAGCAATACCAACTTATTAAAACTACACCACTGAATAGGTAAATTGGATTTATATGCACATAACATATGATGCTTTAGTTTATGTGCACATTTAGTAAAGATCATATAAATTGGGATTCAGAACATCCGGTACATTGTGCATGTAAATGCAACTTCTTTATATTTACGCAACCAGTGAGGTGGAAAGCCAAGTCAAAACCAATAAAAATGACATTTTGCACCTGAGCCATCACTTGCAATCCAATTTTGCATGGAAGAAAAGAACATCAATCGGGCTAATATTTAAGGAAGAAATGGAGATACTATAAGCTTAAATTTACATACTTCTTCTTCTTTAGCTCGGCGTTCCTTTTCTGCTTCTTCAAAGGCCTCCTTTTCATCCTAAAGAAACAATACAATTTATCGTATTCTTTGATTTTTTGAATAATTTTGCAGCTAATAAGTACTGAATTAAGCAGGGCAAGCTACTCACTTCTCTATTTCTCAGAACAGTTTCTTCAACAACCTCCTTTGCATACACTGGATCATCACATATTAGGATGTTGTCAAATACCGAACCAGCCTTTACCTGCATAAATCGGCTAAATGTAATTACAGATGCATCAAATATGCATAACATAGTTACAATGTGATTTAGTGAAATATGTTACCCGCCATACTTCGATGCCCACATACTTTATAGGTTTCAAAACATACAAATCAGGATCATCTTCAAACTCTGTCCCAAAAAAGGCAAAAAATACAAACATTTTATGACACAAAAAGTACTTGTATAAGAGAATCATGTGATCACCCAAAAAGAATGTCCTGACTGAACAGCTTGAAACACGGATTTGTCTTGATTCACATTCAACTCTAGTTAAATCAGAATAAATTACAATATAGGTATGCTTAATTAACCTGGATTGTTGATCCATGGGATCTTCCACTTTCCCTTGTAATTTGGATTCTTGATCCTCTGTAATTCATTCATGTATAAGTTGAAAAAAAATGAATATTTCACGTGCATGCGCAAATTTTGTACTTCCTTAAAAATATACCTTACGCTTCCATGGTCCTTTATATGCTGGATTTGGAACCTTTGGCGCTCTCCAAATGCCATCTTCATCCTCATCCCATGATGCAGGCTACAAAAAGATCTTATATTATGTTATCATCTCTGATAAAATAATTATTATAACATCCTTCCATCTACAAATATATAAATAAATAAATCCAGGCCCACCTTTTTGGCATTTGGATCAGGAATTTCAGATGGAATCGAGTCATACCCCTGCAGTATCTGAGAATTAGCATATAATTCATATTCAAGTTACTTATCAAGTTAATCTCTGCATCAAGTTACCTCAGGTTTAACAGCATCAGGATTGTCGATGTACTCTCTGTCGTCCCAATCTTTAGGCTGTCAATACAGAGAAAATATACTTGTCAACAACTTAATCATTCATAATTTTTAGCCAAAGATGGGTGATACGATAACTGTGAGTGGCTTCAACCTTTTTGGCATTGACATCTTTGATTTTTCATGGTGGAAGAATGTCCCAATCAGTGTACAAGCTTCCAGATTCTCTTTCCCGCTTATCGACTAACAAACTAAATGTGGCATCAGGCCTAAGTATAAATGTGTAGACGTGTGTTAATTTGTCTGTCTCACAATGCAGATCCTTCTTTATCGGATAATTTTGTCCTTGGTATGAAACAATTAGATGAAGCTTCTTTGTTTGAGTGCCACATATATCAGGCCCAAACATTAAACTGCGTAGACCAAAGTTAATAGTAGTTAGACTCAAATATATCAATAGGCGTAAAAATGTATAGGTAATGTATAACAACTAATTATACACAGAAGGTAATGATTATGGCCAATAAGTAATTAGCAAGAGCACACTCAAACACATGCACATGCACATACACATACAAAAACACAATTAATGAAGGCATGGTGAATTCAATGGTGTGAAAGTGTTACCACTGTTCATTTTACACTTTCTGTCAAAAGATGACTACTGACCTGTATGGAGTATCACCACCAAATTTTTTCTGATTCACATAACCAGACATGAGTTTAATATAACCCCCACCGCATTCAATATCCTGCTCAAATCTAATAGAATACTGAACAACCAATGTCCTGTTCTTGTTACTGAATTCAGGAATTTTTGCCGATATTGCAAAATGCTTTGCATCTGGGTATGTCTGAATGCCTGCGAATTTGCTAAAACAATAAAATCGCATAATTTCCAAAATAATAATAATAATAATAATCTATAAGATACTAAATTATATGGTCAGACTAATGTTGTGATTTGTGACATAAAATCAGATATGTTGATAGAGACGATGCGTGGATGTGCTTGGCGGTAGAGGAGATGGTGCAGCAACAGAAAGAAGGTTAGAAGGAGCAGTTTGGCGTTTGAGCGGATATATTGCTGGATTTTGACCCGGTCTTTCTGTGGCTTATCTGCAAGTATTGAGTGGATATATTCCTAATATATCTCTAAGAGGAAAACAGGATATTTTTTCTAGGCCTTCTATTCTCCTATAAAAGCAGCACATTGGGTTGGATTAATGTATGACCGAATAGAGTGGAGCATGCGTGCGTCTAGGGCTTGGTGCCCTAGGGAGGATTGGTGCCTCCAATTAATCCAAGGGTTAGCCGTCGTTCTTCATTATTCTACTTCTCCAACAAGAGTTGTAATCATCTAGATATTCTTTCCTTTTCTCAATAAGGTTATTGATTCTTGTAGTTTGTTTATTGTTGGTTGTTGAACCAATGTATGTAAACAAAATTCGTTTTGAGAATCAATAAAGAGGGTAGTTGGGTGGAATATCTTGTGTTTGCACATGTGATTTCATATCTGTGTTTGTTTCCATAGAAATCATTTTTAAGTAATTGGGTGAATAAGATCCTGGACGCTTCCGCAAAGGCGTAGTTTTCACAACAGTTGGTATCGGAGCTAGATCATCGCAAAGCTTAAAGTGGTTTTGGATTGGAAAAATTGGTTTTTGTTCGAAAAAATTGATTTTTTGTGAGAAAAAATTGATTTTTTTTTTTATGTTGGATATGATGGCGCTGTTGGTGATGACTAATTTTGATTGGGGATTTGAAGGCCTCAATGGTTTGGTTGATGGAGATGAAGAGAAGCCCTCCGATGTGGATGAGGGAAGATGGAAGAAGACGAAGATGTTGGCAATTGGTTTGGTTTGCCAGTACCTTGGTGATTCGGTTCATGTTTCGATAGGGGTCTTCACGTTGATAATGCTCGAGGAAGGAGCTCAGGTCAAGTGGTAGACGGGTGTTGATGTAGAAGGCGGGTGACGGTTGAAGAACCAAGTCCACAGCAAGGTGGAGAGGTTAATATGGTCACTGCTGATGGTCCTAAGGTGGAGGATCATGGTATCGACAAGGGTCTAGATATTGATGATACTCGAAGGATCCCGGAGATGAAAAGATCATGTCAAACGGAAGACGGATGTCGAGTTTTGAAATCCACAAAGACGATGGAGATCTTGTGGTATTGCAAGCATTTTTTAGACCGTTGGTGTATGCACGGTGCAGCTCATATGGTAGATGCATCTTTTGCAGACAGTGAGTTGTGTTTGTAATTGAGGTGCGGTCGTAGTCCTTTCAAATCGACTGGGTGTATCTCGTTGCCCGGAAATCGAGGTTAGTTTAATTGAGAGGTGTCGTCATTGAAAGAGCTAGGTGACTTGTTTGGTGATTGTTGGAGTGTTGATATGATTTCAGATTAAGGTGGAGCATTGTGATGGTGATTTCACATGTCCATGGAAGTCGGTTGACTTGTTGTTGATGTGATTTCATATCAAGGTGGAGTGTTGTGATTTGTGACATAAAATCACATATGTTGATAGAGACGATGCGTGGATATGCTTGGCGGTAGAGGGGATGGTACAGCAACAGAAAGAAGGTTAGAAAGAGCAGTTTGGCGTTTGAGCGGATATATTGCTGGATTTTGACCCGGTCTTTCTGTGGCTTATCTGCAAGTATTGAGGGGATATATTCTTAATATATCTTTACGAGGAAAACAGGATATTTTTCCTAGGCCTTCTATTCTCCTATAAAAGCAGCACATTGGGTTGGATTAATGTATGACCGAATAGAGTGGAGCCTGCTTGCGTCTAGGGCTTGGTGCCCTAGGGAGGATTGGTGCCTCCAATTAATCCAAGGGTTAGCCGTCGTTCTTCATTATTCTACTTCTCCAACAAGAGTTGTAGTCATCTAGATATTCTTTCCCTTTCTCAATAAGGTTATTGATTCTTGTAGTTTGTTTATTATTGGTTGTTGAACCAGTGTATGTAAACAAAATTCGTTTTGAGAATCAATAAAGAGGGTGGTTGGGTGGAATATCTTGTGTTTGCACATGTGATTTCATATCTGTGTTTGTTTCCATAGAAATCATCTTTAAGTAATTGGGTGAAGAAGATCCTGATCGCTTCTGCAAAGGCGCAGTTTTCATAACAGCTAATTCAACAAACTGACAAAAAATATCAATTACAGCGAAAATTGTAGTATGAAAAACAGAATTGTCAGATTTAAAGCAATGAGGGTATGTGGCATGCCTTTGTCGTCTGGATCTCCATACCATTTTCCTGATGTATGCTTGAATGATCCAGCTTTTCCTTCGCTTTTTTTCCAATCCGACTTGACCCATCGGCCCTCCCAACCCTCTGCTATGTAAGAAATACAATAAAAATCTTATTTATTAAGTTTAAAAAAATACGAACGAATATTTGCAGTATTAGCAGTATGCAGAAGACACAAAACGCCAATACTACCGATCATCATATCAATTTCAGACAAGAACACACGCACAGATGCAAGCCTTATCAAAGTCACAATTTGTGCATGCTTAAACTTTTTACATGATGTTATCGACAAGAGCTTAATGATTGCTATTACAGAAAGGATATATTGCACTTGCTACAATCCTTTTTCTTACATCTACATTGCTAATACTTGGTTCATGAACATGGTAGTTAATATTATTTCCTACTAATTTGAAAGTGATGGAATATAAAGGTTTCCTGACTGATCACATAACAAATTATCAAATGCAACTACATATCCCTCAAAGCAAAGAGTGTTGAGTAGCCTGCTATGTGGCCAACATCTACAACGTAAATAATCTGCCAATTGGCCAAAATCTACAAACATGTGATTAAGAAAATTATTCATTTTAGACATCCCCTCAACACCTGAATTAATTACCAAATTTCTGTGTTATGAGACTTGTCAATAGTTGCAAATTACAGCAATATAAGTACGTAGAATATCATATATAATTGAAGCAAAAGCAAACCATGCATATATTTATGTCCACTTAGTATTTAGTAAAATGGATTCATGAAAGTAATAGTGTAACATGGATAATCCAATAATTACTAAACAGAAAACTGAAGGAACAACTCAAAATGTCACCTCCAAATTAAACGTTCAGCTTGGAAATCCAGAAGCAACATATTTGCTTCAAACTTACTTAAAGATTAACTCTAGTGAATCATACTAAAATTAGACAGCAAAATATACAAAGTAGAAGCTAAAGAGAATACAGTAGACCTTCAAATCTTTCTTCAAAAATAACTTCACCGATCGAAAAATTTATGAGTAGGCTGATAAGTAGAAAATTCAATAGCTGGGATTTGAACTTGAACTTGAAGTACTGGGATTTGGAAACCCTTGCCTCCGCCATTTTCTGACCGATGAGATCGGATGTTGGTCAAGGTCAGACATACAGAAAGGGAGTGTATAAAACGGGGCTTGCGAATCATGAGGTCGGGTGTTAAAGTCAAGGTCAGACACATCGAAAAGGTGTGTATAAAACGGAGCTTTGTTTGGAAATATTTCGGCTGTGCCACTACGTAAATTTCAGATTTAGAAGACATCGGCTTTAGTGGTGTTTTTAGCAAGAGCAACTCCAAAAGTGCTCAATTTATACCCAGAATCATGAATTAGAGGGGGCAAATGCTCCCCAGCAGATGTTGGAGCACGTAATTATTAAGGTTATTATTCAGTAGCCAATACTGAATGGGTCCGGCTATTGCCACCCCTGTATATACTCTTCACACCCCACTGATTTATAAAGAAAATACACACCCCGCTTTTTTCTCCTCCCACCCCATCTATTTCCAAATGTGTCCTTCCTTTTAATCAAACTGGTTTTATTTTTTCTTATTTCAATCTGCGTTTTCCTTCCGTTGGCTATCTCTCAGAAAAAATAAAATAAAATCTGAAATGTTATTGTGAGATATTGTCGACTGAAAGCGTTGTCATGGGTAAATACTAATGTAATTTCGTTTTACTAACTTTATGCAAAGTATAATTTTGGAGTAGACTTGAATTTGCAAATTTATACGCTTAATTTTGTCGTTGTTTTTATTTTTCTGTCGTTGGTCGTGAGTTTTTGAATTATTTTAGGGGACTTAGGTTCTGTTTATATAAAATCTCCGAACAACATGTTTTGACTAGTAGGTTATTTGAAATTTTGAATTGTAATAACATCAAGAAATAACATGGATTTATATATCCAATTAATTTTCAAATGGTAAAATTGAAATTAGTATTTTTAGAATTTTAGGCGGGGGGTGAAGAGCAAACAATGGGGTGGAAATAGTCGGACCCATACTGAATTTGAAATTGGTCCCCAACGCCGAAATTATCAGCGCTAATTAAGAGATACATCGTATATGAGGAACGCAGCCGATAGTTTTTCATTTGGGTACTTTTGGCATAGGTCCTTATTAAGGTTTAAAATACATGAAATGTCCTTCACTAAATTTCAACGTAAATTAGGTCCATGTTTTTTATCCCTGATTGTTGCAGACATATCAACAATATTTCATAAAAGTTGCTGACATATCAGCAACTTTTATGTACACGGTATAAAAATTGCTGACGCATCGGCAATTATTTACAAAAGTTGCTGACATTTCAGTAATAATGTTTCACGTTTTTGTGCACAATATAAAGTTGTTGACATATCAACAATTATTTATAAAAGTCGTTGATATTTCAGCAATAATTTTTCCTTTGTTTCTGGAAAACAGGTATCGAATTTACAATGAAACTTCACCATCAAAAGTTGCTGACATATCAGCAATTATTTTCTTTGTTTCTAGAAAATAGGGACCGGATGTACAATGAAACTTTGACAGAGACCGACTTTACAATATGAAAATATAAAAGGGATGCCTCCCTATTTTTCACTTTTCATTTTATCTCTTGTATTATGTACATGGGCCGAACATTTATTTAGCCCAATAGCTTTTAGACTGTGTTACCGTGTATTATGTATACACGTTCCATTTGTACAGTTTATTTAGTTCAAAATAATACAATCGATCTTCTTCTCCATTTTAACCTAAATACATTTTTTCTACATTACTATTGTAACACCCCACATCTGTTAAAGTTACTCACAAAGGGAATGCCTTAACTTCAATGGAGTATTATGCGTACTGGAACAGAAATATTACAAGACAGACATATATAAAACAGCGGAAAATAAAGTGGAAGTACTTCAAATCATTTATTAAATATAAATGTTTACAAGAAAAGCCCATCAACTTCCAATACCCAATTTCATAGTTAAAATATCTGTCTTGCTCAAAAACAAAGAAGCATAAAATCATACATGAAAGAGCCTTGGAGCTTGGTAAGATCCGAACTAAGTTGTATTCCCACCCTGTGAACCTACGGCGCGGGGGGGGGGGGGGGGGGGGGAAGAAAAAGAGGCGAAACAAAACGGGTCAGTCATAAAGACTGAGTAAGTCCTAGTGACTTTCAGCATAAAAATAGGTAAAGATAACATGGCATGAATAAACTGAAAGTAAACATAAGCATGATGACAAGGTAGGCAAGATAAACTAAGACAACAAGATAAACTATGATAACAAGGTAAACTAAGGTAATAAGATAAACTTCGGGCACGATGAAACAAGTATAACGTCCTATAATTCCTATCAAGTATCTCACCGCATGGTTTCTATCAAGAATAACATCGCAAGGTTTCTAAGCTTTACCATTAAAACGATATCTATTTGCTCTGCACCACCTAACTAGCATCCTCATAAGTGTCTTACATGGAATGATCCGTATTCCTACTAGTGTCCCAACTAGTGTCATGTGTAACAAGGATCTGTACCCCCTACTAGTGTCCCAACTAGTAGCCCGTGTTATATAATAATTACAATGTGATCCCAATCCCCGCAATTATGGTAGCCTTCAGGTGTACATCGATTTTGAGGATTCCACCTCGATCACCCCAATGACCATGTATATATTCGATGCACCCTTACTACCTTATCGATCGGCTCCCTACTTGACCTAGTTCTCGTTTGTGTCACGCGGCCCCCTACTTGTAGATACCTGTGCTGGTCCCACCATGGGGTGTATCAAGTCCCATGGTGGCAACCCTGACATAATCAAGATGCATAGCTTTATACCTACTGATGCCCAGTGGCTAAATTTTCTACGCTGAAGTGTGTGCACGCCCGCACTCCGTTATGACCTGCACTGCTGCACCAACCGCCGCTAATTTGACCTCTTATAATCAGCTCAGTAATCGTGCCCCACCCTGCCTAGCTCAGGGTTCCGTTGATACCTAATGTGGGTTACTGCTGAAATGGGTCCCCGTTACTAGGTTTTTCTAATGGTTAAGTCGGTGGGCCTATATTCTCTGATATTACCCACCAGCCCTGATGTGTACTTAACCCCGCTACTGATTCAAGCATGTGTATTTAATGGTTAAGTGTATGTGGGCCTATATTTACTAATATTACCCACCAACCCGATATGTACTTAACCCTTCTACTCGTTATGTTACCATGGTTAAGTGTTTACCTTAGTTGACTTAACCTTTCTCGCTTATTATGTTTGATTGGTTAAGTGTGGTTTATTAACTTAACCTCATTCGTCTATCTGGTTACATTGGTTAAGAATTTTCTTGTTAACTTAACCCCGTGTGTTACTTAACCCTACCACGCATCACATCAGATTGGTTAAGTGCATGTTAACTTAACCTCATCCACTAGTCATATTATAATGGTTAAGTGTTGTCAACTTATTCAAGTTAACTTAACCCACCCGCTTGTCCTGTTATGTTGGTTAAGTGTTACTACTTAACCGCAACCACTTGTCTAATTACCCCCATCATATTAGTTAAGTGTTCTTATTAACTTAACCTCACTCTCTAGTCCAGTTTAATCATGTTATAATGGTTAAACATTTGCTTAACCTTACCCACTCCCGTAGTCAACATATTAAATTGGTTAAGTGTCCAGATTAACCTAATCATATTACTTAACCCACCCATTTATATCATATTGGTTAAGTGTTCTTATTTACTTAACCCTACCCACTAGTCTAATTACCATGTTACGTTGGTTAAGTATTACTATTCGTATCTCCATATGTCACCCACATGTCACCCACTTAACCCCCATGTCCCACCACATGTTTATCTGGTTAAGTATTTCTTAATTCATTAAGGCCGTAACCTTATAAAGACCTCTCACATTAGACTGACATTTATGGCAGCTGGATTTGCCGGGCGGGTCCGGGCAGTCTTACACCATAAAAGAGTCTAACCTCGTGTCTTTACAACTGTTACGCTTTTAATTTGGGCCTAGGACCTCTCACATTGGGCTAACATTTGTGACTACTGGATTCGCCGGGCGGTTCCGGGCAGGTTTACGTCACAAATGAGTCCAAACTCGTGTCCTAAGCATTGATTATCACTTATAATCTTTTACCCCAATTTGAATTTGTTTTCCCCTATTCAAATTATCAATTAATTCCTAATTTAACGATGTCCATAATTGACTCAATTATGTCTATCTATTAATGGTATGCAAAATCATACCAATTTTATCACAATTTATCTTATGCCATTAAAGGCAGCTTATCTCAATTTATATTTATCCCTCCTTTAAGGCTATTACATGCCAACTACCCAAAACCCACTTAGGCGTGTTCATATTAGCCCTTTTTCAAGACATAAATTATCATATGTGTTTCAACTACAAATCTCACATAATTAACATATGCCCAAGTTCTAGATTACATATCAGTTTTACCTATGCCCAATTCATACCAAATCTACATATGTTCAGTTCATGCCTGTTTACATGTATGCCAAATTTATTTATGCCTAATCTTAGACAATTTACATATATACCAAGTTCCATGCCTTTTTATACATATATCAAGATTCATAGTTTACATGTTTACAAAGCTATGCCCAATTCACATAGATCGATTTTTAGCCAAATATATGTATCAATATCCTTGCCATATTTTACATAGGTCAAGTTTCATACCCAAATCCGATGATTCATGATGTAGTTATCCCAAGCTATAATCTTTTTGTTTCAATACATGCCAGTTGCCCAAGTTCATAATACACGTTTATGCCAATTATAAAGTTTACAATCGCTTTCATGCTCAAATTCCATGTATATAATATTTATGCAAATTTTATCATAACGAGATTATACCAAACTTTACAGATCTACCCCAAACTTGCAAATTAAATGATAATATCCAATTTCATGTTGCCAATTATTAATCATATCCATATAGGCAATAATCCCATATTTCCCCCGTATACATCTCGTATGCGAATTGCGATTTTAGGCCAAGGTCCGAAGTTGACCAAGGTTCATCAAAAGAAAATAAATAGGGGGAGGTAGAAATTTGCATAATAAATAGATAAGAGAGAAAAACAACATCATGATAAGCATAAAGATTAGAACTTGATGATAACATCATTACGAATCAAGAAAACTGCTGAATAAATTACAAACTTGTCATGAGAATAAAGGTAGACAAGGCTCAAAACTAAAGATTCAAAAAGCAACAGGAATAGATCATACTTAATCCAATTCCACTTTAATTCATGGCCACATTATAATTAAATATTTAAATCGGAAAGCAACTAGAACTTACAGAGAACGGCTAATGAATTAGGGAGTGAATTTGTCGTAGGAAGTTGCAGTGTCATTGATTTATCCCCTTGAATTTGTTGTAGAAGCATTGATCATTGATTTGATTTGGGTTTGAACGCTTAAGCTTTAATTTGGAGACGGCGGCCATGGCTCAAGAGAGATTCCAGCAGCATTTAGGTGTAAGAATGATTTGTTATGAATTATGTTAGGTCTAGGTGTTATTTTATAGGTGTAGCAATTCATTTCAGCCATCGGATTAACCCTAAAACCCATCTGGACCATCAAAACTCATCCCGGGCCTCAAAAATGGGTTCTGGGCCACCCCAGGCCGACCAAGTCGAGCTGTACAGGGGGGAGTCGACACGGGGGGGGGGGGGGGGGTAGGTCAACTTGGGTGTCGACACTACAGTCGACACGGGTAGTCTGCCAGAAGGTCTGCTGAAATCTTGTTTTGGCCATATCTTGGTCATACGGACTCCGATTTTCGAAAACTCGGACACTATTTCGCTTATTTTTCCGAGAGGAACGCAATGGTGATGTCCATTTTACCTAATTCCTGATTCTTGAATTAGTTATCCTTATTTTACTATCTTTTCCGTTACATACGCCGTTATCGAACTAATTTTTCTTCTCTTCCATGTATTAATTAATTCTCCTTATGCATCACCATTATTTACCTATCATAAGCATATTTTCATATATTTTATTTCATTTTTAATTATATTAAAAAAAAACGGGGTGTTACAACTATTTTGGGATCAGAGATATTATTTATTGCCTAACAACATACATCTCTGTGTCGCTCCATTCAACTCTTCATTTGTGGTGGGAACTGATTCTCTCCTCAGATATATTTCATCATTGGAGAAGAAACAGTGTTGTTGATTAGTGTCATGCCTTAACCTTGCATATGGTTGCAACATAATGCCATCCTGATATGTAAAGAGGCTGCATCTTTCTCAAACAAGCACTGTTATATTTCGTAAAGATCAAGAATTCAATCAAGAAAAATAAGAAATCAACCTGAAACTTTACTGAGCCGTTCAGAGATTCAATCAGTTTCTGCCATCATTCTGAATCACACGGTTCCTTCAGTAATTCTTCAATGCTCCTTCTTGATTCTTCTAACATTTATTCTCAATCCTTTTCATCAACCTTTCTATTCTCAGTTGTTCTTCATAGCGAACAATAACTCATCAGCAACATCAGATCCATGAATTGGTTCGAATACAACTAATACTCCTGTAGATAATTTGATCAAGACTGTTGTAAGTCCACAATCTCAGTTAATAACTGTTCAACTTGATGATAACAACTACATGTTGTGGAAATTGCAAATTGAAACTACCGTACAAGATACGTACTCGAAAGATTTATCATGGTACCATCAGTGTCCCATGAAAATTCATCACTGATCAAGCCAACAATGTAATTCCTAATAAAGAATTCAATAAATATCATAGGCAATATAGACTTATCAGTGCATGCTTGCTTTCACCAATTAGTGGAAAGCTTCTATCCCAAGTTATAGGTTGTAAAAATGTGAGTGAAATTTGGAATACAGTGGAAAAATCCTTCAATAATCAATCATATGCCAAAGTAATGTTCTATAAGAGGCAACTACATGAATTCAAGAAAAAACATCACTATGAGAGAATATCTAAGCTAGATTAAATCTATATGTGATATGTTGGAAGTTGCTGGGCACAAATTGCCCGATTCTAAACAAATTCTTGGTATTTTAAATGGTTTAACTGAAGAATATGAAGCAGTTGAAGAAATTATTGCTTCACGAAATGAATTTTCATCTATAGATGATGTTCATGCAATTCTGTTTTCTCATGAAGTAAGGCTTGAAAGCAAAAGATCCCAAGACTGTGGCAACAATGTCAACTATGCTGCTAGCAGTAATAAAGGTAAAAATCAGAATAATGAAAATGATCAAACCTTTTAAGTGGTCAATCATCCAGAGGCAGAGCAGATGGAACAGCAACACCTACCCCCTTTTTAAACATTATTTTGTTTGCTAGTGCTGCAGGGCCTGGATTTACCGGTTTGTTGGATCGTTAGTACTTGGTTCTTCAGGCTTTGGACTTGCTGTTAGTTTCATGGAGCTTTCTCTTGGTTGTGTTGCTGGCTGCACCTGTCTTGGGTATAGTTTGCCCTGTTCAGGGGTCTTCAGCCTTGTCTTTATAGCAGTTTAGTTGTGCGGTCTTCTTGCCTTCCCGGTCGCATTTCTACTTTGCAGTGGTCTTCGACTAGCTGGTCGTCTGCTCTATCCTGGTTCCGTCTTCGTTTTGGTTCTTCTTCTGTAGTAGTACTTTTGAGACTGTTTTGGTTGTCATGCTACTTTGCTTTTTGAGTGATTGTTGTATTGTGTAGGAATATATATACTTCAATATCGGGCAGTGGCCTTGCCGGAACTCGATTTTGAAGTAAGATGGGCGGTGGTTTGTCCGGAGCTCATCTATCTATCTTTCTATACATACAAAGAGTCATTTTCCGAGTATATTATTTATATTGGTTACCCTCCAGGCATGTTGGCAGTTTTTGAGGATCTTTTGTTCCTTTATATATATACATACATACTCTTTTTTGTGGAGAAAAAAGAACAGCAACATCAATCAACCTAAGTGTTAGATTTGTGAGAAAGTTGGACAAACATCCCCCAGATGCTTTTTCAAATTTAATGCAAATTATTCAGTGAACCAGAACACAAGCAATCAAAAAGGATCTAATCCCAGTGCCAATCTAGCTCAAGCACAAAGTGATGCTATCCACCTGAATCATTAAGAAACCAAGGTGAAAGTGTATAAATTGATCACACGACAGCTAGTATCCGGATTCTGGATCAACAAATCATCTCACTAAGAATAATCATGGAAACAAAGATTACAAAGGTAATAACTCCATTTGCATGGGAAATGGTAAGCATGTAAATATATCTCATATAGGTAAAGGCGGTATAAATGGAAAACAACAATTATTTCTGCATAACTTATTAAGAGTTCCTGAAATCAAGAAAAATTTAATAAGTGTATCTCAATTTGCTCGAGATAACAATGTATACTTCAAATTCTTTCCTAATTACTGTACTATTAGAGACATACTGACTAAAACTATTTTACTATAGGGTGATGCAGTGAAAGGACTATATAAGTTCAATTTGCAAAACTGCAATAAAACTGATAGTAATGCTTCATATTGCAATGTATCTGAAGTTAACAGTACTAGTAATAAAATGTAACTGATGATAACAGTACTAGTAATAGAAAGTGTGTCTTTGATTCATGGCATTATAAGATTGGTCATCCAAATGCTGATGTAGTTAAGAGAATTCTTCTTGATAACAAGATACCCTTTGATAATGTTCAATGCCATATACTTGTGAATATTGTCAAATGGGCAAAAGTCACAAACTGCCTTTCACCGATTCAATGACTCTTTACACTAAACCACTTGATCTCATTGCAAAAAATTTATGGGGTCCTACACCCGTTAATTCTAATTTTGGATTTAAGTACTACATATCCTTTATTGATGCATATTCTAGATACACTTGGTTATACTTACTTAAATCTAAATCTGATGCTACCAGTGTCACTCTGAATTTTATCAAAATGATTGAAAATTAGTTTAACTGTAGTGCCAAAATCTTTCAATCCGATGGAGGAACTGAATTTAAACCTCTTAGCAAATATTTTCAAGATAAGGGAATCATTCATAGAATAACATATCCCTATACTTCTGTACAAAATGGTTTGATTGGAAGAAAACACATACATATTGTAGAAACATGGTTAACTCTATTAGCACAAGCTGCTCTACCCTTTAAGTTTTGGCCAGAATCATTTAACTCTGCTGTATTTTTAATAAATAGAATGCCAACCAAAATTTTAAGTGGTGTGAGTCCATTAGAAAAAAGTTATAGCGTTAAACCTGATTACAACAGTTTAAAAATCTTTGGATGTTTGTGTTATCCATACTTAAGACCATATAATACAAACAAGCTTGATTTTAGATCAAGGCCTTGTACATTTATTGGTTATTGTACTCAACAAAAAGGATACAAGTGCATAGACTCAAAAGGTAAAATTTTCATAAGTAGGTATGTTATTGTTGATGAGAATATTTTTCCCTACAAGCAGCCCAATATGAAAACAACAATGAAAGTGTACAATCAAAAGGTTTCAATACCTGAACTGCCTGCACTCAATGAAGTGTGGGAGAAGAGCAGTTTCATTAAGGCTACTGAACCTCAAAATGATAACTAGAATCATGCTGATGGCCACTATGAGTTATCCATCCCCGCCAATCAGCAACCTGATGTAATTAGTGTCAATAGAAATCAAGTCAGCAATAATCAAACTATCGATGACATTGTTAACAATGATGGAAATAATACAAGTACTGAAACTACTCAAGTAGAACAAGAAAATGTACTAGTCAATACTCCTCACAATCAACCCAGCCATCATATGATAACCAGGACTAAAAGTGGCATCTTTAAGCCAAAAACATATACTGCAAGCATCAACACTGATGAACCTGACAATTTCAATCAAGCTATTAAAGACAAAAACTAGAGTGCTGATATGAAAGAATAATACAATGCTCTCATCAGAAACAATACATAGGAGCTAGTCAATCCACCAAGCAATAAAAATATAATTGGTTGTAAGTGGACATTCATATTAAAGAGAAATGTCGATGGGTCAATCAATAGATACAAAGTAAGGCTTATTGCAAAGGGTTTTACTCAAGAATATGGTTTTGACTTCAGTGAAACATTTTCACTAGTGGTGAAACCATCTACTATTAGGCTAATCCTTTATATAGCTTTAAATAATAATTGAGTTATAAATCATTTAGATGTGAATAATGCCTTTTTGAATGGTCATTTGCAAGAGGAAATCTACATGCAACAACCACCAGGATTTATTCAAAATGAAAGCCAAGTTTGCAAACTGAATAGAGCAATCTATGGTCTTAAACAGGCATCAAGAGCATGGTTTGATAAAAATCAGAACCACACTTAACTCTATGGGCTATAATCTAACTATATCTGATACCTCACTTTTTATAAATATCAACAACTTATCTACCATTTATATACTAATTTACGTTTTTGATCTTATTATTACATGCAATAACAGTGAGGAGATCAAGAAACTAATCGAATACCTAAATGATCAATTTTCAATTAAGAATCTTGGCAGTGCTACATATTTTCTAGGCATTGGAATAAAAATGGATTTTATCTACAGAAATGCATTTAAGTCAATGGAAATACATCTCAGAATTACTTACTAGAGAAAACATGCATGAAGCAAAGCTTCAGCTTACACCAATGATATCAAATCAACACCACTATAAAAAAAGGGAGAAGCCATAGATAATATAAATCAATATAGAAGTGTGGTGGGTGCATTATAATATGCAATCATCACACGACCTGATATATCATTCAGTGTTAACAAAATGTCTCAATTTTTGCAGAATCCTCTTGATGAGTATTGGAAAGCTATTAAAAGAATTCTAAGACACTTAAAGGGAACAATCAACTATGGCTTGTCTCTCAAAGTTAGAAACAACTTCAACAGATGATGTTGATTGGGTAGTAGATCAATAACTAGCTATTGCACATATAGTGGTGATAGCCTAATTTCATGGTGTTCAAAGAAGCAAACTACTTTTTCCAGATCCAGTACAGAGGCTGAATACAGAAGCGTAGCTAGCACTACTCTAGAGATATTATGACTTCAATCGTTACTAAAAGAACTAAAGATTACCTCAAGTAAGAAGTGTAACAACCCGTAAAATCTGAGCCAATTTAAAAATTTAAATTTGGCTATTTTAGTGAATTTTGGGTATTTAAAATAATTTATTTTAAATAAAAACGACTAAAAATCTATTTTAATTGAAATTAGAACAAATAAATATATTCTAAATATATAACGCGCTTGAAATGGTGCGGTAGTTTGAAAATTCGATTTTAAACTTCAATTAAATATATATAATTCATTTTAAAACAGGAAGGGGACGACCCAGAAAAATTTAACTATGTTTAACAAAATCTTTCTAACTAAAGTGAAAAACTTAAATTTCACAAAGTAAATTAAAAGTTATGGCTAGTTGAAGAATTTAAAATAGTCGCTATGGAGCTTATATAAATTTATATATATTTTAAATATATATTTAGCCCTTAAAAATAGCCATTTTGCAAACGACCTCCGTTTTCGACGAAACCACTTTTGTTGGATCCAGAATGTCAATTTATTACTATGTTCCAAGTTCCAGAATTTTTGGAGTTAATATGTGAGCATGGCAGAAGATATCGTGTTTTGTTGAATTACAGTTAATTTGGATCGACCAGAAAATGGCCATTTTTCAAACGGTCTCAGAATTCGATGAAATCAGTTTTGTTAGGATCGTATCGACAAAACAAAGCCAGATATTTTTTTTTTTTGGAATTTTTAGAGTCAGTATGTGGCCCCGGCAAATTAAAATGTATGTTCAAATTCAAATTTGAATGTTTTATATTTTAATTTGAAGAAAAACTGATTGAAACAGTCGAATTGGCCTACGAAACATATTCCATCATGTCCGGGATGGGGGTAATTAGCTAGGCACGACAGTCGTTGGGGTTGATTTGGAGTCCGTGAGCGAAAACCCTATTTTTGAATTAAATAAATATATCGGCCAATAGTTTCTTTCCATTCATAATTTAAAAATCCGAGAATTTTAATTTTCTCTCTCCCCGACTCGTGCGAACAGCGGAAAACGATCGGAAACTTCTCTCTTCGATTTCTCCGCAACCACTCAACGAAATCGCGTGATTCTTGATCCATTTTGAAGATCTTCTCAAGAGCTTCACATCCATATAAAGATTGGATTTTTTCATCGTGTATAGAGGCCGAAACACCTCCGTGAAGATCTCGACTTTGGAGCTCCGCCGCCACCGCTGGACGCCGTCGAAGTGGACCCCACCCTCACGTGCGCCTGGGCCTCTCCAAGCTCTTCGACACTACATCGGCTGATTGACGCAAAGCCTCATGGATTTCGCAAAAATCGCGACCCTAGTTTCGAACAGTTCACTGAGGTAACAGCTGTAATTATATTTTAGTGTTTATAACACTTTAAAGCGCTACGAATTTTGATTTCACGGTAAAAATCATATCTTTTTGCTATGTTGTCGAAATTCAGTGAAACAAGAGACATCGGGACCATGAGGACATCTTCTACATTCTAGGAGAGACCGGATATTTTTCTGAGCTTGCTACAATTTTTGGCAACACGAAAAGCAATGTGAGATTTCTAAATTCAAACTTGACTGGAACGGCGATGTACAACTTGTATAAGCGAAGTATAAATTATATAAGCGTTGTACACCACATGCATGAGCGTTGTATAAATTATATTAGTGATGTATAAATTGTACATGCGTTGTATGAACCATATACTGCGATATGATCGTGAAATGGAAATATATATGTTATATATATATATACATAGCTCCCCTCGTCCACAAACCATGGGCGATATATTTTGGTTGTGATTGTTTCGATTGTTGTTTGGATTTGACTGATTGTGATAGTATCAATGTTGGAATCGGGTATAGCGTTTAAGTATTCTCTGGTGTAGATGTTATATACATGTTTGAAATAAATTGTTTAGCTGATAAAAATCACAATTTTATTATGTATATGATGTATATAGTGTATACAAGTTTGAAATAAATTGTTCAGATAGTAAAAATCACATTTTTATTACGTATATGACTATATAAAATATACAGTTTTGAAATAAATTGTTTTAACAAAAAAATAACCTTTTTACTATATATACGAATTATATAAAATATACAGGTTTGAAATAAATTGTTTTCAAAATAAAAATTACATTTTTATCATATACGTGAACTGCTAAAAATAATCAGGTGTTGAAATAAAAATGTGTGAGTTAAAAATAGTATTTTTAACATGTGTATAAATTTAAAACAGTTGGAAAATCGTCGTTTGAACTGTATATATATATATATATATATATATATATATATAAATTAAAATAAATCAAATAACGACGCTGCAGTTCGCGTTTTGAAATCTGAACTTCAAACGGATATTACGAGAGATCCGACCGTCGGATTTTCTCGAAACTGGAACCGTTGGATCCGCCTCGGAAAGATATTTCAAATGGTGTAAAATTTGCCAAGATCCAAAGGTTGGATTTTCATATAAGTGTAAATCAAATCTGAAGAAAAACAGCGCCAGTGCCGCGTTATGGCGCGTAACGTCGTTTAATTAAAACGAGCTTTTTTTAAATAATTAAAAATAGTGAAAAATCGTCATAAAATATATATAGCGATATGGACTGAAGATAAATCGATTTCACTTGGTTTATCAGCTATTTTGATGGTTGGATGTGTTTGGCGTGAAAATTAGACTAAAAACAACTGTTTTAAACTCTAAATATACGTGAATTATTTGAAAGGACCGAGTTAACTCTCGTTTCAAATAATCGATCGACGATAAGAAGTCGAAGATACGAAGACGGTGAAAGACCGATGATCTTCACGTCGAAAGGATGGGTTGCTTCTGTTGACCATGATGGGAGTAGCTACCTTGAAAGGGTTACAATGGTGGTCGTCTGGACGTACGTGCAGATTGTAGGGATATTCGAGGAATAAGGTTCATCCGGTTTCGTTCAGACCCAGAACGGACTTGTAAATGGATGTGTGTCTGACGTTGTGGATTGACAACGTGGCATGCAAAGATGTTGTGATCAAGGCTTTTGTTGAAAAGCAGAGTCTTGTGGTTGATGATCAAAGCATGGCTTGATATAGCCGGCTTTGTGTATAGCGTTGATTCGCGAGCCTCACACCCCGGTATGGACCAGAAATGGGAGAGGAAATCAGGGAGGGCATGTGTTTTCTTCTAGCTAGAAGTGGTGTCAGTGCTAAAACTGGCTGACATTTACTTATGTGGATGATGGATTTAGAGGCGCCTCGGTTAGATCGGACGATCCGGGTCTGATGGTTTGGTCGATATATGACCAGTTTTCGCCCCGTAGGGCGGGAGAACGCAATGTTCAGGCATTTTAATCCACATCGGTGGACCGGCACTAACGATCCAAGGGCCCACCTGAGTCTGGGTCCTGAGACATGGTAGGCTAGATTATCTCGAATCGGTGAGGACGATCCCTGGCCTCGGTTCATGATGGAAATCCAAACTTCCAAATACGGCATCGTGCGATTTTGATTGTAAACCTATATATGGTGACATGATATATGGTACCCATGCCGTCCATGATTGATAGTTATGATGAAAATTGTTTCTGAAACATATATACACTAGTAATAATATCAAAAGATTTGTTTTACTCATATGAAGCATATTTGGCCATTATAAGGTAAAACTCTATCCTCTGGTTTGTGTTGCATTATGTGATGGGACCTGAGTCTTATAATGGCTTCACTTTTCTAAAAAGCATCGCGTTGTTTAAAGATTTACTTTATCACTTGTTCTGGCAATCCAATGGAGTAAACCCGTTCCGCGAAAGCGGCGTGGTCCAGTGATTAGCCTTATTATTAAATAGGTTAAGTAAGATTTCTCATACCAGTCCCATGACTGACTCGTAATCTGTTTCACCTTGCAAACTCGGGTGCCCTATTTTCCACACGAGCGGCCTTGTATTCAGGTTTAGCTGGCTCTTTCTGGATAGCTATGGAGCTGGAGCTGGACTTTATCATATCTATTTTGTTGTTCAGTCATTATTATGTATATTATGTTTGTTTCCGCTGTAGACATTTTATATAAGCTGAGACTGTATTTTATACTAAGTGTGATCCTATACTGTGTAACTCTGATGTTTATGTTTATCCAGTGTATCTGTTGTACATTCTTTGGTGTAATGACTTATTTCTGTTCTGATATTACCGTTTATGTGTTATATTCCAAAGACCTTGTATTTATATTTTTTGTACTAAGTGTGTTGTACATTCTCTGGCCTTGTATTCAGATTTTTTTCTTCTAAATTTGAATGTTAATTTTCAAGTAAATAGTGTTGTACGACTTCTTTTCCATGTAATTTATAATATGCATTGAAAACGCAAAACACAAGACTTGTTTTATGTTATAATTACGATATAAAGTATAATACAAAATGTTTTATTTGTCAATAATATGTTGGAATGTTTTTATTGTACAACTGAAAGAAAATCGAATAAAATTTTATTGTTAGATATTTAATAATTGTATCTATATGTGTATACATATGCATATATATATATATATATATATATATATATATATATATCCGAAAAAATAACTTGGTATGCATTTACGCATATGTATACGTATATATTGTAATTCATTGAATATATACTTTAATTAGTTAGTATATTTAAAGTGTATATATAATTTATTCACGTGCGTGCGTGTGCGCACTATTGGGATTTTGTGCACAAATTGCTCTGATACCAATCTATTGTGCGAAAACTACATAAAAATACTCTTATATCAATTTGCTGGGGTTTTGTGCGCAGCGAAAAAGACAAAACACCAACAAAAAAAAAATCTTTTTCACCCAATCATTTGAAGATGAATTTGATTGAAAATAAACTCGAAAAATAATAGCAATACACAAATATTCCACCCAACCACCATATTTATTGATTCACCAAAAACAAATTTTATTTACACTCAATGGATCAAAACCAAAAATAAACAAAATACAACTGAATCACTGGTAAGACCGAGAAAGGGAAAGAATACTAGATGATTACAAATATTGTTGGAGAAGAAGAGCAAAAAAGAATGACAGCAAATCCTTGAATCAACCTGAAGGCACCAACTGTGTCTACCAACAGTAAATATAAAGAACTAATCTCAGCCCTATTTCTGACTTCTTTCTCTCCTAGGGGAAAGCCCTAGAGGAGCACAACCTCTCCAGATATCTCACATTGTTTCTGATATTTTGATATAACCAAGAAGGCTGCATATATATAGGAGAATAGAAGACCTGAGCAAATATCCAAATTGCCCCTTCAAAATTTCTCTAGAATATAATCTTTTATTTCTTTCCATATATGACAAAATCAATCAGTCAATCAATCAGATCAATTAATAGATTACATTCCTCTTCAAAAAATATTTGAATCAACAAATTCAACACTCCACCTTGATTTAAATATCACATAACTCCAACAATCACCAAACAAGTCATCACTAGCTCTTTCTCATCTTCAAATTTACAACCCTCGATTTCAAGGCCATGAGATATACCCTACCTATTTATGGGGAACGGTGAGACTCAATTGATTTTTGGCTACAATCACAACCAGTCCATTTGAATGGGCTACGACTACACCTTGTCTTCATCTTCTTACATCCTCCCTCATCCATATAAGAGGGCTTCTTCTTTTCATCTCCATTAATCAGATCATTGAGGCATGGAACATCCACCATCATAGACTTCCAAATCCCCCAATATCTACCATCAAATATAGTCATCTATGAAAGCAACATCATCTTGACATCTACAGTCTTCAATCGAGAATCACTCCAAGTTATGCAGTGAATTGAGCTCTGATACCAATATGTTGGGGTTTTTGGCACAAATTGCTCTAGTATCAATCTGTTGTGCGAAAATTACACAAAATGCTCTTACATCAATTTATTGGGGTTTTGTGCGCAGCGGAAAAGACAACACAAAAAAACAAACGAATTTTTTTTCACCCAATCACTTGAAGACGAATTTGATTAAAAATAAAGAAAAATAGATCGAAAAATAATAGTAATACACAAATTTTCCACCTAACCACCCCATTTACCGATTCATCAAAAACAAATTTTGTTTACACTCAATGGATCAAAACCAAAAATAAACAAAATATAACTGAATCAATAACCAAACTGAGAAAGGGAAAGAATACTAGATGATTACAAATATTGTTGGGGAAGAAAAGCAATGAAGAACGACACAAACCCTTGAATCAACCTGGAGGCGCCAACTGCGTCCACCATCAATAAATAGTAATAACTACTCTTAGCCATATTTCCTACATCTTCCTCTCTAGGGCACAAGCTCTAGAGGCACAAAACCTCTTCAGATATCTCACATGATTTCTGATATTTTGATCTAACCAATAAGGCTGCATATATATATATATATATATATATATATATATATATATATATAGGAGAATAGAAGACCTAGGCAAATACCCAAATTGTCCCTTCAAAATATCTTCAGAAATAATCATTTATTTCTTTCCTTCTATGATAAAATCAATCCATCAACCAATCAATCAAATCAATTAATTGATTACATTCCTCTTCAGAAAATATTTGAACTAACAAATTCAACACGCACACATACATATATATATACACACACATACACGCGCATACAAACACACACACACACACACATATATATATATATATTTGAATTTATATAGTTGCTCTTTGGATATGCATTTATTTGGAGTACCAAATACATATATGCATACATAAAAGTTATAATTTCAAACTATATTGTAACGTTTGTAATTTCAAACTTGTATGGGAGAAAAAATGTGAGTCATAAAAGTTATAAGTTTATCAAATGAAATTAACAATTTGAATGAGCTAAATTCATTTTAAATAGTGAAATAAGTAATACATTACGATATAAGGGATGTATATCTTATACGAGCGATGACGTATCATAAATGTTGCATACTCATCATCCTGTATCATCTAACACTCAAATAAAATATAAGTCAAAGTTATAACTTAATTTATTATAAGTACTTAAATTTTTATGAGCTAAATTTACATTATGTATTGTAAAATAAGTAATCTGTTAAGATATAAGTGGTGTGTATAATATATCAAGCTGTAATATGTCACAAGAAGTTAGGTACTAATCATCATACACTATATATATATGCCAACATAGTGTGACAAAGTGGAAAGGCGTGCTCCTATCTAATAAGTGGTCAGGAGTTCATGTTCATTTTTGTAAAATTGAATTTATAATAAAGGGTTCCACTCTGTCGATTTTATACACAAATCGGTGTATTATGTATGGTATATGGATAGTTGTTGAGCAACTAAAGTAGTTTGTGTTCTACGAGGAGGCCTAGTGTACCCTACATAGGTAAGGCAAACATATGACTTTATTGAGCATAACCAAGGGTCGTAAATTTGTACTTGAACATCACAAAATGACAGACCATGACATTTTAACATACTTTGTCTATTGTTCAGCACCTTCACCATCACAGTGATGATTATGAGTAATGATTAGAATGTTGTGATTTATGTATGCTATAATCAGTAACTTGTTGTTAACCATTTATGCATACCACGATTTTCCGAGTGTATCAAGGTCACAGATACAGATAAATGGGTCTTAACACTATTACAGGATTTCTAAGATTCTTACAAGGGTTTAGGAACATATGAAAGATTTATAAGAAAATTTATTAGAAAATAAGTCGTTCTATATGAGCAATTACCATTTAATATACTTAATAAATTTATCAGAAACCAATTCTTAAAAAATGCCCTAACTATTACATTTAATTGTAAAATATTAACTAAGAAATGTAAGGAAATACTCTCTTGTAAAATATAATGTCTTATTACCTGAATTCCAACATGAATATAGTTTGACCTTTTTCTGTAAATTTTGGTTGTAAATTTTATGAAGTTGAATTTTGAATAACTTTAATTTTTTGTTAATATTTATAAATTTTATTCATATATATATTAATAAATAGAATTTAATGTAAATTTTAATTTCTTAAATTTTAATTTCTTAAATTTTAATTTCTTAAATTTTAATTTCTTAAATTTTAATTTCTTAAATTTTAATTTCTTAAATTTTAATTTCTTAAATTTTAATTTAACTATAGTTATGAATGTTATAATAAGAAAAGTTAAACTATTCAAATTTATAATTTAAATTTACTTTACCTTATGTTTTAAAATTTAATTTTAAATTATTGTAACTAAACTAGAACATATTTAAAATTAATTGAATTTAAAATATAATCCATGCAATGCATCCGTCCTCTATCTTTGCATCCCTTCTTTCTCTATCATATTCCTATCACCCACGCCCCTCAACTAACTCTCATTCCTCCTTGTCTGATTCTTGCTCTCACCCCTTCACTTGTGGTTTCAAATGACATTATGCTGACTTTTGGAAAAAGATCTCTTTGTAGTTAAGATTGTGTAGATCATTTTTCTCCCATGGATATTGGGGCAATAATAGTGCCTTCAATCTTGCTAAACATTGAACTTATGCCAATGTTATTGAATCTTGCTTACCTCTCATTTTGTAATTTCTCTACCTCTCTACATTTTTGTTTTGAAAAGGTAGTTAACGGTTATTAGAGACTACGTGTTCAAAATGGTTTAAAATCCAAAAGAGCAGGGTTTATTTAACGTGTGTGTTACCAGGACAGATGGCCTTTTTTCTAGAAATTTTCGATAAACCAAAAATTGGTCTAACATCTAGGGCTGTCAATGGGTCGTGTCGGGTCGAGATCGGGTCGGGTCAAGTTGGGTTTGAGTTGATTTATAAATGGGTCGGGCCAACCTGTTTATTAAATGGGTCATTTTTCCCAACCCTAACCCGACCCGTTTATAAATGGATTGACCCGACCCGACCCGTGTAAACCATTTAACTAAACATGTCGTATTCGGTCATGTCGAGTCGGGTTTACTGGTTTGACCCATTGGAAAATATTGACCATTAATATAAATAGCAAAAGAGTCAAATCACCAACAGGTAGCAAGTTACAAAATCACCAATAGCAAAAAAGTTCCAAAATCACCAATAGGCAGCACATACATAAATCATGAAATCACTAAATCCAAAAATCATTCTTCATACATAAGAATGTATAAGCATACTATATACATAAAAGGCTAACAGTATGGAAGGGATACATTTGTTATGAGTAAAATATAACTAACGGCATACAAAAATAATTTAGTAAAATATAATAGCTTACACAAGAATATATGAGCATACTTATTACTGCATACATAAAAGACTAACACTAACAACATGCATAAAAGACTAACAATTGGAAGAGACAACATATAACCACGTTTAGCGGGTCAAAATGGGGTTAGCGGGTCAACCCTAAACTCACCCATTGATAAGAGGGTCATATTAGGTTTAACCTGAAAATGACCCGTCGGGTTTCGGGTCGTGTAGGAAATTGATAGCCTAACTAACATATATGTTGTCACGTTGAACCAAAAATTGATCTAACATCTATGCTACCATGTTGAACCAAAAATAAGTCTAACACCATTGATATCCGTTACTTGACCTTTTGAACCGGCTATCAGAAGCAATTCAGATTGGCATGACTCGAACATCGTAGGGCTAAATGACTCTGAAGTGTTGTTCAAACACCTAGAGATTAAGTCCAGGCAGAGTCATGGAAGTACGATCATTCCAGCTCATCAAAATAACTCCCTAATGCATAAGTATTTGGGGAACGGTAGGAATTGCACCTCAGGATCGATATGACTTCCTATGCACCAAATAGATCAACATACAAGTCTAAGGCGTTGGGGATTGACATAAGTCCCTAGCATCTCAAAATCCATCACATTTCATCAGAGATCAGTACAACTCAACAACCTCCAACTTCAAGAGCTAATACTCCTCGATTCTTCCATCAGAATGCAACAAAACTTCACTAGAAGGTGAAGAGAAATAAGGGAAACAACTTCATGAAGCCAAGAACCCCAAAACCAGCAAAGTATTTTTATACGTTATATTGGGCCTTGGGCTCTCACAAGTTCATTGTGTAGCGCATTCACTAGTTTCCCTCTAAATCTGCAGCTATAAATAGCTCTTTCCTGGGCGAAAAATGGAATTTCAGCACTTTCTATTCGCTTAGCTTTTGTAATCCCGTGAGTAATATCGGTTCAGTTTGTAATTCTAGAATTTGATTGATAAAGTGGCAAAATACCTAAAGTTGACTTAGATTAATAATTGTTGAACCATTATAAACCGTTGTGTGGTCATTTTTCTCTCATTTACACATTAATTTCTTCATTTTCATTTAAGTTTATCTGTTGTTGAACTCTTCGGGTGTTGTGCCAACATTTGAATGTCAATATTTTAGTGCTTCACTAAGTAATACTAGAAAAGTTTGCTTTTTCTCGTCATTCTTTCATCTAAGTTTAGAGAGCTAATTAAATCTTTGAAAACCTACCTACCAAGTTTGATACTAATGGTGAAGATGGCAAAATCAACCACTAATCTTCCAATGCCGACCAAAAGGCATACATCAGCAACAAGCTTCCAATCCTCTAGCCACTACTGATGTAGTTACACCTTATGATCTCCATGTTTTGATTACGCAAGTATATCTAATTGAAGTCACAAGAAAGCTGGAAGAAATGCAAAGGAAGCTAAATGAACAAATCAAGCACAACCTCGATTTGATGCAACAATTGCAAGAGAACGCTCAAGGAGACATCACACGCCTTCAGGCTAACAAGAGCGCTCAACCTCCTTTAAACTATGTCTTTGGGAGCTCTTCATCTGATTTCCTCCATGGTAGCCATAGATAACGGAGGAGGATTAACCAAGGTGGTAATGGAATCATCATCAGAGAGGGAATGCGTCAACAGAACCGTTCTCGGTTAGGGCCTTGTCTTGACCAAGGGGCTAGTGCTCAATCCCTACTAGGCAGGCACATCCTATCATTATACAATACTTAGCACTTACGCTTCAAATAACAAACCAGGCCCAAGTTATCTCTAAACAGCCTCAACAAATCGAAGAATGGATGATGATGAATTGTATGATGATGAGGAGGTCCATCTAAGAAGGCGCCCTAGGTAGTATACTCTTGAATTAGATCATGAGCGTTGGAATCCAACGCAGATCGATACTTCGGCTCTCACATACATGGTCTGTAGGATCATGAGGGAGTCGAGAGGTCACGTCAGTGATGATTGGGAAGCCAGTACGAGGCAAACCCATTCATTGAAAATGTTCTAAACACTGAATGGTCTAGGCTCTTTAATATGCCATAGATAGCGGTCTACTCGGGGAAGATTGAGCCTCAAAACTTTTATAACCATTATGAATGGACAATGTATTATGCTCGCGCCACAGACGCCGCAAAATGTAAGTGCTCCTTGTCTTTCTTGAAGGCATGGCCTGGTTGTGGTTCTCTCGACTTGTACAGAAAATCACCTTAACCTTCCGACCAACTAGCAAAGGAGTTGGTCAAACATTTCAAGACGCATATGACAAGGCCAAAAGACATAATAACTATCTACAACATCTACCAAGAAATCAGAGAGACTCTGAAGAGCTACCTAGAAAGGTTCAACAATGCGTTGGAAAAATTTGAGGATCCAGATCTCTATACCGTCCTCATCCAGCTTGCAAATCGTATGCTTCCCATTTCAGAATTTGGGGCCGTGGATCGATCGAAAACAACCAAATAACTTAAAAGCTTTCTACGCAAAGGATAATCAATTCCTATGCCAAAAAGAGGCACGTAGGAGTCATGCAAATAGAAGTGGTCATCCTATCAACCTGCACCAAGAAACCATGTCAGACAGTGTCGTTGCTAAACAGACCGGAGAAAGCTTCGGAAAGGATAATGAGCATGCTTCAAAAAAACCTAGTCAAGTTGGAAACAATGGTGGTAGTCTAGACAAAAAAGGAGAATCAACCGACATTCCAATCATTTGATGATTACACTCCGCTCATTAACCCCCTCAAGAACATTTACCATGAGACTTGCAACATTCTTTACTACTAGAAGTCAAATCTTAGAGAGTCGATGGATAAGGCCAAGGAGTTTGGAAAATACTGCAGGTACCACGAAATGTATAGCCATGACACAATCGACTATAGCCATTTGAAGAATGCTATTGAAATTTTATCCGCTAGAGAAATTAGAGCAGTACAAACGAGGTTCTCCAAATGAAGTTTCCGAGCTCAACATTCGCTAAGAACGATAGCCGGCGAGGACATTGGTTATAGATTAGATCCTCAAGGATCAACTCTTCGACTCAGCAAGATTGCAATAGAAATAAGTGCCTTAGATCTATAGCGCCACAATACTTATTTCATTTCACTTGTATTTAAAATGAATGTAAACCTTGTTGTTCATTCTCAAAGAATAGTTTGATTGCAGCCTTTAACTTCGACATATCCAGCTTAAATGTAACCCTTGTCCGAAGTTCTAACAAATGAAATCAAATCAATTCGCTTTTCATTTACCTCCTAAGCACCAAGGGGGGGAATACCTTAAGCCTGGTTTACATAACAAATTTATGCTCTAACATATTTAGGAGTCTATCTGTTATCACAGCCTCAAGTCTGATGGGTATGACAGGAATAATTTATGCTTCAGCAAACTTAGGACTTTATCCATTGGAATAACCTTAATCCTATTGGGTATTACATGACCAATTTATGCTTCAACATATTTTGGAGTTTATCCGTTGGCACGACCTTAAACTTACCAATTAGAAGTGCGACTTGAGTTAAATGTGATTCGTCCATTTTCTCATTGAATCGCACTATTGGTAAGATCCCACTATGTGCAGTGTGCTAGTTGTGAAATGACCGACTTGCTCGCACAAGTGTACAACATTGGATCAATGCCCCAGGGATTGGCATCGATCCACGACTATAAGTCTATACTTAGACTCTGGTCTTGTAAAGTGGTCTGATCCTCCACAAGTTAGCTCAAGTCTCGAACCAATGACGAGACCTGGTATAAACAATTTGCAATACTTGTGACTTAGTTATCTAACTCCTGACCTTAAGCCTACGGACTTGGGGGAGACTCTGAAGTCAAGTAAGTGTAATACCAGCTGCACATTTGGCCAACTCCAATCCATGGGTTTGGATTTGAGTACAAACTGGCAAACCAACAACACCCTCAACTCTAACCCAAACGAAACGACGAAAGAATATAAAGGATGTACCAATGATATCCATCTCTCAGCTCCTCACGACCTGGAATCAATGACGAAAATGAGGTCTCAAGACCGGAGCTACCAAATTCGAACTTCACACGACTCGAGATTTAAGACACAAAGGAAGCCTTGGGAGTGAAGTCAATACACTTGAACTTCACATGACTTGAATTCATCAAGAACGAAGTCTTAAACAATACGAGTCTAAGCATAATGGTGAGTTACATTACATGAGTACAACTCTAGAAAATGTAAAATAATACTCGAATTCTTAGAATAAACTCACGTCAAATGAAAGTAAAGTCTAATTTTTATTTACAAATCAAAATTATATAGGATACGATTTGCACAACTAAAAGCGAGGTACATACTCGCATTGCAACCAAGTAAAAAAAAACAAAAACAGAAAACATTCTCAAGAACTTCATAGCATCAACTGAGGAGCAATCCTTCTTCTTCTTATGTGACTCCTTAAATACTGACTTGGGGGGCTTACCCTATTTCTCTTTCCTCTTCTGCTTTGACCCATTTCTCCCCGTTCCCTTCGACCCTTTCAATGGAGTTGGTTTGAAACTCGGCCTCATCTCAAAACCCTTAGTCAGGTCCCCTTTGGGCATTTTCTCCCCCTCATCTGAGATCGTTGTTATTTCTGCTTTGGAGAGAATCACCTTCAACAGAGAAGAGCAACCTCAACCAAGGTTGTCAAAGTTTGAACCTTCACAGCCTCCTCTTCGGCCTTCTTCCTGGCCTCCTCGTCGGCTCTCTTCTCAGCCTCCTTATCTTCTTTCCTTTATACTTCGGCCTGCTCCCTCTTAACAGAAAGATAGGCTTGTTGTTGCTGCTCTAGCTCATGCATGCTCAGCTCGCCTATCTCACTACCCTGGCTGGTGACCCTCACCTCCTCCGCCTCCCTTTGCCTTTTGTCCTCCATCAATTGTTCCATTTCAACAAACAGATGACCCAGGGCGGTTGCTCCTTGCTATAGGTTCCTATGGATGTTGACATTGTTGAACTCTCCGCTCATCGGCCCTTTATACTCGTGAATTTGGGTGTGGATCCAGTTGGCGGTGAAGTCCCGAAGGTGATAGGATTCTCTATCCGAAACGTACCTATACGTTGAAGAAGAAGAAATGTTAGCCTTATTATGTTCCCTAATATCATCCTCTCAAACATCGAAGAGAAAGTGGATATACCCTTTAGCATTTGTTCGATAATTTCCATGGCGATGGCGCCTTCAGCTATGGACAGATTGAAGCCTCTAGTGTCTAACCCTGGATGTTCAGGGGTCATACCCTATAACGGTAGAAGTTGAGTGGGATGGACCACTAGTGGTTGTCAGCGGAATAGCTAGAAATTGGGAAGCACTGGCTTTGGCCACGTGAGCAACAATGATGCTCTTGGTCATGATCGCCTTCCCTTTAGCCGTAGTAGCTCTGCCCATCGCGTCTACCTCGACATTCCTCCTTGAACATCGCCCTTCCTTCTGCCAAAACCCGACACTCATCCTTAGACAAGTACCAAGCCATTAGGGGTTCCTCCTCCACCCCATCAACGTCGAGGGTAGTAGCCTCATCATCCAGGAACTTCTCTCGGGTTACAACAAAAATCCGAGCATAATCATCAATCCACAAAATCCGACAGTGACGGATAACTTGCGTGTAAAATCCAACGACTAATGATTCTAACGGCTTCTCAGCATCTTCATCAACCTCCCCAGCCTTTGTTTTAAGTACCTGCAGGTAATCTTCAAAGTTTCTTTTAACTTTGTCAACTTGACCCAACACGTCCCTGCTTGATGCCTCTACTACTTCCTTGTCTATTCTGGTTTGCTCAAGTTTAGCCTGGTTTGACTCTACCCTTTTCTTTAGCTCCTTGCACTCCCTTCTGAGGTGCTTAGTCTCTTTGTTCTTCTTCCTCAATCGCTAGTTTTCCAAAGTTATATCTCAATTGCCCTTCTCAACAGCAGTGACTCGAGCCGACAAGGAGACCACCACCTGCTTATGTTCTTACCAAACTTTAATAACTGCTGCGCATGTTTCCTCAATCTTTTGGTTAGCAGCAATCAATTCTTTCTTCAACTCCTTAATCTTCGCATCCTGGGATTTGATCCTCTCTCGATCTGCATCGACGTCAAGTTTTAAGCCATCTATTTCAGCATTCTTTTTAAGCGCCAACATTGAAAGATTTTTGCAATTTTCATGAAGATTCTATACTGATTATAGATGTCCCATATCCTATTAAATGTCTCTCTATTGATGTTAAGAGAGATGGGATGAATTTTCGGAAGAGAGAGCCTTTGAAGTAGTAGTTCAGGAAGTTCTTCCTTAGATACCCCTTCCTTTCGCGAGGAGTCATCTCATCTATTTCAGGAGCCACCTTAAGTTCCTTGGTTTTCCTCTTCTCTTCCTATATCTCTACTCCTCAGTCTTCACTAGGTCTATCTCTTCCTGTGTCTTTCGTCATGGGTACAAAGGGAAACTGTCTTGGTGGAGGAATGAGGGAAGTAGGGAGCTGCCGACCGCTTGTCGACTCTGTCACTTATCAAGCTCTATCAGCTTTGTGCATGTTGTCGGAGACTCGGAATTTTGGGATAGTCTCGAAGATAGTAGCTTATACCATATTTATGGGATTACTTCCAATGAAACTCTTGTCTTTGTGCTCCTTTAACAAAGGTGCCTATGATCTATGGATTTTTTCAACGAGAGTTACCTTGTCCTCGATCTCTATCTCGCCATTGTCACAGTTCATTGTACTTGGACTAAATAAACCTGAGTTAGAGACAATCATTCAACACTTGCACAAGATAAGTGTTGTGATATGTGCTTGACACTTTCCTGTGGAACAAAAAAGCACAAATTTATTATAAATATCTGCAAGCGCATATGTGTGTAGTATGAAGGTCGAACACAGGGAGGAAAATTAAAATTTATTGTTTATATATTTCGTGGGAAAGTTAGATGAGTTTGGAGGATTTGATAGAAATAGAAATTGGAATTGCAAATTAGTTCAGAACAAATCTAATTGAACTAACAAACAAATTACAATTATCAATAAAGAAACAAATTAAAACTGCAATTTAATTCACTATAATTCAAATCTTGTCAGATCTATAATAAATTCAATGATTAAACATAAAACAGAATACCGAAAATAAAATTGCAGAACAAAAATAAATTAACAGGAAAATAAAATTAGGATTACAGTTGAATCTAATCAAACGGTCAATCACTAATGAAAAAGTAAATGCAATAGCAATTTGTGTTCTAGCAAATCTAATTAATTGGACAACACAAATTTCCATGGAAAAAATGGAGAAATAAAATAAAAGAAAGTTTTATTAATGGAGAGGAGAAGTATAGAAAAATGAATTGAGGTTTACATTGAATACAATGGGTATTTGTATGGGATGTAGTCTCCTTTCTACGAGAATAATTTGGCTTAGAATGAATCTCTTGAAATATTATATTTACAAATAAAAGAGTTATGAAGATGGACTTGAGATATTCGATTTCCTCTTCTGATTATTGGCATATGGCAGATTGATTGGCTTTTCTTTTAGCAATAATTCTATCAAAACTTTTTCTACATGGCAGTTGAAAATGAACGATTTGCTTTGATTTCCTTGAGAAGAATATGACTATTTGTTAAAATCTGTATTAGTGCATATATTATATACATACATATGAATATATATGTATGTATGTATATAATATACCGCTATTCCACATATTCTTTAGAGCAAAGGAAGCGATGTGTATATATCGATGTTTTTTTCTTCGAAAAAAATGGGGCATGACAAGGATGGAACTCAGGCCACTTGATACAAATTTCCATTCCCTTATGAGTGAGCTACAACATCTTTTAGGACTGAGATAGTTTGACGTGGGAAAATAGTTTTTCCTTTGCAGTTGGCCTTTAATTGAAATAAAGGAGACATTTATTGACAATCTATAAAAGCACACAAAAATACTCGAAGTAACATTTATTTATATACAATAAAGATAAGATATGAGTTAAAAATAAACATTTTTACATGTTAATCAAATACCCCCACACTTATCTTTTACTCGTCCTTGAGTAAAAAAAATGATAAGCTAAACTAAATAGGTCACACTTTCATAGAAACACGATTACATTAAGCGCATGCAACAAGCCGTTAATCAAATACCCCCACACGATTACATTAAGCGCTTAAATATGGATTGCTATTATTATTGAATATAAGAAGAAGAGAGAGTTATGTAATTTCAGCTTAACATAACTTAATTTTAAAGACTCGAAAAGCCAATATATGTACTTTAAGTCCTCCGCTCATTAAACAAAGACTAGAATTTAGAATAGACTTCATGGCCATCACCTAAGAATCTTCCTATGTTCCGGTTACACTATTATCACTTGTAATTCAACTTTTCATTATATTTCTTATTCAATCTTAGATGAGAGAAAAAATACTATCAACTGACTAAAGATGTTAACTCACTTCGTTGTACAAATCTAAGATGAGTTGTGTTTAAAAAAAAATTGGCATGTTACTACGACTTAAAATGCATGATGGTTTTATCTAAATGTATAAAAATGAAAAGAAAAAAAGTTAAAAAAAACAAAGAATGCAGTGCAGACTTCCCTCACACTTGGTCAAAACAGTGTCCACACTGTAAACACGTTTCTAAATGTTAAAGATAAAACCCAAAAATGGATTAAATGCAAAATGATATGTAAAACAAAATGTAATTTAGCAACTATACGCCTGTGAAAATCATATGCAAGATGAAATCTACGAAGATGATGAATGATTTGCGATGAATGAAATTTCTTTTTTCCCCTCACACTTGCCTCTATAAAAAATGATGCACAATGATTTCTAATCTAATTTGTGAGGTGCAACAGGCTTGTCAGTGAATTCTGAAATAAAATCCTTCTTATGAGAATTTTGTTGTGCCAATGGTTTATACAATTCAGATGAAGATTACCATAATCCTATAAAGTTAAATGTTGAACCATAATTTCTTTCGATGAAATGGAACTACAATTATCTTTAAGGCATTCACTAGATTCATTTTCATTATAATCCCATCCTAATGCCTCTCTATTTTCCCGTAAAATTCCCAAAGGTTTTTCTTCTTGATGATGGGTAAGATCACAGGAAAATTTTCTATAGAGTCCAAGTAAGCATAATTAAGGTATTGTGGCAGGAGTTTAAGGTCTAACTTAGGATGTTCTTATATGCTAACATTGGTCAACGTTCCTTAATTAGATTCAGATGACGAGTGTTTTGAGTCAAAAAGTTCATTTAGTTTAGAAATGTATTCGAGCTCATTGAAATCGTAGTTGAAATGATCAAGACACATTTTCAAGGCTTCAAAAGTGTCATTAGAGGGTTCATCAACTATGATTTGAATCATGTCAATTTCATCAATCTCAAAATCCCTAGGTTTCTTGTTGAGATTAAAGACATTTAGCTCAATGGTTAGGTGCCCAAAATAAATTCGAAGTTGACCGTTCCTGCAATTTATGATAGCATTTAAGGTTGATAAAAAGTGGGGTTCCTAATATTAACGGGATTTGAACATTGGTATTTGAGACAGGCTCGGTTTATAGAACTATGAAATCGACAGGGAAGTAAAACTGTTTGATTTGTATCAAGACATCTTCGATCATGCCCAATGACTTTTTGGTAGATCGACCAGCTAGCTGAAGAGTGATGTTTGTTGGTTTAATCTCCCCTAATCCAAGTTAACAACAAATAGTGTAGGAAAGAAGATTAACACTTGCACCAAAATCAAGTAAGGTATGATTGATGTGGGTATTTCCCATTTTACAACCGATTGTAGGGAAATCAGGGTCCTTGTACTTGATTGGTAATGAATTTGATAAAACAGAGCTAGTGTTCAAAAAGGCGGTTTTAGGAACATTAGTGGGTTGTTTTCGGGTGCATATCTCCTTGAGACACTTGGCATATTGAGGAATCTGTTTCTCCTCATTTTGAGAAAACTGATTTGTTTTAGTTCGAACTTTTAGAGTTTTGTGGAAAGGTTTTTTTTTTCAAGAATACAGTGACAAATTCATCCCAACTTCTTAAGGAATGTTTTGGAAGAGAATTTATCCATCTTTAAACGCTTTCAAGTAGTGCGAATGGAATGAGCCTCAGCTTAATTGATTTATTAGATAATTGTTGCATTTTAGTTATGGATGCATACAATTCAAATTCTCTTAGAAATTCATAAGCATGTTTAAGCTCAAAATTTCTTTGAATAAAAGAATGTTTAAGCTCAAAATTTCCTTCAATTTATGGAAATACTATGATAGAAGGTTGAATAGTCCTTGTTGGGTAACATCGATCTCGAAGAGATACGGGTCTATCCATTCCGACATTGAGATTTTGAAAACTTTGATTAATTCGATTTTGATCCATCTCATTATAAAAGTTTTGATTCACCTAAGAACCCCAAGGAGAATTATGGTGGTAGAGCTTTTTTCATCTATCGTCATCAAATGCAAACAAAGAAAATCCCATCCTCGAGGTTGACATAATTAGCTCATATTTTAAATAAATAACATAGTTAAGTATATCTTATTAGTTAATAATCTCGATTTGAAGGAGGAAGAGGGTCTTATGGTCGTTCACATATAGTATAAATACTAAGGGATACGACCAATATTTTATGGGTAGTATGCAACCTCTTTTACTAAAAGTTCAATAAATTGAGCTAATAATTATCCGTGATCAAACCCATGAGAGAATCAATTTCATAAAATACACTCTTATTGTTAAATATTTTAAAAATTAATTTTTTTATTATTGAAAAATGATGAGAATGGTGACTTTAATTATGGAAATTTCAACCAACCATAACAATCTGACAATAATACTGCAGAAATAAAAAATTGTACAAGCAAGCCGCTGCCCCTGTAGAATTTTTTTACAAGCAATGTCTATATATACATATATTTCTTTTTAGCAGTAGAGCACATATAGAGTTTAAAATATTTTACAGTGAGGTATGGCAGTCCGTCCAGAGAATTTGAGTAGCACTGATAATTCAAATCAACTGTATGCAAATCGATTGACTTCTATACACTCTGTTTGTTGCTTGAATTTGGTTCACTTTGGCCTTTGTTGGTTGATGCTTTTTTGAGAGAGAGACAGAGAGAGCAAAGAGGAAAAAAATTAAATAGGAATTAAAAAGAAAAATAAGCTAGAAAGAAAAACTAAACTGAACTAACGACACAACAAAAAAACTAAAATACACTTCAACAAAAGAAACAAACCAAAAAATATAAAGAAAGACTTGCAATGTTGAACAAAGGAAATAAAGTTGAGAAAGAAAAAAAAAGCAAGAGGGGAAACGAATAAAAACAACAAATGGAAAAAAGAACTTTTTTTTTGGTGAACTTGGAAGAAAGGCAATGTTATGGGAAAAAAGGAAAAGAAGTTGAAAGAAAAAAAGAAAGAAATTGAAAAATGGAAAGAAATCGAGAAAAATTGCAACTTTTTTCTCTTGTTTAGTTGATGGTAGTACTAATGTAATTTATTTCCCAAATCAAATAATCAAGAATTAAATTTTATATATAAAAGAAAACAAAAAATAGATTGAGAAGAAAAAGATTTTCTTTTTGTTTTTTTTAAAGTTGCAAAAAGAGGGGAGAGAGAGAGAAAAGGAAAAAAAAGAAACAAATGTAAAGTTTGAGAGGAATTGAAAATAGAAAGAAATTGAAAAACAAAGTTGCAAGTTATTTTTTTAATGAAAAGAGAAAGAAATGTGACAAATTGATGATGGATTATGAAGAAATACAAGCAAGGGAAGCACATAAAGAGTAAAAAGAAACAAAAGATTCTTTCATTTTTATATAGAAGTGTTGAAAAGAGGAAAAAAGATGTAAAGGGGAAGAAATTGAAAAGGAGAAAGAAATAGATGGAAAAAAAATTGGAAGAAAAAGTGGCAAGATTTTTTTCTTGGTTTAGGGATTGTATTATCAACTTGTAATGCCAAATCAACTATACAAGAATTTTTTTCTATATATAAAAGAAAAAAAAAAGCTAACACGTATCGGAAATTAAATAAAAATAAAAATTTAATTATTGCCTCTTCGACAATGGCACCAAAAACTTGTTTGACATTTTCCTGTGGAATAGAAAAGCACAACTTTATTATAAATAACTACAAGCGTACATAAGTCTAGTATGCAAGTCAAACAGAGAGAGGAAAATTAAAATTTATTATTTATATATTTCGTGGACGAGTTAGACGACTTTGGAAGATTTGACTGAAATAGAAATTGCAAATTGAATCAGAAAAAATCTAATTGAAATGACAACAAAATTACAATTATCAATAAAAAAACAAATTAAACTGCATATGAATTCACTATAGAATCGAATCTATAATAAATTCAATGATTAAAGATAAAACAGAATACTGAAAATATAACTGCAGAACAGATATAAACTAATAGGAAAGTAAAATTACGATTATCGTTGAATCTAATCAGACGGTCAATCACTAATAAGAAAATTAAATGCAATAGTAACTTGTGTTCTAACAAATCTAATTGACTAGACAATACAAATTGCCATGAAAATAAAAAAATGTAGAAAATAAAGAAAATAAAGCTTTATTAATGCAGAAGAGAAGTACAAAAAAATGAATAGAGGTTTACAATGAATACAATGGGCACTTATAGGGGATGCAGTCTCCTTTCTATGAGAATAATTGGGCCTAGAATGAATCTCTTGAAATATTCTATTTATAAATAAAAGAGATATGAATATAAACTTGAGATATTCGATTTCCTCTTCTGATTATTGGCACATGGCAGATTGATTGGCTTTTCTTTTGGCAATAATTTTATTAAATCTTTTCTATATGGCAGTTGAAAATGAATGATTTGATTTTCTGGAGAAGAAAATGCTTATTTCTTAACATCTTTATTAGTGCATATATTATGTACATACATACATACATACATACATATTTATTCATATATAATATACCACTAAAAAATACGGTCTTCCTCTCTCCCATGGGGTAAAATTTTAAATCGCTTGCGATTTTAATTCAGTTCCTTACAAATTTCAATGAATTATATTTTCTCTGTTGATAAGCCACTTAAAATTTCTTTTTAATTCTATAACTTCAACTCCATATCTCAGTATCACAAAGATTCATAAGCTCTGAAATCAGAGTTATGTTCCTTTCCTCAAGATCTATCCAAATCCAACTTCATATTCCTACCACATATCAGTTTTCTCTACATCAGTATTCGAGATCTACGCATCTCAAACCCTATAATCGCAGATCTACGTATTTTCCAACTCCAAATCAAGCCATATTCACCAGATCTTTGCATCGCATGCATCAGTTATTCAACTTCGATCCTTGAGATTCTCCCAAAATTAATTGTGAAACCATTACTGCAGACTATTTGAGATGCGAATTTTGTTGGAAAATGGGAGAACAAGCCACCAGGGAGTTGAGATCTGGTATTGCCAGTGTAAGTGATGTTTCACTTCCGACTTCTAATAACCGATCTATTGGTTTATTTTTCAAGACTTCCCATCTAGGTTATGGTCTTTCAGTTCTTTGGTATGAAATTATTATTATTGTTTGGGTTGATTTTGGGGTTCAGTTTTATTGAAAAATTTCTTGTGGCATGGGGTTCATGGTCGTTGTTTTGTTGATGATAATTTACTGGGAAATAAATAGAAGGTCGAGATCATGTTTGAGGTTAACTATGCGATTGAAATATATTGAACTTAACAATATGGTATCAAATCTGAATCTGGGGCATATTGTAGTTAGTTGTAGGTTTTGAAGGTGAATGTGTGATCTGTTCTTATCCAAATGTTGAATTATAAGTATATTGCAATTGAAGTTGGGGTATTAGTGTAGTATTCATTAGCATCTTTATGATTATAATCCAAGAGATTCTAGTACTTTGTGCATTACATATTCCCATATAATGACTAGGCTTTATCTATCTTAGTTTCTCTACAACATGTGTACCCATTTATGACTATAGAAAACAGGTGATAAATATAAGTCCCTATTTGGTAGTTGGATTGCCTTTGGTTGTTAAGCAAATTTTATTTAGACAGGTTTGCTGCTATACCACTTAGAAAATGTATTTGGAATTAAGGATTGGTATTCAAGAATATGTTCTTCATGGGCTGCTACTGATTATAAAAGGAGCAGGTTTAAAGGCATCAGACTAGGGCTAGGAACGATGGGGTCCCTTGACTTGGTTGTAGTGCAGCGAGATGCACTCTAAAGTGGGACAAAGGCCTCATCATGGGTCGAATTTATGTTAATTAAGTTTATATTTACTTGTATTTTCTGTTTTTTTACGCTTTTGGTTTTACATTTGTAATGGTTAGTATGCTAATTTGCCTTTTGTACTGTTTTTAGTAGATAATGAAAGCGAACCAATTTTCAAATATATATATATATATATATATATATATACACACACAATATACCACTATTCCACATATTCTTCAGAGCAAAGGAAGCGTTGTGTATATATCCATTTTTCTTTCTTCAGCAAAAAAAGGGGCTTGACAAGGATCAAACTCAGCCACTCTATACAAATTTCTATTCCCTTACAAGTGGGCTACAACATCTTCTGGGATTGAGATAGTGTTGACATGGGAAAGTAGCCTTTTTTTGCAGTTGGCTTTAATTGAAATGAACGAGATATTTATTGATAATTTATAAAAACACACAAAAATACCCAAAGTAACATTTATTTATATGCAATAAAGATAAGATATGAGCATAAAAATAAAAACTTTTACATGTTAATCAATATGCAATGCTAATGAGTGTATGTCCTGCCTAACCTACTATTTGTTTCTTGCTTGAAGGGATTATCTCCTCAATGCTCAGCAATAAGCTTTCAATGTTTGTATCGCTCAAGCTGAATAAAGATATTTCAATGAGAACTTTGTCCAAGTCATTGAATTATTCTTCCTCCTCCGTCGGTGTAATTGTTTTAAAGATTGTCATTAGAGAAAACCGCTTTGGAAACCTCTCCTAATCTCATCACCTATGACGGAGATGGAAATGAGAGGAAGGCATACCCTCTTCTCAAAATAAACTCCTCCTCACAACTCCCATCGTAACCTTCCTTTCCCTTCTGGGCTCTAATCTCCTCCCCTTCATCTGAGGGAGCATTAGAAAGCATGACATGAGGCACATCTAGAGGTGTGCCTGGGGGAGGGATACCTCCTTAGATTCTACTCCAACATCGTCATTACGACCTATGGAGTGAACCTCGGGAAGCAAACCCACCACATGGAGAAGGTGATCTAAGATTAAGTTCCAGGCATTGTGGAAGTCACTTATAATGTCTCTTATGACCATGACTCTCTATAGATACGCGTTATCCCTTGGAATCCGGAGAATACATGTCAAGATAAATTCCAAGTTAGTCTAGAGCTTACGATTCAAGTAACTTGGAGTACAACATAAGTGTTAAAACACTTACGCCCGCCTAGCCATCTCCTCGCATATCCAGGAGGGCACCGAACTTAGAACCGACAATGTTTGAAAGGGTTGAGTTATTCCATGCCCCCCAAGATAAAGTGACTATTAGCATGGGCCTCTGAATAGACAAGGGATAGAGAAATACTTCTTATATTAAGCGAATAAAGGTGTCAGATGTCCTCTCCTCTCGGTTCTATGCCCAAATTTTGGATGTACATGATGCAGGTTTTGAACAGAAAGGTGTATCCATTTGGATGAAGTTGCATTGGCGCTAAACGGAAACAGTGTAGCATTGTTAAGAGACTTAGATGCTGACGGTTCTGATGACAACCTTGTTTCAACTTTTTCAATTATTATTATAAGATATATATATATATATATATACACTAACACTATTATCTAGAATATATAGATATATATACATACAGGAAATCTACGCAGTATTGATTATTGAAGACTGTACGATACAGAGAATCAAGATTTCAAAGTAGAAGAGTTCAAGATTCAAGACTCGTAAGTATCAAGAATTCAAGAGTTCAAGAAATATAGAGTAATTGTGTCTAGTTATTTTGTTAAAACTCTAGTTAGCACTGAATTCCGATTTCAAACTTTTCAAATAATTACAAATTATTTCCTTGTTTTTTAAATATATTTTTCAAATGATTTCAAAATTACTTCCTTATTTTAAATTTATACTTCTTTATTTTTTAGACATATTTTAGCTCTTGTCTTTGAATTTATACTTAAAAATTTTTAACTCCTAATTTAAATAAGTTTTACTATAAATTTAATACTAATTTTATTATAGTTGATTATATTCAATTTCCTTAATTATATTAAATTTTAATATATATCCATAAATACTTTTATATCATTTTATATTTAGTTTTTAACCATTTTTAAAAGGCATTTTAATATATATTTTTAAATATATTATTACATAATGTACTCAATTTCAGTACGAAGGAAAATAGTTTGTTTTAACTCAGGAATTACCATAATTTATTTAAACATTATTTGATTTAGATAAAAAAATGGATTTTTTCAAAGGGTCGTCAACATATCACTTTTGGGATGTCGACATGGGAGCCCTTAGATTGTTTTTTAAATTTGGAAAGTTGTGTCCTTTGAATTCAAATCTTTTCTGAAAGGTCATAGCTGCAGGAAAACTATATAAAAGCTCTAGAATTCGATTTTTTGAATAACTTTTCAAATCCTTTTTCCTCTCTAATCACTCCACCATTATTCTTCTTAATTTCTTAACTTTCTGCATTTATATTCTGTCGATTTCAATAGAATCATACCATTTTTCTTCTCTTTCAATTTTAAATCAAACTCTCTTTGAAATTCAAGGATACACAAGAGTTACAGGTTGTTTGTAATCAAAGGTCGCAAGATCAAGTCTTATCAAGTCAATACTTCAAAAACCGATAAGAGAAGAGTGTGTACCTATCCTATACAAAGTGACTAGGTGCAACTGTGTCTCGGAAATCGATTGGGTGTAAAGTTGTGGCCTGAAATTCATCTAAGTCTCACTGTACTTGGAATCAGTTGGAGTTGCCTTTCTAGCCCTAAATTCAAGGATTGTAATTGGATTTATTGAATAAAATTCACATCAATCCTGCATTGTATGGGACTGTATGTAGGAGAATCCCTAATCAGTATAAAATCCAGAGGTATACTTTTCTTTAACTGATTTTTTTTCTTTCTGCATCTGTGATTGATTCTGGGATTTGTGATATCTTTGATTTGCATAGTAATCCATATAATCCTAAAAGATATCAAGAAATTTAATAAAATCTATAAAACACTATGTTGAAGAATCGAATTTTGATGACAACAACCTTGTTTATTAACATTATTGATTATAAAATATATACTAACATCTTTGTCCAAAGTATACTATGCATGATTTATATGCAGGATATAAAATATTAAAGATTGTACAGTATTAGAGATTAAAGATATCAAGGAATTCAAGACTCATAAGTATCTAAATAATCGAGATTTCAAGAGCTCAATATTATCAAGTAATAGAGTCTAATGTATATGTAAAACTCTAATTAGCACTTTCAAATTCTGTTTTCTAATTCTGTTTTTAAATTCCTTTTTAAATTGATTTCAATTTTATTTCAAGCTCCTATTCTAAAATGTGATTTCAAATTATTAAGTTTTTAATTATGATTTCAAATATATATATGTTTATAATTTATAAAGTTTATAATATATATATGTTTATAATATATGTTTTATGGTTTTATATTGTATAATTTTATAAATATGTTTATATTATATGTCACTATGTTTTTATAAGTTTTTATACTTTGGAAACTTCATTTGAAACATTAGTTTTGATTCAAGAACTTTCAGAATATATATTAATTTAAACACTTAAAAAATGATTTTAAAAATAAAAATACACTACATATGACGATATACATATATGGATATGTTGACATATAACTGTCGAATTCTCAATTTTCAAAGGAAGTGTCCTATCATATTTGAAATGTCTCAGAAACGTTGCAACCTTTCAAACACTATAAATAGGGGTTAAATTCAAATATTTCATCGCTTCTTCTACTCCATTATCATCCTACCTTATACCGCCATTATTATACATAAATTACTTGATTTCTACACTTATACTCTGCCGATTTCTACTCAATTTATGTCAAACTTCTTCTCTTCTCAATCTCTATCAACTACACTCTGCTTGAAGTTGAAGATTACAGGGTTGCTGTAATCATTTGGGAATTGTTTGGGAAAGGTTGTGTTCTTTGTAGCCCTGAAATCAAGGAAAGGAAGCGGTGTGAACCTTGTAACCGTGAAATCAAGGGTGGTGACATCGGTGTTAACCTTGTAGCCGTGAAATCCAGGGTGTTGTAAGATTGATTCTAGCATTAATAAAACTCTACACAATCCAGCGTTGAGTAGGACTGGATGTAGGAGTAATCCGAGCCAGTATAAAAACTGGTGTTTTCTTTCCTTTTCTGCAGTTTATATTTAATTATATTTGTTGTGATTGTTTCTGTGTTTGTGATCATTTCTGGTGTGATAATAATTGTGTGGTTCATTCAGTAATTCAAGATTGTTTAAGTTTTCCATTATCTCTTTAAAACACTATTCACCCCCCTCTAATGTTAGTTTTGCCTTAAGATCCTTAATCTGTAATCCCTAACAATTGGTGTCAGAGCATAGGTTTTCAAAATTTCATCATTTGAATTTTGGAAATATTAAATGGCAACCAACACTGGAATTTCTAGTAATAATAGTTCTTTTGTTTAGGTTCAGTCCACCGTTAGACCACATTATTTAACGACGGTAATTATTCATATTGAGCATGTAGAATGAAAATATATTTGCAATCCGTAGGATTAGACAATTGTAATAGTACACAAACTGCATATGAAAATATATTTGCAATCCTCATATTTGCAATCTGTAGGGCTAGACAATTGGAAAAGAAAGGAGAATAAGTCGACAGAAAAGAAATCCATAGCATTCAAAGCAACAATTGATGATTCTGATTCAAGTATGAGGATGATGAATAAATTGCCTTAATGACAAGAAATTTCAGAAAATTTCTGAGATATAATGTAACAACCTGGAAAATACGAGCCAATTTAAAAATTTTAAATTGGTTATTTCAAAGGAATTTGAACAATTGAAATAGAATATTTCAATAAAATAGTGAATTAGAAATAGTGCGTCGGTTTGAAAATTTGAATTCAAACTTTGACTAACTGCACTGGGTGCAAAATATAACGGATTTTAGTGAAACCAAAAATATTTAAATCTGTTAATGAATATCTTTCTAAAGAATCTGAAAAATCAAAGTTTCATAGCGGGAATCAAAAGTTATGGCAAAATGAATTTTCAGAAAGGTCGCTATGTAGAATATATAGCCCTTGAAAATAGACATTTTGCAAACGACCTCGGAATTCGACGAAACCACTTTTGTTGGGTCCGGGATGTCAAACTATTCCTAGGTTTCAAATTTCATAATTTTTGAAGCTAGTATGTGAGCGTGGCAAAAGAAAATGTGTTTGATCAATTTCTGTTAAATTGGATCGACCAGAAAAGGGCCATTTTTCAAATGATCTTAGAATTCGACGAAACTAGTTTTGTTGGGACCATAGCGTCAAAACATAGCAAGATTTATTTTTCTGGAATTTTTCGAATCAGTTTATGGCCCTGGCAAATTGAAATGTACGTTCAAATTTAATATAAAATGTTTTATACTTTAATTTGAAAAATAACTGACTGTATTTAATGACCCGCATTTTTAGAGATATATAATTAATTTATTTAATTATATAATTGGTGATTTAGAGAAGTTAATGATCGTTTAATTAATTAATATTGAATATTAATTAATAATTATAATATAATAATATATTATAATGTCGAAATAGTCGGAAATAGTGAAATTCACAATATCATGTGAATTGAATAGCATACGAAATTTGGTGGAGTTTCGATTCGAAATATAATAACGATTATATTGAATCGACGACAGTTGAACGTATAGTTTATAATATATTTATAAACGAGCTCGAAATGGCACGGCAGTTCGCTATTTGGCGATTTGAACTTCAACTGAATGTACAGGGTTCCTTTTAAGCCGGATTTCTGTGAAACAAGAAACGTGGGGAGCTGGTGGAGTATAGCTTTCTAGTGGAAGAGAAAAATCGGGATTTCATCGGGTAGATTTTGATGTACTTCCAAATCAAATTTCAGAAAAGTCGCTGTAGAATCCCTTTATAATTTGCAACGCTTTATATACGTTATAAAAAGATTTTCGATATAAATTGAATATCGATAAATCTGAAATTTGAAATATCAAGCTGTAAATTCTGATATGATATTCAGAAGTTGTATGATATCATATGTGAAGATATACGATAATATAAATTTATTTATATTTAATTTAATTATATTTAAATATATTTATATATTTAAAATAGGTTGTTTAGAGCGTTAAAACTAGCCACTTTTGCAGATGGAGTCGGAATTCGACGAAACCAGTTTTGTCGGATCCGAAATGTTAAATAGTTGTTAGATTTCAAGTTCCGTGATTTTTAGAGTCAGTGTGTGGCCGTACGGATTTTTAGAGTGAAAAACAGTTAGTATTTCAACAGTTAAAAATACGCTGTGTGAGCATACGAAGTCGAAATTCGACGAAACCAGTTTCGTTGGGACCGTAATGTCGAGCTGTAGCTACGTGTCCAGTTTCGTGATTTTTGGGTATTGTATGTGATCGCACGAATTTTTAGAAAGCAAAAATGAATAAAAATAAAATATCTAAATGGAATGTGTGAACATTAGGATGCCACCTCCTTTCGTTTTCAACCACAAGAACATCCCGTCTCCTTATAAAACCTTCCTCTTGAGGCCGCCACTTCAAAAATCTAAACACAGTGAAATACCAATCCTAGAAATCAAAAATCAATTCAAATAAAACTTTACAAATTCCAAAACATATATAGTATCGATCGTTGGGTTCTCATCTTCATCCCAGCATGAATCTCGAAGTGCTCGATGTCCGTTGCAGTCACCGTCGGTTGAAAGTATCGGCTAGGGTTCCGGTGTTCATGGAGATAAAGCATCGATCCAGGTTTTTGTGGGTTATTTTCGTGATCGGGGAGCAATTCCGCATTGTGTATGCTAATTTGGTGGGTTTCCGCGAGTTTCATTATCGATTGATTTTGCTGTAGCCACTGTTGAGCTCGTCATCGGATTTGAGGTGGAGGGTTCGAGTGTTACAAGGGTGATATGGTTGCAAAGCATACGATACAAGGAGGTCAGCGATGGTTTCAAATTGGTGAACGATGGGAGAGATGATGGAATCCGTTTGGGTTAATGGCGTGAGGAGTTGAGGAGCAGGTCACGGTAATTTTGTGAAGAGAATTGGTAGAGGAATATTGTGGTGATTTTTACTTGAATCAATTTCCATTGGAGGAGGAGAATTGGAAGTGAGAAGGTCGTCTGTGGCTTTGGGATTAAGAGCAGGCGACGGGAGTTTTATTTGGGGAAGAAGGACTTCGGTCTGGGCCAACTGTTGATGACGGGCCGGGTTTTGTTTAAGGACGGTGAGGCCCGATTAAATAAACTCTAGTTTATTTTGTTTTAAATAATACATGAACTTGTAATGTCGATAATTTGACCATACGACATCGGTTTTCAGTGAAACAAGATCCGACAGGATCGTATGGACGGACACTACATGATGGAGCTCACTGGAAGTCCATCAGAGACCGTTACAATTTATAGCATAATAAATTTTCCGTCAGAATCAAAGATGGTTATCGTCATTGACGATGATCGCCCAATGTGAGTAAATCTCACCAACTCTGAACAGTTTATAATTTCATGTTGTATTTTTAGAACTGTTAGAAATTGTCTGATTGACTGTGTGTTGACTGTTGATTGAACTTCTAGTCAGTTAATGATAATATTAGATATATATATAAATATATATATAATATATAAAATAGTTAGATAGTTATATATTGATTCTGCTATCAGAATAATTTATATTGAACTGAAAGTGATGACAATCATATTGTGTAACATCTGTGGATGCAGGGAGACAGGTTGGAGGAATCCGACTGGATTCCTCAACAGTTATTTTATTGGTTTTCATATATTGTTATATGATGTGATATAAAATATGTGGGCAATTATATGTGCTTGGATGATATTGAACATCGTGATTTGATATGATTGAATACCATAACATACGGGATGTTGATAAGGAGATTTTCAAAGTGATATTGAAAACAAAATATTTATAAATTGGAATATTTATAAATAAGAGATATTTATAAATTTAAATATTTATAAATAAGGAATATTTATAAATTGGGATATTTTGTAAATAGGAGATATTTTAAAAAGGAAAATAAATTCAAAACATTCCTTTTTGAATGTAAAGGCCTGTGTGGCGAGTTTGGGGATTTTCCCGATGCTCCCGATACAAAGGAGGTTATGGCGAATTTTCCCGGGAATTTAAGGAGTTAGAATATTTTTAAGAATAAATTTGAAAAGGGAATATTTGAAAACCATTTGCAAATAGAATAAAATAGAGAAAAGAAATATTTGTAAACCATTTACAAATAGAATTGAAAGGGGAATATTTAGAAAATAAATAGAGTTAATAAAAAGGAAATTGGTTTAAAAAGGAAACCGTTATAAAAAGGAAAACGTTATTAAAAGGACATTTATAAAGTGAAGAACCGTTACTAATAGTAAATCTTTATAAATGAATAAACGTGTTAAAAAGGGGATCTTTTTAAAATGGATAAACGTTATAAAAAGGAGAAATCGAATATGGTATTCGAAGTTAGTAATCGAATATGGTATTCGAAGTTAGTTAATCGAATATGGTATTCGAAAGTTAGTTAATCGAATATGGTATTCGAAGTTAGTAATCGAATATGGTATTCGAAAGTTAGTTAATCGAATATGGTATTCGAAGTTAGTTAATCGAATATAGACATTAGAAAGGAGTTAATCGAATATGGTATTCGAAGTTAGTTAATCGAATATGGTATTCGAAAGTTAGTTAATCAAATATGTTTTTCGAAAGGGGTTAGTCGAGTCAAGTTAGTCAAATAGAGTTAACCAGTTAGAGTTAATCAGTTAGAGTTAACCAGTTGGAGTTAATTAGTTAGAGTTAATCGATTAGAGTTAAAACGAACTAGAGTAAATCAAGTGTAGTTATTTGAGATAGAGTTAATCAAACATAGTTATTCAGGATAAGTTGCTATTTCATACGACTGCTAGGGTAATTCGCAGGGCTGTAAATAGCCTAAGGCGGTCGGATGTTTCCCGAGGGAGTCAGGCGTAACCATTGTGATCGCTGCGATCTAGAGTCAAGCGAATGGAGTTTAATCGAATATTAGTTATTCAATAGGAGTTAATCGAGTTGATCGAGTTGATCGAGTTGAGAAATAAGTTAAGTTAAATAAGTTAAGTTAGTCAAGTTAGTCGAGCCTAGTTAATCGAATCGAATTGGTCGAACTAAGTAAGTCGAGTTAAGTTAGTCAAGTTAGTCGAGCCTAGTTAATCGAATCGAATTGGTTGAACCAAGTAAGTCGAGTTAAGTTAGTCAAGTTAGTCGAGCCTAGTTAATCGAATCGAATTGGTCGAACCAAGTAAGTCGAGTTAAGTTAGTCAAGTTAGTCGAGCCTAGTTAATCGAATCGAATTGGTCGAACCAAGTAAGTCGAGTTAGTCGAGTCAAGTTAAGTTAGTCGATTTAAGTTCGTCGAATTAAAGTTATCGATGTTAGTTTCATCAAAAGGAGTTATCGATGTTAGTTTCATCGAAAGGAGTTATCGATGTTAGTTTCATCGAAAGGAGATATCGATTATAGTTTAATCGAAGTGAGATTTTCAAATATGAGATATTTGAAAGGAAGAGTTATCGAATATTAGTTATTCGAAGAGAGATTTTCGAATATCGTTTATTCGAGAAGGAGTTAATCGAATATAGGTTATTCGAAGAGGAGTTAATCAAATAGAGACTTCTCGAGGTGAGCAAATCGGCGAATTCGTTTATATCGAATTCGGGAAAGTACTTATACTTTCCAGTGTTTAAATAGATATTTATTTATTTATAAATAAATAAGTGTTAGGTTAATTTTTCACTAATAAGAATAGAAGTTATAATTAAAGTTAGATAATTCGAAAGGAGGGATTATAACGTTATCGTTATAACCAATGTTTTAAATATAGAAGTGGATTAGTAAAATTGGATCCGAGAAAGGCGTAAAGAATTTGTTAAAGATTAAAAGATAAACTTTGACCATTTCGAAGTTATAACGTTGTTTAGTTAAGGTCTGAGAGGTAATTATACCCCAACTTGAGTGACTTCCTTCTTAACTAAGAAATGGTAAGGTTTGATCATAAAGGAGTTTTGGAATTGTTTTCCAAACGAGAATCAGAAATGTTTTCTGATAAAAGAAAATAAGAATTTAGTATATAGGGAAACATGAGATAGGTAAATAAATGAAATAAAGAGATTAATGTTAAATGATGTTTGATCGATATAATTTCCATCTGGAAATAATATCATTGTTTGCCACTTGTTTTTCTTTGATAGTTAACTCACAGACTATTGAAGTTTTGACCATTTTAACGTTGTTAATATGGAGAGACCGGTTGGATAATTATCCAAAGAACCACTCTGTATTGGCATAAGCGTTGCGAATCATATATGCCAAAGATAATTGAAGACGAAGTAAAATGCAAGGGCTGTTGTATAAGTCTTAGATAACAGTGACTAAGATGGATATTCTGAATAGTGCCTTTGGTTTGTCCAATCCCTGGACAACGTGTATGGACGAAGGTCTGACAGAGTATATCCAATGGATCGCGTAAGTTGATCTGTTCAAACGTATTCACGTTTGGTGGCGGAGGAATTCGTTTCTCTTAGCTATATACCCATGTTATTTTTGGATAAGTCAATTTGTGATTTGGCGGGTATGACGATGTGACATTCTAAGTGAATGAGGATGACTTGTGTTGATGAATGTCTGACAGAGTATTTCCAGAGAGGTCACATACATTGATTTCTTCAACCGTACCAAGAGTGGAAGCGGAGAAGGAAACTTCTTTTAGCTGACACGTAATGTATGGTTGTAGACGTCAATTAGTGATTTTCGATGGACCTAACAATGTGGCATTCGAAGTGAATCTGATGTGATGATAAAGCGTAGCTTCTAGCCTCATCAACCAGTAAATGACAGAAATCGGGCAGGCAGCATGGCTAAGTCGGTCGCACCGAATTAGGGTGTATAATCACCTATCTAGAGAATATTCATTTGTTTCTTAAATCTATCAATGCTGTCCCATATATATACGGGAACGGTTGCTGATCCCAACCGTTGGTGATGTACATTCGATACACTCAAGCGAAATGAGTGGTCGATCATGTGTGGCTGAGTTACAAGATGTTCTTGTTGAACTCCATTGTATCGTTCCTAGAGTACACTAATCGGAAGGTGGTTCCATACCTTGTCATAGTTGGAAATCCATTATCCAATACGTGCTTGCGATTTTGATTGTATACTATATATGTAGAACGTGAGATGAAAGCGTTTCTGCTAGTTGATATCTATTTGTACGTAGACATTATTATAATATCAAAAGGTTTTTGATATAAAGATATTTTGGATTCTCATAAGGGAAAAACCCGTTCCGTTCTGCGGCGTGGTCTTATGAGATATCGTTTACTTGTTCATATACCTGTTTAAACTGTTTTACTCATACCAGTCTCATTACTGACCCGGAGTTTATTTGTTTTGTTTCCCCTAAACTCTTGGGTGCCTAATTTTGTACGGGCCGTCAAGTAGTCAGGAATTTACAGATATATTTGGAGAGCTTGGAGCAGGAGGTTTCAAGATCATATAGCTATAGTTATTTCCGCTGTGTTGTAAGTGCTGTACTCTGATAAGTGCTATTGTATACATAACTGTTATATTTCAAAGTTATGTTATCTATTATATGTTATTCGTTCCGCTGTGAGGTTCGTGTTACTATGATGTTGTGTTCTTCTTCTTCTTCTTTTATTCTAAGTTTCTATCTTATCTATTCTCACCTTCTAATTTCTTTCATTAATTACCGGGATTTTTCGATGTTTTGGTTATCGACATCGAGCTTATGTCGATAACCAAAGTCGCCGAAAATCCGGGTCGTTACACTGTAACAGTTGAATTGGCCTACGAAACATATCCCATTGTGTCCAGGATGGGGGTATTTAGCTAGGGGCGACAGTCATTGGTTTTGAATTGGGGTTCATAAGTGAAAAACCTAATTTTCTGAATAATATATATATCGGCGAATCAGAAAATTCCATTCATAAATTAAAAATAAAAAAATGCGCAGAACCCTCGTTATTAACGGCGACGCGTGCTCCTTTCTTCCCGACTAGATTATGTTCGCCGCAGCCCCCTACCGACGCCGCCACCACCAGCAATCAACGCCGTCGCCTCCCCTCTACTGATCCGACCAAACCCCGACCCCCTCGTCGCCTGTGCCACCCGAATCGCCTCTCCAAAGTCCAACGCTTCCCATCGCCGCCCCGACCAAATCCAACCACCGAACTGCCCCCAACCACCACCGATCGACTCCCCTCTCCTCCCTCTTCCACGCTGTACCCTCTGATCATCATATCATGCCTCGGTTTTTATGAAAACTGAAAACCTAGTTTTGAACCAACGTGAAAAGTGAGTCCTTTATCACATTTGAACTTTGAAAATCATATCTTTATGGTGTGTTGACGAAATTCGATGAAACGGAAAACATCGGGACCGCAAGGAGGCTCTCTACCACATTGAAGAGACCGCGGATTTTTCTGAGCCATCTACGATTTTTAGCACTCAGAAAACCAAGGTGAGAAATCTAAATTAAATGAAATTTGAATGGAAAATGTCATGCATAAATTATACAAGCGAAAAATAAATTATACACGTGTTGTATACCTCATGTACATGCGTTGTGTAAGCTATATGAGCGAAGTATGAATTATACATGCATAGTATGATTGATATATGTGTTGAAATGCAAGTGAAATATAGAAATAATACATATATATATATACATATACATATACATATATATATATATATATATATATATATATTCCCCTCGTCCGCAAACCATGGACGATATTTATTGTTGTGAAATATTGGATGAAAAATGCGAAAGGTTGAATAATTGTTTGTGGTTGAAATTGATTGATTGTGGTTGAAAAATACCCGCTTGTAATTGAGAAATATTTGGTTGAAACCACATAGGATTAGTTTGTGGAAATGAAAAAAATATACATGCCGCCTGCGTGCGAACTAGATGCATGATTCCCCATTGTCAAAAACCGCGAGGTTTTAAGGTAGAGCGAGGAGCCGTACTCGGGACGGTGCCGGTTTTAACTACCCTGCCATTATGCTGCCGAAATTTTGAATAATATTCATGTGTTAGGATTATTTTCATATGTTGAAATTATTTTCATGCGTTGAAATTAAAGTCATGTGTTGAAACTATATCCATGTGTGGAAATGCTCATGTGTTGAGAAGTGATGTGTGAAAATTAAATTCATGTGTGAATGAATAAGGTGTGTAAACAATAAAAATCTCATTTTTATAATATATATGAAGTATGTAAAATATTCGCCTTATATATAAATAGTTTCAACAATAAAAATTTCATCTTTCTTATATGAACAAACTATATAAAATATCCATGTGTGGAAATGCTCATGTGTTGAGAAGTGTATGTGTTGGAAAGGTTCATGTGTTGAATAAAAGATCGAGCAATAAAAATTACATTTTTATTGAAATTATGATGTGTTAAAAAGATTCATGTATTGAATAAATATTTTAGATAATGAAAATACCATTTTTATCATATATGAGATATGCTAAAGATATGCGAGCGTTGAAATAAATATTTGTGAAAGAAATATTATTTTTAACATGCATAGGAACTAAATAAAATAGTCATGTGTTGGAATATATTTTAGTTCGCCAGAAATATCATTTTTATTGAAATGTGAAGTGTTAAAAATAACCACTTGTTCAAATAAATATGCATGAGTTGAAATATTCATTAATTAGCTAATGATATGATTTTTGCCTATGTATGCAACATTAGAATGAATGGTGTTTTTAAACCAAATTGAATCAAATATGAATTTGAATGGAAAATTATAAGTGATAAGAATTGCATATATGTACATGCATATTTATTGAACAGGTTATAGCAAAGAGGCTAGAGAAGAGGAATAAAATTTTGTGCCTGACAAATAGGTACATGTTTACTGTTTTGCTTGGGTGATGATTATATGAGCCTGTTGGCTAGCCGCTTGGCCTTTTCTTTTTCTTTTTGAGATGAGACGCCCGTGTGGATATTTGGGAATTTTCCCAGCCCCTCCCGTACAAAGGAGATTACGGCGAAATTTTCCAAAATTTAAAGGCATTAGTGAAATATTTGAAGTGAAAACGATATAGGAATTTTCGAATGAACTATATTTATATAAATATATAAATATAAATAAAATTAAAACGAATCGTGGACGTGCAGTTCGTGTTTTGAAACCGTGATTTCAAACGACTAGTGCGGGAAATCCGACCATCGGATTTTCCCGAAACTGCAACTGTTGGGTTCGCCTTGGAAATATCTTTCCAACGGCACCAACTTTGTAAAGATCCGACGATTGGATTATATGGAATGTTCAATTCAAATCTGAAGAAAAACAACGCTAGAATCGATTATATTTATATATAAATATAAATATAATTAAATTAAATCGAATAACGACGCTGTAGTTCGTAATTTGAAATCGTAACTTCAAACGACTAGCGTGGAAGATCCGACCGTCGGATTTTCCCAAAACTGAAACCGTTGGATTCGTTTTGAAATGATCTTTCTAGTGATATAAAATTTCTGAAGATCCAATGGTTAGATTTCCATATATGTGTAAAACAAATTTAGTGAAAACAGCGCCAGTGCCTCTGCACGACCTGAAACGCCGTTTAATTAAATATGGCCGTTTTAAATAAATAAAAATGGCGATATATAATTATAAAATTCTATAGACGATATAGAGTGGAAATAAACTAATTTTTTTGTGTTTGCTTGATATGTGATGGTTGAATGTGTTTAACATGAAAATTAAACTAAGGAACTGAAAAATTGATTTGAAAATCTAAATATACGTGTGTTATTTGAAAAGGCCGAGTTCATTCTCATTTCAAATAATCGAACGACGTTGAGAAGTCGAAGACGGTTGAAGACCGACAATCTTCACATTGGATGGATGGGCGCTACTGATGCTCGTGATTGGAGTAGCTACCTTGAAGGAGCTGAAGTAGTAGCCATCCGGACGTATTGTTGATCGTGCGGATATGCGAGGAATTGGTGCCTCCGGTTTCGTTCAAACCCAGAACGAACTTGTAAATGGACTGTGTGTCTAACATTGGATTTTGTTCTGTGCTGACTGATCTCTGTTAAATATATATCTGTTTGGCGACGGATAATGTATTCTCTTGCTTAACGCCCTTCTCTGAGACGTATGAGCTCAGAGGTTATATATCGATAGAAATCAGTCGCATGGAGTGGATTGCCTGTGTGGCACGCCTAAGGGGCATATGATCAAGGCTTCTGTTGCAAAGAAAAGTCTTGTGTTTGATGATCAAAGCATGGTCTGTGTGACGTAGCTTTGTATACAACGTGAATTCGCGAGCCTCACACCCCGGTATGAGTCGAAAAGGGGAGAAGGACCCAAGGAGTGTACGACGTTTATTTCTAGCTATGGCGGTGTTAGTGACCTACCAGCCCTGACATTTATATCTACTTTTCACCTGTGTGGTTGTTGGAATACGAGGCGCCTCGATTATAGGTCTGTAAGGACCGGGAAACGTGTGTTCATGAATTGCTAATCCTCAAAAGTAAGAGAGGACCGGCCTTGGAGGATCCAGGGATTGTTGTATGCGGTCCCGAGGCATTTGCTAGAGTGTCTCGAACGGAGAGGAGCTTGCCCCTTGCCTCGACTCATGATGGAATCCAATTTCCGATACCAAATTGCGGATGTGATTGTATTGCTAGTATGGCGACATAGTAGATGGTAGCTATGCCGCCTAGGATTGATATTTATGATTGAAATCGCTTTTGAAACATATATGCACTAGTAATAATATCAAACACTTTCGTTCTATACGTATGAAGCATTTTTGGCCATTATAAGGTAAAACTCTATCCTCTGGCTTGCGTTGCATTGTGTGATGGGACCTGAGTCTTATAATGGTTTCATTTTATAAAAAGCATTGCGATGATTTAATCATTTACTTTATTTCATGCACTAGCACTCATTGGAGTAAACTCGTTCCGCGAAAGTGGCGTGGTCCTTTGATTTACCTTATTATTGTCGTTTAATAAGTTAAGTAGATTTCTCATACCAGTCCCATGACTGACTCGTAGTTTGTTTCACCTTGCAAACTCGGGTGCCCTCATTTTCACACGGGCAGCCTAGTTACAGGTATATGGCGTATTTTGGCTTGGCACCGCAATAGGGGTGCACTTTTGGCTCATGGCGAGGCTTGACTACACCGAGATGGCTATGACTTTTTCTGCCATTATTGTATATGTATTATAATTCCGCCACTGGCGATGTAGACTGATGTTTAGTTTGTGTACTCTTTATGTATGATTCCGCCTATGGCGAAGATGACTGATTATGTATTATTATACACTTAGTTGTATCCTGCACTGTGCTCTCTGATGTGGTGATATCTATATGATTCCGCTGTCATATGTGTGTAAATTATTCTATTTCTCGTTTATCCTATTATCTGTGATCTGCTAATGATGATTAATGTGTTATATTCCAATGATTATCCTTAACACCGTGACACGGGGTTTTGGGATCGTCACATATAAAAGGAGAAATAATTTCCAGATAAATAATTAAGGAAGTTCAGGAAGAAATGATGACAGATATTTTAACTGCAACAGACCAGGCCATATAAAGAGCATGCGTCCATATCCAGATAAATCAAATCAACAAATGGATAATAATAATTCATCAAAGAAGAGGAAAAGGGCAATATGCAGCAACTTTAGATGATTCAGACTCATCATCAAGCGATGAAGAGCCAGAAATAGGAAATTCAAATATGTGCTTCACAGCGATTCAGAATTCAAAAAATACCGAAGAAATGGATCTAAAAACAAGGTACGCCATAATTAATTTTTGATTGAATTGGTTGAATGGATGCTTTTGGATGTTTTTGATTGCTTGACTTATTTGAATTTAAAATATAAATTTAAAAGTTCAAACTTGAACTTTAAAATTCAATTTTAAAATTCAAAATTTGAAATTCAAATAATAATAAAATAGTATAATAAAAATTAATTTTAGATGTTTGTTTGGATTAATATTATTTCAGGAAATAATGAATCTAAAAATATAAAATGCTAAAATAAAAAACAAAGTAAAAAAGAAACATGCCTTTTCAAAATACACATATACATCGACATACCCAAATCGATATGTCGACATATGTGCCAATAAATGAAATTCAAAATTAATTTCAAGAGTTTGAACTTTCAAACTTCCCTCCATCTTTTCACCTACTCCCAAGGTATGAAAAGGTGTCCTTATTTTCAGAAAAGTAATGACCATTCACTCTTTATTTATTTGTCTATTCAATTCTATACTCTCTACCTCTCATTCAAAATTCAAAACAACTATCTTCATTCCGTTCTCTTCAAAAACTTATCTCCAATGGATTCCACAAGCTTACCAAAAACCATGAGATTGGCCAAACCCTCAAAGGTCATCTCTATAATGATCCGGAAGCTATTCAAGCCTATGTTGACTATATGGAAAATGGAAAAGTCAACACGGGAGCCTCGCTATCTTTGAAGAATTTTCATCTTGTGATCTTCATTATCTTTTTCAACAAAATGTAGTTCTTAGTTTGATAGATGCTCAGGATAACAATGAAGTATGTTACCCGAATCTCTTCAAAATGTTTTATGTGAATTTGAATCGTGGCTTTTACGAAGGAGATGTGAATCAAGTATGGAGTAGCGTAAAAAGCACTCAAATCGTTTTGGATTGTGAAATTTTGGGTACTGTTTTAAATTGTAAGTGTACGGGGTCAGATTTTTTAGAATTTGAAATTGATGAAACAATTTTGGAAACCTTTCATCACATATTTGAATGCAATGATCATTGGAATTTAAAAATCGCTTTTTCCATTTGCATGCAGTTTGCATGCATATTTTGTCGTTTTATGGCCAACGATCAGGCTTGTTGATCGCTCAATCTATTTTTATATAATTATAATATTAATCGGGTGTGTAGAATCGATCTACACAACCGTCTAGTTCTAAAAAAAATCGCTTTTTCCACCTAAAAGCAAGAATCATCCACCTCCTTCTTTAACATACTCTCACTCCACGCTCCGCAAATTTCAGTAACCCTACCCTCAAAGTCCAAAAAGCTCTTTTTGCCATCTTTGGCACTTATGATATTAACTGGGACGATGTTATTTTAAAAGAGTTTAAGCCCAAAGAGATGTCCACCAAAGAAAACACTCTCTATTATCGAGTTTATCTTACTCATATCTTTAAATATTTTGGAGTAGGTCTCAAAAGAGAGGAATTTGTGCCAAGAAATATTTTTAACTTAGGAAATATAAATCTTTCGCAAATCCCAATCATTTTAAAGCCCTATGAAACTTTTGACCCTTCCATTTAGCAGCACCTTAGGATGAACTAGCCTTAACATTAATGGAAAGGTACAAACGAGGAAAGGGTTAATGTAACACCCCGTATTTCTGTTAACACTAAAGTTGCTAATTCAAAAAACATAATAAATGTGTAAAGGGGAGATGTATCTAATGGGCATACAAATTTAATAATAAATGTGTAAAGGGGAGATGTATCTAATGTGCATACAAATTTAATAATAAATGTGTAAAGGGGGTATGTATCTAATGTGCATACAAATTTGATAATAAATGTTGATAATGTACATTAGAAAGTAATTATGACATAATTTGAAATAGGAGTAATTTACAGCCCTTAAATTGTAACATAATTGGCTTCTCTTTAGAACGGACGGCTTGAATTAACCTTGGCTTCATCGACGACTCAAATTAACTTGCAACTCTATATAAACAACATAGCTCTCACAACCTAATTCACACAAAGAAAAAGAGAAAAAAGAAGAAGGAGCCGTCATGGTGCTGAAGAGAGACTAGGAGTAGCCGTCAAATTAAGAGACGGTTATGAGTTGATTCAAAGCTTAAAACTACAACAAATAAATCAAAACAACGTCAACCTCAAAGGATAGCATCACCAAATTCAGAATTCAGAATCCTGAATACAAGATTCGTCATACGTTTTAAGTAGAGTACTATTCCGATATGAATAAAAATTGAGACTTGATTTGTGTAGAATGAGAATGGAATCGTACTTTAATTGTAACGATGCTAGTTCATAATTGTATGTTGTTCTGATTTTATTATAAATGGATTTGGGATGTTGTAGTATAATTAACATGATATTGGATTAATTGTACATTTGCAATGAAAAGTAACACCCCTTGCATGTATACGATTCATGTTGGAAATTGACATTTATATGTTGTTGTTAATAAGAAGTTGTATATATTTTGTTACAACCAAGTTGAGACTTATGTAAACATAATTCACTGTTATGCCTACATGGTTTAGATCTTTGTATATATATGCCTATGATCATTTCAAGTGTAGTTGGATCCATTTGGGTAACATGATTCATATAAGTTTATGTTGGAATAAGCCTCATAATTCAAGTTAAACTATACTTTTGTATTAGTGACAAAAGTAAGCATCTTTGTGAATATATAGTGACTTTATGGAAATGACTAGTTTATGTTTAGTGTTATGCCTAAATAAAAATATGTTTTAGGCTTATGTTGTTATAAAAATCATATGCTAATACAAGTGACACCTAATTTAGTTAGGTTCATATTTTAAATGCAAGTTTACATGAATAGATTGAAACCCATGACTCATGTTTAGGTTTATGATTTATGTCAAAATTATATGCTATTACAATGCAAGTACACAAGCCCCTAATTTATGTTAGTTAAATCGCCATATTGCAAGTTCATGCACCACATAATTTATGTTAATTAAATCGCTATATTGCAAGTTCATGCACCACATAATTTATGTTAATTAAATCACTATATTGCAAGTTCATGCACCACTAATTTATGTTAATTAAATCGCTATATTGCAAGTTCATGCACCACTAATTTATGTTAATTAAATCGCTATATTGCAAGTTCATGCACCACATAATTTATGTTAGTTAAATCGCTATGTTGCAAGTTCATGCGTTCACACACCCTTTTATGTTACTTAGAATCTATCATGTTCTAAGCCTCTCTTTTTATGTTTCTAAGTTGGGCTGAAATGTTGAAGCCCAACATATGTTATAATATTGCGAACGTACAAAAGGGAAAAATAACGCTGGGTTTAATTAAAATATATGTGTTGGCATGTTTGGCACATGCCAACGACTTGTGAAATTTAAGTGGTATTAATTATTATACCCAAGAATAACGAATTTGGATAATGGGCCACAAAACATTTACATATAAAATTGAAAAGGGACAAAAATGTAAACTTGGAAAATACGATATGCTTAACCCGAGGTTGGATTGAGTTGTGATGTAAACCTGCCCGGAACCGACCGGCTGTCCAGTAATCACAACAATACCTATCCAATGTGGGTGGTTAAGCATTGAGCCCAATAAAGACCCGAGGTTAGACATGAGTTGTGGTGTAAACCTGCCCGGAACCGACCGACTGTCCAGTTACCACAACAATATCTATCTAATGTGAGTGGTTGGTGCTTTAATTAATAAATTAAGGATGAGTCAGGATTGATAGGGTTAAGTCAATTGAATTAATACTTAACCAAATTCAACATGTTAACTAAATTGGTGGGTAGGGTTAGGTTAATCTGGACACTTCACCAATTTAATATGTTGACTAGGGGAATGGGTAAGGTTAAGCAAATGTTTAAACATTCTAACATGATTAAACTAGACTAGAGAGTGAGGTTAAGTTAATTAGAACACTTAATCATAGAATCATGTTAGTGTGACAAGTGATAGAGGTTAAGTTAATTAGAACACTTAACCATAGAAACATGTTAGTGAGACAAGTGATTGAGGTTAAGTTAATTAGAACACTTAACCATAGAAACATGTTAGTGAGATAAGTGATTGAGGTTAAGTTAATTAGAACACTTAACCATAGAAACATGTTAGTGAGACAAGTGATTGAGGTTAAGTTAATTAGAACACTTAACCATAGAAACATGTTAGTGAGATAAGTGATTGAGGTTAAGTTAATTAGAACACTTAACCATAGAAACATGTCAGTGAGACAAGTGATTGAGGTTAAGTTAATGACAAGTGATTGAGGTTAAGTTAATTAGAACACTTAACCATAGAAACATGTTAGTGAGATAAGTGATTGGGGTTAAGTTAATTAGAACACTTAACCATAGAAACATGTTAGTGAGACAAGTGATTGAGGTTAAGTAAAATTAGAACTCTTAACCATGATAATAAGTTGATTTGACAAGTGGGTTAGGATTAAGTAAGTTAGAAATACTTAACCAATATAACATGAATAATTAGAGTTAAGTAACAAGAACACTTAACCAGTGTAATTTAACTTGTAGTAAAGTTAAACGTGAATGGACAACACTCAACCATTATAACCTGTTAATTAAACAAGTAGTAGGGTTAAGTTATATAAGGAGACACTTAACCGTTGTAACAGGTTAGTTAAACAGATGGTGAGGTTAAGTTAACACAAGGAGGCAACACTTAACCAGTATAATATGATAAAAAGGATGGGTTAAGTTAACTTGAATTGACTAATGACACTAAACCAACTTGATGAAGGAAAGAAACTAAGTAGTAAATCTTAGTAGAACACGAGAAGGAGTGTACGTCCATCTGATTCTAGAAGGCTCCAACGAATTGGGTTACGAAGCCCGAGGCTTCGAGGGGACGTGAGGGTACTCTTGGTATCCCTCTGTGAGGCTGAAGATGATCCTCCTGGGCTCACAGAGGTTAAGGTATGCGTTAGAAGAACCAAGGGTATGCCTTGCTTGCAAAATATGGCAACCTAAAGACTAGGATGGACCAGCGTGATTCGGCGAGAAGACGGTAGCCCTGTGATAGCAACTCGTCGTCTACCTACCATCTTGAATCAATCGAGATACGTGAAGCGGAAAGGCGGAGAACTCCAAAAGACCATATACTTGCTATCTAGTTACGGTTGCGGATGGCCATAGGACAGTGGGGCATAGGGGGGCCAGCGCATAGTTCTCATTTTTCAAGGATGGCCTTTCATTAGTTGAGGGAGGGGTCGAGTGGGACCATAGCCACTAGAAAAAAAACAGACCTTAGCATCTGCATTGGAGGATATCTGAAAGCTCCCGACCGAGTTCCGTATTTCTAGAGTAGCCCTGACACGGAACTCGGGCAGCACATTACAGGACATGTGCATCAAGACAAGCGATAATGATTCGCGACACATACGTGGAAAAAGTCTTGGAACATATACCACTCTAGGTAGTGTGTCCTAGACTAGAGGGCATCGTTCGGAAGATAGCGTAAATCCTAGATTAGATCTAGGTCAGAAACAATAAATGTACGCCTGAAGGCAACAAAAATTACAGGGATTGGGATCACGTTATCATTACTAGTTGGGACACTAGTTAGGTGGTGCAGAGATTAGTATGGGTTACGATAGTATATTCGGTTCGAGATAACTTAACTTAGTTTAGGGTGCTTTCCCATTTCCAGCGTATACTTATCATGCTCTTTTTCTCATCCATAGACTGAATAGTCACTAGACTTACTCAGACTTTATGTCTGACTCTACTTTTCTTTCGTCTTCTTTTCTTCCGTTCCCCCCCCCGCCAGGTAGTTGAGGAGGGAATAGTTCAGCTCAGGTTAGATTGGACTGCTACTCTTCCCAAGCTTGAAGATTCTTGGACAAAGTGCTTTGGACTCTCCTTTTCGCTTCTATGGCTGGCTTATGCTACATTGGGGAATATAAATGTATTTTTATGCTTCTTTATTTTGTAAGACAGATGATACTCTGATATTGGAAAACAATTGTTGTACAAACTATCTTATCAATAAAGTAAAGTTTTATTTTCCACTGTTTAATTTCTGTCTGTCTTGTAATTTATCTGCATCTTTTACCCTAAATGCTCCACAGAACTTAGTGCATTCCCTTTGTGAGTTACACTAACGGATGTGGGGTGTTACACATGGTATCAGAGCTGAAGGTTACCGGATTAGATAAAAGATTTGAAAAAAATTATTATTTTCAAATAGTTTTAAAAGAAGCATTTTCAAAAGAAAAGTTTTGTTTTAAAGGCATATTCCCCAAAAGCCGTACGCACTATCTTCTAATTCTCTGTTTGAATTCTTGTCCCCTTCTTTCTTGAGTCTCTGGGGCTCCTGGCTTTCTGGGAGGTAATGTAACAACCCGGAAAATGCGAGCCAGTTTGAAATTTTTAAATTGGCAATTTTAAAGAATTTTGAATATTTAAAATGAATTATTTTAAATAATATCGACGAGAAATTTATTTTGAATATAATTCGAACGTATATATTATATACGCCATTGTTAGAATATAAATAATTTTATATAATTATAAATAGAATTGAAAATGGCGCGGTAGTTCGATAATTCGATTTCAAACTTCAATTGAACATACCGGGTGCAAAACAATCCGGATTTTAGTGAAACCAAAAACATTAGGATCTAATTGATAATATCTTTCCAACGAATCCGAAAAATCAAAATTTCATAGCGGGAATCAAAAGATATGTCCAGTTGAAGATTCTGAATAGTCGCTATAGAATTCAGGCCCTTAAAAATGGAAATTTTGCAAACGACCTCGGATTTCGACGAAACCAATTTTATTGGATTCGCGATGTCAAGTTATTGCTAGGTTTCAAAGTTCATAATTTTTCGATTCAATATGTGAGCGTGGCAAAGGAAAACGCGTTTGACCAGTTTTAGTTGATTTTAATCGACTGGAAATTGGCCATTTTTCAAACGGTCTCAGAATTCGACGAAACTAGTTTTGTTAGGACCGTATCGTCAATACGAAGCTAGAAATAATTTTTCTGGAATTTTTAGAGTTAGTATGTGACCCCGGTAAATTGAAATGTACGTTTAAAATTCAATAAAGTGATTTAAATGTAAATTTAACGGAAACTGATCGAAACAGTCAAATCAGCTTATGGTACATATCCCATTGCGTTCGGAATGGGGGTAATTAGCTAAGGACGACAGGCAGTGGGCCTCGTTTCGAGGTCAAAATAAAAAGTTGCTTTTTGAAAAATAAAATGAATTAAATATAAAATATATATATTTTCAGAAAACCCCCTCCCTCTTTCATTTGCCCCCCGTTCGAAATCAAAGCAGAAAAAAAAAACGCTGCGATCAAACCCACGACGCTCAACCCCTCTCCACCACCGCATCGACGCCATCGCCCCGCTCCCATCTTCCCCCGCTCCTCCTCTTCCTATCCCTATAGACATCATCGAGTTTCGTTTCAAAGGGGCGGAGGATTTTGAGCTCGAACTGAAGAAGTTCGAGGCGGTTTCTTGGCGCCATCGGGGGGTCGAGTTCGTCAGAGGTCTGCGCACAGGTGGAGGGTTCGACGGCACTTCAGGGGAACGCCTCTGATCATATTCCGGCGCCGCCATTTCCGATCAATTTGCAACCCTAGTTCTGGGGCTCCAGTTCGATCGTCCAGACAGTGATTGTGAGCTTCCCTTTTTGTTTTTTTATAAGCATTGAATCATTATTTTTATTTTATTTTTATTTTTAATGTGTATAACCATGTAGTTTAAAATCTGAAATTTAAATATAATAAACATTGTCTAAAAATCTGATTTAATTTTTATTTACTTTTATAAAGTCTTGAATTTTATTTATATGAAATAATGATTTTTATATAAAGGAAGATTATATTTTTATATAATAGCAAAAAGGTTTAATTTTTATATAGAGTAAAGATTTGATTTTTAAAACGAGTAAGGAAAACTTTAGAGCTTTGATTTAGGAAAGATAGGATCTTTATCTTAGAAAAGATCGAGATTTTTAATTTATATATATATATATATATATATAAAGATGATTTTTAAAATATGAACTCCAATATAAAAATATAATCCTTTATATTCATGTAGAGAATATAAAAATACGATTTTTATATATGTAGCAAAGTAAAAGTTTGATCTTTATATATGTGGCGATATAATAAGAATGCGATTTTTATTGTATGTATAACAATATAAAAATACGATTTTTATATATGAAGTGGCAATATGAAAATATAGTTTTTTATAACGAAGTAGCGTGATAAAAATATAATCTTTATTATATGAACACCGTTGAATAAAAATTCGATTTTTATATATTGAATAGCATAGTAAAAATTCGATTTTTATATATTGAACAACGAAGTAAAAATTCGATTTTTATATATTGAATAGTGAAGTAAAAATTCGATTTTTATATATTGAATAGTGAAGTAAAAATTCGAATTTTATATATTGAATAGCAAAGTAAAAATTCGATTTTTATATATTGAGTAGCAAAGTAAAAATGTGATTCTACATATGTAGAGAATACGGCAGAGAACCTGACAAAGATGCAAGAACGATGAAGACTTCTATAAAAGAAGAGTCAAGATGATTGGATAGCTATTGGTGAGAATTTCTCACTCTTCAATTTCTTTTCTAGTTATATAAATATACTAGGATGTAGACGGTGTTTAGTAGCACCCGACACAATCGTCCACAGACCATGGACTTGTTTGGTTGATTGCAAAAATTAGTTAGATTATTTGATTGAAATTTGGATTGTTTGGTGAAATGAATTGATTTGATTGATGTGTGAATGGCGTGGGCCTTCAGTAGACCGAGGATAAGGCTAGGCCTTGTCCCGTTTCTAGTATCGTGCCGTTATGCCGCCGAAATTTTCTAAAATATGTTAGAAAAATAAAAATATCATTTTATTGAATAAATGAAATGAATAGAGCATTCATAAGTTAAATAAAATATTTTATCGAAAAAAATATAGTTTTAACGTGGAAGTGAATAAAATATTCATTTACAAACCGGACGGTTTGTTTATGTACACCTATTTGAAGGACATTGATTGGGTCGATAGATTTTACAGATCGCCCAACTGCACAACTAAAATCTGTGTTTGATTGTTTGAAACCCCACATGGGTGTTGGGATGAAATTTGAAGTTCACTCATCCTGATTGATTAAATATGTCGATCGATTGATTGACAGGCTGTTATAAGCGTTAGATATCTATATTTGATGCTTATACAGTGTAGTGCACTTTGGTTGATGGCTGATTATTTTGCAATGCTATTATATACGTATGATGTAGGAAAATCCATATAATTAACATTATATGGTGATTGATTGGGCCTCATTCCAATTTAGAAGATAAAGAATATTATAAAAGAAAGGTTCATGTGTTGACTGTACTCATCCGTTGAGATAAGTCATGTGTTGAACGAAATATTTTAATAATAAAATTTACATCTTTATCAATATAAAAGAAAGGTTCATGTGTTGACTGTACTCATCCGTTGAGATAAGTCATGTGTTGAATGAAATATTTTAATAATAAAATTTACATCTTTATCAATATAAAATAAAGGTTCATGTGTTGACTGTACTCATCCGTTGAGATAAGTCATGTGTTGAACGAAATATTTTAATATAGAAATATTTGAATAGGAAATATTTGAAAAAGAAATATTTGAAATAGAATATTTGAAAATAGAATGATATGAAGCCGTGTTGATTAGAGATGCGCCATTTTGACGTGAACGATGTTTATATTGATTTTACTCATTTTAAAATGAATATTGAAAAGTGATTTCGAAATTGCATATTTTGAAATGAAATTTGAATTAAATTGAATAGGAAACGAATTCGAATTGAATATATAACGAATTTGATTTCAATTGAATATATAATGAATTTGATTCAAATAGAAAACCAATTTGAATTGAATCGAATAGAAAACCAATTTGAATTGAATCGAATAGAAAACTACTTTGGAATTGAATTAAATTGAAAACGAATTCAAATTGAATTGAAAGCGAATTGAAATGAATTCAAATTGAATTGAAATTTGAATTGAATAGAAATGAATTTTAAAACGAATTTATAAAGAAGAATTCAATTTTGATTTGAATTGAAATGGAAGTTGAAATTGCTTTTGAAACGAATTTAAAACTATTTATATAATTCGTTTTAAATAGAAATCGACGAAATATATATTATATATATAATATAATGGCCTGAATAGAACACGCCGCACCGTGGCAGTTCGTGAATTTCGACCATTTATTTCAAACGGACATTACGGGAGATCCGACCGTCGGATTCTCCTAAAACCGGAACCGTTGGGTTCGTATCGAAAAGAGCTTTCTAACGAATGTTAGAAATTTGAAATCTATCGGTTGGATTTGGAGATACTTCCAAATCAAATTCGAAAAAGGTCGCTGTAAGTGCAGTTCGATGGCCGTTGATGGAAGTCGACTGTACGGGCCTTGATAAAATTATTAAAAATAGTAATAATTTGTGTAAAATCATAAGAAAGGATTTGAGAAGAATTGGGATGAAAAACTCCATATTTGAAAAGATAAAAATAGATTTTTATTGAAATAAACTAGTTTTGAACTAGAATTATAATTCTATTTATTTTTAAAAAAATAAATTGAATTTGAAAAGGGTTTTAAAAATAACCAGAATTTCCAATGATTGCATTAGAGTGGATTTGAATCGAAATTGTCTTCGGAATATTTCGATGTTGGAATTCGTGATTATACAGATATTGTTATGAAAATTTGAAAGATATATATTTATATCGTTATTTCCAATACGACATTGGTTAGTCGTAGAATTTGATATTGAATATAAGCCGATATATTTTCTATTCAGAGCCTTGTATTGAATATCAAATGTGATTTGGGTTTGTCGTGAATGGTGTCTTCACTAACACTGTTCTTGAACCCAGTTGAGAAAAGATTAAATCTTTTTATTTAGATTTAATGAAGGGTACCAATTAAATGATTTTTAATTGGAATTGAATTGATATTGATTTTTGGGTTTATCGTGGACAGTGTTTTAAATAACACTCGTTCTTTAACCCGATAATTAATAAATGTGATTTTGGGTTTATCGTGAACTGTGTTTTAAATGACACTGATTCTTTAACCCAGTTAAAGATTAAAACTAAGTGGAGTTTTAATGAATCTTTAATTAGATTGAAAAGATCGAAAATTGAGTACCACCAGTTTTGCTCCAGGCGATAGTTAAATCTTTAATTATATTTGAACGTGAAATGGTAATTGAATTTACCGATAACACCGTGGTGTTAGATATGAAGTATAACCAGTTTTACTTCTGGGATGAATAGGTTGGGATTGAGAAATTAAAACAAATGATTACTTCGGTAAGGTTCGCTAATCCCGACTAGTTCGAATTGATATTCAAAAATAGATTAAAGAATAAATTCAAGAAATTTATCTTGGATAAAATTAATGGGAACCTTTCCCTATGAATGTGAAATTTAGAAACTAACTGTCGATTAGCTAAGCAGAATGGTTTTCTGGATATTGATCTGATGTTGGTTTTGGCCTTCGGGATTAATATTTAGGGAATTATTCTCTTGATTAATGTACGGTTAGTGACTGATGAATTGGAATGAGGCGTATGTTATGTTTGTGTAACACTTATTTAAAATATACGCGAATTATTCGGAAAGACCGGGTTTATCCCATTCTGAATAACTGATACGACGATAAGTCGAAGATGAAGACGATGGTCGAAGACCGGAGGACTTCACGTCGTTTTGGTGATTACTGATGATCTTGATTGGGATATACACCCAAGAAGATGGAAACAGTTAGTGATCGTCCAGACGTACTTGGAGATTGATGGATATGCGGGGTACTAGGTGCCTCCGGTTTCGTTTAGACCCAGAACGGACTTGTAAATGGACTGTGTGTCTGACATTGGATTTTAGTCCGTGTGATTGATCTCTATTAAATATATATCTGTTTGGCGGCGGAGAATTTATTCTCTTGCTTAACGCCCTTCTCTGAGACGTACGAGCTCAGGGGTTATATATTGATGGATATCAAACGCATTGAGTGAATTGCCTGTGTGGCATGCCTAAGTGGCAATTGATCGAGGTTTCTGTTGAAAAGCAAAGTCTTGTGGTGATTATCAAAGCACGGCCTTTGTGGCGTAGCTTTGTGTAACGTTTACTTCGCGAGTTTCGCACCCCGGTTGTGAACCAAAAACGGGAGAGGACCTCAGGGAGGGCATGCGTTTCCTTCTAGCTAGGGTGGTGTCAGTGACCTACCAGCCCCGACATTTATATACTTTTCACCTGTGTGGTTGTTGCTGTTGCGAGGCGCCTCGGTTAGATCGGACGATCCGGGTCCGATGGAGCCATTCGTTGGCTCATTTACGCCCCAAAGGGTGGGGAAACGCAGTGTTCAGGAATTTTAATCCACATCGGTGGACCGGCCCTGACGATCCAAGGGCCCACCTGTGTCTGGGTCCTGAGACACGGGCTAGAGCGTCTCGAATCGGTTGAGGACTATCTTTTTCCTCGGTTCATAGATGGAAATCCAATTTCCAAATACGTGACTTTGCGGTTTTATTTGTAAACCTATATATGGCGACATAGTGGCATGGGACGCTCATGTCGCCTATGATTGATACTTATGATTTGAAGTTGTTTTAAACACTGTACACTTATTATAGTATCAAATGATTTGTTTTAAACGTATCAAGCATTCTTTGGCTGTTATAAGGGAAAACCCTATCCCCCGGCTTGCGTTGCATTGTGACATAGGACCTGGGTCTTATAACAGCTTCATTTTTCTTTATTTAGCATTGCGCTGTTGTTTTATGCACTGGTATTCTTGGGAGGAAACCCGTTCCGTGTTATACGGCGTGGTCCCTTGATTTACCTAACTTTAAAAATAAAGAATAATAACTGTTTTAGTTCTCACACCAGTCACATGACTGACCTGGAGTTTATTGTTTTGACCTAAACTCTGGGTGCCCTTATTTTGACACGGGCAGCTAGTAGTTTTGGTTTTGCAGATTTATATTCATAGGATCCTGGTTTACAGCTGGAATGATATCCGGAAAGCTTTGTATTCGTATATATCTTCTAGTTGTGTATTGTATTATTTTCCGCTGCTATGTATTTAAATGTAATTTAAATCTCTGATATTTCTGTGTAATATTCATTTATACTATGTATATTCTTGTATTCTGATGCATTGTTGTAATATACAATGAAATGTTCCTTTTTATGCGTTCTATTTTGTCGTGTTCTCAAACGATAGGGCGTCTCGAACGGTCTGGGTCGGTTTAAAGACTGATTCAAACTGAGCGAAATTCCTTTTCGTCACAGTTGGTATCAGAGCTTTGGTTTACAAAGCTAGAGAACAAGGCACATTAGAACCACATGAAAGAATTCATCAGATAATTGGATTAGTAATATCCAATGAGAATGACTCGTTAGAGATGGGATCAGTAGTATCCTAGAACGAGTGTGAGGAGTAAATTTTCAAAGAGAAAACAAGTTTGGTTTTGAAAATTTAAATCAACTATTCGTATTTGATTATTTATTTGTATTGATTTGGACAGTCCAGTATATAAAGAATTTGCATATACGCCTTGCAAACGTATATTCAAAGTTTTAATATATTGGATAGATATAGCATCACACTCTAGTCGCCCGAAGAAGATATTGATGATAGCGATCGCATCATCAACATTTATGTTCGAGTTTCGAAGGTGGGATTCCTATATATTTCCATTAGACTGGTGTGAGAACCAAAATTAGATAGGGCTTATTGTTGTGATTTGGCATCAAAAATCTGATTTTTGACTATGTATCAAAATTATGAATTTGAAACGTTAATCCACTAATCGATTGATGTTTGTGTTGTTTGTTTAATTGTTTGATAATTTCGAACCATTACGCCTAATTGTATCAAATATTGACTTATATTGAAAATTGGTCGCATTTGCTTGCATATACTTGTACTTACATTGAACAGGTCATAGCAAGGAGGCTAGAGCAGAGAATAAAATTTGTTTGCCCGACAAATAGGTACATGTTTACTACATAATTTACAGTTTTGTTTGGGTGATGATGATTTTATGAGCCTATTGGCTAGCCGCTTGGCTTTTTCTTTTTCTTTTTGAGATCAGAAGGCCTGTATGGCAATTTCGGGATTTTCCCGTGGCTCCCGGTGCAGGGGAGGTTATGGCGAAATTTTTCGAAAATTTAGGGTGTTAGCCAAATTTTTGAAAATTTGAAAATTCTCAGAAACTGAAAAGTTGGAGAATGGAAGCCAGATCGAACGTAGAGTTGAATGATCAAACCACTTTCGACTTTGTTCCTTTTCGGGGACGAAAAGTTTTAAGTGGGGGAGATTGTAACAACCCAGAAAATGCGAGCCAGTTTGAAAATTTTAAATTGGTAATTTTAAAGAATTTTGAATATTTAAAATGAATTATTTTAAATAATATCGACGAGAAATTTATTTTGAATATAATTCGAACGTATATATTATATACGCCGTCGTTAGAATATAAATAATTTTATATAATTATAAATAGAATTGAAAATGGCGCGTTAGTTCGATAATTCGATTTCAAACTTCAATTGAACATAACCGGTGCAAAACAATCCGGATTTTAGTGAAACCAAAAACATTAGGATCTAATTGATAATATCTTTCCAACGAATCCGAAAAATCAAAATTTCATAGCGGGAATCAAAAGATATGTCCAGTTGAAGATTCTGAATAGTCGCTATAGAATTCAGGCCCTTAAAAATGGAAATTTTGCAAACGACCTCGGATTTCGACGAAACCACTTTTATTGGATTCGCGATGTCAAGTTATTGCTAGGTTTCAAATTTCATAATTTTTCGATTCAATATGTGAGCGTGGCAAAGGAAAATGCGTTTGACCAGTTTCAGTTGATTTTAATCGACTGGAAATTGGCCATTTTTCAAACGGTCTCAGAATTCGACGAAACTAGTTTTGTTAGGACCGTATCATCAATACGAAGCTAGAAATAATTTTTCTGGAATTTTTAGTGTTAGTATGTGACCTCGGTAAATTGAAATGTACGTTTAAAATTCAATAAAGTGATTTAAATGTAAATTTAACGGAAACTGATCGAAACAGTCGAATCAGCTTATAGTACATATCCCATTGCGTTCGGAATGGGGGTAATTAGCTAAGGACGACAGGCGGTGGGCCTCGTTTCGAGGTCAAAATAAAAAGTTGCTTTTTGAAAAATAAAATGAATTAAATATAAAATATATATTTTCAGAAAACCCCCTCCCTCTTTCATTTGCCCCCCGTTCGAAATCAAAGCAGAAAGAAAAAAAAAACGCTGCGATCAAACCCACGACGCTCAACCCCTCTCCACCACCGCATCGACGCCATCGCCCCGCTCCCATCTTCCCCCGCTCCTCCTCTTCCTTTCCCTATAGACATCATCGAGTTTCGTTTCAAAGGGGCGGAGGATTTTGAGCTCGAACTGGAGAAGTTCGAGGCGGTTTCTTGGCGCCATCGGGGGGTCGAGTTCGTCAGAGGTCTGCGCACAGGTGGAGGGATCGACGGCACTTCAGGGGAACGCCTCTGATCATATTCCGGCGCCGCCATTTCCGATCAATTTGCAACCCTAGTTCTGGGGCTCCAGTTCGATCGTCCAGACAGTGATTGTGAGCTTCCCTTTTTGTTTTTTTTATAAGCATTGAATCATTATTTTTATTTTATTTTTATTTTTAATGTATATAACCATGTAGTTTAAAATCTGAAATTTAAATATAATAAACATTGTCTAAAAATCTGATATAATTTTTATTTACTTTTATAAAGTCTTGAATTTTATTTATATGAAATAATGATTTTTATATAAAGGAAGATTATATTTTTATATAATAGCAAAAAGGTTTAATTTTTATATAGAGTAAAGATTTGATTTTTAAAACGAGTAAGAAAAACTTTAGAGCTTTGATTTAGAAAAGATAGGATCTTTATCTTAGAAAAGATCGAGATTTTTAATATATATATATATATATAAAGATGATTTTTAAAATATGAACTCCAATATAAAAATATAATCTTTTATATTCATGTAGAGAATATAAAAATACGATTTTTATATATGTAGCAAAGTAAAAGTTTGATCTTTATATATGTGGCGATATAATAAGAATGCGATTTTTATTATATGTATAACAATATAAAAATACGATTTTTATATATGAAGTGGCAATATGAAAATATAGTTTTTTATAACGAAGTAGCGTGATAAAAATATAATCTTTATTATATGAACACCGTTGAATAAAAATTCGATTTTTATATATTGAATAGCATAGTAAAAATTCGATTTTTATATATTGAACAACGAAGTAAAAAATCGACTTTTATATATTGAATAGTGAAGTAAAAATTCGATTTTTATATATTGAATAGTGAAGTAAAAATTCGATTTTTATATATTGAATAGCAAAGTAAAAATTCGATTTTTATATATTGAGTAGCAAAGTAAAAATGTGATTTTACATATGTAGAGAATACGGGCAGAGAACGTGACAAAGATGCAAGAACGATGAAGACTTCTATAAAAGAAGAGTCAAGATGATTGGATAGCTATTGGTGAGAATTTCTCACTCTTCAATTTCTTTTCTAGTTATATAAATATACTAGGATGTGGGCGGTGTTTAGTAGCACCCGACACAATCGTCCACAGACCATGGACTTGTTTGGTTGATTGCAAAAATTAGTTAGATTATTTGATTGAAATTTGGATTGTTTGGTGAAATGAATTGATTTGATTGATGTGTGAATGGCGTGGGCCTTCAGTAGACCGGGGATAAGGCTAGGCCTTGTCCCGTTTCTAGTATCGTGCCGTTATGCCGCCGAAATTTTCTAAAATATATTAGAAAAATAAAAATATCATTTTATTGAATAAATGAACTGAATAGAGCATTCATAAGTTAAATAAAATATTTTATCGATAAAAATATAGTTTTAACGTGGAAGTGAATAAAATAAAATATTCATTTACAAACCGGACGGTTTGTTTATGTACACCTATTTGAAGGACATTGATTGGGTCGATAGATTTTACACATCGCCCAACTGCACAACTAAAATCTGTGTTTGATTGTTTGAAACCCCACACGGGTGTTGGGATGAAATTTGAAGTTCACTCATCCTGATTGATTAAATATGTCGATCGATTGATTGACAGGCTGTTATAAGCGTTAGATATCTATATTTGATGCTTATACAGTGTAGTGCACTTTGGTTGATGGTTGATTATTTTGCAATGCTATTATATACGTGTGATGTAGGAAAATCCATATAATTAACATTATATGGTGATTGATTGGGCCTCATTCTAATTTAGAAGATAAAGAATATTATAAAAGAAAGGTTCATGTGTTGACTGTACTCATCCGTTGAGATAAGTCATGTATTGAACGAAATATTTTAATAATAAAATTTACATCTTTATCAATATAAAAGAAAGGTTCATGTGTTGACTGTACTCATCCGTTGAGATAAGTCATGTGTTGAACGAAATATTTTAATAATAAAATTTACATCTTTATCAATATAAAATAAAGGTTCATGTGTTGACTGTACTCATCCGTTGAGATAAGTCATGTGTTGAACGAAATATTTTAATATAGAAATATTTGAATAGGAAATATTTGAAAAAGAAATATTTGAAATAGAATATTTGAAAATAGAATGATATGAAGTCGTGTTGATTAGAGATGCGCCATTTTGACGTGAACGATGTTTATATCGATTTTACTCATTTTAAAATGAATATTGAAAAGTGATTTCGAAATCGCATATTTTGAAATGAAATTTGAATTAAATTGAATAGGAAACGAATTCGAATTGAATACATAACGAATTTGATTTCAATTGAATATATAATGAATTTGATTCAAATAGAAAACCAATTTGAATTGAATCGAATAGAAAACCAATTTGAATTGAATCGAATAGAAAACGACTTTGGAATTGAATTAAATTGAAAACGAATTCAAATTGAATTGAAAGCGAATTGAAATGAATTCAAATTGAATTGAAATTTGAATTGAATAGAAATGAATTTTAAAACGAATTTATAAAGAAGAATTCAATTTTGATTTGAATTGAAATGGAAGTTGAAATTGCTTTTGAAACGAATTTAAAACTATTTATATAATTCGTTTTAAATAGAAATCGACGAAATATATATTATATATATTATATATATAATATAATGGCATGAATAGAACGCGCCGCGCCGCGGCAGTTCGTGAATTTCGACCATTTATTTCAAACGGACATTACGGGAGATCCGACCGTCGGATTCTCCTAAAACAGGAACCGTTGGGTTCGTATCAAAAAGAGCTTTCTAACGAATTTTAGAAATTTGAAATCTAACGGTTGGATTTGGAGATACGTCCAAATCAAATTCGAAAAAGGTCGCTGTAAGTGCAGTTCGATGGCCGTTGATGGAAGTCGACTGTACGGGCCTTGATAAAATTATTAAAAATAGTAATAATTTGTGTAAAATCATAAGAAAGGATTTGAGAAGAATTGGGATGAAAAACTCCATATTTGAAAAGATAAAAATAGATTTTTATTGAAATAAACTAGTTTTGAACTAGAATTATAATTCTATTTATTTTTAAATAAATAAATTGAATTTGAAAAGGGTTTTAAAAATAACCAGAATTTCCAATGATTGCATTAGAGTGGATTTGAATCGAAATTGTCTTCGGAATATTTCGATGTTGGAATTCGTGATTATACAGATGTTGTTATGGAAATTTGAAAGATATATATTTATATCGTTATTTCCAATACGACATTTGTTAGTCGTAGAATTTGATATTGAATATAAGCCGATATATTTTCTATTCAGAGCCTTGTATTGAATATCAAATTTGATTTGGGTTTGTCGTGAATGGTGTCTTCACTAACACTGTTCTTGAACCCAGTTGAGAAAAGATTAAATCTTTTTATTTAGATTTAATGAAGGGTACCAATTAAATGATATTTAATTGGAATTGAATTGATATTGATTTTTGGGTTTATCGTGGACAGTGTTTTAAATAACACTCGTTCTTTAACCCGATAATTAATAAATGTGATTTTGGGTTTATCGTGAACTGTGTTTTAAATGACACTGATTCTTTAACCCAGTTAAAGATTAAAACTAAGTGGAGTTTTAATGAATCTTTAATTAGATTGAAAAGATCGAAAATGGAGTACCACTAGTTTTGCTCCAGGCGATAGTTAAATCTTTATTTAGATTTGAACGTGAAATGGTAATTGAATTTACCGATAACACCGTGGTGTTGGATATGAAGTATAACCAGTTTTACTTCATGGGATGAATAGGTTGGGATTGAGAAATTAAAACAAATGATTACTTCGGTAAGGTTCGCTAATCCCGACTAGTTCGAATTGATATTCAAAAATAGATTAAAGAATAAATTCAAGAAATTTATCTTGGATAAAATTAATGGGAACCTTTCCCTATGAATGTGAAATTTAGAAACTAACTGTCGATTAGCTAAGCAGAATGGTTTTCTGGATATTGATCTGATGTTGGTTTCGGCCTTCGGGATTAATATTTTGGGAATTATTCTCTTGATTAATGTACGGTTAGTGACTGATGAATTGGAATGAGGCGTATGTTGTGTTTGTGTAACACTTATTTAAAATATACGCGAATTATTCGGAAAGACCAGGTTTATCCCATTTTGAATAACTGATACGACGATAAGTCGAAGATGAAGACGATGGTCGTAGGCCGGAGGTCTTCACGTCGTTTTGGTGATTACTGATGATCTTGATTGGGATGTACACCCAAGAAGATGGAAACAGTTAGTGATCGTCCAGACGTACTTGGAGATTGATGGATATGCGGGGTACTGGGTGCCTCCAGTTTCGTTCGGACCCAGAACGGACTTGTAAATGGACTGTGTGTCTGACATTGGGTTTTAGTCCGTGTGATTGATCTCTATTAAATATATATCTGTTTGGCGGCGGAGAATTTATTCTCTTGCTTAACGCCCTTCTCTGAGACGTACGAGCTCAGGGGTTATATATTGATGGATATCAAACGCATGGAGTGAATTGCCTGTGTGGCATGCCTAAGTGGCAATTGATCGAGGTTTCTGTTGAAAAGCAAAGTCTTGTGGTGATTATCAAAGCACGGCCTTTGTGGCGTAGCTTTGTGTAATGTTTACTTCGCGAGTTTCGCACCCCGGTTGTGAACCAAAAACGGGAGAGGACCTCAGGGAGGGCATGCGTTTCCTTCTAGCTAGGGTGGTGTCAGTGACCTACAAGCCCTGACATTTATATACTTTTCACCTGTGTGGTTGTTGCTGTTGCGAGGCGCCTCGGTTAGATCGGACGATCCGGGTCCGATGGAGCCATTCGTTGGCTCATTTACGCCCCAAAGGGTGGGGAAACGCAGTGTTCATGAATTTTAATCCACATCGGTGGACCGGCCCTGACGATCCAAGGGCCCACCTGTGTCTGGGTCCTGAGACACGGGCTAGAGCGTCTCGAATCGGTTGAGGACTATCTTTTGCCTCGGTTCATAGATGGAAATCCAATTTCTAAATACGTGACTTTGCGGTTTTATTTTTAAACCTATATATGGCGACATAGTGGCATGGGACGCTCATGTCGCCTATGATTGATACTTATGATTTGAAGTTGTTTTAAACACTGTACACTTATTATAGTATCAAATGATTTGTTTTAAACGTATCAAGCATTCTTTGGCTGTTATAAGGGAAAACCCTATCCCCCGGCTTGCGTTGCATTGTGTGATAGGACCTGGGTCTTATAACAGCTTCATTTTTCTTTATTTAGCATTGCGCTGTTGTTTTATGCACTGGTATTCTTGGGAGGAAACCCGTTCCGTGTTATATGGCGTGGTCCCTTGATTTACCTAACTTTAAAAATAAAGAATAATAACTGTTTTAGTTCTCACACCAGTCACATGACTGACCTGGAGTTTATTGTTTTGACCTAAACTCTGGGTGCCCTTATTTTGACACGGGCAGCTAGTAGTTTTGGTTTTGCAGATTTATATTCACAGGATCCTGGTTTACAGCTGGAATGATATCCGGAAAGCTTTGTATCCGTATATCTCTTCTAGTTGTGTATTGTATTATTTTCCGCTGCTATGTATTTAAATGTAATTTAAATCTCTGATATTTCTGTGTAATATTCATTTATACTCTGTATATTCTTGTATTCTGATGCATTGTTGTAATATACAATGAAATGTTCCTTTGTATGCGTTCTATTTTGTCGTGTTCTCAAACGATAGGGCGTCTCGAAGGTCTGGGTCGGTTTAAAGACTGATTCGAACTGAGCGAAATTCCTTTTCGTCACAGGTAACCTCATCGAAAGGCGAAGTAGTGCCTGACTTCCATCTATAACCGTAGCAGTTTCACCTGCGGCTAGTTTTCTTTCAAGCTTAGTAGCGTTTTCTGTACGATGGAGGCAGCTTTCGAGAGATTTGTCAACATGATTACACATGAAAGAGGATGAGGAGTTTGGCTAAGGAGCACAACCAAGGATGAGGAATTCATGGATGTAGACTTGGCTCACGAAGGAGGAAGGGATTATAAAACCTAAGACAAAAGGAAGTCTCTTTACTATGGCAGAATAGGGCATATAGTTAAGAACAAAGGACAAGATTTTTAAAAGGGCAAGTACTTGCTTTCACCACTAAGCGTACCTAGGAGAAAGGTAGTAAATTTCTGTTGGAAGAGTCTAGCTTTTCTGTTTGTACTCTTTCTTTTGGTTTTAGCACTTCGCATTTGTTCATATTTGCTTGCATAGTTGAGTCTCTGCACCTTAGTACTTGTATAGTAAAAGATCCCAACTAGTGCTCAAGTGTTTGGTTGTTTTTGCTTAGATCATCTCACGTAGATCGTCCAAATTCAGAGGAGGCATTCCTCGGGTGCTTGTCTGATATTGGTTTAGGCCTTTGGGGCTTGTACTTGAGGGATGTCGAGTTCGACTAGGATGGTTTGCTTGAGAGATGAATAGTTGTGGCAGGCGCTCTATATAGAGAAGGACTAACCCTAAGAGAGGTAAAAAGTACGTAGTGACCTTTTGACCCTCATAGTTATGGCATGATGGATAAGCTAAGAGGAGAGACCTCTGATCATCCTAGTATATACACTCAGTATCATGGTTGACATTTCTTTATTTTGGAAATGGAGGTCAAGAAACTTCGCAATCTTGAAGTTGAATCTGTTTAGGTACAGTTGAGTAAAGCTCAAGAAGACATGATACGGGAGATTGAAGATAAGGCATACGCACCTCATACCCTTTTTCTTAAGGGTACATCCTTGATTCCTTTTTTTTTTTTAGGAATTCTATGCATACTAATTTCTAGCTTTTAAGGTATATCCTCTAGGACGTATCATCGATCCTTAGATAGAAACCCTTTTGGATGTAAACATGTATTTGAAACAAGTTATGGTTGATGGTTGCGAATGGTTGCAAGTGGTTGCTTGTGAATGCATATACACACGTATTAGGCACTAGATCAGCTCATATGCCTTCATATTTCATTTACATATATGTATTTGTTAATGAATTGAACTTAATGTGCTATCATATGGATGTTGCATTTGAGTGAATGGTTGTGCACTCATATAGAAATAATATGTATCATTAGGATTTGCATACATATTGGACGCATGGCACCGACATGATTTGCATTAAGGAGGTAAACTGAATCAGTAGACCGCCTGATTTTGCATTAGATAAGGACATATACACACACTATGCATATGAACATAAAAGCATTAGAAGCCTTTAAGGACAATGGATGCCTGTGTTTGATGGCTGAGTAGATGGACGATTGGATGGTAGGATATGCATTCTCCTAGACTTGAAGATTTCGGGGACGAAATCCTTTAAGGAGGGGAGAATGTAACACCCCGTATTTCTGTTAACACTAAAGTTGCTAATTCAAAAAAAATAATAAAAGTGTAAAGGGGAGATGTATCTAATGTGCATACAAATTTAATAATAAATGTGTAAAGGGGAGATGTATCTAATGTGCATACAAATTTAATAATAAATGTGTAAAGGGGGGATGTATCTAATGTGCATACAAATTTAATAGTAAATGTTGATAATGTACATTAAGAAAGTAATTATGACATAATTTGAAATAGTAATTTACAGCCCTTAAATTGTGAACATAATTGCTTCTCTTAAGAACGGACGGCTTGTATTAACCTTGGCTTCATCGACGGTTCAAATTAACTTGAAACTCTATATAAACAACATAGCTCTCACAACCTAATTCACACAAAAAAAAAGATAAAAAAAGAAGGCGCCGTCATGCTGCTGAAGAGAGACTAGGAGTAGCCGTCAAATTAAGAGACGATTAAGAGTTGATTCAAAGCTTAAAACTACAACAAATAAATCAAAACAACGTCAACCTCAAAGGATAGCATCACCAAATTCAGAATTCAGAATCCTGAATACAAGATTCATCATACGTTGTAAGTAGAGTACTATTACGATATGAATAAAAATTGAGACTTGATTTGTGTAGAATGAAAATGGAATCATACTTTAATTGTAATGATGCTAGTTCATAATTGTATGTTGTTCTGATTTTATTATAAATGGATTTGGGGTGTTGTAGTATAATTAACATGATATTGGATTAATTGTACATTTGCAATGAAAAGTAACACCCCTTGCAAGTATACAATTCATGTTGGAAATTGACATTTATATGTTGTGGTTAATAAGAAGTTTTATGTATTTTGTTACAACCAAGTTGAGACTTATGTAAACATAATTCACTGTTATGCCTACATGGTTTAGATCTTTGTATATATATGCCTATGATCATTTCAAGTGTAGTTGGATCCATTTGGGTAACATGATTCATATAAGTTTATGTTGGAATAGGCCTCATAATTCAAGTTAAACTATACTTTTGTATCAGTGACAAAAGTAAGCATCTTTGTGAACATATAGTGACTTTATGGAAATGACTAGTTTATGTTTAGTGTTATGCCTAAATAAAAATATGTTTTAGGCTTATGTTGTTATAAAAATCATATGCGAATACAAGTGACACCTAATTTAGTTAGGTTCATATTTTAAATGCAAGTTTACATGAATAGATTGAAACCAATGACTCATGTTTAGGTTTATGATTTATGTCAAAATTATATGCTATTACAATGCAAGTACACAAGCCCCTAATTTATGTTAGTTAAATCGCCATATTGCAAGTTCATGCACCACATAATTTATGTTAATTAAATCGCTATATTGCAAGTTCATGCACCACATAATTTATGTTAATTAAATCGCTATATTGCAAGTTCATGCACCACTAATTTATGTAAATTAAATCGCTATATTGCAACACTAATTTATGTTAATTAAATCGCTATATTGCAAGTTCATGCACCACATAATTTATGTTAGTTAAATCGCTATGTTGCAAGTTCATGCATTCACACACCCCTTTTATGTTACTTAGAATATATCATGTTCTAAGCCACTTTTTTTTTATGTTTCTAAGTTGGGCTGAAATTTTAAAGCCCAACATATGTTATAATATTGCGATCGTACAAACGGGGAAAATAACGCTGGGTTTAATTAAAATATATATGTTGGCATGTTTGGCACATGCCAACGACTTGTGAAATTTAAGTGGTATAAATTATTATACCCAAGAATAACGAATTTGGATAATGGGCCACAAAACATTTACATATAAAATTGAAAAGAGACAAATATGTAAACTTAGAAAATACGATATGCTTAACCCGAGGTTAGATTGAGTTGTGATGTAAACCTGCCCGGAACCGACCGGCTGTCCAGTAATCACAACAATACCTATCCAATGTGGATGGTTAAGCATTGAGCCCAATAAAGACCCGAGGTTAGACATGAGTTGTGGTGTAAACCTGTCCGGAACCGACCGACTGTCCAGTTACCACAACAATATCTGTCTAATGCGAGTGGTTGGTGCTTTAATTAATAAATTAAGGTTGAGTCAGGATTGATAGGTTTAAGTCAATTGAATTAATACTTAACCAAATTCAACATGTTTACTAAATTGGTAGGTAGGGTTAGGTTAATCTGGACACTTAACCAATTTAATATGTTGACTAGGGGAGTGGGTAAGGTTAAGCAAATGTTTAACCATTCTAACATGATTAAACAAGACTAGAGAGTGAGGTTAAGTTAATTAGAACACTTAATAATAGAAACATGATAGTGTGACAAGTGATTGAGGTTAAGTTAATTAGAACACTTATCCATAAAAACATGTTAGTGAGACAAGTGATTGAGGTTAAGTTAATTAGAACACTTAACCATAGAAACATGTTAGTGAGATAAGTGATTGAGGTTAAGTTAATTAGAACACTTAACCATAGAAACATGTTAGTGAGATAAGTGATTGAGGTTAAGTTAATTAGAACACTTAACCATAGAAACATGTTAGTGAGATAAGTGATTGAGGCTAAGTTAATTAGAACACTTAACCATAGAAACATGTCAGTGAGACAAGTGATTGAGGTTAAGTTAATAAGAACACTTAACCATAGAAACATGTTGGTGAGATAAGTGATTGGGTTTAAGTTAATTAGAAAACTTAACCATAGAAACATGTTAGTGAGACAAGTGATTGAGGTTAAGTAAAATTAGAACTCTTAACCATGATAACAAGTTGATTTGACAAGTGGGTTAGGATTAAGTAAGTTAGAAATACTTAACCAATATAACATGAATGATTAGAGTTAAGTAACAAGAACACTTAACCAGTGTAATTTGACTTGTAGTAAAGTTAAACGTGAATGGACAACACTTAACCATTATAACATGTTAATTAAACAAGTAGTAGGGTTAAGTTATATAAGGAGACACATAACCATTGTAACAGGTTAGTTAAACAGATGGTGAGGTTAAGTTAACACAAGGAGGCAACACTTAACCAGTATAATATGACAAAAGGGATGGGTTAAGTTAACTTGAATTGACTAATGACACTTAACCAACTTGATGAAGGAAAGAAACTGAGTAGTAAATCTTAGTAGAACACGAGAAGGAGCGTACGTCCATCTGATTCTAGAGGGCTCCAACGAATTGGGTTACGAAGCCCGAGGCTTCGAGGGGATGTGAGGGTACTCTTGGTATCCCTCTGTGAGGCTGCAGATGATCCTCCCGGGCTCACAAAGGTTAAGGTATGCGTTAGAAGAACCAAGGGTATGCCTTGGTTGCAAAATATGGCAACCTAAAGACTAGGATGGACTAGCATGATTCGGCGAGAAGACGGTAGCCCTGTGATAGCAACTCGTCGTCTACCTACCATCTTGAGTCAATCGAGATACGTGAAGCGGAAAGGCGGAGAACTCCAAAAGACCATATACTTGCTATCTAGTTATGGTTGCGGATGGCCATAGGACAGTGGGGCATAGGGGGCCTGCGCATAATTCTCATTTTTCAAGGATGGCCTTTCATTAGTTGAGGGAGGGGTCGAGTGGGACCAGAGCCACTAGAAAAAAAATAGACCTTAGCATCTGCATTGGCGGATATCTGAAAGCTCCCGACCGAGTTCCGTATTTCTAGAGTAGCCCTGACACGGAACTCGGGCCGCACATTACAGGACATGTGCATCTAGACAAGCGATTACGATTCGCGACACATACGTGGAAAAAGTCTAGGAACATATACCACTCTAGGTAGTGTGTCCTAGACTATAGGGCATCGTTTGGAAGATAGCGTAAATCCTAGATTAGATCTAGGTCAGAAACAATAAATGTACGCCTGAAGGCAACAAAAATTACAGGGATTGGGATCACATTATCATTACTAGTTGGGACACTAGTTAGGTGGTGCAGAGATTAGTATGGGGTACGATAATATATTCAGTTCGAGATAACTTAACTTAGTTTAGGATGCTTTCCCATTTCCAGCACATACTTATCATGCTCTTTTTCTTATCCATAGACTGAATAGTCACTAGACTTACTCAGGCTTTATGTCTGACTCTACTTTTCTTTCGTCTTCTTTTCTTCCGTCCCCCCCCCGGTAGTTGAGGAGGGAATAGTTCAGCTCAGGTTAGATTGGACCGCTGCTCTTCCCAAGCTTGAAGATTCTTGGACAAAGTGCTTTGGACTCTGCTTTTCGATGCTATGGATGGCTTATGCTACATTGGGGAATATAAATGTATTTTTATGCTTCTTTATTTTGTAAGACAAATGATACTCTGATATTGGAAAACAATTGTTGTACAAACTATCTTATCAATAAAGTAAAGTTTTATTTTCCGCTGTTTAATTTCTGTCTGTCTTGTAATTTATCTGCATCTTTTACCCTAAATGCTCCACAGAACTTAGTGCATTTCCTTTGTGAGTGACACTAACGGATGTGGGGTGTTACACTTACGGTGGATACCTAGGCACCTGTAACGACCCAGAAAATCTGAACCAATTTAAAATTTTTAAATTGGCTAAAATAATGGATTTTAAATATTTAAAATAAATATTTTAAATAATGGCGATGAAAACTGAGTTTGAATCGACAATTGAAAACGAATATAATTAATTATAATTATAAACAAGGCCTGAAATGGCGTGGTAGTTTCAAAAATTGAATTCAAACTTTGTCGGACTGTACCGGGTGCAAAACAATCCGGATTTTAGTGAAACCAAAAATATTTAAATCTGTTAGTGAATACCTTTCTAACGAATCTGAAAAATCGAAATTTGATAGCGGGAATCAAAAGTTATGCCCAGTTGAAAATTCTGAATAGTCGCTATGGAATTCAGGCCCTTAAAAATGGACATTTTGCAAACGTCCTCGGATTTCGACGAAACCACTTTTGTTGGAACCGTGATGTCAAATTATTGCTAGGTTTCAAATTTCATAATGTTTCGAATCAATATGTGAGCGTGGCAAAGGAAAACACGTTTGACCAGTTTCAGTTGATTTTAATCGACTGGAAAATGGCCATTTTTCAAACGGTCTCAGAATTCGACGAAACTAGTTTTGTTAGGACCGTATCGTCAATACGAAGCTAGAAAATATTTTTCTGGAATTTTTCTAGTTAGTATGTGACCCCGGTAATTTGAAATGTACGTTTAAAATTCAATATAATGTTTTAAATGTAAATCAAACGGAAACTGATTGTAACTATCGAATCAGCTTATAATATATATATCATTGTGTTCGGAATGAGGGTGAAACGCTATGGACGACAGGCGGTGGGCCTCGTTTCGAGGTCGTGGGTAAAAGTCAACTTTATGCAATTAAATTAGTTAATAAAAAAAATATCTCCCTCCCTTTTCTTCTTTCTGGCCCCCCCGGTTTCATTAAACAGAAATTAAAAAAAAGAGAAAAAAAAGAAAGGAGGAGCAGCAGCCACCGCCTCCACCAAGTTCCAGCCACCACCTCTGCGCGCCACCAGCAGCTCCGACGCGAGCTCGAGACCCCCCTCCGACTCTCCACCCACCTCGCGACGCATCCACCTCCTCCAGCCTCGTTCGAGCAACCTGCTCCCACCCTTCATCGCCAACGAAGACCACCGACCTCCCTCTCCTCACCTCGGCGCATAAGAAACCCCCCCTTTTCCTTGAAAGCGCTGTGAGTGTTGATGTTAGTTTTATTTATTTTTATTTAGTTATAAACAGTATAGTTTTATTATATTTTCTTTAGAGATTTTTAAATGAAAACTGGATTTTAAAAATGATATTTTTAAATGTAAAACTGAATTTTTTAATTTTAACATGTAATAGCATAGTTATTTTAACATGTAATAGCATAGTTATTTTAATATTGAAAGTCGAAGTAAAAATCAGATTTTTCTGTATTGAAAGTCGAAGTAAAAATCAGATTTTTCTATATTGAAAGTCGAAGTAAAAATCAGATTTTTCTATATTGAAAGTCGAAGTCAAAATTCGATTTTTATATATTGAATAGCGAAGTCAAAATTTGATTTTTATATATTGAATAGCATAATAAAAATTCGATTTTTATACATTGAATAGCGAAGTAAAAATTCGATTTTTATATATGTAGTGGCTACGGGCGAAAGCGACAAAAAGGCGAGAACGGTGAAGGTTTATGCAAAGAAGAGTCGTGGGATTGAATTAGCTATTCGGTGAGAATTTCTCACTCTTCAATTTCTTTTTCTAGCCATATATATGTGTGTGGAAATAAAAGTGAATTGCTATATATATATATATATATATATATATATATATATATATATATATATATACGCCCCTCGTCCACAAACCATGGACGATATTTATTGATTGAAATTGTTGTGAAAATTGATTGATAGCGAATGGTTGTTTGGGATTGTTTGTGGTTGATATTGATTGATTGTGGTTGAAAAATACCCGTTTGTTGTTGAAAAATATTTGGTTGAAACCACATAGGATTAGTTTGTGGAAATGAAATAAATATATACATGCCGCCTGCGTGCGAACTAGATGCATGATCCCCATTGTCAAAAACCGCGAGGTTTTAAGGTAGAGCGAGGAGCCGTACTAGGGACGGTCCCGGTTTTAACTACCCTGCCGTTATGCTGCCGAAATTTTGAATAATATTCATGTGTTTGAATTATTTTCATTTGCTAAAACTATATTTATTCATTGAATAGAAAACCTTCATGTGTTGAATTGATATTCATTCGTTGATTAGAAATTCATGTGTTGAATGGTATTCGCGTTTTAAATATAAAAATCACATTTCTATCTATATATAGAAACTATAGAAAACCTTCATGTGTTGAATTGATATTCATTTGTTGATTAGAAATTCATGTGTTGAATGGTATTCGCGTTTTAAATATAAAAATCACATTTCTATCTATATATAGAAACTATAGAAAACCTTCATGTGTTGAATCGATATTCATTCGTTGAATTGAAATTCATGAGTTGAATGGTATTCATATTTTGAAATAAATTGTTTGATAATAAAAAAATCACCTTTTATCGACTATATGAACAGTGTAAAATAATGTAACAACCCGTATTTTCAATAACCTGTTATAACGTAAATTGAGGCAGAATTTAATTTATAAATCTGAATCAAGGAAAACGGGCTATGCCATTGCGTTCGTCTCGGAAAAATACGCGAAATAGAGTCCGAGGTTTCGAAAATCGGAGTCTGTATGAAGAAGATATGGACGAACGAAGTTAGGCAGAAAAACCGAAAATCAAGCCAGAATGCACTGGCGCACTTGTGAAGTGGGCCAGCACAAAAATACACTGGCGCACTTGGGAAGTGCGCCCGTGTCGAGCCAGAAGCCTGCACAGCTTTCTGGCTTGACCCTGGCTGGCTTGGTGCACCTGTTTTGGTTCTCTTGTCTGTTCTGCTGGCCTATGACGATTTTTGATGGTTTAGATCTAAACTAGGGTTAACCCTATGGCCTAAACCAACCTAAACTTCTATAAAAGGACCCCTAAACCTAGCCTAAATCATCATTATTCATTAATACAACTAAACTATGGCAAAATCAATCCTCTCATGGCCTCCACTCTCTTCATAAAATTCCTAAGTCATTTCTATGAGAGATTTTCCATGCATACAAGTGTTTTCAAGCTTGTATGAGCATCATTAGTTTGCATTCAAGTCAAGTTTCTATATTTGCATCATAAAGAAAGAGTTTTGATCATTTTGGCTCAAGGGTTTTTATGTTAGAGCTTGCATTTTGGGTCTATTTGATTGCATAAGGGCTTTGTCATATCTTTTGTGCCTTCATAAGTATTGTAAGCCCTATTCTACTTTCATACTTAAACTCTAAAGTTAAATGTATGATATGCAAGTTTGCCATGATATGCAAGTTTACTATGATGTGTTATGCAAGTTCATCAAGTTATGTTATGCAAGTTTGATATGCAAGTTATGTTATGCAAGTTTATATTTAAGTTTATCATGTTGTGATATGCAAGTTTATCATGTTGTGATATGCAAGTTTATATGCAAGATTATCATGTTGTGATATGCAAGTTTATATGCAAGTATGCCAAGTTATGTTATGCAAGTTTGGGTTGAACATTTTGTTCATGCTATCATGTTATGCAAGCTTATCTTGGGTTTATGAACATAAAGCTTCAAGCTTTATGCCAAAGGTTGCATTTTGGCAACATGTAAGTTATCATATCTCTTATGATAACTTGCATGTGAGGCTAGATGCGAACTTATGGCCATTTCTACATGTCATTTAGCATCATGTATCACCAATATGCTAAGTTTGGTTTTATGCATGTTTTTGAGGCCTAAAAATGTAATATGCAAGTATATGAACACATGTACATTTCATGTGCCACCATGTTGAACTTGTGGCTTCAACACCTTTATGTCATGATTATGCCAAGTTCCCTCTTTCTATCCTTTATGCGCTATTGCGATATGTAAGCGATGGGATTGCGTTTGGGGTTGGGTAAACTTAAAAGACATAAAAACATAAGCTTGGGAATTTACCTATTAAGTTAGGTCTACCCATTGGGAATTTACCTATTAAGTTAGTGTAACAACCCGTATTTTCAATAACCTGTTACAACATAAATGGAGGCAGAATCAAACTGTAAAATCTGAATCAAGGGAAACGGGCTATGCCATTGCGTTCGTCTCGGAAAAATACGCGAAATAGAGTCCGAGTTTTCGAAAATCGGAGTCCGTATGACCAAGATATGGCCTCGCGAAGTTTCACGAAAAATTCCCAAATTAAAGTATACTTAATTAAGTGAAATGGGTTGCGCAGAGAAATATATATATATTGACATATATATATAAATGAAAATTAAATAAATAAATATGCAAAAATGTTCAAAACAGCGAATTGGGAGAGGGGAATAACCGAACCGGCCGATTTTTGAGGTCGACCCGAGCCTGCTGGGTCGAATAGGGGTTAATCCAGGGTGTTTGGTTGTCAACCCGTGGGCCGATTCGCTCAAATGCAGATTTTGCATTTGGATGGTTCTCATGGTTCATCTTTAATCTAAAGGCCCTAGATGGTTCCTACACTTGACTTCTTCCCCAAGACATGCTTTGATGGCTTGGATTGAATCTAGGTTTAATCCTATGGCCTAAAACACTTGCCTAATCTATAAATAAGACCCTAACCTATCCTAAATCCTCATTATTCATTCATGCAACTAAACTATGGCAAAATTTTGCCTCTCATGGCCTCCACTCTCTTCATAAAATTTCTAAATGGTTTCTATGAGAGATTTTCCATGCATACAAGTGTTTTCAAGCTTGTATGAGTGTCATTAGCTTGCATTCAAGTCAAGTTTCTATCTTTGCATCATAAAGCAAGGGTTTTGATCATTTTGGCTCAAGGGTTTTTATGTTAGAGCTTGCATTTTGGGTCTATTTGATTGCATAAGGGCTTTGTCATATCTTTTGTGCCTTCATAGCAATGTAAGCCCTTTCCCTACTCTTAGATATTAACTATGAAGTTAAATGTTCATGTTGCAAGTTTGGGTTTGATCATTGAGTATGATACATGCTATCATGTCATGCAAGTTTATGAAGTCATTATCTTGATCTTGTGAGCTAAAAGCTACAACCTTTATGTTGAAATGTTGCATTAGGCAACATGAGAACCCTCATAACCTTTATGTCAACTTGCATATGAAGTCATAACCCTTATATGATGATATATGCGAGTTACTAGTCATCATTCCATATCTTTTGTCACCATGATTCGCTTATGTGCCAAGTTTGGGTTTATGCATGTTTTGAGGCTTAAGAATGTAACATGCAAGTTAATGAACACATTTGTGCCTCATTTGCCACCATGATTAACTTGTGGTTTAATATCCATTTTTGTCATGCCTTTGCCAAGTCTCTTCTTTTAATCCATTACGTTGTCGCGAACGTATATGCGAGTTTAAAAGCGTTGGGTTATGTTATGGGTAATTTCTAATGACATGAAAATACAACTTGAAAACATGACTTGAAATAAAACATGGAAGTTGACATGTAAGTATGCATAAAAACATAAGCTTGGGAATTTACCTATTAAGTTAGGTCTACCCTTTGGGAATTTACCTATTAAGTTAGGTCTACCCAAATGCTTGAAAACTTGTAACATGTTTTGGGAAACATGATGGACATGACACTTAGATAATATAAGTGTGGCCAACTCGAGGTTGGGTTGAGTTTGCAATGTAAAACTACCCGGAACCGACCGGCCTAACTAGTAGTTGCAAACAATAGGACCCAATGTGAGAAGTTGGTCATGTTGTGCTTGAACCCGAGGTTAGACCAAGTTGTGGTGTAAAGCTACCCGGAACCGACCGGCTTAACTAGTAACCACAACAAAGTCTAATGTGATAGGTGAAGGTGCATTAAGTAATTAATGCCACATGATAGGGTTAAGTTAATTTGATTAATGACTCTTAACCCAATATGACATGGACAAATGGGTTAAGTAATTTGATTAGGCTAATGATACTTAACAAAACATGACAAGGTTGGGTAGGTTAAGTAACTTGATTTGCCTAATGACACTTAACCATTTTTATATGACTAATGGATGGGGTTAAGTTAACCAACACTTAATCAATCCAACGCGATAACTTGGTAAGGTTAAGTAAGTTTTCTTAATGACGCTTAACCGAAAAATACGGTTAACGAATGGGGTTAAGATTAGACTCAACTAGTCTAAACATGGAAATCGGATGGGGTTAAGTTAGCCTAGACTTAATTAATACCACTTGGTAGTTTAATGGGGTTAAGTTAAACACTTAACTAATCTAAACATGATGAATTGATGTGGTTAAGTGACCTATACTTATCCAATCTAACTCGTTAATTTATTGTGGTTAAGTTAACCAATACTTAACCAATATAACGTGAAAACATGATATGGCTAAGTCACGAATCGTTTGAATACACTTGACCGATTTGACTAAGTAAATTGATAGGGTCAAGTTAATATATACTTAACCAATCTAGAATGATAATTGGACGAGGTTAAGTCGTGAATTGCTTAATATACTTAACCAACTTGAGCATGGTTTGTAGGGTTAAGCCTTGAACTTGGATACTTAGCCAATTTTGACAGGATTTATCCTGTCTTGTCTTTCACTAGTTGAGGGAGTGGTCTCGTGGGACCATAGCCACGTATAAGAAAAACAGACCTTAGCATCTGCATCGGCAGATAAATCGAAAGCTCCCGACCGAGTCCTGTATTTCTTGATTTGCCCTGTGACAGGACTCGGATGGCACGATGTGATACATGTGCATACAGTCATGGAAAAGCGATTCACGATGAATGCGTGGGAAAAAGGGCGCGGTTGGCGGTTAGCGTAATCCCTAGTGGCCCTAGGGGGTTGAACCCAAACCGAGATACGAAAACGTGCAATAGGTAAGCATAATCCCTAGCTGCCCTAGGTAGCATAAGTCCTAGTTGTACAAACAATAATTCATGTTGGAAGACCCTATCTAGGTTTAGGGTAACAGTCCAAACCGATCTTAAGGATCATGGAACTATGTTAAAGTAATATAGAATCTCATGGGAAAGCCCGTATGGTCTACGGCAAGGGACTGAACATTTACATGGAATAAAACATACAAGTTGAGTAACCTATATATGCGATATATTAGGTTGACATGGACCATTACACGACTTTTGAGTGAGGGTCATTCTTGGTTAACACATGACATGGTGGGGATACTAGTACGGTAGGTGCAGAGCTAAAATACAGGATAGATATCACGGGGCGTTATACGTGACAGATATCTTGGGGATATTATACTTGATAGAAACCTGACGATGTGATACCTTGTTTTATCTTGACATCGTAATTTATCATGACACCTTAGTTTATCTGAGTTCAGTAGTTCATCCTGTTATTTTGATTTAGCTTATCTATCTTGTTATCATGCTTATGTTCATGTCAGTTAACTTTACTAGTTTTTATGCTAATAGTAGATAGGGCTTACTCAGTCTTTTTGACTGACCCGTTTTGTTTCGCCTCTTTTCTTCCGTTTCCCCCCCAGGTTACAGGGAGGAAATACTGTTGTTTAGTTCGGACTTCTTCTGCTTGAAGGTCATCATGGATGGCTTGGACTTTTCTTGGCTAATGGCTACTTTACTGTTTTTACTTGGGGAATAATTTATGAAAATGTCTTTATGCTTCTTTACTATTGCAAGACAGGTTTTGATGTACTCTGATGTAAAAGGCTTTAGACCTTATTTATTCATGTTATGAAAGTTTGATTTTACTTCCGCTATTTTATATGTTCTGTCTTATGATATTTCTGTGCATGTTTACCAATAATGCCCCTCTAAAGCTAGTGCATTCCTTTGCGAGTGACCCTAGCGGAGGCGGGGTGTTACACGTGGTATCAGAGCAGAAGGTTACCAGACTGGGCAAAAGTTTTTAAAGACCTTCTGAAAACTATTTGAAAAAAAAACCGTTTACAAAGAAGCATTTTTCAAGAAAATTTTCTTTTAAAAGAAAAAGGCTATTCCCCAAAGGCCATTAGCACTATCCTTGTTTCCTTAATTGAATCTCTTTTCCTTTCTTTCCTCCATCTGTAGTCACAGTAGTTTTAACTGCGACTAGTCTTTTCTACCTACGAAAGTGCTTTCCATACGATGGAGGTGGTTCTCGAGAGACCAGTGGCCGCGTTATAAGAAAGGATCGTGAGAAAGAAGGATAAAGGATACGAGCTTAAGGATGAGCAACTTGTTGGTATGGCTTAGTCCTCAAAGGAGGGAGAAAGATGAAAAATGAAACCCATGACGAGAGAGTACCTTTGGCATGGTAAAACGGGGCGGATAGTTAAGTATTATGGGACAAGGACAAGATCATCGGGAGGGCAGTAGTATGCTCTCATTTCTAGAGTACCTCGGAAGGAGGGTAACGATCTTGTTAAAGGTTTATCTTTTTTTCTCTATCATCCCGTTAGGACTTCGTTGTTCGTATCATTTAAGTCTGCTTCGATAGTTGAGTCTCTGCACCTTAAGTACTAGCGTAATAGAGAATCCCATTTTTGTCTCAAAGTCCTATTGGAGAATCAGTCCATTTGTACATGACTTGTTTGGATTTGGGAATGTCTATGCCAAGTGTTGAGTTTGGAAATAATGCTTATGTTTATAAGCTATGGATGGATTCTAGGGATGAAGTGGTTATCCAGTAGGGGGTGCCACTCTCAGTTTTGATAGGAGGGTAGTTAGACCTTTTGACTAGCCTTGGTAATGCCCTCGAAGTATCGGGTAACCTTTTTGAGGTTCTGTCATGACTAGTTACTTAGAATCCCTTGATGCCTTTATTGGAAATTTGAAGCCCGATCGAGTGGTGTTCGCCAATAAGACGGATGGTTTACTTCATTTATGCATGGGTTATAGAGATCACCCTAGTAAGTGCGCATGATAACCTGATTGACATCTGTTTACTTTCAAGAGAAAGTTCTTCTACATGGAATGCCTTATAGTATATAAACGAGATCCAAGATTCACTAGTGAATTTTGGAAAGCTTGCATGAGATCATGAGTACGCAGTCATGTTTGCGTCAAGTATTCTAGGAAAAGGATAAGTGCAAGTGGAACGAGAGGCGACGAAGAAATGAGTTCCAGCTCATGTTATGGAAACAGGAATAAGAAGCTACAAAATCGCGAAGTTAAAAGACGACTTTGATGGTCAAAGACTAGATACGCGCATGATATCTCTTTTTGGGAGTATATCCTTGATCCCTGTTTTCTGTAGAGCTTACTTGTAGGCTATCTTTTGTGGACATCCTCTCGGTCCTATTCTCCGTTACAAACCCTGTAAGGAGTTTGTCCTGTTTATCTTCTCGACCCTGTTTCAGGGAATTCTAGGTAGAACCCTATGGATGTAAACATGTATTTGAAACATGTTATGATTGATATGGTTGCAAGTGGTTGCTCGTCGATGCGCGAATACACATTAGATACTAGCTCGACTCGGTCACATTTCATATTGCATATGCACGAGTATTTATACTTGTTTATGGATGAAATCGAATGTATTATCATGCGGTTGTTGCATATGAATGAATGATTGTGCACGCATATATTATCTATATGACTAGGACTATTTGCATACATGTTGGATTCATGGCACTATACATATTTTGCATTAGAAAGATTATTCAGGCCTGATCATTAGCATTAGCTAAGGAACATGTACACACACGTTTTGCATATATTCATACAGCATTAGAAATCATCTAAGGACAATGGTTGCTTGTGGATGATGTTTTGAGTAGATGGATGATGGATGGTAGGATATGTTCTTCCTAACTTGGAGATTTCGGGGACGAAATCCTAAAAGGTGGGGAGAATGTAACAACCCGTATTTTCAATAACCTGTTATAACATAAATGGAGGCAGAATTAAACTGTAAAATCTGAATCAAGGGAAACGGGCTATGCCATTGCGTTCGTCTCGGAAAAATACGCGAAATAGAGTCCGAGTTTTCGAAAATCGGAGTCCGTATGACCAAGATATGGCCTCGCGAAGTTTCACGAAAAATTCCCAAATTAAAGTATACTTAATTAAGTGAAATGGGTTGCGCAGAGAAATATATATATATATTGATATATATATATATAATTGAAAATTAAATAAATAAATATGCAAAAATGTTCAAAACAGCGAATTGGGAGAGGGGAATAACCGAACCGGCCGATTTTTGAGGTCGACCCAAGCCCGCTGGGTCGACTAGGGGTTAATCCAGGGTGTTTGGCTGTCAACCCGTGGGCCGATTCGCTCAAATGCAGATTTTGCATTTGGATGGTTCTCATGGTTCATCTTTAATCCAAAGGCCCTAGATGGTTCCTACACTTGACTTCTTCCCCAAGACATGCTTTGATGGCTTGGATTGAATCTAGGTTTAATCCTATGGCCTAAAACACTTGCCTAATCTATAAATAAGACCCTAACCTATCCTAAATCCTCATTATTCATTCATGCAACTAAACTATGGCAAAATTTTGCCTCTCATGGCCTCCACTCTCTTCATAAAATTTCTAAATGGTTTCTATGAGAGATTTTCCATGCATACAAGTGTTTTCAAATTTGTATGAGTGTCATTAGCTTGCATTCAAGTCAAGTTTCTATCTTTGCATCATAAAGCAAGGGTTTTGATAATTTTGGCTCAAGGGGTTTTTATGTTAGAGCTTGCATTTTGGGTCTATTTGATTGCATAAGGGCTTTGAAATATCTTTTGTGCCTTCATAGCAATGTAAGCCCTTTCCCTACTCTTAGATATTAACTATGAAGTTAAATGTTCATGTTGCAAGTTTGGGTTTGATCATTGAGTATGATACATGCTATCATGTCATGCAAGTTTATGAAGTCATTATCTTGATCTTGTGAGCTAAAAGCTACAACCTTTATGTTGAAATGTTGCATTAGGCAACATGAGAACCCTCATAACCTTTATGTCAACTTGCATATGAAGTCATAACCCTTATATGATGATATATGCGAGTTACTAGTCATCATTCCATATCTTTTGTCACCATGATTCGCTTATGTGCCAAGTTTGGGTTTATGCATGTTTTGAGGCTTAAGAATGTAACATGCAAGTTAATGAACACATTTGTGCCTCATTTGCCACCATGATTAACTTGTGGTTTAATATCCATTTTTGTCATGCCTTTGCCATGTCTCTTCTTTTAATCCATTACGTTGTCGCGAACGTATATGCGAGTTTAAAAGCGTTGGGTTATGTTATGGGTAATTTCTAATGACATGAAAATACAACTTGAAAACATGACTTGAAATATAACATGGAAGTTGACATGTAAGTATGCATAAAAACATAAGCTTGGGAATTTACCTATTAAGTTAGGTCTACCCTTTGGGAATTTACCTATTAAGTTAGGTCTACCCAAATGCTTGAAAACTTGTAACATATTTTGGGAAACATGATGGACATGACACTTAGATAATATAAGTGTGGCCAACTCGAGGTTGGGTTGAGTTTGCAACGTAAAACTACCCGGAACCGACCGGCCTAACTAGTAGTTGCAAACAATAGGACCCAATGTGAGAAGTTGGTCATGTTGTGCTTGAACCCGAGGTTAGACCAAGTTGTGGTGTAAAGCTACCCGGAACCGACCGGCTTAACTAGTAACCACAACAAACTCTAATGTGAGAGGTGAAGGTGCAATAAGTAATTAATGCCACATGATAGGGTTAAGTTAATTTGATTAATGACTCTTAACCAAATATGACATGGACAAATGGGTTAAGTAATTTGATTAGGCTAATGATACTTAACAAAACAAGACAAGGTTGGGTAGGTTAAGTAACTTGATTTGCCTAATGACACTTAACCATTTTTATATGACTAGTGGATAGGGTTAAGTTAACCAACACTTAATCAATCCAACGCGATAACTTGGTAAGGTTAAGTAAGTTTTCTTAATGACGCTTAACCGAAAAATACGGTTAACGAATGGGGTTAAGATTAGACTCAACTAGTCTAAACATGGAAATCGGATGGGGTTAAGTTAGCCTAGACTTAATTAATCCCACTTGGTAGTTTAATGGGGTTAAGTTAAACACTTAACTAATCTAAACATGATGAATTGATGTGGTTAAGTGACCTATACTTATCCAATCTAACTCGTTAATTTATTGTGGTTAAGTTAACCAATACTTAACCAATATAACGTGAAAACATGATAAGGCTAAGTCACGAATCGCTTGAATACACTTGACCGATTTGACTAAGTAAATTGATAGGGTCAAGTTAATATATACTTAACCAATCTAGAATGATAATTGGACGAGGTTAAGTCGTGAATTGCTTAATATACTTAACCAACTTGAGCATGGTTTGTAGGGTTAAGCCTTGAACTTGGATACTTAGCCAATTTTGACAGGATTTATCCTGTCTTGTCTTTCACTAGTTGAGGGAGTGGTCTCGTGGGACCATAGCCACGTATAAGAAAAACAGACCTTAGCATCTGCATCGGCAGATAAATCGAAAGCTCCCGACCGAGTCCTGTATTTCTTGATTTGCCCTGTGACAGGACTCGGATGGCACGATGTGATACATGTGCATACAGTCATGGAAAAGCGATTCACGATGAATGCTTGGGAAAAAGGGCGCGGTTGGCGGTTAGCGTAATCCCTAGTGGCCCTAGGGGGTTGAACCCAAACCGAGATACGAAAACGTGCAATAGGTAAGCATAATCCCTAGCAGCCCTAGGTAGCATAAGTCCTAGTTGTACAAACAATAATTCATGGTTGAAGACCCTAGCTAGGTTTAGGGTAACAGTCCAAACCGATCTTAAGGATCATGGAACTATGTTAAAGTAATATAGAATCTCATGGGAAAGCCCGTATGGTCTACGGCAAGGGACTGAACATTTACATGGAATAAAACATACAAGTTGAGTAACCTATATATGCGATATATTAGGTTGACATGGACCATTACACGACTTTTGAGTGAGGGTCATTCTTGGTTAACACATGACACGGTGGGGATACTAGTACGGTAGGTGCAGAGCTAAAATACAGGATAGATATCACGGGGCGTTATACGTGACAGATATCTTGGGGATATTATACTTGATAGAAACCTGACGATGTGATACCTTGTTTTATCTTGACATCGTAATTTATCATGACACCTTAGTTTATCTGAGTTCAGTAGTTCATCCTGTTATTTTGATTTATCTTATCTATCTTGTTATCATGCTTATGTTCATCTCAGTTTCTCATGTCAGTTAACTTTACTAGTTTTTATGCTAATAGTAGATAGGGCTTACTCAGTCTTTTTGACTGACCCGTTTTGTTTCGCCTCTTTTCTTCCGTTTCCCCCCAGGTTACAGGGAGGAAATACTGTTGTTTAGTTCGGACTTCTTCTGCTTGAAGGTCATCATGGATGGCTTGGACTTTTCTTGGCTAATGGCTACTTTACTGTTTTTACTTGGGGAATAATTTATGAAAATGTCTTTATGCTTCTTTACTATTGCAAGACAGGTTTTGATGTACTCTGATGTAAAAGGCTTTAGACCTTATTTATTCATGTTATGAAAGTTTGATTTTACTTCCGCTATTTTATATGTTCTGTCTTGTGATATTTCTGTGCATGTTTACCAATAATGCCCCTCTAAAGCTAGTGCATTCCTTTGCGAGTGACCCTAGCGGAGGCGGGGTGTTACAGTTAGGTCTACCCAATTGCTTGAAAACTTGTAACATGTTTTGGAAACATGTTGGACATGACACTTAGAAAAGATAAGTGTGACCAACTCGAGGTTGGGTTGAGTTTGTAGCGTAAACCTACCCGGAACCGACCGGCTTAACTAGTTGTTACAAACAATAGGACCCAATGTGAGAAGTTGGCCATGTTGTACCTTGAACCCGAGGTTAGACCAAGTTGTGGTGTAAAGCTACCCGGACCCGCCCGGCTTAACTAGTAACCACAACAAGGTCTAATGTGAGAGGTTAAGGCGCATTAAATTAATTAATGCCTCGTGATTAGGGTTAAGTCATGGTCCACTTAATACTTAACCAATTTGGGCTTGGTAGATTAATCAGGGTTAAGTCGTGAACTCATCGTTACACTTAACCAAGTTAATCCATGATTAGCAAGAGGGTTAAACCATACTTAACCCACTAGAAAATCCTAGCAATGGGGGCCCACTCCGCAGTAATCCCCAAAAATTGGTATCATTAAGGCCCTAGGGACTAGGCTAGGGAGGGGGCACGATTACTGGGCTGGAGGTAAGCGACCCAATAAACGACGGCCGGGTGGTACGCCGATGTAGTTCCGGACGGACTATGGTCGTGCACGTAGTCCGTATTTGGAGAAGTCACCCATGGGTACCAGTAGATCGAGACTGTGCACTCATGTTTATGGTGTCCAGGGGTTAGCACCCTAGGGCTTCATACACCCGAAGGGTGGACCCGGCACAGTTCGACTACAATTATGTTTGGGCCGTATTGACACCAACACGTGACGAGTTAGGCTTAGGGAGCCGATCGACTAGACCGTTTGGTTGGACCTCGTGTTAGGGGCACTTCGTGTTATTGGGCCAAAGCTTGGGCCAAGGGATCAATACTTGTATATTCAAGTCATGTTAGTTTGCTAGTACACCTGTGGTGCAAAATCTTAAACCTAATTATGCGATGACACCTTTATCTACCTTGTTAGTTAATCATCATGCTAGTATATTGTTATCCTTATGTTCGTCCCTGCTGCTCATGACAGTTAACTTTATCAGTTTACATTGATTGTAGTAGGGCTTACTCAGTCTTTTTGACTGACCTATTTTCTTTCGCCTCTTTTCTTCCGTTTCCCCCCCAGGTTCTCAGGGAGGGAATATTGGAGCTTAGCTTGGATTTCTGATCGCTTGCTTGTGGGATTTTTGCTCATGTATGGTCTTGACATGAAGCTAGCTATGGTCATCACTTATTTTGGGGATAGTACTTATGTATTTCAGTTTTTCAGTAATGTTGTTTTTATCTAGACTTGTGTATTTGGAAAGTTAACATTATGTTGTACCAGACTTGTTTTGAAATGGTTTGAAAATCTTCCGCTGTTTTATCTATGTTATTTACTTTGTTTACATATATACATATGTTCTTGTTCTGCCTTGATATATCATTATGTGTTAGATCGAAATTTGGACCTAACACCCAAATTGTTATGAACAGTAGAGAATTTCAAATGAGGAACAGGGAAAAAGAAAATAACACTCAGAATTTATAGTGGTTCGGCATTAACGAGCCTACGTCCACTTTATATATTATTGATTATGCTTTAAAAGCTAATACAACAATGATTTCTCTCAATATTTCAGTCGTTTGACAACAATGGCGGACTCAGTACTCAATATTGCCAAAAGGATCCTGAAAAATGCCAAGCTCTGGGCTATTTATAGCTGATTTTGTCAGGCGGATCGTGGACACGTGGCACGAATCCCAAGAGCATCGGATCGCATCGCCACCGTTGAAGAAACAGTCAAATTAGCCGTTGTGGACAGGTGTCGTGATCTGCTTGAAAGTCGGATCGTGCAGGTGGGGAGAATTGGTCCAGATGACGGTTGGGGACACGTGTCGCCAGATCCGTGCGATTCGGATCGCTGAAGACTAGCTCGCGCTTGAACAGGTCAGAGGGTTCGCCATGCACCAGGGGATCGGATCGGTTCGCTCGGGGGTAACAATGTAAGTTTGGATCGGATCGCCCAGCTGCCTCGTTCGCTGATGAGATGGGGGCGAGACGATGGTGCGCGATCCGTTACTTGACGAGACGATGGTGCGCGATCCGTTACTGGATGAGACGATGGTGCGCGATCCGATCCTTCATATTCTTGGGGAACGTGGTTTCCTGCTTTCCTCTTACAAATGATCCTGGCTAGCTTGATCAAAAAGCGAGCCAACATTTTGCCCCCTCGAAGTATGTTTTATCGAAGATGGAACATGCTTCGAAAAATTGTATCTTCCCATCGAATCGCAGGCCACAAAACTCTTCTTTTTCTGTGATTTTCTCAGAATCCTTATTTCCGAATTCACCGATTCGTATCGCAGTTTCGAATCGCGTAATGTCAGCGAGACATTTGTTTCGTTCATGGGTGTGGACCTGGTCCTCGGAACGAAGTGGGCTCCCCCTCGAGTTGTGGTGGGCCTTCGGTTCGCGGCCCATGGGTCTTTCGTGGATCGAGCAGGACAAAGAAGGGGAGACAAACGGTCGCCCCCGTTGCCTATATATGCCGACCTTCCCCTCTTCACTCTCCTTCTTCTTTCCCTCTGCCGTATCGTTTCGCCTTAGCCATTGAAAAACGAACCCAACTTTTGCAATCTTTCGAAAATTCAAGTATCGCCTCAGTTTTTAGAAAGGTAACTTCATAGAAAACATTCTCATTTGTAAACGCAGCACTTTCCTGGATTTTTATGACTGATTCGAGGGAGAACTGGTAGAAATCCGCAATTTTCTGAAGAAATCACCAAGTTGCCATGGCCATCGGGCGTAGAGCTCGGAATTCGAGGATGGGAAGGAGAGGAGGAAAACGAAGGAGGCCGAAGGAGAAGGAAAGCCGACTCGGATCGTGGTCAAAGATAGAAGACGAACGCGAGTGGCGAGACGAATGATCGAGGTGGCACCGAAGGGACGGATCGTGGGGGTCGCAACGGTTCATGAAGGGGCGATCCCTTCGCCCGGCGATTCGATGCGGGGCGATTCCCCTGCTTTGCGAGTCGAAAGGGGGGCGATCCCTCTGCTCTGCGATCCGTCTCATAGCTAACGATACGAAGAAATTTCAGACTTTAATCAACGATACGAAGAAATTTGATTGCATATGACGACTAATGCTTCTGATAACCTTGACTGCTTTTATGCTTTATTTTTTGTTAATGCGCACACACAAGCACACACACCGGCACTTGCACACACGGGGGACGGGTAGTGTTAATCTTATTGTTCATATTTTCTCGTCCTAGCAGCAATGTCGAACGATCACTCTTCCTCAAGATCTGTAGCAGAAGCGGAATCCGAGACTCCTGAACAGTATAATCCTGAAATTCCCCCAATCAATCCGGGAGGTGAAGATTCTGGATCTGAGTACGAAGCCACAGAATCAGATCCGACAGAAAGTACTTCATCCAGCAACAACTCTGAGACTGATGAGCGAGCTCGTGACGAAATCCCCGGCGCACTCGGGATAGATAAATTCTCTGATTCTTTAGCGTCCAAGCTTGACGAGATAAAACTTAAGAGAATCTTCTTAAGACACGACATTCCTTGGGATGATGTCTTGACGCCCGGAGGCGAAGATAGACCCCACCTAGCACCGGAAGGGTATATGGCGATTAGTCGAACTATGTGTGTAGTAGGAGCTATCCCTCCGTTCCCTCCGATTGCCATCGAAACTTTAAGACGACTGGGCATCGCTCCGATGCAGCTCCATCCAAACGCCTACGCATCGTTATATACCTTGTACATTGCATATGCGGAGATCTTACATGCCAAACTTAAATTTAGAGATTTGACGTTCTTCTTTCTTTTCAAGCACCGTTCTTCGGCAACTCCAAACTTCTCCTTCTTTGAGTCGGTGGCGAATAGGAAGGTTTTATACGATGGGTACAGCAATATAGGGGACCCTAAATCGGACTGGTTTTATATAAAGAGACAGGCCGAATGCTCACGAAGATGGCTTAAATCAAGTAAGCTTTGATCACATAATCGAATATCTTGCTCGAGGAGTCTAAGTGCTAACGTTCTTCCGCTTTTTCCTTTTCTTCGAACAGATCATGTCTTCCCGAAAACGGAGGGTCCTCTATACAGCAATCGGTTATCCATTCTTTCACAAAGCAGATCCGACTTTCTAAGGATCAAAAAATGCATTACTGACGACAATCTCCATAAGCATCGCCTCCTAGACAGAAGATTTGGACTTGGCACCGGCGGCAAACCCTATAAGTACTTGCCCCCAGCAGAGGGAGAGGGAACTTCACAAGCGGTAGAAACAACTAAATTTCGCAAGAGTCCTTCTCCGATAGTCATCCAAGACGATGAAGACTTGAACATATACAGAGGGGATGAGTCCCGTGGTGATGTGTCGAAGGAAACCCCTATCTCTGCTCCAATGGAAACTGTTGCTGACGATGACTTGACAGAAGAGCAGTTATTTGACGAGCTGAATAAAATCCCTCTACCCGATATTGTATATACATAAAAAGACTTCGGCGAGGAGCCATTCTTTTCTGCTCCCGACGAGGCGATTGCTTCAACTAGGGGACGAGAAGCGAGTCAGATGAGCCTGTCTCCAGGCCCGGGTCTGTTAGGGGGAATTATATGGGATGCACACATCACACACACTGTCTGACCTTGCACTCTAACTTCGCGGGTATTCAAAGTTTTAATATACTCTTTTCTTTTTTGCAGGAACGATGTCCCGCAGGAAATCTTATTCGTATCGTTCTCTCCGCGAGGGCATACCCAGCCTTCGCCCGGATACTGAGCGCCCTCGCGGTCCTCCTCATAGGCCGAGTTCCTCACAACCTCGATCTCCACCCAAATCAACCTCTACCAGGCCTTCGAGTCATCCGACAATTCCGACCGGGGGAAAGAAACTTCCAAAAGAGTTGACTCCTCCAAAGAGTGCGCCTTCCCACAGTCGGTCGTCCAAAAGGCGTCACGAATCCAAAGATAGGGACAGAGATTCATCCAAAGAAACTGAGAAAGAGAGAAGTGACATTGTCCCCACCAGCCAACCAGAGTTAACTGCCCCCGGATCACGGGATTACGTCCATGGTCTCGAGATCCAAGGTAGACTGGAAAAGCTGCGGGAACAATTTCCAGGAATGTTCTTTGACAGGATGGTCTTTGTTCCTGCCTTGGAACCGGTCCCTAAAAATTGGGATGTTGAAGTTATCGGGCACATCCAGCACGCAGCCAGGCAACATGAGATGATGAAAAAGCACGCAGTTAACCTTTCGGAAGTCATCCGAAAACTCGAAGTAGAAGCACACAGGTCTAAAGCAAAACTTGAAAATAACGAAAGGGCTAGGACAAAATTGGAAAAGGACCTGGAAGATGCTCAGTCCCAGCTTGCTTTAGCACGGAGGGACGTTGAAAATTATAAGACTGAATTAGAGAATGCCAAGCAGCGCTTTCATTCAGAACTGGACTCCAATAGCCAAGAAAAAATGGCTTTAAAGAAGGAGGTTGAAGATCTAAAAATGGCCAACGTCGAGTTGAAAACAGCACAAGGCCATTTTGAAGCTGAGAGGGCTGCTTGGGAGGCGGAAAAAGCGAGTCTAAAAGAAAGTTTGGCTCTGGCAGAAGAAGAAAAGGTGATCTTGAATGACCAGGTTGCGGACGCGGAGAGACGGGCAGCTCTCGCCGAAAAGAATGTTGACAGCGCCATTGAAATGGCCACTGCTTCTAACAACAAACTCCTTGCAAGAGAGAAAGAGATTGAGGGGGTTGAAGAGATGATTTTTGATTTCCTTGGCCAAGTTCTCAAAACTCGCAACATCTCATGGATCCCGGATTACCATGTTACTTTGGCCAACTTATGGGATGCCATTGTGGAGGGCGAAAAATATAGACTGGGGGTCGAAGAGATCAATGAGGATGAATTGATGAAGAGCATCCTAAGAGACAACGAGCCTGAGGACCTGGCAGAGGGTCGTTGCCTCATCCTGGCGGAAATGGAAAAGGAGAGAACCTTGGCTAAAGGTAAAAGCAAAATTGACGAAGGTTCCAGTTCCGCCGCGAAGCCTAAAACCTCCGAAATTGAGGAGTACCATCCTGATGATCCGCTAATCCCTTTAGTCCTAACCCCCGTGGTTGTTGGAGCATCTGGAACTACTCAAGAGGGAGCATCTGCTGAAGGTATCTCTCTCTTTTCCCCGCAATTTGCTAAAGCAATTGCGAATTGTCGTCGTCTGGCAGAACAACCAATTGAATTAGTAATGTGTGTCTCTCGTAATGCAGGTGGCGAGCCCGTCGACAAGGGTGCTGAAAAAGAGAGAGAAGTGGAGAAGGAGACTGCCCTGCCGGGTGCTGGTATTGATGTTTCAAAGCGGGTCGAGGTCACAACAGTAGAAGGAAGCATCCCGGCGCCTAGCACCGATGTACCCAAAGATGCTGAGACTATCGAAGCTTTAAAAGACTTGGATGGTCGTCATGTGGATGACGAAGAGGACATTACCGGCACCAAAAAGGCCGATGATGATGATGATGACGAGGAACCCCTGGCCAGTCGAAAAGCCAGACAAGAGAAAGAGTTGGTTTCAAAGAAGGTGGGAGATGAGGCTTTGGACGTAGTCCCTCTTGCAGAATTCGATCCCAAAACTGGGATGATTGTGAAAATCCAGCCCAAGTCCATCAGCCGGCAGCTTCACTTCGCAAACCCCGATGACTTCCCGGCTTCCCTCTCCAGTAGAAGCAAGAGAAAAGAGGTGGAAGAGGAGACCTCAGAGGAGTCGGATGTTCCCCTCGTAGACAAGCGGAAGAGGAAGAAAGGGGATCCATCTGAAGCCGACAAGGAGAGGCAGAAGCAAGAGAAGAGGTCAAAGCGTAAATAGGATGTTTGTTGTTTGCTGATATTTTGTTTTTAGGTTTTCCACTGGCCAGGAAGTGTAATTGTGAGACTGGTCCTCACTTTTGTTTCTAGGTTGTTTTTCACTTTGTTGATTCGCAGTATATAAACAAGGATTTATCTCTCCTTACATCATTGTGTACCTGTATTCATAGAAACTTTCCATGTTTAGTCGTTAGCCAACTATTAATAATTATAAATCAGTCAATCAACAGGAAGAGGAATGCTCAAGCTATGTTACACTGTTGTATCAAAGTTTAGTGTTTGCATATGAGTGCCTGGTGCCCCCCAATCAGTTGTTACCGTAGCATCTGACTGGGGTTTACTAGGGATTGATTAGTACTGTCGGCAAGTTGCCCCCTATTTCTGGATACGGGGGTATAAGAGATTTCATGGGATAACAGTAGTTCAGTCAGCCCTTGTTCCTTTAGCAGGGAATAAGTTCTTTCTCAGCGCTCAATCGGAGACGCTTTTATACTCTCTCTCTCTCTGGAGAGTTAGAGTTCGAGCTCAGCGATTCACTCGCTCCCCGATCCTTCAGCGGGAAAGGAGCTCTTTCTCAGCGCTCAATCGGAGACGCCTTTATACTCTCTCTCTCTGGAGAGTTAGAGTTCGAGCTCAGCGATTCACTCGCTCCCCGATCCTTCGGCGGGAAAGGAGCTCTTTCTCAGCGCTCAATCGGAGACGCCTTTATACTCTCTCTCTCTCTGGAGAGTTAGAGTTCGAGCTCAGCGATTCACTCGCTCCCCGATCCTTCGGCGGGAAAGGAGCTCTTTCTCAGCGCTCAATCGGAGACGCCTTTATACTCTCTCTCTCTGGAGAGTTAGAGTTTATGCTTAGGCAGCTCCGATCATGGTACACCGCCGTTATTCGTGGATGTCGATTTTCGTGTCCTTTATACTCTCTCTCTACTCTGGAGAGTTAGAGTCACGGATCATGCATTCTCATCAAACTCATCCTTAGTGTGTACTTTAACCCGTGCTCCATTGATTAAAGCTAGTCGGACAAGCAGTTGGAGCCTTTGCCCAAGCTTTGGGTTCCTCTGATTAGTTTACAGGAGGAACGGTTGGCACCGGACTTCGGGTACCTGCATTATTCACATTGATTTTCATAGGCAAATAAATAAAGATGCAATAAAGGTAAATGACACACAGTATTTTTATAGTGGTTCGGTCGAATCATGACCTACGTCCACTTTATAATCTCTTGCTTTAAGGAATTAGACTGTTCTAGGCAAGTCATGCCCTGTACATAGTTTTTTAACAAAGCAAAAGAATAAATTTGAAACTTCTCATGTTAAATATGGCCGTAAATGTTGGGCATTCCACACTCTGGGGATTTCCTTTCCATCTACGGTTGCCAGCTTGAAGGTTCCGTTATCAAGCTTGCTGAGAATAGAGTACGGTCCTTCCGACTTCGCTCCCATATGAGTTGGGGGTGGAAAGACACGTTTCAGAACCAAGTCTCCGGGTTCCCAGGTTCGGGCTCGGACCTTTTTGTTGTAATATCGGGCGACCTGTTGTTTGCATCTTAGGGCACGCAGGTCTGCTTCATCCCTCTTTTCTTCGATCATATCCAGGGAATCAAGGAGCAATTCATTATTGGTCATTGGATCATAATAGGTCACCCGATGAGAAGGTACCTTTATCTCAACCGGGATGACTGCTTCCATTCCAAAAGCAAGGGAGAACGGGGTATGTCCTGTCGCTGATTTATATGTCGTCCTGTAGGCCCATAGCGCCAAGGGCAATTCATCAGCCCACATGGCTCTAGCCCGCTTCATTCTTCTTTTCAGAATGGACTTAATTACTTTATTTGCAGCTTCGACTTGCCCGTTTGATTGTGGGTGTGCCACGGAGGTGTACCGATTCTCGATGTGGTATTTTTGGCAGAAGTTTCTGAATTCAGCACTATCAAACTGAGTTCCATTGTCTGTTATCACAATCTTTGGAATTCCATATCGGCAGATGATGTTTCTCACAATGAAGTTGATCACTCGTTTAGTTGTGATTGTAGTTAGTGGTTCTGCCTCGACCCACTTAGTGAAATAGTCTACGGCCACAATAGCGAACTTTGCTCCGCCCCTTGCTATGGGGAGACTTCCTATGATATCAATTCCCCACATAGCAAAAGGCCATGGACTCATCATTGTTTTTAACTGACTTGGAGGCGCTCTAGGTATCTTTGAAAATCTCTGGCACACATCACATCGTCGTGCATATCTTACTGCATCTTTGTTTATGGTAGGCCAGAAATAACCATGCCGCAATACCTTTTTCGCCAAAGTTTGCCCTCCAGTGGGGTCGCCACATTCGCCTTCGTGGACTTCTTGCAGCACACGTTTGATGTCATCGTGGGCTATACACCGAAGGAGGGGCATTGAAAACCCTTGTCTATAAAGAACTCCGCCTTGCAGAACGTATCGGGCGGCTTTACGAATCACTTTACGCCTCTCGTTTTTCTTGGTCGGAAGCGTTCCATCCATTAGGAAATTCTTTATAGAGGTCATCCAGGACTCCCTTCCCGGTTCCGTCTCTAGTACTAGGTCGATTTCCATCTGATCTATGTTGGGGGACCAAAGTACTTCAACGGGAGCTAGCCCGATCACTTCAGGATCATTAGAACTAGCCATCTTCGCCAACTTGTCTGCCTGTTGATTTTCTGACCGCGGAATATGAGATATGCTGTAGTGATCAAACTCATTCAGCAGTTCTTTCACTTTCTTTAAGTATAGAATCAATCTTGCACTTTTAGCTTGGAATCTTCCAGTGACTTGATTCACAACTAACTTAGAGTCGCAGAAGATGCTCAGCTTTGTGACTTCTAGTTCCTTTGCAATCTTTAATCCGGCTATCAGAGCTTCATATTCGGAATCGTTGTTAGTGGCCTGAAACTCCATTCGGATGGCATAGGTTATCAATCGTTTCTCGGGGGTCTCAAGTACTATTCCAGCGCCGGATCTTTCGTTGTTCCTAGCGCCATCTGTATACAATCTCCAGGCATTAGGATCGAAAAGTAACTTTGAAGGTTCCACTTCTTCGTTTGCTATATCTTCTTCAGGAACAGTGAACTCTGCTATGAAGTCGGCTATCACTTGCCCCCGAATTGACCGTCTGGGCTGAAAGTTCAAGTCGAATTGACTTAACTCAATGTTCCATTTGAGTAACCTTCCAGATGCCTCCGGTCTCTGTAAAACTTGCTTGAGTGGATGATCAGTGTATATGGTGATAGGATGTGCCTGAAAGTAGTGCCGAAGTTTTCTGGAAGCAATCAGTAAACTATACGCCAGCTTCTCTATCCGTGGATAATTACGCTCTGCTGCTGTCAATTTTTTGCTCACATAATACACAGGTCTTTGGACCTTATCCTCTTCCCTTACCAACGCTGAGCTGATCGCATGGGATGACACTGCCAAATACACGAATAAATCCTCGTGATCTATTGGTTTAGATAGAATCGGAGGTTTCTCCAAGTGCCTGAGCAAATTCTGAAACGCTTCTACGCAGTCAGGTGTCCATTTAAAGTGGCGTTTTCCTCGCTTTATTAATTCGAAGAATGGGATGCACTTATCCGTAGCCCTGGAGATAAATCTGCTTAGTGCGGCCACTTTTCCGGCAAGGCTTTGCACATCCCTAATTTGCCTAGGTTCCTGAATGTTTCTGATTGCCGCGATCTGGTCGGGATTAATCTCGATACCGCGGGAACTGACAATGAATCCCAAGAATTTTCCAGAAGCAACACCGAATGAACATTTAGTTGGATTGAGATTCATTCCATACTTCCGAAGAATGCCGAACATCTCCGCCAAGTCAGTAGTGTGTTGAGAAGATTGCTTGGACTTAACCAACATATCGTCGACGTATACTTCCATTGTTTTCCCGATTTGGTTATAAAACATTCTGTTGACCAAACATTGATATGTAGCGCCTGCGTTCTTCAAACCAAAGGGCATTACCACATAACAATATAATCCCAGATCAGTGATAAAACTAGTGTGCTCTTGATCTGGAACATGCATCGGAATTTGGTTGTATCCTGAATAAGCATCCATAAATGAGAGAAGCTCGTGACCTGCCGTCGAGTCTACCAACTGGTCAATTCGAGGTAATGGGAAACTATCCTTTGGACAGGCTTTGTTCAAATTCGAGAAGTCGATACATGTTCGCCACTTCCCGTTGGCCTTCTTTACCAGGACTGGGTTCGAAATCCAGTCTAGGTAGGTTGAATCTCTGATAAACCCATTACTCTTTAGCTTTCCAACCTCTTCTTTCAAGGCAGCGGACCTCTCTGGGCCCAGCATTCGCCTTTTTTGCTTTACTGGAGGATGTTTGGGGTTAATGCTCAAAGAATGGCTCATGATTGATGGGGATATCCCGCACATGTCCGCGTGGGTCCAAGCAAATACATCCAAATTGTTCTTTAAGAAATCCGTCAATTCTTCAGCAAGATCCGGACTTAACTGGGATCCAATCTTAAGGACCTTCTCCGGGTCACTGTCATCGATTGGTACATCCACAGTTGCCTCGTTGGGAGTCGCCATTCTGCCCCCGGGTTCTTGATCCTCTCTGGGATCTATATCCTCGGGCATCTCTCTGAGCAACTCTCCAACGATTATCCTCTTTGGTTGCTATAAGGTCTCCGCCCCCGAAGGGGGAGAAGTGCCTTTAGTTTTGATATCCCCTCCGTTGCGAAGTAACTTTAGTTCGGCAACATAACACGCTCGCACGGCAACTTGATCCCCTCTGACGATACCAATGCCAGCTTCTGTGGGGAATTTCAATAACAAGCACCAAGGGGCTATACAGGCTCTGAACTTTGCGAGGGCCGGTCGGCCCAAGAAGGCATTGTATGGCGATTCAACATCCAAAACCACAAAGGGAAGGATTCTCACTCTCTGGCGTTCTCCTTCCCCAAGTGTAACTGGCAACTCTACATAACCCATTGGAGCGGTGGATGCTCCGTTGAATCCACGGATCCATCCTTGGCAGGGCTTCAAGTCTTTTATTTCAAGATTCATCTGGTCAAAGGCCTTTGTGAAAAGAATATTAACGGAACTCCCATTGTCCACCAGAACCTTATGAACAGTGGCTGGCCCAATGGGTATCGTAATTACAAGTGGATCTTCAGTTGGAGCATGGACTCCGATGCTTTCTCGTTCTCGGAAAACAACGTCATTGGTCATCATCTTCTGCTGCTTCACCGGGATACTGTCCTCGGGGTTGCTACATTCCCCCACCTCGAGGTGTTGTTTGGCTGCATTGACGTATTGATCTAATGCTTTGGAACTGTGCCCAGCAAGATAAAGTCCACCGATCAAGGTATTGATAACAATATTCTTTCCTTTTTGCTGAGCAGTCGGCCTAGCAGCAAGTTGATTTTGATTCTGATTCGGGGCCTGCACTGCTTGCCCCCTGTCCCTAGGCATTACTCTGTATTCATCTAGCTTCCCTTCTCAAAGCAGCCTTTCGACTACATCCGTCAGGTGACGACATTCATTCGTCGAATGGCCGTGAATTTGATGAAAGAGACAAAACTTCCCTGTCTCACGCTCTTTCTCTGTCGACTCTCTAGGAGGTGGCCTCTTATTCTGGAGGACTTCGTACGCATCCATGAAGATATTTTCCAGAGTATCACTTATGGGTGTATAACTTTCAAAGGCCCTGGGACGAGTCCTTCTCTGGGAGTCGTTCCCTCGGCCCCTCTTCCGGTTGTTGCCGTTACCATTGTTATTGTTGTTACCTGGCTGGCAACCACCCTGATTCTGATTTCCGACGTTAACTTCAACTTTCCCCGAGCTGTCTCCAGTCTGTTTGATGGCGACATTGCTCTTAATTTCCTCCTTATCAGTTGTTTTAACCTTTCGGTTTGCGTATACCTCTTCCCGGCGTAGATGTACGTTGACTTTCTCGTAGAATAACTCTCTAGTGTGGGGCGGTTTGCCTGCCAAGTACCTCCCGAATTCAGTGTCCTTATCTACTCCGTCAATCAGTGCTGCGACAATGGTCGGTTCATGAGGATCTTTAACCTCAGTGGCGGCCAAATTGAAACGATCCAGGTACATCTTTAGACTCTCGCCTGGTCGTTGTTTGATAAGGAATAAATCGATCACGCTTTTTGTCTTCTGTGCGTAGATACGGAATTGTTCTACGAACTTCTCGCTCAGCTCCCTGAAGCTAGAAATCGATCTCACCGGCAGGCGGGTAAACCATAACAGAGCCACGTCCTCCAAGAATATGGGAAACGCTTTACACTTAACTGCGTCAGAAGCGGCGGCAGCGATCATCGACCAAGAGTATCTCATTAGGTGCTGGACAGGATCAGATCTTCCCGCATATCGGTTCATTTGTGGCATGTTGAAATGCCTTGGAAAAGTCGCATCCAAAATATCGTCAGTAAAAGGAGTATGACTGCGGTCGATCCCCCAATCTTCGTTCCGCTGTCCGCGGCTGTCGGCCAGAATCTGGTGGACCATGGCTGCAACATTTGCACTGGTCAAAGGAGGTTCAGGGTTAGTGCCTCTGGCCCGACGAGGTTCTCTGATCTCTCTTCAGGAAGCAGCCACAAAATCCGGGGTTCGGACAGGGCTTCGTTGCCCCCTGTTATCATGAGTATGCATGCGGCGATGGGGCTGAGGTGGTCTATTATGCACAGGACTGTTCACATCTCGAGTCCTTAGAGTCGCTGCTTGACCATTCACATTATGGTTTGTGGGCCCCGCCCCTAGCTCTTCTTCTTCCTGTGAGGGCAGGGTCCCGAACCGAAGCTGTTCTATGTTTTCGGCTCTCTCATACGGTCGCCGCGGAGGTCTCGGCGATTCTTCAGACGAAGAAGAATATACTGGGGTGAGTGGACGAACCGGCGATGCTCTTTGCCTTGCTAGCTCGTCAAGTCTTCTATCCATAGCCGTCAAATTTTGCCGTAGGATGGAACTTTCCTGCCTTTGGGCAGCCAACTCATCAAACAACCTATCCCACATTTCGACGAAGCGAGAGAGATCCCCCTCAGTGACAGGAGCGGCAGGATCATAGTGGTCATCATCACTCTCTCTTATGCGCAAAGAGATCGAACCGGGTCGAGCAGAGGTTCCAGGACGATAGGAGTGGGTCATAGGTTCTTTTCCAGGTCGAGTTGTAGTCTGACCATCAGTTTGGATAGCTGCGGTTCGTTGAGGGCGATTCGCTGCGCCCCCCTGAGATCGACTCGTGGTCGTGGTACGCAGAGGCCGCGAGGTGTTACCTCGGGATCGAGTAACAACCCCTTCAGTGGCACGGGTCGTCTCGTTCTCATCGACTCGGAACGAGGTGTCTTCGTCGGATCGGATCGCCCCCTGCGCTCCGCGATCCAGAGTTTCTTCGTTGCCCAGTTCGTGCACACTCTCCTCAATCGTTTCGTTGGTCTGCGAAGCTTTAGATCTTTTTCCAGCCATGATATCTGAATTGCTGGAATCCTCAAATAAGCGAATAGTGAAACTTTAGGACTGAGTTTCTCAGTGAAAGCACCAAAAATGTTAGATCGAAATTTGGACCTAACACCCAAATTGTTATGAACAGTAGAGAATTTCAAATGAGGAATAGGGAAAAAGAAAATAACACTCAGAATTTATAGTGGTTCGGCGTTAACGAGCCTACGTCCACTTTATATATTATTTATTATGCTTTAAAAGCTAATACAACAATGATTTCTCTCAATATTTCAGTCGTTTGACAACAATGGCGGACTCAGTACTCAATATTGCCAAAAGGATCCCGAAAAATGCCAAGCTCTGGGCTATTTACAGCTGATTTTGTCAGGCGGATCGTGGACACGTGGCGCGAATCCCGAGAGCATCGGATCGCATCGCCACCGTTGAAGAAACAGTCAAATTAGCCGTTGTGGACAGGTGTCGTGATCTGCTTGAAAGTCGGATCGTGCAGGTGGGGAGAATTGGTCCAGATGACGGTTGGGGACACGTGTCGCCAGATCCGTGCGATTCGGATCGCTGAAGACTAGCTCGCGCTTGAACAGGTCAGAGGGTTCGCCATGCACCAGGGGATCAGATCGGTTTGCTCGGGGGTAACAATGTAAGTTTGGATCGGATCGCCCGGCTGCCTCATTCGCTGATGAGATGGGGGCGAGACGATGGTGCGCGATCCGTTACTGGACGAGACGATGGTGCGCGATCCGTTACTGGACGAGACGATGGTGCGCGATCCAATCCTTCATATTCTTGGGGAACGTGGTTTCCTGCTTTCCTTTTACAAATGATCCTGGCTAGCTTGATCAAAAAGCGAGCCAACATTATGCATGTTTACCTAATTCAAACGCCCCTCCAAAGTCAGAGTGCTTGCAAGAGCCACCCTGGCGGAGGTGGGGTGTTACATTTGGTATCAGAGCATATGGTTTACGAGAAGGAACAAAAAGGTTTTTAGAAAACTTTTGGAAAACTATTTTCAAAACCAAGTATAAAGTATTTTCCAAAGAAAAGTCTAGTTTACTTTAAAGGCTATTCCCCAAAAAGCCATTAGCAAAAATTCCTTCGTTTTTCTCCATTTTGAATCTATCCTTTTTCTTCGTTTTCAGTATGACCGATAACTTTGCCATTCCGGAGGGAGTACACGTACCTGTTTGGTATAGGAGACTTTTGGAGGCTAGGGCGACCGAAGCCGGCCCCGCAAATATTACTCCTCCTCCGGTAGTTGATGTTCCTCCTCCTCCTGTCGCTGAGGTTCCTCTTCCTCCTTCCCCTCAGCATCCTCAAACTGACTTCGCAAAGATTTGCCAAGATTTTAAGGCGATGGGTTGCAAGAATTTCTTTGGAACCGAGACTTATGTAGAGGCAAGGAATTGGTTGAAGGAAACCGAAGATCTTTTTGCCTTCTTTGATATAGATGACCGTAGGAAGGTTTTATTAGCAGTGTGGTTGCTAAAGGAAGAAGCTACACGTTGGTGGGTGGTCACCACCGCTACTAGGCCAATTGAGACTTGGGATGACTTTCGGGGAAAGTTTGGACTAAGGTTCCTATCACTAAAGCAAGGGGACATGACTATTAGGGAATACATAGATAAGTTTAATCAACTGGCTCGGGTCGGTTTAGACTTGGTTAACACAGCTCCGGAGAAGGCCCTATACTTTGCTCTAGGATTAAACGAGCCATTGCATGGTTTAGCCATGACTCATATACCCCTTGGGGGGCAATTTTTGAGAGTTTGGTGAATATGGCCCTACTCAATGAAGAGAATAGGAGTGACAAGAAGGAGATCAAGATGGATGATACTCAAGCCAAGAAGACTGATTCCCAGTGGAAAGGAAATCAGGGTAATCCAAGCGGTCAGAGCAGTCAAGGCAATAAGAACAAGAACAAGAGTCAAGGCAACAAGGGGAACAACAACAAGGGCAATAACAAAAAGGGAAAGTGCTATTATTGCGGTTTAGTTGGGCATCTTATTAAGGAGTGTAAGAAGAGGAAAAGGAATAATGGTGAATGCTTTTTCTGCGGTGAGACTGGACATTTCAGTAAGGATTGCCCGAGGAAGCAAGGGTAAGGCCAGGGTCAGACTCAGCGTGCTGGACCTTCAAGAGGGCAAGTTCATGCTCTCAATGCTGCTCCAGTTCTCGATCGAGGTAGTATTTCTGTTGAAAGTCTTGTTTACATTTCTGATTTTCCTGTTCGTACCTTGTTTGATTCTGGTGCATCGCATAGCTTTATCCCATCTGATCTTGTTGATAGTTTGCACCTTAGTACTAGCTTGGTAGGTGATCCCGTCTGTGTCTCAATTCCTATTGGGGGTTCCGCCCATTTGTCTATGATATGTGGGGATTTGAGGATCTCTATACTGAGTGTAGAGTTCTTGTGCAGTGCTTATGTTCTTGGTTTTAGGGGATACGGATTGATATTGGGCATGGATTGGCTGTCCAGATATGGAGCCATTCTTGATTGTGAGCATAGGGTTGTGAGGCTCGTGACTCGCCTCAAAAACACCCTAGAGATTTCTTGTGATCCGAGAGGTCCCGTCATGTTGTGTTATCTTGAATCCCTCAACTCGTCTATCGATAGTTGTAATCGGTGAGGGTGGTCCGAGAATATCCTGATATCTTGGGTGAAGTGAAGGGGGTTACCCCTAAACGAGGGATAGATTTCCGCATTTATCTGGTTGATAATGCCAAGGTAGTTTCGTGGCCGGTAAGGCACATGGCCCCGCAAGATGAGAGTTAAGAAAGCAAGTCAAGGAGTTGCTTGAGAAGAACTTCATTAGACGAAGTATATCTGAATGGGGAGCGCCTGTAGTATTTACTACCAAGGCAGATGGTTCTCTTCGACTTTGTGTTGATTATCGTGAGTAAAACAAGGGGTATAAACAACCATTGCCAAGGATCAATGATTTGGTTGATCAGCTTGTAGGAACATCTGTTCCATCAGTTCAGGGTAGCTGAAGATAGTATAGACAAGACTGTGTTCAGAACTCCAGGTGGATTCTTAGAATGGCTGGTCATGCCATTCAGCTTGACTAATGCACCCGCCTACCTCGTGGGCTTGATGAGTAGGGTGTTCAGGGAGTTCTTGAACAAGTTTGTCGTGGTCTCCGTAGATGATATTCTGATCTTCTCTAAGGATGAGGAGGAGCACGCAAGGCATCTCGTGGAGGTGATGGATACGCTTAGAGCGCATCAGTTGAAGGCCAAGTTCTCCAAGTGTCACTTTTGGAGAAGGGAAATTAGATTCCTTGGGCATATAGTATCTAAGCAAGGCTTAGCGGTGGATCCCGCTAAGGAAGTTGCAGTTCAGGATTGGAAGACTCCAAGGAATGCAACTGAAGTAAGAAGTTCTCTCAGTTTAATTAGTTAGTAAGCGTCCCTTGAGTTTAGACCTACCCTTCTGGATCAAGTAGGGACTTCACAGAAAGAAGACCCGCAGTTAGTCGAGATCGTGGACAAGTTGATTCGAGGCGAGATGGTAAGTCACCTCGCTATAGATGACAAGGGATGGCTAAGACGCGATGAGAGAAAGAAGGTTCTTGAAGATGCACATCACCTGAGGAGGTGACCGAGTTTGTCCCAAGGTGCATGTTGTGCCAACAGGTTAATGGCCGAGTCATAGAAGCCCGGTGGGCTATTATATCCATTGGAGGTCCCCGCAATGTAAGAGGGGAAAGCGTCACGAAGGATTTCGTGGATGGACTGCCTAGATCAAGAAAGGGAGTACGAGCATGTGGGTCATAGTAGGTAGACTCACGAAGAGTGCTCATTTCACTCCGGTAAAGAGCGAAAGGACTGCATCATGGCTAGCGACAGTTTACTTTCAAGAAATAAAGCGGTTACACGAGGTTCCCTAAAGGATAGTTAGTAACCAGAACTCAATCTTCCTAGCCAGTTTTAGGATAGTCTACGGGAAGTCATGGGCAAGTAACTGAAACTAAGTACGGCCTATCATTCGTAGGCGGATGGTTCCTTTTGTTCAAGCATGAGTTACAGAAAATCACGTTAGTAAGAGCAATTGGCAACGTGGATTGGTATTTCCAAGAAAAGTTCTGCTGCGTAGAATACTTTATAGTAAGTAAACAAGATCCAGGATTCACTAGTGAATTTTGGAGAGCTTGCATGAAACCGTGAGGTCATAGTTATGTTTAAGCCAAGAATGATAGTAGAGTAAGTGAAAGAGGAAGACGAGAGGCGACAATGAAATGGGTTCCAACTCATATTTGGAAATAAGAGTTAAGAAGCTAAGAAATCATGAGGTAAAAGACGGTCAAAGCACAGTGGAGTTAAGCTCAAGGAAACGTGACTTAGAAGATTGAAGGCTAGATACGCGCATCATATCTCTTTCTAAGAGTATATCCTTGATCCTTATTTTCCTACGGAACTTACTCGCATGTTATCTTTTTATGTATATCCTCTCGGTCCCATTTTCGGTCCTATTTCTGTCGGGAGGTATGACTTATTGGCTAGTAATACATGTCAGGGTTTGAAGGGGGTCCGTTAGGTTGACTAAACCGTTTGGGTTTTTATAGAATATGGGTTGGGTTAGGAAGGGATTTCTTGTAATCCGAAAGAGGAGTATATCCTGCTTATCTTCCCGATCTCTTTGTAGCATATCTTTTGCTATCCATGTTTGTCTTGATTATCTAGTTTATCGTGTTAATCTTGTCATAAGAACCTTAGGTAGAAACCCTTTGGATGAAACATGTGTTTGAAACATGTTATGCTTGATGGTCGCAAGTGGTTGCAAGTGGTTGCAAGTGTTTGCAAGTGGTTACTTGTGGATGCATTATACACATTAGGCACTAGATCGGCTCACACACTCCTCATATTGCATATGCATGAGTGTTTACGCTTATTCATGGATGGAAATTTTTGTGTTATCACATGGATGTTGCATATGGATGTATGTTATGTGCACACATATAGATGTTATACATTATGTTAGGATTTGCATACATATGGATTCATTTCACTAACATAATTTGCATTGAGGATATTTGCATTAGATAAGTACATATACACACACCTTTGCATATGTTCATACAACATTTAGAATCTTGTAAGGACAATGATTGCTCGTGGATGATGTTTTGAGTAGATGGATGTTGGATGGTAGGATACGTTCTTCCTAACTTGAAGATTTCGGGGACGAAATCCTTTAAGGAGGGGAGAATGTAACAACCCGTATTTTCAATAACCTGTTATAACGTAAATCGAGGCAGAATTTAATTTATAAATCTGAATCAAGGAAAACGGGCTATGCCATTGCGTTCGTCTCGGAAAAATACGCGAAATAGAGTCCGAGTTTTCGAAAATCGGAGTCCGTATGAAGAAGATATGGACGAACGAAGTTAGGCAGAAAAACCGAAAATCAAGCCAGAATGCACTGGCGCACTTGTGAAGTGCGCCAGCACAAAAATACACTGGCGCACTTGGGAAGTGCGCCCGTGTCGAGCCAAAAGCCTGCACAGCTTTCTGGCTTGACCCTGGCTGGCTTGGTGCACCTGTTTTGGTTCTCTGGTCTGTTCTGCTGGCCTATGACGATTTTTGATGGTTTAGATCTAAACTAGGGTTAATCCTATGGCCTAAACTAACCTAAACTTCTATAAAAGGACCCCTAAACCTAGCCTAAATCATCATTATTCATTCATACAACTAAACTATTACAAAATCAATCCTCCCATGGCCTCCACTCTCTTCATAAAATTCCTAAGTCATTTCTATGAGAGATTTTCCATGCATACAAGTGTTTTCAAGCTTGTATGAGCATCATTAGTTTGCATTCAAGTCAAGTTTCTATATTTGCATCATAAAGAAAGAGTTTTGATCATTTTGGCTCAAGGGTTTTTATGTTAGAGCTTGCATTTTGGGTCTATTTGATTGCATAAGGGCTTTGTCATATCTTTTGTGCCTTCATAAGTATTGTAAGCCCTATTCTACTTTCATACTTAAACTCTAAAGTTAAATGTATGATATGCAAGTTTGCCATGATATGCAAGTTTACTATGATGTGTTATGCAAGTTCATCAAGTTATGTTATGCAAGTTTGATATGCAAGTTATGTTATGCAAGTTTATATGCAAGTTTATCATGTTGTGATATGCAAGTTTATATGCAAGTTTATCATGTTGTGATATGCAAGTTTATATGCAAGATTATCATGTTGTGATATGCAAGTTTATATGCAAGTATGCCAAGTTATGTTATGCAAGTTTGGGTTGAACATTTTGTTCATGCTATCATGTTATGCAAGCTTATCTTGGGTTTATGAACATAAAGCTTCAAGCTTTATGCCAAAGGTTGCATTTTGGAAACATGTAAGTTATCATATCTCTTATGATAACTTGCATGTGAGGCTAGATGCGAACTTATGGCCATTTCTACATGTCATTTAGCACCATGTATCACCAATATGCTAAGTTTGGTTTTATGCATGTTTTTGAGGCCTAAAAATGTAATATGCAAGTATATGAACACATGTACATTTCATGTGCCACCATGTTGAACTTGTGGCTTCAACACCTTTATGTCATGATTATGCCAAGTTCCCACTTTCTATCCTTTATGCGCTATTGCGATATGTAAGCGATGGGATTGCGTTAGGGGTTGGGTAAACTTAAAAGACATAAGCTTGGGAATTTACCTATTAAGTTAGGTCTACCCATTGGGAATTTACCTATTAAGTTAGGTCTACCCAATTGCTTGAAAACTTGTAACATGTTTTGGAAACATGATGGACATGACACTTAGAAAAGATAAGTGTGACCAACTCGAGGTTGGGTTGAGTTTGTAGCGTAAACCTACCCGGAACCGACCGGCTTAACTAGTTGCTACAAACAATAGGACCCAATGTGAGAAGTTGGCCATGTTGTACCTTGAACCCGAGGTTAGACCAAGTTGTGGTGTAAAGCTACCCGGACCCGCCCGGCTTAACTAGTAACCACAACAAGGTCTAATGTGAGAGGTTAAGGCGCATTAAATTAATTAATGCCTCGTGATTAGGGTTAAGTCATGGTCCACTTAATACTTAACCAATTTGGGCTTGGTAGATTAATCAGGGTTAAGTCGTGAACTCATCGTTACACTTAACCAAGTTAATCCATGATTAGCAAGAGGGTTAAACCGTACTTAACCCACTAGAAAATCCTAGCAATGGGGGCCCACTCCGGAGTAATCCCCAAAAATTGGTATCATTAAGGCCCTAGGGACTAGGCTAGGGAGGGGGCACGATTACTGGGCTGGAGGTAAGCGACCCAATAAACTACGGCCGGGTGGTACGCCGATGTAGTTCCGGACGGACTATGGTCGTGCACGTAGTCCGTATTTGGAGAAGTCACCCATGGGTACCAGTAGATCGAGACTGTGCACTCATGTTTATGGTGTCCAGGGGTTGCCACCCTAGGGCTTGATACACCCGAAGGGTGGACCCGGCACAGTTCGACTACAATTATGTTTGGGCCGTATTGACACCAACACGTGACGAGTTAGGCTTAGGGAGCCGATCGACTAGACCATTTGGTCGGACCTCGTGTTAGGGGCACTTCATGTTATTGGGCCAAAGCTTGGGCCAAGGGATCAATACTTGTATATTCAAGTCATGTTAGTTTGCTAGTACACCTGTGGTGCAAAGCCTTAAACCTGATTATGCGATGACACCTTTATCTACCTTGTTAGTTAATCATCATGCTAGTATATTGTTATCCTTATGTTCGTCCATGCTGCTCATGACAGTTAACTTTATCAGTTTACATTGATTGTAGTAGGGCTTACTCAGTCTTTTTGACTGACCTGTTTTCTTTCGCCTCTTTTCTTCCGCTCCCCCCCCCCCCCCCCAGGTTCTCAGGGAGGGAATATTGGAGCTTAGCTTGGATTTCTAATCGCTTGCTTGTGGGATTTTATCTCATGTACGGTCTTGACATGAAGCTAGCTATGGTCATCACTTATTTTGGGGATAGTACTTATGTATTTCAGTTTTTCAGTAATGTTGTTTTTATCTAGACTTGTGTATTTGGAAAGTTAACATTATGTTGTACCAGACTTGTTTTGAAATGGTTTGAAAATCTTCCGCTGTTTTATCTATGTTATTTACTCTGTTTACATATATACATATGTTCTTATTCTGCCTTGATATATCATTATGCATGTTTACCTAATTCAAACGCCCCTCCAAAGTCAGAGTGCTTGCAAGAGCCACCCTGGCGGAGGTGGGGTGTTACAAATAATCTCGTTTTGAAAGAAATTGTTTTATAAGAAAAATCCTATTTTTATCACCTATATGAACTATATAGAAAAATAGTGTTTTGAAATGAATTGTTTTACAATAAAAATCACATTTTTATTATATACAGGAATCGTTGAAATGTGAAGTGTTAAAAATAGCCACTCGTTCAAATAAACATATATGAGTTGAAATATTCATTAATTAACTAATGAAATGATTTGCACCTATGTATGTAACACTAGAATGAATGGTGTTTTTAAACCAAATAGAAACCAAATATGAAGTCGAATAGAAAATGATAAATGATAAGAACTATATATATGTACATGCATATTCATTGAACAGGTTATAGCAAAGGGGCTAGAGAAGAGGAATAAAATTTTGTGCCTGACAAATAGGTACACATTTACTGTTTTGTTTGGGTGATGATTTTATGAGCCTGTTGGCTAGCCGCTTGGCTTTTTCTTTTTCTTTTTGAGATCAGAAGGACCGGGAAAACTATTTGCGATTTCCCGATGCTCCCGGTGCAGGGGAGGTTATGGCGAAATTTTCCAAAATTTTAAGGCGTTAGTGAAATATTTGAAGTGAAAACGATATTGAAATCATTGAATGAACTATATTTATATAAATATATAAATATAAATAAAATTAAAACGAAACGTAGTCGTGCAGTTCGTATTTTGAAACCGTGTTTTCAAACAACTAGTATGGGAAATCCGACCATTGGATTTTCCCGAAACCTCAACCGTCGGGTTCGCCTTGGAAATATCTTTCCGACGGCACCAACCTTGTAAAAATCCAACGGTTGGATTGTCTGGAATGTTTAATTCAAATCTGATGAAAAACAGCGCCAGAAACGATTATATATATATATATATATATATATGTAAATATAATTATATTTAATCGAATAACGACGCTGCAGTTCGTATTTTGAAATCAAAACTTCAAACGATTGTACCGGGAGATCCGACCGTCGGATTTTCCCGAAACTGGAACCGTTGGATTCGTTTTGAAAAGACCTTTCTAATGATGCAAATTTTGTGAAGATCCAACGGTTAGATTTTCAGATATGTGTAAATCAAATCAGAAGAAAAACAGCGCCACGGCCGCTTTATGGCCCGAAGCGTCGTTTTGAATAAATTAGCTATTTTAAAATAAATAAAAATAGCGATAAATCGTTATAAAATATCATAAGAGATATGGAATGGAAATAAACTGAATTTGCTTGATTTGTGTGGCTTTTGATGGTTGAATGTGTTTGGTGTGAAAATTACATTAAAGAACAAGATTGGTGTTGTCAAATAATTTAACCATTGAAATAAATTGATTTGAAATTCTAAATATACGCGAATTATTTGAAAAGGCCGAGTTAATTCTCATTTCAAATGATTGACCGACGATTGAAATTCGAAGATGAAGACGACGGTCGAAGACCGGAGATCATCACCTCGTTTGGATGGTAACCGAGGTCCTGATTGGGAGGCATCCCGAAATATGGATAATGAGTGGTGATCGTTCAGACGTACGTGGTGATCGATGGGTTTGCGAGGTATTTAGTGCCTCCGGTTTCGTTCAGACCCAGAACGGACTTGTAAATGGACTGTGTGTCTGACATTGGATTTTATTCTGTGTTGATTGATCTCTGTCAAATATACATCTGTTTGGCGGCGGAGAATTTATTCTTTTGCTTAACGCCCTTCTCTGAGACGCACGATCTCAGAGATTGTATATCGATGGACATCAGTCGCATGGCATTATGTGCCTGTGTGGCATGCTAAGATGCAGTGATCAGGACTTCTGTTGAAAAGCAAAGTCTTGTGGTGATGATCAAAGCACCGCCTGTGTGGCGTAGCTTTGTGTATAACGTGAATTCGCGAGCCTCGCATCCCAGTATGAACCTTAAACGGGAGAAGGACCTCAGGGAGGGCATGCGTTTCTTTCTAGCTAGGGTGGTGTCATTGACCTACCAGCCCTGACATGTATATACTTTTCACCTATGTGGCTGTTGCTGTTGCGAGGCGCCTCGGTTTGATCGGACGATCCGGGTCCGATGGAGTCATTCGTTGGCTCGTTTACGCCCCAAAGGGCGGGGAGACGTAGTGTTTAGGCATAATAATCCACATCGGTGGACCGGCCTTGACGATCCAAGGTGCAGTTGCGGCTGTTCCTGAGACACGGGCTAGAGCGTCTCGAATTCGGTAAGGACTATCTTTTGCCTTGGTTCATGACAGAAATCCAATTTCCAAATACGACATCGTGCGGTTTTGATTGTATATATATATGGCGACATGATATATGGTACCCATGCCGTCTATGATTGATAGTTATGATTTGAAATTGTTTTCAAAACATATAAACACTAGCAATAATATCAAATGCCTTTGTTTTATTCGTATCAAGCATATTTTAGTCGTTATAAGGTAAAACTCTATCCTCCGGTTTGCGTTGCATTGTGTGATGGGAACTGAGTCTTATAACGGCTTCATTTTTATAAAATGCATTGCGTTGTTTAAAAGAATGATTTGTTTTAAAGCACTGGCAATCCAATGGAGTAAACCCGTTCCACGAAAGTGGCGTGGTCCTGTGATTAGCCATATTATATATGTGTTGAATAGATTTCTCATACCAGTCCCATGACTGACTCGTAGTTTGTTTCACTCTCAAACTCGGGTGCCCCTTTTTCTACACGGGCAGCCTTGTATTCAGGTTTAGCTGGTTCTTTCTGGATAGCTGGAGCTGAAGATGGATTCTATCATTTATCTCCTTTTATGATGTTCAGCTCCTATTGTACATATTTTGTTTATTTCCGCTGTAGACATTTATGTATAGCTGAACTGTATTTGTACTAAGTAAGATCCTGTATACTGTGTAACTCTGATGATTACTTTTATCCAGTATATTCTATTGTTCATTATCTGGGGTATTTATTTAATTTTGTTCTGCTATTATCTGTTTCTGTGTTATATTCCTAAGATAACCCTTGTTTCCGTCTGAACGGGATTTCGGGTCGTCTCAACGTGGTATCAGAGCTTTGGTTAAGCTTAGTTCTGGAATATAACATTTGAACGAACTCGTCAGAAATAGAACCAATAGTGTTCTAGGACGGGTAACTCTATACAGATAGGATCAGCAATATCCTAGTATGAGTAAAGCAGAATGAAATTACACCTCGATAGACACATTTACATTCAAATATGTGTTTCTATGTTTTAAAATATCTTTTCTGTGACCTGACACTTGATCTGCTAATTGCAGAAGTACTAGAAAATGAGTGCCAGAATTAGAAGGAATATGAAACCCGATCTAGGGGCTCTATTAAAGAGATATCGAAATCTGAACGGAGCACTGTTCTCGGGCAATGAATCTATAATTCAAACTCAAGCTTGGGTGAGTTCTGTCGAAAGAATATTTGAGCGTATCCAACTGAGGGATGACCAAAAACGGTTAGTAGCATCTTGGGCGCTCAAAGAAGAAGCTTTAATCTGGTGGGAAACAATCATCAAAGATAATCCAGAAGGTGATATCACCTGAGACAGATTCAAAGTGATTTTCCTAGAAAGATTTACTCCTCCCGAAGCAACCGAGAGATTATGTGATGAATTTTCTTATCTAATACAAGGAGATATGACCATCCCAGAATATCATAAGAAATTCAACGAACTTGCTCACTTTGCTCCTCATCTGATTCAAGATCCAAAAAGGAAAAATCTGAGATTTATTCATGGCCTGCAAAGGAGATATCAGAATAGTGTAATGAGAAATGTGAAGCTTCCTTTTTCAGAAATGATTTATATGGCTTATCAGTATGAAGATCTCCATAAGAAAGGAATGTTACGTGACGAAGAAGAAGTCTGTTCTAGTGACAAAACAGAGTCAGAAACTGATCGTCCAGAGGCCAGTACAAAGTCTGATGTCAGTAAGAAGCCCAGTGCCAAGAGAAAAAGGACTAAATCTGAAAAGGAACCGGCAACGACCACCACTTGCTCTAACTGCCATCTGAAGGGGCATTTGTCGATAAACTGCGGGCCCTTAAGGTAGCGATTAAAAGGTGGACTTAAATCCAAAGAAGGACTTCAAGCGAATAGAAAATGCAATCTCTGCCATCAGGCTGGTCACGTAAAGCAAGATTGCTGGCAGTTGAAAAAGACTGAAATAGTTCACGTGAATGAAGTAGCAGAAACTTCTGAGCCCTCAGCTAGTCAAGAAAGGGCTGATGTTTTAGAAGGCATGCTAACTGTCAAAAACATTCTAGTTAAAGTACTGTTTGACACAGGCGCGTCAAGAAGCTTCATTGCCAAAGATGCAGCTAAGAAACTGGATTTGAATTTGAAAAAGCTCAAGGAACCAATGACTGTCCAGAATCCGGTTGGGGGTTCAATTGATCTCAGTTGGGTTTGTGGAGTGCCGGTTTCTTTCTCTCGTTATCGGTTTCCTACCATCGCCGTTGTCATGAATTTTAAAGAGTTTGATCTTATCTTGGGGTTAGACTGGTTGACCAAATATGAAACTGAAGTTAAATGCGCCGACAGAGTCGTAAAGGCCAAGATTAAATCAGGTGATTATATAACCATTCCCTGTGAAGGTCAAAATACTAATAGAAAAGACTTCTGGGCAGCTTTGAATGTTTCTCCATCCCAAATAGAAAATGTCCCTGAAATCACAGAGAATATTCCCGACCTCATCAAAGATATTCCTGTCGTCAAGAACTATGCGGATGTGTTCAAGGAAGTTGTTCGCTTACCTCCGCAGAGAGAAATAGATTTCAAGACTGCTTTAATTCCCAATGCAAGGCCGGTAGTTCACGCTATTCGAAGAATGTCCTTGAAAGAGAAGGAAGAATTAGACAATTAAACACGACAGCTAGTATGGAAAGGTATGATCAGGCCCAGTTTCTCTGATTGGGGAGCAGCAGTGGTTTTTGTCCCAAAATCGGACGGTACTCTACGTCTATGTGTGGATTATCGTGATCTGAACAAACAAATAATAAAGAACAAATATCCATTGCCGCGAATAGATGATTTGTTGGATCGATTAAATGGAGCACAAGTATTCTCACGAATGGCCTAGCTACAGGTTTCCATCAACTTCGAATTGCCGAAGAGTGTGTTCCAATGGCAGCGTTCAGAGGCCCCGACTTATTCTACGAGTGGTTAGTAATGCCGTTCGGCTTATGTAACGCTCCAGCTTATTTCGTCGATCTGATGAACAGAGTATTCAGAGGAGTATTGAATAAATTTGTTCTGGTTTTCATTGACGATATTCTAATCTTCTCTAAATCAAAGGCCGAACATGAAAAGCATCTGGAACAGGTTCTAGAAATTCTGAGACAGAATGTATTGAAAGCCAAGTTTTCCAAATGTATATTCTAGCAAGATGAAGTGAAATTTCTAGGCCATGTTGTATCGAAAGAAGGAATCGCTGTGGACCCAAGCAAAATCACAGCTATTCAGAATTGGAAACAGCCCAGTACTCCCACTGAAGTCCGCAGTTTTCTCGGATTGGCTAGTTATTACCGGAAGTTCGTTAAAAACTTTTCGAAGATATCTGGTCATTTAATGAAGCTTACAAAGAAGCATTCTAAATTCAAATGGACTCCAGAAAGTGAAGAGGCTTTTGAAGAGCTAAAGTTGATATTAACAACAGCTCCAGTGTTAACCATCATCGATGGCAACCAAGATTTAAAAGTATGGACTGATGCTTCTAGAGAAGGCCTTGCGCAGTGTTAATGCAAAGGGGCCAAGTGATCGCTTATGCTAGCCGTCAATTGAAGCCGCACGAGAAAAACTATGTAACTCATGATCTTGAGTTATTGGCGATAGTATTCGCTTTGAAAATCTGGAGACACTATCTTCTGGGTGAGAGATTTGAACTGTTTACAGATCACCAGTCATTAAAGTATCTGTTCACTCAGAAAGACCTGAATCTGAGGCAACAACGTTGGTTGGAGTTTCTTGCAGCTTATGATTTTGGGATTTTATACACTCCAGGAAAAGCCAATGTCGTGGCCGATGCGTTAAGCCGAAAGAATGAAATGATCGCCAGTTTTATTATCACGACTTCATTGCTAGATAAGATATCTGCTCTTCAGGAAAATGATCACTTCATTCAGAAGATCAGAGGGATAATTCAACAAGGCGAACCCTCGAGTTTTCAAGTAGACAATGATGGGATTTTAAGGCTCAAAGGTCGAATATGCGTTCCTAACATTCCTGAGCTTCGGAAGGAAGTACTGGACGAGTGCCACAAGTCGAAACTCAGTATCCATCCGAGAGTAAGAAAAATGTATAATGACATCAAACGCACTTTCTGGTGGAAGTCGATGAAAAGGGACATTTCTTTATATGTCAGCCGATGCCCTACTTGCCAGCTAGTCAAGAGCGACCAACAGAAATTGGCAGGATTATTACAACCGCTAGAAGTTCCTGGCTGGAAGTGAGAACATATTTCTATGGATTTCATTGATGGTTTGCCCAGAACCAGAAAAGGAAATGACAGTATTTGGGTGATCGTAGATCGTTTCACGAAGACCGCCCATTTCATACCTGTTAGATCAAATAGAACTGCTCAGAGTCTGGCACAGATATACTTCAGGGAAATAGTTAGACTACATGGAGTGCCGCTCAGTATAGTCAGTGATAGAGATACAATATTCACTAGCAAATTCTGGGAAGCATTTCAAGTAGAACTCGGAACGAAGTTAAACCTAAGCACCGCTTATCATCCTCAGACAGACGGTTAGACTGAGAGGGTGAATCGCATTTTAGAAGATCTATTGCGGGCTTGTGTTCTAGATTTCGGTGGATCATGGGAAGACCATCTGCATTTGGCTGAATTCTCTTATAACAATAGCTACCAGGCGAGTCTGACAATGTCGCCATTCGAAGCATTGTATGGTAGACTGTGCCGATCTCCTGCTTGTTGGGTCGAGCCTGGAAATAGACTTGTGTTGGGTCCTGATATGATCCGTGAAGCTGCCGACAAAGTCGATTTTATTAAGAAGCGATTACTCGCCGCTCAAAGCCGACAAAAGAGCTATGCCGATAGAAGAAGAAGAGATATATCCTTTGAAGTTGGCGACTATGTATATTTTAAGGTATCGCCGATGAGAGGAGTTCTCCGGTTCGGTAAAACTGGAAAGTTAGCGCCCAAATTTATTGGTCCGTTTCCTATTCTGGAACGGATCGGAACGCTCGCTTATAGGGTCAAACTGCCTAATTGGTTGCCTGAAATTCATGATGTATTTCACATATCTCAACTTCGAAAGCACGTTCATGATCCAGACTTGATCGTGGAAGAAGCAGCTCAACATGACATTGAAATAACCCCAGAATTAGCTGTGAGAAGAGAGCCGCTAAAGATAATAGGCAAAGAAACCAAAGAGCTGAGGAACAAGAAGGTTCGCTTATTCAAAGTGCAATGGAGTGGAGATCCACGAGATTATACTTGGGAAACGGAGGAGAGCATTCAAAAAGCTTATCCTAGATGCCGAGTAGATATCTCTGATTGACTCCGGTGCAAGGTACATTTACCATACTTTGCACTACCATTCAATTCTCTACTCTTTTGTTATTTTCTTTTCATAGATGTGCACTTTTAATTATATAGTCTGAATGATTTTTTTTAAAAGGGTATAGGATTTGATTAGTATATTTTTGGAGGTTAAAAACAATTGGATTGGTTGTTGTGCTGTGTGATTGTAGATTTATCAAACCACTTTCGACTTTGTTCCTTTTCGGGGACGAAAAGTTTTAAGTGGGGGAGATTGTAACGACCCAGAAAATCTGAACTAATTTAAAAATTTTAAATTGGCTAAAATAATGGATTTTAAATATTTAAAATAAATATTTTAAATAATGGCGATGAAAACTGAGTTTGAATCGGCAATTGAAAACGAATATAATTAATTATAATTATAAACAAGGCCTGAAATGGCGTGGCAGTTTCAAAAATTGAATTCAAACTTTGTCGGACTGTACCGGGTGCAAAACAATCCGGATTATAGTGAAACCAAAAATATTTAAATCTGTTAGTGAATACCTTTCTTACGAATATGAAAAATTGAAATTTGATAGCTGGAATCAAAAGTTATGTCCAGTTGAAAATTCTGAATAGTCGCAATGGAATTTAGGCCCTTAAAAATGGACATTTTGCAAACGACCTCGGATTTCGACGAAACCACTTTTGTTGGATCCGTGATGTCAAATTATTTCTAGGTTTCAAATTTCATAATGTTTCGAATCAATATGTGAGCGTGGCGAAGGAAAACGCGTTTGACCAGTTTTAGTTGATTTTAATCGACTGGAAAATGGCCATTTTTCAAACGGTCTCAGAATTCAACGAAACTAGTTTTGTTAGGACCGTATCGTCAATACGAAGCTAGAAAATATTTTTCTGGAATTTTTCTAGTTAGTATGTGACCCCGGTAATTTGAAATGTACTTTTAAAATTCAATATAATGTTTTAAATGTAAATCAAACGGAAACTGATTGTAACTATCGAATCATCTTATAATATATATCCCATTGTGTTCGGAATGAGGGTGAAACGCTATGGACGACAGGCGGTGGGCCTCGTTTCGAGGTCGTGGGTAAAAGTCAACTTTATGCAATTAAATTAATTAATAAAATAAAAAAATATCTCCCTCCCTTTTCTTCTTTCTGCCCCCCCCCCCCCCCCCCCCGGTTTCATTAAACAGAAATTAAAAAAAAAAAGAAGAAGAAGAAAGGAGGAGCAGCAGCCGCCGCCTCCACCAAGTTCCAGCCACCACCTCTGCGCGCCACCAGCAGCTCCGACGCGAGCTCGAGACCCCCCTCCGACTCTCCACCCACCTCGCGACGCATCCACCTCCTCCAGCCTCGTTCGAGCAACCTGCTCCCACCCTTCATCGCCAACGAAAGCCACCGACCTCCCTCTCCTCACCTCGGCGCATAAGAAACCCCCCTTTTCCTTGAAAGCGCTGCGAGTGTTGATGTTTGTTTTATTTATTTTTATTTAGTTATAAATAGTATAGTTTTATTATATTTTTCTTTAGAGATTTTTAAATGAAAACTGGATTTTAAAAATGATATTTTTAAATGTAAAACTGAATTTTTTTATTTTAACATGTAATAGCATAGTTATTTTAACATGTAATAGCATAGTTATTTTAATATTGAAAGTCGAAGTAAAAATCAGATTTTTCTGTATTGAAAGTCGAAGTAAAAATCAGATTTTTCTATATTGAAAGTCGAAGTAAAAATCAGATTTTTCTATATTGAAAGTCGAAGTAAAAATCAGATTTTTCTATATTGAAAGTCGAAGTCAAAATTCGATTTTTATATATTGAATAGCGAAGTCAAAATTTGATTTTTATATATTGAATAGCATAATAAAAATTCGATTTTTATACATTGAATAGCGAAGTAAAAATTCGATTTTTATATATGTAGTGGCTACGGGCGAAAGTGACAAAAAGGCGAGAACGGTGAAGATTTATGCAAAGAAGAGTCGTGGGATTGAATTAGCTATTCGGTGAGAATTTCTCACTCTTCAATTTCTTTTTCTAGCCATATATATATATGTGTGGAAATAAAAGTGAATTGCTATATATAAATATAAATATATATATATATATATATATATATACGCCCCTCGTCCACAAACCATGGACGATATTTATTGATTGAAATTGTTGTGAAAATTGATTGATAGCGAATGGTTGTTTGGGATTGTTTGTGGTTGATATTGATTGATTGTGGTTGAAAAATACCCGTTTGTGGTTGAAAAATATTTGGTTGAAACCACATAGGATTAGTTTGTGGAAATGAAATAAATATATACATGCCGCCTGCGTGCGAACTAGATACATGATCCCCATTGTCAAAAACCGCGAGGTTTTAAGGTAGAGCGAGGAGCCGTACTAGGGACGGTCCCGGTTTTAACTACCCTGCCGTTATGCTGCCGAAATTTTGAATAATATTCATGTGTTTGAATTATTTTCATTTGCTAAAACTATATTTATTCATTGAATAGAAAACCTTCATGTGTTGAATTGATATTCATTCGTTGATTAGAAATTCATGTGTTGAATGGTATTCGCGTTTTAAATATAAAAATCACATTTCTTTCTATATATAGAAACTATAGAAAACCTTCATGTGTTGAATCGATATTCATTCGTTGAATTGAAATTAATGTGTTGAATCGATATTCATTCGTTGAATTGAAATTCATGTGTTGAATGGTATTCATATTTTGAAATAAATTGTTTGATAATAAAAAAATCACCTTTTATCGACTATATGAACAGTGTAAAATAATCTCGTTTTGAAAGAAATTGTTTTATAAGAAAAATCCTATTTTTATCACATATATGAACTATATAGAAAAATAGTGTTTTGAAATGAAATGTTTTACAATAAAAATCACATTTTTATTATATACAGGAATTGTTGAAATGTGAAGTGTTAAAAATAGCCACTCGTTCAAATAAACATATATGAGTTGAAATATTCATTAATTAACTAATGAAATGATTTGCACCTATGTATGTAACATTAGAATGAATGGTGTTTTTAAATCAAATAGAAACCAAATATGAAGTCGAATAGAAAATGATAAATGATAAGAACTATATATATGTACATGCATATTCATTGAACAGGTTATAGCAAAGGGGCTAGAGAAGAGGAATAAAATTTTGTGCCCGACAAATAGGTACACATTTACTGTTTTGTTTGGGTGATGATTTTATGAGCCTGTTGGCTAGCCGCTTGGCTTTTTCTTTTTCTTTTTGAGATTAGAAGGACCGGGAAAACTATTTGCGATTTCCCGATGCTCCCGGTGCAGGGGAGGTTATGGCGAAATTTTCCAAAATTTTAAGGCGTTAGTGAAATATTTGAAGTGAAAACGATATTGAAATCATTGAATGAACTATATTTATATAAATATATAAATATAAATAAAATTAAAACGAAACGTAGTCGTGTAGTTCGTATTTTGAAACCGTGTTTTCAAACAACTAGTACGGGAAATCCGACCATTGGATTTTCCCGAAACCTCAACCGTCGGGTTCGCCTTGGAAATATCTTTCCAACGGCACCAACCTTGTAAAAATCCAACGGTTGGATTGTCTGGAATGTTTAATTCAAATCTGATGAAAAACAGCGCCAGAAACGATTATATTTATATATATATATATATAAATATAATTATATTTAATCGAATAACGACGCTGCAGTTCATATTTTGAAATCGGAACTTCAAACGATTGTACCGGGAGATCCGACCGTCGGATTTTCCCGAAACTGGAACCGTTGGATTCGTTTTGAAAAGACCTTTCTAATGATGCAAATTTTGTGAAGATCCAACGGTTAGATTTTCAGATATGTGTAAATCAAATCTGAAGAAAAACAGCGCCACGGCCGCTTTATGGCCCGAAGCGTCGTTTTGAATAAATTAGCTATTTTAAAATAAATAAAAATAGCGATAAATCGTTATAAAATATCATAAGCGATATGGAATGGAAATAAACTGAATTTGCTCAATTTGTGTGGCTTTTGATGGTTGAATGTGTTTGGTGTGAAAATTACATTAAAGAACAAGATTGGTGTTGTCAAATAATTTAACCATTGAAATAAATTGATTTGAAATTCTAAATATACGTGAATTATTTGAAAAGGCCGAGTTAATTCTCATTTCAAATGATTGACCGATGATTGAAATTCGAAGATGAAGACGACGGTCGAAGAATGGAGATCTTCACCTCGTTTGGATGGTAACCGAGGTCCTGATTGGGAGGCATCCCGAAATATGGATAATGAGTGGTGATCGTTCAGACGTACGTGGTGATCGATGGGTTTGCGAGGTATTTAGTGCCTCCGGTTTCGTTCAGACCCAGAATGGACTTGTAAATGGACTGTGTGTCTGACATTGGATTTTATTCTGTGTTGATTGATCTCTGTCAAATATACATCTGTTTGGCGGTGTAGAATTTATTCTTTTGCTTAACGCCCTTCTCTGAGACGCACGAGCTCAGAGGTTGTATATCGATGGACATCGGTCGCATGGCATGAAATGCCTGTGTGGCATGCTAAGATGCAGTGATCAGGACTTCTGTTGAAAAGCAAAGTCTTGTGGTGATGATCAAAGCACCGCCTGTGTGGCGTAGCTTTGTGTATAACGTGAATTCGCGAGCCTCACATCCCGGTATGAACCTAAAACGGGAGAAGGACCTCAGGGAGGGCATGCGTTTCTTTCTAGCTAGGGTGGTGTCATTGACCTACCAGCCCTGACATGTATATACTTTCCACCTATGTGGTTGTTGCTGTTGCGAGGCGCCTCGGTTTGATCGGACGATCCGGGTCCGATGGAGTCATTCGTTGGCTCATTTACGCCCCAAAGGGCGGGGAGACGTAGTGTTCAGGCATAATAATCCACATCAGTGGACCGGCCCTGACGATCCAAGGGGCAGTTGCGGCTGTTCCTGAGACACGGGCTAGAGCGTCTCGAATTCGGTAAGGACTATCTTTTGCCTTGGTTCATGACAGAAATCCAATTTCCAAATACGACATCGTGCGGTTTTGATTGTATATATATATATGGCGACATGATATATGGTACCCATGCCGTCTATGATTGATAGTTATGATTTGAAATTGTTTTCAAAACATATAAACACTAGCAGTAATATCAAATGCCTTTGTTTTATTCGTATCAAGCATATTTTAGTCGTTATAAGGTAAAACTCTATCCTCCGGTTTGCGTTGCATTGTGTGATGGGAACTGAGTCTTATAACGGCTTCATTTTTATAAAATGCATTGCGTTGTTTAAAAGAATGATTTGTTTTAAAGCACTGGCAATCCAATGGAGTAAACCCGTTCCACGAAAGTGGCGTGGTCCTGTGATTAGCCATATTATATATGTGTTGAATAGATTTCTCATACCAGTCCCATGACTGACTCGTAGTTTGTTTCACTCTCAAACTCAGGTGCCCCTTTTTCTACACGGGCAGCCTTGTATTCAGGTTTAGCTAGTTCTTTCTGGATAGCTGGAGCTGAAGATGGATTCTATCATTTATCTCCTTTTATGCTGTTCAGCTCCTATTGTACATATTTTGTTTATTTCCGCTGTAGACATTTATGTATAGCTGAACTGTATTTGTACTAAGTAAGATCCTGTATACTGTGTAACTCTGATGATTACTTTTATCCAGTATATTCTATTGTTCATTATCTGGGGTATTTATTTAATTTTGTTATGCTATTATCTGTTTCAGTGTTATATTCCTAAGATAACCCTTGTTTCCGTCTGAACGGGATTTTGGGTCGTCTCAGCACCCAGAGATGAGGAAGGGCGTAGCAAGCGCCAAAATGCTTCGGGGAGTTGAAAATAAGCATAGATCCGGGGATTCCCGAATATGTCAACCTTTCGAACTGCTGCTGAATCCATGGGCAGGCAAGAGACAACCTGGCATAAACAAGCTCGAATGCAACAATAAGAAGAAAATCCAATGGAAATCAATGAAAAAGAACCCTCTTTGGAAAGTGTTGAATGTCCAATAAATTGTAGGACCATAACCAAAGAAACACGTATTGAAAACCAAGCTAAGTTAGCCAAGAACCAAAAGAAGATCAAGAAGACTCTTACCCAAATGTCTTCTAAAATGAACAAATTCTTTGGCAAAGTAGGAAGAAAACTTGGATTATCATCTTCCTCATCGTCATCTGCTGAAGTCTAAGCTTGTCTAGTCTATGTTATCTTTCGTATTTTCTTGTATTTCCTTTTCGAATCTCGTATTTAGTACCTTATATTGTTTGAATGTATTTGCTTTCTAGTAGTAATGAATGGTATTTATTTCTATCAAATCAATTTTTAATTTACTATAGAAACACATTAGAATTAATTAAATAGATATAATATAATAAGAAATAACTTGAAACTGAATGAAAACTCAAAGTAACCAAAAAGTAACCAGGGTATGTCGACATATGCAAATTGACATGTCGACATATAACTACAAGAAATTCAAATTTGTTCAAAATTTGAATTTTTAAATGAATTTCAGCCTCTACAAATACCCTTTTCTCCTATAAAAATTTATTTTAAACTCTCTCCTTCCTCTCTAATCATTCCTTATCTATATAATCAAATAATGGCCAATCATATACATAATTTGAGTGAGAATCTTGAAGAAACACTCAATTCATTCAAGAATATCCTATCTATAATACTTCATAATCAATGTCATCTCGAATTGAGTCAAATAAAGATGGTCGAACATCAAGAGAAGCACTTCGATGTCATTGGTTGGTTAATCTATTCTCTTTTCAGAGATGAAGACAACAACATCGCCTAAGCACCACCCACAAAGAAGATAAAGACTGAGAAGTCATCAAGAAGGATCCATCCTTTGGAGGAGATGGATGGGTGGAAGTTTCCAAGAGACGTTTGAATTTGTTTGAATTAAATGGTATGCTTTGCTTGAAATTGTTTGAATTTGAAAAACTTGTATATATTGATTGATTTGAAATACTTGAATTAATGGATTGTGTAATGACCCGAAAATTCCCATCCGTTGGATCGACCATAAACCACACAGGTCCGACCCAAAAGTTAGAAATTCTCGAATGCATTAACTCTGGGCATACTACAACATCAGAACAAATAATAAAAGACTTTTATAACATTATAATAACGTTACATCAGAGTATAGAATGTCAGAGTACGTCGAATAAATATATTACAGCGGAAGATTATATTACAAGAAATTAATACAATACACAGCGGAAGACTTCAATGCTCAGGACACAGCTTTAAGCTTCGATCCAAGATCCTGCTAAAGGGATAAAGATATCTGCAAAAAGCTACTCGACTACCCGTGTGGAAAGAGGGCACCCGAGTTCGCAAGGTGAAAACAAACTACGGGTCAGTCATGGGACTGGTGTGAGAATTCTTAACTAGTTTAACTAATAGTAATAAGGCAAATCCAAGGACCACGCCGCTAATGCGGAACGGGTTTACTCCAATGGATTGTCGTGCATAATAATAAAGGAAATCGTCAAACAGCGCAATACTTTTTTTGGAAAAATGAAACCATTATAAGACCCAAGTCCCATCACACAATGCAACGCACACCAGAGGATAGGGTTTTACCTTATAATGGTCAAAAGATGCTTGATACATATAAAATCGAGTTTGATATTATTATTAGTGTGTATATGTTTTAAATAAAAACATTTCAATCATAAGTATCAATCCTAGACGGCATGGGTACCATATATCATGTCGCCAATACTAGTTCTACAATCAAAACCGCAAGGTCGTATTGGAAAATGGATTTCCATCATGAGTCGAGGCTAGGGGCAAGCTCCTCTCCGATTCGAGACACTCTAGCAAATGCCTCAGGATCCCCCGCAGTGAACCCTTGGATGCGGTAGGGCTGGTCGCCGCCTATCGGCAGTGGATTGGTTATGCCTGAACACACGCTTCCCGGTTCCTTTGAACCTATAATATGACCACTATCGGCCTATAAAAATTCGAGGCGCCTCAAAATCCATCATCCACATAAGTAAAATGTCAGGGCTGGTAGGTCACTGACACCACTCTAGCAAGAAAGAAACGTGTGCACTCCCTACGGTCCATATCCCGTTTTTGACTCATACCGGGGTGTGAGGCTCGCGAAGTCACGATATACACAAAGCTATGCCGTAATGGGCTATGCTTTGATCATCAACCACAAGGCCCTGCTTTTCAACAAAGCCTTGATCATATGCATCTTAGCATGCCACATCGTCAATCCATACCATTGATTTCTACCAATATATAACCTCTGAGCTCATACGTCTCAGAGAAGGGTGTAAAACACCAAACAGATATATGTTTAGCAGAGATCAATGAATACAGTATAAAGGAATACAATGTCAGACATACAATCCATTTACAAACTTATGCCCTGAGTCTGAGAGAAAGTCAAATCCGTACAAATCAACACTTCGTTCGAACGGCCACCACTGAAGCCCTTTCAAGGTAACTACTCCTCTCATGGGTCTCAGTAGCAACACATCCATTCGATGTGAAGATAGTCGGTCTTCAATCACCGTCTTCAACTCTTCGAACGTCGTATCATTATTCGGAATGAGAGTAAACTCGGACTTTCCAAATAATTCTCGCATATATAAATTTGAAAGCAATTTCATATCGTTAAAATTAATTTATAACGATCAATCTTTATTTTTAATTAAATTCTATTTAACAACGTCTCATGTCAACAGGCGACTTTGGCGCTGTTTTCACCCAAATTTGTTTTACATGTTTCTCTAAATCTAACCGTTGGATTTTAATATACTTCATATCATTAGAAAGATCTTCCCAAGGCGAACCTACCGGTTTCAGTTTTGGGAAAATCCGTCGGTCGGATCATACGGTATAATCAATTAAAAATACGATTCTAAAATGTGAACTACCATGCTCGATTCAAGTACTTTTAATATATATATATATATAATTTATATAAATATAATTCCTCGTCCATTTCATTTTACTATATTTTGCTAACAACAAATCTTCTTATTTATCCAATATTGATATATATATCATCACACGCAACAATGTTTTCTTTTATTTTTCAATTTCCAAAAATATACTATACACAAAATGTATGTTTTGTGTATCATTCCAATTACAACCAAAAATAAGTATTTTTGTGTTTCATTTCCATTACAACAACCATGCATATTTTGGTGTCCACTTTATTTCTATACAAATGAATATATTTTTGCTTGCTTAATTTCAATATAACAAAAATAATAACTTTGCTATTCTTTTAAATGCCAAACAAAAATAATAATTCCTATCTCTTTCAATGCAAAACCAAAATGATCTTGACTTTTTATAATGGCAATGTAAATTCTATTCTTAGGTGACATCATAAAAATGTAATTTTTAATTTACAATGTAATATCATATTTTAATGACATAATAAAAATGTAATTCTAATTTACAGTGCAAATTCTCACTTATAGTTACATATGAAAATGTAAAATTTTGTTCGCTTGCCAAATTTCATACCATAGTTACAAATAAACATATAATTTTTATTTTCAATGCCAATTGCATATCATAGTTTCAAAATAAAAAATAATAATTTTTATTTGCATAACAAATATTATATCTTTAGTTCAAATAAAAATGTAATTTTTATTTGCAATGCAAGTCCTCATTCTAAGTTACATAATAAAAAGGTAATATTTATTATCAATGCACATTCCTACTTTTGTTTACATGTAAAAATGTAAATTTCATCGCTACCATTTTTCATTGGCAAAAATATGACTTTAACCATGCATTTCACTTCATATGCAGTGTATGACATTAACAAATGAATAAAATTTCAAATGCGATAAAATGATATTAACAAATGAATATATTTCCATATGCGATAAAATGATATTAACAAATGAATATATTTTCATATGCGATAAATGACATTAACAAATGAACATATTTTCATATGCGATAAATGACATTAACAAATGAACATATTTTCATATGCGATAAATGACATTAACAAATGAACATATTTTCATATGCGATAAAAGACATTAACAAATGAACATATTTTCATATGCGATAAATGACATTAACAAATGAACATATTTTCATATGCGATAAATGACATTAACAAATGAACATATTTTCATATGCGATAAATGACATTAACAAATGAACATATTTTCATATGCGATAAATGACATTAATAAATGAACATATTTTCATATGCGATAAATGACATTAACAAATGAACATATTTTCATATGCGACTCTTTGACTGAATATAAAATGACAATAAAAAGTGGCTTTAAAGAAACCAAGTCCCTAATGTCCATTCTTTCTATCGAAATGGAATTACAATAAAAATACTAAATTCCTTTTCAGTTCTTTTATTTACTCATAAAATCCAAATAAAAGTATGTTTCATAATCTTGTCTTTTTATTTCATTATGAAAATGTAACCTTCACATTCTTTTTATTACGTTATAAAAATGTAACCTCTATATTTTCTTTAATTACATTAAATAAAAATGAAATTTCTATTGTCATTTTTCTTCAATTGTCAAAATGAATCTTTTGTTATTTAATCTTTCTTTTACATTTACAAAAATATGATTTTTGTCGCTACTTCATTTTTGTTGACAAAAGTGAATTTATCGTTACTTAATTATATTGACAAAAGTGAATTTTGTCGCTACTTCAATTATATTGACAAAAGTGATTTTATCGCTACTTAATTATATTGACAAAAGTGAATTTGTCGCTACTCAATTATATTGACAAAAAGGAATTCATACATTAACATGATCTCCATTTCTAATGTCATACAAAATAATTCTTATATATATTAATATACTTTCTATTTCTAATGTCATATAAAATATGGATTTAATATGTTAACAATTTTACCATTTCAAATTTACATATAAAGTGATATTTTATATGTTAACCAAATTTTATCATTTCAAATTTACATACAAAGTGATATTTTATTTATAAACAAATTCATTTCATCTCTCATGATCTAATAAAAGGTGAATTTTATTTATTAACAAATCCCTACGAATAATTCTAATCTCGAATGGTTATTTGGTTTTTCATCAGAACAACTTGAGATATTTGTTTTCAACCATACAAGCATGAAACACAACAATCAATGATTTGTCGCAACAGTCATACAACAATATAATTCAGCAATCGTCATCACAGAACAACTCAACACTGAAATAATTATACAATCAATTTTGCAATGAATCAAATAAATAAATAATTATATTTATAAATAGAATTCTCACCGATCAATTTTGATTTGAAATTTCCTAATTTTCCAAAGTGTCTGGTTTCAGATCTGGTCAGTTCTGAACGGTAGATCTCAGTTCTGCGAGTCCAACGGTTCGAAAATCGGACGATTCTGAGTTTGTATGCATCATATACAAATTAATTTAGGTAGATAACCTTTTAAAATTAATAAATTAATAAATTAATAAGGGAAATACCCTTTCTTCCCCACTCAGACAACAGGCCGCACTCTCTTCCTATTCTTCAAGACTAGGGCTTCAAATTCCGACCAGCACAGTGAGCGAGAGCGAGATCCGAGGGCGGGGTCTGGTCGGCCTTGGAGGGGCGCGTGTTCGGCCGGAGCTGGGGCCCACTCGGCGGTGCACAGGGGGCTCGGCGGCGATTGTTTGGGCGAGGGTTTGGGTGGTCGGTTCGAGGGCTCTGGCGCATGGTTTGGGGTGATTCCGGTATGGATGGGAAGGTGGTAAGGAGAGCTTCGACGTGGAGTAAAGATTAGGGTCTGAAGATCAATGGAGAGGGAGGAAATGAAGGAGGAAGTATCGACTGGTGGTGGCCATTGAATTAAGAGGGAGGCGGCTGAAGTATTAGGCTAGGGTTATACGTATTTGACCGTATTTATAGTGTATTTCTAGTGTATTTTAATGTATTTTCTTTTATTTTAATTAGTTTATCACTGCTAACCCCAAATCAAACCCAACGAGTGTTGCCCCTAGCTAATAGCCCCCGACCCGGACACACTGGAATATGTTTCGTAACCCATTTCGGCTGTTATGCTGAGTTTTTCCCTAAATTTAATTATAAATCATTTAATTATTAAATTCAACCGTACAATTTAAATTTCCGGGGCCACATACTGACTCCGAAAAATCCCGAAAAATTATTTCTAGTTATGTTTTGACGATACGGTTCTAACAAGACTAATTTCATCGAATTCTGAGACTGTTTGAAAAATGGTCATTTTTAAGCCGATTAAATTTGACTGAAATGGTCAAAACACATTTTGTTGTACCATGCTCACATATTAATTCGAAAAATTCTGAAAATTGAAACCTAGCAATAATTTGACATTCCGGTTCCAACAAAAGTGGTTTCGTCGAAAGCAGAGGTCGTTTGAAAAATGACTATTTTTAAGGCCAATATATTTAATATTAAAAATACATTTTTAAACAAATAATTTCTGAAACTTGTAATATATAAGTGTTTACTGTTTTTCAATGTAGAAACGTCATCCTGAATTCAATGGAAGTGGTTTCGAGTCCAAATTCCTTCGTATGTGAAAAGTAGCATTTTTGACCTTTATATATTTCATAGCGACCTTTCTAAATTTTAAACTGGGCATAACTTTTGATTCCTTCTATGAAATTTCGATTTTTCAGATTTGTTAGAAAGATATTTTTAAATAGATTCTAATATTTTTGGTTTCACTAAAATCCGTTAAATTTTGCGTCCCGTACGGTCAGTCAAAGTTCAAGTTTGACTTTTCAAACTACAGCGCTATTTCTACTCCTTTTATAATTAAAATTAAACTATTCATTCTAACTTCGATTTGAATCAAATTTGTGATCATTATTATTTAAAATAGATTATTTTAAATATCAAAACTCATTAAAATTACTAAATTTAAAATTTAAAATTGGCCCCAAAATTCAGGGTTGTTACAGATTGTAAGCATTTGAACAAATTTTTTGACCATATCTTATTGGATTGTTTGAATATACTTTTGTGTCTTTAGAATTATAATAGAGCAAGGGGGAGTTATTTGGATATAGTTTAGCATAATAATACATAAATTTAGGGGGAGTATAATTTAGTCTAGTTTAATGTAGAGTATTATAGGTATAATATAGTATAGTCTAAGTTAATTTTTGTTAATGACATAGGGGGAGAAATTATAAAATATATGATAGAGTTAAGATAGGAATAGTTTAAGGAAGAGTCAGAGAAATTCATGGTTAAAGGGAGAGTAATCAAGGAATCAAGTCAACAGGTAATATCAGCTATGAATATTTTATAAACCAAGGTTGTCATCATCAAAAAGGGGGAGATTGTTGGAGACTGAAATTATGACGACAACAACCTTGTTTCATTTATTAACATTAATGATTATAATATATATACTAACATCTTTGTACAAAATATACGTAAGTATATGCATGATATAAAATATTGAAGAATGTACTGTAACAACCCGCATTCTACGCATCAAAGGACCGTAGAATATTTATTTCTTTCTCATATGAAGTTGTATGGTCATATAGAGTTGGGGGACGACTATTGGGGTTATTTCTCATGTTCATGATTTTTGCCGATTTTTTAATGACCGTTTTGCCCCTAGCTGATCTTGTTTCGGCCATAACTTTTGATTGGAAAGGAATTTTGACCCGAAACCACTTCCATTAGATTCGTTTGATGGTTTACCTTTCCGTAGAGTGGTCACATGTGAGAAACAGACTTACCGTTTGGGAGATATGGCTAAAACAAGGTTTAGAAGGTGAAAAACAGCTTAACCGGGCCTAGTTGAGGTGATTAGCAAGAAGGCCCATAACCCATTTCGGGACTAGGGTTATGGGGATGCTGAAAACAGTAGGAAAACAAATTTATTTCATTTTCCAGCTGCCACAAACATGTCTTTCACCCTAGCCATGGCCTCCACCTTCTAATTTCATCCCAAATCGTCTCTAATCACTTTCTAATCGAAGATTAAGCAAAACTACATCAAATCAAGGGAGGGTAGCACCAAATCAGAGAGAGAGCTACTGGAACACATGGGGATTGGATCCAAATCAAAGATTATTTCAGATCTAAAGTTTGTTTGTGGCTAAGGTGAGTGATTTGCATTGTTTTTCACTAATTACGGCTAGTTATGGTAATTAGCAAAGATTAGCGAAATTATGGCTCAGAAAAATCTAGAAAAATTCCTAAAATTCTAAAACATCATTTTATGCCTCTTATATGAATTTGGGTTAATTTCGACTAATTTTGCAAATCCCGGAATTTGGGGGATTAAGCGATGATTAGTGAGAATTAGCGAATTTATGCATGATTAAAATCTGGAAAAATATTCAAAAATTCTTAAATATTGTTTTAGACCTCCGTTAGAAAATTTGGCTAATTTGGATAAGTTTTGCTAATTATATACCCAAACATGATTAAGAGGGATTAAGGGGAAAATATGGGTTTTTGGGTACGTTTGATCCATTTTACATGATATGATCGTTGTTTTGGTGTTTGTGAATGATTATACATATTGCTATGACTATATGGTATGCTTAGTGATTGTTTAGAATAGTTAGAATGGTCGAAAACGCCGTCGAGAGGCTTATAAACAGTCGCTGGAAGTTGCAGGAAAAGTGTAGGTTGAGACCCGAACCGATCGGATCGGCTGGGGAGGCCCGGACCGAACCGTTGTGAAGCCCTTCCCCACGAACCGCTAGCGGAGCGTCATCTCTGACCCGACCCGCGTAGTCTTCTCCGAACCGAACCGCCTGGAAGCACGTGAACTGATGGCCAAGGAGTTCTCCGACTCGATCCACCAGAAGCATTCCGATCCGAACCATTTACCTAACTTCGACCCGACCCGGAGATAAGACGAGGACTTGAGCTGCTTGCACCCCGAACGGAGATTAATTACGAACCGAACTGGAGATGGAGACCACGAACCGAACCGATGGCTAGGCAAGATCCGAACCGATCCAAAGCAGAATGAAGAAGGAAGACCGAACCGATCCGGTGAAGGCTAAAAAACCGAGACGCAAAGGTAGTCCAAATGGAAGTTAGAGCTTAGGATCCAGATGGGAACCAATGAGTTCACTTCGTGATTGGGCTTTGCTGCGGGACGTGTGCAAAGGGGTTGTCGGTATTCATAACTTTGGTTCACCACTGAGAGATGGATGGTGGACTTGTAGTAATAGTTACACGGGATTGGATTCCGTCATGGCCCAAAGTATTAGGCGACCAAAAGTAGTGGATATCGTATGCTTTACGCACTGAGTGAGAGATGTGAGGATGGTTGCTATGGTTGATTTGTTTTCCATCATTATGACATGCACACCCCACCAACGTATTCTTTACACTATTTGCTATGGCACCTTAGAGTATTGTACGGTATGTAGTGCTAACTCTTTGGTTGCAGGTCCAGGTTCAGGTATGATTGGATTATACCTGTTATTGTTATGTTTTGTTGCTTATCGCTCATACCAGACTTTTTGTCTGACCCAGAGTTTTATGTCTCTTCTCATTACTCTAGGTGCTCACACGAGCAGACTAGAGATAGGTTAGCTGGTGATGCGCGAGTAGCTGATTCGGAGGCGAGCAGGAGGCTTCCACGTATGATATATAGATATTCTCCCTGTGTCGTTGGTGGTCGCTACTTGGGCATTAGTAGTGTACCTCCTTTATCTTGCTTTTGTTTTTTTCGAGACAGTTAGAAAAGTTGTAATAATGTTGGCTTGGGATCATAAGCTGTATTTGGATTTTCCGCTGCTATGTTAGTTTATTTTCAGCTTATGCACTGTCTCACCTGTTTTATGTCAAGTATGTTGTTATTACATTTTATCCTATGCGCTGTGAGACATTCTACAGGTTCCTTGATTAGTTCATTCTCTTCTTTCTTTTCTTCTGGCGACCGTTCCGTGCTAACTGGACATGTGTACAGCGCACTTTTGGAGTAAATGTCGGTTGGTGCGGGGCGGGCCGTCACATTTGGTATCAGAGCTCTAGGTTGCGTAGTTAACCTAGGGAAGACACTATGGAGAGATAGTACGTATATGAGAGCACGTATTTGTGATTACTTTGGTTTTCAAAAGCTTTTTATATATACTATTAGTAGTATAAGAATGAAGTCGTACTGCACTAGCACCACTATGGGATCGTTAATCGTTTCCCCTTTTACAGATTGACGATGAGCCGATATGCTAGAGGTGCTGGTAGGGGGACCAATAATGGGAATGCTCCTGATATGAGGACGATGTTCACTAACTTCATGAGGGAGATGCTTAGGGATGTTCAAGGGGCAGTTCCCAATCCCGGAAATGGTGGTGGTCCAGTAGTGCAGGCGCCTAGGTTCGATTTCGCCAAGTTGTGCAAGGATTACACTAACCTTGGTGGGAAGCCGTTCCATGGAACGGAGTCGGCCACAGATGTTCAGGACTGGTTGGATAGCTGTGATCGTATCTTCGACGACTTGGGTATCGAGGATGCGATGAAAAGAAGGCTAGCGTATCGTCAGCTGCAAGGGCGAGCGATGAATTGGTGGAATGCCATTAGAACAGCTACTCCAGAAGATCAAGTTACTTGGAATCAGTTTAAGACTCGCTTTTGTGATAAGTTTATTCCAGCTGCTCATAAATCAGAACTGTTCAGGAAGTTCTTGGAGCTTAAGCAGAATGGTAGAGCAGTCTCGGAGTATATCGCTGAATTCGACACTTTATCGAAGTATGGATGGTCCCTTACGATACAGCCGAGAAGAAGAACAAGAAGTTCATAACCGGCTTGGATGGGTACTTGGGGGAAAGACTTATAAACCATATCGATGAGACGTTCGAGTCTATTTTAGGAAAGGCATTAAGGTCAGAGAGCCTTTTTCCTAAGTCAAAGACTGAGGTTGCTACAACATCTATAGAGGAGCCAATGCCGCAAGCAGGCGGTGAAGGCAAGAAGAATTCTCAGAGCAAGAGGAAGCAGAACCCGACCAAGGATGGTCAGAATAAGAAAAATAAGAAAGATGGCGAATGCTTTAGTTGTGGCAAGAAGGGCCACTATGCCAGAGATTGTTGAGAAAAGCCTGGGGAAAGGAAGTGCTTTAACTGCGGCCAGGCGGGACATCACAAGGGTGATTGCCCACAACCTCCTAGGGAGAAGCAGATTGTGAAAGTGTATGCTATCAACGCTGTTGCTTCTTCATCGAATGCTCCAAGTGTAGCGCAGAAAGGAAAGAGTGTCATTATAAAAGGTATGCTTTCTATTTAAGATGTTTCTGTTCAGGTATTGTTTGACAAACCCGAGATAGTCGATAGACCTCTAATTGTGACGAACCTGATAGGTGGTTCGACTGATCTTAGTATGATTTGTTGTGCTTGGTCTTATTGAGTCATGGATGTATGTTTCCTTGTGATTGCTTTGTTTTGGGCTTTACTGGGTTTAGCATTATTTTGTGGAGCCGATTTACTCTAAAAAATAGGGTGGTATTAGGTACCTACCTAGTGATGGCGATAGTAACTGGAGTTAAGGAAGCTGAAAGGTTATCGTTGTAATAAGTTCTAGTTGTCTCTGGAAGGCAAATGAGTGCTCCAGTGCTAGGTTGTTTTGCTAGTATCACCTCACATGGGTTGTCCGAACTCGGAGGAGATGTTCCTTGGGTGCTTGTCTGATATTGGTTTAGGCCTTTGGGGCTTGTGCTTGGGGAATGTCGAGTTTGACTAGGATGCTTTGCGTAAGGGATAAGTAGACGTTGCGATTCTCATTGGATGATACCTTGGTTTACTCGAGGAGTGATGGACAGACAGAACATGATAAGACTGTTCAATGGTATAGACTGCCCAGAGTTAGACTCGATAGGGTTATGAGATTGCTCGAGGTGGACTTGAGAAAGATGCAAAGTAATGGATTGTTTAGGACCCTATGTTGATGTTCTCTATTGGATAGTAGAACTTTGAAGGAATAGGATGTGTTCATTGATCATGGAAGATACAACGAAGATTAGGGCGATTCAAGTTGGACTTGAACTCGTAAAAGAAAATGGGTGTTCGTTGATCTTGGAGATGCAACGAATAGGGAGACGACTCACGTTCGACTAGAGTTTGTCATTAATGGATACTCAAGACTGGGTCTGAGTTATATATTGACTCGAGTTAGACTCGAGAAGGATGCAAGGAATTGGATTCGGCTTGGGTTGGACTCGAGAGGGCAGCAAGACAATGGATAGACTTGGGTTGGACTCAAGTATTTTAGGCGGACTAAAAGTAGGGGTATCTGGGGACGCCCGTTACCCTGGATCCGTTGGACGTGATCTAGTTATCCTTGGAGGATAAACATACGTTGGACGTACGGTAGTCCGTATGGAGGCGGGGCTTCCATTGGCCTGGGATTGGTTGGACCAGTCAAGTAGGCATCGGTGTATGAATGGAGGCTGGGCTTCCATTAGTTATTGATGTTGGTTGGACCAGACATACTAGAATCGACATATTAGGGTTGTTAGACCAGTGATGTAGGTGTCGATGTGTTTATGAATTTAGCAGGTGATAGGTAGGACTTGTTTGATGGATGTTATGGTTGCTATGTTGTTCCTATTTTTCTTCCCTTAAGTGGACTATCACCTGTAGGGTTCCAGCGATGGGGAACAAAGTGATTGTAGTAGGACTATGAGCCAGTGCAGTAGAGTCGTTATGACTTGAGGGGCAAAGTGGACATAGTAAAGGAATAGTAAGGATTTGAGCCAGTGCAGTGGAGTTGTTATGACTTCATGGGGCAGAGTGGACATAACAAAGGACTAGTGGCTATGGATCAGTGCAGTGGAGTCGCCATGACTCCATGGAGCAGAGTGATCATAGTAAAGGATTTAGGTGCGGTAATAGTTGCATTGAGTAGGATACATGCCAGTTTAGGGGTTTTGTTTCTAGGATGGAAGAAACTAAAGTATATCACAGGATATGATTTCGGGCCCAAGAGTGAATTGGATTCAGAAACACTAGTAAACTTGACGATTAGATCGATTTTGATTGAGTGGATTGGTTCCGGTTAGAAGAACGATCCTAATCTATTGGAAACCATCTCTAGGGTAGAGATGGGTATTGATGGAAAGAGAATGATCAAATAAGGATTTGATCGAGAAGGGTGGCATCGAAAGAATAAAGGACTAGTTGTACCCAACGTAGATGGACTGAGAGGTGAAGTGCTTAGAGCATATCATCACCCGAAGTTGACTATACATCCCAGTGGTAACAAGATGTATTGAGACATAGAGCAGATCTACTATTGGGAAAGGATAAAGAAAGACGTTGGGAAGTTTATGTCCAAATGCATGAATTGCCAGTTAGTTAAAGCTGAGCAAAGGAAGCTTAGTGGTTTGTCACAACCGTTGAGAACAAGTCTCAAATGGATTATATTGATAGTTTACCAAGGACTAGGTCAGGTCATGATGGTATTTGAGTGAATTGTATATTAGAGAATGAAGGCTACCCAAGATAGGCAGAAGACTTATCTCGATAAGAGACGGAGAGATTTGGAATTCTTCGTTAACAACTTGGTGTTCGTCAAGATCTCTCCATTGAGAATGTGATTCAGATTGGTTGGAGAGGTAAGTTAGCACCAAGATTTATTGGTCCATTCCCAGTCCTCGAGCAAGTTGGGAATTTAGCGTATGAAATAGAGCTACCTGACAAGATGGCGGGAGTTCACAACGTATTTCATGTTTCCCAGTTAAGGAAGTTTGTGCAAGACCCTAATGTGGCTATTTCACCAGATCAGTTGGGCGATAGCGAGGTTGAACCCGAAGCGGTTGAGAACCGCAAGACTATGCGTATTGTTGGAAACGATACGAAGCAGCTTCGACGGAAGGCGGTGAAACTAGTCAAAGTCCAGTGGGGTGAGAATGAAAAAGATTGTACTTGGGAAACAGAGGAGGATATAATGAAGAAGTATCCAGAACTCTTTGCCTGGTAAGGTTTTGGTAGTGATAGTTTCTTCCCTTGTTAGTAAACCGCATGCTAGGATAGATTTGTTTTGCATGTTGATTGTTGTTTTATGGTTGATAGGCATGCAGGACCCTTTGTGTGTTTTGGTTAGGAAATTTCGAGGGCGAAATTTCTTGGGGGGGGGGGGGGGGGGGAGAATGTAACAACCCGCATTCTACGCATCGAAGGATCGTAGAATATTTATTTCTTTCTCATACGAAGTCTATGGTCATGTAGAGTTGGGGGACGACTATTGGGGTTATTTCTCATGTTCATGATTTTTGCCGATTTTTAAATGACGGTTTTGCCCCTAGCTGATCTTGTTTCGGCCATAACTTTTGATTGGAAAGGAATTTTGACCCGAAACCACTTCCATTAGATTCGTTTGATGGTTTACCTTTCCGTAGAGTGGTCACATGTGAGAAACGGACTTACCGTTTGGGAGATATGGCTGAAACAAGGTTTAGAAGGTGAAAAACAGCTTAACCGGGCCTAATTTAGGTGATTAGCAAGAAGACACATAACCCATTTGGGGAATAGGGTTATGGGGAGGCTGAAAACAATAGGAAAACGAATTTTATTTCATTTTCCAGCCGCCACAAACATGTCTTTCACCCTAGCCATGGCCTCCACCTTCTAATTTCATCTCTAATCACCTTCTAATCGAAGATTAAGCAAAACTACATCAAATCAAGTGAGGGTAGCACCAAATCAGAGAGAGAGAGCTGCTGGAATACATAGGAATTGGATCCAAATCAGAGATTATTTCAGATCTAAAGTTTGTTTGTGGCTAAGGTGAGTGATTTGCATTGTTTTTCACTAATTACGGCTAATTATGGTAATTAGCGAAGATTAGCGAAATTATGGCTCAGAAAAATCTAGAAAAATTCCTAAAATTCTAAAACATCATTTTATGCCTCTGATATGAATTTGGGTTAATTTCGACTAATTTTGCAAATCCCGGAATTTGGGGGATTAAGGGGTGATTAGTAATAATTAGTGAATTTATGCATGATTAAAATCTGGAAAAATATTCAAAAATTCTTAAATATTGTTTTAGACCTCTGTTAGAAAATTTGGCTAATTTGGATAAGTTTTGCTAATTATATACCCAAACATGATTAAGAGGGATTAAGGGGAAAATATAGGTTTTTGGGTACGTTTGATCCATTTTACATGGTATGATCGTTGTTTTGGTGTTTGTGAATGATTATACATGTTGCTATGACTGTATGGTATGCTTAGTGATTGTTTAGAATAGTTAAAATGGTCGAAAACGCCGTCGAGAGGCGTATAAACAGTCGCTGGAAGTTGCAGGAAAAGTGCAGGTTGAGACCCGAACCGGATCGGATCGGGTGGGGAGGCCCGGACCGAACCGTTGTGAAGCCCTTCCCCACGAACCGCTAGTGGAGCGTCTTCTCCGACCCGACCCGTGTAGTCTTCTCCGAACCGAACCGCCTGGAAGCACGTGAACTGATGGCCAAGGAGTTCTCCGACCCGATCCACCAAAAGCATTCTGATCTGAACCATCTACCTAACTCCGACCCGACCCGGGGATAAGACGCGGACTTGAGCTGCTTGCACCACGAACGGAGATTAATCACGAACCGAACCGGAGATGGAGACCATGAACCGAACCGATTGCTAGGCAAGATCCGAACCGATCCAAAGCAGAATGAAGAAGGAAGACCGAACCGATTCGGTGAAGGCTAAAACCCCGAGATGCAAAGGTAGTCCAGATGGATGTTAGAGATCAGGATCCAGATGAGAACCAATGAGTTCACTTCGTGATTGGGCTTTGCTGCGGGACATGTGCAAAGGGGTTGTCGGTATTCATAACTTTGGTTCACCACTGAGAGATGGATGGTGGGCTTGTAGTAATAGTTACACGGGATTGGATTCCATCATGGCCCAAAGTATTAGGCGACCAAAAGTAGTGGATATCGTATGTTTTACGCACTGAGTGAGAGATGTGAGGATGGTTGCTATGGTTGATTTGTTTTCCATCATTATGACATGCACACCCCGCCCCCGTATTCTTTACACTATTTGCTATGGCACCTTAGAGTATTGTACGGTATGTAGTGCTAACTCTTTGGTTGCAGGTCCAGGTTCAGGTATGATTGGAGTATACCTGTTATTGTTATGTTTTGTTGCTTATCGCTCATACCAGACTTTTTGTCTGACCCAGAGTTTTATGTCTCTTCTTATTACTCTGGGTGCTCACACGAGCAGACTAGAGACAAATTAGCTGGTGATGCGCGAGTAGCTGATTCGGAGGCGAGTAGGAGGCTTCCACGTATGATATATAGATATTCTCCCTATGTCGTTGGTGGTCGCTACTTGGGCATTAGTAGTGTACCTCCTTTATCTTTTTTTTTTTTTTGAGACAGTTAGAAAAGTTGTAATAATGTTGGCTTGGGATCATAAGCTGTATTTGGATTTTCCGTTGCTATGTTAGTTTATTTTCAGTTTATGCACTGTCTCACCTGTTTTATGTCAAGTATGTTGTTATTATATTTTATCCTATGCGCTGTGAGACATTCTACAGGTTCCTTGATTAGTTCATTCTCTTCTTTCTTTTCTTCTGACGACCGTTTCGTGCTAACTGGGCATGTGTACAGCACACTTTTGGAGTAAATGTCGGTTGGTGCGGGGCGAGCCGTCACATGTACAGTACTAGAGATTCAAGATATCAAGAAATTCAAGACTCATGAGTATCAAGATAATCATGATTTCAAGAACTCAAGATTATCAAATAATATAGCATAGTTTATATGTAAAACTCCATTTAGCACTTTCAAATTCTGTTTTCAAATTCCCTTTCAAAGTGATTTCAATTTTATTTCAAACTCCTATTCCAAAATGGTTTCAAAATATTAAGATTTTACTTATGATTTCAAATATATATATTATACATATGTTTATAATTTATAAAGTTTTATACTGTATATGTTTATAATATATGTTTTATAGTTTTATAATGTATGATTTTATGTATATTATATATCACTATGTTTTTATATGTTTTTATAATTTGCAAAATTCATTTGAAACATTAGTTTAGATTCAAGAATTTTCAGAATATATATATATATATATATATATATATATATATATATATATATATATATAAATTTAAACACTTGAAAAATGATCTTAAAAATAAAAAATACATTATGTATGTCGACATACATATATGGACATGTCGACATATAACTGCCAGATTTTCAAAGGAAGTGTCTTTTTATATTTGAAATGTTAAAGAAACGCTACAACCTTTCAAACACTATAAATAGGGGTTAAATTCGATTTTTTTGTCACTTATTTTTCTCCATTATCATCCTATCATATACCACCATTGTTATACATAAATTTCTTTATTTCTACACTTATACTCTGACGATTTCTACTCAAATTATATCAAACTTCTTCTCCTCTCAATCTCTATCAGCTACTCTCTGTTTAAAGTGATATTGAAGAGTTTTAGGGATGTTGTAATCATTTGGGAATTGTTTGGGAAATAGTGTTTTCCTTTTAGCCCTGAAATCAAGGAAAGTGAGCAGTGTGAACCTCATAGCCGTGAAATCAAGGGTGATGGAATCGGTGTTAACCTTGTAGCACTTCAAGAAAACTTCACATAGACATCAGCTAAAACCCGATGTCTCCATTTTTCGGGAGCGATGTTGATGTCGTTGATGTCTAAAAAGCCAATTTTTTTACATCAGTTAAAAAATGATGTCGAAGCAGTAGTAAGACATCATAAAATAATTAATAAACGATGTATCAACCCCTTTTTTTTTGTTTATTTGCATGAACTAAATATTGATAATGGCTTATTGTATGTCCTGAATGACTATAAACATATCATGCAAGTAGTACAAAATGACTAATACATCGTTTATGGTGGGAATAACTGTTATAATATATATACCATATCATTTCTTTCTAAAAGAAGTGATGCCTATACACCAAACAGATATCAGTTCATTTTCAGTGAAATGATGTCTATGTGGCGTTTAGACATCATTTCCCTTTAAAGGAGGGATATCTTTGTTCTGTTTATACACTGTTTTTGTTCTACATAACCGATGTCAGTTATAATTTTGAACATCAATATTTATTTCCTCATATATGACATATGCCCTACCATAAAAATGCAATAGCAATACCAATACCAAAAACAAAAATGCAATACCGACACCAAAAACAAAAACGCAATATTGGCCACAAACATTAAACAGAAAATATTCTTACATTCCATAAAACCATCCACTAAAAACATTAAACAAGCACATATTTTTGTTCTACATTACATTCCAGTCAGATTTTCATTAAACAAGTTTTACAAGTGTTCTTCAACAAAACCGAACACCTAATTACGCACCTCCTCTTGCTGGTCCACACTGTAAGACTTTCGATTATTCACGCTCTAATGCAAATTTGATAAATAGCTCAGTATATACAATATGGCAAAAGTTCAGTGTCTCACATAGTATGATAACAGTAAGTTAGTATTATAAAATTTAGTAGGACAGGCATCTCTACACTTCTTTTAGCACACACATGTACATAAGACTGAACAACTACACTTGGTAGAGAAAAATAACTGGTGGTAATTACAACTAAAAATACATATGCTTTCATACTCTTGGTAAATTCGGCGCCTTCCGAAGAAACTTCAGTAGATAGAATAAAAGCAGTCATAGGATCATCCCCATAATCTAACCTCTGTTTGTAGGTAAATTAACATACCAAAAAAAGAATCAATTAATGTAAAGGAAGAACGAACTTCATATGTAATTTATAAAACAATATTTTAGCTTACTTCTTCCATAACTCTTTGTGCAAAAATTAAAGCATCCAATATGGTGCGGTAGCCAGCAGAAGCACCTCCATGTTTGTTGACAGCAACAATGGCGAACTCAAGAGCATTGGCCCATGAAATAAATGAAATTGAACATATTTCTGCATGACACCCAAAGACGATGAAGGTACCAAGTTATGCTAATAATGATAATAATTATGTGTCTTACATAGCTTAGGAGTAATAGCTGTGTTTCCCTTCAAGATTGCAGATGTTGCCTTGCCGAACTAGGTAAATGCTGACAAATATTCAATTTACATTGTGACTGTGACAACCCGCCCCGCACCAACCGACATTTACTCCACAAGTGCGCTGTACACATGTCCAGCTAGCACGGGTAGGTCATCAGAAAAGGAAATAAAGAAGACGAAGAATCAACAAGGAACCTGTAGAATGTCTCACAGCGCATGGAACAAAAAATAATAAAAACATAACCTTGACATAAAACAGGCGAGACAGTGCATAAGCTGAAAACTAAACCAACATAGCAGCGGAAATCCAAATACAGCTTATGATCCAACATCATTATTACAACTTAAACTGTCTCTAAAGCAAAAGAAAACTAAAGTAGAAGATGCACTACTAATGCCCAAGCAGTGATCCTCAACAACACAGGGAGAATATCTATATGTATCATACGTGGAAGCCTCATGCTCGTCTCCGGATTAGCTACTCGTGTATACCCAGCTAACCTGTCTCTAGTCTGCTCGTGAGAGTACCCAGGGTAATAAGAAGAGACATAAAACTCTGGGTCAGACAAAAAGTCTGGTATGAGCGATAAGCAGCTAAACAGAACAATAACAGGTATACTAAACCTTACATGAACCTGCAACTAAAGAGTCAGCACTACATACCGTACAACACTCTAAGGTGCCACTGAACATATGGTGTAAAGATAAAGGGGTGGGGGTGTGCATGTCACAATGATGACAAACAAATCAACCATAACAACCATCCTCACATCTCTCACTCAGTGCGTAAAGCATACGATGTCCACCATTGTCAATCACTAGACCCATTGAAGTAGTGACGAAGTTCGACTTGTACAACTACTGCTATTACCAAGCTTACCACATGGAGTCATGACCGAATCTTTACAAATGACCCCACTTAATTGGTCTATAGCCCCTTTAGTCATACCTAGGCCATTGTGGCCCTGAATCCGTTCACGTACTCCCAACACATAGTGATTCAAAGTTACAGACATCGACAACCCCTTAGCACACGTCCCACAGCAAAGCCCAACTCATGA